>WAID01000003.1:0-2550000 GCA_016584495.1 Celoporthe dispersa
CAAACGCCATCCATCATTGCCTAACTCCTTACAACCTAACTAACTCCTGACCCTAACCCTGACCCTGACCCTAACCCTGACCCTGACCCTAACCCTGACCCTGACCCTAACCCTGACCCTGACCCTGACCCTGACCCTGACCCTAACCCTGACCCTAACCCTGACCCTATTTTGCTAAAGCTTAATATGATCTAATAAGATATATTATTGCAAGATTGCTTAAGAAAGCTATAGCTAAAGCAATATGGAAGTTTATTCTGAAAGAAATTATTCTTATTTTTAGCTGCTCTCTTAAGATTATTATAGATAAAGAATTTGAAAATAAAGCTGAGATAGCGAGATCTATTAAGGCTTTAGGAATCTTGCTTATTTAGATTTTTAGCTATAATCCTTATATTTAAGATTAAATAGAAGTAGGATATTTTTCGATTGCTAATGCATTTGCCAAACTTGCGGATATATAATTGCAGTAATAGAGATAGTATTTGAGAATTGCTCTTTTGCAGAAAGAATATTTATCTAATAGTTTTATAAGTATAGCCTTTTTTACTTAATATTCGGCTAAGAGCCTCTTATTCCAATTGAAATGGAAATTTCGATATGAAGAGTCTTTGCTTAATCTGCAAATCAATTGCCTTAAGAAGCATTCGAGATGCATTTTCGTATAATTGCTGCTAAGCAGAAAGATATGCTATATGCAATTAAAGCTATATAGGCATATTGAGAGAAAATAGCAAAGAAGGCATAGATATATAGCTTGATAAGGAAAATATGACTTTGCTTGAAAGATTTAATTCTTATTTATAATTATATTAGGAAAATAAGCTATTTATATAATGCGAAAATCTTATATAAATAAAAAGGATTATATATTATTGCTCAAATCTTAGATAAGAATGCTTATTATTTTAAGACTATAGATAATATTTTGCTCAAAGGCATATATTTAGCAACTAATATTAAAAAGTTTATATAGAATGCAAGCAGAATATAAGAGCTAAAAATATCTATACTTTAGGAGAAAAATATTAAGATTACTATTGGATAATTATTGATTAATAAACTAATATCTCTGCAAGCATTATAGTGCAGAGAATCTGATAATTATATATTAGAAATCTATAAAGCTGATCTGGATAATAATATAGTATTCTAGATATCCAATATTATTGAATATAAGAGTATGCTTATATAGATAACTCTTAATCCTAATATTATTAATCTAATTATTAAGGATAATAATAATGCTAATAATAATAATGATTATACAAATAGTAGATTTATATAGGCTGCTGAGAAGGAAAAGAGAGAATAAAAGAAAGCAGATTATAGTAGAATATATATCTCTATTCCTATTAAATCTGCATTCTTTACTCAGAATTGAGGATAGTCTCTTTTTGTCTTTCTTTGTATCGCAAAAGTATATTTTCCTTATTTATTTTCTTTTCGCATATTTTGCTAGGAAAGGAAAGATAATAATTTATTTATTATTATTCTACTATCTATTATAAATAATATAATATTCCAATAAATTTTCAAAAATCTAATATAGAATAAAATATTCAAATATAAAGTATTTGAATTATCAAAACTATATAAAAGCAATATATAGAAAATGCTATATTGAAATATAATTCGATTAAAATAATTATCTATTATCTTATTTTATTTTTATTTATTATTATCTTTGCACTATTTTTTTACTATATCCTCAAAAGATTACTTAAAGCTAGATTTATAAATAAAGCAGCTATTTAAGTTTTGAGATAAGTTTTGCATATTCTATTAATATTGCTGATTATTCCAATTCGAGCCTATATTCGATCGAAAATCGAGTTATTAGATAATAATTTGAGAACTTTTAGTCTTATCTGAGAATAATGCAGCCTCGATATTATAAGGATTTTTGGCTTGCTGAGTTCTCTTCTTTCTAAGAGATCTAAAAAGCTTCTAAATATAAGAATCTGCTACTTTTTTTCCCTTTCCTTTGCCTTTCGCTTTAATATCCAGAGTCTTTATATAAGATCTAATTTTATTTTTTCCAATTAATTTGGATGCAAATTTAGCTAAAAATGCCTAAATAAGTCTAGCTTTTGCTTATAGTATAAACTAATTTAATTCTCTAATTAGGCAAGAAAAAGAAAATAGCTTTCTCGAATATAAAGCATTCTAATTATTCTTAGAAAGGCAAAGATTGGAAAGAATGCTATTTACTTATTCAATATTGCTATAAGAAATATTATTATATTTCAGAAACTAATATTAGCTTTTTATAATCTAATATATTTTATTATTAATACTTAAATCTAAAATTATATTGAATATTTGATACGAATTTAATTAATTAAATAAATTGCAATATTATAGCAAAAAAATAAAAAAAAGTATTAGCAAATATTTAAATCTGAATAAAAATGAATAGATAAAATTCTTATTTATATATACTGATTATTAATATATAGAATATTTTAAATATAATTATACTTTGTCTCAGCATAATAGATATAATTATTGCATTTGCTATTGAAGAAACTAAATAAGAAAATATATTTAAGGAAAAGCTAATTCATATTAAGCTGAATACTATTAATTAGCATAAAAGCTAAGATATATCGATAAGCATAATAGTTGCAAGGAATAAAATTGCAATAATTATATAATTAGATAAGAAGATATTATAGCCAATTAGCTCGAGCAAAAATGCGCTTAAGATATTCTTTAAATAGCTTTATATTAGCTTTATATACTAAGATAGATTATAAGATAATTTTTTAAACTGCTTTTAGCTGAAAAAACTTCTAAATATAAATAAAGCTAGCAATTAGATTATTTTAGAAAGAAAAGTTGCTATAAATAACTTAGAAGCAATAGATTATGCTTAGCTTATTATGAATAGTAGAGAAAATAGTCTTATTTATAAAAAAATACTAATTATAGATAATAAGAAAGCAAGTATTGATATTGGAAGGATAGATAAAAATGATAAATTAATCTTAATTACTTCTATTCTATTGCTATATTAGATTGATTTTATGAAGAAAAGATAATATTAGTAATAATTTGAGATATATTGATTTATGTTTTAAGTCTAAATAGAAAAAGAGAAGAAGAAATCTGTAAGAAAGAATAGAAGTAGAAAAGAAAGAAAAGTAGAATAGCTGAATAAGAATAGATAAGAAGATAGAATTATGCTAGATTAAAGAAGAGAAAGAAAGCATTATTGTATCTTTCTAATTATAATTCTTGCTTAATTTATTTAATAATTCTAGCTTAGCTAAAGATCTAGCTTATTGCTAATTGATAAGAATAGAAAAGAATTATTAGCTTTAATTGCAATAAGAAAAATTTCTAGGCTAGCTAAATTAATCTTAGAAATTAATATAATCTTTTTCTTTCTTCTATCTTTTAATAATAATTCTCAGAGATAGCTATTTTATTGATTTACGCTCTTTATTTTAATTTTGCAATCTTAATAGCATTGCAATTATTAAATCGGAATCTTAATCTTCAATCTTCTTATCCTATATTGCATTTTCCTTTATTAAATATATATTGCAAGTCTCAATCTTTATTTTCTTTTTTTTGCTTTTATTATAATTAGTTTTCTCTTTTTATAGCTTGAGTTATAATCTATTCAGATATTATAACTATAGCTTCTCGAAACTATAAATCGATTAAGATTATTATATTTAGAGATCGAAATTGGATAGCTAAAGCTTATTGTTTATATATTTCTTTTGCCAAAATATCTTATTCTCCTGCTATTATTAAATCGAGATTCTCTTTCTTCAATATATGCAAATAAGAGAATGAGATAATACAGATTTTTTTAGATAGATATTTCTTAGATCTTTAGAAATAATCCTTATATAATAAAAGAGAATATAAAAGAATAGATATATAAATTAGTTTTCTCGATCTTTACAATCTGATAAGATTAATCTAAATAAATAATATAAGAAATATGCTTATCAAAGCTGTTTTTGCTACTTTTAAGCATTATATACAGAATAATCAAGAGAAGATCATTTTTTTATATATATTGAAGTTATATCTAATAAAAAACCTAATAATTGAAAATTAACTATTTGCTTGAGATAAAAGATAAGAAAGCATTATAATATCGACTTTTATTTTTCTATCTTATAGAAAAATCAATTAGCTTTTGAAGCTTTATATAATATAATATTCGATATAAGAAAGGCTTTTTTGCAATTATATAGCTAAGCTGAGAAAATATGCTTAGAGCTATATAAAAGTTTTTTAGAATAATAGATTTTAATTGCATAATCGAAATAGTTTTTATAATAGTCTGCGATAATAAAGAGTATTAGATATTCTATATTATTGAGATTTTCTATCTTTGATTTAAAGAATTTACTAAAATATATAAGCAATTGCATAGCTATCTAGATTAGATCTATACTATATTTACTATATATAAGAAAACTATCTATTTTATAAATAATAATTATTACTAATTATTAAAAGAAATGCATTTTATTGCTTTTATATATAAGCTAGAATAAGCAAGATCTCTATAATATTCTTTCTAGCTTATAATTTCTATTTATTATATAGCAGATTATAAATAAATATTAATATAGCTATCTTAGATTGAATTTCGCTCTAATATCGATATATATGAAAGAGAGTTAATAGATTTGACAAAGCTTAATATTAAGAATAATTATAATTGATTAGCAAAAGATATTTTAACTATAATAGCTAAGCAATTCAGAATTATATAGATATTTAGTATAATAAATGCTTATTAATAAGAGGATAATATATCTATATTAAAAGCGATTAATATAGCTTATATATTAAGATTAGTATTCTAGCTTAATTAAGAGTCTCTTACTATTTATTGAGGCAGATAAATACTAAGCAGATTATCTGAATAGAGTATATTCAATTAATTTCTAAATAAGAATATCTATATAAAAGATACTTTTAGAATATTATTAATCTTATTCTTAATATTTGTAAATAGCAGAATTCTTATGCTAGAGCTTTTTTTATAGAACGAACTATTTCTATATTAGCGATTAAAAAGCAGCAATTTTATAGCTTTAGAGCTATTCTCTTAGCCCTTATTATCTTGAGTTCTCTTATAGCAAGAATTCTATCTAATAAATCCAATTAGATTATTGATTGGAGAGAAAGGATAGAAAGATTTCGAGTATATAAGAAAGATCGAGTAATAGGAGGCTTAGTGCAAGCGAGTCCAGATTAATATCCAAAGGAATAAAGAATAGAATATTGCTATTAAAGCTGCTTAATAAAAATATCAATTGCGATAATAAGAAAGATAATAATAAAATTTGCATAAGCTAGAAATAATAATATCAAAGATAATAGTAGAGTATTTGCTAAATAGTGATAAAGATTAATCTAAAAAAATATAGTATACTAGTCTAGTTATTATGCAAATAATAGTTCAAGAGATAATTGCAATAGATTTTTTATTCTATAATTATATTTTAGTCTTTTCTTAATCTTTATTATCTGAATAGATATAATATATTATAGTTATAATTGCAATTTTGGATTGAAAATTGCTAAGGAAGGAATATTATAATGGCTAGTAGAGTGGATCTTAGGATATAGAATATAGATAGGTCTTGAGATCGTTCAGATATAAGAATACAGCTTTTGTTTATTTTTTTCTATGCTTAGATAGAAATAATAAGCAATCTTCCCTTCTTTTCTTAATTTAAGCTTTCTGGATAGATCTAAGGCAGGCTTTTCACTCTGACCTTGTGCATATATGGCCTTCGTTTGTTGTCGTCTTTGTGACTGATTCAGCATGCTTGGATTGCATGAGCCCTTGCCTATTGCCTTGACGTTCGTCCTTTCGTGCGACGGCGCCCGAGGTTCTGGTTCAGCAGTCTGCTTTATCAGCTTGATATAGCCAAGTTGCTAAGCCAATCAATCGATTAATAGCTCAGTTTTTCGATTGATAGCTCAGTTTTTCAATTGATATTAGCCAATAAATCGATTGATGCTGCTATTAGCGTCTAATCCTGGTCGACTAACGCCAGCTCCACTGTTAGTGCTTTTTTACCTGCCATTGATTGGATGCAGCTATCCCTGCCAATTCGATTGACGCCAAGCCATCTTTTCATTGGTCTAGACCCGCGGGTAATTGTGGACACGTCAATGCATTGATTTTGTCGATTATACACGTATTATATAAAAGCAGCAGAAAAGAAGGATTATATAATCCAGAATTAGAATTATTGATAGATAAGATAGATATCTATTATATCTATTAATAATAAATAGAATAGATATTTATTATATTTATCAAACTGAAAAGCTGGATATATAAAGGATATATTTATTATTAATAGATAGATTTAGTATATAGCTTTTTAATTGTTAATTTAAGTATTCAGTTTTATATATTGAATAGCTCTAAAGGCAGTGAATATTTGCATCGCTTATTAGGACTCGTATAGTTCTGTATTTAAAGACTCAATGCTTTTTGATATCTTTCTTGCTAGCATAAATCCAATTGATACTTAGGAATCTTCGGATTACTGCAGTGCTTATTACACTCTCTATATTATATTTTAATTTATCGCGAATTCTTTGCGAACTTTTATTGAAACTCCGAATTTAAATTATCGCGAATCCTAGATTTGGGGTAAATAAAGACTTACTTTAGAAAATATTCAGCTAATCAAGAGCTCGGCTTGGACTAACTCGATATAGGCAGAAAGCTCGGGCTATATTTTTGGTTTTGTATAAGCGATTTGGGCCAAATCCCCGAAGAATAGTATCTAGGGTCTATTTCGGGTAGCCTGAGTGCTATGCCAATTCCTTATCGTGACCTGTATGTTGGATAAGTCATAATATAATACTTTAATACAGATCTATAAAATGAAATAGAATTATATAATTCAGGATTAGAATATAGATTGATAAGACTGCTTATTAATCCTATCAATATAATCTTAGATTGATAAAATCGATTATCGACTCTTGCAATCTAAGATTAAAGAGCTGGATATATAAGGATACGATTATTACTAGTAGATAGATTCAGTATATAGCTCTTCAGTTGTCAATCTAAGTATTACTTCTGATATAAGTAATAGCCTCACTGCTAGTGATATACTGCAGAGATATTCAGATGTTTTCGATATTCAATTTGGATTACACTTCGACATCGCTCTTATTAGTATAAAACCTTTGTGTATTTGTTGAATGCTTAGGCTACAGCAGTGCTCATTATATCTTTGTTTATCTCTTTTTCTCAGGGTGATCGTACTGATCCGTCCTCAGCAATTTGAATCCATGCTCTTATACCTCATAATTATGCTACATCTTGAATGTGTTTGTTCGCGAGTCTTTCATCAGTCTTTCAAAATATCGGAAGCATTCTCCACGTGTAAAGCTGACTCTGCATGCGGCTTCATCGTCTCTTCAACCAATGCTGCCCCCTTTCCATCAAAAATGACAGCAATTTCCTCAAGGGTATGCCCTTTCGTCTCCGGGAACAAAACCCATACCACCGCCAGGAATACAGCCAACAGCGCACAAAACACGATATAGTACCTCCAATCAAGGTCTTCTATACCTATCGGGTTGCAAAAAGCGGCAATCACAAGGGACCCATAGATGGCGAAAAGTTCCACGGCGATTCCTTTGGAGCGGAGCGAGTATGGAAAAGATCTCTGTTGGGTAGCCGAGCAGCAGGGGCGTCCAGGCAATGTCGTAGTGGAAGTAGTAGATGAACAAACAGACGACTACGACGATGCCTGCTGGCTTGGAGCCCGTCTCCGCGTTTACCGCGGAACAGGCCGTCCAGACGACGTAGGAGGCTAGCATACCTACGCTGCTCCACAGGAAAAGCGTCCGTCGGCCAAGCTTGTCCACGAGGACGGCCGCCATGAGCGCGGCGCCAAAGTTGAAAACCTGCAGCAGGCCGTTGATGAGCGTCTGGTCGAAAGTACTGGTGATTCCGACCGAGTCGAGCACCAGGGTCAGGTAATATGAGACTATGCCTATGCCGTTCCACTGCGCAAAGGTGCCGACACAGACGGCGATCAGCAGTCGTTTCCGGTTGCCAGGCGTAGCCACAAGGGCTTTCCATGTTGTCTTTGCTGCTATCTTTTCCATTTGAATTGCCTGCACGATCTCGGAGATCTCGAGTTCCACAAGGGGCGTGTAAGCATGGTCGTCACCGGCGGCTGTCCCAGATGTCTGTCCAGAATGGTACTTGGAAAGGATGGCAGCAGCTTCGTCCGTCCTATCGTTTGCGATCAGCCACCGGGGAGATTCTGGAATGGCCCACCAGAACAGGAGTTGCACAAGAGGCAGACAGGCCTGGACCGTGGAAGGAATCCTCCATGCCCAGTCGTTGTCGTAGTCCTGGGTGCCAAATGTCGTCCAGCTCGCAAGAATGGCTCCCAAGTAATACATGGTCCAGAAGGCGCACGTATATTTGCCGCGGTGCGTCGGATAAGCAAGCTCGGCTATAAGCATAGGACTTGGCTGCACTACAAACATGCCTCCAAAGCCAACGATGACTCTCGATACGACGAACATGGCATAGTTGACGGATGCCGATTGTATGATGGTGGCGCTGATAATCATGATGATTCCGGCGAGGAGGATGGGTCTTCGGCCAAACCTGTCAGACAGGCTCCCAACCAAGGGAATCGCAAGAACAGAGCCGGCCGATTGTGCCGCATTGACTACACCAAGCCGGGTGCCTGTGGGATTGCCAAAGTAGTCGCTCCATTGAGTGAGCGATTGGAGTCCGTTCATGAGGGAACCTAGGGATATTTGTGAGTCTCGCCGGAGATATAAGATACTATGGCTCACTATAGTCTTTCTTACCATCATATCCGGAGACAGAAGATGACAAAAGAGGAACGACAAGCGCCAGGTTCAACCTGAGTAAGTGAGGTTGTTGGAACCACCACTTGTTTGTTTGAGGGAGCACCTCAGCGAGGGCCGACCCCACGATTTGAGACTCCTTCATGAGTGTTTCTCTAATGCGGTCTTGGACAAGAACGGGGCGGAATCGCTTGCGGACAAAAAGCACCGGCAGACAGCATTATCCAGGGTGAGGTCGAATATCACACCATCATGATCCGTACCACTGGAGGCGATAGCATATTTATGTATGAGCGTTTAGCGTTCGAGAGGTATTATGGGGGTTTGCGACCCACTATAACCCATTTATTTCTCCACATCTCTTCCCCGTGGGGTGTCGGCATGCATTGACAATGCGACCGAGACCACGGAATTCTTGCCAAGTTATTGTGTTCGCTCCCGCTGGGCCTGTCGTCCACGGTCCGTACGTTTCCGGAGTACTGTCACCCTGCTAGTTGCAGTTCTGCTATGTCCATTTGAGGCTGAGGAATCTCACTAGAAACGGAGTCTTGCTTTACCCGGTTTGCTCGGACACCTCTTGTGAGGAGAACAGCACAGCTGGCAAGACAGTCACGACATACTGCACTTGAAGACTGCAAACAACTCACAACATTTCCAGTCAAAACCTTGTACATCCCGTTCGCTGTTCAAATACCAACGTCGGAACAGTGAACAGAGTGGTCGTCGAGCCCTGCTTGGGCAACAGGACCCAAGATGCAGGACTCTACGTCATCTCGATCGTCAATAATACCCAGCTGGCCAGGTGGTCGAATATCTCCACTGCAAACGGGTCTCATGACCTCTCAGGGATCTATAGGAGTAATCAAGGAATCACATATGGAGCAATTGATGCTGGCTAGGAAACACCTCTCGTTGCAAAATGCACTGTACAACACCCACCGAAGGATGAATCATGTGGTCAGAATGCCACAGTCTCGATTTGGCTTTTGAATCTCCAAAGGAGAAAAATGGGCGACGCCCTCTCTTTTATACATATTGTGCAGAGGTTTTAGATATTGTATGGCTGGGCTGGGAGACATCTCAGAGTTCCGAGGTAGGAAAATGAGTCTTTTTTTTTTCTTTCTTCATTTCTGTAACTCCGACAGGTCTTTCAAGGTGTCCTTAATGTTGATATTACTGAGATTTTAGCTCAGCAAGTCTGTATACCATCCTATCTAGGTATACCCAGATAGCCTACCTAGCCGTGTAACCGCCATCAATTACAAAGTCCGCCCCTGTTGTATAAGAGCTAGCATCGCTTGCGAGATACAAGTAAATGCCCTTCAATTCCCTGGGGTCAGCATCCCTCTTCATGGGAGTCAAACTGAACCACTCCTCCTTCATTTCGAACGGGCAGTCTCCTGAGATCTCCGTATCGATGTAGCCCGGAGACACTGAGTTGATACGACCTCCCCATTTTGCCCATTCGACCGAGAGAGACTTGCATAGGTGAATCTGAGAAATGATGCAAAGTTAAGATCTTTTGTTCCGCGTACCTTGTGTCTTTTTTTGGGTCGGGTAAAGAGGCAGGGCCATTGGAACTCACCACACTGGCCTTGCACGCATTGTAGCAAGTCTGTTCCTGGGGAACATTTGCTGCGTGTCCGCTCATGGACGCCGTTGCGATTCCGGTACCATGACCCTGTTTGCGGAAGACCAGGCCTGCTGCACGGAGACAATAATACGCGCCGTCAAAGTTGATGGCGCGGACGCGGTCCCAGTCCTCCACCTTGTCATCCAGACCGCCAGCCTTGGAAGGCACACCAGCGTTGGCGATCATGACATCCAGACGGCCAAAGTCCTGAACAACTTGTGTGACTGCCTTCTCGACGGCATCATACTGTCGCACATCCACCTTGTATATCTGAACCTTGACGCCAAAGTCTTTTGCAATGGTAGCAGCGAGCTTCTCTGCTTTGGGCGATGAGTTGTACCACAGAGCAAGCTACACAAGTAAGACAGATGATACGTTAGTGCAAGTGAGCAAGCCAATAAATAGCTCCAATGGGAGACGTACATTAGCACCTGCTTCGGCGAGTCCTCTAGCCACTTCGTAGCCAATCCCCCCTGCACCGCCTGTGATGATCACAGTCCGCCCATCCAGCCGGAATTGCTTGAATACGCTATCTTGGATTGGGGGATTAGGTGCCCTGATGGATCCTCTGCCATTAGATGCCATATTGAAGATTGAGATTTTGCGAGCCGCTTGAAGTCGCTTGACGAATTACTCGACTTCCAACGGCATGCATGCGTTTCTTGGTCCCAGATGATGAATACATATAATATCACAATTTTCAGCAGATGCATTTAACTCAGAATACGAAACTTGCTTCCTTTAGGTACCGGGGATCGATTACAGGAGTGGATACGGACAACGTCGTCCGGTGGCCTTTGAACAAAATCAAGAGGCACATTGTGTAGAAGGAGAGTGCAAAGGCTCCGCTCTGATGCAAGCAACAAGTATCTCGGCCATAGTTGAGGTTGTGAGGCCACCCGGGGATTAGATACAATGTAGAATATACCATCCATTCATCAAGCTCATTCGTGATAGTATAGTCCGGACGTGAGGCTCTCAACAACGGACAACACATTGAATCAATAGCAGCGCAACGGAGGACAGTGGGCCGGCCCCGCGTCCCGGAGCGGCTCCACTGTCCGGAGTTCCCAGCAATGGACCCTACGCCATGGCCCTTCGGCAGTCACAATTCAGTTCGAGCCACCAAGCTCTACGTTCGGAGCTCTTTGGCGAGGGTCCTTCGTTATGTCTATATGAGAACGTACTTGTACGAACAAAGTATCATTCGTATCATGGGCAGTGCAGCAGCCCCCTGTGTCACATCACAGACTCGTCACCTCTCCCCGGCCTGCAAATTGCATAATCTACAACATGGCTGAAGTCGTAAGTTATAATGATTTGTATAGTATGTTCACATTCCCGAGACATCTCAAATTAACAACGTTGCAGAATCCGGCCTTTGTTCTCCAATCCGTGAAGAATGTTTCATTCGAGAACCGTGAGGTTCCCAAGCTGCGCGACGACTATGATGTGCGAGTTTACATTGAGCAAACCGGCATCTGCGGGTCTGATGTCCACTACTGGCAACGAGGCCGAATCGGCGATTTCATCCTTGAGAGCCCCATAGTTTTAGGCCATGAGAGTTCCGGTACTGTGGTCGAGGTCGGCCCCAAGGTGAAGAATGTCAAAGTTGGAGACCGGGTTGCTATTGAGCCTGGTGTGCCATGCAGGCAGTTCGTACACACAAGAACCTATTAGATGCTGATTTTGAGATGGGAACCAGATTACTGACATTTCATAGCTGTGATTACTGCCGTGCTGGCTCGTACAACCTGTGTGCCGATACAGTATTCGCGGCTACTCCGCCGTGGGATGGAACATTACAGAAGTATTATATCGTGGCAGGGGACTACTGCTATAAAATCCCTGCGCACATGACTGCCGAGGATGGAGCGCTTGTCGAGCCAGTCGCCGTAGCCGTGCAGATCTGCAAGGTCGCCAATCTTCGTGGCGGACAGACGGTGCTCGTCTTTGGCTGCGGACCCATCGGTGCCTTATGTCAGGCCGTGGCAAAGGCATACGGCGCCCAGAAGGTCATCGGCGTCGATATCTCCAAGGCCCGAGCAAAGTTCGCGAAAGCATTCGGCGCCGATGATGTCTTCGTGCCTACGCGGGAGAGTAACGACGACGGCAGGGATGATCCGGTAGAGGCTTCTCGTGCCACAGCCGAGAAAATAGTCCGCATGTTCGATCTGGGCGACGGTGCAGACGTGGTGCTTGAATGCACTGGTGCCGAGGCTTGCATCCAGGCCGGTGTCTTTGCGGCCAAGAAAGGAGGCACGTTTGTGCAAGCAGGAATGGGCAAAGAGGTAAGTCCCAGCGCAAGCCCGCCCTGAACTTCTTCCCCTCCTCGAGCACGTTTTGATGCTAAAGCCGGCTGGATATAGCATGTTGTATTTCCGATTACCACAGCTTGCATCCGAGCCTTGCATGTCCTGGGCTCCATTCGTTATACTACAGGATGTTATCCGGAAGCTGTTGATCTTGTGGCGAGCGGCAAGATCAACCCAAGGAAACTCATCACGCACAGATTCAAATTCGAGGAGGCGTTGGAGGCTTTTGAGATTGTGAGACAGGCCAAGGAGGACACGCTTAAGGTCATTATCCAAGGAGTGCAAGAAAAGTAAGGTCAAGTTTGCAATCAAGTGGAAATTGAGAACCGAAGATTCTGCGTAATAGTTTCCTCAGACATTTTGACCGCCCTTTTTATGAATGCGTCGTCTTCATCTTTGTGACGAAGACCGTTCTTTGTCAGAATTATCGCAGCTTATTGGCTTTGTCAGAATATACTAGGGTTGACCAGTTGTCCGACGGGGCTCGGAGCACATAAGCTGTAAGCCTCGGAGTGTGGTCATAACTTGTGCAAAGTAATATCGATACCATGATCAGCCTTTAATAAGTCTTTAAGCTTAACAAGGGTAATTGACAGCAGGATTCACTCTTGCTCTACTCGGAACGTAACATCACTGATGTGCATCATTTTATCCTCACGTAATCGTAGAATGCCTTGAGTGGTAATACTTATTTAGCTCTCCTGCTCTTGGCTATCACCATCACTAAGCACCCAAGTACTCATATCTATGGCAAGGTATACCCTCCATCAATGATCATATCCGCGCCTGTGTTTGACTGTCAACCCATGTTGCAATTTTGGATCAAAGCAAGTGGCAGAAATTACCAGTCATGTAACTGCTCGCGTCGCTTGCCAGGAAAACGTAAGCTCCTTTCAGCTCTGCGGCCTTGCACAGCCTGCGGCCGGGGATCATGGAGAACCACTGATTTCTCCATGCATCAGGGTGAACCTTGAGCACTAAAAGTCACACGTGTATTTAGCTTGGAGTACGAAATCAGCACCAGCATCGTGGTAGACGTACTGTCCGTGTCAATAAACCCTGGCGAGATGCAATTAACTCTTGCAAAATCGACCCACTCCACAGCAAGCGACTTCGACAGATGCACAAGGGCCGCTTTGCTCGCATTATACGCCGCCTGCTTCTGCGGAATATTGACCAAGGTTGCTGAAACGGATGCAGTGAAGATGATCGACCCTCTGCTCAGCCTCTCGTCACTGGCCTTCCATTGCCTCTCAAACACGCGTGCCGCCGCCTGAGCTGTGTAGAACGCCCCATTCACGTTGACGTCGAACATCTCCCGGAATTTGTCCTCGGGATAGTCGACTGCGGCAATGTGGTCCGCGATTCCCGCGTTTGCGACGACAATGTCCAGTCTTCCCTCTCCCATCTCCTTGGTCACAGCTTCCATGGTCGCCTCGACCTCGCTCCTGTTCCTGACGTTGCACTTGTATGCCTTGACAGGTCGGCGGCCGTTGGCCGACGAGATACCCGCGGCTACTGTATCAGCCTCGGATGGCGGAGTGCTGGTGTAAGTGATGGCTACTTTGGCCCCAGCCTCGCAAAGACCCTTGGCGACTTCTAGACCGATGCCCCGGCATCCTCCTGTCACCAAGGCTGTCTGCCCCGAAAGGTCGAAGTGCGAAAGCACTGGCGCGTCCGGATTCGGGTGTGGTGCGAGAACCATGGTGAAGATTGATGATTGACGGGGTCAAACTCGGCAATTCGGCCGTGTTCTGAAAGAAGAGAGACTATGACCTGGTGCTTCAGTAGGAGGGCATCTTCTTAAAGTGGATGCTTGACAATGTAATATGTGGCCCTACTGAGTCCATATCAGTGCCAATCTTGACGGCGCCGGTACGGAGCAGACGAAGTGCAATTGGTGTGCGCGGACACGGAGCGCTGTTCCGGAGCAGCTGCGGAGTAGATCACGATGAGCACTGAGCACGGAGCACCCACTCCGTTGCGAGATTATGAGACTGACAACTAATTACCCTAGGGTATTATAGAAATGCCTCTGTCTCCACGCTCCCTCCCCCAGATTGATCCGCTCCGACCCACCTCCACGGCTGGCGTCCTCCACTTCCCCCTCCATGAACACCTGATTCTCCGCCCTGCTCGCAGTCGGGGGGTGGAGAGTGTTTAGTCAAAGGCTCCACCCCCGCATAGTTACTGTACTGCCAGGCGACTCCGGTACTATATGATCCGTCTTCGCTGCTGTCCGTCCTGCAGCGGATTGGAAGCGCCGTCTCCTCGTCCTAATTACTCGCCAAGGGTCACCCTATACTCCGTGTCCGCGGTAGCAAATTCGTATGTCACCAGCCTGCGGCCATCACAACCCCTGCCACGGTGCCTATGCAGTCACTCTATACGCAGCTGCCATGGCAACGGAAACAGGAGCCAGCGAATTGAACGTCGACCTCGCCTTGAAAACGACCGAACAAAGCTGCAAGGAATGCCGGAGACGAAAGGCAAAGTGTGACCGTTCTGTTCCCACCTGTGGACTCTGTAAGCAGTACAGGAGACACTGCCTCTACGAAAAGCACTCCCGGACGCCGTTGACGAGAAAGTGGGTTCCCCGGTTTACAGGAAGGGATATTTCCGAGGTGGTCTTCTGCCCGGGATTTGCTAAAGCGTCGTATTCAGGCACCTAACAGAAGTTGAGGAGCGGCTGGAGCGTGCCGAGTCACTCATCAAACGGCTCAAGCGAGACAATGCAGACGCAGGTGGGCATGCAGTGGCCAGTCCGAGTCCTGCGCGTACCAGCACACTCTCCGGCCTGGACGGCACTCCGGGCCTTGGCTTCTATGATCTAGAACTCGGGTCCACGAGCACAAACGCAAGTGGCCTCAGAACTTCCGCCTTGTCGCCATCCACCCCAGCTGCTTTGACCAGGCCCTTGTCACAGCCACCTGCCACGACGAGCCCAGGTCTCCATCGTCCCTCTGTGGGCGAGGCCAATATTGCGCAGCCCGTGATTGGAGCACGACGGAATTGTATCCCTACTAACCCAAGTGAGGCCACTCTCCTTCGAAACGCCTACCCAAGACACTCCAGCACTCTGTGTCTCGCAGAAACGCCACCACAAGATGACTTTGAATGGGATGAGCAAGACAGTGCACAGCGGATGGACGACGCCCTCGACAGCAACCAAAGAGGATCTCAGGAACCGGATCTTGTCCCAGACGGTATGGCGTCCCTGCCAGTCAGTGAGAAAGAGGCCGGCTATCTCGGGATAGCGTCCGGGGCGGCTCTGCTTCGCATCATAGAGCCCAAGAAGATCCGAAAGAATTCTCGGTCAAGGCCCCATCGAAGCTTATCATACTGTACCACTCTGGGGATTCCCTCTGCACCGGACCCAAATCATCACATTATAGATGCCATGATTGATGCGTATTTTAGGCGGTACCACCTGAGCTATCCCATCATACACGAGGCCACATTCCGAGCTCAGTACTCGGAAGTCATCCCACAGCCAAACGGGAAGTGCTGGCAGATCTTGGCTTACACTGTCGCCGCAATTGGCGTGTACACGTCTTCAGATACATTAAGCAACAATCTTGACCTGGAACTTTTCGCGCACGCCAGATCGATGCTCTCATTCGATCATCTCGAACTAGGCAATCTCACACTCGTTCAGGCACTCACCCTCATCTCCAACTATCAACAGAAAAGAGACAAGCCCAACTCAGGGTATAACTACCTCGGTCTAGCCGTCCGCATGGCTACAGGCTTAGGATTGCATAAGGAGTTCGCAGGCTGGAAGATCTCCCCTTTGCATATGGAAATTAGACGACGAGTTTGGTGGTCTCTTTGCGTCTTTGATGTGGGCGCCACTATCACCTTCAGCCGTCCCACCGTCTGGCCGTATGTGGGCGTCGAGGTTGCGTTTCCTATGAACGTGCCCGACCGAGTACGTAACGTCTCCAGATTCTTGAACTGACTGTCACAACTTGGATCTTCAGTTGACTAAGGGTTCTCTTCCAGGACCTGACGGCCAATTCTAAGTTGTACCCGAAGGAGAGAGAATCGATAACGCCGTACACATCCGTCGGCCTCCAGGCCAGGTTTCACGTGGCGACAAACCGAATCTACTCGAGGGTGATTTCCAAGCCATTCGCGACGGCCGAGGAGCTAAGCAATCTCGAGGCCGAACTCCTGGAGCCGTGGTTGGCCAAACTTCCTGAGTGGTTTAGAGAGGGCTCAACAGTAGAGCCGGCCTACTCACTCGCACATTCCATTATGCAGTGGCGTTACCGAAACTTTCGCATCATCATGTATCGACCATTTGTGATACGCATGGCACTTGCCAGTCGCAACGATCGGACCGTTAACAATGCTGCGGCAGCAGATGTTCAGGCTTACACCCAGTGTTTGAAGGACGCCGGTATTACCATCAAGTCCATCAGCAGATATTGGGCGGCGAATGAACATAATAGGCTCTCTGCCTGGTATGCCTTGTAAGTTAGCACTTGAGTCCTCCCTGTAGATTCCCGCGAATTCCCCCCTCACCTTGATCTCTACCATAAGAACCCTTATTTATACAAGTCGCTAATCAAAACCATTTTTTTTTTTCGCAGATACTTTCTATTTCAAGCGGCTCTGATACCATGTATCTGCCTCCGAAACCTACCATTATCCCCCCGAAGCCCCAGGATGGTGTGAACAAGTCTTATTGACGCTGCAGACCATACGTTCTCTTGCGCCCGTCAACACGAGCTGCAGCAGCTGTTACGATGTGATCATCGATCTTTGCGGGCGCTATCTCAATCTGAATAACGCGAATTTGCCTGCAAGCCTGGGAACGGGAAACAATGTTGTTCATGAGGCTCACATGGGACCACATGATACAGCGGCTTCAACTCGGACACTATTGAGAAATGGAGATCAACAGCAGCAAGTCCTCGGGCCCATCGACGAAAGTCCGCAGACCCAAATAAACCAGGTCTTCCCCATGATGTGGCCTAATGTAAATGCTTTGGAGGCGGCTGGTGAAGTCCTGGGAAACGACGCCTGGCTTTCGTTTCTCGACGCACCTTGACGACTTCTGCAAGGTCCCACGGTGTTTAAGTGGCTCAAACCCCCTTCCACTCCCTCTCTAATCTGGTATTTGACCTGGAGGTGCGGCCTGTACGTAATGTGGCAATGGGCTGGGACGCAGAACCGACATCTTCTCAGGTCGTCATGATTTGCGAGCTTGGGAGTGAGCAGAATCCGGCAAAATTACGCCCATGGTCTGCTCATCTTCTACGCTTACAGCTTTCATGTGAAGGATTTTCATAGTCTCTGGGCTGTGTGATCCTTTTTATTACTTGTGCTGACATAGCTAGACTGCGGCTATAACTATGATGATTAGTGGATACAACTATTCAGATTGGTATTCGACGTCATTGAATGAAGTTGATCTTGAATGGGCTCTTGTCAGTTGTGGACTCGACGGGGATGTCACTCAACGGCAAGACCACACACTTGCATATTTCGGTCATAAATCACACAGCGGAAGAGATAATACTCGGCAACTGGCGGATCAGGCTGTCTCCTGATCCCGCTCGGACATGCTGCGGTACAACAGGGTATTCAGTCTATTCCCTGAACTGCCGCAGACCCTCCTTGATAATCGACTCTGGTGGGACCTCATCCGTTTCTTTCGCAGTACCTACTTAGGGTTAGGGTTCGTGTTGACTTTCCACTTGCAGACTGCACTAGAGTGTTGGACTCTCGGCTCTAGAAGGTCCGTTCTGGGTAGCCTGGGTGCTGTGCCTTTTCCCTTTCGTAACCTGCATGTTGGATGGGTCATAATATCAAGCGAGGATAGATAAGACGCAAATTACTTTGTTGACTATGGAGAAAGCGAGAGACCTTTCATCCGGGGAATGATCGTCATATCGCGAATATCGTCATGCTGGAAGACCCATGCCAAGAAACGCTCAACGCCCATCCCCCACCCTGTAGTTAAGAGAGGCTTTTGGTTTCTGATTTCCATATACCACATATACCCATCTGCCGGTATTTCGTGCTTTCGAAGCGCCGCGAGCACTTGCTCAGCCCGGACGTGTCGCTCCCCGAGACCTAGGACCTCCCCATTACCAAGCAGTAGGTCCGCGCAACGTGCCTTCATATGCGTCTCGTCCAGAAACGCTTGGTAGAAGGGCACGCTAAGATGGTCCATCTCTGTGAGCCAGACTGCCCCGCCAAAGTGCTCAATCAGCTTCAACTCCCCCGCGCGGGTGAGTGCTTGTCCCTTGCTCTGATCAGATGCTACGACGTATTTCCAGCAGCTGCCGTCCATCGTCGGGAGCTCCAAGGCGTCTTTGACGCTGATCTGGGGGAACCTGCCGCGTGAGCTGAGGAGCCTTTGCAAGGTCTCCAGATGTTCAACACTACCTGCTACGGTCTCAATAAACTCCTTGTGATCCTGAAGCAGGGTGGAGACGAGATTGTTAATGTATGCCTCGGCGACCTCAATTCCTCTGGAGAAAGGGCCTAGAAGTTCGCACTCGACGTGATAGAACTGGTTGAGGTGCATGGCATCGGAATCTTCACCACGATGAGAAGTATTGATGTAGTAGACGCCAGGTACGCCGTCTTCGATGCGGAGGAAGTACTCGAGGCAGAACTGCATCGAGTCTGCGAGATGCGTCGCTTGGCCGAAGAGGGAGATAGGTACGGGCTCCGAGTCAGAACCCAGTCCCATCGGCGAGCTAACGGCGTCGGTGGTAGTCGGCACGAAGCAGTACTTGTATCCAAGGTTGTTGTTGAAGAAGGCGGTGGAGGAGTGGAAGAAGACGTCATGGACGAAAAAGATTTTCTTGTACCAGGGATCCTGGATGACAGAGGTTAGATGGCCGGGCGGAGAGGTCCAAGATCGCGGCGGCCTGACGGCCGCGACGGCTTTATGGAGGTCGAGCGTAGCACGCGTCAATGATGCGCCGTCCCTACACAACGGACCGTCGAGCGAGCTCACATAACCCTGGTACGTCTCCTGAAATGACGCCACTGTTAAGACCGGGCCATCCGCTGTCGAGCTGCTATCCATGGCGTGAATGGGGATGAGCTTGACGTGCGCGTAGTCAATCTCAAATCCCTCAAATATCATTCCACACCGGCTCGTCCTAAAGGCCTTGTTGAGGAGTCCAGCGACATGGTGAGCCGCCATCATGAGGCTGGAAAAGTGCAGTGCTTCAATTGAGAAGATGTCGCTGGGGAGGTGCTTGCGCGGGGCGAGAACCGTGAAGCCGGGCGTGTTAGCGAACGGGGTGAGAAATGCGACATGATCGTTGTCCTCCCACACACGCCACTGCTTGACTTCGCCTCGGACAATGCGAGCGAAGAGATTTGCGTCGTCCGCGTTGCCGTCATATCGGTAGTCGAATGGTTGGACCAGGCCAGAGACGGTCTGAATCATGGAGCAGATAGTGTCCAGCTCGATTTCTGACATCTTAGGTCCGTCTTTCGAGGAGATGTACCCTGGAAAACGCTCGTGGAATTCCTTGAGGTCGCTGGTCACCGGCTTCCAGCTGTCGGCTAGGCCATGTAGCGGCAAGAGCGACAAACGACTGCCACCCTCTGTGACGAGCGCACACCGTCTCACCTTGTAGTGTTTGCAGAGGAGCTTCGCCATGGCTGACACCTTGGTAAGAGCAAGGACGAACTCATCAAGTGAAAGTGAGAACAGGTCCGTGGCAGACTGAAGGATCGCCAGGGCGTGTCCCTGTGTCGTAGGGTAGCGGGAATGTCCAATCAAGAGCTGTTTGTCGTTGTAGAATTGATGCGATGGAAGGACGGGCACTGTTGTGGGGTGGAGGGAGACGACCGGAGTGGCCAAGGACGATCCGCAGGCGACGGAAAAGAGCCGCGCGGTGGACTCGACCGCGGTGTTGCCCTTCGCGTCCATGAGAGCTAAGGCACACGACCCTCCGGTAGCAGAGACGCCGTGTAATGCTTGGCGAGCGGCATTGCTGAGACTACTGCCGGAGGCATGATACTTGACGACGTTTGCTGACACCAGCTGCTGTAGGATTTGGTCGCCCGTCCCACTGCTGCGGACCTGTTGGTCCAGGTGACAAAGACGTTGTTTCGTGTCTTCAACGGCGACCAGCGTTTAGTACGTACCAGATGACACTCAGACCTGAGTCTGCGTACAGACCAGTGCCAAGAATGGCTGTATCGCCAATGCGGCCGCCCAGCTTCCCTGTCGGCCCTCCGGTCGACCCGCCGGCTGACAGGTGCCCGTCGGCGTCCAGGACAATGGCACCGACAGTGCCCATCTCCGTGTCAGCACCTGCGTTTTCCTGTGCCTGTTGGTGGGCAGTCCAGTGGGCCTTGCGGAATGGCGTGGTGAAGTAGTTGTTGGTAACAATCTCGAGCCCGGCTTCCCCGGCCACCTTGTCAACCGCACCGCCAATAATCATCGTGTGTGGGCCACGCTCAAGGAGGGAATTGGCGACAAGGATGGGATTCTTGGTCGTCTCGATACAGCCAACGGCTCCGTAGCGGGCGGTATGTCCTTCTACAATACCTGCTTCGAGCTGTTTGTTAGGACGGAGGTTAGCGCGGTGGGAAATGGCAGGAAGGAGAGCTTAAATTCGGCGAAGACGCTACGCTACCCACCTGGTGAATCCCGTCACGGTTCAGCGCGGCACCATGCCCGGCATTGAACGAGGGGCAATCCTCCATTGCGGAAATGGCCAGTATAACAGCATCTTTGGCGCTAACGCCTTTATCCAGTGCAGTGCCGACCAAGTCGGCAACAATTCGAAGGCTCTGCAGTATATTCCGCTGGCGAATAGCGTCTGGGCAGGTTTCGGCACACCCGCCGTGGAGAATGAATCGCCAGCTGTGGGGCATTGTAATGTGCGCAGACAGCGCGGACAAAGTTTGTGTAAGCTGTAGTGCTGTGGTTGAGAAGGGGTTGTAGAGCGATTGCTGAACTAGACACTGCTTTGTTTAGTACTGTGGAGTTGCTCGCTACTGTGGATGAAGATGGCCATACCTTAGTTTGCGGATATCTACTGGGTGGGGATGGCAGTAAATATCTTATTTTTAGGGAGTTATAATTGATCGGCCCCATAGAAGAGCACGCTGCTTTGCTTTTCAGCTTTGCTTGCTCGCCAAATCTGAAAAATCATTTCAATAGTTATGCTTTGTTCAGTAGGTCCTTTCTTTTTTTTGGGTAGGGAGGGCGTGAGTCATACATGTGTCACAAATGAGTCACTAGGGGGACTTAATATGGACTAGGGGCCAATGAATTACCTTGTGATGCAGGTAGGAGGCTCTGTTGCTGGGAATAGAACCGGCGAACCCGCACTGTTCTGTGCTCGGTTACGAAAGGCAGGCTAAAAGTTCATTCATCTTCATCGCCCAACTTTTTAACTTGCATGCGCCTAAGCTCGCCAATGGCACCTTCACCTTGGCTACCTACAGCAAGAGCAAGGGCCAGAGGTCCTGTTCCCTGGTATACGCCCAAGCCGCCTCGGATCCAGCCAAACAACTCAATGTGCTCCACGCGTTCAATGGCGGCGCCTCTTGTGTGGATCAATGGCTTCCCTGGCTCTGGAAAACTCACCGTGGCCACGGCAATAGCAACATTGCACAATAAAGCGATCGTTATAGACAACCACAAGCTGATCGACCCCGTGGAGGTAAACTTTCCGCGAAGCCATCCCCATTACCAAGAACAGCGAAAGTTGTTGCGCATAAAGGTGCTGGAAAAAATGTCTCCAACCCGGACACGCTGTCACGGCTGGTCATATTCACGGGTAAGGTAATTCCAATCAAAAAGACGAACAGCGGCCGTGCTGACTGGAGCCAGACTTTCAGTCGAGTAATGATTTAGGCCGTGACGTGGCTATGGATTACGAGGCTGCTGCCCGCAGGGCTGGCCGGCCATTCGTCCCCATCTACCTGCTCTGCGATATCGAGACGAACCTCCAACGCGTCACTAGCCTCGACCGCCTCAACGGTGGGACGAAAAAGCTGACGGATGACAAAGTTCTCAGCGACTTGCGTTCGAAGTGCGAACTGTTCCGCTTCGGCAGTTACTCGGGCCTCGATGTCGATGTAACCAAAGTGTCAGCTGCAGAGACCGCAACCAAAATACTCGCATTCCTTGAGACCATAACACCTGGTCTTGATAACAAGGCGACTGCAAAACCAATGGACGGTTCCACTTAAGAACTCAGAAGTAGCTACTCTTACAGCAATAGTATCTTATTCATACTACTATATACAATAGTATTTCAACTAGTATATCTATATGACTCTGCTCTTTCTTCTTTCCATAGCTACAGACTGGTTTTGCACCAAAAATAATCCAAGATCTTGCTATATCTAAGAACTTATCAAAAAGCTTCAAATAATACTTTGACCTCCTATAGTCGATAGCAGTAGTACTCTATCTACGCAAAAGTATTTTGATGTAATGAGCACGGCTATAGCCTAAGCATTCAACAAGTACACAAAGAGTTTATGCTAACAAGAGCAATATCAAAATGTAATCCAAATGCAATACAGAAACGTTTGAGTATATCTGTAGTATATCAGTAGCAGTAAAGCTATTACTTATATCAGAAATAATACTTAGACTAATAATTAAAAAGCTATATATTAAATTTATCTAATAATAATAAGTATATTTTTATATATTTAGCTTTTTAATATAATTTATTTGATTTATTAATAATTTAGATAATTTACTTTTGTATAGCTTATTTAGCTCATTAATGATTTAGATAATCTATCTCTGTTACTTTAATTCTTGATTATGTAATTTTTTATTTATTTTGAATAAGCAGTGTACTTAATTGAGTAAGTTGTGAGTTTTTTCGTTGATCTTGCTATTGTATGCTTATTGAACGCTTAAGCTACAGCAGTGCTCATTATACCTTCCGTATAACTTGCATGTTGAATGAGTTATAACATATAGTAATCGAAATTCTATAGATAGAGAAGCTAATCGAGAATATACTGAGCTATTTGCTCTATTAGCTTCTGCAAAGAGTCTATAGCTAGAGATAGCTGCGAGCTATTGGATATTATTGCTATTCGAAAGATAGAGCTATATATTATTACGATAGTAGGCAGAGAAGCAAGTAGACAATAAGCAGATAAACTAATTCTCTTTTTCTAGGTATAAATAGACTAGCTTTATTCTTAGATAGATATAAGCTTTATTAACAAAATATAGCTTAAAGAGCTACAATTGCAGATTGTAAGCAAAATATAGTTTTATTCAATAGATTAAATATACAATCAGCTTATATAATTATTCCTAATTCTTGAGATCAAGGTATTAGTAGTTTTAGGAAGGTTGTCTGTAACAATATGTTACTAATTCAATATATCTATTTTGATTGGCTGTAGCTGTAATTCTAATCCTGAGTTATATAATTCGATTTTGCTAATATTGCTTCAGAGCTTCCACTACTTTTCCCGTTTCATTGTTGACGTAGCTTTTTGCGTAACTTGCATATTGAATGAGTCATAACATATATACTACTTATATAACTAAGTATATTATATACTAAAAAGAATGAATTACATAATTTAAAATTAGAATTATAAATTAATAAGATTAATTCGAATTCAAAAGAATCGATAGACTCGATATTGATTTTATCGAATTAGTACTAAAGAGCTAAATATATAATAATATATTTATTACTATTAGATACATCTTAGTATATAGTTTTTCAGTTGTCAATCTAAGTATTATTTCTGATAAAAGTAATAGTCTTACTGCTAATGGTATACTGCAAAGATATTTAGATATTTCAGTATTACTTGGAATTATACTTTAATACTGCTTTTGTTAGCATGAACTTTGTATGTACTGGTTGGACTCTCAGGATATAGCAGTGCTTATTAAATTAGGCTACAGCAGTGCTTATTACAATATTTTATTGAAGTATTAAACTCTCATCTTCTAAAGTTCCGTTTCGAATAGCTTTAATGCATTTTATTTCGTAACCTGCATATTGAATTATTTATAGCTACAATATTAGATTCCTTGTGGCTTATGCTGGAGCGATCGCTAACAGCTAAGAACTCGTCATAGCTTTCCTACACCAGCTTTGGCGGCATAGCTCCTGTCTCCTCATCCGGCACCCTGATCCAAGCACTATTGCTTCTCGCTATTCTTGTCAGCTCAATCTGATCTGTGACATTGATAACTGAACCTGGCAACTTGGGCACATCACTGTTGGCAGCAGCTACCATAGCGGTATACCCTAGGCTGTTATCGTAGCTACCACCTCTGTTCAGCTCCTTAGAACTAGACTCTATAATACGCGTGTTCGTTGGGTCGCTACCCTTACGGCCACTGCTATTGTATCCCTTGCTGCTATTATTATACGGGGAGTTGCCGTAGCGCAAGAGCTTATCACGCCCGCTTGTTCGCCAGAACCAGGCGGTAGAACCGTCTTGAAGCTTAAGCTTCTTCATAAAGAGAGTTCGGTATGTTGGGATTGACACGACGAGAAACCCAATGGTGAGTTCCACACAGAAGGTGTAACCTGCGGGGATAGCGTTCCCTACAGAGTGACGGAATAGACAAGACGGACAATAGAGGCGATAACGGCGCTGGATATGGTTGTGTTCCGATCAGCAGAATGCCCCGAGATATCGGTATGCAGGAGTTTATTTTCTTACCTGCAGCCAGCGGTAAAAGTTACGATGATAGCGAATTTCTTTTTGGATGTCGTATGGAGTGTTAAAACGAGCGGTCGGCAGCACGATAAGAATTAGGTTGCTGATAACATTGCAAATAGTTACCACAAGATCGAGCTTCCCGTAACTAATGCAATAGCTCTGAAGACTCTGGTCAAACGACTTTGAGATAGGAAGACATTGCAGGATAGATCCCAAGAAAGCAGTCAAGGCCCAGCCTGCGATGAACACGGCTATGCCCCACAAGATGAAGTGGAATTTCCGCTGCGGGAAGATCGACGAGCAAAGGTTGAGGATGCTGAACTTGAGAAAACCCATGGGGAATCCGTAAAACGCCTCACTCAGGATGCTAAACTATTATTTCGGTAGAAGACTATCAATTTCTCTATTATGAGATTCCATACGTGAGTTATTGCTAGATGGCTAGCGATCTGGATAGAACTCACCACTTCGAGCTTATAGGGATTGTTGATCATAATGACATGGCGGCCGCCTCCGTACTTTGTGAGCATTGCGAAACAGATAACAGAAGCCATAAAGAATAACTGTTGTCACTCAATCATTGACTGATCAATATCCTTGATCATGGCATGCGCAGTGTTTATTCCTGGCTATTGCTGGATCCACGGCGACGCATAGAGAGCATACCCAGGCTATGAAGACGAGCCAGTCACTAGAGTGGGGATTGAAATGACCATGTTGAACCCGGCGACCGATGAATCGGAGCACGACAAAGAGCGTCGAAAAGAAAGCTATAATAGCTGCACAAGCGATGATATTTGATACGCGTGTATCGTTTATGTATGCCTCCCTTTAGGTATATTAGGAAGATTTCACAGCTGAGACAGCCTCGTCACTTGAGCTTTTGGAATTTATCAGTACGCAATCTCGGCCGGCGTAAACTCGAAACCCTCTGGAGCAGTGGACATAGTGAGTCTGACGAGTATGGTATATAAAAACTGTTTGTACAAAGAGAGACATTATTCTTTAGCTAGGACTGAAACGATACTGCAACATAGAGAATGCGTACTACCGTTCTATAGAACGGGAGATTCCTATGGAGACAACAAGTTCTTATAAGTCTAGTCCGGTATGTATCAATCACTCTTGGCTTATGAAATTCCGCCCGCAGCCTCAGCAAACCTCTTAACATACCTATGCAGGGGCTAGGACATCTCTACCTAAACATATAACACACATAGAGATTTGCCCTAAGCATTTCCGCAACACACTAATTGAATCAGAATTCTTATTGCGCCACTAATCAAATGAGGAGCGTAGGTTGCGCGATATTGTGCACAATCGGCATTTCGTTTCGAGGCCCGAAGTGATCGCAAAGCGTTATATTCCGCCTTCCTTCGGCCAGTCGGCACGTTTCTCGGTCGTCAGTGTTTTGACAGTGATCGGCACGTCTTAAGCCTGAAGATTGCACCTTGCAGTCAGGGTCTCGGAAAGCCACTGGCCGATGAAAGCGCTGGGGTGCAACAGAGGTGGCGGCCGAACGGGATGCTGACCTCCATCGGTCCATTCTTGTCGAGCTGCATAATGCGTGGCGTCTAGTGATTCCTCGCTTCGAATTTTCACACAAACTGCATTTTACGATGCAACACTAAGCAGTAAGCAGTAAGCAGTAAGCAGTAATTATATAACTGCACAATACTTTTTGGTAAGTGCTTATCTATATTACATACGTAGACTAGCACAGGCTTTCACAACCCGGACCCCCATCTGTTGCTACTCACATGTCGGGCTATACAAAATCTCGTCGAGCGACTTGACTTCACCCCTCCATCTTATCATTGGCCCCAACTAATAATTCAAACCGGTCTGAATCTCGATGCATTCATCCAGGATTCCTCTATTGCCTATACCGCGTGCTTTATAGATTTCATGTGCTTGCGAAGCGCAGCCTGTTTTCGAGCTATTAAGCTGACCACAGCTATGAGGCTTTGTAGTATTGAACTATATGGATTATCATAATTCACTGCGGCTAATGCAGCCTGCCCCTGACTGATGACGTTGTCATAAAGTAAGTTGTCCAAGTCAATAGGACGATTCGCTCCGGAGCCAATGTCTGGAAGAATGGCAGCGATGCTAGGCTTTGAGCATAGCGTCGCTCTTGAAAGCTGTTCAGGATTAGATAATCTCGTACAAAGAGAGTGGTCCGAGCTGCTAGCCTGAAAGATCTTGTCTAGTCCACCCTCAAGCCTGTTTAGGAGGTGGCTGATGAGCTCTATAGTCATAATGACCTGAGAAATTGAGAATCGAGGCGACGAAATGTCGTCTAGGTGCATGTGAATGGAGATGCACACATGCTTGAAAAGGTCGAGTTGGCGCAGATAACACGCTAGTATGAGCAAGAGAGCTCCGGTATCGATCGTGACACCCCCATCACTGTCTTCATTAGGATATATTGATGACTCAATTACCTGGCGACGCAGCCGGTTGTCTGACCATTCATTTTCATGGGGTCCATGTCCGAGGTGCCTCTACTGCGCTTCGCAGCATGTCTCACCATACGCGGTCGACCGCTAGGCTGCTTGGCTGAGAGAATCAACGAGGGCATTAGTCATGTGATCGATTAAGTACTGAAAATAAATACTAGTCGCCCTCAGGGAAGGGTAGAGTATGGATGAGAGGAGGAAGATTCTCATTGATTGGACTTACAGCTGAAAGCACGGACAGTTCCTGCCCGAGAGCATCGCAGGCAAGGGACGGAAGACACAACGCCATTAATGACACTTGGAATGCTTGTAGTAGTGTCGGAGAGACGGCTCTGACAACAGACCTTTAAGAAGCGACATCTATTACAAGTTTGACGGAGCGGCAGAGGATTCATCAAGCTATCCATGCCTAAGATGATCGGCAAAATTCGATGATACAAGTCACAAGCCAACTTCACTGGGTACAGAAAGTGTATGCTGCATGCGGATACCAGCCTAAATGATGAGGAAAGGGTTGAATAAATGGCAATACTTGGTAGCTTGGGTCAATGACTGTATACTGCAGCTTTTTCCTTATTCCTTATAATGACCAGGAAATGAACCTCCCCCGCTCTTGAGGTCATTACTTGTCTATCCCCGATGCAGCGGTTGTTGGTTGGTAGATCCCTCATCGTTGGTTCAATAGCGTAGAGTTGCATTAGCCTCTTATTCTGGACAGATCAAATGTTGGGAGATGAGCAAAGTGAATAATTCATGCACTTAGTATAAGCAGGCTGTCTCTGGTGTGCTGGGGGCTGAAAGAGGCCCAAACGCCTTGATCCTAGATGCAAATGACATTATGAAGGCACCCAAGCCCCATCTTGAGACATGTCTTCCCTGCTACCTGATCTCTATTCTATAGATGAGTACTCCCCTTCAATTCATCAACTAATCATAATGAGGCTCTCTAGGCCGCATGCCTTTGATTACTGGATCAGGCTGCCCTGTTGAGCAGGAGCGAGTGCCAGTTCGATGCAGCTACACCGTGGAGAGTCAAAATTTGTCAAAATATGATGCACAATGCAAACTCGCAAATTAAGTCGAATTGTGGCTTAATGTGATTGCCTGCTTCGACTGTACATGTATCCACCAGGACCAGGGTCTCTCAATAGGGACAACTGGTACGTATCTTACTGAGGATCACTGGTGTATCACTGATACACCTTCTCATATTCCTTGTGGTTGCATCTATGTGTTGGGCCCCACCTTCTCATTTGGATTATTAGGCCACCAACTGCAAGCTGAAGTCTCGCGCCTAATTCTGCTCTCGGAGCAGACTTTCTTTTGCCAACAGGGGCCTCGGTCATTCTTCAGAATTGGGTTCAAACCCTTTGGTCCTCATATCAAAGGTTAGCTAGGTATGCGCGAGCTTGACCCGACAATCACACAGAGAAGCATCACCTCTCCTCCCATATTCACTGCATTTCTTCTTTACTCTTGTCAATGTCAAATCCAAAGCTCCAAAGCAGCCTTGAAAGGTCAGAAGATAGTCCTCCTCTTGCTTCCAAGCCAAGAAGAAGAAGCCAATGACAAGAGGGGTTCAAGAGGATGGCAGTTTTGGGTATGAAGCTCCGCCACCAGTCTGCGTGTCACTCATGGGCCCGAGGACTAACACAACTACTACGGATAGGGCGTCATAGTTTCCATGCAGCTGATATCAATGCTGTCTGCCCTGGATACCTCTGCTGTCTCCACAGCCATGCCTTCCATCCTCCACGATGTTGGGGAGAGTGATGGCTGGATGTGGATTGCAAATGCCTATTTCCTTACCATGACTGCTTTTCAACCTATCTTCGGTCAGGCATCCAACATCTTCGGTCGCTGGAGTATGACGCCGCTGGCAACATTTCTGTTCGCCATTGGTTCTGCAGTGTGCGGTTCAGCGCCGTCTGGAGGGTTAGGCTTTCGTTGAGGGTCAGGGCCTCCTGAAGGGTTAGGCACCCTAGGGGTAGGGCTTTCGCCGAGAATCGCCAGGGGGGCTGTTATGACCCATCCAACATGCAGGTCATGACAGGGAAATAGCACAGCACCCAAGCTACCCGGAACGGACCCCCAGAAGCCGAGAGTCCAATACTCTAGTGCAGACCCACAAATGAACCAGGATTATGTAATCCGGGGTTAGGGTTACAGATCGATGGACTCGATATCGATTCAGTCGATCCAGAAATGAAGAGCTGGATATATAAGGACACGTTCATTACCATTAGATAGATTCAGTATATAGCTCTTCAATCGTCAATCTAAGTATTGCTTTTGATACAAGTGATAGCTTTACTGCTAGTGATACATTGCAGAGATATTCAGACGTTTCCGATATTATTCTGACTTGCACTTTTGATACCGCTCTTAGCATAAACTCTTTATGTACTTGTTGAACGCTTAGGCTACAGCAGTGCTCATTACACTTCAGATTTTCATTGAAGTCTAATTCTTGTAAATGAAATGGTCTATGCACGTTTGTATAGAGTTTTCAATGAAGTCTAATAGACTTCATCCCTTTTTATAGACAGGTGGCTGATAGAGCTTACGCCAACTGATAAGAATTGCTTCTGAATTTTCTCCAAGTTCCAACGCAATTCATTACAACCCTGACCCGAAAGCACTCAAGATATAATTTAATCTGAAGAGCTGGATATATAACAACATACTTATTACTATGAAGTAGATTCAGTATATAGCTCTTCAATTGTTAATCTAAGTATTACTTCTGATATAAGTGATAGCCTTATTGCTAATGATATACTGCAGAGATATTCAGATGTTTCCGATATTGTTTGGATTTACATTTTGATATCGCTCTTGTTAGCATAAACTCTTTGTATACTTATTGAACGCTTAGGCTACAGCAGTGCTCATTACAAAGAGGCTTATGCTAATAGCAACAATGGTAAATATAAGCTTTTGATATGAAAATTATTATAATTATGCAAGTATTCAAAGCTATAAAGCTAAATATTTACTGAATAATAATAAGAAAAAGACTAATGAAATTTCGATTTGAAGCAGAAATACATATTAAAAATTAATAAGAGAATAACTTGAATAAGGAAGGAGTAATTCTTTTACTCTAGTCTTTGCTAGCATAGATAATTTCCTTCTTGCTGAGTACTATTCTCAAAGTAAATGATACTTTGCTTTTTGGATAGAGCTTGTAGGTATTGCATAGTTTTAATGATACTCAAATAGCTTTTTCAGAGCATTATAATCGATACTAAGCACTTAAGTATCTAGAATATAGATATCTGAGCAAGCATTCAGACTGATTGTAAAGATAATTGTGAAAGCCCAGCCCCTGATGCATGCCTATAGTTACGCGGATCACTGGTGCGTTGCAAATGCTTATCAGGTTTAGTTTTGAATCACTGCTTCATTGCGAGTAACTATTACTATAGTTAAATTTATATCATATAGTTCCGTTGCGAATATAAACCTTTTACATCCTTTATACGTTTTTCTACAAAATGAATACGCCACTCTGCATATCTTCTTTCCATCAACGTTACCTCTGGCGGCCTCATCTAAGTACGAAAAGATCCGATATTGTTCTCGAAGTATACGTAACTGCTGTTCCTGAACCTGTCTGCAAGAATGCCTGTCGAATTGGCGCCGAAATTCAGTAGGTCGTGCTGTTCTTGCCATGTCGGCCAAAATGTCTGATATGCGGATGGCGCGACCGACAATTCAAGATTGGGATCCAAAGAGTCCACAAAAGCAATGTACCGGCTCTGCATTGAGACACTAACGTTGCCTGTGCCGTAAAACAGACGTGGCAGGTCGTCAGTGTGGAATGTACCCATGATAGGCAGGCCGCGGTCGTAGGTTGCGATGTATGACCATGCGGGCATCGACGGGGGCACCCATGAGAGGAACATGCGTCGCAGTAGCGTAAATGTCGTGTCACCATTAATCGCTGCGAGCCTCTTATATTCGGGGTATGCCTCGTTGTTCGTGCCTGACCCAAAGGGGCTCCCGACGGACCCATTACCGTAGGGATATGTGTCGATCAAGCTCTCCACCTGTTCTAGAGATGCATTTTGAAAGACTATATCCAGTAAAAAGCTGAGAAGGTCGGCTCTGGTAGTGATATTTGTCTGTGTCAGGCTGAGAAAAGTCCCCTCATCCTCTTGATCGCCAATGATTATGGGAATTTTTGCATATTGCCCGTTCCGAGCCAGAACTTCAGAGCTCGCGCTAAGGATGTAGCCATCTGGGCGAACTATGAAGGAGCTGACGGGAGAGTGGTAGCTGAATGGACTGGGCACGCTGTTGGTTGCATTCAAATACGATTCATAGTCGAGCTCTCGAAGACATGCAATTTTTTCCGGAGAAGACGAACAGCCCGCTGCCTCGGCCACCGTGTCAAAGATAGCTTGAGCTCGGGGGCTATCTATAGGCTCGGTTGGGTATACTAGTCTGACGTGTCAGTGGTCCATTTGCTATGGAAGATAGTTCGGGTGTGTATTTGATGGTGCCGCTTTGATGGCGTTCCCCGAGAAGAGAGAGAGGTGGGGGGTGCAAACGGGCGATGTATCGAATTGGTACTCACTGCTGCCGCTGTTCATTATGCCAGCCCTGAATAAAGGGCTTCCTTTGTAAGTGTTATTGCCACCAAATAGGGCCATCTGGTTGAAGACGCTGAAAGCGCCCGCGCTTTGACCCCATATAGTGACACGATTCGGATCACCTCCGAAAGATGCGATATTATCGGCCACCCATTCGAGTCCCATTCTTTGATCCAAAAGGCCAAGATTCGCTGCACCGTCAGCCAGCGCCTCAGCTCCCGGAAGGAAACCGAATCCGCCCAGTCTGTAATTCACAGCCACTAGAATCAAAGGCTGACCCTGCGCCACCGACTGAGGAACAAGGACGGAGCCATTGTAATTGGCTGAGCTGCCAATCTCATAGCCGCCCCCGTAGATCCAAAATAGGACTGAGAGTGTGCTATTTGATGTTGTGCCTTTGGGGCGCATCACAGAGATGGCCAAACAGTCTTCTGTCACATTCGGTGCAGGTGACAGAACATCCAGAGCAGACGCGACCTGAGGTAAGGTTGATACTTCATCAACAAGGGACGTCGAGTCGACGCCTGTCATCTGTGGACACTGTGCGAACTTCCGGTCAGTCGAAATTACATTGGTTATCATAAGACGCGTGGGTAAATCATGATACAGAGGGAGACTGAGAATTCTCCTCTCTGAGGACATCAATCGTGTGATTTTGCGTATGGAAGTCGCTTACTGATGGGCCAACTCCGGTGGCTTGCACGGTGCCAAACGGTTCTAGTCTCACTGGTGCCCTTAAGCGGAGAGAGCCAGTTGGTGCCGCTGCGAATGGTATGCCGCGGTAGTACTCGACTTCATCAATGACGGAACCGACAACAGTTCCCGCTGGAATATTGAGTGTCGTGATTGTTGGCGCCGTAGCAGCAACAAACTCGAAAAGTAGGGCTGCTACGAGAGATGAGACGATCCTCTGCGTCATTTGTCTTATTATTAGTGTATCTAAGCTTATAGACAAGAATAAAAAGTATAAAGCCTCGAAGTTAATGATGTCGACGAATCTTGTTTTTATTTTATTTTCCAGGTCATGAGTCAGTTCTGCTCCTCATTGATATATTTATACTATATCATGTAATGTGACTTTCGCACTACAATACCTATACTTTTTACACTTTCTTTCTATGTCTCTGACTCGCTATGCATTAATTAATATCTTACCCGTCCTAAATCTTGATTAGCAATTGTTCCGTATATTTCTAAGCATCGGACTTTGACGCACTTACCGAGATGTCCGAACAGATTGGCTTAAACCTTGTATTTCCGCAGTTCAAATCACTTCACCGGAGAGATCAATCATTAGTAAGTAGTATTTCCTCCGAACTAGAGAACCTTCTGAATGCGAGCTTTGAAATTGAGTCTCACCTGAAATGTAATAAGGCACGCTGCATGTTACCTGCTAAGGTCATTGACTAGCATGCACAGAATCACGCAGGCTACAAGAATCGATGCTCCTAAGAATAGACTGCTTATCGACGACTCATCAGAATGCCGCATCACTGGTGACTCGGAGGAGTACCTGAAGGCTCTCGACACCAACGAATCTGAATATTTGCTATCTATAGGTGGCTGGCTGGCTAGGGGCCATGCATGCAGTGATAAGCCCTGGGCCAGTGACTCACTGGCTCTTGCACAAATTATTTAGATATTGGACAATATTGTAATAATCTCCAAAACCAGCTTTTGGATTAATTCAATACAGATGTTGGTTCAGGAGAAAGAGGAGTTGAGCTGCCTGTGCATAGAATTATGACTCTCTCGCACTGAGAGGACCTGTTTATAAAAAAGCGATGAAGTCTATTAGACTTCATTGAAAACTCTATACAAACGTGCACAGACCATTTCATTTACAAGAGTTAGACTTCAATGAAAATCTGAAGTTAAACTTCATTGATAGTTTCTGGCCAGAATAAAGAAAAAAATATAAAGAAAGAAGCATTCAACGAAGCAATACAGATTACGTTTTCAGCTTTTTTCCCATCTCTTAGTAGCTTATATTGTTGTGGTGGCCAGTGGAGTGGACCTCAGGACATGGAGTGTAGATGGGTACTGAGATGGTTCAGATATAAGAGTACAATCCCCCTTCATTTTTTTCTATGCTTAGAAAAAAATAACAAGCAATCTTCCCTTCTTTTCTCAATTTGAGCTCTCTGAACAGATCTAAAACAGGCTTTTCACTCTGACCTTATGCACATATAGCTTTCATTTGTTATCATCCTTATAACCAATTCAGCACGCTTAGATTGCACAAGCCCTTGCTTATTGCTTTAATATTCGTTCTTTCGTACAATAAGTTGCAGGGGGTAGTTCTTGGCCACCCCCCCTTCTTGGCCACCCTAGCTGGCCACATTCAATATAAATATATATATTGAATTTATCTACTTTTCTATCTTATTCGCCCATTACAATGCAATCCTCCTCGTCAGTAAGTAATTCGACATCGCTCTCTTCATCTAAATTATTATCGCCTTCATTTATTGCTTTTTGAGTCCTCTGTATCTCTTTAATCCCAACAAACTTCGAATTCGGACTATTATCAATTTTCCTTCTTTTCGTTAGCTTTTGAGCTTCAATTTGCCTTTTGAGTACTCGATTTTCCTCAAGAGCATTAGCTAGAGCTATATCTCTGTCGTCCCAAGCTTTGAGGACTTTCCTAAAAAGGAAACGTTGACCAGAAATAGTAGAAAGCTGCTTTCGATAGCTGCTTAGTTGATTATATAGATTTTTGGCTTTTCGAGGAGTTGTAAATATATTTGATGGCTTTGAGGATGTTGTCGAAGGTAAAGTAGATCCAGTTGATTCTTTTAAGCCTGAATTCGATTAGTTTTGAGAGTGTTGTGGTATATTCTTAAGGAGAAGAGTGCTCAAGAGTGGCTTAGCTAGGCGGAGGGGCTAAAGATTTATTGCTTTCCATCCAGATTTGATATTCTGGCTGGAAAGGCTTTCCAGACGAGCTAGGCGATAGTTCTCGAGGAATAAACGCTTTCCAACAATAGTACTATCCCCCCTATTGGCCCAGAGCATTCAGCTTCCTTCTGTAAGCTCTCTTGAGAGAGGAAAAAATACTTAGGTCGAGGGGTTGAAGTACGTGAGAAGTATGAGGAGGCAAATAAAGTAATAATATATTATTTTGAAAGCATTTCTATATAAATTTACTTATTGTATAGCTGCTATAGCTATCCAGGACTAATAGCTTTGCTTCCAAAAGGTTCTCTGATTAGCTGCTAGGAATGAATACCCTTTTCAATTACTCGAGCGCTATTTCATTGCTTATCTATCTATTTTTCGTTGCAGTGAATTGCTAGCCTTTATATAGCTTCATATCCAATGGAAACTATTGCTGTTGCACTATAAAGCCTCTGAAAATTACTAATGGATAGAGGTAGATGCTAGTAGCTGAGATATATTCAATAAAAGAGATCTAGGTTCGCGATCCAGGCTTTTTTTTTCTGGATTGAATATGAAGAAGAGCTATTAAGGACTAATCTGTTTTCTTCCTAGCCTTCTATTATCCCAGCCTTATTCATATTCCATCGGTTAGTTGGCTTGATAGCCTGGATATGAGAAAGACTGAATAGATGGAACCAAGGCTTTATTATCTTTATTATTGCTCTATTGATTCGAATAGAGGCAATGCAGCGAGTTCTCCGGACTTTGATCTCTGGATTTCTCTTTAAAAAAGAGATAATCTATTTCTTTCCTAGAGGCTGAGAATCTCCCTTGATAAGAAGGATTTTCTGAGTAAAGAATCTAAGCTCTGCATAGCTGGGTGGAAGCTCTAGGCTTTCCTGATTGCGAATCCATTCGACAAGCTTGTTTTCCTGGCTAGAAGAAAGCCTTTGGTTATATTTGTGAGCTGTTTTATGCGATGTTCTTCCTTCTAGGCGTTGTTGAAAAGTTGCTTTTGGAATGCCCCATTCTTTCGAGGCTTGCCGTTATGATAAGCCTTTTCTGACAGCCTCAATAGCTTGGGCAAGCTCAAGTTCGGTATAGGGCTTCATTGTAGTTATATAAAACGTCGATATAAATATGAAGTTATTCAGATTAAAATTGGTTGAGAAAAGGAGGAGGAAAGAGAGGTGGTTGAAGAGGCGGTGTGGCCGGCTAGGGTGGCCAAGAAGGGGGGTGGCCAAGAACTACCCCTTGCAACTTAGCGCTCGAGGTTCTAATTCAATATATATCGTTTTCGTTTGCTTAAATTAATAAAAATATATTTTATATTCCATAGCAATTTATTTCAATCTGCTGCTACTAATTTGCTACTTGAATAACGAAATAAACTATTTCTATCTATAGAGATCAATAGCTTATAAGAATACAAGATTGATGAAATTTTAGATTTTTATTGCAATTGCTATAGAAAAGGCAGCTTTTGCTTGAAATATACTATTAAATGAATCAGCTATAACAATTCCAAGAAAATGCTCGCTTTATATCTTAAGAATGCTTAAAGGATCGTAAGCAATTATTACTGCTAATACTCATTCAAATCTGGATTCTAGATAATTAGCTTGCTAGAATTCGATTCTAAAAAAAAGAAATAATATTACAGACAGCCTTTTTAGGATTGCCAATATCTTAATCTAGAGAATTAGAATTGATTATATAAGCTAATTATATAATCAATCTGTTGGATAAAACTCTATTCTGCTCGCAATTTGTAATTGTAGCTTCTTAAGCTATATTTTGTTATCAGAGCCTATACTTGTCTGAGGATAGAGCTTGCTTATTTGTAGCTAAAATAGAGAACCGATTCGCCTGCTTATTGTTCATCTATCTCCTCGCTTGCTACTGTTGTGGTGGCCAGTGGAGTGGACCTCAGGACATGGAATATAGGTGGGTCCTAAGGTCGTTCAGATATAAGAGTGCAGCCCCCATTCATTTTTTTTCTACGCTTAGAGAAAAAAAAAATAATAAGCAATCTTCCCTTCTTTTCTCAATTTGAGCCCTCTGGACAGATCTAAAGCAAGCTTTTCACCCTAATCTTATACATATATAGCCTTCGTTTGTTATCGTTCTTATAACCGATTCAGCATGCTTAGATTATATAAGCCTTTGCTTATTGCCTTGATATTCGTCCTTTCATACGACAGCGCCCGAAGTTCTGGTTCAATAATACAGTAAATATAGACTTAGCTATTCAGGCTAATAGTTCAAAGCTATCTTCGTTATAGCTTGTAAAAGCTAATAATAGTAGCAAATCATATTCTATAAATAGGCATATTTCTTTCCTTAATATTCTTTTCTCTTAATTATTTTATTTGAATATTGATATTTGATAAGCTATATATTATGCCTAGACTCTAGATTATGCTTGAAGCTTCTCGAAAAAAGGCAAGAGCTAGATAGAGAGAGGGTAGTATGAGTTTCGATTGGCAGGCAATAAATGAATTATCGAATTTATATGCTAATATTATAAAGAAATAAATTCCTTTTTCTGCAATTCCTTATTATTCTTATATAAAATCCTATATATCTTAGGCCTATATATACCAATATAGATACGATTTTGATAAGAGTGGATTTTTAACTAGAGTAATAAATATTATACTTTTATTAAGTAGTATTCTGCAATAAGAAGCAAGATAGGCGATTAAGCTTCTGGTTCGAATAGTATAATTTGCTAGAATATATATAGCTAAATTGTTTATTTGGATTAGAGATTTATTAATTGCAATATTATAAAGAAGAAAAATAAGAGATATTGGAAATAAGAAGAGACTCAAATATATAATAAATAGAAATAAAAATGCATAATAATTAGGCTGAAATCTGAATTATACAAAATGCTTTATACTTATTCAGCAAAAATAATATTAATTAATATAATAGTTAATAAAAGCAATCTCTATTAAATATAAAATAGCTTATTTATTTGCTTATTATCTATCTTTAATATCTTATTATTTATATACTAGCTTGCTTATTAGTCTTTAATATTAATATTTTTTGCTTTACTAAATTAATCTCTTAATTAGATTGGAGAATATTACTATTATAGTATTGCTTAATTAGAGCTTATAATATAAATTAATAAAGAGTTAATTTAGGCATTGTCGATAGAAGGAAAGAATAGCTTTAATCTTAGAAAGCTTGATTAAGGATACTTCTAATTCTTTAAAGCCTCTTTCTAATAGCTGATATAAGCCGAATTTCAAATTCCTATCTTATAGTAAGCTAGCAAGAGCAAATCTTATTTTATTTTTTCAGATTAAAGTTTCTTCTTAGCTTAAATGCTTTAATTAGTAGTATAAGATTAAAGATATTAGAGATAATAAAGCCTTTAATTTTATAAGAGATTATTATATAGATTCAATTATAGCAAATAAAATAGAGTGCTATATTATAAGTATTAGTATTTAGAAAAATTAGAAAAATTGATTGCTTATTGCTTACTAATTTTAGAATTATTTTTAAGCTTATATATTAGAATAAGAATGCCTTAATATCTTGAATAATTGCTTTATTATAGATATTGCTAATTTGTAATTATTTATTATTAATTATAATAATATTTTAATTTATTTTGGGATTTAAGAAAATTAGTTTATTATTAAAATTTGAATAAAACTCTTTTTAATATAAGTAAAGTATTTTAGAACTAATTATAGTATTATTACTAAGAATATTATTAATAAGATATAGCTTTTCTTTATAAAGAAGCTTTTTTAGTCTATAAAAAGATATTTTAAGAGAAAACTTAAGACTAATTTGCATATAAGGCTATTAATCTCAAATTTAATTAGCTAATTTAATTTCAATCTCTATTATAGCTAATACTTAAATAGATTATATCTATTCTTATATCTCGATTAATATATATAGCTCTCGATTAAAGTATAGATTAAAAATAATAATCTATAAATCTTTTATATTATTAGTTTTCTTAAGAAATAGCTATATTAGCCAAATAGATTCTGAAATATAAGAATGCTTAAAAGAATAATTAAGATTTGATAGACTTAGCTTCCAAGATAGAATAGCTCTAGATTAATCAGATTATTATAGCTTAGTTTCTGAAGAAATAGAGAGAAAATCTTAAATAGATTTATAGAATCTCTTATAAGCAGATAAAAGCTTTTCAAACTATCTCTTAATAGCTAAGCTATCCAAAGATAGTTGTTTTTTAGGAGCTAATACAAGATAGAATTAACTTTCTCTAAGCAAGTATTATCTATATAAATCTCAAGGAAAAGAGTAAGATCTATATAGAGATATAGCAAGTAGAGATCAATAATATTCTTAAAAAAGATAGGATTATTAGAAGATGCTATAAATATAGTTCCAAATCTTATAATACTTATAAATATATTAAGCTTAGCATTCTTATAAGTAATAGTATCTATTATATTCTAGCTTTATCTAAACTTGAATAGCATTTTGGCAATTGGATAGAGTTTCTTAATTCGAAATCTATATTAGTATTATATAGATAGATTATATCTATTAGAGATAATTTCAATATAAGTATTTTTCGCTTAATTCTTAATATTTATAAAGAATATTAGAAAAGAGGCTTTAATAAATTATAGATTGCTTAATATATTAGCTTAGTTAAGGAAGATGAAAAATAGCAAAGCAATATAAAGCTAGCTAAGAATAAGATTTTATAGGAGAAAATAGATTCTATTCCAAAATATATAGGCTAATATCAGATTAATAATATTGAATTCTTCAATACTAATAAAGAGATTAAGATTAGCAATATTTATCTTACTTCTTATAAAGCTTAATTATATCTTTCAAAACTCTTATCTAATATAAATTCTATTAGTATTAAGCCTATTTAGGGCTAAATTAATACTAATAAAGCTAAAAAGCGCAGAATTAGTAAAATAGCTTAAGATTTTAGTGAGATCGATAGGAAAAAAGATATAATAAATATTAAAATCCTAAATTAGCTAATAATTGAAGAGCTGCTTAATATTGGGAAGCTATCTAATACTGAATAAGTAGAGCTTATTGCTTAGGCTATTTATAATAAATTTTTGAACTAGTTTTTGAATTATTTTTTCAAAGTTTCTAAGAAAGAGATAATTATTATGATATTTGAATAGAGAGCTTAATTAATCTATAGTCTTTAAAGAGTCGATTCAGAAGCTTAGGAGATTATCGATTTTGATAAGAATCTAAATGCAGATCTATATAGATTATCGAATACTAATTCAATATTTATTTCTTAAAGAAAGCTTTAGATTTCGACTTTATTCTAATTTTTTGATATAATTAGTAAATAGATTATTAATAATTATAATATTTCTGAATACTTTATAAAGCTTGCAAAGCTTCCAATTATCTAAGGCATAAGCTTTTCAGCTAAAGAAGAAAATATAATACTTTTGATCAATATAATAAGAGTATTTAATAAATATATAAATCTTTCGATTATATTTTCAATAGCTATATTGAATAGCTTTTATAATTAGAATATTACTCTAATATTTTATTTTATTTTTTGTCTTAATAATAAAGAGTATATATTTATCTAAGCTATATTAGATTTAAAAGCTAAGATAAGTCTGATTTCTCTAATATTCTGCATTAAGCTTAGGCTGCTTTATATATCTATTATTAATATTATATCCAGAATTTATAATAAGTCTGATATAGTATTAGTTAGAATATTTGAGATTAAGATATTCTGCAGAGATTTCTCTGAATAGGTTATTTTCTATATTATAGATAATAGAATAATAATACTGAATTATCCTATACTATTGGGAATGCTATTTATTATATAGACCAAATTTTCGTTCGATTATATATATTTTAGATTTTTTTATACGAGTTTCGCTTTCGAAAAGATTTGTCTTATTATTATAGTTAGTAGTAAGAAGAGTTTTAAAAAAAAGGAAGCTTGCATATCAAAAAACTAAATATTAGTAGCTATTTCGAAAGATGCAAAGCTATTAATAGTAAAGATATTCCTTTTTAAATGCATCTCGAATCTAAAGATATACTAATAATATCTATTCCTGAAAATAAAATCGAGGCAATAATCAATAATCTATCTATTAAAATAATAGAAAGAGAGTTAAAGAAAGAATGCTTTCAAATTATAGAAAAGAAGGAGTATTAAGGCTTTTATCTATATAGAATACATATCAAATTTCAATTATCCTGCCCAATATAAGAATCTAAGAAAGAGAAAGAGAGTATTTTAAGCTTAATTAATATAATATATAAGTCAAAAGTAAGAAAGATTAAGCCTATTAATAATTTATAATTAGATAGATTTATGCTTAAAGAAAAGCTTAAATGGAAGCTATCTAAAGTAAAGGAAATAAAAAGAGCTTAATAATTTATAAAGCTAATTAAATATAATAATTAGATTAAATTGAAATTCAGCTTTATTAATCTAGATAATTATTTTATATCTAAATGCTGAGCAGATATAAAAAAGAATAACTATAATAAGCTCAATGATAAAGAGCTTGAGATATTCAAGCATATGCTTTGCAATTATATTAAAATATTAGCTTGGGATTTTACTAAAATCAGTTAAATTATTAAAAAAGTAGCTTTATTATAAGAGATTAGAACTATTCTATATAAGATTTTCTAAGAAAGATATATTTCTATACTAAATGCTTTTTATTAGAAATTAATCGATATTTTAAAATAGTGCATTAATAAAAAGATTATTAAAAAGAGTTATATATCTTATTGCAATAATTAGTTTCTTATTGAGAAAAAGAATAGCAAGCTATGCCTGATTAATAATGCCTAGAAATATAATAAGCATATACTCAAAGATGCTTTTATATTGCTAGTATTAAATGAATTCTTAGAAGACTTTGCTATATATAAAATACTATTATTATTAGATTTCTTCTCTAGGTATAATCAAATTTTATTATATTCTAATAATAAGAATATAACTATTTTCTCGATATTTTTAAGCTTATTCAGAATATATATTTTGCTGCAAAAAGCGATTAATTTAATAGCTCAATTTATAAAAATTATAATCAGATTTTTATATAATCTTATTCTTTATATATATTAATTATTCTTTGATAATATTCTAATTCAAAGCTTAGTAATAATCTATAATAATGAGATATTTTCTAATATTTCAAATATTCGTTATTTTATTGCTGAATATATTGCTAATCTGGATAAAGTCTTGATAAATATTAAGCTTACTAATGCTATTATTTCTGCTTTCAAATCTGAATAATATTAGATGAAAGTTAATATAGTCGGATATATTGTTAATTCCAATAGAAAATAATTCCAGAATAGGAAAATTGTAAAGCTTTAAGCTTAGATAGTATATAAAGATATTAAGAATATTCGCTTTTTTCTTAGTTTAATTATATATTATGCAATATAGATTTGGAATTTCGCTATTATTGCATAATTATTCTATAATTTTCTGAAAAAAAGTATATTATAATTATAAGAAGATAAATATAAGAAGGCAATTCGAATTCTTATTCAAATTCTTATTACTAAGCCTATTATTATTGCTATTAATTATAGCTTAATTATTAGCGAGATTATATTTATAATTAATATAAATTTTCTTAGCTAGGATGCAATTCTAATATAGATTATCGAAGGATATAGAAAGCTTGCTTGCTTTATTAGTAGAATTTGAATAATTGCTGCGCAAAAGTACGATACTATTAAAAGAGAATGCTAAGCTATCTTATTCGTTTTGCAATCTCTTTATTAATATTTTTATAAATATTGTTTTATTTTGAAAATTGATGCTTATATATTGGTTAATTAATTTAATAGCAGAATAAATAATATATTAAGTGCTCTAGTAAATAGATAGATTGCAATTATTAAAATATTCGATTTTATTATAAAATATATGCTTGGATTGAAGAATCTAATAGCTAATATATTCTCAAAGCTGCTATATTCAATCTTATTGCAAGAAAATGAAGGCAATGATATCGAAATATAATGCGATATTTAATTCAATAGTATAAAAGCTGCTAAGGCGGAATTAATACTATTATTAAATCCTAATCTTTATTAGATCTAGTAGTTAATCTAATATGCTAAGTTTTTATGCAAAAGTATAATATTAGCAAAGCTTTCTTAATGCTAGTAAAGAAGCTTTATAGCTAAAGTATTGAATTATCAAATAATTGATTAAGCTTTATAGTATAAAGCTGAAAGTAAATATCTATAGTGAAGAGTAATAGATAATTCTAATCTTTGATATTATATTTTGAGAGAATATTATACTAAATTTGATTATTAAGGCTGGAATTTAATAATTGCTTAGATTAAGCAGTTATATTTTTGGAAAAGGCTATAAATAGATATCTCTAATATTATAGCAGAATATAAAAAATATGCTAAGTTTGATCTCAAAATATAAAAAGAAGAGATTATTTTTTTATATTAAGTTAATTTTTTATAAGAATTAGTATTGATATTCAATATATAGCTGAGAATAGTAGATTCAGATATCTTACTGAAGCTTGATATAATTTGATAGGATATATTATTGTAAGATTGCTTAAGAAAGCTATAGCTGAGGCAATATAAAAGTTTATTCTGAAAGAGATTATTCTTATTTTTAGCTGCTTTCTTAAGATTATTATAGATAGAGGGCTTGAAAATAAAGCTAAGATAGCGAGATTTATTAAGGCTTTAGGGATTCTGCTTATTTAGGTTTTTAGCTATAATCTTTATGCTTAAAGCTAAGTAGAAGCAAGATATTTTTCGATTGCTAATATATTCGCCAAGCTTGTAGATATGCAATTGCAATAATGAAGGCAATATTTGAGAATTGCTTTTTTTATAGAAAGAATATTTATCTGATAGTCTTATAAGTATAGTTTTTTTTACTTAGTATTTGGCTAAAAGCTTTTTATTTTAATTGAGATAGAAATTTTGATATAGAGAGTCTTTGCTTAATCTGCAAATTAATTATCTTAAGAAGTATTCGAGATGCATTTTCGTATAATTACTATTAAGCAGAAAGATATATTGTATGCAATTAAGACTATATAAGTATATTGAGAGAAAATAGCAAAAAAGGCATAGATATATAGCTTAATAAGGAAGGCATAATTCTGCTTAAGAGATTTAGTTTTTGTCTATAATTATATTAGGGAAAATAAGCTATTTATATAATGCGAAGATTTTATATAAATAGAAAAGATTATATATTATTGCTTAGATTTTAAATAAGAATGCTTATTATCTTAAGATTATAGATAGCATTTTGCTTAAAAATATATATTTGGCAATTAATATTAAAAAGTTTATATAGAATGCGAGCAGGATATAGAAGCTAGAAATACTTATACTTTAGGAAGAAAATATTGAAATTATTATTGGATAACTATTGATTGATAAATTGATATTTCTGCAAGCATTATAGTATAGAGAATCTGATAATTATATATTAGAAATCTATAAAGCTGATTTAGATAATAATATAATATTCTAAATATTTAATATTATTGAATATAAGGGCATACTTGTATAGATAATTCTTAATCCTAATATTGTTAATCTAACTATTGAGGATAATAATAATGCTGATAATAATAATAATTATGCGGATAATAGGCTTATATAGGCTGCTGAGAAGGAAAGGAGAGAATAAGAGAAAGCAGATTGCAATAGAATGTATATTTCTATTTTTATTAAATCTGCATTCTTTGCTCAGAATTAAGAATAGTCTCTTTTTGTCTTTTTTTATATTACAAAAGTATATTTTCCTTATTTATTCTCTTTTCGCATATTTTGCTAAGAGAGAAAAAATAATAATTTGTCTATTATTATTTTACTATTTATTATAAATAATATAATATCCTAATAAATTTTCAAAAATCTAATATAGAATAAGATATTTAGATATAAAATATTTGAATTATTAAAATTATGTAAAAGCAATATATAAGAAATGCTATATTGGAATATAATTTGATTAAAATAATTATCTATTATTTTATTTTATTTTTATCTATTATTATTCTTATATTATTTTCTTATTATATTTTTAAAAAGATTATTTGAAGCTGGATTTATAAATGAAATAGCTAATCAAATCTTGAAATAAGTCTTATATATTCTATTAATATTGCTAATTATTCTGATTTAGGCTTGCATTTGATTGAAAATCGAATTATTGGATAATAGTTTGAAAACTCTCGATCTTATCTGAGAATAATATAGTTTCGATATTATAAAGATCTTTGGCTTGCTAAGTTCTCTTCTTTTTGAGAGATTTGGAAAGCTTCTGAATATAAGAATTTGCTACTTTTTTTTCCTTTCTTTTGCTTTTCGCTTTAATATTCGAAATTTTCATATAAGATCTGATTTTACTTTTTCTAATCAATTTGGATATAGATTTGGCTAGAGATATTTGAGTAGATCTAGCCTTTGCTTGTAATATAGATTAATTTGATTTTCTAATTAAGCGAGAAGAAAAGAGTAGCTTTCTTGGATATAGAATATTCCAATTATTCTTAAAAAGGCAGAGATTGGAAAGAATACTATCTATTTATTCAATATTGCTATAAGAAATATTATTGCATTTCAGAAATTAATACTAGCTTTTTATAATCTAATATACTTTATTATTAATATTCAAATCTAAAATTATATTAAATATTTGATATAAGCTTAATTGATTAAATAAATTGCGATATTATAGTAAGGAAATAAGAGAAAATATTAGCAAATGCTTAAATCTGAATAGAAATGAATAAATAAAACTCTTATTTATATATACTGATTATTGATATATAGAATATCTTGAATATAATTATATTTTATCTTAGTATAGTAGATGCAATTACTATATTTGCTATTGAAGAAACTGAATAAAAAAATATATTTGAGAAAAGGCTAATTTATATTAAGCTAAATACTATTGATTAATATAAAAGCTAAAGCATATTAATAAATATAATAATTGTAAGAGATAAAATTGCGATAATTATATAATTGAATAAGAAGATATTATAATTAGTTAGCTTAGATAAAGATATGCTCGAGATATTCTCTAAATAGCTTTGTATTAGTTTTGTATATTAAGATAGGTTATAAGATAATCTCCTAAGCAGCTTTTAGCTAAAGGAATTTCTGAATATAGATAGAGCTAGCAATTAGATTATTCTAAAAAGAAAAATTGCTATAAATAATCTAAAAGCAATAGATTATGCTTAGCTTATTATAAATAGTAGAGAAAATAGTCTTATTTATAAAGAAATATTAATTATAAATAATAAGAAAGTAAGTATTAATATTAGAAAGATAGATAAAAATAATAAATTAATTCTAATTGCTTTTATTCTGCTGCTATATTGGATTGATTTGCGAAGAAAAGATAATATTAGTAATGATTTGAGATATATTGATTTATATTTTAAATCTGAGCAGAAAAAGAGAAGAAGAAATCTATAAGAAAGAATAGAAGTAGAAAAGAAAGAGAAATAGAATAGCTAAGTAAGAATAAATAAAGAGATAGAATTATGCTAGATTAAGGAAGAGAAGGAAAGTATTATCGCATTTTCCTAATCACAATTCTTGCTTAATTTACTTAATAATTTTAGCTTAGCTAAGAATCTAGCTTGCTATTAATTGATAAAAATAGAAAAGAATTATTAGTCTCGATTGCAATAAGAAAAACTCTTAAGCTAGCTAAATTAATTTTAGAAATTAGTATAATCTCTTTTTTCTCCTATTTTTTAATAATAATTCTTAGAAATAACTATTCTATTGATTTATATTCTCTATTTTGATTTTGCAATCTCAATAATACTATAATTATTGAATTAGAATCTTAGTTTTCAATCTTTTTACTCTATATTGCATTTTCTTTTATCAAATATATATTGCAAATCTCAATTTTTATTTTCTTTTCCTACTTTTGCTATAATTAGCTTTTTTTTTTATAGCTTAAATTATAATCTATTCAAATATTATAACTATAGTTTTTCGAAATTATAAATCGATTAAAACTATTATATTTGGAGATCGAAATTAGATAGCTAAAGCTTATTGCTTATATATTTTTTTTTGCTAAGATATTTTACTTTCCTATTATTATTAAATCGAGATCCTTTTTTTTTAATATATGCAGATAAGAGAGTGAGATAATGCAGACTTTTCTAGATAGATATTTCTCAAATCTTCAGAAATAATTCTTATATAATAAAAAAGAGTATAAGAGAGTAAATATACAAATTAGTTTCCTTAATCTTTATAATTTGATAAGATTAATTTAGATAAATAATATAAGAAATATGCTTATTAAAGCTATTTTTATTGCTTTTAGGTATTATATGCAGAATAATTAAAAAGAGATTATTCTTTTTGCATATATTGAGATTATATTTAATAAAAAAACTTAATAATTGAAAATTAATTATTTATTTAGAATAAAGAATAAGAAAGTATTATAATATTGATTTCTATTTCTTTATTTTATAAAGAAATCAATTAGCTTCCGAAGCCTTGCATAATATAATACTTGATATAAGAAAAGCTTTTTGCAATTATATAGTTAGATTGGGAAAATATACTTAAAGCTGCGCAAAAATTCTTTAGAATAATAGATTTTAATTATATAATCGAGATAATCTTTATAATAATCTATAATAATAAAAAGTATTAGATATTCTATATTATTGAGATTTTCCATTTTTGATTTAGAGAATCTATTAAAATATATAAGCAATTATATAGCTATCCAGATTAGATTTATATTATATTTACTATATATAAGGAAATTGCTTATTTTATAAGCAATAATTATTACTAATTATTGAAGGAAATGCATCTTATTGCTTTTATATATAAATTGAGATAAGTAGGATTTCTGCGATATCTTTCTTAGCTTATAATTTCTATTTATTATATAGCAAACTATAGATAAATATTAATATAGCTATTCTGAATCAAATTTCGCTTTAATATCAATATATATAAAAGAAAATTAATAGATTTGATGAAATCTAGTATTGAGAATAATTATAATCGATTAGCAGAGATATCTTAGCTATAGTAGCTAAGTAATTTAGAATTATATAGATATTCAATATAATAAATGCTTATTAATAAGAAAATAATATATTTATATTGAGAGCGATTAATATAGCTTATATACTAAGACTAGTATTCTAGCTTGATTAAGAATCTTTTATCGCTTATTAGAGTAGATAAATATTAAGCAGATTATTTAAATAGAGTATATTTAATCAATTCCCAGATAAGAATATCTATATAGAAGATATTTCTAGAATATTATCAATCTTATTCCTAATATTTATAAATAATAGAACTTTTATATTAAAGCTTTTTTTATAAGATAAATTATTTCTATACTAGCGATTGAAAAGTAGCAATTCTATAATTTCAAAGCTATCCTTTTAGCTTTTATTACTTCGAATTCCTTTATAGTAAGAATTCTATCTAATAAATCCGATTAAGCTATTAGTTAGAGAGAGAGAATAAAAGAGTTTCGAATATATAAAAAAGATCAAGCAATAGAAAGCTTAATGCAAGCGAATCTGGATTAATATCCAAAAGAATAAGGAATAGAATATTGCTGCTGAAGCTATTTAATAAAGATATTAACTGCAATGATAAGGAGAATAGTAATAAAATTTGCATAAGCTAGAGATAATAATACTAAAAGTAATAGTAGAGCATTTGCTGAATAATAATGAAAGTTGATCTGAAAAGGTATAGTATGCTAATTTAATCATTATGCGGATAATAGTTCAAGAGATAATTGCAATAGATTTTTCATTCTATAATTACATTTTAGTCTTTTCTTAATCTTTATTATCTGAATAAATATAGTATATTATAGTTATAGTTGCAATTTTGGATTGAAAGTTATTAGGGGAGGAATATTATAGTAGCTAGTAAAATAGACTTTAGGATATGGAATGTAAATGGGTTCTGAGGTTGTTCAGATATAAGAGTGCAGCTTCTGTTTATTTTTTTCTATACTTAGAGAAAAAAAAAATAATAAGCAATCTTCCCTTCTTTTCTCAATTTAAGCCCTTTGGACAGATCTAAGGCAGGCTTTTCACTCTGACCTTATGCATGTGTAGCTTTTGTTTATTGTCGTCCTTATGACTGATTTAGCATGCTTGGGTTGCATGAGCCTTTGCTCATTGCCTTGATATTCGTCCTTTCGTGCGATGGCGCCTGAGGTTCTGGTTCACTACCGTGATACTTCTAATGCGACAATAACAAAATCGATTAAAGCTGCTTGTTTAGCAGCTTTTCAAGATGCATTTCGAGTCATATGCAAAGCGACTTATGGAAGCATTAGTAACGATCTTTGTTGAGAAAGGTTTTGATGCGTTTTGTAGCTTAGGAAAAGGTAGTAGTGATAGAAAATAAGAAGAAAAAAAAGGCTTTATTAATACTTGATTGCAATAAGGGGTGGATACGGTCTTTTCTCTCTCTCTTTTTTTTTTTCTGCTTCAGAGCGAATAAGTAGCAATCTGAGCAATCGATTCTCGAAATAGAAGCTAATGTCGAAAGCAATGTAAGAGCATTTAAAGTAGTAGGAAAGGTCGATAGATTGCGTAATTCCAACTGAGTGCCAAAGGCTTTACTATATACTCAAAGCCTGATAGCACTAGTCCTACCAAGGATAGCTATTTTGTAAATGCTTGACTTACTCTATTGAATAGTCGGTAGCTATTTATTAGCGATAGCTTTATTCAAAAGCCAAAATGCTTTAAGCTCAATTGGATTAGTTTTTCTCTAATTCACTAGCTATCTATCCGGTAAAAAGTTTGGGACTTATAGTAAATGAGATAATCTAATGGCTGCTGTTGGTCATAGAGTATCGCGCGCTGAAACGGATTTCGGAAAACTCTTTTCGACATTCGTACTCCCGCCGGCTCTCAGTTTCCCATATTTATCCTTGCTCCTCAACTTTCTACACCCTTTTACAGCATTCCCTATGCATTGTTTTTATTGTAATTACGCTTTTATTAATGAAGTATGAACAGCTTCACTTGACTCGTTTCTGTATTTATTCTTTTATAATAATCCGTACAAGAGATTTTGTGCGAGAGCCAATAACTCACTGGCTCTAGGCTATGCACAGTCTAGGGAGCCAGCAGCCTCATTCTAAGCAGCTTTAGCTAGGTTAACTAGCTTCCTTCCATTCTTTCCTTCTTTCCTTCTATGACGTTCATTTGAATTATATGGCTCATTACCCAAATTTAATTTATGGGCATAGTAGTGTATCAAAAGCAGGAGAAAGCTCGAAGACTCTGCATCTATTTACTCAAGTTCAAGCCCAGCATCCGCTCGTTTATGCTCTTCCTCAAAGCATGGAAAGTCAGTTTCAAGTTTAATATGATTCCATTCATTATTACGAAGAACAAAGCATTCTTGTCTTAGAATTCGAGTAGTTCATATGGAGGCTTGGTAATGAATACGCAAGTTCTCGATGCTTCATTACCAGACTAGATCTGGCCTCATTCCAAGACAACTCTCTGACTCTAATTTGGAACAAAATGTTTCTTCCTCATCCAGCTTAGCAGTTCTCGTGCTCGACGCTTGTTTTGGCACCGCCGGCCAAATCTCCTGTCCACACTGTGCATCCTCCTTCTTCCGATGTCCTATTACGTCCTTACGGACCGCATCTTGGAAATGCAGCGGGCCCTGCATGTTCTCATTTAGTTTCTTTGTAGTGAAATATTTGTCTTTGCGAATTTGAGATATCTATGTTTACCTTTTTCTTTGTCGGGGTGAAGTTCCCCATTCACGTAGACTCCGGCATTGATGTTTCGCTGGGCCCCGTCACATAGTTCCTTATCCTCGGCTAAAACTTGGTGATAGAAGTCGTTTATCTTTGCAAACTCTTCGTCTGTCGCATCTCTATGTCGGTAAACTTCATTCTCGATCCTGCTGGTAACGGCGGTGATGGGAATCATTCGTTGGATGTAAAACATGTTGTCTCTGTAAACCACAGTAAGCATAGATCCGATGTTGCCCTGGCCAGTGGGATAACGACATACGTAATGGTCACAGACGTGCCGGGGTAAAAGTATATGATGGTACGGCGGAACTGCCTTTCTCCCTGGTCTTTGTTGATAATCTCGTGTTCCAATATTCCCTCCCCGTTCGGCTCCACGCGGTATTTTGAGATGTCTGAGACACCCGCGATGAGAGGGTGTGATGTGGGACAGTGATAACATTCGTTGTAATTCTCAATCAGTCCCTTCCAATTCGCGTCCAGATCCATGTCCCATTCATGATCGTAGGCAAATTCTTTAGACAAGTCAAACTTATTCATCCGCTCAGTCTCATCAACGCGCAATAGCTGGTCCTCCCACTTCATACTCGGCTCCGTACCCTCATCGGTAGCTTCCAAGTTCACCCAGATGAAGCCGACTTTATCAACGTGTACGTGAAGTGGAAGGAGCCCATGCTGGCTTTTGTCAAATTCTTTGACGGTATCGAAGCGCGGTGCCTTGGCTAGATTGCCCTTGAGACCATATGACCAGCCATGGTATTTGCAGCTCAGGATGTGAGCAGTTCCGCACCGTTTTTCCACCACCGGGTACGCGCGATGTCGACAAAAGTTGTGAAAGCCATTGATATTGCCACCACGGTCCTTAATAAGGAAGAAGGAGAAGTTGGCAATGGTGAAACTAACAAAGCTGCCGGTCTCGCCAAGTCGGAGCGAGTGCGTGACTAGAATCCATCGCCGTGAAAAGATAGCTCGGCGCTCAAGTTGGTACATAGGCGTTGAGCGGTACCAAGATGATGCGAGCCCCCGTTTGGCTTCGGGCTTGTCTGGTTCATTCTGTGAGAGGCCAAGAAATCGCAACATGGTGGTATTTTTCTTAGACCTAAAGAAATTTCATGATACGCACTTTCAAAATAAGAGTACAATTTGGCATTAAGGCGGCTGAAACTGAGACATGCTCTTAAATGCTCTTGCTGTAGACGCTCAGAGGTATGTAATCACACTAGGATCAGTTGCCCGCTCGCTGCCCGCCTTCAACGACGGATCTCGGCCAAGCAGTTGCCTATCGGCACAAGAGTGGGGGAACGCCTTCACACACGGCACATGATGTAAATTCGATAAGAGTTCATCCCAGCCAATTGGAATCAGTGTTTGATAGCCTAGTATTACTTCCCCACTTTCAAGTCTTACGCTGGCTTAAACTCAGGAGCAGCAATGAGCACTATGCCTTCAAGATATGAAAGCGCTCGCGTTGGCCCAACAGGTCGGCTCGACGTATGTGTTTGCTCTGAATTTTTTCTCAAGTAGCAACTTCCTTTCGATAGTTGGCGGAAACCCATGCTTGCATCGCATATTAACCCGGCGACCAAGAGAAGATGTCCGCAATGTCTCAAATACCGCTTATCGACTTCGCAGGTGCGTTACTCTCATCAGACTGTTGTGTATGGAGCGCACACCAGGCTGACATTCTTCAGACTTTTACTCGCCCGACCCAGCAATCAAGAAGAAAGTTGTGGAACAAGTCCGCAAGAGTTGCCTGTACAATGGTTTCTTCCAGATCAAGAACCATACCGTTCCTCTCGCGGAGCAAATTGCTGTCATGAATTGTGCGAAGAGTTTTTTCTCCCTTGATCAAAGAGAAAAAGCAGGTCGTGGCCAAAGAGAACAATACTTGGAACCGCGGATACGAAATGCTCCGGTCACAGATTCTCGAAGAGGGACGCAGCCAGAGTTGAAAGAGGGTTTTTATATCGGAGACGACATCTCAACAGACCATCCGTATTTTGTCAACAAGAAGCTCAACAGTGGTCCCAATCAATGGCCCCAAAGTCTAGGGTCTGCGTTCAAGGACACATCCATGGCCTATTACAAGTCCACGGTTGCCTTGGCCGCGGACTTGCTGAAGGCTCTAGCCCTCTCTCTAGACTTGGACGAAGACTACTTCGTCCGATTCATGAATGGAGCAGTGGCAACGATGCGGTTTCTGCATTACCCTCCTCAGCCACCTGATGCTGACCACAAGCTATCACGGGGCATCGGAGCCCACACGGATTTTGGAGCCATTACAGTGCTTCTGCAAGATGAGGTAGACGGGCTCCAGGTCTGGGACAAACACTCTAGCACATGGATTGATGTAAGCTCTGGGGCCCCCACCCACTCTCCTTCCTTTTTTTTTACAGGAAGGGATGTTTTACTATATTCTGACAGACACTATAGGTTAAACCAACTAAAGGAGCACTAGTCGTAAATTTGGGAAACCTCATGTCTCGGTGGACTAACGAGAAGTATAAAAGTAATGTCCACAGAGTGATCAATAAGTCAGGCAAGGAACGGTACTCAATCCCGCTTTTCGTTTCCGGCAACCCAGACTACATGGTGGAGTGCATACCAACATGCAAAGCGCCCGGCGAGCCGGCAAAATTCCTCCCTGTGACAGTGCAAGAAGCAGTTTCTGCCGCGTATGCTGAATCATATGGCAGGGCACAGCTTTATAGGCAGGGTCTGGAGCAAGCTGTCAGTACTGATCCGGTGAGGACTCACCATGGGGCTAAAAGCAGCATCCCCCAAGTGGTTTCCTAGATATTATTGCCTTGAAATCGACCAATTTGCCCGTAAATAACACGTAGTTCACAACAATCCATGCATTTGTGAATTTCATCCAGGATGTACCTCTCCATAATATAGCAGATACAGTGCCAGGTAATACAACTTCTATATTATGGTATGCTGAGCATTGGCCACTGGATGGCCTTGGAGTCCGGGACTGACCCTCATTGCAAACTTAGCGCGGCGGAATCATGGATCATTTTGCCTACGCACATAATCTCCTTGCTGATGGTGTATCAACGAGATTACTTAAATGAACACTGATCTCCTTGAATGCGGACTCTTTAGGGATCACTGTTAAGTTCCGGTATCTGCAACCTCCCCTCAGCCAGAGTACGTTATCTGTTGGCTAGATTCTCCACAGGGTGTCTCTCATCGGTGAAACTCCCACTCTTGATCCTGATAAGCTTGCATGCATCTTATAAGACTCGTCCGCCAGCTTTCGATTCTCGTATTCGCTGACTATACAGATAATCGTCCGTGAGGACGGAAGTGCCTGAAGTATTGCTCTTGCATTTGATATAAGGAGACTTGTCGTATAAAGCAATCTCCGATGCAATCAATCTACCTACATCTTTTGCTCTTATATACGAGTCTCAGTTACAGGATATTCTCTCCAATTTTCGACAAGTAGAATTCTATGAAACTAAGCAATGATGTCCGAAGAAATCGAAACTCTGGCAATGCGACAGGAAGCGCCTGATTTGTCGAAGTCTCCAGTCCAAATGGACGCGGAAAAAGCCGAAGCCGTCACCCCAGCATCCGATAAATCCTCTGCCGCTGAGGTAGAGAATGGCTTCCAGAATATCTTAATCGATTCCGTCACGGAGAGAAAGTATCGTATGTGTGGACAGGTTCATCCAAATCGTACACGATCCTTTGTTGGCGCTAATGTTAGGATCGTCGCAGTCTGGAAGCTAGACCTTTGGCTGCTGCCATTTCTCAGTGTTATGTACTTCTTCAACTCAATTGATAGGGTAAGTAAAGTTTCCATACATACGTTGTAACGTTGACAGTATAGTAGTTGACTTCACATTTTTCAAGAATAATTTGGCAAATGCTGAGACAGATGGCTTCTCCGAGGACCTCCACTTAGTCGGTGAAGAGTATTCTCTGCTTGTGCTCTTGTTTTACATACCCAATGGACTTTGTGACCTACCTCTGAACATGTTAACGAAACGGTTCTCGGGACAGATCATGTTGCCTCTTCTTATGATAGGGTGGGGTGCTATGTCAATGTTGCAAGTTGCATGTACTAGCTTTGCCAGCATCCTGGTTGTTCGCCTCCTTCTAGCGTGAGTAGCCTAGCAGGACTTAGGGATCCTGTTCTTTTACCTGTTTCAAATTAATTACTGATTATTTTTCCAGTACACTGGAGGCTGGCTTTTTGCTGGTTCTGTCTTTTATCTGACAATATTTTATACGAGAGGTGAGCTGGCCTTTCGCATAGCTTTATTCTTTGGAAGTGCTCTGCTAGCAGGTGCATTCTCAGGCCTGTTGGCATTCGCATTGTTCCAAATTGAGAATCCTCACATAAAAGGGTGGATGTGGCTTCTCATTATTGAAGGTGGCGTTACTGTCATTCTGGGCATAGTGGCCTTCTTCTGGCTACCTGCAACACCACCTAAAGCCTGGTTTCTAAGTGATGAAGAAAAGGCGATTGCTCGGTTGAGACATCTCCGTGATGGCTCTGGCAAAATTGATGAAGAGTTCAGAATTCGAGAATGCTTCAGTGCCTGGAACAACCCAAGGTTCGCCATATGGTGTGTCATCAGCTTCACATACCCTGTCGCCTTCTCAACCACTGCCAATTTCCTACCCTTGATCCTTGAAAGGTTAGGCTACAGCACTATTATTACCAACCTGCTTACGGTCCCCCCGAATCTTGTCGGCTTCATCGTCCTGCTTTTTGTGGCGCACAGTTCCGACAAGCACCGAGAGCGAACTTTTCATACAGTCGGTTCTATGGCGCTCAGCTTGGCAGGCCTCATCATCATGGCAGCTGTTCCTCCGGATGAGAGCAGTTGGGCGATTGGTGTAGCCTACTTCTCCTGCTTTTTGCTTTGCAGTGGCGCCTATATCCCGAGTTGCCTAGTCCACAGCTGGCACAACAACAACAACCTGAGTGAGACCTCACGAGCTGCTACCACGGGCCTGCTGGTCGGGCTCGGAAATCTTGGTGGAATCATATCTGGTGCGACATTTCGGACGGCTTATGCGCCACGCTACATTCCAACTCTCGTTGCAACGGCTGCTTGTAATATGACCTGTATCTGCTTTACATTAGCTTTGGGGATGTGGATGAGAAGAGAGAATCGCTACCGGGACAGCGAGGAGAGAACCACGCGGAAAGCCGGCGACATTGACACGAGTGAAATGAACCAGTTGGGAACGAGAGATCCGAGATGGAGGTATTTCGTGTGAGGAAACTCAGCAAATTCGAATTCAGAGTATCCGGTTTCAATAGTCATCGGCGTCCACGGAAAGTGGTACCATTGATGAACACGTATTCGGCCAGACATCTGTTCAATAAATAACATGAAAACTAATTGAGCACATGTGATTTAGCGCTGCAGGGGGAAGTCTAGGATGATAATTGTGAAGCTAGCCCTTGCAGTTTAATGCAAAGAGATGTTTTTGTCCAGAAGCACAAAGTATACAGTGACAGCACTAAGAAAATGCAGCGCTATATACAATTTTAAGGCGGCTCTTATCAAGTCAAGAGACTTGGTAAATCAAGGCTGTCTGAAGCATATCGTCGCTTCATCGCTCATTTCGTCTTTGATTCTCGATACTTTCGCATCACTTCCTCTGCGTTACCTGGCATGAGCGCTCCGGGCGCTGGTGTATTCTTGCTTTTGAAGTGATCACACATCTACTATTTGTTAACACCTGGCCCACGCTAAAAGGCTTTTTGTGGGAGATCCATACCTCGGCCATCGTTACCCATTTCACACCTTCGTGCTTGTTGATATGCTCGATGATGCGTTCATGCATCAAAAGCACATGAGGCCGCCCTGAGACATCAGGATGAATCGTCATTGGGAAAATGAATTGCTCTAACGAGTACAATTAGTGATAAGCCCAACAGCGTATGATAGTCCTCCCTTGGGAGCCTTACCATATTCGCGATAGAAGTAATCAAAGTGGTCTTTCCAAATGTCTTCAACATCCCTAGAAGGCTGTCAGTGCTCTAGTATAAGGCACGTGGATGAGTAAGAAGATAAAGGTTTTTTTAGTAGATGCCCATACCTTGGGTTAACCCATCCATGAGAATTCGCTGAGTTTTTGATGAACATCATAGGTGGGAGATCGTCAATGTACCAGCTCCCAGGGATTTCGACAAGTCCGGTCTCCTGGCCCTTAATTAATGGCTTCATCCTACATCACAGCAGACTTAGTATCACTATGGGGCGTCTCGTTGAAGCATATAGCGATTCTTAAGGCAGGAATGATATCGTTGGCCAGGCGAGAAATAAGAGATATGACTTACCACTCCTCTGCTTTCTTAGAATAATCAATCTTTGTCCAACTGTCGCCGGTACGAAGCCAATATGCTTGGCAATCGTGATGAGACATGGAGTGATCATACTCAATCCCATAGCTAAGCATCAACTCGCAGCCCTCCTTGCTCGTCTCCCACCACGGCGCAACACTACCCCGTGGGGGCTTGCCGCAAAAGTCGGTAAGCATTTTCCAAGTCTTATCCAAGACGTCTTTCTGCTGCTCAATGGTCTGCCGGCTTGTCAGCATTACCAGTGCTCGTCCAAAGTGGCACAATGCTTTCGAGAGTCCAAATCTCATCGAAATATTTGAACATTTGACGTCACTTCTTAACCACTTTAAATAAGGGTTCCATACTGCCTGAGCCACGTACCATATCACTAGGATTCTCATGACTGTAACCATGGAGACCAATCTCATGGCCAGCATCGCGCACCATTGCACATTCCTCGGGAAATGTCTCGAGAGAGTGACCGGGAATAAACCACGATGCCTTGATATTGTACTTCTCGAACAGTTTCAGCAGCCGACGTGTTCCGATAGTACCAGCCCAGATACCTAAAAGTGAAACCTTTTAGCAGGTTGGCTCATATTGCACACTTGAGCGCTATGTTATGGTACTATCAGACATAAATGACTAACCTCTGCTGATATCGCTGGTGCTGTCTTCGCCGCCATATGACCCGAGCCAACCCGCAACGGCGTCAATATCGACTCCATAGCTACATAGCTGACGGTTAGAGCTTGGAGGTAGTCGTATTTACTAGCTATGACATACCAGACCAAAACTTCTTTCTTGCCCATGTCGATGTGTGATGGGGGATAGATTCAAGCTTTGATGTCTCAAGTTCTATGGTGCCTTCAGGTGAATCGTACTGAAATGCTCATGCTTAACAGAGATTGATCATACATCGACCATACGTCTTAAGCTATTCTTGATCTGTGGGTCAAAAGATTGATACATACCTAGGTACTTTTCGGTATTCACTGGGAGGAGAGCAAGAAGGTTACTAATCGGAGTCCATAGTTTTGGAATTGATCTTGATTTGGAGGTCATAGCTGGTGTCTATCTATGCAGTAAGATGAGTCAATGAAGATAGAGGTGGCAAGCTGAGGTGGTCCCTGCAGTACCGAGTTGCGTAAACTTGGGCAACATCGTCTCTTGGAGTTGCCGGCAAAGAGATAAGCAGAAAGTGCAGAACGATTTCCCCACTTCTCCACTCTTGCTGCGTTTAACCCCCGAGATATTATCTCTCCGTTACCGCAACGCTCGTTGTATTCTCTCAAGTACATCAGTCTTATCCTTAGACAAGGCTGGCAACACCACAGTAGCCTTCAGCTTCTAAATAAGTTGACACATGATTCTCCAATTCAAAGGTGGACGTTCATACCTACCACAAAGAGAATAGGCAACTTACGCAAAACATGTCCAAGGCAAGTCGTTATCTGACTTCAGGAATTGAAAAGCCGTGCTCAACTAACGGCCTAGACGTTTCATAGTTTTCGTTGAAAGGGCGAGTCGCATTGGTTACTGGCGGCGCTCGAGGCTGCGGCTTGGCCTTTGCCGAAGGTCTAGCCGAAGCGGGGGCTGATGTTGCTGTATTCGACATAATTCCTCCTTCCTCCGGATTCGCTCAACTCACGGCGGACCATGGGGTGAGGACAAAGGCATACACTGTCGATATTACATCACTCTCCAATCTGGAAGCCGGATTTGCAGCTTTCAAAGCGGATTTTGATGGAAAGCTGGATATTGTCGTGGCTTGCGCAGGAGTGAATAAGAATATTGAATTCCTGAAGACGACAGAAGCGGATTATGAACGGCTCTTCAGTGTCAACTGCAAAGGTCTATACTTCACCGCGCAGTTAGCAGCCCGGCAGATGATTGAGAACGACACCAAATGCGCTAGCATCATTCTTGTAGCATCGATGGCGTCGTACATCGCCATCCGCTCGCAGCGGTCGAGTGCATATTGCGGTACTAAGGGTGCAGTAAAGGCAATGGTGGCACCCATGGCGGCCGAGATGAGTCAGTACAGTATCAGGGTCAATTCTATAAGTCCGGGATATGTTAGAACTGAGATGACAGCACCGTTTCCTCATCTCCTGGAAGGGTGGGAAGATGAAGCAATGCTGGGGCGCGTCGCCGAGCCAGATGATATCAAGGGAGCTTGTGTTTTCCTAGCCAGCGATGCTAGCAGATACTGCACCGGATCCGATGTTGTGGTCGATGGAGGCGTGATCAAATGGTGATCTGGAACTTGTTGGAGGAAGACTTCTGAGCTATGTTTTATTCAACAAGTCCGCTTCCTAACTCTAAAAACACATCAAATTTCTCCCGTAAATAGTGAATGATAAGTTTAAAACGTAAAAACACTGTTGAAATTCCAAATGGATGCTTACATTAACAAGCTCGCAACGCCGAAACCAGCCAGCGCAGGACAGTGGATGATCGAAGGTTGGTTGCTTCCTATTACTTTAGACACTTTGACCTCGTAAAAGGTCATCAACTACTTTGCCAATACCCAGGACTTTTCTCTTCTTCTAATTTGCGACCGACAATTTGCAGCCCAACTGGCAGTTTGAGCTCCGTAATGCGTCGCCCTTCTTTCCACAGCCGAAGAGACCACTCATCGATCTCCCCTCGAGACTCAAAGTCCCAAGGCGCGTGAAGATCTTCCTCCGCAGCTTTTCCTCCTGGAATGACAAGTGCGGTATAGTCAAGAAGATTCCACACTTTAGTATATCCCACCCATCTGCAAGTTCCATGTGGCACTGCTGTGTGCGGCATTGGAGGCATGAGGATCGCATCCACTAGCTGTCCGTCAGCTGCACGCATCGATTGCCATTTCTTCATGTACGCGTTCTGTAGTGCCCATTTCCTTTTGTTGAGCTGCCAATACTCATACACCGAGATAGGATTACCGCGGTTTACAAGCTTTTCGACGTGCTCGATAAAAGGCTCACCTCCGGAGTTCACCGCCAACCGTATGTCCTCACCACCGTCGGCAGTGTAAAATTCATCCATGAGCTCAATGCACTCCTTGTGAAGGTCAGGGTTCCACTCGATAATTACATGTCCAGCCGCCTGAAGAGCATCTACGGCTTGCTGGAGCACGCGGGTGACCGGTGGATGCGGACGAGCGACACCGTCGTCGAACAGAACGCCAAAGATCAAGGGCCTAGACATTACTTGGCTATAAGCAACGCCTCTCCATGGGATTGGAGCGCATCGGGCATCGAATTCCCATGGCTTCAGCTCGATAATCGATTTCATTGATAAATGAATCGTGTCTAGTGATGAAGCCATGGGTCCAACGGATGAGGGAACATGCTCTTGCCCTTCAGTAGACACAGGAACGCCTTCGTACGGAAGTCTTGAGCTCTAAAGAGAAAGATAATAGATGAGCCTGTGGAAGTGTAGTGTTCAAAACAATTGAGCGGCCGAACACTTACACTCGGCTTCAAGCCGTAGATTCCCATCATATGCGAAGGGATGCGTATACTTCCGCCGATGTCAGTTCCGAAGCCCAGTGCGCTTGCCTTGCGAGCGATGAGAACTGCTTCGCCCCCCGTAGAGCCTCCTGGGGTGTATTTAGAGTCGCACGGGTTGGTGGTCAGACCCCAAAGCGGATTATCTGTCTCACACCACATGATGCTTTGAGGAAGATTGCTTTTGGCCAAGATTATAGCCCCAAGGGACCGGAGCATCTTGACAAGCACGGCATCATCCTTTGCAGGACACATCGCTCTACCGACATAACCCATTGTCGTGTCATAGCCCCTGACGTTAAACTGGTCCTTCAGTGTGGTTGGAATGCCATGCAGCGGCCCGAATGCTTGGTGGTGTTCTTTGACATGATTGTCCAGCAACTCAGCAGAGATAAGAGCATCTTTGAAGCAAATTTCCGTCAGGCTGAAATGTATGTCAGTAATCGTCATTCAATAAAGGAGACCCTCTACCATAGCATCGAGAATCACAGTCTTACCAGTTTGTCTATACAGTATCAAAGGTGATTATATGTACCCAAAATTAGCCTTCGTCCTTAGCTCTAGTTGGCTGGACGTCAGTGCATGCAAGCGAGACTGAAATCGCTCACCGTTTTATGAACTTCACAGGCTCTGAAGAACGTATTAGTCCGTAGATACACGAGAATAACTCGAATGTTATGTGTTTTAAACATCTGGTACTGTAACGAACCTCTGGATGTATAATGTAACCAAGGCCTCACTCGAAAACTCATTGTGAGAGAGCCTGGTGACAATCTCGCCGCCCTCCATCCATGAAAGCCCGTCAATAGCCGCTCTTCTGTCGTTCTTCGTAGTTTCTCCTTGCACAAAGTGACTGATACACTCTACCCGGGTTTGGCGTTTCTCAGCTACAATATCGCGCCAGGCTCGCTTGGGGTGCGCGATATTTCCCATCTCAAAAAGCCAACTTTTCCGTCTGCTAGGGTCGGATCTTTGCTATGAGGAAGAAATCCCAAAAAGACCAAATGAGAACTCAGTAAAGAGTCTTTTGTGTCAAGAACAGATTCTTGGCTGAGCTACTGTACCTGAACCATCCGAGAGCTTCGAAGTTGGCAAATGGTGCCGGATGACGGCAACCCTTCTTGACAAATGCGCCACGCCGAGTACGGACCTCGGGGGTGGGCCACATAGAGAAAGAGTCTCGGCCACAACAGTGGATCGGTCAAGGAGTACAGTGTCCCACTATAACCGGGAGTGGGGGTCAATGCACTGAACTTGTGCTCAGCCCCGCGCGATGTGTTCGCGCAATACGAAATCTTGCCGAACGAGGTCGCTGAGGTGCCATCACTGAAAGATAGTCATGGCCTGATGCTTCGATGGCTGCTGAGAGGTAAAAAAAAGTTCAAGACATGTTTGCTCGATATCACCTATGAAGTCGACTGTTTAAAACTCTTGTACCCAGTGCTTGTTTCACAACATACATTCGCACATACCATGATATTTATCCATAAGTCAACTTAGCTGCCTGGAAAGATGGCGTCCACTAAACCCATTCACAGGAATAATCGAAAATTGTCATCTGGGAAATGCCAGGTCATCGTAGTAGGCGCCGGCCCTGCCGGTGTCATGTTAGCGTGAGTGTCACCTGTCCATCTCGAGAGCCTGACAGCTGTTGGTGCTGATTGGTAATGTGTACAGAGCTGTGCTTGCCAGATTCGGCATCAACGTCCAGATTCATGATGAGCGGCCAGACCAGACAACCGTCGGCCGAGCTGATGGACTGCAGCCGAAAAGCATTGAAACATTCCAGATGCTTCGACTAGGCAACGACCTTCTCGATACGGGTGTCAAAGTCTTCGATATCTGCATGTGGAGGTCAAAGAACGGCGGCGATGGCCAACCTTGCCTGAAGCGTGTCGGGCGTGAAGTACACTACCCAGCTGACGCAGTCGATGTGCTGTACCCATTTATTCTTTTGTGCCATCAAGGAATGGTTGAAAGTACCTTTGTCGAAGACATGAGACAGAGCGGGGTTGATGTTCATCGGGGCAGCAAGTTCGACACCTTCAGCTATGGCGGCCTGGACAGCCCGGGCACACTCATTGCCAAATTCCGAGAAAGCGACGGTACCGATGCAACTTTTCAGACCGAGTATCTAGTCGGCTGCGACGGAGCCCGTTCAAACGTACGTCAAGGCATTCCTGGCACGCATGCACAGGGAAACCCACACGACTCTTACTGGGGTGTGCTCGATGGCGAGCTGGAAACTGATTTCCCCGACGTGTGGAGCAAGACTGTGGTCTATTCGGAGCAGCACGGCTCTGTGCTTATCATCCCACGAGAGAGGAACCTTACTCGATTCTACATCGAAGTCAAAAACCAGGAACAGTCAATCGACGAAGAGTATGTCATGGACCAAGCAAGAAAGGTCATGGCTCCCTACCATGTCGAGTGGCTGTCAGTAGAGTGGCTGGGCAACTATCGTGTCACCCAAAGGGTTGCTACTCGTTTCTCTGATGCGAAGTCAGACATTGCTCAACATCCACGGGTCTTCATCGCGGGCGATGCAGCACATACGCACTCCCCCAAAGCCGCTCAGGGCATGAATACTAGCATGCACGATTCTTGGAACCTGGCTTGGAAGCTTAACCTGGCAGCACGGGGTCTGGCGAGGAAGGATATCCTCTTGGGAACTTATGAATCCGAGAGAAAAAAGATCGCTCATGACCTGATCAACTTTGACTACGAGCACGCCAACCGCATTGCAGGTGGGGATGCCAAAGCATTAGCGGAGAACTTTCGCACCAATATTGGTTTCATTTCCGGCATTGGAGCGGAGTATGAAGAGAACGTCCTTAACCGCACCGTTCTCACTGGGAAGTATCTGACAGCCGGTGAGGTGCCTTGCGGTGTTGCGCAACCAGGACGAAACTTGAGTCCGGCAAAATTGACGCGGTACATTGATGACAATCCTATTGATATCCAACTCGATATACCGGTTCTCGGCCAGTTCCGAATTTTCATTTTGGCGCCAGATGTCATTGGGGCTTCGAGCTTCCTAAGCAGCCTCAGTGAGATGTTGTTATCACCATCTTCGTTGATTTCGCAATTGTCAGCCGCCGCCAACAGATCATACGAGCAAGCTCCTCGGCCAGGAAGAGTCAAAGACACTTACTATCGACCTGAGAGGTATACTCCGTTGAGTGACCTGTTCACATTTAGTCTCATCAGTAAGTAATTGCATTGCGCGACTTCTGAGCAACACTTGAGCCTGTTCATACTACGTGAGACTTATGCTAAGTCTACTATTACAGCTTCAACCAACAAGAGTGAATTTGAATTGGCTTCCCTACCACCGCTGCTGAGTCGAAGCAAGTGGACAGTTTATCTTGATAATGTTCCAAGCCTTGATACCCGCGGTCAAACTTGCATAGATAAATGGCTTGGGGGTCTAGATTCGAAGCAGGTTGCTATCATGAACGTCCGTCCTGATGGATACGTTGGCTGTGTCATGCTTTATAGCACAACCGATGAAACTTCGGGTCGGAGAGCTGCCCACGCTCTACACGACTATTACGGTGGATTTCTGCAAGCCACACAGGACTAGCTACGTTCTTAGTCGGTTCATTCATCTCACAATATCAAATAATTGAGAATATTGCTATAGCGATACCCCTCTAAAATCTTTTGGCTCAAATGAGAGTTAGGGGGTCTCTCACAAGTCACTTTGAAGCCTATGCATCGGGCTACCATCATACCAGAGCAAGTATGTACATCTAAACCAGTTTGAGAAACACTACCATGGTGCATAGATGGGGAACATAGTATCTGTGGAGTGGGACGTGCCAAGGATTGGCGATAATACTGAGATAAACAGGGACTTCGGAATGATCGGCGGATTTTGGCAGATACCTACTACGTAGTAAGCGTACAGTCTTCGCCCTCGCCTTCGCCTCGCTCGTCACCAGGGTGTCATCGATACGGATAAAGGCTCGACAAGGGCACTACGCACCCATGCCAAGGTCATGGCTGTATCTGCCGGATGTGCCGTACTCGCGTACGTTGGTAGATATCAAGACGCGTTTCAGCACCACATATGAAGCAAACCTCACCAGAATATTTACCTACCGAAGTAGGCAGTAATTAAGGGATCAATTGATGCTCTGTCCGTTCAATTCTATGAGAACTCCGAACATGTCGTCAGAATCTGATCATACAGTTGAGTCAAAGGGCGGAGACATTCCTGCAACAGCAGCTTCTGTTCATCCAGGAGAACTCGATGTGTTAGATGACCGTGCTGTGTCAGAGTTCTATGGCAGCTCGGTTAGCGAGAGTTATCGGTTGAAGTCCGAGCTTGTTGCAGCGCACCTGACGGAAATTGGCATGGGAAAGTAAGTAAAACATCACATTCAAGGCTCTTTCAGTAATATCTAACAGATAGACTCATAGGTTCCAGTGGTTCCTTTTCGTTGTCACTGGATTCGGTTACGTGGTCGACAATTTTTGGTCCCAAGGGATCACTGCGGTTCGCCCAGTGGTCGCTTATGAGTTCACCGACGTCATCCATTTGAGCTTCAGTTCTGTAGCATATTATGTTGGATTGTGAGCAGCTTACCCCCAAGTCTGCTTTTCCGGAGCAATCGAATCCCACTACTTTGGAGTCACAGTCATCACCCGAGGAGTGACACTCAGCCTGACAGCCTCTGCGTGAATATCTAGCGGATTGTTAATGCTAGAAAATATTTTAGAATTGTTGGTGCATCATTCTGGGGCACCACTGCTGATCTTATCGGACGCAGTAAGTTTTACGCTTCTGGGAATACACCCTAAGTCCTTACTTTCCTTCGTATGACAGTCAGTCCTCGTTAATTCTCAAATCCACGATGACACCTTAAAATGGAGACAATTTGACAAGTGGTCAGAGCCGGCATTCAACGCGACCATACTCATCGGAGGCATCTTTGCCTGTGCTGTTGCGGGTTCACAAAACTTTGCGATGTTTTGCGCTCTCTGGGCTGTCATCGGCACCGCTGCCGGTGGCAACGTGCCTGTCGACAGCATCATCTTCTTGGAATTTGTTCCAAAGTCACGTCAATGGCTGTTGACGAGCCTATCAGGCTGGTGGAACTTTGGCCAGCTGATCGTTTCACTCTTGGCTTGGGTATTTCTTGCCAACTATGCCTGTGATTCCTCCCAAGCACCTTGTCCGGCTGCTGAAAATATGGGATGGTGAGTAAGCGCCTCGATCAATGTTTCAATTCAATACACTAAAGAGACGTCATTATTGTAGGCGCTACACCATGATCGCCCTTGGTGCCATAGCGATTGCGCTAGCCATCATCCGCATCTTTGTCTTCAAGCTGCCCGAATCGCCACGATACCTATTATCGAAAGGTAGAGACGCTGAGGCAGTCGAAGCTGTGAACTACGTTGCGCGTTTCAATGGAAAGCCTGAGACACTGACTCTAGACATGCTCAGAGCTATCGATGAAGTAGTAGCGGGCCCTGTTGCAGGCTCAGCCATTACAGGGCTCTCGCTTGGCGGAACTGAGAAAACTGCAAGGCGTATGCTATACAAAGAAATCCTCAAGGAGGACTTCAGAAACTACTCAGCTCAAACTTATCGGAAACTTTTTGCCGGTCGCAAAATGGCACAGCACAGCTCCATGTCATTCCTGATCTGGCTCACTATCGGCGTGTCATATCCGCTCTACTTCGCATTTATCACGTCATACTTGGAGACGAAATCGTCTTATTCGGTCAGTGACTCACTAAACTACACATACAAGATATACTGCATTGTGTCCGCCGTCGGTGTGCTTGGGCCCATCGTTGCGGGTTTTTCGGTGGAGACAAGGCTTGGGAGACGGTGGATGATGGCTCTCTCTTCTGTTTTGACAGGCGTCTTTCTGTTCGCCTACACGACTGTCAACACAGAGACGGCCGACGTAGGCTTTCAGTGCGCCACTGCAATTCTTGGAAATTTTGGTAAGTATTAATAATCCCTTGGCTTCTATCTCAATCTCGCTGTCCTGTCCCAAACATAAAGATTTTATCACAATACTCGCGCGCGCGCATTCTTGATGTTCATTCGTCATGATCTTATAATGAGCTCTAACTGTCTCTCCTTCAGAGTATGCGATCATGTATGCTTTCACTCCCGAATCATTTCCAGGTCCAGTTCGTGGTACCGGCACCGGAATTGCTGCGACATTGCTCCGACTCGGGGGCTTGGCCGCATCGTTTATCTCAACGTACGCTGGGTATTCTGTTGTACCTATCTACGCGAGTTCAGCACTTTGGATTTTGGCGGGGTTTTTGTGTCTAGGTTTGCCTTTCGAAACCCATGGTCATGCTTCAATTTGACTATGCAAACGCTTGGGAAGTTGTGCAGCAAAGTATAGGAAGGTACAACACAGTGGGCAGTAATAAAACATGTATCTTCAGGAACTAGATGATGTTGACATGATTGTTACTCAATTTCCTTGTCCTGGACCATCCGAACCACATCCGATAGCGCCTACCTAGTAGGCAACCAGTCCTAGCCATTGTCACGTTCCATCTTCCTTTTCGTTACACTATGGAACAAAGGCACGTATATCTTTGATTAAAATGTTCAACAGGCTTTGAATGTCTAGGAGCCCATAATTTGTTGGGCTCAGTCTGCTCAGTACTTACATTTTGTGTGGGCGGACGTCTTTGGCCACTGTCCGATTTACGCTATTTGGTATGGCATCATATTGTTTTACGCCACTCTTGTCAACTTTATGGACTTCCAGAGCCGTAAATACATGTCACGAATGTCTAATGCTCTCTGGGTTTGTTCCTTGTCCATACTTCTGAGTGTGAAAAGCGGATAGGACTTAATTATCACTCGCTGTCTTAGTGCCACCCCCATCTACGACCGGCATCTTGAAGTCATCTGTCCACTCAAGTGGGGACTTAGCCCCACCTCCCAGAGTACTGCTGATACAGTAGTGTATCTAAACCTGATACTTTGTGCGAGGAAAGTTACACTTAGCTAAGCAACGGCGGCATTTGACATTTTACAAGATTACTGCTGTACATACTGAGCTTTAAAAGGCAATATACTTACCTTTACCCTGATTCCCTTTGCTATCAATAGAGACGCAATCATTATTTTTTTTTTTTTTTTTGCATATTTCATCGGCCTATTTAAGAGGCCACCCAAAAGTTGTACAGCAAACAACACCATTTTCTCGACATACTAGGCACATGATGGGCTCCGCCTCGCCTTCCCATCCTTTCAAGGCTTTGAAAGACACGTCACTCTTCAAGCCTATCACTCTGGGCAGTTGGGCCTTGGGCCATCGAGTCGTTCAGGCGCGTATTCTTGGAGTTAAGCAGACGTGCTATCCACCCCAAACTAACATTCAGCATCCTAGGCTCCCCTTACCCGCATGCGTAACGACAGATCAACCAGTGGTGTATACGTTCCTGGTGACCGAGTCGCCAAGTATTACGCAGACCGGGCAACTCCGGGTGGGCTACAGATCAGTGAGGCCACGGACATCTGTCCTGACGCCAGCGCTTACCCTGGATGCCCAGGAGTGTTTTCGCCAGAGCAGCTACGAGGATGGCGAAAGGTTACTGAAGCTGTTCATGCGAAAGAAGGCGTCATTGTATGCCAGCTTTGGCATACCGGACGGGCAACGTCATCTGGGATGCGCGGCAAGCAGACCGTTTCATCAAGCGACATTCCTATGACTGGATCCTATCTTGATGGCAAAACGTGCGTAGATGACCCTCCACGCCCACTGACAATTGGGGAGATCCATGATTTGAAGGCCGAGTGGGCGGCCGCGGCTACAAAGGCTATCCACGAGGCTGGGTTTGATGGCGTTGAAATCCACGGCGCAAATGGATACTTGCTGGACCAGTTCATGCACGATAACGTCAACAAGAGGACTGACGAATATGGGGGTTCCGTTGAGAATCGCTCGCGATTCGTCTTAGAGGTTCTCGCGGCTGTTTGTAACGCTATCGGATCGGGACAAGTCGGCATCCGTCTCTCGCCTTACAATTATTTCCAAGACACGCGGGACAGCGACCCAAACACGCACTGGGCGTACCTTTGCGAGAAGATTGCAGCCCTTCCCACCTCTCAGAGGCCCGCTTATGTCCACATGTACGTCTTTTCAAGTAGCCATACAACATCTGAGCTAGATTAGCAGACTGACAAATGAGTTTGCTTCTCTAGGATTGAACCGCGCTTCGATGAAGTCCTTGATGAGCAGCAGAAGATGGCAGCACTTGCCAAGTATACTATAGTAATGGACCAGAGAATTCGCCTCCCAAGAAGAACTCTCTGGTGCTTTTTCGCAACATCTTGAAGCCCGCTGGCATCAAATTCTTGGCTGCAGGAGGATTCGACCGTGATAATGCTGCGCCAAAGGTGGAAAATGATGACGCGGACCTGATTGTGTTTGGCCGGAATTTCATCGCCAACCCAGATTTTGTGGACAGACTGAAGAACGGGTGGGAGCTGAATCTATATGACCGTTCGACATTTTATGGGGCTAGTCCGCCTGAGAAGGGGTATAACGATTACCCGTTCTATGATCTTACGATCTCCACCCCCATTAGCAACAGGTCTACATGAACGAAGAGAAGGTGTTGGAGCTATGTTTGTGGAATCTATCAATCGTGCAACATTATAAAATATACAGTAGATAGAAATCCATATGTCGGACCCCTCCATGAGAATTCATGAATACCGAAACTTCGGGAAGCTTGAATAGGATATACGACGAATAATAGAAGCTTGCAAAATAGTCACATGTCACTCATCAAGCCTACCATGATGTCCGCAAGCTGGATTTCCAGAAACCTCTCCTTCGGTGTCCTACGTTGAGTATAGCCGGTGTTGCCTAAATGTCCCCATGAACGCCTACGCAAAGACGCATATAAATAATCGACGAGTAAAAAATGAATATAATTGTACCACATGCGGTGCTGGTGCGCGCAATATCTCCCGGTAAGAGAAATAGATTATAATAACAACCTAGCCATATGGATATATGGCATGGAAATTATACCAACATTAAGGCCGACATGCGAAGATGCTGTATCATGTCGGTGATGGCCTGCCAATCCGCACTCTGCTATATATTATTTATGAAATCTCATGCTTGTGGATCAGGCGCATTGGCACCAATCCTCGCAGAACTATGACACCGGCGTGAACAATACCCCATCGCACTTTGGACAACACATCTGCAACTAACCACACCAAACCGTTTGTCCCCTTCCGACCCTGGACGGATACTAAATTTCTCACCGCCGCGTGCTCATCTCCACAGCCAACCATATCCTTCACCAGATGCTGCATTTCTTTGTGCATGTCCCATACCATCTCATCATTTGCGTCCTCGTCCTCCTCCACAGAAACGTCCTCCTCCCCATATCGCTCCCTTAGTCCTTCCCCACGATTTCTTCGACGTGGTTTGGCGTGGTGAAATGCCCAACACGTCAAGGTCGCTAAATAGATACACCATGGAACGTGGAAAAGGCTTGTCTCTATAGCAAGAGAGATCGTATCCGTCTCACTAGGTCTTCCCTGCGACGGACTCTTTCCCATGACCACATCACAGAGCATAGCTGCCGCATGCCACGCCGCAGTGGCTGCGCGTTCCCTATCACTCACCGCCCACCGTCTTACAACCTTGGACGACCTGATGTAGTCTTGCTGTTGTACCGGCCTACCCAGGATATGACGTGCCCCGGCATATATCTGTACGTCGAGAAAATCCATATGCAATAATGCCTGAGCTGCATGGTAGACTGCTCTATATGCAGCAGAAAATGATAGCCACTCCGCGTGTGTGCTATTGTCGGTCCCAACAATAGCATCACGACAGTAACGGTCAAAGTCGACCTTCCAGCGGCCATAGGCTTTGCTCAGGACATTTCGCCAATTGGGGGTTCCAACCGTCGTATTGACGCCGAGTGATGTCTGGTCACGCCGTTCCATATCCCAGGCTATGGACATGATACCATGTAGCATTAGGATAAGACTGAGGGCGTTCATGGTACCCCAAATTTGAGTTTCAGGCGGTGGTGCAAGATATAACTTTAGCGCAGGCAGGAACATTGACTCGGCCGCGTTCGGGCGTGGTGATGAAGATGGCAGATCACGCCATCCAATAGCCCAGCTCTCGGCATCTGGAGCCTCCCACACATTCTGTGCGCATGGTAATTCACAGCGAAGCTCAAAAGCCGACATGCAGAGGCTCTGGCAGAAAAAGCACGGCATGCTGAGTGTCCCACATGAAGCATAGCAGTGCGAGTCTTTTCTTCTGCTCCGACGCTGCCCAGCATTTCCAGGCTTCATTCATAACGTCATGGTCATGGTCACCCTCATATGGAAACGTAAATCTTCCGACTGACTGGCAGTCCGATCTTCTAATCAGATTGATTAGGAGACCATGAAAAAGATGGCTCATATCGTGCTGTTTCTGTCCCGACCGCGACTTGCCGAAACATTCCACGAGTAGGATTGTCTGTAGAGCCCAGAGCTCCGGTGAGGGTGAGAACCCTGCATGAGCGAAGATACTTGGTCGCATCACGTCGTGAATACAGACAGCAATCTGATGAGCGACCTTGTCGGAATACGTGGCGCCAAGGAGTACAACAGACAACAGAAGCAGTGGCTCCGCACGGCTTGGATCGAATGTAGGCATGTGTATGAGGGGGGTAGGTTGTATTGAAATGGGTGAAGAACAGCTCAAGCCACAACTGAAGGGAGACGAGAGACAGCGAGGGGTGATCCCGGATCAGGGGAGCCAGGCGCTTGGCCCGGAATACGCGGGTCCGCATTTTCAATAGCGCATAGAAGACGTTCCCGGGCCTCCAGGTCGATATATGGCATCGAGTCTGGTTTGCGTAGCATCGAGAGAGGTCGTTCAGACTGAATAGGAGTGTGGTTGCCGAGAGAGCTGCGTTGTGAGCCGTTTCGGTCCAGTCCAGGGTGTCTCGTGGATCTGTCCTCGCGACTCCTCCGATTTCCTTGGGTCTCTGGCCGAGACATGTAGCTCATCGACAGGTCCCCTCTTGTAGATGACTGTGCTTGTCGGATGCGGGTATCGCTATCCATCCATGATGATGGCGACATGGGCGCGGAATATGTTTCTGTGCTGTGACCGTGATCGAACTCGCTTTCGGACAATGTACGCCAGGTGTTATTTCTCTGCGACCGTGATTGCGGCGTAACACTTTGGGCTCGTTTGTTCGATGCCATGCTGTTCTTTGGAACCAAGTCTAACATCTCATACCCAGTAAGTATACCGTGGTCACCGAATGACTCCTCAGGACCGACGCCAAGGTTACAAGTGGTAGCTGCGTCTAAATTGAACAGCCAGTGGTAATCTAATGCCGTGGTGTAGGGCATGTTGAACGAGCTGGCTGTGTCTGATTGGAAGGCAGGATGGTATTGAAGTTGTCCATTTTGTGAAATTGGCAGCGGCTCCGTAATGGTCGTTGATTGGGCGTTTCCATGAAATCGAGGGGGAGGCAACTCGGCCGTAAAAGGTTTCAATACCGTACTAGATGATGCTTCGAGGGTATTGACACAGACGCCTGAGTCGTCCTCGTAGTCTCTGTCTGCCTGATAGGCGTTGCTGCTATGTGTCCACTCGTCGGACGTGGGTGGCGACACGACTTGTCCTGAAGTAAAGGCTTCAAGCTCAGAAGAATTGCAATGGACCGTAGGACCTGTGTCCAGACGAGGACGTTTGTCTGTGACACTTCCATCTAGGCCTTTCCAGGCCCGTTTGCGTGTGTCAAGAATACCACAGCCAGGCCCACCTGCCTCCAAGTCCTTCTGTTGGTGACGGCTCATGTGCCTCTCTAGAGGTCTGGTCAGCGGGTAGACCGAACCTCAGGATTGGGTGAATGATAGTATGGCTACCTACCCAGGAGGTCTGGCCTCTTGAAATGAGCACTACAACGTGGACAGGTCGAGTCACCAGCGCTGTGGTTCAGTGCATGGCGCTGCATATGCTCCATCCGGGTAAAGCGCTTGTTACAGCCAGTATGAGTGCACTGGAATCGCTTGGCGCCTTGTGCTCTTCCGCTTGTAGCGCTGTTACGACCGGCCGGCTCCGAGCACACCGCGGGTCTGGCATTGATAGCATCGTCACGGAGCTGATCTTGATCCATCTTCTGGTGTCTCTGGAGGGACATTCAGGATGCACCCATCGTCCTTGCACGAATGTGGCGTAGATGGGGTAGAGGCCGGCACTTACATATTCAAATGTGCCGTGGTTTCTTATCAGTCTCCCCACCCTGCCAATTAACCCCCACTTTAGCAATCACAATGCCACCATGCTGCTGTGCAGTACCATGATCCCATTAATTTTCCCACTTTCAAGATTTTGGCTCGGCAAGTTGTATGACCCAATTTGCACTTCTGTGTTAGGCAGTCATGTGCCTACTTCAACGGCAGCATGCTATCCGACTGGTGTCAGATTGGTCTAGCCTCGAAACTTCACTACATTCGTACTATAACCCGGGGGCTTGAATCATCGTGCTCGTTCAACGACCAAGAGCTCTATGCCAATCACTTCAGACTTGTATATTCCTCATGTCTACAGTATTATTGCTTACCTGAAAAGAATTGTTGTTTCGGACCTCAAAGGTGCAACTTGCAAGAATGACTTCCTGGGATCAAGTACCGCTGCAAGAGACCATTCAGCGAGCAGATGCAAGTAGGCTCAATGTAAGTTAGAAGTAAGCCTTCCGGACAGAGTAGCACATTAACTCGGTAAAGGTTATCATTGTCGGAGCGGGGTTGGGAGGACTTGGAGCGGCAATTGCTGTCTTGCTAGGCGGCCACGACGTGACTGTCCTCGAAGCAGCCGCTGAGATTGGAGAAGTTGGAGCAGGAATTCAAGTTCTTCCCAACTCTGCACGTGTGCTGCATTCATGGGGCGTTATGGAGAGTCTCGAGGCTTTTGCTACCAAACCCTCACGCTGCAACTTTATCGGCTGGAAGGGAAATCACCTTTCGAAAATGGATTATGTTGCGTACGCAGGAGCAAGCGGTGCTCCCTTTTGGGATTTCTACCGGGTGAATCTCCACAAATGTCTCCTGGTGAGTTACTTACTTTGTCAGAGTTGTTCTGCCCCGACGCCGCATCATCTGTAGCGTTGACTTTCGCATGAATCGAACATACTGACCCTGAAGCCTGTGTGATAGGATAGAGCTGTAGAACTCGGGGCCAGGATTACTACCAATGCGAGAGTGACGGACCTTCATATAACCGAGAGCCTAGACCACTCCAAAGCCGTGGTCTACACCGCTGACGGGAGAGAGTTCTCAGCGGATCTTGTCGTAGGTGCTGACGGTATCAATTCGAGACTGCGCGAAGTGTTCCTAGGCAGACCAGATCCCCCATACCTACCGGCGATCTCGCATACCGACTGCTCCTCGATGTGGGCAGGATGTGCGAAGATCCGGATCTGCGTGAATTCATTGAGGAGCCCCAGGTGAACTACTGGGTCGGGCCGGACAAGCATGCGGTTAATTATGTCCTTCGCGGTAAGGCCGCAACAAGCGACAATTACCTCGAGGACCACAATCTCCTCTTTAACATGGTCCTTCTCGTTCCAGACGATCTGCCTGCCGGCGCCAACACTCTCGCAGGCAACATCGAGGAGATGCGTGCGCATTTCGCCGATTGGGACCCGCGTATCTCCAAACTTCTGTCCCTCTGCGATTCGGTTCTGAAGTGGAGACTGATGATCCGGCCAGGATTAGAGCCGACATGGTCGCATGCGTCAGGTGCCTTCACAATGCTAGGGGATGCCGTCCACGCTACTCTACCCTACCTCGCTAGCGGTGCAGGTATGGCACTAGAGGATGCCGGCGTCCTCGGTCTTTGCCTAGGGCGCATCAAGGGCCATGGCGATAAGAAGAAGGCATTGGAGGTTTATGAGGCATGTCGACGGGAGAGAACTGAGAAAGTTGTGAGACGGGGTACTTACAACCAATGGATATACCATCTCCATGATGGGGAGGAACAGCGTGCGCGGGACCATCGATTCAAGACATTTGAGGAGATGGATAGGCAATGGTTTACAGAGAAAACTCCCATCTTGCCTGCCATTCAGGAAACAGGAAAAGATCCCTTCCCTTGGAGATACCATGGTGTAGCGCGGTGGTTGCTAACCTACGATATGTGGAAAGATGTTGAGGCAAAATGGGTGTAGTCTTGTAATTATGAATATAATTATAATTATATATGCTTACAAGCTATAACAAAAATAGTTTTGAGTTATTAATTTGAATAACTAAATCTATACTTATTGCATTATTGAATTAAAATCTCGAGAGCTATTATATGAGACAATAAATATCAAAGCAATAAGCAAAAGCTTATACAATCTAAGCATATTAAATCGATTATAAGAATAATAACAAATAAAAGCTATATATATATCAAGTTAAAGTGAAAAACTTGCTTTCAACTTATTCAGAAAGCTCAAATTGAGAAAAGAAAGAAAAGATGTCTTGTGATCCCTATCTAAGCGAAGAAAAAGACTGAAGAGGGGTTGTGCTTTTATATCTGAATATCCTCAAAACCCACTTACACTCCATGTCTTGAGATCCACTCCACTAGCTACCACAACAATATCAACTCTTTTCATTTCATAATCCAATATTTTGCTATGTTGCTTACAGCCCATTGTAGCTCTCTTACAAAATAAGTGATTTCTTGCTTTTGCAATTCATCATGCTTCCTTTTCTGAGTGCTACTGTTGGTAGCAATCAAGCTGAGAGGTTGGTGAGCATAGAATTTCGCTCTCTCAAAGTCAACAATCATAATACTCTTATTGTAGGTGAGGTTGCGTGCTTCAGCATCGCCATGAAGGACTTGAAGCTGGTGAAAGCTTGCAAAAGCAGTTTCCACTGCACTCATAGTCTGCGCCTTGTCGAACAGACCAATGCAGCTGAGTAGCGGCTGTCCAGCCCAGCTAAGCATGAGGAAGTGTTTAAAAACTCGACTGTCGTAATAGTATGGCAAAACCAGCTTGATTAGACCAAGACACACAGGAGTATGCTTTCCCTGGATTGGGCGGAGACGGTCATAGACTTGCTTCTCGTGCCGAAGACGCTCTAGACGTGAACTTTCCACGCCTTTGGCAACGAGCGTATAGCCATAAGCAGTTAGCCGAACCTTGAAGAGCGCTCCGATAGAGCCGGATAGGTAAAGAGGGACAGCATCCGCGTCAGAGCCGCGGTCCTTAGCCAGTTGAGCGCAGAGAAGCCGCAGGAAATCCGCCTGGCTAATGTGCGTAGAGCCGTGCCTTGCAGAGTTGGGGCAATTTTGGTCTATCGGTCCGCCACAGACCAGGCCGAGAAGACAGTTATGACTGCAATATCGGCGTTCCTGTATCCTCTTCCGGCTCGGCTCTCCTTGTTCCGGCTCGGCTCTCGTTCGGTATCCCTGCTGCTTGCTGCGCCCTGATCCTGAGTTGGTTGCTGTTATGCCTAAGCGTGTCGATCGTTTTGCGGTTGGTGAAGAAGGGTCAGCCTCATCGTCGCTATCATATCGGGGGCTGAGCTCGACGTCAGCTTGCCGGTAGCTCGACCGAGTCTTAATCGGCGAACGCGTGAAGCCATGCCAACGCTGTGCTTTATAAGGAGAAGCACGAGGCTTCTTGTCCTTCCGAACTGTTTCAGGAATCCTACTCAAGATATCATCGTACTCCACTACCCAGATATCAAGCTATGCGGCTGCGCTATGCCATGATTGTGGAGGCGGTTCTGCACGCAGAGACTGCAGCACAAAAGCAAACACCTGCGCCACGGCCGTACGGTGTAGTCTGGTCTCATCCCCATCGACGACGTCCGAATTCGGCACGCTCACAGAGTAATAAACGATAGTAGGATCATCCGGAATATGCAGAAAGATAAAAGCCTGTCCCGTAGAGATATAGCCGAACTGGATTCCTTTGCCAATCATGTACGAGAAAAGCTGGGTGACAACAGCAGCGGCGAGCGCCCTCGATACAGATGCCAAGTCGTCGGCGTCGTTGTTAATGACATCGCGCTCCGGTTAGATCTCGGCAACTAGGCCCGTGATGATCATCTCCTGCATCAGCTTATGCGGTGCCTTGTATTCAATCGCTGTCTTGGGGATGTTTGCGCCGTCCGATGTGCTGTAGATGCAGAAGTGATCAGCCCGGTTGCCTTTCCCTTTCCCCTTCGTTTTGCTCTGAGCCTGAGAGGTCGGTGCTATTGAAGCATCACCAACATCACCCGGACTCAGAGTCATGTATTCCAGAGACTCGGACAGATTGCTGTTGCTGTTATTGTTGCCAAGGTTCGTGTGGCTCTCAAAGGATACGGGCCCATGCAGGCCAAGGCGGTTGCGCAATAGCTGATTATTGTTGACTGCGCCGACCAGCTTCTGCACTGCGTTCTCGACAGTATCGCGCTCGTAGTATCGTAGCCCATGCTCGCTGCTGATGGGGCCAAGTAGAGACAGAACATAGTCCAACTGGTGCTGCGATGGGAACTGCCGCTGCGAAGTGAACGATGGCTCAGAGAGTTGGTCCCATATCTCCTCTTGTCTCATTGGAAAGTCTTCCCATGGAAGGATCTGATGGGGGTAGATTCGGCCGACAGGGTTTGTCACCTCTCATTGTGTGGTAAGAGAAGGATCTGTAACCACTTGGATAGCAAGGCTGAGGGAATGGCAGGCCTCAAGATAAGGTATAAGCGACTGGAGCTGTACAACCTGTTCCGCTTCTTCTTTTTGGCGTTCTGCTTCTTCTCGTCGGCGTTGCTCATTTGATGCATGGGCCTCAGCTTTAGCAAGGGCTTGCCGAAGTTTCGCGATTTCATCATCCATAATGAGTGTTGATGAAGTGTAAAGCTGTCATACAAAACTAAGTGCTTACAAGACAAAAGAAATGCTATGTTAATGTTGGACTTGGAAGAGAAACGCGCCAACGCGATTTGTTTTTGGTACTTAGACTGGCGCTGACCGAAGCTCCAGCAATTGGCTGAGTAACGGAGCACGTGACTTATGCGATCAACACCAACCTCGGCGGATTGCTAAGCCGAACATGTAATAACAAGGGGTAAAGGTTGCAGAGTCAGCTAATCACAAAAGAACCAATAAAAGTGTTGTAGCAGTCATGAAATTTAATTTAGCTAAGGACAGATACTGCTAGTACATTGTCATGCGCTCAAGGTGACATTGTCTTTCAAGGCTATATACATTAACATCCCTCTTGCTTTAATTATAGGTGAATGCTTAGACCATTCCTGCTATATAAAACGCACTCAATATATATATAAAATTCACACAGGTTTCATGCGCAAAAGCAGTTACTAGTGCATATGCTAGCTGGCACTCTTATGCCTTGTGACAAAATGTCTCTCATGTCTTGAGATTATCAAACAACTCGTAAGACGATTTACGAAGACGGGCATGAGGTAATGATGCAGTTGTTGCATAGTGAGCTTTTCAAACCTTTTCTGTTATAGTTGCTTATATCTCTTCACAAAGCCAGTAGGCTTGTTTAAGTCTTAAGCTGTGCCCATATGCTTTGCCAAAAGTTTAGTTGCTCAGCTCTCCAGTCGTCTCTTTCCAAAGTAATGTTTCCCACAGCAAACACTATGTTTTTACCGCCTTTCAAATAGTCAGGCCAATCGACTGTAGATTCTTGATAGTTAGGATTCAGGTCGTAAGCAAACGATGCCCATGAGGCAGACATGTACTCTGCCAATGAAGTATAATTTTCGTGCGGCCCAATCCAGTTAGTGTTGGAAACACTTGGGTTGTTAAAAACAAAGCATATCTGGTAAATTCATAAGCATAAGCTACCATTTACCGACTTAGGAAAATCATATCACAAGGGCGCGGCTTTTGGTTGGTGAAACGTACTTCTGAATAATGAGTGGAATAGACTGGTGGATCCGTTGCCACAAGAGTGAGCGAGTTGTCCCAAGGCGGTTGATCAAATCGATACGAGTATACTGGTTTCCGGACAGTAATGTTTCTCTCGGCAAAGAACTGCGTATGCTGGCGTCTACCGGCATGGATGATTTTATCTCCAACAATCGCCGCCCCTCTCTTGTACATGTATCCCTGGTTTTCGAACCTGGTACTCCCGGTATTAAAAGGGCATCCGGCAGCTGGGTCGTCAGGATAGAGCAGCATGGCTTTTGTTAAAGTTTCATTGGAGAGACCCCTACCCATACCTTCGAGAAGCATGATTACGTCTCCGTCATTGTTCAAGGTGTTCCTTGGCCCAAAGAATGTGGCTGTGCCCTCGTCCGTATTAGAACCAGCAAGTACTGCCACGTCTGCAACTAGACCTTGGGCAAAAGCATCCGACGGCAGTCGTTTCAGAAATACCCCATCCAGTATAGGAGTGTATACTTGGGTATAGAATGCCCCATACAACGACTCAAATGAGGCGTTCCTCAGGCAGTCGAGTGTTGCTTTAGTTCCACTGCAGCCGACAAAGTCAACCGCAGAATCATAGTATGACTGGTAGGTGTCATTCAGTTCGTCCGGAGAATTAACTATAATAGTTATTTTATTAGTATTTAGTAGAGGTTTAAAATAAATCGGCGAACTTGCTTGCAGGCCCTAAGGCGTTCCCACTTTCAAGAATTGCGGCGCGAAAGAGACCTTCATTCTGCCCATCGAAGCCTACTAGATGATAGCCAACGCTGAAAGCACCGGCGCTTTCGCCCCATATAGTGACTGCAGTAGGGTCGCCTCCAAAAGCTTCAATGTTTGCATTTATCCATTGTAATGCCATGCGCTGGTCGAACAGCCCGATGTTGGCTACTCCAGCCGCTAGAACCTCTTTGGAGGCGAGGAATCCGAACCCGCCAACTCTGTAGTTTATCGAAACTGTTATGACTGGTTTGCCGATCACTACGGACTTGCGAACAATGAAGGTAGTGTTATATCTCGGATCAGCACTGCCGCCAGCATCGAATCCTGGAAATTTTTATTAGTGTGGCATGAAAATCGGTTACGACACTTCGGCATACTCACCTCCTCCATATATCCATACTAAGACCGGAAGTTTGTCACCAAGAGCACTTCCTTCGGGACGAACAATATCAAGGGTCAAACAATCCTCCCCCAAGTGCAGGCCGATGTCAAACCCTGCATAGCCCGGGCACGACGGCGAGCGAACTGTAGCATCCCGAGCACCTACCCACCGTGATTGGTACGGAACTGCCTGACGAAAGCGCAGATCTCCGACAGGGGGGCTCGGCATAGGGTATTCCTAGAAAAAGATCCTGCTTATACCATGGTAAATGCAAGCCTTGCAGAGTTCCGTTGTCAACTATTACAGTAGGACGTCGATTTAAGCGTGAGCTAATGAAGAATGATTCGATGCTCCTCACGCCCGACCTAGCAACTGGCATTGCTAAAAGAGCGCTGGAAAGGACGAAAATAAAGATCAGTAATTTTACTGTCATTGTGAAACAATTGTGTTGCACCGGAGATGGTTCTCTTGTTCGTAGCTGCTTGCGCTACTCAGAAGCTTATTATTATCAACTACTAACGGAAAGTCGGTCCGGGAGATCTCCCGGCTCTGTTACAACATTATATAATTAGTTTCCTTCTTCTCAATTAGCAGCTATTCTTATTCGATAATACCTACAAGTAGCCTGGATATTACTCGTCCAGCAATTTAAATCCTTTCCCGGCCTGCCGGGCTATCGCTTTCAGGGTTATTCCTACCTCTAATACTTCTAGCACAGTTATACCAGATTCAAGTACGTTCTTCTACCATGCTTGAAGCTCTAAGCTCTATCGCTACAAGAGACTTCACAACCCTCTTAAGCAGAGATTCTGTGATATTCACTTTCTTAAGTACTATGTTTTCGCTTGCTGCTTTTACCGACATACTACTTTTTCCAGCCGGGCGGCGGGCTAACTACACGCCCGCCCGCCCGTCTGTTAGGAAAAAGTTGCAGAAAGCGGGCTGCGCCCGTTAATTAGCGCAACGCGCTGATAAGCTGCAAGTCCGACAAAGGCTTAGAAAAAGAATAAGGAACGGCCGAGTGGATTATTTACAGAACAGAATTCAGCCGGTCCCCTCAGTACTCCTCCATGTGATAATTAAAGCCCTTCCTCGCTAGGAACGAGCTTGCAAACTTGGCTGTCTGTCCTGTGATGCACCTGCCAACTTGGCAGCCTGCCTCGTGCGGACGCCGGGACGATGCTGTTGGGCTTCTTCCTGATCTGTCTGGGCCTGCGCATTCCGCCTAGCCCGCGTCCGCCGTCTGGTGTTCTCCTCCGCCTCCCTCGGCCTCTTACTCCGAGATGACTGTGGTGATGATGACGATGGTGGCGGTGGCGGCGGCTGCTCCTCAGCCGAATTGTTGGCCGCTTTCATTTGCTTTATCATGTTGTTGTGACGTTGGTCAAGCGCACTAGCGATGAGTTTCACGAGGTGATTGAGGGCGTAGTTGTATATGTTCTTCACCGCGCGGTGGAGGATCTACAAGCTATCGCCATATCTCAGGGGGAGGATCCTCAGCTCCTCGAAGTGGAAGGTGTATTGATCATTTTCTGGTGTCTTGTCTATCCATTCAGCACTGATATATGCATTGTTCTGATCAATGATGACTGAGAAGAACAGGAGCTTATTGTTGCTGAGGTCGAAAGTATCCGGGCCAGGACCACGAGACAGCAGCTCGAGGAGGCCATTCAGCGCAACGGAACCAGCACCAACAGCTTGATTGGTACTCACACGGATCGATCCATCTGTCGCCTGCGATTTGCATTCAAAAATTGCGAACGGAAATCGAATATTTTCATGCGGAGAGGCGATATTTGATTCATCTATGGCTTGCTCTGGAGCGTGGATAGTATCAAGCTGGGCCTCGGTGAAAGCATCCTTGGAGAATGAAATAGCAGTATCAAGCTTGGGTTTCGGTAAGGGATGAGGTGGTGCGATCAAGGTCGAGCGAGGAGGAACACGGACAGCTGCATTCCACTGCACATCTTGAACGACCGTCAACCTCTTATCGGAGGGTGAGCCAGAACCTGGGATGATTCTTTTGACTAGCCTCTGCCTGACGACCGACTCTGTCTGGTTTTGGATATCTCTTATAGTCTCCCTCAGCTGATCGATGATGACATCGTCCATTTCGGGCGTCTCTCGTCTGCAGAACACCATTCTCTCCACTTCCTCTCGAAACTCAAGACGCATTATCTTGCCTGGAACATGCATGTTAGGCCGTGCTAGCGTTGTTAGATAATTGGTGTCGCGTGGATTTGCGGTGAGTCTCTGAGAAGTGGGTGTTGAGGTGGTTGGGCTGGGAGAAAGCGTCATGTTCTGCAAAGCGGTAAGTCGAGACATGTCGTATGGCACATTCCTAGAGCGGGACCATCTGGTGCTTTTCAGCCAGTCATCGATCAATAGATCAGTATTATTAAAAAAAAAAAACTGCTGCTGGTTGACTGATTACCCGCCACAAGGTTAGCAAGATGCAGCTTCAGCTTCTGGGAAGAGGGATAGAAGAAGAAGATACAAACAGCTGTCTCTCTTCCTTGAATCATCAGTAATAAAACATTGACTCTTGCGAAGCAGCTCTTGTGAGGCCGTGTTATGCTTTTCGGACATGTCGGGCAGTGAAGCAAACAGAAGAGGAGGGAAGTTAAGTGGACTACAGGTTCGTTGTTAGCAGATGGCTATCTGCAGATGAATAATGAAATATCCAAATATGAGCTTTCAGTGACTGGGGGTGAAAGCCTCCCTGGCTAATGTACTACAATATTCAGCATGTGACTGCACAAGGCAGAACATGCCAGAGTGCTGCAGTTCCGTACTTCTGAAATCACTAGCAAAAGTATTGCATGAATGCTTTAGAGGAGGACTACAGCACTGGACCCACTTGAACTTCCTATAACGCATCCGGCATAAGGTTACAAAGGACAAAAAGTTGGAAATCTTGTTGTTGTCCTCAGGGAAAAGAAGTCACGTATATTGAACCAGAACTCGGACGCCTTCGCACGAGAACGAATGTTGGAGTAATGAGCAAGGCAGTGACTGTGTTGCTGATGCTTCATTCGGATCCGGTAGTGACATTGAGACGAGCAAGGCGAACGTTGGCGAGCCCGACCGATTACCCATTTAAGCTATCTTCTGAAATAGAAAAGAGAAGAAAAGGAAGGAAAGAAATAGTGCCTTATATAAACAGAGCACTGCTAAAGAAAGATCTTGGCAAGCCTACGAGAGAGCTCATCTCGAGACATATACTATTAGAACTGACTCTCCATCTCTCCATCCATTATCATATTATAGATATTGTTTCTTGCGCTCCACATAATGTTCTCTGTTGTCCCCTTCTCGCGAATGTCACCCGACCCCGTATTATGAATATCGCTATCACCAGAAACGAAGCCCTTTGCTTTATGGTGAAAGAAGACAGGTGGCGTTACACTGATACACTTGGTACCTAGCCCACGGTCATTGCTAGGATTCTCCTCGCCTATGGACGAGACTGAGCGACGGCAGAGGCCGGCAAGGGCGTTGTCGAACGTGCCCGTGAGATGGTCAACTGAGAGATCGAAAAGCACTTTTCGAGCGCCAGACTGTGATAATGCGTAGGCGAATGAGCATATTGGAGCTGCAGAAATGTGAATAAAGCGAGTATATGGGTAAGCATGGAAGTCGATCATTCCAGTTGTTTTGTCTGGCGGCGGGACTGTGATGTCATTCTCGATACTATACCTTCTCTTCATATACCGGATACCCGGATGGTCTTTCGGTTTGTTCTTATTCTCGTCCAGATACTCGGGAAAAGGCTCGCCGCAGTGGCCAATCCAGAGAATGTCCCATCCATCTCCATATGGCGAACTAGGATTTGGCGCGCTGTCGAGAAGCATTCGAGAACCTTTCGCAATATCCTCCAGCTGAGAACGTAGCCGCACATCCCAATCCATATCATCCTCCATAATCAAAGCAGACTCAAGATCTTCTTCAACAATCCTTCTTATAGCGTTCATATGGCCTCTCCAGCTTCCGAGGTTGCTCTCCATCATACCGTGTCTGTTGATACCAAAAGGTACAGCTTTGTCGGGTATAGTCTCGCCTTTCACGCCGTCTACCCATTCAACGTGAAAGCCGGTAAGAGCTGCCGAGAGTGACAAAGCATCACGTTTATCGGTTCGTTCTGGCAGACCCACGACGAAGATCTTAGAAAAGCCGAGTGTGTCATTAGCTACTCGGTTTATCTCAGCAGGAGACGAGCGCCCCTTGTAGCTATTGCCGTAGAGTTTCTCTTGGAAAGGACTTTGACTCGGCTTCTTCGAGGTCGTGGTAGCGTAGGACGTCGCAAAGTCATTGTTGATTGTCGAGTAGAGGATGGTCATGAAGATGAGGGCTGCCACGCCCGCAAAGATGTTACGGTACATTGAGGGGGCAATGTTCAGTCGATGGCTCAAGAAATCCATTGGAGAAACGAGCAAAACCGAGGCAGAATAGGGAACAAAATCGCACAAGGCGAAAAAAAAGATTCTGGACAGGCAGAGCACAAGGCTATAGTTTTTGTCTCGACCGACTCCAGCTTGACAGGGAAAACGAGTAGGAGCAGCAGAGGAAGGGTGTTCGAAAGCAGAACGAAGCCTCGCCCGGAAAATGAGCTGAAAAACTCGCGGGGTGACCCAAAGATTTACACGGCATTACGGCGCTCCCACCTTGTGCCAAACGCAAAGCAGCCAATTGAAAGACGAAGTATCAAGCCGCGCCCAGTGGCCATTCACAAGCTGGTACCCTCACCGTTGTAGATAAACCCTGTCGAGCGGCATGACTCAGGCACAGCCAACCTGCCAACCTCGTTTCGATCAGGACTAGCACGAGGCGTCGACCCAGTTGAAAGGCTAATTCTAAACATTCAGAGTTCGCGAAATTAGACGCCCAACCTGTTCAGCACTTCCCAATCGAAGGCAAAAATGCGGATTTCAGGCGTCTATTGTATGTCTGCTACATTTCGAAAAGACTTATAGTATTGGGAGTTCCTTATTGCAAGCTGCTGGACGATTAGGGCAGTATTAATTCACAATGCTGGGCTCTTCTTAAATGTTTTCTTTTCCTAGAAATCTAAAATGTCATGGATGGGGGAGACGTCTGTAATTAGAGGGGAGCCTCTGTACATTCACAGAACCAACAGACCAATCAATGCTCCACGGGATCGGCGAAGCAACGCAGGTGGGCTGTCCCCTATGCATGTTGGTTCCAAGTCTGTAACTTAGAGGTTACGCAATCGGCGAACGAACGCAAATTGGTAGTCCTCTATGCACGTTGGTTCCAAATCTATGGCTGCGTACGTGCTATCCAAGTAGCCTGGTAAGTACTTTCCAGCATCTTCCCGTGTGCTTGGCTACGTGAGTATCCGCATTTCTTCTCGTTCTGTACTAGATCTATGACATTACTACCGTATGGTAGGCCTTGGTCATCTCGTCCGGGCTGATAGGGTAGCCGCAGCGTTCCTTATAACGCGGCTGGTCCACTTCCATAACCCCCCTTCCACCGCCAAAGGTATTTCTTATTTGCTTCGGATGATGGGAAGGAGATCGAAAGATACTCATCTCTAACATCGATACTACCGTGGGTTTGATGCGATGTCTCTACTGTCTCGGTTTCTAACACTGATCATCTGTGCTACTGTATCACAACAATCCGGCTTCAGTAGTCCGAATTTTGTGACATCGTATGGCTCTGGGACATATGACAATGTCGTAGTCTGGTATGTCGGTCAGACGAAAGAAGTCACGTATGACCTGACCGGAACCGGACTGGAAGACTATACAGTAGCGCTCTGGCAACAAGATACATCTGGTGGCGGAGCCAGTATAGGTCCAATTGTGAACAGTAAGTAACGTTGGGGGAAGTTCGAGAGAGAGGCATCCGGACAGAAGGCTGACTTTTTGGGTTTTTCAATCAGGCACCAGTCTTCCAGAGGTTCGAGATTCATTTAGCTGGACCGTTCGATTATACGACTTCGATCTCGACGTCTCCAACGTCTTCTTCTTTTGGATATTTAATGGTTCTGCAGATAACCAGGGCAATACTGCCTTTGCAGACGTCTCATCGGCCTATTTCAATATCAGCGATGCAGAGCCACCTGCATCTTCTACTACGATATCAACCATAACGACCTTAACAACATCCTCAGGCAGTGCTGCTATTACGACGAGCACGAGCCGATCAGCCACTAGGATAACGAACACCTCAGACGCGCCATCAGCGACCGGAGCCGGCAACTCGAAGTCATCATCGTCTACATCAGGTGGTATATCGACTGGCGCTGGTGTAGGGATCGGTGTCGGAGTAGGCGTCGCTGGTCTTTGCGCTGTCGCCTGTGCTATCATCATCGTCCGGGCTAGACGGGGGAATCAGGGACCCAGTGAAAATTCAGAAGCACTTGCCGAACTTCAAGACCTACCTCACCACGATCCCATGGGTTCAAATGCCAAGGTAGCGGATAGTGCGCACATGAGTGAGCTTGACGTTCACCAGATTGCCCCAGCTGAGCTCGATGTTCACGCGATTTCGCCGGTAGAGCTGGATGCTAGCGCAGTCAGGTACGGCCTATTGAGTGAGGTTACTCCGGGAGGGGAATCATCCGTTTGATCATGCTCCAAAACTACGTTAATTGGGTGGTAAGCAATTGGGAAGAGCGAGAGGTAGCATCGAAGATTTGAAAGTCTTCATTTTTGGCACAAGTCTGTGAGCCGACGACGGTAGAGGACATGACAGCCATGAATAGTAATGGTAATAGATGGCGCTTTAGATGCGACATTCCTGTAAACTCCGAGCCAGAGCTAATGGCTGCAGCTGGGGTATTGTCGATTCTCAGCCCGCTCTCCTTCGGACAAGCACTTACAGTTTCCTGCCACCTGCAGATCTTTGTAGTTCTCATTCGCAGCGTGGTGTGGCTCCCCCACCCCCCTGCCCCGCCTTTCCTCCTCCGTCACCCCTTTTTTTTCTTTTTCTTCCTATAGATTTAGCTACCATAGGTCCCGAGTGCCCTAGCAGGCGCTTATATATGTCCACGCCACACTCTCACGCATAAACCTCTTCATCCAGTGTAGCTCCCTACCTATACCCCAAACACGTTGTTAATCTCAAGAGATACCCATTCCACCATGGACCACCCGACTCAAACCAGTTTCAATGCTTTTCAGATCAAGCGCAAGGCACACGCCGTATCTCTCAGAGAGCCCACATTGTCCTCGGACAAATGGAACCCCTTTCGCCACGTTTGGGCTTGAGGCCATCAGCGAAGCCAGACCTGGGATTCTGAAACGCAACGACACCAAAACCCCGACGCAGACGAAGAAAATATGATCCACAGGACACAAAGTGATAGACATGGGACAACTAACGCCGAGCAACCACCAAAGTGATGGAACGAATTAATAATAACGGCGGTAATGTGGTGCCTTTTTAGAACATGGTAGTTATTGATGGGGGCGTGCTGTGTAAAAGAAGGCAATCTGCAGACTCTCCAGCTTAAGGAGCCGAGAAGTTGGACGTGACGCTAGAGAAGAAGTCCCGATTGTTCCGCAAGATTCAGCCCAAAGAACCATTTACTATGGTGAACCAGTTCCAGCGGACCTTTCTTAATTCTTGTATCAGTATCCTTCTGCTCGCGGTTCCAATAGGAATCGTGCTGAACTCGGTGATTGGCCCGTCCTGGGAGACCCTCCTCGTCAATTCCATCGCTGTCTTCCCATTATATGCAATGATAGGTATTGCTACCATTGAAATCGAACTTCGGATGGGACGTGTCCTAAGTAACTTCCTGGCAGTATCAAACAGGCCAGTACATACTCTGAGCTTTTCATGAGCTGGTAGCGTACTGCGTATCTACATTACTGACTTATTGCAGTAATCTCTTTCAATTGCTATCGTGCATCCTTCTCCTTATCCACGGACAGGTTTCTATCCTAAAGTTTTCGCTCATTGGTGGGATCCTCGCGAACATTCTCCTGCTCCTCGGCCTCTGCATTCTTTTCGGTGGCTTGAGAAGACGGAAGCACTTCCTTAACATGGACTCTACTCATACTTCATCGGTGATGCTATCTTTGGCTTCCACCAGTATTCTAATACCAACGGCTTGTCAACTTCTATCCCAGACCACTCCTAAGAACATAGCTAAGCAATCAAAGGGGGCGTCAATCATCCTCATCCTAGTATATTTTTTGTACCTATATTGCATACTTAAAACGCATTACGGCGTCTTTTCTCAAGAACCACAAAATGCCCCGATGAAGCCCTCGATATACTCTCTTACTATCAAGCGGTGCATGGTTAGGCCAGCGACGCTGAAGATGGTGCCTCTTGGAAGAGATAACGAGGGAGGCAGCAATAGCGAAGAAGTTGGGAAGACCATCTACGGGGAACTGGAAGCGGATGAAGACCCTGAAGAGGATCCGCAGCTCTCATTCTGGCTAGCGATCATTATATTTTTTGTTTGTGTGATACCGCTCCAATTTTGTACCGACAACATTGCCAGTAGCATCGCTTCCCTGGTTGCGCCGTCTAGACTCTCTCGCCAATCTTCGTCGGACTTATCCTCTTGCCACTACCCAACTGCGATACTGCTCCAATTACACTGGTAGTAAAGGATACGATGGATTTGGCCATGGACAGAACCGTGGATAAGAGCATCTAGACGGCATTGTTCATTCTACCGTTCATGATTCTGCTTTCATGGTGGTTCAATATCGAAGGAGTAACCTTAGTGCTGGATGGATCTGAGGCTGTGAGTCTCTTTGCGACCGTTCTGTTGTTGAATTTCATTATGGGAAAGGGGAAGAGTATCTGGCAAGTAATCACCCTGATCATTGTTTTTAGGACCACTGACATCTCATCTGGGCTACAACAGGGTAATGGGGATCCTCCGATTAGCAGACTGTGTACTCATTGCTATCGCTGCATTCTTCGTGGATAAAATCACAGATGAATGAGTTTTCTGAATGTTTTTATGGCATTACTTTGCGACATTACCTCCTAACATCCTAGTTAGCATGACACTCATTTTGAATCATCCAGTATTCCTGAATTCAGAATTGCCTAGCATGTAGCCTAAATACATATCAATGCCCGCCTTTTCAACTTGTAGACGCTGTAACAGTATTTGTTGATAATGATTTCACCATCAAACCATTCCTTATGATTTCAATCCTTTCCGCCAATTTCATTCGATCTTTCCCTTCATCTGACCTTGGCATCCCGTCCGCGTATATCAGCGGTGCGAGCGAAGACTTCCAGGGGAGCTGCCGAACCTTTCGCGTAATGAAAATGGTCGTAATAAGAAAGGCAACCGAGAAGGCAGCCAGGACAAATAAGAAAGTCATCCATAACCATTGAACGTGTATATAGGTTTTCGTTTCGAGAACGTCGCCGTGTACCGTGGTTGTGTTCGGTCCCTGCATGAAACAATGTGTGATAGCCTTAGCTATTCCGTCACTTGTCTTTAGCACGTCTCCGTTATTACTATTGTAAAGCGCCTTGGTGAAAACGTCAGTCTGGTCCTCCGAGTATATACCGGTGTCGAAAAACTCCTCAAGGCCTTGCGTAACGGCAATCAGGTCCCATGGATTAACGAGATATGTTTGATCGCCAGGGAAGTCTTCTTCAAGGGGCTCATAGATATAAGTAAAGCTGCCGATTTCGTTCACGCCTGTCTTGTTCAGACGAGAAGTCCGCACGAGGCCTTCTTGCAAAGACCCATCAACGTAGCTGTAATTCTCAAATGACAGCGCGCATAGATCAAAGAAGCACTCATAAGCCCGCAAGGTATCCAACCAGGTAGAGTCGCAGGATGTTGCATCACCAGACAATTCGTCCGTGTTGTTAAACCACACGACGCCCATAGCGAGGAGAGTCGCTGCACTAATATGGCCACCAATGGCCATATCCAGTGTCGTGTTCAGCTCAGTGTGGCCAAAACCGTGGTGGGTGTCGTAGTAAGAGTACGAGTATAGCTCAAACCCAGATGGGGTGGTGTACGTGCAGTTTACTTTCTGATCACCGTACAAGGTCATGTTGGCGTCATAACAATGGTTGTCACAGTCCTGGATAGTCTGGGCCGTAACGTCTGAACAGGCCGAAGAGCAAAGACCTAGCGATTGAAAATCCGGAAATGTGCAATTAGAACTGGGACATGTAAAAGGGTCAGTGCTTTCAACGCCGTAAAGTGCCGAAACCACAGCTGCCATTATATCCCAATCTCTCGAACTACCTGGAGCCAGGTTAGTAGAAGATTCATCAGTCAGTGATATCTACAATGCCATAGACATACTAATAGCACCACCTGCACCTGTTATTCCCGTGTCCCCGTTGTCGTATGCTTGGGAGCGTGGCACAGAGGAGCGAAGTCCCTGAGCCACAGTGATCTGGTCTCTATAAACAAGGACCTGCTGAGTGAAGGGGTCCAGCACTAGAGCCGCAATAGTGATGAAGCATCCGAGATATGAGATGAAGGACGACGCCCCCTTCGCCTTCCAAATGAAGATCAAAGAGCCCCAGGGTCCTCTGCTCGCATCGTCATATGTTTGTAAGTACTCGAGACTAAGCAGGTATCCAGTTAGCCGCACTGCACGACAGAGTTCTAGGGCAGAGGGACGCACCGTGATGTGGGTCTTGCCAAGTAGATCCACTTCAATTGACTTATGCCCTCAGAGACCGGCATGATCATTGCAGCCTTGGAAGCTGTTGAAAGGATTGAAATCACCGCATTTGGTGACACCACCCAGCTCCAAGATAGGAGAAGTCTCCCATCAAATTTGATCAGGACGATGACCATAGCAATAATGCAAGCGATGCTGAACAGGGCACTAAATATCTGAATTCACCAGCCCTCGGCATGTGGCATCTCGTCTGGTGTCATGGACTTTGTTGACGAGGTGTGGTACTCATCTCGACCGAATTCAGCCTGGATATCGTGACGTTGGCAGGCGTCAACCGTTGCAGTGATGATAGCCTCCGATTGGCTTTCGATAGAGTTCAGACTCCCTGTCGTCTGCCATAGTGATACCGAACTTGGTATGCGATGGTCATCATCGACTTCGTCATAATAGTTACTGCCCTGGATGTCCAGATAGGGGTCGAATTGGTCTTCTTGGTTATATTGCTCGCCAGACAATCTGAACCAAAGAATCACTAAGTATGTCGCCGTGAAAATATGCCTTTGATAAAAAGTTTAGGTATGAAGTCGAGGATTATGAAAGCAAGCCTAAGCGGGGACCATCGAGGCTAAACAAGATTTTTTTTTTTTTTAAGGCGGTAGGCGGACCGTCGTGATATCCGTACCGAACTGTAAATATGAATCTGGCCGGTTGATTTCACGAGCGAACCCTTGTGAAAGCGCTGGAATATCAAACCTTTCTTTGTCTTCAACAGGTAAAAAAAGCTGCATGCTGAGATACAAGAGCTGAAGAGAGAGTGTGGTATCAAAGTCCATCGCTGGTGTCCAGTAAAGTACATGTGGGGGCTGCATGCTGCGACAATGACGGAGCAGCCATAAGCGCAGATAGCTTCTAAAATAATTAAGGTAATTTCTGGACTGTTGTCCATGCATGGCCGATAAATGAGCCTGTTTCACAATAGCTAGGCGCCACGGACGTGGGGGCTGGTGTTCAGCTCAAACCCGTGCACACAATGCGCAAAGTAGCCCCATCCCTCATGCCCAGGCAGGCTCGGCGGTATTATCTGATCTGTTTTGTTGCTACGAGTGCTACGAGCGATTTCACTAGTCTCTCTCACAAGCTGGACCCTTCAACACCCGCTTCTGCCTACGCCTGGGTCAGGTACCACATCGCGAGTCGCTTGATTTTTTTCATCTTCTGGATTAATCGGCTGGAAACGTAAAATTGGGGGCCTTGTGCTAAATTAAACGAGGCAATTTCAAAAGTAGGCTGTTCAGGGCTTTATCTAGACTAGGAGAGAATTCTCATATTTTGCTCATATACATTGTCTCTGTACTGAGGTCTTGCCAAATTCAACGATATCCCCTCCGCATTCTACAACCCTTAGTTGTTGCGTCCTGCATGTATTTTTTCGGGCTTTGCTATGCCACGTTCCCATCCCTCCGGCATTTTCAAGAGAGCAACAAGTCGATCGAGTTCATCATTGCCCTCAGTACCTTCCTCACCAAGCATGGCTTCTGAATCAGAAGCTCGCTGTCTAGTACTGTCGTCTCTTCTAGAACATAATGATCCCACGAGAGAGAGAGGAGTCACGATACTCTCGCCATCTATTTGCTGTACGTCACAGGTCTTGGGAGCGCAGGGAGTCGGAGATACGCAAGGACCCGTTATGGCAGCTCAGCCGAAGATAGGCTCTGTCAGCGCGAAAGGCACATCTCCATCACAATCACCATGGAATCCAATGTATCTTAAGTGGCACATGATCCTAGGCCTAGGCACATCATTCCTCCTTCTCGCCATTGCAATCGAGATCCTTCAATGGGCTTCCAAGAGGAACAACGGCTTAGCCACGAGCAACCAAAAGCTTCAATATCTCTGGTCCTTCGGCCCAACCATCGTTCTGACCATCCTCGCATCAATATGGTCACGAGTCGTCTTCCAAGCATCAATGGTAGCGCCTTGGGTACATATGCGCGGCGGCGCGGCAAGCGCAAAACGTTCCGTTCTCCTGGACTACACCTCGATGCAGCTGCCAGAGACTTTGGTGCGAGCACTACAGAACCGCGACTGGATGGTCGCCATCAGTATAATTATATCGCTGATTATCCAGATGGAGATCATCCTCTCGACCGGTCTCATCACCCTGACGCCGACCGATATGGTTGACTCGTCTTTCCCTATCACTCTCACAACCGAGTTTGGGTACGATAACTCTGTCCTGAACGCTACAATGCAGTCGGCAGCTATAAGCTCCAGGTATATAACCATGGGTCTCACACTTGCAAACTTATCATATCCAGCCGGTACGGATGATACATTAGCCTATCAGGAGTTCGACGCCACGATGCCGAATGATGCGGAATTGATCACCACAGTGGCTGCATTCGAGGCGAACCTGGAGTGTGAGACAGCACATGTGAATCTGAGCTGTGAGCAAAGCATGTATAACATCATCGGTGCATTTGAGAACTGGGAGACTGCCATGTTCACCAGCTTGTCTTCCACTAGCTGCAGGATGGGAGCCGAATTCGGCATGACATTCAACTTAAACGAGACGGATCCGCTGCATTTCAGTCGAGTAATCACAGGGAAATGCGACGGCACGGCCATGGACGATGGCAACAGGGTGGCACTTGTATTTGGGCTTCCGAAATTGACGTGGACGACTAATTCATTGAGCCCTGATGGACTGTATGGCGAGCCGGATGAGTGTGTTATGGGAGAGTCATCGGCAATTATATGCAAACCCTCGCATCGAATCGGACAAGTTGTTCTTAGGAGGAACGGAACGGTGACTACAGCATCCCAATTTTCCTCGGATAACTCGACACAGAAGTACGATGATGTCCTGAATTTGGACTCGTGGACCATCGCAGAGTCTGTTTTCAACGAGACGGCCTGGCGGCTCGTTGGCTTTGAGCCTATCGCATCACAAGGCTGGCAGCTGGCCATCAAGAACGCCACTATTGACGTTGATAGGCCCTCGATCGCCATTTACGGTAACGAAGGTCGCACGAATATAAGCATTTCGGCGTTGCTTGACACGAAATACTTACAGAGAATCTTGATATCGTACTACAAGAAACACGCAGCTCAGCTCGCCCGGGCCGGCTTAATGCTTGTCGCATCAACTTCGTCCTCGGGAAGTATGACGACGCTACAGAATCGGTTGCTGGTCCAGCCTCTAGCAAGCCATACCATGTCCGCACTGCTTGCGCTCATCGGTTTCACATGCTTTGGAATATGCACAATGAAAGGCGTGTCAAGAGGGTTTGGCACTGCAGTGCCTAGCTCGAGGCTGGCGAGCCTGATTGCTGTTCTCGGCCGGAACCCCAACTTGTTGGCGGACTGGATGCATTTAGGGTCGAAGACAAATAAGGATGTCAAGGAAGCGATGAGTCAAGCCGACTACTACATCATGCCTAGACCCGAGTCTTCTCACGAAGGGAAAGATATGTCAGCAGCTTATATTGCTATGGAGCCCCATTTGTCAAAAGAATTCAAGCCAAACCGCGACAACTTAAATCCGGCAGCCTTCCAAAAGGAGTATCCACTGGCCCTGCATCCTCTCACGAGACTAGCCATGTGTTTGATACTTCTTACCATCATCATCTCCCTGGCAGAGACACTCCGCATCTCCCTAGAAAATAACGGCCTTGGAAGTGTACGTCAAGACGGCTATGCCCACTACATTTGGACTAACCTGCCTGCTTTTTGCTTTACTCTCGTCGCCATGGGCATTGGCTTCATCGACTCGGCGGAAAGGGTGCTTGCCCCTTATCTCCACCTCGAACAGATGGCAAAGTTCAACAGGTCTCTTGGTCTGGACTTGCTTGACGCTAGCATGCCAAACATTGTATATCGCGAACTGCGGATACGGGATTTTCCAGCACTCGCAGTGACTGTGGCCTCGCTTCTGGCAGCAAATTTTAATACGTTTACCTCATCGTTATTCACGGTGGTGTATGCTCCGATATCCTACGAGACAGAAATCTACACAACAAGTACTTTTTCCATAAACGCCACGAACCCATCATACCCACTCTACACCGATCAAATGGGCGGCCCAGAGTCACTGACGAGTTCCCTCATATTGACCAAGAACTTATCGTATCCACCTTTCACACAAAAAAAATCTTGCCTTCCCAGAGTATATTCTCTCTTTTCCAAACAACAGCAATCTGGATGACGCTTCCTTCACAACGCAGGCTATTGTCCCCGCGCTCCGGGTAGCACTCACCTGTCGGCATTATAACAGCTCAGACGTGCTCGCAAGCTTCGCGACCAGCTCGATCTCGGATACAGGTCTGGAATTGTATCCCATGAACATCAGCGTGGTTCCCGAGAGGCTCCCCTTCGGCGATCGTTACTCATTGCTGGTAGATACAGCCATCTCAAGCACCAATAACACCGAAGATGTTCCTTTTGGCGTCACCAACCTCGATATTTTGCGCGTTGACACCGACGAGGCCAACTTACTCGAGGACAAAAGTTCCTCTGTCCTGTCAAGCCCCACATACAGCGACGTGCTCTTCACATGGGGATCAGTCTCACCCTCCCCCAATCGCACCATTCGCGCTGAGGCGATGGGATGCAACGAGACGCTGGAGGCATTGTATGTAAATACGACCTTTGCAAATTTCGACATGGAAATCATAACTTGCGAGCCCATCGAGCCAGCCGTGTCTACTTACGAGATGCCCACGGCGCTTACCACTAATACCACAATCAGACCCATCATGTCCCCCCTCACAGCCTACTATCCCTCTACGTGGGACGACTACGCCAACTCGACCTCTCCTTTCAAGAATAACAGCGTCTTCGATGACTACATGGCGCTCCTCGTCACGCAGGCAGGGTCCGCGCTGACCATCAAGGACTTCGGCGATGCGAACAAGTCAATCGAAATCGTCGAGGCTGTGAAAAATCAGTATGGAATATTGATAGCTCAGAGATTGAGCTATGAATTCCGCATTGCCTCCGATAGCGTTGATGCGAGAGATGCATTGGAGAATATCACTGCCCTACCCGGGGCCACGGTTGGAAATGACTATGTCCCTGCGGCCAGCCCGCGGACAACCATCGCCCGAGGACAATTGAGATTGGTTCAGAATGCGACCCTTACGAGAGTACTACAGGGTCTTCTCGCCACAGTACTAGTGTTAACCCTGGTTGCGTGGGCGGCGGGCCCTAGGACCAATATTCTGCCTCGAGATTCGATGAGCGTTGGGGGCGTGGGGGCGCTGGTTGCTGGAGGAAATCTGGGAGACCATCTTGCTGCAATCGCCAAGGATGCCAATAACAAAGAAAGAGAGAACGGTTTGATATACTGGCTAGGTTGGCGGAAGTGTAGGAGCCACGGGGGACCAGAAAATCGGTTTGGGATTTGGATCGTTGATGAGAGCGGGCAAGCGGCAATGGGAGGTGGATCCCATCCTAGCCACTAAAAAAACAGCACCAATGAGTCATTAAATTTCCAATTCAACGCATATTTGTTACGACGATTCTAGTTGCCTACACTATCATTGGTATAGACTCCTATGAAACATTTGAGCCTCACGTAGACGGCAAGAAAGATGCAATGTCGGATCTAGACGAGGGCACCTCGAGACTTGAGTTGGACCAGTGAAGCTCCTTTGAACCTACTTGCTCAAGGTCGCAGTCTCCTCAACCAGCAGCTGTGACAACTTCAGGCGACTCACATTTGCCGTCCAAATGAAGCCGATTCTACCTGCAGTACGCCCAAAAGGCTTTGCTCCCTCATTTTTCCCCTTTTTGGAAATTTTACTAATGTAGCCATATCTCCCCTTTTGGGTAGCGCGCCCGCAGCCCCGGCCCGGCTCCATACTTGCGAGGGTGTGCTTCAGTCGAGCGTATGGTTTGCGGGATTGATGGCGGAGGTCGAGGGCCCAGTCTCTTTCCTGCGCCTAAGATATAATCATTGCCAGGAGCCATGGAACCCATGTCAAAATTTAGGCTCTCGTGTGGGGTAGCTGCGGCGTGTCGGCATTGCAGCAACCACGATGGTCTTGCTGCTGCCCAAGCAGGTCACTTCCTCAAAGCAAGCTGCCTGCAAAGCAACTTTTGCAATGAAGAGCGAGTCTCTGTCTTGTGCAGACTTGCCAGGCACCTGCCCTCCAGAGTTTTTACTAGCTAAGCTGACCACTCTTTCCTTCTGTAATATATCCTCTGAATGGATTTTTTCCCTAGAGAATCCATACGTCAGTTTTATTGTATCAGTGGTACGACGCAAAACGATTGGCGCATTATTGTAACAGGGTGGCTTGCAGTATAAATATTTGTCTTCTGGCTGTGTGGCACCGTCTTCGACCGGCATCAACATGAAGCATCAAGAGATTGACACAACTTTTTCTGCCTTTTCATGTAATAAATCGTTCTCTTTCTGTCTGCCTGCTCTTTCAAAAACTGAAAACATTCTATTATAGCCCAAGATAGGCAAAATAACAAAGTATTTCAGGTTAATTCTGTATGGACCTCAGCACATCGATTTCCCAGTCGTTGTCTCTCTCCTTCTCTCTCGCTCTCCCCTCCACCCCATTCCCCAAAACCACTCCACCGCAACAAGTACACTCAATACTACAACCAGCAACGCCAAGCCAGAGAACGCCATAGCAGGGCCGAGAAGCTCAGTCATCCTGTCTACGAGGGCCACGCCGACGGCAGCCATGCTGCACCTCACCAGATTATTTACGGCCGTGCTGCCCGCACCGCTGCCCGGGTACAGATCGGACACGAGCGTCGTGTTGATGGCAAATATTGCATTGGATGTCGCAGCAATGAGAAATTGTAGCATCAGTGGCACCGCAATCCACCCAGGGCTCGATGCTGCAGCTATCCCAGACTCGGCTGGCGACAGCACGGTGAAGCCGAACAGAGCTGTGGCGACGACGAACAAACAGGTCATCCAGGGCATGTGGCGGAGGCGGGCGTGCTCGATGGGGAAATCGGGCGATAAGGACTTTCTGGTCTTGGAAGGCGGTGGTGCGTCCGGGTAGAGCTCGAGGTACCGCTCCTCGTAGCGCACAAAATCTCGCGTCATCAGCTTGCCGGCAATGGTTGAGCCTGCTATCGTACCAAGTCCTGTGCATATGAGTGTCCAGTTAGTAAAAGCAACCAGAAGGGAAGGCCAATATAATAATATGATGTGCCCTTGCGGAACAAAACAGAAGTACGCCCTTGGATGGTGTTGGCCCACTCTAGGCAGACACGTTTTCCCCGTCCCAATTCTGAAGTGCCAGGGCTGAAAGACTAGATCGGGCTCTAACTCACCATTAGGTAAAAATGCTAACCCGAGGGTCAACTCGGTCATATCAAAGCGTTGATCGAACAAATCTGTCGTGCTGGCAACTACCATGCTCCAGACAGTGTAGACCATTCCGCCAAAGATAAGGGTGACTGAAATATCTTTCTCCAGAAGCATTCTCAGGGGCCCGAGGAATGTCTTGAATGTGACTCTCGGGGCGTGAACACTGCCCTCTGCATCCACCATGTATTCGGGCTCTTTGAATTTGTAAATGATTGGTCGGTGGATACCTGTGAGTCGCTGCGTGCCATTGCCAGCAATGACCCTGAGGGTTTCTGGGAGGAAGACGATGATGGTAATAAGCACGAGACCGGAGAGAATAGTGAGGAAAACGAAGATAGCTCTATTTAGGAATTAGCAGGGGTTCTCGATGATAATATCTAAATCAATTGTAAGAGCAAGCGCCATTACCGAAAACCAAGAAAATTGCCCAATATTCCACCCAGCACGGGGCCAACGGCAATACTGAAATTTCGAACTAGGGGACATAAGTAACGCGTTTCATCCGGGTTCTCGTCAAGTGATGCGACCTACTGGCTTGATAAAATCCAATAAAGGCACCCCTCTCAAGCGGTGTAGAAATATCCTGGATAACTCCATTTCCTATCTTTTGTCAGACTCAAATTTAGGGCCAGGTACAAGTAAATTTCTAGTGATAACTGTAACATACCAATACTAACAGTCGACGCACTACCGGCTGACTGCAGACCGCGGAAGGCTAGCAGTACTGCGAAATTTGGCGAGAAGCTCAACACAATGTTCGCGATGATGTAGACCGAGAAAGAGCCTACGTATACCATACGACGGCCCAGCGTATCAGAAAGAGGTCCCCAGAATAATGGAGATACCCCTTGGATGATCAGGTACGAGGTGATAGTGAGAGAGACTTCACCTATGCTCACATTCAGATCCTGAAAAAACAAGTCAGTTTCTATAAGATCGCGTTTGCTCGGCATACTTACTTTTGTGATGGAATCGAGAGCGGGAAAGTATATATTTGAAGATAAGCCTGAGAACAGGCCTGCTGCCCCGATGATAGCCACCAGCTTCCACTTCTGTCGCTTATTGAAGATGTGGAATGGCTGTTCTTCCGGGATTTGCGGTCTAGATGCACTCTGACCAGCAAATACTTTGTTGTTCGGCTCGGATATCCGGTCGTCTTCGAGTTGCTTTGAGGTGACGAGTGAGTTCTCTGATGCTACTTCTGAAACGGAAGCGTTTGTAGAAGTAATAGACCGGTTGCCGAAGCGTCGGCGGGAGCCAGAGCTGATTGTTTCTCTGTCCATGGTTCCTTACGCCGTCGCTCTCGTCGTTGAGTAGTCACCGGAATATGAGATACCGAGGGGGATCATTAAGGAGCTGCTTAGTAAAAAGACGACGAAACGTGGTGGATCGGTGAAAAACAAAACTTGTCGTGAGAGTCAATCAAACAAACGAATAGAAAAGTCAACAAGGTAAAAACACAAAAATATAGGAGACACATCGAATATATTACATACCCGAGATCACCTGCAGCGTCACTTTTGCGGCTCAGGGGTTTTCGAAGAGAGTTCACTCAAAGCATCGATATTGTGATCTTCTCCGCCTAGACAGCAGGCCATAGCTTCCACACCCTTGCCCGTCAATTAGTATTATCATCGTCCCAAGGCAATCAGCGGCCTGCCCGATTCCTCAGCAAATGGTACCACCAACTAAAAATCCGTATTGATCTTCCGATGAAAGACTCGTATTCAAAGCCGCACAACAACTTTATTAAAACGAGCCCGAGTCGATCCGGATTATGACACCATCGCCAAGAGCTGTGAATACGAGTATTCGACGCTTTGAACTAATTACCTTTTGGCGGACCTGATGGCGCGTAACATAGCCTTGTAGCTACTTCTAGTTGCTGAAAGACCAATCAATGGCGCAATTACAGCGCGACATATAATGAGATGCTGCGAAAGAGGGTGCGGTGTAAGCACTCAATTACACATCAAAAGACCCGTCGCTAAATGGTTCACAGAAACCGGAGGGTTTCTTGGGGGAAAGAACAGGTACGAAACGTTCGGACTAATGTTTCAAGAAATAGATTTTATTATAAACTACTATTATTATATATACTTCAAAAGTTTCTGATTTCTCCAGACCGTTGCCGTAGCCTTCCGTCTCCTTTTCACATCGCAATGCTATCGCTTCAATAGTTTTATAGGAAATCTGATTCTCGAAAGTGTAATACAACTATTCTGCTCGCATTATGGAATAGTGCTGCTCTGGACCAAGGCTTTTCCGAAATCGCATGATACCTCTGAGTTGGAATGTATTCATACAAGCTTTGAAATAGACGACACTGTAATAGTTAGTCTTCTTCTGCTCGACTGATGCTACAGCTTTCCTTTAACGGCATATCTGTAATGCAAGGGCAATTCACACTCTATTTCTTCTTTATTAGCACGATCTGTAGCAGTGTGATTGGGAGAAGCAGTTACCTTTTGCCTTTCTTGCCCGTACTTCGTTATAGAACATAATATCAATATAATGAGCACTGCGGTAATCCGAAGATTCCTAAATACCGATTAGGTTTATACTAGCAAGAAAGATATCAAGAAGCATTGAGTCCTTAAATACAGAACTATGCGAGTCCTAATAAATAATGCAAATATTCACTGCCTTTGGAGCTATTCAATATACAAGACTAAATACTTAGATTGATGACTAAAGAGCTATATACTGAATCTATCTATTAGTAATAAGTATATCTTTATATATTTAGCTCTTCAATTTGATAAATATAATAGATATCTATTCTATCTATTACTAATAGATATAATAAATATCTATCTTATCTATTAGTAATCCTAATCTTAGATTATATAATCCTTTTTCTCTGCTGTTTTTCTATTTAGATTCTATTAATTTTCTATACTCTACTATTAAGCTACTTTATTTATAATCTATATATTGGATAAATTATAATATTATCTCTCTTTTATTAATTATTATTCCTAATAATTTTTCGTAAATAATTTCTATTTTTCTAATATATTATTATGCTTTCCTAATCGAGATATTATATAGAATTATTATTTCTTATATATCAAAATCTTATTCTTCTTGCTAAGCTTTTATTCTTACTGCTATTATATTTTGCAGCTCTTTTCTTTTTATATCTTATTCTTATTATAAGGATTATAAGCTGAATGCTAAATATTGTATTAATAATTCCTTTTCTTATTATTGCATTTGCATTTATTTAAACTTATCTAATTATAATTACTATAGGCTTTCCCTTAAGCAGTTTAATTGGATTATTGCTAAGCATTGCTGCTTGAAAAGAAGTTAGAAATAGTTAAGAAGAAGGCTGCTATTTTGAATATAAAAATCTTTTATCTGCAAAAATAGAAGAAATTGTGATATAAGAAGATAATATGAGCGATTTATTGCAATATTAATAATTTGGAAAAATTAGAATATATAGAGTAGGAGAAAACTAAAGCTAAATATATAGCTGCTAAGAATATTAATTAAAGTATTAAGATTTTGATATTTGAGAGTTTTCTGCTTAAAGAATATTCTAATCTATTTTTGCAGAGAATTGAGAAAATTAACTAATCTATTATAGATCTTAGTTTATTTAGTATTATAAATTCTAGGAATATAGATACTAATCTTTCTGCAAGCTTATAATTTTTAGATAAACTTGCTATCTCAGATTTTTATTTCAAGCTAAAGCGATCTTTCTTAATCTATAAAAGTATTATTTTGCTAATATTCTTAAATTGAATTTTTGCTGATATTAGCTGATTTTTTTTATAAGCTTTCGCTATTATTATAGCCTTTTTATTTAATAAAATATTAATATTCTTTTTTCTTTTTTGCATATACTTTAAATCTTTTCTATTTCCTATTATTATTCTTCTTTTAGAATAATATTATTATTATATAAGAGTTTTGCACTAAGTAATATTAATTCGAGAAATAATATATAAAAGATTAAATATAATCTTTAATATAATATTGCAAATTTGTAATTGATTAGTAAGATCTTATATAAGATTTTGAAAAGTCCTAGTTTCTTATAATCTAGTTTATTGTTAGGTTTTATAATTTTAATATTTTTGCAAATTAGATAGACTTTATCTTCTTTCTATAAGATTAATCTTTTAATCTTTTTAGAATTTGCATATTAAGTTATATATTTTTGAATAAATGCGAATTCTAATTATAATTCTTTTTTAATCTTTCTAAATCTAAGCGCTTTTCTTTTCTACTACTTTTGCATTTGCTTCTAGCAATACTTTATAATAAGCTATTAGATTATGCTTATAGAATGCGTAGAATAATAAAACTCTTATAATGCTAATATTTGCATTATTATATGCAAATTATGCTAATAATAGCAGTTTAATCTAATTATTCTGCTCTTAATTAATATAATATCTAAAATATTATTCTATAATTTAATTAATTTATTCTATTTATTTATCTATTTATAAATAGAATGCAGTTGATATTTTATATATAGTTCTGAGCTATTTTATAAACAATATTCAGAAATTTAATATAAATTTTCTATTTCTATCCGAAATAAGTTTTTATAGTATTCTATAATTAGCTATTATAATTCTGAGAAATATATATGCAAATTTTTTTGCTATACTGCTTTCCTTATAGGATAAGAAATAAGTATACTTACTTAATCTGCAAACTACTATTAAAATATTATCAAATTATATTTTAATTAAAGATTCTTATAAAAGAGATAGCTTAATAATAAAATCTAGATTAATTAATTGCTAAATAGCTATAAGTATTAGTAAAGATTGCAATAATCTATAAAGCTTATATTATTCTGTTTTATTTTTTTTATAGCTATTATATATCTTAAGAATATTCTTTATCCTTTTCTTGAGTCTTAGAAGATTCTAATGTTTCCGGATTCTCTTATAAATTGCTCTGACTTCTTAATATTTATATGCGAGTGCGCTATATATATTCTTGATATATTTATCTTATTCTACTAGAATTATATCTTCTGAGTTTCTTTCTTGATATATAATTCTGAATATTATATTAATTTCTTATATTTATATAAAATTACTATTTTTATTTATACTAAGGAGCATTTATTCTTCGATATCTATATTTGATTAAAGATCTGATTGTTTATTGAGAATATTTGCTCTAATATTTTCTTTTTCTGGAATATAGATTATTTTAATATCGAACTAGAAAAAGAATTCTGCCTATCGAACTTATTGCCTATTTAAGATTTTAATTATTATAAATATTATAAAATTCTTATAATTTATAAATACTTTAATTAGCAATTTTGCTTTAATTAGATAGTATTGCTATTTCTAAAATATATATATTATTGCTATAAATTCCTTATCTGGAATCTTATATTGTAATTCTGGTTTGCTAAACTTTTTTAAAAAATTTGCTATAAATTTTAATTATTTTTAATCATTTCTCTAAATTAATTCTGCACTATATTTATATTCCGATATATTTAGCGCGATTTCGAATTCTTATATTAGATTAGCTTTCTCAAAGACTGGATTTTTCGCAATTTTAGCCTTAATAGTTTTAAAAGCTCTTTATTTTTCCTTATCTTATCAGAATACTTCGCTTTTTTTTATCAAATTTATTAATAGTTTAGTAATTATCAAATAATTACTAATAAATTATCGATAGAAATTTGCATATTCGAAGAATATTCTAATATTTTTTACTATTTTAGGAATTAGCTAATTGCGCAAAGCTTTGATTTTATTTTTTTGCATCTATATATAGCTTAGCTTAATAATATATCTAAAATAATCAACTTTTTGAATATAAAAATAATTCTTAGTTAGTTTTATAAAAAGTCTATTATCCTAAAGCATTTATAGAATTATTTATATATACTTCTTATATTTCTTATAATCTTTGGAATAAATAAAAATATTATTAAGATAAGTAGTAATAAAAATATTAAGATATTTATATAGAATATAATTAATTATTTTTTGGAAAAATGCTAATATATTGATTAATTCAAAAAATATAATCTAGTATTCGAAATATCTATAGCGAGTCCTAAAAGCTATCTTCTATTCTTTTTCTTCCTTAATATATATATAATAGTAATCTTCTTTAAGATCGAATATTATAAATTATTATATATTATATAGCTAATCCTTAAGCTTTCTAATAAATAGTAAAAGATATCGATTTTTGATAATAATATTATTAAGCTATTTATAATTTATACAAAGTCTGAATTTGCTATTCTTTTTAAATATAAATATTATAAGATATCTTGCTAGAGATTATAAAAATCTAATATATTCTTATTTAAGATTCTTATCCAAATATTCTCTAAATGCTTTAAGTTTTGCTTTATTTAAGCTATAGATTAGCTTGAATCCTAGTTTAGTCTCTTTTTTCAGAAGGATTTTGTGATCGAATAATCTATATTCTAGAAATCTATTTTTGAATTTTCCTGAGAATAATTTTATAAATTCTTAATATTTTTTTGGAATTTCTTTGAATATTAATATAGATCTTTCCTCATTTTCTGCTATCTAGAGAAATAAAAAATATTATTAAATATTCTTCTTCTTATTTTGGAATATTTCTAAGCAATTTCTTTATAAGCTATTAGTTATATTAGATCTTGATTATTTCTTTTCCCTTATTAAGCGATCCAAATCAGTATTTATAATCTATTATAGCTTATTAATTCCTTTTTTTAGAAAACTGATTTCTTTATAATTCCAAAATCTATATTTATTGCTCTATAATATATCTTTTTTTCATATCTAGCTATTATCTATTATTATATATAATTTATCTTTAATCTTTTTTTATAAATTTAAAGATTTTATAATCTTTCTCTATAAGCTATCAATTCCTGCTAATTTGAAGATATATATAAATCTATTTAAATGCTTTTTCCTTAGATTATACTTAGTAATTAAATTCTATTTTTCGCTTTTAATTGCGATTATTTCTTTAGATATAGCTTATTTCCAAAAGATCTAGCTAATAATCTAATTAATTCAAAGATTATACTTTTTAAGCTAAGGAAATCCTAGAATTAGCATATACTATATTATATTTATAATATCAAAGATAATATATATTGTAAAGCTTTGAATAAATATTAGTAAATAATTAATTTCTATATCTATAATATTTTGATTATATAAGATAAGCTTTTTTTTTATAATACTGAGAATATAAAATTCTTTCTTATATTGCTATAATATCTATATTATATTAATTATTTATAGTAAAATATAGTTTCTTTAGATACTATTATCTAATAATGCGCAATATCTTTATTTATTAATAATTATATTAAATATAATATATATATAGTCTTTCTTAATTATTATATATAAAGATTTTCCTAATTTGGATTATTTATTATTCTTTATAAGCAATCTTTTTTTTTTAGAAATTAAATTGCTTATTTTGCAAATTTTCTTACTTATTAATAGCTATACTAATGCTTTCTCTTCTAATCTTAATTACTATACTATATATCTACTTTTTTTTATTTATAGATCTTATATATTCTAATAATGCATTACTATTATTTGATATACTTATTAATATATACTTTTGGAAAATTATTCGAATATCTAATTTATGCATATTCCTAAATATAATCGAATTTCTTTATAAATTGAATATTTAGTTTCTCAATAATATAAATAATCTTATCCTATTCTCTAATTAGGAAATATTCGTTTTCTATTTTTTCTGCAAAATATATCTTATAGCTATAATATATATAAGAGATCTATACAATCTTATAATGCTTTCTATAATAGTAAGCAATCTTAAGATTTTTGTATTTAAAAGTCTTTGCTTTTTGAAAAGATATATAAATGAAAACTTTCTTAAGTTATTATACTTGGATAATATATCTAATCTATTCCTATCTTAGATTTTATATTAATATTTTTTTATATACTATTTATTCTTAGCTAATATTATCGCTCTCTAATTTGGAAGTTTCTAATTATAATAGCTTATTTAGCTGCTTATCTTATAGATCTTTCGATTTAGGGATTTCAATTATTGCTTTTTCTAATTCTTTATTAAGAAATTATATCTAATATTCTAGAGAGAATCTCCTTTTATTATTTTCTAATTAACTATTTTCTAATTAATTATCTATTAGATTAGATAAATAATCTGAATTGCTATTTTTAAGATTTTATTATAATATAAGCTATATTATTCTATAGCTAATTATTTTTTTTCTTTTAAGCTTTTTAGAGAATTATTCTAAGCTTTTTTTTTCTGCAAAATACAATAAGTATTTATTATTATAATAGAATATCTAATTGAGATATTTATAAATAATAGAATTCGCTATTTGCTCGGATAAATAATTATTGCTTAGCTGATTAGATTTCTATCGCTTTGCAATATTTGCTTATTATTCTTTCTAAATAGATTACTATCTAGATTTCTTAAGCTGCTTATACTCGCATACGAAATATCCTAATTTTCTATAATTAAAGCATTCTTTATTACTTCTGCAAGTATTGCAATTAATAATATCGAATTCTATAAGTCTAATATAAATGCTATTGCTTTAGAAAATGCTATATAGCTTCTTTTAATATTAGAGTTTCTTGCTCGAATTAGCTGGGATTCTCCAAATTTAGTCTCCTCTTTTCTTAGATTTTTCTATCTATTATTTATATAAGCGATTATCAATACAGATTGCCTAATTCAAGAATATTGCAAAGTTTTCTAGCTAATTCTATTTAAAGATTTCATTCTTAATTTTATTCTTAAATCTCTTATAATAATATTCTATAAAGTTCTTATCTTCTTATAAAAGCTATACTAAGAGCTATTTGAATCTAATTATATAAGCTAAAGCTAATTTAATCTGCTTTAGATTTATAAGTTATTAAGCTATAATGCATTTTTTATTTAGATTATTGAAAGTTTTCTTAAGAGCTTTCTCGAAACCTATAAAGGAATCGAATATATTCTTAATACTTTGATTGCATGCATTAAGATTATTCTAATGCTCCAGATAGTTGCGTAAAGAAAGTTCATATCAAATAAAAGTATTTTTTTCAAAGCGAATTCTAGTAAGAATAATTTTTTCATATTTAGAAGTGAATTGAGCAATATAATATAGAAAATATGCTTTGCAATAGATAAGGAATCCGTAAAGCATTTTCTGCGCTCTATTATATATAATCAGCTTATTTATCTTGTATGCTTTATTTGCTATAATAGGAATTGGATTATTATTCTATTGCTATAGAGTGCGAATCTATTCCTGAAGATTAGCGATAGTATTGACTATCTATTTATATATAAGCTCGTGAGTAGATGAAATAAGCATCTGAAGAGCTATTATATTCTATATTGCTCAAAAGAATAATATTGAATCTTTTTTTAAACAATGTTGTGGTGGCCAGTAGAGTGGACCTCAAGACATGGAATGTAGGTAGGTTCTGAGATCGTTCAGATATAAGAGTGCAGCCCCTATTTATTTTTTTTCTATGCTTAGACAGAAATAATAAGCAATCTTCCCTTTTTTTCTCAATTTGAGCTCTCTGGACAAGTCTAAAGCAAGCTTTTCACCCTAACCTTATGCATATATAGCCTTCGTTTATTATCATCTTTATAATCGATTTAATACGCTTAGATTATATAAGCTTTTACTTATTACTTTAATATTCATCCTTTCATGCAATAGCGCTCGAGATTCTAATTCAATAATATAATAAATATAGATTTAGCTATTCAAGCTGATAATTCAAAGCTATCTTCATTATAGCTTATAAAGGCTAGTAATAATAGTAAGTTATACTTTATAGATAAGCATACTTTTTTTCCTAATATCTCTTTCTCTTAATTATTTTGTTTGAATATTAATATTTAATAGGCTGCGTATTATATTTGGATTTTTGGATTATGCTTGAAGCTTTTTGAAAAAGAGCAAAAGCTAGATAGAGAGAGGATAGTATAAGTTCTAATTAGCAAGTAATAAATGAATTATCGAATCCGTATACTAATATTATAAAGAAACGAATTCCTTTTTCTATAATTCCTTATTATTCTTATACAAAATTCTATATATTTTAAGCTTATATATGCTAATATAGATATAATTTTGATAAGAGTGGATTTTTAACTAAGATAACAAGTATTATACTTTTATTAAGTAATATTCTGCAATAAGAAGCGAAATAAATAATCAAGCTTCTAATCCGAATAATATAATTTGCTAGAATATATATAGTGATGCACACCTATTTAACTGTGTTTGCCGTACTATTCTGCCAGTCAAGGCACGCATACTCTTTTGCATAGTATAGTGGTCCAGTGCATCAATTGATAGCTACGATGGGTCTGTGCAAAAGAAATGCGGAGGTTCGCTGTTCGAACCTGGCCTACTCAGCTTTTCGAGGTCCCGGGGTTGAACCCCCTTGACTACAGGGATACGCCGGCGAGACGTGGTAGCGGCAGGCTTGGGAACCCTGACCCCACCCGACGTAGGTCCTTGGAGAGACCAATAGGAAGAAAGCTTGCGATCGGACCCTTCCTTCGAGTTGAGAGCGCAAGGCCCTTGCGAGGACGCAAGCTTCTCTTCTGTGCAGCGGCAATTGATGCACACCTATTTAACTGTGTTTGCCATACTATTCTGCCAGTCAAGGCACGCATACTCTTTTGCATAGTATAGTGGTTCAGTGCATCATATAGCTAAATTATTTATTTAGATTAGAGATTTATTAATTGCAATATTATAAAGAAGAAAAAATAAGAGATATTAGAAATAAAAAGAAATTCAAATATATAGCAAATAAAGATAAAAATGCGCAATAATTAAGCTAAAATCCGAATTATATAGAATATCTTATATTTATTTAGCAAAAATAATATTAATTAATATAATAATTAATAAAAGCGATCTCTATTAAGCGCAAGATAGCTTATTTATCTATTTATTATCTATTTTCGATATTTTATTATTCATATACTAGCTTGCTTATTAATTTTTAATATTAATATTTTTCGCTTTATTAAATTAATTTTCTAATTAAATTAGAGAATATTATTATTATAGCGCTATTCGATTAGAGCTTATAATATAAATTAATAAAGAATTAATTCAGATATTATCGATAGAAGAAAAAAATAGCTTTAATCTTAAAAAGCTCGATTAAAAATATTCTTAATTTTTCAAAATCTTCTCCTAGCAGCTAATATAAGCTGAATTTCAGATTCTTATCTCATAATAAACTAGCAAAAGCAAATCTTATTCTATTTTCTTAGATCGAAGTTTCCTCTTAGCTTAAATGCTTTAATTAATAGTATAAGATCAAAAGCATTAGAGATAATAAAGCTTTCAATTTTATAAGAGATTATTATATAAATTTGATTATAATAAATAAAGTAAAGCGCTATATTATAAATACTAGTATTTGGAAAAATTAGAAGAATCGATTACTTATTGCTTACTAATTTTGGAATTATTTTTAAGCTTATATACTAGAATAGAAATATCTTAATATCTTAAATAATTGCTTTATTATAGATACTGCTAATCTATAATTGTTTATTATTAATTATAATAATGCTTTAATTTATCTTAGAATCTAGGAAAACTAGCTTATTGCTAAAGCCTAAATAAAACTTTTTTTTAATATAGGTAAAGTATCTTAAAACTAATTATAATATTATTGCTGAGAATATTATTGATAAAATATAGCTTTTCTTTATAGAGAAGCTTTTCTTAATCTATAAAGAAATATTTTAAGAAAAGATTTAAAATTAATTTGCATATAGAGCTATTAATCTCAAATTCAATTAGCTAACTTAATTTCAATTTCTATTATAGCTAATATTTAAATAGATTATATTTATTCTTATATTTTGACTAATATATATAATTCTTAATCAAAGTATAAATCAAAGATAGTAATCTATAAATCTCTTATATTATCAGTTTTCTTAAAAAATAGCTATATTAGCTAAATAGATTCTGAAGTATGAGAATATTTAGAAAGATAATTAAGATTTAGTAGATCTAGCTTCTAAGATAGAATAGCTCTAGATTAATTAAATTGCTATAGCTTAGTTTTTAAAGAAATAGGGAGAAGATCTTAAGCAGATCTATAGAATCTCTTATAAGTAGATGAAAGCTTTTCAAATTATCTCTCAACAATTAAGCTATCCGAAGATAATTATTTCTTAGAAGCTAATATAGAGCAAAACTAATTCTCTCCAAACAAATATTATCTATATAAGCTCTGAGAAAAAAGGTAAGATCTATATAAAAATATAGCAAATAGAGATTAATAATATTCTTAAAAAAATAAGATTATTAGAAAATATTATAAATATAATTCCAAATCTTATAATACTTATAAATATATTAAGCTTAGTATTTTTATAAATAATAGTATTTATTATACTTCAGCTCTATTCAAATCTGAATAGCATTTTAATAATCAGATAGAATTTTTTAATTCGAAATCTATATTAATATTATATAGATAAATTATATTTGCTAGAGATAATTCCAATATAAGTATTTTTCGCTTAATTCTTAGTATTTGTAAGGAATATTAGAAAAAAAGCTTTAATAAATTATAGATTATTTAATATATTAGCCTAATTAAAGAAAATAAAAAATAGCAAAGCAATATAAAGCTAGCTAAGAATAAAACTCTATAGAAAAAGATAGACTCTATTCTAAAATATATAAACTAATATTAAACTAATAATATTGAGTTTCTCAATGCTAATAGAGAAATTAAGATTGATAATATTTATTTTATTTTTTATAAAGCTTAATTATATTTTTCAAAACTCTTATCTAATATAAATTCTATTAGTATTAGGCTTATTTAGAGCCAAATTAATACTAGCAAAGCTAAGAAGCGCAGAATTAATAAGATAGCTCAGAATTTTAGTAAAATTGATAAGGAAAGAAGTATAATAGATATTAAAATCCTAAACTAGCTAATAATTGAGGAGTTGCTTAATATTGGAAAGCTGTTTAATATTAGATAAGCAGAGTTTATTGCTTAAGCTATTTATAATAAACTTTTGAACTAATTTCTAAATTATCTTTTCAAAATTTCTGGGAAAAAGATAATTATTATAATATCTAGATAGAGAGCTTGATTAATCTATAATCTTCAGAGAATTAATTTAAAAGCTTAGGAGATTATCGATTTTAATAAGAATTCAAATACAAATCTATATAAATTATTGAATACTAATTCAATATTTATCTCTTAGAGAAAGCCTTAGATTTCGATTTTATTCTAACTTTTTAATATAATTAATAGATAGATTATCAATAATTATAATATTTCTAAATATTTTATAAAGCTTACAAGGCTTTTAATTATCCAAAATATAAGCTTTTCGGCTAAAAAAGAGAGTATAATACTCTTGATTAATATAATAAGAGTATTCAATAGATATATAAATCTTCTAATTATATTTTTAATAGCTATATTAAATAGCTTTTATAATTAGAGTATTGCTTTAATATTCTATTTTATTCTTTATCTTAATAATAGAAAATATGTATTTATCTAAGCTATACTAGACTTAGAGGCTAAGATAAATCTGATTTCTCTAATATTTTATATTAAGTTTAGGCTGCTCTATATATCTATTATCAATATTATATCCAGGATTTATAATAGATCTAATATAGCATTAGTTAGAGTATTTAAGATTAAGATATTCTATAGAAATTTCTCTAAATAAATTATTTTCTATATTATAAATAATAGAATAATAATACTGAATTATTCTATATTATTGGGAATACTATTTATTATGCAAACTAAATTTTCATTCGATTATATATATCTTGGATTTCTCTATATAAGTTTCGCTTTCGAAAAGATTTATTTTATTACTATAGTTAGTAATAAGAAAAATCTTGAAGAAAGAGAGGCTTATATACTAAAAAACTAAATGCTAGCAGCTATCTTGAAGAATGCAAAGCTATTAATAGCGAAGATATCTTTTCTTGAATGCATTTCGAATTTAGAGATATATTGGTAATATCTATTTCCGAAGACGAAATTGAGGCAATAATCAATAATCTGTCTATTAAGATAATAGAGAGGGAATTAAAGAAAGAATATTCTCAAGTTATAGAGAAAGAAGAATATAGAGGCCTTTATCTATATAGGATGCATATCAAACTTTAATTATCCCGCTTAATATAAGAATTTAAAGAGGAGGAAGAGAATATTTTAGATTTGATTAATATAATATATAAATCAAAAGTAAGAAAGATCAAGCCTATTAATAATTCGCAATTAGATAAGTCTATGCTTAAAGGAAAGCTTAGATAGAAGCTACTTAAGATAAAAGAAATGAGAAAAGCTTAGCAATCTATAAAGCTAATTAAATATAATAATTGGATTAAGCTGAAATTCAGCTTTATTAATCTAGATAATCGTTTTATATCTAAATGCTAGGCAGATATAAAAAAGAATAATTGCAATAAGCTTAATAATAAGGAGCTTGAGATATTCAAATATATGCTCTGCAATTATATTAAAGTATTAGCTTGGGATTTTACTAAGATTGGCTAAATTATTAAAGAAATAGCTTTATTGTAAGAAATTAGAACTATTTTATATAAAGTCTTTCAAAAAGATATATTCTTATATCAAATGCTTTCTATTAGAAATTAATCGATATTCTAAAATAGTATATTAATAGAAAGATTATTAAAGAGAGTTATATATTTTACTATAATAATTGATTTCTTATCGAGAAAAAAGATAATAAGCTATGCTTGATTAATAATGCCTAGAAATATAATAAGTATATATTTAAAAATACTTTTATATTGCTAATATTAAATAAATTCTTAAAGGATTTTGCTATATGCAAAGTATTATTATTATTAAACTTCTTCTCTAAGTATAATCAAATTCTATTATATTCTAATAGCAGAGATATAATTACTTTTTCGATACTCTTAAGCTTATTTAAGATATATATTCTGCTATAAAGAGCGATCAATTCAGTAGCTTAATTTATAAGGATTATAATTAAATTCTTATATAATTTTATTTTTTATATATATTAATTATTTTTCGATAATATTCCAATTTAAAGCTTAGCAATAATTTATAATAATAAGATATTTTCTAATATTCCAAATATCTATCATTTTATTGCTAAATATATTACTAATTTAGATAAAGTTCTAATAAATACTAAGTTTGCTAATATTATTATCTTTACTTTCAAATCTAAATAATATTGGATAAAAATTAATATAATCAGATATATTATTAATTCTAATAGAAAATAGCTTTAGAATAGAAAAATTATAAAGCTTTAAGCTTAAATAGTATATAAAGATATTAAGAATGTTCGCTCTTTTCTTAATTTAGTTATATACTATGCAATATAAATTTAGAATTTCGCTATTATTGCATAATTACTTTATAATCTCTTGAAGAAAAGTATATTATAATTATAAAAAGATAAATATAAAGAAGCAATTCGAATCTTTATTTAAGCTTTTATTATTAAGCTTATTATTATTGCTATTAATTATAGCTTAATTATTAATAAGATTATACTTATAATTGATATAAGTTTTTTTAGCTGAGATATAATTCTAATACAGATTATTGAAGGATATAGGAAGCTTGTTCGCTTTATTAATAGAATCTGGATAATTGCTGCGCAAAAATATAATATTATTAAAAGAAAATGCTGAGCTATTTTATTCGTTTTGCAATTTTTCTACTAATATTTTTATAAATATTATTTTATTCTAGAAATTAATACTTATATATTAGTTGACTAACTTAATAATAGAATAAATAATATATTAGATATTTTAATAAATAGATAAATTGCAATTATTAAGATATTTGATTTTATTATAAAGTATATGCCTAAATCGAAGAATCTAATAGCTGATATATTCTTAAGACTATTATATTTAATTCTATTGCAAAAAGATAAAGGCAGTGATATCGAAGTATAATGCGATATTTAATTCAATAATATAGAAGCTGCTAAAGCAGAATTGATGCTATTATTAAATTCCAATTTTTATTGGATTTAGTAATTAATCTAATATGCTGAATTTTTATACAAAAGCATAATATTAGCAAAGCTCTCTTAATGCTAGTAAAGAAATTTTATAGCTAAAGTATTGAATTATCAAATAATTGATTAAGCTTTATAGTATAGAGCTAAAAGCAAATATTTATAGTAAAGAGTAATAGATAATCTTGATTTTCGATATTGCATTTTGAAAGAATATTATATTAAGTTTGATTATTGAAGCTAGAATTCAATAATTGCTTAGATTAAGCAATTATATTTCTGGAAAAGGCTATAAATAGATATCTCTAATATTATAGCAGAATATGAAAAGTATACTAAATTTGATTCCAAAATATAGAAAGAAAGAGTTATTCTTTCTATATTAAATCAATTTTTATAAGAATCAGTATTAATATTCAATATATAGCTAAGGATAGTAGATTTAGATATTTTGCTAAAGCTTAATATAATCTAATAAAATATATTATTGCAAGATTGTTTAAGAAAGCTATAGCTGAAGCAATATGGAAGTTTATTCTAGAAGAGATTATTTTTATCTTTAGCTATTTTCTCAAGATTATTATAAATAAAGAGTTTAAAAATAAAGCTGAGATAGCAAAATCTATTAAAGCTTTAGAAATCTTGCTTATTTAGATCTTTAGCTATAATTCTTATGCTTAAGATTAAATAGAAATAGGATATTTTTCGATTGCTAATGCATTTATTAAGCTTGCAGATATGCAATTGCAGTAATAGAAGCAGTATTTGAGAATTGCTTTTTTTGCAGAAAGAATATTTATCTAATAATCTTATAGATATAGCCTCTTTTATCTAATATTCAGCTAGAAATCTCTTATTCTAATTAAGATAGAAATTCTAATATAGAAAGTCTTCGCTTAGTTTGCAGATTAATTGCTTTAAGAAGTATTCAAAATGCATTTTTGTATAATTGCTGCTAAGCAGAAAAATATGCTATATGCAATTAAAGCTATGCAAGTATATTGAGAGAAAATAGCAAAGAAGGTATAGATATATAGCTTAATAAGAAAGGCATAATTCTGCTTGAGAGACTTAATCCTTATTTATAATTATATTAGGAAAATAAGCTATTTATGCAATATAAAGATTTTATATAAATAGAAAGAACTATATATTATTGCTTAGATTCTAAATAAGAATGCTTATTATCTTAAGATTATAAATAATATTTTGCTTAAAAGTATATACTTAGCAATCAATATTAAAAAGTTTATATAGAATGCAAGCAAAATATAGAAGCTAGAAATACTTATACTTTAAGAAAAAAATATTAAGATTATTATTAAATAATTATTAATTAATAAATTGATATTTCTGTAAGCATTATAGTATAGGAAATCTGATAATTATATATTAGAAATCTATAAAGCTAATCTAGATAATAATATAGTATTCTAGATATCTAATATTATTGAATATAAGGGTATGCTTATATAGATAATTCTCGATCTTAATATTATTAATCTAATTATTAAGAATAATAATAATGCTGATGATAATAATAATTATATAGATAGTAAGCTTATATAGACTATTGAGAAAGAAAGGAGAGAATAAGAGAAAGCAGATTGTAATAGAATATATATCTTTATTTTTACTAAATCTGTATTCCTTATTTAGAATTGAAGATAATCTTTTTTTGTCTTTTTTTGTATCGCAAAAATATATTTTCTTTACTTATTCTTTTTTTATATATTTTACTAAGGGAGAAGAGATAATAGTTTATCTATTATTATTCTACTATCTATTATAAATAATATAATATCTTAATAAATTTTCAAAAATCTAATATAGAATAAAATATTTAGATATAAAGTATTTAAATTATCGAGATTATATAAAAGCAATATATAGGAAATACTATACTAAAATATAATTTGATTAAAATAATTATCTATTATCTTATTTTATTTTCATTTATTATTATCTTTATATTATTTTCTTATTATATTTTCAAAAAGATTACTTAAAGCTAGATTTATAAATAAAGCAGCTATTCAAATTTTGAGATAAGTTTTGTATATTCTATTAATATTGCTAATTATTCCGATTTGGATTTATATTCGATTGAAAATCGAGTTATTGAATAATAGTTTGAGAATTCTCGATCTTATCTGAGAATAATATAGCTTCGATATTATAAAGATTTTTGGCTTATTGAGTTCTCTTTTTTCTAGGAGATTTAGAAAGCTTCTAAATATAAAAATCTGCTATTTCTTTTCCCTTTCCCTTGCTTTTTGCTTTAATATCTGGAATTTTCATATAAGATCTAATTTTATTTTTTCTAATCAGTTTAGATGCAGATTTAGCTGGAAATGCTTAAGCAGATTTAGCTTTTGCTTATAATATAGACTAATTTGATTCTCTGATTAAGCAAAAAGAAGAGAATAGCTTTCTCGAATATAAAGCATTCTAATTATTTTTAGAAAAGCAGAGATTGGAAAAAATACTATCTATTTATTCAATATTGCTATAAGAAATACTATTATATTTCAGAAATTAATACTAGCTTTTTATAATCCAATATACTTTATTATTAATGCTTAAGTCTAAAATTATATTAAATATTTAATATAGATTTAGTTAATCGAATAAATTGCAATACTATAGCAAGGAAATAAGAGAAAGTATTAGCAGATGCTTAGATCTAAATAGAGATAAATAAATAAAATTCTTATTTATATATGCTGATTATTAATATATAGAATATCTTGAATATAATTATATTTTATTTTGATATAATAGATATAATTATTATATTTGCTATTAAAAAAACCGAATAAGAAGATATATTCGAAGAAAGGCTAGTTTATATTAAGTTGGATATTATTAATTAGTATAAAAGCTAAGGCATATTGATAAGTATAATAATTGCAGGAGATAAGATTGCGATAATTATATAATTAGATAAGAAGATATTATAATTAGTTAGCTTAGATAAAAATATGCTCGAGATACTCTCCAAATAGCTTTATACTAGCTTTGCATATCAAGATAGATTATAAGATAATCTCTTAAGCTGCTTTCAGCTAAAAGAATTCCTGGATATAGATAAGATTAATAATTAGATTATTCCAGAGAGAAAAGTTGCTATAGATAATCTAGAAGCAATAAATTATATTCAGCTTGCTATAAATAATAGAAAAAATAGTCTTATTTATAAAAGAATATTAATTATAGATAATAAGAAAGCAAGTATTAATATTAGGAAGATAAATAGAAATAATAAATTAATTCCAATTGCTTTTATCTTGCTGCTATATTGAATTAATTTGCGAAGAAAAGATAATATTGGTAATAATTTGAGATATATTGATTTATATCTTAAGCTTAAGTAGAAAAAGAGAAGAAGAAATCTATAAGAAAGAATAGGAGTGGAAAAGAAAGAAAAAGTAGAATAGCTAAATAAGAATAGACAAGGAGATAGAATTATGCTAGATTGAGAAAGAGAAGGAAAGCATTATTGCACTTTCCTAATTATAATTCTTGCTTAACTTACTTAATAATTCTAGCTTAGCTAGAGATTTAGCTTATTGCTAATTAATAAGAGTAGTGTTGTGGTAGCCAGTGGAGTGAACCTCAGGATATGGAATATAGATAGGTCCTAAGGTTGTTTAGATATAAGAGTGCAGCCCTTGTTCATTTTTTTTCTACGCTTAGACAGAAATAACAAGCAATCTTCCCTTCTTTTCTCAATTTGAGCTTTCTGGATAGGTCTAAGGCAGGCTTTTCACTCTGACCTTATGCATGTATAGCCTTCATTTGTTATCGTCCTTATAACCGATTTAGTATGCTTGGATTGCATAAGCTCTTATCTATTGCCTTAATATTCATTCTTTCATGCGATAGCATCCAAAGTTCTGATTTAATAATGCAATAAGTATAAACTTAGCTATTCAGGCTAATAATTCAAAGCTATCTTTATTATAGCTTATAAAGACTAGTAATAGCAGCAAATTATATTCTATAGATAAGCATACTTCTTTCCTTAATATTCTTTTCTCTTAATTATTTTGTTTGAATATTGATATTTAATAAGCTGCATATTATGCCTAGACTTTGGATTATACTTAAAGCTTTTTGAAAGAAAGCAAAAGCTAAATAGAGAGAGAATAATATAAATTCCGGTTAGCAAGTAATAAACGAGTTATCAAATCCGCATGCTAATATTATAAAGAAACGAATTCTTTTTTCTATAATTCCTTATTACTTTTATATAAAATCCTGCATATCTTAGGCCTATATATGCTAATATGGATACGATTTTGATAAGAGTAAATTTTTAATTAGGATAATAAATATTATACTTTTATTAAATAGTATTCTGCAATAAAAAGCAAAATAGGCAATCAAGCTTCTGATTCGAATAATACAATTTGCTAAAATATATATAGCCAAATTGTTTATTTAGATTAGGGATTTATTAATTGCAATATTATAAAGAAGAAAAATAAAAGATATCGGAAATAAGAAAAGATTCAAATGCATAGCAAATAGAAATAAAAATATATAATAATTAGGCTGAAACCCAAATTATATAAAATATTTTATACTTATTTAGCAAAAATAATATTAATTAATATAATAATTGATAAAAGCAATCTCTATTAAACATAAGATAGCTTATTTATCTGCTTATTATCTATTTTTAATATCTTACTATTTATATATTAGCTCGCTTACTAGTCTTTAGTACTAATACTCTTTGCTTTATTAAACTAATCTTTTAACCAAATTAGAGAATATTGCTATTATAGCGCTACTCGATTAGAGCTTATAATATAAATTAATAAAGAGTTAATTTAGGCATTATTAATAGAAGGAAAGAATAGCTTTAATCTCAAAAAGCTTAATCAAAAATATTTCTAATTCTTTAAAGCTTTTTTTTAGCAGCTAATATAAGCCGAATTTTAGATTTCTATCTTATAGTAAGCTAATAGAAGCAAATCTTACTCTATTCTCTTAGATCGAAATTTCCTCTTAGCTTAAGCATTTTAATTAATAGTGTAAGATCAAAGGCATTAGAAATAATAAAGCTTTTAACTTTATAAGAGATTATTATATAGATTCGATTATAGCAAGTAAAGTAGAATGCTATATTATAAGCGCTAGTATTTGGAAAAATCAGAAGAATTGATTGCTTATTGCTTACTAATTTTAGGATTATCTTTAAGCTTATATATTAAAATAAAAGCGCTTTAATATCTTGAACAATTGCTTTATTACAAATATTGCTAATCTATAATTATTTATTATTAATTATAATAATGCTTTAACTTATCTTAAGATTCGAGAAAACTAGCTTATTGCTAAAGCTTGGATAAAACTCTTTTTAGTATAAATAAAGCATTTTAGAACTAATTATAATATTATTACTAAAAATATTATCAATAAAATATAGCTTTTCTTTATAGAGAAGCTTCTTTTAATCTATAAGAAGATATTTTAAGAAAAGATTTAAGACTAATTTGTATATAAGACTATCAATCTTAAATTCAATTAGCCAATTCAATTTCAATCTCTATTATAGCCAATATTTGAATAAATTGTATCTATTTTTATATCTCGATCAATATATATAGCTTTTAATCAAAGTATAGATTAAGAATAATAATCTATAAATCTCTTGCATTATTAGTTTTCTTAAGAAATAGCTATACTAGCTAAATAGATTCTGAAATATAAGAATATTTAAAAGGATAATCAAGATTTAGCAAATCTAACTTCTAAGATAAAATAGCTTTAAATTAATTAGATTGCTATAGCTTAATCTCTGAAGAAATAGGAAAAAGATTTTAAACAGATCTATAAAATCTCTTATAAGCAAATAAAAGCTTTTCAAATTATCTTTCAATAGCTAAGCTATCCGAAGATAATTATTTCTTAGAAGCTAATGCAAAGCAGAACTAACTCTCTCTAAGCAGATATTATCTATATAAGCCTCAAAGAGAAAAGTAAGATTTATATAGAGATATAGTAAGCAAAAATCAATAATATTCTCAAGAAAGATAGAATTATTAGAAAATATTATAAATGCAATTCCAAATCTTATAATACTTATAAATATATTAAGCTTAGTATTCTTATAAGTAATAATATCTATTATGCTCTAGCTTTATCCAAATTTGAATAATATTTTAGTAATTGAATAGAATTTCTTAATTCGAAATCTATACTAATATTATATAGATAGATTATATTTGCTAGAGATAATTCTAATATAAGTATTTTTCGCCTAATTTTTGGTATCTATAAGGAATATTAGAAGAAAAGCTTTAATAAATTATAGATTGCTCGATATATTAGTCTGATTAAGAAAGATAAAAAGTAGCGAAGCAATACAAAGCTAGCTAAGAATAAAACTCTATAGGAAAAGATAGACTTTATTCCAAAATATATAAACTAATACTAAATCAATAATATTAAATTCTTTAGCATTAATAGAAAGATTGAGATTAGCAATATTTATTTTACTTTTTATAAAGCTTAATTATATCTCTTAAAATTCTTATTTAATATAAACTTTATTAATATTAAGCTTATCTAGAGCTAAGTTAATATTAGCGAAGCCAAGAAGCGCAGAATTAGTAAGATAGCTCAAGATCTTGATAAGATTGATAAAGAAAGAGGTATAATAGATATTAAAATCTTAAATCAGCTAATAATTAAAAAGCTGCTTAATATTAAGAAGCTATCTAATATTGGATAAGCAGAGCCTACTGCTTAAGTTATCTATAATAAATTTTTAAACTAATTTCTGGACTATTTTCTTAAAATTTCCAAAAAAGAGATAACTATTATAGTATTTAAATAGAGAGCTTAATTAATCTATAGTCTTTAGAGAATCGACTCAAAAGCTTAGGAGGTTATCGATCTTAATAAGAGTCTAAATGCAAATCTATATAAGTTATTAGATGCTAATTTAATATTTATTTCTTAGAGAAAGCTTTAGATTTCAACTTTATTCTAATTTTCTAATATAATTAGCAGATAGATTATTAATAGTCATAATATTTCTGAATATCTTATAAAGCTTGCAAAGCTTTTAATTATTTAAAGCATAAGCTTTTTAGCTAAAAAAGAGAATATAATGCTTTTGATTAATATAATAAAAGTATTTAATAGATATATAAATCTTCTAATTATATTTTCAATAGCTATATTAAATAGCTTTTATAATCAAAGTATTGCTCTAATATTCTATTTTATTCTTTATCTTAATAATAGAGAGTATGCATTTATCTAAGCTATATTAGACTCAGAAGCTAAGATAAGTCTAATTTCTCTAATATTCTATATTAAGCTTAAGCTACTCTATATATCTATTATTAATATTATATCCAGAACCTATAATAAGTCTAATATAGTATTAGTTAGAATATTTAAGACTAAAGTATTCTATAAAGACTTCTTTAAATAGGTTATTTTCTATATTATGAATAATAGAATAATAATATTAAATTATTCTATACTATTGGAAATGCTATTTATTATATAGATTAAACTTTTATTCAATTATATATATTCTGGATTTCTCTATGCAAGTTTCGCTTTCAGAAAAATTTGTCTTATTATTATAATTAGTAGTAAGAAGAATCTTAAAGAAAAGGAAGCTTATATACTAAAAAACTAAATACTAGCAATTGCTTTGAGAAATGCAAGGCTATTAGTAGCGAAGATATCTTTTCCTAAATGCATTTCAAACCTAAAAATATACTAATAATATCTGTTCTCGAAAACGAAATTGAGGCAATAATCAATAATCTATCTATTAAGATAATAGAGAGAGAGTTGAAAAAAAATATTTTCAGATTATAGAAGAAAAGAAGTATTAAAGCTTTTATCTATATAAGATATATGCTAAATTTTAATTATCCTGCCTAATATAAGAATCTAAAAGAAAAAGGAGAATATTTTAAGCTTGATTAATATAATATATAAATTAAAAGCAAGAAAGATCAAGCTTATTAATAACTCGCAGCTGGATAAATCTATGCTTAAAGAAAAGCTTGGATAAAAGCTATTCAAAATGAAGAAAATGAAAAAAGCTTAATAATCTATAAAGCCAATCAAATATAATAATTAGATTAAACTAAAATTCAGCTTTATTAATTCAGATAATTATCTTATATCTGAATACTAGGCAGATATAAAAAAGAATAATTATAATAAGCTCAATAATAAAGAGCTTGAGATATTCAAATATATGCTCTATAATTGCATTAAAATATTAGCTTAGGATTTTACTAAGATTAGCCAAATTATTAAAGAAATAGCTCTATTATAAGAGATTAGGACTATTCTATACAAAGTCTTTTAAAAAAGATATATTTCTATATCAAATGCTTTTTATTAGAAATTAATTAATATTCTAAAATAGCGTATTAATAGGAAGATTATTAAGAAAAATTATGCATTTTACTATAATAATTAATTTCTTATTAAGAAAAAGAATAATAAGCTATGCCTAATTAATAATACTTAGAAATATAATAAGCATATATTCAAAAATGCTTTTATATTGCTAGTATTGAATAAATTCTTAAAAGACTTTGCTATATATAAAATACTATTATTATTAGACTTTTTCTCTAGATATAATCAAGTTCTATTGCATTCTAATAGCAGGAATATAATTATTTTCTTGATATTCTTAAGCTTATTCAGAATATATATTCTATTGCAAAAAGCAATTAACTTAATAGCTTAATTTATAAGGATTATAATTAGACTTTTATATAATCTTATTTCTTATATATATTAATTATTTTTTGATAATATTCTAATTCGAGGCTTAATAATAATCTATAATAATAAGATATTTCCTAATATTCTAGATATTCATTATTTTATTGCTAAATATATTGCTAATCTGGATAAAATTCTAATAAATACTAAACTTGCTAATACTATTATCTTTGCTTTCAAATCTAAATAATACTGGATAAAAATTAATATAATCAGATATATTATCGATTCTAATAGAAAATAGCCTCAGAATAGAAAAATTATAAAATTTTAAGCTTGGATAGTATATAAAGATATTAAAAATATTCGCTCTTTTCTTAATTTGATTATATATTATATAATATAGATTTAGAATTTCGCTATTATTGCATAACTATTTTATAATCTTCTAAAAAAGAGCATATTATAATTATAGGAAAATAAATATAAAAAAGCAATTCGAATCTTTATTCAAGCTTTTATTATTAAGCTTATTATTATTGCTATCGATTATAGCTTGATTGCTAGTAAGATTATATTTATAATTAATATAAGTTTTCTTAGCTGGAATATAATTCTAATATAGATTATCGAAGAATATAGAAAGCTTGCCTGCTTTATTAATAAAATTTAGATAATTGCTGCGCAAAAGTATAATATTACTAAAAGAAAATGCTAAGCTATCTTATTTGTTTTGCGATCTTTTTGCTAATACTTTTATAAATATCGTTTTATTTTGGAAATCGATACTTATATATTAATTAATCAATTCAATAGCAGAATAAACAATATACTAGATGCTTTAATAAATAGATAGATCGCAATTATTAAAATATTCAATTTTATTATAAAATATATGCTTAAATCGAAAAATCTAATAGCTAATGCATTTTCGAAGCTGCTATACTTAATCTTATTGCAAGAAGATAAAGGCAGCAATATTAAAGCATAGTGCAATATTTAATTCAATAATATAAAAGCTGCTAAAGCAGAATTAATATTATTATTGAATTCTAATCTTTATTAGATTTAGCAATTAATCTAATATACTAAATTCTTATATAAAGGCATAATGCTAGCAAAGCTCTTTTAATACTAGCAAAGAAGCTTTATAGCTAAAGTACTAAATTATCAAGTAATTAATTAAGCTTTATAATATAAAACTAAAAGCAAATATCTATAGCAAAGAGTAATAAATAATTCTGATTTTCGATATTATATCTTAAGGGAATATTATACTAAGTTTAATTATCAAAGCTAGGATTTAATAATTGCTCGAATTAAATAATTATATTTCTAGAAAAGGCTGTAAATAGATATCTCTAATACTATAGCAGAATATGAAAAGTATATTAAGTTTGATTCCAAAATATAGAAAGAAGAGATTATTTCTTTTATATTAAGTCAATTTTTTATAAGAATTAGTATCAATATTCAATATATAGCTAAGAATAGCAGATTTAGATATTTTGCTAAAGTTTAATATAATCTAATAGGATATATTATTGCAAGATTGCTTAAGAAAGCTATAGCTAAAGCAATATAGAAGTTTATTCTAGAAAAGATTATTCTCACTTTTGGTTGCTTTTTCAAGATTACTATAGATAGAAAGCCTGAAAATAAAGCTAAAATAGCAAAATCTATTAAAGCTTTAGAGATCCTGCTTATTCAGATCTTTAGCTATAATCTTTATATCTAAGGTTAAATAGAAGCAAGATATCTTTCGATTGCTAATGCATTTGCTAAGCTTGCGGATATACAATTGCAATAATAGAAGCAATATCTGAGAATTGCTCTTTTGCAGAAAAGATATCTATCCGATAGTTTTATAAATATAGCTCTTTTTATCTAATATTTAGCTAGGAGCCTCTTATTCTAATTAAGATAGAAATTCCAATATAGAGAATCTTTGCTTAATTTGCAAATCAATCGCTTTAAGAAGTATTCGAGATGCATTTTCGCATAATTGCTATTAAGTAGAAAGATATACTATATGCAATTAAAGCTATATAAGCATATTGAAAAAAAATAGCAAAGAAAGCATAGATATATAGCTTAATAAGAAAAGCATAATTCTGCTTGAGAGATTTAATCCTTATTTATAATTATATTAGAAAAATAAGCTATTTACGCAATGCGAAGATCTTATACAAATAGAAAAGATTATATATTATTGCTTAAATCCTAGATAAGAATGCCTATTATTTTAAAACTATAAATAGCATCTTATTTAAAAGCATATACTTGATAATTAATATTAAAAAATTCATATAAAATATAAGCAGAATATAGAAGCTAGAAATATCTATACTTTAGAAAGAAGATATTAAGATTATTATTAGATAATTATTGATTGATAAACTGATATCTCTGCAAGCATTATAGCGCAAAAAATCTGATAATTATATATTGGAAATTTATAAAGCTAATCTGAATAATAATATAGTATTCTGAATATCTAATATTATTAAATATAAAAGCATACTTATATAGACAATTCTTAATCCTAATATTATCAATCTAATTATTAAAGATAATAATAATGCCAATAATAATGATAATTATGCAGATAGCAAGCTTATATAGGCTGCTGAGAAGGAAAAGAGAGAATAAGAGAAAGCAAACTGCAATAGAATATATATCCCTATTTCTACTAAATCTGTATTCTTTGCTCAGAATTAAGAATAGTCTCTTTTTATCTTTTTTTATATTACAAAAGCATATTTTCCTTATCTATTCTCTTTTCGTATATTTTATTAGGAGAAGAGAGATAATAATTTGTCTATTATTATTCTACTATTTATTATAAATAATATAATATTCTAACAAATTTTCAAAAACTCAATATAAAATAAGATATTCAGATATAAAGTATTTGAATTATCAAAACTATATAAAAGCAATGCATAAGAAATACTATATTAAAATATAATTCGATTAAGATAATTATTTATTATTTTATTTTATTTTCATCTATTATTATCTTTGCACTATTTTCTTACTATACTTTCAAAAAAATTATTTAGAGCTAGATTTATAAACAAAGTAGCTATCCAAGTTTTGAGATAAATTCTGCATATCTTATTAATATTGCTAATTATTCTAACTTAAGCTTATATTCGACTAAAAATCGAATTATTAAATAATAATTTAAGAATTCTCAGCCTTATCTAAGAATAATATAGCTTCGATATTATAAAAATCTTTGGCTTATTAAGTTCTCTTCTTCTTAGGAGATCTGAAAAGCTTCTAAATATAAGAATCTGCTATCTTTTTTTCTTTTTTCTTTATCTTTCGCTTTAGTATCTAGAATTTTTATATGAAATCTAATTTTATTCTTTCTAATCGATTTAAATACAAATTTAGCTAGAAATGCCTAAGCAGATCTAGCCTTTGCTTATAGTATAAACTAATTTGATTCTCTGATTAAGTAAGAAGAAAAGAATAGCTTTCTCGGATATAAAGCATTCTAATTATTCTTAAAAAGGCAGAGATTGGAAGAAATGCTATCTATTTATTCAATATTGCTATAAGAAATACTATTATATCTTAGAAACTGATACTAGCTCTTTATAATCTAATATATTTTATTATCAATACTCAAATCCAAAATTGTATTGAATATTTAATATAGATCTAATTGATCGAATAAATTGCAATGCTATAGCAAGGAAATAAGAGAAAATATTAACAAATATTTAAATCTAAATAGAAACGAATAAATAAAACTCTTACTTATATATACTAATTATTAATATATAGAATATTTTAAATATAATTATACTTTATTTTAGTATAATAGATGCAATTATTATATTTGCTATTAAAGAAATTGAATAAAGAAATATATTCGAGAAAAAGCTAGTTTATATTAAGCTAAATATTATTGATTAATATAAAAGCTAAGGCATATTAATAAATATAATAATTGCAGAGAATAAGATTGCGATAATTGTATAATTAGATAAGAAGATATTATAGCTAATTAGCTTAGACAAAGATATACTCGAGATATTCTCTAAATAGCTTTATATTAGCTTTGCATATTAAGATAGATTATAAGATAATCTCTTAAATTGCTTTCAATTAAAAGAATTCCTAGATATAAATAAAGCTAGTAATCAGATTATTCTAGAGAGAAAAATTGCTATAGATAATCCAAAAGCAATAAATTATATTCAGTTTGCTATAAATAGTAGAGAAAATAGTCTTATTTACAAAAAAATATTAGTTATAAGTAATAAGAAAGCAAATATTGATATTAGAAAAATAAATAGAAATAATAAATTAATTCCAATTGCTTCTATCTTATTATTATATTGGATTAATTTGCAAAGAAAAAATAGTATTAATAATAATTTGAGATATATTAATTTATATTTTAAGCCTAAGTAGAGAAAAAGAAGAAGAAATTTATAAGAAAGAATAGGAATGGAAAAGAAAAAGAAGTAAAATAGTTGAATAAGAATAAATAAAGAGATAGAATTATGCTAGATTAAGGAAGAGAAAGAAGATATTATTGCATTTTCCTAATCATAATTCTTGCCTGATTTACTTAATAATCTTAGCTTAGCTAAGAATTTAGCTTGCTGCTAATTGATAAGAATGGAAAAGAATTACTAGCTTCGATCGCAATAAGAAAAACTTCTAAGCTAGCTAAATCAATTTTGGAAATTAGTATAATCTCTTCTTTCTCCTATCTCTCAATAATAATTCTTAGAGATAGCTATTCTATTAATTCACGCTCTTTATTTTGATTCTATAATCTTAATAGCATTATAATTATTAAATTGGAATCTTAATCTTCAATCTCTTTACTCTATATTGTACTTTCCTTTATCAAATATATACTGCAAGTCTTAATCTTTATTTTCTTTCTCTGCTTTTGCTATAATTAGCTTTCTCTTCTTATAGCTTGAGTTATAATCTATTCAGATATTACAGCTATAGCTTTTCGAAACTATAAATCAATTAAAGCTATTATATCTGGAAATCGAAATTAGATAGCTAAAGCTTATTATCTATATATTTCTTTTGCCAAAATGTTGGGCGGCTGAAGTATGCGATGCATTGCAGATATATTACGAGGGATGCTCTCTCTTCGAAGAAGAAAGAGAAATAATATCTATCCTAGATATATATATAATTGTCAGGAGCTGCGGGAGAATACAAAGTGAATTCACTATAGTTACACTCGATGAATTCACCCAGCATTTGCTAGTGAATTCACTATGCATTCCATAGTAAATGCACCACGCATTCTCTAGTAAATTCACTATATATTCTATAGTGAATTCATTATATATTCATTAGTAAATTTACTATGCGTTTAGTAGTGCATTCACCATATATCCTATAGTGAATGCACTATCAAGTAATAGTAAATGATACGAGTATATTAATTGCTAGCTTCTTATAGCTTTTGTCCGCAAAGGAAATATTTTGATAAAAGGAAATATATTAAGAGATTACTTTTAGCTTTGCTATAAGTATGAGTTGGATAGCTTAAAGGGATTGCCAATCTCTTGAGCTTATATTCCTATATAAGACTAGAGTATCTATTCTTCAATCTATATTCCGAGTATTATACAAAAGAAATTATTCTATTATCTATATTATTCGCAATATTTAATATTGATCAAATACTTTGCATTGATTTATATCTACTATAAGCGCTATAGATTTATAATATAAGAAAGTAAAATACTAAGAGCAAAATTCTAATTCTATTTTTTTGATTTCCCTATCTGAATTTATAGCTTATGCATTCTCTTTATTTCCTTAAAGCTAATATAGATAAGGCTATAGCTATATTAACTAGCAGATATTCGATCAAATGCCTTAGAGATAGATTGCTATCTTCATACTCTAGTAGGAAATGAATGCTAATAAGATCTCTTAGTAAAAGCTAGCTAATATAGATATATTCAATTAATTATAATAGCTTTTTACTCTGAATTGGTAATTTAAAAAGGAAAATATAGCTAAAAATATATAAGATAAAAGAAATTCAAGATTTTCAACTAGCATAGATATAATTGATAATTATGCAATAATTAAAGATATACTAATCTTATATCTAATCTCTTGACTATAGCTTATCAAGAGTAAAGTATAATAAATTGATAGTGAATTCAATTATAGCGAGAAGGGATCTAAGAATCTGGACTAGTATAGATATAATTAGTAATTATATAGCAATTAGAAATATGCTAATCTTATATCTTCCTTTTTGATTATAACTTATTAAGAAAGAGTCTATAGAGAATTATTATTAAATTTATTTATAATAAATGATTTTAGTATCTTTATTAGATATTTCTAATCTTATTAAGTCTTTTATAAGAGGGATTTGTCCTATATATAGATATTCTTTTCTATTTTATATACTGAAAGCCTAAAAGCTGTAGCAATCTTTTTATTTGTAATCCTATCTGCAATAATGCGATAATTATTAGCAGTTAGGAAGAAAAGATTTGATAGAGCTTTTGATATTAAGATATTAATTAATAGCGATTAGCTAGCATTTGCATTTCCAGATTGCTTCTAAAGTGAGAATTTGCTAGCGGTTGGCTATCTATTTATTAAAGATTTTCTGATAATTAATTTGATTATTATTCTTAGCTTAGATTCTTTTAATAGATTTGAAATTCTAATTGCATTCTAATATATGGATTACAATGAAATTGATGCTTATGCTTTGGATTATAGCTTTTTTTATATTTATTTTAGCTAATTTATTCTCAAATTTGCAAATCTAATATACAATATCTATTATAAAGATATAGAAGATATTGGATAGATTGCTAGCTATAATAAAATAGCTAATACTACTATTTAGAGAATAAGTAAATTAGGAAATGGGATTTCCAATTATAGTAATGGATTTCTTTTATATAATAGGAATATAGCCAAAAAGAGTTTTATATTGGATATTAGTCTTAGCTATTTGTTTAAAGTATATATTCTCTTTCTGTATATTAGGAGGAATAGTATTTATAGCTATAGAGATTCTTAGGCTAGAAAATAAGCCCATATTCTGAAATGGGTTGGCTAGAGTCCGATTACTAAAAGGCTGCTTGATAGGATTATCAAGGAAGGGATTGGGGAGAGATTGAGATTTAATCTTTTCCAGATTGTTGTCCAGATTAGCTCAGCTATGCTTGCAGCTAAGAATGATGAAGTTTCTCGCTATTATAGCCGAGAGGATAAAGGCTAGCTGAGGCATACTGATCTCTGATTTGCTTATAGTAGCTAGGATAAGATAAATAATCTTTGCTATCTTCTTCTATATAGCAAAAGTATTATAAGGCGCTTAGCAATTGTAAGCTATTATAATCTCTACTAAATTAGCAGTATAATAAATTATATTCAGCTTATTGTTTTTAAACTGCAATTGAGCAATCTTTATAATTTTATTATCTATATAGATGAATTAGCTCTTGCGGTTATAAGATCGGTTAATAGGTTGGCTTATAGTGTCCTATTGGATATATTGAGAAAAGGAAGAGATGAAAAGAGCAGGAGCTAGCTTATCTGCATAGAAGGTATTTGCAATAAGTTCGAATACTTATATAGGAGAATCATTATCTGTATTGCTTATTAGTTCTTCTTTATTATTCTTATCTTTATCCTTCTCTCTTATGAATATATCTGGATTGAGATCTCAGCTTCGATAGATTGAGCTAGCTTAGTCTATTTAGATAAGAATCGGATAATCTCTAATATATTCCTTAGCTTGCTTAATTATAATAAAGCAGCTAATCAATTAGTAATTCAATTCTGATTATAGAATATAAATATTAAATTTGATTTTTCAGTTGATAGGATTTGTATAGCTTTTATAAATAATAGCTTCTCAAAAAGCTTTGATATAAGCGATCTGCTAATAAAGGAAACTGCTTAAATAGTTCTTTATTATATAGGTATTTTTGTAAATCCAATTCTTTTTCCCGAAAAGATAGAAAGCCTAATAATAATTGTTAATCATAAGGCAATTGCATAGTAAAGCCTTATAAATATGCTTAATATATTCTATAGTATAGCTATACTTGCACTCTTATCTTATAGAATCTTAGGATATAGGATATAGCATTATATAGAAGTTAGGCATACTATATATTATTAATCGTTAATAGATTTTCGCAATATAAAGATAGAAAGGCAGACTTATAGGACAGCTTTATATAGATTTAGTAATAGTCTATATAATCTTTGAGCGCAAGATATTCAGAATAAAAAGCTGGTAAATAATAATTTTAATAAGAGAATATAGAGTAAGAAATATCGAGAAGAAAAGATTATAATTATAGGAGTATATATAATTGGAAGATATAATAATTCGCTAATAGATAATTAATAATAGCAATAGGAAGATATATAGTAAATTTGTAAAAAAAGATACGCATATTATGGGCAAATATAGTAAAAGATAAAAAGCTTAATAAGATTGTGAAATCAGTTTAAGTAATTTCGTAATGAATTTATTATTGCCTAGAAATTAAATATAGTAATATCTTTTATAATTGATTTCCTTTATCTGCTATTTGAAACAAAACTTATGGGTTTTCGTTTTTGCGCAGTTTTCTTTATTTGCAGGGCATTGAATTCACTTGCAATTTATCTAGCTCAAGCCTTATCGCCGCAAATCATCAATAAGACTCAGCTTTATTTCTAAGGCGCTCTATCAAGCTTATTTTCTTATCGAATTCCTAGATTAGTCTATTAGCTAATAAAGCATTCTTTGGCATTTATATATTGAATTGGTTTAAATATCTTATCTATTTTATTAAGTATTCAGTTTTTATAAATCTATATTTATATTTCTATTTATAGCAGCTAATAATCCTTTCCAGTTTATAATAATAGTAATCTTCTTAGTATTTATTTATATCCGGATTCTTATCCATTTTCTCCAAATCCTAATATATTAAGTCTTATTTATAGGAATTGCTTTGCAATAAGCTTATAGCTAATAATTGAATAATAGAAATTATTAGATATATATTTATATATAAGAGTAATTTAAATTTATATGCTAGATTTCCAATCTTTTTTATTACTTGAAAAGGTTTTATCTATTATTGGGAATACTTTTATAATAGATTATTTAGAAGAAAGTAATTATTTTCAATTTAGATATATATCCAATTTTAAAGCTGGAAAGAGATTTGTTTATATTATTTATTGTATTACTATTTTGCAATTATCTATATTTTAGCAATTGCGAATTATACTTCTTTCTGAAAAATATCTCTAATTAGCTCTGATATATTATCTGCTATCTATATATTCGCTATTAAATTAAATCTATATAGAATTTGATTAGCTAAATATTTAATAGTTTGATAATATGCATTATTCAGATTGAATTGCAATACTAGTATAGCTTTAGTCTACTCAATATCTGGATTTGCTGCAAGAAAATATCTTATTGCCAATTCGATTATTCAATTTTTAATCTCAGATTGCCTATTGATTTGAAAATACTAAGTAGTAAAATAGGCTAGCTTAATATCTATAGCTTTCTATAGTACTTTCCAGAATATTAATAGGAATTTAATATTCCTATCTGAGATAATTTTCTATAGAATTCTCCAATTAGAGAGATATAGCAATTTGCATATAATTTTTGCTTAATTTTCTATAATATAGATTGCATTCTCTGGGATAATTATAATAGCTTTGGAAAATTTATTAGTAATTATAAAAAAAGCATCTAAGAAAGATATCTTTATATATACTTATATAATATTTATAGCTAATATTACTGATATTCTGATTATAAAATCTATAATAATTATATAAAAAGGAATTAAAAAGATTAGAATTGATTGCATTTTATTAAGGAATAGCTGATTATTATTGCTATTTTTCTAGCATATTTAGCAAATAGAAATATATTTATCGATTTTAGCATAATAGTATTTGATAATTAAATAATTAGTAAGATTATACTAGATTTGATCTGCTCCAAAATAGTGCTTATTATTATATATATTTGCAATAAATACTATAGCTATAGTATTTGAAATGCATAATCGCTATTTGCTATTAAGATTTTGGAAATATAGTAGCTTATCGATATCTTTTGCAAAAAGTAACTTGATTTTATTAATCTATTTATCCAATTATTATAAAATTCTTATTTATTCTGAATAATCAGAATATTTTTTCTTAATTTAAGTTTTTATAAATTTGCTTATATATAATTCGGATATAATATAGATAAGCTTATTCTTCTAGATTTTGTCTAGCACTTTTTTATTTTTTATAGATTATTGGATAAAGGGTAGTCTGGATATTATATCTATTAGAATATTTGATTTGCTTAGAATATAATAAGCTTTTAAGTCGAATTGATTCAAATATTCCGAAGCAAATATAAATTTGAAATTTGCTTTAATTTTATTTATAGTATTTAAAAAAATAGAATAAATAATATCTATAATAGCTATATAATCTATTAAAATATAAATTAGCTTAGCTTAATTCGATCTAATAATAGTTTATAATTTTCGGATTAGCTAGATTAAATAAGCTATTTCCAATTCTATAAGCTAATATTTTTATTCTGCAATATTAATAGTCTTGCTAAAATATAATATAAGTTAGATAGCAATTCTTAGTATTAGAGAAATATTATTTTATATATAATCAGATACTAATTGAAAAGCGATTTTTGAAAATCCAATTTCTTTGAAGGTATTTAATTATATAAATAGTAATCTATCTAGATTTTGGTAAAAGAATGCATTTTTGGCTTCTAAAGCAGTTTTGAGATCTTTAAAGCTAGCTTGCTTTTCAATAATAAGTTCAAATATCACTTTTGAAGTATATCTCTTTCACTTTTGATCTTTAGATAGATAATTATTATTATATATAATATATAATATCTCTATCTTTCTTTTTGCAATAAATCTATCTATTAGCTGAATCTTAGAATTAGATAGCAAAACTATTCAATAAAGCTAATGAATTTCTTCAAATATTGCAAAATTATCAGAAACTTAAAATCTTATATAGCTTATAATTATTGCTTTATATTATAAATGCTTAAAGTATCTATTTTGAAATTTAAAAAGTATACTAATAGATATCTAATAAACAATTTGGGTTTAGATAAAATAATATATTTGATAATAAATAGATCCAGAATAGATTTCAAATATTAGAAATATTTCTTTATAATGAATAAATAAATAATAATATTATTAATAAATGCAATATAGAAATATTTATATAGCTGCAAAAGTTGATTTATAAATTGCTAAATATATAATAGTAAATTCTGGAATTCTATAATTGCAATATTAAGTCTTTTCTACTCTCAATAATTAATAATTGTAAATTAGTTATAATAAGTAGGATATATTAGGAACTAGTAAAAGAATGATTATACATTTACAATAATAATGAATATTTTCTTATGCAATTACTTAATTACTTTTTATTGCAAAAGCAATAGGTAAGTATCTGGAATAGCGATTTGATTTAAAGCTTGAAGATTTATAATTATCTATCCTTTCCTAATTAGATTAAATCTCTTCCAGACTACAAAAATAAGCGCTCTAAATAAAGTAGCTCTATTTATTTATTCTGCTTATCTTTTGATATAAAGACTATTTATAATTTCGTTGATAATCTTTTGATTCTCTTTACTGGAATAATATAGTTTTCTGCTAATCTTATAATTCTGCCAACTTTCTACTAAATCAATATATAATTGCTGATCAATAGAAATATCTATAAAAACTATATTCTTAAATATATATAAATATTATTATATTAATTGAATTACTTATTATATAAATTCAGGCAATTAGTTATATATATGTATACTAAAATCAATTTTTATCTTATTAATTATATTATCGTATCGAATATTCAATCTATTTGATTCTTTAAACTTTTTGCTATCTAATAAGTAATCGGATTGCTTAATATTATATATAAACTCTTAATCTATAGTATAAATAGAATATAAAATATTGATTTGAATATTGTTTAACTTCTATACTAATAGTATAATGCTATTCTGCTGGAGAAATATATCTATATTTTGCAAATAAAAATAATTAAAAGAGTTTTCCAATTTTATTATATAATTTGCTACAAAAAGCTAGATAATTTCTATAAATTGTTCTTTTCTCAAAATAATAGAGATATTAGATTAATTTATAGCTAGAATTATTAAAACTTTTTAGGAAATTTAGCTTATAAAGCAATTCATCCAATCTTCCTAATAGGGCTAGAATAGAAAGATTATATTTTTGGTAACTCTTTTATTACTATAAGAATCAAAATATGCATATTGAATAATAGAATAATTCTTTGAGCAATTTTTGCTAGAAAATAAGTAAATCTTATTCTAGCGAAAATATCTATAGATATAATTGCTTTTTAGTAATATCCAAAGCGAATAAAGCTTTCGAAATTTAATATATTCATTTAATATAAAATATTGAATTCCTATCCTAGGAGAATACTAATATCAAGCTAATTTAATATTTATGCATTAATTCTAGTTTTAAAGATTACTAATTTCCTTTATTTCCATCTATGGAAATATAAATCGAATTTAGCCTAAGTTTGAGCAATTGATAAGCTAATTCTATGCAATTTCGCTTTAGTATTCTAATTTACTATTGCATTAGAGAAATTCTTTACTAATTCTATTAAAATTATATATTAATTAGCTTTTATATCGATATATATATTAATATTTGGTTCTGATATCTTTGCTTATACTATTGCGCAAGTATAAGTATAGGAATTCTTTTGATATAGAGTAATATTAGGCAATAAGCTTGAATACTCTAATTTACTACTATTCTAGGGAGATATCAAAGCAGGTAAAGCATTTGAGCAATTTTATTATAAATTAGCTTATTAATAGTATTTGGCATAATGCGAATAGCAGAAGGATATACTATAGATTAGATAAATAGTTTCAAATATGCTTATATTCAAATCTATAATAATTAATTCTTTCTAGTTAGCAATCTATATATTTTCTTCAAATATAAGATTATCCTTTTCTTCTATAGAATTACTCATATAGGAATTTACTTCTTCTTTATAATTCTCCTTTTAATTATCCTTATCTTCCAAATACTTTAGATTAATTTTATTATCTATTAGATAGTATTTTTATTGCAAAATTTATTCTTTCTTCTCTATATTATAAGCAAATTCTCTATTATCGATATTAAAATTGATCTATATAGATAGTAAGAACCTCTTATATGAATTTTTCCTAATAAATCGACGAAAGAGCTAAGGTTTCCTAAGATTAGATCTATTATTTTTGATAAACTTTTCTTCCATATTATTGATAATTATTTTTCATAAACTAAATATTGGCAAATAATTTTGATCAGATTATTCTCTTTACTATTATCTAGCCTTAATAATCAATCTCTATTGCTTTAGAATCATTTTATAGAAATCTTATTCCAGAATATAATATGGATTTTTAGATTATTATAAGAGGATTTAAAAATAGGATAATATTCTATAGCAAGATGGACTTAATCAGTCTTTTAGCTATTAGAATATTATTAATAGTAAATGAATATTGATATTTGGAATTCTAGAAAGCATTGCCTCTAATCGCTTTATTATTATTATTATCTCTTATTAAGGCTTAATTATTCTTGCAATTTCCAATAGATACTAGATTTCTTGCTTACTTTTGAGCTTTTTCTTAAAGCTTTTGGCATTGATTTTATAGCTGGATCGATCAAAAGATTGAGCTACTAATTCCTTATCGATCTGATCTTATATATTACAAACTAAATAGAATCTGGAGTATTTGGCTAATTTATTGAATCTGCGCATTTGATAAGTAAATTCAAAGATATTTCGATTAATTTAAATATCTTTCTTTAAATATTATTGATTATCTAATAATTCTTCCACTATTTTGCAAAACATAGAAAAATCTCAGACTAATTAATATTTCTAATACTTCTAATTATTCTATCTTGCAATAAGTTTCATTTATTTATTATAAAATAAGATAGAGTAGAATTATATATAAGCTATGCTTGCCAAATATATTAGCAGATTATAATTTAGGTATTATATTTGAGTTTAGCTTCTGCCGATATAAATTTCATATTAATTAATAAATGCTTATAAATCTTTCCAGACTATTATTTTGCTATTTATTGAAAAAATAATTAAAAGATTATTATAATTATTCTAGTTTTTATATAGCTAGAAACAATTAATTATATTCTCTTTAAATTCTTTATCTATAAAGGATAATAAAATTTATTAAGATTAGGGAAAATATTATAAAGGATTTATTCGCTTATAGCTGCGCAAAAAATCTTTTCTATTATTTCTATCTAAATTACTAAGTTTAGATAAATCTGGTAATAAATTTCTATCTATAATTAGATTATCTTATAAATCTTCAACTTCTAATAGAGAATAATCTATATTTATTGGAGATTTATTGGCGATTTCTTAATTATTTATAGCTTTTATTATATGAAAATAGGCATAAAGCTTTGCTATTCTTTCTTTGCAAGAATGTATAATATAGATGCCTAATTGCAATCTTTAAGCTTTTGGAGAGTTTGAATTTCCTTAATATATACTAGAGACTAAACTTAATCTATAAGCTTATTAGAGCTGAAATAATTATATAAATTCAGTTTATACTGCTTTTTTGTCTGAAAATCTATCTTAATAAACTTTTCGGACTTTAAGGAGAAGCAGCTATTCTTCGAAAGGTCTATATTTAGTTAAAGACTCTTCAGATTAGACTATTAATAGTCTGAAAATAGCAATTAAATAATTTTCTAAACTTTTTTTCTATTAAGGGAAATGCAAAAGTGCTGGATAAGTTTATACTTTCTAAGCTATATATATCAGAATAGCTATTTCCGAAATTATAATCTGAATTTTATTTATTAGTAAAATAGCTTGCAAGAATTATAATATCTGAAGCTATAGTATTTTCATAAGATAAGATTTCTTATTTGACTCTTAAATTACTAGCAAATTATTTGCTTTTAATTTTGGCTAAGAGATAGAGAATAGAAGGATTTTTATTAATATTCTTGCAAATAACTGATTTTAGTTTCTCGATTGCATATTGCAATAGCAGCTAGAATTATAATTTTCTTTCTATATTGAAGAAGTCTATTATATATTAACAGCATTTATCTTCTATCTTTTGTATTCTCAAAGTCTGCAAAAGATTATAATTTGAATCTTCGAAATAGATATTTATAGGAATATTAAAGCTTTTTAAAGCTAATTATTGCTTTTTGAAAATATTTGCTTTAGCTAATTAATCGATTTTGAATTATATTCGAAAATTATAGATAAAGTCCTGATTACTTTAAGTCTATAAATAGAACTTTTTGAGAAATATCTCTTGCTTTCCTAAGCTCTAATTCTTTAGACTCGATATCCTAAATATCTTTTTTGCTCAATCTATTGCTTTATTTAAATAATTAATCTAATTAATCGACTATTTGCAAAAAGAATTATATTATTTAGCTAGGATTTGCTAATTTGTGAAGATATAAGCTATATTAATTATAGCTTAATCTTTATCGATTGCTTACTTAATAATATAGGATTTATAGAAGATAGCTTTGAATTTGTAAATTTATTAAAGCTTATTAAGTTTAATCTAATTATCTAATAATAGAGAGAAAATCCTATTCCGATTTATAATAATTATTGCTTTAGATAATAATATAGTCTTTATCTATATTAATTTCAATATAAATTAAAACAAAATAAATAATAATAAGGTATTTCTCATACTGCAAGATATGTATATTGTAGCTATTATTTGTTAGGCAGCTGAAATATACAATGCATTGCAGATATATTATAAGAGATGCTCTCTCTTCGAAGAAGAAAGAGAAACGATATCTATCCTAGATATATATATAATTGTCAGGAGCTGCGGGAGAATACAAAATGAATTCACTATAGTTACACTCGGTGAATTCACCCGGCATTCGCCGATGAATTCACTATGCATTCTATAGTGAATGCATCACGCATTCTCTAATGAATTCACCATACATTCCATAGTGAATTCACTATACATTCACTGATGAATTCACCACGCATTCAGTGGTGCATTCACCATACATCCTATGGTGAATGCACCACCAAGTGATGGTGAATGATGCGAGTGCATCACAAAATATCTTACTCTCCTGCTATTATTAAATCGAGACTCCTCTTTTTCAATATATGCAGGCAGGAGAATGAGATAATGCAGATCTTTTTGGATAGATATTTCTTAGATTTTCAGAAATAATCTTTGTATAATAAAAGAGAGTATAAGAGAGTAAATATACAAATTAGTCTCTTTAATCTTTACAATCTAATAAGATTAATCTAGATAAATAATATAAGAAATACGCTTATTAAAGCTATCTTTGCTGCTTTTAGGCATTATATATAGAATAATTAAGAAAAGATTATTCTTTTTGCATATATTGAAGTTATATTTGATAAGAAAACCTAATAATTGAAAATCAATTATTTATTTAAAATAAAGGATAAGAAAGCATTATAATATTGACTCTTATTCCTCTATCTTATAAAAGAATTAATTAGCCTCTAAAGCTTTGCATAGTATAATATTTGATATAAGAAAAGCTTTCTTATAATTATATAGCTAAGCTAGGAAAATATATTTAAAGCTATACAAAAGTTTTTTAAAATAGTAGATTTTAATTGCATAATCGAGATAATCCCTATAATAATCTGCGATAATAAGAAGTATTAGATACTCTATATTATTAAGATTTTCTATTTTTGATTCAGAGAATCTATTAAAGTATATAGATAATTGCATAGCTATCTAGATTAGATTTATATTATATTTACTATATATAAGGAAATTATCTATTTTATAAGCAATAATTATTATTAATTATTAAAAGAAATGCATTTTATTGCTTTTATATATAAGCTAGGATAAGCAAGACTTCTGTGATATCCTTTTTAGCCTATAATTCCCATTTATTATATAGCAGATTATAGATAAATATTGATATAGCTATTTTAGATTGAATTTCGCCCTAATATTAATATATATAAAAGAGAGTTAATAGATTTGGCAGAGCTTAGTATTAAGGATAATTATAATCAATTAATAAGAGATATTTTAGCTATAGCAGCTAAGCAGTTCAGAATTATATAAATATCTAGTATAATAAATGCTTGCTAATAAGAGAATAATATACTTATACTGAAAGCAATTAATATAGCTTATATACTAAGATTAATATTTTAGTTTAATTAAGAGTTTTCTATTGCTTACTAAAGCAGATAAATATTAAGCGGATTATCTGAATAAAATATATTCAATTAATTCTTGGATAAAAATATCTATATAGAGGATACTTTTAGAATATTATTAATCTTACTCCTAATACTTATAAGTAGCAAAACTTCTATGCTAAAGCTCTTTTTATAGGATAAATCATTTCTATATTAGCAACTGAGAAGCAGTAATTCTATAGCTTTAGAGCTACTTTTTCAGCTTTTATTGCTTCGAATTCTCTTATAGCAAGAACTTTATTCGATAAATCTAATCAAGCTATTGGTTAGAGAGAGAGAATGAAAAAGTTTCGAGTATATGAGAAAGATCGAGCAATGAGAGGCCTAATGCAAGCGAGTCCGGACTAATATTTAAAGAAATAAGAAATAGAATATTATTGCTAAAGCTGCCCAATAAAAATATCAACTGCAATAATAAAGAGGATAATAATAAAATCTGCATAGGCTAGAGACAATAATATCAAAGATAATAATAGAGTATTTGCTAAATAATAATAAGGGTTAATCTGAAAGAGTATAATATGCTAGTCTAGTTATTATGCGGATAATAGTTTAAAAGATAATTGCGATAGATTTTTTATTCTATAATTACGTTTTGATCTTTTCTTAATTCTTATTATCTAAATAAGTATAGTATATTATAGTTATGATTGCAATTTTAGATTGAAAATTGCTAGGAGAGGAATATTATAGTAGCCAATAGAATAGATCTTAGGATATGGAATGTAGATAGATCCTGAGATTATTCAGATATAAGAGTATAGCCTCTATTTATTTTTTTCTACGCTTAGATAGAAATAATAAGCAATCTTTCCTTCTTTTCTCAATTTGAGCTCTCTGGATAAGTCTAAGGCAAGCTTTTCATTCTGATCTTGTGCATGTGTAGCCTTCGTTTGTTATCATCCTTATAATCGATTTAGTATGCTTGGATTGCATGAGCTCTTGCCTATTGCCTTGACGTTTGTCCTTTCGTGCGATGGCGCCCGAGGTTCTGGTTCAGTAGAAAAGAATTATTAGCTTTGATTGCAATAAGAAAAACTCTTAGGCTAGCTAAATTAATCTTAGAAACTAGTATAATCTTTTTCTTCCTTCTATTCTTTAATAATAACTTTTAGAGATAGCTATTCTACTAATTTATGCTTTTTATTTTGATTCTGTAATCTTAATAATATTGCAATTATTGAATTGGAATCTCAGTTTTCAATCTTCTTATTCTATATTGCACTTTCTTTTATCAAATATATACTATAAATCTCAATCTTCATTTTCTTTTTCTGCTTCTGCTATAATTAGTTTTCTTTTCTTATAGCTTGAGTTATAATTTATTTAGATATTATAGCTATAGCTTTTCGAAATTACAAATCGATTAAGGCTATTATATCTGAAGATCGAAACTGGATAGCTAAAGCTTACTATTTGCATATTTCTTTTGCTAAAATACTTTACTCTTCTGCTATTATTAAATCAAAATCTCCTTTTTTTAATATATATAGGCAGGAGAGTAAGATAATGCAGATCTTTCTGAATAAATATTTCTTAGATTTTCAGAAATAATTCTTATATAATAAAGAAGAGTATAAAAAAGTAAATATATAAATCAATCTCTTTAATTTTTACAATCTAATAGGATTAATCCAGATAGATAATATAAGAAATATGCTTATTAAGGCTATTTTTATTACTTTCAAGCATTATATATAGAATAATCAAAAGAAGATTATTCTTTTTATATATATTGAAGTTATATTTGATAAGGAAATCTAATAATTGAAAATTAATTATTTGCTTAGGGTAAAAAATAAGAAAATATTATAATATCAACTTCTATTTCTCTATTTTATAGAAGAATCAACTGGCTTCCAAAGCTTTATATAATATAATGCTCGATATAAGAAAGACTTTTTTGCGATTATATAGCTGGGTTAGGAAAATATGCTTAGAGCTATATAAAAGTTTTTTAGAATAATAGATTCTGATGCATACCTATTTAACTGTGTTTGCCGTACTATTCTGCCAGTCAAGGCACGCATACTCTTTTGCATAGTATAGTGGTCCAGTGCATCAATTGGTAGCTACGATGGGTCTGTGCAAAGAAATGCGGAGGTTCGCTGTTCGAACCTGGCCTACTCAGCTTTTCGAGGTCCCGGGGTTGAACCCCCTTGACTACAGGGATACGCCGGCGAGACATGGTAGCGGCAGGCTTGGGAACCCTGACCCCACCCGACGTAGGTCCTTGGAGAGACCAATAGGAAGAAAGCTTGCGATCGGACCCTTCCTTCGAGTTGAGAGCGCAAGGCCTTTGCGAGGACGCAAGCTTCTCTTCTGTGCGGCGGCAATTGATGCACATCTATTTAACTATGTTTGCCGTACTATTCTGCCAGTCAAGGCACGCATACTCTTTTGCATAGTATAGTGGTCCAGTGCATCAGATTCTAATTATATAGTTGAGATAATCTTTATAATAGTCTGCGATAATAAGAAGTATTAGATACTCTATATTATCGAGATTTTCTATTTTTAATTCAGAGAATCTATTAAAGTATATAAGCAATTATATAGCTATCTAGATTAGATCTATACTATATTCATTATATATAAGAAAATTGCTTATCTTATAAATAATGATTATTATTAGTTATTAAAGAAAATATATCTTATTACTTTTATATATAAGCTGGAATAAGTAAAACTTTTGTAATATTCTTCTTAGCTTATAATTCTTATTTATTGTATAGCAGATTATAGATAAATATTGATATAGCTATTCTAGATCGAATTTCGCTCTAATATCGATATATATAAAGGAGAATTGATAAACTTAGCAAAGCTTAATATTGAGAATAATTATAATTAACTAGCAAGAGATATTTTAGCTGCAATAGCTAAGCAATTTAGAATTATATAGATATTTAGTATAATAAGTGCTTATTAATAAGAAAATAATATATTTATATTGAGAGCAATTAATATAGTTTATATATTAAGATTAGTATTCTAGCCTGATTGAGAGTTTTCTATTGCTTATTAGAGCAAATAGATATTAAGCAGATTATTTAAATAGAATATATTTAATTAATTTCTAGATAAGGATATTTATATAAAGAATATTCTTAGGATATTATTAATCTTATTCCTAATATTTATAAATAGCAGAATTCTTATACTAAGATTCTTTTTATAAGATAAATTATTTTTGTACTAGTAATTGAGAAGCAGTAATTCTATAGCTTTAAAGCTATTCTCTTAGCTCTTATTATTTCGAATTCTCTTATAGCAAGAATTCTATCTAATAAATTCGATTAAGCTATTAATTGGAGAGAAAAGATAGAAGGATTTTAAATATATAAGAAAGATTGAGCAATAGAAAGCTTAGTGCAAGCGAATCTAGACTAATATCTAAAGAAATAAAGAATAGAATATTGCTATTAAAGCTGCCTGATAAAAGTATTAATTATAATAATAAAGAAAATAGTAATGAAATTTATATAAGCTAGAGATAATAATATCAAAAATAATAGTAGAGTATTTACTAAATAGTAATAAAGATTGATTTGAAAGAGTATGATATGCTAGTTTAGTTATTATGCGGATAATAATTCAAAAAGTAATTATAATAGATTTTTTATTTTATAATTATATTTTGGTTTTTTCTTAATTCTTATTATCTGAATAGGTATAGTATATTATAATTATAATTGCAATTTTAGATTGAAAATTGCTGGGGGAGGAATATTATAGTAGCTAGTAGAGTAGATTTTAGAATATGGAATATAGGTAAGTCCTAAGGTCGTTCAGATATAAGAGTGCAGCTTCTATTTATTTTTTTCTATATTTAGATAGAAATAATAAGCAATCTTCCCTTCTTTTCTCAATTTGAGCCCTTTGGATAGGTCTAAGGCAGGCTTTTCACTCTAATTTTATGCATATATGGCTTTCGTTTATTATTATCTTTGTGACTGATTCAGCATGCTTGGGTTGCATGAGCTCTTGCTTATTGCTTTGACATTCGTCCTTTCGTGCGACAGCGCCCGAGGTTCTGGTTCAATAAGAATTGTCAAAATGTAATAAGCATTACAGTAATCTGAAGATTCCTAAATACTGATTGGGTTTATGCTAATAAGAAAGATATTAAGAAGTATTGAGTTCTTGAATATAGAACTATGCGAATCCTAATAAATAATGCAAATATTTATTGTTTTTGGAGCTATTCAATATGCAAGATTGAATATTTAGATTGATAATTAAAGAGCTATATATTGAATCTATCTATTGATAATAAGTATATTCTTATATATCTAGCTCTTCAATTTGATAGATGTGATAGATATCTATCCTATCTATTATTGATAGATGTGATAGATGTCTATCTTATCTATTAGTAATCCTAACCCTGGGTTATGTAATCTTTCTTCTCTACTGCTTTTCTATCTGGATTCTGCCAGTTTTCCATGCCTCGCTGTTGGGCTACTTTATTCGTGACCTGCATATTGGATGGGTCATAACAATCAATCTCTTCGAGAGACCGGCAATCCAATTCTGGGTAAGAGGAAAAAGGCCCAGATGCAGCCAATAATGCCAATCGATCCATAAATGAAGCCAACCTTCGCGCCTAGATTGCCATAGCCTGGGTCTACAAGATACGGGACTGTGAAAGTAGACACGAAGTTCGTAATATTCTGGACGCTCCAAGCAGTCATTGACGTTTTGTCGCGAAGTCGCGGCGAAGGAATTTCGGAAGGCGTAAGTGCACCACTGTGGACATTCGGTTAGTATTCAGAGCTCATGATTCAGGTTGCAAGAATTGTACTCACAGCTAAGCGAAAGAACCCAGGAAGAAGAAACCATAAGTCGGGAGCATGGCAGCAATGCCTAGCTTCAGCGAAATTGACGGATTTGCAACTGTGCCTAGTCCGCCTATGACTAACATGCCTGTGGAAGTCATTGTGGCACCGGTAAACTAGAAAAAGCGTCTTCCAAGCCGGTCTACTAGCTAGACGAATACTAGAGACCCAGCCATCCCGGCGCATTGTAAGATGATTGTAAAGATGAAGGGATTGACTGTGCCCAGGCTCTTTAGGAAAATTGTACCGTAAGTGTTGCTAAAAGCCTGCCCAGTAGCCAGTGCAAAAAAACTGCTTAGCATAGCAATTGTAGTACGTCTCTGATAGAAGTGTTTGTTAGCCGAGCTATCCATTTTAAAAAAAATCGAACGCACTCACACGGTTGCTCCTCGAAACAAGTCTGCCCAGGATCCTTGCTCTGCATTGATTTCTAGGCTCTCCTTAAGCGAGGCAACTCGAGCTTGCTATCAAAATCTTCTCGCCCGTCGTTCAGATATTTCAAGGAGTGCAAGGCCTTCTCGTCTTCTCCCTTCCTCACGAGCCACCTCGGGGATTCAGGCACAAATACCGTGGCAAGCAGTGCAAGTGCCGGAGCTGAGAAAAGAACCAGGATTGGAGTCCTCCAGGAGGAGTCGCCAGGCCACTTGGACGTCGAATATGAGACGCAACTGATGATCAGTGTTCCAGTCAGTCGTCCAAATATATACAAAGATACTAGTGCTCCTCGAATTTGTGCAGGCACTGTCTCAGCAATGACGAGGTCTATGCGGCCATGGTGGATACCTTGGATAGCCAAGTGGGTCGAGTGGTCAACGCACTGGAGCAAAGCGGCGAACTTGATAACACCTTCGTCCTCTTCATGTCAGATAACGGGGCTGAGGGAAGTCTGCTGGAATCACTGCCAGTCATGTCCATCTTCGGTATCCGCGAAACCCTGAAGCAGTATTACGACAACTCTCTGAACAATATTGGAAACCCAAACTCATTCGTTTGGTACGGTCCCCGTTGGGCTCTGGCAGCAACAGCACCGAGTCGAGGGTTCAAAGGCAGCACTACTGAAGGAGGCATTCGCTGCCCATACATCATGAGATTCCCACAATTGTCTATTACCAGAGGCAGCATTTCTCACGAATACACCAATGTTATGGATGTACTACCAACCAGCCTCGAGCCAGCCAACATTCAGCATCCTGGAACGATGTTCCGTGGCCGGGAGGTAGTGGCCATTCGCGGCAAATCCTGAGTGTCCTTCTTGGACGGAAAGTCCCCTTCCGTTCAGCGAAGCGACCAAGATATAGCTGGTTGGGAACTATTCGGTCTACGTGCTATTCGAAGAAGAAAATGCAAAGCCGTCTTCATTCCTCCGCCGAAAGGCCAGGGCATTTGGGAGCTTTTTGACCTTTCTCGAGATCCTGGAGAGGTCAACAACTTTGCACAAAGGGAGCCAGACATGATGAGCCAGCTTCTGCAGGACTGGGAACTGTATTATTCTGAAACCGGCATGTTCGATATTCAGAAGGAGAGTCAGAGTATTTTGAGTATGTAATACAGTAGTAGGTAGTTAGATTAAGCATTACCAAGGCCTTATGCTACAAACTTATTGCTCATTCAATATGCAAATTACAAACCATCTTACCCACAACGCGGAGTGGAATTGAATACCTCTTACACCGAAAACATCATATTTACACTTCTTAATAAGTAATTCACTAGCTTCGACGGACTTCTTATTGTTCTGACAGGCTTCGCCCTCTCAATACTGCCAACCTCCATATATATCTACTCAACAGAGGTCCCCATTCCGCACATATTTCTGTTGCACGTCAAACAAAGGGATCTTTCGAGATGTCTTTAATTCCGCGAAAATGAAGTTTGTGTCAGTTATAATATCAATCTGCTGACATACTTATGTAATCTGTTGTAATATTAGCTGCTTAGATAATGACTGTATAAACAATTGCAATTGTTAGAAGAACGTTCGATAACATCCTCGCTATCTGTGATCTTGATTCATGTAATTTGATACGACCAAATACCGAGATGGGCTCACTATGTAGATTGAGGGCTATATCTTCGACACGACCTATCTGGCTCTACATCCTATTAAAGGTTGTTAATCGGCCAGCGTCCCAGGATACGTGCCATGGCGTCCACAACGTTGCTGGCGCGGGTTTGTGGCTCATCACTATCAATTCCAGACCAAGCTGCTACGCGGTCTGGTCTCACGAGTATTGCGCCCCTGTCGCCTACCATTCTCTTCTTAGACTAGTCGAAGAAGACAAGCCCTTGTGGGACTGAATAACCAAGCGGGTGCCGGCACATAGAGTCGAGCGGACCCGAGAACTGCAATGCCCTCCACGACGAGAATGGATCGATCGGACGTCCCCAGCAGGAGAACTTTGCACTAGTTATAGTGGGTGGTGGCTTCCTGGTGCCGCACATGCTTTCGGTGAGCTATACGTCACGGCTACCAGTCTTATATTCCAATAATATGTCATCACTAACAAGCAATCTCCAGACTTCCTTAGACTGAGCTGGGTAACGGTCTGGTTGTTAACGTTAGAGGGATTGTTGGGTCGTGAACGACCTTCAGCTTGAGACGACTAACGGTAGAGATCTGACCCTCTAGCGATGTAGCATACTAATCTGTTCGAAGGGATCCCAAGCGGCTTCGTGCTCCAGCTGCTCCCAGTATACCCGAAGCTCAAGTCCGTGGTGCAGAACCGTCAAGAGAACGTCAAGCAAGGCTTGGAGGAAATATTTTCCTAGGAAGCCCCCAACGCAATCTCCAGCGGAAGGTCAGGTTCATGGAGCACGATTTCTTCAAGCTCAATCCCGTACTGCCAGCTAAATACAGCTACCACGTGCGGTGCTGCCATAATAGAGGTGTTGCCCTTATGGCGACAATCAATGGGATCGAGGGAACGGCGGCGGAGTTCAAGGAGCTCTTCGAGTAGGCGGTATTGAAGCTCAAGAGGTTCTGGCCGACGAGGAGTGTGGTTGGAATTCCGGATGCCGGGCTTTAGGCGGGTGCTGGGATGCGCCTCACCAGCAATGCTTTAGGACTCATAGACATTTGATGGCCTGCTTGGGATAGGTGGGCCATTTAGCCCCGATAATGTAGTGGAAGGCACGGGCGAGAAAGTACTCCCACTAGCCTTGGTATTATAAGATTTGTAGAGTTCTAACGCATCAGCTATATGACTCTCAAGGCAGCTCTATGTGATGATTATAGAAGAGCTACCAGACAATGGCAAGTTGTGCCGCTTTGTTAACGCCCGAGATCCGTTGTGAAAAAGGTCGGATATACTCTCCTCGCCCAATAATGTAATGGCCTCAATGTTGACTTTGGGATCGTACCCGAACGTGCCGTTCACGGACAATGCGCCGTTCTCGAATGAAAATTGAAGGAAGCTCGACTCGGAAACAAGAGACTCTCCATCATCCAGATACAGCGATCCGTTTGCCTTGCCATCCGGCCCCGGAGCTATGATTAGGTTGAAATTCTCCCGTCGGAGAGTAGCCGTTGTGTTGGCTCCATTGGCTCGCATAGGCAAGATGCTACCACCGCGAATGTATACCGGGACTTCATCATACCAGACATCGTCGCGGGTCACATTGGTACCGTTGCCCTGAACCCTTTCAAACGTATCGAAATCGTAGAAGAGATCGTTGGGCAAGTAGAAAGTGACGCTGGTCGAGTTGACATCCAGTACCGGGGACACAAGGAGAGCTTCGCCGTGGAAGAACTGCATGTCAATGTCGTACGTGTTGGTGTCCTCGGGATACTGCCACATTAACGGTGTGATCATCGGTGCTCCAGTCTGGTTCTGGATATACAAATTGGTGTAAAAATAATCCAGCAACTTGTAGCGAGTGGCGAGGGCTTTGCGGGCAGCATCTGCTACCTCGGGCCACAAGAAGAACTCCTGACGCGGAGAGAGGCTGTCGGCATGATTACGCATGAAAGGGTACCAAGCACCCAGCACTGCCCAGCGGGAGCACAGCAGGACATTGGTCGGGCTCATGAAACCACAGACATCTGTGCCCACCATGGGTAGCTGGTACATGGAAGTGAACTGAATCATCTGGTTGATCGAGACGCGGTAATCGCGGTCGGTGGACGAGTCGTCGCCGAACCAGTGGCTAGGGGAAAGATTAGTTTTCATCAAACCACAGTGTTTATTTTCAACTTACGCAAGACGTTTGCCATCACCAGCAAAAGTAGACCGCGAAATGCTGTTAGGAGAGAGGTCAGCAGATGTTCTGCAGATTGCGTGGCACGGAGAGGCCGGAGTGCACTCACACAAATACCCTCTTCTCGGGACGACGTGAGGCCATCGCATTATGGCTGTGAACACCCATCATACTACCGTATATGTTGTGCACGTCAAGCTCAGCTACACCATTGGAGTGATAGAGCTCAGTTGGCAAAGTTTGTATGTTGAGATCGCCATAATACGCATCGATGTCATATGGAGGATCAACAAGGTTCCGACCACGAAAACCTAGCATAGAGCCAGGAACGTCTGCTGGAAGGGATCGTTTCATGACTTGGCCATCACTGGTTGTGTCAAAAGTCGTTGCCCGGGGGTCAGTAAGGCTGGTCGCAATTGTGGTCGTATTGACCGACGTGTCCACAAAGTCCGACACCGACGTGGTCCAGTTACAACCACCTGTCTGTATACTGCGAGTTTGGGGATCAAGGATGTAATCTCCGTCCTTTGTATAGCGTGGGTAAGAGTAAGTGATGTTCGAGTCGATGGGCAGTTGGACGCTGATGGTATAATCTCCACTCGACCCAGACAGTGACGGGGCAAAATATGGTGCGTCGGAACCAATGGCAGGAGCATTGCCCAAGATCAAAAGGAGTTCGCGGTCAGCAGTTGTGGCGTTGACGTTGAAGGTGACAACAGCCATGCAATGAGGCTGGAAGTCATCCGGGAACCCAGGAATCGCATATGGCGAATACATGCGTGCTGCAGGTGGTCGGGGAGGGTCGGTACCCTCAACAGTCGGGCCTTGAATAGCAATTAAGGCGGGATTGTAGCACGGATAGGTGCAAAAACTGGCCACCTCGTTCATGTCTATCCAGAGACCATCGATGTCAACTCCACCGCTTGCATTGAAGAAGTAGGCGAATTGGTCGGTCCAAAAGTCCTGGGTCGCTGGTAGAAACCAGTCCGGGAAATTGGTTGGTCCGGGCCAGTCCACCCCGGTGTATACGGAGCCATTCTCAAATTTCAAGAAGACATCCAAGGCAACACCATCATTGTACGGCTTGTAGTCGCGGGCAGCCACAAAACCGTCAACCATCATGACATAGTGCTGGTCGTGGTCGTGCAGGTAGTCGACGAGCTGGCGCACCTTGTCCAGAGGGTAGCGGAGAGGATCTAGCGAAAAGACGCTTCGGTAGTCCATGTAGTCGATGTCGTTCCAGATTGACTCGAGTGGAATGTCTGCGAGACTATAGTTTGCGACGACGCCAGCAGTCTCGTAAACGTCCTGGTAGCCGTACTTGCACTGATGAAAGCCAAAGGTCCAGTAAGGCACAAGCCCAGGGTGCCCCACAACGTCAGCGTATTGAGCAGACACGTCCTTCGGAGTAGGGCCCGCGAGGAAGTACAGGTCGAAAACGCCTCCCAACGTCTTCCAGTCAAGGTAGTGACCCGATGCATCACCGAGGTCAATCTTCATGCCAATGGAGCTCCGAAAGAAGACAGCGTGAGTACCATTGCTGCCTCGGTGGTCATAATAGACCGGATGGGAGCCGTACAAATTGGCATCGACCGGAACATACCCTCTCCCCGGAGTTCCAGACGGTGTGGGAATAGTTGTCCGGGTTATGGCGAATAGGGTCGGCGTTCTCTCCCAGACCATAGATGTTGGGCTCGTCGGCTAGTGAAGTTCGGATCCTAAGATACTCTGTCTCAAACACAAGGGCCTCTCCAGATGTGTTGAACAGTACCTGGCCATTCGAGCGCCGAGTTACTGCAAATGAGAAAGGGTCATCGACCATGGAGAAGCTGAGATCCCCGTCGTCTGTAGAGCTGTCCGAGCTCGGAGATGCCAGGGTAGCCTCGGACAGCTGGTAAGCACGCTCCTCAGCGTCATAAATCTTGACATGCAGGCGTTTCTCTAAAAGGCGAGCTTGGTCATTTCTTCCACTCTTTCAGGTAAGGTGTTTTGAGATTCTAGTTACCATTTTGGTACTCCACCAACAATTTCAAGTTCATGACATCGTCTCCATATATGTTGCATGCATCGCCATTTAGCTCCAGGTCAGCTGTCAGTACACCAGTGCCCTTCGTCACGTTTGAGGCCTTGTAGCCGGGACAGCTGTTCGGGTCCTTCACTGCGGCATTGCCCAGTGTGGCTGCTGCCAGCAGGTGGGCTAGCACAAACCACATATTGATTCTCTTGTTGTGGCAGTGTCGTGAGCGTGACCGATAGTATTTTCATGATTGAAAGAAGGGTCCAAGTCCCATGAATATATACCCCTTGATATGTTCCACTCGGGCGTCACCTGATCTTGCGTCGTTATAATTCCCCGCCCCAGGAGCATTGCCATTTCCAGAACCAACCTGGTTTCCGGCCCTCTGTCGGTCCGTCTTGGAAAGCCAATTGTATTCCAAGCTACTATCTCGCAGTAACCACTATGAACTGGGTCGAAGCTCTGTCATTGTGATCTGGGTCAATCCTACCCCAAGCGTGTATCGCCCTCGGCTCTTCCCCGATCTCGCAGCTCGCATCCCGAGTTTCTGACTTAGTCGGCGGTGAACGTACTATTAGGCCAACTTGTTTCTCCGCCTTACTTTCCAAATTCAGTAATTTCCCGAATTCTGATGCCGTAATCACAATACGTCCGCCACAGAGACTTGGCTTGCTAATTATACAGTGTACGTATAGGGTGAAGTTTAAAGCTAAAGAGCAGGTTTACTACATGACTTGACACCCCACATCCACTACCACTCTAGCTAAAAACATTTGTGCATGGTACGGATACTCTCTGTGATCAATAGCCTTACTTTCCAAACTCAGTAAATTTCCGAACTCTGATGTCGTCAATCTACACTTGACACCCTACGTCGATCAGCCTATCTACTAAACACATTTATACCTAGTAGTACAACTTATGTGATCAATGCTCACATTTCGTCATAAATTGAGTATGCAGGTGATGAGACTACCAGTTTCTACGATTGCCAAGCACTAAGACTCAAGGTTCCATCCATGCTTTCTAGGCCTTGCGCGAATGAGAGGCAAAATTCTTGCATGGTTCCAAGTCTTCTGGGGAGATTCCTGGGGAAGTGGGTGGAATGTCTCCGCTGTCAGCCCATGTAAGAGAGTCACTTCTCACCGACTTCGCACCACTCACAGTGCAAGCGATCAGGTTCTGTTCCCATGCATCATCAAGCTTTTCACTTTCCCATACTGTATGAGGTAAAATCCCCATAACAGGCTGCAAGACTCCCCCGCATATACTCACTGGAGTAGTTTAACTTTGGTGGTAATTGCTGAAAATAATGTGGGGTAGAAATCTGTCTTCTAGACTCAATTTGATTGCCTTATAAGAAGTAGGCCTGGAACTAGACAAAAGTCTCTGGGGATTAATGCTTGGCTAGAATGAGGAACTTAAGACAGCCATCTAGTTACTTTCCAGACAACTTCATGTGTGCGAGTGCCCTTCAGGCTGTTCATTGCCCCTAGATAAGCACTCACTCTATACCAATTACTAATCAGTCCAAAGAAATTCCCAAGGCCTGTGCACAGATATGCCCGATTTTCTAGTAGTACATAATCTTTAGACTGAGGGCCACAGCCATCATCCGGCATTGTTGCAGATGGCTAAGAGCATAGCAACAGGCATAAAAATGAGGAGATTGTTTGACCAGGCCAGGAGTTCCAAAGATTTCAATCTGGATCCTATCTGGCAGGGACATCCGGGTCGCAGCAGGGCATGATCGATAAAACCTCGAGGTGCATGCTAGGTTCAGTAACAGTCAGCGCCTCCTAATTGGGAGAGCTAGACTCTGTGCTTTCCGAATAATCCAACAAGAGAGCTGTTGTGGCTCACAAGAATTCTTGACTAGAAGCCGGGCCTTTCAAGTAGACATCGTAATATCCAGTAGTTTCCGTTTGGTTTCAAGGCTCTCGGACCAGTACTGGCCTGGAAGAAATTAGGTAAACTACAACGTACTTACGTAAACACCCTGGATCGATCCTAGGAATCGTGGAGCTTCATCACTTTATTGTCAACGCTGGATCATCTGCCTGACTAGACCCCTTTCGGTTCAATTAGGCGCCCCTTATCAAACGTATGATTTGTACACTAATAACGTCATTGCATCAATGCAGCCGGTGCGGTCAAGGAATTGCGAGGGCTTTCATATCCGGGGTGTCGGACCGTGATGAAAACTTGTAGATCCCATCGCACAGTGGGGGTGTTTAGGGACAGGACGCACCAGCAGAACTTAGTGTTCATGGCAGCGACGGTGTTGATGATATGATGTCAAAGGGCAGAAAGGGGGCCCGCGGTGCCGTATGCCGGTCTGACATAATACCGGACAACGAGTTTGGTTGCCCCATGTCCAACAGCGCTCTAAAATTAAGTCACGAACACTCTCTCCAGATGGAGCGTCTCTGTATTTCCAGTGTCGATTTTCGCGGACGTGAAGGTCCTCATCGTAGTGAGTGTGGCTGGAAGTGGGCAAACCGCCACCTTGCGCCAATGCTGCCATTTGGGAAAACAAGCTGCCGACGAGGCCGGTCAACAAGCACGATCGGCAAGCAACCGTGCTCGCGGGCATAGAGCTCTACATTAGTGATGGGGGTGGGCTAGATGTCACGACAGAACGCAATGGGTCATTACCAGCGAGATGGGAACAGCAGCTTCTTCAGCTTCGCCACTTCCCTCAAGTGTGGCGAGCTGCAGATGTTCTTGCTTTTGCCCACAGCCTCTGGGGCGATGATCCCAGTACAAATTGCGCTTGGGTCGCGATTGTGATTCGAGGGTGCCTATCCGTAACCCTCACCCCTGGATCATGTGTTCATAGCCTTTGTGAACTTATGTGCTGGACATTGGGTTCTGACCTTGCAACACCCGACTTCCCTAGCAGCGGAGCTTTTCTTCTATTGCCTCGTTATCGGGTAATAATATATCTTTTGCAAAAGCCCTCCCTCTCTTTGAGCGCTGAAACCAGTGCAGCCATCCCTCAGTATTCGCGACATGATCTCACAACTGCTGCACATGGCCATCCAGAGCGTAGTGGAAATGGTCGAGGAAGGATATGTAGAACTTGTCGTCGTTCGGGCTGTAGAAGCGAACGTGGGCATTGACGCTCCTGCTGGTCACAGCGCGCAAGAAGACCGCAGCGTAAGTACGAGAGAGAGTTCGGATAGGATCCAACCGGTCGAGAAGATACCGCATGATGTCGACACGATGAGACCGGCCCTGGCCAACTAGTCTTCGGCTGCGTGCAAGGTGCCACCCTTAGCCTCCAATATTATCCTATGTCGACATTGAGTATGGTCGCACCTTGCGATGGTCGGTCGCAGCAAGTTCCTCGATGCCCCAATTCGAATCCGCGATGGACAAGAATCTGATGGGGTAGTCTCTCTTGCATGCGGTGAGCTTGGACGAGGCCATGTTATTCGGCTCAGGCTTTGACTGAGGCGACGCTACTTGCCTGTTTTTGGATGTGTTTTTGGATATTAGCGAAAGGGGGAAGACATCATAGTTTCTGGCCAAGGCGGAGGAGGTGAGTGGTGGTGTGGACGGTTTCTCGAGTCATGAACAATGCAGCTCGGGGTTCTGCGGGCGGCAGTCTAGATCGCAGTTGTTGTAGTCATTTCAGCGGCCTCGCTTCCCTGTCTTAGGTGCTTTCACGTTACAACCAATGGTAATATAAAAGAATCTGGGAAGGGCAGTAAGTAGATGATGATAAAGAGAAGTTGCAGAGGAGGGTCAACGAGTAGGAGAACAAGGAGGTATGAGACACTGTACGCTTCCGCCAGGACCTACATTAGCGGGCAAGATGTTACTGCGCTCTGTAGACAGAAGGCAATATGCAGGTGAAGAAAGAAAGTACTTAGGCGTTTCTAGGAATCAAATACCCAATGAAAGTTGGCACATCGGGATCGCCATGCACGCGCATTATAACAACAAAGCCACAATCCTGTTTATCCATCTGACTTGCAACCTCTTGAGCGAGGGGCAAATAGCAGCAATCAAAAACTAAGATCTCATGCTATATAAATGCTTAGTGTTGAATCCAAAGACTGTTCGAAGATTGGAGCGGGAGATGGACGGTGGGAGGTCGGAAAAAGCTACAGCCGAGATCCGTACTTTTGAGCCTGCCCGCCTGCTATCGTTCTCAGTAACAATACATCTTAGGGTTCCCTCTTGGAGAGTCCAGAGAGAAGAGAACCACCAATCGCTGAGGACGAGTTTGACAGCCTGCCCCAGTCGAGTCCAATCTCCCGTAACTCCCGGTCTGGTAGGTTGACCCGGGCGCCGAAATAGTCATCCAGATCCTTTCTGCCCTGGCACAACATGGCATTGATGCCATCCCGAAGTGGATCCGTCGGCAGTGTCTAGAGCCAAACGTACACGCGATAGGTGTTGGCAAAGATGCCAGTTTGTCTTCCAATTTCGTCGAGTTTTGTCGCCCGGTCCTCCTGGTCTATACACGCCATGTCTAACCACAGAAATCGGCTGTTTTGGCCAATGTGATGGATAACTCGAGAGAAACTCACAACCGTGAACGAGTTCTCGCTGACGGCAGGGATGTCCCAGCTCACGTTGGAGAAAGTTGGTCGAGGGGCATCGGCATCCAGAGCCTGGAATCGCCCCCAGGTGTACGATAAGATGCTGTACCGAGGCTCGCGCTCATCTCCGTATATGTTACCGTCCTGTCTTTCTAAGGAAGTCATAGTGGAAACATCAAGTATGCGGCGTGGCCACAGTCTTTTGACATTCCCGGCCATGATTTCTTGTGACCTCGCGGGACTTCTCGGCCTGCGTGCTCCCTTGACGCGACCAGTCGCAGTCTGATAACAACCTTGAGTAGAATCAAAATCCAGGGGAGAGGGGCAGGTCAATGCCAGGGGGAGGTCTTGAAGGCTAGCCATGTTCTGGCGGAGGGTCGGCAATCGAAGAGCCGCGTCTGCCTTGGCCCGACTCTGGGGAAATCGAGAGGACCATGGCTGATCACGTCAGCAGAGGTGGGAGACCAACTACTACCACCAGACCGGGCATCTTTCCCTGACTAAGACTTGAAATCACGTGTAAGAGAGTAGTGCCCATTTCCTCGAAAACCACGTAAAGGAAATTGCATGGAGTGGAAGGAGATGAGAGGGATAGAAGAAGAGAGAGCAGACACTCTCTCGTCTCATCAATCATCGTCCGCAACAGGCACTTCTTTGGTGATGTTGTTAAGAAGGTGGAGAGGGCCCTTTTGGCTAGCCATGGCCCTGATGCTATGGGCCTGGTAAGTACCGTAGCCCCGACTAATTGCTCCTGCCACAATGACTGACGAAACATTTGATTTATTCTATACATTTCATTTCTAAGTGATATAAAAATCACTCAAACCCAGTTCTCATTCTTTTATTATTCTAGTACATTCTTGACTTCCCCTTATTTAGTAGACTGCATCTGATGCTCGACTATGCTGCTGTCTGTTTTATGTATAGCGCTGCGAGCTGCCTTTTCATAGAAGCCCTACCACTTCCTGAAAGCCTTTGTAAGAATGGCTAAGCCAATACTGTCTGGGCCTCTTTGAAGCTCCAGCGTTAGTCAACATTTCAATCTTCGTCTTTTGAATGTCAGACCCCCTGCTTTTGGGAGATGAGCCATTGGCGGAAAGAGGAGGGTGTGGTGAATACAGAGGAAAGGCCCTGCGGAGGATTGTCATCGCCAATTAACATGGTCGAGAGTCATCGCGAGCGCCGCACTGGCATCTTTGATGCCATCTGCAATGCTGCTGAGAGGTTTTTCCATAACCGCCATATTTACCGCCGAGCGTATGCGTCATGATCGTATGCGTGACTGTCACCATGATCAGCCGGTCACCAGGCGCGTCAATGTCAGCCTCCACGTCCACGCCCACACATCTACTCATCCTCTCGAACCCCGCCTCCACCATCGATCCAAATCTCACTACTACCCCTACCCGTCTCGCGTGTGCACGCTCTCCCATATCCCTCGCCTTGCCCAGCTCCATCCGCGCCTACGAGCGTACCGATTCTATCTTCTCCCAGAAGGCTAGTGATGATGAGGAGGAGGAAGACGATGGTGACAACCAAGATGCCCTCCGCCGCCGACTCCATCTCATGGCCTTCCCAACGGTACCTGTCTCCTCCGGCACCTACATCATCTCCGCCCACACCGCCATATCGCTTAAAATCCTGCCCAACGCCGACTCGGCACGAGCGCGGGCAATGTCCATCTCATCCGGAGCCTGCATCAGGAGCTGCGACGCCGGCAGTTGTCGTCCCGACTTCAGGACGAACAGAAGTTCTGGGTTTACCGCCTAGTCGTCCTACTCGCGCTGAGTCGCGTTGGACGGGGTAGGTAACGGCGCGAAACTCGAAAGCCAGAAGCACGCAATCGTCGGGAATGTGTCCTCACAATTCCTGCAGTCCTTGTCGACGGCCTCATCAAACTCGCCCGCCCAATGGTCTGCTATCCTGGTAGCTGTCAGTTAGGATTGGTGACTTTGAGGATGAGAACGAGGATAAATACGAGGCGTGGTCGTGGAGGGGAGTGTATCATTACCACCCATGGCCTCCCTGCTGAGTAGACCTCTTACTCCTACACTCCCATCACCCTTCCCCAACTAACATGATCATCACCATCTTTTTCTTCTTCACACCGTGTTATTAACATCCACCCCGAATATTTGACTTGAAACAATTCATGTTCGTAAAAAATCAGTGTACAGCATCTACATAACACCACAGCCACCATTCGATTTGCTACCAGCTCCCAAGACAGACTCCGTTTCTGAGATCACAACAGTTGGAGTATCACCCTTATTGAGAATCTATTTTCGATCGCAACATATATCCTGGTCTTGTCTATATAATGTGACGCATTCTTATCCAGATCTAGTACGATCTCTCAACCCAGGCCTCCTCACATGGTTTCCAAAAGTAGGCGCATTTGTACCTCTGAGAACACGGCCAGAGCCGTTCCCAGGCCCAAGCCATCAAATTTAATGTCACTGATTACCTGATAGAAGAACTAAAAGGCCAAAAAGAACGAGTGCTTGATCCAATCGCCTTTGTCGGAACCGTGGTCCTTGAGGACGAATCTTAAACCCATTTTGAGGAACCCGTTTTGAGGACACTTTGTGTCAATGCATGGACTAATTATGCGAATGCACAAGGCTCCCGCAGGCGATAAAAGTCGTTGGTTTCGAATCCTTGGTCTTCTGAAAAAGCAATCGACATCAGAGAACACACAATCTCCCTACCGGCCCCATTGTCGAAGTGTGTACTATCATTGGCGTTGCCACCTCTTGATATTTTGGGAGTCCTATCAGTTTTGGACTTTAAAAAGATGTGCTTATGAGCAATTGGTACAACAGATAAGGCGTATCTCAAATTTGAAACTTGCGCGAATGTTCTACACGACCCGCTGTGACACCAACCCTATTCTTCCGCCAGTAGATCCACATGATCAACAGAGTCACCGGTATAGATCCCGCATATAGCAGTAGAATAGCCAGGAATGACCGAGTATATCTCGGAGCATCTCTCGACTGGAATAACTGCTGACCTACCAAGCCACCCAGGTTGCTCCCAATCACCGTCATTGCAAGCCCAATACTCCTTTTCGCAGCTGTTGTAGAGTTGATATTAAGCCAAGCATCGTTCAAACCCTGCGCGAGAGCGTTTCCCGAGGAAAGTAACGTGAAGACTGTGTACAGGGTCCATCTGGTCGCCGTCCCATTGTCAATGGCATAGAGTGCAGCCGCGAATGCGATAGCATAGATGAATGACACGATGCACCAGGGACCGCGGAGATGTGTCTTGTCTGACGCAAAGGCTATTGCAAAACTTAGAACAATGACGCCGAAGCTACTGACGCTATTGAGGAGGTTCGCCTTTGTAGTGCTGAAGCCGAGACTCTTGATAATCGTAGGACCGTATAGCTGGAGGCCACCCTTAGGAGCCAGCGAAAGCATGTTTAAGATGCAGTGCAGCCAAATGAGTGGATCGGTTAAACTGTCGAGAATCCCGCGCCAGTCCAGAGTGGCCTTTTCCTCTGAGCGAGAGGAGTCGGCACGGGTGATCCGCGCTTGCATGATGGAGCGCTCATCTGCACTGAAGAAGTCAAAAATGTTGTGAAGAGGCGCCGTTCGGGAAGAGCTGCGTGGAAGGAACAGAACGAAAATGAAAGGGACGACAAGTGTGATTGATCCCTCGACTGCAGTAACACTCATCAGTACCTGCAAGTAGATACACGAGGAAAAGAAAGACGTACTGATGAACAGCCACTGCCAGCCTGAGAGCCCGTGGGCACCGCCAAGTCTCAGAATACCGGCCGCAATCAGAGATCCGAGCGCGGCGGCGAAGTAGTTCCCAAAATAAAAAATAGCTGTCCTTCGCGCCAGCTCCTCTTCGGTGTAGAACAAGGCAAGCATATACTGCGCTCCAGGAATATAGCCGCCTTCGAAGATGCCAAGCAGGAAACGTGTGGCGTAGAAGCTGGACAGGCTGGTGCACCATGCCTGTGTAAGTGCGATGACACCCCAAATCGCCAGCTGAATCGTCAGCCAAATCGGGGCGCCGATTTTCTGAAGGAGGAGATTGGCAGGAATCTCGGCTATGATAATCCCGGCAAGCATAAGCTGGTTACCACTGTTGACTTGGTCGGACGTGATATGCAAATCCTCAGTTAACGTGTCCGACAGCGCGTTGCTGATATTACTTCGGTCCAGTTGGAGGACAAAGAAGCCCAAGACTAGGAGGGGCAGTAGGTAAAGGTCCAATCTAGGAAGGTTAACGGGCTTTTCAAGAACTACACGGAGAACTGTGCAAATGGATAATCACTTACTTCCACACGATGGCAGACTCTTCCTTCTCAGACCATCTGACCATTTCATCGTCCGTTTGTTGTGTGGATTCCGCTAAGCCTTGATCTAGGCTCTCCCGGACTTGACACTTATCATTAATCGTCGGCGAAGGAGGCGAATCTCCGCCATGCACTTGAGGGGTTTTCATCCCGACACGGAAGCTTGACGGCGGGGTTAGAAACGAGAGAAGTGTTGAAACGAGATCCTATCCCAGCGTCGGGCACAGGCTCGAGACTTAGCCGTAGTACCTTCTTTGACAGATATATACACACATATATATATAGAGTGTGTGTGTATGGGTATCGTGTCAAGGCACCGGGGTCACACTGATAACGCTGCTGTCTCCAGAGACATCTCTGGCACTAGTACAGGACATCAAGTACAAGCTTTGTAGAAATGAATGCTCTTCGGCATAGCCTTATCTCGGCCTTGAGCGACAAGCGGGTAGAAGGAGTGGAGCCGAACCATCGGAACGGGGGTCCGCGTCGGCGTTGAGCGTCGGCTTTGAGCGTCGGAGACGAGCGTTCTGAGCCGCACGGCACAAGGGCGATCTACCACGCAAATAAAGTGAACCAAATTATGTCCTCACCATCTCATCTTGAGCCCATCTAGTCTCTATTACCAAGAAGGCGTGCCAATTTCTATCGACAACGTCCAGTATAGATGAAGCAATGTCAACCAATCCCTCGAAACCGAACATCGTCCTTGTCTTAGCCGACAATCTAGGCTGGGGCGAACTCGGATGCTATGGCGGAGGCCTTCTGCGGGGAGCCGCAACCCCAAGAATCGATAAGCTTGCGACGGAGGGTCTTCTCCTGCATAACTTCAACGTCGAGAGCGATTGCGTGCCCACCCGCAGTGCCTTGATGACGGGCCGCCATCCTATCCGAACGGGTTGCCGCCAGAGCGTGCCAGCCGGGTTCCCGCAGGGCCTTACGTCTTGGGAGACGACACTTCCCGAGGTTCTCAAGAAGGCCGAATATGCCACAGCTCATCACGGGAAGTGGCACCTTGGGGATATCGAGGGCCGCTATCCAAGTGACCGGGGCTTTGACGAGTGGTTTGGAATCCCGCGGACAACGGACGAAAGTCAATTTACGAGCGCGATCGGTTACGAGCCAGAACTCGCTGAAGTACCTTACATCATGCGAGGTACAGCCGGTCAGCCGTCCGAGAACGTCTGTGTCTACGATCTGGAGAAGCGGAGATTGATCGACCAGATGCTCGTGGAAAGGTCGCGAGACTGGCTCTCACGAAAAGCCCAGTCCGGAGAGGCCTTCTTTCTCTATCACCCCCTGGTGCACCTGCATTTCCCTACGCTACCACACCCGGACTTTTGCAGGCAAGACGCGTCAGGGGGACTTTGCCGACTCGATGTCAGAAATGGATTATCGCGTCGGCGAGATCATCGACCACCTTGACTCTATGAGCCCTGAGATTCGAGATAACACGGTCTTCATCTTTGCCTCGGACAATGGCCCCGAGTTCCGCCCGCCGTATAGGGGCACTGCTGGTCCGTGGATGGGCACCTATCATACCGCTATGGAAGGTAGTCTACGGGTGCCATTCATCGTCCGATGGAAGGGGCACGTGCCGCAAGGGGTTACAAGCAACTCTATCGTCCATGTCACGGATCTGTTCACTACCATCATCTCCATGGCTGGAGCACAGGACTTCCTACCCAAGGACCGGCCCATCGACGGAGTCGACCAAACAGCATTTTTTCAAGATCCATTGAAGAACCCCTCGCCGAGACAGGGTTTCCTGTTTTATATCAAGGAGGAACTGAGAGCTATAAAATGGAGGGATTGGAAACTGCACCTTGTTTGGGAGCCGAAGGTTAACGAAAGCTCGGGCAAATTGGAGTCTCCATACTTATTCAATGTTGTGCGGGACCCCAAAGAAGAGTCAGATATTCTTCCTTTCAACACATGGGTCTTGCAACCGGTTCTGAAATTGAGAACGGAGTTCGAGAAGAGTCTGAAGGAAGACCCCGCACCTCCAGATCCGCTCAAAGGGCTGTAGGCCATGGACAAGGTTCTATATGTACTGCTGTGGTGGCCAGTATGGCTGACCTCGGGGCATGGAATGTAGGTGGGTTCGGAGGTTATACACATACAAGGGCACCGCCCTCTTCTTATTTTCTCGGCATAGATAGGAGGACAAGTAAAAATTTCCCTTTTCTCTGTCTATGTGTCTCTCTTTCTTTTCTCCTTATTTTGTTGAGTCCCTTAGATGAGTCCAAGATAGGCTTTGTACCCTATTCTTGTGCCTTTGCAGCCTTCGTTCGTTGTCGTTTTTCTAACTTTGGCACGCTTGGGTCGTCAGGGCCCTTGCCCATTGCTCCGGCATTGGCCCTTTCGTGCGGCTGCATCCGAGGTCTGGTTCAGTATCAATATTTGTCAATTTTATTTTGATAAATTATAAAACATCTACCCTAGTTCCCGTTGAACAGGTCTAGTACCCATGTGTTTAACCAATCACTGCCCCCACAATTTCCGCTCAAGTCAATAGCACCTTGAACGTAGTCATTTTCCATGGCCAAGAGGCGCTCAAACGCATCTCTATAAGGTTTACCATTGGGATACCTCTCGGCCATCCCCCAGAGAATCTTTGAGCACTCTCCGATAGCGCCCTTGACAGCGGCCATGTCTAAGACGAGAGCCGGGCGCCCGGCGGCCATTCGCGAGCAATGCAGAAGAGCAGCTCCCACGCGGAAGAGATTGTGCATAGAGCGCCAGTAGAAACGGAGGGTACCTCTTTCGAACCCATATCTATAATTAGTGACACTGGCAGTCGCATTTTTGAGCCAAGAAGCAAATATCATCGTCCGACGAGTTCGGTAGATGTCGCGAGGGGTAGTAAAGCTGAGTGAGGGAGGTCACAAGAAAGCCCTCGAAGACGCCTACAGGCGCTAGAGATGATTCGGCATCGTATGGTGGGGTCTCTTCATACCACTTGCGAAGCCGCTGTCGCATCTGTAACCGCCAGGCTTCGTAGCTAAGAGTAGCGCCGTTGGAATGCTTCTTCTGGTTCAGCGTAGTGTACATCTCCGATTCTAGTTGTCGAAATTTAACAAGATGAGTTGCCAGATCCTGTGTGCTCCCGGAAGCCCCGGGAATGAGATCCGTTTCTATAGCTTCGTCGGGTATAGAGAAGGGGCGGTAGAGTACCGGACAGATATTTCTCTCGAATGTGTAAGTTGCCCAGAAGAGACGCTTGCGAGTAACCACCTCTTCCTCTTTTCCCAGACGGCCGGTGCCGGGCTGATGCTGCTCCTTATGCAATCCTAGATGGATTGCGAGCCTAGTGGCGAGGCCAATAAAGTGCCACACGCCTCGCAAGTTTGACTCGAAGGATTGGTACTAGATAATCAACAGGGAAGCCTCCAGTTGCTGGAGAGTCTCCCCACCGAACATACTTTGATTCGTCGCCAAGAGTCGAGCCCCTGTAGTGAAGTATGCCTCGGACTTGGAGAGAGGAAGCGATGGGTCCGCCCGGTTCAGAAGTCGGATGGCTATGGCGAAAACCATGCAAAGCCGGAACTCATCGCGCGGATCATATCGGTTACACAGAGCCGGATCATTGTATATCGTATTAAACGTCGTGAGGAAGTGTTCTCTGGACAGGATTGGTGAGAAGAAGTCCGAGTGCTCAAAGTAAGCGTCGACAAGCTTGTAAGCCGACTCTTTAGTCGGTTTGGGTAGTTCGGCATCACGGGGAAGCTCTGCCAGGAGCTGTTCGTATCGAGAAAAGTTATGATCGTACAGACCGGTGACGGGTTGATAGTTAGCGGCGTTTTGCCCTAGATAGGGAACCAAAATTCGCTGTATCAGTTCGTTGGGGAGGTCTCCCTGAGCCGTCGATGATGGGCCTGATAATGACAAGGCTGATGCATGAAGAGTTCCAGCGCCCACATCATTGGCAGGTCTCTTGCTACTGGCCTCCAGTAACATGTCGTTGTCATGTCCTTGGATTGCATGCGCCCCCGTGTCCGTGTCTGCTCCGGCTTCTGACATGGGTGCATCTTGGTCATAATCGCGGATCCCATGAGATATCAAAGACTTCTCCAGATGAGCGATACGATCCTCGAGGCTTCTGATATAGCTGTTATCTTGCCAAAATTAGCTTCTAAGGGAAGGAGACCAGAGGAAAATGCTCTATCCTGGGAGCCGAACCTCCTTGGCAGTGTGCGCCCGTCGAAGTCTACACTAACGCAGACTACACCCGCCCTCGTACACGCTGCGCATGCGGGCACGTTCTGGTCACACCTCTGCTTCCGAGACTTGCACCTTGCACATGCTGTCAGATTGGAGCGGCGCACGTTCGAGCGCCTGGAGGAAGACATTCCGGACCAAAAGGAGTATTGATTCTGGCATAAAAGATTCCTCATACGCAAGCACGAAGGAATATATGGCGTATAGGGGCCGTTTTCGATGACGACAACATGCCAGGTGCGGGACCTGGATGGCTGATGATGAAAATATCATGAATTCACAGTGTTGTGTTGGGATGAAGTCAATCGAAGCTTCAACGCTAGAGCGCGAAGGGACTAGAGCTACGGTCTAGGGTTAGGGTAATTAGCTCATCCGTGTGGCAGAGTCAGTATGGCTTTTTTCAAGGAATGAATATCACATCAATGGAAAGGATTTTATTTGATGCTGTCTCTCTGTGAGGGCAACTGAAGTCGATCAACGCTACAGAAGAAAAGAAAAGAAGAGAGAAAGAAAGCCAGCTACTCCGGCTGGGGCTATCTGGGTGCTGGCTTCTGGCTGGGTGGGCCATGCACAGGCTATTATCTTTAATATGGCTTTTACGCTTAATTGATGTAGATGTATATATAGACAATTTACAAATAAAAAGTCCAGTGAGTGAGTTTTAATAAATTGAACTAGTTACTGAAAATCAATTGCTTGCTGCAAGTGATATTGTTCCCAGACTGCTGCTTGCATTAACATAATGTTTAAACCTTTTTTAATAAGTGACGTGCGAATACTATACTAATCCTATACTTAAATGATTTAAAATTAGCACGACTAGCTATCTCACAATAATGTCTATTATTATAGCTATCCACATCTCACGCAATGAAAAAAATTAAAGAGGAGAGGATCGCAGTTTTCAGCAGGTCAGTCTCGATACTTCCTACTAGATCATATCGCCGGAGTACTGAGAATACGGGCAGCAGATTTCTATCGGAGCGGTGGAAGTCTCATGAGTTCTTTGCGCAGAGGTCACTGAGATCTCACGACATGGAGGACGACGTTCTATTATTTAGCTCCTTCCACTTGCAACACCATCTTGAAGAAGTGGGCAAGGCACTGACGACTAGAGCAAACTGTACCTAGCCAACTTATGCCAATTATGAGATAGGTAACTTTGGGAAACCTCCCAGTGTTTCGGTTGTCTTCTGCAGAAAGTTTACGCATCACGAGCAACTTAGCCCCACACACAGGAAGCCGGCTTCTCTCACCTGCCTCAGCTCTCTTTGAGGCAGAAGTCGAGGTTCGTTGACAAAAGTGATAAATGTAGGTGGACTAGATGCAACCGAATTCCTATCCTAATATTCACTTGAAATTTCGCCCCTCCAATAGTACTAACTCACGTGGTCCTTAATAGACCGGCACCTGGATAGAGTCTAGGGTCGGAAACCAGATATCGATAGCATCCTGGCTAGGGTATATAAGAACGGGCACCGTTGAGTTTAAATGCCACCGTGGCCGCAGCGGGAAGCTGCAGATGTCCTATCTCGTCCCTTCTAGCGGTGCCCCCCCCCCCGGGACGGCAGCATTCAGAGTGGATTCGCCAGTCTTTATTTTGTAATTCACAGGACTGCACTAGCTGCCTGTGGAACTAAAAAAACGTAGAGTGATATTCATTACGGTACCATCGAGCCAACCATTGGTCACTGCATAAACAGTGACAGACTCCACATTAGGTTAGAGATAGTCAGCCGCAGGCAAAGAGGCCTTGACGCTCTCGACAGTGCAAATATCGTCAAGTGCTCAGGAAGCCGCTCGGGAAACGGTGTCTACGGCTATGCTCAGAGAGACGCGGCGCGGCCTTATGGTGACGAGTTCCTACAGTATGGGCAGAGAAATATTATCAGGAGGCTTAAGGGGTGAATGACTAGTGGAATAGTATCGAGTTGCGCTTTAGCACCGAAGCAGCATCAAGGCGCGGAGTCCCAATGCGTGAGGATTCAAGGAGTAGACATCATTAAACTACTTGATCAAAAGCATCGCGCAGAGTAAATTGCTCTGTTTTTTTCTTCGTATGGAATAGCTTGACATTACGCTCGCACAGCGTTTCGTGCTGCCCTTCTCATCGAAGTAGCACCCGAATTAATTATGAAGCAGGTATGGTGGAGGCTAGCGCATCTCGCCAGGGTTGATACCGACGATATCAACAAGTCAACCTCGGTAGAGATGACATAAACCGAGGCGTGGGCGGAGGGTGAGTGTTCCTGGGCAAAGTATGGTGGGCGGGATCACTCGGCCGAGCAGTACCCAGCCTAGTAACTCAGGTCCGAAGTTAAAGTAGGAGCAGCAGGGGGAGAGACAGGTAAAGCTGAAGGGCAACAGCGATGATGTCGAGGACGTTCCGTCACCCGAGATAATTGACTGTTGTGTGAGTAAATAACTCTCAGCCTTTCATCGTCAAGAATACTTTATGCATGCCAACCAGCTTTGAAATCATGCTTGGCTATCCAGTCCCCCCCCCCTCTCTTTCCCCCCAAGCATTGGATTCTTATTATCTTAAAATCGGAGCAGTGATCGCTGTGCTCTATGCCGCGCGCTAGTAAAGCGGCGCGCATGTTGTGTGGTGCGCATAGTTTCACCCCACAATCATCCCCGACTTGGTCTGCCCTCCCCACCCCCCCTCATCGTCATGGGCATCTCCAAATCAAGATAAGCCGAGCTCTCGAGGATTTCCTTTCTAGTAAATTTACATCGCTACCCTCCTGCATTTGGCTTATGTTCATACGTACCGTACAGCAACATAAAAATTTACTACCATGAATCCGCAAGACTCATTTGTTTGGACGGCTTTGCAGCCGGGATCCTTCTGGGCCCGGAAACGCACTGTCGTTCTCAAGAATACGATCCCATTCCAGCTGGATATGCTCAAGTCCACGGGGAGGTACGATGCATTTGATCTACACCGGCATCCTATCTACGACGACGAACCCGCCACATGGCCCGTCCCCAAACATCTCTTCTGGGACTCGGACGTCGGGAAATGGATCGAGGGCCTTGCTTACTTTGGCGACCTCGAGAAGGGCGACAATACTCCTCTCGACCAAGCTGTCGAGGATCTCGTCGAGAAGATCAAAAGGGCTCAGCAGGAGGACGGCTACCTAAATATTCATTTCACCGTCGTAGCGCCCAAGGAACGCTTCTCGAACCTGAGGGATATGCACGAGCTGTACAATGCCGGCCATCTTATCGAAGCTGCTCTGGCTCACCAGCTACGCTTTAGATCGGACCAACTCATGGGGCCGATGGAGAAGTACATCGACCTGCTGCATAAGACCTTCGGGCCTGGCGAGAATCAGATACACGGTTACCCAGGTCATCCCGAGATCGAGCTGGCTCTGATTCGATTCTACAAGCGGACCGGCAATGAGAAGGCTGTGGAGCTCGCTCGGTATTTCGTTGAGGAGCGAGGCAACACCACCGGTGCGAATGGGAGGCACTATTTTGACGTTGAAGCTGAAGCACGGGGCGAGAGCGAGCACACCGCACCCTCATACTATCCCGCCGCTCGAAGCTACTGGTAATTACCTCTATCTATAGGGGTCGTTTATTTGAGAGTAGGACTATCGACTAAACAGTGAGCATAGGTATAATCAGGCACATAAGCCAATCATCGAACAAGAAACCATCGAGGGTCATTCCGTTAGGGCAATGTATCTTTTGACCGCCGTCGCCGACTTGGCTGTCCTTGATCCCAAGACATTTGGCCCAAAATATCTGCCTGCGCTGCGGCGACTATGGAGCAACATGGTGAACCAAAAGATGTACCTGACAGGTGGAATCGGGGCCATCAAGCAGTGGGAAGGCTTCGGAATCGACTACTTCCTGCCTCAGTCCACTGATGAGGGCGGATGTTACTCCGAGACTTGCGCGGCGATCGGCATTATGATGCTGGCAGAGAGGATTCTACAGGTGAGTCATCGTCTACTACCAAGTGCTAGTCTTTGCATAACATGTGTACTTGATGAGGACTGACATGGCCCAGATCGACCTCGACGGTCAATACACTGACATCCTCGAGCGCGCCTTGTACAACGCTATGCTCACGGGGATGTCCGTGGACGGCAAAGCCTTCACCTATGTTAACCAGATGGCTACCTCGGAGGAAGATGCGTCCAACAGGCGCGAGGAGTGGTTCGAATGCGCGTGTTGTCCGCCGAACGTCGCCAGAGTTCTTGGGCAAATCGGAGGCTACCTGTGGACTGCCAAGACCAACTCGGACACCTCTGCTACCGTGAATGTTCACCTGTACGCTGCTGCTTCGATCGACTACACGTTGGAAGGCAGCCATAACAAATTCAAGTTAAGCCAAAAGACCAACTATCCATGGGAGGGCGCCGTCGACTTCGAGCTAGAGAACTCCTCGGGCCTTGAAGTCAACATCAACATTCGGATACCGGCGTGGGCTGGCGATGCTTGGGAGGTAAGATTCAAGTTCACTGTCAGCTATTTAAGGACTTTCGACTAACTTCATCCTTTAAATCTAATAGGTCACTCCTAAACCACCGTCCACATCTGTGAATCGGCAATATCTGCACCTCGACGCCACATACCTCAAGAAAAACCCCAAATTCAAGCTGACCGTACCACTCGCGCCCCGCCTCCTCCGTCCCCATCCCTACACGAGCCAGCGCATCGCCGTCCTCGCCCGCGGACCTCTGATCTACTGCGTCGAAGATGTCGACCACCCCTGGGTTGCTGACCATTTCAAGTCCCTCGTGCTTGCTCCGGGCATCACGCAGGGAGATACGCTGGGCAGACAAGTTGTCGAGGAGACCAAGACGGATTTGCCACTGGGCGAGCCCTATATTGGCATCACGCTGAAGAATGGCGGGCTTGTGGTTCCGCAGGAGGAATTAGCGCCTGCATTGGAGGTTTCAGGCCTCCAGGCACTTATAAACGGCAAGGACAGCGTGGATCTTCACTTTGTGCCGTATTGGGCGAGGGCGAATAGGGGTGGGAAGCACCAGATGCGCGTCGGCATTAGAACATTGGATTGATTGGTGTTTTATTTCCACATGTGGGTTAAGACTACTAGATTGCTCTCAAATAGCGTTTGGATAATTACATACCGTATCGCAGACATATTCGATTTTCCAAGTCAACCGTCCCAAGTCACACCACCACCTCCGTCCGCTCCCCTCAATAGATGGACCCCTGACTAGCCTACAAAAACCCAGATTTGAAACACACATAAGATACAATGATATAATAGTATAGCACTGTTATCTCTAGCATTCTATATGCGTCACATGATCTGCTGAGATGTAGCATGGTCCTGTTTCTCCGAAATCGAGCCCACGACGGACTTTTCGGTTTCGACGACGGCGAACTGATCGACTTTTGTGTACTTAAACTTACGGGCAGGTACGTGGTTATCGAACATGAGATCAATCTCGCCAAAGGTACGATCTTTGGTCTCGGGCAGGCGGAACCAACACCAGATATTGCACAGGAGGTTGGTACCGGCGTAAAAAAGACCAGCTTTCGCGCCCCAGTTCCAGGCTAGATGACACGTACCTATCAGTTGAAGGGTCCTCGATTGGCTTCCGCAGAAGTGACTAAAGAGACTTACCGGTTGCCGAAATCATGCGAGGAGTGACTGAGTTGCTGAAGATGCCGGTCAGGTTGTAGACGAACCGGCCGATGGTAATAGTCTTATATCTCAGCCTGCCGGAGGGTGTCTCGGCGACGATGGGGTAGCAGACGGGGCCAACGGTGGTCATATTGGCCAGGGTGGAAATGACAAGCAGAATACCGATGGCCAGCTGGGCTTTCGTGCTGCTGTTGTGGAAACCAAGAGCACCGATGGCGACGAGACAGCAGAACATGAAGGCCATCCCACCCATGTACAGTGTGGCGCGTCCCAGGCGAGGCATGAGTAACCAACAGATCATACCGCCAATGATGTAGCTTGCAGAGAGAGATATGTTGAGGTCGAAAGCCTGGACTTCGTTGAAACCAGCAGCCTCAAGGAAGACGACCGAGTAGCCGAGGATGGCGTTGCCGCAAAGAATCTGAGCAGCCCAGACAACGCAGTTAATCTCAGTACGGCGGAGGTTGGTTCCTCTAAAGCAGTCGGCAAAGGTGGCGTTCTCTGTCTCGCGCTTCTCCAGCTCTGTGGTGTAGACGATGTAAGCTAGGGAGGACTCGACCTGCTGATCACGCTCGGGGGTGTCCTGGCGCAGCCTGGTGAGCGATCTGCGGGCCTCATCGTGCTTGCCGCGACGAATGCAGTTCCATGGAGACTCGGGGGCGAGGTAAGCGGCGAGGAACAAAGGGACAGGCCAGATCCATTGTATGGCGAAGGGGAGCTTCCATCCGAGGTCCCCAGAGACATTGACGACGGCACGGACGACACCAGACGAGAGCAGGATGCCGGCTCCCCAGCACATGCAGACATAAGCGGTCACGTAAGGCCGGAGAACTGTGGGGACGACTTCGGACGCGTAAGAGGTCGAGAGAGTCTGGAAGACACCCCAAGGGATTCCGCACATGAATTCCCCCGAAAGCGAGGACGGAGAGCGATGGCGCGAAAAAGGGAATGAAGATAGTGATCATCATCCAAACCATAAAGAACATCATCGTACGACGACACCCGAACCTGTCTTGGGTATACGTGTTGATTGCCAGGCCGAGCAGTTGTCCAACGAGGGCTGAGTTGGACAGGCCGGACTGCCACTCTGCTGAGATGACGTACTCCTTGAGTGATGAGTCGTAGGTTCCGAATCGAGTTTGGAATTGAGTTTGTCCGTAGAAGGAAGTAATCTAGAAAGATGCTTCAGTCACCACGCCCCTATCACCTGCGTGTTCTCTCTCTACCCCTTCTCCGCCCACTTCTCTCCTGGATCTACTTACAATAACCAAATCATATCCCTCCATAATCAGACTGGTCGACAGAACCATGGCCCAAAAACAAGCCTTCTTGTACTTCTTCACGGCTCCTTGGATTGTGAGCTGCCTATCAGCAGCATCGGAATCCTGGGCCTGGCGAATGAGATCATGGGTATGCTCTGAGTCAAAGTCCAGGACTTTGATCTCATCCCGAGTAGGAACGATGACTTTCTCTTCCGACATGATGAAAGATGCTGCCCTCACGTGGTGTGTGGAGTAATCATAAGCCAGAAGCAAGTGATTTGATAGAAATATTGTAACCCTCCAAGAGAGCCCAGAAGCGACTTGCCGTCGGCTAGGATTCGAGAGGACATGTTTCACGTAGTAATATGTAGAACATGTTTCCTTACTACCTACATCTCTCCGCGTAGCGAAACAAAGCCACCCACAGGCGTCTCCGAAGGAGCAATTTGGGGTAAGTCCTAGGGTAGACAGAATCAGATGACAGGAGAGGCCAGCGGGCGCGGCTGTGGGGGTGGGTAGTCTTCGGCTGCGGGGGTGGTTGAAGACGTCGGCAGTGGGGGTGGTAGTTCATATTGGCGGAGGAGATTGGTGTAAGCCGAAGCGGGCCAATAGGCGCTGGCTCTACAACGGTCCATGCAGGGTCTGCTATGACCTGCTCAGACTTGCGCTGCTCCTAGAACCAAATTTCTCGGCCCAGCGCACGCGGCAAAAGCAAGTCTGTCGTCTCGGAAGTGGAGGTGGTGGAGTCTATCGATGTCGGTGACGGAGGTGATCCGGCCGCATATGGGACCTCGGGATACACAGGACATCATAATTCGCTTACTATACGGTATTAAGTCGTGCCCAGCGGCTTTCTCCTTCGTGGAATTTATCGATCGGTACTTGAAATGTCACGTAGCCCACACAACTTTCCATTGGATCATGGGATTCGTTGGCGATGTGGCATTCCCCATCTTGAGATGGACACTCGGAGATCTTTACCCGGAATTATAGCAAAGTATATAAAGTCGCTGGATTTCCTGGCAACAGGGAGCCCTTGTAGTCTACCAAGTCGGTTGTCATCGTTGAATTGGATCAGATGTATCACTGCTTATCCACTATGGCTGCCGTTCTCTGTACATGCCTTGGCATGCTTGCGGCCCAGGCCGTGGCAAATCCTCTCGAGCAGCGTCAGTCAACAGTCACGGCTGTCGTGAACTTTAGCAACAACACAGGATCCCCCCAGCACCTCGCTGCCGGCACCCTCTATGGCCTGCCCGACGACACAACGCAAATTCCTACCGATTTCTTCACTGACATGGGCTGGAACTACGAGCGAGCCGGTGGTGCCCAGACAACCGGCAAGGGCTGGATCTGGGGCCTCACCGCATACCAGTAAGTCTTTTACACGCCTGACGCATATTTATGTCTTAGCGAGACATGCAGTCCATTAATGATCATCTCAAAGGGAGCGGTTCGCCACAGTGCTCGACAATTATGAAACAACCATGGCCCACGGCGGTACCTTCATCCTGCTGATCCACGACCTGTGGGGCGCGGATGGCACTCAGAACTCTTCTGCGCCGTACCCAGGTGACGATGGGGACTGGACCAGCTGGGATGACTACCTCACTCAGCTCTTCTCAGACCTCAACGCCAACAGTATGACCACCAAACTGGTGGTTGACATCTGGAATGAGCCCGACCTTACTGCTTTCTGGGATCGTACCCAGGATCAGTACTTGGAGATGTGGGGACGGACGTACTACAGGTGGCGGTAAGTTGTAAATATGGCGGGCCGGGTATGATTACTCCTACCTAAGTAGGTATGCTGACGGTTGTGACGTTTTGTACAGCGCTGAATATGGGACCGCTGTCCTCCTCTCCGGCCCTGCCAGCGCCGGTGAGCCCCTGACTTCCAACACCTGGTGGCAAGCCTGGGCCTCATTTGTTGCCTCCAACGACAGTGTTCCAGACCAGTACGCATGGCACATGGAGGGCGGCGGCGGAGACTTGCTGTCTGCCTATGGCGGCCTGGTCGCCACCCAGAAGGAGTACGGATTAGCCGCCAAACCTGTAAATATCAACGAGTACGGCGTCTATGATGAGCAGGTTCCCGCCGGTTCTGCATGGTGGATTTCACAACTCGAGCGTATTGGTGCCCATGGTCTGCGCGGGAACTGGCTCAGCGGCTACGAGCTCCATGACTTTCTAGCTTCGCTCCTGAGCAAGCCTGATAACCCCGACAACGGCGACTACTCGGCAACAGCAACAGGATATTACCCAAATGGTGATTACCAGGTGTACAAATACTACTACCAGAACATGACCGGCTACCGCGTCGGCACCACTCCTTCGTCCGACTTGAAGCTGGACGCTTATGCCACCGTCGGCTCCAGCTCCGCAATTGTGCTGGTCGGAGTACGCATCACCACCGGCACCTGGGAGCTGCAGCTTAACGACCTGTCCTCCATCGGTCTCCCCACCTCGGGAACCCTCAATGTCCAGACCTGGGGCTTCCCAGTCGCTTCTGACGTCCACTATGGCGAGGTCGATGGGCCCACAAACCTTGGTATATATGGTCACGCTTACACCGATAACACGGTCACCTTTCCCGTTTACCAGACTGACACGACGACCGCCTATGCCTTTGAGTTCTCAATTTAAGAGAGCAAGACCTGACTATTGGAGAAAAGACGAGTGGGCGGATGAAGTTTATTTGACGTGTAAATATAAATAAGCCGTGGATCTATTTTTCAGATACTCCCTAGGGATGTGATACATATTTTATTATCTTGTACCGCAAGTTCACAACGAAAGATATGTAATACATACGCATACAAAAAGAAAGGCACGGCAAGGCAGGCTGCATATCGCGAGTGTGGCGATATAAAAAATTGTCGAGGTATCAAGGAGATGCCGACCCACGTGCCTGCCTAGAATTCGATCCCGTCTGACGCCACTGGCTGTCCTGTTCACAGACAACAATAAGCCGCGTGAGGACGTGCAGATATCGGGATCGAATGGGCCATTTATCCAAGGTGTTTAGCAGCTTACACCCCTCGCGTAGCATCCGCAGCGGGCCGCTAGGGGCGGTGATATTGCCGACGCCCATGATAGTCGCATTCATGGACCTCCCGCGCTTGATGAATATCTGGACCAGTTCGTCGTCCGTTGGTCGGTCTAAACGGATGGAAGATATGTCTTCGAGGTCGGATGACCATTCTCCGTCCTCGTGCGGACTGGTGTTGATGGATGCCCGTGATGACGTGTTCAGCTGCTGGGGTGGACAAAAGCTGCCGTAGGCCCAAACCACCAAGGTAGCTAGGAACACCTTGACGGGTTCGAAGAAGGCGTCCATGGAATAGCGTCGGATATGCCAGAAGAAGACGCCACAATGGACCAGCGCAAGCCGTGCTTTGTACTGGTCGTCCGTGATCCATTTCTGTACTTCCTGGCACTGCTCCTTGAATCTCTCCGCGGCCGGGCCATGTTTAACATTCCCCGATACCAGCGACTCGGCCAGCTCACGTATGGTCTGGTACGGTGAAAGCAGGACTAGTCGAGCAAAATGTAGGTGCAAGACGGTCGAGTTCTCGGTTCCGGTCTTGGCAATCTCGCTATTTGCGATCCAGTGAAGCACATCTAAGCAATCGCATGCCGCATTTCTCCACTGATTGTAGAGAGGTATCTGAGGTAGCCAGGATGGACCGGTGAGATCGCGCGACTCAGCACTTCCTTTTTGTGCCGAGGGAGTCCAGCGAAGTAAAGGTCTGTTGAAAGATCTGGATACATCCCAGGTCTGACAATATAGGCCGTGAATCGTCAGAACTTGGGCAAAATCTCCGATTCCCGGAAGGAGCCGCTTCTCCACGTATAATACCCTCAATGCCTTTTCCAGAGTGGGTTGCTTGATAGGGACCTGTATCTGGTCTGTCTCGGCCTCCCAAATGTCTTCTGTGCAGGGCAGTGCTATGTTAGCAAAGTCCAGTAGCAAAGCTGACGGCGCCCCGAAGTGATAGCGAGACATGCTCTCGACAAGCCAAATTGCATGACAAAGGCGACGCGCGCTCTCCAAAAGCTCCCAGCGTCGCCAATCTCGAGAGTCAATCTCGCCCCGCAGAGCTGCGGGTTGAGTCCTGTACAATGACTTGTACTCGCCGACAAGTTCCTCAAGTGCTAGCGTTTTGTATCTCTCAAGCCGTCTCGAGCCGCAATACGCTAAGCCAATGTAATTGAGGAGTTTCGACTGGACCACACCAAGTGACTCTATTGTCATAGTTCCAGTCGAGAACACGGCTCGCTGTTGTTGCAAGACTCTCCGGAGAAATTCGTGGAGAGCCACTGCCAACTCCATGTCTCCCATCTCGAGATACTGACTTCCGATTGCCGACATGGCTAACTTGACAACCCAGGAAGATGTTTCGCCACTGATCAGCTCAAGTCGCATCAAAGGTAGTACCCCGGGGTCAAAATGTCGTCTGTAAAGTGCCAGTAGCGTCGCGAACGTGGGTATGGGCGGAAGCTCAGTGGACAAGAAAGGCCCATCATTGATGGTGCCATTGGGTGGTAGACAGCAATCTTGAAAGGCTTGGCTCATCATACGATACTGCTCAAGTGTGAATGGTTGGATGCGGGTGCTTGGAAGGTCTTGCGTGAGGACGTTTGGCAGCGGAGTCAGCATAAAGCTGAAGCGGTCAGGCTCTGGCGGCATCACCAGCAGCTCTGGACAAGCGCGAGGCGATCCTCTCGAAGATGCTTCGCTGAATAGCCGATTGGCATACCGTCCGTTCCGAGGCTTTCTAGCACCCCTGTTGTCCACATAAGCTGTGCCAGACGTTTCGGCGTCAGCTGAATCCGGAAAACCCCCAGAGATCGAATGCGATTGATCGCCAATTGGCCCTATCGGCTGCGCCGTTGGTGAGAGCTGATTCGATAGGTCGTTGACGCCAGTGGATGAGCTCCAATACTGCTCGCTTGAAGCCATGGGGTTGTAGTCGAACTCGGTCAGGTCAAGGTCCATGGATGGCGAGATCCAGTTCAGGGCGGAGATCATGTGAGTATTGGCCTCATGAGGCATCAGATCGACGGGATGGATCTGCTGTTGCATAAAGACGCATGGCTCTGTCCGATGCTCTTGCATAGCGATGGCTGAATGCTGTTGCTGCACCTGCTGCTGTGCAGCAATTGTTATCGACTGCATCTCCTCACTCTGATGGTCCGTGTATTGAGGATTGGCATGAAGCGCATCTGCCCCCGTCGACGGGTCGTTACTCTCGCTGACCTCGGGGAACGTGCATGCCAGCGACTTCTTCTCGCATCGCGTGCATGGTTGAGCACCACTGCATTTTACTCTCGAGGCGGCGCAGTTCGTGCAGGCCCGAAATCTTCGCAGCGGTACATGGGGCCGATGAACATTTTGGTGGCGGTCTAGAGCGTCTCTATAATGCTCGTGGGGTCAGTCGCGCACCTCTTATGAGCGGCGGGTTCAAATCAGGACGGAACCTGGCTGGGTGATGTACTTTCGGCTGAATTTTCTACCGCAGACACGGCATATGCGATCCCTCTCCTTGGTGTGCGTCGCTAGATGTCGCTTGAGATGTTCCGCCCGGTCAAAGTGTCGTTCGCATATCGGGCAAGCCTGTCGAGAGGCTGATGGCCTTCGCGGGTGGCTTTCCATTCGAAAAGGAGGAGCATGAGCCCAAGGCTGGTGCTCAATGTTACGGTCACGTGCCTCACATGAACAATCACCACAGTCGGTCTTGGTACACCAGTGAAAACACGCCGATAGCTAATGACTTGTTGGTGTGGATGTGTGTACTGAGCACGAAGCGTGGGGTTTCCTAAGTCGCATGATCCACCTGACGTGGAGGTCCAGCCAGGTCAGCCTCAGGCGGGCTCGTTCGTCACCGCAGAATGTCTGGGTGATGCCAGGTGCCAGGCACGACCAGGTTCACGGACCGACTTGCTCCGGGCGACAAGACGTCTACCAGGCTAAGCTAGAACCAGACTAGTAGGTTTTTGGTGGCTAGTGCAGGTGCGGTTGGACAGATGTCCGGAGGAGCAGTCGCCATGGTCAACAGTGGATCTCTGCAGTCTCAACTTGCACGAGGTAGAGATTTTGCCGTCATTGACGACATTCACCCTTTTTTTTCCTTCAGTTTTTTTTTTTTTCGGGGTCGGGTAAATATCTGTCGTTTCACAGCCGTGGTAATGAGACCCATTGGTACTATCCCGGATCCCTCGACCACTGACACCTGGTTTACAGAGTGCCAGCTCTTGCTTAAACGACGCCTTCTCGAACCTCTTAAAGAGAATATTTGTTTTGGAACATTTCTACGAGGATAGTGCTGTAGCACTGAGCAATACTTTCAATCCCAAGTTTTGCTTCTGCACCTCTGACCCTAACATCGCAGCTCCAAAAACCACTACACGAGACGTCAAAGAACACTGGTTCCTGGAGGCTATCATTACTTTCTTCCAGACCCATACCCTCCGAACACGGTGATGGCCAAGGATTAGGACAGAACTCTATGTTAACATTTTGATGTTCCTTTATTAATTTCATATAACTCAAGTTGCTAAAAAATCAAGTTTTAATACTTGCTTCTGTGTCAGATGGATCAGCTTTCTGCTAGTGTGGTGCTAGCAGAGCATGGGCCCTTCCCCTCGCCCTCAAATAAGGTTGAAATAGGCTTTGTGTCGCCATTCCAATTCGTGGCCACTGCAAGAACCAGCTTCTGTGTCACCAAAGACGTACCAGCAGTCAGTCCACCTCGTTCTCGCTCTCCGTCATCGTCATCCCACCTGGCTTACTTGGGTGGACATTTCTGATAACTGAGAAGAATTATTTTGCTGTGCCGCTGCCACAACCCCGCTCGTTTCCCCTTGCGTCACCTACCAGGTTTCAACCTACCCCCCCCCCCACCCTATAAATTGTTCTTTATCTGCTACATTTGTCTTTTCCAAATTTCCAGCTTCTGCAAGATCTCACTCTTGTCACCACCGTATTCTTACTTGTCCTATTCTAGGAGCTTACAACGAAGACTACCATTTTCAGCAAGCATTCCACCTTCGCGATGACAGCGTACCCGATGAACGAAGGCGAGGTTGCCTTAGAGGTGCCGGGCGCCGGAAAGCCATGCAAGACATGGTACAAGATTCTCGGCAGACTTGAGTCTACTACAGGTCCTGTCCTCATAGCGCTCCATGGCGGGCCTGGCGCCGGGCATGAGTATCTCGTGCCTCTGGCTGACCTCTACGAGCCATACGGCATCCCCACCCTTCTCTACGACCAAATTGGGTGTGGTCGCTCTACACACCTCCGCGAAAAGATGGGGGATGCTGAGTTCTGGTCTTTTGACCTTTTCATCAAAGAGCTAGACAACCTCATCGACCACTTGAAGCTGAGGGAAAGAGGCTTCTTCCTCCTTGGTCAAAGCTGGGGCGGCGTTCTTGCCGCTTCGTATGCTATGAGCGGCCGCCAGGGGGAGAGTCCAGCTGGACTGAGAAAATTGGTCATCTCGAGCGGACCCTCTAGCATCCCGCTGTACGGTAAGTCCTGTTAGCTCATTCTGCTCTCTCTTCATTCTAGAAAAGCCTGTTATACCTTGTCAAAGGACAAGTCTCTAAGAACCATAATATCTTCTTCTGGGAACACCAAGGAAAGCATCTTTCGACTGGAGTGGCTGGCAACCTAACCTGCTATAGAAAAGGGCCTGAAAGGGCTTCTCGCCAAGCTACCGGCCGAAGTTCGGAGAACGCTCGAAGACTGCGAGAGACGAGGCGACCACGAAAGTGAAGAGTTCCAGAATGCATCCAAGGTCTTCAATGCCCACTACGTTTGTAATTTGGACCCAATGCCTGAAGAGATCATTGCTTCGTTCAAGAACATGCACGATGACCCTACTGTATACCTAACGATGTGAGTGTTCCATATAAAATGGCATTCCTAGTAGAGTGAGGTTGATCCCAAATATTTGAGCTAATTTCAATGATGACGCAGTCAAGGTCCAGCGGAATTTGTCATTGTCGGCTCCATCAAAGGCTGGGAAGGCTGGAAGGGTGGGCACAAAATTCAGGTGGAAACACTTCTCATCAACGGCAAGACTGATGAGGTTACGAACCTCAGCATGTATCCCTGGTTCAAGACTATTCCTAAGGTAAGATGGATCACTCTGGGCGGTAGCCACATGTCACATTGGGAGGATAGGGCGCACTATATGCAGGAGGTGGGTGACTTCTTGGTGAGCACGGCACCTGATGAGAGGTCTGAACTTTGAGGGAGGGATGGAAAATTTTGTTTACATAGGCATGTGAGGACCAACACGGGGACATGCCGAGCATAACAGACACTTCCATTCCTTCCCTGGCATTTTGCGGTTCAAGTCTCAGTAGAGGAGGAACCTTGGAAGGCACGATTGGCCTGGCGCACACCGTAGCTTAGTACTGGGCTATGCCGTGCTTCATTCAGCGTACGAGGCCTAAAAGTTGGTAATCAACTAGGTAGTGGAACTCAAAGACACTTTCATAGCTTATCAAGTGGCCTGCACAATCTTTGGTATGGAAATGTGAATCCTTGAGGTCTGGGGCGCAGGGGATGAGAAGCCCTAACACGGGTTCAGTTCGAAGTTCATTCCGGGTGCTACTGTATTCAGCAGGACCATCATCAAGCCTCGGCAAAATTCTGAATTGGGACTCTTGCTCTTGAGTTGTGGAAAGAGTTATGAAAATTTGGAGAACGACTTACCAGCTTTGTATGAGGTCCAATATTTTCATGGATAGCAAACTGTGACGAATGTACTTTTGGGCTGTAGCTAGCAGTAAAGTACACAGCGCTCTCGGCTAGGTCTGGAAATATTTATTCCTACCCAGCGGCCTATAATCCCTAATTTGGAAAGGGCAGATGGTGACATATGCAACCTTTATAAGCTAATCATGCATCTTGCTTCCATACGTTCTGTATCAATAGAAGACACATGATCATTTAAGACCCTGTCACCCCCAATTCTATTGTCTACGCATGAAGCGGGGAGCCGAGGCCTGAACGCACTTTGACAGCACCAACTTTCTACAAGCACTGATTGCCACACCTGCTGTCTGTGCGATCATGGTTGATATTGCTCCTGAGATCTACGGCCATCACGGCGCTGCACCAATGCAGTCAATAAGGGCAGAATGGGACCAAACGGCGCTGACGCCCAATCAGATCGCCGAGGCGTATCGAGCATCTTTGAACGAGCACCGAATGACCTTTTCCGAAGCATATAAAAGCTACAAGAAGGCTCTCTTCTGGAGTGCTGTTATGGGACTTGTGAGTCAGGGTCAAAACATCTAGCTTCAGATCCTTTAGATGGGCTTAGGTTGCGCTTGCAGTAACTCATCGAGACCTCCCTCACATCATATCGAAAATTTGGAAGCTGAAATAGAATATTTGTCAAGACTATCATCATGGAATCCTATGACCAGATCCTCATCAGCTCCTTTTACGCCCTGCCAGCCTTTCAGAAAACTTTTGGTTTCGAAACATCGGACGGATCTTACCAAGTGTCAGCCCCTTGGCAATCAGCCCTCAGTAAGTTGTTGCTTTAATCATCTTTTTTGGGGGGGGGGGGAGGGAGGGTTTCTTTTTATTATCAAAGCTGATATATCAAATAGCACTTGTTCAGAACGTCGGGCTCATCATCGGCATTTTTGCCAATACTTTTCTTGTTGACCGCTATGGTAGTAAGTAGTTCCACAAATCGATGCATCATATCGTGGATACTTTTCCGTTCTAATCTCCACAAAAAAAAAAAAAAAAAAAAAAACAGACATCGTTCTTGTGCAAATAGCACTTATTCTCGTCGCCGGATTTGTTACGATTCTCTTTTGTGCCAAATCTGCGGTTATGCTTCTTGTGGGAGAGATTCTTCTTGGGTTCCCCCTTGGCACTATCCAAACAATTGCTCGTGAGTCGACATGGCAGACCCTTTCTTGCTGTATCACATGTCTAATGCCTCATTAGAGGCTTACTGTATTGAAGTCGCGCCGCTCGCTCTGCGTCACTATGGCCCAACTGTAAGAATCCTATTCTCTCAATTTGTATATCTCATACCTCACGCGATGCCCCCCTGGACGCGGAGTCTGCCCAAGTGGAGCAGGGGCAGTATAAGAGTCGAGATCCCACTGAAGACTTTGCCTTTGCAAAATGCTTATGAAGTTCTTCGCACCCGATTTCCCTCTCGAGTACTAATAATCGCACCACACAGTATATCAATTTGTGTTGGGTATTTGGGCACATTATTGCCACGGGTATTCTCCGGGCATATGCTGATAATCCGACGGAATGGGCCTGGAGGATTCCTTATGCCATCCAGGTCAGCCACTAATTCTGATATGATACAATACGCAGACCTCGAGCTATCAGGCGCCTCGTCATACTGATACAGAAATGCGTAGTGGATTTGGCCGGCACCTTTGTTCATTTGCGTAAGCTCCCCGAGACTTTGCAGGCACCAAGAACGCAAAACATTGCTGACCATTATCATCAACTCTAGTTATGTTTCGCACCCGAATCTCCGTGGTTCCTCGTCCGCGCGGGGCGGCATGACGAGGCTCTGAAAGCCCTCAACCGCCTTTCGCACAATGTTGACAACCGCGAGACGCTTTCGCTGATTCAACACACCGTGATCTTGGAGAACCAGCTCGAGTTCGGTTCTTCGATCTGGGACTGTTTCAGGGGCACGGATCTGCGTCGCACTGAGATTGCGTGTATTACATGGTCCAGCCAGATCTGGACTCAATTTGCGCTCGCTTCGGGCACCTACTTCTTCGAGATTGCGTAAGTGGGCGCATTTGAACTCTCTATATCCCAAGTAACGCTAATATTGATGTAATACCTCCTCTGGAAGTGGTCTTGCTACGACAGACTCTTTTGATCTAGGCATCGGACAATATGGAATGGCAGGCCTTGCCACCATGATCTCCATGGGCCTCCTTGAAAGAGTGGGCAGGCGTACGCTTTGGCTCTGTGGGCTTGCTGGCATGTTTGTGCCCATCGTTTCCATCGGCATACTGTCTTTACTGCCACACCAGACATCCGCTGTTGTCTGGCCACAAGGGGTTTTCATACTCGTTAGATTCTTCGCTTATGGGATCTCTTGTGGTCCAATTCCATTTGTTTACTGTGGCGAGATCAGCTCTGTCAGGCTTCGGCAAAAAGTGAGTCAAACAACACCACGTTATACAAAGCTCACTTTCTCGTCTTGTCTAACTTCTAGAATTTCACATTAGACGTTGGCACTTTCACGTAACTTTTACAACATTGTAAACCTGATTTCGTCTTCTGTATCGCCGTACCTCATTAACCCTACCGCAGCGGACCTGAAGGGCAAAACTGCTTGGATAAGCGCGGGACTTACGGTGCTAATTGGCATATGGAGCTATTATCGTTTTCCAGAGACTAAAGGCAGGAGTTTTGAGGAGCTCGATATTCTCTTTGGTGAGCACCCTATCGCTGCAACCTTAGTTATCAGCACGGCTTCATCTTACTAGCATTCAAAACAGCCAAACAAGTCCCCGCGAGAAAGTTCAAATCCTACCAGATAAGGATTGAAGAAGAATTTGGACTTATTGACGAGAAACCGACAGTGACTACTGTCGATTGATGGATAGGATCTGTACTATTCGTGCATCATGCCCTCCAAATTAGCGGTTTGTCGGTTGCTTAGATCTGTGAGCTTCAGATATAGGCCCGAATTTCGCGGTCGAAAATATGGGTACTAGCTTGGTCTTATAACGGTACAGATGGTGGCTTAACTATACTCAAGATAGTGTCAGGAAACTTGGGGTTATATTTTTTCATGGTGGTCTCACCACCTCCCAGTAAAAGCTTTCACCTACATTCGCCCGTGAATAATGTTTTGTGCACAGGAGACTGCCGTATTTTCTGAGTCTCTAAACTGTTAATCTTCAGTAAGATTTAATTAATTTTAAATGCTAGATTTAACAAGTTTTACCAGCACCTTTCCCAAGAGGGGTGTCTTTGAATGCCCCTACTTCATCGCCAAGAACTTGAAAAGCCATCGTCATTCCACTGGCTTGATGCCAGAGTATATGGCAATGTAAAAGCCATATCCCCTCGTTGTCTGCCAGAAAGCGCAGCACTACGTATCCGTGAGGAGGAACGTAGACTGTATCTTTTCGGACTGGGTTGGTCAAGTTGAATGCCCCCCACGGGGCTCTCTCGATTGATCGAAAGGGTTGTAAAAATCCCAGCCCCCTTTGCCTCTATATGAGGAGATCACATAAACATCAAATCCGTGCTACTTCTTATCAGCGTGTCCGTACTTGTCCTCTTAATGCGTCTCTAGACGAGAGCATGCCGTGATCTTACCAGGTGAAACGGATGGCCAGTGCCGTCCAAGTTATTTATCACAAGCTCAACCCAGACTGGCTTTGCACCAGTCCACGGGACAAGCTGATGCCCATCCCAATCCTCTCGCTCCATGGAGAGAAGGGGTCGGTCCTGTGCTACCCAATGCGTACGGTTGACAAAACCCGTCGGGACATTCCCGAGGCGGTCGAGAATCTGCACGGCGCTATAAATGACAAATTTGACATCGGGATCTGGCAGAGGCTGGAGAAGAGTAGCCCCTTCCACAACCTGTAGAGACTTTGATGAATGTGAAACTCCAATATTCTCAGCTGGTTGAGTTGATCCAGATGATATCGCAAACGTTTGAGTCGGCTGTAATGCCAGGTTTGGCGACTGAAAGTCCCTATTTTCCTGATCTCAGCAAAATTAATCCACACCAATAAACTATGTTTAAACTTCTGGCTAGCTTGACTTACTCTTTATCGAGTAGCAGAACAAGGTCTGTATGCAAATCATGCTGCGCATGTGGCCATTCGAGGGTCAAGTCGGCCCTCTCTCCAGGATAGAGGACTCCTACGGTGGGTGACACGTTGCTTGTAACCTCTTGACCTCCATCTACATGTGTGATGTTGAGCAACGCATCTGATATGCTCATTGATAACCCCGCCAGAGATCTTTAAATAAGTGCCTTGTCATGAAAGTATGTTCAGAGTCATCAAGAACTCACCCAGTATTAATGAGGCGGATTCGATACCGCAGTCTCTTGTTCAACGTGATTGAGGGCTTGATGGTTCTTGTACAATCAACCGGAGCTGCAGGAACTGCTCTGGTACAGTCAAAATATCCCATACCGTTCACTAAAAGAGAATCTGGGCAAGGCTGAGAAAGTTAGAAACCTTCGGGTATATCGGGTAGCACACCTTGTTGTGAAATAAGCTCACCTCATTACCGTCGCTTGTAGAGCTCATGAAGGATTGAAGGACCTTGGAGGATTGGCGATGATACCAGTCTCCTGCGAGTAGCAACATCTCTGTATCATAGTCCTGTGAACTACTCCTAGTGACGAGTGGTTCATGAATTACCAGTCCCCCATACAGCCCATCTGCCCTTTGAGTTTGAGAATGTGCATGGTACCTAAGAAATAATCAGATTCGTCTATTCAGATGGGGATCGAAGCCTTATATGCTCTGGATACGAACCAAAATGTGCCTTTCTGATCATCTGCAATATTAAATCGGTATTGAAAATGACCACCCGGTTTGATTTCACACTGCGTGACGCCCACAGGTCCGTCCATATGATTTGACCCTGGCGTCATGTTAGTTGGGTGATGGCTATATTCGTAATGGCAGACAAAATAGACCTCTCATGTGCAGCCCGTGCCAGTGAATCGAAATACCCTCGTGGTATGAGTTGTGTATGTCAACCTCGATCGTGTCGCCTGGGCGGCACTCGATTGTAGGCCCAGGAAACATGCCTGGCATTCCTTCCCATCAATACTCTTGTTTATAATTATGACTGGTTGGTTGTTTCGTGCTTTCTCACCATTTATTAGGATAATCTCCTTTCTCACGCCGTCTGGTCTCCGGAAATCAGAAGTGATATTCCAGGAAAAGTACCTCACCGCTGGGCTCCGTGCATTGTGATTTTCCGGGTGCAAGGCGATCCCCAGCTCCCGAATCCCTGATGAGGCATCTAGAGGCGAGAATCTGTAGGAACGGATCGGCCAAAATGCACCACATGTTGTCTGCAAGATGAAGACCGCCGAGATCAAAATAGTGACACATCCAAACACAAGGTGAATGCAGTGCCAGCGGCTGGAAGACGGCTTCGGCAGCGTCTTCCTGGTTTCCATTGTCTCGGCCACTTCTCTACAGCCTGCGCATTGGCGAATAATTGCTGCAAGAGACCAGTCCATCAATGACAGGAACTGTGTTATAGGCTTTGTGATCAGAAAATGACATATCCTGCTACCGGCGCAGTGACGAAGTGGGCAATACATCTCAATACTCTGCCCGGTGCGTACATTTTCTTGATTTACAATACGCCTGTCACATTGCCGCCACCCAGGTGCCAAAACCAATTATAGGTCAAGGGCAAGGCCGGCACGGGACCATCGATCAATATCAGGAATTTTAATTCTGAGCACGGTGTGATGAGACCTGCATCCTGCATTGCTACTGCACGGGTCCACACCAGTGGCAGCTTGCAGATCAGAAGGGACCCTATCTCTAGCCGAGAGTTGGCACGTGGGCAATCGGAGGGCTCAACTATTGGGAGGCTGGTTACACTGCATCCCAATAGCATTATCTTATATGCGGGTTCCCGGAACATCTTCTGCGGGTGAGGTAAACTAATAATTACGGGAAGATCTCGGCAACGGAGCCGACAGGCTTGAAGTATGCGCAACTTCCGCAATGCGAGCTGCATATCATGTCATGTCAACTGCCTACTTGGGAAATCCATTGACAGCCATTTTGCAAAAAGTTTCTGGAACAGGTGTCGAGGAATGACCTCTCAGGGACAGGTTCTAGATCTCGTACTACGCAGCACAGACGAGACAGCTGTCATTGAGCACGTGCGATGTTGCAAGAGCTGAAAGGGTCAGTCTTCGGGCGGGAGTCGGGTCCACACTAGAAAGAATACCCACTCTATATGGCGTGAACCAAGGTACATTCCTGTATAGCGGTCTACTATATAATATGCCATGGGTACCTTTCCATGTCTCGCATTTAGATGTTGAATCAAGACGGAGCTGAGAAGATTCGGCTATCCGTACGCTATCATGTTTCGACAGTTTGGTCTGCTGGCGCTTTTGCGCTTTGCAGGAGCCGCATCGCTCGCAGATGTCAAGCATGTGGTGATGCTGATGCAGGAAAATCGATCTTTCATGCACGTATGTAAAAGTGACCGCTGCCTGGCCGAGTGACTGAAATAACAATAACATTGCCATGACCTAGTATCTCGGGACGTTGAAGGGTGTCCGCGGCTTCGCTGACCCCAATGTTCAAATCAATCCGAATGGGCTACCCGTGTGGTACCAGTACGTGGGCAAGATTCTCGCGACCATGTTATGTCTTTCAGCATTAGAAGTTGATGAGGCTGACGAGCACAGAGACGTGTCGTCCCTGACCAATGAGACCGATTATCTTTTGCCTTACTGGCTGAACTATCTCGGCGGCGACTGGCCCAACCGCACGCAGTGCCTGAGTCCTGGCAGCAACTTGTGGCTTCCGACACAAACAGCTTACAACGGCGGTCTAAACAATTTGTGGCCGGTAATTATGATTCATACAGCGCAATCTACGCTGATGAATGCAACTGACGGCTTCATGATCAGAGCAGCTCAGCCCCTCAAGCTTGGGCATACTACAAGCGACAAGACATCCCATTCCATTATGCACTGGCGGATGCCTTTACCATAGCCGATTCCTACCAAGTCTGTCGCCTGTCATTCTGCTAGGGATTGAGGTGAATCAAACTGACAGTGAACTCAGGCTGGTGTTATGTCAGCCACCGATCCGCAAGTAACCTTTTGCTTCTCCTCTCTATATAAAGTTTACAGCCTCTAATACTATTTCTTGATACATTCAGGAATCGTTGGATGTGGCAGTCTGGATCTATCAACGTCCCTGGTGGTCCTCAACCTCTGGGAGCGGGTGGCGTTGTGCTCGATGACAACCAAACACCAGGTAAGTTTGTTTTGAGCACTCAACTTAATTGGCAGTCTCGTAATTATTATTGAAATCGAATCATAACCACACACAGGTTGCGAGGCCCCGGATCTCAACTGTGTTCCACTCTAGTAAGTCTTGAGGACTGAACAAGGTGGATTCTATGCTGACCGTAAAAGTTGGCCTGCCACAGCTGAATACTACGATGCTGCCGGGGTCGATTGGGGTGTTTTCATGAACGAATATGACTATGTGACCAATAATGGACTCTTCTACTTTGCCACTTTCCAAAATGCCCCCGAGAACTCAAGTCTATACCAGCGCGGTCTAGCCTTTAGCGACCAGAACTCTTTGGATGGGTTCTATTCAGCTGCTGCGGACGGAACCCTGCCCGAGGTTAGCTGGATCTTCCCTCCTGGTGCGTTGAAGTGAGTATGACCTCGATTTCTGATTTTATATTCAACATGCTGACTTAACGATGCCAGCGAACACCCGCCCCATACTCCCTCCGACGGGAGCTGGTTCATGAAGAATATCGTGGATGCTGTGACCCAAGGGCCAGACTGGAATTCCACGATCCTGTTGATCTGCTACGATGGTAAGATGAGGCCTCACGATGGCGCTTGGGATTCGGTTTTAGGCTATCTCATGGTTGGGGTACTAGTGGATTTAGCTAACTTCTTTTTCTCTCTAACTCAAGAGGGAGGGGGCTTTGGTGATACTGTCTGGTATCATTCTCCAGAAGGAACAGCTGGCGAGTGGTTCGAAGACCCTTATGGCGAGCTGGGATATCAGTTCTCCGGCCCTGGTACGAAAGATGCCCTCTACGCCTGGCTTCATTGGCTGAATACTTTTCTCTTTTCTTTTGCAGGTGTTCGCATTCCTCTCTTCATCATATCGCCTTTCACCAGAGGAGGCCGCGTCTTCACCGAACATGCAGACCACAACTCGCATATTCTATTTGTTGGTGAGAAGCATTCCAAACCCCCTGCCACGATCCGATTTAGCCAAATCATAAATCTATCGGGCTAACTTGTCAAACTATCTGTAATTATAGAGGAATATCTCAACGCGAAGGGCTACGAGAATATCACCACAACTCAGATGAGCGACTGGCGGCGCTCTCACATGTCTAACCTGCTGAACGCCTTCGATTTCGATAATGTGAGTGACCTATCCAAAGAAAATAAAGAAATAAGTGAGATGTTCTTTTATCGAACATCAAGTATTTCATCAGGACCCTGTGTCTGACGCTTTGGTTAGCCCGATTACTCTGTCCCTGATCTTCCATCGTCCCCTTATCCATACACGGATGACGAGGGCAATATCGTGGGAACATACGTGGCATGCGAAGCAACATACTCTGATGTCGACCCTACGGTCCCCTATGGCAACCAGACACTTGAAGATTCGCTCTACTTTGAGGACGGCTGGAAACAGGTCTACGGCTACCTGACCGAGGGCCATTATCTCGTCTTCGAGGCTAACGGGTTTGCCTTGACCAATCCAGGAACGAGTGACAGTTCCGATGTCACGACAACTGCGGTGACTACAGACCATGAGAGCATTTCACAGCGCTGGGTCCTACATGCCTTGTCCGACGATGACGCTGACTTTGGAAAATTTGAGATCTCGAGTGCTGCAGATGGGAAATATGTCACCGTCGAGGCATCTTTGGTCAGCGGAAACAGCACGGCAGGGGTATTTGACATCGCCTACGTTGGTGGTGGCAGCTACACTCTACAAAATAGTGAGGGCAAGTATCTGGCTGTGAGCGCCAGTGACAGCCTTGAACTGGCTTCTTCTGGATCGAGTTGGGATGTCTACTCCGTCACCTATCACTCTTAAGCAGTTCGATTCGGCGCGTCTGCTGTCACTATAGTCTCGTAAGATCCGACAGGATAATCAGGGTCTCATCTCCTTGCAAGCCATCACAACATGGATTCAGAATATATCGAGTATAAGAAATTTGCAACATAATAACAACCGGACTCTTACTCCCCTTTTTCCCTTTTTTTTCTTTCTATCGCTAATAGGGAGGACCATGGGGGGGAGGGGGGCATTCAAAAGGAACTCTCTTTGCAAAGGTCCGATTGTATTCTCCCCTCCCCCCTCCCCCGCCTCTCAGTTGCACGTGTGCGTATCTAGGATCTACCAGTGGTATGAAAAAGCCAGGTGCTCACACCATCCACACACAGCATGTAGTTGAAGCAGGTGTTGAGCGACCTTCCAGATCTGGCTTAGTATATTTCCTCTACAGGTGGGTCAACGAAGCGGAGATTTGCATGCTGCATGTTCTTCCGCCACACCCGAGGTCGAGAAACGGTCCATTGAGGTTCCCCCTCGAGGCCATGTGCCGGTGCCGGCTCTGCCGTCTTGGCTGCCACAACCCCAACCTTTTCAGCTGGTGTCAACCTATGAGGTGCCTGGTGTTTGTGAGCAGATAGGAATAGAGTGGGTGAAAAGTCGAGAGACAGTATGTGTGGGTGCCAGCCCCGGTTTCTCTCCATAGCACAGTGTACTCATCCTCGGCTCAACCATCGAAGAAGAAAGAGGGGGGAGAGGGGGGGAATGATCCACCAACTACAGCTTGGGATGTATACACAGGGACACCCCCTCCTAAATGCTGTATCCATACGATAGTCTTCCATGCCAACTCGTATTCCTCCGCCAAAACCTCAGCCACCAGATCCCAGGGCGGCGAGAGCACGTGGGCGAAAGGTCGAAATACAATAAATGCCGGGGATAACACTCCCTGGAGCCACCATGACAGGATCCCAGCCCGAGAAAAACCTATTCACACCGGCGCTTTAGCGGGGTTGCATCGCACAAGAGGAATCGATAATGCGGTTGATCGCTGCAAGCCTGGGTGGGCACCCAAAGCACCCACTGTTTAGTTGCTCGCCTTCCATGGAGTAATAGATTCGATTAGCTGTATTAAAATCATATATTGTCACGGCGCATCAGTTCTCCTGTACCTGACCTTATTTTTCTTTTCTTCTTCTTTCTCTTCTTCTTTCTACCAGGGGCCCCCAGAAAGGAAAATCAGACCTTGGATCAGAAAAAAGAAAATAAATGGGAGTCCAGGCCCTCGTCCTCGCGGCCCTAACCGGGCTGGCCGGTGCAGCCCCTGGGATCAGCAACATCCAGACGCATACCTCCTCGGATGGCAGCGACTGGCGGAGCAAGATCACTAATGTCGTAGTGCTGGTTGAGGAAAATAGGTCTTTCGACTCGTTCGCTGGAGGACTCACGTACAACAGCACCATCGACGGTCTCCTGCACCACAACTACTGCAACAGCCTAAACGCCAGTGACCCGTCAGAGGCTGCGGACATCTGTGCTGGGCCCTTGGCTGCGGATGTGGCATCGGATGATCCTAATCATAGCATCAGCGGCGTGAACATGCAGATCTTCAGCACGTTCCACCCCAACGAGACGGCTGTGGCCTTGGCGGCGGACTGGGAGTACGAGACGATGCGTGGATTCGTCACGGAGCAGTCTATCACATTTGACACTCTAAACAAGACGAGAGCGGCAGAGGCCATCAACTATTACGTAAGCAGCGACAGCCTGATTCTGGACGTGGACCTGGGTGGAAAAAAAAGCCTCTGCTGATGTCAGTTACAGACGCCTGAGCACATTCCCGTCTTCAACGCAATAGCGGAGAATTTTGTGTTGTTTGATAGGTGGTTCTGCTCTGTGCCGGGTCCCACAAACCCCAACAGAGCTTATATCACCAGCGGCACCTCCCACGGCCACGGAGAGAACGACGACGCTTTCGAAGTGTACGGGCTCCCGCAGAAGAGCATCTTCCAGGCCCTGAGTGAGAACAATATCACCTGGACCAACTACCAAAACAGCACAACCGGATCCGGGTAAGGACGCTCGACTTGTCAGTCTTGTTCATGTGCACCAACGAGTACTGACTGTTGAACCTAGGTTGGGATTCAACCCAGATGCGGCTTTCTACTCGGTCAGTATCGACACAGCATCGCACTCAATAACCCCCCACCCCCTTCTTTTCCCCAAAGAAAACACCAGGGGTGAAAAAATGGGTCGGGGAGGGAAAAGGGAAGCTGCGTGTTTTGCTGAGCGGGCTGCTAACACATAAAATTTTGCAGTGGACTGCCGAATCTGGAGCAAATGTGACCAACATCAAGGCCATTGAGCATTTCTACACCGACGCCGCCGCCGGCACCCTTCCCTCAATTCACCTATATCAACCCAGAATGTTGCTCCTACCAGGTCATTTTTCACCCTACTCTCCAGACTCAGCCCACTCCCAAACTGACTGCTTTTTTTTACAGAGTTACCATCCACCTTCGCCTATCGTCCTTGGAGAGATATTCATCAAGGGCATCTACGAGGCCATTCGCAACTCACCCCAGTGGAACACAACGCTGTTCGTCCTGACGTTCGACGAGCACGGTGGTTTCGGTGATCATGTGTACGCTCAGCAATAATGCCCTTCAAGTCTGTCCCTTTCAAGCTAAATTATTCCACAGGTCTCCTCCCGTCAACGTGCCGGCGGGCGACAATATCACATACACAGAGACGGCGCAGGACGGACAGAACATCACGTTCGCCTTCGACCGGCTAGGCGTCCGCGTACCAACGGTGCTCATCTCGCCGTGGGTCGGTAAGGGCCTGATCGAGAATAAGGGGCAGAACTTTGGCGGCGAATACACCCACACGAGCATCCTGAATTTTCTGTCAGAGCTGTGGGGTTTAGAGAAACTTACGCCTCGGGTCGAGTACTCGTCGACTTTTGAGCATCTCATCCTCGACACCATCAGGAGCGACGATAGCAGCCCGAGCAGCTTGCCAGAGCCCGTCGCCTGGTAGGCTGAGACAAAGGATGGGATTCCATTGGCTATAAATAGAGTGTGAATGGTTCTCGGAGTAGAATCATAATTGGTGTGAAAATATATTCATGGACCAAAATTCGTTGCGTGTTTCCGCATGTACAATCTTCCGGTTGGATTTCTTCAGCGCCTTTCAGCTTCCATGCCAGTGTGGCGCAGCACTTATCGTAGCGCTGCGCGCATGTTGCTGCCTAAGTATTTGGCGCCACCGATTACAAGCACAACTCTTCCTGGCCAGAATGATATGCTTGCGGACATCACCACATAACGTCAAACCGGTCAAGCGACACCAAAGGAATTTAATTACCTCATCGGTGGGCCAGCGAACGAGGCTTCCTTGATGCAATGCATCCTGCCATGCTCGTGGATCCAGACACGCACCTCAACTACGTTCTCCTCCACAAAGGGACCAAAAATAAAATTACCACACCCACCGAAGACTCAGCCAACGATTCTCCCGCCGTATGTGTGGTCTGCTGCCATGGTTCCGGACAGGGCATGCACGCCGAGACTTGGCTCCCCTTGACAAGGGAAATCAGCAAGCACGCACCAGTTCTGTTCTATGAGAGGCGGGGAGCTGGGCAGAGCACGATGACAGTCTCGCGATCTCAAACGCTGGAGGAATCTGTATCTGATCTTGTTGTCCTCTTGCAAGCCTTGCGGCTGAAGCCGCCGTACATCTTCGTCGCACACTCCTACGGGGGCGCCATAGCACGGCAATTCCTTCAGCGGCATCCGACGCATGTCGCCGGTATGATCCTTGCAGAGACGGGACAAGAGACCCCAATAAAGCACGAGGAGGAGCAGCTCAAGAAGAAGATCCTCGGCACTAAACCCCTGAGTATCATCCAGGCCAATTCGCTGCTGGGGAGATGTTGTGGTAGTGCCTCTACCGAGGCAATGAGGCTCAGGGACTTATGGGCTGCAGAGGACGAGCGGCTGAAGAGAGCCCAGCTCGGCCTCAGCTCAAATGCCCGATACGTGAGGGTGGACGATTGTGGGCACAATGTCATTCGCGAGCGGCCTCATGTGGTTGCTACTGAGGTCAGCTGGGTTCTTGAGAATCTTGTCTCGGCATCAGTAAAGCAGCCGCAGACATCAACTTTTGGCAATTATTTTCAGCGCTTAATGCGGCTCCTGCAGCGTGAAAGAGAGAGAGAGAGCACATAGGTAATAGGGGTGATTTCGGGTGCAATGAATAGATTCTTGTTTCCCCGACGGCGTCCCGCTGAGCATTGTTACGACCGATTAGCTGTGAACCAGGTGTAATTAAGTCCGAAATCCGAAATCCTGTCGCAGTCGGCGATTGCGACCGACGTCATTTGAGTTTGCTCCTCTTGAGGGGCTTGGACACTATCAATATCTGGGGCATATCTCGTAGCACGGCATTTATTTTTGACAGGAGACGTTTTGAATGTGGTTCACAGTGCTCTAACAACCTCCCTCTGTGCGAATTCCTTCGCCTTGGCATATCGTTATCGAACAAACCACCTCTTTCGTGTAAGAATGGCTACAGGAGATATACAAAAGCAAATGAAGGCCATTCAGGCAAGTGTGCACATTGGAAAGTCGCTGTTTACTCGTTAGGATGCTCACGGCAATGCTAACGTTGAGAGCGCTTCCCGTATACTCAGGTTGTTGAGTTCAAGAAACCGTATCAGATTAATACGGTCGACGTCCCAGACCTTACCACGCTCGGCCCATATGACTTGCTTGTTAAAGTGGCTGTGGCCTCTTACTGTCACACGGACGGCATGATACAACAGGGAATCTTCAATGCCTCATTGCCAGTCATTGCTTCTCACGAAGGAGCTGGCACTGTCGTGGCCGGTGGAGCATCAGTCAGGAACTGGCGGGGTTCACGCGTTATGTGTGGACTCCCGTTTCACCCCTGTGGCAAGTGTGTTGACTGCACCGGTCCAACAGAGTCCTGGAGGCAGTACTGTATCAACGTCGAAGGCCACTGCGGAGTACACATAAACGGATTCTTTTCTGAGTATGCTGTCTGCGATGCACGCTCAACGACAAGACTGCCGGACGAGGTCAAGCTTTCTCAGTGCCGCACCACTGGCTTGTGCAGGGCGGACGTCATGGAGAGGGGTTGAACAGGCTGGTCTCGCACCGGGTCAATGGCTTGCGATCGTCGGATCCGGAGGGGGTCTAGGACACTTGGCCATCCAATTTGCCAAGAAGAAAGGCCTAAAAGTTGTTGGGATCGATGCGCGGGACGACGGGCTGGAGGTTTCCAAAACCATGGGTGCTGATCTTGTTGTGGATGCGAGGGTGGGACAGGACGCTGTCGTCAAGCAGATTCAAGAGGCTATTGGTAGCCCCGGTGCTGATGCCACTGTGACTCTATCGGATGCACCATCGGCTGCGGCTCTGGGTTGTGCAGTGACCAAGATGCACGGCATTATGGTTCAAATCGCTCAGCCAGACGACATTGTCATCCCATTTCAGGAATTTGTATTCCGCGACATCCGGTGAGTCCTGAAATATTCCATGGTAGTGTCTTCGGCTCTCCCTGTCTCTTGTTTTATCATTAGCTAACATGAATCCCTCATGCAGCGTTCACGGCAGCGTAGTCTCGTCACCACAGGAGAGCGAAGACATGGTGCGTTTCATCGCAGAGAACGGCGTTAGTGTTAAGACAAACATCTTCCATGGACTAGACAAGATTGAAGCATTGCTAGAGATGATTCACAGTGGCAAGGTTCAAGGCAAAGCGGTGATCATTGTCGACCAGGATCAGATAGAGAAGGAAAAGCAACTGGGCGCCAAATATTAGACTCAAGGCCGTTCGATGGTTGCGATGAGAACAACAGGGCCTTGGAGAATAGCCATGGGCCGTGGCTGACGTGGAGCTGAGTTTCCTGACAATTGTGGATATCCGACAGACACACTCAGATGCGGAAACTTGAGCAAATCTATCAGAACAAAATCTTTATCTTCATGAGAAAGCACCCATACTTGTTTGAGCCTGATAGGATCCGGTTAGACGGCCGGACAGCACAGAGAGTTGAGACCGGCTTCGATCACAAAGTCGGATCCAATCGCACAGCTCTAGCCTAAAAAGATGCAGCGCAGTTATAAATTCTCTCTAGTCATAGACATGTAGAGATATCATAGTTACTCGGTGAGGATTCATCAAGATGAGTTGATATACAAGATCTCGCAATAAATGTTGGTACACACTTATCGGGCCGCATTCGGCAAACGGCATCCCACAGCAGATGATGCAATCCGGCTTTTGCGGGACTAGGAGCGAGTATTAATAATGCAACGGACCTCCACCATTGCATCGACCTGGGAAAGAAGGTAGGCTTCAGAATTCTCGGCTCACTCACTAACTTCAAAACACTCAAGTCATTCTTACCATCATTACACAACGCGAGTCTTCTTGAAATGGGGTCCAAAGATGCAGCCATCAAGCTCTACACCAACCATAGGTGTCCCTGTAAGGATAACGTCCCATTTAACGACGCACTGACCTTAAAGAACAGCGAATGCTAAAACTTGTTCCAGGGGCGCATAGGTACGATAGCATCTAGCCCAGATCCTCAGTATCCCACGAGAGAGGCTGCAGGAGTCGGAAGAACTTACTGGTCATGATTTTGAGAAAGCCGAGCAGTTCGGCCAGGCTGACATGGGGCATTTCCTAGAGCACACATCACGCTGGCGGAACTAGGAGTCCCTTTTGAAGAGGTAAGATGACTAGTGATACGCCGTTCTGCCAATCCGAAGGAAGAGGGTTGGAGGAGGAGGGAGTAAGACGTTGAGGGCTAGCGATGAGAAGCGATGCTGGCCAGGAACTCCCATATGAGTAAAGGCTGTTATCTATTACCACATCCTGTAAAAAAGAGAGAGAGGAAGAGCTTGGTTGTGAGTGTGATTGTGTGAGTGAGACTGCTAATAATGCTTATTTTAGGAAATCATCAACCTCGATGCCCCTCGAAGCCCGGAATACCTCAAAGTCAACCCGCGTGGACTTGTCCCATCTCTCTCCTACAACGGCGAGATCATCACCGAGTCTGCCATTGTGGCCCAGTTCCTAGCCGACGTTTACTCAAGCCACCTCCTTCCGGCTTCTTCAGACCCCAAAGGCCCACTTACTCGGGCTCGCATTGCCTTCTTTGTCGACGCATGGTTCTCCAAGTGCAACAGCCTGTACACGAAGACGTGGAAGGCCAAGACGGACAGTGAGGCCGCCGGACATGCCGACGCTTTGGTCAAGGTCGTAGTGAAGGAGGTCGAACCACTGCTTCAAGACGCTGACCCGTTCTTTGGGGGTAGCGACAAGCTTACTCTTGCCGAGGCGAGTGATTCCTTGATCAATGTTCATATAGGACTCCCTTTTCCTCATCGGAATAAATACTTGCTTGCTGACAGTGTTGTAACCAGTGCCTGACAGGACCATTCGTGCTCCGTCTTAAGGTCTTTGCGAAGCACGGGCTTCTACCAGGCAGCCTCGTCACGGCCTTTGCCGAGCAGGCACCTAATTTCCACAAGTGGTCCGAAGCAGTTATCGCAGCACCTAGTGTTACAGGCATCTTTGACGAAGACGTGATGGTTGAGAGGATGAAGGCGAGAATCACCAATGCTAAGGCGTGAGCTTCTACCTTCTATTCTCTGGGCTCTCTAGTCTTAGCTATGCTAGTCTCAAGAAGCTCCGTCTGGAATGGCAGGAGGTCGACTTTGCCGAGCAATGGAGGATCGGATCGCAGCTTGCGGCAACAAGTTGAGTTGGTTCGAAGCATCGAGTGCGGAACAAAGAAGAAAGCCGCTTGCAAAGCCATATCGAGGCATTTCACGCTCGTTAGCAGTGTTCCCGAACCTTCCTTTCCACCTTCCTTCGAAAATGTTGCTTTAGATAAGTGATGAACTCTTAGTAGTGAATTGTTCGTTTTACATGCTGTCACAAGCATAGCTTTATGCCTGCAATTGAAGAATCGTCACTTGTGACTTATTACTTAAGTACTTAAGTACCTTAAACCTTAAGTACTCCCCGGGATTGTATCACGGCTTTATTAACTTGTAATTCATGCTGAAGTCTACTTGGTGACGACCACCTGGGCAGAAGTCAACAGTAAGAAAATAATAGTTGAAGTATTATGAGCGCAAAGGCTAGATCGAATTCTCGCATCACCCCGTGTTGCAGCTTGAAATTGTTGAAATCGTCCACTACGATGATGTTCTTTTGTCACATATCAAGACACAGACGTCAGTCAGTCTTGTGAAATTTTATATAAATGTCAGAAAGATTTCAATCTCTGTTATAGAGCTCAATCATCTATATGGTACAGAATGCTGTAGAATCAGTTCAGGACACATTCAACTAGTTGGCGATATCCCTCAGATTGCGGAGTATCGGCCAACCCTTCTAGTGTTGTGAAGAGTGGCTGGTACGGAGGCACCAGGCCCTCCGTCCCGGATGATAAGACACACATGATTCCTCAGCTCAGACAGAGTCGAGACAGGTTATCGTCAAGTCAGGGGACCTCATCTAATAATTCCGCACCATCCCGCGGTCCCGGCTAGAGTCCATGGAGTACTTCTCAATCCTGCCGCGCGTGCGCTGGTCCCTTCTCCTAGCTCGGATGGCGGCGATGAGCTCCCAGATCCAGTAGCATGTCGCGATCGCCATGAGGGCGAACGCTGCCCAGGTCAGGCCCTCGAATTTGGAACCGATGGTGATCTTGAGCCCGATGTCGTCGGCGTTTTGTTCGTGGATCTTCTTGACCATCTCACTGGCGCCGACGGTGTACAGGAGGCTGCCGATGAAGAGGAAGAGGGCCGCGGTCAGCGCAAGACCGAGATTTGCGACTAGAACCCTGCGGCCCTTCTGCGGGATTAGGAAGAAGCCTGCTGCAGCGCCGAGGATGGAAAGGCCGGCGAAGATGGTGCTGACGATGTATATGGCAGCCAGGGCCTCAAACATGGTCGGCAGCTTGCTCAACTTTTTCTCCAGCTTCTCAGTGAATCCGAGATCCGAGAGGGATACGTTGAATGGGCCGACACTCAGTTGCTTGTTGAGGAGGTCAGACATGTCCATGGCGGCTGCTCAAGTAATTAGCGTACTATCTCTCAATGATTTAACAGGACTAGACGAGCTCAGCCCGTTCGCGTCTGGCTTACAGAAGTCCATTGGCCTGCGGGAATACCGTATTAGCATGTTGAAAGGAGGGACTGCATGAGTTTGAGAGTGTGTACGGGGGGTCTCACTTGGTACAGGATGAGATGTTCAACCATGCGCCCTGCGCCGTGGCGTTCGGAGCAAAGTCGCCCTGACAGAGGTCGAGGACGTGGAATGAGTAGAACTGCTCGATGCCCAGCTCTTTAGACAGCTTGTCCGCGACGTCGTTGCCGACGTCGTTGAGGATGCTGGCCGCTTGGCTCTCTACAGAGCCAATGATACCGGTCGCTGAAGCCTCAATGGAGCTAAAGAGACCTCCTAGGCCACCCAGCACACCCTTGTCGGTCGAGGTGGGCGTTGCTGAAGTCGTCGTGGTCGTGGTGCTGCTACTACCGTCTGCAAGATTTGACAAGAAGTTCTGGCCGAGAGTGGATGTATTGACCATGACTACGTGGTAGTCCTCCATGAAACCCTTCTGGCTGCCGGCGAGCAGCGTCAGGATGGTGAGCACGAAGCCCACAATGGAGGCGACGAGCGGTATGGCGACGGTGAACTTCATGGTGAGCTCGGAAGGCTGCACACAGGACAACCGTGGATTTGGGCCCAGGTGAGTTGAGATCGAGCTCGTGAGTGCAAATTGTCGCCTAGGAAAACTCGTGCGAGGCCGAGCGTATGTATGCCTGACGCGCACGGATGATTGATTGTGATGGGGAGGTTCGTGTATGATTTTTTGAGGCTGCTGTGCACAAAAAAAAAAAAAAAAAAGGCGAGCAGAGCAAGATAAAGAAACAGGTAAACAAGGTTTTGAGCCCAGCTCAGTCAGTCGCCGCCTCGATGAAGGAATTGAGAGCGGTAAGATGGCCTTTTTGGGAATGGTCCTGGAGAAGTATAGAACGTGGCGAGATGGAACAAGGTCCTTTGGTGGATTCCGGGTTTGCTATTCTGGCGTCACTGGCATGGGTGCAATCAGACTTTCGAGGGCGATGATAAGTGAGACAGTTTACAAGAATGGGAAATAATCTGCAAATCCATTCCGTATTGCTACAAGACCCCGACCTACTTTTGACTTGGGGGCTCACGAAGGGGGGTTTTTACGAGATGGTGGAAGCAGGTTTGGGAAACCCCTAGCTACCATTACGTCTGCCTCTGCGGATGAATTTGCCGTGCTACAGTATCATCGGGGATTTTTGAGATATTGGGCCCTCAGGCGCTGTTCGGTTGGCCGGCGGGATTCTTGGCTGAGAAGCGTCGGCGACGGTCATTGTGCATAGCCATGGTGCTAATGCGGGTGCCCACACCACGGAGGCAGATCCCACCGCATGCCCGTGTGTAAGTCGAGGGTCCAGACCCGGGCAGCCAATGGTACGACGAGCAGGGGCCGAAACGGCATGAAGGGGGGTGCGTCATCCTCGACACAATTCCCAGTTGGGCAGGTTGTCAAGAAAACCTGGCGCCTTCGCTCACGCCTGTGCTGACTGCTACGTAAACCAAAAGTCATGTAACCTTTGAAAGAGAGAGGGAGAGAAAGAGAGAGAGAGAGAGACTCTCATTCGTTCTTACTACTGTAGAAGGGTGGAACTCGCGACAAGCGTGCAGATTTACGCAGTATGCACAATGTCGACCGAGGGCGCTGCCGTTCATCTGTTTCAACTAAGATGGACTAGGCAGGCCGTGTAAATGACTTTCTGTGGCTTGGTATTTGTGCATGCGTTGCCAGCCTGCCAGCCGTTAGGCAGCACGGCAGTAAGCACTCAGGAGATTTTCATCTCAGTGCATTTTATAGCTGTCTCGTTGTTAATCTCGGGGATAGTGCATGGTCCACAACCGTGGTGGAGCGCTCCTGATCACTGCAGCAGCCCCGGGTTCCGTCAGTGAGAAGTTTCATATGGCATGGCGCCTTTGGTGGTCGGCGTACATCCCGACCCGTCCCCGACCTCTAGATGGGGCATGTCGGGGGCCCCTTCGTTGTTTATATATATACTTGCGTGTGCGTGAAAAATTATGCATCCGTCGACTTAGGTCATGAACTATAGAGACAGTGACACATTACTCCTTTCCTAGACCTCCTCGCAGGGTGCATCGCCTGGGAACTAGGGCTCGGGTGCAGCCGCACGAGAGAACTGACGCTGGATACCGGCGACTCCGAACCCCCTAGCCTGACTGTATATAATGACGAAGCCTCCAGACTTGGACACCAATGTAGACTAGGACAACACTTTCTCCAGTGACACAGATTAGAACGATACTGTACATGGGCTAGGAATATGAACATTGCCTAGTAGATCTAGATTAGGAGAGTGGTGCATCCTAGAAAATGTCAACTAGGAGAATGACAGAGAACGCATCCTAGGAAATGTTGACTGCCAAGACTGCCACACTAGGAGATGTCGACTGGAACAACACTGCAGACTAGGACAAAATTGAGACTTGGCCACAGTGGCATCGCAGGGGTGAAGGATGAGAAACAGGCTAGGGATAATCATCAACAGTTCTTACACAGCTATGTCTTCTCTCTTCTCTCCCTAGACACAGATCAGGTCAGAAGAAGCATCCACCAAAACACACCCACATCACTACATGAAGCATCATCCCAGCTATAACACTAAGCACCACCTTGCATAGCATGAATGGGCACCATTCTATGAACCACTGCATCACGCTAGGCTTTGCAACAATGAACAGTGGCATAGCATCCCTTGCATTGTCTCACCTGACAGGTCCAAGCCTGCACTAGGGCATGACATGAGTTCAGAACAGGGCTGACATTTCAAAAGGGAGGGAAACAAGCTCAAAGTTAGGGACAAGAGGGCCCACTTTTCCTCAAGACAGGGTGAAAAATCAATCCAAACATCAATATAGAAAGAAAGAAAGAACATATGCTAGGACAGAGATTAGAACACCCGCTAAAACACCAGGACACTAGGACATCAGGACATCAAGACACCAGGACACTAGGACATCAGGACATCAAGACACCAGGACACTAGGACATCAGGATATCAGAACATCAAGACACCAGGACAAGAGAAGTGAGCCAGTGAGCCAGTGAGCCAGTGAGCCTGTGAGCCTGTGAGCCTGTGAGCCTGTGAGCCTGTGAGCCTGTGAGCCTGTGAGCCTGTGAGCCTGTGAGCCTGTGAGCCTGTGAGCCTGTGAGCCTGTGAGCCTGTGAGCCTGTGAGCCTGTGAGCCTGTGAGCCTGTGAGCCTGTGAGCCTGTGAGCCTGTGAGCCTGTGAGCCTGTGAGCCTGTGAGCCTGTGAGCCTGTGAGCCTGTGAGCCTGTGAGCCTGTGAGCCTGTGAGCCTGTGAGCCTGTGAGCCTGTGAGCCTGTGAGCCTGTGAGCCTGTGAGCCTGTGAGCCTGTGAGCCTGTGAGCCTGTGAGCCTGTGAGCCTGTGAGCCTGTGAGCCTGTGAGCCTGTGAGCCTGTGAGCCTGTGAGCCTGTGAGCCTGTGAGCCTGTGAGCCTGTGAGCCTGTGAGCCTGTGAGCCTGTGAGCCTGTGAGGATGTGAGGATGTGAGGATGTGAGGATGTGAGGATGTGAGGATGTGAGGATGTGAGGATGTGAGGATGTGAGGATGTGAGGATGTGAGGATGTGAGGATGTGAGGATGTGAGGATGTGAGGATGTGAGGATGTGAGGATGTGAGGATGTGAGGATGTGAGGATGTGAGGATGTGAGGATGTGAGGATGTGAGGATGTGAGGATGTGAGGATGTGAGGATGTGAGGATGTGAGGATGTGAGGATGTGAGGATGTGAGGATGTGAGGATGTGAGGATGTGAGGATGTGAGGATGTGAGGATGTGAGGATGTGAGGATGTGAGGATGTGAGGATGTGAGGATGTGAGGATGTGAGGATGTGAGGATGTGAGGATGTGAGGATGTGAGGAGAGGAGAGGAGAGAAAGAGAGAAAACAAGCAAAGAGAGAAAAGACAGGCAGAGGGCAGAAAGATATAGAGGCGGCGGAGGAGGACCAGAGTGCAGGAGCGAAGACAGATACAGAGCGAAGGTGCGACAGACATACACAGTAAGGCATACGGAGGCCAGAACAGGTGCGGAGAGGAACAGAGGCAGTAAGGAACTGACACACAGTGCGCAGGTAGGAACTGAAGCTAGAGAGAGGGGGTGATGGTGCAAAATAGAGGAAGGTAGACAGAACCACAAACTGAAGGAGCGAATTAGAGACAGTGAAAGGTGGGGAGAGGGAAAGAAAGAAAAGGTAAGCTGGAGGGAGGAGTGAGGTAAAAGCAGAGACTGGCAGAGACAGAGGAAAGAACTGAGGTACAGATCGAGAGATAGACAGGCTGCAAGAGCCATGGAGAATAGTAGCTTCAAATGTGACAAGAACCATCTAGTACTCTTGATGAAAGCCGTGAGAACACTGCTCCGCTGACTTCTCAGCAGGGCCAGTGGGCGCTAAAGAGGGTAGGTACTGGGGGTTGAGGGAAGCAAGACTCTCCCCAAGCTGCACCCAAGCTGCACCTAGACCACATAAGCTTGTGTTGCAAGAGAAGGAGAACTCTGAGAAGATGCATGCGAGATAATGTCTATCTCTTCAATTTTACAGATGGTTGTACTGGTTGTGCATGCTGAAAGCCATCACTAACATGAGATTCTACTTCTGGAGATCAGGCTTAGGCTTGATTGTCAGGGCATCCCTAGGCGCTGTAATTTCAGTGCAGGCGCTAAAATCAGAATGCTGGGGAGGCTTTGGTGCCTGTCTAGGCGGTGCAAGCCCACCCTAGAAGGGCGCTGTGTGCCCTGAATGGCCATGCTGCTGCAGCCAGAAAGGGCACTGGAGCAGACACCCTAGGACGTGAGACAGCGCACTTGCTCCTAGGAAGCGCCTAGAAGCAGCAGATTGTCAAGCAAAGCCCAGTGATCTCCAGTTGGCTACCCTCTTCCCAATGGACTGAAAGGCGTGCACAGCCCACACAACTGAGCAAAATGACACAGTAAAGACAAAAGAAAATTGCACCACTATCCTCTACCTGCCTCAGGGCAGTTTGTTCTATGGTATACCGCCCGTTCTTTTCTGGTGGTGGAGCGGTGATGCCGTCCCACGCTTCGCCAGCCTCTGTCGCCACGGGCACTGGGCTGCGACCCATGTTCTGGGAAGCCGTCGCATGAAGATGAGAGAGAGGGGCCTTGGAGGGATGGTCAGGAGTTGGGAATGCCCGACGGCCAACCTACGGCCTGACAAAGTGCATCCTAACTGGAATACTGCAGATGAACGAGGCGACTGGTCCCACCACCTACCACCCATTCTAGACATCGACTGGTTCGTCTTATGCCTCGGCATTGTGAAATTCGGGCTACACGATGCATACATACAAATACTCGCCTCGGAGAAGCAGAATACGATGAGCGAGCGCTGTGGTTGCACACCGGCATGATGCGTAGTGACCTAATTGGCTCCAGCAGCCATGGCGTTGAGAGGGCTTGAGGTCGGCGAGTATCTTAAATGCGCCGGGATCAAACACTGGCCGTTGCGTTCTCAGGTTCCGTATGGTTGGCTACCCGCCTTGCACATATTCGTGCTACTTTCATCGGACCGATGTCCACTGTCTTGTTCATACGTCAACGTGATTTTCTTGTCGGCACGCCTCCGAAGAAGAAGAAAGTTACCTGCAATCGCACAGGAACCCAAGAGCTCCGACTCCGAATTTTGAGCCAGGGCCGCGGCGACATAAGATATCGCATCTCGTGCTGGGGGCTTGTAGCCAAGTACCGCAGTGCCTACTTCGCGCCAGACAAGGCTGAGGAAGCCTCTTGTTACAACGCACGCAGACGCGTTCGACATGCACGGGATTTCTCTCGATGCGTGGGACATGACTGATCGAGAAGCCCTTGAAACCGATTCCATGTATGCAGCTTGTTGGTAACTGAGAATGTTCCCCCTCATTGACTCTGAGACATCGTCCTAAAGTACTTACTTAGGTACCTAATCCTGATGGGGCACCCCCAAATCTTGTCATGATTTCTTCTCTTTCTTGCTGCAATTTTGATGGCTTCTTCTAGCCTCGTACAATTCCTGCTACACAAAAGAAACCTGCAGCTGATATACATTGTAGTAACAGGAGCTTGTGATGACAACAGGAATGGGTGATAGCTGCTGTGCAATAATGACGTCAGAAGACCTTGAAATGCTACAGGGGATTGGCTGTGTTGTAGTCCGCTATTCTGTTTATGGATAGGAAGCAAGGCCCCCAGCCTTGCACAGCATGCACCACTCCAAGGGACCTGTCCAATCTACCATCTGATCACCCCATCTTCTTCATCCTGCCTTGACCTGACCACCCGATCCACAGGAAGACCAATCGATTTGTCCAGTCAATATACATGAGCAAAAACAAGCGCGCACACACACACACACACACACACACACACACACACACACACACACAATGAGCGTCGACCTTTTTCAGAGCCCGACCAGGAGTGGCCCATCCTCAAGCCTCCACATAGGCACCACAGATGATCCTACTCTTCGTGGCCACAAGCGCAAGTTGCAGGCTCCGACGCCCACTCAGGACAGGCATGACTCTTTTGCAGCCAACGAGGTGTATTATGGAGGCTCAGGACACCTTCAGCCCAAGAAGAAGACAACCAAGACGAAGTCCGCTGGAGCGGACGGTGGTGGCGGCGAGAAGCGTCTGCGACGGTCCGTCCCCCAACAGCCCGACATCGTTGTCCACGCAGACTTGCTTTCCAAGATGACCTTCAGGACCACCGTTATATTGACAAGCTCATGATATCCTAGATTCCGCGACAAACCACCTGCCTCTTTCGATGCCATCTTCGACCGTGCCACGACACAGCGGTTCTTCGTCCTCTCTCGCACCCGAGGCGGCACCCAAGACTGCCCAGAGCTGAACCTTCAAGTATCCGGCAGCACGGGTAACATCTACAATGTCTGCATTGCCCGTCAGCCGACCTGCGACTGTCCCCACGCAAGAAGCGGCAACCAGTGTAAACACACCGTGTTTGTCCTCAAGAAAGTTCTCCGCGCCAAGCCCCAGTACGTCTACCAGCTGGCCCTTCTCAGTACCGAGCTGAAGGAGATCTTCGACAACGCGCCCGGCGCAACCACGGCAGAGGGTGGTGGCTCCGATCACAAGGACAAGAATCGCAAGCCGGTCGAGGGAGACTGCCCCATCTGCTTCGAGGAGATGGAGCCTGGCCCCGGCAAGGAGCAGCTCGTCTGGTGCAAGGTTGCCTGCGGCCAGAATATCCATCGACAATGCTTCGATATGTGGGCCGCCACAAAGCGCCAGGCAGGCCGCGGCCGCGACGCCAAGATTCCCTGTCCGTATTGTCGCAGTTCCTGGGAGGGTGATGAAGAGGTCACGAAGGCCGTCGACATAGAGCAGGGGAGACTCACCCGTGAGGGCTACTACAACGTCGCTGACCAGGTCGGCGTCAGCACCCAGCGGGACTATCGCACATACAGCCCTTGGTGGCGCGGGAATCGTCACCCTCGCCGCGGGTTTTTCTAGTGACTGGTCACTTGGGAGACCCATGGTCTGCTGCTCCAAGACCCTCGTGCCTTGCCGCAGTTCCAGCTGGATCGGGGTTGGTCTTTGTGGCTTCTCTTCAGTGCTCGCGTTACCGAACTCGTAAACATGAACGCTGCCCCCTGTCTGAGAGTGGACTCGATAGAAAGAACCGCGCTGGGTTTTTCTCTGATATGCGCCATGTCACAAGCACCATGGACGCACTTCTGCACATTTCATGAGTAACGCTGAACGGGTTTGGCGCCATCGTGAAGAGTCTGATCGTCCAGGAGGTACGATCCACTGACCCGATCTAGATCCGTAGCCTGCCACCGTCGGGTCACCCTTCATGTGCATCACAGCCCAACTGCCTGGCCACCATCGAAGAGACAACTTGGCAGCTTCCCGAGACTGTGTTCCAATGCCGCCCCTTTGTGTGCGTACTTCATAGTCACCCAACGCCAACAAGCCAACGTCCTCCAGCGGTCTGCTAGTCCCATGCACCGACCAAGAGAACATACCCAAGCCTAGGGAATTATCATTGTTAGATGCTTATTTCTATGACATTACAAGGAGGTGCTCGGGGTGGCGGCACTGGGCTCAACCAATAATTTTGAGCACGAGTTTGCTAAGAAAAAAAAATGCATGATCTTTGAAAATCGCTTGAAAGGCAAGGAGAAGATCTCAGCCATTGTCATGAAGGAAATCCGTTCCAAAAGTACACCCACAATAAAGCATCTGTAGCTCCTTGTCAGCATTTTATGATCGAGACAGAATATGGGGCTCTTCTTCTTCGTCCCTCAGGCTGCTGAATTCCCTACCTCCTCCGTTGGCCTTACGCGGTTCCTCATGCGTCCTCTCCACCCCCAACCCCCCTTCCGCGTTTCTTTAGAAGAGGCCTAGGCCAACAACGCTTTCTCGACAGTCTGAAATTCGCTTGTCGCGAAGCTTCTCTTGCCAAGTTTCAAAGGGTCTAAATCAACACTCTTCAAGTCATTCACGGCGGACATTATGGTTCTCAAGAATTTTTGCTTTCTTTCACTTGCTGCCTCGGGTTCTTGGGCGCAAGCCAACACGGTAGTCGTCGCAACAGACTCTGGAGAGGCCTTGGCTGACACTGCCCTGGCCTTCATTTACAACCTCTCTAATATTCCCTTGGCCCTCAATGGTGGATCGTTCCAGGGCTCTGCTAATAGCTCAGGTGTTTTCGCAAACGGACCTTGGAACATGACGGCTGGCACGCTTTTGACCACAGGTTTGGTGGTGGAAGCGACCATGCACAGTAATCAGTCAACAAACAACAATTCAAGTGGATCACGGTATTGTGGAAGTGGCTCGTTTGACGCTGCCACTCTCACCATGAGTGTCGTGGTGGGAGTGGAATATTCAGGCTTAACCACCACGTTGACATATGCATCCAAGTTAGTTACACACTGACTATTGACTATGGCTTGACGCAACGGATTCATTTACAGGCATGCTAACAGAAAATAGTGATCCAAGAGACGTTATGACTATTGCCGTGGACGATATTCCAGTTGCACAACTTAGTCTATGCGATTGTGGAGAGTCCCTCCACCTCGACGCATCGACACCACAAACGACCACAGGATACCTGCAGGGGCCGTCCATCGACTTCGATGATTCTCTAGCCCTTTCGAATAGCGAAAGCAGTAATTATGAGTTCACCTCGAAGCCGCTTTATGTCAACTACACCACCACTCCCGGGTCCCATGAAATCACATTTGTGATATGTGATCTACAGGATGCCTTTCTCGACTCGGCAGTCTTCATCAACAATGTGGATGCAATTCCACAGGCACAGTTGACTTCTTCGCCACCAGCCTGTTCATCCTCGTCCACCCTTATTGGAAATCAAAGCATGCTATCGGGTACATCGCTGCATACATCTACTCACATCTACTCGACCCCTTCCAGCTCCACGTCAACTTCCATGGAACTGACAACAAGAAGCAGTATACATTCGAGCATAAAATCACCTCCTCGAAACCCCTCCACCAGCCGATCATCATCAGCGATAGCAAGGCCAAGCTCGCAGTCGACGCTCTTGTCGGATACCATTCAAGCTTCATCTACTACATCGAGTACCAGCGCCCTTGCGAGTACGTCACTGATCATAAGCTTTTCCTTATCGTCGGCTCCTAGTATTACACGCAGCTTGCATACCCTATCCGTCTCGTCGCTCAGTCCCCAAGCTCTGTCTACAGCGGTAAAGAGCGACAGGCCTTCCCGATCGACCGCGCGGTCATTTATTAGTATCTATTCGGTGACCATCCATCCCTCAAGCTCGAGGCCGACTAGACACAGTGAATTTTTGTCCGCCAGCAACATACCATTGAGCATTAATTCCATGACATTCGCAACATCGCGCGCGGTTTCGACCTCGACAGGGCCCATTACCCCTTCAGCAACTCTCGCTCCCTTGTCACTGTCCTTTGGATCCACGACACCCTCGGTAGCCTCTCCGACAGTGATCCTCGCCAGCTCACAGTTGAGTAACGCTTCAAGGTTTTCATCCCCAGCCATTGCAAGCACAAAGCTACGATCGAGTCTGCTGCAGACTGTCTCGGGAAGCGGGAGCCTGACAAGCTCAATAGCGTCGGCCCAGATCAAACCAAGCACCATCGCCCCGATTTCCTCGCAGGGTCTCACGGGCTCAATCATCACACCGTTTCTGTCGACTCTAAGCTCTATGAGCTTGCCTCTGTCCGCCAGTCTGGTGTCTTCTAGATCGAGCACGCTGCTCCTGGGCCCGTCATCAATGGGATTTCCCACACAGCCCGATGAGATTTCGATGTTCTCTATAGGAAGCCTAGTCAGTACGTCTTCAATAACACCTATTTCGTCATCTATCAGCAGGCCGGACAGCATCACCTCAAATCCCGGCCAGGCGCCCTCGGCACTATCCAGCTCAGCAGCGCCGACCTTGTCCACTTGCCAAAGCTCAAATCAAAATGCCTCGACTTCTGGCGCTGGAATCCTACTTCCGCTTGCCTCTACACTGTCGAGGCCAGCCTTTGCGGTTTCTCCACCGACCCAGCAGTTTGGATCGTCCAGGACAACGGTCAGTTCTTTGTCAGCTGATAGCCCCACGACTGTGACCTCTACTATTACGAGTACGAGTCCGACGAGCACGTCTCCATTCACGAGCGGCATTATTACCTTGCAAAACTTGCAGGAAAGCAACAGCAGCACAGTGACTAGTACCACGGTATTCAGCACGAATTTTGTGACTATTGAAAGCGCGGAGTATACGACTATCACCGTTTGGGCGGGCACCACACCCCCGCCACCGATGATCCGCCTCACAAGAACTGTCACGGTCTGTCCATTATGTTCGAACGACGAGGAAACTGGTGCGCCGTCGGCTCTTGCAGGGCTCCGAACGCCTTACTTTGGACCACATGGGACTGCAGCGCAGACCAATAGTATTGCTGTGACATTGGTGGCTGCACCGAATACGATAGATAGGATCGAGAAGAGTACCTTTACTACTGAGACCGAGATCCGCACACTAAGCTCACCAAGTCCTCCTCCATCTATAAGCCCAGTCAGCAGCCGAGGCTCAGATAGTCCACCAATAACCAGCTCTAGCCCACCAATGACCACCTTGCGCCTAATCGGCACGTCGACGAGGAAGATCGATAGTACTTGGACAACGATCCCACCCTCGGCTCAGACAGCGGAGATCATGAAGGCATCAGGTGCTCAGACCGAAGCAACGTTCGAGTACCTGTTACCCCGAGTTATTGCCTTCGCAGTGTTTACTACTCTGGTGGGTTGCTTCCGCTAAAAGAAAAAAAGAAAAGAGGGGGGGGGGGGACACGCTACTGTATCTAGGTCACACGGTAGGCTCCCTCCAGTTTTCCTGGACGGCAACATCCGCCTGCAGTGTTCAGCGCACGTGGCGAACCTCGCCGCCATCCTGGCTATATTATAGTACGTATGCGCTAATGAGGCTCTTTGTGGTGTGCTCATAATTAAAGTCGGGCGCCCAGGTTAAAGGAAAACGGTTGACAACATAATTACACGGGGTTATTCATACATGGGCGTTTGGGCAGCAAGATGCTTGAACTATTGGGGACCCGAATAGAAGAGTGTTGTGGTTCTTACAAGGTCTCCTGGCTTCGGACAAATTCTCGTGTGGAATCATAGAGTCTGGTCTGAGTATCGTATTTGAGAAATCCTCCTCCGGCAATTGTTTTGACTAAACCGCTGAAAGGGGAAGGGGGGGGGGGAGGAAGGATAATTTGGTCAGTGTGGATCAGATATTGATGTCCCCGCTCCTGCATATCGCTCAGTGATGCCCATGGTTGTATGGCTTGTGGATTTCTAGTCCCACGTGTTCGAAGGTCAATCCAATATGGGTAGTCGATGAGAGCAATGCCTGGTCCACCTCAGCGGGCCTGGCCTCAGATAGTTCTGGTGCCGAGTGATAGTTTGAGAGCAGGCGAAATGTATTCCCAAAGCAGATTTGCGTACACCTGAACTCGAGTAGTGAGTGCTGGGTTTGGTGTGGTTTTAAGATAAAGACTATATGCACCTGTGGGCTGGATTGGATATGCTGCCGACGTTTCAATACTATTAGTATTAATTAAAATGCCCCTAGCCAGGTCGGAACTGTGGAGTCACCGATTATGCATCTCTAAACTATACACAACGACCTGATGGTGTCTTCCTGTCCTTGTGTCTTTCTATCGTGCAGAGGTCAGCGGACCAACGGTGCATACGGTAAGTTATTGACGAATGGCGTGCTGGACTCGGAGCCTGGCATCTTGCGCCACATACACAACTTCAAGGGGATTAGGTGCATAACCAACGTGCTGGGCCCAGGAGATAACTACCCGGATGGGATGGGCTTTTAAAAATAGTAGGATGCGACGGCACCCTCTGCAGCAGAGCGAGAACGAGGGCCACGCGACCTCCGCGTGTTGGTGTGGCGTGTCCCTGGGACCTGCGCCCTCCCAAGCCAGTCAGCACGACCCCTTTTTCATTTCAGCCTGCATAGCAAAGCAGCGGAAGACGCGCATACGCCCGCCCGGGAGGCCCCACCGGGACGAGCTGTATTGCTACCGACCACGTGCGCTTTAACCAATCGCAGAGATTACGGCCGACGTGCCGGGTTAAAAATGCCGTGCGCAATGTCGCCTACTGGAACCCTCAATAGCCTCGAGAGCTGCAGGTTTGTCGATATAGGGATTAGCTACTTCCTGATGGAGGGGGAAGGGAAGAAAAGAAGAAAGAAAAAAAAAAAGACGCTCAGGGATGTGGCGGGGGTTTTGCATGGTACTATGCACTATGCACTATGGTAGGATTGAGTAAAATGATACTTCGCTTCTGGGGGTGGCGATGACGAGATTCTACCTAGATCCCCATCCTTCAAATCTCAATTTTGACGGAACTGCGGCACTCCGCCCATGAGGCTCTTTTGAGGTTTATGTATATAAAATGCCAAGGCCTTTCATTTTCTCTCGACAGGCGACAACCTGGCCTGGTCGAGTGATCTCCAGTCAGAGCGCCGTCTGATCTTCCCCTCCCGCCTCCCAAGCCCTATATTCGATCCACCCCGATTCGTTCTACAAGTGTGGCTTGTGGCTTGGACGACGCGATGCTCTCCCTCGCACTGCTGTCTCTGGCGCCCGCCGTGGCCCTGGCTGCCTCTTCTGAGTATGCTCCCTCGCTCACCACATGCCCAGACGAGACCCTGGTGAGGTCGGCAGATGGCATCTCGAGTTCCGAGGCCAGCTGGGTCGCCTCGCGCAAGGAAAATGCCGACACTGCCCTCCAGGCGTGGCTAGCCACCGCGCTGCCTGATGTCGACACCACAAGCCTGCCCACGATCGCCCTGTCTTCCTCAGGCGGTGGATTCCGAGCTTTTCTTGTTGGTGCCGGTGTGATCCAGGCCCTCGACAGCAGAGACAGCAACGCAAGCACTGCAGGACTCTACCAGGCCCTCACGTACCACGCTGCCCTATCAGGGAGGAGCATGGTTGCTGAGTTCTCTCATCACCGGGAACTGGCCCACTATATCTTATCTGGAGGCCAGCGTGTGGGAAGCACAGCTTGCTGGCGGAATCTTGAACTCGAGCAGCTCCACGACTGAGGCCGACTATGAACAGATCGCGGAGGACATCACAGCCAAGGCCTCAGCCGGATTCCCTGTCTCTCTGGTCGACGCCTGGGGCAGAGAGTTGTCGTACCAGGTCATGGCTGGCGGACAGGGCACACCGGGCTTCACAATGTCCGACATCACCTCCTTGTCGAACTTCACCTCCTTCAACGTCCCTTTCCCCATCATCACCGCCACCAAGATCAGCTTCTTGACAGGGGGAGTGCGCTCCGACCGAGGACGAGGCTATCTTTGAGTTCAATCCGTACGAGTTTGGGTCCTGGTCAGATGATGTGTCTGCCTTTGTGAGCACCAAGTATCTGGGGAGCAACTTCACGAACGGCCTGGCCTCCGAATGCGCAGTAGGCTTTGACACGGTCGACTGGGTCATGGGAACGTCGTCCAACGTCCTGGAGGAGTTCATCTGCGATACCGCCCTCGGGGTTGATATAACCGCGGACTTCCCCAGCGCCATCGTCGAGATCATTGAAGAGTACACCCCCACGACCGAGTATGGATATTCCATCCTGGCCAACCCGTTCAAGAGCTTCAACTCCACGACGGCCACGGCGACCAGCTCCGTCTCTGGGCTCGACACTCTTTACCTCGTCGACGGAGGCGAGCCCGAACACAACGACCCCATCCTCCCGCTGCTCGAGCCCAGTCGTAACCTCTCGGTTCTCATCGTCAGTGACAACGGCAACGACGACGATGACTATCCCGACGGCGAGGCCCTGGTGGCTGCATACGAGGCCACGCTGACAGGGCGGCTGGCTGGACGGTTTCCCCAGGTCCCCTCCGTGGGTAACTTCAGCACGAAACAGGCGCAGTTCTTTGGATGTGACGAGCCGGATGCGGTGACCGTCATCTACCTGCCGAACGCGGACTGGACGTTTGCCTCCAACACGTCGACGCTACAGCTCGAGTACACGGCCGCCGAGACAGCCGCGATGATCACTGATGGTTATGAGGTCGCCTCCCAGGGGGGGTGACGACTCGTGGGCAGCCTGTCTTGCTTGTGGCCTCATGGTGAAGGAGGTTGGCTCGACGAGCTTGCCGAGCGAGTGTGACGCGTGCTTGTCAGAGTATTGTTGGTATCCTTGAGACGATCATGGCCTGACCCCGGAGGCCCGAGGGATCGGGATGGCGAGGGTCGTACGGACACAATGCGACACACAGCAGACGAGTACATAATGATATCGCGGCCTGTAATTAAGCATATTCATGAAGTGTAAGAACGTAATGCCTACTCTGATGTGCGTGCGCTGTGGCGTAGTCTCACGTCTGAGTGCTTTAAGCAGACCAGGTGTGTCAAGTCCACATGCACCACAGATCTATCCACAGTAAACAAGGGGGAGGGAAAGGCTGCTCCGCAACGCAATCTGCATTAAACAACACCCAAGTAAATCTACTGCCCAAGGTTTGATTATCTAATCACGCTGCACAATCTAGAGTGGGCCCGGCTCAGACGTGTCGTCACCCTCCTGATCCGGATCATTCCCCAGGGCCACATGCACCACCTGCCCACAAGCTCCTCCCTCATGCTTGAGCAAGTGTCCCGACGCTGAGCAAGCAAGCAAGCCTGCGCCTCGACAAGATGAGCGACTCCAGTCCCGCTGGCCTTGGGTTCTCAAAGTTTGTTCCTCCCAAGGATGTCGAAGCCCACAAGGATATTCAGTACTGCTCGCAGGGCCATGTTCGGCAACGCCTAGACCTGTATCTGCCGAAGCCCGAGTCCCGCAGGCCGGGGAGGATCCCGCTCATCGTTTACATTCACGGTAAATACATCCGCTCCTACGACTCGGGGCCTCGTCATCGTGGGCTGGAGATAGATAGAGAGAGAGAGAAGCGCTGACGAGTCGTGCGAAAATCTCAGGTGGCGCGTTCATGTTTGGTTCCAAAGAGTCTACCCTGCTCCCCGGCCGACTGCTCTCCAAGGGAACTGCCATCGCCTCGCTGGACTATCGCCTGAGCGGCGATGCCATCTTCCCCGCCTCTGTGGAGGACTGCAAGTCTGCCGTGCGTTGGCTGCGGGCTCATGCCTCCGAGTATGATCTCGACGCACATCGCATAATTGCGTGGGGAGAGTCAGCGTACGTTGTATCGTGATTCCTGTCTTCTCCTGGGGGCCTGAGGAGTCTCGAGACCTTTGTGACTACGAGACCACAGAGAGTGGCGTGACTCGGAGACCTCTTGCGCGACAACCCGAGAAAGAAAGAGAGAGAGAAAAAACGAGTGACCACGCCCACTGGCTGGGGATGCACGAGTGGTCTATATAGCTGTCGGGTGCCAGTCCCTCCACACTTCTTCTTGTCTCCAAAGATTCCAAGCAACGCCTCTTCTTGTTGTGACTAGTTGAATACTAACTCCCATGATATTACCTCAGCGGCGCCCACCAGGCCTCTATGCTGGGAGTCACATGCGCCAGCTCCAAGGGGGACGAATTCGACGTTGGTGACCACCTCGACACCTCGAGCGCCGTCTCTGGTGTGGTTGCCTACTATGGCCCGACGGATTTCCTCCAGATGGACAGCCAGGCTCTCAAGGACGGCAAGAGCATGCTGCACGATCCTGTCGACAGCCCCGAGTCAAAATACATGGGCGGCGCTATACAGGAGATCCCAGACAAGGTGGCCCGAGCCAATCCTGTCTCTTACATCTCCGAGGACGAGAAGCCGCCCCCTTTTTCCTCGCTCATGGGACGAATGATCACGTAGTGCCATTGTTACAGAGTATATTGGTACAAGAAGCACTACAGGGTGTCGGCGTTCCAGTGACCTTGCACAAAGTTGAGCAGGCTGATCATGTCTTCCTTGGGGCGTCAAAGGATCAGATGAACGCTCTAGACGCCGCGACGGATGAATTCTTGGCCTCGATCTTCGGCTGATCGATTCTAGAATACAGGCGGAGCCGCAGATGAACCCTGCATGAACGCGTTTTTAAACTTAAAGATGGCTCCTGCAACTTGTGTGAATCCTGGACATGGCCCTTGGCTAGGGGAAGGACCTCCTTGCGACGGCCTAAAATGTAGTCTGCAGCGCAGGGTACCCTCTGGCCTGGGCCCCGAGGTCCGCGAAGACGGCTTCAGACGCGTCTTTTCCGAGATGCTCCATGCGTGCTGTGTCCTCGTCTTCGAGCCTCTCCATTTCCTCCATGGGGCCCTCCTTGTCCTTATTCTTCTCGTCCTTCTCATCTGGCTGCAGGATCTTGTCGATACCCGAGGACTCTCCCACGAGGAGGAACTGCGCGTTGGGGATGAGGTGCTTGGGGAGGGTTCCCATCCAGCGCAGCGATCGAAATTCGTCGATGATCTAGGCACGTTAGTCACCAGACAGCCCATGAGCCCCGACTTACTTACGTCCTTGGAATACTCGGGAGAGCCTGGCAGCTGGGTGTTTGGGGGCGCAGGATATTGCGGGTTGCGTGTGCTGACGATCCAGCTACCTTTCTCCTTTAAGCCCATCTCGGCCTGGACTTGATCAAGCTCCTTGGGGAGTGTCAGCATGTACGCCAGGTGGCTCTCCCTTCCAGTAGTCGTGATGGCGTATACACCTTCGCCGAAGGGAGATGCCGCAGGAGAGTGGCGGTTGACGCCAGCCTTGGTCTGATAGTCGCTGGACGCCAGGAAGCTCTTCTTGAGCTCGTCAAACGAGGCATCGCTCTTCTCGACAAAGGCGATCCAACGGTCCCGCCCAGACTGGGGCAAGACCTTTTTGGGGACGGCGATCAGACGAGAGTTGCCAGCATCGCCAATCGGGCCATCACCAAGCCTCGCGTCCTTTGGGATGGGCCGGAGGATGATATAGCTGCGGGCAATGTCGCTGACCTTGTCGGGGTGGTCGATGCCTATGCGGCCGCGGAAGAAGAAGTAGATGATGCCCTTCTCGAGGATGTTGGAGGGTGTCGAGCCTTGCCGGCCGTGAGGCTCGACGGCGCTGTCGTGGTTCTTGGCCTCGGTCTTCTTCTCATGCGCTTGCTCAGGCGTGTTCTCGGCCGTCGTGTCATGAGCCCTCTCGACCGCGTCTTCTTCTACCGGACCGTTCAGAGACTCGTCCAAGGTCAGCTGTCTTCCTTCCTTGCCCTCCTTCTTGCTGGCTTTGGATGGAGGCAACAGCGCAGACTCGTCCAGCTTATGCTTGTCGCCGGTAGTGGCACCCTTGCCTGATCTTGTCTGGGTCATAATCGCAACCGCTGTGACACTTCAAGTTGGCTTACTCGCAGGGTGGGGGGCGAAGGTACAAAAAGGAAGAAGAAGATAATGAATTGGCGTTGAGGTCCAAGGGGGCGCCGTGGACGCCTGGGAATTTAATCTGCTTTCACACCCTGCACCAACAAGCACAATAGGCCTTGCAGAGCCTCGGACGTGTTGATTCTTACTTGGGGTCTTTCCAAGTCACGTAGAAACGCGTCGTGCACTCAATGTATGTCTCATGGATGATGTCATGCACCTACCATTATGATGTTATTACAGAACAAGTCCCCCCCCCTTGCCCCCCTCGTCATAACTAGTGACTTACACACATATCCTCACATAGCCGTCATCCCTGTCCTGGTGTTCTCTGTGGATTGTTTACTGGCACTGGTCACCTCACATAGCTCAACGAGTCAGCCTATGCTTTGGAGGCTGCTTATTGCATGCAGTGCTGCAAGAACATTGCTCGGAGGTGTTATTGGATGGAACTAGTCCTGACTGCCAAATTATCCTCAACATTAATTAATTATTGTCAGACTAGGAAAGCCTGGCACAGCAAGCCGGCCAGAAGAAGGCTCCGGATGAAACCCCCCCCTGAGGGGGGTCTTCACCAGGGGCCGATAAAGGAGTGCACGGCCAACGAATAGAACAGTTCCAGAAGAGCCTAAATAGCCTCAGTCAATGCCGCGAGACCCGGCTCCTCAGGGCGAAAAGCCTCACTTTCAGGCCAGAAGGCAAAGGAATCAGTCCCCAGGCTTCGAACTGACCTTGCCTGGTGTGTACCGTTGCTATATAAATAGGTGTACTGCTACCTCTGGGACCTGAATAGAGGGAAGCAGCCAGAATAGAGACCTTTTGCACCGTTCTGCAAGGCACTTCATGCAGCAGAGACTTTCCCCTGAAATCTGACAATTATTTACGAGGCCATAAGCCTTGCTTCCAGTGGCCTTGTGTTACATGCTGTAGGACAGCGTTTTGGAGTTGGGTTGGAGCCCCCCCTGCTGTGTCATGGATGATTAACAGTGCCTCCCCTGGGCCCTCCTTATGATTACCCCCACTGCACTAAGCCGCCCTGCACTGCAGCTGCTGAAAACTCTTCCACAGCAGTCCCCTGTTGCATTAGCAGAGCCGTGCTGCACCACACACCCACAGGATCGTGCTTTTGGCGCTGCTGCAGCCTACAGCACCTACAGGTTCCCACTGCAGGGTGCGACGGAAAAGCCGTGGTCATGCAAGGCCTGAGCAGACAAGACTGCCTGGTGACAGAGACCCGAGACAAGAGCTACATGACTTCTCTCTAACCAATCACGAGCAACATGACACAAGCCTCCGACAACAGCCGCACACCTCCATCTACATTCGTTGTGAGGCATTCTCCTGGGGCCGGACAAGGGGTCTTTACAGTCCAGGATATCACCGCTGGGACGGTAATACTACGGACTGACGAGGTAACGGCACATGTCATCCTCAGGGAGTATCGCGGCGAGGTGTGCTGGGAATGCTTCGCATACGACCGCGGCAGAAAGCTAGCCCTGCGCGACCAGACCCGTGGCTTCACGTTCTGCTCACGGCGGTGCCAGTCAACATTCCTGGAGCGACAGTACGACGATGTCTGCCTGGAGGCATGGGCCGCGGTGGAGAGATTGTCCAAGCTGAAGTCCCGGGCACCAGAGGACGGGGCTGAGGAGGCCAACAACCTGACACAAGGCGACACGAGACCTACAGCTGTGGACATCGACGAGGCCTGGCGTGCGGCAGCACCTTCGGCTGCGTTCATCGTGGAGGCCCGGGCCAGGGGAGCGCAGGCAGCCAAGGCGCACAAGCGAGCACTCCAGCAAGCATTGGCGAGCCCACCATGCCCAGATGTCCTCAGTTTTCAAACGCACGCGATCCTGACCCAGCACACTCACCCGAAGTCCTGGGGTTCCATTCTGTCGCTGGCCCACGAGCCTTGTCCGTACGCGTCACGGCTGGAGCTGGAACACCACGTCAAGTCATACCTGCACCTCCTGGCAATCTTACCAGAGACCCTGCTGCCCCTGACCAATGCACAGTCACTACGTGCTGTCAAGTCCCGCGAGGTGCACAACAGCTTTGGCATCCGGTCCCTGGAGGACGGGGGCTCCGAGTTCTTCGGCTTTGGCGTCTGGCCGTCTGCCAGCTACTTCAACCACAGCTGCCTCCCGAACGTGACCAGGCGGAGGGTCGGGAGGACATGGGTCTTCGAGGCGAGAGGTGATGTCCGGGACGGACAAGAGCTGTATATCTCGTACCTGAACGGGGAGGAAGACACCCTGAGCACAGCAGAGCGTCGTGCCAGGCTGAGGAAGTACTGGGGCTTCGACTGCATCTGTGAAAGATGTCGTGGTGCAATATGAGCACTCCGAATCGAGTCGCATAGACAGACATAGGACAAGACAACACAGACACGGCAACGGACGGTATTCACATCCCATCTTGGCTACGAACAAGAACATGATCTTTTCGCTGCATGCATGAGGCTCTGGGGGTCTTTAGCATGCACCGTTTAGGATGCTAAAAAAAAAAAAAAAAAAAAAAACCTCTGTGCGTCTGAGCAAACGGTCCCCCAAGTTCCCTCCATATTGTGAAAAACTCGTAACGGCACCGAGAGCATCCGATCGTAGGATTTCACAATGTCTCCGTATCTACACTACGGGATAAGCTTAGGCAGAAGCTTGGGCAAAACCCCGGAACTCCATCCAAATAAAGCTAGAGAGGTAGCCCGGGAAGGGAGCATCGGGCGCTTTTATGCCAAAAACAGTATTGCTCCATTGGCTCGTTCTATCTACCGTCAGCACTTGTCCTCCGACAGCATCCACACCCTCGCCAAAGGTGGCACAGTAACCAGCAATTTCTTCTTGGACCAATAAATCTAATAGCAAGTTATGCGTCACCTTGGTAATTTAATGAGGCCTGCTGGGGGAAGGTTCCCATGTCCTCCCACCCCGAGCCTATATAATTACCACGTCTCCCACCAGGCGCCGGTTCCTTGCCCAGAGTCTATGCTGTTCCCTGAAGACCACAACATACTCACCACCACCAATAACAACGACAACAACAATAACAACAGCAATAGGAATCACAGCTCAAGTCACCACACTACCTAAGTCTATAGAAATGCGGTCACCTATCGTCGCCATCTTGGCAGGTGTAGCCAACCTTGGCCTCGTCCTGGGCGCTTCTACCACCTCTACCGACTCCATCCCAAAGTCCACACAGGCCTCTTCGTATCTATCCGACGTGTGGGCCGGCCAAGGCCCCACGCCGACCTGGGCGACGGGCAAGTACGCGACGACCCTCGCCTCAGCCCTCTACAGCATCGAGACCTCGTTCGGTTACCGTTCCGACTACACCTCCATCATCGACGCCATCTACTCTGCCGCGTCCAAGGGCGGCGGCTCCGAGGCCGTCGCGTCCTCAGTGTGTCCCAGTGGAACTGGGGTGACATTACCACCAACGGATGGTACACGAGCAACGTTCCCAAGTCTATGCAGACTGAAGTTGTCAAGTTCGACAGCGCCTGGGATAGTGCCATCACGAGCGTCGAGGCCAAGGCCACAGCCACGGGAAATGCTGCCGCGCCGAGGTGTACGGGCATGGAGATGGTCGGCGTTGCGGCCGGCGTTGCTGGCGTTGCCGCTGTCGCTGGCCTCATGTGAGAAAAAGATTCCCGCTTGAAGAGAACAATGGATCCCTTGTGGGTGACTGTTGGGGGTGGGGAGGCAACTCATTGTGTAGAACTCAGCAGCTGTCTCCAGCATAGTTGAACTCGCTGCAGATATCTTTCTGTCCGAGGTGGAAGTTGTCGAGGGCACTATTGAGGGGAATCAATGTTGAACACTGACCATTGTTCCCTATATCCCACACTAATTATATTATACACACCGGACTTGGCTTACACACTTATTTCTGAGTTGCTGCAGTGGATATTAAGGCTATCACGACACTTTTGTGCCAACAAGTTCATTCCCAAGATCCCTCTGTATGTCTTTTGTGTCTTTCCACACAAGCCTTGATCGATTCAAAAGGGGGTTGTTGAATCACCGAGACATGAAAGAGAAGTGCCAGAGATAATAGTGGTTTGTATTTGGAAAACCCAGTTTCCTCCGCCCTTTTGGTCAACGTGACCACGGTATTTTTTTTCTCTTTTTCCACCGTTGAAATATGTTAAGAAACGCCATGGCTCTAGAGCTCTGTGCTCTCGCCCTCATCAAGATACCCCGGTTCCTTAACGCCTGCACCGTAATAAATAATACGGGATGGACAAGTATTTACGTGAAAGCCAGCTGGCGTTGATGGTCCCCTTTCGACCCCTTTTCAGTTCCACACAGACCGCTGTCCGCTCCGACTCATTACCAACATCTCAAAGCCCTCGACGCGATTCCTCAGGGCGGCGTTCTCCTTTGCCAGACCCCTGTTCTTCCTCTCCAGATGTGCAATATATTCGGTGGCCTTGCTCAGGATGGTGGCCTTGTTGAGCTTGTGCGCGGGCGTGACACCGCCGAGGTCCTCGTCGCCCTCGAGACCAGCCTCGGCCTTGATCTCCTCCATGACGTCGGTACCATCGTTGTTGTCGGCGTTCTCGAGCCGGTGGACCATGACGCGCAGCGCGGGGACGGAGTCACGCAAAGCTGCGATCTTGTCATTGAGGTTAGTCCGGTACCTCTTCTCGATCATGTTGTGGGCAGTCTTCTTGGGACCCAGGGTAGGCTTAGTGCTCGAGCCTTCCTTTGATGATGATGCGGATGTGTGGCGGCGCTGGGGTGGAGGTGGGGAGCATGACGAGCGTGGTGAGGACGGCGACGAGGAGGAGGCGTCTGATGACTTCCTCTTGAGGCTGTTGCGAGCTGGGTATCGTCTGTCTTTCGCCGATGAGAGCTCCTGTGGGGAGGGCAGGCCAGAGTTCATGGATGAACCTGATGTAGGCTTGGCCATGGAGGACGCCGACAGAGGTTGTGGTTGTTGTTGTTGAGGCATGTTCAGGTTGAACTGTGGTGTTTGAAATAGAGGCCTGGTATCGTTCACCCCCTCACGGCCAAACACGACGTCGTCAAGTCCAGTGTTGCCAACGTCCATGGAATCCAGGACGGGGCTCAGGATAGGTATGGACGAGAGGTCCGGGCTGTCGAGGAGCTCGGACTTGAGGAAGAAGTCGGACTCTGGAGACTGTTCGGCCTTGTCCCAGGCAGCCCAGTCCTCCCCAGCACCAGAGTTGGAGAAGGAGAAGCCGTTGAAGATGGGAGAGATGGGAGAGCCGGATCCTGGTGAGGGTGCCGAGTCGGTGGTGAGCTCTGCGGCACTCCAGTCTTCTATGGAGTTATAGACGGGCGCAGAGAAGTTTGGGGGATATGTCTGTAATAGCGGAGGCAAGGTTAGATAAAACGATTGGAGGACGTGGGCGGGATGGAGAGGGGGGGGGGGGCACAGGGCAATAACAGGACAATATAAGAGAAAAGAGAGACAAGAGAGGGTGCGAGAGGGGCTGGTGAAACCCGGCTAGGGAAAAGTGGTATGATATTTCCTCAGTGGGCTTATATCGTTTCGAGCAGCGCATGCAACCTTCCGAGCTAGCGTGGCGGGGGAAAGCAGGCCATATAACGTTTCAATGGAAGCACGAAATGGCATGGAAAGCAGAGAGGGGAGCGAGACATGGGGCAAAAGTGCAGGTGGGTCACCGCGCTGGGGCCCAAAAGACAGATAGGAACAAAGAAGACTGACCTGTTGTCGTTTGATAGTGGAGGTTGAGGAGGAGGAGGAAGGTTGTTGCTGAGGGTACGAGCCGAACAACATAGATTGTTGGCCGACAGCTTGCAAGTCTGCCAGGTTGAAACTGTCCATCTGATTGGCAGTCTGGGGGGTTGTGTTTTGGTGTGTGTGTGCGTGTGTGTGTGTGTGTCTCCGGACGCTGTGTGAGGTACCAAGGTAGTACTGGTAGTTGACCTCTTCCTAGGTGACGAGGCCGGCGTGAGCAGGAGGAGGCTTGTTCGTTTTCGACGAGAAGAGGGTCCGCTGGGTGTCTGGCGTGGAACGGTAGTAGCAGCAACAGGGGTGTTTTGTCAGTATCGAAAGTTGTTCCGGTGGTGAGGTTGGGTGACTGGTAGGTCTGGTGAGACTTGAGGGCGTGATGCTCAGGGTTGGGTGATGATGGTTCTCAAAGAGATGGTTGTGATGGAGTATTATTACCAAATTCTTGGTGGGATGATGAGGCTATCAAGCTGTGGTTCAAGACATGCAATGGCAGATACATCCCAATAGATATACCTGCCATCTCGTCTTGGGAATTCTCCTGGCGCCTGACGGGGCCTCGGGACTCTTCGGCGAGAACCTTGGAAGGGGGAGGGATGAGTGTGGCCCTTGGGCCTCTTGGGACCGACGACCTCCCGGAGGACAAGGATCACGACCTTGGGATGCTGTGCAACGTGTGGATCTCCAAACTGTCGATTATCGATCTGGCATCATACGAGTGGGCAATGCCCTGGGGGGAGGAGGGCGCTTCCGGGCCCTCAGCCAGAGGCCGAGCCCGGATGAGCCCAGCACAAACACGCACACACACACCTATGAGTTTTGTCGACATGGCGCCCAGAAATTCTCTATTCTAGGGCACATGGGTCTCGGGTGAGATTCCGAGGCGCGAGGCTAACAAGCTTGCAAGGGGTGCGTGTACGGTGCAGTATTTAACGAGCACTATAGAAATACTTTCAATTTCTGTGCCGGTTGGTGGGACCTACCGATGGCCCAGCTCGCATCACATGTCCTCTTCTAACAGATACTAAACTTTTAAACTTCAGGTCCCCCAACTAGACCACAACGGCCCCCTCCACCTTTTTCCCCTTTCAATCAGCAAACCATGGCGAGTTCCGGACTACAGCGGCTACCAAGGTTTTTTTCTCTTTCCTTTCCTTTTTCCTTCTTTCTTCTTGTATTTTTATTCCCAGCTCAAACCCCTTCTCCTCCCGGCCCCCTCTCTCTCACGAGGAGGCTGCGCGATGGCACTTAGACAGGTGGCTAGCTCCGTTGACTTGCATACCATTCCAGCGTTACGGTGTCAAGTGCTAGCTACAGTCCCCGACAGCCAGCGAAAACCTCCTAGCCTTGAAGGGGAGAACCCTTTCAAGCCCCTCTGCTCGAGATTGAAAAATAAAGAAACAAACAAAACACCGTCGGGACATTTGTAGTCGAGACCTATTTGGACTTACTACATAGGATATCACCTGCAGATACGTGCGGCCTACTCTTAGCACATTTTATGGCGTATGTACCTTGGGGGCCAGTACCAACGGTTCGCCCGTCAGAAAACCCAACCGTAGTTCATCCAACGATTCATTCATCGTCGGCAGTGGCCGGTCTTGGTTGCCGAGCGGTGAGTGATGTCTCCCTCGGCCGAAAGGCAGCACACATAAGGAAAAAGAAAAGAAAAAAAAGAAAAGATAGCATCGTAGATCATGAAGTGCAAATCACTCCCAGATATGAACTCGGCCCTCTGCAGGCTGCAGGTGAAGCTGTCGGTCGAGATCCCCGGTCCCCGTTAAGATTTGCTCTTGCAGGCGATATGTCACCGCTCGGCTAATCTTGCCCGCTGACAGCGCAACCTTTTGGGCCTCTCTGGGGGCTTACATGATGGTGATCGACATTGACAAGACCGATCCAGACCCCAAAGATGCTGCATGGGATTTGATAAGATGGCATATTCGGAGCAGAGTTACCCACAAGGGAGTTGTGTATGCGAATGCGATCCACGCAGATCTGGTCTCTCCGACCCAAAGTGTGAACACTCCAAACTGCGAGATGGAGATCCTCTCGCGGCGGGAACCCTGGACGGGGTGATGATGAAACCCAGCAGCGTCCTTTTCCCCTCTACCATAGTAGGCTCAAGCCCAATCCTTGAGATATTTTTTCCCCCTTCCTTTTCCCTTCCTCCTTTTTTTTTCTTTCTTTCTAACTCTTCTTCTCCCCTGCTTGTCTGCTGGCAGGGTTGCTGGACGTCCAGACCCTCATCCTCCTGCAGGTGTCCCAAGAAATTTGGATTGTACCTAATATGGTATTTTATTTTTCCTTGCAGAGGGCCGAGCCGAGCCAACAGAGAGTGTGCCGACAAATTGGCCAAACCGAACCATTCTGCTGCAGGCTCTGGGAAAAGTGGCGTGATTTCAGTGTGGGTCTGAGCCGCCGCCTGTCCCGGCGTCGCGCCATAGAGCCGGTGGCCATACCGTGGCACTCTCAACGTGTGACCGGACGAGGCCGCGTAAGATTTGTTAGGGCTCCAAGTCCCCCCCGAGGCAATTGTTGCCGCGGGACGACCTGGACGACCATCGAGGGAAGTTATCGTGATGGCCTCACCTGGGAAATTTTCAACTTGCACGCGCCTCCGGATTGATTTCGTCCGACGCGCGGGCTCACTCACCTCTTTCCTTCCTCCACTCTTACCGATTTTGTTACCGGGATGCCACTGACCCTTACCTTGGCCCTTTCTGGAACCAGTTCAGATTGTGTAAAACAAAAGTTCCGGACCGCTGCACCCCGTGATCTCCAATCTATCCCGACCAACGATGCCGCCGATCGTCAATATCCCCTACGATTACTGGAATTAAATACAGACTGGAATAGAGAGGCATCTCAAATTGCTACTTTCGTCATGCTGAGTTTCATGTCGTCCATATCCGGGATAAACTCATCGATATCATTGAACGCTCCGCATTAACACCCTCTTTCGGACCCTACATGTTTCATGATGCTTTTCAAGAAGTTTGGCAGACTGCTGGGTTCCTACCATGATGCCAATTCTTTGCAGACCACCAGAGTACCACTGTGTATGAATGCTGAGCCACCTGCCGCTAGATCTGCATAAGTGCTTTTTCTCTCTCCCCCTTAAAAAAAAAAGAGAAGAAAAAAAAGAAAAAAAGAAGTTCCGCTGTCCGCATCGATAACCGCCTATATATTGTCTATAAAATTAAATAATAATCTTATAGTGCGTCGCCAGGTGGGATCTATAGTCAGATGGTGGAGTTTCACCAGTGTGCAACTCCCCTTGCGCCAAGCACAATGTTTTCTACTCTATCGAACTTTGTCACTGACGAGTGATCCGGACCGGTGCCACCCTCCCGCTACTTCCCTGTGGCCAAGACCATACCGACCTCCTTAAGCGTCACACTCTCCACGAAGCCGTTCTTTTCGTACAGTCTCCGCCCTGGAGGGTCTGCAAACAAGCTGATGTACGGCTCCCCATCTTCTGGGCTGTTGTCCTTGATATATGCTAATAGATGCTTCAAGATCACACTCCCCAGTCCCTTCTTCTGATGCTCCGGCAGGGTAGCCATGTCCGCGATATGGAAGTACCACCCGCCATCGCCGATGATTCGACCCATAGCCACAACCTGACTTTTCCGCCCCCCGGAAGAAGGTGGAGATGCTTCGGACTCTGCCCCAGAGGAGTAGATGATGTGGCACCCGTACAGGCTTCCCGTGATAGCACCTGTAGCCTGTGCCTCTGTGACAGGTGTGAGGCCAGATAATTTGCGCAGACTGCGGTACTCCGAGAGGAACGGGAACCCTGAATGCAGCGTGTACCCAGGGGGTAGATCGCATGTGAGGTTGTCTTGTCTGGAGGCCATGTCTGTTTAAACTCAGCAGTCCGACGATGCCGGCTCGACTGTTGAATGCAGCGCTATGAAGGCGGTGACCGTATCGGGGACCAAGTGGTCCAGCTGCTAGGTACGAGAAGGAAGTACTTGTTAATTCTTTCAAGATCTTGTTGGCCGACCAAACTGTTATTGAAGAGAGGATTCTAATGGATTCAAGGCAGGATAGAGTGGAAGCTCGTGTGTGAGGTGAATTCAGAGATGGCAATATGATTGATAATGGGTACGAGGAAGGGCAGGAGCCGGCGCTCGGAGCTCGGGTCTCGAGTGTTTGGGCCCCCCATCCGGACTTTCCAAGGGTTGCCGTGGCTAGAGCAAATGAGTCTCTATGCTTTCATGGACATTGAGGATATTGTTCGCCCAAAAAGATAACAAGATCGGGTTCAGACAGAGTATGTGATCTTGTCAGGGGTTCTTGCTCGGGGTTTTGGAAAGACAGTCACTCCTGCATTCAACCTGTGACTCGTGAGGAGCTCCTATTAATTCATGAGACATTTGTGCACGGTTCCATAACAGACACCAGAGTGCGCCAATCCGTCTAGAGCCGTATCAAGAGTCTCAGTAATTATATGCACGCGTCTGTTCTTGCAGACGAGCTGCTTTAATCTTTGCATGTCCCTGATCCTCTCCACCGCCCTTGCCGTTGGGCAAGAAGTATCGTTACTCACGTCAAAATCCGCGAGATCAGCTGCCTGGTCGCAGCCATCTGTTCGGCCTGCGCCTTGCCATTGATCCTCTGGGCCCCAGCCCTCTCCGTAGGGATGTAGAAGTCGTACCTATCCGGGAAGAGAATGATGTTGGCCAGCCTCACGACTTCTGCCTCGCCCTCCGTACCGGACCCGCGCTCCCGTGGCCGTCTCTCAGACGCCTTCTCCCGGTTGCTGCTGCCGTCGTCATCTACATCCATCATCTCAGCGGGTGGCTCTTCCGGCGCTGGTGTGCCGGGCCTCGTCATGACCTTGCTCCCATCCCTGCTCAGCTCCCACGGTGCGAGACCCATGGCCCGCAGGCCCGCGTCGCCGCCGACCTCTGCAATCTCTGCCTTGCCGGGCCGTCCCTCATGCGGTGCCTCGGAGCCGATGGCGCTGCCCGCAGAGTCAAAGTCCGGCCCCGGCTGGCCCTGCATAAAGGCTTTCCTCTGTCGGGCCAGGAATAGCGCGTTCGTCTGCGTCAGTGGGCAGGCAGGTGTGTACATGAGCATGCTGGGCGCAGGGCGGTCGGGCCTCGGGGTACCAGGCTTGCTGGGCGCGGTGGTCATGATGCTGTAGGCCTGGTCGCAGTGCCAGATTACGTAGTCGCCGGCCTGCAGCGTGGGGACCTCGACCAGGGACCGGCGCAGGCGCAGGTGCGGGTGCCAGAGCTCCGTGATCCGCTGGGCGTGGCCCGGCACGGCGCCGTGGATGATGGTGGACTGCTCCTCGTCAAAGGTCCAGTTGTCCGGGTCGAGGAAGGCATCCCACTCGGCGATGGTCTCGGGCGGTGCGCCGTCCTCGTCGTAGCCCGAGGCAGGCGGTGTCGTCCTCGGGGAGAAGAAGGGCCGCAGCAGAAAGTAGGCCACGGCGAGCTTCGGGCTGGGCAGGACGCGGATGCTGGCTGGCTCGCCTGACGTGAGGGCGAGGATGCCCTGGAACATCCTGAAGATGCTGCACGACCCTGCACCGTTGTACAGGTCCTGCGTGACGTTGATCCGGCCGGAGGGGTCCCACGGGTCAAACTCCTCCCAGTTGCCACGGAATATAGCCTCGTATGCACCTCCTCGGCCGTAGCCGTCCGGTTCCCACCTCTCGAGGCTGCCGTTGTCAACCTGGGCGATGAGCGTGGAGGCGGCGCTGGTGGTGAGGTTGTCGGCAGCAGAGTTGCCGTTCAGCAGCTGCGGCGCGGCATTGCTGCCCATGATGCTGCTGTCGTGGATGCGCAGGCGGTCCGCGTACGAGATGGGGAACCGCGTGGCGACGCGCGAGATGTCGGCGTCAGTGCCTTTGGTCTCCCAGAAGGTCATGGCCCACTTCTGCACGCGCAGCACGGAAGGGTGGGCGCGGATGGCAATCTGCGCGGGCGTCCAGAAGAGCTCGAAGCAGGTCGGGTCCTGGGGGATGGTGGGCTTGATGTGGTCTCGGTTGCGCGTGATGTATTCTCTCGTCTGCCGGATCCACGTCTCTGTCTGCGTCTGCGAGACGACGCCGCGCACGAGAGCGACGCCGTATCGCTTCAGATCCTGCTCAAAGGGCGCCACCTTGGCTGGGTCGTCAATGTCGGAGAAGTTGATGATAGGGATGAGATCTGCATTACAGCTCTGGATGTGCAGGATCTCCGCCTTCAGGGCGACCAGCAGACGCCTCCAGGAGTCCGCGATGGCAGCCTCCCTGCCCTGGATGAGGCGGCGTTTGATGTTGGCGAACCGCGTCGGCAGGGGGGATGGGCTCTGAGCCGTAGAAGGACTGCACGGGCGGCTCCATGCTGCCGATTTTGGCAAAGACCTTGCGGCTGCCTATGCTGCCTGTGTTTTTGGTGACGCGGTGCTGCGAGTGCGTCCTGTGGTGGGATGTCCCGACTGGCGTGCTCGAGGAGCTTGGGACAGCCGAGGACACAGGGGTTGTCAGTGTTGGCGTTGTTATTGCTGATATTGCCATCACTGACGCCGCTGCTGTGTTTGTTGTAGCAGCAGCAGCAGCAGCAGCAGCAGTCGACGTTGTTGTTATGGTTGTTTTTGTTGTTGTTGTTGTTGCTGCTGTTGTAGTTGGATCTGTCGTTGAGAAGGAGGAAGGCATAGCCTCTGAGGCTTTGGCAGAAACCATCTTGACAGCTGCAGTGAGGTTTTTGGTGCTGAAAACACTATTGCTGCTCCTACTCTTCCGTCGCAGCGGTGCCCGTGGCCCAGAGATCCTCACTGTGGCTGTGATGCGGGTTGGGCGAACCGTCGTCGTTGGTTGAGCGGATGAGCCTGGAGGAGTCGTTTTATTACTGAAATGAGCAGCAGTAGCGCCGCTACTTGAATCCGACGGGCCCCCCGCCTCCTCTGCAGGCGGTGGGGGATCAGCCGCCCGGGCAAGCTGAGTGGCAGGCATCTTAAACGACCGAGCGAGTAAAAAGGCCCTGTCTCGAGAAAGGAGCCAAGGAAAAAAAAAAAAAAAAGGAAAAAAAAAAGTTGGAGAAACAGGCCTGATCTAATAAGCACGTTATAGTGTGTGTGTGTGTGTGTGTGTGTGTGAGATTGTGTGCGCCTTGGAAATGCAGCGAGCCGTCCAGATGTGTTGCCGATCGAGCGGTGCTGCGCTGTGCTGAACTGTGCTGTGTTGTGGTGACCTCGTGAGTCGTCAGGGTGTGTATTGTCCCCCCTAGGATCTGTGGTCTCTCCTTCCCCTTCTTCCTCTTGCTGCTTCCTCGCCTGGGCGCCAGTGGATCGGCTGGGTAGTGTCGGCCGGGGCAGCGCGCGGGGAAGGCAATTAACTTGATGCTCTGAACCTTGTCCCGTTTTGCCCTGTCCCGCGGTCGCGCTTGCCTAGGCGATTTTCCGTTCGTCCCTTCCGTACTTGACAGCACAGGGACCTACCTGATCGTCCCAAACAGTGAATCGGCCTGTTTTTCCCTGTCTCGTCCCTGAGATCTTTGGCACCCTGCCCAGCTTGCTTAGGGATAAACCTTGACCCAATCTGGAGGTCCCGAGTTGGACGCCGCAGGACCTTTTTTTGTTTTCCCCCTTCTCGCCTTCTTCTTCCCCTTCTCTCTCCCACCCCTGTCTCTTCCTTTGCTCCTGCCTTGTCGCTGCTTTGTCCTTCTCGTCGCGTGACTTGTTTCCAGCCAGTAGAAGAAGACCACGCTACGGAGTACGTCTCCAACAAGGAAAATCCCACTCGTGAGCAGGGAGCAATATGCCGAGAATCTCACACTTGGTCCCAGTGAGTGCGTGAGATTCCGACACTACGGAGCTGAGGCGCCGCGGTCTGCTGGGTTTCCTCTTTGGGAACCCGCCCCCGGGGGCAGGATTCGGTGATGGTCCGGGCCTGCAGATGGCTTGCTGTGAACGCCGATCTCAAAAGTCGAATTGTCTTAGTTGTTGTGGTCCTGAGGGAGCAGTGTTGTGAGAGGAGAGATAAGAGGTGGTGAGAGAGACGAAGAAAGTGGTGTGGTGGAAGAGAGGGAGGGGGTGGGAGTATGTTGGGTGTAGAGACGATGGCGAGGCTGTGGGAAGCAGAGACAGCAGAGGATGCCTTGATCTGTCGTATTTCCTGGTGGCTGCCAAGCCTGCTTGTGCTCGAAAGAGAAGAAAAAAGGGAGAAAAAAATAAACCACGATGATGGTCAAAGTATCATGTCAGGTGGTGGTGGTGTCCGAGGGCGCCATGAGACTGGATCGTTTTCTTCTCTACGTCCTAGATTCCAGAGGAGGGAGGGTGGAGAAGCCATCACCAGGGCTGGATCATGTGGGCAGGAAGAGGATACCCCTTTCTATTTAAGCCTTCCAACAGGACCAAGGACCAGGACCCAGCATCGGGAATTTCACGATGCATTTGCGTCGAGCCTCAGATCAGGACACCACCGAGATCTGGATCTAGGCGATGGATCTGATCATGGAAGGTATATTGTCGTTTTTTCCCCCTTCTCACCTCCATTTCTTTGGCCTTTCATTTAATCACAGAGAAAATCCACCCAAACATAAAGTACCTTCTAATAAGAAATCACCCACGGAACGACGTTCCGCCTAGCATGATAGGCCTGAGACCTTATCGCTCGTGACATCCATCCATTCAATCCCTCAGCCCTCGTCTGCCCTGGGCTTTCTGAAGCAACTTCCATCCCGCGATGTGTTTATCAGCAGGGACGGAGGCGGTTGCACGGCCCAGACGATCTGGTTTCAGGGCCCACTAGAGTTGCACCAGCATGTCCAGCACGCCTTCTAGCCCCACCACCCTACGGCCCGTCAGCCCGCCAGGCCGTCAAATCCGGGGCCCCAAATGGACCCGAGGTAGGTGCTTGGCCCTCACGCCCGACGCTCCCATAGGCTCCGGCGAATTTACTTGTGCAGATGGGCTGCGGCCTAGACTTCCACCAGGGCTAGCTGCTCACCCACTCAGGAGGGAACAGTGTGATGCTACTACGCACAGCACGCGATAGATCTCATGTACCTTGGGTGCTAAAACCTGCATTGGACTGCCTAGAATGTGTACACAAAGCCTCATCAGCTGTGATTATCATCATCATAAATCACTGTCGGCCGTCGCATAGTGGGTCAGTCACAACGAGGACCTAGCACCCGTGCAATACAAGAAAACGGGTTTAATGTAAGCATGATTTGAGCCGTAATAAATTATTCTCCGCCCTATCGTGTTGGGCTGATGATGTGCGGAGCCCGACTCCCGTGTTTCATAGGGACACTGTTGTGTCCAAGTCAGCCTCGCCAGACTCGCCCACTGAATGGAGAATGGCAGCCCAGGGGGTTCATTCTTCGTATCGGCAGAGTCTGAGTGGAAGGAGACCATGATTAATTCCTCCAATCTGCGCGCAGCTTCCCACTGTCCCTTACGTCTACATGCGTGAATGACATTGCTTCTGGATCTCGGTTCACCATCTTCATCGCATTTCATGCAGTAGGTAAACCCCCCGGATAGGTACTTTCACCCGAACGTAACCTTTGTGACATGGTGCATACTACCATAGTATGTGTGCTAGAGACCATGACAGCCTGAGTAGCCCTCTATTAATGGACGCATCCGTCGGGACTTATAGCCTTACTATGGGTACTTATGCTAGAACTCGCTTATAGCAACCTACAGCGGAAAAATGGCGGTTAAACTGCATCTCACGCTCGATCCACTGGCCCACGTTCTCGGGCCACTTTTCCGGTTTACTCTGCCTGTCTCGACATAAGCCTGCCGCAGTACATTGCCATACTATCTACTACTGCTACTACTAATACTACTACCACTACTACACACACACCCACACAGACAAATACCACCCACTCACATGCACACGCACACCGCCCTCACTCCTGATCCCGATCAGGGTGGCGAGATCCACGGATGCTCGCGACGAGATCTTTTCCTGCAAAGCATAATACAGCAAATACAACAGAAACGCTGCGGCTCCTTTCTTAGCCTCGAGGCTAATTCCCAGGCCGCTGGTTCTCTGCCCTCCCAACGGCCCGGCTCTCAGTCCTGCTGGGCGACTTTGCCTTGTCACCGCTGTAAATGTGCCACATCGGCGACCTTCAGCCCAGCGACGGGCCGTACTCGCAATTTCTCCGATTGGACTGCTGCGTCCTTGGAAGCTTGTTGCCTGAGGGGGGAGGGGGAGGGGCAGCCTGCTGAACATACAGGGCCTCGACTTCTCGGTCAGGTGTCCATAGGAGGTGAGTGAGGTGTTGTTTGTGGTCGCATAGATATGTCAAATAGCCCAAGACGCCCAACGAGGAAGGGAATGGCGCCACAGACATGTAACAAGTATTGAACTCTACCCAGATGACCGCTACTCTAATTCTGAATACATACAGCCGCATGGGGATCAATCATCATCTGCAACCAAACCGCAACCAAACCCCTCTTGCTGGGCATGTCATCTGCAAGTCTGTAGCGTTGCTGTCAGATGCAGAATGCATGATTGGCCGGCATGATGATCGACGTCTGGGGTCTCGGTAAATAATCATGGAGAAAGACCTACAGCCGACGTTCTGGACCGCCCTGACCGCTTTCTCCTTGCAAAGGGTTCTTGTTCCTCCGGCTCTGCTTCCCGTCAGAGCATGACCGTCCTGAGAGACCTGGTCGGGCAGCTTTTGCTCATGCATAGTATACTGTGTAGCAAGGCATAGAGGAAGCGCTGCTGCGTGACTCTTGGACAGTTCTGTCCAACGAGTGGCTCAAGTCTCCGAAGACGGAGGGATAACACTGAGAACCACCTCGTATTCAACCCTGCTGCTCGGAAACGTTTCAACTTTCTTTTTTATGATGGTGCTTCTGCTCAGGCCGCAACAACGGGATCGTCACATCACTCTTCCGCCATGTTTGACTGCTGGCCCCTGGGTTGCCGGTTGTCCCTCCCCCCCTTCCGACCCCCCCAAAATAATATTCCATAGCTCTATAAAAGTAATACAGGAATCTTGAGCCGGCCCGTATAGGCGGTTCTTCCATGGAACCTTGTGAGGTTGTCCATGCTTCTGCTGCTTCTGCTTCCAAGCTGAATATACCGCCCTAGATGAAACGCGTCAATCTTTGCTCGTAGCCCATGTCCGCCAACGAGATTCGCTACCATTCAGCCAGTCAGAGTCCTGTCTCCCTCTAGTGTTGAGGCCCCTTCGACTTGATTACATGGATGCTTTCGACATGGAGAGATCGCGAGGGAGCGCAGAGAGCACGAGATGGTGCTAGGAAGGTAGACGGTGAACGGCGAAAGAAAGGTTCGCTGGCGGGGACGAATCTCAGAAATGAGCACCCCAGAATGGCCATATGGACATAGAGCACCCGTAAAACTGGCTAGTGGTCATGCTCTGCTATCTCTTTTCCAGTACTGCCTTGTTTGCATGAGCAGTCCATCTTCATCACCTGCTAACCTGCGAGACTGTCCTGCCATGCCAAAGTGTTTCCATGAGTGCGTCGTGATGCCTACTCACCCAGTGTTTTCAGACTCAATCATTGTCAGCCTGACACCAATGGAAAAATCTCCTCGTCACCGGTGCAAGAGCTGATCCTTTTTAAGCCTCCCTTGAAATTCGATCCCTGCACATTTCCGGCTCAGCACCTATGATGCCCTCGCAGCCCCTCTCCATCACTGTAACAGTCTGTGAGGGAGGCCCAGGTCATAGAGCACGAAGTCCGCGAGATAATCGAAGGGTTGGCGCAGATGGCGTTGCGGAACAAGGATGACATTGGCGGGGGGCCCCAACGTAGAAAGATAGACCACGTCGAGTGGCCCAACAAGCGTCAGTAGATACATCCCATTGGTCTCTCGACGTTGCCCGATGTGATGATGCGCAGGGAGTGGATGTGCAGCTGAGGGGCAGCTAGGCGTTCAACCAGGCGTGGATGTGGATTGACGGCATACTAAAGAAAAGAGTATCGCGAGTGTTGTACGGACAGCCAAAATAGAAAAATAAATCCCGATAAGTTATGGTTAATTGCTGGGTTCTTTCTTACTGTGCGGGTAGGTTCCGTGGTGCTGGTCTTATTTCTTGCTCATCCCCTTCGACTTGGGCACTGGTGTTTCTTCAATTGCCTCCTCTTTCGGTGATGTGGCATCATCGCCTTCGATTGGTCCCTCCTCGCTCCGAAGCTCAGCCAGATCGCTTGAATCTCCATCGTCGTGCCCGCCATCTGTTAGGGCGCTCTGTCCCATCTGTTGGCCCAAGACCTCCTTGACGAGCCTCTTGCCCTCGTCCACTTCACCATTCATGGCTCCGCAGCCCATGCACTTCCACATTCCTAGCTCCGACAGACTGGTAGTCCCTGGAGGGGCCTGTCCGTTGACAAGGCGGCACTGCTTGCAGATGAGGACGAAGCGGTTCTTGGCTGCCGTCTCGTCATCACCAAGCAGCAGGTCCATGATTCTATCGTACCAATGGGTTTGTGAACCGATCGGGGCCATCTCATACTGTGTGCCCGCTACCTGAGATGGTCTGGGACGGTCAAAGGCGTTGGGAGAGAAGTCGGCGGTAAGATCCATGCCCCCGTCAGGCAAGGGCAGGCGATGTTGTTGCTGCGGTGTGTGGAGCAGTGGTCCCGTCTCTTGCTGCTGCGGCATGCCTCGATTGGGAGACGCCATCTTGTGGCTCTGTATGTTCGCAGTAGGTGGAGGGGCCATGTTGGTGCGGTTCGGTGTGCCCGTATTCTGTCTCTGGCTGGCCCCCAAGTTTTTCTTGGTCCCGTCCTCCTGACGATCACCAGTGGACTTCCTCTTGATCTTGGGTTTTCCTTCGCCGCCCCCATACTTCTCCAGCAACTCCAGGGTCGAGTCATACCTGGTTGCGTCTTTGAGCTTTTGGATCGTCTTCGCCCGCTCGGCCTGCTGGCCCTTCAACCGGGTGGTCAAGGTCTCGATACGGAGTTCGTAGACAGTCGAGGAGATGGTGCGGACGAGGTAGATCCTGCTCCATGGTCAGCGACGGGCCTGACAGACTTTCTACCAGCACTGCAAACGAGATTTTGTCCTACTCACAGCACAGGACCACCAGCCATTCCTGTCCATTCGTAGACTCCCATCTTGTTCCACCCCACAACGAGAAAGGCAACAACAGCATATACCAGGTAGGCGAAGGACAGGTAGAGAGTACTGAGGACCCTAACACGTCGTGAGGAGGTTCTTGTTCGTTCGAGGCTGGCTTGAGTGTTTGCAATCTTTGCAGAGAGGGTAGACAGGGTTCGTTCGAAGGAAGCTGGGGACGAGTTGTCCTGCTGCGAGCAAAGATGGTCAGAGGCGACAGACAGCACAAAGGAGACAGCAGCATGAGACAGACTGAACCAACTCACCTTCCATGGCCAGAGGGACACCATTGTTGCGGGTGCTCTCCTGGCGCCAGCTGTACTGCAGGTCTCAGAAAAGGGGGGGAGGGTGCAAGATTCTCCCAAAGCTTCAGGCCAGGCAAGGTAAGGCTTGTGTGAAAGAGCAGAAGCACTCTTTTTGGCTAGTTGACAAGGGTTGGTGACAAAAGGTGAGTGACAAAAAAGGTGAGTCGACTGGTTACAAAAAGGATGACTGACTGCCTTGCTGGCCTTGCAGACTAGAGTCTGCAGGCAGCGTGGTTGGTGACGACGTTGTTTTGGGGTGAGGAGGCTTCGTGTCAGAAGCGTGGCAGCAGCAGGCACATGCACATCACATTCTCAGGCAAATGGACGTGGAAATTGGAGCTCCAGCTCTGACCTCATGGCCCATGGGTAGCTAAGCCCTGGGCCACGAAAGGTTGCAGCATTAGCATGTACATGATAGTATGTACTATTTGTGCTAATGGTGTACTAGCAGTGCGCTGTAGTAATGGACTGCTCTTCAGGTTAGGCCTAGCAACCCCACTACACCTGCCAGTGATACAGCACCAAGTACACCTACAACTCTGAATATGCAGACCCGCTGTATTTACCTGTGGGCCCCCTGGTGACCCCCCTGTTGAGTACTTGTAAGGGGTTTGCCAGCTGCAGGGGCCACTGTTCCCTTCGGGGCTGACCAGACCCTGGACACTGCTATCGACAAGCGCAGTAGATCATCTGTGTCTTGGGGACTTTGTTGGCCTCAAAAGAGTTTTGAAGTTGTACTGTATTCTCTGCATGTCCAGTTCAGAGCATCAGCAACGGCGTCTTTCTTTATTTCTGTTTCCTCCTTGTCCCTTTTCAGTGCAAATCTTGAATCAATCCCGACTTCTTCCTTTTTCCGAAATCCTCTCCAGCTTGCGCCAATGATCAATGGTTGTTGAGGACAAGTACCTACAATGCTCTACCAACCTCAATAGAAGCAAAGCAATCCGGCGGAACCCAACCTTGAGCGTTTGCGAGGACCAGAATACCCTCATACCTCCTCTTTCCCTTGCTGTCACCTTCAATACCACATACATGACTCCTTCATCCACCAGTCGCCATGTTTTCCAGGATTAAAGGCGCAATTGATCGTACAATAGCTGAGGAACAGGCTCGACAGAGGGCTTACGCGTCAGACCAAGCGCCAGGTGGTCACTCGAGGCAGTCAGCTTCTGTATCACGAAGCAACAGCGGCGCATCTGCTGCTACAGGCAGAAAACCTAGGCAGAAGAAGCCGGCGCAAGATGTCTCCAAGGAAATCGACCCTGCCGCTGCCAACCCCGACCCAGCAGTCTTCGAGGCTGCATTTGTCATAGACGATGACGAGCCAAGCCGGACGGCCACTCCGCTTCCAGCCTCCGACCAGAAGACATCTCAGGATGCAGAGGACGACGCAGATCATGACGGAGGCGAGAGCAAGAAAGACGAGAAGGGTGGTGACACCGAGTCTAGAGACACTGGCAAGGATCCAGAGAAGAACGAGGGTCTGGACGAGAATCAAGCCGGCGAGGATAGGCCTGCTCCTCCGCCCAAACAAGCTGCTGTACCCGACCTCCCCGTCGAGGTTCGCGCAAAACTCCGCAAATTAGAAAAGTTGGAAGCGACATATCCAGGTTAGCCTGACCGCTGATGTCTCAGACATGATGGGATTCCAGCTGATCCTCTTACCCGCAGAGCTCCTTCGATCTTACCGTATTGCCCATGGCCGTGCCACCTCAATCGAGCCCTTCGAACGAGCCCTCCGAGAGAATACCCCTCTGGCGTCGATTAAGGATCCGGACGCCCTCGTCGAGTACCTCAACCAGCTGAACCTCAAGGCAGATATGGTCATGGAAGAGCTCAAGAGGGTCTCTGCCGAGAAGGAAGACCTCAAGAAGAAACACGATGCCGCTGACAAGGAGATCACGGAGCTGAAGGAGAAGGTTACTGCGCTCGAGGCCGTCAAGGCTGTCCCGGAGGCAGCTGATCCCGAGAAGAACAAAACAAGCGTTGAGGGAGCAGACAAGGCGGAAGCCGACACCCAAGCCTCCCCCTCCGTCCACTACCGTCAAGTCGCCTGTCCAGTCTGTCCTAGGCATCTTCTCCCCCAAGCCAAAACCGGCCCAGGATGGAGAAGCCGAAGCGGACGCGGACGAGGACTTCTTCTCCTACGATAACGAGATCCCGCAGCTGCAAGCCGAGGTAGAAACGAAGAATGGTGAGATCGAGAAGCTCCAATCCGAGATCAAGAATCTCAAGGACGAGCTGTCGACTGCCAGAGAGAACAGCACTGGCCTGGTCGAGAGCCTGGAAAAGGCAACAAGGGAGCTGAGCGAGCTCCGCGACAACTCGGCCGTCAAGGACTCCCTTGAATCGCAAGTCAACGCCAGAAACATCGAGATCAAGACCCTCACAGATCGCCTCGAGACCGCCGAAACGCAGCTCAGGGATTTACAAACCCAGCTCGAGAAAGAGAAGGGTGCGACCGCGACTGCCATCAGGGAGAAGGAGGAGAGATTGGCGGAGACGAGCTCTCTGCAGTTAGAGCTGGAGACCGGGCTGAAGAAGGTCACGGAGGCCAAGGCTGCACTAGATGACCGGATCGTCAACCTAACCACGGAGATCAAAGTCTTGAGACAATTCAAGCTGGAGAACGAGCAGAAGATTGACGAGCTCAACCAACAGCTCCAGACGTCACCACTCACGCCTGCGCCCTCGGAAGCACCTGAGGTTCCTCCAGCGTCAACGCAAGCGTCCTCGTCCAAAAAGAAGAACAAAAAGAAGAAGAAGGGTGGCGCTGGCGGTGCAGGCTCGGCAGCCACTACAACCGAGACGACAACACCTGGTGGCGACGAGGCGCCGACGCAGGGTCCAGCTCTGTCGAGCCCAGGTGCCACGGTGGCCGACCTACAGGCTGAGATTGCCACACTGAGACAAGACGTGGCGGACAAGGACGGACAGATTGATCGGCTCGCCAAGCAGCGGAAGACGGAGGAGGACCTGCGGGAGGAAATCGAGACACTGCGCGAGAATCTGCTGGATATCGGCCAGGACCATGTCGATGCTAAGGACAAGATCAAGGCCCTCGAGGCTGAGAAGAAGGAGTTGCAGGAGCGGATTTCTGAGCTGGAGAAGGAGCTTCAATCATCGTCAACCTCTGCGGAGTCGAACCAGAGATTACAAGGGGACTTTGACTCGCTGAAGAAGGAATTCGAGGACCTCACGATGAGGTCCGCAACACTACAGTCGGACCTCGGTGCCGCACAGCAGCTGGCTCAGAGCAGGTACAAGGATCTGACAGAGCTCCGAGAGGTCCTGCAAAAAGCCCAACCAGAACTCAAGAGCCTGCGGCAGGAAGCGGCCACCCTCAAGTCCACCAAGGAAGAGCTGACTGCGAAGACAGCAGAGCTTCAAGCTCTGGAGAAGCGTGAGAAGGACCTCAAGGCCGAGGTCACAAAGTTTCGACGGCTCGCCACGGAGCGCGGCACCGAGCTCGCGACGGAGACCAGCAACCGACAGCGACTCGAAGCTGCCCAGCGCGTGTCGGGTCGCGATCTGCGGAGGGCAGAGAGTGAAAAGATCGAGCTGAGTGCTAAAGAGGAAAAGGCGACCCGTGAGCTGCAACGGCTACAGGAGGAGCTAACCAAACTCCGCCCGCGCGTCAAGGATCTCGAGGAGGAGGCATCCAGGCTGCGCAAGGAACAAGAGATCCTCCGTGAAGAGGCAGAGCTCAAGACATCACAATACACCAACGCCCAGAACCTATTGGGCAGCATGCGCGACCAGACACACGAGTTGAGCATCCAGCTGAAGGAGTCCCAGTCGCAAGCCGAATCGCTAGAGGAAGAAATCACTGAGTGCCGCAGGCTGCTCGGTGAGCGCACGCGCGAGGCTGAGACTATGCGCCGCCTGCTTGCCGAGGCCGACGAGCGCGCCAACAGCAAGTCACGCGAGATGCAGGACCGCCTCGAGGAGGCCGAGAAGGAGCGCGATAAGTTCGAGCATGAGATGCTGTCCTCCTCCAGGCGCCACAACCGCCAGCTTGAGGAGCTGAAGCAGCGCGTGCGGGAGCTCGAGAAGGAGAGCAAGACCCTGGCCGAGGAGAGGGATGAGCTGGGCCACAAGGAGAGAGAATGGCGGCGGCGCAGAGAGGAGCTCGAGGCCGTCGAGTCCAAGGCGGACGCCGAGGTCAGCGAGATGCGCTCCACCGTGACAAACCTGCGCGCAACTCTTGATGCCTCAGAGCAGCAGGTCCGAGACGCTGAAAAGGCCAAGAATGATCTGCGAAGATCACTTGACGACTATAGGATCCGCTACGACAAGCTGGCCAAGGAGCTCAAGTCGGTGCAGGCCAAGCTGAATGCCAGCGGCGTCAACAGCCCGACAGTGCGCAGCTCCATGGACTCTAGCAGGTCTGGTGGCACGGTGGGAGGCAATGGTGCTGCCGGCGGTGGGTCTGGCCCAGATACGGTGTACCTCAAGACCATCCTGCTTCAGTTCCTGGAGCAGAAGGACAACAAGCTGCGGTCGCAGCTGGTTCCTGTCCTGGGGAAACTCTTGAGGTTTGACAAGTGAGTTGAAATACCCTGACCATACAGTTCAACTTTCGCTTCTTTTTTTTTTTTTTTTGGCCCCTCCTCCTTCATCCATGCGCCTCGCTGACATTCCCTACCTCCATAGGATGGATGAACAGAAGTGGATGGCTGCGGTCCAGCAAATTGGTGCTCGATAACTGGCTTCCAGTGCCAGGGCGAACAGGCTCACCATGGAGCCTAGAACTTGCCTCACACTCTTACCATAATGGCCCAACTTGGAGGGTACCAAAGTTTTTGAGAGAATATTTCTATGCAGCGTCGCAACAACCTATGTCAAGAAGTATTTTTTCTATCAGTTCATCTCAGGTGGTGGTGACTGAGACATGATGGAGAGGTAGTCATGAAGGGCCCCATGTGCTATTGGTGGCGCGATAGGCATGCCATTTTGGGAGAGGTTAGCACCATAGTGAGTGTTGTGACACAATTCTCTGTCGAAGTGTGAGGTCGTCATGGTGGAAGTGCTTTGACAACACCTCATCCTGTCCGCAACTTTGACTGCTATACCTATTGTTTTATGTATTCTAGGAGCAGCCATCATACCCAATAAAGTTGTTTTGACACTTGGAATGATCTACACCTCGAGGTACTGCATAGTAGAAACACGATACGCAATTGACTTGCTAGAGTATGACAATCGCTATTCGGATACACAAGACATTCTTGACCTTCCATCATGAGGACCTCATTCAATACATTATCACCCACATGGCCTTCCAAATCCAGACAAAACCGACAATTAAAATTAAATGAGCAAGCAACATGAAACCCAAAGAACCTCAGCAAGAATAAAGCCAATGCTTATTCACACTCACCCAATCATAGGGTGTAGACTCAGCTCCCGCGCATCATCCCTATCACCAGCCAGCTTACACGTAAACCAGTACCACCCTCACTCAGAAGTACCCTCATACTGCAGAGGTACCGTTATGCGTACCATTGTGTGTACCGTTGTGCGTACCGTTGTGCGTACCGTTGTGAGCTCCACTATGAGCACTGTCGTACGTTCCGGCAGGAGTATGGTGAGCCTTCTCGTGAGTGTGGTCGGCCTGGCGGATAGTGAGGCCAAGGGCGGCTGGGTCGATGTTGTTGTGACCGAGCAGAAGGAGGATGCCAAAGCCAGGCTTGGCAAATATGTCGAGGATTCCATAGAAGATGGCCTCGGAGTCAGGGTGGATGACATTACCGCCCTCGGACAGGCCCCAGGCAATAGGGTATAGGAACCAGAGGAAGATGGTCAGGACACCACAGCGGACAAACGTGGAGCTGATGGAGCCACCGAGGGCACTGGCGTGGCGGCGGGCGTCGACGACAAGCTCGTACACGACGAAGAAGAAGGCGAACATGCCAAAGACCCAGTAGCCCCATTTATAGGTGGTCTGGGTGAGGGCACCTACCAGGCCGGTGACGATCATGATCTCGTCGGCTAGAACGGTGACCAAGAGTGTGGGCCAGGGCACACCGGCCGTCAGGAGGAGATCGGTGAGCAGCAGAGGCGTGGTGACAAACCAGTCGATGTATCGAACGTAGAAGATTTCCCGAGTACCGGCGGCCTGCGTGATGGTGCCAGGTCGGATGAACTCGGCCTGGATGGGGACTTGGCCCAGATCGGAGCCCATAGACCAGTAGGCGATGCAGGCCACGGCCGTGATACCAGCAGTGATGTAGTGGAAGAGGCGGTGCGTCTGTGGCTTGGTCATAGCCATGCCCATGAAGATGAGGGTTGAGACACCCATCACCGCGCATACTGCAAAGTACCAGTCTGACGCGTGGACAGTGATCTGGAGGTCGGCATGTTGTGCCACCACACTATTAATGTTCAACGCCTGGTTCCCAGACATTGTGTAATATCACCGTTTCTTCTTTCGTTTTGTTGCACTGATATTATGAATAGTGGTAGGTAGAAGGAGGAAGACGAAGCTGTATGGTGTACCGGAAGAACTATCAGACACGTCGAAGACGTCCTGGGGTGATTTTTTTGTAAAAAAGGACGAAATGCTGAGTAGGCGACGGGTGAGACAAAACAAACAACCCAGCGTGATGAGGGGAGGAGGAGAAGACGGCTATTTGAATCAATGCTCAGAACGTGTTGAGAATTTAGTATGTCACTACGTAGTATTATATGCATAGTAGAATAAGATGAGATCATCCATGGGTCCCCCTAAGATATTAGATACACGGGCTGTTTCTCCCATAGTTGACTACTACTATGGTACCAAGAGAACTCTCCTCCCTTGGGTGGGTGATATCAAGACATTCTAGGTACCAGGGGCAGCAGGGGGTGGTATAGTCTGCGGCTTGCTCGGAGAGGTCATGACGTCTTGTGCATGCTGGTAGGGAGCCCGGGGAAATGAACCATTAGCAGCTGACGAGCAAGTACGTACGATCCTTTGTGAGAACCTTGAGAGGCAGATAGAGGAGGACCATGTAGTAGCACTAGTCGGCGAGAGTAGGGGTGGGTACGTATTGAGCATTGGGCATGAGATCGAATGGGTATACAGGGACTAGCTCTTGGACGGCGTATTTACTGAACGGCACGTCTGAGATCGTGACTTAACTTGACCTGTAGCCTTGTGCCGTGCCTGCATGTGCCGCCTCTTGACACTTGTACTAGAGGTAGACCTCAAGAGCACCAATGTTATGTTTCACTCTGGGGCAGGGTTTGCTATTTCCTTCGCACTCGCCAGTCTGTTCATGCTGGGGCAGACCTACAGTCGTAGGAAGGAGGAGAATCATGTTGAATTCGCTACGCTTGATCCCAACATGAAGAGGCACCAGATGAAAATAAAGAGAAGAGATTGGAAAGTCGATGACGGCGAGAAGGGTCGATCGAAAGAACGCGCCTGAGCACATGGTCACTGACACCATCCATAAAGCCCACAGTGTGTATCAATCAACACGACCCCACAGGAGGAGAAGCCCATGTCGAACGTGAGGATCCCAGACAGTAAAAATGAATGTCTCCTTGATGCACTTCGACTGGGGGAACGGAGGATTTCTCAAGGCTTACCCATTTTCAGCTGGGCCCATACGACTTTGCAAGGTGTCTGTCTCATTTGCGCTGCAGGCGAGATTGTCAGAGACACAACAACAGGTTGATGATCTCATGACTTTTTTTTCTTTTGGTCGGCAGACGTTCGTCTAGCGCGTCTTCCGAGAGCGAGAGTCAGAGAACACAAAACTAGGTCAACAACCCAACGGCCACCTTGTTAGCTCCCAATCTCTCCCATGTATGTATATCTGTTCTTGTTTGACTGATCAAGCATTGACCGGGTCCTTCGACGTGAAGCCTTTCGTCATTTCACCTTAGCCAGGCAAGATTCCGATTGCATCTGCCTAGACTAATAACACTGACATCGGCGCGGTCCAGGAGCGAATCGCAAGGTTTGCATAGCAGCGGCAAGATGGTCAAGGGAGAGAGACGAAGATCAGAGGTTAGATCCCGCAGAGTAAGACGAGATCCAGATTATGTTTCGCCATTGCAACGGTCCATCCTCGGCATCGGCAGAGGTACATGTAGCCAGCCAGCCACCCCTTGCTTACTTCATAGTAATTCATGCATGTACTATGTACATGCGTGTTGTGGAGACAAGGCAGCACGCACGGCACATGTTCCAGGCGGATCTGGCCGCTCCAATGTCCTCTATCGTAATACTGTATAATTACGTGGTAGTACGATCTTGCCATCGCACAGAATCGGCAGCTGGCTGGCTGGGAGGGGATCCTGAAGCTTATTTCGACCGCAGCCGAGCACTTGGTCCCCTTCCACAGCTGTCAAGGAATAATAACGCAAGCACTGCCGAGGACCTTGTCCCCTGCCCAGACCTGTCAAGAGGCTGGTGGAAAGTCTCGTGCGTCATCTGGTCAACTGAACGGCTCGATCATGCGAGAACACCGCGCGTAGATTTTGGCCGAGGTTGGCGTGGTCGAGGCCTACCGCCCTGCCGATGAAATCCGCTGGCTAAGTACTACCGGAAATAACATACACGTCGTGATGAGGTCATAAAAGAACCCCCCCCCCTTTGTGGACCGACGGCGTTGCACAAACAAATTTGGCAGGAAACGCTACTTTACGATATCTGATGTATTGTTTTTCTTCAAAAGTGTATTCAGCATACTTGAAATAATTGTATTTTTCTGGGAAAATCAGGTTTGCACTGAGACAACTGCTAAGCCCTGCTGCCCTACATTTCACGCACCACACACAGCGACATCTTTCCTGGGTGGATGTTTTCACGCGTTGTCGATATTATACGCAGCCTCTGATTATTACCCTTGGCCATGAGCATATGAGCGCGCATTGATGACTTCATCGTCTTTTGAGACTTTGGGGATTCACTTTTGAGGGCAATGGTTCTGCCTGCAGAGGAAGACGGGCAACAATATAGTGAGCCCAGGCACCGCCACCCGTAAGTTGCACCAAAATCTCCTCCATCTTACTAGAAACATTTGGCCACAGCTGGATGAAGTCCAAGTTGGCATCGGCATTGTGGTGACTACATGGATGGACTGACTTTTTGTTTTCTTTTCAGATATCTATCTGGAAACTTCGCGCCGGTTCAGAAAACTACACCTCTAACACCATGTACCTACATCGGGTCCATTCCAGATGACCTGAGCGGTGGTCAGTACGTGCGGAATGGAGGAAATCCGGTAACAAACGATGATCTTGGCCGCGATGCCCACTGGTTCGATGGCGACGGAATGCTTAGCGGCGTCCTTTTTCGCAGGACAGGTGAGAAGGGAACAATCATCCAGCCCGAGTTCGTCAACCAGTTTCTGGTGACAGATGTGTACGCCTACGCAAGAAGAAGTTCTGGTAAGGGTCGAGGGGCCTACGCGACCTCGGATGGGAACCTCAAAAGACCTGTCCTGCCGAGCATAGCGACGCTCGTCAATCCTTCCGCAGGCATCATCACCATCATCTGGTCTGTACTCAGAACCATTATCCTTGTGATGCTGTCCCATCTGTCCAGAACGAGGTATCCCATCAAGAAGATCAGCGTCGCGAATACGTCTGTCATTTTTCATGATGGCCGTGCGCTGGCCCTCTGCGAGAGTGGACCACCGCTTCGGTTTGCCCTGCCCAGCCTGGAGACCATAGGCTGGTTCAACGGACGAAGTGCCGAGAATGAGCCCGCACACCACCTTCCAACCTCGAGGGGCGGGTTCGGGGGCCAGAGTCTATTGTCGTTCATGAAAGAGTGGACAACCGCGCATCCCCGAGTTGATCCAGCCACCAAAGAGATGATCGCCTTTCACTCCGTCTTCATCAGCCCTTTCTGCTATTATTCTATCGTACCTCCATCGAGCGGCAAGTTTGGAGCAGCTTCGATGTGCTCGGCAAGTTTTTCGATGCCTGTGCCAGGCGTCAAGGCTCCTAAGATGATGCACGACTTTGGTGCATCTCGCAACCACACTGTCATCCTCGACCTCCCTCTCACTCTAGACCCAGCAAATCTGGCCCGCGGCGTCCCAGTCTTATCCTACGACTCGGCTGGCGTATCGCGCTTCGGTGTCTTCCCCAGGTACAGCCCGCATCGTATACAGTGGTTCAAGACCAACCCCTGTGTTGTCTTCCACACAGCCAACTGTTGGGACACAACAACCAGGACGCTCGACATCAACGGTAGCCAGCTCGAGGAGACATCAGTCAATCTTCTTGCCTGTCGACTGACCTCCGCATCGCTAGTCTTCAGCGCGGGAAACCTGGCCACTCCCGCCGTCAAGCCCGTTCCTCCTGAGTACGCCGAGGAGGAGCAGTGCAGGCTCTACTATTACAATTTTCCCCTCTCCCCGGACAACCTGACCGACGAGCCAGAACACCGGATTCGCCACCAGTGGGCCCTCTCCGCTATATCGTTTGAGTTTCCCACCATGTCGCCAAATCACTCCATGGCGTCGGCCCGGTATATGTACGGCTGCTCCACCGCGGATGCCTCTTATACCGTCGCCCTTGGAAAAGCTGCAAAAATCAATCACCTCGCAAAGATCGATGTGCAGGCGCTCATTGATCGCGGTGTCCGGCAGCCGCCCCAACCCATCAAGGGATGCGTCGACACCAGAACTGTTGCTGAGATCGTGACCGCCAATGATCCAGACGACCCTATCAAGCTGTTCAAGATGCCGGAGGGTTGGTTTGCACAAGAGGCGCGCTTCGTACCCCGCAGGGAGAGCGAGCGGGAAAGTGAAGACGACGGCTGGCTATTGACGTACGTCTTTGATGAGAGTCAGCTCGAGACAAGAGGGAAACACGTTGGGGAGTGCAAGAACAATGCTGTCAGCGAGCTCTGGGTCATCGATGCCAGATCGATGCAGGAGGTGGTGGCTCGAATCCAATTGCCACAGAGGGTGCCGTATGGCCTGCATGGCGCATGGTTTTCCGAAGATGAGATAAGAGACCAGAGACCTTTTCATGGGCTCAGGACTCTTGATGATGAGGCACAAGAGCAGGCATTATCGAGCAGTCTACAAGGTATGATCGAGCGATGGATTAGTTGATTATCCTTATGCCTAATTACTTGTTAGGCGAGCTGGTCATTTCTGTAAAAGCAATCCTAATATTAATGGCATTGATGAGACGGTCCTGCAGATCTTACGAAAATAACGAACGCAACAACTAAGTGGCAACTATTCAGCTCCTAACTCCGTTTGCCCACCGCTTCGCATGTTTTACCTCAGGCGTGAGATATGTCGTAACGTCTAACTCATCTCCCTCGGTGCACACGCAACTTACCGACGCTTGCAGGCCCGAACCATCCAGCAGGGCCCTGTGGTCGGCCAGACTCTTCAGCATGCCTAGGAACCGGTATGCGTACGCACCCCGTCCTCGCTCCTCCATCCATGCTACCGTGCCTCGGGCGACGCTGAGATCATCGCTCGCGTACCGCCACACTGGGACATACAGCTTTACCTCGGGCAGCGGCTTTTCAGGCTGGATGTCGAAGTAGTAGATCAACCCTGGCGGTGAATTCGGTGCCTCCCCGACAAACTTGTGCGTGGCGCTGGGCAGCTCTTCGTTGTCTGAGAAGCCGGAGGGCAGCCCAACGGCCGCGTGAATCAGGGAGCGCACCTCGCCTACCGTCTTGTCCATGTTGTGCCTTCGTCCGCCCAGCGCGATGATGTCGCGTACCGACGCGAAGCTGGTGTGTGGAGTCATAAAGTACCATTTTAGTCGCGACTTGGCCGGCGACACGGCATCGACAGCGACCATGAGTGGCATCAGGGCTTGACCCTCAGGCTCTGAAGAGAGAAAGTCCAATAGAGCGTCTCGGGCAGGACTCTTGGGGTGGAGTTGGATCAACGAGGGCGTGAACAACTCTTTATGAGGCAGAAACGGCGGGCTGATGGCACGTGGCGCACAGTATGTCTTGAAGCCCAGGCCGCTTGGGATAAACTCGGCTGCTATGGCGAATGTGGTGCCAGTTGGCGTGCCAGCCTCAGCCAACTCAACTGCCCTCTGATGCTGGCCTTCGTCGAACAAGGTAGAGAGAAAATGGTCCGTCCAGGTCAGGTCAGCCTGGAACACTGTTGCGAGGCGGCGGACCAGCTCGGTCCCGGCCTGCCTGTTCTCCGGGTCTTCTATTGTCCCGAGACGCGGCCGATGGGCTCGAGGGAATAACGAATGTCTGGCTGGCTGGTGCTTGCCCGCTTGTTCCATTTCCAAGAGTACTCTATCGGCGAACCTTCAATCGTGATAGCGGATTTGAACTGCAGCTGGCCTGAAAGTGAGGGTTTCCGGCCCATATTAGACACCTTGACGATAAGTCCGGTTAGGTACACTCCTGACAAGGTTGGTTTTTCTTGGTGGGGGTTTATTTAGATAAGTGGGAAGGAAATGCTATTACTTACAGCCCAGTGGTAATGGAACAACAAGGCTTCATACTGCCTCTCTACTGAATATCCAGCAGCGTCGACCAGTATGGCCACATGCCGTCCCGTGAGCTGCCACCAAAACTCGCTGTCGACATCGCGAGGAGGAAGGAGTTTCGAGAGTTTGCTCCATACCTGTGAAGGCGAGTCCACATTTTGTTCCGTCATTTCGAAATGTCTGGTAACTAAGATACTTTGATCACAACCATGTATTTGGATGAGTGTGATCGTAATTGGAAGGGAAAAGAGCAGAACGTGATTGTCGTCTTTCCTCTTCCTCCTTCTCTTGGCTCTTGGCTCGCGGCTCCCATCCGAGAAGCCTGCGAAAGGGTTCTCTCAAAACAGGAAATTGTGTACGACTCGCTTATCATGCCGACCTCGGTGGTATCTGATTATGCTTTGCTTACTTTTCAGTACTCGGTACATCGGCTGCACAGCGTACTGTCAGACAAGATACAGATCCGTACTGTACGAGCCGTAGTAAGTGGCGGGTCTGACGAGGATAAGAATCCTCAATCCTTTAGGCTACTTTTCCACTTCCGGTGCGGGGAAAAGAAAACTAGAATGTATAGTAAGCGTAATGACATGGGCTTATGATTGAAAAGAAAGGGAGGAGAAAAAAAGAAGAAAAAAAAAATAGAAAGGTATTGGGAAAGAAGACAGTGCTGTGTTTTTAGTCTGGAACAACACGAAGCAGTGCAATAATATCCTGACCTGGTGCAACCGGCGAAGATCCTCCATACAAACTCCAGCCCGCTGAGGTTGTGTATACCAACCTATTCTCAAGCATGCTGCCAATCTTTCTGGTAGGGGCCGTGCTCCTTGTTATTTTTCTTTATACTAGGCTGCGATACCATCGCTTCCAGCAGTATGCCTCTCTACCACAGAGACCACCGTCACTCTTGTGGGGTCACATGAAGGAGGTGCAAGAGTGGGCGGCCAACGGAGAACCAGATCGCCATCCTGGTAAGTAGCGCCCCTCGCTCTTAAGCACATCAAATATGCGATGCTGAGGATGAGACTGGCTGACTGACTTGTTCGTTCCCAGACCTGGGCTTCAAATGGATGGGCGAACGTCTGGGTAACCCGCCCATCTGGCTGCTCGATATCCGTCCCTTTGCGCCGTTTGCCACGGCTTGTATTCAGAACCATGAGGTAGCCGACCAGATTGCCAAGGGATCCAAGACCTTTCCTTACAGCACACCTAGGACGAGTGTGCTCCAAACATTGCCTCTCCTTGGCACCAAGTCTCTCTTTGCTACTGTGGTAAGCTGATTATATCTAAAAGCCCAAGCTATCTCTCTCTTGTCTTCCTGTGTGACCAACTCTGAAACGGATCTCGGCAGAACGAAGAATGGAAAGCCTTGCGCAAGCGCTTCAATCCAGGTTTCGCACCGCAGCACCTCTTAACGCTTCTTCCAACCATCCTGGACAAGTCGTTTCGCTTCTTGGGAAATCTAGACCAATATGCCCAGAGCGGCGAGATCTTCCGCATGGACAGATTACTCACTGGACTCACGTTTGATGTCATCGGCGCCGTGACGATGGACATTGACCTGGATGCGCAGCAGCTGGACGAGTCCCGACGTAGTGATTTCATGAAACTATACAGCGAGATGCTCGCTAGCTTCACCAACGATCCCGGCCGTCTCCCCTGGTGGCTGACCCCAAGGAGGAACCTACGTCGTCGTGCCATCGGTAGGGCCATCGACAGGCAACTCGAGGCCATGATCCACTCTAAATCAGCCACGCTACGTTATGCAGAAAAAGGGGACCGCGTGCAGCGCAGCGTCTTTGATCTTTGTGTGCAGGGCACCGAGTCGAGCGAGCTACCAGCCGATGTTGTCGCCTCGACGCGTGACAATGTGAAGACATTCCTCTTCGCCGGGCACGATACGCTGAGCACACTTCTCTTGTGGATATTTTACGAGCTCTCGCGGACGCCTCGGGTACTCAAGGCGGTACGAGCTGAGCTGGACGAGATCTTTGGGCCAGATCCAGACCCGGAGATCGTGAGGGCACAGCTGGTCGCCCCTAAAGGCGGAAACCTCATTCGGCGCATGACCTATGCCTCTGCTGTGATCAAGGAATGTCTGCGTCTTTATCCGCCCGCGTCAGCCATGCGAGGAGTGCCCAAGGGCTCAAATTTCAGCGTGCGCACCCCGCAAGGTCAAGAACTGTGTCTGGATGGCTTGTCAGTTTACATCAATCACTATGCCATCCAGCGAGACCCAGCCGTGTATGGGCCCACGGCGAATGACTTTGTGCCTGAGCGCTGGCTGGGCGACATGGAAACGCCCAATACAACAAGTGAGGACAGGGCCTTGAGCGAGTCCGAGAAAAAGGCGACAGCATCATCAGCGCCAAATGGAAACGAGCATCGCAAGATCCCTCCGGCGGCTTGGCGGCCGTTTGAGCGTGGGCCGAGGGACTGCATCGGCCAAGAGCTTGCCAATATTGAGGCGCGTGTCGTCTTGGCCTTGGTGGCTAGACGCTATGACTTTATCAAGGCCGGGCTCGGCGAGCTCGATCTCGATGAGAAGGGTTTACCGGTCCTCAACGAGAAGAACCAGTACAAGGTCAAGCAGGATGTCTACTGTGTAAGTGATGTTCCAGCTCGCGGTCTTCGTTGAGATGAATTGGACGTGGATGAAGTCTAATAAGATTCTTTTGTGAGCGCAGACGATTCAGATCACATCGAGACCCAAAGATAGTACGATGAGGGTGAAGATGGCTTCGAGAGCTTGATGCAGTGGTGAACTCAAGGTAAAATTTGAGGACGATAACCAGGGGCTATAAATAAGTATTACCGAGGGAAATAAGTCTCGATGTAGGACCTTGTTAGTGAATGTAAAGCAGAAAGGAAGTAGTATAGATTTAAGTGGCAATTCATAGAACTACTCAACGTGAACTGGTTTCCAGGACTGCTAGGCGAACTACTGGTTTGCAATACAAATTTAGGACCCTAGATAGGCAAAACGAATTCTATACTACTTTGCATTATGTTACTTCAGGATTGATTTTCCTTTAGGCTACACTACGACCTCAACATCTCCGTGACCGAAAGGGGGAGAAAACAAAAGACAAAACCAAAGATGAAATTTGAGCATACGCATCGGATTCGTATTTTCACCCGGTGGATACCTTTCGCTTCCTGATGGTGACCAGCGATGTTCCACATGGCTCGACCAGTGTGACCTTGCGCACTCCCTGAGGCCGCTCCTCGATGTGGTCAAAGTCGTAGTCCATAAGCAGGTGTGAGAAGGCCAGCTTGAGCAGGTTGGCGGTGAACCACCGCCCTGGGCACGCTGAACGGCCCAGGCCAAAGTTGAGAAACTCACGCGAGATGTCTGTCATCTTTGGGTGGGCCGGGTCCTGCAGTGCGCGCTTGGGGTTAAAACCGCCTGGGTAGAGGCGTTCGTCGCGTTGGCCCACGCGCAGCGTCGAGGCGAGGACGGCGCCCTGGGGCACGTGTACGCCGGTAGAGAAGGTGAAGCCTCCAGGCTTCACGATTGTCCTCTCCAGACCAACCTCGCCTATGGCGTTGTAGCGGATGCTCTCGCGGATGAAGGCGTCCATGGTTTCTAGTCGGTTCACAAAGTCGTTAGACCAATCATCGCCACGGCCCAGGTTGGCGACAATCTCGGCCCGCATCTCGGCGACAGTGGACTCGAAGATAGGTTCGGGCAACGAGACGAGGTCGTATAGGACATTGGTAAAGCTGAGAACGTTGGAGTAGGATTGCAGGAAGTTGAGGTTCATGACACGATTGCAGAGCACCGGCGTCGAGTACTCGAGCTGGCTGTTCTTGTCTTTGTAGGCAACTTTCATGCACGCACTGAGAAGATCATTCTACGGCAGTGTCAATATTACTGGTCCTGGTGTCAAAGGATAGTGCTGGCCTTGGGATAGCTTGACTGACAGGTAGCTCTGGCTCAACTCCTTTCTCAGCTGCATCCGCCATGATCTTCTTGCGCTCCTCGATGATGGGAGCTGCGTGCTTGATGATGATCTCGCGCTTCTTGGACAGAGGCCGCCGGACCAATGGAGCCAGGAGGCTAATTAGAGAAACACTGTTAGTATTGTCGCATAGTATCATGTGTCGGAAGTCAAGTCTTGGATAAACTTACGGTCGCAGAAAAGGAGGAATGAAGCGGATATAGACCGCTGTAGCAAACATATTGACCGAATACTGAACCATAGCATCCAGATACTCCTGGTTCCTGCAGAGCGGATAGCCAGATGTGATCCTGTTGCTGGAGCGCGACATGAGCTTGGTAACCATGTCCCACATGTTGATCCGCATCACGCCGCTCTCGTCCATCCTCGACCCGACGTAGTGCTCTAGGGCGCCCACCATCTCCTCGTTCATCATGGGCATCTTGTCCGCGAGCTTGCTCTTAAGCTCTCGCAGTACAATCGGCGTCTGGATGTTGTTGTTCAGGATATTGTCCCCGAAGCAGACGTACTTCGAGTGCATGGCGCCGGCCACATACGTCTTGAACGAGACTACATTTTCTGGTTGTTTCACGTACTCGTCTATCAAGTCGAGGGGTATCAAGAACAGGAAGCCCGATTGAACGTGAGGGAACGGAACGATGAAGGCATCATTTGCTGTCTTGCGGATCTGATGGCCGGTAATTAGCACCTGCTGTTCTCGCGACCTGGTCCTGCCAATATGAATAAACGAATACTTACTTTCTCATATGATGTTTTAAATAACCCCTCAGAAGCAAAGACACATTCATAGGCTACTCTGAAGAACTGTCCGAAGCCGCGTTTGCCCTTCACCCATACATACGGAGAGTACGTCGGAGAGAAGGACACGCGCAACGCAGGCTCGATGAGATGGAGCAACCAGCCCATGAACGCCAGCATCAAGGTAATCTCAACAAACCCAACAACTCCGGGAATGGGTAACTGCTGCGTCACTACATGACTGATAAATTTGGGAGTAATAAACTCCGGAGAAGAATTGTTCTGCGAGGCACTCGATGCCATACTCTCTGTCTGTCCGATTCGGTAGAAGACGGTTGACCTGAAGATTTCACACACGAACAGAACAAAGTGTACACACCAGGGTAAAGGTGACGACCGGAAAACTTACAAGCGAGAGCAGTGATCTTAGAATTGAGAGCCTTTTCCCTCATCCTTGCGCTGTTTCAACTGATTACTCAGGCTCGGTAAGACAAGTTGTCTCGCCGCTGCCAAGCTGCAAGACAGCTTTCTCGGTGAGGTGGATAATTGTACAGTGTCTGTTACAACTGTGAGGATGTAGCGAGTACTTCACGATTCAATCTGCCTGACAGCCAAGTTTTCTGTGGGATCGTGCATGAGCGGATCACAAAGAACGGGTAAGCCGGATCCTTCTCTCCACGATCTTGTAAGCTCTAAGGCGGTCACCGTTACAGACTTACATATATACCCCGCACTCCATATTTCTCTAGTATTCCTATAGGATTCTTGGCGTAGAAATCTGTGCCCTTTTGTTGTAGTGTATTGCGAAGCTAAACCATCTTACTGGTCACACGGCATTGTCTGGCTTGCATGGGTCCAAATGTCGTGATAAGAGCTCAACGCTCTGTGATTTGTTCAAAGCAGTGTCGGGCGGAGTGTGAAGTTTCACCAAGTGCCTCTGCGCTCACACCGATGGAGTAATTATACACCTACCTGGGAATTAACTCATGCAGTCCAACAGGATATGATTCCTCAGCAATCCTGACTACGGCCGATATGCGGCGCTACAACGTAATTACTACGCAATAATTAACTATGTGAGATCCACAGCTTGGTAGTGTCTTGGTGCCGAATAGAACTGTCCCGAATTGACAAGAGGTACGTGGCCCGGCTGTGGTCTCCTCCTGTTCTCTCTGGCTTGGAGTCACCGTCCATTTTACCACATCTAAGATCTTGCTGACGATAATTACACAATGACGATCGAGTCTCGTAGAGATCTACTCTTCCGTCTGGGAATTCTGCCTTCCCTCATTGCCTTGGGGCATCTTGTTCCGGTAATAGGGTCTATCAATGTTGTCACTGGATCATACGAGCTCCCTGTAGCTCTTCTGAGCATGATATGTGCAGCTACCGTCATTGTTGACTGTGAGTAGTTATTTCCAAGCTATCTTGAAGTTTCAGACGCTGATACAGCTTTAGCATATGATAGTTACAAAGACATCACACCTTCAAGGCGTCCGCGGAAGTGGATATGGCGGGCTTGGATGTATTCGCTCTGGGCTGTGGTCCTTGCCACCACCTACCTCACAGGTGTCGCTATATCCATCCGTATGTACCGTTTCTCACTGATCGGACTCGGATGGGGCACTCCATGTATCCCTATCTTCTCGCCTTCCACGGGGCTACAGCTAGCAAAGCCCAAGTCTCTCGTAAGTAGACACGCAGTGCTCCAGACACCCCGTTGGCCCTGCTTTCTCACTCACCAAAAACGACAACAGTTTCTCGAGACCAAGTCTCTCGTTGTTGCCGTCTGCATGACATATGTCACAGCTGACATGGGCATGTTTTACGGCTGCCACGACAAGGCCAGTCCTAAGTGCACCGATAGCTCTCTTCGCGCACGCAGCCTCTGCCTCGTGATACTCTACCAATTCTTCCGGGAGACAGTATGCGATACTAGAGATATTGGTGAGGATTCTGCGAACGGCATGAAGACCTTGCCAGTCAGGTTGGGGAAGACGTACACTTTGCTGTTTTTGGCCGGTCTGGGATTGCTTCTTGATCCCTTTCTCACGACAGGAGGCACCTTGTCCGTGTCTGGACTCCACGGAAGCCTTCAGATTCCTTTTTCGAGTATTCTACGGGTATGCGGGACGGTCGGGATCTACTGGATAGCATTGCGGTTCCCAAAAGGGCATCTCCTTGCCTGGGGTGCTGTTTCGCTGCTGGGACTTGTTCCAATATTATGGGCACAAGCAGATCTCCTGGCACCCGAACAGATGCATTGGCAGACACGGACCGTTCAATGGGCTCCGAAGACTCTTTTGGGGCTACAAAATCCAGTTTCCAGTCGTGTGTTTGACTGAGCTCCGGGCTCATTGGTAGAATGACTCTAATTGCATGTCGAGACTAGAACTAGATCTCCTAGCCGTTGTCCATGAAGAATTAGAAGTTGTTCTCATTTTTATATCAGCAGCCGTTCTATTATTCAAAATCTGTTTCCCCAGGTGGCTAACTAATAGCACTGGGAGAGCTCAGCACAAGCACCACCCGATCAATACCCCGCTTCCCAGTGCGGATGTGGCTCTCCATGCACCTCGAGCAGTCCACCAGTCAGCAGGGCATCGACACGAACCGGAAAGAGAAGAGGTTCCAGATGCCTCGTCTGGTGAAAGTGGACGCTCGCCCACCGAAGATACGCCGCCCACGTACCCGGGGTTCGATCAGCCTCTGCGTTCCCGGGCTCGTCCCAGATCCTGGCCAGGTATTCTCTCTGCTTGCTCAAAAGGCCGTGAGAGAACTTCATGGTTGACGACATAGCCAGGATGCCTTTCACGAACTCCTCGGACTCCGTGTATGCCTGGTCATGCTCTGCTCCCTCGCGCGGCCGGCTGAGGAGCTCAAACTGCTTCCGGCCGGACCACTGGGTAAGATGCTGCGCCCAGTACACCTCGGTGATGCACTCATAGAGAAGGACGTGCTTGGCAAAGTAAGCAGGACCATCCCATGCCAGGGCCGGGTCCCGGATGTGCCGGAGGCGCTCTACACAGAACATGTGGGAGATATAGTCAAAATAAGGCCCATACTCGAATTCGGGCGCCCCCCCGGTCGAGTTTGGCACCTCGTAGCGCGGGAGATGTTGCAGCAGCAGGTGGCGGCTCATGCCCGCCGTGCCTGGCGTGCCGTCCTCCCAGCAGCGGAGGTAGATATCGTGCCAGTACTTGACGCCAAGACAGCCCCCTACGCGCGGCGATGAGGCCGTTGAAGAACATGGCGATCTCGTCACTGATGGTCATTTTGAATCCCATCATCTCCAGGTCGCTCTGCGGGTCCGCGAGCTTATCCCAGCAGAGATCGTCCAGGCCGCGGAAGAGCATGAAGCCGACGTCGAGCCAGACACCGCCGTAGAGATAAAGGAGCGGGAGGCGCATCAAGTCGCCCATGTGCGCCCCCAGGTGGGCATTGGTTGTTGTATCACCGGTCGAGGAAGGCTGGACCAGCGAGCGAGGGAGGAAGCGTGCGGGCTCGGAGATGTATCTGGACCAATGATTTGCGGACCCCTCGACCATGTCGACCACGCGTACTGTCCAGTCCTGGTGGCGTCGCACCCAGCTCATGATATTGCGCTGGCACCATGGCTTACAATTTGCGAAACCTGTGTCCCAAAACGCCCAGATGTTCCGTTCGGAGCGGTCGACGGGTTTAAATGTCTGCAGATCTGCGAGAATCTCTTCGTCAGATCGTTGATCAGGAGTTGAAAGTGTTGGATGGGACTGTATGGGCTCCATCGTGTCCGGAACTCTAGAAGGTTTGAGAGTTTGTGTTTTTTCCCCCTTCCTTTTCCGGAGCCTCTGCGCTGGAATGTTTGACCTTGGACTTTGTGCGTCAGCTATTGAGTGACTTGCAGGTATTTATACAAGTTTCTGCTACTAGTCAGCCTGCAAAGAGAATCCTTCGGATTACCTGAACAAGCAACAATCATCATTAGCTTGTCATCAACCCCATGTATTCCAATTCCTGTAGTGATAGATGAGCATAAATTACTACGTATAAAGATGGAAGAATAATATCAAAATAAAATAATAATAGATTTCTCGCTTATTACGAGCAAACATAATTGGCTTCATTAGAACAAACAAGTATTTGTTTATATAAAATTATGCTAAATATTTATTTAGTATTTGGCTGAGTATTTTAGTGTTTAAGATGCCCTGTAAAAATGGATTTCTGCATGGTCAGCGCTGGCTGATGGGGATCCACCCTGAAATGGGCTCTGCATGAAAATGTATATCCTATTGACAAAGCTATTGATTAACGGAGCCCGAAGATTAGATAAACATGTGAAGTATCAACGTAGAACTGTTCAAGGTTCTAGTCAGGACCAGGAAATACCGCCCAGCCTCATATCCAAGAGTCTAGTGGACATGCAACTGATCTCAAATGACCCTCTTCCTTCATTTTCAATGCTCCTCAGTGCACAGGCCATCATCCTTGGCCATAACAAGAAGCTAAATGCTTTTAGCCTTCGTTTTTGTCATCACATGAGCCTTGTCCCCCCCCCCCGCATTTTCGGATAATTATTATTGCTTCAGCGTGGAGGAACAAAACTGGAGCCAGGCTTCCAGGTTCTTGGCCATCGTCCCCTGTGGACTCGCTCGGTTAGCCGTCGGGTTGAGAGTCTCGTCTTGCCCAATACTCACTCTGTTTTCACCTTCGTAAGCCTATAGGGATTGCGTATTCTTTCTCCCCTTCTCCCCCTCTTTGGTCTGATTCTTGTTCTTTGACTTAATTGATCGGCAAATCTTAAACTCGGAGAGGAAATAAAGCCTCCTGCGCGATCAATTACACATGTCGACGCCCCTGAAGCGGAAGAGAAGTGATGCCGCTCCGGGTCCGCGGCCGGAGTCCAAGAAATTGGCCGCAGCATGCACCGCTTGCCGTAAGCAAAAAGTAAGTAGGTGGTTCACTTCCCAGCACGCGAGATGCTATTTGTTATAGGCAATGTGCACATGCACCTGAGTCCATGACAAAGGAAAAAAGAAAGAAGAAGGGAGGGTGTCTCACATTTGGGATGTAATGGTTCAATAGATCAAATGTGACATGCCCAGCGAGGAACCGCCATGTTCACGATGCGAAAGACGAGGCCTCTCATGCGTGTTGCATACGTCTGCGCTGAGAATATCAAACACAGACCACAGGTTAGTACTGTATCTTGTTACCTGACAATCATGATGAGATGAGTTCTGTCCAGTCACAACGAACACGCACTACTAATTCATCCACCCAACCCCAAGACAAGTCGCGCTGCTCGGCAAGGACATGTCCAATGTCTTCTCCACACTCCAGCGCGTCTGCGACAAGCTCAACATCGAACCCCCCTGGCCTTTATTGTCGACACAGGGAGGAGGAAACGGGGCGGAGAGCAACACGGAGCAACAGTCTGCAGAGGGCACCGAGGAGGCGGGTGACGATGGCGGCACCGCCTCGGGGGTCTACGAGTTGTCACCACCAGCCTCGCCATCGGCGGTACAAGCGCCCATCGATCCATACCTGAGCGGCGGGAACCTCCAGGCAGATGCTTCTCTGGCTGGGGGGACGGGCACGGGAGGAAGTCCCGCCCAGAGGTTTCGGGGACGAGAGAGCGAGAGGGGGGATCTGGTCAGCAAGGGCATCATCACCCCAGAGCGCGCCGAGATGCTGGTCAAGCGCTATCTGCTGCATCTGGATCGATTTCTGTACGGGATCGCGGGCCACTATCGAGATGCCCACCAGGTCCGCATGGCATCCCCGACGCTGTTTGCGGCCATGTGTGCCGTCGCCGCCTTCCAGGACGTTGAGAACAGAGACCTCTTTGATATGTGCTATAAAGAGTACCGGTCTCTGGTGTCGACCTCCTTGTTCGAGAAACGAGACCTCGAGTACATCCGGGCGCTGTGCATCGGCTCCTTCTGGCTCCTGGATACCTCCAGGATACTCCTCAGCGACGCCGTGCGGAGAGCTGCAGACTCTCGGCTACATCATTATTTCCACAGGTGGCTGGAGTACTCGACAGCATCTGTCCCAGGGTCTGCAGATACTACGGGCACAAGCGCAGATCCCGGCTCCGTGTTGCATGACCCAAAAGAAGACGCGAGAGACCGAGTTCGTCTCTGGTATCTCCTGTTCGTCTCTGACAGACATCTGTCCATTCTACACAACCGAGACGCGCTGACCCGGCAGGAGAAAGATGCTATCGAGAACAGGGACAGCTTTCTATCTAGTGAAAATGTAGGGCTGGTATCCAACCTAGATATCCGCCTCATCTCGCAGGTCTCGCTCTTGGTCATCATGGGCCAAATCCGGGATGTTCTGGGCTGTGAGCGTCCCAGGCCCCTGCCCAAGACCTTTGTGGTCCAGTTCTCCCACTTCACAAACGATCTAGACCAGTGGTATGGGAAGTACTCGCCCTGTTTTGGTTAGTTTCCGCCCCACTCACCAGCTCGAGATCTGTTCCATCATCACCACGAGTTCCTATACTAAATTACTGGCGATTACCTACTAGAACCTGATGAGCATATTGGCGATTTCCCCCTGGCTGGTCTTACAATGCATTATCAATATGCACGCCTTTACCTAGGCCATCATGTGTTCCAAGGCCTGGACAAGGACCCCATTCCTGTACACTTTATCCCGGCCGCGGCTGCGGCGCGAGAGGCTGCCCACCGCATCTTCAGCATGCTCCTCGAGACCCCGGCCCTGCGCAGCAATATCGTGGGCATGCCGCACTACTTCCACATCATGATCTCGTTTGCGGGCCACTGCCTGCTCGAGATGGCCATGAAAACACCGCGAGCAGCTAGGCATCGTGGCCGAGGAGGACTTTGGCCGCATAGCCGCGGTGCTGACCCTCTTTGCCAGCACGCCCACGCTGCCGCAGCACCCCATCGCGCGGGCGCTGGCGGGCCTGACGCGAAAGCTTAATGAGTGCACTGCCAGCCTGGGGATGGAGTCGGTGCTCACGGGGAGCCCCCTTCCAAAAGGCCGAGTATACCAGTCTCATGACAGACTTCAGCAGCGGTGTGGGAGGCGTGAATGGTGACGGTAGAGGGGCGACAGATGCGATGCTTACCTCTCCTAGTATGCAGACTTTTGGTGGGCTGTCGGATGATTTCTGGTATGGGGATTTTGGTGACTTTCACCTGGCATTTCCGGGGTCACAATCTCAGCTGTGAACGCGCATGGGACAGACTCATCATCATCACTACCCCCATGGAGATCGCCGTCCAAATCTCACGAGAGAAAAATGTTATGTTTAATTATTTTGTGAGTGGCACACAGCCTGACTCGACACATAACGTAGCTAGACCACTCAAGCCTGACCGTCGTCGTCGTGAAAGATGGTCGTGCCCCAGTCTGGACGGTTGAATCGTCTGCCCTTTGTCTTGGCCAGCTCATCAATCTTCGCCATCTCGTCCGCGTCTGGCACGAAATTGTCTCTCAGGTTCGCCTGGATCCGCGAAGGGGTGATGCTCTTGGGAATAACACTCCACCCCTTTGCGATCCCCCAGCTGAGCATCACATTTCCCGTGGCCACGCCTCTCTTACTGGCAATTTCCGTGATCACGGGCTCCTCGTGCAAGGTGCTTCCCGACCCGCCAAGGGGACCGAATGCCGTCTGGTGGATGCCCTTGGCGCCACAGAATTCATGCAGCTTGTCCTGAGGCAGCAGTGGCTGTATCTCGGTCTGGTTGACAGCGGGCACGACCGTAGCGGTCGCCAACAGCTTGCTGAGGTTGACAGTTGAGAAGTTGGCCACGCCGATAGCACGCACCCTACCCGTGCCGTCGTGGAGGATCTTCTCCATCTCGCGCCAGGTATCGCAGAAGTTCCAGTCCGGGTCGTGCGTCTTGCGGTCTTCCTTGCCGTACTCGGCGCCCGTCTGCTCCGGGTTGGGCAGCGTGACGGGCCAGTGCATGAGCCACAGGTCGACATAGTCTAGGCAGAGGTCGTGTAGGGACTTGTCAAGGGCCTGCTCCGCGCGACGGTGGTCAGAGGACCACAGTTTGGTGGTCACAAAGAACTCGGACCGAGCCACGGGTGCCTTCTTGAACACTCCGCCTATCTCGGCCTCGTTTCCGTACAGAGGCGCGCAGTCAAAGTGTCGGTAGCCCGCGGCGAAGGCTGCCTCGACTGCGCGGGCGGCATCCCCAGGTGCTGCTTTCCAGGTGCCAAAACCGACTGCTGGAATCTTGGCCCCGGTGTTCAGTGTGAAGGAAGACCTCGACCTGGCTCCCTTGTTGCTGGTGGTGTTGGTGGAGGCGAGTGAGGTTTCCAGGGTCTCCAGAATCTGCATGGTAGAGATGGTGGATTTGTAAAGGTCTGGAGACGCAGGCTTGTAGGGTTTGCGTGGGTAGAACGTGGCCTCGGAGGATATGCCCAGGGGCCGGCCCACAAAGTAAGCAGCACCGGCTTTGGTGGCAGCCAGTCCCTTCTTGCAAGCCGACTCAGCAAGAGCTACTTTTCCTTGCAGCTCGCGGGCCTCTTCAATCTTGCCAGCCTGCCACAAGGCGTACAGTTTGGAGACAGCCCTTGGGAAGACATTGCCAATGCCCGTCACGCAGCCCACACCACCGGCTATCAGACACGGGAGCAGCCAGTCAGACTGTCCCGAGAAGACGGCGAACTGAGAAGGCGGGAATTTGGCCGTCAGACATGAGACCTTGCCTGCATTGGCACATGTCAACTTGACGCCTACGATGTTTGTGTGGACTGCAAGACGCGAGAGCACGTCCACGCCGAGGTCGACACCGGCTGTAACACCTGGAAACTAGTGCACCAGACTGGTCAGATGAAATCCTGGGGAAAGGGGCCTCGGGTGGGCGAGAGAACTTACGTTGTAGACGATAATGGGAACGCGGCTATGATCAGCAACCTCCGAGTAGAAATCCACAATTGCTTGCTCAGAGACGGCCTTGGGCCAATAGCTCGGTGGCAGCAGGAGGCCAAAGTCAGCGCCAGCGTCGACAGCATCATCGACAAGACGTAAAGTCTCGTTGGTAGACTGGCCGCTGACGCCAACAGCCAGAGGGAATTTTGGGAGGCCCACGTCGGCGGCAGCCTTCCGTGCGATGCGGATTAGACTGATACGCTCCTCAGGTAGGAGGAGCGCTGCCTCGGCCGTCGAGCCCTGGAGGACGAGGCCGTTCACGCCGCTTGAGATCATGTATGAGAAGTATTTGTGCATGGCGTCTAGGTCGATCTCCTGGCGGGGTGTGTCCTTGTACAGACTCACGACGGGGCACCAGACCCCGGCGGGGACGGCAGGCGCCTTTGCGTCTGTCACGGGCATTGTGATGATGAGGAGGAGGAGGAGGACAAGGTCATTCACACTAGTGAGGGGCGACAAATTTGTTTCTGCGGGTGAGATGAGAGGGAAACGGAAGGGAAGACTGAAGGGTAGAAGTAAGTAAGTTATTATTGCTCATGGCACTCAGCTAGATGAGCAGGCGAGGAAAATCATTGTCGGTATAATGTGAATCCCTCTGAGGGGAATAGATTGTGGCTTCGGAGGTATTATTGATCACGGGTGCCCAGCAGTACTACTGTGGTACGGCGGAGGGCCTCCGATGCGGGTCCTGCTCCGCGCTGGCTGGTTGGGGGCCGCCGCTGTAGTACAGCACACTGCAGTTACTAGGTCAGCCACTTTGAGGCCAGCGACTCAAACACACCCAAACGGGACCCTCCTCCAGACTCCACATCAAGTCTACCTGCGGGAAACCGCCGAGGTCCGCGATATGAGGTCCAGCCTACCTCAGACCATCCGCCCAAAGAAGACAACGCGGATGGTTTCACAAGAGATAGGGAATGCCGTGCTACCATAGCATCAATATAAGTAATTGATCTGTCTCAGCCACCGTTTGCTGATGAACAAACTTGAAATTCTCCACCAAGCACAAATTCTATATTGTAATTCATTGGTCACGACCATCCTCTCGACTTCCCGAAAATCGATTGGTGTAATTACTCGGCGCATGTCGCTGTCCCGGAATACCTGAGCCTTGAGAGGAGAGAACCCATGGTATTTGCGGAACAGCGTCACCGAGATCTCTGAAATGTCTGCCAGGACCAGGAGGTTGGCTGTTCGCTACCCTGAAGATTTATCAACCTCCTTCAAAAATGGGTCATAGAAGTGTACGAATGACGAAATCTATCATCCATGTTCGAGATCTAGTGTCCTTGAGGAATAATCTGGCTTCCTTTGATGTTTCAGAATCCAGGAATCACTATTGGAGTATTAATCAGCATCTCGCCCGAGACTTTTGCCCGTCGGGTATTGTGGTCATCATGCACCTTCTGAACTACTCCGTGAGAAGGCCTCATGATCTTGAAATATCTCTGACAAGTGAATGAGACAGTAGTGTTTCTACCCAAAGGAGCAAATACGTGATGTATTCCACCTCAGACCGCCACCTCAACATGCTTCGCAGTCCCCTTGCCCGGCACATCCTCGACCTCCATCATCTCCTGCACATCATGCCGCACCTTCTCATCCTCCGTGGGGTAAGCATGCCGCCACATGGTCCACAGCGGCCTCTGGAAGAGGTCGTCCATGCTCTCGATGGAACGTCCTTTCATCTCCGGGAGACAGAAGTAGACAAAGACAAAACCTCCGTATGTGAGCATGGAGTAGAGAAGAAACGTTCCCCATCCCATCTCGGAGAGCATCAACGGCGTGGCCTGGGTGATGCCGTAATCGACGATCCAGTTTACGAAGAAGCAGAAGGACATGCACACGGATCGGATCCGCGTAGGGAAGATCTCGGCGGCGACGACGTAGCATGCGACCGAGTGACCAAAGGACCAACCAAAGGCATACAGATAAATGAAAATGATGCCGACTATGCCACCAGCTGGTGTGCCTCCAACGCTATCGGTGCTGGAGTTCCCTCCGCTGAAACGAATGTAAATGGCGAGGTAGAGCATGGCGGTAGCTTGGATGAGGGCCCCGACGAGTAGTGGGCGCCGTCGTCCAATTCGGCTGTAATGTGGATGTTAGTTAGTCCCGTGGCCTCATATCTGATTTAGGTGAGCTTTTGCAGGCGGGTTGACTCACTCCACGAGATATCCTACGTAGAAAATTGTTGTTACCACCTTGACGAGGCCATAGATTCCCTGTTCACATGAGACCAATGTCAGTCACTGCAAATCGATCATGCGTTGGGAAGATTGATTTTGCTTACGGTCGTCAGTAAAGTATTACTGCCCCCCTTTACGCCAATCAACTCAAAGATTGAAGGAGCGTAATAGTTGAGGCTGTCGGTGCCTGTGAACTTGTGGAATAGGAACAGCATGACTGCGAGAAACAAGCGACGGCGATTGCTGGTGTCAAGAAAAATGTCCTGAATAATGGCCCAGATACTATGACCTTGACGTGCCTAAAAAGGAGATACATTCGGATTAGCTTTTTTTTTTCTTTTCTTTTTTCTTTTGGATAGTTCGTGTCATGTGTTGGCCGCTGTGGCATGATACTCACCTCTTGTTCGCTGCGGACTTGTGCCTCAATCTCCTGGTACTCAGTCTGCACGTAAATGTGTTCGGCAGGTAGGTTTCGAAGTATAGTCAAGTTCTTTAGTCCCTCTTCTGAGCGGCCGTGGTTGATGAGGTATCTCGGTGTTTCAGGGACAAATGGGATCATGATGCACATAAGAACACCCGGAATGATCTGGATACCCATGGCAGATCGCCACTGGCTGTCGTTGGTGGCGGAGGTATTCCATAGACTGACACCATAGTTGATAAAGAAGGCAATCATCAGAGCCGTGACGATCATGAGGTTGTACATGGCGACGAAGGAACCGCGTACTGATTTGGGCGAATTCTCGGCGAGGAACTGAGGGCTCAGCATCGAGCTCGCACCGACACCCAGGCCGCCGATGAAGCGACCGGCCAGGGAGGACTTCGTAGTTGGCGACCATCTGCATGGCCGCACCAATGACAAATATTATACCCCAGAAGAACACTGACCACTTGCGGCCCAAGATGTCGGATGTAGGCCACGCGAGGAGAGCACCGGCAGAGGCCTAGTACAGCGAGGAACAGAACCATTAGCCTAAGAGCAAAACAGAGAGGAGAGTGTATGAATCAACCAGGACAATGATGAGATACTTACACCTGCTGCAAGCATAGCGGCGATGATCCCCTACACCCAATGCGTCAGCTGATTATCATTACTAGATAATTGACAAGGCGATAACTACCTTGCGCCTGTCCAGCTCAGTGCCGTCCAGATCAGCCAGTCCGAATGCATTTTCGAAGGAAGGCAAGGTCAAGATGCCACCAATGTTACCAGAGTCGAAGCCATAGAAGCAGCCTGCCCAGGCGACGGTGACAAGCAGGTAGAAGAGGCGGAAGTTGAAGATTTCTCTTGGTCGTTCTTCGCGTCCTGGCTAAACCAGAGACTCGTGCCGCCTGCCATATTGATTGCGCCGCAGTGATCAAGTTGTTGTTAGTCTAGTGTTGCGAATCTGGCAGCACTGCTTCTCAGCAACTTCAGCAAGCAAGAGAAATTCTCTCTCGTCTCCGCTCTCTACTGACAGAGAGAATCTTGCGGTGTGTCGGGGTCATCAGGAGATATATGGTCACTCAAGGCTGGGCCTTATGCGGGTCAAAAATCTGGGGAAAATCTGGGGAACAGTGGAGGCTCCCCCTCTTCCAAATCTGGGGACAATCTGGGTCAGCGAGTCAAGGTGCCATCAAGACCGGCGAGTCCTTCCGGACTGGAGCGGAAGAATCCTCCGGCTCGGAGGGTTAGGTCATTATCTTGCAATGATAGACGATGATCCAACCGGTTCAAAGCTGACTCGTAAGTTGTGGTTGATTACCGTGGGCCGGCTAATCGGTATTCTGTGCCGGCAAGGTTGACATCTTGGATATATTTTAGACTCTATGATGAGGTCTGGGCGTACGAGACAGAATAGCACAAGTTGCAACTACTCGTCTTTGTGACTACCCTTCATCGAGCGTGTACAGTAATCAGCCATGGAAACCAACGGAAAACAAGACGTGTCGAGTTCCGACAGAACCGCCATGGTCCGTCTCAACAAACCTCTCGACCACCTAGAATGCTTTCTCCCATCGGCAACGCCTCAGTGCCACGCATCCAACCTCCTTCTTCTGGACAATGGCGACCTCTTGTGCGCGTGGTTCGGTGGCACCCAAGAAGGCAAACCCGACATCTCCATCTATCTCAGCCGACGACCTGCAGGCTCAGACACCTGGACCAAGGCCGAGAAAGCCACCTTTGACGGCTCCAGAAGCGAGCAGAATCCTGTCCTCTTCCAGACGCCGTCGTCTTCTCGGGACCTCTGGCTACTATACACCTCGCAGGAGGCTGGCAACCAGGACTCAGCTGTCGTCAAGAGGCAAGTTTCCAGCGACAACGGCAAGTCATGGAGCCAGCCAGACATCCTCTTTGACGAGCCAGGAACTTTCATACGACAGCCAGTCGTGATCCTAAAAGACGGCTCGTGGGCGATACCCACATTCAAGTGTCGAACAGAACCTGGTATGCGCTGGATTGGCAACGACGACATCTCGGTCGTCCGCGTCTCACGGGACGAAGGTCGGACCTGGAGCGAGACGGAGGTTCCAGACAGCTTCGGAGCAGTGCACATGGCGATCCGTCAACTCAAAGACAAGACCTATTTTGCATTATTCCGGAGCCGCTGGGCCGATAACATCTACTCATCCACGTCGGCCGACGGCGTCTCATGGTCGAAACCAATTCCGACAGATCTGCCCAACCCAAACTCAGGCATCTGTTTCGATGTCCTTCCTAGCGGACGTCTTCTAGCAGTGTATAACCACTCATCCAAGGCCAACGCGCAAGGTCGCCGTGAGGGTCTCTACGATGACATTGCAGATGCGTCGGATGTCCGCAAGAATCAAGGGGCTGGCCGAAATGGCAAGGAGGCCTTCTGGGGCGCACCAAGAGCACCGCTGTGTCTGGCTTGGAGTGATGATGACGGGGCTTCGTGGAAGCACACAGTCCTCGAGGAAGGCGACGGGTATTGCATGACGAACAACAGCCAGGAGAAGCTGAATCGTGAGCTGTCATATCCGAGTATCACATTGAGCCCGAGTGGGAAGGTGCACATAGCTTTCACATACTGGAGGCAGAATATTAAGTATGTAGAGCTGGATCCGACTGTGTTGGATGCAGCCTAGAACCATATCAATTCTATTACAATTGAAGTGCATAGACTTATTTCTGACTTTGGTCAACATGGAAATTTCTTCCAGGAGCTGATCGTCACTTGAAATGAGAATCGATATCTACTAATAACGTCTGTTCAATTGCCTAGATCTTAACGTGAGCATGGACGCAACCTTAACTCACTGCTGCCACCTGTGTGAGAGTAGACTACTATCTCGTTGAGAAGCCAACTATATAATATTCTTCACCAACTATGAGAGATAGTCTTCTATGTAGTCCCTCAGAGTCTGCTCGAGAGAACAGTCATCCTGAAATCCGAGGTCTCTAGCGCGCGTAATGTCAAAGACGGCGGGCCACGAATTCACAATCTTTGACACATTTTCATCATATTCCTCCTTCACCAGAGCCACGGCCTTCTGCCCGCCCACCTCGGCCAGTGCATCAAGCATCTGCTTTACGGTCGTCGTCACTCCAGGAAGATTGACGATCCTGGAATTCCCGCGGAAATCATCGCTCGTGAGACGGATTCCGGCGATGACTAGGTTGCGAATCACGGTCCGCGCGGAGCACACCCAGAGGCTCAGATCTTTTCGAACCGGCAACGCAGCCTGTTCGCCATTCAGAGGCTCTCTAATGATGCCCGAGCAGAAAGACGACGCAGCCCCGGTTGGTTTACCAGGACGCACAATGCTAATATTCGCCCCGATTTTAACCATCAGCAATGTGTTCCTCTCATGGCCTTTTGTATCACCACAAAACTCCAGGCTTTGACTCACATGGTAGGCAGGCGCACAATCCTCGCATCGATCAGGCGCCTTCGTGAAAAGTCGTTGAGTAGTATCTCGACGATGGACTTCTGAGCACCGTATGATGATTGGGGGAGAGGCATGGTCTGCTCGCTGACGACAACACCATCAGACGGTCCAAAGACAGCAAGACTAGATGGGAAAATCACGCGGGCTGGCCTGTCACGTCCCCGTAGAACATCCAGTATGTGCCTGATGGAGTCCAAGTTGACCCGTAGACCCAGTTCAAGGTTTGCTTCTGCGGCCCCCGACATGATGCCGTGGAGTAGATAGACATGGGTGAGATCGGGGGTGAACAGCTTCTCGCACATGGCAGGGGGAGGTCAGATCCGCCGCTATCGCGTGGACCTCACAGCGTTCTTTTTGGTCTGCTGTGGTGTTGGCGCTAGATGGCGGTGCTGTAGGCGTGACCACATCTGTAAGAACAATTTTGGTGACAGAAGACTCTTCCAGTAAGGCTGTAGCCAGAGCCTGGCCTATGAAGCCAGCAGCTCCAGTGATGAGGATGTGTGATCCGGGCTCATTGTTGTTGGTCATATTGGCCAGGCAGAGATTCTCACTCTTGGTCTCGAGAATACTGGAGTAGGGCCAAAATGTCAGAGCTGGAAAGGGAGAGAAGGGGAGAAATAGAAGCAGAAAGGAAGAAGGAAGAAGGAAAAGTCTCTTGCTAATCCACAAGATTGTGCTCGTAGAGGATTGACTGACCTTTCTTGTGTTCGAAAAGGTATTCACGATGACTGCTACTTGGACAGAGCGCTCCTAGCGATAACCTAGTCATGAAGTCTCATAAATACCCTTACGCCACTACCCAATGTCATCTTGGACCAGAGGTCGGTACTGGGTCGAGATACCAAGGCCGGCATCCCCCTCGATGTGGATCATCGGACTGAAGAGACTCGGAGGCTGTTGTGGAGTCCAGCTCAACGACTGCACTGTTTTCAAGTTGGTACCTCGGAACCGTCTTCCGCACATTTAATAGGTCCACTTTTCTTTTGTTTTACCCTTCTTGACTAGCATAGCCTGTCAAGGAGATAATGCTGTCTAGTCTTCGTTGAAGTCACAGTGAGGGTGTGAACAAGAGACCAAATTGGGAAGAAAACTGTTAAATCGTTATCACGTTCTCTCAAAACCTCGAGATGGAAATACAGCTTGATTGAACAACTCATTGATGAGGATATCGCAAGAACTGCTTAGATTGCCTCTACCTCCAAGGGCTCGTAGGGCTCCTCGAGGGATTTGATATCTGCGTCCGTCAAATCAACCGAGAATACTTCCGTTGCGGCCTCGATACGCTCTATGCTACCCAGCCCAACAATAGGAGAGCACCCCTTCTTCAGCAGCCAAGCAAGAGCTACAGCAGACATAGAACAGCCTTTAGACTTTGCGATATGCTCAGTCTGATGTACAATCTGCTCATTCTGAGAACCCCTTCCCCGGAACCACTTCTTAGTCTTTCCATCTCGCCGGCTCCTGTCTGTCTCGCTGGCCCACGGTCTAGTGAGGAGACCTCTCGCATTAGGACTCCAGGGGATCAACCCGATCCCCTCCGCCCGGCAGAAGGGAATCATCTCCCTCTCCTCCCTCGCGGTAGAGCAGATTGTAGAGCCCAGACATGCTCGAGAATGTAGTCCAGCCGCGCGATTTGGCCGTATACTGGAGACGCGCAAACTGCCAGCATCGCATACTTGACGCGCCCAGATAGTGCACCTTGCCCATCTTCACAAGGTCATGCAGGGCGCCCATTATTTCCTCTGGGCTGGTCTCGTGGTCCAGTCTGTGCAGCTGGAGCACATCAATGTATGTGGTGTTCAGCCGCCGGAGAGAGCCCTCGACAGCTTCGAAAATGTGTTTTCGGCTCAGGCCTACCTGATTAACCAGTGGGCCGTCGTTGAGGGCGGGTTGTGGCCTGGCATTTGGATCCTCCTCCATCACCGGATAAAACAACTTGGTCATGATGACCACTTTGCTCCGAGGGATGGCGTACACCTGTAAAGCCTTCCCGATTATGGATTCTGACTGTCCATTCGAGTACGTATCCGCTGTCTCCCAAGTGTTGATGCCAACATCGTACGCCTTCTTCAACAGCGGGAGAGCATCTGCCTCGTTTAGCACCCAAGGAGAGCCCTCCCAATCTGGATTCCCATAAGTCATACAGCCGAGGATCACTCGCGAGACTTTGAGACCGCTATTCCCCAGTCGAGCGTACTCCATCTGTGGTTTTGGAGCAGGAATGTTACTACTCGTGCCATTCAGCCTGGGAATAGCCCAACTCGCGACAAGATCTCGAAGCGTGTCGCGCTCTCCCACGTTTCCGGGAAACACCGCGTAGGGGATCTCGGGCCACTTGGACGTACTCTCTGAGCATCGCCAGATGGGCACGCCCGAGGCTGCCTGCCCTGCTATCTCCGCACGCTTAAACATGAGGCCCTTAGTCGCGGCATCAGAGCTCGTGATGCCTCCCTTGGCAATCACATAGCGCGGCCTCGGCACGAGAAACCGCAGAAACGCCACGAGCGCCTCTGCGACTGCGCTGCCGATCTTCAGGCTGGAGAGCTCATCTGCGCCAGTCACCAGCTCGCGGCTTGTCATGACCAGGACGTCGCGGCCCTGTGTGATCCAGGCTCCAGCTCTATTGGCAGCGTTCAGAAGGGTTCCATGTGTGGTCTCGGGCGATTTGAGGAGTTCCGAAACGTCTAGCGTGATGGTCTCGAGCTCTGTGCCGCGTCCTTCGACGAGGGCTTCTAGTTGTGCAGTTGTCTTGGGCACATACGAGCCAGCGATGATCAGGCCACCGGGGGCCGACGTTGAGAGATCCATGTTCAGATCAACAGGAGAAAGCGGAGGGACCTGCTGGATACCAAGACGACTGGACACAAAGGCGGCGCCTGTTCGATAGATGAACCTTTGCCCTGGACGGAGACATTGAGCAATCCCCGAACGAAGATGTCCATGTCCGCAGTCTCGACTGCATTGACAATAACAATTGATCGTGGAGGGCAGGACAAGAGTTTCGCAGTGACTCCGGCAATACCACCCACACGAATGTCCTCTAGCGTGACCGAGTGGATTCGTTCCGCAGCAATGCGCCCTCTTGCCTTCTCCTGGATGTAGCCTCGGAGGTTGGACTGTGTATATCCAAAAGTGGCATCTCTCGCGAACGGGGTCTGGGCAGCCGGGACCAGGTTGCCGTCCGGACTCGCGACGTAGTGGACGTCGTCGATAGTCAACCTGCCTCCCTGTTCGAAAAAGGGTGCCAACACCCAGATGTCCACCTCACCGAGGATCTCTTCACTCGCTTCGACCTCGAGAGGGAAATGACCGCGCAGGGTCGAGTCTCCTCTCAGCACCACCTCGAACGCCTTGCCTGTGACCTTGGCTGCCTCCTGAACCGACTGACATATCGACCGGATGAGGTGGCGGGCTTCGTCGGGAGGCAGAGCTCGAGAGTTGGTGAGGATGAAGAAGCCGTGGCGATCTGAACGAAACTCCTGGACCAGAGTGGCTTGGTCCCAGACTGTGAGGACATTAATGTCGTGACATGTTTGGGTCCCTGTTGGGTCGTCGTCGAGAACCACGAGCACGGGAAGATCGCTCAGCGGAAGGTCGCGCAGCTTGTCCTTGGCCTCAGCCGTCAGTGGCGGAGGCAGACGATTCAACACATCCTTTTTGGAGATAATTGGAAGATTTTCTTCGCTGGCCATGATCATTTTTCCCTCGTGAACTAATAATTGTAGTTTAGCACGGCATTGCAGTGAGAACCCCGACACCTGATCGTCTCTCAAAGCCCGTCATAATCACTTTCAACCCCAGGGAATAAGCGGTAGTCTTGACCCTGCGTATCAGCGATACTACGGCGTTAGTCCGAACCTGGCCGGAAGGCAGCTCCGTTGTTGGATCCCCGAGGTCGGTGGAGGATCCGGAACGAAACCCGCCGCGGAAGATCATCGGCGTCACCCAAAAAATCACAGGAGAATTCTTAGAGGTATTTTCTATCCAGGTATATTTCCTAGTCTCTGTGTAGAACCGCCGCCTGTGTTCGCCTCGGCATTTCAGCTTCGGCTTGAAAGAATCTGAACCCAATAATATTATTACTCGTCTCCGTTCATCTTAGTCAAACACTATGGCTTCAAGAGCTAGCGAAACAGGCCCCCTAGCTTTGATCCCGTTCGCCGAGGTCAAAAAGCATGGCTTCGCTGGAGATTGTTGGGTCATTGTTGACGGCAAGGTGTATGATCTGTCGACGTTCGATCACCCTGGCGGATCTGAGAGTGAGTTTGATCTTGGGAGACCAGACACAGAATCGAGCCTCTTCTTTCCCCTGGACTGGACAATGTGGGCGTGCTAATGTTACCTTATTTCTTTGGGTTTTAGTTATTTTGAAATATGCAGGTAGCGATGCGACTGCCGCATTCAATGAGATACATGCTCCGGGCATTCTCAAGGCTCTTCGCCCAGAGCAGATTCGGGGCCCAATAGACACCAAGAGCATACCTATCCAGGAAGAGACCAAGGCAGTGGACCACGCCAGCCGGAAAGGCAATCCTCACCCATCTCCTACAAGCTACTCTAAGCCGCCACTACAGAGCATCATATCGCTGCATGATTTTGAGAAGATCGCCCGGGAAACATACACCGCCAAGACGATGGCCTTTTATTCGTCGGCCGCTACCGATTTGGTATCACACCAGGCAAACATACACTGCCATCGACAGCTTCTCCTGCGGCCCCGAGTCTTGAGAAACGTTCGAGATGTGGTCACCAAAAGGCGAATCCTGGGCTGTGACTCCAGCGCGCCCTTCTTTGTCAGCCCTGCGGCTATGGCAAAGCTAGCTCATCCAGAGTGAGTAACTCCTACAGCCAAAGTTGTTCACTGGGATGGCTTGATTACTAAAAGAGTGTTGAAGTGGTGAGCTTGCGATAGCACGAGGATGCGGAGAGCAGGGCATTATTCAGATCGTCAGTACTGTATCACATGCATAGAATGGAAATAACACCAAGTCTAGGATCTCCATTGCTGACGAACCTTGCTGTGACTAGATATCGACAAATGCATCCTATCCTCTAGAGGACATCGTGGCTTCTGGTCAGCCGAACCAACCATTCTTCCTTCAGCTGTATGTCAACTCCGACCGGCAGAAAACGGAGGATCTGCTGCGATCGGCAAAACAGCTTGGTATCAGGGCCATCTTCGTCACAGTGGACGCCCCTGTTCCTGGCAAGAGGGAGGCAGATGAGCGGATAGCGGCCGAGAACATCGTCTCCGCGATCAGCGGCGCCGTGGCAACTAACGACAAGAAAGGCGGCGGGCTTGGTAGAGTGATGGCGAAATATATCGACTCAACGCTTGTTTGGGAGGATTTGGCGTGGATTCGAAAGGCAGCAGGAGGAATACCTATTGTTCTCAAGGGGATCCAGACGGCAGCAGATGCCCAGAGGGCTGTCGAATTTGGTGTCGATGGGATCCTCCTGAGTAACCACGGCGGCCGTTCTCTCGATACGACCCAGCCTGCAATGGTCACACTTCTAGAGCTGCACAAGGTAAGACGAAGCAATTTCCATGTTTCACAAATGCCAGACCACATGCTAACTATAGGAAATTCTTCATTTTCAGGTCTGCCCACAAGTTTTCCACCAGCTTGAGGTGTATGTCGACGGCGGTTTTACGCGAGGCGCCGATATCCTCAAGGCCATTGCACTCGGCGCCGTCGCTGTAGGAATAGGCCGGCCGTGGTTATATGCAGTGAACTACGGACAGGATGGCATCGAGCACTTGTGTGAAATCTTGAAAGACGAACTAGTGACTTCAATGAAGCTGAGTGGGATCACGGACTTGGATCAGGCGCACCCCGGGATGGTAAACACGAGTGCGCTTGAGCCGTTAGTACGAGCTTCCGACTCCCACCCTTGGATACAATGGACACCAAGATCTCGATTGTAGAGTCGGAATGTTGGAAAAATAATCCCATAGGCTGAAAATAGAAGTGTGGAGGTAGAAGAATATCTTAAATGACACCCTACTGTCGCTCCAAAGTCTTCGATTCTCCGCCGTTTCAGTTTACAAAACCGATCAAGTTGTAAGGCATGCAAAATTGCTCATGGGCAAGGAAGACAAGACCTAGTTATTACTCAGAAAAAGAGAGGACACTTTCTCAATCCCTTCCTTCTAAAGCGACAATAAATAACTTATTCCGACTCGTAGACGTGGAGCAAGAATGTGTTGTCGAAGCCCCGCAGGCTCCCTTTGACTATATCTGCTTGAGCTACGTTTGGGGAGGTGTTGAAGACCTCCAGCTCAGGGCGGATGAGTCCGGCATCTTGAATTATGCAAGAGCCGGGAGTCTCGGTCGTGTGCCGGCGACGATCGAAGACGCCATGACCGCGCGTCGCATCGTCGACCAGAAATACCTCTGGGTGGACCGACTCTGCATTCTGCAGGACCATTCCCAAGCTTCCAAAGAATCAAGGAAGGCACAGATTGCTCAAATGGGTCAGATTTACAACCACGCATTCGTCACACTCGCAGCGGTCGAGGGCGCTAATCCATGGTATGGCCTTCACGGCGTATCTGCTCGTCTGAAGCTCAAACGCCTTCCTGGCAGGGAGAACTTTTATCCCCAAAAATATGCGGTAACGAATGATCTTCTCGAGACATCAACATGGTCAACACGCGGCTGGACCTTCCAGGAAGCTATACTTTCTCGCCGACTGATGCTTTTCACTACACACGACGTTATTCTTGAAAGCGAAGATGTTAATGGACTTGCCGCAAGTTATGAAGAGCATTCACTAGCAACACGATTCTCCAACACCCTCTTCCACGATGACTTACGGTATTGTGACGCTGTCGAAGAATATACTCTAAGGACGCTCAGCCAGCAGGAAGATGCTGTGGACGCATTTTCTGGCATTTGCAACAAGATCCTTGGCCTGGACCATAGACACAACTTACCAATGACTGGTTTCGACGACGCAATGTCTTGGGTGGCTTTGGGTCAGGCAAGAGAGCGAAGACTAGGTGATGATGGCTATCCCATCTTCCCAAGCTGGTCCTGGGTCTCGATCAGAGGCCCATGCGTCATGTCCATATTTGTGGATTTTCCCGAGGCTATCGCCCTTGCATCCTGGGCTTTCGTCGACAGGATTGATACCCAGGGGAAGGTCTCTATGGTGTACCGAGACCTAATGATTACGAATTCAAAAAGTACGGATATAGGCAAACGATAAGTCTCGTGATTAAGGCTTGCAGCTCTGGCTGCATCCCTGGCTTTATCCCTACACTGAGACTTTCGGACGTGGAAGAAGAATCAGACGGGGAAGTTCTCACGGTCGAGGACTTCGTGAATCGCTGGCCGTCATATGCAGATTTCTGGAAATCTTGCCGCGGGATTGATGCACATTCGGCCACCCAAGCGCATCCTCACTATTTCACAGAGTTTTCCGAAGAACAAAAAGACTTGCCGCCGCACTGAGGCGATTCTAGGCCTTTCACAGGCTGTCGTATTGACTGCCAGAGAAAAGTTTGAAACAACTCCGCCTTCCAATAGGGCGGACGATTTCCTGATATATCACGGAGATGAATGTGTGGGGATCGGTTGCTTCGATGATTTCAAAGACCAGCAGATATTTCTTGGGAAAAAGTTAGCTTCTTCGCCATCTCAGCCTCCTTCGAACAAGGGTGGGGGGAATCTGCGTTGGCCCTCTCGCATACTTTATGACGAGGCCTGTTTATGGTCGTAAGCTTTGTCCAGGAGGAGAGGCAGCGTGGTGTCCTCCACCACCTCATCCGATGTGATCGCGGGGCCTTCGCGATACGGCGAGCTCGACACTCGTCGACATCCTACATACCTCCATGGTCTGAAAAGAAGTCTACAAGATCCCTGATCGCCATTGCCGGCGCTTCCAAAACATAGGACTCGACTCGTATCTTGTGTCTGCACCGATCTTCGTAGATTGCTCCCAAACCTGGCTCGCGATGGAGTTGGGCTTCTTCATGCCCGTTGTCCTCCTCAGCCAGGCCAAAGCTAGGCGCTGGTAATTGAGTGTAAGGACCCCAAGGTTCTAAGGCGGAAACGAAAGCTGATGACTTCTGGGGGAGCCAACAAGAGATTTGTAAATGAATAATATGCGTTTGAAGCGCAGATAATGTGGGCAACAGGAGTCCTCGCAAGGATGTGTTAGGCAGGCGTCATGCTACCACCCGGAGCAGAATTGGGCCTGAAGTCGTCGGGGGATCGTGGCCGCAGATGAAGTAAGTACTAAGACGGGTTGCTTTAGGCTATAGATGTCTGTCGGGTCCTCCCCTGACTTTGCCTTTCGAACATGAACGACACGCGGCGGAGTTGATGGGAATTTCGTGTCTCGAGCTCAACTGTGCCTGTGTCCAGACGAGCAGTATCTAGTGGAATACTGTAGCGAGCATACAGGTGGGGGAAAACAGGCCTCGATTCAGTATGACAAAGACGGATGAGAGGAGCCTGATTGTCGTTCGGCCTCGCACATGGCGCAGGACAGATCAGACATATCGAAAGTCTCGCCTCTCGCTCAGATACTGCTCAATCACCCATCTCATGGATAACAACTTGAACGTGCAAATTGGGCCCACGTTTGATAAGGCTTGTTTGGGATCGGTTGACGAGTCATCGAGGAACCGAAGAACCAGCCCAACATCACACAGCGTAGGAGGAGCCTTACGGCCCGATGCAATCTCATCGCTTGGGGGTAATCGGGAGAGACAAAAAGACTGATAACCTAAAATGAAGCGGTCGTATATATGCTATTAAACGAGGAAAACATGACCATGAATATACTCTCGGGTGCCAGGGATAGGAGCTTATCAGAAACAAGATTTCATTGCAAACAAGAGGCGTCTAAGCGTAGTCTCTAGTAGAAGAAACATCTATTGAGAGGGATCCTAGGACGTGGGAGACAGAGAGGTCAACCGAGTTGGAGGCTTTGCATTTCCAGAGCTGATATACTTGGCATTCATGAGTTCAGCTTACTCGCAGTATGATTGTTCCTTTCTCTTTCCTTCGGATTGCCAGGTCGAAATTGTTGCGTCCCTATTCAACATTATTGACCAAATTCAGGGGCATTCTGTGCCGGGTATGCACTCACTGCTCAGACACCATGACCTGGGCGGCACCTCTACCAGCAGTCTTCATAACATCAACAGCATCAATTCCGTTCCCAGACTGGCATGCTACTACTTTCTTGTCAAACGCTGGTTCTAATATGCGTCTAAACCGAGTTGCCTCTGCCCGCTACGGTCTGGAGGTCCAAGACCGCTCACCCTATGGTGCGCAGAGCAATTGGAATAAATGCCATTCACAAGCGCTGTATGAAGGCCCCTCGGAAAGCTCGGGACTACATACTGCTAGAGGGCAGGCCACTAGCTGTCCTGTCCAGGGCTAGTTGGCACCGGGCGAGGACAGTCGGCCATGCTGAATCCGTCGTTCCCGCTCACTACGTACTCACGCAGCTAGGGATGGAAGAGCAAACAGAGCACTGCTGGCTCTGAACGACTTGTCAAGGGGGACACAAAAAATTTAGGGAGATATCTCGCTGAGGGGACCTTCTCTGAAAATGGCACCGTCGAATTGTGAAACCCCCATCGGATTAAGTACACACGCGAATACCGTATCATACAATGATCAGATCAAATAGTTACTTACATTATAATAATGAGCAATTATCTACAGTAGTCTTGTAAGGTCACAAACTCATCTTGTTAAAAGGTTGATAGCGAGGGGAAGATGCTCCTCTCCCAGGCATTCTCTTCATCCGTCTACCTCCTGTTTACGCGGTTCTAAACTGCTGCGGGAAGCACTCTTGAGGCATTCCGCAGTGGAGAACTAGGCTGGAGGGAGAGGCCTGGTTGTCCCTGGAAAGCTCACCACCATGGCTCTTTCAAAGCCACCACGATCAACCCAGCAACAATGGCCTTAATTCAACTCAAACCAGCAGTCCACTTGCAGAGTCCTGCCCCGCCCCGACTTCGGGAGGCCCCCAATCTCGATCGCGCCCTGTCAGCACGTTCCAGCCAAAAGGAAAGTGTGCTAAGCGGCATGCTTAGGGGGGAGTAGGTGTGTGTGCTCGCAACCATCACAGTCCTGGTCAGCCCGGGAAGAAAAAAAAAAAAGGGGGGGGGTTGTTTCAGTAGTGCAATGCGAAAAAGTACTGACGAGCGCGATAAAAGTGGTGGATGCTCCGCCCACTGGAGTCAACCAAAACCCGCCAGTGACCTCCAGCAGACCAAACCTTCTGGCTACCATAATACTGGCTAGAGACAGCCCCCCCCCTCTTCTCTTTCCTTTCTCTCTACTGGTGTCCCGTCACCGTGTGCAGGAGACTGTGCGATCAGAAGCTGGCTCCGCGCACGACAGATCCCTCGGTTCGAGTTCGATGCGATTTTCTTCCCACCTTCCCCTTCCCCTCCCCTCTCTCCTCGTCCTTTGGACCTTCCAGGTTCTTGGCTGTCTTCTCTTTTTATTTTTTTTATTTTATTCCTTTCACGGACTGGCCCGATCCCGTAGATAGATCTACTATCGGACCGAACCACTTGCGGGAAGTTTTGATCGACGTCTGCTAACGCAATGCCCTTCTGCATATCGGCTCATTGGTCCCCTGATGGTGAAGGGCTCTCCGCCAAGCTGCCAGCTATGAGCCCAGCCGTGTGCCCTCGGAGCTATCGGTGAGATTGTGGTGATACTTGCAGGGTGACAGGGCTGACATTCACGTCCACGGCTACCAGGGTGTCCAGCACCTGCCAAAGGATGTGAAATCAGCATCGAGGTTACGGTATCACCCAAAAAAAAAAAAAGGGTACAGTCGCGAGGTCCCTTGGGCTCCTCATCTCGGACGCGACGTCTCTTCTTGGGTTGTACCTTAGAGGGGCTCCAGAGAGATCGTGAGCGAGACCTACTACGAGTTGGCTCAGGCCTGCGGGTGCTCGTCCATAATACTGTGATAGTATGTGTCGTCTCCACCGGGAAGCATGCCAAGAAGTGCAACTATAGCGCCCTTGCTGTTATCATGATGACCCAAGGGGCGGTTGAGACTACCAAGTCATGATAGCAAGAGCAACACCATGGTCATCCCTTCGTTCCCCGAGCCATGAACAGGCTTCTCTTTCCAAGTTTCACCCCCATAGACACCTCACCCATCTTATCGATGGCAAAGTCCTTCCCTGCCCCTGCATTGGCGAAGATCTCCCTGATGTGGTCCTCCTCGAAGCCGTGATGCGTCACCGTGTGCTGTGCCTTGAGCACGGTTGAATCCTCGCCATCCTCATGTCCGTGATGATGATGATGATGATGAGCATGATGATGCCCATGACCTACAATAGGCGCATGCGTGAGAAAGTCAACAATCACTAGGACGCCGCCGGGCTTCAGCCGGGCGACAAGGCGCTTTGCCGCGAGCTGAGGGTCGTCAAAGTGGTGAAAACCGAGCCCGACGATCGCCATGTCGAAGTCAAAGAACACCGGCCTCCTGAAAGCTTCTGGCTCTTCGTCATCAGGGGATACATAGGTTGCCGTGATATGCACACATTTCATCTTTGGCCAACCCCTTTGGAGAAAGAATAGATGTCAGCGCCTGGTCCAGACGTTGGGTGCTCCAGGGAGTGTGAACAGCAGCTCACCTGGTTGCTAGCTCGCGTATTGTAGGCATCGACCATCTTTTGCGAGAGATCAATGCCTATGCAGTGCGTCGTGTATGGTGCGAAAGCCTGACCTCAACAGTTCATGTCAGCCGCCTGCGTCTGGCTCGATATCTGCAGGGCGTGCTCCGCGAGGGAGGGGGAGGGCGGGTTTGGAGGGCTGACTCTAGACATGGCGCCCGTGCCGCAAGCATAGTCAAGAACCCTCACTGCGCGTGTAGGCTTTGCATCTGCCTCGACTTTCCCATCCCCGGAATCATCATCCTCAATCCACTCCACGCCGATGAAGCCTCGCCTGGCCTCGATGCGCCTGGCGATCTCTGCAGCGGCTTTCCCATGCTTCTCGTCATAGCTAGCAGCCTCGTCACTGAGAGAACCACACATCATTAGCTTTTCATCCCCCTCCCACCCCAACTAGCCAAACGAGCATTCCCGTCTCGTTCAGCACGGAAGCGGGAAAAAAAGAGACAAAGAAAAACAATAAAAGGAAACAAGCAATTATGTTAACCCACTCGAAATAGGCCCGGTTCAGATCAGTCCTGTCCTCCATGCTGTAAGATTTTTGTAGTAATCGTTCTCTGCCGGCCAGGCTGCGCACAATTTTCAGTCAATAATCAATTTCCCGCTTGACGGTACGAGATGGAAAAAAGAACGCGATGTAGTCGAGCTTGGTAGAGCGACGACTGGCGTGCCGACACACGCCAATGAAAGTGATTATAAGCAACGCGGCCGGAGACTTTTCTGAGCGCCCAGCCAAGCCCTCGGAAACATTTTTTTCATGAGAGTCATACACATGTAGTTCTGGCGATGGAAAATCCACTCGAGCAAAGTGCCCGAGCGAACAGGAAACTTTCACGATCAAGTGTCCTCCTGTGAGAGGCGATCGCCAGAACCTCGCGAATGCGTCTTACAACATCACCACTTGCCACCAGCTGGACCTTGTGCCTCCAGACTGCCACAGCCGCTTACACATTGGTGTGAACTGAGTAGCACCAGCCCATCTGGTCCCACATCCGAAAAAGAAAAAAAACCACCAAAAAAACACCAAAAAACCCCTCAAGGAAGCAAAGCAAAGGGATGAGTGTTGTACCTACGTCGTGGTGGTACAGAAGCACCCGATTAAGAACCTGAGAAGTGATACCAATATGAGGCCTGACTGCAGGCGGCCGCCGCCTGAGCAAGTGGTCCTCGTCTGATGGAGGACCTGCTGGGCAGCTTTCCCGCCCCCTTCCTTCAAAAGCCCGCCCGTCCGCTCACTAGCAGGTGGACTTGGTGTGTAATAGCCAGGCAGCTCTGCAAAGCACTTTGTGGACGTGCCGAAGAAGAGGCGGTGACATCAACAGGTGGGGGAGGGGGGGGAAGGCATGCACAGTGTCGGGATGAACCCACGTACAGGACAATCACACCAAGCAGAGTTTAGGGGAGGGAGGGAGAGAGAGAGAGGGTCACTGACAAGAGACCTTGCAGGGGCAAGGGCAGCAGGAGAACCTTGGAAGTTATTCCCCCCTTCATCCCTTGGACGACGCCGGCTGCAGCCTGGTCACAAGCTGGCACAGGACTATAGCCACTAGGGATCCAGTGTGGGCCTCCCTCCTTGTGATCGCGGACCGATGCGTGTCGTCCGGCCGCGGGCCCCTGTGACACCGCTCTGGCAAGCGACAGGGCCCCGTACCGACAGGCAGGCAGGCTCTGAACTTTGGCCCTCGCTCGTGGGCATTCATTCCTTTGGGAACTTCCCGATGTTCCCTCCCTCCCTCCCCCCCCCCAAAAGGCATGCATGGAACAGTGCGCATGCACACGGCTCCTTTGGGATTTATCACGAGGCCAGCTCCTTCGTCTCGGTCCCAGTCTCAACACCCTGCCCGTCCCGGATCCTTCCTCGCTTGTCGCGCTGTGATCCCAAGGTCCAGGTCGGACGGCGACAAGCGAGAATGGGACATTATCGCCATGAAACGCCGCGGTTGTCCAATAACGGGCTGATCTGCAGCCGACAGGTCCCAGGTGCTAAACAACGGGTCGACGCCAACTGCGGGCTGCTCCCGAAAAGGTGGAGCCTTGTCGATATCGCGAAAGATTATACATAGTACGTGCCTACTGCAGTAACACTTTAGAGCAGAGCCACGCCACCCAGCTCTGGGTCGGAAGGATTCGAGCTAGGCGGCCCTCTCTCTCCCCGGGCAAGGTCAGGAAGAGGAGGGAGGGGGACTGATACGCCGTGATCTGGCGGTAGCTTTGTCCCAAGAGACAAGAGAGAGATGATCAGCGCGCCTCCTGGTGGCGACCATGGCAATGCCCACGTGCTCTAGCCCTAGGAGATCAGCAGGAAATCGATAGACTGCCGGCTCATCCAATCTGGACGGGAAGAAGCCCAGAGCAAGGCGGCCGGCCTCTGCTCTTTGTGAGATATCACATTTTGGCGTCACAGCATGATGGTGTGTGTGGCCTTATATATATGCGCGGTGAGAAACTTGATATAGGTCTCGTGTAACGTCGATGTGGGTTGCCAGCAAGCATTTGGGGTCGCAGCTTGGTTAGTGAGAACCTGCATACTACCTACCGGCCAGCTGCATCTGTCAGACACAATGGTGGCGCGCTGCTCTTGTCGCGCTCCTTGAGATGGATCATGCTGCCTGCCTGCATGCCTGCCTGCATGCCTGCCTGCCAGCGGCCAAATTGGATGTGAATCCGCGAGACACTGGCAGCTGGGTGCGCACATGCCGCAGGCGGGACGTTAGTGACCACCATCAATGCCCCGTCTGTCTCTGATCTCCCTGGATAGCGATATCTCTTCGTTTGTGCTACCTGCCAGTTGTCCCCGCGGCTTGGACGGACCTTGTCACTGCTGGCGAGAGCGAGCCAGCCTGTTCCGCGGACGCTGTCTGTTAAGCAAGTGAAATCCCATCTCACTTCAGGCTCACCACCTGCCGGGTCCTCACCGCCGGTCTGTGTAGTGAAGTGCGGCCCCCCGTGGCACAGCAGACAGGTTGTACATAGTACGCCCTCTGTCGGTGCTCCAAGGTCTCTCTTTTTTTCTTCTCACCAGATCCTAATTCATATCTCCCGGGCTGAGGTGCTATGTACCAGGGGAACGACGCGTGTGGCTCATCCTGCATGATTTAGAGATCAAGGGAGCGGCACGTCACAGGTTGGTGTACTACACCTCGGGATCTCTCTGCTGCCGCGAGGGACGCAGTGTCTGCCGCTCCTGTGCTCTCCAAGCATGTGTACTCCGTACAAGTTCAAGTTCTGCAGGACCTAGATGGGTGTGCAATTAGTGCAGGCAGGGCGGCAGGGCTATATGCCGCGATTGGGAATAGGGGACGCACCAGGCCTGCCGTGAAGAGAGACAAGAAGAGTTCCACGCCGTGGCCTAAACGTATCGAGATCATAGACACGGCTCATCAGCGTATTCGCACCTTTTTTTTAAAAAAAAAAAAGAAAAAAAACCTCCGCAAGAAACGCAGTCCTCTCCAAGAATCGTCCTTGATATGTCATGGCATTATGGATAACCCCATCACCAAAACAAGCGCCAGCGCCGAAGCCACACATGTCTCTCGCCTGGCTCATGGGGTGTGCGGCGAGTCAGCGCCCGGCATGGGCAGGGATGAGCAGAACGCCATATGGCCCGAGAAACGGGTCTCAGACACGCTGGTGGGTCTTTGACGTGGAATGGTTCTGCTGACAGCCTGGCCTGAACCGGCTTGGCCTGTGTCGCTCTCCCACGGGGAGGAAGCATGGGAAGAAAGGATTCCCGCAGCCACGTCGATCGTGTTCGTCAGGCCAGGGCGGCTGGGGAACAGAGATTGCTGTCACTGCCACTGCCCCTGCTCGTGAGCCCAATCCGTGACATGCCCCCGGAGCTAATTCCAGGGACCTGCGAGGACTTCAGAAAAGCTCGCAGGAGAGTTGAATCAGGCGTGGGATGACCGGTGCCATCCAGCTGGGGTGGGGAATACAGACGGCGCAGTCGGTCCAAGCCGTCATGTTCGTCTTGACCCATGTCGAGAATCGCCCACGAGATTCCCCACCACGTCGCCGATGGTGATGAATTGGCCCCCTCCCCTCCCCCAAATGAGCCCGGCGGGCTGGTAGTGGGAGGAAGGTGTTGCTGGTTCAATCAGCCGCGACATGTCCGATGGACCACTCGGTTGTGGATCGATCTTCTGAGACTGCAGATGCGAAACATATGCTGTAGCCTGCCCCGAGAGGGTTCGCACCGGCCCTTCTCGTGCCGTCCGTTCACGTCTCTCTCGGAGCTTGCGGTCATAGCCCGCGCACCTGCCGTACCACACACCTCAGGGCGGTAGCTAAGCAGACCTTGCTGATGGGAGAGCAAGGTAGTAACCCTATTTTCCTCATCAGGCAAGTCAGGGAGACGGGATACACCTGAACGCGGATGCTGCGAGTCTGAGCCGCCCGTCGTGACGCTACCACAGTACACAGGGGAACGTGTGGCACCTCACCTGCCGGGTGGAAGCTTTTCCATGGGCGAGACATGGCGCCCCGCGTGAGCCTCTTTGTGCGCAATCGCTCTCTGGGTAAGACGATGCATGCATGTCTCGGCTAAATCTGCCCATGTTTGCCACCTTGCCCCCCCCCCCCCGTCCCCTTTGCGACGCACGTGGGGAAGAAAAAAAAGAAAAGAAGCCGAAAAGAAAGACAGACAGACAGAGAGAGAGAGAGAGAGAGGCGGAAGCCTCGGCGAAATGTCGACCCAACAGTTTGGGCCCGAGGAGCGGCAAGACGGGAGGTGAGATTGACGAGCCCGGGAAGATCTGACAGAAGGGCGAGCGACGGCGTTCGACCATGAATGGGCATTCCGTGTCGATGTGCGCCTCGCGGGGACGAATCGCCTGTGATCCTTCAAAGGATCGAAGGAACCTCGACACCCCCCCCCTCCTCCTCTCATTTTCTCTCTCTTTTTTCTTTCCTCCTACTACAACAGTTTTAGTCTCGCATCCGGTGATGCGAAGATGCGTGCCGGCAACTTCTGGGAATGAAGTGGTGGTGGACGGACGTGCACTCCCTCACCCGACCAGGCCCTGCGGGTCGCGGGAAGCCTGATGTTACACCGTGCGAGGCCGGAAGTCAGGTGTAACGCAGCGCCAAGTACACCCCCAGGCTGTAGTCGATACTTTCCGCGTTGTACCACCTAGCCTGATGACCTGCAGGCTCGCGCCGGCCAAGGACGGAAACGGGAAGGTTTCCTCGGGCCCTGCTGCAACCCCACGGGTGGCCCACCGCCTTTTCCCAAACACAAAAAGACGGTACCCGTGCGTGAAGGATGAAGCACTGGAGCATAATCAGCACTAAAGGGGGCCCAGCATCAATGCTGTGACTGAAATTATGCAATGCAGCAGCAGCTCGCCTCGAGATTTCTTTCCTCTTTGCGGTGGCAGCAGAGGCCAGTGGGAGCATGAGGGTGTCGTCGCATGCACGGTGCCGAGCTTAGCGACGAGGCAGCCCGTACGAGGAGGTGGCTAGGCGATAGCCGAGCATGCAGCAGGCTGTGGCTGGGGTTTTGGCCCCTCGCTTGCCGTTTCTGCTTCGCGACGTGCAGCGATGCGCTGCCATATGACCACCACGCCGTAGTACCACCCTCTCTCTGCCTCCCTTCTCAAGGCAGCCCCGGCCTCGGTGTCTCTTACAGCCCCAATCCCCGTCCAGTCTCTTTCGCTTCATGGATTGTCCCTCCACCGCAGAGAGAGAGATCCCATGGTCAGCTGCCAACCGGAACACAGATCCAGCATGGCAGAAACAGGACCAGCGGGAAGTAGCGGGCCTCCGCATACCCTGATGTTCACGTGATGTTTTGTAAGGGGACCACCCCTGTACAGGCGACCCTGACGTGAGAAGAGGTCGGGCGGTGACAAGGAGACCAGTCGTACAGGAAAGACAGCCGGATGGTCGTGGGCATTCCGGGCTTGCGCTCACATCCCCGCCCCCCGCCCCCTCTCCAGAGCCCCAATGAGTTTCCAGTGATCGCGGTCAGCTGCATGAAGCTGACCACCCAGCTCTGGTTGTGGTGGCTCTCTGTTTGGCGCAAGCAGGGCGAGCAGCTCTTGCCATCGTGTCACCCGTCGGCATAACTGCCTGACAGGCTGGTCCACAGGGCAATGCATTCCTCTCAAGACCAGAGTTTGATGGGATATTCCCGTCGAACTACTGCAGTGCAGCGCAGGTTCTTAGGCCATCCATGATCCTTCAGATGCAGGAGCGTATCGAGTCAGCTCCCAGATGGGATGCCAAGCAATCATGTGGAGAAGAGCCATAGCTTGAGCTGTCGTGCTGCGTCTCATACACTGCGTCCTGGCCGCGGATCCTCCGTCTTTCAATTGCCTGTCCTCGATCTTTTTTTTCTCTCTCTCTTTCTTTTTATAAAAAGGAGGGGGTGGGGTCGCTGCCGTGAGATGTCACAGGGCCACTTGTTGTCTCCAAGTCCTCCTAGCCCTAGGGAACGGCGCAGAGAAGTGATGAGTCGCTTTTTACTGTAGGAGATGTGTAATAGCTACCTCTTGTTAGGCACATGGTCCGACACTATACAGGGTCAGAAATTGGTTCGCTGCTGCTTAGTGCCCAGTCGCTCTGATATCGTGCCATCTGTAGGTCAGCAGTGAGAAGTGATGTCGGCTCAGAAATATGTCAGTCCGAGCAATATGTCAACGAATCCAACAATGCTCATGAGCCCACACCGAATGTTGTTGGCCCCCTCATGAGTCAATATGTCAGCACTTGAGAACGGGGCCAGAGTATTGACCCCGTGGAAATCTGGTGATCCTGAATCACAGCAGACGTACCTGTGTCGTCTGTCAACGCCTGGACACGTGTATCCCTCTGAAGCCCGCAGGAGTCTCACCTGGGGGACCAGACTAAGAGATGTACGGCCGCATGTCTGCCAACAGCACTCCATGGCGTCAGAGCCATCTATGTGCTCGAGGAAGGCTTGTCTGCTACAGTAGATGATGCTCGATCACGACGAGCATTCGGCTCGCCCCTAGCTGCCGTGGCGGGGCTTTCTTGACAACGCCAGATGTTCACCGGCCTGCCCCTGTTTCCAGCGGGGGAGCCCCAAAACTCTTAGAAGTGGTCCAGGGGATCTCGGTTGCGATTCCCATGTCCTCGATTCGCTCCCATAGAGCCTCCAGGGTAGGGTCAAGTATGTGTGATACTGCAGTTGGGTCGTGCCAACCACTCCCTGTGCCAAAGGAGGCAATGCAGGACTCAGCACCTAGGCACGTTTCATGGCCACCTGCGTCGTGCCATTTGCTGTAATTCGGTTTCAAGGCATGTTGCGCAAGGAAATCGCGGTGAAGATCTACGGGCCGAAGGGAATCTATTTCTGCTCCCGAGGACGCGCGGATTCCAAACCGAAGACCTATAATAAATTAGCCTCGACGGAAAACACTATACCGAAGACCATTCGCGGGCTCGGTCTCCCACGAAAATAGGTACTCGGTTCATCTTATCATAACTCACAGCATAAGTACCACCAGGGAAGCAAGTACCGTGATAACATCCTCCTTAAAGCGATGAGACGCTAATGTGAAGGAACGGGTTGCTCTTTACGCGAGAAAATCCTCTGGCTGTTGTCTTTCGTGTTAGACAGATAGCAATACTGCTTTTCCGGCGAACTGCAGCATTCCCGACCGTCTGTACTGGTGCAACGACTCTTGGTGTTGGGGCTTAGTGCGGTCTCTGTAATCGTGGCTAGGTGCGGCATGCCTGCGAGAGGAGGATGAAAGACCTGCGTGAAGACAGCTTCAGGTGGACAACTCACCTTGCTGCCTCCCAGCGCTATCAGTTGGCTCAGAGCATATACGGGGCCATACCGTAGCTAATCTTGTTTTACGCTAGAGTTTTAAAGCTAAGCAGGCTCGCTCAGCGTCTAATCTTAGCAGTCGTGGGTGGCAGTCTGCATTGATTAAGATGCGCTGAGCAATAGACTGACCCTCCCAGCGGCCCGCGCTTGGTTTTATGCAGCCTTGTTCCATCCTCAAGGCTGGTACAGTCGGCCCAGGGTGTGCCGCACAATCTAGCCATGTCTTCCCAAGCGGCATAACCCGGCCGTCCCGCGGAGGTAGCAAAGGGAACGGAATGCTCGCCGCCTAGAACGCCGCCCGCTGTGACACAAGGCAACAGCGGTGTTGAGCAACGGTCAGCAGCAGTAGCTGAACCACCCATGAGAACGCTTTCCCGACATAGTGGTGCTGTTCCGGCCGTCTGGATCCGCATTCGGTCTGATGACGCTAAACTTGCTCTGAGAGGTAGGAGCTTGAAGAAAATTTCTCTGGTCCTCCTGCTGCACTGTTTGGGGGCGAAAGCTCCTCTCCGCATGTTGGAACAAAGTGGGTTGCGAAGGGGGAGGCAAACAGTCTCATCTGGAATAACGTAGATTGCCCAAGTCTGTCTCCTCCTTGCCGCCCGGGTAATGAGTACGGCCGTTTGACTGGTAGTGCACGGCTTTGGTAACCGTCGTCATGGTCAGAATGACTTGTGAATACATACCGATTCGTCTGGGAGGGGATGGATGCTTGTTAACAATAGTGACTTACCACAACTTCCGACCGCGAATATCTGGTCCAGCTCGTACCAAGCCCCCATGGCGCTAGGAATATCAGTCGTAACGGGGACCTGGTAGTGCACTACCGCATTTGGTAATTACGAGAACCAGGCAGGCGAGCGAGAAGTTCGGCGAACGCAGCAGACAATTGGCAGCGCAGTGCCTGTTCAGCTTGCCCACTGACTGCCTACTCCTGCATCATCACCGATCCTTTGCTGTGGGCTATAGTACTATTAGTGCATATCAGTTACTACAGGTAGGGCCCACCTACAGGCGCTCGACAGGTACCTTGGGTTTTGCACTGTCTACGGCCTTGGCTGAGCAGCGTAGGTGGGCTGAGCAAGGGTGACGATCGCGTGAACGGTGGAGTCGACGATTTTTGCGAACGGGGTACCTTCAGAGACCCTTGCCCTTAGCCTCTATTCTGTGCGATCCTTTGCCTGTCTGTTTGGAGATGACCAAGCCTTCCCACACCTTGGACTCCCGTCCGACCGTCTCCTCTCTTGCATTGCCGCTTGCACTTTTCCGGCGGTCTGGGTCAGCGAAACCTTTTGCCTGCGAGGAGGAGATGAACGCTAGTTTCTATAGTCGGTCGGAGAGCTTCTGACCACCTTGCTGCTGCGGCTGATCAGTAGGCAGCTTCAACTGCACGTCGCAGGTTTCACCCTGCGTGGGAAAGGAATGCTGGCGGAGGATGCGTCCCAGCCCACTGACGTGCGTGCGTGCGTGCGTGTGTGTGTGTGTGTGTATGTGTGTATGTGTGTATGTGTATAATGCACCGGGGAATGTAGGCCTGTGAAGTCACATCCACAACGTGGAGGAATGGTCTAGAGCGCTGGAGGGCGGGAGGGTGTGCCCAGCACGCCACAAACCGTCTACAGCAGTAGGCTGGACAACCTGAACCCTCGGCTGTCGATACTCTTGTCCAGGCACTCGGTGTCGTGCTGAGTTAATGACCACGGCACGGGTAATCCTGTGGTTCGTGGGTGCTGCACCCTTGCCTTGCCAGGGTGGGCCACCGAGTTTGGGCCACCGAGTTTAGTCCACCTAATTACTCCATATGGTATATGTAGTCTGGTCAGCACCCAAGGGGATGATGAATACGCGCCCATGAACACGAGAGGGATAGCGGACAGGTCGTGGTCCATGTCGGTGGGCGCTGCCACGCTGCCGCGCTCGCTCGCTCGCATCGTCGTCCTCTGTTGTCGGATGGTATCTCAAGGAATGATCAGCGGCAGCCTGATGGCCTGCGAACAAAACAAAAGATTGCTGCTCGTGGTCCTCCTGATCCCTTCTTTTCCAAGGAAAGCCTGCGTCAGAGGCGACGAATAATATCGAGCTTCATCTGCAGGTGAGGTCGTGGACGGAGTCGAGCAGTCCCAGAGGCTGTACATAGTACATCACAGTGAGGATGAGATGGGGTAAGGGGAAAGGTTACCTTGGTCGAGGTTCCAGTGAGGCGGGCCATTGGCAGAACCCCACCCCAGTATCTGGTTCCCTTCCCTGTCTTCATGCTAAACCAACACGGAAGGCACCAACCACGACACCAGCTGACCTCCCATACCCAATATGACACGGCAGGGGCGGTAACTTCGGGCAGGTACGGTCCGCAAATTTTGTACCAAGCATGTACGCTGGTCTCTAATCTGTGTGGGCAGGCGCAAGGGTGGGCGGGCACACAGGGCGGGCAGTGCATCTTGTTGGAAACTTTAGCCCGTGGTGGTTGCATGGATAGGTGGCTCAGGTGGCTTTTTTTTAAATAAAAAAAATAATAAAAAGAAAACCACCAGAGACCACTAAGCATAATACAGCGAAGGAGGAGGCACAGACCACACCACCACCACCTTTTTTTTCATCGCCGTCATCACCACCACCACCACCACCACCACCGTCATCAACCACGTTTTATCTAGCAACCATCTCTCTAAACGGCTCTATACGCCGTCCTCGCAGCCTACTGAAATAGTGCCTGCGGTATCTGCCCTAACCCGGATCATTGAGGCTGGCTGGGCGCTGCTGACCTGCAGCACAGAGCACGCCTCCACATCGACAACCGGCCTGTCTCTTTCTGATTTCTCAACCTCTCGAGGTCAATGCACTACACAGACAATGGCCACCTGAGGACCTGAGAATCGAAATAACAGCAGACATCTGGCTCGCGGGTCGTTCGCTAGTGGTGCGCGACAACCCGGTGTCGCCGAGGCTGGGGGACACACCCAACTGCCCCACCGCGCCCTTTGAGAGCACCCCAACAGGGTGACAGAGCTGAACCTTAGGAAATCTGTACATCTGGAGCCACGGCCATGCGTCGCATGCACCCCTGGCGACGGCAGACGTTGCCGCTGATCACACAGAGCGGTTCACGGCAGTGTCCGCGCCCGAAATCGTGCAGATGTTCGAATACCCCTGCAGCCCACGCGGCCTGGCTTTTACTACAGTAGTGCCTTTCTTGGGCGACATCCTCTACTATCTCCGCCAACGACGTACAATATCACGAGGGCGAGGCCTGGGGTCTCGGCCTTCCTAGGCGCAGACAAGACAGCTGCTATGAAACGAGCTGATGAGACTTCGAAAGGGCAGAGCTGGGTCCTCCACCCTCTCCCATGAACCAGTGTCCAGAACTAAGACCCCGCGATGGGGACCTCGGCAGCCTTGCCGAAGACGCGACTCCCGACCAGCTCTGTCCACCGAAGCCGAGCCAATGGATTCCTTTCCTCCGGTGGAGTGCTCAAAAATCGGTCATGATATTTTGGCGCTTTAGGGAATCAGTGCTGAGCACGCATGACCTCAACAAGGTGTGCCATCAAGCTCTGAAGCAGGCCTCACATGCGGAATGGATCGGCCGCTCAGCTTGCCCTCCACCGCAGGACCAATCGAGACCATCGACGGGTTGCCGAGTTTGGCGCGGTAGGAGAGGGGCTTTGCCGCTCATCGGTGGGACCTGCAGTGTTGCAGAGCGAGGAGCGCGAGTGCCTGGGAGGAGGGTAGGTGCTGCAAGGGTGTTTTCTGGAAGCACACCCGGATCCATCGCCATCCTCCCTCATCTTGCAGCCGTTCTAATATATCAAGCACGGTAAGCGCCAAGTTCGCAATTAGTCTCTCGTCCTTCTCGTCCTCTTCACAAGACAAGAGGAGGGAGATTGCCTTGAGGCCCCCTAGCGCGCAGGAGAAAAACACCACCCACCTGCCTGAAGAGTATTTGAAGGGCAAGAAAATTGACACCTGCCTATATGAACGGCCTGCTATACCCTCACGATGCAGCTCTGTGCTTATCTCTATTTTCGCTCCCATCGCGATTCCTAGGCGCATCGCCCCCCGGGGTCGCTGGGTGTTGGGGCACTGCTTGGCACTAAGTCCCACCACAGCGTATCAGTCGCTTTGACGTGGCTTGCCACGTGAAGCTATCGAGCTCCCAGTCAGATCCTTGCACAGAAGGGCAGACGGCTTGACGGGGCCCAAAATCAATCCTTCGATGCGGCCTACTATGCGACCAGTTCGATAGGGCCCACGGCGCTGGGATTCGACAGACATGAATTTGGGGCATCGTCCACCCCCCCGTCAGGATGCTACAGGGGGCCGCTGCGCCAATCACAAGCCCTGCTGCCGGGATGGCTAAAGATCTGGTGACCCAGACACCCGCACACCAACAGCATGCATCGTGATTCCGCTACAGGGTGTGTCCGGTAAGGGAGAGGGGTGGGCAAGCATTCATCCAACAGACGCGCCGGCGCTCCTCTCGATGAAAGGATCGCTCTCGAAGCTCTGCGTCAGCCACCAACTTCGGGGTCGCATCTAGAGCACAGTCGTGCACTCTTGGCACCAGACCAGACTAAATAAAGATAGGTAGCACCTTGGGCTCCGACCGTCTGGTTTCGTACAGTGTTAGAGAGGGGGACAACGCCGGGATGCAACAGGGTGGTGCATTCGCAACCTACTCGACGCAAAGCTTCTCGCAGGTGTCTTGTCTGTCGAGTGGCAATCACCCCCGTCAAACACAGACGCCAGCCCAGGACGACGCCCTACCGACTAGCGATATCGTCCGTTCTCGAGAGGAGACAGGGACAGTGCCTCCCCTGACCCCAACAGGGTGTCGCCCAATGCCTTGTGCGCCATTGAACTATGCAAGACAGCCTGCACCTGGGGGAGCGAATACATTCAAGAGCAGCAGTGCTGCGCTGCAGACCACGGGATGTATGTATAACAGACAGTCGAGTCTCTCTCCTCTCCTCAAGGAATGCTCTCCATGGCGCTCCGTAGACTAAGGTAGCGAGGTGCCCTGCCCCTCGGGCGAACGCCGCCGCGTGCGGCCCGGTGACATGCCCTAGTGCTCTGGTACTATGCGCTCAGCATAAGTTCCCCGGAATCAGGCCTGCATCCGGCACCAAGGAGCACGTACCACAGGCAAGTACCCCTTCCTGCTCTGGAAATCCTGTGTTGGGTTCTGGCGGCTCCCTCGCGAGCTTTGTGGCCCCATCCTCAGGACCTCGGCAGGCTTGTTCGCGTTCCACCCACCCGCAGACCCTGTTCCCGTTCGTCGCATCCATTGAGCTGCACACAACTGGGAGCAGCGAATGCCCGCCTCCCTCTTCTCTCCTGCAAGCGGGGGTGACCACTCTCCCTCGCTGCCCTCTGCTTCCGTATCGCTCGATTGTCCAGAATGAAAACGGAGAGGGCCTGGCCGACGACACAAAAGGCGGCCACTGCCCCCTCCCTGGAACGTCCCGCGACAAGGGAAGATCCGAGCCAGGTACCAAAAACCTTATCCTGGTATGATTTGATGTTCTAGAGAGACAGGCGGCCTTGCCTAACAAAACCCACCGGCCATTACATGCCAACAACCCATAGAGACACCCCAAGCGGGCTGTCTGCTGGGGCAGACAATCAGTCCATGGGCGGCGGTTGGTGATTTCGGCCTCCCAGGGCCTCTCTCGTTCGGCACCGAACTTTTTCTCGCCAGGTGGGCTCCAACGGTTGAGCCATATAGTACCGCTGTATGACACGACCTCTCCTTCCCACCTTGTACTCAAGACTCGTCTGCCAGATCCTTCGTCGTCAGGTGGTCATCTGACGCCCATCGCAATTCCGGTCACTCCTTGCCATGCCTTTGTCTGCAAACGTCGGTACGGAGGATGGGTACATACACGTTATGTAGTAGTACTGCGGTACAGTACAGACATGGTGGCTCTCGACGACGGGGGCTGGGGAGGTACATGAGGGTCGTGTAGGGGCTACATGTGGGGAGAAGGGGGGGGTTGTGGGTGTATGTCCTGTAGTGTTCCCACCCACCCCTGGCAGGTACGTACTGTGGGCTGGCCCAGGGTACCAGAGTACCCAGTTATCCTGCACTGTGAGGGAGAACGCGCCTCTCTCTCCCTGGCCTGCCCTACCCGCGGCTTCCTGCAGCTGTGCTGTGGGTCCCGAAGCGTACATGGGGCGGGAGGACAGGGCACTTAAGCACATGGGACCCCTCTACCCAGCAGCGGCAACGGGCAGCGCTAGCTTCCCCCCCCTTCTCTCCCCAACGACAGCAGCCTGTCAGTTATGCTCTCACTCACATAATTTTTTTTCTTCCTTTCCCTTTCCTTTCTCCACCCGCTCCTGGCGTGCCACCTCGATCTTGGCACAGAGAGAAGGAGTGAGCGGGCAGAGACACTGGGCCCTGGGAGAGGAGGCGCGAACAAGAGGGCGAAGCGAGCCGGATCCAGCGCACGACTGCTAAAGCTGAACCTTGGAACCTTCCTTGCATAACACACACACCTTATTTGAGGAAACAGCCACTCTGTCTGCCTGCCCTCGAAACGCCCTTTCCCTCAATAACATCCCACCTCGTTTCTAGCTCAGCTCCCCACCCTCCCCCCGACCAGATCAAGCTGGCAGACTCGCCGCCTTCGTCTCGTCTGATCTCGTCTCTCCTCTCGTCTCGTATCATCTCGTATCGTGCCGTGGTCCTTGGATCTGTGTGCGGGCCATCATTTCGACTTTTAACCGCAGAGGAGACTAACGAGGCATTCGAGTCAAGCCAAGTCAGGTCGAGTCAACTCAAGTCAGGTCAAGGTCAAGTCCAGACTGCCCAGTGCCTCGGGGCAGACCTGATCTGTCATCACTGGTACCCGGCTGCATGCACACAGCCTGCCTGCCTGCCTGCCTGCATCATCCTCGTTATTTTTTTCTCCCCCCCCCTTAACACATATATCCTTTCTCTATCTCTCCCTCCCTCCCTCTCTCTCTCTCCACCCCCTTCCTCCTGCTCCTGCTCCCCCTCGCCATCCTCCCTTTGGCCACCGTCGATATTTCGGGCGGACTCGCAGCCCAACCCACCCCCTCCTCTCTCTCCATATAAAATTAAACAAAAAAAAAAAAAGAGGTGCGTTCCTCCTGTCTGCTGACATCGTGTTCTTGATTGCCAATGCTCCTTTCGCGGCCCGGGCTAGAGAGCTGGATCACATCGCCAGCGCACCACCTGCATGTCTCTTCACCCGTCCACTGCCAGTTCGCGCCCCCATCCATCCTTCTCACCTTGCTAAGGCGGACCTGCCCAACCTGCTTGCCATCGTGATCGGGTGCAGTCCAATTAGATGCGACACCTACTCTCACCTCCCGCCTCCCCTTGCCCCCCTCCCCCTTCCCTCACCAGCGCCCTGATGTTCATTTCATGTCATACTGGCAGTGCAGACACGAGACGTATTATTTCCATGGCTGGAAGGCTGACATTCCTGCCGGGCGCGGTAGGTGGCGCTCCCGACTGTGGTGGTTGCAAACAGCAATAGCAACAACCACAACAAAGAGAGGGAAAAAAACAAGACGAAGAAGCCCGAGGTAGCGCGACTCTGAAATCCGACAACAGGCTTGACGGGCCGAGAGGCTGAGACTCCAAAGACAAGCAGCACATACCAAAAGGGTCCTCCCGGTCTGCCGTGCTGGACTTTCTTTTTGCGTTCTCAGGGCCGAGATCACCCTGCCGGAGTGGCCCCCCCCTCCTTTCCTGGCTGGCCCCTCCTCCACCCAGACCCCCCTCCCCCACCCCAAAAGAGCAAGTACCAGAGTACCCGTTGGTGGTATCCGGTTGGGCTGGGACCAGAGCGATTCCGACCTAAGGACGGGCCAGAGTCACGCACCAAGCCAAAGGCGAAAAGCCAACGTGTAATCTACCTAAACCACGGCTGTCGGGCTGTCCCGTCCTTGTACTGGTTTGGTACTTAGTCTGGGCTGGGCTGCGTTGCATCTGGGCTGCACTTGGCTTGGATTGGACTGGACAGGCATCGCACCGCACCGCACCGCGCACCGACACGGCTCGACTATTAAGACCCAAGGTCGTGCCCCACACCTCGACCAGGCACTCTCTTGCAAGCTGGACTTTAAGGATTTCTGCACCATCACCTCTCCCCGTCTATTCAACTTCAACATTTCATCCACCTTTACCTTCACCCACCCACCTACCTCCTCTACCCAGACCTTCCCGTCACCAGGTCTGTCGTCGCACCACACCACCAACACCACCACCACCACTCACGTCTCCTCTCTCTCTCTCTGTATTCGTCTTATATAGACCTACCTGCCTGGCCAAAAAAAAAAAAATCAACCGAGTGGTAACGACAACAGAGGGGACAAGCAAGCTGCCGCACTACTAGCCGTGTTCTCCTCTGCGGCTCTGACTTCCTTCCGGTCTTCTTGATTCTCTGGTAGAGACGATCAGCTCTCCTGAGAGAGTCAAGGGTCAGCACCAGGTGCGCAAGCAAAGCCACGACAAAGCTCAGCATGTCGGGTTTGGGTGGCCAAAGGGGCGGTCCCCCACAGGAATCTGCCTATCCACCTCCTCCTGGTGAAGAAGACGACCGCCCTCCTCGATCTCAGTATCAACAGCTTCCCCCGCCGGCAGGCATGACCCTCCCGCCTATCCAGGACAGTCTCCAGGCCTACGGCAGCCGCTACCCAGACCCGAGGGCCCAGGGCAACTACGCATCATCCCCCACCGCCCCAAATGGTTACGGCCCTCCCGGCCCAAGCTACCAGCTGCCTCCTGTCCAGCCTCCCCATGACCACAGGTACAGCGGCGACCAGCACAGGGCTTTCTACGATGCCCGTGGCGGGTCCTACCCACCTCCGCCGCCCCAACCGGATCAGTACAACTACACCTACCGGCCGTCCTCTGGCCCGCCTTATAATAATGGCAGCTATGGCCCCGAGTACGGCCGCGGGGTCGCCTCGGCAGCTGGGCAGGCTGCGCCCCGACAGAGGACCTCCATCGCTTGCAGCTACTGCCGGAGGCGCAAGGTCAGTATAGAGCCCCCCGCGTATGGCCAGCAGCTCGTGTGCTAACCCGCCTCCTGGGCTACAGATCCCGCTGCAGCGGCTATGGCACCTCGGATGGGGTCTGCTCGAACTGCAGAAAGACCGGGAACAAATGCGTGTTCCAGCCTGTTAGCTCCTCATCGACCACGGCTTTCGTTCCCGTGTCAGCCGTACCCGGCGGTGTGCCCCCAGGCACGCCCCTGTACGGCGCCTTCGGGCAGCCGCTGCCACAAGGCGCCGCTGCGGGAGGACCGCCTGGCCCTGGAGGAGCACCGCTCCCTCCACCCCCAGGCGGCGTGCAGCCCTATCCGCCGCAGCCTCAGCAGTCCGAGGGATACGGCGGTCACTCGCCCCGAGCGAGCTACTACCCCCGCCCCCTGACGACACCAACAGCCGACGACGTCTCCACGAGGAGGATCACACCTCGCGCCTGCCTCCACCCAACCCGTACGGCGAACCTGATCCTCGCCGACGCTCGCCTGCTTCCCCGATCCAGGGCGGAACACCCCCACAAGGTCAGTACGACTACCCTACGAGCACGAGATCCTATGACGGTCAGGGCGATCGAACTGGCACCCCCGCCACGACACTCCCACATCTCCCCAGCACGGTGGAAATGGTCTGATAAATCTGACCTCACTCATGGATCAGCATCCACCGCCGCGCCCTCCACCCGGGGCTGATTCCAGCCACGACATAGACCAGACTATGCTCGGCCGGTTGAATCGGCGGAGTTAGGGTCTGGGCCGGCCGGGCAGCGCAGTGACACGGTGGGGCGAAGCGCCCCTGCTACGGCGATCCCTCCGTTAAACCTCGAAAGCCACCTCGGGCTAAGTCAGCCTCTACCATGGGACCATTGATCTGGTCACAACCATTTTGTCTTTGGCACTCGCATGGCAGCTTCATTTCTGCGACTACTCGGAGCCTTGCTAGCGCTCTCGACGACACAACAGGTGGAATTTTCCTTGTTTTTTATGCGGTTTCCCATGCGCGATTACAGCATTTTCACGCGGGCTCGTCTGCGTGAGGCAGGGGGCGGAAATCAGAACAGAGGCATATCTTTTTATGACAACAATGCCAACTTTGTGGAGGAATTTGCTGTTGCTTTTTCTTTGCCCTGACAACTCAATTCTTCCCTGCAAGGATGGACGAAACGCGTTGGATTTTCCTTGGCCCAAAAGATCACAGCATTTTGATACCCCCACTCACCGAGACAGCATTTTGCTGAACCGACGGTGAGGTGGATCTGGGGCGCTCCTGAAGCCGTGGCGCCATCACGCATACACAGATGCACCTCTGCTCGCGCACTGTCAGGCATGGGAAGGCAAAAGCAAAATGTCTCACGACGTGACACGTGGGAGTGGAAAATATCGACGTGCCGGTCACACCGCGCCCCCCACTGTGTGTCTTAACGATGGGTCGCTTCGACTGCAGATTTTCTTTTTTTTTTCCTTGCCTGTTTTCTTTTTTGGTCTCAGTGGCGGCCATTCCGCACAATAATTGGTCCTGAAAGTGTGTACCTGATGTTGTTTACCTCCCCCTTCCCCCACCTTCTCCTTGCATGGTTTTTTGGGTGCAGGGTGGATCGAGTGTACATGTGTGTGTACTTTGCAGCAGCCTCAATTTGAAATCTTGGGTTTGAGCCGGGCAAAAGAAGAGCGATGCCTCGCGGCAGACTGTTGCTTCACAGTTGTTTGTTTGTTTGCCTGCTTGTTTCTTACTTACGTTTGCTTGCTCTGGCTGGTCAATTTGTGTGCGTCACGCGTATGTCGCTTGTTCTCATTTTCGTCATTGCAACGGTGGTGGTGGTTGTGGGGTGTCAAGTGTTGGCAAAAAAAAAAATCTTTTTTCCTTTCTTTTTTTTTCTTCTTTTCTTCCCGTTCGCTTTCTCCGTACAAATCGGAGAGACCGGAACAGTCAAAACCACCACACATGGGAAGGGTCGCATGGCTCGCTTGGACCAATTCTGTTTATTCACGGCACAGAGTCGAGAGAAGAAAAAAAAATTTGTGCTTGACGCAGATAGATTGGATTGTGTACGACCCAAAAGAGTCCATGGCTGAATGGCTCCGAAGAAGGAGGGGAGGGGGGAAGGGAGGATGAGCGGTAGTGGCGGGGTAGTGTATGCATGTGCATGTGTGTGTGGGATCGGACCACACAGGCTGGGTTGCGTAGAGGTGCAGAGTCGGCCTCCGTGGGTTGGCACGGCTGGGCCTTGCGGAAAGCTGGTGGGGGTGGTAGTTGTCTAGTCACGACAAGCAATGCAAGATTCTGATGTCCTTTGTGTCACCGCAGTGCCGCCTCGCCTCACCCTGAGCAATCTATCTATAATACGCCCCCCTCGTCCACATGATGCATTGTCCGAGCGTCGAAGCCGGGGGGGAGGACCATTTGCCGAGCCTCAAAATCAATCGATGGGCCGGGGGAAAAGGGACAGCCTGTCTCGGCTTCATGCCGGTGGTGGAGAGGATGGGTGGGTGGCGCGTGGGCCAGTTCGGCCTGCTTCTCAGACTGGCAGCTCGGGTAGCTACAACTACTCTACTGTGTGGTGGTGGCATACATCTATCTGTACGTACGTACGTACGTAATAGGCGTGCAGGACGGACACCACCCACCACCCCTGGACAATGTATTGATGATGGACCGCTTACGAGGGCTGTGTTGTTTTGGTTTGCCATCCCGATGTGTGGTTGCATATCAATTACTCACACACACACACACACTCTCTCTCTCTCTCTCTCTCCCTTTCCCTCTCTCACACACACACGGTGGCCGAAGAATCCGGGCTTCTGGCTGCTGGCTGCAGGGAGCATCTGCACAGCGATGAAAACGGAAGTCTTTTCAGCCTGTGTCTCCAATCCGAGGGCGTGCACGAATCTGGGCGGCCTGGCCTGACGTCTCGCTGCGTGGCGCCCTTCCCTGCCAACTAGTGTCAAGCGACAGGACAAGCTCGGAGGCGGTGGAGTGACATCGTCGGCGGGAGGTCGCATATTGCTGGTGAACCCGACTGCAGGACGGCCTGGCGGAATATATCCGTTGGTGCCCCGGCCATTTTGTTTTTCCTTTCTTTCTTGGCCACTGGCACGACCTTCCTGGGCCCCGCATGTGATTTTCGGCCTTTTGCTTCTCGTCTCTTTCATGGTTGGGTATCACCGCATGTGCCGCCGCCCCATGATCGTGCCTATACGGGGATTATTGTGTGACTGGCGGCCGAGGGCAACAGAGCCGGCGAGGAAGGCCCTTGGAGGGAAGGTAGCTCCGCTCCGCTCCCTCCCTCCCTCTCTCTCTCCTCTGCCAGGGTCTCTCATCGAATCGCAGCGACTTGCCTCTTGACCGCCTTGCTCCCAATCCTCTGCGGGGCTGTGTCGGCATGGCGTCGTTTCTCAACCTGTCGTCTCCAAGTCACATGAGATCTCGGAACGGGACGACGCGGAGTAGGTGACATCCTCTGCGGTGTCTTTTTCGGCTTTTGGCAGCCTTGTTGTGGAGGCTGGTCTGACTCACGTGCCTATGGGCTCTGGACACGTCCTTGTTCGAGACTTGGCCGTGATTCCGGGGAGGGTCTCGGGGGCGAAGGATTTAGAGAGGGGTGGGAGGGTGGGAGGGTTTGCTGAGGGCTCAGGAGAGCTCGCGTTCGGTGTCGCTCCCTGCTGACCACCGCCTGCAGGTTGGTAATAGTAGTAACACATAAAAGCAATAGGCGGGTTCTCGCGTCGGATCCTGGTGCCCGTTATCATGGAGTAAAGCTTGGTGCTGCTGCTGCACTGCTGCGCTGCCTGCATAATTGCTTTTGCCCTCCCGGGAGGACCGATGTGCCTGACAAAACCTGCTTGGGTTCGCTGCCGAGTGTGACTGCGACCCTGCGAGGGGGATTTGAGGCCCTGAGCTCCGACGTCGTAGCGGTATGGAGACGCTCAGCAAGCCACGCAGCAGTCCCATCATCAACGCGCCCGCTCACTGGTCTACCTGCGACAACACACGTATTATGGTTTTTCCCCTTCCTTCTTTCTCTTCTTTCCTTTTTCCTTTTTTCTCTTCTCTTCCCGATCTAGAACGACCACGCCCTCTCGATGAAGGGGGGGATGGGTGGATGGGTGGGTGGACGGTGGAGCTTGCGTGGCAAACAAGGACCTCTCCCGGCCCTGTCAGGTTGGTCGGCTGGTGGGTTTGGTGGATTGGTTGGCTTGGGTTGGCTTGGAGAGCCTGCATGGAGAGGGCGCCACTGATCCAGCCCTTCTGCAGACGATCTCGAGATCGAACTCTTGAGCCGCCACGACGGCGGCCGTGATCTTCCCCTGGTCGTGGTCAAGAAACAAATCTCGGTGGCGGGGTGGTCCACACGCAGGCTTCAGGCATCAGTAGGAATGTAGGAGGTAGAGGAGGTGGTGATTGATGTCTCGCCCTGGCAGACAGGCAAGAGTCTTGTGGGCACACACCTTTTCGGCCATGCTGACGGCCTGATCGCTTAATTCTTCTGCGACGCAGCAGAGAACGCCACGGGGGTCGATGCGAGGCCCAAGGTGCTCTCCTGTTGGGGTCGCACGTGCATGGCGGCTAGGAAATGTCGAGGGCGCATGTGAGACGGTGGCTGGACAGTATCCTGGCAGTCCGGATGTGACCCTCTGCAGCCGAAGAAGCAAATTTCAGATAGGGGACATGGTTGGTGATGGGGGCCCATGACGAGGCAAAAGCAAGAAGAAATGAAGAGGTGTCACACTGCATGCGCCGTCACCAGCTGAGGTGCGTGTGTTTTGGGGGAAGCTCCTCCCTTGTCTTGGGCCCTGCTCCCGCCCGCACCACTGCAGGCCTTGTGCGTACATCTCAAGTACAGTGAGTACAGCGCTGTAGACAGGCCCTACTGTCGTCACTACGTACGCACTAGAAGGAGCAGGTCAGTACCTTATCTGAGGCGACCTACCATAGCACGCGCCGCCTCCTTCGTACCACCATGTCTTCACCACCATGACCACCACTAAGCATTGTCCACGGCATCGGCATCATCATCACGGATGGACACCTACCTGCATCATGCGGTGTGCCGACCAGCTCCACGGCCGCCCCTACGACAACCATGACGACCCTTACCCCCCCCCCCTCTCCCGGTTCAGGCGGCTCGAGTTGCCTCCAGAGACAAAACCACCGCAGCCCGCCAGCGGAGCAGAGCAGACGCATCACCACTGCATGATGATCGTGCAATGCCTTCATCTCGGCTGCCGAGTCTGCACCACGAACGACAACTGGCCATCACAAGGCATGGTCCCCACTATACCGAGACTGGATGGCAAACACACTCGCCAGGCGCCGCAGGACGCGACAATCCTTCAAGCCCCGCCATCGACCTTCGCAACAGCCGACCAGTCAACAAGCAAGTGGCGCCCAATCAAGCCCCCTCGCTCTAGCCCGCTCGTCTCCATGCTGCTGCAGGCAAGATAACCCTCGAGAGCCGCCGCAATGCTACGCTCGACGAGAAAGAAAAGAAAGAAAGGAAAAACCCCCAAAGAGTTCCGCATTCGAGCCCCCCGATGATCACCATCCACAAGTCCCCAGCCGCCGACCCCCGCCAGTAATTGCACTGAGTGCTTGCTTGACCGCCTGCTGTGGCATCGACATCCACAGGATCAGCACCATCCACATACATGCATCATCAATATGGCGCGTCAGGCTATTGCGGTAGTAGTACACACACACAGGCGAGATACCCCTCTTCGTCGGTACCCCTGCCCGTCAATACACAGTACGACCGTATCCTGTACTCAGTACTATGCCTAGCACTAGCTTTCCGTCTAGGCCCTGTCTTGTCACTGAACCACCCCCTTCCCAGCCCAGCAAGTGCTCGAGAAGCACTGCATACTGACGCACAAGCCAGAGGCGATAACGTCCCGCCCCCCGGCCCGCCATATTGCACACTGATGTTAGCAGGGTGCCCTTTGTTGGGCCCTTTTGTCGTCAGGACCTCGGGGAACATATTTGCCTGACGAGTGGGCTGGGATCACCCGTGTGAAGATCCCAGCTGGGGGATGATGGGGACCGAGTCCAGGGTCTGACGAGAGAGAACCTCGTCTCGGTGACAGCCCCGGGGTCAACATGCTGCTCAGCATGTCGTAGCTTGTTGTCCGGGCTGCGAGGTCCCTCCCACGCACAGCCGTGGTCGTGAAGAGGCGCTGGGAAGAAGATGGAGAGAGTGTGTCGCAATATCCAGGGCATGCTCAAGACCCTCCTCCCTGCGAGCGCTACTTGCATGGAGGAGGGTTTTGGATCTATTGGCTGGGAAGTGCTCCGGTAGGACACAAAATCGAACCACCACCGCCGTCGGGCAGGCTCAGTCCTTACAGACCTGGATCGCTACATGCCAAGCATGTTGTTGGTACACAGCTTCTCTCTCTCTCTCTCTCTCTGCCTCTCTTTTCTGACTCGGCAGGGCGGGTGCTTGTCTCTGTGTGTAGACTGCAGAGGCGCGTTGCTGCTGACGCCACCAGCCACCTCGCTACCTCCCAAGACCCCCGGTGTGTCTGAGGCAAAAGCAATCATGTCACCGCCTCGTCAGATTATTGGTATTTCTGAAACCAGCTTGCAGCAACACGGCCTGTTTATGTTTGTTTGTCACCTGCATACTCACTAATGCAAGAGACAGAGACAGACACTTTCTGATTGACTCCAACACGAGTGCGAGTGTGGGCTAACCCGCAAGGTTTGCTTGCTTGCTTGCCTGCCTGTTGCTCGTGGTGGCCCTGTTCTCCCAATCCCGACACGTATCCCGGATCAAATCATGCTCAGGTCCAAGATTTCTCCCTCGTAAACCATTCAGCCCTGTCTCAGCCTCAATGAGGGCCTCTCCACGACGCGACTCGCTTGAGCCGTTTAGAAGCGACATGTCCGTAGGTGATTCACCCGCGAATCTAACCCATAGCAGATAATTATTACTAGAGGGGCTTAGCTAACAGGAACGGGCCTCACCTCAGATACTCCTCAGGACCTTCTCTCTGACAGGGTCACAGGATCCTCGACAGCCACCACTCACCAGCTGATGACCGCTGTGGGAAGATATTCTTGGGTGCATTCCCCAGCCAGAGAAGCCATGCAGATCAGTGTACTGTCTGCTTGATCGTAAACGCAAGCTAACCAAGACCAGGGAACAGTCCGCCGGACTTTTGCCTGGACATGATGGTGGTGGTGGATATGTGGCCGTGGCCGCTTGACTTGTCGCAAATCCAACCTGCAGACGAGCCAGTGGTTGTCTGGTCCATTTCAACAAACACCTCGCCCACAGCCTCGGAATCACCGGTCTGTGGTGGTGCCAAGAAAGTTGTGCACAAGATATTGTCGTCCCTCTTGCTGGGTAAGCAACCTGCACGCGACGGATTGATCTGATCCCCAGACACTGGTAAGGGCTCTCATACCATCGCATGCCCGACGTTGTGCTCGCCTTCATAATTCCTCTCGGCCGCAGGGCCTGTGAACAGCTGACAGAAGAAAACAGGGGTGTGACAGCCTGGCCCGCACAATCTGGATCTGCACTTGCTTCAGCAAAGAGCCTTCACAGCTTGAAATGAAGCCCTGGGTGTTTTTTCCACCGCGAAACTGGGGGCCTGGGCAGATGCAACGATCACCTCCTTTACCCCTGAATAGCACTCATTCAGTGCAGTAGCCTAGGCCGGGAGATCGGCACCAGGTTCTTTTTTTTCTTTTCTTTTTTGGTGAGGCCAAGACGGACGGCAACGAGGTTTGTCGTGCTCCGTTGGTGTTCTGCATAGGCTGTCAGTGTCTTTGCAAGGAACAACATCTCGCCGCCGAGGCTAAAAGAGGGCTCAAACACCTTCCTGGCAGAGACAATTGCACCAAGCCGACAAGGAAGTCTCGTAGTACGAGAGAAAGAGAAAGAAGAGACGAAGAGAAAAAAAGGAAAAAAACAAAACAAGTTCTCGACTACTCGCTCGTCTAGGGCGAGGACGAGGTGACGGTGGAGACGTGGTGCGTGCCCCATACGAGCTGTCTATACCGCCTATTTGCTTTTCTGTGTGCAAGGACACCTTTTGAAGTCTCGGTAGGGCTTTTCCTGAGCATGGACACCACACAAAATAATTGGGTCGGCTGGTCATGGGGTAAAAGTAACCCTCTCCAGGTCCCTGGTGCATCTTCTGCTGGGCGCTCAGGCGATCATGGCATGTTGATCTCCATCTGGACAGACCGGATGCTACCAAGGCAGGCTTGCTTATTGCACACAGGGCCGGGCACTTGAGCTTTTGCGGGACGAATGCGCCTCCAAACTAGGCCTGGTTCAGATTATATACCGTTACATGGTCTCGAGGCTCCTGCTCAATCTGCGGAGCCTGTCGGTCGTCACAGATTAGTAGACCTGTGGTACCCTCTTCCTGCAGATCCCTTATACCACTACGGACATACTTGTGATAGTTTGATGGGGTTTGAATGCACACAGTCTTGATTTTCTTGTCGTCTGATGGGTGCCTTGGGGACGTCACGGGATATCCTCACGGCGTAGAACATGTGGACGCGAGATGCCCGGAAACCCACCGTCGAACAGGTCCACAGAGGAACGCTCGCTTCTTGAGAAGCCCTGGCCCTGGTTTATACCGACTCTCTACCAAGTCTTATCCTCCCCCTCCCCCCCCTACTGTTGCCCTGGTCGCATGGATATTCTGTACAGCGCCTGCGTCTTCGAGATGTCACTCACACCAGACTGGTCGGCGACAGCCCCTGCTGGATCATCATGGCCTGGAGAAAATCCCATGAGATATAACTCATGACCCTCTCCGAAGCCTGGGAGGTGGGTGAGGCGAACACGATTTTGGCACCCAGGAGAATTGACAGAGAGATGTGCCGAAAGAAGCAAAAAAAGAAAGAAAAAATAAAAGATGCGCGGCATGTATACGGCACCAAACATGAATAGTTAGAAAGCAAAGAAAAAGAGAGAAAGAAAAAAAAGAGTCCCACATACACTACAGACAGGGATGGTGCCGGATCTAACCTTTTCTCCTGCAGGCTGAAGGGCCCGTCCCGCTCTGGGGTGCGGGCGTGCATGGCGACAAGGGGCGCTGAGAATCGCAGGAGAACCAACAGGGTCGTGGGTCTCGGGCTGCCCGTCTCGCGTGTCGCAGGAAGGTGATCCACGTCTTCCCTCTGGCGGGTGCTACCACGTGAGCTAGCTGGAAATTACATGGAAGGGCCTTCGTCTTACGATGGATCCCATTATGGCTCTTTTTTTTTTTTTTTTTTTTGTGTGTGTGTGTGTGTGAGAGGTGTGTGTGAGGTATGTCTTCTTCTTTTCTCCTTCAACAGGGTCACATATAAATGGGTCGACAAGGCAAGGTAATGAGTGCGCCCTTGCAATATGACGGAATCATCGCAATCCTTTTCACCTCCAGGCTGACCAGACAAAGACAAGACGGGCCCGACAGACAGGCTGGCTGGGTGCCACTGTGCCGACCACCAAGTGACCATGTGGGTAGGTGGTATTGGTTTGTTGTGGTGCTGGTGGGCCCCCTTCCCAAAAAAAACCTGCGTGGGAACCTTTTGGAAGGTGGTGCTTCAACCGATCTGCACTTGGGACCTGCTGTGCCTCCCGCAGTGGGTGACGAACCAGATTGTCGCCATGTTCGTGTGGGTAAATCTCTCTCTCTCTCTCTCTCGCACATACACCACGGACATTGTCAAAGAAAGAAGGAGAGAGAGAGAGAGAGAGAAGAGCATCGGAGCCAAAAAAGAGTCACGTCTTTCTCTCTGGCTTCCCGTCGCCCCGGCCCGAGATCTGAGTCCTTGGGACCCATTTGTGGACCGCCGATTGACGGCATGACGACTGGGATTTTCTGCTGGGTTTTGACAGCGGTTGAGTAAGGTTGAGAGCCCCATGCCTGGGTAAAAAGAGAAGAAAAAAAAGAAGAAAAAAAAAGAGAAAAAAAGAGACGGGAGGAGAAGTGGGAGGGGGGGTGTGGGCGTGTGGTGTGTTGGTGCGCCGATGTAGCTGTCGGTGCGTTCTGGTCCGCACAGTGCGCGAGGTACCTCGTCAAGGTTCCATTACTTGCTCGCCATGTACTGATGAGAAAGAGGGGCTGTACTATGGTACCGAAGCGAAGGGTCATCCTGGTGACCTTTTCCAACTGGAGCTGTCCGTCGCATTATGCTACGCCGTCCCCCCCCCGTCTTTTTTTTTTTTGTTCTTTTTTTCTCTCTCCCTGGCAGCTCTTCTGTTACCCATGTAAGAGGCGGTCACAAGTAGACAATGGTAAGCCAATAGCTTTTCCAAACCTCTCTGCGGATGATGCTTGCTCCTCCCCCCCCCTCCTCTCTCCCCTAATCATTTAAATTAATTTTCTTTCCCAACATTTAGTCAAAGTCTAGGGTATCTTTTACTCTTGTACTGCATGGGACTAAAGTTCAGCAAAAAAGGGTGTGGTCAGACGGGGACAATCCTGATCCGTCCGCGGGGCGGGCGGATCTTACTGCAGCCGCCTTATTGCAGCCGCCCCCCAGGGTCTCTCGCGTGTGCAACCTGCGGCGTGAGGAGGTTTGGGGAAAGGTGGAGGAGGGGCCATGCAGTCTACATTAGAAAATTCGAGATGGGCGATACGGTTCGAGAAGGTACTCTGGGTGGCTGACGTGATAATTGGAGCGGTCAGCGACCGGGACGAGAGCGGACTGAGGAAACAAGACACGGTCGTATCAGTAGAGACGCATTCGCGGGTGCTTAGCTGGGCAGGCGTGGCCGTCACGAGGATCATTTGTCAGGTGACATCAGATGCTCATTCACCCCTCCCACCCTGTGATACGAGCAGGGCAGACGACTCTCGCCGATGTTTTCGGGATAATTCGAGGGGCGCTGCCCTGGGCGGGCTCTTGTGAGATGCATGGCTGCTGAAGTGAGCAGTCACGCCGGCTCGGGGGCAGTGGACCAAGCCGGGGTAGCTCGACTGGTCGGCTCCATGCTGCCCTCCTGCGCTCGACAAGGCTGTCTCGGATAAGATGGTGTCGATCCGAGAGCGGAAAAGAGGATAGAGTAATCGACATTGCTTCCTAATAATAATTTCCGGGATATGTTTATTATGTACAGAAGATGAGAGAGAGAGAGAGAGAGAGGAAGGGTTGGGGGGGGGGCTGGATGCAAAACCTGGTTGTAACTGAAGGCACGTCTTCACCGCTGGAAGAAACTATTTGAAGAGGATGGCAGGGCGTGGTTACACAAGTAACGAGGCTGACAGGCCCTGTTGTCGTCATCAACAGACCCGTCATAGGATCTTTGCTACATCGAGGCCATGGGGCTCTTTCGTCTTTGGCCCGAGGGCCCGGACGTAGGAGCGTCTGTCCTGATTACCAATTGATAATAATAGTGTCCGTCACACACTTTTCTTGTCATAGTTTGTTGGACAAGAAGGCGCCTACTCTTTTGCATTGCCTCTCGAGTCTCGTCCCCGAACCAGCGATAAGAGTGGCTGGGTAGCCCGAGAGATAGACCTATACGCAGGGCAGAGGATCCGAGGGCTTTGCGAGGTGGGTGCTGGTGCTGATTTATCTGGGCAGTGAAGAAGCCAGCGCGGAGAGCTGTGTTGGCGTTCGAAGATAATAGATTCTCCCATCATCAGCTATAGAGGCATTAATAATAGTTTGACTTCGCGCTGACTCCTTCAGAGTAACTGGATGAGAGGTTATCACATGTCAATTATCTGTAATGGATTGGGAGCGGAAGAACAATATTCCCAATGTGTGTCATCCACACCTCGAGAACTACCAGAACGCACAAGATAGACTCCAATATATAATTGAACACTAATAGAGCCTGTCGGTGTACCGTTCAGTACATAGCATTATGCAACTCAATGTCTCACAGCAGATATAGAGTTCAGCTTGAAAGGCCTATCATATTGTAAGCTTTAGTAGATTGCTCTGATTCCAAACCTTTCAGAAGTTCTAGTGATGGTAGAATGGAATGGTATGAGAAGATAGTTTGAGACGGCTGATCGTAGAAAAACCAGGAGCAGTATCATTTACATGGTATATTTAATAAACGTCATTCGATGGGTCTCTATGTAATAATACGTTATTGTTCAGAGAATCAAGCCTTGACCTTCATCAACGTGGAGATTCATTCGTTCTATAGGTGGAGGAAGATTGTCACGTACAAGTGAATATTTCCTAGATTCGTGATAGAAGATGATTGCTTTTCTAAAAAGGTATCAATTGACCCGTCACTTGAGTGTCTATATGGCCCTGTCCGTCTAGATATCCATTCTTTTTCTTGGCTATCCTCATATGAACGTAAAAAGAGATCACACAGGAGATCCTCAACCTCACTCGCTGACCCAGTAAGCTCAGTCTCTCCATTTCCTGTCCAAATCCTCAAAGACGATAATGTCATCTCCCCCCCCCCCCCGGCCACAACATCAAGACTCGACGACCCCGAACCGCAGCCCGTCCAGCGCGTCCTCATACTTAGCCGGGTTATGATCCGTCAACATCGTCGCGCCGAAGCGGACCTCTCTAAATCGCGCCTCTACATCCCGGACGTACTTCAGAACGATCTTCCTCGCCGGGCGGCCGACGTACTTGCTGTGACCCTCTTGCTCCTTGTCGTCGGTGGTGTTGTTGTTGACCTTCCTAGCTGCAGCGTCCGGGGCGATGAATGCATCCCGCCGCAGGACCTTCTCCGTCTCGACTACAAAAACCTCACCCGGAGGCAGGAGTTTCTGGCTCATCATGCTGACACGCAGCGTCTTGAAAGCCGCAAATGCCCACTTCTCGTCTTCCTCAGTGGCGGCGCTGCTGCCGTCACCCTTCCCTCCTCCTCTGTTTCCGGTCCACTTGTCCATCAGACCGCCTTGCAGGGCTTCCCAGACGCGCTGCTTGATCTCCTGCTTTGCGTCTGCATTGTCGGTTTTGAATGCTAAGGCGACGGCCTGGAAGTCGTGAAGGACGCCGAGGGAGAGGTAGGGTACTAGGTCCTGCCCGTGGACCACGGAGGTGATGAGTCCGCGTGTGGCTCGGCGGAGGGAGGCGGACACCGTTGATGGCGGGCCGTAGGCGTAGACGTGGATGGGCCGGCCAGGGGGGAGAAAGATATCAGGAGATGATGCGAAGGATGAATTGGTGGGTGGGGGAGAGATCGACGGTGTGGCTCGTCGGATGTCACAAAAGAGGTACCGCCGTCCACGGGCTCGGAGAGCATGATTCCTAGCAAGGCCGTCACAGCCCCTCCGAGGGAGTGTCCGGTGAGCACAAGTCCATAGTCGGGATTCTCTTCCAGCGCTGCTTTGATGGTGACTAGCACTCGACCGTCGCCGCCGTACAGCAGTCGCCTTGCGGAGGCATGCACTCCTTTATGCACCTTGTAGGTCTTGCCGCGCCAGATGAGGTCGTCGTAGTCGCATGTCATGTCCGCCAGGACATCCTCAAAACCCAACGTTCCACGGCAGGCTAGGACCACCGCCCTGGACTCGTCGTCAATGGAGATATAGTGCACCAGAGGCACTCCTGATTCTGTCGATCCTGTGGAGTCACTGCCCCCCTGGGCATCCACGAAGGATGCTAGCAGGACGGACTGCGGTGAGGACTGGGTATGGTGTGCGAAGTATCGCACCTCATGGTGCGTACTGTCGAGTGCCTTTAGCATGGGTGGCATGGTCTTGGATATTCCGAGCATCTTGAGGAAGTTAGAACCGTACGAGGCCGAGCTATACCGCATGTACCGGGTAATGTTACGCAGCAGATGGAAACGCGGAAATGTGACCTCTAGCGTCCCTGTACGACGAAGAGTTGTCAGGGCGTCTGCACTGGCAAGGGGGCTGGGCTCGACGTAGGGAACAAGGGACGTCTGAGAGTCGGTAGTCTTGAGGGTATAGATGCTGGGAGAATAGCGGTGTGACACCACCTTCTGATGGTCTGAGGGGGATGGCAGCGGTTGCTTCATGTCTCTTTCGGGCCTCGGGTTGGTCGCAAGACTGCGCGGGAAGGTAGGGGACACTGGTCTGTGGTTCTCCACGGACTGTATGGAAAACGTGTCTGTTTGAGAGACGAGCGAATCTCTTCGACGTTCGTGTATCGATATGAAGCTAGCTCGCGAAGGGCTTCGCTGCGGCTGCGCCGAGTATTCAGCCAGAGCCCGGGTCGTAAGCGCCTTTCGAGGTACTGTTGCTTGTGCTGGCCGGGGCGTTCCCTTTGGTTGTGAAGGCGGTTCTCTGCCTGGAACAAGAGATGGGCCACGGCTAGGAACCGTCAGATGTTGTTTCGGGGCGGAGGAGTATGGTTTCTTTTGACCGGTAGGGTTTCGCTCGGAAGGGTCCTTGGACGGCAGTTCAGCCTTGGAAGTTGCAGATACTCGAGAAGCCCCGGCGTTTCTGTCATCTTTGGCCGTCGTGACGAAGCTGGCAGACCCTGTGCCCTTCTTCAAGACGTTGCGCAAGCCACCCTTCTTCTCGGTTGATGTCTTTGTAGAATGCGACGGTTCCAGGCCGTCTTTGGTTGATTTCTTTGACGACGATGACGATGACGACGACAACAACTTCGACACTGATTGCATGGGCTGCTGCTTCTTTCGTGGTAGGTCGGTGCTGCTGGAGGATGCTGTCCGTGGGGATGCCGGCGCCCTGACCCGTTTTTGATTTGCCGAAGGTTCGGCGTCTCGCGTAGGAAGAAGGGTGGCCTGTCTCGATTGTTCAAGGTTATCTTTACGAGCCTGGACCGGAGAGACTCGACCCTGGTCAGTACGAACCACAGTAGGTGCTCGTCCAGATATCTCGGCTGTGGGTCTCCGGCGCAACGAGGAAGGGGACTTGGGAGGTGGAGGAGGAGGCCTGTCCTCCTCCTGATCGGTGTCAGGAACAGCTCTCTCATCTGTGGAAAGATCAGTGTCTGAATCATCAATCTGTTCCACGAAGCGAGGCATATCATGTTCCTCTCCGGGCCGAGACATCTCGGTGCTCCTCAAGCTGTTCTTGCCGACCCGATAGACGACACGATACGCGGCCGGAGTATCGTCGGTGGAACCTTGAAGCATGTGGTCCGATGCAATAGACCAGCGCTGCCCCCCTTGCGAGGAGGATGGCACCAGCCTCGTTTCCTCAACAAGCTCCACCCCCGGCGGCGGCGCTAGGCTGCTTGGCTGAGTGCCGGAGACGACGTCGACAGTGATTGTTTTCGTGGTCTTCGTCTCGGTAGTGATGGCCACCTTGGCCCCAGCAGGGAGCGCGTCCATGATCTGGCGCTTCAGCCGCGACTCCGGGAGAAGATCTTCGTCTTCGTCGGTGCTGTCATGGTCTGCCCCGTGCTGCTGTATCGTCTTGATGACCTTGTCGTTCGGACCACCCTCGCCTCGGGACCGTTGTTTCCCATCAGTGATCCTGTTGTAGTCGAAACTCTCTTCGTCGTTGAGGATGACCACATCCCACAGGATCTCTTCGACCTGCAGCCGCTGGTTCTCTTCCTCGATGAGTCTCCAGGCCCACCTCTGGAAGTAGGCCATGCCGACCATGCCAACGATCAGGTCGAACACACCGACCTTTTCACCGGGTTGGCCCGTCGCCGGGTTGTTAAACTCGCGTCGGATCAAGGTGATGATGCTCGCGATGGCCCTGGAAGACTCGGTCGAGCCCAGGACAGAGTCCAGGTACGACAAGGTCAACTGAGATATGTCGGATATGGTGGACAGCGTGGTCCCAGTCAGGTGGAAGCCCGCTGTCGTCCAGAAGGCGACCTGGGACAGGGCGAGGTGGAGGCCCTCGAGGCTCCTCTCCATGACCGTCTCTGCGTCGGCCCTCTCCAGGTCCGAGTTGGACCGCAGGAAGGTCTCGTTGCCGGCGCGGTGCAGGATGCCCTCGAGTATGCCTCTCCCGAGCTCGAGGCTCGAGAGCGTGGTGGCTTTGGCGGCACCGAGGCCATATCCGCCTATGACGGTGCTGACACGAAGGGCCAGGCTTGCTGAGCGCGTCCACAGGCTGATGGCAGAAGCGACGGGAGTTGGGAGGAGGGTTCTGATGGGTGGAGGAGGCAAGAGCTGTTGCTGCTGCTGTGCCTCGAGGCCTGTCGGGGTCATCGTGGCGGTCTCGGCCGTCCTTTCTGGATCCTCATCGCCCTCAGCCTGTGTCATCTTGGCAGCAGGAGGAAGGGTGTCCAGGATGTGGATAGATGTCTCGACGTGATGCGCAGCGCTGTGCCTCACATGATCTATTGAGGATGTGATGTAAGGTTGATCAGGGTAGAAACATCACCTGACCAGATGAGGGTGGGCAGCAAATGATTTATGCATCGGATGCAAATGGACAAAAGAATAGACAGGATTGAACCTCGGGGCTGTCTTGCAGAATTCCACAGCATATGATTTATTTCCATAATTGAAAAGGCATGAAGCCTCGATTGATGATCGATATCGACCCGCAGCTTAAGCATGTGAAAGAGATGCCAGGGGCAGTTCATCTTTTTGAGTGGCCCTAACACAACGCAGGTGCAACAGAGGGACCCTCTTCTAGTCAGTGGGTTTCCAGACGTGGCCAGCTCCAATTTGACAGGCCTGGGGGGAGTTTAGCATGTCTTATGCAAGGGGCAATGCATAACTTTGCCATGCTTGTCAGGTCTTTTCTGGTGCTTGTTCTTTTTTTTAAAAAGAAGAAATTAGGAAGAATCATCAATGATACCAAAGAGCTATGATACATAGAGACCACAGCTCATGCTGCATTCATCAATGAAGTGAATGCACAGCCAGGTTTGTGACATTGCCCCTCTGTGTGGGTGTAATGGTGTTAGGATTGGGGTGGAGGAACCGGTACACCCCAAAACAATGACGACATATCCTGCCAGACCTTGCACCTCTCTTGTCAATCTTGATTCTACTCTCGCACACCCAAAAAAAAAAATTAAAAAATCACACATGTACTGATGGTGAGATGCAATGATCTGAATTAATTGTACTATACAGCCCAGACACAAATAATCTGATACGCCTCGGGACATACTGTGGATGACAAAATGGTCTGGCCTGGGCTCGTGTAAGTCTGGACCCGACAGCCCGTATTCGAAGGAGAAAAAAAAAAGTCGAGCGGGTGCTGGTGCCGCCCAAGGCTGCTTTCTGATTTGCTACACAGGTCAGCGAGGCTGTGGCAGTCAGTGCTAGCGTTCACGGGTAGAAGCTTGGAAGGGGACCTGGCCACTAACTGGAGACCACTAAAGGGGGGGGGGCCGGACCTGCAGGGCCCAGAGCCCAAAAATAGTTCAGGGGCATAGGCTAAAAAAGTAAAGCTGACGGATAGAGTTGAGTTGATCAGAGCATGGGAAACAATCTGGGGGAGGATCTACAAAGACAGGACAAGGAGTATTAAACACGAAACCTGTCCTCCACAGGCCCTCCAATCCTCCTCCAACTTGTCCTGCCCTCGCCCTGCCTTGCTTTTCAACGTCACTCGCTACACACGCTGTCTGTGCCCGCCCTCGCTCGCGATAACCGCCGCAACTCTCCACCGAATCCGTCCCGAATCTCTTTGTTGTCGCGCAGCCGCTTTCGCCCAAGGGTCGCTGCCACCTGCTCACACCGCATCCTCGACAACCACACCTCCTTTCCCCCTCGACTCCTCCACGTCCTCCGTCCCAAGGCCTCCACGAGAAGAGAAGGAAACATGAACGGAACAACAGAGATGGTCAACACGAACGGCGCAGAGGCAGGCCTCTTCAGCGACGACCTGCTCTCCCCAGACGTCGCCGCCGCCCTGCCGACCGGCTACAAGATCCGTGCCCTGCGCCGCTCCGACTACCACGCCGGCTTCCTCGACTGCCTGCGCGTCCTGACCACCGTCGGCGACATCAGCGAAGATCAGTTCTCCGGGCGCTTCGACTGGATCAGGCGGCAGGACGGAAGCTACTACGTCCTGGTCATCGAGGACGACGCCGGTAGGGTCGTCGGGACGGGGGCGCTGATTGCAGAGAGGAAATTGTAAGTAGGAGAGACAAGAAACACTGCGAGCGGGAGAGGATGGGCTCAGGAGGGTTGTCTTGTGTCGCGAGCGTTGGCTGCGGTGGCTGTGTTGCTGACGGCCCTCCTCTGAACAGCATACACAACCTCGGCCTGGTCGGCCACATCGAGGACATCGCCGTCGCCAAGGACCAGCAGGGCAAGAAGCTGGGCCTCCGCCTCATCCAGGCCCTCGACTTCATCGCCGAGAAGGTCGGCTGCTACAAGACTATCCTCGATTGCAGCGAGGCCAATGAGGGCTTCTATATCAAGTGCGGTTTCAAGAGGGCCGGCCTGGAGATGGCCCACTACTATCAAAAATAAGTCTGTCCCCCATCTATTACCGGAAACAGAACCAGAGGCGGTTTTCTCCGCGAGGAGCCTCCCCCTACAAGAGATGGACCGCGGCACCATCGAGAGGTCGTGAGGCTACGTGGGACGACGCGTGCTGATGATCTACTCAGGAAGCACAGAGTCGAGGCTGTGACGAGACTGTTGGTCGAGGACCAGCGGTCCATCTGCTTCTCGAAGTCATTTCTTCTTGCCCTGAGATGGCAGAATCCCTCCATATGCTGAGTAAAAAAGCATGGTAATCTTTGTGGTATATAAGCGGCGTTTCGATCATTGATTTAGATTGGATTATGAGCTCATACATGCCGGCGGGTAGTCGGCTCAAAAATAGATACGATTTTCAAGACAGACTTGAATTACGGACCCAAAACAACCTATTGAGGATGGTTACGTGTGCTGGCCGAGGCGAATGAGAAGGGCGACGGGTTGACATTCGTCCCGTTCAAACCCCAAGAAGCAAATCCGTCCTCTGACTCATCTTGTTCGACCATGACACTGTCTAGGGAGATAGCTAGGCAGAGAGAGCCGGGTGAGAGGAAGCGAAAGTGAAATGGCATCTCCACTGCCTACCTAAGGGCCGACGGGTTCCGGGAATCCTGTTGGTCAAAGTTGAAGACGTCTCTGATGACAGCAAGTCTGTGCTGGTTCGCCGTGAGAAGCACAACGAAACACCGGGGGGGGGGGGGTTCAGTAACTATCCGGCTCCCTCCACGGTCCTGGTGCCGTTTTCAAAGTCTGACCAAATGGGGATTGACTGGCATGACAACGATCCGATGGCTTGCATACGTGCACACACGGGCGCTCTGGGACCGGTGTAGACGACAGCACAGGCGGCGTCTCGACTATGGATCTCTCTCTCTCTCTCACGGGAGCTAGAAACGATGGTAGCTGGTTGCCTTCTGAGTCCGGGCCTGTTAACTGAGTGGGTAAGAGGACGTTGGTAGCTGTTAGTGCGACCAAAGCAGATATCGGAGCCGTTGTATGAAGGATTGGTAGGGTTCTTTGACAGCCGGTCAAGCTGATGTTCAGAGCCCTCGACCTGGGTCTGCGGACCGAAACTGTCATCTCTCCTTTACATGGTCCATCGCCATGTGTAGGACATTGGAGAAGACGGCCCGGAAGATGCCTTTTTTTTTTTTTTTGACACTGCCTAAACAAGTGTTGACCGGAGGGAGGGGAGAAAGAAAACAAAAGGCCAAGGCCAAGGCCAGCGCTTCCATATGTGGATGATATACTCACTTGCTCGGCAACAGGCACATTCGTGGAACAACACGGGATCATTTGTCCCGCGACGGGCTCACAGCGGCCGACCGATGCATGGGTATCAGCATCAACAAGCCTCCGTCTGAACGGGAGGTTAGTGATATGTTTTCTTAGCCACACTGGGAATTTGCCTTAGCAGGTCCACCCGCTCTATATATGACTTCTCGCGCAATCGTCCGCTCACCTGGTTGGTGCGCCTTGAGGAGGTCTCACGCGGGAGGCCTTCGAAGGGCTGCACTGTATCTGCTAGAACCGGATGCCCATGTTCCGGAGTCCAAACCCTCTTCAGGGGCAGCCAAGATAGGGGGGAGAGAAAAGAAGCTCACACAGCAGCAGCTTGGCACAGGTGGTTTCCACGTGGAGGGAAACAGGTTTGATAAGTCCCGGCATCAGACAACTTACAGGCTATCCATTCGACAAACTCAAGCCCCAAGCATCTCGGTCCCTAGGAGCCAAGAGAGCTGCCGAGGCACTAGACCGACTGGAACAATACTGTAGTATCAGTATCACTATCACTGTATGAGGGCAAGCGAGGCTATAGATTTGCCTTCCTCACCCCACCCCCTCCGCCACCAACCCGTGTCGACCCAACAATCTATCGCGGAGGAGTTTGTAAGTTGCCTATAACGGAAACAATCTGCACAGGGTCGCAGGAGTCCGTCTCTGACGGCTCGAGTTCCCTCACCGACAGCCGTGCTTCCACGATGCGACGTTGTCGAGGAGGTTCCCAGCCGGACGGGGGCTTCACTGCCCTGAATACTACTATGCATGTTATCTTGACCTTCGAGAAGGCCTTCTGGAACGATCGTTCTCATCGGGGGAGGGGCAGAGAGAGGGCAAGGGACGAAAGCAGGAGGTGGTGAACCAACGACCTTCCGTTAGGGTGTGCTGCAGTGGGCTCGTGCATGTTCGGGTCCCGACTTGCATATGGGGGTTGTGTGGTTTTCCTACGACGCTGCGGCTGTGAGTTTGACCCCTGTCCTAGCCCTTGCAGCGGCTGTTGTCACATGCCAGAATGGACAAGACGAGAGGCGAGGCGCGAGGAAGAGCGAGGCTCCTGGAGCAGGGTTCTCTCTCTCTCTCTCTCTCTCCTTCCCTTCTTCCTTTTGCTCTTCTGGTTGTGTACATACATAGAGTACATGCTATAAGTACCTGTCTATCAGGGTCTGATCGACAAACACACCTCTTTGACGGTGATGTCGCTGCCACACCAAACCCGAGGCTGGACTTTCAGCTGGATGATCTGGCGCTGGCGTCGCCCGAATAGGTGGCATGATGCTCACACGAGGACCAAGTATCACAGGAGCCGTCTTTCTTTCTTTCAAGATAGTTAGTAGTAAGAAAGATGCGTCAATTAATGATGAGGAGGAGGGAAGATCATTCTTCACTCTAGCCTTGAACGTCACTACATCGGTCAGCGTCAAGCGTCAGCCTGGCTCGTGTGTGTGTGTGTGTATGTGTAAGCCCTCCTCGTCCTTCCATGTTGTGTCTTTCCCACCCACCCCTCCCACACCAAACCCGCCGCCTCTCCTGACCCAAGACTTCGTATTGCGACCTGCCTATAAATCTCCCAATTGCCACCCATCTTCCTGCATCCCACGTTTTCTTTCTACCACGCTACAACAAGGAACAAGAAAACAAGAAGAGAGAAAGAGAGAAGAGAGAGAAAAAACCGAGACACCACCACTTCGGGTAATATTCATTATCAGACCCACCTCGTTGTCCAGCAAGACCCCACCTTGAAACGACCTGCCTCGCCTCAACGATCCCCGGACATTCCCCAGCCCATAAGCCGCCGCAGCCAAGCACATCTGAGCCCCCCCGGACTCCCCTCTAGCCGCTCCCCCCCTGGTCACTAATCATCTCTTTTCGTGGTGGTCTGCCTTGGAGCCCCAGATTCTGTTTCAAGGGCTCACGTTCGGTGACTTCTTGTCAGAGGTCAAAAGTCGCCGAAACACGAAAGAGAGAGAAGAAGAAGATACCCCTCTCCAAGAGGAACAAGAGAAGAAGAAAGAACAAGACTAAGGAGGGTGCGTATGACCAACATGCGAGGCAGACGCCAGACAGGGAATGTGCACGACGACGAGATCTATGTCAGGGAATTGACTGCTACGCTGCAAAAGATACGCATCGCTGAGAGGCGGGCCGAGTAAGTAGTAACGTCGCTTTTCTTCCCTCTTGTGTGTGTGGGTTTGTCCATGTGGTGTGTGTGTGTGTGTATGTACTGTATTATCTGAAATCAGGCTGTGTTTCTTTTTCATATCTCATACTTGACCACTTCCCCATCTTTTCCTCTTTTTTTTCCTCCCCTTCAACAATTCCGACCCCTCCTCTCCTCCCCGAGTCCACAATTCTTCCCTCAGTTGTGGGTATTGAGTGAGGATCGTCTTCCACCCAAGACCTACTAAGCCTGCTTGACCCGCCCCCAACAAAACACAACAAATCTCATCCGCCTGCCCGAGCTCGCTCGCCTATTCCAATCCTCCCTTCCTTCAGCTTGGACCATCTTATTTCATCATCCCTCTTGCGCTGCCTTACAGAACAAAACGTCATTGCCTTCTTCCTCTCTCCTCTTTCTCACACATACACACACTTCTGGAGGCACACACACACACACACACACACACATATATCTATATCCCGGACTTTACGCAAATTCCGCTCTATTCTTTTGTTCTTACCAATCAAACAAGGGTCCGTCGTAGACTGAGTGAACAGCTCGGCACCAAACCACCGCACATCTGCGTCCGGAAACACACCTACGTCTACAAGAGGCCAGAAGACGGTGAATTCGCAAAGTACTCGATCCACAAGGTGGTCTCGTTGAATACGCCGTAAGAAAAAGAAGAAAGGAAGGGGGAAAAAAAAGGACGCCATGTCACCGGCACGCACGCTTAGCCTGGAAGATATGCCCAGGCATGAGGTCTCCCTCGGGGGTTTATGGTCAGCCAAGGGGTCCAGGAGGCAGAGGAGACACGAGAAGCGTAAGGTGAATGAAATGAGTCTTGTGGATGACCTCAAGACGTTGTGGGAGACGAAGTGGAAGTCAGCGGTATGTCCATCTTCTTCCTGCCACGATATCTGAACCGGATTCCCTCATGGGATTTTTTTTTTCTTTCCGTTTTTTACTAACAAGCTGAAACCCCGTCCCAGTGCAAACGGCAATCTCATCCCTTTCAGGACGCCTCCTATCTCGAGGTCGCCACAGTCATGGCATCTCTCTTCCAGCGCGGCATCACCTCCGCCCGCGCCCCGGCCTACACAGACGCATTTCTAGGCCTAGCAGAGTCTCACGCTAGGGACGCGAGGGCCTCCCTCCTCAGCCCGGGCAACGCCGAGCGCGCATCAAGCCTTCTCCTTCGCGCGTGTGCCCTCCTCCGCGTCGCGAGGTTTCCCTACCCCTCCTCCGCCTCTTCCTCGTCGCCGTCACAAAACGGAAACGACGAGGCTGCGGACGGCGGTGAGACCTCCTCAAGAAGAAGGCCCACGAGCTGCAAAAATCCTACTACGTCGAGGCGGCCGGCCTCAGCGGCCTCAACAGCCCGCTAGACGAGGTTTTCATCCCCCACATCCACGACGCGGCCACGCACCCGGATGTAGCAGGACCGCGTGCCGGTGGTGGTGTAAGGCAGCGTCGCGACGAGGTGAAGCCGGTTGTCCGGCGACCACAGATCCCTGCATTTGTTCGCGTGCCGCTGGAGACGCTCCTGACGGGGCGGCAGTGCCCGGCGGCGCTGATACTCACCAGGGACCGCACGGGAAACACGAAGGCATGCGAGGATGTGCTGGGTAGGGGGTGGGCGTGTGTTGTGGTGGAAGTTCCCGCGGTCGGGCGCCAAGGAGGAGAAGAGGAGGAGGAAGAGCAGGAAAGGGTGTGGAGGAGTGTGCTGGACTGGATGAGCGGCATGTTCTTCTTCGACATGGACAAGGTTGTGGTGATAGCCGAAGGGGACGCCGCGGTGAGGATGGCAAGCGGCGCGCACGGCGAGAGGATCAAGGGCGTGGTCGCGTATGACATTGATGAGCCGGCATATCATCAGCACGCCGACGGTGATGAGGCCGGACTTTTTGATGACCACAAGACCGTCCCGCTCTGCAGGGCGCTGGTGGTGAGCGGGCGGGTGCGGAGACCTGTCGAGTCGGATGGTCTGTGGACGCCGCCACTCGAGACCGAGGAGGAGGAGTCATCGGCCCTGGCACTGTGTGCATATGGACCCGGCTCGGCTGCGTGTGTCGGGAGGTTGGAGACGGCGGACGCAGACAGGGTATATGTCTGGATGGAGGCGGTGGTGAAATCGAGGGCGAGTGAGATGGAAGAGGAGGGCGGTGTCTACCATCATCACCTTCTCAGCAATCTCGCCTTTGTTGAGGACCCTGCGCGTCCCAAGGGAAAGGGGTGATGCCGGCGACGATGCCGCAGTGGTTTGCGATTGATCTCACGCCGCCTACCTCAGATGTTGAGGTGGCTAGCTCCCTGGGTTCTTTGTATTAGGACAAACGTTTGTGTTGTTGTACATTGTGGTTGTTCTCTTTTGAAGCTATTCCAAACAGCGGGCGTACTGGAAGGACGGTCTGATGGCGGTTTTTTTTTTTGAGGGGGGGGGATTTGTTCTCCTTTCTTGTTTGTTCTTGGAGTATATAGTGTAGTGTTCTATGCAACCTGTATCAGCTCTGCGATTCAATATATGACACTCATCATCATCATCACTGTGGCAGATTCATTCTCTCATCTCGCCCACTCATACACACACACCCACACCCTCTCTCTCTCTCACCTCCCCATCCACCCACCATCCACAGTCAGCGTGTGCCCGCTCATATACGCTCCAGCCTTGCTCGCAAGAAATACAGCAGGCCCCTTGAAATCCTCAGGCGTGCCCCACCTGCCCGCGGGGATCCGCTCCGAGATGCTCTTCAGCCTCTCCGGGTTGTTCAACAGCGCCTCGTTCATGTCCGTAGCAATGTATCCCGGCGCGATACAGTTTACCGTTACCCCGCGGGCGGTCCACTCGTTCGCAAACGTCTTGGTCATCTGCGCGACACCGCCCTTGCTGGCAGCGTAGGCGGGGACGGTGATCCCGCCCTGGAACGACAGCAGCGAGCCAAAGTTGATGATGGATCCGACGCGGCCCGTGATGCTGTGAGGAGGCAGCGAGGACAGCATGTGCGCGGCGACATCGCGGCACAGGGCAAAGGGCGTGTTCAGGTTGACCTGCAACACCTCGGCGAACTCCTCGTCGGGGAACTTCTCCGAGGGGAACCGGCGCTGGATGCCTGCGCAGTTGACGAGGATGCGGATCTGGTGGCCGTCGGCGAGGACGCGGGGGACGAGGGTGGCCACGTCGCTCGCGGAGGCCAGGTCGGCTGTGTAGATGTGGGCTTTGCGGCCGAGGGCTTCGATGGCCTGGCGGGTGGCCTGGTTGGACGTGTCGCGCTGGAGGGGCGTTAGTTAGCAAGCCTGTGTACCATTGTGTGCCGGCAAGAGTGATGCCCCTGAGAGGCTGGCGGCGTACCTGGATGAGGATGATGTCTGCGCCGGCTTCGGCGAGGGCGAGGGCGACCGCCTGGCCTATGCCTCGTGTGGCGCCTGTGATGAGGGCAGTGTGCCCTTCGAGCGAGAAGAGAGCATTGGTGGCCATCTTCTCTTTGCTTGGTGACAATCTAATGGAGAGGAGGAGAAGGAGAAGGAGAATAAAAGTAATTGATTAGGTGATGCTTGATGCTGATTCGTTTTCTTTTCGAGTCTTGCTTGGGTTTCTCACGATAGCCTCAAGACCTGATCTCGTCGTCGCAAACTACACCACGAAAAAAAAAGGTCAGTCAACCAAGGTTCAGGCGAGAACTTATTTATCATCCCATCCAAGCTCATGATTCAGACAGTTCCCTGTCGTCCTTCCTATTCTCGACCAGGGGAAAAAAAGAAATAAATAAATCACACCACACGGATGAGCCTCTCTCTTTCTCTTGCTGGCTCCTGTCATCGGCGCGCCGCCGCTCTCTCGCGCCCTCAATGGCCGAGGCCCGGATCGGTGGGGGGCATGACAAGTTTGTTGGTGAGCAGGTGGGGCAGTCCTCGGCGAGATTTACCCCTCGTTTTCCCCTCATAGGGACAAGTGCGGGGCAGTTGCAGGCGCTGCAGGGGTCCCCCTTATGCCCTCTGTAGGTTCTCAGTGGCCCTGGGGACCGCCTGGAAGGAACCCCACGGAGCCCCAAGCCCACTGTGACGTCGTGGTTTGGAGAATGGCCTCTCGTCTCCTTTCTGTATTCTTTCTCTCTCTGATAATGTCTTGCTCTGGTAGCAGCCATTGGGACATGAGACGACTGTCCATTCGGAAAAGGGGAGGAAGAGGAAGAACAAGAAAGAAATAAAAGAAGAAAGGAAAGAAAAGAAGAAAAAAAAAACACGATTGTGCGAGCCTGCTAATATGCCACGATGGCAGTGGCCAAGGTACCGCAGAAAGGTTTACCCGGACAGAGACCGCAGGCCTGTCTGCATGGATATCGTGTATCGTGTGGTCCAAAATCCACAAGTTTGACCATGACCCCCGCGGGATGATGGAGACAAGTCTGGATTTTTTTTCTTTGGCTCGCGGGCCACGCTTGGTTTTCGGGCTTTTGCACCCTCAATGGGGATCTCCAGTAGTCAAGGTCTTCCCTGGCCTGGGTCGACATCGGAGTCAGTCAGTCGGTCATTCATTACCTCTTCTCTCTTCATTACTTACACCTCGGCTGAGATCCAAAGATAGAAAATAAGTCAAACAACACCAGCACAACACACTGCTATCCTCTTCATCACAAGTGAGGCTATATCAATATATACTCCCTTCTTCCTCCTCCGCTACTACTTCTCTCTCACACTGCGTAGACTCTGGTCTCCTCCACCTTGGAATCTCATCCTCTTCGCTTGAACTCTTGCTGTAAAACCTCCAAACACATCAAACACCAGAAAACCTTCTCATCATGGCCACACAAACAGTCAGAGCTTCTGTGCTTCACGGCGCAAAGGATCTCAGAGTGGTAAGCCTAGCCTCCAGCCCAGACCACCAGAGATACTTGAACCAAAGGCAGACCTAACTCTCTCTCCCCCTCTCCCACAGGAAGAACGTACCCTCCCGCCCCTCGCTCCCACCGATGTCCTCGTCGCCGTCAAGTCCACCGGCCTCTGCGGCTCTGACCTGCACTACTTCTCCCACTACCGCAACGGCGACATCCTCGTGCGCGAGCCCTTAACCCTGGGCCACGAGTCCGCAGGTGTGGTCCAGGCCGTCGGCGCAGAGGTCACCCACCTGGCACCCGGCGACAGCGTCGCCCTCGAGGTCGGCCTGCCGTGTGGTGAGTGCAGCCTCTGCTCCTCGGGCCGGTACAACATCTGCCGCGCCATGCGCTTCCGCTCCAGCGCCAAGTCCTTCCCCCCACGCCCAGGGCACCCTACAGGACGTCATCTCCCACCCGGCCCGCCTCGCCCACCGCCTTCCTGAGGGCGTCCCCCTCGAGCTCGGCGCCCTCGTCGAGCCCCTCTCCGTGGCCATGCACGCAGGCGACCGTGCCTCCCTGCCCAAGGGCGCCACCGTGCTGGTGCTGGGTGCCGGCGCCGTGGGTCTGCTGTGCTGTGCCGTGAGCAAGGTGCTGGGCGCGGGAAAAGTGGTCGTGGCGGATATCAACGCCGATAGGGTGGCGTGGGCGCAGGAGAAGGGGTTTGCAGACGCTGGGGTCGTTGTGCCTATGCGCAGGCCCGAGGGTATCGAGGCTAAGCTTGAGTTTGCGAAGGAGGTGGCGGCCCTGGTGGCGGGTGCGAGGACGGGCGGTGGCGAGGAGGTTGGCGAGGTGGATGCCACCTTTGAGTGTACTGGGGTGGAGAGCTGTCTGCAGGCTGCCATTTATGTGAGTACTTATACATACCCATCTCCTGTGTTCAACTTCCTCTCTCGTTTTCTCCTGTTTAACAAGGTACGTCATAGTCTACGCAACCAGGCGGCAAGATTATGATTATCGGCATGGGCAACCCAATCCAGACGCTGCCCATCTCAGCAGCCTCGCTCAAGGAGGTCGACCTCGTCGGTGTCTTCCGCTATGCCAACACGTACCCGAGGGTCATCGAGCTGCTCTCTAGCAAGAACCCCCTGCTCCCGCCCGTGGAGGAGTTGATCACGCACAGGTATGACTCGCTCGACAGCATCCCAGAGGCCTTCGATATGGCGGGTAAGGTCAAGGACGACAAGGGGAATCTGGTGTTGAAGGTCATGGTGAACATGTAAACAGACCAGAGAATGGAAAGAGAAGCCAAAGGAAGAGAAGAAAAAGGAAAAAAATAGACTACAAGGGAGGGGTGTGGTTAGAGCGAGAATGTAAAAATCAAAACACATTAGATTGATTCTTCTCAGACTTTACATGTGTCCAAACCTGTATTTTGATTCTATGCTCTAATAGTTTTTCCTTTATCTCTCTGTCTTCACCCTAGATTGCTAGATTATGACTTGTCTGGGAAGCCAAAGTCGACTCCAAAAGGCGGGTACACAAACCGCTGCACCTTGCCCGTCTTCTCCAGCTCCTCGCCGTACTCGTTCAGCAGCTTGATGTCCTCATCATCCAGCTTGACGAGCTTCAGGTTCGCCTCGATGCGCGCCGGCGTCACGGATTTCGCTAGTACGGTGGTTCCACGGGGGACTGTTTGGGTTGGCGCACAATCAACAAAACGGCACACATCCTCGTACTTCGAGATTGCAAGAGGAAAGAGGAAGAAGGAAGGAGGGAGAGTGAGATGAAGAGAACAGCTTACTGTGCCAGCTCAACAGCACCGCCGCAGGCTCGACCCCGTGCTTCTGGGCAACCTTGATCACCCTCTCCTCCTTGAACAGCGGCCCGCCCGTCGAACCCAGCGGGCTATATGCCATGACGTGAATGCCATTCTTCTTGCACAGCCCCACAATATCATTCTGCGGCAGAGCAGGGTGGTTCTCAATCTGGTTAACGGCGGGCACCGTGCCCCCGGCAGCAAGCAGCTCCTCGAGGTATCTCTTGCTGTAGTTGCAGACGCCTACCGCGCGCGCCTTGGTCTTGTCCAGCGCCTCCAGCTGCTTCCATGTGTCTGTGTGGTGGTAGCCCTTGCTGATGATGTCGCGGTCGCCGTTGGGCAGCTTGGGGAAGCGGTCGTCGTTGCCCTCGGGGTTCATCAGGAGCGGCCAGTGGAGGAGGTACAGGTCGACGTAGTCGAGGCCGAGGGCGTCGAGAGACTTTTGGAGACCGAGGGCGACACGGGTGTTGTAGGTTGTCCTGCCAAGGGTGTGCAATTGTCAGCAAATGGATATCTAGAGACGTGAAGAGGAGAGCATGTGACATGCAAGAGAGGAGACAAACGCACCAGACCTTGGTCACGACCAAGATATCCTCGCGCTTCACGATGCCCTCCTTAAAGGCGCGCGCGAGGCCCTGTCCCACCTCCGCCTCGTTGCCATAGCAGTAGGCACAGTCGATCAGGCGGTATCCCGACTTCAGGGCATGGTACACGCCCTCTGCGACCTCACCAGGTGCGGCCTGCCAAGTGCCTAGGGGAGGAAAAGGACAGTCTCGTCAGCTCGTGGTGCTCGATGATGGGCATAGCTCCAGGTTCTCTTACCGTAGCCGATGGCTGGCATCTTGTGCCCCGTGTTCAGCGTAAAGGTCAGGTCTGTCATTTTGTATGATAATCTCTCTTGACGTTAGAGTGTTTGCTGGTGTATATGCGTTGCGAGTCGGAGGAGAAAGAAGCTGTCACTTGGTGGTAGGTACCAGTCTGCGTAGAGAAGAGAGGACATGGCTATGAGCAGGCAGATTGCCCGGATAAATGCTCTGTGTCTCCTCAAGGCTGCACCTCGCTGATCCACCCCCTCCCTCCTGCCTTTTGCAATCCCCATATGCGCCATCATAAACGGAGTCAATTCACTGCCCCTCCCCCGCCATTGCCAAGCTTGAGGGTAATTAGCACACTAGTAGCGCAAGCCCAGGGACCCGCTCTTGCCGTTCTTGAGTCGGTGCTGCTGCTACGGGCAACTTTGAAAGCGGCGTATTTCGCCGAGGAATGCAGCTCGTCGAATCTGCTGGAACTGGGTCTCACTCCTGCCTCGGTGGTTTCTTCTGCCGATTTTGGCGTCATTGTTTGGGCCACCTTGGCCACCAAGAGTCCTCGAAATCGTAATCCTCCTCCTACCTTAGATATGTTTACATAAGCGTCTTGCAAGATGGCAATGTGAAGTAATGTCGAACATAGTTCAACAAGAAAAATTCAAGGAAATTTTTTTTTTAAAAGAGGCAACTGTAACCTGCCATGCGTCTATTCATGATCTTTGGTCTCTGTGGACGCCATATTATATCTCATACGCCGTAAAGTCTTTTTTTTTTAACCCCTTTTGTAGTGAGTGGCTAGAGCTGGACTGCTCTGCCCTCCTCCCCCCGCGGGCCAAGGCAAGAAGACTGTCATATTGTTACAAGAATGAAAAGAGAAAAAAAACCACCGAAATCCTTGATACTAAAGTGCACACCGTCTATCCGGCGATCAAAACCCAGAGCCTGCAGGTCTATTGTCAGCCGTGTCCTGGTCTCTGTTTGAAACGATGTGTAGAACTTACAGGAAGAATATCATCATGACGCCGAACATCTTGGCAATCCTATGAAGTGGGTTTAGGTTAGCTAACGTCTGTCGCACAGCCGAGAGGGAGAGAGGGAGAGGCGTTGACACTTACAGCCACCTATTCGAGGAAACCCTGCCCCAGTACTTGAGCAGCTCCCTCTGGGCACCTGATACATTGTCCACCACGTCTTCCGTGTTGGCATCTATCCGCTCACTGCAAGCTGTCAGCTTCCCACCCTTGCTACCCAAACGTATACGATGTCGACAACCCGGCTAGGCCGCACAGGCGCACTCACATCATCTCGGTCTGTTCTGACACCATGGTTGCCAGCTGCCCAAAGATACTGCCCAGCTCCGTGATTGTCTTCTCGATGGCCTCGATGGCCTCTCCTCTCTGTTGTATGTAGGCGTTCTGAGGTTGGGCCTCCTCCATCATCAATAGCTGCTGGTCGCTCGGTATTGGGTTGAGCGAGAGCGTATCACCCCCAGGCACGGGTGTACCTGTCTTGGGCGTGCCGTACAGGGGGCTCGCGGACTGCTGTATCGGCATGGGTGCGGACGTGGACACAGAGCTGAGGAAGTTCTCCTGTCTCGACCTGCTGGCCTGTATCGTCTTTGTCCTCAGCTCGAGAGTCTCTCGGAACGAGGCCGAGACATCCGTCAGCTTTCCCTGCAGCAGCAGCACGACATTCTTGTTGTGCTCCGACTCCTGTCCCTTCTGCCCGCCCTGCTGCGATGACTTGACGACATCCTGCAGGCCGGCGATCTGCTGGTTCAGGCCCGACAGGTCCTGCTTGATGACGAAGGTGAGCTCGTTGATCTCGACGGGGTTGTCGAAGAGGGTCTTGCGGCGGGCCAGCTGCGCCAGCTTCTCCAGTTTGCCCATAGTCGCCGAGATACCCCGGCCTATGTCAGCGGCCCTGCGCGCAAAATCGGATCGTCGGGGCTGTCGGGCGCCATCTGCGTCGGCCTTCTGTGCGTCGGTGAGGAGGGATCGCCGCTGCGAGCCGACCTTGGACTGGGCCTGTCGTCGTTGTGCCTGGGCTAATATGGACTTGAACTGTAGACGTGTGCGCGTCTTGTCAGCATCATCACGTCGACGGCTGAGCCGTGCGAGTGGGAGAGGGGTGGTCAAGCAGTAGATCGCCCATACCTCTGAGGTTCGGTCCTGGATGTTGGCGACCGCCATGGCAGCGGTTGATTATGGAGAGAGTGATGTGTGTGTGTGTGCGCGCGCGTAGAGTGCTAGATGGCGACAAGAAACAGCTTCAAGGGAGCGAGTGTGTCGTCGTGCGGTTTCGAGTAAACTGAATGGTAGATGAAGCGACCTGCGCAGCTCGGGGATCGAGCGCAATTTTTCGATGCAGTGAGTGACGCGGGAGAATGACAGTCGTGGCAGTAGATGAATCCGTGCTCCGGGGTTGATGTCAAAAGGACGGTGCGAGATAGGAGGACTTGAGGATCGTAGGAATCAGGTCGGTGATTATGATAAGCCTTGGATGGGGGAGGCGGACTGGACGAAGAATCGAATTGTTGAGTAGCGAAGTGGCAAGTCGCAGCTGGCGGCCCGTGGGTTTGTTTTGCTCTCTCGCGCGCGTCGTATTATTATCAAAAAAGAGTTGGTTTAACCTTGAATTCTTGGGGTAGCGGTATTAAAGCCCAGGTTCGTCAGTGGTTGGGAATTGGGTATGCTGGTGTTGTCTGTTGTGAACGTCTAAAAAAAAGAAAAATCGAGCAATGTCTGGAATGAAGCGAAGACAAAGTGAGAGGGTAGAAGGGAACAAAGGCAGGGCAGAAAGAGACAGAGAGAGAGGCGCAGGCACAGGCACGCCAGTGGCTGGCTGCTCGCAGAGGCAACGTGGTGTCTGGGGCATGTGCTTCAGGCCTGCCAGGGTGTATCTTAGCGCCACCTCCCCAATCTGAACCCCTGAATTCGACCATGCCCCGAATGATGAGCCCCAAAGGACTTGACCATCTTGATTCTCACTCCAAGTTCCAACACTGACTTTTTTTTTTTTTTTTTGGCTGCGAGAGTGTGGATGATGGTGACTCAAATACCCATATGCCTATAAATCTTTACTTGTCTTTCTTGCACTCAATTCATGCTGCAGAAAACCTACCTACTTACGGCCCCTTATCGGATGCAGCAGGTCATACCGCCGGATTCCAGATCGTCTGATAATCCATATACCCCACGAAACATCTGGGACACAGATGAGCCGAGCTACCTGTGTTCCTTGAACCTTGGAGGCCTGGACACATGTGTATTGCGGTGCTCTCAAAGCCCTTGTCGACCTTGACTGGATCCAATCATCACATCCAAGTAGGTAAAGCCCAGCACAATATAATTCAAAAAAAAATTTGCCATCGAGGGCAGATATCAACAAAGGAAAAGTACTTGCTACTCTGGAGTTCGATTATCCCTGACATACTTTTCTGGGGCTGCGCTTGAGGAGTAGAATCCACTACTCGGCCATCCTTCTGCTCATGGACCACCTGCTGCCCTGGCGTGCCTGGTCCCCTATGGATCAGTTTGCGCCCTTGCAGAAGCCATCTCGGGAAGCATCTTGGCAGGCAGTTACTATGTACAGTGCTATTGACTATATGCATAGTACTACAGCGTGTTATGTTGTAGTGCCTCGGCTCCCTCAGGCTGGGCCCTTTCAGGCTTCGGCGGTATGGTTTCTTCCTCCTTGCAGCCGTTCTTCTGATTCAACGTCTTCTTCCGGGGATCCCCTACACGAGACGTTGAGAGAGACAAGCGCTACAAGGGTGTAGAGAAACAAAACTATTACTATGGTACATATACTATGGTGCAGCATATGTAGATGCTGTGGACTGAAGTGCATGGCGCACAATGACATAATGCCATGTGAGGACAACCGTTGTTTGTACCTGGCATGCTGAAGGATCAGCGAGATTCCACACCATGTGTGTGGCATATCACATTCGGGAATGGCTGTCCCACTATAAGGAACCGCCCTGTCGTCCTACAGCGGCATGGAGCGGCGTGAGCGGGTATTTCCTCCAGGGCATTTTATCATTCCGGTGCGCCTGGCTAGGAGAACTCTACAGGATCAAGGACCCCTTGCTCTGACCGTTACCGGAACGAGAAGAAGAAGAAGAAGAAGAAGCGCAGCCTGACAAAACAGTCCTGGAAGAAGGAAAATCTTTAGCACCGCCTCGTGGCTGCCGCAGATGGTTAAACGCTAGAAGATCGACAATGCATTTATTTCGTTAGCAGCAGCCTCCTTGCCTGTCACCTGCCTGGATACAAACTTGGCAAGCAAACCTGTTCTCCCCTACTCTGCTTCTTCTTGTGCCTCGTGCCCCGTTCAGGAATTACTGTCCTTCCCTCTTTCATTCCTGCTCGAACAACGGCATCATCCTCGGAAAGAAGCGCTGAACGATTAGGGCGGGTTCGAAGGGGCCAAGGCTACCCACTTAGCAACACGAGGGGGACTCTTCTCTTTTTTTTTTTTTTTTTTTTTTCATCCTCGCCCTCTCTCTCCCCCTCCCCTCCTCCCCGTCAGCTAATTATATCCTCCCTTGTCGTCTCCACTGGTGTGGCTCGAGTCGCCGACTCGTCGTCATCAGTGGTCTGTCTCCCTCTCTGCGCAGCCACGACCGTCTCTCACGAAACCTTCTTTTTTTTCCTTTTTTTTTTCTTTCCCCGAGGCAGAGGAAAGCACTGGATGACATATTCTTCTTATCCTTGTCATCCAGTCTGCCTCGTCTTTTTAGACCTCAACACGCAAGCCAGTTCCACGGGTCTCCTAATGAGAGAATGCTCGCCTGACGACACCACCCTGCCCGCACGTTTAGCGATTCCTTGGGGCTCGAGTGTGCATACGACACTTTCCCCCTTCCCGAACCTTCGCACACGCAGGCTATCACCAGGGTGCGCACAGCTCACAACGGTCTGCCCAACATGGAAGGCCGCTCGCCAGCGTAAGTTCAAGAGCTACCACATGAAAGCATGGGTTTACGACGCCCTCACAGACAAGCGTCTAAACTCTAACTCGCTCGTCGCACTACTACAGAACTCCCGCCAGCCCCTACACCCTTGCCAACGAGCGATTCAAGACCAACCTCAACCGGAACAAGACGCGGAAATGGATTGAGGCCAAGAAGATCGACTACGGCGGCGACGACTGGGGAGCCGAGGATGAATTTGACGAGGACGAAGAAGAACAAGAAGAAGGACAAGGAGGAGGTGCTGCTGGCGACAATGGGAGCCCCACGGAGCCCAACCCGCCCATGGGTCTGCCGCAGCAGCCCACGAGACCTGGTAGATTGGCCGGCCTGCGCTCGATCGGACAACAGGACAGCGGGAACACAACGTCTCGCTCCGGCTCCGGCGGCTCGGCGCGTAGCCTGAGGCCCAGCGAGAGGGTAGCCATGGAGAGACAAAACTCAGGAGGAGTAGGAGGAGGACAAGGACAAGGACAAGGACAAGGACAGAGGAGCGTGACAGGTCCGCCTCCGCTACACATCCACACAGGCGTCCAGTCACAACGACCTGTCCAACAGGTCGAGTCCGCCGTGTCGACATCGACATCGCCCTACTCTGCAAACATACCGCAATCGCATTACCCTCCACGCAAGAGCAGCATGGCCAGCCGGGAGAGGCCCAACCTGACTGTCGATTCCAGTATGCACCCGCCTCGAACATCCTCGCGGTCCGTATCACCAGCCAGCAGTTCGCTAGCTGCTCCGCCGCCTCCGCTGCCCAAGATCGCCAGGCCGTTGGACGCGCCACAAGGGAATGTGGAGAAGGAAGAGGTAGAAGGAGAGCGTGAGCGCGAGCCAACTATCTCTACGGTGCAGTCGAATCTTCTTCAGACCGGCAGCGAAAGCCAACAAGAAGGCGGTGGCGACGGTCATCGTCCCTCACAACCCTTGGCTACTGTTGCGGAGAGGAAGAGCGAGTATGATCTCGATGGATCCATGTCTCAACCCGGCGCGCCTTCACAGCCGACATTGCGCAGTGCGCCTGCAGACAAGGCATCTGCTGGGGCTGAGACCCAACCAGAAGCAGCACAGTCCTCACTACCAACACTGTCGCATCCGTCGACAATGGACGAGACAGTACCGCAGGAGCCCAGAAAGAGATTCTCGACGAGCCCTAAACTGCCAGACTTCAATCGCCTGTCGGGCTTTGGAAGCGACTTCTTCTCCAGCGGCGGGGGTTTCATGAACGAGACGTCGAGCAAACCACCACAGGGGTTTGTTCCGGCTGCAGATGCCACGTCGGTGCCTACAGCGACAAAAGATTCGGCCTTGGACTCTGCGTCAAAACAGCAGCAGCAGCAGCAACAGGTCCAGGAGCCTAGACAGCCCAGGCCGTTCCGACCATCGATCCCTGGCGGCTGGGTCAGCGAGACGGCGTCCGTTCCCAGCGAGATGCCCACGCCGTTCCGTGAGCAGGACAAGCCCAGCAGTGGTCTGGCCGCCTTCCAACATGCCGGAGGTGACATACCACCTATCAACAGCGAGCACAAAGAAGATGCGTCCCTCAAGCCCGCGCCCTTGAGAACGCCAACGCCTCGAAGCGTGAGTCCTACCAAGAGCGATGGCGGAAGGGGGCCCAGCAGGTCCAGCCATGTATCGGTACCGGTGTCTGATATGCCTCCCACACCTCCTCTGCGGACCACGTCAAGCCCTCTAGCGAACGTGAAAGGGCCTGCTGGGGATACTAGCAACGACGAGGACCGTGCGCCTGATGAAGACGAGGCTAGAGGCGAGACTGAGACTCGCGAGTCGTCGGAGGCGGCGATAGCACCCGATGCGCCTGCACCTCTACAACCACGGAGACGACTATCAACAGAAAAACTATCCGCTGAGGAGCAGAGGCCCCATCCCATGATTAGGGCAGAGACGATGACCACCACTACTGCGGACTCGTCGCCGCTTAAGGAGAGCGACGTCCTCCGTGATGAGATCATGCGCAGCCTCAGCCCAGTCCGTTCGTCCAATTCGAATCTGAACACGTTTCAGGCCGAGAGTGCCGCACGGGAGAGCGCATATCTCAATGATGTGTACGGGGACTACTGGACACCAGCGGATGATGCGACCAAGGAGGATCATGACAACAAGGGCGACCCTCACGAGAAGCAGGCTGGGCGCTTGGGCGTGGACAAGGACGAAGAGAAGAAGCCAATCTCTTCTACTACGGCCGAGCCTGCTGTTTCCCTTGCTAACGAGCCAGAGCCTGCCAGGCCTAATGTGGCTCGAGACCGTTTTTCATGGGAAATGGCTGGTGAAGGAGGTAATCCCAGCCCACCAACAGTGAACCCCCACCATCCCCTCCCGGAACTTCCCAAGGAGGCGTCTGGCCCTGGCTCACCCTCAGACGCCCCCCAGCTGAGCCCAGTCGACGCAGGCACCATGTCCCCTCTCATCTCCCCTGCCAGTGCTGAACTTTGGACGTGGCGATGGTGACGGTGATGATGATGATGATGATGGAGAAAATGAACCCAAGGACGGACAGGACCAACCGCACCACATCACCTCCGTCGACAGTGATGCGTCCGGTCGCGATGCGGCAGTCCTAGAGCCACAATCTCCAGTCTCCCCTGCTGGCAAAGAGGCCGTCACACCAGGACCCGCAAACCACCGCGGAAGCATGCTCTTCTCGGGGAGCGAAGAGAAGATCGTGGTCATGTCCCCCATCTCGCCGATGTCTCCCATGACCGACGTCGAGGGCGCAGTACAGCCCCTGCACGCCGACTCGCCCACCTCCGAGACAACACCTAACGACATACCTCTGCCGCGCAGTCCCTCTCCAGCCCAACAAGATGGTGGCGGCGATGCCAACAAGCCATCGTCCTCCCAGCAGCATATCGCCAGCCTCCGGCAGATCATGTCCCTTCCCACGTCCCCCGAGCGTGTATACAAGATGCTCGAGGCCCGGTCAGAACTTGCGTCCACACCCTCAGGCCTCATGGACTGGCTCGCCCAGACCCTCGCGACTCCGGAGCACGCCAACGGGGGCGCCTCATTCCTGTACGCGCCGGCGGGCGACGACGTGGCCATCTTTGCCAACAGCAGCCGCAAACCCAGGCCCAGCGGCGCGGCTGGTGGTGGTGCTAGTGGTGCTGGCGCCGGTGCTACAGCAGCAGATGGGAGTACGGGCCAGCAGCATGCGTTTAGCGGTTCGGTCAACCTGGGGTCCAGCGGGGGCGGAAGCGTGCGAATCCCGGGGGCGAGCGCGGCGCAGCTGCAGCTGGGCCACCTGATGCACGGGCAGGCGGGCACCAAGGGCAAGGAGCTGCTGCAGAGTGCCGGGAAGATGGGCAAGGGCCTGTTGAGTAAGGGAAAGAACAAGCTGAGGGAGAGGAAGGGACAGTGAGGAGGGCAGTTTCTCTTCTTCTGAGGACATATTTACATGTGGTAACTTTTGGGGGATCGGTACATTTTATTCTTAACACTTGGGCGGCCGAGGAGAGGCAGCAAACGTCGCAATTCCTCTCTGCATGACTAGCTCTACTGTCTTTTTTTCTTTCTTTTCTTTTAGTATGTCTCTTGATGGTATGGCGCGGTGCAGTGGGTGGGTGGAATGTCTGTCGGGCATATTGAAGGAGGAGTCGTCTATAACATCCAGGTCGTCTTTTATTATTACTATCATGATTCCATCTTAGGAAGAGACGCTCCCTCACCCTGGGAGCACGACGCAGCGTGCACGAGGAAACTGTTCACGGCGAGCATCTTTCCAAGAACACAAGTGCGATATGCTGGAGTACTTATTTCAGAATAAGAAATTCCCCAAGCCGCGCCACCCCAACCTGGCCTTCCACGTTTCAGGTCCTGCACGTACCTAGAGCACTACAGTATGTGACCCGATCAGCTGAAAAAAGGAGAGACACTCGGCGGGATGGGGCCGGTTCAGCCCTGTAGCGTAGCACTGTTGGTAGTCAAGGTAAAAGAAGAAAAAAATATGGTTTTCTTGGAGATTAGGGGCCCCATTCGACCCCGATATTTTTTGGGCGGATTGGGCTGGGCGAACCGTTTTTTTATCTTTATTTTTATTTCTTTGGATGCACTTTCAGGGTCCTGAGCCGAGATGTTCGCAGCGGATCCCTTGTCTATGAGCAAGAGCGATGTTGGTCCAAGGACACAGAGAGATGGGGAAAGAGCCCTCTTTGCTGCCTGCAATGCGTGCTCTTGCCCTGGGGCTCTCAAGCTGTGTCGCTACTTCCTTCTGGGGCCACACACACGTATGATACCTTCCCAACTTGAGACCAATCAACGCAAAATTTGTACCCATTGACTAACGTGTACATTAAGTACCAAAGTACCCAGTCATTTTTGATCTTCTCTTGTCTTCTTTTATTTTTACTTTCTCTTTCTTCCTCTTCCGTCAGCCATCTGCAGCTAGCCAGAGTCACACAGTCACATGTACATAGCACTGTACACCCACACGCGAAAGAAAAAGAGAAAAAAAAAGAAGAAAAACAAACAAGGCTGGCCTGGCGTTACATTCGCTAAAAGACTCACCCGCAAATGCCGGCGAATCCTTCGGGGAGGTGGTCTTCCCTCTTCAATCCAAGTCGCCCACGAGGCCGTAGGGCCCAGAAAGCATGTGTCGGACCAGGCCCCCCCCCTCTCCTCTCCCCACCCAGCTGAACAGCTCAGGAAAATTGCCACGATCCTTCGGGCGCGGGAAACACCACAGGCTGCAGAGAGCCAGTCAAGCAAGTTGTCAGTCTCCGTCCTCCACCCTCCTAGACAGCCCTCCCTCCCCTGACACCACCAAGCTTCGAAGCCCGTTCGTTCATCCTTCCTGCCCTACGCGAACTTGCTGTCATTATCATTTTGTTTCCAACAAGATACTTTGTCATCATCAGCATCATCTTTTTTTCTCTCTTCTTTTCTTCCTTCTCCTCCCCAGCCCCCCCACCTTCAGCCTCTTCACCTGCTGCCCATCACAGCACTACCTCGACAAGGGTCTAGGTTCAGTTCCCAGGTTCGGGTCGACGAGCACTGAAGGCTATACTGTTACTGTACCGTTAATTATTACTACCTGGCAGGCAGCAGGCTACTTGTTCTATATCACTCTTCTTCTCACCACTCCTCTTTCGGCCGCAGAGTTGCACCCGAACCTGCAACCTGGAAACTCTCTTGCTCACTCCGACACACACACTCTCTCTCTCCCTGTCTCCCTCTTCCCGTTTGCTGTTGGTCGTTGGTTGGGTCTCTCATCTACCCACCCACACCCCTCCCCATCGTCTCCTCGTCTCCTCGTCTCCCCCCCCCCTCTCTTTTCTCTCTCCCTTGCCTGTTCGGCTGCAGGTCCCGTGACCCAGGCCAATGCTGGCCACTCTCTTTACTCTACTTTTCTCGCTCCGGTGGTTTTAGTTCCTGTCGCCTCTTTTTTTAGCCTCAGACACGACCATGTCGTCCACCTACAACCACCTGCCACAGCGTCAACCTTCCTTTATTGGTCTCCCTCCCATCAGTCCCGGGCCCAACTTTGGCTCGGCCTTGGGCGTCTCGCCTGTCGATCTCGACCTCGACTTCAGCGTGGATGCTGATCGCGATCGTCAGCAGCCCTCCTCTACTTCTTCTTTTTCTGCGCCAGGTGCCGGCCCCACCACATTCCTGGGTGACCACCACCGCCGCCGCCTCCTCCACCGCCAACCCTACCACTGCTGCCGCTGGCTCCTCTGATCCCAACTCGTCCATTCCGAGCCATCATCGCGCCGGTTCAACCACCTCCGGCGCGTCCGCCGCCCGGTTCCCACCGCCCAGCATGATGATGAACAGCAGCAGCAGCAGTAGCAACAACAACAGTAGCAACTACTCAACCCAGCCAGGCCCATCCTCCTTCCTCCCGCCGTCGCAGGGTCACCCCATGCAGGGGCCGGGCTACACCGCTGTGCATCCATCCCAGTTGCAGCAGATGCAGATGCAGCACCAGCACCAGCAGCCCATGGGCCACCAGCCTTACCAGAACGAGGGGCTCCAGTATCCTCATCCTCCCGTTCAGAATGGCCAGCCTAGTATGACCAGCAGCCATCACTACCAACAACAACAACAACAACCACCACAACTACAACAGCTACAACAACAGCAGCAGTATGGAGGGGTCCCTGCAGGAGGACCACCCCCGGGTATGCCGTCTCCCAGCCTCATGTCTAATGGCACATTCGCCTTGCCTCCTGGCTGGAAGATGGAACAGTCTCACCTGCAGCAGCCTCTATCCCCGCGTAGACACCAGCACTCACCCAGCATCTCATCATTAAGGCAGCAGCAGCAGCAGCAGCAGCAGCAACAACAACAACAACAAGGAGAATCCTTTGAGATCGACAAGGAGACTGGTGCTGCCCTCTCCACACGCTCCGTCTCACCACCGACCCACTCCCCCGCAGATGCACGCCGTCCTGACATCCACCGTCCTTCTGGCGCTTCTCCTATGGGCGGCGAATCCTCCTCGCAAACTCTGGATGGGAGCATGAATGGGAATGGGTATGCGCCTCCCAACCCGCCCTTCGCCCAGCAAGGCGGCGCTGCCCTGGGCCGTGTCTCCACCAACGGGAGCGGCAGCCAGGGCGGGTACAGCCAGCACCAGCAGCCCGAGAGCAAGCGCAACTCGGGCATGTTCTCCAGCATCCGCAGCAGGATAGGCGGCGGCAGTGGACAGGATCACCTGCAGGGCATCACCTCCGGAGGCGCAGCAGTGAACGGGGACGGCGTGTCAGAGGCGAGCGTGCCCATTGAGGACCAGGCCAAGAGGGGACCCTCCAACCTGTTTGGTCTCCGCGGTGCCACTCCCGCCAGCGAGGGCCGCTCGAGCTACGACGCGCCTGGGCTCGCCGACCGTTCGGGCTCAGCCTTCAGCCCACCGGCAGCAGAGAAGAAGCGGAACTTCTTCTCACGGCCCGGCGGCACTCCAGGTTTCACAACGTCAGCCTCTGAGCACGGCCTGCCACGGCCTGCCACCACTGAAGGCGTCCCAGGCCCGCCGCCCATCGTCGGATTCGGGCCAGGAGGACCGAAAAAGCGGTTCTCCAAGTTCACCGGCATACTAAACCGCGACAAGCCAGAAGCCCAGCTATCCCAGCTATCCCAGCCACAGGGACACAACTTCGCGCAGGGCCCCATGGGAAGGCCATCACTAACGGGACAGCGACCTTTTCCTGGGATGATGATGCAGCAGCAGCAGATGGGCCCGCCTGGTGGGACGGCGACAGCAGCAGCCCCGATGGTGACGAGCAGCGATCCGCAGATGGGCGCATTCGGTCGACAGCGGAGCGCCACGGTCGAGTCAAGGCCCAGCGTGGCAGATCACGGCCGGAGTGCGTCAGCACAAGGGTTCATGTCACCACCACCGGCTCCAGTGTCATCATTTGCTGAGGATGACCGGGGCAGGAAGGTCACGCCGGGCAATTTCATCTCCAATATCTTTGGAAAGCGATCCGAGTCCAAGACGAGAGAACAGCAGCAGCAGCAGTTCCCATCATCACCACCAGGGTTGGGCCAGCCTCAGGGCATGATGCAGCAAGGGCAAACACCACCAAGACCAGGAAACCCTGGCCATTTCCCGTCTTTCCTGGCGCACTCGCTGGGCATGCCAGGCCAACCCCCTGTCCTCCCACCACAGGGTCAATATGCGGGCCTCGCACACCAGGTCCAACAGCAGCAGGCCCAGCAGCAACACACACCTTCTCCTCCTCAGCCTTCTTCTTCCTCTATGGGCATGCCGATTGGCCAGTACCTGAACCACCATCACCATCTGCAGGGCAATGGACCCTCTCCTGGTGTATCGCCCATCACGCAGCCTGGGAGTCCCTTCACGGCGCAACCTCAAGGGGGCATGGTGAGCAGCAGTGCGCCCAGGTCAGAACCCACGCAGTATCTTCCTCCTCACCCTCTTGCTGCCTCACAACAGCAGCAGCAGCAGCAGCAGCAGCAACAGCAACAGCAACAACAACAGCAACAACAACCACAACAACAACAACAACAACAAAACTCTTCTGTGCCGCTGCGGGCCTCGGTTCAGAGCCCACAGTCTCCTATAGGCATGGTCCAGATCGCCACGGCCATCCCTATCCGCCAGGTGGAACGATCTCCCAACTCCAACCCAAACTCTCCTGGCCTCTCGGGACACAATTCACCCGCGAGCGAGACCGGAAGGGGGAGGTCCACGTCCGTCGTCAACCAGATCGAGGTCGGAGGGCCCAGGAGGCCGATTCTCGATGCGCAGGGTCGAATCCGCTCTGGGTCCAACTCAATCCCTCAGCAGCAGCAGCAGCAGCAGCAGCAGCAGAACCAACCACAATATCCCGTGCATATCGCATCTCTTCAGGCACCGGTACGAAAGCCAGTCAACTACTCCGCTTCCTCCTCCACCTCACCTCCGAACAGTGCTCATACAGGCCTACAGGATACATCATCGTCGATCGAGGCAGAGGAGCAGCCGAGCAGCGTGGGCCAGAGCAGCCAGGACTCTCCGCACACGAGGAGGGTCTCCCAGAACATGTCTGCCATGAGCCAGAGCCAGAGCGCCTCCCAGCTGACTCCTTCCACCTCTCCTGCCCTCAGCCAGGAGCAGCCAGCCATGCCTCCCAACGTACCTCCCAAGAACCACGAGGGTCTGCCGGGAACCCCAGGAGGAGGAGCGGGCTATCGAGACATGGTTGAAGAGCAGCAGCAGCAGCAGCACCCAAATCAGGGACACCCTGCACTGGTCACCCAGCAGCAGCCGTCCGTCTACAGACCGTCAGCACCACAGATGACCGCTACTGCAGCTCCTGTTCAGCCATCCGTACAGCCTCCAGCGGCGTGGGGCGTGGCGCGAGGCCTACCTCCACCAGCCCAGAATGGCCCCGAACAGCCGAGACCCAGCCAGGAACCATTGACCTCCTCCTCTTCTTACGCCATGCAGGGCCGCTCTCCCTATGAGACGACCATCATGGCCTCGCCACCTCAGGAGCAGGTTGCCGATAAGGAGGGCACCTTTGCCAGGATGCTCAAGACGAGCAAGACCTTTGTGCAGGATAAGACGTCCTCCAACAGCAGCAGCGACAACACGAGGCTCAGGGGCGACAAGGAGAGTAGGAGTGCCAAGATCCTGGGGGCCTTCACCAAGAAGTCCAAGCAGCAGCAGCATCAACAACAGCGAGACGTCGCGAGTCCGTCACCACCCGGCGGTCCTCAGTACGGTCCCAAGTACCCTGCGTCCTCCATCACGACCACGACCGCCACCACCACGACCACTACCACCCAGTCAAATCCTCCTTCGATTATGCGGCAGCAGACACAGCCCATGGCGCCAGAGCCACAGATTGTGACACAGGGCCTGCAGCAGATGCCATCCAAGGCGCAGCAGCTCCTAGGCCAGCCCCCGAACTCTATGTACCAAGCTCCTCCGGGCCAACCACCGCCCAAGGCCCGCCCGGACAACGAGAGGGCCAGCTCGCAGCCGTATCTCAACTACCAGGACGAGAGGCAGACGCCTGACAAGACGCCCCCGCCCCTGAACCCTGACCAGATCCAGCGCGTGCACGCTCAGCCTCCTCAGCCTCCTTCGCAGACTGCCACCGCGCAACCGTCCTCACAGACCTCTCAGGGCTCTCAGGTGCCTTCTGGACGGCCTTCGATAAGTTCGATACCATCATCCAGTCACGGCCCACCGCCACAGCAGCTACACCAGCAGCAGCAGCGGCGTGAGCAGCAGCCATCTGTGCAACAGCAGGCATATCACCCGATGGCTAGCATTGCGCAGGCCTCGATCAGAGCGAGGAATCTGAAACAGCAGATCATGCCTACCGCCGCCGCCGAACCTCGATACGACCAGGTGCCCATCCCCCAAGGTTATGCTACTGTCTATGGGGCTCAGTCCAGGAATCCTGCGCCGGCGGTGCCACAGCAATACGCTCAGCCATTCTCAGGTATGCCAGGCATGCCCTATCAGGCTCCCCCCGCAACAGTGGATGCATCACTCCGGCATGATGCCGGGAATGGTTCCAGGCCACGTGCCTTCTCCTGCTGCTGCGGGCCTACCACCTCACATGATCCAGGGAGCGTACCAGCAGTATCCTCCGCAGATGCAGCAAGGGACACCACAGCCAATGATGACGGCGCCATACCCGTCGCCTTACCCGTCGCCTCAGCAGTATATGCCAGCGCAGAATACCACCCCTCCGCCACAGATGCAAGGACAAGTGCTTCCACAACAAAGCGTGCCGATAATGATGCAGCAGCAGCAGCAGCAACAGCCGATGCAGCATCCGATGCAACAGCCCGTGCAACAGACACACTGGCAGGAACCCGCCACAGCCCCCATTCCTGGACACGTTCAGCAGGTTTCGCCACCTCCTCAGCAGACCGCCACGCCTTCTCAACAGCAAGCGCCTGTGTCCTCGGAACCTGTACAGCCCACGCCGGCCAGAGACGTGCCTTCAGCCACGCAGACTGAGCAACAATTCTCTGTCATGTCTGATCCCGTGCATGCCCCTCCACCACAAGACAAGGGGGGACAGCATCAGATCCACCAGCCAGCGCCTATCAAGCCGCAGCTTAGCCCAGCGCCCAACCAGTCAGCACCTCCGAGCACATTCACAACCAGCGCCACTCCCGAACAGAGCCAACTCCAGCCTCCTACCCAAGGGGCCAACGGTGACCTCATGCCCCAGCGGCAGATTAGTGCCGCCAGCCAGGTCTCGTCTCTGACCACCGAGGCCGCCACAAGCAAGGGATCTCCAGCAGCAGACCCGCAGAGAGTCCAAGTCGTCCGGCCTGCCGCCCACTCCCCAGAGCCTGTCCCGGAGGAGCAGTCCGAGAGCCCTGTCCTCCAGAGGGTGACGCTCAGGGATGAGCCCATGCCCAAGGTAGACACGCCGGTGACTGCCACTCCGGCTGGGGACGACGACATCTACGGCGCGACGCCGAGACAATCCGCAAAGCTGTCCTCGCCTGTGACCGTCACCACCACCACGGAGCAGAAGCCTGCCGAGCACGTCATTTACTCTGGGCCAGCACAGGAGTCCACTTCCGAGCCCGACTCCAAGTTCGCAGGCATGCCGGCCAACAAGGCCATCGCCGAACCCAGCAAGCCAGAACTCAAGGTGCAGCCGCCGCCTCAGCAGCAGCAGCAAGATTTCACGGTCGAATCGCCACCCGTGCTCGCCACGCCGCCGCCGCCGCCGCCGCCGCAGCAGGAGCAGCAGGAGCAGCATCAGGAGCAGGAGCAGCAGCAGCCCACCACCACCACCACCCCCGGGTCAGCCGCGCCCTCGATCTCACCAGCGCCCCTTGCCACGTCGAAGTCGACCCTGCCCGAGGATGAGCCGCCCTCGCCCACCGACTCTGAGCTCCACCGGACCGACGAGGGGGCCAAGGAGGGAGGAGATGCCACCCGCGAGGGAGATGCGGCGGGCGCCACAGTCACTGTCAACGGCAAGCCTGTGCAGAGCTCGGCGGAGATTTTTGAGGAGCACAAGCGCAGGCAGCTCGTCCGGGACATGGAGGAGAAGATCGCGCTGATGCCGACTGAGGACGAGATGCTGGAGCCGCCCAAGAAGAAGAATGAGGATATTCCGATGATGAGCGCGACGAGCTACCCAGGCCAGGAGTGGAACCCTTATGGCGAGGGGTTCGAGGACGACGATGAATAGTGGAAGCGGATGATTGAGTGGCGGGTGTTCCTTTCCTTTTCGTTTCTCCTGTCACAGGTTTATTGAAAAAATGTAGAATCTTTTTTCTTTTTTTTTTCTTTCTCTCTGGGTTTAATTTCTGAGGTTGTTTAGACGAGGTCCAGGCTGTTTTGATCAGAGCCACTCACTGGTTTCTTTTGTCCAGCATGCGAGCCGTGCTCATATTTCCTTGCATCTTTACAAAATTTCTCAACTGTTTACACAAGCTTGTGTTACAGCCACAGCATTATTTAGGCCTACGTGGTGCTCCTTCCCTGAGATGGTGCTCCTTCCATATAATTACTTTGTGTACCATCTTCAAGTCAAGCAGTAGCGACTCACTAGCCTGTGCATGTCTGGAAGGTACCTGCCTGCCTTGTCTACATGGATGGCAGGCCTTTCTTTATTCACCCTGCGTCATATTCTTCCTCGTGTCTTGGCAGGCCAACATACAAAATAAATAAAATGGAAAAAAACATATATTATATCCAACCCACACCGAGACCAACCAGCATGCTCCACACCCAGTCTCTGTGTCGGTGATAGGGTCCGCCAATACGAAATAAAATTACAGGCTCAGCAGAGCCTCAGGGCGTATGAGTCCGCCTTGATCTTCGGCCGGGCGGGATACAAGAGACCGGCTAAATCGGGATAAAATCGAACCTGTGTCCGGGCATTTTGTTGCGAATCAGCCTTAAATGGAATGTCGGGCCCCACCAAGAAAGAACTACATAAAAGGTTAATCGAGAGTCAGTCTCTCGCTGATAGTCGTCTTGGCTGGAGACCGAGGTTGCGAGTAATTCGCAGATACAAGAGCCTCCGCAGGCACATCCAGCGGGCGTTTCCAGCCTAGAAAGCCTACTTACCGACCCTTCTTCCCTCTCTCTCTCTCTCTCTCTTTTCTCCCACGTCAAACTCTCACCTACTTTGCCGAAAAGAAGAAGAAAAAAGAAGATGCCTCCACTCATCACCCACATCTACACGGCCGACCCCTCGGCCCACGTCTTCAATGGCAAGATTTACATCTATCCCTCGCACGACCGCGAGACAGACATCCAGTTCAACGATAATGGCGACCAGTACGACATGAATGACTACCACGTCTTCAGCCTCGACTCGCTGGAGAGAAAGGACGACCCCACCACCGCGGCAGCGGCGGCCGGGGGTGAGGTCACAGACCACGGCGTCGCGCTCAAGGCAGAGGACGTCCCGTGGGTGAGCAAGCAGCTCTGGGCTCCAGACGCGGCGTACTGTGCGGCCACGGGCGAGTACGTCCTCTTCTTCCCGGCGCGGGACAAGAAGGGCATCTTTCGTATCGGTATCGCCACGGCGGACCGGCCTGAGGGCCTTTTAAGCCTGAGGAGAGCTATATCCCTGGGTCGTACAGCATTGACCCTGCTGTGCTGGTGGATGATGACGGCGGCGAGGGAGAGCAGGACCACCCGTCGGCCTACTTGTACTTTGGCGGGCTGTGGGGCGGACAGCTGCAGTGCTACCAAAAGGGCGGCGACAACACCTTCGACGAGACCTGGACCGGGCCCAAAGAGCCATCAGGCACTGGTGTGGTCGCCATGGGCCCGCGCGTGGCGAAGCTGAACAGCAACTTCAGAACGCTGGCGGCTGCCGCGCAGGAGGTCAAGATCCTAGACCCAGCTACGGGCCAGCCCATCGCGGCAGACGACCACGCACGGCGGTTCTTCGAGGCCGCGTGGTGTCACAAGCGGGCTGGGCGGTACTACTTCAGCTACAGCACGGGGGACACGCACTACCTGGCGTATGCGATTGGCGATAGTCCCATGGGCCCCTTTACGTATGCTGGACGGATTCTGGAGCCTGTTCTAGGGTGGACTACACATCATTCTGTTGTCGAGTTTCCTTCTGGGAGCGATCGGTGGTGGCTCTTCTACCACGACTGCGAGCTGAGCGGCGGGGTGGACCACCTGAGGAGTGTGAAGGTCAAGGAGATCTTTCATGATCAGGGAGGGCAGGATTGTGGCTGAGAAGCCGGTGGCCTGAGGCTAGCTAGATCGCAAGCTGAGCAGGCAGGTGGACGGTCTGATGTAGTAGTGCCCATGCCTATCCCAGAATCTTTGCATTTTTCTGGTCGCTCCTGTTAGATCTCCTTCATCTGCAAATGCAATTCTTCATCCTTCTTCCCTCTTCAAATAATTCCCATTAAGACTGAGTGTGATACAAAGTTTGATCATGTTGTTCCGAGACAGGCTGTAGTCTGTCTTTGAAAAAAAGATGATGTACAGCAGTGTAGTGACTGCTGATGACCTGGGGGATCGAGTCATCAGCACTGGCTTTCATGAAGTCTGTATAACTATGAGAGTAGCAAAATCTGTTTAAAAGTTAGCAATGGCTCCTTTTATTGGTAACTTCAACTCTCAGTATGGACAAGAGCTGGTGAGATCGTCTAGTGAGGGGCTGCGGTTCCAGGCCAGGTTCTGATGCTAACTAAGTCGAGAAGGGTGATGATGAGGATGAGGAGAAGGGTATGGTAAGTAGATTGGTACTTGCTATTGTGAGGGGCTACATCATTTGTTTTGTCAATGGTGAGCTTGTCGAAAGAGGTGTTGGAGGGACAACTTACCTCAATTTCTGGTAGAGTAGGGGAGAGAGGCTGCAAGGCCTGTGTCAGAACTCACAGCAAGGCTGCAGGCAACTTGAGGAATACTGCTGAAGAGAGCCCCCTACCCTCCACATACCCACTCCAAAAAAGAAAAGAAAAGGATCTACTGTTTGTATATTACTTCAGGACTTGATTGAGACTCACTGCGTTGGGGGAAAAAAGGTCCAAAAAGGACTTATAAATGCCTGGGATATTACACGCGCCTGGATTTGAACCAGGGTCATCTAAACTTACTCAACAGCCAGTAATCTAGACACTGAAATTCAGAGTAGACATGCCAACCAACTGCACCACACGTGTAAGTGATCTGTATGCCATGTTGACATTTCTTCTAGCTTATATGTGACAGCCACCGCGCGTCTGCCGGTCTACACGTTTACGCGTCCACGCGTCTACACGTCCACACCTGTAGTGTATTTGCAACTGGACTCGTACAACAAGGCAATTAGTTACATTTACGACCAAGACCACAGCAGCAAACCATCTCTTGCTTATATTGATTCAAGTTTACACAGCCAGACTCAGAGAGCAATCCTGCTTCTTTCCAAATTCGAATCTTCAACCAAGAAGGCTGGTCAAGGTAAAGATGGGCCAAGGCCGTCATCGTGTTCCTGCTTGGGGGCATACTCATAGCCACTATGGGACTATGGTCTTGGACCTGAGCATTAACGTACTTGAAACACGTGTAGGTCTTGGGAATGCAATTAAATTCGAGCCAAAGGCCCTTGGGCGTTCAAAATATGGTATCGCAATGTCAATAATCGTCAATAATCCTGTATGCCAGTCTCGCCCAGCAGTACTCTTTTCTCTCTTAGGCCTTCCCTGCTGCCCCGATACCTGGGCTGCATCAGCCATCTCATCATCGCCCTCGTCTCCCTCGCTATCATCTGCCCACTCCGGCTCTTCTTCATCGAAATACGCCTCCTCCCTATCCCTGTCCTCCATCGAGTCCAGCTCCTCGTCCTTATCGACCCTATTGTAGTCAAATTCCTCGTCCCCGCCCGCGACGAATCTCTCCCGCAAGAAGCCCTCCCAAGCCGTGCGGCCTTCTTCCTTAGTTTCTGGCTTCTCTGCAAGGTCCGAGTCTATGTTGAAGTTATTATTGGTAGCTCTTAGACCTGGTCCTCGTGATGACGATCCATTAGACACAGTTCGAGGGACCTCATCACCCGTGTACGATGAGGCGAGCCTTTTGAGGCGCGCTTCGCCGCGCAGCAGGGATGACTCAAGGGTCCTGCCCCAGCCCTTGGAGCGGCCTTCGATCTCGCGCTCCGTAGGGCTTTGAAACCGCCGCACAAATTTGTCGTAGAGGTCGGGATCTGTAGTTCTCATCAGCACTGGGTCTGGTCCAAGACAACATGAAGGTTTGTCTGTGTGAACGGAGGGGTCCCAGGAGGAGCCAAGTGCCCTCTCATGAGATAGGGCTGGCCTCACCTGCGAACTCGTGCTCAGGGTTGGAGAAATATTTGGGATTCTGCTCAAGGTACTCCCGTCGCCTGTTCTGGACTCGGATCTTTGCCGCTTGTGCTGGTGACTTGGGTGGTCTTGGCCGTGGCCTTGAGAAGGAGTTGGGTGTGGCTGGAGCCGAGTCTGAGATGGCTAGATTCTCCATTGTTACTCGAAAGGCCGTCGTTGATCGCTGACTGAAGAAAGCTGGCGCGCGAGGAGCGCGCTTGCGCGTACAGCAGACGTGGAGTGGCGCAATCTGAGGCAGTCGCAAGATTGGAGTCTGTACCTAGGGAGTGCTCAGTGGATAGGCGCTATTTTGATATGAGTTGATGGTAAACTGCTCTATATACGATATGGGAACCGTGAAGATGAGATCGCTCAGCGGCAAAGCGTTGCTGTGAGAATGTGAACGAAGAGGCGAAAACGGGCTGACGTTGAGCTTTTGCTGCCAGCCTAAATGAACCCGCCATTGCGGGGCCCAAAGATACCGCGGCCCGGCCCGCTCGTGCTGCAGTGGGACCTCCAAGGAAACAAGCACATCGATCTCGATGTTTACCTGTCGGTGCAACAGTCCTGTCATGACTGATTCCAACATCCAGCTCACCATACATGTGCAAGCCCAGACCTCGCAACAGGGTTCGAGCTCGAATGCTGACCCCGCTTTTGGAATAGTTTTGTGGACTTCTGAACAGCAGTGAATACCACAAAATGCAAACTCAACATTGGTCAATTTGCACACAAAATAAATGAAACAGATCACTAGATCAATATTTGCAGAAGTGCACATGATACTCATTCAGGATCCTAGAGCCTGAATTACTTCGGATAAGGGTTTTCCCTTCTTCTCAGATCTCTTATAGCAAATCGCTTTATAACTGCTTGCATCCTTTTCATACTTTATTCTAGCTTAAACCTTTTCCATACAGTTGACCAGCTTCTATACAAGTTTCACCACATGGGTCAAGATAGTATAGAGCAATTAATTTTATTGCTGCAAACACCCTAGAAAATTCGAGTTCTCTAGCTCTTGAAACCCAATTGCCATCCAAAGCGACCTTACACCTGGAACATCCCGAATTCGAACTTCTCAGAGGTCCTGAAAGACTCTTCCAACTCCCATGGCATGTGCTCTATCCTATGAAGAGTCCATAAAAAAGCTGTCCCCTCTTAATATTCCCGCAGGCTTGGGCTGAAACCCGTTTAGAAGATCTCGAGTCGGCTGTCCGGACGGCGCCCCCGCTGCAGGTGCTGCGGCCAGTCCTGCATCTGTTCCCACTCCGGCGAATAGTCCACCTAGAGGGCTGGCTGCCGAGCCGGTCGGGGTCGCAATGGTGTCTGCACCGACGGCGCCGCTCCTGCTGTATATTCTGTTCGAGTTGTTCCGATGTCAGCGAGATGTTTTCGCCCCGATACTGATCTATCCATGCCTCTGACTGACCGAGTGAGCTGCCCTGCGGCTTTTTGGCAGTCGCCACCTCCCTGTGATCGAAAGTTAGCCCGCAAACGACTCGCCGGCTTCATAGCCCTCTCGACCTGTAGATCGCATACCGAGAGGATGCAGTCATCTGCGTCGAAACAGGTAGCGCCTGCTGCTTCAGCTTGGGGCGCAGCCACTGCGTATCCGAAGCATATCGCTGACAGGATGATGAGGAATCGCATTGTGTTAGAAGAAGCAATGGCTTATAAACCTCGCCTCTCGTTGCAGGCTTTAAAAAAAGAATATGAGGAAGGCTGGAGAATACTTGGTTGATAATTTATACTCCACGTCAATGAGCCTCACTTTGAAGTACTGCCGGCTTTTATGCTCTCAGCACAAGATGCTCATGCCTGCGTCTCTTTTTAAGTTATGTTGCGCCTCTATTGCCAGCCTTTCTACATGATCATGATGTTCCGCTTTGTCTTCCACGTCTCGTAATTTGAGATGGCTGTTTGACCCGGCTGGCGAAGGACTTGGCATTTCAAAGTGGCCGCTCAAGTGGTCCATCTCAACTTGCCACTGGCGAATATATGAAGCTAGGATAGCGAAATCTTGTAGGAATGACCTTTTTGAGGTGCTGTGAGCCAGGGAAAATGTAGGTCAATGTTTGAAAGCTGGGACTCCAGCACTGAAACGGCCTCGGTCGCTGCCGGGCACGTCCACGTCTCACAATCTGCAGACAGCGGCGGGAAGTACTATAGACACTGGACGAAAAACGTCACATTCCGTCTTGGCAGGCCCCCCAAAATGTACCAATCCCATCGCAGCCTCGGCTGATACTATAATGCAGAATCAGAATCGGAAGAGAAACATGGGCAGATCTCTTGATGAAATTCTAACAATCGATCATTCTCCAAGAGGCTCTCATCTGTCTTTTATGTTGTGTGCTTCCAACATATTTCAAGGCGAAGAGGGACTGCTTATTTCTTCTCGTGTTCATTGGTGGTTGTTTTAGCTATAAAGGTCAAAAATGTCTCCAGTAGTCTCGTTTAACAAGCCGTTCCTCTATAGGATCAGAAAGGGCATCGAGTCAGTGATATGCTCTAAAGGCTCGACAACCACTTGCCCAAGTCATTTTCTAGCACCCTCTCCCTTCTCCTATCGTGAAACTAGATAAGATGCAAGAGTCTATGATAGATTGGAGCTATAAGAATCCCACCAAGCGAGGCTCCGCATCCTTCAAACGTATACTGATGCGACTTTATCCAACTTCAATAATAAGGGACCACCGGCTCCCGCTGTGTGCCCGTCTCCGCACTCATATTAGTCGACTAATACTGCACTCCACAAATGCCTCACTCCCTTCCAAGGTCGTGATGTAAGACGGACAGGATACAACCTGGTCATTCCGTATTAGTCTCCCCAAAAACACTCAACCCGTCATCGCACGATCTCGGATTACCTCCGGATCTATTGAATTCTAGGCATCAGAATTCCCGCCAGCGCACCTGATGCTGCGTCTCTTTTTGCATCTCTCTTCTTGTGTGCAATGCGAGAAGCCAGTGTGGTATAAGTAGTGGCTCGTAAGTCGCTCTCGGGCTCACGCTCTCGCCCATATTCATTTTCTGAGAGACTCGTGCGGGGTCCCAGGCTCCCAGCAGACCTTCCATCGTGCCATGCGCCCTCACTGCGTCAACTACGTACCGTATTTATGGCATACAATCATGCGAAGATGAATCACTGTTCCTCTTCCTCCTCAGACAGGCCCATGATAGGCCCAGAGGCTGCACACAACGGACCAGCAGTCACAGCTGCACCCCCGGCCGACGAGCTGCCTTCGTATTCCAAGGCCATCATCGAGGGAGCCTCGCCACCAACACTACCACCATCGTTACCCACAACAACAGCCTCGCCAGCCACCAGAGACGAGGCCAACAGACGGTCCTCCCTCCTAGATGACTTCGACCTCACTACCTGCTCCTCTGTGCCCACCGCCGCTGTCGCCAGCGCGTCCTCGCCACCCTCCTACACCCGCTATGATCCCACGGCACGGTCATACATTCTGCGGCCCCCCGTGATCTACTCGTGCCCTGCTGTCCCTCCTTCCTCATCGTCACCCTCCTCTGGTCACTCCCCATCTCCCCCCTCACCAGCGGCCTGCATACCACATCGCCTCCCTCCGCCTGCACGCCATCGCCATCGCTCCCCTGACGCCCTCAGACGCACGCCTCATCTCGCTCAAGGGAGGGCCCCACGTCCTCGACGCCCTGGGCCGGCGCTCACGCGCGGTCCCCTTTGACCAAGACACGGCGCTGTACCGCTCCGCACGGAGCGGCGGCGTGGCAGTGGGCCTCCCCAGCCTGGAAATCGAGCCGCTGAAGGCCCCGCCGCGGACGCTGGCCGGGCGGATCAGGCTCGAGGGGGGTGGAAGGGGACCCGGAACGTTCTGGCGCGAGACCAGGAGGAGGGCCGTGCGGGCGGAAAAAGAGAGGGCGGAGGACGAGCGGCGCATGAACAGGTATGGGTGGAAGCCTGTGAGGGAGTGGGATCGGAAGAGGCTATTTGTCGTCGACAAGAGGCTGGCAATGATGAGAGGGGGCGGAGGGTATGAGTGGAGGGATGGCGAGGGCAAGATTATTGCGCTCGAGAGTATCGATAATGATAATGAGGATGGATCTTTTCGCTTGGATCTTGTCGCGGAGCCAGAGCTGGAATGCGAGACGGTGGATGGTGACACGAGCAGGTCCAGGACGGAGGACATGAGGACACAGGTTGGGAGGGAGGCTTTGATCACCTGTTGGGTGAGCAGGATATGGGCTTCAGGAAGCATATCTTTGGATACATGAAAACTAGCCAGATCCAAGACAGAGGCAGACCTAGCCAGAGGGTGCTTGCTTGTGCATTCTCAGAATATTAATTATCAGTGTACTCTTCCAATCTAGACAATTTGAATCAGTTCTTATGGCAGCTAATGCCCTATCACTTAAAAATCATTAATCATAGAGAGGGCTTTCCCAGGAGAACTCCAGACCAGCTTAGACAAGTACCTAGTCAGTTATATGTTATTGTATATGACCTGCTACTATATAGCAAGTATATTATACATCGTATGTAACATGACTTCCAATCTCCTCACATCCAACCGCCGTCAAGTTATTAGACTCCTCCCTTGCGGCGTGCATCTTATCTGTCTACTTACTTTAGAAGTATCTAGTGTACTATTTCCAACTCCTTCCTCCTAGCTATGAATGAAGAGGTGACATAACACCTCCTCCTTGCAAGAGACTCTACCCAATCGTCTCGACATATCGTATTCGCGTGAGAATTATGGTGATTACAAATGACAGCCGCCGTTCGCCACCGCTCGTTCGAACAATCAGTCTGAATTACAGAAGTGGCCTTCAACTCCAATCTCACAGTTGTCTGGTCGGGTCTGATCCGTCTCATCCATTCTCGTCAGGGGGTCGTGCGCGAGCGCACCCAAAGGAGCTCGAATCAAAGAGCCAGGAAATAAATAGAGACAAGAGAAAAAGAAGAAAGAAGAGGAGTAGAAAAAAAAAATAACAAGCGAGTGAATCAAGCCGTCGCCGACACGGCCTGCGTCGACAGCCTGGTCTTCTTGACCTTGGCCTTTTGCACCGTCTTGGCCTTATCATCCGTAACCGGCGAGAAGTCCTTCCACTTGCGCCAGCCGTCGAAGTCAATGAGTGCCTGCATGCATCCCCACTCCATGACCTTGCGCTCAAGCCAGACGAAGTTTACAGGCTATCGTTTGTCACGTCAGTACCATCATCACGTGGATTTGTCCCACGCAAGAAAGAAAAAACAGATAAAAAAGAAACAGAAGAGATCAAAGGGGGCGTAGGGAGCACTCACCTTGGTCAGAAAGTCATTGCACCCGGCCGCCAGCGCCTCGTGTCGATCGCTCTGCAGCGAGGGAGGCCGTGAGCGCCACGATGATGACAGGGCTCTTGAACAGTTCCATGTTCCCCAGCCTGTCCTTCTCATCAGGCTCGCCCTTGAGCTCCTCGGGCGCGGTGGACGCCGCCGAGCTGAAGACGCCGATGGAGTTGACCCTCTCCAGCCTGCGGATCTCCCGCGTGGCGTCCAGGCCGCTCATGACGGGGAGCTGGATGTCCATGAGCACGAGGTGGAAGCCCCCGTCGCGCCACTTGTTCACAGCATCCCGGCCGTTCATGGCGGTGCTCCAGCGGACCTTGAGCCTCTTGACAAAGGCCTCGAGCAGCTTGAGGTTGATGATGTTGTCCTCCACGATGAGCACGTTAATGGGAGGGACGGTGCCGTTGAGCATCCCCTTGGGCAGCGAAGGGTGGTCCGCGTTCTTCTTCTTCTTAGGCTTGGCGGAGGGCCTCGGGCTCGCAACCCGCGGCGGAGGGGTGGCGATGCGCTGGGGTACAACGCTGGCCCCTTCAGCCGCCGCGGGCGGTGTTGGCAAAGGGGGCGGCTGGGGTCCGCCGGGGCCCTGTGGTTGATCTGATGCTTCCGAGTGAGTCCTTGAGCGCGTTCTGACGTGGGTGTGGATGGGCTGCGTACCGTGTGGAGCTGCTGCTGCTGCTGCTGCCGCTGCCGCCGCCGCCGCCCCCGTAGCAATCGAGGGCTGGTGCGCGACGCCCGTGGCCAGGTTGATCAGTGTCGGCGACGAGGTGTGCTGTCTCCCCAGGCGCGGCCTCTCGGGTCGTTCCCTGTAGTTCCGCGCGCGCGAGCTTCCTGGGGACGGTATCTGGGGAATCTGGCCGGTGGCGAGCACGGAGATGGCGTGGGGGTGTGACGGACCGTTGGTCGGCGCAGTGACGGTCACGGGGAGCGCCGACACAGCTCCAGGACCAAAGTAGTCATTGGCCGTCTCGGGCGGGCGCGGGTCCTCCACGTAGTACTGCACATGAGGGGCGTGCGGCGGGCCGGCTCGCGGGGAGGCCCGGGGTGTCCGCCGCTGGGGCACGTCTATGATGAGGGCGTCGTCGATGGTCTGTCCGCTGGGAAAGTACGCGTCGAGGGTCCTGGCCATGGGCTCCTCGGGCCCGAGGATGCGCTCCTGCTGGTTCCCGCCGGGCCTGATGCGGATGGTGAGGTCGGGCGAGTCGAACTGGCGGCCGAGGGAGTTGGCGTACTTGCGCAGGATCATATCGCGCACATCGTCCACCACGTCGTCCTCGTTGATGGTGACCAGTGTTGCCGAGGCTCCTGGCCTCTTGACCCAGATCTTGCGCGTCACCATGTTGCCGCTGATGGGGATCAGCTGCTCGGGGTTCAGGCTGCTGGGGTCCTCGGTCTGGGAGCCTCGCAGTAGGGTCTGGATGAGGGTCGACTGTCGGCTGGAGAGGAGGGACTGCCGGCGCAGAGGCGGCTGCGGTCGGATCGGCGAGGGCACAGGGAGGGGCACGGGCGCGGCTGCGGCTGCTGCTGTCGTGGAGTAGCGGCCGAGAGGAGACGAGGGGGCAGTCGTGGAGCTCACGTTACCGTAGGCGGCGCCGGGCGAGAGGCTGGCAGCCGGCGGCGGGCCAAACGAGGCCGTAGGAAGAGGGATGTGGAGTGGGCGGCCGGGTGTCAAGGTGCCCAGCTTGGGAGTGCGAGGACGGACAGGCTCCGAGGGCCTGGGCGGCCCCTGCTGCTTCTTTGGCGATGCGGTCGTCGTCGTGGTCGTGACGATGGAGAGGGTGGGAGACGGGACGATAGGGGTTCTCGGTGGGTCGACAGTCTCGTGCAGCAGCAGCTGGTGGTGCTCCTGTTGAGGCTGTTGCTGCTGGTGGTGTTGAGGATCTTGGTGTGGCTGTGGCTGTGGATGTCGATCCTGCACGGGCTGGTCCATGTCTGGAGACGGCTGCTCGTGGATGCTGGAGAGCTTGCGTGTTGAAGACGGGTGCAGATCATTACCGGACGTGTCGCTAGCTTTTGACGCTCCTGAGGCAGCCGGGGTGTTGCTTGCGGTCGAGCTCGGCGGTGTCGGGCGCGCTAGGCCCGCTGGGTCCTCGGCCGCGCTGGGCCCTGTAGCGTCTGTAACAGTAGCCGTAGCAGCACCCGTAGCGCCTGTAGCGCCTGTAGCTGCTACTGCCATAGGCGTCGTGGTGGTGCTGGTGGTAGCGGCGGTGGTGGTTGTTGCCGCGGCTGCTGCTGGCAGGTGAGCAGCTTGGTCGTTCACGTCCACGTCCGCGTCCACACCCACGCCATCGGCGGCGGTCATACGATCACAGGAGGCCTCGGCGCCAGATGAGATGTCGGCAGCACCTTGCGTATCGTGGTGGTCAGGTGGTTGTTCAGAGGAAGCTGGTCTGGGGTGATGACACTGACGGTGGTGATGATGGCCATCCTCATCCTCATCAAGATCACCACTGTCATGTCTCGTACCCTCGTCGCCTGCCCGTGCTACCACGCCAGCGGCCCCGTTGGCCCCCTTGGCTGCCTTCTCACCCTCCTCACCCTCTCCTCCTCGGACCTGCCCAGCCGTCTCCCTCCTCCGCAGGCAGGCTGCGAATCAGAGCGGCCCTCAGCCGAGTCGTCGGCCGCTGAGGTGTGTGGGCCTCCTGCTCGTGACCTCGCATCGGCTTCGCCCTCGTTCACGTGATCGGCCTCATAGTTGTGGCTCTGGGACGAGCTTGGGCGATACACGCTGCTGCTTGATCTGCTGAGCCGTGAGGGCAGGCCAGGCATGGCAGAGTGCCGCCTCTTGAACTTGGCCCTAATCTTGGCCGCGAACTCAGCCATGCTACGTATCGCCGTCGTGCCGGCTCCGAGGAGCACGAGCACAGGCTCGAGCAGTCGGGGGTTTGGCTGGCTGGCTGGCCGGCCAAGTCGCTCTCGGGGACCCAGGTGGGGTTGCTAGTGGTGGTGGTGAAACTGCTGGTTGCTGCTGCTAATCCATGAGGGCGGGTTGAGGTGAGAGGTGAGGCCTGTTTGGGCCAGAAGAGGCAAGGAGAGGGGGTTTGTTGTTTATCTTTGCTTTTTTTTTTTTCTCTCTAAAAAGAAAGGACCGGACGGAGATAACCTCCAGCGCAGAGTCGATGGATATAAAAACCCGCCCGTACCGCGGTCGATTTAGGAAAGACAAAAACAAAAAGACCAGAAAAGGAAAAAGAAAAAAAACGACGAGAACAGAATATGACAGATAAGATATGTTTGGTATGCCGCCCTTGACGAGGCAAGACAGACAGACAAGCCCAACGGTTGTCCAACCCCCCCCCCCCCCCTTCAAAGAAGGCGACGGGTAGCGACGCGTAAGGTTCAGGATGGTAACGGGACTGGCACTGGCGGGTGCTGCAGATGCAGCGACACTGCAGCACCCTCGGCCCAATCGCGACCCAAGAGACGACACCCTGCTGCTGTTGTCTGGTGCTGGAGCGCTGCTGTCAAACGTCCCCATCCCCTGTAGAGGTTGGGCGCTGGACCGCTAAACCCGCTGGAACCCCCTATGCATCCACGTAGGCACGCCGCCACCACTGCGGAGTAATTGGGTAGCCACGACGGCCCCAGGCGAGCCTAGACCCCTTCTAGACTGGCCTCTCTGGCATCGTTACAGGGGGTATCCCACCGGCCAAGGCCCGTTTCTCGTCTCTGCATTGCTCTTCATTTCTGCCGAGATCGAGATCCAAGAGCCTTTGTACACGTCGCCGCCGCCGCCACCACCACCTCCATCTCGGAACATTCTCATGTCCGAAATGAGAAGGAAGAAAAAAATAAATGAGGAAGGAAAGAAGAGGGAGGGGGAAAGGGGTGGGCTTGATTTCAGGTTTTCACAGCGCTACTATGATTGTGAAATAAGAGAACACGGGAATTATGACGACCTGTAATCTGCAGAGGAACGGTTTCCAAGCAGCACATAATCTATCCCTTAAGATTCCTAGCCACCTCCAAATCTGCTCGTCACCAACTCTCCCTTGCCCCAGCTTGTTTTTAGAGAGTAGATAGCATGACCAAGAATCACGATTCAGGCTGCCTTTGATCCTTCTATGAGCTACACTGACTAGACAAGTTACCTAGTCATTAGGCTCTCCTGGATTCTATCTTCATCTCAAGGTCCCCCTCCCCTCTACAGATTCTGAGGCTGTACAGAGAGACCACGGGCGGGTGGAAGAAGAGAGAGGGCGCAAGACCCGCCACACTCGTCAGATGATCGACTTGGGCATGCGCGTGGCTACCTAGAACTACCTACATGCATTCAACCACATCCAATGGTGGTTGGTGATCATATTCGGGCTGTGGATTTTCCTGACTCTTTCAGGTCGCTCCACTGTAGAAGCCCACCAGTGCAATATTACAGCCTGGGTTCTATATTTTGTCGGCCCTCACTACAGACTCTTTATTGCGAGCACGAATTCATCATCCAACTCCCGAGGTCCTTCCCCAAATAGCAAGCGTTAGACACCACCAAGCAAAGTCCATACATACTGTAGCATTACTACTGCAATGACTCTTTTTCCTTTTGCAGATCCGGACTAGATCCCCGCGCGGTCCAACGGTGCGGCCAAGCCCCGGCAGCGCAGACAAGCGCGCGGCTACTTATGTCGATCTTCTAAAGCTTATTTGTACCATTTCGTGGTAAGTAGTATAAAGGCTGGCTTGTGGGTTGGTGATTGATGCTGTTCAGAACGTCACTCGGCTCCGTTGTGCGAAGAGCCCAAGACACAGCTGGCTCGGCCTGGACCAGAGTATTCCGAGATGATGACCTACCGACCTAGTCGAGTAAGTGGGTGGTGGCGGCAATGCCAGGCAGAGAGGTCGCGAAGTGTAAAAGATACGCTGCGCGAGCTGTCCCCTCCTCACCTTGAGCACCAGCAGCCGCATCAGACGTTTGGGCGCCTTGAGATAGGAAGAGGTAGCTGCTTCAATCATATCTGGGTCTTAACAGCCAGAAGGAACGCCCTTGCCGGACACCAACTCTTGTGATTTTTTTACTATACAGTAGCAACCTCATCTCATACCACGCTGAGGTCGCGAATTATTTCTCCAACAGCATCGCGCGGGTGTGCATGCCAACAACAGCACCAACGCAGCAGCCATGTCTCTAGAAGACCAGCCTCCGCAGCTCTCTCAGAAGTTCCGCCTAGGCGCTCGAAAAGGGCTCGGCTCGATAGAGGAGCGGCAGAGACAGCCCCAGCATCACCTCTCCCTCCGAACACGACGACAAAGTGCGACGCATCTGGAAGAAGGTCCAGACTGACCACGGCCCAATAGATTTGAGCTCGCGTGAGCGCAGTCTAGGCCCACGGCTCTAGAGTCTATATTGAAGAAGACTACCAACCGGAAGACATTGCGGAAACTTACTGCGCTACATGGCCAGAATCGAGAGGCACAGGAGGCATCTGATCGATCAGAAGCATACTTCAGGCAGGCGGCACAAGACTACGCTCGATTCCGCCAAGACGGCCTTCCTTCGTCGCCCTGTCTGAAGTCGCCCAAGCTCTACACACCACGCCCTACTGTCAGCTAAAAATGAGAATCTGAAAGTCTTGGCAGCAATAAGAAATACTATCATAACTATATAAGTCCCTAAGTAATAAACAAAAGAACATACGTGCACTACTCCCCTGCAGTATATATCAACCCGTTCCACATTCCAAAACCAAACACCAATTTTTAGGTCGTTGTCTCATCATAAACGCGAGGAGGTTTGAGCGTGTTTTTGTCCTTTCCCCACGTCTGCTCATCGTGTGGACCTGCTCTGCAACCCACCACCTAAACTTGCTTCGGACACTCCGCCCTGGTCTCATATCTAACTTGAGAACAATTCAATGTTCAGAAAAAATCAGGTGTGCCGAACAGATTTTGCTCGTCGATTTCCGCGCTTGGGCTGTCCATGAGGGATCGGAGGTGATCTTCATAGAGCGGATAGACGACCGCATCATGCGACGCAGTGATGTCCTGGTCACGGTACAAGGTGGTCGACTTGTGAAGCATGTTGTGGATGAATCTCACCGTCCACTCCAGCGTGGGATCTATGGTGACAGAGGAGCGAAGGTGCGGATCTTGACAGAGGGAGGCGAGGGTCAGGAGGTTTCGGCTCTGGCTGTGTTGGCTGTTTGATCAGCATCGTGCAGAACTCAGGTCCCAGGTCTGGGCAGACTATTCAAAGCAACTCACGTTTTCGCCAGGCTGCCCATGTTCACAGAGAAGTGGCATATTGCCGACACGCCGCAGAATGCTGTTATGCTGTTGAGAAGAGCGTACACGCCCATGAGGAAGATTCTGTGGCTCGCCGGGCCGATTTGCGGCGACACTCCCTGTCTCCTGCTGGGCCCGTGATCTTGCATGAACTTCTGGTAGGTCTTTATGAAGGGCCGGTACACCTCAATCCGGGCCTCCCAGAACAAGGCATGGGTGCGCGCCACCACGACGTCCTTACTCCGGGGCTCATTGTCTTTAAAGTTGAGCGGCCCCAGCCAGATACCTTTCTTCCGCGTCACATCCTCCTCGAATCTCTGGATCAGGTTGATCTGCTTCACTAGGCTCCTCTCCAATTCCTCTCGGGGGTGTACCGTCAGATTTTGGCGCAGCCAGCGGCTCAGATATTTATTCGCGGCGAGGCTCCACACGGCCAGAGGCGTAGAGCCCGAGCGTTCCATCGCTGTAACCAGGTCTGGCCATGAAAGCTTGTCTTCAACTTCATTTATCCCAGACGGCCAGTAGCCCGTCTGGATGAGGTGGTGGCTGCAACAGATCAGCAGAGATCACACAAAGTCAACACTTTTTGCGTTGTTCCATACTTACCTCTCTATCTGACAGCAAGTCCAGTATGCCGTGAGCCACTCGATATCCTCCTTGCTGTCTAATTTGCCAGTGCCAACTCTACCGTGATCCTGGATCATCAGCTTCCTGAAAAAAGACCCCGAAGGATCCGTCGCTATCAGCAATGTTCTTCAGAAAGGATGAAAGGTCTGCACGAGATGGTGATTACATACGAGCGTGTTTCATCAATGAGCACGCCAGCTGCAAATTTGATGTGATGAATGCTCGCCTCTGAGAAGCCAAGCTGATCACAGTACAGGCTGGCTATGATATGACAGTGGACGAGGCCGATGTCATCAGACTCGGCGAAGTGGGACAGCATACGCGATGCCTTGGTGTAGTACTCGGTACCAGGGAGGTATTGCTGCTGCTGAGAAACTGAGGCCACAAAGGTCTTGGCCTCGTGCGCACGTATCTCCGAAATCCTGTGCTCGCAGAGTTTACCAAACGCGGTCACCAGAAGCACCAGTACAGTATCAAGACTGCTTCGGAATGTTGTTTCCACCAGAGGCTTTTGCTCTTCTAAATGGCTCGAATCTGTTGGGCGCGCTGTAGGGTCTGTAGGGTCTATGACGCCCGCCTCCGCTAGGACTTGATTGACCAAGGTGTCGAGTTTCGCCTTGGTGATCAAGGGGTACAGATGATGGTAATGGTCCTTGTAAGTGCGCACATGGCTGTACACTGTATCGGGCTGGATGTTTTGCCAAGTCATCTCATACCGGGGCACCCTGCTATCATGGTTCTCGGGCAATAGTTCCGAGTCTGTGGCTTGCTCGACGGGTTCGAGCTTCTGCTCAGCTTCATGAGATTGACCGTCTGCGATCGGTTCCTGCTGATTGTCATCTGGCCCCTGAGGTGATTCAGCTTCGGCCTTGATCTGTTGCTGCTCCCCGGAAGCGTCCTGGAGGTCTTCAACTTCAGAGGACAATTTCTTAGTCACACTGTCTTTCTGTTAATAAAGATATCATGTCAATCTTCTTCGCAATGCATGAAGACTCACTGCTCATCCGATCCATCTGCTTTTCTCTTTCTAGTATTCTCGTCAGACATAGTAACAGTAGGAAGGTAGAGAGTTAGAAAGATGACGACTGTATAGCTATGTGCAAAGGCAGCGCAAGCAATGGCCAAAAAAAAAAAAAGATTTGGTATGTGCAAGATTCATAGGTCATAATCAACTCTACTCATCCAGAGGGGGATCATGCATTTTATGATGTAAACGTGGGCCAGTGGGAAGGCCCTACAAGGAGTTGCAGAAACATATACAGCAGACTTGCGCTCTATACATATCTAGGCTGGAGGCAATATCCTCGACCGCGCTGAGCTGGCAAAGCAACGCGGGATCTTGTGGCGCTGCATAACCCCCTTTGCTTTCTTGCTTCTGCCGGATCTCGTATACTTAACATGCGCCTTGGGGAGATGTACACAGCATTGGACGAGACACCCCGGCCGGGGACCCTCACGCATGCAGGAGGCGTAACAGAAACAAGCCAGTCTGGACGCACTTTCGGAGTGGACAGCGCCATCACTGCACCGGCAGGATGATCTCTCAAGAGCCGAGTGTCCGGAAGACGCCTCCCAGCCCCTCTTCTCAAAGACTAGAAGCATAGTCAGTCCTCGAGGTGTTGCAGATCTCTGCCGGATTTGTGATAACATCGAGGGTCTGGATTTGTGCCCAAATGCAAGCTTGCTTCTTCGAGCCAGAAAACATCATAAATTTCTTGGCCATCAGAGACAATGTGGATACTCTTGCTGACATGCATAGGCAAGGGAAATTAAGTATTGGGCGCTGCTTGTTTCTGCGCGGGAAGGGTCAATGTCAGGCTGTGATGCACGGCTTCGACATTGGACCATCATTATGATGTCTACAACACACAGCCACGCAATGTCTTTGCAGACCATTTCCCAAAACAATAATAGTGATGTTACGGCACTTGCGAAACTTGCAGGCACTACAATGGGGCCGAAGCTGTGCATCTAGTAAAGACGAAACAACTTATGCGGGCAAAAAGTATCTCAACTTGCTTCGGCATGGACGCCATCTGCGGGCATCGCGCGTCCCGAGCCCTCTCTTTGCCGATCGAATGCGACCGTTCAGCGTGCTGGTGGCCAACCAAGTCGGCCCATGGCTGTCGCAGACTCCACAGAGACGTCGTCGGTACAGTACTTGATGCCGTCTCTGTACAATAAGCAACACACTTTGCATGGAATATCTGCTCAATATGGAGTGAGGTCAGAGCATAAATACCTACGGGAGGGCTGGAGAATGAAAAGCCTGGACGATTTAAAACTGTTTAGCACTATTCCAAATGAGGACCCTGCCTGTTCATACTTTTCCCTGTCAATCAATCTCGGACATGGTCGCATGATGTAGTGTGTTTTTGTATGGGCACAGCCCCCTCTCTTCTGTACTGTCAAAGTTGCTTTTTCTGCCGACATTAAGCTACCTACTTAGTGTAATTAGCTTACAGACTCTACTCAGGAAGTATTTTATGATACAATCTGGAGTGACAAACTGATGATGGCTCAAGCTGCCAGACGATTGAGAACGGGAAAGCATTGTCATACCCGTGGAGAGCACGTTGAGACATCACTAGACATGCACATCTCTCTGATGCACAAGGACTTGAACATCAGTACCTCCCTCGGCCCACGCCGAGGGGACATCCTCGCCGGGGATGCTTCTACTCAACATGTCAATGGGCTTCGGAGCCAGCTGGAACTTGCAGCTCGGGTTACACAAGGTGTGCCGCGGGCGGGGTTTACATCCCGTGTTCTACCAGGGCTTTCTCTTGTGACTCAGAGACATGAGGAATTTGATGTATCATTCATTTCGGAGCGATGAATTCCCGCTCTGCTTCGCGCCTAGCCGCCGTGGCCGTCGTGGTGATCTTTGGGTAGCATTAGGTCTTGCCACCGCAGAATAGACACTGCGAGTCTCGAGCTACTGTTCCCCTTCTCGAGACGGAGGTCGAGCATTCCTGCATCTAATATTGTCTCCCGGGAATGGTGAGAGGGATATGAGCAAGACTCATAGACCTCAATCTATCAGAAATGCCGACTTTTTTGAGACAGCCAAACTCCCCTCAAGCGGGCTCTGAAGTTGGCCAGCTGATGTCCTGGAGGAAAACGCGGGAGGAGTGGCTTGATGTTCTGAAACATAATCACGCGTGACAGGCCTGAGCTGGCCAGTGAGAGTCTTTCCCTCGATGGGTCTGAGTTGTTTCTTTTTCTGTTTTTTCTTTTCTGCTCCCCTCTCTTCTCCTCTGGACGGGCTCGCATGGTTATTCCAGATTCGGGTAAATTACCTGCAAGGACCGCGTATCGCGGTCACAGGTCACATCTCAGCTCGCTCTATCTCTCTGTCTTGGGGACTGTCCGCCACAACCCCCTCACCATCTGCATGAGCGATCTTCTCATTTCCTCTTCTGGCTTTCAGCGGCCCTGCTGACAATTGTGAGATCTGTCTCGATATACGGGTTTCTGGAGATCGTAATTTTCTCAAGTGATCGGTTCTCATGCCTGTGTTTCTCTCCCTGTTGTGGTACCTTGGCGCACAGCAGATGGAATCCCAACTTCACCCCCATTTATGATTGTATGTAATGTAATGTGACACTGTATCTTCACTTTTGTTTATTGTACAGCTATCATGACAAAGGATCCCACTGCCACTGCTGAGCAGACTGTCTGTCTGTGTGTGTGTGTGTGTGTGTGTGTCTGGAAGGTAGCAAGAAGGCTGCCAGGTAACCCGGCGCGTAGAGATGGCCGAATTCGGCCCGGGTCTTCATGGAGGATCTCCGCATGTTGGCCCGGCCCAGCAGGGCATCGAACTCTAAGTGCCTGGTCCGGCAGCATGGCAGGTTGAGTCGCGCGACCTGTACGACAATAGGGCAGCATTTGGCAGGTGCCTATTGTGGCTGGAGTAGTAGTCTTGGTGGTTGGGCCTAGACCTGAACCTGAGGCCTGAAGGCCGGAGCCGAGGCCTGGATCTGGGGAGGGAGCCGGAGGGCGAAAATCCTGGCAGCAGAAGAAATATGGCCTGTGGCGGGTAAAGAGAGAACAGAAGTAGAAATCAATTAACCAAGTGACCAACGGATACGAGGTGAACCTCAGCCGCAGAAAAGCAGAGAAAGAAGACAGGTGTCCTGGCAGCTTCAAGTCTCATGTTGGCAATCCTGTCCCTCTGATGAGAGGAGTCGCTGGGTGACAGGTCGATAAGATGAGCATGCCCTTCAGCTCTATACTACGCATAGCATTCTCCTGGTCGACGGAAGCAACCCGAGTCGCAGGAACATTGGGGCCGTGGGGCCGCTCGTTCAGCCTCTAGCTCAGGTTCCTGTTCCTGTAACTAGACATGCCCGTGGTATTACAGTACTGGGTGCTGTGACAAGAACATGGGCTATCTCCGGCGGGAAAATGTAACATGCGTACGAATTCGTATTTCACCCGCGCCCTACCCTGCAGACCCCAAGTTCGTCCGACTCACCTCGGCTGACTCAAGACACATCCGCTCGCCCCCCCAGGTCCGCCGCTCTGCTGCGCGTTTCTGCCTCACAGATGAGCGGTCAGGCTCTGAAACAAGAACGACATGCTGGAGGGAATGCTCTTGGCTTGATTCGAATTTAAATATAGTGTCTGCACGCCGAAAATCCGAGAGAAAACGGGTACTGTACCATAAAAGCGTCATCGGTCGAGGGAGTTGTGAAGCAAAGTGGTGGTGAGTGGATCAACCTGTGGAAAGTGGTTGCAGCGATGTTTCTCAGCTTAGGCACACGCGGCATGCAATCTCTGCGAGCTGGCTGGCGATGATAGCCCTGCTCACAAGAGCGGGCAGCTCGCTAGATGATAACCCGTGCCGGCAGAATTGGGCCTAGATAAAGGATAAAGAGAGAGAGGATAAAGAGAGAGAGAGAGAGAGAGAGAGAGACATACAGAAAAACTTATTGCGTGTTGGAACAAGACTATCAACAGAACAGACTAGCGTAGGATGTCAGGTCAAAATCACTCATGTCAGTCAGCCAGGTCCGGTGCGGAATGAGTGAGGGTGAAAGTCCGTGCGCCTTTTGCCGCGTGGAAATGAAAGTCCAGCCGTGGTTCCTGGATCGACGGGGACGTTTCCATGGAACACGTGTTTTGGAAGGAAAAAAAAAAGAAAAGAAAAGAAAAAACAATCAAAGGGAAACACCAAGGACAGGACCACTGACCCGTCCCATCCCATCTCGTCCAGCGCATGACCTGGGATGACGTTTTGTTTTGTTTTGAAGGAACGTGATGAGATGATGATGATGATGCTGGCCGCTGGAAACAGCTGCCTCCCACAGCAAAGCCGCCCAAGCCGCCTGATTATTCGTCTGAACCTGGGCCTCTAGGCATACCAACAATTGGCCGAGGTTTAAACAATTGTCGGTTTGGACAAGTCATGCATACCCTATGGTACACCTGTGGTGGTCTGACTGGTTGACAACTGGAGACTGGGTCCTTCCCCTCCCCAGCAGCACGTAATTCGTACCGCGTGCTTGCCGCTGCTGCTGCTGGTGGGCGGGCCTAGAGATGGGGTGCCTGGGGGGGAGTGAGAGAGAGGGGAGGGGGCCTGGATGAGGCGAAACCAAGCCTCGATAGCCTGCCGTAGTACCATACTTGTAGGTCATGGGAGAGGAGCGACAGCAGCGCTAGCAGGACAGGGGGTACCCGCCCAGGCCCGCAAGCTCCCGAGGCTGCCCCATCAGTGCTCATCCCCCCTGTCCACCTGCCATGGGCACCTCCTCACCTACCTTACCGTATGTGTTAGTACAGCAGAACTGGGGGCTGTGCCTGGCCTGCCTGGGTGGTTCCCCCCCCGGCTCCCCCTGTAGAAAGTGGTGCAAAATCCCATCAATCGATGCTGTGCAGGAGGTCATGTGCGTGCACGCGATACGGTAACATGCAAGGTGCTGCAAGGCTTGCGTCGTAAGTCCTGACCCTTTTGCTCCGCCGGCTTCCGATCGTACCTTTGGAAACCCGCGCTGGAGATGACTGAACTGACTGGTCACCCACCGGCCCTGTTGTGGTCAGGCTCTGGCTCTGGCTCAGGCTCTACACACACACGCCTTTCGCCTCTTCTCTCACCCAATCTCCAATCTCGACTCTCCACTTCAGCACACCCCCTCCCCCCTACCACTAAAGCGCCGCCCCCCCCAGCAACACCTACAACAAGCCTGCACGCTCCTTCGCCTCAGATTGCGACCCCCAGTGCACAGGCCAGACCTAACCCCAACCGAACCTTGACCTTGACCTTGGTCCCTTTTTTCTCCTCACCAAGATCCAACTTTACTGAATTTACTTCCCGTCTTCGTCATCATCGTTCATCTCCTCGTCTTGTTTAGATTCCCCCCCCCCCCCTTCTCTTCTTTCTCTTCCTTCCAATCCCAGTTCCATTCCCTATTTCGTATTCTCACCCTTTCCATCCCTCCCCCCCCACACATCCCAACGACATCATCACAGGCTCATTACATCGATCCTCGACCCTCTTATCACCAACTTTGTCCTGCCCCCCGGCTTCTTAACTCTCTTCCTCTCGGCGCGACCTTTTTTTTTTTATTTAAATTTTTTTATACCAACTTCACCCTTCCGAATAAAGCTGGTTCGTACTACAGTAATGTTAATCAGAAGCCTTTGACCGGACATCCCTCTCTGGGCAGCGAGGTTGTCTCGGACGGTCTCATCTCATTTGTCGAGGACCTCGCCGAACGAGAAGACGAGATTGGAGCTGAAAGTGCTTCATACACACACGGTCTCTGCTCCGAGCTCGAGGCGCCCGTCTAGAGAACCCACCTACCCCCACGGGGCTTCAGGAGATTGTACGGCGAGGGCCATTTTCCACAACACAGTCCTCCTGCCCCTTCGGCCGTCGACCTGACCCCCGAGACGAGACATTGGCTCAGCTCAGCCTTGTCTCTGTCCCTGTCCCCTTCGCCGTCCCTGCTGTCGATCTTTCTCTCCCTCGGACTCGGGACATACCGTCACGCCGGCCCCTTGGGTCTATCTCCCTCTCCTCCTTGCACCAGACATCCAGACTATCACCACCCTCGCGGCTTCAACCTCCCTCATTCGTCTCTGCAGGACCAGCCCGTTCTGGTTCTGCCCTCCTCGGACAAGCTGGATTCGTACGTTGTTTCCTCCCTTGCCCTCCATCACCTACGGGTGTACCTGATTCTAATCCCCCCCCCCCCCGGGCGACCCTTCCACCCCGTCCTGTCATATCAGCTAGAGGAACCTCTACTTCACACTGTTCCCTGTCTCACACTATTTTTTTCTTAACGGTTCACATTCCTCGGGTGAATCACCGAACACGCAATTTCCCCCCCCCTCTCTTTTTCTTTTCCTGTGGTACAATGCTAGCTCCTGGTTCACTGGCAAGAAACAGTCTCAGCTGGACACCACAACCTCTCCACCTGACAACGGCTCCACGTGAACCCGCAGCTTCACATATGGAGGTGCAGACGACTAACTCTGGATGGCGCAGCTTCATGACCGTGGCCTCAGGATGGTCACAATTCCATCATGGCCCTAGCCCGAGCCCAGCCTCGACGTCGCAGCAGACGAGCCGACTCCGCTCCCAATCCACGGCTACAGGTCCTCCCCCCAGGTCTCTCTCCGCCTCCGCCGTCGTCAAGCCGCGGTCCAACACCCAGAGCTCGAGTATGGCCGCCGACGTCTCCTCGTTTGCGATAGGGGACCGGTCCTTCAGCGGTATCTCGGAGAACGACCTCGACCTAACGACAATACCCGACCCTCGGAGCAGGTCCATGACGCCCTCGAATATGGACGGCGCCTCCACCCCCACCGGCAGCACCCCGAACTGAGCGATGAGGTCGCGACGCTGAGCTCGAAGCTCGTCCAGGCCATCAACCACCAGACCACCCTCGACGACAGCCTGTCCGAGACGCGAGCCGAGCTCGAGAGGGCCCGCGAGCAGATCCGGTCCATGGAGGTCCAGCTCGACAAGCAAAGAGAAATGTTGGTTGGCGACATCTGGGTTCGGCGAAAGTCGGTTGAGGCTGAGAAGACTAACCTGTTGTCCAGGATCGCGGAGGAGAAGAGACTGCGCCTGGAGGCCGAGCAGGAGAAGAAGCGGATCGAGCAGGAGCTGGAGAACCTGACGACGGAGCTGTTCGAGGAGGCTAACAACATGGTCATCTCGGCCAAGGAGGAGGCTCGCAAGGAGCAGGACGTCGTCCAGCGCAAGAACGACCTGCTCAGGGCCCAGCTGGCCGACACCGAGGGCCTCCTCAAGTCGCAGCAGGAGCAGCTCATCGAGCTGAAGCGGGTCATGGAGCAGATGAACGCCGACCGGGACGACCAGACCGCCACCACCACCACCCCGTCCTCGCCGGGCTACAGCAAGTTCGACGCGCGCGAGGACGATACCCCCACATCGGAGATCGGCTCGCAGTCCGGGCTGTCCGACCTGATCGCGCCCTCCTACCCCACGAGCTTCACCCACCTGCTGCAGCCCGTCCTGCGCACTGATATCAACGCCTACCAGGACTTTGCGAACCTCTGCGAGACCTCGAGGAGGGCGGCCAGCCGGCCCCCCTCAGGGACCCACACAGCTCTCGGCCTCGGCCTGATCGGGTCCAGCGCCAGTGCTGCCTCTGTAGGCATCCCCTCCAGCGCCTCTACGGCCTCATTATCCTCGGCTGGATCGCCGGCAGCCTCCTCCACGTTCTCGCCCCAGACACCGAACACCCCTGCCTCGGCACACAGTGTTGCGCCGTCGCTGCCGACCCCCCCGCTCAAGGACACTAAATTCTACAAGCGGGTGCTGGCAGAGGACATCGAGCCAACGTTGCGGCTGGACAGCGCGCCGGGCCTGTCATGGTTAGCCCGCCGCTCCGTCATCACGGCCATGTCGGATGGGTCGTTGGTCGTGGAGCCAGTGCCGACCACAGGGACCTACGCCATGCTCTCGAAACCGCAGTTCTACCCGTGCTCGCTCTGTGGCGAGAGCCGCAAGGACGACCAGTACCTGCGGCGATACCGGTTCCGGACCAGCGAGAACAGCTCCTCCCAGCGCTACCCCCTCTGCAGATACTGTCTCAACCGCGTGCGGGCCACCTGTGACTTCCTCGGGTTCCTGAGGATCGTCAAAGACGGCCACTGGCGGACGGACGACGATGATTCCGAGAAGGCAGCGTGGGAGGAGAGCGTGAGGCTGCGCGAGAACATGTTCTGGACCCGCATTGGCGGCGGCGTCCGTCCCATCATGCAGGGTTTTCATGCACACACACACAGCGTTGCTGAGAAGAGCCCCCGCCCGAGCCGGGACGAGGCCGTCCTTGCTCTACCCGACAGCAGAGCCGGGTCGGTCCGAGATGAAAAGATCGGCGGAGACCAGGGACAAGATGAGGAAGTGACGGATGCCACCCCGGACGAGGAGGACAAGTCAGAAGGATTCGAGACGCCCTTGGAAGGATTGACGCCCGAAGCCTCACGGAACACCATCCCCGACGCCAGGGAAGACGACGACGACAAAGACGAGGACGAGGAGCAAGACATCACGAAAGACAATGCCCCCATCGAGATCGTGGAGGAGGCATTGCAGGTCAACAGAGACCAAGTCAAGGCCATCCCCAGGCCGCCACGGACACCATCACCCAGCGACAGCAACCGACTCTCGTCGCAGTCGCTTACCCCGAAGTCTCTGGAGTCCAACAAGAACATCTCATTGAACATCCCCAGCGACCCTTGAGGGACCTGCTTACGACCACCTACACACCCCCCCCTCCCCCCCAAATACAAAAAACCACCAAAACCTAATGAGTTCATACACACACACAACTCCTTTTCAGATCTATACATTTTAATACAACGAATGCGGCTGCGAGCAGGAGGCATCGGACCCTGGCATTCACAACTCTCTTGAGGCAGCACATGCAACCCTGAACACCGGACCCTATTCGTTCCAGGCGTTGAGGGGCTCTTACGATGAATATGCCGCCCACCTGGCCACCTCTAGAGGACACCACCGGCCCGTGGTTACACGTCTTGCGCACGACACTGCGGCATCAGACATGACCACGGCGTGTGCGCATCTGGACAACTTGGCAAAGGGGCTGGCGGACAGACTACGCTTAAAAAATCTTCCTGGAAACAAAATATTTTCTCACGAGCAGCCGTCGGCAAGATCACAGATACTTGACGCAAGACGTACCGGCTGGCCTGGACGGATGGACGGGCACATAAACGACGGAAAAGGCCATTCTGGGCAAAGGCGGGGGTGGTTGTTCATTCTCATGGCTGGAAGGGCCCGGGCTGGGCTGGGCTGGTGGTTGGCGGCGTCAGTCCACGGACAGGACATGGGCAGGATGGATAGAGAGGAGGTGGTGGGGACACACGGAGAGAGAGAGCACCCAGCTCTCGTGTCGTCGGCCCCCTCCTGAAAAGAAAAATAGTACCTTTTTAATCATACCAGAAGACATGGCATCAAGGCGCTCGTCCAAGAGGCGACGCTACATTCAGACCCTGGCATCTCATCTCAGCTCCCACCCCATGACCCGCGTGCTTGCGTTGCTTCTATCTGCTCTCCACAGTAGCATGTATACAAGGTCTGCAGCGTAAAAAGACGAGGCCACTTTGTGCCGTCGCACCCGACTGCTGTCTCAGCCAGGAGAGCTATCTCTCGACCTGTCCTGCCGGCGATCTTTTTCCATATCGGAAAAAAGAAGCAGAAGCAGAAGCAGAAGCAAGCAGCAGTACCCATCCAATCCATGCATGGACGGGTGTGTAGCGGGCGGCCCCTGGTGGGCGGGCGTGCGCTACCGGCATGCGAGCGAGGAGGGGAGCCGGGCGCTTAACCCACATCGCCAACTGGTTGGCCAGGGCCCCGCTCTTACCTTGGTTGCTTATGTACGTGGGCCGAGCCGGGGGCGGAGGAGGAGGACGGACAAGGGCGTGTGGCGAGAGTTGATGATAGCCACCTGACGAGCCACTTGAGAGAAATATCGGCACCTGCGTGCCCTCTCACGAGTCTTCTCTCTGAGACACACACGGCCTGGCTGGGTGTCAGAGTTGAAGCTGTAGTGAGGCACTTTGTCTGACGGGACCCGGCGATTACGATTGCATCGACACCCACCGTCACACGCTCTCGGCTGCTCGATTGGTCCGAGTTTGGTGATGACTGGCTGACCGGCCTTGCATGCAATGTGGTGATATTCTGGTATTGGAGGGCGACAAGGAAGAAGGAGGGGAGGTGGCCTGTCACACTCATCGCCTAACCTCCCCCCCCCCTCCCCTCCCTCTCTCTCCTTAGCACACGCACACACACACCTACCTTCACACTCTCGGCGGTTCGCCCTGGAGGACACCCAGCACATCACGACCATTGGTCGGGTATGACAGGGGCCAGGATAGAGGCGGCACAAAGTGATGATCACCCCTGCTGTGCGATCTGACTGGTCGAGTCTACCTTTTTTTTCTTTCCCTTTTCTCTCTCGTTCTCTTATTATTATTTTTACTATGGTCCATTTACTCCGTACAGACAGACTTTCTCCACCCTGCTGCAAGCTGCAGTCACCTTCAGGGTCGAGGCATCCCTCCTCGCCCGGCGGCTAGAGTTCTGTGTCGGAGGGCCCCCATGTTACCCTGTCCCCTTCCCTCTTCCCACCCCTCCCTCCTCTGCAGATTGCTGCAGCATGCTACCACATTTCACCTAGCACACCTTTCAATGGCGCGTTGCGCCCTCTCTCTCTCCATTCGGACCCACGGAATCACGGCAGAAAAATGGGCATGCACACACACATACACAGCTGGGTAGGTCAAGGTGGGTGTGGGTGATCAATTGGCCTGGGCTCTCTCCCTCTCTCGCTCTCACTCATATTATCTAGACCATCGCCCGTCCTTTTTTTCTTTTTTTTTCCTCTTTCTCTTTCTTGCTTTGCATACTGTAATCTTGACCCTTTCCATTTTCCGAATTCTTGTATAACCTCAAAGGTCACATAATCACAAACGACTCCATCCAGACGGCAGCACCCCTTCGGTTACCCGACGCCGAATAGTTTCGCGGACTGCTGCAGCGGACAAACCGCACCGTCGTTCATAGCCTCGTCACAGCACCAGCTACCTGGGCCGCAGCCTGAGAGGGACGCCCCAGACGAAGAGAGCACGAGAGCTTTATTACAGCCCCTCTCTCTCTCTCTCCATCGAGGCCACCACCACTTCACGACAGGCTCTCGCGCCTTGCCTATTCTACGAGACACATCTGCACACATCCTCCACCATGCTCTCATCACCAATACTCGCCCTGCTCAGCGCAGCAGCAACATTAACATCTGCACATACCGTCATCGTATACCCGGGGTGGAGAGGCGACAACCTCATCACCAACGACACGTTCCCCTATGGCATGCAGTGGATGTATCCATGTAAGACTTTTTTTTTTTCCCTTCTTCTTTCTTTTTCTTTACTCCATTTCTGGTCTACATCCCGGTCAACCTCGTGTGTTCCGCACAAGGCGATCGCAATGACACTCCGCTGCCGTCGCCCTCTGCACCAACCGCACCATGTCGTTCTCGACCTCCTCTCGTCAAGGTCCCCCCCCCCCCCCTGAGAGCCCAGCTGACAGACATGACCTCGAATCAAGGTGGCGGCCACCCGACAACCACAAACAGGACCTACTGGCCCACCACAGGCGGGGCCGTGTCCCTGCAACCAGGCTGGTTCCAAGGCCACCAGACGGCCTTCATGTATATCAACCTGGGCTTCGGCACCGACGGCCCGGACGGTGGACCGCCCAACATGAGTTTCCCGATGGTGTCTCCCTTCCAGATCATCGGACCCTCCGCGAACCCGTACCCGGGCACCATCTGTCTCCCCCAGGTGCCGCTCCCCACCAACACCACCGTGCAGGCGGGGGATAATGCCACCATCCAGGTTGTGGAGATTGCGAAGCACGGCGCTGCTCTTTTCTCGGTGAGTGTCTCTCCTCCCTCTCTTCCAGACCAAGAACGACTAGGATAGAACTGCTGGAGGAAGGACCAGAGAGGGAGAGCGAGATAAAGAAACACGCCGGCTGACCCGTCTGATCCCCCATCTTCTCAGTGCGTCGACATTACCTTCGCCGAACCCGGCGACTCCCGCATCCCCGAGGTCAATGCCTCCAACTGCTTCAACAGCAACGACATGGGCTTCGCTGATGTCTACACCGTCGTCACCCGCGAGTCCAACGCCAACCCCAACGTCACCTCGGACGCCGGCGAGACTGTCTTTTGGTACTTTGGCAGGCACAACGGTGCCAGGTCGGTGTGGAACTATATCGGGCTCGCGCCGGTGGCCCTGGGGGCTGCGTGGCTGATACTGTAGGGAGGGGCCATGGAAGATAATGGACATGTGGTGAATTGGCAAGAAGTGATACTTGACTTCTTTTTTCTTTTTTTGGGCTGGGAGGCATTTTAGGTAAATGGCGTTTCAACTGGACCATGATATCTCGGCGAATCTGATTTGTGTCCTTCTTCTCTCCCTTTTGTCTCAATCTTGAGCTGTGCACCAGTGGCCATGCTGCAAGGGACTATAGTGTAAATATGTCGGGTACTGACTGTGATGATGGCTTCAGGAGATTATTATCACTTCGAATGAATTGAACATGATGCTTCTCTCACATTTATTCTGCCACTCTGTGGTGTATATACACATAGATGACAGGGCACAGGCTACTACAGGCTGCAGAATACATCAAGGCGAGACATGTTTGTTCACATGAGCTTCATAGCCGTACCTGTTACAAAAGTTCACACCTGGGTCACTGATTGGGATTTAATCAGTAGATGCTTGTGCCATTCTTTTTGTCCCTATTGTCCTAATTATCACATTGTAGTCTATCTCTATCCACGATACAAAGTAGTCATGGTCACTGTTGATGACTAGTTTTCAACTGCATCTGCTACCACTTCGGGGGGAGGAGAAAAAAAAGAGAAGCCATCACATCTGGAGCGCTGAGGTCCATCATCAGAACACTGAGGCTATCTATCACAACAGTACAAGTGCCATCACAACAGCATCAAGCACTCGTTCGAGATGGCCTTGATGCGCTCTTCGACGTTGTCTGCCTTGGCAGCGCGGCGGACAATGTTCTCTGCCTCGAAGCTCTTCATGACGTCTCCGATCCCAGCAGCGGCCAGCGTTCCGAGCGCGGCGAGAGCGCGGTAGCTCACCTCGGCATCCTTCTGCTTGTCGATGATCTTGCACATCACCTCGGCCATCAGGCCGAACACCTCAGGCGTGACCTTGATGCCGCCGGCGATGGTAACCTTCTTCCTTGACACCATGTAGCCCAGGACGGCGTAGTTCAGGGCTGCGGTGGTGACGGCTATCAGGGCGGAGCGATTCTCAGGTGCTTGGACGAATCCGACCGGTCCGTTGAGGGTGTCGTTGAGGCCGACGAGGCTTTGCATATAATCGACAACGGTAGCAGCCTGTGCGTAGGCAAGCTTTCGTCCGGCGTCTGACGTGAAGAGGTTGGCGATGACACGGAACGCCATCATGACGCAGAACCTGCTGACGGCAGCTCCAGCGCTGGGGTGAAATGCGGCCTCGAGGGCGGCATTGATGACGTTCTTGCCGGTCGCATCAGCGATGCTCGCCACCGACGACGAGGTGACGAGGCAGCGGAGGAGGTCCAGGCCTGGGATCCGCTCCGTGTCGGACCAGTCGTTGACCAGCTTGAACACCAGGGAGATCTCATGCTGGGTGGCTTCCCACTCAGCCATGGGTCTCGGGGAGCCCGCGGCCGGGAAGGTCGCCGGCACGGTGTCGATGGCTGTGTTGATTTTTCGCGCGAGCTGCTTCAAGGTGTCTTCCTCCGTTGGATTGAGCGCGAAGTCCTTGCGCCCCGACGAGATCATGGTCGCGCTTATCGACAGGATCTTCTTGATCAGGGGCTCGAGTTTGATAGCTGCCAGCGTGAGGTAGTTCTCCTGGGGAAGAATCTTCGGGTCAGGTGGCTGCTGAGCCTTGATGTCGTCTCCTGGCTGGTATCGGCCGGTTCCGAAGTCACCAGGAGCCGGACCAGAGCTCTGGCCTAGGGTGGCACCCTGTGTGTTTTGAACGATAAAGCCTGCGACTTGGTCGATGTACGACATCGGAAGCTCATTGTCTCCAATGAACTTGGAGGCCGCCTCGTATGGGTTCTCAGAAAGGTTGTATGGGAGTTTCAGGGGCGGTGCGCCCTCCTGAATGTCGACATCAAAGACGTAGTCGTACGACTGGCCATTGTATTCCTGCTTCTTTCCGCTGCTTCCGACAGCATCGACCACGGTTCCAACACAAATCCATTGCTGCTGAGCTGTGGCACACGAGTCAGAAACAAAGAACGAGGCGGGAACAGGGGGCCACATGTTCACCAAGGTCTGGTCTACTCACCTATGGACCACTGGTACGCCATGACAGAGCCATTGTCTTCGCGGATCATCTGAATCTGACCCTCCTTGGTGCCTGACCTGGTCTGGAGGAAGTCGGTGCCGGGCAACTTCTCCTTGTTGAGCCCCTCCACCTGCTGTTGCGGGATGGATGAGGCCCTGACGGATTCATCGAAAGCAGCCAAAGACTCTGTGCTCGCCATATCGGCCTCGATCCTTGTGAAAACACGGGCCACGGCGTCGCTGGATCCCGCAACAATATCGCCCGTGTCCTGGCACACGGCCACAGCCCATACGGAGATTGCCGGGAGCGTGATGGTCTGAACACACTCGAAGCCTCGCCAGATCCTGATGGTGCGGTCCTCGCCCGAGCTGACCAGCTCGCCGGTGGGCAGCGAGGCGAGACTGTAGATAAAGGATTCGTGGCCGTGCAGCTCGCCCATAGACTGGCCGTTGAGCTTCCATAACCGGATCACACCGTCGCTGTGTGCACTGGCAATGTCTGCGCCGCTCGCATGGTCCTTGCCGACCTTGGCAACGGCGCGCACGACACTTGTGGTGTATATGGTTGACTTGGGCTGTATGTAGCGGTCAGGGCTCGAGTGGATGTCGTAGATATTGATTTTCTCGTCGGCAGAGCCCGTCACCACGGTGTCCTCGTTCAGCGCCAGCACACCCCACACACTTGCATCGTGTCCAACCAGATGCTTCTCAGGCTCCCATTTGCCCGTGAGCCAGACGATGGCCTGCTTGTCCCAGCTTCCCGAGACGACATAAGTGCCCTTGGGAGAGGTGTCGAGGGCGCAGACGTTGTGATCATGACCGACCAGAAGACGCTCCGCATCGTGAGGTCCAGATTTGGCCCCTGGCTGCCGGGCTTCGATCAGGGTATCCTTGCCGCCAGCTATAATCAGGCCTTGTTGGTACGTCTCGTCAGGATAGAGGTAGGTGACAGCATTGATGAAGTCTTGGCCCTCTGTCAGGACCGAGCCCCTAAAGGTAGGAGGTCGAGAGTCCTTCCGTCGCCAGACTCGGACGGTCTTGTCACGGGAGACAGAAATGACGGTGTTGGACGATGGAAAGCTGACGCCACGGACCTGAAGCAACAGCAAGGAGAGAGAAGGAGAGGTCAGCCCAACAGGCCCGTGTTTTTTTTTTTATGATGTTCAGAAATGGGGAGGGGGAGAGCCCACATCAGACTGGTGGCCTACCAGCTCAGCAGACAGCTTGAACTCCATGTCGAAGGCAGAAGGTACGCAGTGTTGTCTGTTTGAGGTATTGCAGTTCCGGGTACAAAGGCGTATCAACAAACCCAAGTGTGGGCTGCGATGATAGCCACTTGGAGAACAAAAATTGTCGGCTGGGTGGAAGGGGAGAGAGGAGAGGAGGGAGGAGGGTGGGAGAGGAGTGTTTGTTTGTTTGCTTGTTGTCTAGCACTGGCGCGCTGCGCGTTGGTGTCGGAAGAGGAGTGAGCCCGAGGTCTGGCTCTATAGTAGAGATGCTGAACACTGCAAGAAAAAGATTGGCAGCTCTGCCGCAGTCAATATCCAGACAAGGCAGGCCCAAAATAATTGGTATACGCAGCTCTGCTCTTCCCCAGCTTGCCAGCTTCGAACAATGATGGTACAGGGAGGGCAAACGGTCCCTGCTGAGGTCATCGTGGGGCCAATGATACTTGCTGGTCAACTGTGGGAGGTGGGAGGGGCTTATCTTATCTCGGGATAGACTCCCCGCCGAGGCAAGGGGTGGTTCAGGGACCCTCTTTCCACCAAAGCAAGATCTTGGGTCGACAACCACCAGAGCTGTCACTTCCCTACCCGCGACATCGTGCCTTCGTTGTCCTTCTGTCAACAACAAACAATCCTTTTCTCCTCCTTCTCCTCCTCCCCCGACAGCCTTGGGCTTTTTCTATTCTTCTGTTTGTTTTGTTCGAGGACCACTCCATAATCACACACGAGCACCTGTCCATTTTTCTTTGACGAATGCTACGACTTACGACCAAAGAGAACTACAACGCATAATCCTGCCAGTCCTTTTTGGCTCTTCTATCTTTTCCTCCTCTCCCTTCTGTTGCGATTGTTCGCCTCTTTTCTCTCGTCTGGCGGCTGCTCTGACACTCGTTGACCACCTCAAGTCCCTTCGTACACGGAACACACACACATACACAAGCTCTACTGCTTCTCGCCCGGCCCATCCACCGTCCTCAATCATACACCGCATTTTGGTCCTCTGCCGGACATTTTCTTCTCTCAGCCCTGCCCTGATCTCCTGGAGCCTTCAAGGCCCCCCGTCCACTCCTGAACGAATCGTTCCGTCTCTGCAGTACCCCATCTCACACCGCCCCAGCACCATTCGACATGGCTTCTGAAGGGAAGACGGATGGCGAGCCTCGCCAGTATCTGCCCCTGACCTGTCACGGTCACTCTCGACCTGTTCCCCACCTGAGCTTCTCCAGCTACGAGCGCGGCGGGGAGTACTTCATGATTTCCGCCTGCAAAGGTATGTAACAGACACGCCCCACGGGGTCATCACGTTGGACAGTAGACCCTGACACTTGCCGCCAACTTCAGATGGCAATCCCATGCTGCGAGATGGTCGCAACGGCGACTGGATCGGTACCTTCATCGGCCACAAGGGTGCCACCTGGCAGGCCAAGCTTAGTCCCGATAACTGCACCGCCGCGTCTGCCTCGGCCGACTTTTCCGTCAAGATCTGGGACGCCCACACCGGCGAGATGCGCCTTGTCCTCAAGCACGACCACGTTGCGCGCGCCGTGGCGTTCCCTGTCAGCAGCTCCGACATTGTCGCCACTGGAGGCCACGAGAAGATCCTACGCATCTGGGGCCTGAACAAGGCAGATTATCAGCTCCGCGAGGATGTCACAACGGAAGAGAACGGCGCCCTTCACATCCCCCCTTCTCTGGCCTTCCAGGTCGGCACACCCCACCCCGACACTATCAAGTCTATCGTCTGGTGCAACGAGGCTACCATTGTCACTGCTGCCGGCAAGACGCTGCGCTGGCACAATGTGGACAAGCGTGATTGTTTCAAGGAGCAGACTTTTGACGCCGAGATCAAGTCCTGTGAGATGGTCTTCCTCGCTCCCAAGTTTGCTGAACCTACAGACCTCGGCGAGGGTCGCCCCATCCTGTGTGTTGCGGCTGGCAAGTCGGTCCACTTCTTCTCCACGACCGAGCAGCCCGAGGAGATCAAGCGCTTCAACCTCAAGCACGGTGTCGCCAGCGTCTCCCTGGACCTGAAAGGCAAGAAGTTTGTCGTTGGAGAGGAGCCTGGAACCTGGGCTCGCGTCTACGACTGGGACGGTTGCGAGATCGACGTCATGAAGGGCCACCACGGCCCCATATGGTGCATCCAGTTCTCGCCCGACGGCAAGCTGTACGCGACCGGCTCGGAGGACGGGACGATCCGGATGTGGAAGAACTGTGATGAGGAGTATGGACTGTGGCGCGACCGCAGCACTGCCGTCTCGGAGCGGGTCGAGTAGGACCATCGGCCCCCTCTGGTGACTACGCACTCGGAGAATGACCAGCCTCGCCCGTCGCACGAAGCCGATGGGGCTGTTCTTGTCCTCACAAGCTCTGCAGCCCGGGTCAATCCTGGTGGCACCACTTCTGGACCACTCACCGAGATCTCGGCCAACGTGGCCCGGATCCCACAAGTGACCCTTCCCGAGGTCAAGAGCGGGCTGGCTGACGGCAGCAAGCTCGACCCCGAGGACTCCCCCCCTCAGTGGCGGATGGCGCTGTCTCCTGTGGCAGAGGAGCCCCGCAGCCCGGTCAAGTGCTTTCGTCGAGCTCCACGTCCCGAGGGGTACCTGACCCGCCGACGCCCCGACCCTGCCATTCCTTCCACGGGCTCACCGACCAAGTACTCCAGCAAGCCTGTCGACCCTGGCAGCCAGATGCTGCAGAACTTCCTCCACCGGCTGGACCAGCAAGGTCTGTCTCATAATTAAGCACTCTTGGCTGTGTGTCTGCCCTTCATCATCTGCATCATAATAGACCTTAGACGGGCAGACGGGATCATCATCACATCTCTTACATTACCTGTGCAAGGACGCGGTACATCTTAGACTTTTGGAAGGACGTGGCCTCGATACGATCATCTTCACTGGCGAGGAGAAAGCATTAAGGTGGAAAATGGGCTTAACCCAGATACTTAAACATAGGGAATAACAACGTTGATCATCTCGAAACGAAGGCCATCGCTTGACCTATCCTTGTGCCTTTGATCCTGCCTGTCTGTTATTATACCTAGAGGCTGTCTTTAGTAATTTTGATGATTACATAGGTAATTCAGGTAAGGTTGCGCTGCTCCAGGTGGCGGGGTGGGGTCCCCCGGGGCGGCAGGGGGGTGCGCCGTGGGGCCCTAAAGACGGCCTCCTCAGGGCCTGTAAACCTGAGCGCGCAGGGCCGAGGAACCCCAGTGACATCGCGCCTAGCCCTGTGCCTATGCGCCCACCACGCGCGTCCTTATTCCTCGGGAGCTAAGCTCTGCTATCGTTAACACACAACATCTTTGATGATCCAGCCTCTCTCTCTCTCTCTCTCTGTCTGTGTGTGTGTGTGTCTCTGCCCGGCCCCTCAGCTGTCTTACGTGACTACAGCCACCCGCCTTTTCTCATCTACCGGCACACACTACACTGGTAGCAGAGATTCCACCTTGTGCCCTGCCATCCACCCAAGCCAACCTCGTCCACGGACGAGCACCCCTCGACCACAACACCCTGCCCACGGGCCAGGAAAGACTTGAATAACGAACCCGTCTCCAACAGCGGTCCAGGCGAGCACAAGGAACACGAGGGAGTCATGGCTGTGGGCGATGCGGATGAGATGGACGTCGAGGAGGGTGGAGCCCCCAATGCGGACGGAGAAGAGCAAAAGCCAGAGGGCGGCGGCGAGGATGACGGGGCGCAGGACAAGGGCAAAGGAGCAGCAGACGGCGCCGCAGGAGCAGAAGCAGACGACCCGACGACACGTGTCGAAGCCGGCCCTTCTTCTGTCAACGGCGGTGGCCAATCTTTCCCCACGAACTCGATGTACCCGCGCGTTCGCCCCGAAGCCCTCAAGGCGCGTCTCTACGACATCGTCCCTACCATGGCGGCGCCCCAGTCGACGTCCATCAACGCCATCGCCATCACTCCCAACCTGCGGTACTGGATGACGGGCGGCAGCGACGGCTACGTGCGCAAGTACGACGGGCCGGGCACCATCAACGGGAAGCAGCTGCTGACCGTGGCCCAGCGCCACCCTTTTGTCGACAGCGTGGTCAAGGCTGGCATACTCATGAGCTACTGGGAGAACTTCGAGCCGGCGCCGCCCGAGAAGGGGAGGAGCGGGGGCAGCGACGAGGACAAGACGCTCAGCCCCGTGTACAGCCTCGCGGTGCATAGGGACGCCCTGTGGAGCCTGTCCGGGCTGGAGAGCGGCGGGATCAATATACACAGCGTGAGATACGACGAGGGCAAGGTCATACACACGATCCCGGCAAAGCACGGCGACCACGTGGGGCACTCCAATGCCGTGAGCGTGCTGCAGCTCACTCCCGAGGAGACGCACGTGCTGAGCGGCAGCTGGGACAAGAGGCTGTACGACTGGGACCTCAACACGGGCACCGTCGTGTCCAGCTTCGAGGGCAGCGGCGGTCAGATCTCCGCCATCGAGCTGCGGCCTCAGTCCGGCGCACCCATCCCTGCCGAGGCGGCCCAGGAGCCCTCGTGGGGGGACAGCCTGGGGGGCAGCAGCAGGAACAAGGGGTTCTTCGACGACGGGACGAACGGGACTGCCAACGGCCTGGGCTCAGCCACGGGGGCAGATGGGACAGGCGACGGAGAAGGGACCGTGGGCTCGGACCACGAGTCGCTGTTCGGCAGCCCCGGGGGCTCGCTGTTCGGGGATGGCCAGATAGGCCAAGGAGGAGGCAATGCGTTCGGTGGTGACGATGACAACGAGTTCCAACAGGCCATGCTAGAGCCCCTGGAGGGAGAGCAGGGCGATGCAGCCGCCGACACGACCATGACAGATGCGCCGCCGGCAGACGAGACTGCGCCTCCAGCACAACCACAGGCAAGTGCAGATACCACAACAGAACAGGCCCAGCCGGGACAGCCCCCCGCTGGCGGCGCGGACGGGCGACCAGGCACAGCAGATAGCGGCCGGGCCAACTCGTCTCCACAGCAGCAGCAGCAACAGCAGTCTCCGCAGAGCACAAAGGGCCGCCGCCGCAGCAGCCAGATCAAACCACCCAAGCCGACCTCGCCCACCCTCGTCTTCAACCCACCGCCGCCCCTGCAGAACGACCCCAGCCAGACCGCCCAGAGCACGTTCATGGCCGCCTCTATCGACGGTCCTCTCCGCATCTGGGATCGGCGCATGGTCACGCCGGTCGCGCGCATCGGCACCCGGCCTGGGGTGCCGCCGTGGTGCATGGGCGCGTGCTGGTCGCCGGACGGGAACATGATCTACGCAGGCCGCCGCAACGGCACCGTCGAGGAGTTCAGCATCCACCATGCCCGCGGCGGCTATCCAGGCTGGCAGCCCGAGCGCTCCCTCAAGTTTCCCGCCGGCTCTGGCGCCGTCAGCACCGTCCGCCACATGCCCAACGGCCGCCACCTCGTCTGCGCCTCCCACGACATCCTGCGCCTGTACGACCTCCGCGCCTCGACCACCGGGTCCAAGCACGGCTCCGTCCCTTTCCTCATCATTCCCGGCCCGCCCAGGGCGGGCGTCATCAGCCAGCTATACATTGACCCATCGGCGAGGTTCATGATCACCGCTGCCGGCACGAGGGGCTGGGAGGGTAGCTCCACCGAGGTCCTGATCGGGTACGAGATCGGCTGCACAAAGTAAAAGTAAGGTCTGTTGTTTGCTCCTATGTACTTGGTGGTAGCTCGCAGCTATGACCCATACCTTACTCTTGTCTTTGTATTTACATAAATATGTGTGTGTATGTGTGTCTCTCGGAGGGGCGCATGCATTGGTCAAAGACTGTCAACTTCTATGTTGACCTAGTCCTGACATCTGGAAGTCCTGCAGCATTGAGAGAAATGAGAGAGGAAATAAATACACAAAACAAAAGTATAGTGGAAGACATAGATAGACAAGGCGTTCTGGAACAGGATCTACTAGGAGGAGGACGACGACGAGGGCGTTTTTGGTTGGTTCCTAGGGAATACCCCAAACTTATCACGCTCTTGCTTGCTTTCTTGGTTAATACTTATCTCTTGACAAATTATAAAAGCTTACATGTTTTGGCTCGCTTATCAAAAATACTTGTCATCCTCTCCTCTGTGCTTCCAACTCTGTCCTGCGTCTTGTGCAGTGCATCTGGTTTGACAAAAGCACATGGGGATTAGCAGCCAAGAGGGCCCTCTTCTGGACAGGCCAGCTGAGCTTAGTAACTTTTCAGAACAGGTCCTACAGCTGCTGCTTTTCTCTGATCAGGAACCCTTGGTGGTGTGATAGCCAATGTGGTAATAGGTAGACTTCAGAACAAGAGATGTAAGTGGGTTCTGTGTCTTTGTACATTTATAAGGGAACCATGTTATTTTCGCCAGATAACAACAATGAAAGACATTTTCTCCGTTTCTTTTTGATTCAGAATTTTCTGGGTTATGTCTAGGACAGGCCTCTCAGTCTCAGTCTATGCTTCCTTGTCCTTGTTTTGTTATCTTTACCTCTTCACAAGCATGCTTGAGCCCACAGTGCCTGTGCTCAGTGTGTTAGTTGTTTGATGCAAACAGCCCTTGAATTCTAGTTTAAAATTTCCAACGCAGTGAATACACACATACATATATGGATAAAGCAAAACATTTTCATTGGCATATTATTTACCGTTTCCATAGCAGTATCTTCATGTCAAACTGCTTCTACGGGGAGTTTGCTTAAGGTGCATTTCAAAACCCCAAGGGAAAAATAAGTTAGAGCACCGGTAACATTTTTCTGCAACACTAGAGGTGAGAAATCAAATGCAAAAGTTTCGCAGATAGATGTCAAGTGAACATTCATCATTGTAGATGCTTTGTGATTGATCACAGTGTTCCGACATATGCACCTTGAAATTTTATCTTTTCATGTTCCAATCGAACAGCCTTCTTTAGAGTCATACTTTATTTTTGTAAAAACGCCATCAGACACCATCTCTGATGCTCATCATAGTACTCCTCCCCCTCATCCTATCCTCCTAGTACTCCTCCTGGTACTCCTCCTGGTACTCCTCCTGGTACTCCTCCTGGTACTCCTCCTGATACTCCTCCTGGTACTCCTCGTACTCCTCTTCGCAGGAGACGCGTTGGAGATCGACACTCGTGACAATGTCGTCCTTCATTGCTGTCAACAGCGACCCCGTCGCCAACGACCCTGTCACCCCCGATGGAAACATCGGAGCTGCGACTTCCAACGCGAGTGCGACCCCCGCGACCGCGACCGCGACCGCGACCGCTGCTGAGACCCCAAGCAAGAAAAAGAAGAAGTCTCGCGGAGTGAATGACCTCGACGATTGCAAGAATGACGCAAAAGAAAGGGTGGACGGCCTATTCCTGAAGGACGAAGCTAAGGAGCGAACGAAGGAGATCATCGATAAGCTGAAGGCTTAGGATCCTCAGTATTCCTCGAACGTCGTTGTCCGAGACCTGCGCTTGAATATTACCGAGGACAACTTCACTCCCAAGAGCGCGAAGACCTTGTACGAGATTATTACGATCATCGCAATAATAAGCAAAATGGGCATTCTAGGCAAGCTGTAGGATTATTGAAGTCTTATAAACGAGCTTATTAAAAGCTAAATCAATATTCTTATGCAGCTTTAGATGGTTATCGGCTGAATGAAGATCGAATGCATTCAGCTAGCGATTATAAAGAAAATTGTCTCCATGCTGAATTAATGGAGTGGGATACTCAAGTATGTCTTCGTTCCAGCACACTTACCACCTGTGCCCACCTGCAAATCGCCGCCCTGTGCCAGCTGGCCAGCAGATCCAGTCCTTTCTTTCCACTGACCCAAATACATGCGCACAGGAGGGTCCAATTGCTTAACAGTTCCCTTCTTATTGTTACCAGATCCGACCTCCAACCGTCAATACCGATCAACTTGCTTCGTTCTCCCCCGACAACGCCCTCCCACCTCTCCCAATGCGAAGGTTTCCGAACATCGGTGTAGTCCTGTTCAATACCATCCTCTAGTCATCCTTGGGCCAGGTTTACTGTTCACACGATCGCAAAACTTCGCCAGCCGTTTTTCAGAAAATTTTACAATTGTCAACCTCACCTTGACTCTCGAGAGCCACCGTTTGGCAAAGTTTCAGGCCGTGCCGTCCCCTCCCTGTACAAACTCAGTCTGCTGATGGATGAATGGGGCTACTAGGATGTGAGGCGACGCGCAGACTACTTCTCCGGACGGTGGCCCTTTAGACTGGTGCTGCCATTATTTCAACAGCTACTGTCTATGTTGGAGACAAGGTGTCCGCCCACGGAAGAGATGCTGGGTTCTACCAACCCTAGACACATGGCGAAGTAATTCTAGGTCTGGATGGTCTCTAAGTTGCCCAAAATTCATATTCTCCTCTTTCGTATTTAACGAAAGTCTAGGCGCAAGAGAAGACAAGATGATTGGGAGAGGAGGACTGAAGGTGGCAGTCTGAGGATACACCTGCACTGTGAAAATGTATGGCACCGCAGGACAACCACAATCTGGCTGACAGTAACGCATATGGATTGAACCTCCAATTCCTGAAATGTAAAGACAGGTTCTCCGGAAAGTCCCAGGCTAACTGCTTTCACATACAGATTTGCCCTGCGAGTCGTAACAGAAGACCAACATCCCCGACACTCCTCTCTCCTCCTCCGCGCTGACGAGAGTGGAGACTACAAATCTCCGCAAGAGCGAGCACTTGGTATTATTGTGTCGGACCATGGCCGCCCAAGCCACGGCTACGCGTGTGTGCTGACTCCGCGGTGTAGTGAGAAGAACTAGAGAGGGCATCCTTCGAAACGAGCAATGTAAGCCCGGCCCCGGACGAGCGATGTTACTTGTCGGACATCCCGACGTCCGCGGAGGAGATCATTGGCTGGCCGCGAGCCGGAGTGGCCGGCCAGCCCGACCCCGAAGGAAGGCCATTGTATATATAAGAAAGAGGAGGGAATATCTATTTCCTTTTTTTCTTTTTTTTTTCCCTATGAAGACCAGTATCGAGACGGATCACACAAGTTTTTGAACAGAAAGGACACAGAAAGCCAATTGTACCAGCCACATCACCCCTCAACACGCTATCATGTCTTTTCTTCACCGAGTACCGTTCCACGCACCAGTTCGACAAGGCTTCCGACCTTCACCGACACCCCTTGACCGGAATCAAGGTGCTGGTGGTTGGCGCCGGGCCGGCTGGCTTGTACACGGCACTTGAGTGCTGGCGCAAAGGGCACACCGTTGTGGGTGTCCTCGAACGATCTCCTGTTCCAAGCGCTGCAGGTAAGAAGATATAACAATATTATCAGGCAGGCTGTGTGGCTCCTAGCCTCCCTCGAGCCCCTTCTTTTCATCCCTCTAATTGCTATTCCAATTTTTTCTTTTCCGCTTCTTTATCTATTCTTCCCTTTTCAGCGTCATGATTTGCTAACAGGCCATGTGACCGACAGGTGATTCTTTTACCGTGCTTGGAGGTCATATCGAGCGGTCCTGGCCGTCTCTGTTCAGGGCCTTCCAGCAGGACTCAATCGACCTGCTCATATCGTACCACAAAATCACAGGAGAGAAGATCGCTGGCCCTGAACACTTCCCCATGAAGGAGATCGCCAACGGGCGGCTGGACGACGACGGCAACCCAGGCCCGAACAGGCTCTACCGGATCAACCGGCCCCTCCTGGCCGCCTCGATGCTGGCCCAGGCACAGGAGCTGGGCATCCAGGTCAGCTTCGGCAAGCGCGTTGTCGACTACTTCGAGGACGAGGAGAAGGCCGGGGTAGTTCTGGAGGACGGCTCGAGGCATTCTGCAGATGTCGTGGTATCCGCTGACGGCGTGGGGACGAAATCGCACAAGCTGATCAGCGGCCACGAGGTTCGGGCCATGAGCAGTGCGCATTCCATATTCCGAGCGGCATATCCCATCGAGCACGTCACGTCGGACCCCGAGCTGGCCGAGCGCTTCCCCATGCTTGAGGATGGATATGGTCATTTCGAACAATGGAAGGGCCAGGACATCTCCTTCGCCGTGGCAAGGGGTCCCAAGGAGATGCAGTGGTACATTACGCACAAGGTGAGAGTCCCGCTCCCCCAAGATTTCTTTTCAAGAGAAAAAGGACGAGGAAGAGGGGGAGGAGGAGGCGGACAAGGAGGACGAGCAATAAAGGGATTAATGATTTTGCTAATCGGATATAATGATTGATTGTAGGATACTGGTGGTACCTCGAAGGAATCCTGGCACAACTTTGTCACCGGAGAACAGGTTGCCGCGTTTCTCTCCACCTTCCCAGAGATTCCAGAGGTGCTGAAGAAGCTCGTCAGGACCGCGCCCAAGGACTCCACCGTCGACTGGCAGCTGCTCTGGCGGGACCCGCAGCCAACATGGTCCTCGCCGCTGGGCCGTGTCGTCCAGGCGGGCGACAGCGCTCACACGTTTGTCCCTTCATCCGGCAGCGGGGTAAACCAGGGAATGGAGGACGCTATCTCCATAGCCACATGTCTGCAGCTAGGGGGCAACCTGAAGACGGGCATGTGGGCTAAAGTGCACAACAAGCTGAGGTGAGTCTTTTTTTTCCTCTCCCTCTTTTTTTCTTTTCTTTCCGTCTACGAGAAACAATCCACACAGGTTGGGCTAACCTCTCTTCACCTTGGTCGTCTTCAGGTTCGAGCGTGTCTCTTGTTGTCAGCTGATGGGGTTCATCAACCAAAGCCACTACCTCAAGCCTGAATGGGGCACCAATGCTCTTGCGGACCCAAAGGAGTACAGGCCCGAGTATGGGTGGTGGGTGCTGAGGCACAACCCAGAGCGCTACGCCTATATCAACTACGGTAATGCGTTCCGGAACCTCGTGGATGGGACACCCTTTCAGAACACCAATATGCCTCCTGGCTACGTCTACAAGCCGTGGACGCTACAGGATCTCTATGATACGCTGGCGGAGGGCAAGAAGCTCAAGTTTGATGGAGACTGGTCCTAGACCTTTTATTTTTCTTTCTTTGTTCTTTCGTTTTCTTAAGTGGCTGTCTACACTCCTCCACCTTCGCCCCTTTCTCCTTTACCTTTAATTACGTTCATCCCTTTTCCTTTTCTTCATTCTGTGCGAGACCTCAGCCTACGACATTCTATATAAAATTAGACTACACACTCCTAGCCTGCGTTGGGTTGCCCATCCTTTAGGTGATCGCAGAACTTTCTATCTTTCTTTCTTTTCCTTCCTGCATTTTCTTCTTCCCCCACCATCCACCCGCTTGCCCACCTGCTTGTCCATGCGTGAGTTGTAAGGGCCAGACAGAAGACTTGGCTTGAATTTCAACCCGAGAAATCAACACAGGATCACGAACCTTGGGCCTTGTCCAGATGAAGTTAGTTTCATCTATTCCATCCTGTATTGTCATAAATAAGAAATCCCCATGCAATCCAAAAAAAAAAAAAGGGGGGGCGGCGGGTAATAATCAATTGTCATGACGACGGGTCAACCGATACAATTTGAGACCGAGTCCTTCCGCGCCCGTCTTACCGGCCCGCCTCGGACAAAATGTGCGAGTCACAAGAAGCCATCACTTGTCCAGCACAATCTCTTCTCGGGCCCGAGTCAGAAGAGAAAGTCGGCCCTCTTTATTCTTGTCCTATCTATTCTGTCATGCGATGGGCCTAGAACCCTGTCTTTATGGTGGTTTCTCTCTCTCTTTCTCTCTTTTTTAATACCCTTCAAGGTGAGTACATAAACCCCCATGATCTCTGACTTTTTTCGTCATGGAACAGACCTGGCCATTATGAATGAATAATATGATGAGTAGACTCTCGAGGCAGCAACGGAAACATCTCCAGAGACAAGTCCTTGTACCTTAAAAGAAGCGCCGCCCAATTTGGTTCATTCCTGAATCTCCATTATTGTGCTCACAACAATAATAACGACAACAACAACACAATGCCTAACCCCCGCGTCCTCGTCGTGGGCGCGTCCATCGCAGGGCCCACGGCGGCATACTGGCTCGCCAGGGCCGGGGCGACGGTCACGGTCATCGAGCGGTTCCCTCAGCTCCGCACGGGCGGGCACAACGTCGACATCCGCACGTCAGGCCTCACGGTGATGCGCAGGATGGCAGGCATGGAGGCGGCGGTGCGGGCGGCCCTGCACGACCTCGAGGGCCTCAGCTTTGTACGGGCCGACGGGACCCCCTTCGCGGTGATGCGGGCCACGGGCGACCCGGACGCGCAGTCGCTCGTGTCGGACTACGAGATCTTCCGCGGCGACCTCTCGCGGGTCCTCTACGACCTGACCAAGGACGACGGCCGGATCCGGTACGTCTTTGGCGAGCAGGTGAGGGCCATCCTGCAGCACGAGGGCCGAGGCCCCCAGGTCACGGTCGAGTTTGCCAACGGGCTGCCGACGGCCGAGTTTGACCTTGTTGTGGCCTGCGACGGCGCCACGTCGCGCACGAGGGCCATAGGCCTGGGCTGCGGCGCGAGGGACCACGTGGTGCCCCTGAACTGCTGGGCTGCGTATTTCACCATCGACGAGGACCTCCTGCGCGGCGCCAAGATCGGCAAGGCGTACAGCGCCGCGGGCGGACGGTTCGTTGCGGTCGGGCCGGATCCGGCGGGCGGCAGCAAGGTCGGGCTCATGGGCATCAAGCCCCGCGACGGGACAGACGCCACGCTGGCGTTCCGCGAGGCCTCCCGGAAGGGCGAGGACGCCCTCAAGACCTACGTGGGCGGGCAGTTCCGCGGCGCAGGGTGGAAGGCCGACGAGATCCTTGACGGCATGATGAGGTGCAGCGACTTCTACGCGACCGAGTTTGTGCAGGTGAAGGCGCCGGCCCTGTCCCGCGGGCGGTTCGTCCTCGTGGGCGACGCGGGCTACGCCGCCGGGCCGACGGGGTGCGGGACCAGCCTGGCCATGACGGGCGCGTACGTCCTGGCGGGCGAGATCAGCAGGCACAGGGGCGACCTGGATGCAGGCCTCCGGGCGTACGAGGAGCGCATGAGGCCCATCATCGACGACATGCAAAAGATCCCACCGGGTGTGCCTGGATCATGGCACCACAGACGGCCTGGGGCATCTGGGTGCGCAATATCCTGTTTGTGATGGTGGCCTGGGCCATGCGGTTCAGGGGCCTGTTCGCCTGGGCCGGCCGGCTCTTTGCCAGCTCGTTTGGAGGGGACAAGTACGCCCTCCCGGACTACGAGACGGGAGAGAGGTGAAGCAGGCGCCGACGGCCTGAGAGGCACGCGAGCCGCGTGATCGACCGAAGAAGGTAGTATTGTACTAGTATGTATATTAAAGCATGGTCCACCTGTTTCGAGATCGTGTAGCCCAACCTGCGGTGGTGCAATGTGGAGCTTTGCGGTGACACGCATCATCACGAGCACCGAGGAGCATGTCCATATCCGTCTTCCTCCTCCGCCCGCGGCCCCACGGCGTCCAGGTCCACAGAATAAGCTATCCTTCTAGTGGACGCGCCGACAGCCAAGCCTCTGGCCTCTGGGGGACTTGGCCAAGGTGACGGATAAATTTTAAGCATCTGTTTATGCGCCCAATCCATCCATCCCTTTGTCTCGCTGTCTCGGCCACAAAGGTCAGGACAGAAAGGACATGGAGAGTGGGTATGGGTGTGGCAGAGGTGAAAAGAACCGAAATGGGTATAAATCCTCGCTAACTCAGCCCTGTATTGCTACATACTACTGTAGGGTGCTACGGTAGTACCGCCTGCACCCTTGACTGTGTGACGAAGCATGGGCATATATATATAATCGAGGTCCTTTCCTTCTTCTTTTTTTTTTTCTCTCTTTCTTTCAGCACTGCAGAGATGATAGGCACCCCGTCATAGTGTGTACTGTGGTGACAGTTTCGTGCCAGAGCTATGTGTTTCTCCCTGCAGAGAGTTTCGTGCCAAGGCGGCGCTGGTGCTTGATCTGAGCCCGAGGTTGCAGCGGACAAGTGGGTTCTGATGATATCTATTAGGCGTAGCCCACGCCCATCTGGCTCCTACCGCTGGCCTGGCAGCAGCAGGTCGCACTCTGGAGTTACGTAGTCGAGGCTGCTACTGACTGTGGAAGGGAGGAAAAAAAGGAAGAAGGGAAAGAACAAAAAAAAAGAAGAAGAAAAGAAATCCAACAAGAAGAAGATTATGGAAGAGAAAGAGAGAGAGAGAGAAAGAGGGAAAAAAATAACGACTCGCATGTTTGAAACATGATCGTCCACTTTCCCCGAGCCTCGGCACGTGCTTGAGTCGCAGCAAGTAGGTACCTGTGCCCTCCAATTTTTCCCAGCCCTCTGCAGCCCCCCCCCCCGGCCAGCCTGGCCTGACCGTTTGTCTCGAGTTCCCCAGATTTTCTCTTGCCCCAGGTTCCCCTTTCCCCTCACCGGGCGATCCACAAATCCATCCATCCCTCCGCTGCACCACCATCCGCCTTGTCAACTCTGTTTTTTGTTTTTATCTTTCTTCTTTTTTGTCGTCACCCATCCATCTCGTATTCCTCGTGTGTCCTCTTGTGGTGGCGATCTTGTACCCTCACAGTGTCTCGTCATGTCTCTTGTTGGTTGTCTTTTGTCCAACTTTGCCATCTCACACCACCCCCCGTCTACCGTCGTACACGTTCTCTTTTCTTTTCCCTGTCGCTCTGTTCCTTCTTGAGACCCTGCAACGCTGGTCCCTGGCAGGCGACAAGGGGCGACTACACTGGGTCCTGTACACTAGCAGGAATACTACGTAGTATGGACTACCACACAGTATATTAACTACTATGTAGGTACCTGGGAACCCAACCAGTGCGACGGTGGGCGGATGTGCGGCCAGTCGGCAAACAAGGGAAAACGGGAAAGCAGTGCGGTAGGATGGATGATCGTAAGACCAAAGAAATGCACGCACACACACACACACACACACACACACACACACGTGCAGGCAGGGATTCAGTTCCCTGGCGGTCAGAAATTCGATGGGCCCCCAACCAACACCCTTTTTTTTTTTCTTTTTTCTTTTTTTCTTTGGTTTCTTTCTTGCCTTCTCCTCCCCTTACCCCAGCTTTTAGCAGGGCCTTCCCCAGCTCGTACCCCGACCTGTTTATGCACCAATCAGAACGTCCCGCTTGAGACAGCACAAGGGCCCCTCCCACCCCGTGATCATTGGTGCGCTTGCGTAGGATCGCTAGTGTGGAGGAGGGCCGTCCGGGGGGTGGGTTGGTGCTTGCTTGCTCTGATCCGGCCCGATTGGGGGGGGTGTGTGTGGGCAGGGGACTCGCGAACATTGGGACCTCGTGGTCTGGCATCCTGGCGCCAAAGGCTGGGAGCGGCCGATGTAACAACAAAAAAGCGAACATCTTATAAGGTCCTCGTCTGGCCCGCCTTCTCCTCGTGCAGGCTTGCAGGCTGATTCGCTTCCCCATGCATTGGTCTGGTCCAGCCAAGTCCTCTCGTGTGTCCTGCCTCTGCCCGCCCGCAGTGGTCTTCATCCAGTACGACGAGTAACAGGAGAGACAAGAAGACCCAGAGAAAAAGACGAAGGAAGAAAGAGAGAGAGAGAGAGAGAGAAAGAGAGAGAAAGAGAGAGAGAGAGACAAGATACAAGGTCATCATCATGGCGTCAGCCCCCGTCGAGCCAGAAAAGGAGGTGCACCACCAGAGCGACCAGCAGGTGCCGGCGGACTCGCTCAGGGACCATGACCACGAGCTCAACGAGAAGGAGAATGTCCTCCACTCCGACGTCCTGGGCAACCAGGACCTCATGAACGATGCCTTCCACGGCGAGGACCACGAGCACCAGCAGACCCTCTGGGGCGCCGTCAAGGACCATCCCATGGCCTGCCTGTGGGCGTTCATCTTTTGCTTTACTATTGTCAGTGCAGCCTAGCCACCTCCGCCTCGTCTCTCTTCCCCACTCTGTCCTGCAAAAGAGTCTCCCGGCTAACACGTCCCCTCCCTCACCAGGTCATGGAGTCGTTCGACATGTTCCTGAACGGTAACTTTGTCGCCCTCCCGGCCTTCCAGAAAAAGTACGGTGTCCCTGATGGCGTCAACTATGTCATCCCCACCAAGTGGCAGAGCGCCCTCTTCCAGTCCGGCCAGTGTGGTGCTTTCGTCGGTGTCTTCCTCGCCGGTCCCGTCACCAACCGCCTCGGCTACCGCTGGACCACCATCCTGGCCCTCATCCTCATGAACGCCACCATCTTCATCTCTTTTCTTCGCCGACTCCCTCGCCGTGCTCGTCATCGGACAGGCCTTTGAGGGTGTCCCCTGGGGTTTCTTCATCGCCAACTCCCCCGCCTACGCCAGCGAGGTGGTCCCTCTCGCCCTCCGAGGTGCCTGCACGGCCACACTGCAGATGAGTTGGTCCATCGGCGGTATCATTGTCGCCGCTGCCACCTACGGCTACAACCAGCGAAACGACCAGTGGGCCTGGCGTGTCCCGCTGGCCCTGCAGTGGATCTTCCCTGTGAGCTTTCTCCCTTCCTCCCCCCCCCCTTTTTTTCCCTTTTGCTCTTTCCTTCTTTGGGAGCTATCTTCCTTTTCTTCTGTATTTGGAAACGGAATAGAAAAAGGGAAGAAAGAAGAAAAAAACTGACCTCGTGTGTGTGTCTTTTCTAGACCCCCTCCTGATCCTCATCTTCCTCGCTCCCGAGTCCCCCTGGTGGCTGATGCGCCGCGGGCGCAAGGAGGAGGCCCTCCGCTCCGTCGAGCGCCTCGGCCGCAAGTCCAAACAGAATGCTCATGCCCAGCTCGCCATGATTGAGCGGACCATCGAGATCGAGGCCCAGATGGGCGGCGCCCCCTCCCTCCTCGACCTCTTCAAGGGCACCGACCTGAGGCGGACAACCATCACCTGCCTGATGTACGCATCGCAGAACTTTGCCGGCAACCTGATTGCCAACCAGGCCACTTTCTTCTTTGAGCGTGAGTAGTAGTCTCCTCTCTCTTCCCATCCTCCCGAGATCTTCCTTTCACCTTTTTTTTTTTTTGTCTTTTGCGGGAGAATCTTGCATGACTGACACTCCTTCACCTCGCAATCACCAGAGGCCGGCATGTCGACCGACTTTGCTTTCAAGCTGAACCTGATCAACTCGTGCCTCCAATTCGTCGCCAACGCGTGCTCCTGGTTCCTCTCGGGCTGGTTCGGCCGCCGCACCATCTACCTCTGGGGCACGGCCACCAACATCACCTTCCTCTTCCTCCTGGGCATCTGCGCCTCCATCCCGCAGAACAATGCCACCAACTACGCCCAGGCCGTCCTCGGCATCATCATCTCCTTCGTCTTCGCCGGCACTCTGGGCCCCATCAGCTACTCCATCATCTCTGAGACCTCCTCCGTCCGCCTCCGCGCCCTGAGCACCGGTGTCGGCCGCGCCGCCTACTACGTCGCCGAGATCCCCATGATCTACCTCGCCTCCCGGATGCTCAACTCCACCGGCTGGAACCTGGCCGGCAAGTGCGGCTACGTCTGGGGCAGCACCGCCGTAGTCTGCTGGGTCATGGCTTACTTCTTCCTCCCTGAGCTCAAGCACCGCTCCTATCGCGAGCTGGACATCCTGTTCAACCGCAAGGTCCCCGCCAGGAAGTTCAAGAGCACCATCATCGATGTCAAGGACAACGAGTAGAGAAAGAAGGCACCCGGCGGCGGGCGTTGCGTTATGCATGTATGCATACGGCATGCGCTTGTGGTCGGGGCAGGGTAAAAGAAAGATATTTTTTAGAGTAAAAGACCCTGCATAAGCTTTCTTGATGTGCTCCATCATGGACGGGCCTGGAAGACAGAGTCTCCTTTTCACATGAACCCGTCCCAAGGTTGTTTTCACGCTGGCCAAGGCCCCAAACTGTATTTTGGTTAGCTTTTGTTGAAACTTGCCCAGGGTTGGGAATACCAACATATATGAACTTTAACTTGCAACACTGATAAGCCTGATGAGGCATGCTGGTGTGAAGTGAAGGTGGTGCTCCTGCCCTCGTTACATGTGACGATGTCTACACTGGATGATACACAAGACTCACGATGGCCAGACTAAGGATGACATTGTAGCTTCCACAAAGAGAAACTTCTTCAAAGGTAAGAGTTGAAAGATGTGGGGTGAGGCCCGTTGGCGAGTATCTCACTTCAACAACCACTGAAAACATCACTCTCGATGCATGACGGTGGTGCAGGATCCATTCTCATCTGCAAAAGCTCACTGAATTCTGAACTTCTCCTGCAGAAGACTGTGAACTTGAATCAAGGTGACATGATTATACCGCATTGTGTGCCTGTCTTGCCAATGATGGATGTCGCTTTTGGGAGGGACTTGGGAGTAATATTTGAGACGGGAGTTTCGGGGGAATTTCGGCTGCACAGCTGGACTATGTGATCAAAAGTGTTGAGATCTGTGTGGTGGCAACATCTTCTTCCTCTGAGCTGGCATGCACTGATTATGGGCTGGGCAAGCCAGAAGTGGTGGTAGTGGTCTCGACATGGGACAATGCGTGTGTGTTTGGAGAAAGGCGGTGTGTGTGTGTGTATGGATCAATCATGATGTCAAGTCTGCTCGTAAGAGAGAGAGAGAAGGAAGGAAGGCAACAATAGCCATGGCAGCTGAGGCCATCCAGGGGCGGGTTGCCTTCCAGCAACGCACAGGCTGGTGGTGTCATTAGCCCTCACACATCCAATGTCAACAGCTATCAGCATGTGTAGTGACTAGAGCAGGACTGATACCAACACAGCATGTCATGTCAACTGAGCCTCCCAACTCACAACAATTCAGCATTGTGGTAGACAATGGCAAAAATATGGCAAGATGCACACAACATTGAGTTGTCTCTGCACGGTCATATCATCATAGGAGCGACTCTGCGATCCAGTACACGTGTGAGCGTCGCCAGTGAAATGGGAAGCCGGAACTGCGGTGAGCTTCTTTCAGCCTTCGGCTTTGTGTTTTTCTCTCTGCTTTCAATGCAGAACAAAGGGGCCGGCTGGCCCGAAGGCTGCGACCAGCCCTTGTGCTTGCGGCTTGCGGGGGCCTGAAAGGATATCTTTCATACTGCGAGAACAAAGGCTCTTTATTCCGACAGCTTCTTCTTAGCGACTCAATGAGCCCATCGGTTTTGAACGGCTCCATATTTCATGTCTTATGTGTCTCACGGCCTGCCATGCGCCCCAGCGGTTCTAAGCAGCCATCTCTCACTTGACGGCGCAGATGTGACAGGCTGCTTGAAGCCTGCTACAAATACCATCCCTCCTTCAAATCCGCACGCTCGACATCATGAGAGACGGAGTGTCCAGGCCGCGGCAGGCTCGTCGCTATCACCTGAGACCCCCAAAGGCCTCTCAAGGACAGCTACTAGACGCTGTTGCGACTGAGGGTGCAGGTATGTATGGCAGCACAGTCCCTGTTTCTGGAATTAAACGGCATGCTGACGCCCATGGCAAAGAGATTCTTCCGCCGAGCCACAGCGAGCAGTCACTAGTGAAGGGAGAAGTCGCGCAGGAGACGACGACGCCCCTGCAGTCCGACGAACGACACCCCGACACGGTATCTGAGGTTCACTCTGTGTTGGCGAAGACGCGGAGAGACACACAGCAACCTAAAGTTGAGGACGAGAACGCAGGAGAGGCGGCTCAGGTACGACACGCTCTTCTTGCCCTCCCAAGTACAGTCGCCGACTAACAGAGGAGCTCGTGCAGACGGCTCGCAATTTTCCTCGGCGTCGAGACACCACTCCCCCTCTCAGTCCGAAGCCTCGGACCAAGAGCAAGAGCAAGCACCTCCAGCCACGCGGTCGCTGAAACGGCAGATCAGCAGCGACGACGACGGACCCCAGCTACAGCGGGCACAACTGACGCGGAAGAACTTGGCTCGGTTCAACAGGATGGCAAGAAAGAGGGAAACCAAGAAGACGGCGTCGCCTGCTTCCCCAGAAACCCAGACCGAGCTGACGACAACGACCATTTCAGCAACAGCGCGTCGTTTTGCTATGCAAGCTTCCAGAAATGGCATCCTCGAACCATACCGTTCCAAACCTCCTACGAACCTCGAGGATCTCTGTGAACGATACGCTGAATCTCGCGGTACGGCTTCGCCCACCGAGTCAGCATACAAGGGTTATGTGAATACAATAGGACGAGGACCAAACGAAGCCACTGTGGTTGTTGAAACGAGCAACGTGTTGCTCAAGAAATATCCCAACGAAGGTTACTGTCGAACATTCAACCGGGCATTTACGAACTTGCCAAAAGATGTTGGTTTCAACAAAAGCCTATCTCCTCCGCAGCCGGATTTTGTTGAAGGTCTTGAAATATCTGAATTCCGTCCGTTCCCTATTGATGAGCATCTTGCAGAAGCGGTGCTCTATAAAGACGATCCTACGTCTTCAGCCTTGCCACACATAGCTGGGGAATGGAAAGGATCTGGGAAAAACTTGAACGAGGCCAAGCAGCAGAGCGCTTACGACGGAGCTTCTCTTGTCTACGCGAGAAACCAAGCTCTTTCCTATCTCGGGAAATCTGATCCTCCTGGGCATGCCGAGGTTACAACCTTTACTTCAGACGGCACTCACCTTACTCTGTTTGCACACTATGCTATGCCATCGGAGAAGGACGGTACTCTTGAATACCACCAGTATCCTATCGAGTCGGCAGACCTCACAACTTCTCATCAGAAGTTCAAAGACGGCCGCAGAGGGCTCAGGAATGTACAGGACTACGCAATGAAACAGTCGTACGCCCTGAGGGACCAGCTACAGGACCACTGGGAGCTGCGCTGCGCTGCGCTCCAACCCATCGCTGAGGGGGCACTTCCGCCTGTGCCGGGCAGGGCGCCGCCTGGCTCATTTGACGCACACGAAGATAAAGACAACGATGACAGCACTCCCTAAAGGCAAAGTGGCACCAACTTCGAATCCGTGGGGATAGAAGACGAAATGGAGGTCCTGCGGGAAGTTATTACTGGTCCGAAGGGTTCCACGGCCTTGAGGTAGTTGCTACGGATGATGTTCAGTGTTGCAGTGACCGGGCTACGGCCAGAGTAGGTCGACTGTGTATAGTCCACCGTGTCGGTGAGGGTTACGTCCTCCATTAGAGAGAAGAAGAAGTGAGGACATAGATGGGAAAGACACATTATTACCGGTTGAGCCTGCATATGAGGTCCTTTGGGAACTCCTCCAGAGAAGAGTGGGCGGCCTTCTTTGTGTGTTAAACAGTTTCTCTGCCACTGGAGGGCAACTCTGTCGCCGTCTCAATTGGGACGAGAATCTGAGATTGCTGAGCAGGTCCCGTTTGTGCAGCTCGCGATCTGGACTGCCGCATAGTACCAGCATATGTATGACCTCTGAGAGCGTCTAGCCAGGGCAGGCCCGAAGACAGAGCTTGGCCTGTCCACCTCACTGGAGACAAGGGACGGGTCGCGCTCGTCATAATATGCATACGGGATAACCAAGGTGTCATTTTAGTCCTTCAGGACTTCATAATGTACCAGACTTTGACGTTCAACCAAGACGACACCGGTATTGGGATCTTGAGTTATACCTCAGCCCAAGCGACGACCGAAACCATGTTAGAGCTTGCCGGTCTCGTTCTCAGCTCCGGGCTCCGTCTGTCAATTCCGAACTCCAACCGTGACAACAGTTGTTAATGCGCCTCGTTCAGAACCTATAATACTCAGGTTTCCTTGTTCTTACCTAGATGCTCTTCAGTTTATCAATTTCCAATCAAGTATCCAAGGCGACCGAGAACGCAATAGCATGGCGGCTCCGGCTCAATCCTCCTCCACTGTGGACTTTAGTTCACCCTACGCAATTCTTAATCTTGATTGGATGCCCATTCTGATGAACGCTATTCAAGATACCGCCGAAGGAAAAGTGCTTATCGACAATTGCATTCGATGGAACGATTCTGTCCATGACAAGCCCGTTCGGCCTCTCACCATCTTCTCAATCCTTGCATTCCAAGCCGACCATCCCGAGATGCAGAAGAACACCCCGTTCGCTCGTCTGATTGCTCCATTCGGCAAGTTCGAACAAGGCACAGCGGATGCAACGGTCGATGCCCGCTTCAGAGTCGACAAGAAAGACATTGTTCTTAGCAAAACAAAGTTGTCCGCAACCAGTGGTACCACCCTAGAACAAATTCTCCGAGCACATGGAATCAAATCGGTTATTATTGTAAGTATTCGACTTCTGCTAACATGAATTCCATCTAATGAATCGTTCTACAGTCTGGCTTAAGCCTTTCGGGAGCTGTCATGAGCACCATCTACCATTTGTTTGATTTAGATTATGAGGTGTTTGTCATCAAGGATAATGTTGTGGAACTACCGCTTGATCAGACGTTTAAATATGCCGAGGTCATGTTAGACAGCCTCTTGCCGAAGATGCAGTTGAAGGTTATTTCCTTGGATGATGCCTTGAGAGCTCTTGAGAAGCAGTAAGCTAGATGCGGAAAAAACGGTTGCTTGGGTGGCAAATATTGCGGGGAGGCTTGTGAATCTATGTCGCAAGTAGGTGGAATGAAATGAAAATTCCGAATTACCAGCGTAAGAGCATGTTATCTTCCATGTGTGCAACTGGCAACTGCATACAACATTGTGCCGAACTCATCGATGTCTTCCAGCCACAAATCCACCCTTCTCCGTCTCTTAGCAGTGCTATGAGCATCAAGGTCTGGAGGGGTCGACCAGAGCTCATCGATTGTAAGACTTCCTTCTCCCCACTCCGCCAGGTGTATGTTGTACGCCTTGTCCCAATCACACCGAGTTCCTGCTCTCCATAGCACTTTGCTGGAGGGCGTGGGAAGTCCCTTTAGTTCGTCGCCGACGTAGGTCGGGAGGCTATCCTGAACAGACAGCACGCTGTCGAAGAGGTACATCACGTACAGGGTTCGTCTCTTCGCCTCAGCCACAATCCATTCTTCCCATCTAGGGCGCACCCTGTGTTCATCGGCAGCGCAGACGAGCCCTCGCCGTGATGATGCGTGGGCAAGCCCCTGGAGGTGTAACATCGCCTGGTGTGGGCAGTTGCTGCGCGTCCGGCTGAGGCGGAAGAACAGTACCATCGCATAGATAAGATACGCTTGAAACGCAGCCAGCAGAGACATGTCATCATAAGTCTCGCAATGTGCAGCAAGGGTTTCCATCTGGCGCTGGAGAACCAACGCAGCTGTATCCTCGCTTCCGGGCAAGGGATCGTCACCCACGCGGATCAAACTTAGGCACACTGCCAATGGAGATCCGGCCGGGGGTTCCATGAGCTGTGTAGGGTGAATGAACGGCAAGCACTCACGACCACGGACGGCAACGGCTGCGTAGGATCTCAAGATACTCAACATGAGATTAATGATGCCAGCAGGATAGAGCTTGATCCTCAGCTCAGGCCGAGAGATATAAGGGCTCATCCAGCGGGTGGAGATCTCATCCACGTTGAAAGGACACGTGAGGTTCAACCCAGAGAAGTTCAGCGCATCAGATCTGCCAGGAGCATGCTCGGTATGGTCTAGCCGCTCATGCTTGGACATCGAAGCCGTTGTATGGATATATGGGAGCTCAGCCGACATAGTTTGGTTGACCTCAGCGCCCACTTCTGGATCCATTGGTGCCATCTCGGAAAGGAGTGCGGTGCTGCGCGCAGGCGACCCATCCTCGACGTCTGGGGCTAAAGCGTCTTCGAATGACATAGGAGTAAAACATGTAGCCTCGCCGTTCGTGGAACCGGGTTCCTGTTGCGTGTCCTCTGGTGGCGTTCCCTGGGTGAAGGTGCATAACAAGTCGCGCTGAGTGCACCTGAGGCAACGCGCTCCTCTACGATCGCACCGCGCTTTCGCAACAACACAGCTCTGGCACGCCTTTTGCCGCGAAGTTGAATATCTTGAGGCTTTCATCGTGACATGTCGTAAGCCCATACGTGGACTTTGTGTTTCTCAACTAATCATGATCATAATGGTGAATTAGATGTGCTCGTTGGACAAGTTGTTGCGTTAACTCCACAGAATCCTCGGCAGTGGCTACAAGGACAAAGATGGTTATGGTGCTTATCAGAGCTGGTTTCGGTATGCGAGATCCTAAGTGGCGAGGATGCCTTGCTGAAACCGGAATTCCGCCCCTTCTGTGAGTGTTGCGGAGACCGTAGGCGAAATTACTATGTAAAGCGCCGGAGCTGAACCCTTCCCGACGTTGGGACCACGGAGCTGAGGCCGCTCAGCTCCGTAGGGGGGGACGGAGTTCCGCGGAATTTAGCATTTACCGCCAATAATATAATATATGCTTGCCCAGGCATCTCTTTGATTCTTTGTACAGTGCCCAACTCGGCTGTCGAATACGCTTCATCAACCATGGATAAACAAGAATCAGAAGGACAGCAACGCGACTCTCTCCCGCCATGTCCACCTCCTGCGTCACCTTCGATTCCAACCTCAACATCTCCTGCTCGTGAGCCACTTTACACTATTTTCGACAAGCGACAGAAATGGTTGATTGTTTTCATCGTTTCGATTGCCGCAACTTGTGAGTCTTTTGGGATTGAGAAGGACGTGATTGTATTCTCGTTCTTGGAGGCTCATTTACCGCCGTCAACTAGTTTCCGGTTTCGCCTCGAATATCTACTTTCCAGCTCTCCCAACTGTCGCCAAGGATCTCAGCGTGTCTCTAGAGCTGGCTGATCTCACGGTCACGTCATATCTGATCTTCCAGGGACTGGCACCGAGCCTCTGGGGACCAGTTTCCGATGTGAAGGGCCGTCGGATCGCGTACACGTTGACCTTCATCGTGTTCCTGGGGGCTTGTATCGGCCTGGCTGAGACACAAAATTATGCCACACTTGTAGTGCTGAGGTGCCTTCAGAGCACTGGTAGCGCGAGCACGATTGCCATCGGAGCTGGCGTGATCGGGGATATTACCACCCGAGCGGACCGAGGTGGTTCCATGGGCGTCTTCCAGGCCGGGCTTCTCGTGCCTGTTGCCATCGGACCAGTTATCGGAGGTGCTCTAGCCGGGTCTCTGGGGTGGAGGGCAATCTTTTGGTTCTTGACCATCTATGGCGGCGTCTTCCTCGTGTCACTGCTTCTCTTGCTACCAGAGACACTTCGATCATTGGTTGCCAATGGCAGTCTGCTCCACCCAGGTCCGATGACCAGATATCCTCTCAGCCTGTACCAGAAACTTACGACGGCCGACTTGCGTCCTGGGACAGCACCACCGCAGCTGGGAGAGCGGAAGCGAGTCGACATCTTTGGACCGTTCCGAATTCTTTCCAGCAGACACGCGTTTCCCATAATTATTTTCCTCGCAGTGTATTACGCTGTGTGGCAGATGAGCATCACAGCCATGTCGTCCTTGTTTGAGTCTCGCTACGGTCTCACCGAGACCCAAATCGGTCTAACATTCATTGCTAATGGCGTTGGCTCTATGGTTGGCACGCTGATCTCAGGGAAAGTCCTTGACATCGACTATCAGCGGGTGAAACGCAAGTTCAAATCTCAGTCTGCTACCGCCAATGGCGAGACCGGGAGCAGTCCGGAGCATGAGGACATCAAGGAGGACAATTTCCCGCTCGAGAGAGCACGCCTGAGGCTTGTTCCTCTGTTTTCTTGTCTGCAATGCCTCTCTATTCTCCTTTTCGGGTGGACTGTTCAGTACCCTGAACGCGTGCACATCGCTGTGCCCATCATTTCAACATTCATCACAGGGTGGACGGCGGTGTCAACGCAGTCCGTCATTATGACTTACCTTGTGGACGTGTTCCCGGACCGCAGTGCTGCTGCTAGTGCCAGCCTTAATCTCGCAAGATGCTTATTCGCTGCCGGTGGAACAAGCTTTGTCATGCTGATGATCGATGGGATCGGCGTTGGGCTGACATTCACCGTATGTGCTGCTTTACAAATATTGGCACTAGTAGGCCCTTTTGTGCAGTGGCGGTTTGCTGCTAGCTGGCGAGAAAAGTCTGTCGAGGAAAAGGCATAAGCGTCTCTGTGACTCTGTCCCCGACCTGCTACATGGCAGGGATTTATCTTTTCAAATAATTCTCTCTATTGAAGTTGGTCAGGGTTCAAAGATACATTTAATGTATAATCGGTCTACGGTATTACTGCGTATAGAAAAGGGCTTGGGGTGTGTAGTGATACGGGGAAAAAAGCTTTGTGCTAGCAGCTGTGCCAATGAATTACCCGTCCTGAGTATGGAAAAGTATCAACAGAGTTCTTGAGACTGTTCGTTCGCGGTGAGAATATTGCAGTGTATGGCTTGGAGCAGTCTTTAGAACTATACCAGGTTCACAAGTAAAGAGCTATAAAAGTGAGTCTATCTACTAATAATAAATGTGTTTTGATGTCCAGATTATCTGACCGAACCTCTTAAAGATGTTGCAATGTATTGATTCCGAATTACATAGGTATTTATGTTTATATCTTTATTCTCATCCTTCCGCCAGAACGTCTTTGTCTTTTCTTTTTTCTTCGTTTTTCTTTCTTTTTTCTATTTATTGGACAGGCTTCGCCATGCGTTTTTCCAGTCTTGCCTAGGCCCAGAGATATTACAGGTACTATCGACAAGGTACAATGACGATACACAACAAAGGACTAGCTGGGCCGAAATCCCGTGCAAGGCCCCTGTGCCAGAAGCAGGAAATGGCCTTTCACCTGATTAATGTGAAGAAAAGGCTCCTCCCCTCCAACAACTTCTTTCACCCCTCTGCAACAACTGCGTACGTCGACTGAAAGGCCCCCAGCTGCCCCGGTAACATACTGTCAGACATGCGAGACAGGATGAAGCAGCCACGGAAGCGAGAGCACCAATATAACCTAAGAATGCGCAAACCTGCCCCCCAACCCCGTCGCCATTCACGATCAGAAGCATCACCGCCAGCCCAGCAAGACGAGCCATTGCCGCCGACACCAAAGCGCTCTGCCGCATCACCAGAGCAGCAGGTCGACCCCTCTTCCCAAAGATATCAGGGATCGTTCGAGCCGGCAGCCCAAACGCAGCAGTCCAGCAGGTCGCCGTCAAAAAGGATCATCCCGAGCGCAATGCTGACGGTCCTGCCTGCGATCCATCCATACCCAAGCATCATCAACAACCTACGCCAGCCTTAGAGCCCCAGTTAGGAGAGTTCCAGGCGGCGAGGCCTGAAGACAGTTGGTTCATCGAGTTTTGGCAGCGTAGGACTGCTGAGGCGCTCGTGGTACAGCGGCAGAGTGAAGGCGGTGACGGTCTTAGCATTGACCTGGTCGAGGACGTCGATAACAGTCCAAACGTGGAGGGACTGTCTGACTGGGAAGACAGCGATCAGATGTCGCAGCTGCGGGGTGGAGCCAGCTCGCAGTCTCCATGCTCAGACGACAGACTGAAGACATCGAGCCCCTCATACCGCGGGACGCTGAAGATGAACAATGTGATCGTGGACGACCATGGCACTATGATACCGCGAGACCTTGAGGACCTGGTGACTAGGCACATACGAAAAGAACGCAAATCGCCACGCCTAAGACAGGAGGACAAGGCCTTCATCCTGCGCAAGGTCAGTGAGGCTTGGGACGGCCCGGAGTCAAAAGTCATGGGACTTGCGGCGTTTCCCTTGCTTCCCTTTGACAATCTCGAACGTGATACTAGCCTTGCAGATGGAGGGAATCTGCTCTGGACTCGCGTACCACTACCCCAGAACATCAACTGGCCGCTCGTAATTCCCAAAACCGACAAGCACTTGGGCTATCAGACCGCACAGCGCTCTGGGTGGACGTCCCAGGAGCTGGCTGCGGCGTATCACCCATGGGTCTGCCAATACTCGCAGCCGACGCAAGAAAACCTCTTCCCGTCTTTTTCTTGTCGAGGTCAAGTCTGAGGCTACTGGGGGCACAGCCTACGCAGCAGAAGCGCAGCTGGCCACCGCTGGCTGCCACCGCGTCAGTTCAATGCTGTGGATTCTTGTTGGTTAGACTTGTACGAACGTTCGTAGGGGGTTGAATATGTTGTTGATTGATGCATGTAAAAGGAAGAAAAAGCGTAGCTATCTAGAGAGCTATAAAGCCCCCAAGTAGTATCCCACGCACGAGCCACCAACAACGAAGGTCATTATTGCCACACTAGCAATTCTAAAAAAAATATGACCCTTAAGACATCGCAAACTAGCTATAATAGTGCCTTCTCAAAATCATCGCTGCCCTCTCCATACAACTATCGTATCAGATAGTAAATACTATCCAGGCATTCATATCAAAAATCCAATCCATCATTTTTGTAAATATCCTTATCCTTATCCATATCCTCTATAATCTTCGCACTCTTAATAATATCCTTATCCTTTTTGATAGCTTTCTCTATATTCTTAATAGCATCTATCTATATAGCGCTTGCAGATCGCTTTACTAATTTCTTAATTCGGGGCATTGGGATATACTTCTGAATAAGATCTTTTATAGCCAATAATTGCATATAATCAATCTTTTTCCAATTGAGAACTATTTGAATTTAGATAAGCAAGTCGATCTATCTTTAGATTAATTCCTTTATAAGATCTTGATAATCTTATAATTTGCTTAGGATACTAATCTGGCTAATTATAGCAATAATTGTAATAATCTTATAGATTATTCTAATACTCTTATAAACAAAATTATTTTCTATGATTTGCAAATGAAGATTACAGATGATAATATTTGACGAATACTATAAATCCTATGCTTTCAATTTGTCAATATTCTCTCGGATTTATTATTTAATCTTATCTTTGAGGAACAAGATATTCACCTAATCTTTAATCTTATTCTTATAATTATCGAGATTATTAATATTGCGCAACTTCTTCTTTTTCTTGCTTGGGTTGTCTGGTGTCAACTATGTCCTGAGTTTCGCTCAGAGTTTAGTTGCTTGTAGCTCTCTCTCCTCTATATTAGCGAAATCCGTCGTTGCTAATATTAATATATCGTCTATTTGCATGCTGACAATGCCAAAAAGTCTCCCAATCTTTGATATTAGCAAATAAAGATTATAGATAGAACAATCTATTTCAATTCTCTATCTATAGTATTTCTAATATATCTCAAATTAATAAATATTAGCTTTAATAATGCTATATAATAGGCAGATTATCCTAATAATTGTATTTTCAGAATATTTATTCTTAAGCTAAAGAAGCATTATAGCAAGAATTATTTTAGCAAGCTCTGACTTCAATTATAAATAGGCTTATATAATATTTCTTAATATAAAAGTCATACTATTATACTTAATAAAGCTTGATGCAATTACTAAAATAAGCTGCTAGCTTATATATTAAATAATAGATAATTAGATTAGAATTATTATTTTTTTATTATTATTATAGCTCTGAATAATAAGCTTCGATTTCTCGTAAAGCTTATTATTTTTCCCTTTACTTTGCGAACTATGCGAGATTTGAATAAGCAATGCTCTCTATAAGTCTTGCGATTGAAAAGCTCGAATCTGAAAATACTTTGCCCAATAAGATCTATTATTTCTTGCCAATCTAATTCTTCAAATAATAGATTAGATATTATAATAACTCTATTCTACTATAGCTTGATAGCAAGCTTATAGTTATTATATTCTTTGCGAATGGTATATGCAATAGTAATATAATCTTTGATCTTGAATAACAGTAGCTATTATAGAAGCATAGTCTTGTCTCGAAGCGTAGTATTATCTTGAAGCATAATATCCTGATAATTATTATCGCGATAATATATCTGAATTATAGTAGAATAGAATACTATTGGTTTGCTAAGCAGATCTAATATTATATTATAGCTATTAATAGCAATAATCTTAAATAATCTTTATTATCTATTTTTCTTCCTCTAGATATAAACCTTGCTCTGGAAAAGCATAATTGTATTAATAATAGAGCTATTTCTTATACTTAGTATATTCCGCATTTATTGCTCTGCTATCAATTTCCATAAAGCTTTTATAACTTTGGAAATTGCTTTCGCCCTCTTTATTATCAAGATTAATAATAATAAATCTAGCAAGATTTATAGATATATGCCAAAAACTAGCAATATGAGTACTAATTTATTAAGCTCTGCTATATTATTGATTGCTTTGATAGCTATTTATAGAATAATATTATTATTTGTTCTATTATAAAGCTTTATATAAAAGATATTATATGCTTGCTTTAGTGAGTAATAATATCTCTCGACTTTGCTAATTGATTAATATGCTTTTACAAGCACTTATTTACAAATAATGCTTATTAAGCAAGCCTTACTACAGAATTCAGCTAAAGCGAAATTCATACTAGCATTATAAATAATAATATTAGGAAAGCTCTAATATATATTAATTTAGAGAGCTTATAGTATTTGCTATATATACTTTATTATTATTAATATTAGAAATCTAATATCCTGAAAAGCAATTGCTTAATCTATTATATAAAGTATTAAGCAGCTATTCAAATATATAATATCAATTAAAACTTTATAATTGAATTTATAATTATTGCAAAATATGAATTTGAAATATCTTAATACTAGGCTATTTATCTAATATTGATAGCATATTTTGGCAATATCCTCTAATATACTCTTATTAATATCTGTATAGCTAGCTTTCTCAAGTAGTCGATAGAGCTAATTGATTGCAAGATATTTAAATTATTAATAAAAGCGCTTTATTTTCGTTTCAGATAGGAAGAAAGCAATATTCATATTATTCTTATTATTTAGAAAGAATTATAGATATCTCTATTTGCGTATAACAAAAACGCTATTTTTGCTATATCTTATTATCAGCTTATCAATTATATTATTAAAGTATATGCCTAATCGATCTATATTAGCTAAGTATAGCAAAAATAGTATAGATATAAGCAGTATATGGAAAATAATCTTGCTAATTAATATACGAACTTCGATAATATTAATTAACTCAATTATTATCTTTTTGCTAAATTTCACTTTTGCAAAGCCTGCTTTCGTAATATCTATAATTATAGATAAATCTTTATACTGCAATGCAAGGAATTAATCCTTCTCTATTATTAATATAGATAATACGCTTATATTTGGCAGAATATTTTGAAAACTTATTCTAGAATATCAATTCTTAATTATAAATTGAATAGCAAAGATAATAATTGCTTTATTTTAGTGAAAAATATCTTTCCCTATTAGGCAATGCATATACGATTAGTTTGCTAAGAAATTAATAATAATCTCCTCTTTATTCTTATATTCAATATACTTTTTATAATTATTATATTCTTTCTCTTTCTCAATCTTATTAATCTTATATCTCTCGAATTTAGTAAGAAATATAGGAAAATTGTCAATATTGAAGCTATCCTATTCGCACTAAATAATATAGCTTATCTTAGCCGACTATTATTCTCTTATAATATGCTTAATTAATTAATATTCTTTCTTTTTATATATAAAATATCTCTTTTTCTATAGCTATATTCTACTATTATTATAGCTTTTAAAGCTAGTGCTAGTTAGAGAGAAACAAAATCTGCTTAGCTTTTAGCGAAATATTAATAATCATTTTCCTCTATTATTATATTAACAATCAATATAATATTAGTCTTAATTATTCTTCTAATCAATATAATACTAGCTTCTAATAATTATTATAAATAGATTTATTTCTGCTTTTAGCAATAATCGAAGATCTGCGAATAATTGTTTGTAAAGCTAGGATAGTCTATAAAATGCTATTTTAAGCTCTGATATTCTGCAGCATAATCTGAATATTGCAATACAAAGATATTCCTTCCTATTATATTCTGGGCTTAATATCTTTTGATAGAGTTGCAGCTTATCGAGCAGAATATTAAAATATTATACAATCCCTTACTGGGATTTTGGAGCCTAATTTAATTGAAAGTTATTACTATCCAATTCATATAGTATTGATAATACTTAATCTCTATATCGAAATATATTTTGATTTTTATATAGGCTATCGCGAATATATTAATCTTCTATACGAAATATATATAATAATCCTTTGCTTATTTGATTAGAATATAAAGAAATATTATATAGAATTAACTAAGCTAAATATTTGCAGAGAAGCAAATATTTAGAAAGATTCTTATCTTATCATTCAGCATATTATATAAATCCCTTATATATTTCTAATCGGATAAGAATATCTTGCTAAAATAGATAATTTTAGCAGATTCAAAATATTTATTTAAAATATATCAAAAGAATAATAACTTATAAAGATTATATTTAGCAGCTGATAATTCTGCAAATAGATAGAATAAGAGCTATTATATTAGATATAATAATCAGCTCTATACCTAATTCTGCTATCGATCTTCAAAAGCAATATTGAATTATAATAGCGCTAGCTAATACATAGCTAATATCAGTGCTTATATAAACATAGCCGATATCGCTTCTACTATTAGATACAGTATATTCGCTTGCAATGCTTATTCTAGGCTAGCTCTTACTAATTGTAAAAAACTAGCTTTAGCTAATTTAAAAAGAATTGCTACTGGAACTTAAAATAAGAGATAATTGCAAGCTTTATTCATATATAAATTTGCTATAAAAAGAATAGTACAGAATTCTTTTTTATTCCAAAGCAATATTTTCTCTATTTAGGCCAATCTATATAATTATAATATAATATAAGCATTATTTCTCCTAATAAATACGCCTCTCATATATAAGAAAGTCTTAAAAAAATAATAGCAAAGCAGCAGCAATTATTCAAATATAGCTTAAATCCAATCAATATAATCTTCCTTATATATAATAAACAAATTATTATTTAAAGAGTTTTACTAGCAATAATTAGCTAATATACTAGCTAAATAAATAACAAAATGCTTTTTACTATTATTAGCTATAAGCTGCTAAAACTATAATAAAGCATTAATATATTCTCAATATATTATATCGAATAGAATATTATTTAGAAGATTATTTAGAAAGATATTTCTAATAAGCTTCTGCTCTAGGGCATTATTATTATCTACTATAGCAATAGAGATAATAGTCGAATATAATTTAATAATAATACTTAATTGGAAATAGAGATCGGAATTTAATAAGTTTGAAGAAAATAAATATAAAAAGGATCTATAATTATAAAAGCATCTTTACTATATAGAAGCATATAAATAAAAATTATATATAATAATAATAATTGAGTATTATAAGATAATAGTAAAAGTGAAATTGCATAATAAGTAAAGAAAAGAAAAAAATAAGAACTATAAGAATAAAGAAAAAAAGCTAATAGCTTTTTATATCCCTTACTTATTAGGATTATCCTTTGCTATTGCGAAGCTTATACAAGAACTATTCTTTAAATTGTCTCTGCTATATTGCGATAATCATTCCTACTGCTTAGCAATAGTCATCTATAGCATAATAATTATCCTACTATAAATAGCTGCTAGTAGCTATTTCTACTATATTATAGAGAGGATTGTTTATTATTTTCTTATATATAGATAATGCATATTTCGGGAGATCTTCGACAAATATATGGCAGCTGTAAGATAAATATAGCAGTCGTAGGGAAAATCGGGGAAGCTTTTGATTTTTGCTAGTCGCTATCTAGGAAATCTGATAGCTAGAAGATCTGATATCCAGGGAAATCTGAGAGGATAATTCTCGAAGTATAGCGCGCGCGCGGATAGATAAGTATGCGAGGGTTGCAGGAAGTTCTATCATTATATGCCTTTTTAATCTAGTTGATCTATGGTTATCCCAACTACTGATCAGTATTGATTAGACTTATACGAACGTTCGTAGGGGGTTGAATGTATTATTGATTGATGCATATAAAAAGAAGAAAAAGCATGGCTATCTAGAGGGCTGTGAAGCCCCCAAGTAGTGTCCCGCGCACGGGCCACCAACAACGAAGGTCGTTGTTGCCACAATTCTCGACCAGATCGATCCGGACCGCACCCGAAAGAGCAGCGATGCCATCGTCTTCTCGGCCGTTGTCACCCAGAGGGAGGTCATTGCCCACGTGCATTACCACGATCCAAGTGACGCTACCTTCCGTATGTCCTTCGTCGACAGCTTCTATCTCGCCAAGGACATTCAGGGCTGCGTGGACTTTGGCAAGAATGTTGAGGAGTGGTTGGTGAAGGTCCAGCAGCCGCTGGTGCGAGAGGCGATGAGGAGGTTGCATCCAATCACGCAGCTATGGAAGAAGGGTCGGCCTGCGAGCTCCGCGGTAGACGACGTGGATCCGTCATTGGACAGCGACAACGGCAGGCCAGCAAAGAGAGTGAGACGAATTGAATAACCAGATACTGTCAAGTGAAGCTACGTCTAAGGAATACCTCATTAGAACAGCAATTCTTAGCTAATTACTGTGGCGGTCAAAAGTGAAACGGAGGACAGGCGCACAATCCTCGCTTTCGATGTCCTCTCTGTATTCCTGCTTTGCCAACATGCATCTATCCTCTGTACATGTATCTTTCACTGAGAGCGGATAATTCCTACTTACTAGTGATATTATGCACCATGCTCGTTACAGATCCAGATCTTTCCGAAATCATAACTGAAGCAGGGAAAAGAGAAACAAGAACTATGAGAACGAAGACGAGAGAGGGGTACAAAATATCCAGCAACAGAGCGCTTTCAATCTACACCAACTCGCGCAGGAACAAATCACAAGACCTAGCACAATGATCACAAAAGACTCTTTCCGCCCGTCACCCATCACCCAAACCCCTTGGCCGCTTTTTTCTCCCCTTTCTGTTTTCCCCCCTTCTTTTCCCAGAGCTCCCCCACTCCCAACATCTCAAGAAAAAACTCTACCATCCTGCCGGCGACGACAGATGATTCATCACAGGATCCATTCCGAGGGCTCCTATGCGTCGCACTTGGGATCGTGTGGTCTCGCCGTCTATCTTCGGATTCGCTTGGACGATCCTCCGACAGCAGAAACCATGGCCCTCTTAGAAGGCCTTCGAGCAGTGGGAATAGGAACACCTGAAGCACGCGCTGTACCGACAGCATCCGACCCGTCGTGTTGCACCTCCTCGCCCAAAAGCTGTGCCGGCGTAAACGACTGCGACAGTGGATGGTTGCCTATGCGCTGCAGGGGAACCTCATCCTCGGGCCGCGCTGGTTCGGGAAGATCTGGCAGGTCGTCAACCGCGGAGCGAATCCTGGTCAGGTGGGTGGGCATCCAGGTCTTGTAGACGTTCTTGAAGAACTTGTATGGCGTCCACTTATGCTCACCCTTCCGTGCCGTGAAGCTGAAGGAGTGGACCAGATAGCGGTGGTAGGAGACCACCTCATCATCTTCGGCGAAGAAGGGGTAGTGGCCGTAGATCCTCACCGAATCATGGTTGTGAGACACCGAGAAGGCGAGGATTGTTCGGTGCAACTCCTGCTGGCGTCCCACACTCGTGAAAAGCGTGACAATGCCCCGGACTGCCAGCATCATGCTGTATACATTCTGCCGATCTGCAAGCTCCAGAGACCCGGCCTCGCACTCCACCTCACAAGCGAAAAAGGGAAAGTACATGCTGTTCGTGCCCATGAGGAAAGACTGGCTATCATGCAGAGAGCTGTCGATATAAGGAGCCAGCTTGGCAAGTTGCACTTCTGTGAAAGCAAGGCTCTTGAACCCCACCGAGTAGTCGGGCTGTGGACGGATGCCGGTTAAGATGTCCTTCATAGGTCGACAGCGGTCCCAGAGTTCGTGGACGCCTTCATCTAGGATTTCCATGTCTGTATCGCCGTATAGGGCCAGGTCATGTGCCGAAGGAACAAGCAAACGTGTGATTTTCCAAAAGAGCTGTTCCTCGTCCATGTTATTCAGGTCTCGATGGACAGAAGGGAAGAGGTCGTCGCGGAACAGGGAGTCCTGGGGAACAGCCTGCGGCTGCGTGAGCAGCTGTATGCTGACATCTTCCTCCTCGGCCGTGATGCCCAGTCTAGAATCTACCATGAAGGTTTTCACACGCGCAAGTTGTTCCTTGAAGTCGAGGGTCTGATAGGCAATTTTCTGGTCCCCGGACATGGTGACTCTCGAGACAGAGGGTGGCCTTGGTTCTTCGCGTCTATGGGGAGCCTGGATCCAGTCCTTTGCGAGAAAATGATCCGTATGCCTCGTCTGCGATGCTTCAAACAGTCTCTTGGGCCAGGTTCCTTCGTTCAGCCAATGTTCGATGGGATCAATATCGGGGGCTGGCTCGTGACAGGGTGCTACTCGATCCGATGGCTTGGTGCCGGCATCCGAGGTGCCGCCAGCAAGCTTCTCGTGGTGTTGTTGTGCTTGAGGGGGGACTGGTGAGTTGTCGTCGGTGGGCTCTTGCGCTCGGTCGAGGTGGTTCAGCTCGGCAGATGGCGGTATGGGAGTCAGCTCGCTCTATCAGAAGTTTTGGCTTCGGTCAGCAGCTATATTGCCAAAAAAAGAAACTTTGGGGGCAGGGGGGACAGGGGCAGGGGGCGCGGAAAGAATGCGAGACCTACATCTACGCTTGGAGTCTTGATCGCTGGAGCGGGGGGCTGCGAGGGTTCGTCGAGCGCAGCGCGGTTTTTTCAGCCGTGCGCTTCGACGGAGAGGTACCTGGTTCTCGGGCTTCAGAGCACCTTTGGCTTTCCGAGCAGGGCGAGGTCGCTGCAAAGGTTTGGTGGTAGTCTGTCTCGCCTGGCGTCGACGTGGGGCCATATCTCGCTTGAAGTTATAGCAGTGCTTTTCTGTAGAGGGAAGAGTGTGGAAGTGGTATGTATAGTTGAGTGTCTTTTTCAGGACAAGGCAGCAGGTTTGCGTTGCAAATGACTACCAGGAAGCAGTATTAAGAAGAAACGCTGAAAGGGAGTTGCGGAGGTGTCTACAACAATTTCCTTTGCTGTTTTGTTCCGATGAGAATAGTACGCATCTCAAGAGGACAAAAGAGGTGCTCAAACAGCTTTAACACACTAGTCTGATGCCACAAAGAATCAAAACAAACACATACATACTTTCTGGAAGGAGAGACAAAGGAATAATACAAGAAGATGCTTGGAGATGCAAGGGAGCTAGCTCACAAGGATAACCAGACTGAAGCTTACGGACATGGTCAAGCTGCTTACATTCTTCCAAGGTAAGAACTGCTCCCAAGGTAAAAGTTGGAGATGGTAAAATGAGTCCTTGTCACCTCTTACTATACGATACACTTGAGGGGATGTTGATGCTATTCCAGGCCCAGCCCGTGACACATGTGCCCAATTTACCTGAACAGGCCCCAATCAGGTGAATCATGGCTCTACTATCAACTTAAGTGAATAGGCAGAGCCTTTGCTACCAATAAGCTTCTTCGTAAACGAAGAAACTAAGTGCGTGTAAAGTGACCACTTTAGGCCCCACTTTATCGGGTGACTCAGTCCTCCTTCACTTGCACGTAAGTTTATATAAGTTGCTTGTACACTCCAAATTTCCAAAACAAAAATTACTGAGCTCGGCTGTCCTTGTCGTCTTCGTCTTCGTCTTCATCGTCTTCATCATCATCACAACCTCCAACCACCTGTTGCTCATCATCTGCTGTTAAGCTCATTGAGCCTTTGATCAACGATATCTGGTGGGCAAGCCAAATATGCCTAACGAAGCTGATGCCAAAAATGGCACTGCAGCTGGTTACAGTGAAGGCAATGGTGGAGTTGGCAGTGCTATGAATGGTACGCAGGGACCCTCGCCCTCCTCTAATCAGATATAAATCGATGAATCAGTAGCTGACAATCTTTTGTTTTTTCTCTTTTTTGCTTAGGAGCTATACGAGGCCTAGAGAACCGTGCAAGTCGTCAGCCTAGCTGACGCAAAACAGTCGCCAAAATTTTCTCCAGCAGTCAACGTCCAACACACCACAACCGTCCTCCCATCCGACGTCACGCAAGGTTGGTGTTCTCCCCGATGCTAGTACGCTTTCACGCCAATCCCGAGGCTGAGAAGGCAATGCTTTGAAGGGAAACAAGCGGGTGGAACAGAGGGCAAACATTTTGTACCTGAATATTCTCAGTTTCGGCTGAAGACTTCTCCCAGTGAAGAAACTTTTGCTTTCGAGTTTGTTGGAACTCCAGGGCACTTAGCACCAGATACAAAATCACGGGCTTTTGCGACCTCAGCTTCCCCCCCAAGTGCAAGGAATCTCATCATCGGTCAAGAGAGATTAAAAGAACAGTCAAAGAAATAATCGAAATTGCAAGCTTTTGTGACCTCAGTTTCCCTCTAGCGCAAGGGAATTCATCATAGGTCAAGAGATTAAAAGAACAGTCACCTGCTAGGGCAGGAGTATACATACAATATTAACTCGCCCGCCAACACTATCCTAAACCGCCTGTCACCCCATCAGGGGCCGTGGTTCACAGAATGCGTGGAAAGGCAGCCGAAACTGCCTGGGTAGGAATGAGATTCAGATTTTGGGGGTTGCGCCAGGTATTTATATGCCAGCCTAGATTCTCAATAATCAGAAACTCCCTTTGCTAAGCTGCTGCTGGTTGTCCATCTTGCCTCTTGGGAGATTAGCGGGAACAACAAAAGCGTCACCACCTTCGCATTATGACGCCGCCTCAGGGATGAACCCTCCCCTAGAGTAATGGACAGCCCCAAAGGAGTCACAACGTAAATTCTTGCCGGGGCGTGCCACGCAGAAATCAAAATCGTTATTCCGGATGTGTGGATAAGGGAAAGGCATCAGGGGCACACTAAAATACTGTATTACAGTAGACGGACTGGAAAATTCTCAGCTCCTCGTCACCTGTTCTCGTCCGTTTCTGAGCATACCGAAAATGGTGGTCTGTATAGATTGTATGCTCTCTTATGCAGATGTGCAAATGGAATCGTTGTTGTTGGCCTGTGAGAATCCGGCCGTCTTAGGTAGGTCAATAAGCTCCACTGGGGGTTCAAATTCTGTAGCGGTGTTAGACCATGATTTGGCTTCGAAACTGGGTCTTATGTGCTTGCCAATGGCAAATACGAGTCTCCTAGACCGATTCTAGGAAAACATAAATGGGATGCGGGATAGTGGTGGGCAGGCTGACGAGGGAAAACGGCAACGGGAAAGCAGAAAACGGGAGAACAGTAAACGGGAAGACGAAAAAGGGAAAGCGCAAAAATCGACGCAGGCACGATTCGAACGTGCGCCTCCTAGGAGATTTGATGATAGCTTCATTTCTTTTTGGTTCGAAATAAATTCGAGTCAAACGCATTAGACCTCTCTGCCACTGCGCCAATTGACAATCCCTCTTGTTAGAGTATAATTTAAATCAACTAGGAATCCTTCGTTCTAGAATGCACATAATAGCTATTAAATCATCAGCCTATACTTAGTAAAAAGTTTGCTTTTGTTTGATAAAATGTATAATAGGTATGGCTAACGTAACATACTAGTAATTTCTTTTGCGATACTTTGAATAGCATTGGCTACTTATATTCTGGACTAGCTTTTTTTTAGTGAAGTGCAAGGACAACCACTGCTACTACTGCGCTTATACCAAAAGAATATATATTTTCCAAAAGAATTTTGAATAAAGTTGATCCTCCTAAGATTTTCAGACACGAACAAGTTGAAGATACATAGAACCTTTTGACTCTTTCATTGCATATAGTCTAGACATAATCTCTTAGAGTATACAAATGTTTTGTTAATTACATATTTCTGTCCATTAGATAAATACTATATTAGGTAGAAATTAATATTAGAAACTGCAGTATATTATGAGCAGCTATTGGTGACCCACCTATTGTCTAAATATTATTACAAGTGTGGTACTTAAGATCTACTGGAGCAAATACTGCGCATACACTACAACCATCCCACACAGAATCTGCTGTCGGGATGCAGGAGACTTGTCTGGACTCAGTATCTTTCAAGGCCAAATGGTACAATCCATTACAATGACAATGATGCTAACTATTACAGAAGTCCCCAAGTAATTTGACCCATTGTTCGCACCTGTAGCCTCCTAAGTAGGTACATGTTAACAATAAAAAAGCCCCTTCAGCTCGGTCTCTTCATTGTATCATTAACCCTTTCCTGTGCCACAAAGCTCGCAGGGCCCTCCTGAGTACCATGGCGTCGGTGTCGCAACAGCCTGCTCTTCCTCCTCGAGACGAACAAGGACGACGGAGAGTTAGGAAGACTGTTGAGGATGATGACGACGAACATCGTCAAGCACAGCGTCGGGAGCGTCCAGGGCGATGATTGGAAGTTTTCCAGGGCGTGCTTATTAAGACCGAGCAGGCCCACAAGAGCGAGGCCGAGGCCGATCAGCAGGTTTACGAAGGCGCGGAGGGCGTCGAAACGGGACCAGGGCTTGGTGCGGGAGATAGCCCATAGTATGGTCATGAGGATGAGAGTAATGCCCGCGCAGACAAAGGTATATATGGTCTTGAAGAAGGAAAAAAGCGGGTGGGTTAGCTGTGATTGATGCATGTAGCTAGCCAAGATAGCCAGGAAGGGACAATAATCAAAGGTTGCACACAGCTTACCACAAGCATGAGTTGGTCCACATTCAGCTTCATCACCTCATCCTCGAATTGAGACGAGTTCCCAGTCCGCTCGACGTGGTCAATTGATTCCATCTCGAAGGTCCTTATTAGGGAATTAAAAACAGTATCACCTATTGTATCCAACGAAGCGTTGAATGTCGCCATTGCTTGCGGAGTGACCTGCTGGGCTTTCTCTTCTGAGACTCCCAGATTTTCCCAGAACACAAGAGGCAAATTCTCCAGTTCGGTATATGAAGCATTATAGTCCACGAAGGTCCACTTGTTCTTGGGCGGGAACGAGCGAAACAAATGGTCGACGGTCCTATTCAAGATACCCAGTACGTCCGATTTCACCGCCGCGGGTGTGGTATCCTGGTTTGTGTCTGAAGCTTCGTCGGAGAGGACCGCCGCGCTCAGGGCATAGAGAATCTCATTGATTTTCCACCAGATAATCAGCTGGGCAGACCCGCCGACGAAGAGGATCAGGGCCAGGTGGAAGGGGAAGTGGACGAGGGCCCAGGGCAGCTGCCTGAGAGGTGGGAGATGCCCGGTGGGCTGCCAATCGTTGTATAATAGATATATGATATATACGACCCCGACAGCCGATGTGACGAAACCGATGGTCGCGGAGGCTGGTTTCGCTTTGTCAGTGCCATTGTGCAAGAGAGAGAGAGAAAGAGGCTGAGAGACAGAAACTGTAGATCACTCACTCCAGTCGTTCGAATTGCTCACAATGCTTGAAACGGCGTGACATATCACCACCACGCCCTCACCAAGGATAATAAACGTCAATAAGATGACCCGCTGGACAATATGAGTCTGTTGAAAACTCAGAACGTCAAAGACCAGGGAAAGCCCAATGTTCAAGATGCTCTCCACCAGTGCGAGTAAGTACCAAGAAATGTACACATAAGAGAACGTAAGGCCGACATAAATGATGGCACATGTGAGGTGGATAGAGGCCATGATGGCGAGGGGGAGCTTTGTCTTGTCGTACATCCTGACATGCCACATGACCACGAGAGACTGAAGTCCGAGGATGAGGCGCGAGACGGCCAGGCAGATTGACAGGGTCCGAAACGTGCCCTTGTCCTCGTGTTCTGGGCGAAAATCGCTGGCAACCACAGCCAGTCCGATAAAAACGCCCAGATTGATCGAACGGGTGATGCGCTCGAAGACGCTGTCGGTGATGAAGCGGACGTCGAACAGCGAGATCAACGCCCAGGTCGACCACAGGATCCAGAAAAAATTCAACATAGGACAACAGCTCGGTCTTGTTAGAGACCTTGTGAACACTCGAGAAGAGTGTGAGATTCGCGGCAAAGAACAGGTCGAAGAACAGCTGTGTTGGAGAAGATCATCAGCCTGCCTGTACAACCGCCCGTCCTCACCTCTTCCACAATGTACATTTGTAGGAGGCTACTACATACTTCAGCGCTCGTAGCCTCGCCATACCTCTGTAGGTTCGGAGGACCCTGGTGGTGACGGGGATGGTGTCGGTGGCTATTTTGATGATGTTGTTGTCGATCGTGATGACCATGCAGGTGGTAGGGAAGATCGGAGTTCGCATCGGCCGGAGGCTCCTGAACGGATGCCCTCCTGGCGACGGGACTCTTGATCCACTGGAGGCTGTGATTGTCGACATCCATAATTTATTCCAGCTTTGTTCAACAGGTTGTTGAGGGCCCGCGGTTGGCATTGGGCTGGATGATTTACAGAGGTGACTACGCAGAAAGCAAACCGAGATCTCCGCTATGCTAATAATTCATTACGTAGTAACCGAATAGTCTAGGTCATGCATGAATTAATCACTACTTACCGCTAAGGATTGGGAACAAAGAAGTCTGAGACATTCTTGCACCGCGGTGGGACTAACACATGTCTAAGGTTAAGTGCTAAGTAGTGTTGGTGGCCGTGATCATCTACACTCCGATTCTCTTCCGCGGCCCAATGAGGAAGGACGGGAGGTGTACTACGAACGTGCTGCGGTGGTATGCTGTATTAAGAACCTTTCCCTGCTTACATAACAGAATGTAGAGCGCCATCAAGCTGCGTGGAAGAGGGACTCTACAACCACCCACGCTTTATTTTTTTTTATAGCAAGGCAGATCACTATGAGCTGCCAGCCTGGGGGGGAGGGGGGTGGGGTAAGAGCAGCCTACTTCCACTGCGACTGTAGCTTCGTTATTGAAGAAAACTCCTGAGACCCGCAGAGTATAAGCCTATCGTGGCAAGCAGCAGGGTCTAGTATTGGCGATGTAGCAAATGCGCCAGCAGCTCGTAGGGAGAAATGACCAATTCGACGTCATCGGTAGGGAGAAGGCTATAGCTGAGGAGTCTTAGTCTATTTGACAAGCATCATTTTTAGGCAGTTTATATCTATATGTATGTAATAAAAGACGGACACTGCAGACAGAGACATGTAGCTTGGCAAAAGAGCTCACGGGGGAGTTTCTAGCTCTGAGATACTTGATGAATTCCAATTGGCCTCGTATTCCATATCTAGCTTGTATTCGTGCGTGAGATGGCAGACTTGAGGCTTGGGAGCGATATCAAAGCAGCGTCCGGAAAATCCTTAGAAGTCTTTAGGAAAATATTCAAAAAAGTTATTAAGCAAGACTTTGAGAAATTCCAAACCAAGTTTCACTCTGTTATGGCCTGTGTAATATTGGAAACGACATGACCAGACATATTCTCGTCGTCGAGAATGTCAGAGCTCTTGTCATCGCTGTATCAGGCGTAGGGTACATGGTCGGAAGCAGGGCCTTTTTGTGTCCCAGGTCGATACGAACATCCTCTTTCTGTGGCTGGGGTATATCGAGCGTAGCTGAGACCTGTAGTTCTCTGGCATCGGTGTGCTCGAGGGCTTGCTACATTTCTCGTATGTATCCATTTCCCTTATCATAAAAGAATGACCAATGCTTTATTAATCCAAAGCGTTCTTTCCCCACCTGTCAACTCAAGCGTGCCTGGGTAGAAGTAACAACAGCAAAAAATAAAGTCAAGGAGGCAGTGATTGTCTCGCGACCGTTCAAAGATGCAACCGAAGATTCCTCAAGACTTCTCTCAACTCTAAATTTATAATTCATTAGATTAGCCTGTAGCTTTTTGAAGAGGGTAAGAGGGGAGGGTGTAGAGAACGCCTGGTCACTTACGTTCTCGGATGTTTTCCAAGCGCTGCAGTTCAGAGAAGATGGCAGCTCCTTTTGTCTGCTGCCCCTTTCCCGTTGCCGGTGCCCGAGCCTCTGCTGCGGCCGCCTGAACCTGCATGATTTTCAGGCTCCTCTCGATAACCGCGAGCCTGCGCACAATCTCTTGGCTCTCTTTTTCTATTTCCTGTCTCCGGGTCTGCATATCAAGTACCAGGCATGCTTTGCAAGACCGTGCAGTTTTGGGTTGCTCGGGATCACAAGCTCCGTGCTTTAGAGGGCGCCGGTCTTGCTCTGCCAACTCCTCGCTTAAAGTAAGCCCCTCGAGACCAAGCTCGACAGACAAGAAAGCCTTGTCGGGTATCGTCTCTGATTGTGGTTGATAGAGTGCGGGGTTTGTTGCTTGCCTGTTGTCAAGGCCGCGCTGCTGAGGGTAGGGCGTGGTATTGTTCACGATATTCTCGATCACGGCCTTATAACGGCTCGGAAGCTCTTCGTCCTGTAGCCGACGTAGCCTATCGATAGTAGAGATGTGCATTATGCTCGTGTTGCCGGATGACTTTTGGTAAAGACGAAAATGGCTATTTGGTGGTCTGGAACGAAGTGGTGACTTATAGAATGCAAGACCAAATATGAACTGACTGAGTTTTAAAAACAGTATCTAAGTGCGTGATGGGGGAAACCCATGCTTTAAATAAAGACGAGCAGGCTGGCTCAGCATGACCAGCTCGGTCATGGATGACTTCTGTCTTGTTCAGTCCAAGGTCTAGACCGTAAGCTAGGTAACTCCATGACGGCTCGAAAACCAGCTCATATATCACATGCAATTGCACTACAGCACGCCCGGCCCATGGACCTGCAGCCTATTCGCATGTGATATCTGAAATTCGGGCCCAGAGGCGCTATGAAGATAGAATAGTACAGCTCACGAAGAGAACCTGTAGTCAGACGAGCGGTGGCTGGAGGAGGTCGTCCTGTTCCGGAAGGAGATCCATCTACTCAAGCATCCAGTGTCCCTTCTATATTGGGGCAGCAGCTAGGACTCAGCTGAGGAGCCCTTGATCAGGCCTGGCCCTGCTAGACACCTTCTCTTCGTCATTGATCACGTCTATTCCACGTCATCAGCCTGGTTAGGCTTACAGCTCCTCACCCTAAGGCTGAAAAAAAAAAAAAAAAAGAGAAGAAAAGAAAAGAAACTCATAATGGAAATGCTCAACAGGTGTCTTCTGCTCCATCTGCTCAGAGCCAGGAGAGCGGTCTACGGCTGAGGCCGGCACGGTGGTGACAACGGCACGAGAGGGAAAATCTCACAGGATCTGGGTAGGCTTATCATATACCATGCACTAAATCCTCCTCAATAGGCTATAAGTCACTTGTTTGCATTGTCATCATCATCGACATCATCATCCTGGTTCTAACTGCGAGCTGCCCACCTCCGCGCCTGTCGGACCGCCTACCACCAAGGTACACTCTCGACTGCAGCCGCTAGGAATCAACCTGAAGGCGCTTGGTCGGTCTGCTGTTCTGCACCGGCGTAACCTGACGCTTTGGAGGGGCCGCCGCGCAGCCTGGTGCCCCGGTCCCATCACTCTCATCATCATCGCCATGCGCAGGCTCCTCGCCCGCCGGCGCATCACGCACGGGCTCTTCGTCGCCGGGCGGCTCCTGGAGCCAAGCAGGCAGCCCGATGAAGGACACCTCGTCGCTGAACCGCACCTGCTTGCCGCCCTCGCGACGGGGCCTCGCCGGCTGGTCGTCGAACTCCTCGGCGACGAGGGGGGGGATGGAGATCTTGGACTCGGCGGCCACCAGGGCGACCTGTGTCATGGCCCAGCGGGAGACGCGCTCGCACTGGCGCATGTTCTTCTCGGCGGCGATCTCCTTGGCGGCCTGGTGGAGGCGGCCGGAGAGGTTGTCGGGGGGAGGGGGCGGCTCGGCCCTGTGGATGTGCTCGTCGCGCCTGGCCTGCTCCTGCAGGCGCTGCTGATGGTGCTTGCGGCGCAGCAGGATGACGGTCTTCTTGGCACGGGCGAAGCACCAGTGCTCAAAGTTGACGTACTCGATCCAGGTGGTCAGGGGGTCCTGCAGGCTGGCGTCGAGGTGGAGGTGGAGGCCCTTCCACTCCAGGCCGTGCAGGGCGAGGCGGTGGACGACGGCGTTGATGTAGCCGACGAAGCCGGCGCCCAGGCGCTTCTCGCGGCGGTGCCAGGTCCGCGCGACGTCTTCCTCAACAGCCGAGTCGGCATCGTCGGTGCCCTGTCGGTTGTCGCGCTGCCAGACGCGGAACTTCCTCCAGCGGTCGAACTGGCGCACGAAGACGCCGGACCAGGACGGGAGCACGGGGTCGAGCTCCTGCCAGGGCTCCATCATGCTGCGGTAGAGCTCGGGGGCGTAGATGATGATGTCGTACAGATAGCGGACGTCATAGACGGGGCGGCCGCCAGCCTCCACCAGCAGCTTGTAGAACTCCACCTCGATCTCCTCGGCGGTGGGCGGTGGGAATGGAGGGGGCGGCGCATGATGGCCCCGAGGGCCCAGCTCTGGCTTTGGCTCTGCTTCTCTCTGCGGCCTGGGCTCTGCACCTGGCTCTGTGCTGCTCTCTGGCGCCGGCTCCGGGACAGGCTGCCACTCTGTCTTTGCCTCTGGCCTTGCCTCTTGCTCTGGCGCTGGCGCTGGCTCCGGAGCCAGCTTCGGCTCATGCTCTGGCTCTGGCGCAGGCACCTGGGACTTGCCCCGGGACGGCTCTGGCCCTGTCATGTCAAGCCTTGAATCCATTTTCTCTGACTCCGAGGAGGACAAGAGCGAAAAAGAAAGAAGGAAAAGAAAGAAAATAAAAAAGATACAATGATAAATATATGTTAATTAATGATGGTGTTGATGGTAATGATAATGTTCATGCCAAGCGTATTCGTCGTTGCTGCTGTGGGTCGTTTTGTCTTTGCTGCTGTGGGTATTGATACGATGTCTTAGAGCGAAGCTAAGGAATAAGGTTAGGTTTGGTCTGAGCGGGTGTCTGAATCAGGGGACCACGAACTACTATAGAAGGTGACAGCAGGAAGAGGAGGAAGGAGGGAAGGACCGGAGGGGGGTGGCCCACCCATTGGTATTTTTACCCACTCCACCCCCCCCCCCGGCCTAGAAAAAAAAAAGAAGAAACAAAAAAAAAAAACAGAGCCACGCCGCAGAGCGAGGACCTGTTTGGCCACGACTCCTCTTTTCACTACCCGAACCCAGCATCCGGAGCACGTGCTCTGCTTTGCTGTCACTGTAAGCGTGCACAGACCAGCTAAGCACTTCTCTCCCCTCAAAAAGACAACCCCGACCAGAGAGAGATTGGCTCGGCCTCGCTCGTCCTCTCATCTCTCTCCCTCCTGTCGCCTCGCCTTCTCCTCTCTGCTGTGCTACCACACACCAGCCATCCTGTCGGGCCTATGGCCATCGAGAGCTGCCCAGGTAGTTCCGTCGCATCGGGCTATCTTGTCCGGTCTGGGAGCTGTAGGCCGGGCCCTCGACGACTGTGACTGGCCAAGACGGATATTGCCACAGTGTGCACCTGTTGTGTGACATGGCAATCTAACTGCAGCCTTTTTTTTTCCTTTTCCGGTGCTACAGACATGAAAATTTTGCGGCACATATTATACATCATGATCATCTGGATGGGATGTACTGCAATGTACTCTTGTCTCTCGTGCCCCCCCCCCTTCTTACCCCAACAAAGAATTTCAAATAAGATGAAATGAAATAAATTAAAAAATGATGGCGCTATCTCTCGTACGTGGAATAAAATCACAGAATCACAAAAAAAAAAAAAAGGGGGTGGGTAGTGATGACAGGGAGGTGTGCTGCTGGTGTGGATCAACACCCACTGAGAAGAGCCATCCTCCCAGTGCTGGCCCCTTCCACCCCCCCCCCCGGGGCCTCCCTCCATCCTTGCCGGTATCCGCCTGGGTGTAAGCTTAACCATTTCTCGTTTCGTCCCTCCTCTTTCACATGGCGTGTTCTTGCAACCACTTTCAACACGCTCAGTTACAACATAAAAAAAGGAAAAGAGAAGGAAAAAAAACACCGTCAACGCTTCCTTGGACTCCCTCTCTCTCATACACATCACACCATATTGACCAGCCTCTATGAGGAAGACAGGCTTGCTCGATGGCACGCCGGAGCCCAGCTGCGGGAAGTGGTCCCGCGGATCGATCGGTAGCGATGAGTTTGGCCCTGGTCCCCACTCGTGCCCACCAAACCCGCTGGCCAGCGCGCGCCCTAGGGATGAGCTGGCGGCGGGGTGTGCCGTCCTTGCATTAGCCTGTGCCATAGCCTCGAGTGCCTCGTTTCTCTGCCGCCCTATCCCGAATCCCTGCACTCTTCCTCCCACATATCGTTCATATCATTTATTCATAAGCGGATATATGTTTTGGTTTTTTTTTTTTTTTGGCTATCAAGCGTGTGTTTGCAAGGCATAGCTGGTAAGGCTCCTGGCTCTGTATTCACGTGTGCTTCTTATAGAGACCAAACTCGAAGGGTTATAATCACACAGGAGAGGGGTAGAGAGGCAGGGAAAGGGAGTAGGAGAGGAGAAAAGAGAAAGAAAAGAACAAAAAAAAAAAGGTAGGAAAAAAAGAAAAAGAAAAAAAAAGGTAGGAAAAAAAGAAAAGAAAAAAAAGGAAAAAGGCACAAACACAAGACGCGTTGCATTTGTGCCTTCGTATATGTCGTGTCACTGTATCAGAGTTGTTGCCTGAAGAGGGGAACTGAGACACCGAAACCGTCCGAGTACACCCCAGCCTCCTCTTAATCCAGCGCAGCAGCAGCAGCAGCAGGCAACGTAAAGCTGGTGGTAGTAATAGTAGTGATGCCACGAGGCCGTCTCTTGTCCCATGTACGCCCTCTCCGGTCCGAAAAAGGTCTGAGGCCCTGCTCCTATCTGCCCCAGGTGCATCTCGATTGATTAGGTTGCCCCCACCAGCGATCGAGAAGTCCTGGGCGGATGGAGGGCTGGCCTGGCCTGCTGATGCCGCGCTCCCTTGGCTGTGCTAGAAAATGGTGATGTTCGGCGTCGTGCGACGCGCCTGGCGGTCGGGTCCGGCCTCGCCCTGCTCCTACTCTGTCCCGGGCTGCCATAGTACCCGCCGGGCGCCTGCGTTGGATGGCTAGGAGCTTCTTCGTCCGTCGGCGGGCGCCGTGAGACTGCTCTGTGGGTAAAGTGCTCTTTTGTTTTTGGTGTGGTGGGGGGGGGAGGGGGATCTCTGGTTTGGACTGTCTCTGATGCCTGCGAGGAGGAGGGCCTCGTGCCCTGAAACGTGGGGTGCCGCATGACCTACCAAATAGGGTGGAGACAATTGGCTGTCAAGAAAAAGGTACCTGATGTAGTCAACCAAGAACCTCATCGCGGGTGGACATCTATCCCTACGACATCTTGAGTAAAGTACATGCTTGGAGGGATTACACCCAGGAAAGCCCCATTTCCCTGACATAGCCTTGTGTTCACGCTCGCGTGCTCTTTTCGCTCTCTTTCGCCCTCCCCCCTCTCCTTTCCGCCGTAGCCTGGCATGTGTTACCACTCCCCCCTCTCTTCACAACTCACACCAGCCTTGGCGTGTGCGGTCTATATCGACACTATGGCGGCAGCTCGACGCTTGTGTACCCTGCTGGTAACGTTCTGCTGCGGTGGACGCTTCACAGTAGAGGCGGCTGCGGCGGCCTTCCTCTTCCGCCACGTAAGCCAGGAAGGCGTTGATGATGTCTTAGTTGGCCCTACACATGGCAGCCACAAATTTCGACGGTGGTTTGGGGCTCAAGCGACGGAAATTCGGGCTTGAGGGAGTCGTATATGTGTGCGAGGCGACGAGGCTGCTGTCGATAGCTAGCGACTGCCTGTTGACATTCAATTCATCAATTACCACAAGAATAGCATACTTAAATCCCAGACTAGAACAATCGCAGGAAGGTCGTGGGACGTGCCTTTTTCTCTCTATCTTTTTCTTCGGTGATAACTAACTTAATTAGCTAAACTAACTGATCCTCTGCCCGGTTGCTAGCCAAGCAGGCATCCAAGAAGGTAAAACCATCACCATTGCCGTACTTCATTCATTCCTCGCCCCCCCCCCCCAAAAAAAAGAAAGCAAAACGAAATCTTTGTGGCGATTGAACCATGACAGAAACCAACTGTCAACAAATTATTTTCTCCAAAGGAGGGAATCGAGAACGTCAAACCCAATTCTTAAAGCAGATGATAAGTCCTCACTTGTAGACACATGTTCTTGATTATCTCGTGAAAGATGACCAGTGGATGCCAAGGACCTGGCAGTGCAACTTGTCCCTCAAACACACACGGCTACTCCTCTAAGGCTCTTTGCTGACGAGGAGGCGAACCACTACTGCAGAAGAAGGGGTATCAACCAACGAAAGAAACGGGGCGATCCACTATATCCAGGGCTGATGGTGGCTGTTGGACGACAACAATAAGGAAAGCTCATGAGCGATCTCAGAGGCAGGCCCAGGGGTCGCAAGAGAACAGCTACAACAGGATGCGCTGTCACAGCTGTTGGTGTGGATGAGTGTTGAGCACATCAATGAAGAAGCAGGAACAGAAGACCAGCGTGAGGCGTCCCCCACTAGGGTAGGTAGGTTGCTGGGGGGGGGTCTCCAACGGTTCTCTCCAGCCCGCTCACAGAGCTGCTAGATTGACGGCCTTCTCATAGACTCCTGGTATGAGCGTATCATAGGACGGTGTGAGCTGCTGGGCGGGCTGTTCGAGGGGCTGCTGGAAACCCGGCTGCTGAAAGCTCTGCTGTTGAAAGCCCTGCTGCTGAAAGCCCTGGTGGAAAGGCTGCTGGTGGAAGGACTGCTCGTCAAACTGCTGCTGCATGGGCTGGTCAAACGTCTGCTGTCCAAAGGGCTGCTGCATGGGCTGGGCAGCAAAGGCCTGCTGGCCAAAGTGTGGCATGGGCTGGTCAAAGGTCTGCTGCCCGAACTGCTGCATGGGCTGCTGCATGGGCTGGTCAAAGGTCAGCTGGCTGGGCTGTGGAGTGGGCATCTGGGCAGTGTCCTGCTGGACAGCCCACTGGGCAGGCTGTGGAGCGAACTGCTACTGCGTGGCCTGCTCTGTAGACCGCGGCGTGGCCTGCCGGCTGGGCTGCCCCAGGGACTGCTGGGATCCCGTCGAAGCGGCTCCGTCCCCCTCGGCGGTTTGCCCGGCGGGCTGCGCGATAAATGGTGCCAGGAGGAACCTGTCGACAAACTCCTGGGGGAACAGCTGCTGTGCATCCCCCTCGGCCAGCTCGATGACCTTCAGTGCGGCCAGGCGGACCTTCTCGGCCACCTCCATGACCCGCCGGGTCTCGGCGGCGGCGTCGTTGAGCTGCTTCTTCCTGATGACTTGGTCACACTCCATGTCCGCTTCCTGCAGCTCCCTCTCCTTCGCCGCGGCTAGGTCAGCCTTGTAGATGAGCGACCGGGCGTAGTACCCGTCGAGACTGTTAAAGTGCCGGTTTTTGCTGCGGGTCTGGATCCTCTGCACGACCTCCTTGACGCGCTCGGGCGGGAGGTCGGTCTCGGGGTCGGACTCCCGGCCTGTCAGGATAGGGATGGCCAGCGGGTTCTTGCCATGGGCGATGATCCAGAGACCCACGGTAGTGGAGAAGAATTCGACGTTGCAGGTGAAGGAGATGACGTCCCGCTCCCAGTCCTTCAGGGCCGTCTTGGTGAGGTGCATGGTGGCGATGGCGTCACTGGCCGCGTCGAGATTGACGTGGTCATACCAGGGCACGTACCTGTGCGACAGCGTGCCCAGCTTCATGTCTTCGCTCTTGACATGGTGTTGGATATCAAAGGAGGGGGCTACATCTCCGAGCCTCCAGTCGGGTATGTTGACGCCCCAGCTCCGCATGCCCTTGACGAGCAAAACATGGTCGTCCACCAGGCCGTTGAACGCGACGAGGATGATGTCGCGGTCTTCGCCGTGGCCCTTGGTCTTAGCCGTGAGCCTACCGCGAACCCAGCCGATGAACTGCTTGAAGCCGATGTTGGGTGTGACCACCTTCCTCTCGTACGCATCACACGGCATTCTGGCAAGGACAGGGCTGATGTTGTGTCGTATGTTCGTCTTGAAGGCGATGTCGATCTGGTCGCCCTCATCGGTGACGGCGGCCAGCTGGTCCAACTGAAAATCCAGGTTGGTGTGGATCTTGAAGAAGACAAAGAGCGAGTCCGCGTTGAACTGCGAGGTCCTGCCGCGGGCCCCGACGACGGCCCTGTCCACATGTTCCATGCAGTACTTGTAGCCGCATCTGAGGGATGAAGATTCGGTCTTCGAGTACGAAGACTGGGTTAGGCACATGTACCTATCGCATCGGGTCGGTGTGATCACGTGCGAGTTGGCCTTCTCTGCAGGCGGCATTGTCGTTTGCTTTATGACTCTCAAAAAATTTATGCAGAAGATGTAGTGAGAGTGACAGAGAGATATTTAATGAGGTTTCAAGCCCTGGTTGATGCGTTGATCTGGGTAGAGTTAGCGGGCCGGAGGACTTTTATGAAAGAAACAATATGCAGTAGTTGGGACACTTACTGGACGCTGCAGCTGTATTTGGTTGTTTCGAGGGAAAATTCCTCTCTCTGGTCTGGAAGGCAAAATAACACGGAAGATACGACGAGTTGAGATGGATCACCTTAGCTAGGTGTGCACAGCTTGGGAAATTAGCCAACTCAGGAGCTTATGACAATTATCAAGATGGAGGAGGACTTGAACGAGTCCACTTACCGATCAAGTCTGCTTGCGGGCTAGAAGTGGAGTGTAAGGGTCCGTATGGTGCAGACCTTGTTCCTCCCTACGTACTTGTTATTTCATACCAGTTAGCCAACAAGTTTTTCTTGAGATAGAAGGGTACAGGGAGGGCACTATACGTACAGAGGAGCTGGACATCCGTTTGCGGTCCGGGTATATCCTAAGGCAGGCTATGAGAAACGTTCCCAGCTGTGCCCAGAGTCATAAGACCCCGAGAGAATATGATGTAGGAAGATCTCTCCAGCCTTTTTCTCAATAGGGCTCTCGAAGTGGATCCAGGTAGATTTCTTAAAAGGTGTGATGGTGAGGAAAGGAAAGCGTTCACAGAAGGAGAAGTTGAGTCGTTCGAAGTCCGGGTTATGTACTTTTTTCCCTTCTCTCTCTATCTCGTTCTCTCTCGCGGGTTCTCCCCGCCCCCCCCCCTTTCTTCCACATCTTGTCTCACCGCGTCCCGGGCCTCAGGCACGTAGAACACACGATGTGAATGTTATTGAGCTAGATGAGGCTCCCCGAGGTCGGCAAGGTGCAGGAATGCAGGTGGCCAGCAGAACTTGCAGAGGAAAGGAAAAGCAATCTCTCTCCCTTGAATGTTGACAAGTCTAGACAACGCGCATCTGTACCGGAAATAGAACATGGCTGCCTGGGTTTGATTAACCATCATGTCGCCAATGTGACTGGCTGTACATTACCTTGGTCATCGGACACATTTGATTGGCTGCCCTTGTCTCGTTCATAACGCCCTGGCTACTTAGGTACGTGGCCCGTCGCTTGGGGCTTGCTGAGACTTGCATATGCATGGGAAAAGAAATATCGAGGGTACCCATCACTGCAAGGAGCGGTGTGGCAACAGGTGGAAGGAGAGAAAGGCGCGTATGCGACCCTCGAGGCGACCAGGAAAGCAAGAATGCCTCCTCAGCGACGCTGCCTGGTGTTTTGCGCACTGCTTCGTAATTTGACCATCATAATGACCTCAGAAACGGCACGCAGTTCATGCTCAGTTCCCTAGACGCATGGCATCAAACCTCTTTGGGACTCCCTTGGCACGTACCGTTCGATAGTCGAGAGACCCTCGCGAATGAGATGTTTCAAATGCTTTTAGGTGCTCATGTGGCTGGCAAGAGAAGAAAAAAGCAGCTGCGGCCAGCAGCAGGAACCTTGGAACAAGAGGAGGAGGAGGGTGATTGGCCGGGTTGAGGTTCCGTCCCTTGCCATGCATATGCTGTGCAACATCTCGCTTGCAGGTCGAGGGCCTGATCGGGAGGGAAAAGCACATCCTCAGGCTGCAGATCGCAGCGGAGCTGATTCTTCGCCCCTCTCATCTCCTCTCTCCCTCCCCCCTTCCCTCCTGGTTCTTGCTGTCCATCGACCTTTGCGAAGCGGGCTGCTGGTGAGAGTGGTGAGCGGGCATCCCGAATACATATACTATAATACACGATGATTAGCTAACAACACTTGACAGTCAAGAAACGGGTCTCTCTCTCCCTCTTTCTCCCTCTTTCTCTCCGTCCCTCCGCCCCCCCCCCCCTCTCTCTCTGTGCGTGTGTGTGATGTCTCTGCTACCAAGGAATGATTGGTTCTGGTCAAAAGGACCAGATCGTTAGTGTGCAGTCTCGGGTCGAGACGAACCATTCCAAGAGATCCGGGCCGCACGCCCGAGAATCAGTGGAGTCACGAAAGAGAGAGGCGTAGAGGCATCTAGAGGAGTCGGAAAAGGCCAGCTCGTGTATGCGACAATGCTCTGGCCCTAGCGAGGCTCTCGGACCTCCCTCGTAGCCTCGTTGGGTAAAGCATCACCATGAGATCAGCGCAGGGCGCCATTTGGTGTTTCTAGTTGAAACCTTGGAACCGCCCGGCGCGGCTCGTTATCGTTCGTTACGCTGCTTTTTTCTGCGGGGGGCCGAGCCAAGGGCCAATGTTGTCCTTCCCGTGCCCCCCTCCCCTCCCCCCCTTGACGCCCTCTCGAGGCATGTCCTTTTGTCGACTGTTATTGCCCCTCCCTGGACGCGTTCACCAACCAGCGCAGAGGATGGCCCGAGCGGCTGTCGACAAGAAACCAGGCAAATTGTGGCTTGTTGTTGTGTCTCAGGAAGAGCATCCGACAGCGGACCTCGAGCCTGCGAGGGTGATGACTGGCACCGCCTCTCTGGGGCCTCAATAGGACACATAGGGTGACATCGATGTTTCCTCCGAGGAAAAGAAAAATCAAATCTTGATACCTGAGGGCGGCAGCGGCATGCACGGGGCGCAGAGGGCGCCATTCCAGGCAGAGAGGTGTGTACGTGTGTGCGTGTGATTGATGAGCTGGCCTCCGCCTTGTCCTCATTTAGATTAATCCCGTATGTAATAGAGTGAATGTGCCGAATGTAGCTGTACAATGGTGCTAGCGGCCAGCTCTTCTGCTTCTGACGGGCCAGAACCTCCTGCGAGGTGAGCGCTTTGGATGCTGTGTAACAATCGCGATCCCTACTGTGTGGTCTGATTTACGTAGCGGGCGGCCACGCCTTCCTGCCAAGAGACCCTCCGAGAGGGAGGGAAGGAGAGAGGGGAGGAGGGAGGGCAGGGGCGATGCAGGCTGGGCATGCACGCCCTTGTCCAGGTTTGGGCCGCTGTGCCTCCGATCTCGAGAGGGCGGTCGGGCTCCAGAGCCGACCCAATGAGCCAGCACAGGGCACGTCAGTCATCGCCGACCTGATTCTCAAATGTCTCTCCTCGCAATGAGAGGAGAAAAAGCGGTAGGCAGGTGCATTCCACTTCCATGCAGGCGGAAAGAACGAAAGAGATGTGTGGGGGGTCATTTCTCGACCGGACGTCCCCCAATCTTATTCTAGCGCTTATCAAGCGGGAAAGGGTACGGTACACTCACAAGCCCGCGGTCCTGCCGCTGCTGCTGCTGTCATTCACGGTGGTCCTGATGCCATAGTATTGGGGCGGTCGGGAATAATTATCTCGTGAGGGGTAAGGCACTGTCGTATGTCTTTTTTTTTTTTTTTGTGGATGTGTGTGCGTGTGCGTGCGTATCGATAAGAAGATGAAAGAAAAAGCATGTATGCAGTCATTTCTCAGAGCAGTAAAAGGCATGTAAGCGAGATGAGGAACCACCAGATCTTGCAGGCTGACCAGTATTCCTAGGATGCTGCAGCGTGCCAGATCTCACCGAAAAAAAGAAACGAAAAATAAAAAGAAAAAGAAAATCACAGAAATCCTGCACCTTGAGACGGCCTGGTCTGACAGATCCCATATCGGGGCCCTCACTGATGTACCGGTACATGCAACCCTGGAGAGGATACCTCGTAAATCCTCCGGAGTGCAACATCTTCTCTTACCTTACTGTGTATACCCGCCTCTGCTTTCTTGTCCTGGAGCCGCCCAGTCCATGTCAATATGAGCGGGAGGGGGAGGGGCCAATATCAGCCATCAGCCCGATCGCGGGGGATTACCAGAGACAACCCATGCCACAGTAGACGAGTCGTCTCGTCCATACGACCCAGCCCGTCCGTAAACAGCACAACCTGCATGGCTCTGCCAGCCCTGGGCTTGAGGAGGAGAAGGGCGCGTAGCATGCTTATAAGATTCGGAGACCAGGCTTCTGCTCTTCTTCCTTCCTCTTCCTGCTGAAAACATTGTCAGCCTTTGCACTCTCGCTGTCTTTCATCATCATCATCTTTCCTGATCAGTATCTCTAGATACTACCAGCTTTTTGGCACGCTGATCCCTCCAAAGATTTCTTTATTTTTTTTCCTCTCTCCGGCCCAAATTTTCCCGCTAAGTGACCATCGGCATCTCATCGACTGTGTGTATGAGTGTGCGTGAGGTTTAACGAGTAAGTTGCAATGATTCCTGTTTGGCTGTCTATCCTTTTTTTTTTTCCCCTTCTTCTTTTGTCTTTCGCAATCCCATCCCGGGCATTCTTCCAATGTAGCCTCTGTGAGTGACCACTAACCTATCAATACCACCTGTAGAGTACCTGCGGTAGAAATTCCTGTGCAATCTTCTCTTGCTCCGCCGTCCTGTGCAAGGTACGTACGCTTGCAGATGGCTATGTGCTCCTCTCTTCTCAGCCCTCACTGACCGACCACTGACTGCCACCAGCTTGTCAGGTACTCTGCAGACTGTTGGGCCCTCTCTGGCTCCCAGGAGGTCAATAGCGCCTCCCACACACAGAGGTATGTGTTCTCTCTGTCTCTCTCTGTCTGCTCTCCTCCTCTTACCAACTTCCCCTCTTTCTCACTTTCGGCCGACACCCACCCTCTCTCCCGGCAGTTCCCTCCCACCCACCACGGCGCAGTCGCGCCACACCATGAAGAAACAGAGGCTGAAGCGCTAGATCCAGACCCGAGCCGCCACACCCTCTCAAGCCTGTCATCACTAACCCGCTTGGTAGCGATCCGGATCTCGGAGTAATTATCTGGACTTGCTCGACCGCTCCGTCTGACATGGTAGACCATCCTCACGACGTTTCGGCCGCATTCTGACCCGACTATGTCTAATGATCCTCTGCCGGACCCAGGCATCGGCATCGCGCTGGGGCCTGGCGTGGGGGACACTCCGGCTTTCGACCACATCATGGATATCTTGCATTACTGGTGGGGAGATCATCTATGGCTGAGAAGTAAGCAGGACCCCGATGATGAGCCTGCCCTGCCCTCTCTGGTGACAAGAACAACCCCCGGCCACACTGGGCCTCAAATGCCCATTGTGTGAGAGAAAAAGAAACAGAAAGAAAAAGAAGAAGGAACTAAAATTTGGCTCACCGGCTGACATACCGATGTAGGTAAATGCGTGCCTCCTCTGCAATTTCGAATCAGGACGCCTGGAGACACGAGACTGCTTCCACTTCCAGAAGAAAACATCTGTGTCGAAGATTACATGGAAATCTTGGACAAGTACAAGACGATCATCGGAAGCCACCAGAGCCTCGCGGCTCACCTGGGGATCGAGATGTCGGAAGTAGTCCTCTCGCGCAAAATAGACGGTTTCTTCCATGACCCGATCGCAACTACCAAGTATCATGGTCGCGGGGGTTACTCCCAGCCCGCAATGACCTGGCTGGACATTGTTCAGTACTTCAGGTGCCACCCGGACCGATACAGGCTCGTGACCGACGAGCGTGGCCAGAGGTTCTGCAGGTTCGAGCTCAAGAGTATGTGGGTAACCATCACCGAGCGGGACTGGCGCACCGCCACATCCGACGCCATCGAACGGAGCGGCCTGTCCCTGGTTCTGCCGCTCGAGGATGACGAGCTCAAAGAGATCTACGCCATCGGTCTCGTGGGAAAGCTGTGCATGAAGGTGAAAAACCGCGGGCAGAAAGCCAAAGCAAACGCGGAGCTGGTCTATGGCGGATTCATGATGAGGCAGCAGAGTCTGATGTACAGGCGCGCGGTTCTGCGCTGCCCGCGGCCTGGCACCGTCAGCAAGGAAGTGGCGGCCAAACTCCAAGAGCAGCAGCTGAAGCTCGTCGATGCCGAGGTCGACAGGGGCAGTGAATACAAGGTGGAGATCCTCTTACAAGCACTTGATAACACATTGCGGCAGCCTCCACTCCGCCTCGCGCCCCCCGAGTTGTGGCTGATGGAGCCGCCTCCTACGCCCGCTCCTCGGAGCCCTCGGCGCCGACCCCCCGGGAAACTCCCCGTCAGCTTCCTGATAGATGACAACAGCGAGGAGCAGCAGCAGGACCATCCGGCCCGACAACAGGAGCAGCTTGCACAGCCGTTTCAGCACCTGCAGGATCAGTCTTCTTTCCAGATGCCAACCTTATTGAACAAGGACCACGGGTGGGAGGAACTCTCCCAGCCGCGACCACAGGAGCATCCCTTCCCGCCGGCCCTTCAGCAGCAGCTCTTCACGGACCCTCGGCAGCAGCAGGTCTTCCAGCCTTCCCAGCACCAGATGGTCTTGCCGACTCTTGAACAGCAGCACTTCTTACCAGCCCTTCCACAACATGCTCCCCAGCCGGCCCAGCAGCAGCAGCAGAACTTGCCAAGTCTCCGGGACCAGCATCTCTTGCCGATCCCTCAGGAGCAAAACCCTTTCCAGCCAGCCTACCAGCAGCAGCGGGCCCCGGCGACTCCCCACCAGGAAGTCCCCCAAGTCTTACCAGCCCTTCAGCAGGCGCATGCTTCCCAGTCGGCCGAGCAGCATCAAGGTCTGCCGAGTCTTCAGCAGCAGAATCTCTTGCCAGCCCACCAGCAGCAGCAGCAGCATCAGAAGAGGCAGAAGAAGAAGAAGGTGCGGCTCCTAGTTCCAACCTCGCAGCCGGAGCGACGACGGCGGCGGCAGCAGCAGCAGCAGCAGCAGCTTTGTCCGCTTCCTCAGCAGCAACAACAAGAACAGCAGCAACTCCCCCCATTTCCTCAGCTACATTATCAGCAGCAAGAACAGCAGGAGCAGCACCACCAGCAACACCCATATCAGTCGTCGCCACAGCGACTAATGCACCCGGTGCCGCTATCGCCTTGGCCACAGCAGCAGCAGATCTTCCAGCCAGGATCGCCACGGCAGCAACAGCAGCAGCAGCAGCAACAGCAACAGCAGTCGCCATTGCAGCCGCCACAGAGGGCGCAAAACCTCCCTAGCACGGCTAGAAAGAGGCCAGCTACCCCCGCCCGAGCGTCTCGGGCGCTCGGGGTGCTCTCCTCGCTCACAACGCTCACGGCGGGGCGGTCCAGCAGGGGAAGGCCAAGTCAGGAGACGTTGCCTGACTGCGAAATGTGCCACCTGCTTGGAGTCATCTGCAGTCAGCACCGGCCGGAGGTCGACATTCCGCTACCCTCCGAGTTGAACACAGCAAGCCGCGTAAGGAAGGACGGCGGCGGCGGCGGCAACAACCGTGATGGTGGCCAATACGGCCACGTTGGTGCGGCGTACGACGGAAATAACGAGCACAGGCCGACGCGGTCTTCTGTCCAGGCCCTGGGTTCCCCATTCGCCCCTCACATGAGTCCGCATTTTAGTTCTTACGATCCACGCACTCCTTCTCCTGAGACTACTGCGAACCTAAGCCGAATGGCGATGGCAGGGCTGAGCCAGGGCATGACCTCGCTGGCTATGACGCCTCCTTCCTATAGATAGGTTTGTGGTGGAGGCTTTTTGTGCTTGAAGAGTGGTAGTATGTCATCCTGGAAGACGGAGCACAAGGTAAATGTATGGCTTTGTTGTTGGTGTTGATGAAGCGGTGTTGATGAAGATCGTGATCGTGAGGGCGAGGGCGGCGGTGGAGGTTGGTGACGGTTGTAGTGATGGTATAGTTTGACGGGGCTCGGTGAGGTGGATAAGGACTAATTTAGTGGGTGGGTCATGAAAGCATGACAAGGATGACCCAAGTTGCTAGACTGGACAGGGAAGGGCACAGAGGAGAGGTGGCGATGAGGCGTGGGAAAAGGTTATGGAAACACATCAGGATTTTTTTGGTCTCTTTCTTTCCTATTCTCCAGGTCTTGAGGGTATGCAGAGAAGGTCTCATCATGAGGAAGGGAGGAAGTGAAGGGTTACAAAATTGGCATGTTCGAGGGGTTAGGGAGCAAGAGGAACAGACCGCTCGCTCGGGCTAAGCGATGGCTACGGAAAGGGTCGTGGCTGCGAGGTCTGTTCGGGAATGATTTCTTCATTTCCTTTCGGGTGAGAAACATGTCATGACGAAAATGAGGTATCGTGGGATGGAGTGTGCTAGTACGCGGTCTGGGAAAATGGTCACAGAGGGTGTGTTACCTTCCAAGTTTCGGCAGCCCTAGAGGTGAGGTAAGGCTTCAGCCTTCTGCTATCATATCACCAGATCTCGAGGTAATCTTGTCAGCACAGTTTTCTAGGAATTTATGACTCAAGTCTCTATCGCCCTATTCATGTGCGATTGGAATAATAGAAACTTTCACCAATTACCCAGCAGAGACTCGGTGCTTTCGGTTGACGACTCCTCTCAATATGCGGCGAGAGACCTAGAGATTTTCGCCAGCTACAATTTCCAGGCACCCACAAACCTCCAATCATTTCAAATGAATCAGCAGCAGGCTCCGATGGATGCTCTTCAGCCGAAAAAAATTTTGACATTGTGGATTTGAGTTCTACGCATGATTGATCAAGATGAACTGATCGGTAGCTTCACACGTGAGGGTGTGAGTTTTTCCGTATTGAACACTGGTTGCGAACGCTGCGGCTGCCCGCAGATTGTAACCGCTTGTAATGAATTATTAATCTATTTTTTTTTTCAAAGCCTGGGCCCTCTATATTCTTCCTGCTGGAGGGACAAAAGCCGTGGGACCTGGCGGTGCTCTTGACGTGGACTGGAGTCATCATATGTTCCATAAAGGTGATTCTTCAAACATTGACCATAATAACAAACAAGTATCCCCATGTACCACCACACCATCTCAGCAAAGACATCGTTTCAAAAACGGACAGATGCATCCGCGTTCGTGCCTCGAAAACTCGAGGACAGTTTCTCTCTCTCTCTGTCATCAAGGGATCTGCTGACTAGATGACGAGAGGTGCGCCCAGAGCCTGTCATATCGACGTGAGCGTCTGAGCGTCTGCCTCGAAGCAAGCACCGCGCCTGTCCTCCTATCGGAAGGACTATAAAATCAAAAGAAACTGGCTGCTACGCCGCGAGGCGACTTCGGCGGCTCCTGGCAGGAGCGGTGCGTCGTGATACGCTGCATCAATTAATTAGACCATGCTAGCCGGCGGTAAAGCGGTCTCAACGAGCGGGGTAACGGGTTCTCTTTTCCTGCAGCTGTTGCTGGATGTTTCCCCCCCCCTTTCTTTCCCGGGTTGGAGGGGGTAGTACTCGCATAATGTGGTGGCAGGCTAATTGGCGTATATATTGGGTCGAAAAACGGTCTTCTTGGAGGAGATTGGGCAGGTAGTATGAACTTTGATCATCGATACTAAGTAGAACATGATGATTTCTGCACGTCTTGTAGAGGATGTGCCGATGGGTACCGCCGTGGCAATTGTGGTCGGCAGTCGGTATGAGCCGCTGCTGCTGTGAACCATGGATGGAAGGGGGGAGGGAGGGGAAATTAACAGCCCTATCTCGAAACCCGGAAACATGCAGATGCGCTGCATCTCACGTCGATCAACCTTTTGTTGCACGTTGTTGGTAAGATCCGAGTCGGCCTTTTCGGGTCAGGCTGTGGTACCTGAGGTCTCAAATGCCGCTAGGGTCCTCAAAGATAGAGTTGAATGCCTGCTGACCATACTGTTGATGCTGCACCAAGCATCAATGCTCCTCGAGGAGAATCACAACCTCACGCGAGAATAGAGTTTAGCATAATCACTGTGGGCATTCTAGGATTGGCTTCACCGCTAGCTGCACTCCTCACTGGAATTAGCACCGTAGTCGATTCCCTAGAAGTCGACTCCATCACATCTACGCCGAGACCATATCTACTGCCGACAGATTCCCAAAGCCGCAGCCGTTACGTCGGCCGCTGGCATAGATATCGTTCCCGACTATTGATAAGCCGTTGGGGAGCAGACCAAGTCATGGATCTGAGGAAGAATCTCAGTTAGGCGATTGGTAGATGGCGCGTCCAAGCGGGCTATCTATCGCTCTCTATGGATATATGCCATGTATGGGACCACCACCCACCCACCCTTGCGCACCTGCACAACCGCGGACGGCACCCGCGGCAAAAGATGGTCCATGTTCCTGCACGACCGCGAAGCCCTACGGGAATGATGACCAGAATCTGTAGGAGGAGTGTGCTGGCAATACTCAGCAGCGGGCGCGTCCCCGCGCTGATCCATGGGTAGTTTTATTTCTGTGTGTATGTCGAGCTGTGGCGGGCCTCTGAGAGGAGTCAAGCAGAGAAGACAAGTCAGCTCGACGACGGAATGTGGGTAGGTAACTGAGGCAGGTAGGTGCGTCAACACTGAGGTGTCTCTGCCACGGCATGACCAGACAACAAGATTATCCACATTTGGCCTGCACCACAGGCCTGATCTCACCTTTCTGGAAGGACCCCAGCAGACAGGTTGGCAAAGGCTGGGGGGCGGGTCCCACAGCCTGGTTGACAGAAGGACATGATCATGATAATCAATCATAGGACTGTGAGGAGTATGCCTCATGCATGATATGTGGGAATTGAAAAAAAGCAAGATGGAAGAGAGAGGAAAAAAAGGAAAGAAAAAAAATCCCAAAGCCACCTGGGAAGGAGACGGTGAGAATAGATAGATGCAGGTCTTTTCCAGGCTAAGGTCAGGGGCATCTAGGATATTCTTTTCCTTGTTACAACCCAGGCTAGAGCACAGAAAAAGTAAAATACAAACAGAAAAGAAGAGACAAATTAAAGAAAAAGCAAGAAAAATACTATAGGCTCACATGGACCCCGACCCCCTTCCAGCCATTCAGACGCGATGTTTTCCCTCCTTCCCGCTCATCAGACCAATGGCCATTGCAGCTTCCATGTTCCATCCCAGGACCTTCCTGCATACGCGCCCCACCAACGACGGCACCCATCAGGCAATCACACCCCCCCCCCCATAATCTCTCTCTCTCTCTCTCTGTGTGTCTCCCTTCTCCCCCTCCATCTTCTCTCCCCGACCGCAGCCACCAACCACGCAGCACACGGCAGATCTGAATCTGGAGCAACCTGATCAGGACGGAAGAAAAATAAGAACAAAAATAAAGCCCTGACAACAGATCCTCGCCTGTCTCTTGTCGCCCTGCTGGCCCAGTTTCCCCGATCCGCCTGCCTGCCCTCTTTGTCTTCTCACCTCAACTCCTCCCGGTCCCCCTTCCTTACCCCCTTTCCTTGGCCTCGCACACAGCTTTCCACCCCCACATTTGTCACTCGCCCAGTCTCAGGTTGACGTTGCCCCCAATTTCCTCCATCACATATCACATATCTGATCAATAAACCGAAGGAGAAAAAAAAAGAAAGAAAAGAAGAAAAAAAAAGAGACAGACAGACAATAGCTTTTGTAATGGAGGGTGGAGAGACCCTGACCCAGAGTTTATTTCCATAGGACTCAAATTTCTGGGAATCCAACACATCAACAACAGCAGGGCGGATGGATCTGGATCTGGCACCACTAGCTTATTAAACAACCACCCCCCCTGGACACACACAGGCGTTGATTGACACTTGACATTTGGCACATGAGCATGCCTGCCACATACATGCGCCTCACAGCCTAACATTGATTCTGTTCCTCTCATTTGGCTTTCCCCTCGTCTTTTGTTTTGGGGATTGGCTTTTGGTTGTTTGTTGTTTTTTTGGTTTTATTCCCGTCTCTTTTTTTGGTTCCTCTTTTTTTTTTCTTTTTCCCTGGTTGCTTCTTGAGAATTCTCACCTCTCGCTCCAGGATAGGGTCGCGTCTCAGCCTGGCCAATTCCTCCACCTCCAAGTCGACAGACCTGGACAGGGAGGAGGGGGAGGTGGACGACGCACTGCGCTCATCACCTGCCTTGGCTTTCTTTTGGCTGGTGTAGGGCTGGCTGGGCTGCACCACCCACCACCACATGCTTGACTCAGCCGCGTCGACCACCTGCCCCATAAGCACCATGGTTGATGTGGACATCCTCGTCAATCTGGCTGCTGCAGCCCAGGCTCAACTGCTATCCCTGCAGACGACGACACAGCAGGAAGGGGGAGGAGGTGCAGCAACTGCAGAAGCAGCAGCACCAGCCCCAGCCTCAGCCTCAGCAGCCCCAGCAGCCCCAGCAGGAGGTGCAACCTGAGGTGCAGCTCAAGGTGCAGCTTAAGGTGCAGCAGGAGGTGCGACAGCAGCCCCAGCCCCAGCAGCAGCAGCAGCAGCAGGAGAAGGAGGACAAAGAGGAGCAGCAGCAGCAGCAGCAGCAGCAGCAACAACAACAGCAGCAGCACCACCACCACCACCACCAGGACCTAGACCAGCACCAAGACCAAGACCAAGACCAAGACCAAGACCAAGACCAGTACCAGTACCAGTACCAATACCAGTATGAGCATCAGCACCACTACCAATACCAGTACCAGTCCCAGCCCCAAAATAGTCGTCACCAGGGCGGGTCCTATCAAGGGGACTATAACCAAGTCGACGACCAGGCAGACGATTGCTTGAAGGTCAACTACCCACCAGTGGATTACTACCAAAGCAATGGCCACCACCAGAGGGATTACCACCAGGGCAATTACTACCAAGGCGATTACTACCAAGGCCAGCACCACCAGCAAACCTACCATCGACCCTACCAGCAAACTTACCACCAATCCTATCACCAACCCTATCACCAAGACCAGCATCTGCAATATCACCACGAACAACAACAACAACAACAACAACAACAAAGACCACAACAACACCACTACCAGGAGGTATACCAGCAGCAACACCAGCACCAGCAACACCAGCACCAGCAGCAGCAGCAGAAGCACCTGCACCAGCAACACCGGCAACCGCAGCAGCAGCACCCGCCGCCGCCGCCGCAGCAGCAGCAGCAGCAGCAACAACCGGTGTCAGCACCACACGCCTCCATCGAGACCGAACCCGAGCCAGGCTACAAATTCCCAGGCCTACGCCTGCAGAGGAAGAAGAATTCGGGCGAGGCCAGCTCGCAGCCAGGCTACAAATTCCCAGGCCTGCGCCTGCCGAGGCAGAGGAAGAAGAAGATAGTGACAGGGCCGGCCGTCCTGCCCAGGAAGCGGTCTCCAGTCCCCCTGCGGGCCCTCGTGCCTAAGCCCCATAAACCAGCCTACGATCGCATTGGGGAATTCGCGGGTCCCTATCCCTCTTCCCGCCACGCGTCCACCAAGACCACCACACTCCAGACCACCGCCAGCCAGATTGTAAACATTGCCTCCCGCACCTCCAGGATGGACGTCGTCGAGCTCGCCGAGGTTGGCAAGCCACCCCCAAGGTCACTGGGCTCCCTGCACGCTCTGCTCTGGGCCGCGGCCAGTACATCCGAATCAAGGGCCAGCCCCGCCGCCCCAAGGGCCCAGGGCGCAGCGCGTCCTTCAGCTCCGCCGCGCCGTCGCGCAAACCCGCAGACGCCTCCGGCCGCACCACCTCCTCTCGTGACGACGCGACCAGTGCTCACAACCCCCGTCTCCGCGCAGACCACGATCTGCCTCCGCCAGCCTAGCCACGGTTGCCGCCTCCGCCAGCTTCACCCCGCACAATCCCAAGATGGACATCTCGTCGCTGCTCCTGCCGTACTCGCCCTCGCTCGCGCCCCAGACCCCTGACGAGCTGCCTGCACCTGCCTCGGAGGACCACAGCGAGTTCTCCGCCCCTCCCACCGACACCTTCTCCCACAGCACGTCCACCAGCTCTACCCCTCCCACCACCGCCGCCGATGCCGCCAGCATCGCCTCCTCCGACATCCACGACGCCAAGCCTGACATCGCCGTCGCCCTCAGCCCCCTCGACGACCACCACCACCGTGACCACCTCCACCTCCCCCCCTGACGACGCGGTTGTCGAGCAGACCGTCCAGGTCGGCACACCTCAGCCCGATCCGCCGGAACCCGAGAGCCCCCTGGGCCCTGACAACGATGATAGCTATGTAGAGGAGGAGGAGGAGGAGGCCGACGAGGACGAGACCGCGTCGGGCTCCCGCCGCCCTCAGCGCGGCCGATCTACGCGTCTCAGGACCGGCAGACCCGTCTACAACATCCTCCAGCTCACCGGCACCTACATACACGGCAAGAGACGCGCCAATGGCGACGACATCGCCAGGAAGAAGCGCAGGCCGCGGCCGACGCGCACCGACGCGCCTGAGCACGCGACCCAGCCTCTCCCGGCTCCCGCCTCGCCGCCCAAGGCCCCCACGAGGCACAGGGCGGCCAGGGACAAGGCAGAGCAGAAGGTCAAGGAGAAGATCAAGGTCAAGACCAAGGCCAAACCCGCCACGCCGGCCACCGAGTCGCGCAGGGCCACGCGCTCCTCTGGTGCCGTCAACACCGCCGCCGCCGCCGCCAGCGCCAGTATCCTGGGCAAGCGGGGCCGCAAGGCCACCGGCGACACGCGCATCCCGCGCGAGCTCAAGAGGCTGCGGGACACTAACGAGTTCGTCGGCATCGACAAGAAGGAGGTGCTGCACACCATCTGGAGCAATGGCAAGTACATCGACCCCAGAGACCTGGACGAGGAGGGCCAGCCCGTCCGCAAGAAGGCGCGCAGGGGTGGTGCGAAGGCCGAGAGCCAGGGGCAGCAACAGAAGAAGCAGCAGCAGCAGGCCGAGGCGCCGCTGGGCGAGGAGGCCGCCGCTCCGCCCGTCAAGGAGAAGCGCGTCAAGAAGTGGCTGCAGAAGGGTCTGTATGCCGGGCAGGAGACCCCTTCGGACTGGAGTGCCGGCCTGAACGCCGCGGACAAGAAGAAGCTCGCACAGCACCCGGAGCTCGTGCCGGGCGGCAAGGTCAACAAGGTGCTCCCGCCGCCCATGTTCGCCGGCCTGAGGCTCCTGCTCGACGGCCGCGACTTCAAGCTGCCTTTTGACGTGTGCAACCCCCTCCCGCCCGGCCAGCCCAAGCCAGAGGAGTGGCGCAAGATGACCAAGAGTAGGTCATACATATAGTTTCCCTATCCCCCCCCCTCCCCCTTGCCATCTTCTACCACGGGTGAGCCTGATATGCTAACGCGTCGTCCTTTTCTCCCTCTCTCCCCCCACCTCTTCCAGATCGATTCATCGGAGATGCCGGTACGTACTGGCGCAAGACGGACCACTTCAAGGATTACCAGTCAAAGTGCATCTGCAAGCCTGAGGACGGGTGCGCCGAGGACTGCCAGAACCGCATCATGCTGTACGAGTGTGACGATACGAACTGCAATGCCGGCAAGGAGACCTGTCAGAACCGTGCCTTCCAGAACCTCAACGAGCGCACGAAGCAGGGCGGGCCGTTTCGCGTCGGCGTGGAAGTCCTAAAGACTCCTGACCGCGGCTACGGCGTGCGCAGCTCCCGCTGCTTCGAGCCCAACCAGATCATTATGGAGTATACCGGCGAGATCATCACCGAGGCCGAGTGTGAGCGCCGAATGAATGAGCAGTACAGGAACAATGCGGTGAGTCTACGGGCGGACGGGCGCGCGATGATATGAGAAAGAGTTCACATCTAACATTATTTTTCTTCTCTCCTCCTCCTCCCCGGCTGTCAGTGCTACTACCTCATGGCTTTTGATCAGAATATGATCATCGACGCGACCACGGGCAGCATCGCCAGATTCGTGAACCACTCGTGCGCCCCCAACTGTCGGATGGAGAAGTGGATCGTGCACGGCCAGCCGAGGATGGCCTTGTTCGCAGGGGACAAGCCGATCATGTCTGGAGACGAGCTGACATACGACTACAACTTCGACCCGTTCTCGTCCAAGAACGTGCAGAAGTGTCTCTGCGGGAGCGCAAACTGCCGTGGGGTCCTGGGCCCCAAGGCGGCCAAGGTCCCCAAGGGCCAGACGAAGAAGGATGTCCCGGCGGCCAAGGCGGCCACGACGACCGGAAAGCGCAAGCTGAAGGCCATGCTCGGTGCCGAGGAGGCTGCGGCGGGCCAGAACAAGAAGCGCAAGATGGCGGGGGCTGCGGGCGCCAAGCGACCTCGGAGCATCAAGGTAAAGGCCAAGACAGCTATCACGGCGGCGGCGAACAGCATCTCGGTGGACGCGCAGGCTCCTGCCCCGAAGAAGAAGGTGCCCGCCGTCGTGTCAGTGCGGAAGGCAAAGCTCGTCAAGGCCTCCAAGGTCTACAACAAGAACGGCAAGGCGCTGCTGCTCGCCGACAGCATAGTCTCGAAGGCCAAGAGAGATGTGAAGCCCGAGAAGGGTGTGAAGGCCAAGGCGGCTGTGAAGGCCAGGTCTACTGTCAAGGCCAAGGCGACTGTGAAGGCCAAGGCGACAGTAAAAGCCAAGTCGACCGTGAAGGCCAGGGCAACCGTGAAAGCCAAGGCGACTGTCAGAGCCAAGGCGACAGCGGTAGCAGGGCCGCGCAAGGGCGCGAACGCCGCTGCCAAGAAGGCGGCCCCGCCAGCAGCCAAGCCCAGGACCACCACGAAGATCACCATAAGGCGCGCCAGCAAGGCCCCCAGCAAGGCCACGACGGAGAGCTCTACTGTGACAGTGGCCACTGGAGATTACATCGCAAGCGGCTGGCACCCGATCAACAACCCCGCCAGAGAGGGCACGGCAGATGAAATCGTGACCAGCACGATGACGGCGGCGGCGGCGACGGGGACGACTATCCTGGCGGTGCCCGATGCTGGCCAGGACATGGAGGATCTTGCGGAGGAGGAGACCCCAGCTCCTGCCGAGGCAGAGTCCATCTCTGTCAAGAGACCGGGCGAGGGAGCTTCGGAGCCGCCACAGACGCAGGATAAGATCCTCGTCTTGACTGACCCCGCATAGACTGACCCTTTCGAGAGCCCGAGGACGACAGGATCAAGACAGATGGCACGCAGCCCAGACGATATTGCTACGGCGAATAGCTTTAAACAGGCCATGTAAGAGTAGGAGGTTCACTCAACGTGCAGGACAGGCGGCGTTGAAAAGGGGTGAGAGGAAAAGAGGGAGATAATACAGTCTGCAGCGGGCTGGTTGTCACATTCAACAACCCGACGAGACAAGACTCGCCTGCAGAAAGACTAATTATAGCGAGTAGAGGAGGGGGGTTAGAGAGACGGAGGGAGAAAAGACCGATCTACATGGCCAAGATGGAGGACACTAGAGGAAGGGAGAGGGGATCGGGATCTCAACGCTGACATGGATGGCTTTCTCTATACACACCTTGCTAAGAAGGAGGAAAGGAAGGGGTTCAGGGTGATGCGCCGCCCACCGGCCAGGTCCTACCTCCTGTTTACTCAGACAGGACGGACCACCCCTCACCCCTTCTTCCGCCCACTACCTACACCTAGGAGCTTTACACCCCCCCGTCTAGCTAGCTTCTATCCAGCGGATACCCCCAAACAGAACTTGATGATCAATGAGATTTTTTTTTTTGAAGGGCATAAGCACTGGTTCAAGCATATCTGTATGGCTGCACAAGAAAAACATACATGAGCATCTCATAATAGAGATGCAAGCAGCCTGCTTTTCTCCAGCGCTCAGTGGGTGTATGCGTCTGGGGGGGGGGATGAAACAAAAGAAAAGGAAGGGAAGAGAACAAAGATAAAAAAGAAAAAAATGAATAATTTAAAGTTGGAAAGGGAAATAAGAGAAAAAGACAACAAAAGGTGGCTTTCCCGGGCCTGGGGGGGGGCCTCTGTTGATTGGTATGCAGCCATTTCCTAATAAGAAAGCACATGCATGAAGCGCACCCTCGCACTGATCGTATCACCTTTTTTTCTTTTTTTTTTAAAGGAGTAAAATAACATGAATTCCTGTAGGGCTGATGGCCTCTTCGGGAAGACGGAGAAGGGCGGAACGGATAGAAGGGGGAGGGGGGGCGGAAGGGGGGGGAGGGGGGCAGCGCGGAGAGGGAAAAGAGCCTCAATCTCCTGGTCAGTGTGTTGACGAGGGTGTGGAGGCGGTGATTGGATGTGCTGTGGTGGGTGTGGCGGTGCTCTGGTTGTGTGACTACCACCACTCCCAAAGAGCATCCTTCGCGGCCGCTGGGGGGGGGGGGGGATTATTTGTCTGTGGATTTCGGTAAAAGGCGTCAGCAGATGCTAGGTCAGGCAGAGAGGAACAAACTAAGAAAAGGGAAAAAGGGAAAAAGAACAAGATCAACAGGAAGGGGGGGAAGACACAGACAAGGCTCCGCCATGTGCAGCCCTGGTCGGTCGGTATTAACAGTTCGAGATGCTTGCCACTGGTTGGCATGGGTAAATAGGTTGGGGGCTAGATTTGCGACTCAAGAGGGCCTTGCAGCTACCGAGGCAAGGGTAAAAAGAAATATTGGTGTCTGAATGGAGGTTCTCGTCGCTGGGTCAGGCCTGTCGAGGTCTAAAAGGAGACAGGGGGGGAGGGAGTGGCGTTTCTTCCTTCGTAAGCTGCGTCAGGACAAGGAAAAAACATGAACGAGTGGTCCTGAGGAAACAGAAGAGAGAGGGAGCAGGGTTCCTTGCATGCAGCGAATGCATACAGGCCTGACCAATCACGGGTCAGGGTGGTACACGGCATAAGAAATCACATGGCGCTTCGATAACCACATGCGTAAGGGGAGACGAAGATGATGCTCGGACCCATGTGTATGTAAATGTATATATAAATATATATATATATATATATATATTCTAAAAGTGAGGAGAACGAGAAGACCAGCTCCCGATATAATATCAGACGACGTGAAAACAAAAGAAGAGAGAGAGAGAAAAAAAAATAAGAGACTTGTGTTTCGATCAAGAACATAACTGAAAGGGGAAAGGGGCGGAGGGGAGAAAGGGAAGAGGAAGCAGGGGGAAACAATCCAAAAAAAAAAAACCAAAAAAAACCCAAACCAGAGTCCCTCCTCATGCTCGCGATAACTTTTGCCAGTCGAAACCTGACACTGCACAAGAACACCACCCAGGAACATGAGGTTGAGGGCTTGCGCCCGTGGTCGCTGAGACCTCTTCTGTCTATCTCTGCTTGCTGTATACCTGTCTGCCAGCCGTGAAGTCGTGTCCTCTAAGAACTCCCAAGGAAAACAAATGAGAAATCAACAGGAAAAGAGTAGAAAAAAGAAAGAAAAACAAGACCAAGGAGAAAGAGAAAGGGAAAACCCGGCAGATCCCACAGGTGAGAGCCTGCCGGAGAGCCTAGCGACACATCGGGACGGAAGCTCCAGGCCCCTCCCCCCTACCGCCGTCTCGCGCGGAAAAAAACAACACGTGCGCGCTGGGGACTGTCGAATGAACTGCTGTTGGGCTATAGTGGCATGCTGAACTGTATTGTGTGCCCTGGCGGTTCTGATGGTCGCCATGCTGGGTTGTGTCTGTTGATATCGGGCGGCCCGGGTCCCGTCAACAGCCAAGAGCGGAAGAGAACAAGTCGTGTATAATTTGCTACCGAATGAATGGCCCTAAGAGTGATGGACCGGTCGTCTAGCTGTCTTGTTTTCTGAGCCGTCTGTCTAGGTCGTCTCATCGGTGGCGGGGTCCCAGGACCGGCTCACTGGGGCAGTGCTTGTCATAGCGATGGCCGCATTGGAGGCAAGCAGGCGTCGTTTTGGAATTCCACGGCCCCTGTCCACACCTGCAGCACACCCACATGTAGTAGAGGACGTGCGTCTTGCCCATCTTGGATGATGAATAAGGGGGCAAAGGATCCTGGCGGTATAGGGCGTGTAGGGGATGTCCCGAGAGGAGGTGTGGTGGGGAGCACAAGAGCAGAAGACCTCAAGCCCGAGACCTTGAAGTATGCAGAGGGAGGGGTAGGGGACAGAATATAGAAAGCGTCAGGCAAAGGTAGAGATAGAGCACATTCTTCTTTCTTAAATACTATTTATTCTGTCGTGAAGGCGGGCCGGCTCAGGATCGCAGCGTAGACGTGGAAAAACTCACAACAAGGTTTGGGGCAAGACAGGCAGTGGAGGCTGGCACCGCCTAGCAGCCATCACCGATCGCATAGCCGTAGATTCAAGGCTTACAAGTGGCCCAGCAGGCGTGTTCCGCGTCGAGATGGCAGACCGTCATGACTCTCAGGCTACTGTGCCCCGTCGCTGCTCGTGACTGTTCCAGGCAACTCTCCAGTGGGGGGCGCGACATCGGGAACCAGTGAGAACGGCAAGTCGACCATCTGGGCCCAGGTACGAATGGGGCTACTGTACTGTCTCAGGAGGCACTGCAGTCATCAGAAGGCGACCAAGGGGACCAGAGGGGACTCTCTCTCTCTCTCTCTCTCTGTCTCGGTTCCTGTCCACTGAGCGCTCGTGGAGAGGAAGGAGGGGGGGGGGGGACGAGAGAGTATACGGCTAGGCGCTCTTCTCTGCCTCGCCGTCGAGGTGGCAGCGAGGCATCGGGCACAAGCCCCAGGCCGAGCTGTGCCGTGTGCCCTGGCTGTCGTCCTCCTCCCTCCATCTCCTTTCCCCGGTGAGCGACGTCGAGATCTCTGTGGCCCAGATGCGCACGCGCGAGGGCGCAAGGAAGGCGGGCGGGCGTGCTCAGCAACCTCGGTGGCCGGCGCCATCGATTGGGTGTGCTGATGGGTGGGAGAAGACCGGGACCGCGAAGGCAGACATGCAGCCGTGAGGCCAATGAGCCCACAGTTCCTCCACATGAGATTTAGGAGAGGTTAGCCCTGACCGAGACAATCGAGAGAGCTTCTCACTCTCGGCGAGCATGACGCGGGGCGGGGGACGACGAGGGGACGACAGGCTGGAGACGCCGTTGGCCGAAGTTTGTTCGATGCTAAGCCAACGTAGTCACAACAGGCCATTCTAGAACTGCCAAGACCCCTGAGAGAAAAAAAAAAAAAAAGGAAAAACCCGCAGCGTGGTGTGTGTACATCTAATCCTGTGTGATAGAGAGCGGAGGGGGAGGGAAAGGAAAGAAAGAAGAAAAAAAAGACAGAAAAAAAGGTAACGTAGGTGATCGAAAAGGAGGGGCAGGGGGGTGGAAGGAGCGATTGAGAAAAGTGAGGGGTGGCTGGCCCAGCGAAGCAAAGACGGGGTCCACAGTAGTGACAGGGATACTTGAGCCGCATGTACATAGTACTTTGAAGAGAGTGCGGGTAAGAGCTACCGAGGGAAAGCCGCAAGGCAGAAGCCCCAAGCAATTCCTGGCTTCCTTAGTGAGTGGATTCACCCAAGCAGGAGGGGAGACTCAGCCATTGCCCGATGTTTGGCCCTCTGACTGAGGGAGAAAGACAGTGAGAAGACGCGGAAGAAAAAAAAAAGAAAAAAACAAGACTGACATCATCCTGGGCGGAGGCTTCTCCTCTTGGGTTCTCGGTCCTCGTCCTGGAGCAGAGCCGCAAGGCGCCCTGGGTACTGCTCAGCGTGCCCGTTGGCCCTGGCCTGGGGGGAGCACAGCACCCGTGAATCCTTTTCCCTCCCCCTCCTCCCTTCCACCCTCCAACACGCAAGACCTTTGACTCACCCGATGCATGTGCACGCCCGGCTGCATCATCTGTCGCCGCACAGGGAGTACCAGCGTCCAGAGCCCCAGAGCCTCCCCTCCCGCCCTCCCCCCCCCGGCTCGAGGCTACCGTCGGGTCTCTGGTCCACCTTGTTGTTGGTTCTTGCGTGGGCGGTGGAGTCCATCTCACGCTGATCAGCGACCAGCCGGCACATTGGTTCGTCAGGCTGCTTGGTCCTGAGCCCCTTCTGCCTAGGGCTGTGGCAGGGTGCGGCCGAACCATCCCGCCGTGTTTTTCTCCCTGCCGTGTATGATTGTGCATGGTTGACACATACACGTGCGCTCTCGAGTCATAATAGGCGTGACGCTGGGCACATGCGTATCTGCACAGGTGTGCTGTCTCTCTTCGTCCCTCCTCCCTCCCTCCCTCTGTCAGGCCGTATGGCACTGGCGTGTCCGAGGTCTTGCCGCGTTCTCCTCGTCCACCCTGCGCGTGCGTGTCGGGTGCATGTTCTCCCTCTCCTCGTCCCCCCAAGGCGTCGTCACGTAGAGCTCACATGCTCGGGTCGGAGGGTTGATGGGTGCACGGCCATGTCGTCGAGCCTGGGGATGTGACTGGACGGGGCCGTCGGCCTCGTCCTCCCGTGAATCAGGTCTCTCTTTCTTGCCCATGGTGTCTTTTTTTTTCTTTTGTTCCTTGCTGGTTGGTGTCTTTTTTTTTCTTTTGTTCCTTGCTGGTTGGTGGTGGTCGTCCTCTCCTGGCCCCTTTCTCGCTGGCGGGGAGCCACCCCTGGTGATGGTCACCATTGCCGATATGATCCATCCCTAACCGAAGCTGTCGAGGCATTCCAGATGTCGGTTGCCTGGAGCTGTCCTGTGACTAGGCTCGAGTCCTAGGCACGTGGTCGACTTGGCCAGGGACCCATGTCACTTCTAGGCCGTGAGGAGATGAAGGCCAGCTGCTTGGCCCCGGAGGGGATCCTAGATCCAGGTCCTCGGTGGCTCGTGTATCGCTCGCCGGAGAGAAAGCCCTCGATGTTGTTGGGATGCGCACGAACCCTCCGTGAAGTCTTCAGAGCCCCAGTACCTCTTTATCAAAGACTTTTTCGTTGATCGTTGGGGGCCCGAGTGGGTTGATGAAGAAAGCAAGAATCAAACAAGACAAAAACGAACTGTCTGGATCGCTCCAGCAGGGCAGTATGAGATGATTCAGGACCAGGGCCATTTCTGAAGATGTTGTTAAGCCACGATAGGGCGGGATGGGATTGGGAAAAGAGAAGAAGAAGAAGAAGAAGAAGAAGAAGAAGAAGAAGAAGAAGAAGAAGAAGAAGAAGAAGAAGAAGAAGAAGAAGAAGAAGAAGAAGAAGAAGACGAAGACGAGGTCGGCCAGAGGAGATCATTTGTACACCAGTGATCCAACGTTTCCTCAGCCAGATGTCTTGTCAAGACAACAAGGTGGAACGAACAATATGGGATGAGGCAATGACTTACTATGACCGGATGTGATGACCGCCCAAGTGGGCATGGACCATTCTCGTGAGCCTTCACCCACCACAGAGCCGTCAAGCTTGATATATAAAGTTATGCAGGGTGGCCCCGTCGCGCGAAGGTGGACAGCCCAGGGGGAAGCACAGACAGAAGGGGGAGAAAGGGGAGGGCTCTCTTGTCCCCTTTTATACCTCCAACGTTGAATCATTGAGGCTCAAATAAAAAAGAAAGAGACTTTTTGTCCGCGTGTGATCGAATATGCGCGCCGTGTCGTATTGTGGCTGACTGACCAGGAAAAGGTGTGGTCAGAAGTGCTGATATGTATCTCCATGGCAGCCTACTCATGCCCGAGGAGGGAAGGAGAACAGAGACTTGGGGGAGGGGTTAGGTGGTATGTCACCACACCGGCGGGACAGCGGTGGCTATTCTATAATATATGAAAGAGCCAGCTCAAGGCTGCCGCGCATTCAGATCGCCTTGTCGTTGGCAATAGTGGTTGGCGGTTTGGTGGTTGGACGGTCTGGAGCGGGAAGTCGGGCGGACAGCCCTGGGCGCTGAGACCAGGGTCTGTGGCCAGCTCGAGGCTGTTGCCTTCCCTTCAGGGTGCTGTCATGATAATATAAGCTTGTTATAAGATCATGGTATAAATACGTGGTATCTAAATGATCCATGTCGAGTTGTCGCTGTCCGCACCGAGGCTCAATTTCTAGCCCACTCATCCAACAATCTGTTCCGGGGTTGGCCTCTCGCCGAGCCGCGATGAGGCAAAGTTCACAGCGTCGATGGATCTCCCACGGCCAGGGAATGCACAGAACGGTGAATGACACTCTCCTCAGGGGACACCGTTCTTTTGGTATCAACAGGTCCACAGCCTAACAGGGTGAAAGACTTTTGAGAGATCGACGATACGATATTTGTCTCTGGTTATGCCTGGGGGGGAAAGTGTCGATCACAGGTAGTGATATAAAAGGTTCATTTGTGTGAATCTGCCCCGTCGCAGAGCCCCACCAACTGCCTGGGTTCTTGCAAAAGTACAGGTTGAGAGCCATACACGGGATCGTATATTGTGGCGTGCAGTTGGTGTCTGTGCAAATGTCCCGCGCAGGCAGTGCAGTGCACGTTGGGCGTGGACCGGTGAGCGAGCTGAGAGCGTGGCGCTACAATAACAACCAGACGACTCCATCCCCGATAAGTGACGATAATAATAATAATGACAACAACAATCACAAACCATCCTGTTTCGTCTATATTTCGAGGAAATATACTTACCTTTATACATCTGCTGTGCGGCCTACGAGGCAAGGTGGCAACAGGTACACGCGCCTTGTGTGGCTCTGCTCGGGAACAATATAGTAACGACCCATGGCCGTGGAGGGCTCAATCCGCCACCATAAAACTGCATGAACTGATTCTTCTTCAGGTGAGTAATTGCCAATCTGTGGGGCCTTCTTCCCGCCCTTCTCGTGGGCTTGTCCACAATCTGAAACGTGGTAGGACTTTTGGTAGCGCTCACAGGAGAGACGGGCGAGCGTGCAGTGGGCGGTTGTGCTGCAAGGCAGCATTCACCCGTAGCAAGGCGGTGGCGGAGTGTCTCGAAGTTTCTATACCGGGACTGGAGAGGGACGAAAAAGAAAAAAGGAACAAGGGGGAAGAAGAAAAGAAGAAAAAAAAACAGAATAAGAAGAACAGAAAAACGAGGAGGACACGCTGGAGTTCCTCGGAACCACTGGACATCACGATGGATAAATAGGACAGCAATATAGCAATCTTGTCTATAATTATTCACGAATAATAAATCAAACAGCTTACCCCATCCAGCCACGGAAAGACAGAAATACCCATCAGACTGCTGCGCCGAGCCTAAAAATAAAATAAGAAAAGAGTATACAGGGGTGAACAGCAGTCAAATTGGACGAATGCTTTTTGTGCCCAGCCTTCATCTTATTGTTTCTTCTGATCCCATTTGGTGATGGCGAGGGATGCGGATGGATCCGAGCCACGGCCACCGGCCCGCGGTTGGAACCACGTCTTGACCTATGCCTCGACGGAGTGTTGGCTGCCTGGGTTTCGACTGGTGCAGAGCTGTCCGTCCGGTTCTGCCTGCCACGTCCTCTCTGTATGTGTGTGTGTCTCTCTCTCCCGTTTTTTCCCTCTTTATCTTCCTCTCTCTCTCCCTTTTTCTTGTCAAGTGAGCACAAAGGCCTCCACTGGGCGAAAGGGTAATTATAGTTAATTTTAAAAATTTCGGACCATCGTATTGTGATGCCTGCAGCGTGTGACTTGATTAGGCGGAAATCACTAACTATGGCGGGGGGCCCAGCACCTCATGGTAGGCTGATCCATGCACAATAGTCAGGTACAAGCAAACCCGGGCATATTCCACACACAAGCGCAGTACTTCAGTATCCACACGCGCACAATACCTCCCGCGGCAGTATTGCACGTACCATAGTACGAGCCTCAAGTGATGGCACTACAGTACTGCCACTTAGGCATACACTGGCCCAGGCAGCAGGGGGAGGTCTCCTGCAAGAACAGCTTGCCCAACCCCCCCGGACAACTCAGCGACGAGCTGTCATTTGGAAAGCACAATGATGTCGTCATGCTTCTCACCCCACCAGGCATGACGGCTGCTGACGAGGTCAAGAGTGACGAGATGCCATGTACTGCTGGCAGATGTCTCTACAGCTATACGGTACCTGTGGATACCATGGGTCGTCTGTTACCCCTCCAGCTCGATCTCGTGGGAAGAACCGAGCATGGCAGGCGATACAGGGCAAGTCCAGCCTGCCTGCGCTTCCTCTCACTGCAGAGCACCTACCCAACATTGTACATGGCCGGGACAAGGGCAGCTGCCGCCTGAGGGACACTGGGTTGGTTTTTTTTTTTAAAAAAAAAAGGAAAGAAAAAAGAAACAGAAGCAAAACACAACACCCAGGCCGCTAATCCTTTTCCTGTTTCAATCTCACCAGCCCGCCCAGTCCCCACAGCCTCCCCACCACCCTCTCAAGCTCCCCCTGTGGCCTCCACCCCCGTCCTCGCACCCACATTCACTCTTTGGTTGGTCCGTCTGCCGTTCATTCACATGTCTCTGTTGCGGCAGTCCGTTCTTGGCCTCGAGATTGGCAGATCGAGTAAGCTCTTGCTCCCGCGCCCGCACCCCTCCTTCTGAGCTCTATCCTCTTCTTCTTCTCCTCCATCATCATCATCACCATCATCATCAATAACACCGCGGCTCGCGTGTTGAGACACCTGCTCCTCGAACGCGGCGTGGCATTGACGTGGTGGCAGGAATGGCTGAAGGTCCCAGGCCTCCTTCAGTGGCGTCCCTTGCCGCCGCCTCTGTCGCGGCCCAGGAGAAGTGCCCGATCCGGTCGCGAGCAAGAAGCCACAAGGCCCCGACGCGCTGGACGACGCGTACCATTCCCTGGTTTCTCCTCTGCGTCATCACTTTTTCTTCCTGGACGCTCACAAAACCTATCTGTGGTGTGTAGAGCCCCTTCCCCCCGCGGTCCCCCTGGCGACCTGTCCTCCTCCTCCTCTCGTCCTGTGCAGTGCTGATCTGAACCTTGTTTTCATCTGCCTCGTTCAGTCGACTTCTTCTTACACAAGCACGAGAGCCGCAAGGCCATAGCGTTTCTCGTCCTCCACTATGCCTTCTTTCTCCTCATGCTCGCCTCCTACGGCCGCACCCTCTATGTTGTGAACTTCGTGCCGGGCCTGGTCCCTCGCCTGCCGAAGCTGGGCCTGAAGCACTTCTTCACCCGCAACGTCTTCACCTGCCGGAGTGATGGCATGCCCTCTGGTGCCACGACTGCCAGAACTGGAAGCCCGAGCGGGCCCACCACAGCCGTGAGATACAGAGATGCGTGAGGAAGATGGACCACTACTGCCCCTGGGCCGGAGGCATGATCGGCGAGACATGTAAGTGCACCCGACGACGGAGCAGCCAGGCGCGACAGAGGGGGGGAGGGAGGGAGGGAGGGAGAGATGTCCGCTGACCACCTCGTGCAGCCTTCAAGTTCTTCATCCAGTTCTGCAGCTACGCATCCGCCTACTGCGGCGTGTGCCTGTCCGCCGCCGCCTACGTGACCAGCCGGCTCGTCAGGGAGGGCGCCCCCACCTCCATCCCGGCCATCGTGCTGATCGCTGTCGCCGGCTTCTTCGGCCTCTTTGCCTTTACCATGGCGGGCCTCTCCATCCGCTATGCCCTCCTCAACCTGACCAACGTGGAGAACCTCAGCGGGGGCGACAGGGTCTACCAGCTGGCCGTCCGGGTCCCCATGGACCCAGACCCCAGTGCCGAGTACATCCCCTCCATGGTCAAAGGCCACGAGACCGTCATCTTCCCGCTGGCCGATCCAGACTTTGACGGCAACCGCTACATCTTCCTCCACGCCGGTGCGGAGGCGGTCAACCGCCCTGCCCCGGAGCACAAGTTTGCCCTCGTTAGGACCGAGAGGGGCGAGAACCCCTGGGACACAGGATCGTATTACACTAATTTCACCTCGGTCATGGGCGACAAGGGCCCGCTGGACTGGCTGCTCCCCGTGCGGTTCTCGCCCTGCTGTGCCTATAACTGCGACTACCCCATGGGCCCGGTCCTCAAGAGGCTACGCGAGCGCCTGGAGTGATACACCACCACGCAGAAGCTCCAGCGAGAGGACGGACATGACGCCAGCCCGACCTTCCTGGTGGAGACAAGAGGACTGTCTCACCACCATGTGTCTTGCTTACGATTACGCATAATACCCCGCCCCTCCCCTCTTCCCACAAAGCCTGTGTCGGAATATTTGCATGATGTTGACTTGTTTTGTTTGTTTTGTATCATTTTTGTTGTTGTTGTTGTTGTTATTTCTTCTTCCTGGGCAGCATTTTCGGCGAACGGGTGGACCTTGTATCGGATATGGATGGATGGGCGTCACCGGACTGTCACTTTGCTATACTTACTGTTGCGAATACCCCCTTAGGAACGGTGTCGGGAGGACCATGTGAGCATTTTCAAGCATTTTCAGGCGAAGACGTAGCATTTTTTTTTCTTTCCCTTTTCATGTTGGTAAATTGATTCGCCAGAGACCTACGGGCGCGGACTGGGACTGGGACTGGTCGGATGGCCACCTGGCTATACTTACAACTGCGAAATACCTCTAGGACCGGGGTCGTGTAAAAATTACGCGCGAGAAAGACAGAGAGAGAGAAAGGTACAAGATATCCTGTTAATACAACGTCATGGGCGAATAATTAATGTCGTCCAGGGCTCCGGTCTCCCCCTCCTCTACTCGTGCTACTTTGCCAACTCACTTGACCTGGTGAGGCGTGCCTAGGACCGATGACAAGCACGCCTGGGTTTGGCATTCAGGAGCCCACCAACCACGATATGCGGGGCATCATACTTGAGCAGGCCGCGCTGGTGACTGTGAAGCCTTGGAACCAGGTGCTACACGCTGTGGGGATCGTGTCGAGGCTCCAGCGCAAGCCACGTCGGTCTTGCCTGTGCCTCTTGTTGACCCATCCGTCTGTGCACGAGAGTTCCTACTAGTGGATCACCCACGAGTGAGGTGACCCCCCCCTCCTCCCCCCTCACGAAGTCAGGCTAGGAAGTTGAAGACGATATACCAAACCACACAACGCAGACGGCAGGGTCCCAACAGATAAGCCCCGGCCCCGGGGCAGCTCAGCAGGGCGAGGTTGGGACACCATTCCAAAAAAAGCAAAAAATAGTATTCGGTATCTCTTATGTACATGGGAAGAAGAAGAAGAAGCCCTCTCTGCTCGCCTGACTAGCGCCTGGGCCAACCCGGCCCAATCCCATCCTAGATGGGCTTCATGCGGACATAGCACTGGCACGGACTCCGGGTCAGCTTCGAGAAGGCGTCGTTGCCGTCCAGGTGCTCGGGGACGGGCAGGAACTCGAAGTTGAGCGTCAGGACGACGAGCATGATCCGGAACTGCTGGGAGGCGAATTTCCGACCTGGAAGGGGGTGTTTTTTTTTAATGAGATTTTTTTGACACGTGAGCGCAGAGCGACCCGCAGGCGGGAAAGGAAAAAAAGGTAGGGAGAAGGAGGGGGGGGGGCGGTATATCAGGGGAAAAGAGGAGAGGAGAGGAGAGGAAGACAAGAGCTTACCAAAGCAGCCGCGCGGCCCGGCAGAGAAGGCCAGCTTCGGCACGGCCTTGGCATCAAAGGTCCCGTCGTCGCGCATCCACCTCTCCGGGTGGTACCCGGACATGTTGGCCTCCCAGACGGTGCGGTAGCCGCCCTTGTTGACCCTGCTGTTCTCGCTGCGGGCGGACTCGGGCACGACGTCGGGGCCAAAGGGCTCGTGGGCGACGTAGGTGCTGCAGACGACGGTGGCGCCCCTGGGGATGCGGTGGCCCAGCAGCTCGGTGTCGCACGAGGCCTCGCGGACGACCTCGGGGATGATGTTGCCCACGCGCACGAGCTCCTCGACCGAGGCGTCCAGGTAGGGGATGTCGGCAGCCAGGATGGCCTGGGCGTCTGGGGTCCGCGGCTCTGCGGGGAAGTGGGCGCGCAGGGCGGTGCGGAGCCTGGCCTGCTCTGTCTGGTTCTGGGTGAGGATCTTGACCATCCAGGCCAGGAGGGTGGCTGTGGTCTCGTGGCCCTTTTGGGGAGGGCGGAGGGCGGGTGGGGCTGCTGTCAGCCGTGACCACTAGACGCTTGGAGGGGGAGGGGGGGGAGGGGGACAGCTTCTCTGGCGTACCGACATTAGGAGCAGGAAGAGCTCGTCGTACATGTCGTCTATAGTAGGACGATAGATGTCGGCGGGCGAGACCCTGGCGAGCCTCCTCAGGGCCCTGTCGAGGGCGCAGACGTCCCTCTTCTCGGCGGTGGCCTCGTCGTCCCGCAGCTCGCCGAGGTCGGCGAACCTCGCCCTGGAGCTCTCGATCAGCTCCGCCATCAGCCTCGTCTTGGTCGCCCAGTGGCGCCTCCACGTCGGCGTCAGCGAGTACCAGAGGTGCAGCAGGCCCGGGATGGGGCTCATGAGGGTGGACGGGATCAGGGAGAGGAAGTACACGGCGGCCTCCCACTCGTCGCTGCGGGGCGCGGTGGGCATGCTGGCCGGCTCGTCCACATCATCATCGTCGCCGCCGCCGGCGGACTGAGGCAGACTGCTGGCGGCGGCGAGCACGGCGTCGGTCTCGGCCTGGACCATGCGCAGGTCGGAGCCGAGCATGGCCTTCCAGATGACGTCGAAGGTGGCAATCTTGAAGTCCTCGGCGGCCCAGAAGGGCCTGCCGCGGGCGGCGGCGGCCTTGGCGGCGAAGAGGGCGACCAGGTCGGAGGCGGCGCGGTGCATGACGGGGGCGGCGACGTCGCGGAGGTAGCCGACGGAGATGACGTCGGTCCACAGGCGGACCTGGGCGCGCCAGACGGGGCCCTTGACCTTGCAGATGCTGGCGCCGGGGACGAGGGGCCGGAAGGGAGCGACGGTGGCGCGACTCTTGTCGAACTCGCGGGTGCGGTTCTGCAGGAGGTCCTCGACCTCGCGGGTGTCGCTCACGTAGACCATGGGCCGCCAGAAGGGGGCGAGGAAGAGCTGGATGACGGGGGAGCGGAGGCGTGCGAACTGGGGGCGGGTCATGCGTGAGGGGTCACCCTCAGCCCGGGCGGCGGCCGTCAGCTCGGGGATGTCGCCCAAGAGCCGGCGCGTCGAGGACGGGTTGTACGGGATACCCGGGAAGGGGCGGCGGTGGTAGGCAAGGCGGAAGAGGTGGAGAAGGGCAGTGCTCAGCAGGGCCAGCAGGAGGGCAGCCGTAAGCTGGAGGACCGTCATGGTGGAAGTCGTCGTGGTGGCGGCGGTGTCGGTGGTGAAGCCAGCCATGACGGTGGAGGTTCATGGAGGGGGAGCCGGGCTGTCTGAGATGATGACCTATATGATGTGTGTGTGTAAGTATCATGTAAGTTGTGTGTGTGTGTGTGTGTGTGTGTGTGTGTAAAAGGAGGAGGAGGAGGAGAAGGAGAAAGAGACACATCATTGCTTCATATGCAAGCAACTGCCAGAACTGACCTCCATCTTTTGTATTCACAGACATCTCCATCCTTTGTCAAGCCTAGGTTAATGTCTAGCAGCATCTTTACTCGGGCAGTGGTGGTATTGTCCTCGATCAGAAGTTGATATTGTCCCTCCCAACGGCGCGTGGCTTACGCAGGCCACCACTAGCAGACAAAGACAACGAACCCAGGTCAAGTTTCTGTCCAAAAAAAAAAGAAGAAAAAACACCAAAAAAAAAAGATCAATCAAGTAATTTTATCTTTTTTTTTTTAATCCACAGCAAAGTAAAGAGGGATCATCATCACCTCCAGCAAAAGAAACGGCATCATTGTTGGTGTTGTGGTGGTGATGCCGAGGAAGGTCTGACCCCCCCCCCTCTCTAGCTTGTAAGATAGCCCGCTGATCCTGGTGGTTGCTCCTTCCCAGTACCAACTGCTGCCGCCGTTTCCTGACTCGTCCTGTTCAGCCTTTGGAGGTCATTTGTCCTGGGTACATGGCCTCGATGATTCTCCTCCTCCTGCAGGGCTGGGTCTGGTCACCTCTGGCAGGTATCAGCAGCAAGGCCTCCGGTCTGGTCGGGAAGAGAGAGAAGGTGCTTTGCTCAGCCCAGCCTCGTCCGTTCTTTCCTCCCTCTGGACCTTCTCTTGTTGATCATAGAAAGAAGTGACGTGATGGTTCCGTCCCACCACCCACTTAAACAAGCACTCCTGCATGTCTCATCAAATGCCCGGTAACCAATGACTTTGTATACTGACCCCTGCCACCACCACGCGCTTGACTTCGCTTTCAGCTCTTTTCCTCTCTTCCACACACACACACACACACACACACACACACCCCCCACCCGCCCATCTTCTCCAGTTATTTTCCTCTTCTTTTCTTCTTCTTTTTTTCTTTTTCTTCTTTTATTTTCCCAAAAGGACCAAGTTCATCCCGCAGATACACGCACACGCACACACACCAAAATTGGGGTGGGGCTGCCGTGATCAACATTGACCCCCTCTTCCCCTCTTCCCCTCCTCTCTCTTCCTTCTTTCCGCTGTAGTAGTCATTGTGGCTCTCTATTTTGTCTCTTCTCTCTCCCTCTCCCTCTCCCTCTTGTCTTCCTGGGCCTCTAGAGGGCTCCTTTACGTCTTTGGGTGACATTGACGTGACTCGCTCGCGGGACTTTTGCCACCCATGGTTCCTGTCCCACTCGCAGACCACCGCTCCTCCTCCTTGAGGCCTGGACTCGTTATTATACCTTCGGACAAGATCAGAACAGGGAATATCTCGCCGGTGCCGAGAGATGGTGGGAGGATAGGGGCCAGCCGTTGTCACGTTACTGGTGCTGGTGTTTGTGTGTCTCGTGTCACCCAGCACGGCGGCCATGTGTGGGCAGCCTCGTCCCTGACAGTCGCCGCCGCGAGGGAGGTGCTGACCACCACCATCAGCAGCAGCAGCAGCAGCACCATCACCACCGCCAAGGGTGCGCACCACTGCTCCCTCGTGGGCCACCACGCACGCGAGACAAGCAGCTGCCCTGTATGCGTGCCCCCGACCTGATCCCTCCGCCGTGCATCCTCGCTGCGGCTAGCCATCGCGGCTTCAGCCCGCTGAGACCAAGACGAGGCTGCGTACCCCTGGGAGCGGGTAGCACGGCGGAAGAGGACCTATAGGAGTTCCCGGCAGGGCTCTTCTCCTCCTCCTTCTTCTTCTTCCTCCTCTGGACTCCTTCTTCTCGGACGTGCAGGGTGACTGCATACATCTCCCGGGCTGCGTGAACCCACATGGAAACCACACCACCGTGCGGCTCTCTGCAGCTGCAGCGGACGTGTTTATTACTTTCTTTCCCCTGTGGCCTGTTGCCCACTTATTGGCGCCCTAAAAGGTGTGGATCTTGGCTACGGCGGCTATCTGGCCTCGATGTGAGAAGGAGGAGGGGGATGGAGGATGGATAGGACAAATGGACGTCCAGGATAGGTAGGAGGAGACGGAAATCAGGTCTGGCGATCGTCCTCAGGAGAAGCATGAGGCTCTGCCTGACTCTTCCCCCCCCCCCCCCACACTCTCTCCGTCTCTCTCTCTGGCGGGTGAGTGGTCAGGAAGGCCAGCCTGGCGGTGGGAACCCTGGGGCAGAGCTGCGGGTCTCGTACCTGGTCCTGGGAACGGCCTGGCAGCGCAGAGAGCCTGTCCGGGGCAGGTCATCGCCTCTGGTCCAACACCTCGATGCCGACCTGGGAGCTCGTATCGGGTTGGTTGCCGAGGGGGGTGGCGTGGCCCCCGGAACAGACGAGTGCAGGGTTCAAGCTTCCAGAACACCAGAGGCCTGGCTTCTCTCCTCTCTCTCTCTCTCTCCTATACGACGACGGGCCTACCACGAAACGAAGGATCAGAGCTTCGGCACGTCAGACGTTGAATTAACTGCCACACAAGAGCGGGATTGGCTGTCCAGGTTTCCGGGACGAACAGCTAGCTAGCGCTGGGCACATGCGTATCACGTTGCTTTTTCTCTGCTCCCTTGCACCACCGCCTTCTCCCCTCCCCCCTCCCTCCCCCTCCTCTCCTTCCCCTCCACTCGTCTTGCCTCCATTCCTGCCATCTACCCTCCCTCCCACCGTTCTGTCCACCAGCCTCCCCGCCGTCGATGGAACGTACCCCCCCCCGGCTCTCTCCCCCCCCCAATCATCAGCTCTCTCCACCGCGGTCCAATCTCCAGCACCACGACGATCTTGGGCCGTCAGCAGCCTCAGCGCTGTTGATAGCTGTCGTACCCCTGGTTGTGACCATGGCCATATCCTTGTCCATACGCATAGGCCTGGGGATAGCCATTGCCTGTGTGCCGCGACAGCGAGACCACCTGGCACCTCCCGCACCGCTGGTGACCACAGCTACTGTCCTCGCAGATGATGCTATGAGGACTGTTCGTGTTATGGATGAGACTGCCTTTTCTCGCCCGGCAGTTGCAGCCTGGTATGCCGGTGTGGGTGTGTTAGCACTCTGCTCCTCTGGACCACGGCGTATACTTCTGGTATTCTCTCTCTCTCTCTTCTTTTTGTTTCTTTTCCTTCTTTTCCTTCTTTTCCCCAGAAAGGTAGCACGGGATGACCCAAGGGGGAGGATGGATGACAACCACTACGCACAATACCAATGGCCTGAAGCGCCCGAGAGAGGTCCTCCGCCACCCCTGTATAGATTATCAGTATCTTCTCGCCATACCTAATGATGTGGTGGTTTGGGGAAGGGGAGGGGGAAGGGGCTTCTGGGCTTGCCGGGGGAGACGTTTACATTTTGAGCAAGTGAGCGATGATCGAGACTGCGGCTTCGTCTAGGAAAAAGAAGAAGAAAAGAAACACTCGACAGTGGAACAGCCGGACTGTGCAGGCGTGAACAGACTGATCGCGTCCTGTAAACCGCGATGACCAGAGATGATGTGACGACCTTGTCTGTCGGCGGATCTGAGCAGCAGGAAGACATCACCACGGCCTCCGATGATAGTTACTTATATAGAAGTGTCCATGGGGCCGTGCCCACCTGCCAGAGCAACCACCGAGCCTCATCTTCTGGCCCAGGATCCATCCGCCAGAGGTCCAAGGCGAAAAGGGCCCAGAAAGAAGAGAGCGGGAAAAAAATGCAAGTATCTAGTTCGGCCTCTGGGACAGACGTCAGCCTCGACACAACCGAGATGATGTTCTCACCAGGTGGCTACGGCTCAACAGCCCTTTTTAGGGCAAAGTGTAGTCCCGGGCGGATCCACCGAGCCCTCATCCAGGGCTTCAGAGCTCTCGCAGGATCCCGTGGTGCACCACCACCACCACCCCCGCCCCTCTTCTCCTCCTCCCATCCCGCCACGCTCGGGGTGCTGAGCATGCTGCCGTGCCAGCACGCGATGGTCGGTCGGAAGCGAGGAAGGGGGTGGGTGAGCGAGCTCCACGCCTGGGCCCCCCCGGGAGAGGAGCGTGATGTGATGCTGCAGCCCGAAGATTATGTGGAGCAGCGAGCAGGACAGGATGTGGTCAGGAAGGTGCACCAGACAGGAAAATTCTTGGAATGCGGAGGCTGGTAGGGTAGGGCGTCGGTCAGGACGATATGGAGCCGCGCAAGGGGGCCGCACATCCTGCTGAAAAGCAGAAGAGAGACGGGGGGGGGGGAAACACACAAAATAACAGGTCGACTATGGCCCAGGACACTACCCGGTGGGTTGGACGGGGCGCAAGGAGCCCTCTCTGGCAGCCGGCGGGAGCTTCCTGGAGGCTCCCCAGACCTCACCGCACGCTGTCACGCTCCAGAGAAGACCCATTGCAGGAGGCCCTGCCAGTGGTGCTCATCCTGCCATTGGGACCGTAGGGCTGTCGGGCCCGCGGCGTCGCAGAGGACTTGAGCCCGGTACCGCTACCACCACCATCACGAGAACAAGAGAGGGGGGGGGGGGAGAAAGAAGAGGGGAGAATAAACAAATAGGAATAGAAAGTTAGAGGCAAGAGAGAGAGCATTGTTGTCAAGATCGGACCAGACACATGGCCGGGCACAGCAGAACATGACAGCAGCCTTATTCGAGAGGTGATAGAAGAAGGCACGCCGGATGGTGTGTGCTTGGTCCCTCCCTCCCTCCCCCCTCAGTATCACCTGCTGGGGACAGTCCTGCCTCGCCCCTGCGTTTCGGTGTACTGGCAGTCGTATCGAGGCCACTCAAAACACACGGCCATATCCAACGGTGTGGCGAGTCATGTCTGGTCTCCTCTCTCTCTCTCTCTCTCTCCCTCTCTCTCTCTATGTGTGTGTGTGTGTGTGTGTCTTCCCCTATGATGAGGTACAGATCCGACCATGCTCAACCCGCCCCCCGGCCCCCTCCGGCTGGCAGACTCTCCGGGGTCGGCCCAGAGCCTTTCCTGCACTCCCATCCCTGATGCCACATCAAAGCCCCCAGATACGCAACAAGGAAAGCCGATCGGTCTCCCCTGTCCGCTTCCTCGGGCTGGGGAGGAAGGGTCAGGATGGGCCAGGAGCCCAGAGCACGATGTCTTGTGTGGGAGGGGGGAGGGGGAGGGGCGGTTGGAGCAGCAGGCCGTGCTCCCGGAGCCTTATTGTGACAACGACAAGATAGACTTTTTTTTTTTTTTTGGCTGCTCTGGATGCGATCCCTCGTCATCTGACACCGTGCATATGCACGACAGAGTGGATAAGGGATGATTTAGGTCCGCCCCTCCCCTCCCCTCCCCCTTCCTCCCCATGTGTCTCCCTTCCAGAAGGATAAAAAAGACCAAACCAAGAAAACCCTTCCCGAGGAATCCTCGTTGCGCCCACACCCTCTGCGATCAGGAGTGATTCTGCAGACAAGTGAGAGAAGGCTATTCCCGCCCCTCCCCTTCGGGCAAACTCTCGACACGTCTCGGCTCGCCCTGCGGTCTGAGGTTAGCAGTTTGGACTTGACGGGACGACGAGTGTAAGACAAGGGAGACTAATAAGAGCCCTCGACTGGTTCCTAATTATCCCCCCCCCCCTCTCCCCCCTCTCCATTTTTTTCTTTTCTTTTCTCCTTCCTTCCCCCTCCACGAGGCGGCCATGAGGATGGTTGGGACGCCCGGTGGGTGCCGGGCACCCAAGACAACACGGTCATGTCTGCGGATGAGCACCTGGTCATCAGGAGGGGCAGGGCTGTGGATGTCTGTTGCGTGGGCTGGGGGAGTGAGCGCAGGCGCATCGTGAGGAAGAGGCGGCAGCAGACCAGCCGGGACCGAGCATAGGGGAGGGGCGGAGCCGTGTGGTTCCTCTCTCTCTGGGCACTAGCGAGCAGGAGGCTACAGGTCCCTCGGCAGCCCAGCTCACCGGGCGTCTTGTTACTCTTGACTGAGAACCCAGGGCCACACGGAGACGACGAGAGCTGCTCGCAGGACGGAGGGAAAAAAGAGAAGAGGCGGTTCCCGAGACGGGGGGAGCCGCAGCAGCTTACACACCATGTCACGCCTTGTGCATGGGCTTGGCTTAATCTGGGGGCGGCGTCCAGCCCCCGTCCACGGCCACCCGGTTAGCTGCGCAGACTGTTTCCTCGCGCCGGGAGGATCTCCTGTGGCGACCGGTCCCTGGGAGCAGAACGGCCGTCGCGTCGGATCTTCTTCCTGCGGCGGGAACACCACACAGCATGAGTAAGCACCTGGCAGCACTAGCCAGGAAGATGACAAGACGACGACAGGAAGAAGAAGACGGGGCAGAGACAGGGTGTGCACCCCTCAAGGCTCTATGGGTCAGGACATCGGGATGACGTCTCTGCCTCCTCCTGAACAGAGGAGGAGGGGAGAGGTTGGTTGGCCTGAGGTAGTTAGCGAGAGAGACAGAGACAGAGTGTGTGTGTTTGTGTGTGTTTGGAGAAAGAAGAAAAAAACCACCAAAAGAAACCCCCCATGCAATGTTTATTGCACTACCAACTTTACATGACCTGACAGGTGCAGGTCTGTTAACACCACTACTACCTTGACCACAACACTGCATGGGTACTCCCCCCCCCCTTCTCCTCCCTCACAACGCGCTCCTGGATACCGGACATGAGGCGCGCCTGGGTCAATCACATCACCTCTTTTCCCTTTTATATTCATCTGGGCGCCCAATGTCGTCACCGCCGCCCAGCTCCAGGCAGCCCCCGCCGGCTGGTGCTCCCGGGCCCCGGAGGTCCAGGTTCACGTATCGCCACCTTGCCCAGCTGGCATCCTACTCTACATCCTGCCCGCTCCGGGTCACGGCCCATATCGACCTGGATGCCTTTTATGCGCAGTGTGAGATGCGGCGCCTGAACCTCCCCGACGACCAGCCCCTCGCCGTGCAGCAGTGGTACGTTTGTCCTCTGATCTTCTGAGAAGAGAGAGAGGAAAAGGGGAAGAGGAAAAGAAAGAAAGAGGAAAAAAAAGAAAGAGGAAAAAAAGGGCTGACATGTACGCCAGGCAGGGCCTGATCGCCGTCAACTACCCTGCCAGGGACAAGGGGGTCGGCCGGTTCCACGACATCGCCGAGGCAAGGAAGCTCTGCGAGAACCTCATCTGCCAGCACGTCGCCACCTGGCGCGAGGGCGACGACAACTGGGCGTACCGCGACGACCCCGTGGTGAACACCGACAAGGTGTCGCTGGACCCGTGAGCACGCACAAAATCCTCCCACACTCCCGGCTACATCATGCTGATGGTGCCCCGGGGGAGCCGGCGGGTTTCTACAGGTACCGCATGCAGTCGAGGAGCATCCTGTCCGTCATCAAGGAGTCGCTCCCGGCACATCTCCAGAAGGTCGAGAAGGCATCCATCGACGAGGTGGTGAGTGCCCGCCTCTGATCACCACAGTGTGTGTGTGTGTGTGTGTGTGTGTGTATCCTCAGGCATGGGCCGTCCTGAACCAGAAACATGTGTCTCATTTTAGTTCCTCGACCTGTCTGCCCACGTACACTCCGTCATGGCCGCGCGCTTCCCAGAGCTGCGCCGCCCGCCGCCCTACGACGACCCTACCGAGAGGCTCCCCATGCCCCCCGTCACCGCGCTGGACTGGGACGCCGACACCCTCGCCGACCTGGACGATACAGAGACCGAGATGGACCACCCGGACTGGGACGACGTGGCCCTCCTGGTCGGCTCAGAGATCGTGCGGGCTGTCAGGGCCGCCGTCCGCCGCAGGCTGAACTTTACCTGCGTAAGAGAGAGGAACATAAAGCTCCTTACCCACACACCCCCTACCCACCCCCCTTCTCTCTCCTCTGCTCAGACCTACAGTATGTGCACACCAGACACCACCTGCTGACAAGCCCCCCTTCTTCCCCCCCCCCCGGGTCCAGTCCGCAGGCGTCGCCCGGAACAAGATGCTCTCCAAGCTGGGCTCCGGCGCCAAGAAGCCCAACGGCCAGACGGTCATCCGGAGCCGCGCCGCCGCCCGCTTCCTGTCGGGCCTCAAGTTCACCAGGATCCGCAACCTGGGCGGCAAGCTGGGCGACCAGGCCGCGCAGGCCTTCGGCACCGACGCCGTCAGCGACCTGCTGCTGGTGCCCATGGCCCAGCTCAGGCTGCGGCTGGGCGACGACGCCGGCACCTGGGTCTACAACACCATCCGGGGCGCCGACCCGTCCGAGGTCAACCCCGCGTCCAGATCCGGTCCATGCTGTCCGCCAAGTCCTTCCGGCCCAGCATCCACAGCACCGAGCAGGCCACCAGGTGGCTCCGCATCTTCGCCGCCGACATCTGCTCCCGCCTGGCCGACGAGGCCGGCCCCGAGAACAGGAGGCGGCCCCGCACCATCACCCTCCACCACCGCCACGGCGGCCAGACCAGGTCCAGACAGGCCCCCATCCCCCAGGGCCGGCCCGCCGACAGGGACGTCCTGCTCGGGCTCGCGCGCCACCTGCTGGGCCAGATCGTCCTCGAGGGCCGCGCCTGGCCCTGCGCCAACCTGTCGCTCAGCGTGGCCGGCTTCGACGAGGGCGTGGCCGGGAACATGGGCATCGGCGCCTTCCTCGTCCGGGGGGACGAGGCCCAGGCCCTCAAGAGGACCTCCCGGGGGACACCCGACGGCGCCGGCGGTGACGACGACGACGACGACGACGACAACAACAACGACGACGGGCGGCAGAAGAAGAGACCGGACAGGCGGCCGGGCATCCAGCACTTCTTCTCCAGGCTACCCGGCAGGCCTACAACAGGTGGCGGCACGCACCCCGCGGATACGAGGAGCAGCAGCAGCAGCGGGGGCCAGGCCCAGGGCAGCGACACGTCGCACGGTCACGACGGCGATCCTGTCTCGGTGCGGCAGCCAGCACCTGCAGGCGCCCATGAGCAGGGGGGGCAGGAGGAGGAGGAGGCGCCTGGCCGTGTTGTCCGCCAGACGCAGCTCCCAATCACGGCCTACACGTGTGGGCGCTGCAGGGAGGGCTTCCCGTCCGCAGGGGCGCTCCAGTGTCACCAGGACGAGCACCTCGCCTGGGACCTCCAGGAGGAGGAGGAACGTGGCGGCCGGGCATTTGTCGGCCGCCGCGCCGCACCACCTGCAGCTGCACCACCACCACCCTCGTCGTCGTCGTCATCGTCAGCTGCAGCGGCGGCAAGACGGCCCACCAACAGGAGCAGGCAGAAGATGGAGACTGGCCAGAGCAGGTTGAAGTTTGGATGACCGGGCCTGTCTCTCTCTGTCTCTCTCTCTCTTTCTCTCTCGCTCTCTGACTGCCTCTCACCCACCCACACCCACACACCCATACACACACACAAACCATGAAAACGAGGGGGGAAAGGGGGGAGGGGAGGGGGCCAGCAGTGTCCCTGATGTCCAATAAGACGGATAAGGACGCCTCTCTGTCTTGTTCCCACCACAGCAGCAATAAGCCAGCCCAGCGGTGACCCGGAGAACACCGGGGGTCCTTGGTCCGATGGGGCCTCTCGCGCTGGGAGTCTCGAGAGCGAGCGAGCGCAAGACCTCGACCGCTGCTCCTGGGCGCCCAAGATACCCACCGACCCTGTCTGCACTACCCAGCCAGAGAGAGGTGGGTGTGTGAATGTGTGTGTGTGTGTGTGTGTGTGTGTGGCGAGGCGGCAGATCATTCTTGGCCCTCGCCTCGCCTGCCCTCGGGCCCTGACAGCTGACCACACACACGCATACACACCTACCTCGGTCAGGATGGCGCATCCTCGTCCAGTCCAGGTCTCGACATGCGTCTCCGCCTCGACGTTTTCTGTCTCTCTCTCTCTCTCTCTACATGGGCCCGGGCTCACAAGAGCAGGAGCAGGGCCGATATCATCACCGCGTCCAGGACACACACACACACACACACACGCACCACCCTGGCTACACACTACCACTACTACTACTCCTCACAGCACATCCAGTGGTGCCACGACAATGCAGCCCGCAGGTCTCGCAACACAATCCGTCCCATGGTGAGCCCCCTTATTTTCAAATCTTACTATGGTTCCGGCTCTGCCGTCTACGACGCGGGTACGACGACTTGATCTCGTTTTCCCGCTACAGCGCCGTGCCTCACCAGCCGTGTCAAGGGAAAAAAGGGTCGTCCTGTCCACACACACACACACACACACACAAACGCGCGCAAGAGTACCGTACCATGTACTATTGTAACTCTGTATTCGATCATCTGTGGTGTGGCGGAGGTGCTGATTGGACAGCACCAGGGGGTGGGTGGAGGAGGGGGGAGGAGGGGGACCGCCTTGGACCCATCACCCCTGTCCCCGCCCAAGGTCAGGCTCCGGCGCATTGGAGCCCAACAGCCTGAGGCCAAAAAAAAAAAAAAAAACACGACAAGAAGAAAAAGAGTGAGGGCCAGAAACCCACACACGATGGAAATTTCCCATCACCTCAGTGGGCGGACCAGAGGACAAGCACCCTGACCCTGCACCTGATTTGTCTGCTCAGTCTCCAGCGCCGCTGCTATCGCATGCAAGCCCGGCAGGCCTCGGGGTGGGTGTGTGTGTGTGTACGGAGTATGTGTGGTCTGCCTGGGACCACAAGGCACCCGTCAGTCGGCATGCAGGCATGGTAGAGATGACCGGCTGCATATGAGCTTGCCACTGCGCGAGATAACAGCGACGGGTGGGCTGGAGTGGACAGACGGACCAAGAAAATCAGGAATTTTTCTGACGAGAGTTACTCAACAACCCAACCCCCTCCCTCCCCCCCCCCGCCCGCCAACCTTGATGATGATGATCTTCGTCCCTGTGATGTAGTCAGTGTGTCGGGAGTACCACCGAAAGAGAAAACAAAAAATTATAAAAACCAGAGTACGTAAGATTGCGCTGCAGCCTTGCCACCAGGAGCAGCCATGTAGGTAGGGTAGCAACGGCGCCTCGTGTGAGGGCCAGCTCAGACATCACGCACACACACAAACATGCACACAAAACAATCAAGATGTGGTACCCGTCATGGGACAGCCCGGCTCGCGACAGAAAGAGAGAGAGAGAGAGGTATAGGTGTGTGTAGGTGTGTGCGTGTGTGTGTGAGTGTATGTGTAACAGAGTGAATGGTCGGGACATAATCTATGGACGGTCCACAGCTTGAAGGGGGGGGGTGTGTGTACAATACTGCCGGGGTAGGCTGCGGCCCTGCCCTCCGATCAGCCGTCTTCGCTGGTCCACGGGCCAGCCTGCCCAGCATAGGCTACACCCAAAAGGATCACCGACCCTGGGTGCGGCTGGAAGGCCTTGGCTGCGGTCGGCAGGGCGAGGAGCTTCTGTGCAGCATCTCGTCTCCTGCTGCTGCTGACGGTGAAACCTTGGTGGAACCTGGGAAGGAAGAAATGAAAGAGAAAGGGAAAAAGGAAAGGGGGACAAAAAAAAAAGGTAAAGAAAAAATGAAGAAAAAAAGGAAAGAAAAAAAAATGGTCCGGGCCGTCGACGGGCATGGCGAGCTGAGGGATCTTCTCCCTCTCACCGCCGGGCCAGGCCTGCATTCTCTTCCTATCTATCGTCTGGCGGTGGCATGGCACTGCATGGCACCTATTCGTCCGTCCCATCCTGTCGAGAGAGAGAGAGAGACCGAGAGAGAGGAAGAATGGGTGGTACGGGATCACAGGAGCTGGTTGCGGGGGCGCAGCGAGATGATGGTACCTCTCTCTCGCCCCAGAGGTACCGACCGGCTGGTCACCGTCGGCCAAAGAGATGTTGACGAGTGTCTCGGGGCTTGTGCGAGAGAGGGGGCCAAGGGAACGAGCGACCACGGAGGATGCCGTCCTGTCCAAGCAGCGACGTGGAGGGGCAGGTCTGTCGCTTATTCGGATGCATCCTCGCCAAGGCCGTCATCCTCCTCGCTACCTTTATCATCATCATCATCACCACCACCACCTTTGAACCTGTCGTCATCACCAGTCAACAACGACAGCTGCGTTAGAGGAGCAGCAGCAGCAGCAGCGGCAGCAGCAACATGATCAACAGAGAGCTTCCCCCAAACCGCAGCGGCGACAGCTTTTAGCCCCAAACCATGTGCGTGTCTCGATGCTGCCGTTGCAGCGCTTGTTTAGGTATATTATCAGGACCCCAACCTGGTGAGGGAGAGGGGGGGGGGGAAATGCCCTGTCGCTGCTAGAGATGCTCACCGCGGAGCTACTACAGAGTAAGACGCAGGGGGAGGGAGGAGCGGTACCACCTGCCGACCAACCAGGCTCTCCCACGCAGGCGGTGATCTCCCGCGTGGCCTTACCCGGACCTTGTTTGGACCTCGTCCTGCCTTGCGAGTGTCAGGTTGTACCCATGTACTATGTACCACAGTACTAAGCGCCTATTGGTTATACTATGGACATTACATGGCAGGGTATGCATGGCCAGAACATGTCTATTTTTTTTTCTCTAATTTTTTTTATTACTGTTCCTTCTCTTCTTCTCTGGGTCATGTTTTTTGGTACGGCGGTACTACGGTACATGCTGTGGTACATGCTGTGATACGTGCCACACACACACCACCCTCTCTCTCTCTCTCACACACACACACACGCACATTCTCTCACTCTCCCTCTCTCCCTCTCTGTCTCTCAACCTATCTCTGGCTTACACGCACGCTCACGCTCCCTCTCGGGAAGGCCACGTCCAGTCGATGACCCAATCCCATGCTGACAAGCCTGCGGTTGCGCAGCCCCCCTTTTTCGTCCCCCAAAGAAGTGAAAACGCCGGTTGTCCAGTCACCAGCTGGAGGGGGAGAGAGAGGAATAGCACCCAGCCTGCTCTTCCTCCCTCTCTCTCTCTCTCTCTATCTCTCTCTCTGACCCCCCACACGTCAGGCAGCACGCGTGGAGAGAGAGAGGCAACACCGACCCAGTCTTTGAGGGCACCAAGATGTCGTCAAGCTGCCTGACAAGCCCGGGAAGCCCCTGTCCCCGTTGCATCGGCGGGCTCCCTAATCCATGCATCTCAGGGGACCTGTACGGCCGCCCTCTCTGCTCAGGCTTGTTTTGGCCTGGCCCAGATGTGGCCCGTGGCCCCACTGGGTATGGCCCGCCCACCCCCCCAGCCAACGGTAGGCCCAGGTTCAGGCCCAGCAGACCCCCTGTCTTTCCCGCTAGTGACCTGCCAACCACCACACTCCCTCCTCTGTACTAGTAGCACTTTTACTATGGGGATCCCTTACGGAACAGGCCACTAGGCCTGCTTACTGTGCGCGCCGGCCTGCTCTTGTGGCCTGCGGTGGTACTGTTCCCTCCATGTACCCCCCGTACTCACTAACAAGCTGCTGTACCCCCCTCCCCCCTCCCGCTCTCCCTCCCCCCTCCCGCTCTCCCTCTCTCTCTCTTCTTTTTTTTTTTTCTTTTTTTTCTTTTTCCCTTTTGGTGTGTTTTACTTCCATAGAAGGCCCTGTTCGAGACCTTTTGAGCTGGAAGGATCCACCGCGTAGCAGCAGGCGCAGGCTGCCTATCCTGTCGCTCAGCCTGGGGGGGAAGGGGTGAGGGGGGGGGGTGTCACTCACTACCCTGGGTCTGAGGGTCACTCGCTCTTTCTCTCTCTAGCTAATGGTCGGAGGGCCTTGCCCCCCCTCTCTCTCCCATCATCTCTCAACCCACCTCCCCACCGCTGTTCCTTTTTCAACCGGCTTCTCCCCATCCTCTTTCCCCCTCCCCGACCGACCACCCTGTTTCTCTTCACATCCTCCCAAAACCGCCCACCGGTCGTAGACACCTCGACATACAAAACATTTATCCCCCCTTGTCTTGGCTCTTTTTCTCTTCCTTCCCACCACAGGTGCCAGCTGTGTGTTGTTGTTGTTCTTGTTCTCCCCCATTACACCCTGTGCCTTCTTCCCTCCTCTGTTCATCTGTCCTTGGAGCCAGGAGACCTCTCTCTCTCCCTCTCTGTCCCGCCCGCCCTCTTCTCGTTCTCACTCACGACCCGTGTAGACAGGCGATCTGCGCTCTTAGCTGCTTTTCCTCCTGCACCAACCCACCCCCTTCCCCGTCCCGCACACGATGTCTGCAAGAAGAGATGCCGCTTCAGGCGCGGCGCAGTCCTCGGCGCCACGGCAGAACGAATACTTTGTACCTCGCGATGGAATAGATCGCGAGGTCATCACCGCCGACATCTGCCGCTACCTTGGCAACGATGCTCTCGTCCGACCTGGAACCTATACTGTATGCCTCTTTTTAACGCACCTCTCTCTCCCTCTCTCCCTCTCCTCTCTCGCTGCTGCCTGATGGCTGGCGCGCTCTGCGCCACAGCACCGGTGAGAGTGAGAGAATGAAAGACGAAGAAAAATAAGATTTTTTTTTCAAACAAAAAAAAAGGAATGTCCTGCTGATGTCGCCTTTTTTTTGTTCTTCACAGGACCCAACAAACGGCCAGCAGATGCAGGGCTATCGCGTCACTGCCTATCGAGCTCTGACTACCGTACGTGATACCTGCTACCGCCCATTCCCCGACCGCTGCCTCCCGCCGAAGCTAAATTATAACCGTCAATGTTCTGCAGGCTATGATCCAGGACCTGAAGAACGACTCCGCCCGCTGGGAGATGGAGAGGAGGAGTCACTCTGGCGGCAGTGGAGGTACAACCACCTCGAGCGATCCCCCCTGTTTTCTTGATTGAGAAGCACAAGGCTCTAACTCCCCCGGCAGCGAGGTACAGCGACTCGTCCAGCCGCTTCAACAGCGCTTCGACCACTGCACAGTATGAATCTCCTGCACCACCCTACCCCGCCGGCCCAAGCCGTGATTCTTATGACCTTGTGCCCAGATACCCTGGAAACGATGCCCCTGGATACAGTGGCGGTGGGACAGGACCCGGAGCTGCCTTCCAATATGAAAACCGACAGGCCCCCTACGGCGGCAACCCTGCGTACGCCCAAGGACAGGCCTTTCCATCCCAGGCACAGGACAGCAGGTATAGCGCACAGTCCGGACAGGGCGCCTACACGCAGGGTCCCTATGGCACCACCGTGTACAGCCAGGAGGGAGGCGGTCCCCGTACCTCGACGTCGGCGCGCACCAGACGAGCCGGTCTGGCCGCCCCTACCAGGACTCCAGGATGCCGGCCTCTGCCTACGCAAACCCCTCCCAGGCCGCTGGATATTATACCACGGGCCAGTACCAAGGTGCACACCCTGCGCAGCCGTTAGACCCCATGTACGGCCGCGGGAACACGTACGCGACCGCCCAGGCGGACTACAACTCCTCAGGCCAGCCGGTCTACCAGTATGATCCCCAGTACGATGCCACGAGCCAGAACCCCCTCCCTCGTGCGACTACCTCCTCCCCCACCAGTACACCAGCTCAGACAGGAAACAGTGGAACGGCTCACTCCCACCGCCACCGCGATCGCGACACCCGCGACGGCAGCTACAGCAAGTCCGACAGGCACCGCCGCGCTCAGTAGTCCTCCCCCCACGCTGGGCAGTGATGATGAGCCGCACGGCGTGGACCGGATCTTGTGAGTGAGTGATGGTGGCACGGCCCGCCTTGTTTGATCTGGACCCTTCTGCCTTTTTTTTTTTCCTTTTCTTTTTGGCTTTTGGAATTGGCGTCTGCGCGCTGCTTTCTGTTTTTACCGCCTGGACAACAACGCCTTGGTTGAGAGGTTACTGGAGAGCGAGAGAAGAAGAAAAAAGAACCCCTCCTCCTCCCCCCTTCCCCATCCCCCTCGAAGTTGCAAGTCTGCATCTCTCCCTCCCTGTCACGAGCGACCGGATTCCCTGGACCTGTTCAGCTTCGACTTCAATTTGGCATGGCGCCCCGGCTCTCCTGGAGTTCTCCTGGACTATTACCTCCTTCTCTTGGACCTGGATTTTGTCGCATGGCCTCGGTTGTTCTTTCGATCTGCATTCTGGTCGGGCGACACGCCCCGTCATGTTTCTTGTTTATGATTTTGATGACCTCGCAGGCTCCTGCGATGTTTGACACCACGCTGGACCTAAGCTTCACATATGGGTACGAGAGAGAGAGAAAAAGAGAGAGAGAGAGAGAGCACACACCCCCTGGACTGAGACACCTCCCCCGCCCATACTATGACTGATAATACCTCTCTTCGGGGGGCACGGCATCATCACCGGCCAACGCCCCTCCCCTCCTGTTCTTTTCTTGTCGGCTCTGTCGCGCTCGCGTCATTCGGGCCTGGGAGAGAGGCCTTCAGTCCTCGTGCCACGACTCCATGCGAGTCTACGCTGACACAGTTCGGAGTTCTCTGGAAGGTGAGAGCTCTGTGCGTACCCCACAGGCCCGGGCTACTATTGGCTGCCCCAGCTCGTTCGTCACGGGCATCTCGGCATTGCCCATCTTCAGCATGGGTTTATCTCCTCGTGGTGTACCAGATCTCAACCCCAGGGAGCTGATCGCAGGCCTCCGATCCCAACTCCGGACCAACCGAGCAGTAAGATCGACTCAACCATGGTTGGATCCCCCCCCCCCTTTGGAACTGTTCTGGATGGTGCCTTGGACGATGATCTTCATAGAAGTGAAGCCGTCCGAAGGACCTGCTCAGCATCCCGGACTCTCTTTACATCTGCTGCTCGGAGATCTTGCAGAGACGCACGGCGTCCAGGCGACGGCCTCTTTCCAATGGCGGCAACTCAATGGCAGGCCTCTTCTCCCTTCCATACCTGGCACCTCCTTAGGGCTCAATATTCTCCCCCGGGACCAAAAGACACACAAAAATGTGATTGAGGGAGAAGAAAATCTCTCTGGTCTCGCGCTGGTAAGACTGGACAGCATCTCGGCCGCCTCGCTGAGGTACCGGGCCAGATCGTCAATCGCAGTGTCTCCATGAAGGACTTGTACTCAAAGAAAATCGTTGCCTGAAGCCCCGGACACTTCAACTCTCAAACCTCGTGGTGCACGTTTGTCTCTTGTCCCTGGGGCCGCGCTCTGATCCTGGAAAGATTTTGGGCTTTTTTCTCTGCTTTCTTGGCAAAAATCGGAAATGCCGACCCCAGCTTCCGGGAGCCAGACAAACTCACCTGATGCGGTGGTCCTCAAGGGTCGGATCTGCCTGTGCCTTACACCTACACACACCGGTGACTGTGTCTTATCAACTCAAAACAACCCAGGATCTGGACTACTACATCAGGACCCAGGAGTCTTCGCCGTCGCACTGCCAATTGGTTTTTCTTCCCCGTGGCTGTACAACTTTCCCCGCGGCGAGGTGAATGCCAGAGCCTGGATCGGCGCTTGTTGCATTGTTCCCCCAAACCTGGATCTGGATCCCTCCGAACGCGTATGTCTTGTTTTTTTTCCTGTTTTTTAATGGTTTCGGACTAGGTCGTCTGGTGTCTGTTTCAAGGCTTCCACAGCCGTGGACTGGAGAGTCGTCTTGTTCTCTTCTTTTTTTTTTCTTCTTTTCCTTGTTGGGTATTACCCCGGCGGGCGGATCGCTAACCTTAGGCCTTCAGCATCTCTCAAATACAAACCTATCGACAGGGCATGAAGATATCCAGGGGGGGGCTTGCGCTTTTGACTTCCACATCTGGATAGAGGACTGATGTCCACCGGTGGGGAAAGAGGCCGAACACATGGGTTATGCATGGTAAATTGGAAGTGAACAAGCATGGGGTCTGCAGGGGTGTTGTGGATGATCATACTCTTGAAGATTCACGTTACGGCTTACGAGATCTTGTATGCAGGAGACACGGGCGAATCCGGGCGGCCGGAATATTTTTGCTTTCTTTTTTTTCTTTCTTTTTCTTTTCCTTCTTGGAACTGGTCTTCTCTTTTTATCTGTATGATGGGCGCTGATTAATGCATCGTTGGCAAGAGAGATTTGCTAAATGAAATCGGACTTGAATGTTGATGACAACAGAGCACGAACCGGTGCCCACGTGATTCGATGTCCTTTCTTGTGCAATAGCTGTCTGATGTATTCGTCTTGACGTACACGTGGGCATGCTACAGCAGCCCAACCCTCGATCTCTCTTGAGCGCGCATTAATAAACGTACTTGTTGTCGACGATAATGGCCGGTGCACTCATTGTTGCACATTCTTACACGGCACGGTAGGTTGAGGGTGACTTTGTCCGTACAGCTATGGAAACGAGAAGATGGCGACCGGATGAGATCTGGAGATGGTTTCTGTGCCAAATTTTTTTCTTGTTTTGGTTTCCTTCTCTCCTTCAAGAAAAGAGCAAGTGAAGAAGGTTAGCGAAGAAAAGTCTGTCGATGAGACCAAGACCAGACTCAACCCGCACGCGCGCAGGAGGGCGTATCCTCCCCTCCCCTCCCCCCTCTTCTACAGATTAGATACTCCCGAGACGGATTGCTCTGCACAGGAAAAGACGTATCATCAGGCATCGACCAAGCGCTGGGACCAAAAGGAGGCGCGCGCTCCTGCGAGGCGTGTGCGTGTGTGTGCGCGGCGGGGAGGTCCGCTCTCTCCTCTCCCCCCAGGGCTGGGCCGCATACCACGAGGCCCGTCCGGCGGATGCAGAGAGACAGGAGAGGGCAATCCTGTATGTCTGACGTGACAGGTCGGCTGGGGCGCATCTTGGGCCCTGTGGTGGTGCGGTATACGAGGCGTTGGGGGTGTGGGCGTAGGCTGGCAGGTGGCCTAACGCATCAGCCCTGGTCGATCCAAGGGGGGCTTGCAGGTGTTGATTGGTTCCGTGTTGCCTTTTTTGTCTCCTACAGTGTCAAATTGATAACCAGAGGAGAGTGCCAATCTTTGCATCTATTTTTTTCTTTCTCCTTTAACAAGCACATTGGCATCGCGACGGTGGTTTCGCCTTGATTCGATCTGGTTTGATGTTGAGGAAGTGAGAAGTTATGTGGTGGTTCTTTTCTGTTGTGTAAATTACTACGGCGGAGGCACAAGAAAAAGAAAAAGACAACGCTTGGTCCCCCGCGCTACATCCTCTTCTCTTGTTGCTCTTTGGAATGATGAATATCTCTTCCACCGGATAGAGTCTAGCATGAAGCCATCGAGACAGAAAGACCAGGTCATCTTGTAGAAGGCGACAAATCACTTTTGGGGGGGGGTTGCAGGAGACAGGTCTCGTCCGACAAGTCAATTATTCCAGGCGCTTCCTCCCTGACCGCAGGGCCTGAACAGAGACCCCAAGTACAGTAAATCACTCGCTAGCTGGGGTACCTGACCCGCCGCTTACAGCACCACACAAACCGCGGTACCCGTAACTAGCGAATACAAAGACAACCCCCGTCATTGGCTGAGGTGTAACTGTAGTGGGGGGTAAAAGGGTCCCTGAAAGAGCCTCCTAGGGCCTAAACTTCCGTTCCTTGTAGGGGAGAGGAGGGGGGAGGGGGGGGGAAGCAGAGAGAAAAAAAGAGAGGGATGCAGCGGTAGGACGCCAGGCACTCCAGCCACGGCGGGGCTCAAGGTATTTTTTTTTTCTTTCCCTTTGGTAGGCCACCGCAGACCCAACCAGAGAGGGACCAGGCAGGTGCCACTCCATCACGTCCAAACCCAAATCCTACTTTCTGGATACCAAAACATCCGCCCAGAGGCCGCAGACGCACAATCTTCAGCGAACGACCCGAACACCCTACGCCCGCCCACCCCCCTTCTATATCCCCTCCCGACATCCCCGTTATCGCCATTCTTCAACAAGAGGATTCTCTCTCTCCCTCTCTCTCCCCCCCTCTCCCCCTCTTCCTTCTCTCCGCACGGCCTTGCTCTGCTCGTCGGCTCGCCACTGCCCCTGCTGCATGTCTACGCCCCGCGTCTGGTTTTGAAGATGGATGCCGCTGCGATTAGAAGTTGCATCGTCGCGACCCTCGACGCAGATGCCAGCGTCCGCAAGAGGGCTGAGCTGCAGCTTAAACAGGTACGCAACCACCAGGGCCCGCCGCCGCCCCGTCAATCTCTTGCCCCTCCTCCCCCTCCCCTTCCCCCCCCCCTTCATCCCCCATGGCCACGCTGGGAGACACCTTTTCGTCTGCCTCCTTCCCTCTTCCTCCCTGGCGTCCTGGCCTCCGCCTTCCTTCTTCCCGCCGCTTCTACATCCCTCTGTCCCTCCCTCCCTCTTCTGGGCGCGTTGATGGCTAACCCCGCCCCCCTCGCGTGTGCGCGCGCGCGTGTGTGGTCTGTAGGCAGAGGAACACAATGGCTTTCTCGACGCCCTCCTTCAGATCCTGCAGTCAGAGCAGGAACAGAACATCCGCCTCTCCAGTACGTGATAGACCCACGGCGTATGTCTCTCGAGACGCGTCCCTGAGCCACCACCTCCCGACCAGCCCGCCCGCCCGGTCGTCTACACACTGATGGTACCGAGACTCACGCGTGTTCCCAGCCGTCATCTACCTCAAGAACCGCGTCAACCGCGCATGGGCAGGCACAGATCACTTCCCCAACGAGACCCCCATACCAGAAGACGAGAAGGCGAGGGTCCGCGACCGCTTACTCCCCATCCTGGCCTCCTCGCAGGGCCTGATCCGCCAGCAGCTCATCCCCATCCTGCAGAGGATCCTGCACTGGGACTTCCCCGACAAGTGGCCCACGTTTATGGACTTCACCATCCAGCTCCTCAACACCAACGATGCGCCCTCCGTCCTCGCCGGCCTGCAGTGCCTGCTGGCCATCTGCCGCGCCTACCGCTTCAAGGCCAGCGATGGTGACAACAAGGCCCACTTCGACAAGATCGTCGGCGCCAGCTTCCCCCGCCTGCTGGCCATCTCGACCGAGCTGGTGTCGCAGGAGAGCGAGGAGGCCGGAGAGATGCTCCACATCGCCCTCAAGGCATACAAGCACGCAACATGGGTCAGCAACCCCCTCATCCCTCTCCTCTCTATCTCTCTCTCTCTCTCTCTGTACACACACACACGGCGGGGACCAAGAGCTCGGGCTGACCTGATGAGTAACAGCTCGACCTGGCCGCCTTCCTCCGCGAGCAGCAGAACACCATCGGCTGGTGTACCGTCTTCCTCCAGACCGTCTCCAAGGCCCCTCCCGCTATCGCCATGGGAGAGGACCCCCTCGAGCGCGAGCGGCATCACTGGTGGAAGGCAAAGAAGTGGGCATACTTTAACCTCAACCGTCTATATATCAGGTGGGCCAGCCCAAACCCAAAATCCACACCCCCCCCACCCCAAAACAACCTCTTTCTTCTCGACGGGGGCGCCTAGTGAGCCGACGGCTGACCGTGACACCAGGCATGGAAACCCGCATGCGATCACCAAGGACGACGCAGACCAGATGGCCTTTGCCAACTTTTTTTGCTGCCAACATCGCGCCCGAGATCCTCAAGCACTACCTGCAGGAGATCGAGAAGTGGGTGAGCAAGACCTCGTGGCTGAGCAGGCCGTGCCTGTCCTACTCGATCGTGTTCATGGACGAGTGCGTGCGGCCCAAGGAGATGTGGGCACACCTGCGGCCGCACCTGACGAACCTGGTCACCCACTTCATCTTCCCCGTGCTCTGCCTGTCCCCGGAAGACCTCGAGAAGTTCGAGGACGAGCCCGAGGAGTACCTCCACCGAAAGCTCAACTTCTACGAGGAGGTCTCGGCCCCCGACGTCTCGGCCACAAACTTCCTCGTCACCCTGACCAAGAACCGCCGGAAGCAGACGTTCGAGCTGCTGTCGTTCGTGAACAGCGTCGTCAGCGCCTACGAGGCGGCAGAGCCCGACAAGAAGGACCACATCTCCAAGGAGGGCGCCCTGCGCATGATCGGGACCCTCGCCCCCGTTCTCCTGAGCAAGAAGTCCCCCATCGCGGACCAGGTCGAGTACTTCCTCGTGCGCTACGTCTTCCCCGACTTCACCAGCCCCCAGGGCTACCTGCGCGCCCGCGCCTGCGACACCATCGAGAAGTTTGAGCAGCTCGACTTCAAGGACCAGAACCACCTCCTCACTATCTACCGGAACATCCTGGACTGCATGGCCGACCCGGCCCTGCCCGTCCGTGTGACTGCCGCCCTCGCGCTGCAGCCCCTGATCCGGCACGACATCATCCGCACGAGCATGCAGACCTCCATCCCCACCATCATGCAGCAGCTGCTCAAGCTCGCCAACGAGGCCGACATCGACGCCCTGGCCAACGTGATGGAGGACTTCGTCGAGGTGTTCGCCACCGAGCTCACCCCCTTCGCGGTGGCCCTCAGCGAGCAGCTGCGCGACACGTACCTCCGGATCGTGAACGAGCTGCTCGAGCGCAACAACAACCGCGACGAGGGAGGACTACAGCGACTTCCTGGACGACAAGAGCATAACAGCGCTCGGCGTCCTCCAGACGATCGGCACCCTGATCTTGACCCTGGAGAGCACGCCTGATGTCCTCCTGCACATCGAGGCGGTCCTCATGCCTGTCGTCCAGATCACCCTCGACCACAAGCTCTACGGTAAGACGCCCCACGGCAGGGAGGCGCGCCACCCCCCTCCCCCCCAAACCCTCCCTGGTGCTGACAAGCCTGCAGATCTGTACAACGAGGTGTTTGAGATCATCGACAGCTGCACCTTTGCCGCCAAGTCCATCTCCCCTACCATGTGGCAGGCCTTTGAGCTGATCCACCGGACCTTCAAGGCCGGCGCCGAGCTGTACCTGGAGGACATGCTGCCGGCGCTCGACAACTTTGTCCAGTTCGGCGTCCCGCAGCTCATCCAGCACCCGGAATACGTCCAGGCCCTGTACTCGATGGTCTCTGATATGTTCGACGACCCGAAGGTGGGCGGGATCGACCGGATCTGCGCGTGCAAGCTGTCGGAGGCCATGATGCTGAGCCTGCCGGGGCACATCGACAGCTGCGTGTCGGGCTTCATCAGCATGGCCATGAACGTCCTCAGCGAGCCGGAGCAGAAGATGAAGTCGTACAAGATCCACCTGATGGAGATGGTCATCAACGCGATCTACTACAACCCGGTGCTGGCGCTCCAGGTGCTCGAGACCAACGGGTGGACCAACAAGTTCTTCAGCATGTGGTTCGGCACCATGGACTCCTTCACGCGGGTGCACGACAAGAAGCTCTGCATCGTCGCCATCGTGGCGCTGCTCGGCCTCAGCCCCGACCAGGTGCCCGTGAGCGTCTCGGTCGGCTGGCCGCGGTTACTCACGGTAGGTGTCACGCCGCAGCAGCCATGGTCCCCCCCCCCCCAAGACGGTCATATCGCTGATGTCAACATAGGGAATCACATCGCTCTTCAAGACACTGCCCGCCGCAGTCAAGAGTAAGCCCACCCTGACCCCTGTCGACCATCCCAGTGGTGCGCCCGATGCTGACTTACCTCCTCCCAGACCGCGAAGATGCCATGAAGGACGACTACGGCCTCGACGCCAACTATACCTACGACGACGATGACGAGTGGGGGGATGATGACGCTGCCTGGACCGCAGAGGAGGAGCCGGAGGAGGAGCCCACGGATGCCAAGGACGAGAGCTCCGCATACCTGGAGTTCCTGAACGAGGAGGTAAGTCACCGGCGCCAGCCGAGGAATAACCACTCTCGCGCCTGGTCGGGTTGCTGACACGAGGAGCAGGCGCAAAAGTTTGGCCAGGTGGAGGAGGCACTGGCCTCGGACGACGAGCTGGGCGAGAACAGCGTGCTCCTCGAGTCTCCCCTGGATAAACTCGAGCCGTACCAGATCTTCCGGTCGTGCCTCATGAGTAGGTCTAACCCTTCCCACAGCTATGAAGGAGATGGGGTTACCACCCCGGCATGCTGACACGTGTGACCAGGGATGCAACAAGAACAGCCGCAGTTCTACACCAGCCTCTCGTCTCACCTCTCGGGCGAGGAGCAGAGCGTGATCCAGAATGTGGTCCAGCAGGCGGAAGCAAACCAGGCCATCGCACAACAAGCCGCCCAGCAGCTTGCCGCCGCTGCTCAGCAGGCCAACGGCGGCGCCAGTTAGGAGAGAACCTGGGCCGGTGCTGTCGCAGAGGCTACAATGTCTGCAGCGCGGTTATTACGGGAATTCAAAATAAAACCCCCACCAAAAAAACAACCCTGGTATGACAGCCACAGGACCGTCATCAGGGCTTGCGCGGAAGTGGAGGAGGGATGGACCGCAGGATGGTGACCCCCCAAGGCCTGGACCCGAGGCGGAAGAGGGGGAGGGGAGAGCCTCCAGACCCGACGCGATCTCGTTGAAGCAGGAGGGAGGACAGAGGGCATCAAGTGATACCAAAGTATAGAAAAAGGCGGATCCCGGGGGAACAAAATACTAGGCGAAAAAGGCTGTCTTTTTTTTTATTCTTTTTTTTTTTGGGCCTCGATCTACTGCGGGATGCTGCACCCACCCCTGCGCATAGTTATAGTATGTAAGAAGACATCGTGGAGGTTGAAGAAGGACGGAAAGGCGTGGTGCGGGCCTGACCAACAACACACTTCATCACTCCCCCAGGAGAATCTTTTCTTTTTTTCTTTTTTGGGCTTCGTGCGATCTCTTTTTTTTTTTTTTTTTTTCACCTCTCTTCTCTCTTATGAGAATCATGACCGCGCACCACACCCCCGACCGGGGCCAGTCTGGAGTAGTAGATGGAGGGGTTGAAAAGGCGGCGGCGTAGGGGATCAAGCATACTAGAGGCGGGGGTAGGGGGGGCGAGGTGAATATTTATGGTCCTAGTATCTTTTATTCACCTTTGTTTTTCCACATGATTGTTGAAGTTGTGTTGTTGTGTTGATAAATAAAGGTTGAGGAGGTGGGCTGTTGTGGACTGGCGTGTGTGATTCTTGCATCTCAAAGTCAGAGCAGGGCGCGCTGGTTGGTGGATGCTTTGTGGAAGGATCAACCCTGCCTTGTCTTTGGTGCAACTGCCAGACGTGAACTTGGACAGCGCAGCAGCAGCAGGAGCGTTACACAGCTCAGCTGATGTGATTAAGTAAGCAGTAACGGACAAGTGCAAAGGCCCATGATTTGATTCGACCGACCCTCCTACCTCTGACGCTTTTCGAACCTCCTCTGAGGCATCGTCCAGGCCAGACGACCTTGGTGTGGACACAGGCACTGTCCTCTGGAGCCCAGCCGGCCCTGTCCCTGAGGTGTCCCCAAAGCATGACACGTCGCCCTGGCCGCCCACGTCTCCAGCTGGACCGCAGCCAGCCGGTTCTTTATCCTCCTGCCTCCTCCAGCTGCACGCACAAGTCCTCCTAGATCATCTTCTCTCCGGGGGAAAAAGAAAAAAAGAAAGAAAAAATATTGTGCATCCCCATCTGAGCAGCCTCTTCCCCGCCCAATCATGACGACTAGGTACCGAGTGGAATGTGAGATGATGTCTCTCTCCCTGCCCCCCCCCCCTATACCAGCCTGGGCTAACCTGTGGGACCTGTAGATGCCCTCAAGACGCACAGGAGGGACCAATTCATTGGTATGGAGGGCCAGCAGGTGTTCCTTTTTTTCTTCTTTCTCTTCTTTTCTACATGCAAATCTTTCAGGACGTCATCTATTTCTCCCCCTTCAGGACCGGTCCACACGGATTGGGGGGGAGGGGGGCGGGGCGTCTACTGGATCAAGCTCCCCAGGACCACCTCCTATGTCAGCTTCACAGTACCTGACTGCGACAGGGGAATGGGGAGAAACAAAAAAAAAAAAAAGGAAAAGAAAGAGAAAGAGAAGAATAAAAATCCCACATCATGCTGTTCTAAAAAATCATCAGTCTTGCTGACACACCCACCACCGCACAGAATGGATCAAGGGCCTCCTCGCCGTCCCCTTCGTCCTCCACTCCCAGCCGCACGGCATCTTCCAGCCCAACGGCCGTGCCCTGTCCCTCGAGCACATGGCCGAGGAGGCCGCGAGGCGCTACGCCGAGATCATGCACGATGTCGAGGTCATGATAGACGACCACATCGCCCTCCAGACACCCGCCGCCGCCGCCGCCGCCAAGACGCCCCCCTCGAAGCTGAAGCTGCTGGTCCCGGCCGCCGGGCCCTTCTTCACGCGCCTGCCGCTCGAGGCCGCCTTCAGGTACCAGGACCGCAGGCGGCACATCAGCAGCCGGCGCTTCGTGAGCCCCAGCTTCAACGACGTCCGCCTGATCCTGAACTCGGCACAGGCCATGGCCGTCACGGCCTGCGGCAGCCTGCGGCTCGCCACCTTTGACGGGGACGTCACCCTCTACGAGGACGGCCAGAGCCTCGAGGCCGACAGCCCCCTCGTGCCGCGCCTTCTGGACCTCCTACGCAGGGGCGTGCGCGTCGGCATCGTCACCGCCGCAGGCTACACCACCGCAGACCGCTACCACGCCCGCCTGCACGGCCTCCTCGACGCCCTCGCCGCCGCCGCCGCCGCCGACGGTGCTGAGCAGATCCCACCGGCCCCGGGCGCCAACCTGCTCGTCATGGGCGGCGAGGCCAACTACCTCTTCGCCTTCGACCCCGCCGCCGCGCCCTACTACCTCCGTCCCGTGCCCCGGCACGAGTGGCTGACCCCCGAGATGCAGGCCTGGAGCGAGGCCGATATCGCCGCCCTGCTCGACGACGCCGAGGCCGCCCTGCGCGACTGCGTCCGCGCCCTGCACCTCCCCGCCGCCGTCATGCGCAAGGACCGCGCCGTCGGCATCATCCCCGAGCCCGAGGGAGCCCGCATCCCCCGCGAGAGCCTTGAGGAGACCGTGCTCGTCGTCCAGAGGCTGCTTGAGAACAGCCTGGCGGGGAGGAGGAAGGAGGTGCCCTTCTGTGCCTTGTAAGTGTTTTCTCCTCCCCTCCCCCCTCCCCCCCGGTAACAAAAGTTGGTCGGCTAGCCGGCCGCTCGGTTATGCCGTCGGTCATGTTCCGCATTTTGCCATATAAGCTGACCTTTCCTCTCTCCTTGGCCCAAAAATACAGTAATGGTGGCCGCGACGTCTTTGTTGACATTGGCGATAAATCCTGGGGCGTGACGGTCTGCCAGCAGTACTTTGAGAGACAGCAGCAGAAGCAGCAGCAGCAGCAGCAACACCAAACACAGCCCGCCGTCGAGACGATCGGGCCCGAGAACACGCTTCACGTCGGCGACCAGTTCCTCAGCGCCGGCGCCAACGACTTCCGCGCCCGCAGCGTCGGCACCACGGCCTGGATCGCTAGCCCCGGCGAGACGGTCGAGCTCCTGGACGAGCTGGCCGCTCTGATGGGGAGGGGGGTAGAGTAGACGAGAGCATCTATGCCACACACACACACACTTACACAGGTCTCAGGTCTGAGCCACCAAGGCACGAATGGATAAAGTAATTAAATTTTTGTCATAAGAGCCCAAAAAAAAGCCATGCATGAAGGGGGTATTCGTCGTGTCATCTATTCTGATCTCCCAAACAGAAAACAAAAAAAAAGGGGGGTTGGGGAGGGGGTATTTTTTGGAGGGGTTCAAAACGTGAATTGGTCCCAGTGCGCTCGCTCGCATCGCCTTTTATCCGAAAAGGCCAATCAGACCCTGAAACTCCCATCCTTTTTTTTCTTCTTTGAAAATAGTCCTTTGCTTCAAAAATATCGCAATCTCTTGTCGTCGTTATGGAGAGAGAGAGAGAGATGCCATAGCGTCCCATCCCCACCAGTCAGGGGGCTTCCAAGAAAGGGGGGAAAAGGCCTCCCCCGCGGGTGTACAGGAAAAGGCAATGTGTGCCAGGTCATCTCATCATCCGGGCGCGCCCTCTTTAGGCGACCCCAAACGGCTTGCCAAAGTTGGAGGACGTGTTCTTCAGCTTGAGCGGGATGACCTCCTCGACCTCCTTGGCGTCGCTGCCCGCGTCGTCGTCTGCCTCGTCGTCCGAGTACTTGAGGACGGTCGGGGTGGCATCCTCGCCGCAGGCGGCCTTCTCGAGCTTGTCGTCTAGCCGCCTGAGGAAGAGCTCGTCCTTGGCGGGCATATTGCGGAGCGTCAGCGGGCCCTTGAGCTCGGCATCCCCGTCCGAAGGCTCCAGGATGGCCGGGGCGTGGTCATCATCGTCCACGCCCGTGGGCGCGGGCTCGGCGGGCTCGCTGGACTCGTCCCTGTACTCGTTGTCGTCAGAGCTCAGGGCGCCGTCTCCGCTCAAGAGCGTGGGCGTGTTGGACCCGCTGCTGACGACCGTGTTCGTGGCTCCGGTGTGCGCAATCGACAGCGAGACGGTCGGGGTGTGGCCGGCATTCATTGTGAGCCGCGAGTGCGCGTCAGCCCTGAGAGCGCGGATGGACCGCGCCCTGGCCAGCGCCCTGGTGTCCTCTGGGTGCTGAGGCGGCGACCCCCGCTGCTGGGAGACCTGGAGCCGGCGCCTGAGCCCGGGGCCGACGGTGCGTCGGTGAAGGTCTCCATCTTGACAAAGTCCTCCCTGAGGTGGATCCCCTCCAGGTCCTTGTGATACTCCTGCACGTCGATGACCTTGGACGGCCGTTCGTGGTCCGCCGACGACGACAATGATGATGCGGCATCTAGTGAATCGCCGTCGCGACCGATCAAGGGTCTCGAGAGGCCCGTCTGGCCGGTAGGGCTGAACACGGCGGACATGCCAGACTGCGATGTGGGCGATCTCGGGTCCGAGGCGGCCTTCTCGAGCTCCCGGAGCCGGCTCTGCAGCTGCATGACCTGCGACTGCAGCTCGAACCTGTCGGCCTCCCACTGGGCCCTCTGTCGGGCGTGGTCCTCGGCCAGCTCGTCTATGATCTCCCTGTAGACCTCTTCCGCCCTGTCGCGGCTCGCCTGTAGGTGTCTCCTCTCGTCGTCAAAGGCCTGCCTAATCTTCCTGCAGAGGGGTTAGCCGGGTGGGGGGAAAGGGGGGAAGGTCGCACGGTCGCGCGGGCGCTCGTGGCATATCGCTTCTTGTGTGTGTGTGTGTGTGTGTGTGTGTGGAGAGAGAGACTCACTCTAGCCTCCGGTAGTCCTGCTCCGCGGCTGAAGACTGATGGTCGGCAGCCATGATGGAGTCGACGGTAGGATTCACGCGCACGGCAGGGCGGCGCACAGTGATCAGGCCGGAGCCGGTGCCCGAGATGGTGTCGACGGGGACGGAGACCCCTGACGAGAGCCGCCCCTCAGGCTCGCGAGATCGATGTCTATGTCCATCTTCCTCTCCCCCGCGCCGTTTCGTCTCCTGCGGGAGGGCCCCTGGTCGGGGACAGGCTGGAGGCGCGCTGCTGCGGGTGGCGCTGGAACTGCAGCTGGTATTGGGCGTGTGACGGGATGGGCGTCAGGTGCGGCGAGAGGAAGCTCGTGGGCTGGGCCTGAGGGGGATCTGTGCTGCCCGGCTTGTTGACAGGAGGAGGAGACCAGGTGTGGCTCGCAAGGGTGGCCGGGTGGCTCGTCACGGACGGGTGCGTCATAGGCTCGAAGTAGTGGACGCTGCCGGGCAGGCTCAAGGGGGAGATGACGGAGGAGGACGACGGGGGCGGATAACCGCCGGCAGGAGCAAGACCGGCCAGCGACATCTGAAGGTCGGCGTCCATAGCACCTGAGGGCAAGAACGAGTCGGGCGGTAGCCTCGTCATGGTGCGAGAACGAACGAGACGAGACGAGACGCGGATTTTCGGTCGAGGGGGGCGACGGGCGCGGTAAGGCGAGGAGGAGAGGGGGAGGGGGATCGTGCTGCCTCTGGTTCGCCTTGCCGGAAGGAGGTTTCGAGTCAGGTCTTTTGGGTTTGAGTATGATGGAGATCCAGAGTTATTCGTAGGGAGCGGATCCAGGCGGGAAGAGGAGAGGGAGGGGGAAAGAGAGTATCCGGCGGTATAGATGGGCAAGAGGTGGTATGTGTATGTATGTGTGTGTGTGTGTGTGTTTCTTCTTTTCCCTCTCTTTTTTTTTCTTTTATTCTTTTCTTTCTTCTCTTCCTCGTTTCCTTCTTGGCGTAGTACTACTAGTACAGCAGGACCAATCCTCGCGGAGGAATCATTCCGCCGGGCAACGGATCTCTCAATGGGCGAGAGATTGGGCGATGGTATCGCGGTGGGTGTTGACGTGGATTTCTGGCTGGTACCTTGCAGGAGGGAAAACGGGGCACAGATGCGGTGACATGGGGAGGAGCCATCGACTCTTATGCAGCAGAGAGGGGCGGGGGGGACCAGGAGGAGGAGGAGGAACGGAGAGAGATCGTGAGCTGTCACGCGGTGGTCTGGTGGAGAGGTCAGGCCGGCGAGGCAGCAAGAGAGACATTGAAGAGAGGGAGAGAGAATGTGTCAGGGAGGAGAGTATGGATCTCGTTGGGCACAGGGCATGGACATGGGCGTCGGCGCCGGGCAGATAGAGGTACACAGGTTCACAGTACAGTGTAGATTGGGTAGGGCGGGTTCTCGTCCAGGCAGGGTGTGCTCACCCCCTTTTGGGCCACCCCTCCCCTTTCGTGACGCCTGTCAGCAGTTATTAGCTGTACACACTGCACTACTGCAGTGGCTAGAGCCGATCGGCATGGCCTGTACCATAGTGCACCACAGCTGCCAGGGGGGGCCAATTAGGGCCTCGAGGCCCTGACGCAGAGCAGCAGGTCCGCCCAACCACAGGCCTGCCGGCACAGCCCTGCCGCATACCCATTTGGAATGAGAGGGAGAGAGAGGCCCCCCCTGCATCTCCCTGGTGTTCCCGCTGGCTGCCCTTTTTGGAACACAGGACGCCCTTCTGACTGTCTCTTGTTTCAATCAACAACGGACAAGCCCCTTGTTGTCGTCGTCGTCGTCGTCAGGCAGTCGACCTTCGAGTCGTGTGCCTAGGGGGTCTCAACTAGTCTCTCCAGCGATCTGGGAGCGGGTCCCCCCAGCTCATCTGGGCCAGGCCACACAGTCCAACTATGATGGTGACGAACGGGCGTACTGCGGCGGTATAGGGACACATAAGCCATGTACTGTGTAGCGGTACCCCCCCCCCTTTTTTTTTTTCTTTTCCGGTCTCTCCTCCAGGATCTCTGTCCTGTCTTCACATGCTAAAGACAGGAGATGGACAAGACAAAAAGCATATTGACCGGAGACGGATCTCAGGATGGGTGGGAGATAAACACCCAGGGCCAGCAGCTGAACCATGCGTATCAAAGTTCGCTCTATCTCGCGGGGGGCGACGAGGCCGAGAAGAGAAGACGTGGCAGCCGGCTAGTCGTCTGGCCAAGACTGGTGAGAAGTCTTCTCTCTGCCCTGTCCGGTCCTGCAGCCCTGATACGCGGAGAATGCGAGAGTCCCTCTCTCTAGGAGCAGTGAGTGTGCCCTGGCAGCTTTTCAGGCTGGCTGTCAGGCTCTCTCACACACCCTCCTTCCTGGCACACCCCATGCACCACCAACTGTGTTCCACACCGTACATAATCATGCAGTACATGGAACTACTGCCATGGTACAGCACTAAAACATGTGTACGCGGCAGGAAAAAGGGCTTCTCAGCGCCACTCGGACGGTTCCCGAATGTCTCCTCCCCTCCCGCTCCCACCAGCCGCTACGCCCACTCCCGACCGTACAGTACAGCAGTACCGTGCGTGACATACTACTGGTGCTCACGAATCCCTCTCTCTCTCTCACACACACACACCTCTCTCCAGCTGCCAGGTGGCACCGCTCTTGTTCCTTGCAGGTCTCGATGGAACCCCTCCCCCCCCTCCCCTTTGATCGCCCTGACTGCCTACTGCCCTTGCGGATCGGATCCAGTAAAAAAAAAGAAGGAAAACCAAAAACAATGCATCCCGCCAGGGCAGGGCAGGGCTGCAGGATGGGTTTGTGCAATTATTCTTCCGGACATTGCGAGGCGCGCCCAACAAGGAGTGCTGTCCGCTGCCGCCGGGATCCTGTCACCCTGCTCTGTCTCTGTGTCTCGTCTTTCGGCCCTTATAACCGGTAGATTGAACCCCCATTCATTCATCGGGTTGGAGCGGGGGACCTGGGCCTTGTCTGTCTGCAGGGTCCTTGACGGATGAGGCGGTCAGTCCCTCGCCCAGTCCCTCGAGGAAAATAGCCTCGCCGGCTGATCGACATTGTTCAGGCCGCCTGCCCTCCGCCTGGAGCAATCTCTCCTCCTCGTCGGTCGGTTCCACCGGCAGACCACCCCCAAAGATGCCCAGTCCTCAACGCTGGGCTATTCTCTCACGCCGACCCGATCTGTGGGCGCCGGCCCAGACCACCGCTCATCGTCCAACCCCACGTGGCAGCCAGGGCGCGCTCTCTCTCTCTCTTCCCCGGCATACATCTGGCCACCTCTCTCATACATACATGGCTTTCTTCCCCGCGTCTGACTTTTTCCCCCCAGATAAACCCCCGCCCCCCTCCCCCTCTCTCGCTTGCGAGCTGGACCCTCAGGATGGACGGTCGGCCAATGTCAGGGTCCTAAACGGCGGTCCAGCCCCGGGGTAAAATAAACTGGGGAAGGGGGAATTCAGGTCATGTGTGCCCTCGGATTTTCTGTTCTGGGGACTGGCCAGCCTCACATCACGAGAGCCTCACGATTTTTTTTTTTGTGTGTCCCATAGGGCGCTGTTAAGCGCTGTGCAGTCCAATGAGCCGTCGTCTCTCTCTCTCTGTCTCTCGCGCAAGATCACAGAAAGAAGCGTCGGCTGATTCTGACAATGGGAACACCGCGTGGAGATCGGCAGCCATGCAGGGTCCTCCTCGGCGGTGCACTCGCTGCAGGGCCCTCCCATCTACTGCATTGGTCTTTCTTGTGTGCAGCGCAGCCGGCTTCAGCGCTCCCAAAGCCTCCCTCCTTGAAGACGCATAATTCTTCCGTCTACTATACTGTCACGCAGTGGTTTTTCTTCCCAGTGCGCGCGGGTGGCCTGACCGCCACGAGAAGCCTGTACTCACACCGAGGATTCCCAGAGCTCTCTGGCCGGGAGACTCTCTCTCTCCCTCCCCCCCCTGTCGTCGTCTCGTGACGGTCACCTGGTGCCGTCAAAGGCTTCCAGCGTGGGGTGACGGAGGCCCAAAACCGGTGAGAGCCCGTTACAAGCACCGGAGATGACTTGACCCGAGGCTCCCATATCTACTCGCCGCCGCAGCCTGTCCAGTCTGGCGGCGTACTATTCGCGCGGTACTATATCGCTTATTTATAATGGTCCTCTTTTTTTCTTTTGGGAAACAAGGGGCCAGGCCGGGACCCCGTTCCGACCTCCACAGCCTTTTCCCGAGCATTGCCTCGGGTAGACCTTGAAACTAGCTCCCGACTTCCCTGACGCTCGTGCACAGGAGACAAGAACGGGCTGGAAAGGATCTCGGCGGGTCTCAGGCTTGTCTTGTTGTCGAGGAGGGGGATGACACATGGCCGAGTCGGTGAGAGACAAGAGGCGCGCCCACGCACCGCAGACCCCGGAGCCGCCTAGCTGAGTTGTGCTTTGGTGTGCTTGTTGTCCCAGTGCCAGAGGGTGTTTTTTTCTTCTTTTTTTATTTTATTTTTTTTGGTCAGAGGGTCGCTGCATCTATTCCGCTTCTGGAACGAAGGGAGTAACTACCACCAGAGTGCGAGGTGTAGCTTCTGTGCAGCCCAAAAGAGTAAGTACATCAGAGACGGACAGGCACCGTGTTCTCGCCTGCAGCGTTGCCGTTAGATGCATATAAAAACCACCCACCGGTCATGTCACCAGGTGCAAGAGGTTATTTGTTATGCGCGCTGTGTTCGGGCCACCGTTTCATCTGATGACTGTCCCGAGACCTGTGCTCGCAGCTTGGACCCGACGCGGGAGAGAAGAGGAGGTCTCCGAGGACGGAACGAACAAGAGTCTCTTCTAGCTATCCACTGGACATGATGGTGAACTTGAGATTCGTATTAAGCAAGATACCTAAAAGGATGATGCGCAGCCATAATTACGTAGGGAATTGCCCCTCTAGGTCTGTTCTAGGTTGGTACAGAGCCGGTGATGCTGTCTGTTCCTGACCCCGTCATCCCTCGGCCTCAGCAAGCTCGATCACGTGGCCCTTGAACTGCCGGGCTGGTATCCTCTTGTCAAAGAGCAGGTCGAGCTCCTCGTACGTGCGCCCCATCGTCTCCGGCATACGGAAGAATGCCCACAGGTAGCACGCCAGCCCCAGGCCGCCAAAGAAAAAAGCCCAGCTTGCCCTGCATGTTCGCCTGGTCGGGGTTGATCTGTCGGCTCGTCGGAGAGTGTCAGAGGACAGGACAGGACAGGATACCTCAGCGGATAGGAGGAAGGGGGAAGCAATGGAGGAGAGCAGACAGGGAAGGAGAAAGCAGGCCCTGGGATAACGTACCATGTAGGGAATCGCAACCGTCATGGCGATGCCGAGCACCGCCTGGGCAGCGGTGGCTACCGCGATCGACTTGGAGCGAACCCGTGTGGCTGACGCCTCGGATATGATGATGAAGCATATGGGCCCGACAGAGAGGTCGTAGGCAAAGTTCCAGATGATCATCAGCGCGGACTCGGCCCACTCCACGCCGGAGGGCCGACCCGGAATGCAGTCGAGGATGCCGATGAGGAGCATCAAGACGACCAGCGCGGCCAGGCCGGTGAGGAAGATCCGGCGGCGACCGATGCGCGTGATGAGGAACCAGGAGAGGATGGTGGCCACGAAGCCGACCGCTGCGCGATGACACCCCGGGTCAGAGGTAAGCCATTGATCACGAGATCAGCACGGAGAGAAAAGAAGAAAAAAAAGACCTACCCAGGAAGCCGATGCCGACGTCAAAGGCCTTGCCGTCTGGCAGGCCGGCGAGCTCAAAGAAGTAGGTCGCGTAGTTGACCAGGTAGATGCCGCTCAGCACCTGGGTGCAGTACACGCCACAGGCGATCTCTGTCCTCCGCAGGTTGACGCCCCTGAGGCAGTCCATGTAGGTGCTGCCGGCCTCGAGCTCCTGCTCCAGGCGGTCCGTCTCCAGGATGACGGCCAGGGTGGGCCGGACGTCGACGCCGGGGCTGGCGAGCCTCCGCAGGGACGCCTCGGCCTCCTCGAGCCGGCCCTGCCGCGCCAGCCACCAGGGGCTCTCGGGCACGAAGAAGATGCCGGGGAGGATGATGGCCACCCAGAACCACTGCAGGGCAAAGGGCAGCGAGTAGGCCCAGTGGTTGTCCATCTGCTCGGTGCCGGCCGTGACCCCGTTGGCCAGGAGCTGGCCCATGACGAAGCAGAGGTTCACGTAGCTGGTGAGGAGGCCGCGCAGGGCGACGGGCGCCACCTCGGAGGCGTAGGCGGGCGCGATGGTCACGTAGCACCCCAGGACGAGGCCGCCGAGCAGCTCGCCCACCAGCAGCACCGGCAGGCTGCGCGCAAAGAACTGGATGAAGACCAGGCACCCCGTCAGGGCCACGCAGGCGCCAAAGGTGTACTTGCGCCCAAACAGGTCCATCGGGTACGCGGCGAACAGCGCGCCCACGACCTGGCCGACCGGGTTGCCCATGGACAGGCCCGTCTGCCACGGCGCCGAGATGATGTACTCGCCGTCGTACAGGTAGCCAAAGTCGCGGCAGAACTGGGGCGTCGCGTACAGGTTTCCCAGCAGCTGCGGGTCGAAGGCCAGCATGATGACGCCCAGGGAGACGAAGGCCGACCAGCCAATGGCAGCCGGGTAGAGCCGGCACGCCTCTCGAAAGGTCAGCTGGTGCTCGGCCTGGATGGCCAGGGCGGTCGTCGTCGTCTGCCCGATGCCGGTCTTGACGGCTGCATCGCCGTCCTCTGCGGTCTGCGGCCTGGCCAGCTCCTCGGGTGGTGCCATATCTGTAGAGCTGCTGCAGCTTTTGCGTAGCGGAGCGCTTCTCCGGGTTGTCTCTCGCGGGGTGGACAGCAGCGGGCTCTGCTCGTTCCCCTCAAAAGAGGAGAACGCGCTCGTACCCCAGCCTGGGCCCCCGACCATCTTTTTTATCGGCAGCGACCTGGATGCTGCTGCTCGGTCGGTGTGCCGGTCCTTATCAAGGTATCGGGGCCCTGATGCAACGTTGAAGTGGCTGGCGGCCAGGGACCCCTAAGCGTACTTGTCACTATAAGGGTATAGGCACGCATGAGCCTGGCCCCGCTGTCGATCAGTCAAGATATGCAGCAATCTTCTTCTCCAACATTGTGGTGAGGAGAGAGGCTGCCTTGCTATGGTGCTACTATGTATTTATCGTCTGAACATCACCAGGGAAGGGGGCACGTCTCTGCTCTGACACCGCGTTCATTACGTAACCCAGGAGACCAGAAATTGGATATCCTCGTGCCTCCTCCATCCTCTCCTCCTCATTATTAAACCATCTACGCAGTTATATATATAAAGCTTTTGTGGTGTACCCGAGGGCGCTACTTGCTTGTATCAACAATATATCGACCAGTGATCTTGCCCTGCAGCATCATGTCATACACATCCTGCAGCTTCGACAGGCCCACCGTCCTGGACGCATCACAACAGAGGTCAGCAGGCAGTCCACGTGCGTCTGTACAGCTGGGAGGGTGCTCACTTGTATGGCGCCTTGATCAGGCCTCGCCTGAAGAAGTCGATTGCCTCGGCGGTGTCCTGGCGGTTGCCCACATAGCTGCCCTTGACCCTGATCTCCCTACTCCGGGGGCAAGAGCACCACAGGTCAGCTTCATCCCTCTCTCTCCAGAGGGGTCAGATGGTAAGAAGCTGCTATCTCACCTGACAACAGTGTCGAATACGGGCGCCTTGATGAAGGCGTCGGCCGGCAGCCCCACGCAGACGATGGTTCCTTTGCTCCTGACATATCTGCTGGCCTGCTGGAAGGGTTTCTCGCTCGCGGCGAGCAGCAGGACTGCGTTCGGACCGGCCCCGTCCGTCGCCTGCCTCACCTCCCCGACTATATCCTCGGACTTGAGGTAGTCGACGTATGCCTCCGCGCCGAGGTCGAGACAGACCTGCCTCTTGTCCTCGCCGGCATCGATGGCGATGGGGTGCAGACCCATGGCCGTGGCGTACTGCAGGGCAAAGACGCCCAGGCCGCCGCCAGCACCAGCGATGGCGACGTGCTGGCCGGGCCGCGCGCCCGATTCCTTGAGGGCCTTGTACACGGTCAGGCCCGCGCAGAGGATAGGAGCGACGGCCTCGAGGTCGCAGTCCCTGGGGATCCGGGCGATGTGTGCCGCCTTGCCGATGGCGTACTGCTGAAAGCTCCCGTCGACCGTGTACCCAGACAGGCTCGCGTGGTCGCAGAGCGACTCGTCGGACTGGCGGCAGTGCTCACAGCTCATGCAGGAGCCGTTCAGCCACTTTTATCGGCGCGGAAGCGGCAGCAGCAGCAGTGGTCAGCGGATCTGGCAAGCACACACGAGCTTCTTTCTATCGCATGCCGGAGGGGATCTCTCTCACCTTGATACCTGCGTGATCGCCCACCTCGATATCCCTGACGAGCTCACCTCGCGCCACCACGACGCCTGCGCCCTCGTGGCCCCCGACGAGCGGCATCTTGGACGGGAGAGGCCAGTCGCCCCTCACGGCGTGCAGGTCGGTATGGCAGACGCCACTGTACTTGATATTGATCAGCACCTCGTCAGGCCCCGGCCTCGGCACCGGGATCTGTTTGTAGACGACGGCTGCACGTCGGCTTAGCTTGTAGGCAACCAAACCACAGAGAGACAAGAGCCGGGGCTCTGGGGGAAGGGCCACTTACGACCACCCTTCTTCTCCAGGACCTGCGCCCACTGCAGGTCGGGTATGGCGGCTGCCGCGCTGTAGCCCGAGGCCAGTCTCGCGCGCGGGACCCCAGCGCCAGGCTGCTGCCACAGCCTGCACACAGGCAAGAGCAGGTCCGAGGACCGACCCGATGGCGTCGTCGTCCCGAGAGGGATCCTCACTGTCGGCCGGAGGGCCTGCCGGAGCGCATCCGGCCTGGCCAGCCTGGCCAGTCTCGCTGCCATGGTTCACGAGCCTGGGAAAGTCCGCAGGGTTCCCGGGCTGGTGAGCGTATGCTGTAGTCTGCTTCCTCCTCCTCTCCTTCCCAATGGATGGTGTGTGTGTGTGTGTGTGTGTGTGTGTGTGTGTCTGTGTATGTGCAGTTCGGCACGGAATGTGCGACAGCGTTCTTCTCTGCGGCTTCATATCAATAACACCCGTACTGCCCCTTCTCTGCCGTTCCGCATGCGGCCAAGTGCGCGCGTGTTATAAGACCTCCTGGCACGTGTGAGCCTTGTCACCCGACGCCGGAGGTCCCGTCAGGACATGAGTCGAATCCAGCTGAGGAGGGCTGATTGCCCCCGTTGGCGGTATCATACGATGATCAGGGGACCCAGGAATAAGCTTCCGCGCTGGGGAGGATCTACAGGCACACCATCCAGGCACACCCAGCGAGCCTCTTCCATCTCGAGAGCTGAACCTATAACTATCTGAGAAGAGATGAAAAAAATCATAAGGCCTGTGAGCTGATTGGTGACTCGTATCGCGGCGGCAGACAACTTGTGGAAAAACTTTGCTTGTCCTGCCGGAATGTATTCACCCAGCAGTCACCGTGCCTGGCCCCACGAGGCTGACGGTCCCCCCCAGAGGCAGCGATTGTGGGTTGATTGACACTTCATCATCGACCTCTCTTCATTTCTCATCCCCTTTATTCTTCTCTCTCTCTCTCTTTTTCTTTAATCCTTCATCTCATTACAATCCCCCCTGATCAGCAAAAGAGAAATGAAGATACAAGGGAGGAAAGAAGGAGAAGAAGTGAGCATGCTGGTCTCTGTGTCTAGGATACTAGTTGTTAGTCACTGTGCAGGGCAACAGGTATCAGACCAGGGCATCAGACCAAACGGCAAATAAATAAAAGAATTCACGAGACACGACAGAAATCCTCAACATGCAATGAGCAGAACAGTGGTTGAGAACTATCATTTTGCTTTTTTTTAAAAAAGAAAAAAAAAAGAAAAAAGGACATGGACATGGACATGGAGTATTGTAAGATGGCTTGTCTGAAGTTCATCGGTGCGCGCGTAGGCTCAACCTCTCCGCCCGGCCGGCCGACGAAACACACCAGCGACACTCCTACGAGCTGCGAAGCAGTGGAGAGGGCGTCTGCGAAGACCGTTGCCCTTGTGTGGATTTTGGGCTGATGTCCTGGTCACCGTGAGCTGTTGATGCGTGTATGAATCTTCTAACAGCTGGCTCACTTCTTACATGCAAGATCCGGTTTCGGATGCCAGCGGGGCGAGATGACAGGCCCCAGGACAAGCAACGGGCACGCGAACGAGGAGCAACCTCAATCCTTATTCGAATGTGTCTGTGTGGCATGTGACATTGTTCTTGGCAGAAACAACATCACGTAGCCCCAACCGATCGTCATGTCTGCAGGTGGTGGGCTGATTGATATCTGTCTCGTGGAGAGCTACGACATCATAGGACGGATAAGCCAGAGATAGGAAAAAGAGAAAGAGAAAGAGAAGAAAAAAATAAAGAGAACAAGAGACAGACTGGCACACAGCCTTGTCGAGGATGTTCCCGTCACGGCCCACGAGCCTCAACCCGCCCGGTCTAGTCCCCCCCCCTTCACCAGTCGGCTCCGTCCTCCCGACGCACGATCAGGTCGAAACTGGCCTCATGGAGACCACGTGCTGCTCACGAGCCCATCGCCGCCGGGGATTTGCTGCACGTAACTGCCAGGCGTGGGTGGAGCTTCCTCGTGAGGAAACAAAAAAAAAAAAACCACATGGGCGGGAACGGGGGTTGAAGGGATTTTGGCGATGGCATCACTGCTGCACCCTTGTTCATGGTCATGGTACGTACCAGCTCTTCCGTGGGACGCGCGACCCCGTAGTGCCGTCTCTCTGCACAGGTTTTTTTTACCGCCAGAACCCTCCCCCCTTCGTCATGGCTCATGGGCGCAGCATTTTTTCTTTCCTTCTTCCTTCTGCAGCCTGCTGCTAATCATCTCGAGAGATTGTGACCTGCCGTTCAGGGAAAGTGGATAATCCATCGGTCGGTCCTCTGCCTGGTATAAGCCGCGGGGCCACTGAGGACGTCGTCGGCCATCGGCGGGCGGGACTCTGCGTCTGACTAGCTGGATCCTTTTTTTCTCTTTTTCTTTTCTCTCTCTCTCTCTTTTTTTCTTCTTTTCTTTCTCTTATTTCTCTGTACTTACGCTATGTAGCCATGTACTATGGTTGCCATGTATTCATGTACTATGGTTCCTACGTATTCATGTACAGTATGAACCAAGTCTGCCTTGGAGGGTGTATCCTGGTCAGTGGTTGGCAGGGATCGGGGATCTTCGTCTGGGAACCCCCTCAGCCCTCCCGACCGGGATCCGAGGGCTGCAACTCGGACGCGACCTTATCGCAAGGGCGATGGCTGCATGCTAACTTCCCTCTGCTGAATAAGGCCACCAGGGAAGGAACGAAAGAGACGATAACCAAAAGATACATGCGCAGCCCAGGGCTCGTCATCCTACTGGCCCCTCCTCCTCTCCCCTCCTCCTCCTCTCCTCCTCCTCAGCGTGCTCTCGCATCTGGGAGAGCAGGACAAAAATTGAAGAGGTCGGCGGATCGGATGTCGCTTGTTTATCCCAAAATGGAAACGAGAGGCCCCACGCCCGAGTCTGGACTGCGTCTGCGTGTCGCCTGGTCTGCCTTACCTCTCTGTTCTGATTCTCTTCGCCCCCAACCATACCCTCGACCTCTTGTCACGAAGTGGCTCCGACAGTCCTGGTGAGCTCCGGCCGGAGCGAGAACGGACGAAACCTCTGGCAACGCTCGACGATGTGACGACGAGAGAGAGAGAGGACAGGTCGACGTCAGCGCATGAAGACTGGAAACCCGAGACGGACATGGATTATTCCCCGACGCGCCAAACCCCATAGGAGACATCTCATCAGCCTCAAAAAGAGACCCGGCAGATGCACGAGCAGATGGGCCCCTAGGTGAGCCAGGGGAGGGGGACAGGCCAGGACGGTAGAGGCGCTGGAGGCTGTTCGTCGTCGAGGCCCCCTCCCCCTCGGCACTCCCCCCTGCGGCGATCCCGCCCTCCCCCCCTCCTTCCGGCGAGTAGACCGTGGGACGTGGGATGAGGCCCACGCCTGCATGCTTCTGGAAGGTGGTTCTAGGTCGGTTCTTGAGAGCCCCTGGAAGCACCGGTCCGTGGCATGGATGACTGACAGGGCAAGAGGCCCAGGACCACAACCACCTCGTGCGATCCCACATGGTCGGCGGTGCCATGGTGTAAGCCCCGATGGTCATATCATCGGGGCCTTGGTGGGTAGGGGGAACGGAGGCAGTGTCTCTGGAGAACCGATGCAGGACAGCCGGAGGTCCATACAAAAGAAGAAAACCAAAAAAAAAAAAAAAAAAAAGAAAGGGAAACAAAAAGAAAAAAGATGAGAAACATGGCCACGGGGTTCTCTCACCGTCAAGAAGGCGTGGGTTCGCCTTTCTTTTCTACTCCGGGCTCACGACCAGGTAGCAAGACAACAACCACATCTCTCCCCTTCCTGTCTATCTATACTACTACCCACCCACCCCACCCCCGGCTACCCACCGTGCCCTGCATGGCAAGAAGAGCTCGAGATCCCTGAGACAGAGAGACCGGTCAACGGGTTGTCATAATTATAGACTGCCATCCCCAGATGTCCAGGACCTAGACCTGGACCTGGACCTGGACCTGGACAGCAGGAGGAATACGAGAAGCCGCGCCGCCTACCACCCCCCCCTCCCCTCTCCCAGAACCAGACACGACCAAGCAGCAGCCATGGCGTACCGTGGATCGCGCGGGTCCTTCAGCTACCCGTCCTCCCCCGTGTCCCCCAGGTCCGTACACTCAACAGGCTCCCGGAACTCCATGAGGTCGGTCAGGTCTGCGACGTGGGACTCGGTGGTCGACGCCATCATCAGCGCAGAGCCCAGCCGGGACTCGCGCGTCTTCGACGAGGAGGACCTCGCCCAGCAGCATGAGCCCGCCATCCTCGAGGAGGCCGACGAGGACCTGTCGCGCCAACAACAACAACCCCCGAGGTACAGCAGCTATAACCCCTATATCACGGAGGGGCCTGTCCACTCGGCCCACCCGTCCATGGACGCGTCCACTATCGTTAATGGCCATGCTACCGAGCAGGGCTCCATAAGGAGGGCGTCGGCCCTCTCGGTTCCCGCCTCGAACCGGGCCTCTCGAGCCTCCTACACCAACTTCGACTTTAGCCTCGAGAGCGTCCCAGACATGACCCTCAAGATCCCCCAGGAGGAGACCGACCTCGCCGACGAGAGGCCTGCCGAGGAAACCCACGACGAGAAGATGGGTGCCGAGGAGAAGGAGGCGCGGGTCTCGCGCCTGGGGCTCTCGCGCTCCAGCTCCCGCTCGGCCTCCCAGTCGGCCTCGTCCACCGTCCACGGGCAGCTCGACGAGGCACCCACGTCCAAGGACGTCCCGCCCCCGGCCGACGCCGACCTTGAGGCCGGGCTCGTGCAGCAGCAGCAGCAGCAGAAGCAGCAGGACCAGGACCAGGACCAGGACCACCAGCAGCAGCACCCGGCAGACGCCGTGCCGGATGCCCCCTTCTCCGCCTTCCCGACGAGGGCCAAGCAGCTCATCGTCCTGGGCGCCGCCTCTGCGTCCGTCTTCGCCCCGCTGTCGATGCAGATCTACCTCCCCTCGCTCACCAGGCTCGTCACGGACTTTGGTGTGTCCCGCAGCGCCATCAACCTCACCGTCAGCGTGTACATGATCTTCATGGCCATCTCGCCCATGATCATTGGCGGCCTCGCGGACGTCGTCGGCCGCCGCCCGGCCATGCTCTGCTGCTTCGCCATCTACATGGTGTCCTGCGTCATGATCGCCCTCTGCCACACCTACAAGGAGCTCATGGGCTTCCGCATCCTGCAGTCCGTCGGCGCCAGCCCGACCATCGCCATCGCCTCGGCCGTCGTCGCCGACATCGTCACCAGCGCCGAGCGGGGGAGCTATGCGGCCCTGGTGGCGCTGCCCGTCATCTTCGCGCCCACCCTGGGCCCTGTCATCGGCGGCCTGCTGACCCAGTACCTCGGCTGGCGGTCCATCTTCTGGTTCCTGCTCATCGCGGGCGCCTTCACCTTCGCCATGATCCTGGTCTTCTTCCCCGAGACGTGCCGGTTCATCGTCGGCGACGCCTCGGCCAAGGCCCCCCGGCGGTACAGGAGCGTCGCCCAGGTGCTCCGGGACGAGAAGCCCGAGCACAGCCAGGCCGTGGAGGACGAGAAGGCGCGGCTCAAGGGCGGGCAGACCGTGCGCCAGATGCTGTGGTCGTCCCTGACGGCCGCCGTGCGCATCCTGTTCACCAGGGAGCGCTTCGGCCTGCTCTTCTACGTGGGCCTCATCTTCTCCGGGTTCCAGGCCATCGCGACCGAGCTCCCCACCCAGTTCAAGGCCATCTACGGCTACGACTCGGTCATGATCGGCATCATGTACCTGCCGCTGGCCGGGGGCGCCATGATGTCCACCGCCGTCTTCGGCAGGCAGATGAACAAGAACTTCCGCAAGTACGCCGCCAGGGCCGGCATCAGCTTCGAGGACGGCCAGGAGGTCGACATGAACAGGGTCAACGTCGAGCGCGCCCGCCTCGAGGTCTGCGCCGCCCCGCTGGTCATCTCCATGGCCGGCATCATCTGCTGGGGCTGGGTGCTCGAGATGAAGACGTCCATCGCCGGCCCGTGCGTCCTGCTCTTCTTCATGGGCGTGGGCCTGAACGGCGTCATGGCCACCACCAACGCCCTGCTCATGGACATCTCCCAGTCCCAGGCCGGCGCCGTCATGGCCGCCAGCAACCTGACCCGCTGCGCCCTCGGCGCCGTCGCCTCCGCCGCCATCCAGACCATGATCGACAAGATGGGCCTGGGCTGGACCTACGTCATCTTCGGCCTGGTCTTCCTCGTCTTCTCCCCGATGGTCGCCCTGCACTACTTCAGGGGCCTCCAGATGAGACAGGCAGCAAGGGCCAGGGAGGACAGGAGGCTGGCGGCAGCACAGCAGGATGCCCCCGGCTGCACCACCACGGAGCAGCCCGCCGCGACCGGTATCGTAGAGGCCGCTGCCGTCGATGCCGTTGTCAGCACAACAGCCGCCATCCCACTGGTAGAGATAAAGAGCAGGGAGGGGTCTGGGAGGAATTCGGCGTGCAGCAAGAGCTAGCTCGGCTCCTGCTCTTCCTAATGATTTGTTATAGATTATGATTTGCTTTTCTTTTTTTTTCCCCCTCTCCCCATCTCTTCCTGGGTTTTGTTGTTTCGACGGAGTGTTTCTGGACGAGGTTGCGCTGCCACCATTCCTGAGGCGGGGCACTGGTCAGAAGTCAGGTGATCAAGTACCCTCCAGGGTTCCTTGCCTGATCACAAGAGGTTGAAGGGCCAGGGGGGGAGGGTGCCCTGATGCTCTTTTCCTGCTGCGAGGACGAGCCGGAATCATGTAATATATTTCACAAAATATCCTTGCATAGGCAATCATGACGTGGCGGGCAATTCATATCCCATCTTGACCTCTGAGAGACATCCGGCTCCTTTTTCTTTTCTTCCTTCTTTTTTCTTCTGGCATGATGATCCGGACTGCCGTGACAGGCTGGCTATCCTCTGCCATCTCTCAGCGTCAGTTCAGGATGTCCTCTAGTCTACACAGTGACGGCTTCTCTCTGTATGTTTGTTTCTGAACCGTCTCTGACATTGTGTGGGGCGTTCTTTTATATGTATCGTAGTGCATCCAGGTGGCCTGTACTCCGGCGCCGACCAAGCCCCACACACATCTCTCTTCGCGGGAGGGGGACTCTGATACCAGAGCCAGGTCCGCCTGTCTGTCTAGATGAGAAAAGAGCTCGTGCTGATCTGGGGGGGGATGGGGGGGGTGTGACCTTGTAGCAGTTGTACCAAGGTAGTCCTGCTCCCGCATCTCGTGCAGCGGTCCGCCGAGGGACATACGGCCTTAGGTCATTCTCAGCGCCGAGGCCATGTACGAGGCAAGGAGTCTTGTCTCCCACTCCTGTATTTCATTCTACCGCCTGTAACTATTTTCCCCCATTACTACGTCGAGTTAGCCCTCCGACTTTGTGCAACTCAGCCCGGAATCTAAGGTCGACGGGCCAGTGTGCCGCTCAGATTGCCAGACCTGTAGCCTTAAAATTCTCGCACAGCAGACGCATGCCCGATCAGTCTTGTATGTGAAAAATAAAGCCTGGTGATGATGGAGATACGTGCCTACTTCATAAGTACACTACTCATTACGGCAACGTCTGAACGCTGTACCGGCCTGCCCATTTTATCCACCGCAGCTGAAGAAGAAGAAAGTAAAAATCCTGGTTGGTGGGGGAATGATTCGTCCCACTTACTCCTCGCCCTCCTCCTCGTCCACGACGTCCTCGACGATCAGGTTCCCCGACCTGCCGATCGTCTCCCGCAGGGTCTTGTCCCTGGTCGGCTCGAAGACCTCGCGGGGCATCAGGCTGGCGAGCCTGAACCGGTACACGTGCTCATACCCCTCGGGCCCGCCGGCGGAGAACTTCTCGTCCAGCTCGGACTCGTCGGCGGGCCGCTGCAGCAGGTCATAGCACTCGACAAAGGCGTACAGCTCCTCTACCGTCGCGCCGCCGGCGAACCGCCGGATGACCCTGCCCGCCCCGGCCTCCTCGGGCATCTTGACCGCCAGCCGCACCACGTCCTGGTCGCCGGCGGGCGGCTCGGGGGCCATCACCGCGGCGCGCCAGCGCCTCCACATCTGCCGCATGCGCTCCCTCTCGGCCGCGCGCTCCGCCTCCGCCTGCGCCCTCCTCTCCGCCTCCGCCGCGGCCTTCTCCTCCTCGCGCCTCTGTCTGGCGCGCTCGCGGTCCGTGGCCAGCGAGCGCTCGTAGGCCGAGTCCTGCTCCATCCGCAGGTTCCGCGCCGACTGCTGCACGGCCCGCTCGGCCCGCAGGCCGTCCAGGTCCGGCGAGTGCTTGCTGATGGCGGCGCGGATGCCGGCCAGGTAGGCAGACGCCGTGGTCGGCCCCACCAGCCGCTTGATGATGCCCATCCTCGTGGTGCCCTCGCTGGGCGTGCGGCTGATGAGCACGCTGAAGGGGAACCTGGTGCAGCCGTACTCGCCGGAGACGAGGTAGGCCTCGCTGTCGAGGACGTTGCCGCCCCAGAGGATGACGTCGCTGGCCGGGTCGGAGAGGAAGGCGGCGACCTCGGGGGCGAGGAGCACGTCGCGCGCGAAGGCGGCGGTGTCGTCGTGCTCGGGCGACATGAGCACCATGAGCAGGAACTTGAGCTCCTTCTTGGCGAGGTCCTGGGCCTGGGCGAAGCCGCCCTCGAACCAGGGCAGGGTGCCGCCGCCGCCGCCGCCGCCGTACTCCTCCTCGAACTCCCTCCTGAAGCGCGAGGCCGAGTCCCGCGGCAGCAGCATCTTCCTCCCGCCGGTGCTGCGCAGGCCGCGCGCGAGGGAGCTCGAGACGGCGCGGGGCCGGAGGGACCGCGGCAGGAGGCAGAGGATGTAGGAGACGGGCCGGAGCATGGCCGAGAAGAGCCGCCAGCCCAGCTGCAGGGGCATGAGGAAGAGCCCTACGAGCCACGGCGGCTGCCAGAGGCCGGCGGGCCGCAGTACCACGCGCGGTGCGGGCTCGGTCCGGTGTGCATGGGGGTTCCTGCCTGCGGCGGCGGCGGCGGCGGCGGCGGGTTGTGTATAAAAGCTCTCCTGGAGGTTCTCGTGTCGGCCGGCCACGCGCGGGATGTCGGCCTGGGCCTGGGCTTCGGCAACGGGGTCGGGGCCCTCCCCGTCAAAGAACTTTGTTATAGCGATCTGGACCCAGGGCAGGGTGTTTTAGCACCGGATGGGTATCGACAGGAGAAGGGGGGCCCGTCTGCTTGCTTACCTGGACGTTCCACTGCGACCTCTCGAGCAGCGGGACGGCATCCTTGGCTCCTGGTTGGTGAGCTGGATGTACTGCTGTAGGGCCTCCTGCTGGTCAGGGGGACAGCTGGGCCATGTCGACATCAGCCCCGCTCGGGCTCGCCATGGTCGGGGAGGACAACCAGGTCTCTCTGCAGCCTTGTTGTGGAGAGAACCCCTTGTGCTCGGGTGGTGTGGTGGTATTCAGCAGCCCATCCACACGTGGGGAGGCCAATATGTGGTGTGGCAGGTGGTCTGCAGGATGGAGGAAGAGATGAGGAGGAGGAGGAGGAGGGAGAGAAAGCTGTGCTGGGTAGCAGTGGAAGGGGGGGTCTAGGCTGAATAAGAAATGTCCCCTCCCTCCAGGAGGCACAGTGTTGTATCTGGTGAAGCTTCTGGGGGAGCTGACAGTCCGGTTGTTGCAAACGTGTGCAGAAGCCAACAGCGGCAGAATTTAAGTGTCATGGTACCTCAGCTGTAAGATCTGGGCTAGAGTGACACCTGTCGGGACCTACCGACGTCACCCCCCTGTGGGGAGGGGGGGGGTAAGTTTGGATCCCCTGCTGGGCTGGGCTGTTTTGGCTGCTTGCAGGTGATCCACCACCTCGGTATCCCCAGGGTCACCTACCATGTATGTACTGGAGTACGTAAGGCTCATGGGCAGCAATAGAGTTCAGGTCTCAGGCAGGCCAGTGCTTTACTATTACATGGTTTGATCAGGTGGCCAGGGGACAGGTAAGCCCACAGGTACTCCGTACAGCCACTGGTGCTGTGTGAGGGCGAGCTGAGATGGGTTCTGCTATGTACCATAGTATGCAGTGCTACAAGAGTATTGTACCTTTTCACTCCTCTGCTGTGGTAGGGCACCTGCTGGGTACTGTAGTGGATAGGGCAGCAGCAGGGGTGCTAGCCCGAGATCGCACCCTGGCCTGCCCTGGCCTGCCCTGGCCTGCCCGCCCTGTCTGCAGTGTACCACAGCGGGCAGCGGCTTTGTTCTGCTGCTGCACTGACTGGGATCTTGGTTGGGGTGGACGGGGGGACTGGGGGTGGGCTCTGCTGCTATTGTCCTCTGGTGTGGAAGGGCTCCCAATCCACCATCATCCCACACGGAGACGGCTCTGACCACGACACGTCTTCCCACCACATCCTCTGAATTGTTGTTGTCGCCCACACCCCACCTCCAACTTTTTTTTTTCTTTACGTGTGTGTTTTGTTGTTTTGATGCTGCAGCCTCGCCCATCAGCCTCGTCCTCCCTCCCTCTCTCCTCCTGTCTACATCCACCCTCCATCCTGATCTCCAGAGCCAGGCCCATGGGCAGAGAACATCCTCAGCATGATAAGCCATGGGAAACAGTTGTGAGGTCCAAGTAAGCAGCATCACCATCCCCTCCTGCCTCTCCCTGCCTCCCGTTTCCCTCCCTCACCCCCACTGTCAACTTCATCATCGTCCCGCGTATCGTGTGTGGCCTTGTGCTATCGATTGCGAACCACCCCGCGCGCTACCGCCGCCGTCACCCGTGTCGCAAGCGCACTGGCGACGACGACGACTGCGACGACGACGCCTCTCTGCCCCCGCGCTGCCGTCGACTTCCGACCTCAGTGTCTTCCCGCCTGTGGGATGCGGTCGTCTCCTGCTGACCCAGCTCTTCTCTCTCGACACAAGGCGTCGTGGATTCGGAAATAGGACTGTCGTCGTCCTTGCGAGCAAGGCTCTCTGACGGGTGTGCCCCTCCCTCGCGCACCCCTCCAGCACGTCGCAAAGCCAGAGAATGGCCGGTACTCCTGATCTGCGCCGACAGGTTGGGTCGCCTCGGCCCAAGGGACGCGGTACGTTCTCTGCGCCTGCATCCCCTCCCTTTCCTCCTCCTCGCGACACCAGGCACCGGCCACGATGCGTTCCTGGCGTCCACCTGCGCTTCTCCTCCTCGCCGTGGCCCGCCCCGCTGACAGACATCGCGTCTCCCCCCCCTCCCCTCCCCCACCACACACAGACAAGGACACCCTCTGCAGGAACATCCTGATCTATGGCAAATGCCGCTACGAGAACTCGGGCTGCAACTTCAACCACGATCCCCCAAACAACAACTTCAACCCCGCCCAGAACCACGCCGGCGGCAGCACCTCCGACATGAACAAGAAGGCCCTCAACGGGGACTCCCCCTCCTTCACCCCCTCGAACCTCACCGCCCAGGCCCCGACCGGCCCCAAGAAGTCGTCCCTCCCCTCTCAGGCCGCGAGCGCCGCCGTCTTCACCCCCGCGGCGTCGGCTCTGCCACCCCTGCTCCCTCCGAGCCCGAGCGTGAGCGCGAGCGCGAGCGCGTCTTCAACCCCGCCTCCATCAAGGAGTTCACCCCCCAGAATAATAACACCTTCGACCTCGTCGTCGGCGGCGGCAGCACCAGCAGCGCTGCGACGCCGACCCCCGAGCCCAACAACCTGCCGTCCTACGACCCCTTCCAGGCGCCCGTGCCTGCCGCCGCGGCGCAGTACAATCCATATGCGGGTGACCACGCGGCCGGTCTCGCCGGCGGCCCTCGACCGGCGCCGCCTCGTACTACCAGGGCCAGGGCGGCGCATACCCTACGCCGGTCCAGCCGCCCCCGTACCACCTGTATGCCAACATCGGCCCCTACCGCGAGGACCTGCTGCCGTACCAGAGACAGACGCGCGACTTCTTCATGCCGGACGAGCTGAGGGAGGAGCTGCAGAAGAAGGCGCACGCGGCCCTCCAGGTGATCCCCAGCAGCATCCAGCTCGAGGGCTACCACTCCCTGGTGCCCCTGGACAAGGTCGACACCCCCCACCGGAAGAGCACGACCATCTTCGGCTGGACGAGCTGGCTGTTCAAGTCGTTCTCGGCCAAGACGGGCAGGATCTACTGCCTGCGCAGGCTGCAGGACTTCCGCCTGGGCGACCGCGAGGCCACGCAGGCCATCGAGACCATCAAGAAGTGGAAGCAGATCAACAACGGCAGCGTCGTCTTCGTGCACGACGCCTTCACCACCTCGGCCTTTGGCGACCGGTCCCTCGTCTTCGCCCTGGACTACTTCCCCCTCGCGCAGACCCTCGCCGAGGTGCACCTGACGCAGCCGCCGCCCAAGGACCACCGGTTCCGCGGCCCGGCCGCCCTCCCCAAGATCCCCGAGAGCGTGATCTGGGCCTATGTCGCCCAGATCGCCAGCGCGCTCAAGGCCATCCACGCCAAGGACCTCGCCGCCCGGTGTCTGGACCCCAGCAAGATCATCGTCACCGAGAAGAACAGGATCCGGCTGACGGCCTGCGCCATCCTCGACGTCGTGCAGTACCAGGCGCACCGGTCGGTCAAGGAGCTGCAGCAGGAGGACTTTGCCCAGCTGGGCCGGCTGATCCTGTGCCTCGCCAACACCAAGCTGCCGGGCCAGCTCGCGGACCTGGAGGCGGAGGTGGCCGCGGTGGCCCGGCGGTACCAGTCCGGCCCCCAGGGCGAGTCGGCGCTGCGGGACCTGGTGCAGTGGCTGCTCGACACGCCCGGCGCCAAGAGCGCCGAGCAGCTCATCACGGGCATGCCGAACCAGATGGCCGAGTGCCTCGACAGGAACCTGCAGCACACCGACATGCTCACCGGCGAGCTCCAGCGCGAGCTCGAGAACGGCCGCGTCGTGCGCCTGCTGATGAAGCTGGGCACGATCAACGAGCGCCAGGACTACGACGGCGACCCGTCCTGGTCCGAGAACGGCGAGCGCTACACGCTCAAGCTGTTCCGCGACTACGTCTTCCACCGCGTCGACGAGCACGCCCGCCCCGTCTTCGACGTCGGCCACATGCTCGGCTGCCTCAACAAGCTGGACGCGGGCTCGGCGGAGCGCATTCGCCTGACGAGCAGGAACAACGAGACCGATTTTATCATCACCTATGCTGAGCTGAAGAAGCAGGTGAACAGCGCGTTCGCCGACCTCATGAAACATAACAGGCGCGCTTAGGGAGCAGCGCGACGGAGCACACTGACTTCTTCCGACCGGGGCAGCAGAAGTGGCGGGTGGCCCCCCAACCCCAGCAGCAGCCGCCGCCGCCGCCCGGACCTATGTATCCGGCGGGCGGCTTCGTGAACAACTACTGGGCCGGGCCACCCCCACCGCCTCCCAACTACTGGGCGCCCCGGTGGCCGATGTCTTCGTCTGCGGGATTCAATCACCCTAACTATGGAAATACAATGATGATGATGATGCAAGGTAGTCCATATACAAATGCTCCAGTGTACCACCACCACCACCACCATCATCGTCCCTTTGCCCCACCGATAGGATCCCACCACCACCGAAGATTTCAGTCAAGGTCATCGCCTCAGCATATTAACACATACCACAACAGCCGCCGACAAGGGCCACCTACGACGTCAGATCCAGCTGGCACCACCACCACAAGCAGCCAGCAGGAGCAGCCACCACCATCGACGTCGGACTTGGGTGGAGTCGACACACAGAGCCTTCCCCCTCAGCGCAAGGGGAGCTGGAGAGAACACGGGTGGCCCAGGAGGCAGTCAAGGTGACTGCCCACCTGGTACCACATGAAGTTTGCCACAGGGCAGAAGCAAAGCCTGCTGCTGCTGGTCAGGGATCTACTACATCCAGAGCGAAGAGGGGGAGTGTCATGGATGGGAGAGAGGGTACCAGCAGCACACCTCTCCATACTGCAGCAGAGTCCTTTTTCTTTTTCTTTTTCCTCCTCTCTTCTTTCCTTTTCACAGAACAGAACAACAAACAGATCAGAGCTAGAGCAATTGATGATATGAAACCTTAAGTAACTGTATTCAGATCCAGCAGAAGAAGCAACAGTGAACCCCCCTAAAGGCCAAACACGCTTAGAGGAGGCTAGCAGCAATACATTTTTGCCCCTCTTTCTACCTACTTTGCCCTGGCTGGTTGGGCACGAGTGATTCACCGGCCTTGCTTCTTGGAGCAAGAACCTATCAGTGATTCACAGCTTCTTGCAAGTCACGCCCGGTTACACACAAAGACCACACCTTGAGATGAAAACTCCCCACCACTGGCAGAGAGAGAGAGAGGAGAGAGGAAAGCTGGGACGAACCTGGAGAGAGAGAGGACAATACATCTCAAGTCTCTCTATGTACACCATGTAGTGGTGACAGCATCTGCTCCACCCTGACCCATACTGGATGGTTCCCGAGACAAGAGCATGCCGGGAAGGGAGTTGCTTCTCTTTCCGCCCATGTCTGCTTCCTGCTCATACCAGACGAAAAAGTGCTTTTTCTTTCCCCCCTGCACAATGTGAATCATGCAGGGTGTCCAGTCACTAGAAGTAGGGCAGTCAAAAGTGTCAGTGACTCAGTGGAATCATGGAAAGAGGCACCTTTCATACATAAAGTCTCACCTCCCCCAGGCACCTCTAGACGAAATCTACGTCCCAAGGCTACCCAAAACATCAATTTTCCCTTGAGAAAAGTCCTCAAGCTCTTCGATCCATCCATCTTGTCCCAAAACCAACCAAAAACAAACCCATTCAGCCTTCTCTAGTAAGTCCTCCCCACACCTCTTACCCTCTGTCTCGTCCCAAGACCACCAAGAAGCATCAATAACCTTTGCAGGAAGTTTCCCAACTTCTTGGCCTGGAGCACTAATCATCTCTCCCCATCACTGGAAACCTGGACAGGAAAATGTGGTTTCATATTCCGTTCATCAAGTGTACCTCACCCAACCTCCCCTCCCCCCTTCTTCAGCTGGTCTAACTTCCGCTCCCCAGCCAACAAGGACTCAGCCGAAAACATGTCTGAAGACGCACCTATAGGCCGGTCCAACATAATCGCCAGCAAGAGCCACACCAAAGACCCCGCTGCCGCCCTGCAGAAGACAAAGCTGAACAAGAAGAGAGCCCAGCAGGGGGCCGTCCTGGACGCCCTGTCCGCACCCGCCCAGTCGCCTGCCGAGTCCTCCTCGACCACTGGCACGTTCGGTGGCGGCAGCAGCACCACGCTGAGCGTCAAGAGCAATGCCAGCAGCGCCTCGTGCAGCGCCGAAGCGGTGCTGGACGACGAGGCGCGGCAGGATGACAATGCGGTGCAGGGCGGCGACACAGTCGAGGGCGGCAAGAGGGTCCGTCGCCGCCGCGGTGGCAGCAGCAGCAGCGGTGGCAGCAGCGAGGGTCAGACTTTGAGCAGCAGACAGAAGTAAGGGATTAAGTGCTTACCTTTAGCCATCTATTGGGCAACACAGAAATTGGAAATAAGTTTTTGGTACATCTTGTTCTCGAGGATCCTGAGACTATATTAGTATTCGGTCCTACGTGCTCTTGTAGACCTCATCCCATTGCTGCTCGCCTGCTCTTCCGTGATTCGATGTGGTTCCTACTGCCCAAGTCCAACCATACTACCAATAGCACTATTGACAAATGTGAGCTCTTGTCTCAGACTGCTGGTACTGGGCCATGAGAACTGCACTACAACTGAATTTCTAGGTCAGGCCCGAGTAAATTAAAGACGAGTTTCTCGTATATTAGTGGCTATAGAACGGCCTGAGAATGAGCACGGCAAGCTGGTATCATGACATCCAGAGTGGTTCCTAAAGCTGGCCTGCCAATGCTCAGGCATTGATATAATCTGTCCGATCGTTTTGCCTTGTGCTGCTATGGGCCTTCGTAGCGCTCGATCCTTGCGTATGACAATACGCTGTGACACGAGGGCCTGGGTAAATATTTCCTTCTCATCTATGGCTCTGGAGCGGACGCCTCTTGGTGATTTTGTCCTCCGCCACCCCAGTTAGTCCTAAGCATCGCTACCTCGTGTAGACACCCATGTGGGCATAGCGGGAGAGACCTCACTTCCTCTGCTGTTTCAACTCACAGCCAAGCTGATCTGCGGGATGGTGGGCATCAAGACAGACAACTACCTCAAAGATTCTTACCGGTTCCCTAGCAGTTCGATATCCTTTAACAGAAATATACTGTTTGATCGCTATTTTTTCTGTTTTTTCTAAAACTGTTGTCTATGGCCCCAAATTAGCATAAGTTCTGGATTTTGCTGGACAGGGCCCAAGATACGCCCTTTTTCTCTCAAACAACCATAGCAATACATCCGTACAGCCATCAAGACAAATGTGAGCACCATTTCTATTTTATTTGATTTTCTAGCCCATAATATGTAATTATAAATGATTGCCACCTGGGCGTGCTCTTGGATCGGTACGTTATGTCGTTTTATGTCGTCTTTTCTTTTTGCTTTTTCCAAAAAGCCTTTTCCACTGGCCAAGTGTTTTCTCACCCCAAGTTGATCAGTCTCACAGAGTCCTTCAGGGCTCCTAGTCTTGTCTGTCGTAACAAACACCACCATTAATAGCCTTGAATAGTCTTGAGCTGGCTAGCAGGCAAAGCCTCGAGCCATAGGCTCTATGACCCTCAGTTGCCCGATCCGCTGCCGCCGCAGAAGACCAGGAGGACACTCATGAATCTGTAGGTAGAGCGCAGACATGATTAGTATAGAAGCACCAGCAGGCACACTTGAGGAAAAAGAAAGAAGAGACAGGGACATGGACTCACGCAGCCGTAACGGCAAAGACCTGGGTGCCCCTCGTCTGGGTGAACATGGCCATCCCCATGGAGAACACCCCCGAGAACGCGCACACCATGTAGACCCTGTCGTCCTGGCCGGGAACGGCGTTGAGGCTCAGGATGGCGGCGCACGGCAGCAGGATGGAGAGCCCCGTGCGGACGAGCTTGGTCACGAAGGTGTTCAGAGGGGACGAGTACTGGTACAGCTTGATACTCGGCGCGGCGATCTCTGCCTTGCTGTCCGCGCCGGCCTTCTCGTGCAGGCCCGCGTTGGCCACATCTGGGGAGGAAAGCCCGGCCTCGAGGTCTTCCATGAGGGTTCTCTGGATGGGAACCGTTAGAACTCTCTCCTGTGGAAGGTGGGATGGGGTGGGATGGTCGCCTGCGCGTTACCTTGTGGCTCCTCAGCACGACGTGGATGGCCTTCATGGCCGGCCCCACGAAGCACTTGTCCAGCAGCGAGTCCCCGCCGCACGCGGGCGCCTCGAACATGACCAGGTCATCGAGGTGGACCTTCTTGTAGGCCGCCGGGCTGTCGCCCACCAGCTCGGCGGACATGAACCCGCAGCGGCCGCCGTTCATCCCGTCGTTGCTGATGTACTCGGAAACCATGTTCCGCTGGCCGTTGGTGGGAGGCTTGAGGGCGACGACGCGGCTGTGTTTGTCGATTGCCTCGTCTATACCAGACAGAGACATAGTATCAGCCCTCTCTGTTCCGGTACCTGAAAAGAAGAAAGGAAAAGGAAGAAGAAAAAAACAAGACGGGGGACGACACAGAACTCACAGTACTCGTACAGCGTCGCACGCAGATCCATCCAGATCTTCCAGCGCTTCCCCTCCCCTCTGGCCTCCGAGGTGGCAAGCGAACGCCAGTGGTAGTTCCAGAGGGCCTCTCCGTGTCACCGACAGCGGCCACATCCGCGGCGGTCTCCTGGTCCAGCTGGGTCTTGAGGCTGTGGATCTGGGCCTGGAGGTATAGCAGGTTCATCACGGACAGTTCCTTGTACCGGCGGACCATGCCGTGCTGCGTGTGGATCATGAAGTGCGCCAGGTGAGCGTATCCGGCTGGACCAGCCGGTCGAGGCGTTTCTCGACCTCGCTGACTTCGGAGCCAGCTGTTGTGGATCGCTCGATGTCGTACTCACCTGGGACTGGAGCCCCATGCATGGTAGCCTCACTTGTCGCCATGTTGTTGATGTTGCGCTCTTTTGCTCTCTCGCTCTTGGGTTGGAATGTATGTGCAACAAGGAAGAATCGATCTGGATGAGCAACAAGACTGAAGGAGAGAAAAAGGTCGACGAGCAGCGGGCTTTTTATAACTGAGCGAATACAGGCACATATCCCTAAGAACACCAGAACACAACAGAAGGTCGCAATGATCATGCAGTGTGCCGTCGTCCCAGGCAGCTCAGGGCATCACCTTGACTCACCATGCACGAAGCCGTCGTGGGATATGAGATTCCGGGCGTGCGGTAATCTCCCAAGAGTGCCAGCACAACGCAGGGCGCGGCCGTCAATCTGCAGTGTTTCGCCGTCCCAGGCATCTCAGAACCCAAAATCGCCTCATTATGTAGGAAGCCGCGGTCTCTACAAGATTCCAGGCGTGGCGGTCATTTCGTAGTGTGCCGTCTTTTTAGGCATCGCAGAGCATAATGTCGCCTAACCATGCACGAAGCCGTCGTGCTACACGAGATTCCAGGCGTCCATATCCCCTCAGGCATGCCAGCGCAATAGATAGCGTGGGCATAATGATGCAGTGTGCTGTCGCCACAGGCGGCCTCGGAGCATGGAGCTGGCTCACCGTGCACGAAGCTGCCGCGCTGGGGCAGAACGTGCACTGGAAAAGCAGGTTTGCTCGCCTTGTTCTACCGGTCGAGGACGGGTACCAGCTCCCGCTTTGTCCGACGGAGTGGCCAAGTCAGGCCTATCGAAGATCTGCCTGCGGTGGTGAGCTCAGTCGCTTGTGTCCGGTGTGCTAGGTGGAAGCAGGGCAGCTGTAGGATGGAAATGAAGATAGGTGCGCACAGGGCGGGTGTGGTTGAACCGGCTGGCATATGGGGACGAGGCGGAGCATCCATTCCGTAAAAGAGAAGAACGAAGAAGAAGAAGGAATAAAGAAGATGAATTCTGTAACTGAAGTTTCTTCTGCAGCGTCCTGCAGGGGGAGTCGTCACTGCAGGGACCCCTGCTCTCCCTGGCTTGTTTGAAAGGCTGTTTGTTGTTAATGGGCCAAGCATCAAACAACATTGTTAAAGCATAAACACAGATAAGTTGACCATCAGTGAATTATCGCCATAATCAGGCTGTTTTGATTAAGAAAGTAAGTAAAATTGCTTGGCAGGTGCATCAAGTACACAATGCAAGCCTCAGCTAGCAAATAACAATCCTTGTAGACCAGTCCGAGACACACACGTTTGTCAGCTTCTTCTTGTTGATGGGTATGCAACCCAGATGGTAGCCACTGATATGGTAGTTGTGCTACAAGACAAAAACTCAACGTAGGAGGAGGACAATAGTAGAATGCTGACAGAATGTACTCTGCAAGGCTTGGGTGGTGTCATGTTGGACAGACCCGACCCTCAGCCAGCCCTGCCCAATGCTGGTCTAGATAGCGTACTCATAATACTGCGGTTGGCCTACAAAGGCGCTACTGGGGGCGCCTACGACCCGGCCCTCGTCTGGAAAGCAGCGATTTCTGATGTTTGAGGATGACTAGGTCTGTTAGCACTGTACGCCCAACGGCTGGGTTATATAGGTCTTACCTGAACTGCTGGTCGCTGATACGAGATATGGTCAGGAGGCGAGCTTTCTGCCTCGATGGTAAATGCCTCTGATGTACCCGAAGTTCTCCTCGCACCCGGGAGCTGCTTGAGCAAAGATTCAGGCTGTCATTCCGTCGTTCGCAGAGAGCCGCGTTCAGTGGCCACCGCGAGTAGCCCTAAAATCGAAGGCGTCTTCATCATAGTCATCCTCGTCCTCCTCGGGATCCACGCAAGCAGCACCGACCTGCTCTTCTTGCTCCAGAGCCTCTCGCTCCTGTTGGACCAGACCCTCAAGAGCTGTGCCCTCTGTCGGCATGCCTTGGCTCTCCATCATGGCGGCGAGGCGAGCTGCGCGACCCTCCTTCTTTCGCGGTACAGGTGCTGTCATGCGATCTTAGCACCATGGAGTCATACTCCGGTGGGGGGGCGGGGGCGGGGGGGCGGTTGGAGAGAGAAGAGAAGAGCGATGCCTACCTCTGCCATTTTCCTGGACGTAAAACTGCCGGAGTAGGTTGACGGCCTCATCTCGGCCCCAACCACCCTCGGCCTCAAACCCATCTTCCACGTTTCCGCCGTGTCCCATACTCATGTTGGAAATCGGGATGGGTGGCTCGGTGAAGGTAATGCTATTGACCGACTTGACCTCGCCGCCAATCGAACCCGAACCATCCTGAGATCCGTTGATGGAGGAGGCGCACGAGGCCGGCTTGTGTGGGAGGATGGGTCGGGGGGAAGGTTGGCGACAGGCCGGTGGATGGGAGTCGCGGGGGCTGTGGCGGCGTGGGCGGGGTCCGAGTTCATGTGGATACAAAAGACACCACCCGTCCCACCAAACTTGTCATTGACGGCTCCGAAATAAACCTTTCTGATCCCGTACTGGCGGAGCATGGAGGCGCACATGACGCAGGGCTCGACTGTGACATAGAGCGTGCAGTTCCTGATTATGCTGCGGTCGACGCGGGGGGCGGGATGGAGCTTCTGGCCGTAGGGGTAGATGTGGCCATCCGTGGGGTCGACGTCACCCCACTCCTGCTCGCTGTAGGTCCTCATCAGAGGAGGTTTCTCGGCCTGCTGGCTGCCGGATCGAACATTCTTGAAGGGCCTTCTCTTGGACTTTCTCGGGGGGGCTTTCTCGATGTCCGTCTCTGGGGTGAAGGAGAGGAGAGCAGTGAGGGCCATCAGCTCTGCATGACGGGTTCCGTTGCGGGTGATGTTGGTGGCATTCATGCCTCTGGCGACGACCCTTCCATCATGGACGAGAACGCACCCGACGGGTGTCTCATTAGTCTTCAGAGACAGGCGGGCCTAGAGAAAGTCGTGGTCAGCACGATCACTGTAGTGGTTGGAGAGTGGACATGAGAGCCGAGAAGGTGTATAGACCAGAGGCAAGCTGTTGTATAGCAATTTAGGGGCAGATGAGCGTAATTTGAGTTGCGAGGGTTGGGGACAAAAGAGTAGTACAAAAAAAAAAAAAAAGGCCGAGGCGAGGGCGAGCGGGTGATGCAGAGATTCCCACAGGTTTGAAACGCTGAAATAAGCAAGTGGAACGCGAATTTGGGGGGGGGGGGACAGGCGGGTAGCAGCGCGGAAAGCAAGTCGAAGCTGGACAGGTGGTGAATAGCCATGCATCGCGGTCGCGGGCGAGGGTGACATGAGGCAAGGCGACGCGCGCTATCGCAGGGCAATGAGAGGATTACAACATACCATATCCAGCGCCTGGTCCATGAAGTAATGGTTGAGGGCACGCTCGGCCGCCTCGACGGGATCCTCAGGCTCAGCGCTGTTGTCCTGGTACTCGAGGAAGGCGGTAGGCTCGCCCGGTGGCGGCAGAGTAAGCTGCTCCTGACGGTTCTCCTTGGCCTGCTCCTCGCCGAGAACGCGGAATCCGGGGCCAATTGTCTCGTATACGAGGTCACGGTGGTCACGGTGGTGGTGGTGGTGGATTGGCCTGGCGGCGGCAGCAGTCCCACGGGCAGGCACGTTCTCTTGCTTGGAATCTGCGTGGCCGTCGAACGGGCTCATGCATGACAGAGGGCCTTTGATGCCGGGTTGTCCAGTGCCCTTTGTCGCGGAGCCGTTGGGGCCGGTTGCCGCCAAGGGCAGCTGGTTCAGCGGGCGAGGCTGCATCCTCGTGGCACCTTGGGCGTCGCCGTCGTGGCCGTCGTGGTCGGTGTGGCTTTCGACGTCTGGGCTGCGGATGCCGGGGTCGCGTTCGGGAGCTGGTGCAGACGTGGCTGGCGGTGTCGAGGTGGATGTTGACGGGTCGAGGGTGGATGGACGAGCGTGTTGGCCGACGCTGGTTTGTTGTTGTTGTTGTGGTTGTTGTGGTGGTTGTTCTCGTTGTTGTCTGGGCTGGTGGCCAGATTGAGATGTGGGCCTCGAATCAGATCTGGCATTCGACCTGGCAGGAGAGACAATGGAAGCCAAAACGTGAAAGACGGGATGGAAGACAGCGACGACAAAGGCGACGAGGCTGTCCAGAAAACCCCAGCCCTTGCTGCCTGCACCGTCAGAGGCTGCAGGCCCCTCACCTGCCCCCATCTTCACCTGCTGCCGCCCTTCCAGGCTAGAAATATCCAGAGTGTGGTTCTGCCCCTTCTTCTTGGGAAGTCACACTTGGACCTGCCGCTTCCCTGCTGCCTTCAGCCCTAAGGGTGGGCAGGACAGCTTGCAGAAGGAAGGCCCTCGTTGTCGTCGCTGCTGCCTGTTTGATGTCCTCACCCGCCCAAGGCAACCCAGCTCTTTCGTTAGCCTTAGGAATATGACTGGCTGCACTGCTCAAGCCTGAAGCGGCTTTCCGCATGGGAGCCACTCAAGCCTCAACCCCCCCTCTGACTTCACAACAAGCTTCTCGGGCCCAGGAAAGGCTTTTGAGAAAATTCCATCGTGTTATAGTATAATGAGAAGGTGTTCGAGAGGGTGAAGATTAAGACCCCTGAGAGGAGAGGGGGGATGGCAGCTCTGTAAGCTGCAGCAGGTTGTGTTCAATGAGGTCGAGGGTGGTGGCAGCTCTTCTGCTCATGAGAATAATTGGACAAGAGGTTGAAAATTTGAGAGGGGTCGCCTCTAAACGAGGTGAGACGTAGCGCTAATTGCATAAAATTGCCGCCCCTCCCCCTCTAAGCAGGGCCTACACGAGACCCTTGCACAAAGAACCTTATCCTCGGCAGCAGACATTTGCTTGCCTGCATCCCCTCCCTCCCTCCCGTGTATCTGAGAAGACCTGGGCCATGCGCAGCTCTCCAGCGTCCGGAGAGTTCTCCAGACCAAGAGTGCCGTCACACAGTGGACGCCAGGGCAGGGCCCATCTCCCTCGAGAGCCACCGCGGATCGCCGAACAGTCTTGCTGCCTGCATGTGGGGTGTGACCTTGGCGGCGTGCGCAGTGAGCGAGCCCCTGCGCCGAGCGCCGTAACACTGCACAAAAGCATGCTACATGCGGTGATTATTTCGTTTGGGTATGTTGTCTTGAGATTGCTGACGCAGATTGTCCGTACTCTCTCCTACTCAAGAATGGAGACTATTCGTGAGCAACAGAAGCTATCTCTCTACGGAGACCTCGCTGCATCCGAACGAAGATCCAGTCATCCTTGTATGTCACAGAGGAGCACTCCATTGTCCGCTTCCCAAGACGGGGGCAGGGGGGTAACAGTCAAGCATGGTGCTGAAGCGCTAGCGGGCACATGCGCTGAAGCCTCTCCAGATATGCTGGAGAAGATGGTCTTTGACTGCGAGTCGGCTGTTGATGAATGATGCTTGGCTTGGACTAAACCACTGACATTATAGTACAGCACATCTGGCTGAGCGCCTAGACATGCAAGACAGATGTCATGTTTCGAGCAAGTGGCCCGTCTTCTACCACGCAGCGGGAGCACAGACGGCGCCTCAGCCGGCCTGCTAGCGCCCCACAGCCCTGGCCAGACGTGCTATCATTACAGGCAGTAGCACTGATGCATCACATCGCGGCGGAAGCTAGAGTACGGTCTTTCCTAAAGAAGGCGCTGCGGTCATACACACGATGACATCATGAGTGAGCCTCCCTTGTAGAGACCTCCTCTAGAGGTGCCTGCTGGGGACCGCGGGGGTGTTGTTTAAGAAGGGGACTGCGTCCTCTTTGCAGCCACGACAGTCAAGTCATTCATCCATCTTTCTTCTCCACCTCTCATCTATACCTACCAAACCACACCTCAATTCCTCGCCCAACATGAACGAGCAAGGCAACCAGCGCGACGCCTCCGAGCCCCAGGACCAGGAGAACCAGGCCGAGCGATACGAGGAGGGCAAGGAACACTCCCACAAGGAAAATGACCCCAGTAAGTCCCCGTCTACGCACCGGCTGCCTTTCGCAGGCAGGTGTGGTCGCAGCAGCTTTGTTGTGCACGCAGGCTCACACAGGTGCACGAAAAAGAGGACGAGCGCAGCATAGCCAACCGCCTCGCGGCCGCCCACGACCAGAACGACCCGAACGAGGGCAGCGGCAAGAAGAAGACGGCCGAGCAGATCGCCGGCGAGCATGACCCCACGGCCCCGGCCAGGATGCACGGCAACGAGCCGTCCAGGGGCGCCAAGATCGACAAGGCGATCGAGGACGAGGAGGCCGAGCTGCTGAGGCGGAAGGATGAGAGCCAGGCCGCCAAGAAGAAGAACCACTAGTCCGTGCGGTGCAGTACAGACATGGCAGGCACCAGGTATCATAATATAAGACGGCTTTGCCTTGGAATAAGCCCTGGCTACTATTGTTTTCCATACAACGACAGATGCGTGGATGATGTCAGCCCCTGTGACCTACACTCTGGCACTCGGAAAACCAGAAGACAGAACATCGTGCCACTGGAACCTCTTGGACCTCTCTGCCTCCGCAGTTTCAAATCTCTCCTGGTGAACCACCTAGCGTCATGAGCAGAAGGACAAACCTGCCCCCCCCCCCTTTTCATGATCGATATCGAGCAGTCGAAGCTCGGCGTCACCCGCCCGTGCTGAAAAAGACTGGTGGCCAGCTGCATGCCAGCCAGCAGCATGAATTTGTGGGTGCGTTTCGGTTCGCTGTCCCCCTCGCTGCCACGACCGCCTTATCGAAGCTCGCCCTCTGAAGCACGTGCCCACGGGTCCAGACACGACTCTATCCCCGGTGTGCTGCCACACATAAGGTATCCGGCAGTGTTGCCGACATATTGGTCTGGATGGCACGGTCCCTCTTAGCAGATGCTCCAATCCCCGCAACACCTCGGCTCGCACACGTAAGGAAAAAGGGCAGAAAAGAAAATAAAATTCATGATCAGCACGGCGCTGTACTTACCTAGATCGATGCTCGCAAGGTTCCAGCGCCCACTCGAGCCCTGACAGTAGCAGGTCAGAACCGGTCCGTCCCACGCGTCGCCCCTCATCGCGCAACTCTCGATATCGCAGCTACTGATGATATCGCGGTAGTACAGGTCTCGGTCTCGGTCGAAGGGCTCGAGTTCCCCGTCGTTCTGGACACCATCCGAGACACCATCAGCTCGATGCAACAACCCAGGAGGTATAGCGTTTATGAGAGGGGAGAAAATGAAACGGACATTCTTGAAGCACTCTGCCAGGCTCAACCGTGTACATCTTCCCGGCCACTCAGTCCCGTCGGGCGCTTGGCCGCCGTGGCACCATGCCTCGATGAAGAGCTCGCCGGTCCCGTCCGAGACGCCATTCCCGAGATAGTAATCTTGAGGGCACAAGCAGGATGAGAGTCAGTGTGTGCTTGTCCGTCTTCCCGTTCCTCCCGCCCAGGGCCTCTCCCGGAAGCAGGAGAAAGACGAGGCGGGAAGGGGTAGGGTGGAATCAAGAAGGTGCGGGACTCACTTGCGCAGGTATATGAGAAGCCGCCCAGGGCCAGGACTGTCGACACGCAGAGAAGTAGGGGCGCGAATATTAAAGCGGCAGATCTCGGAGAGAACAACATCGTCCTGAGGTGGGAAAAAAGAGATGTTGAGAGACTACCAAGTGACGGACGAGGTAATAAGGTGGTACAGCGCCGTTTGAACGCCGGCTCGCGATATAATTATACGTCTACCCTGTGCCCTTCCTCCTTCCTCCTCTGATGACAGCGTATAGCACACCGCTCTGTCTCCCCTCGAGTCACACGATGTAGTGCCTCTGAGCACAAGGTACTTGTGATGTATTATGGTCGCACCGTGGATCTCTGCTGCCCAGCTCCGGGAGAGCACAGCCCTCACTCGCCCCACAAGGGGGTTGGGAATGAGAACGTCTCCTGGGCTGCTGCCGGGCGAGAACAGAGGAAGAAGAAAAGAGGTATAGAAAACCACCTCCTCTGTGATGGATCAGACTAGCTCAGAGCGATGGGCGAGACACTCAGTTCTCCATCAGAGCAAGGACAGCACCAAACATGTTGACGAATTTGATCTGGCGGAGGGTTACCAAGATCCGAGACATGCCGTTCAAGAGTGGCGCGTAGACGCGAGAGAGAGAGCGAGAGAGTATGCTTAAGTTAATTACCTAGGCGCGGGGAAAACGATGGCTCTTGAGTCGTGACACACGGAAACACTAGACAAGAAAACAAGAGATGGGGCACTAATCGAAAAAGTGAGGAAGGTACTGTAATGACGACGGAGGGGAGTGGGGAACTGACCCTAATGGGAATCCACACGATACTACCTGCCCTGCCTCCTGCTCCTTCCCCCCACCGTTGCGGTGCCCTCTCTCCTAAAAGCCAAGAACAATAATGCTAGACTGCCAAGACCTCGGCTGCAACATTGCACAGTTGTATCGTCGGGCTTGGCTCAGTGATGCACCATCACGCCTTTTCTCGAGGAAATGAATATAATCAAGGGAGAGAGAGGAGGGCAAGGAGGGGACAAACATCTCTTCCTCGCATCTGTCAGGTAACGCCCGGAGTGCTCTGGCTGTTGCGAAAAGATTAGGCTGAAAGCCGAACAAAAGAGAAGTATTCTTGGGGTGAAGGCCTCAAAACGGATCTTCAGGCCATCTTGCAAGGTCAACAAGATGTGACTGCTAGACACTACCACTCAAGGGCCAAGGAACATAGATTGGATCTGTCTCGCAAGTATCCGGTACAAATATATTATTGCTTAAGCCTCATCACCGAGCCTTTGCACTCATCCTCTGCGTCCCAAGGTTTTTTCCACAGCAAATCTTCTTCCCATCCCCCCCCCCCCAAAAAAAAAAAAGAGAGAATGAAAGAAAGAAAGGTATTGATCCGTCCCATCCAGAAACGCCGCAACAAAGAAGCGAACCGTCTGACGCGTAGTTGGAAGCTTGCACACAAGACGGTATGTCAAGCTTCACAAATGCACCCACAGTTCAACCTGACACACCTCCAGCAAGATGCTCACGACAAGACTGAGGTAGCCCCCAACGATCAGTGACGCCACCATATATGTTGCTCCAGCAACACATCCGACCCCTACTGAGACCACGATGGCAAACAGCCCACTCTCCTTCCAGTATCTCTGGCCCCGCAGTGCAAAGATCATGCCCACCAGGGTGTAAACCCACACGGCTACAGCAAAGGAGCTGAGGCCCGGGCAGGAGCGTAGACCGGAAAGCAGCTCGCCGTTGCTTGCACCAACCCGTGAACCCGAACAGCCTTCATAAAACAACAAACTTGTCAGTAGAGTATCGAGATCTGCGGCCAAAGGTCGGCTCACCTGTCTGCCTCGCCCCAAAGGCACACATGAGGGCGGTTGCGAGACCGCCCGCGGCTAGGGAGCGCCGAGGATGCCAGCCTGCTCATCGGAGCTGCTCGACGTGGATGCGTCGGGACCAAACCCTGCCGCTGCTTTTCCGAGACTGGTCTCTCGCTGCCTACCCTCGAGCACGAGCCTGGTATGGAGGACATCATCTCAGATGCCTGCTCAGCACCATGCCGAAGATGGTCTCCACTAGGCTGAATGCTCCCCGAAGGACGGCCCTGGAGAGTAAGTCTTGTACTGTGTTGGCCGGGAGGCCTGGGCAGCTCCCAGAACATATATCTAGAGCTTCCGGACTCTGAATCTCCAAGGGCTGTGACGAATGATGGTCTGTTTTGGCTGCTGATCCCGAACAGCGCCAGTCGCGGGCGAGACTCTTGGAACGTCCGTCCCTTTTCATAATCCGAATCCTGGCTTCCAGACATTGTGTCGGAGCACCACACGACGCTCTCGATATTCAAAAGCTGATCGTCGCTTGGCAGGCAAGCTTCACAGAGCTTCAAGGCCTCGCTCAGCTCCCTGCTGATGGAATCGGCCAGCCCAGGCATTTCTCCAGACCAGACGTGATGGAATGTTTCAAAAGGCCCCAAATGGCAGACGACTTCTTCTTTATCTCCGGGTGGCCCCTGTCCTCTCCTCGTGAACATGCAAAGGTATCGCAATCTTAGGCCGCATCTGCTGAAGCTCGGACTGCGGTCGGAATCTCGCCTCGGAGCTGAGTCTTGGGATGATGAAGACGGTTGCGGACAGATTCGTCGGTGGCCGCCCCCGGAGCTGTCGAGAACTGTTCCATTTCTGCGTCTCAGCTGCTCCTCAATCTCGGCCAGGATCCTGCGACAATCTTCGAGGTGGGTTGACAGTGGGTTCGCATTTGGAGGACATCTGGGATCCGAAAATCTTGTCAGAGACTCAGCAGTCCAATGATCCAGGTCGGGCCCTTACGAGGAGGTTTGTGGTTCTGAATGCCCCAACCTATCAATGTACGAGTCTGTCTCCAGCAAGCGCCATCGATCATTGCACTCTCTTAGGTAAGAAAGGTCGACGAGAACGGCTCCGGAGGTGCAATATCGGATAGCTCTGGCTAGTTGGCTTGCGCATGACACGATGTCGAGGACGTTGGAGATGCACGAGATTGCGTGTACCGATTCCATTTGGACTTCAGCAGACTCTCGGACCAGGGAGGTATTAACGTCCACTGATGAAATGATTTCGACTCGACTGGTTTGATCAGTGTTTTTGTCAATCGATCGTCTAGGCTCATCCGGATGATACCAGTATTTGATGACTAGAGGCAAATGCCATGTCTGAAGGGGAGGCCGCCAGATACAAAACGCAAGATCGCGGGACTCGGGAGCAATACAAGAAGTAAGCGTCGCTTCGCTTATATGGTGCCAGCCACATCGCATGTCAGTGGTCAGCATTCGAAATGCCACGTCATTGCAGCCCGACACTCATGCAAAGTATCCTGTTTGGAGTTAGAGGGGCGGTGCTGGCAGTTGGCGGCCTCTTGTTGAATTACAGGTGCGCTGATGCTAGGAGCTCGGCTGAGCGCTGGGTGACTTGGGACACTCGGAGATCGGACTCTGGCCAACCTCAAGTTGAAGGGTCAGTTCTCGACTGGGCCCTCTTGCACACTGCCCCTTGGTGCGTAACTCTGCTCTGCTGCCCCCTCCAATTACTTGCTACCCATTCCTCACCTCTCTCCGCCTATTCCATCCCAAAAGAGGTTTCGAGAACCTCAACTGTTCTTGTTCTCTGGCGCCGTGCAACAGCGACAACGATCGAAACAATTCTCGACTACTGTCATCTTCGCGAGTGATCCCAACGGGCTTCCCTGGCCACCTGTCTTACATCACAAGTCCTCATGGCCGCACCCATTCCACCTGCCGACCTGACCACCTCGACTTGAGCCTCTCTACGGTGCGCCTTCGCGCGCCTGCGGCATCATGAGTCACAATAGCTTCAATGCTTTTCAGATCGAGAGCGGAGCTCATGCCGTGAGCCGTCGCCTAAGCAGTTTCGCCTCGATCTGGGCGAACCCGTTCCTCGACGTCTGGGCGAAAGATCATGAGCGCTCGCAGACATGGGATGGTGAACGACCATCCATTAATGTGCCCAACGGCGAAGAGGTCGATTTCTCCTCACACGGGAAGCTCTCCACAGAGACGCAGCCCAGTTCACACCGCCGCGAAGCAGACTGCGGAGCTGAGAAAATTTTCTCTGTTTCCAGCCCCGGACCACGCAGCAAGCTCTTGAATTCTAAGACAGCCTCGGCCGGCAAGACACTGGGCGGGACTGGAAGTATAGAGCGGGAGGCACGGGGAAAATCGATTCAGAATTGAGCATTGCTGGCCGCGAGGCGGACATCTCGGCCGACTTTAGCGACCAGGCTTTCGTGTGCCTGAACTCGAGGAGAGATGCCCGCACGTTCAGAAACATCCGCGCAGGCAAGCTTCGCGGCCTCGATTCCACTGGCGGCACCGACTTTCATGGGCCAAATATCACATGCGTTGTTGAGGGGCGGTTGGATGAGGGTCCCGCGGCCGATGATGTCTTCCCGTCGAATGGGAGAGACAGCAGTGGTGGGACAACGAATTCGGACACTGATGACGCCCAGAGGCCAAGGTTGTCCAGGGAATCAACGATCCCAAATAGCGGACAGGACAACGAGAAGACACTACATGGCGAGCGTCTCTTTGTCAAGCATGTGAGGCCCAAGGAGCCCTTCACAGTTGCGCAACAGCTTCAGGACGTTTTGCTGGGGTCTTGGATTACCAACCTGCTGCTTGCGATTGATATTGGATTGGTTCTGTATGAGTTATCCAGCATGAGGTGGCACGTACCATCCATCAACGAACTCGTCGACATCTGCCTGGCAGCAACACTAAGTGCTGCAACTGAGTACATCTTCGGTGCTTTAATTGGGTAAGTTTATTGCGACAGCAGTCCTCTTGAGCATTGCCTGAGCTGATCGACGCAGTAATGTCAGCGGAGTCATCGTGGCGGTTGTCGCCCTATCTCAACTTGAAATCGTCGTTGTTCAGACTTCACTGACTGGCAGCATCCTATCCAATTTGTTGCTTTTCTCCGGTATATATTTCTTGCATACCAGAATACGGAAGTGTCACGAACGTTACAGCTCCAGCTCTTCCATCGCGCTGCCAGAAACTGGTTGTTCAGTCATGGCAATGGCTGGAACGGCCCTCACTGCTCTTCGCGCGGACAAGTCCATCGTCGTCGAACCGTACCGCGTTGCTTCTGTTATTATACTGGTCGTCTGCATGGCCTACCTCCACTTCAAGTTGGAGACCCGCGCCGCGATGGTCACCTCCTGGAAAAACCAGAAGCCTGAGCTCCAGTAAGGTCGTCGCCTTCCATGTTCTCCTCCCGTGGCTAACCCGCTATAGCGCTCCGGAGCTCAAGAGGGTGCTGGCCCACAAGACACGTCTTTTTGGCAACCGTCGCGTCGGTACCGGTGCGGCAAGGCCATTGGCATTCCTCGCCCTCGCCTCCCTCATCCAGTCAGCAGCGGGGGCAGCTGACTTCGCACAACCTGTTGTCGTGGTTCCTGGCTGCATCTCGTTCCCGCTCCTGGCTTTCTCATACCTTGTGCGAGACCAGAACGCAGGAGGCGAATGGTTTCAGATAGGGTGAGTTGGGTGTCCGAATAACCACCTCGGGAGGCTAGGAGACAAGAATTAACTTTCTCTGGTGCTGCAATTAGTATCTGCGTCGGTACTGCCTTGGTCACATCCATCTACGTCTTTGCCATTATTGCTCATGTCTTGAGAGACTTCAATGCCAGGCAGTCTTTGGGGAGAACCGTGCCTCCCCTCATCGGTATTCTCTTCTTCATCCTCCGCATGACCGCGACGTTCTCAGAGGATACCCGCTCGGGGGATGCCGTGCAAGTCGTGAACCACGTCAGCATCTCGGTCGTCATCGCGTTCACCTTCTTCGTGCTAGGAGGCATCGACAGGTTGGTCGGCACAGCCGCTCCGGACTCAGCACCAGAAGGTGCGTCCGAAGACCTGGAAGGACAGGCCGCACCTTATGCCTCGGGCATCGAAACTTTTTCGCCGACCATGAGGTCTGACACTGGACACGCCACCCAGCAGCCAGACCCGCAGCCGCACAGTAGTACTGCAGCGATGACTCGAGGGCTAGGACGTGGCCGGGGCAAAGGCCGGGGCAAAGGCCGGGGCCGGGGTAGAGACAGCCAGGGTAAAACCCAGAGCCCGATAGAGCCACAGTCGGCTTCGGTCACCACCATGAGCCCGGGATCATCATCCGGCAGCAACGAGCGAGGAGAGGTGGAGCTGATGTCAAACATCGCGGGGCAGTTGGTGAGTCAGGACAGCTGATCTGGGCACGAAGAGCCTCAATCACCCTGAAGAGATAAGATTACCCTCTTGATTGATATGTCTATCATGTTTGCATAGGAGAAGGAATATCCGGGAATTCGAGGGCTTGATTGTAGAGATAGGCGGAGCCTCGCGGCGCCACGTGTATCACATGCTCGAGCGCGACGAGTTCATGATGATCCAAAAAAACCTCTTGGAGGGTGTACATTTTACCTATTCTGTTCTACAAAGACGTGACATGATGCGGTGCCAGTTTGTTGAGCTGTCGATGCCAGAGTCGCATTGCTGCAGAGCCGATGCGTCGTGGGGGAGCAGAAGACAGCCTTCACAGCCGACGTCACCCAGGTGCTTGCCGCGTGACGCTACAGAGAGTCATGTTCGCATGGGTCAGCAGGATATCCGGCCTCTTTGGTCTCGCTTACTAATACTTGAGTTCGATCTTTACGAACCAACCATCCTTCTTATTTGCGGACAGGCCCGAACGGTCAACGCCGATCCTAGCATAATTCCAGCGTAGCAGGGAACAGAACTCTTGGTTGATTTGCTTATTAATTAACTCTTCTGCTATTGAACTTTCTGTGTATATTCATCCACTCTCTACCGGGAGAGAAAAATACCTTGTCCAGGTCGAAAGCCAGTTTGTCCGCGTTCCAGTACGTCTCCCGCTCAGAACTAGACCATACATAGCCTATTTGGCCATGTTTCGTCGAACCAGACATCTCCATCATTCTTAGACATGGAGCGGGCAGTAGCATATGTATCCTGACTGCTATAATATGAGCCGCCAGTACCGAAACTGTACTTGTTGGCAATAACCAGATCCAATACACTTGAAGCTTTAGGATTTTTGCACCGCTGGCTCTGAGACCATATTGGCAGACGCGATATTATATCCAACTTCTTGTTCATTAACCGTACCGCGTTCCAGATGAGCGATCTGGTTTATACTCTTCTTGTACTGCAACTTGCTAAACTTATATATAACAGGAGCTAAGATTCCTGCTTGCACTCATAGCTACGGCCGGGGTAGGAGGCCATAACAAGCATCAACCACCGACACCCCACACCCAAGCTCTTCACAGCCCCACACGCAGACCGAAACCCACACATCCACCCCACTATACCTCCAGTTTTATGTGCATTATCATGAAAACTTTTCCGACTGGATTTCAACAAATAATCAGCTGGTCCCGTAGCTCAGCTGGTTAGAGCGTCGTACTAATATTTCCTGTGAAACGTGGGAAGTTTAAGTGATGCGAAGGTCGCGAGTTCGATCCTCTCCGGGACCACTTCTCTTTTTTGTCTCCGTTCTCCCTTCTTCTTCTTCTCCCTCCTCCCCTTTTCCATTCCTTTTTTTTTCTTTCCTTTCCTTCTCTTCTCTCTCTTACATCTAGCAGTACGATATCAAATATAGATTCTAGGAAATTGGTTTTTTTCTATTTCTTGTTTCTTGTTTTTCAACATCATGATGGAGCGAGGGCAGAGACGAGGAAACTGGAAACTGGAAATAGAGAGTTCTCTGTCAAGATGCCTACTAAGTACCCTGCAGGGGTTTTTGATGTACCTTCTCTCATCAAAAGTCCACTTCAAAGTATTTCCTTCCGTATCGTTGGGTAGCTCGCACTTTTCTTTTTCTTGTCTCTGTCTCGGTCGGTCGCGTGTGCGCTCTTGATCTCTTTCCCCCACCTTTTTCTCTCACTTCTCTCGTTCTTTCTCTCTCCTACCGTTATCAGTATATGCTGCTAGGAAACAGGAAATCTCCAAAAAAAAAAAAATGATATAAATGACGGGAGATAAGAAACTAGAGACGAGATATAAAGCTATTGTAGCCGCTCGACCCCTACTCTTTGAAATGTCTGTCTGAAAATGGACCACGCAAATACCTCTCGACCATTCACTCCTAGGAAAAACCTCGATCTATTCCTAGCCCACACAGACAACTTATCCAAATAGCGATTTGACTCTCTCTCGCTGGCACGTTCGAAAGTCCCACCCAGAACCATGAGTTCCCCGCTGGCCCGACGACTCGGGATTTCCTTTGTAATAGCCCTCTCGAGTCTATCAAAGACAATCCACATTCATGATCGCAGTCGTACATCACAAGGTTTCGCAACTTCTGGGCCTTGATGTATCGGCGGCCTTAACCTGGTCTGATTCGGCTTCTGTCAGGTTTATGTCTGCGAACATGGACAATAGGGCGAAACAGGTCAGGCGTGACAACGGGGCCGCTGCTAGCCACTACAACCAAGCAGCCCCTATTCGCGCATGGCCCTGACGCGCGGGCCATCTGCTCAATTCTGGGAACACCAAATACTCAATCTTCGTCGGATCGTCGGAGCTGATGCGGATGAGTATGTGGCTCTGGCTAGTCGTGATGTAGGCGTACCGCAGCTTGTATTTAGGAGCGTGCTGTAGATCTGTGTGGAAAAATGAAATTATCCTGGATAACATTTTGGTCACTGAGTGACCCAAGGTAAACCAGACTGAAGAACCAATCTACAGCCTGAGTGTTCATTCCCACAATCATTAATTTGTGTATTCGACGCTGACACTTAAACAGCCTCTCTGTTAGTGAAGGGGCACGCGTGTTGTTACTCGGTGTGTTTACTACTGCAGTGCTTATTACACTTACATCTATATTGTTTTGTTTAGTAAATACGTTTTTTAATTGAAGAAGATCAAGTATGATTGTATTTGTAAAGTCACTTTACTATAAATTAGTATCCAAACAATATTTGAGTTATTCGCTTATAGCATTGTTACGGACCAGACTAGACCCATGGAAAACTATATATACGATGCTCCCACGAATCTTGGGATGTGGCTTTTCTGTTCTTGTTTTTCTACCAGACGCTTCTCAACACTCAACTCTTCAGGCTCACTTATCTTGAGGCTCACCTATCTTGTGGCTTACCTATTGAAGCTCGCCTTTTCTGTCGGTGCTATCTTCCACTTATCAACTTTGAGGCCTTGTTGTCGCATTTTCACATTTTCACATATTCACAGGCCTCGCTATCAGTACATAATGCCACCTATCCCAGTTGCCGGAAGACAGCTTGCGGTTGTTCCTAACCACAACCGCAACACCCGAATCTACAACCAGCGAGCCCTTCTGCTACCAATCCGGCACGAGCCTGAACACCACAACGAGACCCAAGACGAGCCTGACCACGAGCCCCAGTACTCGCTCCAGGACAGAATGGCGATGATGCAGTTTGTCCTTGCGGTCATGGCCCGCATCTGGCCCGCTATCCAACCTTTCACTCCTCCCCAGGCTGTCGCGCCTCTGCCTACAAGCCCGAGCCATTCATCCATCCGCATTGGTAATTGCAACCTCACCGAGATCAACGTGCACAAGGACGCATCGTTTAATCATGCCAAAATCATCGGCTCTGTGATGGCTACTTCGGAGCGCGCTGCCAAAATGAGCATTCAAACTGAATCATCAGCCATCACCATCGTCCTCATATTCAGTGCTACCATCACGGTCCTCGCTATCTCCTTCTTGATGGCCCTGTACTGGGCCACGTCGCCTGAGAATGCTGAGCGTATCAAAGCTCTCGCTGAGCTTGTCAAAGCTCTCGCCGAGCTATGGAAGTCCAACTGATGACCGAGATCTTATCTCAGTTACCGTATGTGAACTACCCCCCTATCCCACCAAGCAAAGACAGCATATCTTCTCTCATATTTTACTAATACATAAATCTCCAGCCAGAATGCCGACCACTGAAGAGCAGAGCGCGCGCCTTTCAGTTCATTTCTATCCTCACCCCGCCTCCCCTCCCCTCCCACCCGTTTCTCTCCACACCAGTCAACAACATACACATCTCTGGAGACAAGAAAAACAGAGAGTAGGGACACTTGGAAAGGGATAATGACCGGGTTGAGGAGCCCTGGCTCATAGATGTGAAAGTTGCCTTCAGGCCACGCTAGGCAAACAAGACAAGGGTCCTTTCAATAGGTTTCGGGTATTCCGGCCCTTTGTCGTACAGAAACAAGTGTGTCAGTATTTCTGGAGTGGGAGGCGAAGAGGGGAAGGGAGGGAGAAGTTACAGCAGAGTGTCGGTGCATATGTTCTCAGGCTGTCAGAGAGATCATTTCCTTTGTCGGACATGGCATTGTTTTTGGGAGGAAGGCGTTGTCTCTTGTAGTTCTTGTTGCTTGACACTTTGTCATTATCGTTGCTTGGCAAATGCTACTTGTGAGAAACTTCATAATTTAGGGGTTAATCAACAATGCACATAAGCAACACATGTGCTAAATGAACAGTTCCGGGTCTTCTATTTCTAGCTTGATATCCTCATTTCGTCTTTCCCGTTAATTTACCATTCGTTTCAGACTCTCCTAATCCTTCTTCCCTTGCTGCTTCTTCTAATAATCTATGCGAAGGTCGCGAGTTTGATACTCCGGAACCACTTTTGGTTTCTGCGCCCCCCTCCCCCGGGGGGGCCAAGAGCTTCTGTCTTCTTACTCCCTTATAGGCCAACTGCCCTTCTCTCTCCCACTTCTTTTTTTTTTTCTTCTTTCGTTTCTTTTCCTCTCTTATGTACCGAAACGAAATTATCCATTATACCATATCTAATATGCAGATTTCACTCATATTGCGATCCAACTGGCCGAGGACAGGCCAATGTGGTCTCTTTCTCTTCTTGTCGAATCGATCCGTGGGCGACGGTGGCAGCGGGGCCGGATACGGGACGAGGTCAAGCAGCCACGCCTCGACGAGGAGGTTGCCATGGTCCACGAGGCTGGTGTGGTACATGGAGATGCAGAAGTACGCAATGTACTCGTCCGCGGCGTCTCTAAAGAGGGGCCGCACCTCAGCATCCATGTGCAGCTGATCGACTTCGAGCACAGCTGGACCATTACGCCATTCGAGCTTCCGAGGGTCGCCCTAGAAACTCATTTGGGCAACATTTTCGCTACTACTATTGAAATGCACAACATAACTGTACTGTAGGACAAGAGAAGGCTGGCGCAAGTAAAAAATCCTCTTGGCCATACTATCCTCTGTTTTGGCCAATTTTCGAAAAAGGAAGCCAGCGTAGATTACCCTTGGTGACTGGTATGTTATCGGAGTTAAATGATATATTACATAATCCATACGCGGCAGTAGCTGCTACCCCCTTGGATGGTGCCTTGCCTCCTAAACATCAACCAAACGCACCACATCCACCACCACCTCTCCGTCCACCAATGCTGTTATTACCACCCCCTCCGCTGCTGCCGCCATGGCAGGCATACAGAAGCAACAACTTATTAAAGATCATCCCATCGGCGAGGGTCTCGATGACTTTCACACTTCGTTCAACTCGATCTGCGACAAGGCAGGCATCTCCTGCTCTCTGGACGCGCTGGAGGATCTAAAGCAAGAAGGTAAGGCAGACCAGTCATTGCCTGAATGCCTCTTCTGATGAGCAGACAGACATGCAAAATCTCACATCGGCCCTTCTCTTCAAACTCTGGTCGCTGCCCGCTGCCTGTAGTTTACCTTCCGAGTCAGGCCACAGCAGCCTCCGAACCGATTTACTCCGACTGATGAACTCGGTGGCCAATTCCGATGCTTTCGACCTCGACTGCATGAAGCCCCTCCTACGCTCCGTCCTCGAGCTTGATACCGATGAGCTTATCTGGGACCACATCTACCGCCTGACCGCCGATATCTCGCCGCCGCAGCATGTCCCCCGCCCCCCGCCGCAGCCTACCCCGCCGCCGCAGCCGGTCGCAACCCTCTCCGAGCAGACCCCGTGGGTCTACTCCACGAGCGGCATTATGAACTCGTCCGAGAGGCGCGAAGAGGCGGACAGGATCCTTAAGCAGGAACTTGGCCCCCTCTATGTCGATATTCCTTGCTTCCACAAGACATACCTCGGACGGGTAGCCGGCCTGGAAGCAGGGGCCAAGGCCGTCTTCGAGAGGTGCGTGGGCGGCAGCAGCCCGCTCTTTGGCCCCCAGGGGTGGCGGGACTGGCCAGCGGTCACATCGGAGAAGAACGTGGTGGACTGGTTCCACGGCCTGTTCCCCCAGCTGGAAGCATTCGCAAGAGACTGGGCCGCCACCTGTACGACACCTGCGCCGACGCCTCAACGAAAGCTGCTGGTACAGCCCAGCACGCCGCTCCCGGACTCTGTGGGAAGGCGTAGCATGGATATCGGCTTTGTGAAGGACGACCCTGCTACGATAGCAGCAGGTGGTTCCAGATATCGATGGTCGGATATCCTTGTGCCTGGCGAGCTGAAGATGGATATATCTGATGATATACCCTCGGCTGCATGGATAAGCATTGCAAGATATGCAAGAGAGGTGCTCTCTGGCTGCAGCACCCGCCGCTTTGTCCTGGCCTTCACCATCTGTGGGCCGCTCATGAGGCTGTGGGAGTTTGACCGGCTCGGGGGCATTGCCTCCGAACAGTTTGACATCAACAGGGACGGGCTGAAGTTTGTGTCCACAATGCTCGGCTTCCTGTGGATGAGCGAGGAGGAGCTCGGCTTCGACCCGACCTTCGGGATGACACCCGGCGGTCAACAGTTCATAGAGATTAGCCGGGACGGCGTGAACGAGCGTCTCGTGATCGACGGGGTAATGATGCACCAGCGCTGCATAGCTGGTCGAGCAACAACCTGCTGGAGGGCTCATCCCGAAGAGGACCCCCGGACAATACTTGTTGTCAAAGATTCGTGGCAGTTCCCGGAGCGGGATATGGAAGGCGATCTGCTCCGCAAGGCGACCGAGAAGAAGGTTGTCAATATGGCCCGGTATTATCATCACGAGATTGTCCAGGTAGGCGGTACCGATGATAATATCCGGAGCAACGTGCGCAAGGGACTGGATATCACCAAGGCCTCCAACTATAAGCTGGACTGGACAGACGTTACCTTGCGTGCAAGAGCAAGAAGTACCTTGCGGAGAGACCGAAGCAGCAGTATCGCTGGCATCAGGGCGCAGGCGCTATCCAGCCAGACTGCCGCCCCCCTCTGCCCCCCTCTGCCGCCGCCAATACGGCAGCCCGCAGGCGGACAGCCGTCCACTCAGGCCAGCATGTTTCTGCCACCGTTCAGCCCGCCGTTCAGCCCGCCGTCCAGCCAGCCCAGCATATCTCGATCACCAAGCAGACAGCCATCCGGCCAAGCTGGCGCCCTCCTGCCGTCCACCAGACAGCCGTCTGCCCGCCGGCCCTCCAGTCTGGCCGGCACACCTCTAACGCCGACCAAACGGCCCTCCAGCCATACCGACGCGCCTCTGCCGCCTAGCAAACGACCTCGCCCTTCGCAGACTCCCAACGAGGCCGGCACCACCCTGCCGGACCGAGAACACAGGCGCACCATCGTGCGTGATTATGGACTGCCGATCTACAAAGCAAGCTCTCGGGCGAGCCTGCTCACTGCGCTGGAGGGCTGTATTGCAGGACATGAGTCTCTATACCGAGCAGGATTCTTGCACAGAGATATTTCGATCAACAATCTTATCATCAACGAAGATCCTGATAACCCGTCCTGGCAGTCATGCCTGATCGATCTGGATCTTGCTGTTGAGATACAGCGAGATGGTGTATCGGGCGCAAAGAGTATGACCGGAACTAGGGCTTTCATAGCTATAGGAGCACTCATGGGCGAGCTGCATTCTTTTATGCACGATATCGAATCCTTCTTCTGGGTTCTTTTCTGGATCTGCATTCACTACGAGGGGCCGGGCAAGGGGAGAATTGTTCCCGACTTTGACAAGTGGAACTTTGTCAATGCAGTCGAGCTAGCGAAGCTCAAAGTGGGCACAATTTCTGACGACGAAATTTTCCGCCAGACTGTAACGGAACATTTCACCAAATATTACGAGCCCCTGATCCCTTGCATTAACGAGCTACGGAGGATAGTGTTCCCAGGGGGTGGGAGGTGGAAAAGGGAGGATGAAGGGTTGTACTCGTCAATAAAGAGGGTCCTTGATGAGGCTGCAAAGGAGTTACAATAATAGCATTGTATCAAGATACACCCATCTCCTGCTTATTCTCTTCCCTCGAACCTTTTGTTTCTTAGGACTGCTCCCTGGTGCGAGAGCTCTTACCAAAAGAGCCCCTTATCCAAGCACCTATTGTCACGAGCTGGGTTCTCTTCCTCGCCATCCTGTACCCGGCGATGAAGCAGCATGGTGGGCGGCGCGTCATAGGGTAGAGGGCACGGCTGGGTGCGGCTCAAGCTCGGCAGATGTGCGCCCCCCTAGAGGAGGAGAAGACCGAGCCTGAGGGCCGTGTGTCGGTAGGGCTGAAGACTGAAGCAATTGGGGGTGGGGGAAGCTCCCGTAGCGAGGACTGTCCACTGAAGGACAAGGCTAAGGCATTCGAGAGTCAAGAAGATCCGTGATTTCATCTTAGGAGCGCGTTCTTCATGTATTTATCTCATGTCGTCGAGGGCTTCCTGCGCCATATCCCCTGCCGTGACAAGCGTGTATTCAGGCCTCTCGTCTGCGCACCAGGATGGCCGTGAGGGCAGAAGATGGTCTCCCGGCGGGCGGATAGAGACCCTGCGACCTGTGTAAGGTGTCGCTAGAGAGCGCCATATTTTCTTGAACCAGCCACCCATTCTGGCCGGACCGCCGTCCTTCTCCAGATGGTATCCTGCTGTTATGTAGGGGTTGTCCAGCATCGCTGTGTATTTACCCTCTTTTATTCTTTTTATATCTTGTTTAAGGGGGGAGGGGCTAGAAACATCCGGTACTCATCGCGAGATTTGTTTCTATACGCTCTGTTAGACCTTGCTACTCACCTCTCTGCAAATAGTCTCTTGGCAGGGCTCTCGATATTCTTCAGCTCGCTCTTGAGGGACCACTCGCAAAGGAAAAGAGAGGATGGACCCCCTCCGTATCTCCAGCTAGGGAGCGAGCTTGAATGGACCTTTTGACAGCGGCGTCGAGGGGGGCGAAGGCGAGGAGAGCGGGTTGGTGGAGCTCACTTAGTGTTGTCTTCTCATGAACTACATCCCATCTTTTCAACTAGCTGGGCTTACCGGCATACCTTTCTTTGAGGTTGATTGCTGTGATTCTGAGGCTATAAACGGCAGCATCGAGTCCAAGTCTTTGTTACTTGTAGATCTTAGGATGCCTGATCGAGCATCCGTTCCTGACTAGGCATCGTAGTGATCATCCTCGGGACCATAACCATAACTAGGCTGTGAATTCCACCCTTATGGTACTGCATATTCGAGCCTTACGGGGACGTAAAGCTTTTTTGGAGCCCATGGAAATCAGTGTTTCCGGAAGATGTCGAGTCCTGCACAGGCCAACTCAAATGTCCCCGGTGTCTCGTCCCATGGGCGCCGCTGTCCCTGCCATTAGAATGGCCCTGGTGCTCTCCTTGCCCGACCTCGACGCTGACCTTCTCGGTCTCGTTCCCGGCTGTGACATATTGCACGAATCCAGAGGGGCCGGGACCAGCGAGCTCAAGCCTGACTGGGATTCCCTTAGCCAGCGTCTCCAGCTCCTTCACGGACCGGACGCCCTGGGCACCTTGGGTCTTTGTTGTCGGGCCACGGTCTGGCGCTTCTCCGGAATGGAGCCCGTAGAACAGAGGTGGCAGCGATGACGTCTTCCATGCGGGCCAGAATGGCTGCCGGAGGCTTTGGACGAGCATGTAGAACAGGGCGGCGGCGGCGGCGACCGTGAGGGCCGTCGGCAGGAGAAGCCATCGCCAGTCGAAACTGACGCACACGGTCGTTCTCGTAACGATTCCAAGGGCGGCAGTGAGGCTCGATGACGAGGATGTCGAGGCGGCCTGCCGAAACACATTGTCGGTAGTGAGCTGGGCGAATTGCTCGATGCTATCGGCGATTGTGTCCGCCGTAGCATTGCCGCCGTTCCAGAGCGAAGTGAGCCACCAGCTGTGGCCGCAGTCAAGGGTTGTGGATACCGCGTGGTTAATCGTGCAAGATCCCGAGAAGATAGTCTCTGACAAGTACGCCTCCGTTGCGAATGCCGAAACGCCGTCCAGGCTGTACCAGCAGTCGGACGGGACCCTGACTTCGGTCCCGTTCACGGAGACTGCGACCCAGGCATCGGCGGCAGCAGACGAGAAATTGGAGAGGTCGTAAGCTCGGCCGTCAAGCCAGCATGGCGATCGGATGGCATTGTAGGTTGAAGCCCAGGGATATCTCGAGGCTGACATGTACGTGGCTGGGGTCGAGGAGACGAAGCTCTCAGACAGGTAGCCGCTGGCTACAGAGCCGTTATAATTACGCAGACAGGCGTAGAGCATACACGACACTGCCAGAGGGCGCGCTATTATGTTGTCATCGTAGGTTTGCGCCGTAGTACAATTTGTAAACCCTGCGCTATCGTCACACGGAGTTGTGGTCCAGGCGATGATACTCAGGTTCTTTATCGACGCCGAAGCGGCAGCCTGCCCCTGCGGCGTGAATAGAGAAGAGGCCCAGTCGAGGTCGAGGGGCCACTCGGAAGAGACATTAATCAGAGAGTTCATGGGGTCAGAAACGGGGCCGCCGGGGAGCCTGACATATGACCCGTACGGAAGATACTGGCTCGTATCGCTACACGCGCTACAGAGACCCATGGATGTGTACGCGACGCCGCCGCCGTGCGAGGGGAAGCTGCAGTTGCCGGTGGGACACGTAGCACTGATAGTCGACTTGGAGCCGGTCATGGCGTTGAGGATAGCGCTCTGCACGCTGGGCTCAAGATTCCACGCGATTCCCCCGGGACCTGTCTCGTAGTACCCAAGTGTCACGTTGTTAGCCACTGGCACTGAGGCGTTGGTTTTCTCGACAACCTGCGTGCAGGGCCTGGTTCCGACGGATTCTTGAGCAAAGGGCCCGATCGCCGGAGAGAGGATCACTGTTAGCGCGGCGAAGGCGGTGATGGGACTCCTGGAAGCCGTCAGTGTTTCATACTTCATGTCGGTTGCCTCAAAGGAAACACCAAGTACTATATCTGTACCTGAAAATCGTAGAAATCATGAGTACGGCGGCCCCGGGCACTCCAGCCACACCGTCGTCGAAGCGTTGAAGGTCGTACAAGGGCCTCGCGTGCGTCGTCGCACCTGCGAACCAAAAGCCACTTGTTCTGAGTAATGACACCTGCGAGTATATAAGACAGCGCAGAACCGAGCCCGGTCGCGGCCAGCGATACGAGTGTGCTGAGATTAATACTCAGCGGCCAGTCGGGCACAACCCTCCCACTGTAATAGGCTGGCACTCTGGATATCTCGGTCAGTACCCGGTTCACCGAGGCTTGCGTATTCTGGCAGCTGCAACTTCACATACCGATAAAGCGCGAGCACAAGAGCCGAGGCGGCAGCGAGGGCGACGAGTTCCAGGGCCCAGTCTCCGACAAGGCCCCGTCGGTGGACAGGCTCGCCAGGAGAAATGGCCGTGAGAGCATCGTCCCCCTTGCTCGACTTTCTTGGGTTCTCGTCTGGAGGAGGGAGGCAGGCGTTTCCATCCCTTGAGCTTCTTGGGTCTACGGACGAAGACCTGGACAAGGGGACGCCAGGAATACTTACGTTCCCTAGATCTATGACCGAAGCTGGGGCGTTCAGGTCCATCTTCTGGTTACATACACCAAGTCGCTGGCTAGGATGTCGGGTAATTAACATACAGTAGACTGAGGGACAGATGGCAAGAAAGTTTGAAAACACGGCGAGATGACTTCTGCAGCAACCCGTAAACGGTCTGGTGTTGATTATTATACATTCCGAGAGCCGCCGCGAGAGGCCCCCAAAGCCATTCAGCCGCAGGTCGTTTGAGGCTTGAACGAGGCTCTGCGTATGAGTGGTTGCTACGGCTGGAGAATCATCGCGATACGACAGCTGTCAATAAGGCTGTCGGCAGGAACCAGGACAAAACGGGTTAAGACGCTGCAGTTCAGGGGGGGAGAAAATATACTATGTATAGATAGATATGTTGTCCCATCTTCATAACCGCAGGGCTGCCGTCCCGAGTTTCCAGATGGAACCTGTGGGCTGTGCACAGCCCCGCTAGCCAGCAGGAGATCCGCGCTCAAAGATGCCTGCTGCAGTGGCCCCAAGCTGCCTGGTGCCTGCAGGATACCTGACTCCTTATGTACGTTTCGACCGCGCCAATCTTGTAAACACATGCAACATGGCGCGGCGCGATGTGCTTGAGCCGTTCCATCCTCAGAGTCTTCGCAACTAGGCCGAATCGTACGATGCAATCCGGCGCGACTACTTCGTGTCCGCAGCGAGCCGGCGCGCATCCAAGCGTACAGCTATCCAAGGCGAGATCACCGACTCGGAAGGACGTACGACTTTCATATACCTCACCTCGGGTTCTGGCCGCACGCAGCTCGTCAAACTGCGAATGGCCCCTTACGGCTATGTGCTCGTCGCAAAGCTTTTCAGGGGCCGGATGCGCGGGCGATGCGCCGGGAAGCACGTATCTACGACCGCCTCCGCCACCTACAGGGGGCACAGCTGCCTGTCTGCCTCGGCACTATTGATCTCCCGCCTGACCGCGACCTGCGATGGGATGGACTGGGCTTCTCCGGCCTGTTGCTGTTAAGTTATGCCGGAGTTGGGGTAGAGTCTGTAGTGAGGAGCTTAAAGCTGGAGCACGGACAAGACCGCACGTTCTCGCGGGCCTTCGCAACGAACGACTGCGAAGCACTTGCCATGGTCCACGAGGCTGGTGTGGTGCATGGAGACGCAGAAGTACGCAATGTACTCGTCCGCGGCGTCTCTAAAAAGGGGCCGCACCTCAGCACCCACGTGCAGCTGATAGACCTCGAGCACAGCTAGACCAGAGGCATATTCGAACAGCATGCTGCAGAGGCCAAGGCTGCTGCTGATGCATATGGCGCTTATTTGGCGGGATGCGTATGTTGATACAGGCTATGATGGCGGGTTTGGAGATGCTCTGCAAGAGGGAGACGGACAGATGCAGGCGAGCAGTACAGGACTGGTTTGGCTATGATGCATACGAGGGTATGTCAAGCGCACTGCCCCGATGAAAAGGGCCGAAGCCGTCGATATTCTCGCTCGAAAGACACCCACGAGCCTCGCCCTCGAGACTGCCAACTACAACGTCCTCGGCATCCGGCGCCCGCCTCGGCCTCGGGAGGAACCCCCCAAGGATCAGGCCGGAGAGATGAATGGGTGCGGCATAGCTTCCGCCACAGACCCACTAAATCCTCCGCATTTCCTCGAGCTGCTCGGCATATAAAAACCGGTCCTCCTCCCTGCTGCGGCGCACTCGTTTAGCATTCACTGATCCTTATCGGAACAACCAAACACACCGTTCACGGGCTGTGTGGCCATGGACCGACACGTCAACCTAATTAGTTCTGTCACTGAATTGTACACTTTATTTGTACAACTAGCAGCGATAGAACCCTCGCTTCTTGTAATCCCAGATGCAGCCGCCATCGCACAATTTCCTCGCGAAGCCGCCCTGGAAGCAGGTTACTACCCCGAGGCGGTCGATCTCATGGCCAGGCTGCCCTACCTCGCCGTCGGTAACGGTGCACATGGGCTTCCTCTCAAGCCGAGCACGGTACCCGTCGACTACTACACTGGTCGTGACAATGCGGGGGAGTTTGGGGATCTGCGATGGATGGATGACGACCCTGCCAACGACGACAATCTGATTCCTGGCTACTCCATCAAGCTGACACAGCCAGAAATATATGGATACTCTTTGATTTATAACACCGAGACATGTGAGACAATACACCTGCAACGCGATGGGCAGAAATGAATCTCTGGGGAGCCCAGCGGACTGACCATCGAGATCAGGTCTTATGACGGAATGGAAATCCTTTGATGAGCCGGTGGAAGTAGATGGCTACGCACATCTTCCTGCGCGACTTCCTTCTCAAGTTTTGGCTTCTTGGATTGAGCCTTATCGCTCCCTCCAGTATCTCAGGACGCCCATGTACACGCTGTGGGACCAGTGGTGGCTGGGAGGCTTCGAGCCACCGAGCCACTACAGCGAGAGGCAGGGGATTAGTTTTCGAAACAGTCGAGACCTCGAAATGGCCCTGTGGAAAATTAAGGACCTGTATCTCGAGTGCGGATGGGATGTCACATCCAAGGAACAGGACTCGTTCGACAAGGACAAGTTTATCAAGTTGCGACAGCATTATATGGAAACTGTTGTATGGCCGCTTGACGAGAAACAGCAAGAGGAAATGCACCTGCTTGACATGCAACACAGGGAAGCCGCCCTGAAAGAAGAAGCGGAACGCCTCAAGGAGGAGCTCTGAGCAAGAGCTCTCGCTAATGGCCGCCTAACAGCCTCCTAAGCTGGTGTGTCTTGGGCTATAAATTGTCTGGTATTAAACATGTGATATTTTCAAATATACTTCATTTCCTGGCAGTTGGTCAATTTCACTTGTCGTTAAACAGCAAAGTTGTCAAGATGAGAAGTAAAAGTAATAACTCATTGCAGGTAAAATAGTAGAACAGGTTGGCGTAAAGGAAGTGGCTGTAGACAGTAGTCAAGTTGATCATTCATAGCATTGTTGCAAAACAGCTGAACCTACTTCGTAACTATATATACGTGTTTCGAGTTCCCCATCTATCTCCGACTTATCAACTCCGAGACCCTGCTATTGCATTCATACATTCACAGGCCCTGTACCAGCACAAAATGCCGCGTCTCCTCCCAGCTGCTGAAAGCCAGCCTGCAGCTAATCCTTACCACAACCGCAACGCCTCCCGCACCCACGCCTTGTGGGACCTTCTGCTACGAGCCATCAGGTATGGGTATGAACACTACGGCGAGCCTCGAGACGAATCTGACCATGAGCCTCGGAGCTTACCCCAGAACGAGCTGCTCGATGATGACAGGATGTCGCAAGCAATAGTTGCTGCTCTGGACGGCGGAGCGCCTCTGTCTCAGCCCCAGGCTCCCATGCCTACAAGCCCGCACCACACATCCATCCGCACTGTCAACAACATCTTGGAACTCCATCTAGCCGAAAATGCAAGCATCACGCATATCGAAGTCGCTCGGTCTCTATTGGTGCATCATGCTGCCCAGATTCCTCCTCCTCCCCCAGCCAAAACCAGACTACGGGCTCTTGTCATCATCATCTGCGCCATCCTTCTCACCATCAGCGTTATCACTCTCGGCCTCGCCATCATCTTCTTCAAAGCTCTGTCCCTAGTTTCGGAGCCCGAGAGAGCTGAGAGCATCAAGGCTCTTGCTGAGCTGTTCAGGCCCAACCGTTAACAATCGAGACCTCGCCCTGCTGAGATGGCTACCACATGTATCCCTCCCCCACCTTCTCACCTTCCGCCTCCTCCTGGAAGACAAGAAAGATTGAGAGGAGGGGCGCTTATCGGATGAAGAGGCCCAGGCTCATAGGTGTGAAAGGTTCTTTCAGGCCACCTTTGGCAAACAAGACAAGGTTTCTTTCCACATCTTTCAGGCATTCCTTGTTACATCTTCTGAGAAAGTCAGTTCTCTACCTTCTAATTTCCACGTCACTCCCACGTCCTCTCCCTCCCCCCTCTTGTGAGAAGCCCAGGCGGGAAGGGATAGGGAGACTGATAAGCACATACTGACTGTTATTTCCCAGGCCCCTCAAGATTACTGCCTCGAGCGTGGAGTCTCGGACGGAACTGGCAAGCGCTGCACCGAGAGACAGAGAGAGAGAGATGAGTAGTGTAGCACCAATTGACCCAGTTTTCACTTACAATTTTTTAAGACCCATTTCTGAAATCTATTAAATTAAATGAACTAATTATCGCGAGCTTTTTCTTTGTAGCCTTCTCAATACCCTCATATTTACCTTCTCTCATATTTAACGATCATTTCAGATTCTCCGTTTCCTTCTTTATTCTGTCATTCATGCGAAGGTCGCGAATTTTACCCTCTCCGGGATCATTTTCTTTTGTCCCTTCTTGGTCCTCGGCTCGACCAGAAGTCCAACGGCTGAGCTGTCTAGTATTTTCAATGTTTACGACTTCCACCACCGGTCAGGCAGTACCGCTGCCTCCTACGTGAGCGCGAAGTCGTCAAAGAGCAGAGTCATCACGTAAATTGCCAATGACATCTGCAGCCCTTTCCATTTTGCGTGCCCAGAATGCCACAGGCTTGAGGGGCCCGCCCAATTCCGCAAATCCGGGACCGAGACGCATGGGTGCGGCATTGTGCGATTGCTCACCAACAACGCCTTAGACGGCTACCTTGCAGAATATGCCGACATGAAGGACAAATTTGGGGCCTCTTTGTCTGCCAACATCCAGCGCGCTGCGAGCATCTGGCCTCTCCTTGCCATCGATCGAAAAGTTTGCCGCAGAGTCACGAATTTGACTCTCCCCCAAGGCCGGAGAGCAGCTGTCCTGCTGGAACTCGGTTTGCGGGGATTTTGAAGGCGGAGGGGTATGCGCGCCTGGTTCCTCCGGCTGCGAAAGTTTGCTCGAGACTCCTTTCGCCTGCTCCACAAGAGCCTATCAAGAACCTCCCCTCTCCTATATCGGTTTCCTCTTCGTCCCTCGTAGCGCTTATGGCCTGATCGGACTGTAGGCGCGGGAACTGCAAAAGTCGTTGGGGGGGAGGGGGAGGAGGGGGAACATAAAGGAGCCCTCGGAGGCCTGGCAGTCCTCCCAACAAGACCTTGCTACCGTATTAGACGACCAAGTGTGCTATGCAATTATTACCAGGAAGTCACCTTGACACACACACACACACACACACACCATCACCCATTATGATATACAAACAACACTGATGAGGTGGACACTCCAGCCACTGAGTTTCTATCCCGAAGAGAACTGGCGCCAAGTGGCTCTCCAGCATGTAAAGAGGCAGGGCAGGAGTTGAATCATCTAGCAAGCTGTTTACTGCATGCAATACCCGCTGGTATGCCTCCATAGGTGAAGTGTTTGGATATAAGAATATATAAGTACTGATAATTGTTGCAATATTCGCTGCCTTTGGAGCTGCTGAATGTGTGTGCAAATCCCAATCAATACAGCTGAGCAGTAACTAAGCAAGAAAAAAAGAGCGTAAAGCTGCGGTAGATCAGCGACCCCCGGGCAGGCCAGACTTGTTAAATATGCTAATTTTAACGATGCCTCTGAACGATAGACATGCCCGATGAACAATTGCGAGTTTTCTGTCTCTGGCTTCCTCAGCATCCTCCTCATGTTTTCTTCTCCATCTCTTTTACCAGCTGTTTGAAATCCTCCGTCTCCTTCTTTCCTATTGCTGTATTATTTATTCTGTAACCTATGCGAAGGCCGCATGGCTCAACCCCCTCTAGGACCATCTTCCTTTTTTTTTTTTTTTTTTTTTTTTTTTGCTCTTGTCAGCAACCCCCCATTTCTACGCTTTTCTTACAACCTCTCCAAACCTTTTGGAAATCTTTTTTTCTTTTCTTCTTTTGGCACCTCTTGACGACAATGTCTAATGAGCACCGTGTTCTCATCCGGGGATGCCTTACCATCACTTGTTCCCCCCTCTGCAAAGGTCGCAAAAATTGCCCAGCACTGCCTCTTAGAAAACATGACAAGAGGGGACGCTGAGAGTTGGTTGACGCTTAAAGAGTTCCGGGTACTGTCGTGAGTCTGTTCTCTATATATCCACATCACTATTTTATATGTAAGAGCACGCACCATCATGCCAGCTGCCTTGAAACGTAGCGATGGTCATATGTGGCTTGCACATTATGGCTTGGGTATCAGACGATATGTGCAAGATCACCACAGACATTGAGTCCTGTCGTGTGTCGCCCTGCAGAATATATCTTCCTCCTCTTCTGCTCGCCTCTCTATTTTTCATCCTTGGAGCATGCCCTGCTTGGTACCCAATGCGCAGGGGGTAAATGCCTTGCCCTTGCTAACCTCGAACGCCTGTTTGAGATCCGCCACTAGAGCATAGTCATCTTTTAAATCTTTCTCTGAAAACATTATCCCTCACTGGAAGCAAGCCGTCACCATTTCCCCACATTTCATGGATGCGCTCGAGACACACACTCAGCGTATAATTAGTCACCCCGGACATCGCCCTTTCCTGCTCTTAGTCGTGCTTCTTCGCTGCCTCTCTTTGCTGTGCTTAGCAAAGTATCTCGAAGCCAGCCTCCCTCAGCATATCACCGCTGGGAAGCATCGGGCGGCCCTGCATGGGGAACGGCCAAAACAGTGGGTTCTCCATGGACTCTCCGGTCTTGGTGGTGATCCGCGGAGTCGTCGGCAGCTGTGTAGCAGACTGCGGCTGTGGAGGAGGAGGAGGGGGTTCGTTGTTGTCGTCGTTGTTGTTCTTATTGTTGCGAGAACCGAAAGTCGAGATGTAATCCTGCTCCCGCACGTTGGGCGTGAAGAAGTTCAGGCTATGCGTCACGGGTCGCGTGCCGTATTCAGGATTCTTCATCCTGCTCCCGAGCTGCTGACGGTACTGCTGCCCTTGGGGGCCGCCGCTGCCCATGGTGGTGGTGCTCATGCCCTCGTCCTCCTTTTCCTTCTCCAGTTTGCGCCGGGTATCGACGTGAATCTCGATGTTCCACTTCTTGGCGAGGTAGCGCAGGATGTTGAGGGCCTGTTCTGCAAAGTGGTGGCATGGTGCCATCTCCGTCAGGTCGGCGATGCCCTGGTTGATGGCCGTGGTCACCCGCTCGCCGATGTCCTCGGAGGAGGGTGGTCCAAGCTGTGGTCCCGCCTGTGGCTTGGGGGCTAGCCCTCGTGCTGCATCGGTGGCAGCGATGGCCAGATGCATGATCGAAGACGTGAGAACAAAGTATGGCACAAAGGACGGGGTCCGCCGCAGCGTGTAGAGCTGTGAGTAGGAGCGGAGGAGCCCCTGGATGGCATCCGCCGCCTGGCAGCAGACGTCCCGGGGGGAGATGCTCGAGCCCATAATCCTAAGCTTGATAAACGGTCGGAAGAGAAGTAGTATCGCAAAGTGGTAGTACATGCTGCGTTGGCGTACATGGTTAGCAGCGGGGCCTGGCGAGGGGATCAAGAGGGCGGTGGGCTTACTGGGCGAAGAGGACGGCGGGGGTGAAGTTGTGCCCCAGCCTGAGCACCTCGGGTATCCTGTCGTACCAGTTCAGAAACTGGGTGTAGATGTTGAGAAGGTCGCGGCTGGATAAGGGTCGGCCTGGCGAGTGCAGGATGTACAGCGACTGGTGGACCAGCTCGCTCAGCTCACAGAAGCACTTATAGACAGAGCGAACATTAGATGGCTGCTCACAGGAGCGCTGCAGAGGCACGCCTAAAGCCAACCGCTCGTCAGCACACGGGCATGCCATACATACCACCATGTGGCTTTATCAGCCGCGGCGCTCGAGACTTACCGTCGTCGGTGTATGGTATCCATACCGAAGCCTCAACGTCCCCTATGATGGCAGGTTTCGGCGGCAGGGATGGATAGCATGAACATTGCGGGAGGGAACCGGTGGCCAGAGACCAGGCGCTGTGTGTGGGTGTGCGCGCTCGGTCAGTCAAACTTGCTGTGGCCGGGTCACCACACAAAAGGGTTCGCATCCCTCGAGAGGGAGAGGAGGCGACTCACTGATCTAGGGAGAAGGCGCCCCAGAAGGTAGCAGCCTGCACGGCAACCTCGTCGGAATCACCCGAAGTCTCGTTCACACGGTGCAGACCCATCTCGACAGCCAGGCGGATGCTCTGCCCGGCGTAGTACCAGCTCTCGGAGTCCCTGCCACAGCTGGCCTCCCGGATCGACATGATGCCCAGTGCCTGTATGGTGGTGAGGCTGTGATGGTCGTCTTCCTGGTGGTACAGCCGCTGGCATTCCTTGAAGAAGTGGTCTCCCTGACGAGTATGGGTCGTCTGGGTTCGCCAGGGTGCTGGGCTGGCGCGAGAACCGACAGCCTAGGGCGAGGAGGGCATTGATGAGCATGGGAGAGCAGTAGCGCTGACGCCCGGCCTGGAAGTCCTTGAGAAAGTGTTCCTTGCTCAGGGAGGCGAAGGTCGGGTACTCCCAGCAGAAGTACAGCATCAGCAGGTGCTGCACGAGCCCCTTGTCCGAGGTGATGCTTGTCCAGGTCGTGGCAGGGACCTTCATCTCTGGTATCTCTGACGCCAGTTGCCGCTCTAGGCCGCGGTAGTTCATCCCTTCACCCCCGTGTATCTGCGCAAGGCTGTCCTCCACCCAACGGCCGACTCTGGTCTGCGGGTGGTGCCCAGGCACCAGCCCGAGACGTCGGGATGCGAGTTGCTCCTGACGGACTGCGCCTGGCTGGCGGCCGAGAGGTGGGAGTGGGAGCCCCAAGGGCTGTTCGGGTCGTGTTCTGGTCTCGCGCTCTGCGGGTGGGCGGTCGAGATGGGGCTGAGGGTCTTGCTACCAGGACCGCCGCCGCCGCCAGCGCCGCCGCCACCGCCGCCACCCAGGCTCGCGATGTTGGGCGTAAACGAGTTTGCGCTCACGCCTGTGAAGGCGGCCATGGGGGTGAAGTTGGCCCCTCCCATCCCAGCAGCAGAAGGATGACCGCTAAAGGCGTGGATCATGGGGCTAACGACGGGCGACTGGTGGTGGCTGCTGCTAAGCCATTCTGATATGACCTCGACGCTATGGCCGGCGCGCAGGCGGCGCACGACTTCCTCCCACTGGTCATTGCGGGCGAGGGCGGACAGGACGGATTCGTTGGAGCGCTGCTGACGGCGGAGGTGTTCGATCTCGGTGCGGAGGTTCTCTTTCGACTGGCGTACGGGGATCTCGTAGATACACTCGGCATCCTTCTGGGCCCTGCATCGGGCGCAGGGTCTTCCACCATCGCACTAGGGGCAATCAATCATGAGGCAGGGGAGTGTTAGCGATACCGAGAGTGGTCGAACGGCGATGGCAGGGCGCAGGAGGAGGAGGAGGGGGGGGAGGAGGAGGGGGAGGAGTGGCAACTGAGCCCTCTGGGAGGTCAAGCTCTCGCGCACCTTTGCCCGCTTCTTGCGACACTCAGTACACGCATTGGGGGTGACGACGCCCAGGCCGCGACGGCGCTTTGAAGATGCTGCAGCAGCAGCAGCAGAGCCCGAGGCTGTCGCGTTGGGGGTGCTGCCCGAGGCGGAGGAGGAATCGAGCTGCGCAGGCGTTCCAGTAGCGATGTGCCGTGAGGCGGGAGGAGGAGGTGGTGGTCCAGGAGTGGCGTCGGTGGTGGTCGTGGTAGTATGGATGGTCGAGCCAGGCGTTACTGAGCGCTCGTGCGGTGATTGTGGTTGTTGTTGTTGTTGTGGTTCTGGGGAATCCTCATCCATTGGGTCCATGCTGTAGGGAATGAAAAGCTCACCGAGCCCGTGTCGACGTGATGTCACGTCGGGTGGCAAACGGCAACAGAAGGCACAAGCGGAGACGGGTCGGGTTCGTGTACTCAGCAGGCATGAGTCGAGGCTACCTGACAACACGACACATTGTAGGAGAGAAGAGATCCAAGGTGCTGAGAAGAAGAAGACGAGACGAGGCGGAGAGGAGAGTTAGTTGGTCGGGCTGGCTGGGCTGGGACGGGGTTGTGACGACGACGGCTGCTCTGGCTCTCTGCTGCCTCCATCTCTCTCTCTCGGGCCTGCAGCAACCCTTCTTCAGGACCTTGAATCCCTGCATATGATGTAGCAAGGATTCTCGGGACGAGGGGCACATCTTACCTGAACAGAAAGGGATTTACTTTGGTACTAGTACGCGGAAAGGGTGGGCTTGCAGCGTCATTCGGCAATAAGCCGGAGTGGCTTGTTTGGCTTGCCTGGTTCCAAGGTTGTTGGTTAGCAGAAAGACCAAGGGAAGCTGAAGAGAGAAATAAATGTATACAGTATGGCTGACTGACAGACTGACAGACAGGCAGATAGGTAGCTAGACTTGGATTCCATCGGGATAAATATTGCTAGAGAACACTAGCAAATAATTCCCTGACAGACATAGGCTTTAGACTGTAGTGCCATTACCACCACTTCGGATATGGCGCATGAAAGGCTATCCTTGGGCTGCTGAGTACTACATACAATAGCGTAGGTTGTCCCAAGGTTGTCCAACAAGGCACATCTGCTATCCTAAATGCTTCCTAAAGATATCTTACCCAGCTCTGCAGTCTTTAAGACCCATATGTTTAGAAATAATTGAAGGACTACTGTGCTTGATCTAAAGGCTTGGAATTTCAGGGACATTGAAGATTTACGTCATCCCCCCCTCAACCCCTCAGCACCTAAGCAATTCTACAGCTCCCATAGTGTATTTATGCAAATACTGACTGACATGGCTGGTTTCTGGACTGTGAGTAACAATGACTGTCATCAATATCTAGATACATGAGGGCAAGTCAGTGAGTGAAAGAGGGACAAGATCCAAGTTAATAAAATCTGGAGAGTGCAAGAACTCGGCCACAGCATCGGGAGGCCGAAAGTGGATCCCCCGGTGCCGGGCATGTGTGGAGGTGGTCCGAAGCTCATGAGGCACTCCAATGATGGCTGAGGAGAATCTAAGTGGTCTCTGGGTGCAATACAGATGAATTGGTTTCCTTATTCTTTTTCTACTTTTTTTCCCCTCAAATTTATTATTCAAGACAAGTTAAAGACAGTATCAGTTTAAATCAGACCAAGCTAGTGTCATGTATATACGGTGATTATGAAGAGGAATCAGTCCCACCTGCAGGTTTCAGGCGTTGTGGCCGAGCGTAAGGGAAAAAGAAAGAAAGAAAGAGGAGGGTGGTGGGAATAAGAATTAATAATAACATCCTCTGCTGAGGACATTTTACGATCCTGTTTATGCTTATTTCTTTTCTTCTCTCCCTCAATCTTAGATGTGTCTCCTTATCATCTTCCTGATCTTATCATTATCAACCGCTGAACCATCATTCGTTTCTTTCCTCCCTTGCCACCAACCATCCTCGTCTGTGATCACCACCCCCCTCCTCAACACAGATTAAGCACGTCTTAACAAAAAAAAACCCCCCAAACCAAACCAAACCAAACCCATCCCTGCCCCTTTTTTCCCAAAGACATCTGTTGTAAGACACAACAAAACAAGAAGACAGGACCAGCCACCCTCAATCTCACCCTCACCCTCGACCTGACCTCGATCTGGGCCCCAGTCCTGCAGACACGGCCCCATCTCTTCCAACCTCCACTTGCCATCAACACATCGGCACTGTGACCCACTGCGCAGTCGGCTCAATCAACTCAATCACGAAGAAGGCCAACTGACTTATCGCCGACCTGACAGGGCAGGCGTCTTCACTCACTCACAACCTGCAGTCAGCATCTGCTGGAACCTGTCCTCTAGCTCCTGCATCCTCTGGCCATTAATTATTCCCTCTCCCCTCCTCAACCTGGCAACCTGGGATCAGCGCCTGCATTGGTTTGGTTCTGCACTCATATCGTCATCCTCCAGTCGACTCGTCAGCGCCACACTGCTACTTGGCGTCACATCACATCACACAGCGCCACCTTGTCCTGTTGCTTTCTTCTGCATTGTCCACCACCCTGCATCACATCAACATCAATACAAGACACATCCAGCACAGACACTGGGGTACTTTACAGTGGAACAGGGAGCAAGAGCGAGAGCGAGAGAGAGAGAGAGAGGACAAGCACAGATCACCTGCAAAGCATAGTGCTGGTCCTGGCACATCTCCAGCCACCAGTGCAGGGTTCAGGTCAGGCTGAAGGGCAGGCTGAGGTCAGGCGCAGGCCCAGGTGCAAGATCAGGCTCGTGTCCACCTCAGGTGCATCAACAGACAAGTGCACTTTCCGCACCCTCCCACGCGCATCCTTCCCAAGATGCAGCAACAGCAAAAGGATAATCAGGCTGCTCCTGTGCAGGCACACACCAGCAGTGCCGACTCACCATCCATCACTCCAGCCACACCCAGTGCGTCCATGACCATGACCAGTGCTGGTCCCACCAACGGTAGCAGTGGTGGTGGTGATCATACTGCTGCTACCGCTGCCACCACTGCTGTTGATGCTGTTACTGCTACCAGCCATGACATCTCATCACCATCAACAACAACGTCAGCAGCCACAGCCACAGCAGCAGCCATCAACAAGAAGCGCAAGAAGGACGGCCTCAAGCCTATTATTACTACCGAGTATGTATATCTACAATGTGTTTATGACTTTCTTCATCTTTTCCTTCCTATTCCCCCCCCCCTTCCCACCTGTGTTGTCCTGTTCTGTCTGTATCGTCGCACATGCACATGCTTGTCTCTCTTTATCTCAAGCTCGAGTCCCATCATGATATAATGTGTCTCGAGTGAGGCAGTGTTGCAGGTAAAGTCTGGGTCTGGAACACCTCCCCCCGCCCCCCTTCTCTCAACATGCATATGCACTTCTCCTGCATCACCTTGTTTTTCTTCTTCTTCTCTCTCTCTCTCTTCCTGCTGCACATAATGTTACCCTGCAGCCTGTCTCCCACTGCTACTACCGCTATCATCACCGAGAGCATGTTGCTATCAGATACACATGTTTGGTGATGGGAGTGGTGGTGCGCAGTCAGGCAGAGGAGGGAGTTGTGGGAGCAAGGATTGAAGAGAAAGTGGAGACAATGAGGTAAGGTTGAGGCAGGATAAAGAAGGCATCATCATCACCAAGTCCCGAGTGGATTCCTCGAGTATGGAGGAGGGGCCAGGAGCACAGGGCACAGGGCACACACAACACAGGGCAGGGCCAGGGCTAGGCCAGGGCAGAGGAGAGCTCGGGAGGGCACAGGGCACAGGGGGCTCCTCTGGAGGGGCTGGAGGGGCCTGGCACAGGCGCCCTTTGTGATCGGCCCAGCGGGGCGTGGGAACCCTGCAGCCCTGCCACCAGACTTGGTGGGTGGGGATGGAATGCCCAACCCACCGGGGGGGCCATCCCACTGGAAGGCAAGACCAGAACCTGACAGGCCCACTGCTCCTCCCCTTCCTCCTTCTTGCTGCTGCTGCTTGACCGAGGCACAGGACCACCAGAATCTCGTCCATACTTGCCTAGTGGCCATGGTCATCTTGCCTCCTCTTTCCTTTTTTTTTCTTCCTCTTTTTTGGCCTTTTTCTTTTCTTCTCTCTTCCTTGTTATCCACCTTGTTGGTCATGGCCCAGTGGCCTGTGGCAGGTGGTAGTACCCATCGGCCTGTGATCACTGATTAGTGGTCAGTGTCACTGGTCAGTGGGTTGTAGCGCCTAGACAGGGGCCATGGCCATGGTCATCAGTGGGTGCTGGATGACAGGTCCCCGACCCAGATGGCTAGCGTGCCTCGGGTGCACAAGCCTAGACAAGGCCGCACACATACCAGATCTCACACTCAAAGTCAGTCACACTTACCGAACTCACCTCACCCACCCCGAGAGCCCCAAAGAGACAGGCGCACACACACACACATACACAGAGAGAGAAAGAGAGAGAGAGAGACATAGGCCCCCAAGGACCCCCTACCTCAGGTGGATACATGGTCTGTGAAGCCCCCAGTTCATTGCCTTCAGAAGGGAGTCCCACCTGAAAGTCTGAAGATCGTGGCCCTGTCACGACCCAACCTTCTTGCTGGTCATAGTAGAGACCACCCCCCCCCCTCCTGGCGCCTCTTCTCCCGCTCTCCTTCCCTCTTTCTTGTCCGTTGCATCCGCATCTGTAAAAACCCGCCCCTCATTTTTCTCTCTCTCTCTCTCGACTCTCCATCATCCCACATCAAATCGCATGTCCCTGCTTCTGCTGCCGCATCCACCAGAGGAAGGAACCTTGGGGCCTGGCCATTGCATTGGCACTGGCGCTTGGTTTTCTCTGCTGTGCGGGCTGGCTGGCAGGCACATGGCAAGAACAGTTAGCGACACTTGCCTTTTTTCTCTCGTTCTTATCCATTGGTGACTGCTACTGTCGTCATCACCACCCTTCTTCTCCCTTCTACTCCCCCAACACAGTACCCAGCAACATCTCCCGACATCAACCTCGACACGCTCAACATCCCACCAGCCCACCTCCTCTCCCCATCCCCGCGCCTAACCCCTCCAAACCCTGTCTGCACCACTACAACCACCACCACAACAACAACAACAACCGCAATAACAACAATAACATCCATCACCACCACCACCACCACCACCATTGTCCACTGACCCTCCTACTCCGCCTCACATTTACAATCACATCCACACACTCACCTCCTCCTCCTGTCTCTCTCTCTCTGTTTGTGTGTGTTTCTCCCCTACTATATTCTCTCCTCCTGCTTCCAATCAACAAAATAAGGCATCAATTGCCTGGGGAGACCAATTGCCCTCCTCCTCCCAGTTCCGGGCCTTTCTCTCCCACCTACCAACCAAAAAAAACACCCCCCCCAAAAACCCAGCCACACACATCCGCCCAGTCATGTTCAAAACCAAGAACAACTTACCTCCCCTGCGTGACCTTGACAAGAAGGACCCGATGCTCAAGACAAGGTTTTTACCTCCCCACCCCTCTCTTTCCTTGCGTCCGTCTTCCCTCCCCTGCGCCACACCGAGCAGTGGCAGCAGCAGCATTGCCTCCTTCCCTCCCACCTTCCCATCTCCCTCGATCGCGGAAGTCAGGAGCGAGCAGCAGCAGCAGCACGGAGAGGAAGTTACCCACCCAAACGGGCGACCTTGCCGTGTTCTGACTAGTGGTCTCGAACGCTCGGCTTGACTTGACTCTTTTTCTCTTACCCGTGCGCGCCGCCTCAACTCTTTTGCGACAGCGGAGCGCATTCTATCACGACGACAACAACACCTCCACCTCCACCACCGGCAACAACAACGACGACGTACATATATACCCGCATAATACCCATTGTTCTTGTTGTTGTCGCTGCCGTTATCCCTCAGCACCCCCATCTGCGACGACGTCCCGCTGTCTCCCACCACCTTGAGGCTTAAGTTGCTAACCGCCCACCGTCGCAAACCGCAGGACCGCTCACCTTACCTCCTCCTCCGCCATGCAGGGCTCGCCCACCTCTACGTCCTCCTCCGTGGAGGACCCCGCCGACAACACCGCCGACGAGGAGGACTCCGAAGACTACTGCAAGGGCGGCTACCACCCCGTCACCGTCGGCGAGAAGTTCAACAACGGCCGTTACACCGTCGTCCGCAAGCTCGGCTGGGGCCATTTCTCCACCGTCTGGCTCTCTCGCGACGCCACCACCTCCAAGCACGTCGCCCTCAAGGTCGTCCGCTCCGCCGCACACTACACCGAGACCGCCATCGACGAGATCAAGCTGCTCCAGCGCATCGTCAACGCCAAGCCCGAACACCCAGGCCGCCGGCACGTCGTCTCCCTCCTCGACTCCTTCGAGCACAAGGGGCCCAATGGCACCCACGTCTGCATGGTCTTTGAGGTCCTTGGCGAGAATCTCCTCGGTCTCATCAAGAAGTGGAACCACCGCGGCATCCCCATGCCCCTCGTCAAGCAGATCACGAAGCAGGTTCTCCTCGGCCTCGACTATCTACACCGCGAGTGTGGCATCATCCATACAGACCTGAAGCCAGAGAATGTCCTTATCGAGATCGGCGACGTCGAGCAGATTGTCAAGAAGGTCGTCAAGAGCGAGCCTTCTTCCGACAAGGAGAACAACCGCAACGGCCGTCGGAGGCGTAGGACCCTCATCACCGGCAGTCAGCCCCTGCCCTCCCCGCTTAACGCTAGCTTCAACCACAATAACCTCTTCCCCTCGCCGGGCTCCCACCAGAGCCTGGGCCAGATGTTGAACGAAGGTAAGCCCACCGCCCACCGCCCACCCCCCCTTCTTCTTCAGCCCCCCAGACCTCGTCTCAGCTAACCATGCGCCCGTGCACACAGGACGGGATCCGTCGACCCCCAAGGACGAGGAGAAGCAGAAGCAGCGCGAGAAGACAGCGTAAGTCCGACCCGGTCCAACCCTCGCACCTGGTGCTAGTAATACACGCTGACAAGTCTTCTTGGCCGTCTTCCAGGGACCTCCTTACTGAGGAGGTGTCCGGCATCTCTCTCGACAAGTCTTACAACTCCTCCACGTCGACGTCGTCCGCCGGTGAGAAGCGCAAGGCTGAGGATAACGGGCTCGGCCTCGACGTCATCAGCGTCAAGATTGCCGATCTAGGCAACGCCTGTTGGGTCAACCACCACTTCACCAACGACATCCAGACGAGGCAGTATAGATCGCCAGAGGTCATACTAGGTGCAAAATGGGGCGCTAGCACGGATGTCTGGAGCATGGCCGCCATGGTATGATGAGAACACCCCCCCTTGCCTCTCCCCCCCCTGAAAGACAACGAGGCCCTTGCTGCACTGGAGGTACTGACTGCTTCTCTGGCAGGTCTTCGAGCTCATCACTGGCGACTACCTCTTCGATCCCCAGTCCGGTACCAAGTACGGCAAAGACGACGATCACATCGCCCAGATAATAGAGCTACTCGGACCCTTTCCTAAGAGCCTCTGCCTGTCCGGGAAGTGGTCGCAGGAGATCTTCAATAGGAAGGGCGAGCTCCGCAACATCCATCGACTCAGGCACTGGGCGCTGCCCGACGTTCTCAAGGAGAAGTATCACTTCAAGGAGGAGGACGCCAAGCGCATCGCCGACTTCCTGATCCCGATGCTCGAGCTGCAGCCCGAGAAGCGCGCCAACGCAGGCGGCATGGCTGGTCACATCTGGCTCGAGGACACCGCCGGCATGAAGGGCGTCAGGATCGAGGGTCTCGACGTCGGCAGCCGCGGCGAGGGCATAGACGGCTGGGCCACCGAGGTTCGGAGACGGTAGAGTCGGTCTGCGACGCCCTGGTTCTTCAGGCCTGGATGTCTGCACAAGTCCACGTGGTTTTCCAATCCGGACGCGCACAGGGATAAGAGCGGGCAGGACGGGAGCGGACAGAGTGGGCAGGGCTGGCGTAGCGCCAGCGAGAGTGATGAGCGGCGCGCCGGTTGAAAGCCTGTGGAGGAGGAGAGACAATCACTACTGGAATGTTCTGCCCAGGGGAATATCCTGTCCCAGGCCGGTAGGACACGTCAGTGTGAAGCAGGCAGGGCTCAGGCAAGAGTGGTAGTGGGTTCAGGGTCACAAGAGCCCCCCAGTTGGTGGTGTCTTGACGACTACGATGACTTCCTGCCCCCTTTTCTTTTTTTTCTTCTTCCTGCTATTCTTTTTGGGTGGGGAAGGCGGACTGGCGACGGGAAGCAGTGCACTTATTACAGCCGGAAAGACAGGCAGGCACACGGGTGGAGTAGCCTGCTGTGTTTTCATTCCGGGATCATGACTAGCAGTAGACAGACGACGATGACAAAACAGCAGGCAGAGAGAAGAAGAGCTGTTTTGACCTGTTGAGGGACAGGAACTCAGACAGGTGAACCTACCTGCTACTACCCGTGGGTGGGGCTGACATCGATCACGACATTCACGATGCAAAGACTAGTTAAACAAAACCAACCAAACGAGTACACACATCGGTAGTACCTATCAAGACATCCTTATGGAGCTGCTGCTCATGACTGTTGGGTGAAAGTCCCAGGCGATTGTATCTTGTGGCATGTGATATGCTGTTAAGCATTGTATATGTATGCCCTACCTAACACCTAAATCAGATAAGACAAGCAGGGAGGGCTTGTCCATCTATGGATATTTCTGTCTAGCTGTATGCATTTCATACCGCTCGCTTATTCTACCTTGGCCCTGTTGCCATGAGCCTGACCGCTGCTTGCATTGATATATGCCTGTCTGTCTGCAAGTTCTGGTAATCGCAAGGTGCTCACAGCCTCCTTGGAGGAAAGGAATATAACAAGTCATAGTCATGATTATGTTTGGCAGGGCCCAGGCAGATAGGCAGTCTCTCATCCACCCGTCCACCTCCCTGTCCCTGCCTAATGATATTGATGTATTGTATGTCTGTCCATCCGCCTGTCCGTCCGTCCGTTCGTCCTAAGATCCCATAAGGGTGTCCCGTATGGAGAGGATTCCTAGAGTCATCTTTGATGGTGGTATGGGCCGTTCCACAAGGCTGGAAAGAATGGCTGGGCCCAGATGAGTTGGGAAAGATCCCCACCATGACTTCAGGTTTCGATCCAGCACACAAACTCTGTAGGTCTGCAACCCACCATTGCCCAGCCAACCCCACCCCCCCCTTCTTGTCCCCCATCCTCTGTACCTCTCTGCCTCCAAGAGGTGCTGCGGCCTGTGGAGTTACCTGAGCTTCTAGCCCCGCTTCTTCCGGTTCTGCGTCATCTTTCTAAACGCCTCGATGCCCGCGGCCCCCACAGGCCGGTGGTCCAGCCCGCTGCTGCCGCTGCTTATGTTGCTGACGGGGGCGACGGTGTAGGAGGTCCGACCGGAGATAGGCCGGGCGCGGTTCGGGTTCGTGACCACGGGCATCAGGGCCTTGGCGCGCTGTTCGGCGAGCTTGGCGGAGACGGAGGACACGGCTCCGCGTGGCTGGGAGGGCCGGTGGGCCAGGGACGACTGGGAGGAGGGGAGCTGGGAAGAAGCGTCCGGCGGCAAGCTTGAGGGAACTGCCATAGGGTCGTTAGCCAAGCTGGCGGTGATGATGACGCGAGGGGGGGAGAGGGGGGGAGAGGGGGGGGGGGAGACGAGGGAAAGGGAGCATATACCTGGTGTCCACCACGCGTGTGTCGATCATCCTCTTCTTGTAGTCGTCCGTCCTCTTCAGGATGGGCCTGCTCCACTCGCCCATCAGGCGGTCGGCCATGCGCTTGATCTCGGGCTGCGCGCGCTTCGTCTTGGTGTAGAAGAGGACGACCTTGCCGATGCCGCTCGACAGGAGGGCCTCCTTCTCGATGGGCAGGCGGGTGAGGGCCGAGAAGATCTCGCGCTGGATGTTGTAGGCCGGGAGGCTACCGTCGGCCTGCAGGGGCTCCAGGAAGTACTTGACGGCCTGCAGGAAGTTGGTCTCCGGGTCGAGGACGGCGTGCTGGATGCTCTGGCGGTTGAGGAGGGACATGACCTCGGGCAGGAGCTTGAGCTTCTGTACCGCGGGCTGGTGGCTGCTGACGGCATCGTTGTCGTTCTCGCAGGCGTATTCCATCCTGAGCTTGACGTCGGCGATCTGCTCGTCGAGCGCATCCTCCAGGTCCTATATACCAGGGTGGGTCAGCGGTCGAGGCTCACCGCGACAGGGAGAGGGGGGAGGGGAGGGGAGGGCAGGGTCATGCCGCTTCACACATCAGTGACGTACAATATCGTCCTTCTTGCTGCGCCGTTTGTTGGGCTTCGCCTTCAGGGCCGCATCCATCGCCCTCTCGATCGCCCTCGCCCTCCTCTGCTCAGGGGTCAGGTTCTCGTCATTCTCGGGCTCGGGGGTCGCCTTGGCCGACGACCTCGCCTTCTTCCTCTTCTCGCCGCTGCCGGCGGCAGCACCTCCCTCGCCGCCCAGGCGCCGTCGCTTGCCCTCAATGATGGTCCCGTCCGCGGCGCTGACCTCGTCCTCGTCGTCCTCGGCGCGGCGCTTCTTCTGGCGGCGGCCCTCCTTGGGCTTCTTGGCGGCACCGCCCTCGGCGCGCTTGCGCTTGGTGGCCTTGAGGCTCTTGGCGACATCCTCGTCGATCTCGACGGGGCGGGTCTCGATGTTAGCCTTGAGCGGGTCGTAATCCTCGAGGTCGTCGACGTCCACCTCGGACAGCTGGTCTGAGTCACCGTCTGACACGTCGTCCGCGTCTTCGTCATTGTCGTTGTCGGGAGGGGGAGGGGTCGACGGGGGCATCGTCGCCCGCGGGAGGGGCGGACTGGTCTTTCTCTTCGATATCGGACATGGCTACCTGGCTGCGAGAGCGGTAGCTGAAGAAGTCAGAGGGAGGAGAGGGAAAAGAGGGGGACGTCGGGCACGGGTTTGGTTCGGTGCCCAGAGGAATCAATGCACTGATAATATGAACAGGACCCTGTGGATGGGGATGCGAGGTTCGAAATGGTGGTGTGGGTTGAGAAAAAAAGAAGAGCGAGGAGGTGAAAGGGAAGAGGCGTATGGATACAAGATCGATCTCCTTGGGAGAGTTCCCGTTCCAGTTCCAGGCTGGAGGCTCAAAGAGTACAAACAATGGCATGGGTGGTCCAAGCTTTAGAGGGCCAGCCCAAAATTGACAGGGATCAGGGATCAGAACTCCCGCAGACACTCCGGCAGGCAACCAGTTGCCGTCGCCCCTTGCATGACTTTTGTTTGTTGATTTCCATTTCCTGATCTGAAGCTGTCGCTCACCTGCAGGACGCATGTGCCCTTACGCCTCTTCTGACTCCCTCTCTCGCTCTCTCCCTCCCCATCCACACAACCCAGAATCTCTCTACATTGTCGCCTCTCCATCTTATCCTTGAACCCGACACCTATTGCTATCCTGTATCACGCGCCGGAGCAATGGAGCGACGGGCGCATTTTGGTCACATGGACTGGGAATGGGAGAATGGCCGTGGTGAGGTCGATGCGACAAGTCCTTTCGCTCAGGTCCAGTCACAACAGCGCACTCAAGGTATGTCCCCTGCCCTCCCTCGCCCTTGGTCGCACCCCGGAGGGCGCGGGGAGACTCTGGGCAGCGTCTGGATTGCTGATTCCATCTGCCGCCGCAGCTGCTCAACCTTCCGCCTCCTCCTCATCATCATCATCCCACTCGACGTCGCAGAACAACCCCTTCAGCGGCGCTGCAAGACAGACCAGCCCGTCCCGAAATCCCTTCGCTGCCGCCCCTTCAAGGTCGATCTTCAGCCCCAACCTGCAGAGGACAAGCAAGGGATCGGCTTTTCGGAACGTCACCTTCACGACCCCCGCGTTCTCCACACCCCAGGCGAACCGCTTCGCCGAGACAGACTTGGACGACAGCCCCGCCATGACCGAGGCCTCGGAGGTGCAGGGAGACCCCAGAGGCCGACAGGTCAGACTACCTGGACAGCCCCAGCATCATGTCCAGCCCCGAACGACCGGCACGCACCGCAGCCCAGGTGGCGAGGTCAGGAAGGGGCTCCCTACCGCGCGCGACAGGTGTCGGCCTGCCCGGCGACCGGGTGCGCAAGAGGCGCGCAGCAATAGGGACAGGGACATTGGCAGCACGCGCACGCGGCTGCCGGGCGGGCGCGACGAGGACGACAGCGGCTCCGAGGAGGAATATGGTAGCTCCAGGGACAGGCGCGCCGGGTCCGGGCGGGACATGGGCTGGCTGCACTACATCCTGAGCACCGTCTCCTCGAACCCAGATGCCCCCATCATCTTCTCCTGGTACCTACAGGTCTTTGTCAACTCGTCCCTGGGCGGCCTGCTGCTGTGGACGGCCTGGGGTATCGTCTCGGCCGTGAGGGGCGAGGTCATCTACTCGTCGGAGAAGGCGAGGCTGAACCTGCTGGCCGAGATCGAGCAGTGCAGCAAGCAGTACGCGGCCAACAGGTGCAGCCCCATCTCTGCGAGGGCGCCGGCGCTCGAGCACCTCTGCAACGAGTGGGACCAGTGCATGACCCAGGACCCAAACAGCGTCGCAGGCGTCAAGGCGTCGGTGAGCCACCTTGCTGATATCATAAACGAGTTTACCTCGCGCCTGTCCTGGAAGTCTATTGTGAGTCTCTTTCCCCCCCCCCCACACACACACAATCCCTCCCCTCCCCCCCTTGAGGGAGACCATCCCTGGCCTCTTGACATGGTACAGGAGAGACACGAGCCTGATCCTTCCTGCGCAGACTGTCATCCTCATCTTTGCCGTCGTCCTCGTGTTCGCCAACAACATGGCGTTCAGCAAGTTCCGCCAGCACGTGCGGCACTACAACCAGCAGCGCCCCGCCGACGCGCTGCCCTCTCACCCTGCCGTGGGCTTCCCCATCACCCCTCACAAGCCCGACCAGGCTTACATCTTTGCGCCGATCGGCCACACGCCCAAGCACATCCGGCGGGCCCTCTTCCAGGACGAGACGGACACAGATGCCTCGCCCGACCTGAAATTGCTGCCGCCAGTGCGGACGCCGTCGAGGAGGAGCCCGAGTAAGGGGGAACGCAGCAGGAGCCCTTCCAAGCGGAGCCCGTCCAAGGGCTGGTAGGCTGGTGGCGAGAGACCATGCAGGCGGGCGATGCGCTCCAATGAGACCGCTGCCCTTGCTCCCTGGGGAGGGATTCGGGGGGGAGGGAGAGGGAGAGGGCCACGGCGGGCTATCTAAGAATACGAACACAACCGGCCTCTAGGCTGAGCGCCTCGGCCAAGCTGTTCTGGTCACCACTTGCCCTATCGAGGATAGGCCATGGTCACGGTGCTGATCTGATGCCCTGGGAACATGGACACCGCTGGTAATCTGGACCACCTCGGATAGGGTACCAACAAGATGACTGTCGATCAGGCCAGACACGGAGCGACGTCACATCATCAGCTCTCTCAACAAGGTTGCCGTCCTGATGCGCCGCCGGTCTAGAGGAGTCGTGTAAGCCTAGGCAATGCTCATCACGTGGCAAATGTATCTATTACCCCGTCGCAAGGCCAGTGCTGTCCATTACATAAGCACTGGTTACATCCACCTGGGGGGGGGGAAGGGGGAGAGTTGGTCTGTCGAGGTCAACCTGATTTTGGGTTATGCTGCAGGGGGAGGGGAGGGGGTCTGGAGTTGGGCGTGACGGACGGGCTTTTCCTTTTCTTTCTGCATTGAGGTTCTGGAAATAAGGGGTCGGAGGGGCGGCCGGAGGGAGGGTTGCAGCGGTTCATGCATTCTCTCTTGCGCCTCAAGCGTTCAGCTTGGCACCAGGCACACAGCACAGGCAGAGGAAAACGCCTGATGAGTAAGCAGGTTAAGACAATGATATCTGAAGTAGGAGAAGAGCCCGCCTGGGCAACCTGAGCGAGCAGGAAAACAACACAGATCCGTCTTAGTCTTAAACAGGGTGGGCGCGCGCGCGGGGGCAGGGGGTTTCACGGAAATGCGTGCGGTGAAATTTTGGCGGGGACGACCACCTCTACAACAGCACGGCATAATCTGGTGGGGGGGGGGAGGCTTAGAAAATGCATGCATGCGTGCATGATTCGGGGGGTTTATTTGTTTTGTGCGATACGAAACGGCAATCATCCGAGCTTTTCTCCCAAGTCAGCCGTGCCAAGCCACGGACGGGTCCCCGAACCTCTGTTGAATACCCTCCTCCCTTTTCTCTCTTTTTCTCTTTCCTGTCTCGTCGCAGCCAGCAGTCCTCGTCCACACCGGCTGGTCCCCCTTAGAGGGAGGCTACCATAGTGTGCGTGACTACTGAAGCCCAACCTGGGTGATTAAGTACACACAGTATATACTACGACGGATCCGTACAACTATATTTTACCATAGTAACCTGACTATGCCGTAGTAGTCGTAGGTGACCACCTCCAGCTCGTTGCGGGCCTGATGTGCCGTGCGTACCCGGATGCTTGGCTCAGCCCTGTGGAGATGGCTGTCGGCATCTTTCTGGGCTGTTTCTCTTTTTGTGTGTGTATGTGTGTATGTGTGTGTTTAAGGTTTTGGCGGACGGGGTGGGCACCGGCTGGCCCTGGACAGACAGACTACCTCGTGCCTCTGCGTGCTGTGGTAGGCCCGGCTGGAGAAGCCCAAGCATCAGGCATCGCGGTGCGCTCATCACCATACCCTTTTCCTCTCTAGTGTCCTTCGTGATGGTGGGGCCCAGGCTTGACGGCAATCGGTAAGGCCGGCCTGTGGTGTTCCTGAATTTAGAAAAAAAGAAAAGAAAAAAACGCCCTGGAAGACGCCGCCGAAGCGAGATGACTGGGGGGGGTGGACGAGGCTGAGGGAACGGACCACACGATACAACGCCAGGGGGGCTTGGCTGAGCTGACCCTGCTGCCCTGCTGCGGCTGCTGCTACATACCACTGCAGTATGTAACCATCCCACGATGTGGATCTCCCTTGTTCTTCCTCGGTTGGTTTTCCGCTGATGGCCCTTTTTTTCTTTCTTCTTCTTTTGGTCTTCCTCGGGACAGTCCCCAGTCATACCCTAATTAAGGTCATGCCTAGAAGAAAAATTAAGGTTGTTGTCATCCCGGGATGCGAGTCAGCCAGGACCACAGAGAAGCCCCGTCTTGCCCTGCCCTGCCCTTTTCTCTCCGTGTGTGTGTGTGTGTGTGTCCACCCTGAGGAACCACCTGGTCCTCGTCCTGTCGCTGGCGTGCAATGCAGGGGGGGGAGGAGGTAGGAGGAGGAGACATGTCAGATGTGTAACGGGAATGGAGTCATCTGAGGAGGTGGGTTTGTTCTTTCTCAATCACAGCTGGCACCTGTCACCGCAGCAGGGGTAAGGGGTGTGGGCACTCTGTATCGAGTCCAGCCTCCTCCACCCCCTCCAATCGTCCCGCCCGCTCACCGTTGGACCCTGCTGGAGGAGAAGGAGAAAATCTCCCGCGAGGGACCACGCGCGCGCGCTCTCTCGTTCTCTCTTGGCTGGTGAGCTGGGCACCACGGGCGGCACTGACCAGGTCACCGCTGGCTGGGGCCGAGGAGGGCCAAGGTCGCGAGGACTAGAAGATTTTCCCCTAGACAGGCAACCGGGCTGATCACGGTAGCCTCTTTGGGAGAGGCCGCCTTTTGGGAATACGGACTGCCATCCATGCATGCACCCGGGCTGGCTTGCATCATTGGTCCAGCTGCTTGTACCATCGCGTGTAAGTGGTGCGCCCGTGTGTTCCTCTCCAGAAGACATAGTGTGTGGGAGAAAAAGCCTCGCGCCAGGCTGAGGATAAAATGGCATCGTAAGCCCTACTGCTAGTCCCTCCTCCCAGGTGATCTACCTCCTCCTCCTCCCATCCCCCAGAGTATTGTGGTCTGATCCGGCTTCTAGTCTATCAGGTTCTCTGCTTCCATTCATTCTTTCAATAGTCACTCATTCACCCGTTCACACACACACACACACACACACACACATCACCCAGCATAATTCTGCTTCATCAGCACTTTGCTTTCCCCTTCACCAGCCCTCTAATAACATTACCTCGATATTAATAATTCCCCCAATCGTCACCACCAAACACATTTCAACAAACAACAAGAACAAAACGAAAAAGAAAAAAAACCCCCCAACACACAAGAAAAACAAAACAAAATGCGTCCCCAGACCGCCATCGTCGTCCTCGCCGCCGTGGCCTCTGCCCGCCCCGTCCCGACACCTTCTCCCGTCCGCGATACCATCGCTCCTCGTGAGCTCCAGTACGCAGACATCGAGGCCGCAAGTGGTGCTCCTACCTGGCGCCACTGGCCCAAGGACTCGTACGAGCGGGACGAGGAACACCACCCTCGCCATCACCGGGGCGAGCCGCACTCGCACGACGAGAGGATGCCTCACGACGACCACCACGGCCCTCGCCACCACCATGAGAGACACCCTGACTTCCCTCATGACCATCACGTGAGTCTCCAACAAACCATAATAAACAAAGATCACGACAACCAAAAAAAAAAAAAGAAAAGAAAAGAAAAGAACTGGCGTGGCTAACAACGAAACACACAGAAGGGTGGTCCCCATGGTGACATCGTGGACAACGTCCTCGACTTCATCGGGCACCAGGCACGGTCCGTCCCAGAGGTCTCATCTCGCGTCCTGGACGGCATTGTCGAATTCCTCTCTCACGAGACCCGCGCCTTCTCCGAGGTAATTATTCACCTCTCTTCCAATCTCTTTCTTGTGCTTCAAGAGGTTCCAATCCGGATGATCTTACTAATCCCCTAATACAGGAAGCTGATTCTGATGCTACTCTCCACAACGATCACCACGGTCCGGCCATCTTCAAGAAGACCCTCGACTTCTTCGCCAGCTCCTCGAAGTGAAGGAGAGGCGAGACAATGAGCCCGTGAGCCCGGGGTCGAGATCCTCTCAAACGACATGCAGCACTGCATCAACGGACCGAGACCCCAGCCGGGAAGGGCAAAGACAACATGAGGTTGGGAAAAGGGGGAGGCGAGAGATCGCGAGCGGGGATCAGAGGTTGCATATTCGTTCGTCCAACATTGGGGGTGGAAGAGATGAACTCTCTTCGTCTTCCCCCGATCCCACAATCTTTTCCTCACGGATATGAACCAACCCCTCCTGGTCTCTTCCCGTCTCCTGTGCCCTGTCTTTGAAGAGTCTCTCCTTCTCGCACGCACTATTCCGCACGAGCCGTCTAAAACAGGCGGACAACAAAACCCGGGGGGCCCATCAAGGGGGAACGAGCCTGTCTACAGCTCTACCTTGCTCGCGCTCCACTCACTCACCGTCAGGAGGGGGAGCCCGCAGAGCAGAGGACTCTTTGGGACTGGTACTCGTCGGTCCGGGCAGGCGGCAACCTGGCCACTGCCTAGAACGTTCTCATGGGAAGAAAGAGAGAAGAGTACACAAATAGGAGAAGGCACTGGACGAGACTTGAGAGCTTAATTACGGTGTGGCAAGATGGCTCACCAAGCTGGAGCATGCCGGCGGAGCCAAAAAAAACAAAAAGCCCGTCCGCGTAGAGTGGGCTGAGATTTTTACTTTGTAATCTTAAATATGATAATGATATAATGATTAAAAGCCAAAAAAAAAAAAAAAAAGAAAAGGAAAAATTGACTTTCGAAGGAAAGTAGAGAAATAGTGTTCATCAGGCCATCTACTACTGCATAGTAAATTGTGTGTGTTGGGTACTGCAGTGTGTACTTACTTAGGCTGAACCTAAGCAAATGAACACGTTCCATCTCCCCAAAAAATTAATTTGACCATCCGCCATGTTAATTTGATCATCTGGATAAGGATCTAGCCAATACGATTCTCTAGATAAGCTTGTATTAGCGTGTTTTCGCCTCTAGTGGGTCATGGAGTCAAGACGGCGACAGAGCCTTTTTGTCCTTCTCAAGTTGCAAATACCTGGCATTTGCAACTTGCAAGAGAAAAAACATCGCCAACATGACAGATTAGTAGCAGAGTTGAAGATTGGTATCAGAGCCAATCTGTAGATTTTTACAATGTTTAATGAGCTTTCAGTGAATATCTGGAAGTAGTGAGCTTGGGATGGTCAAATTAATATGACGTATGGTACATTAACTTTTTCGCCATCTCCTGCCCCTTCCTCACTTGTCCCTGGCAGAGTCCAAAAAGGCCCAGCTGGGCTAGGTAAGTACTTATTCATCCGTGGTTAAAAGTGCGTGGACAAATTAATACTCAAGAGTCCTGTTGACGGGACCTCAGAAGCTATGATTATGTAACGTCCGCCAAAGTCGTTACGTAAGCTAGGAGGGCCTGTCAAACCTTAAGAGCTGCTAGCCAGCCTTTTCTTTCTTCTCTTCTCTGTTCACCCTCTCACCAGCCTTCTTTACGCTTTGCTTCTGTTTGCGTGTCTGCGTGATACGGTCCTCTGAGTTCCCACACGTATCATCTTTTCATGTTCCTCCACTGCACATGTAAAAGCACAATTATATACTTCGAGTGATACAAATTATGTTTATTTACCGTCCTTCAATTGACACGCCTCATGTGTCGTGGCGAGTCGCAGAAAGGAGGCGGGACTCCTGCGTGACTGGCTATGATTGCTGTCCAGGTGCACTACTAGTGCTTATCCTGCAGGACCGTCTAGGCATTCCAGAACTGCCTCAGCCACTGGGTCACATCTGCGGCTCTGTACTTGTGTGCAGAAGTCCAATGAGAGAGAAGTCTACGAGACCCCACACCACCAGCGCGCAGACGGGCCCACGCTCTTCTTACACTTCAGCTTCGCGCGCTCGTGAGTGATGTGGGTCGCCGAGGTCTCCAACATCAGACGTGGGCATCCAAGCGGAAGAGAGCTCTTCTCTCACTTCTTCCGATGCCAAACCCTCGGCGATGGAAATGATCTCGAAGCAGCTAGTTCTGAGCGGCCAGCTAAAGCTGGAGGTGCGGCTTGGTCAGGCTGTCTCCGAGTTCTCGTACGCCCTTGATGAAGGGAAGAGGAACGAGTTCCGAAAGCTACAGGCAACAAGCAGCAAACAGTTGTCGGGGACCGATGTCATGATGCTCACTGAGGAGATCAACCAGGCTGGTCTGCGGCAGCACCGATGCTTCAAGCCCCTTGGGACGAGGGTGTACAGCTTCCTATCCCGCCTACAGACATTCGCGAGTGTTGGTGATGTCTTGATAGGCGGGTCGCAAAATCTCATTGCCACGGGCGTCTAGAGTGCGCTGAGGATTTGTCTGCTGGTAAGAACTGTCGGGAGAATGACGGCAGACGAGACTGATGCTCAGTGCTAACGTGATGAAGAGTGCCGTGAACTTTCTCGGCTACTTCGAGAAAATATCAGATCTCCTTCAGAGACTCAGCACTTCCTGGTCTCTACATGCGCGCTTTGCTCATATCTTTCCTCGATCGAAAGATATCCAAACGTACCTGTGCGAGTACCTCATCCTTCTTTTGAGGGTCTGCCGCAGCATTATCTCTTTCATGCAGAAGAGTCTTGCGTCAAAATTCTTATCGACCTTGGGGACCTCCTTTGAGAACGAGTTTGGGCCACTCCTGAAGAAAATGGATCAGTGGGGCTACTGTATACAACAGGTGGCTAAGCAGACTGCCATGGAGTTGAATCTCGATATGGGGGTCCAACTGCTTGAGCGCAGCCGTAGCCTGAAGAGCTTATTCTCCGGAGAGCACAAGATGAGCTCTGATGCTTTCAAGCGCCAGATCCTAGAAAGTCTATCACCAGGTCAAGGCCATTACGAGAAGTTCTGGAGGCGACAGCGAAGCAAGGGATCATGCAAGTGGATTCTCGAGACCGAGAGCTACAGAGACTGGAACTCCACGGAGACATCTGCAGTCCTCATGGTCGAGGGGAAATTGGGAAGCGGTAAGACGGTGGCTATGGCGAACCTTGTGACGGACATGAAAACTACCTCGAAGGGGCCGTGTGCCTATTTCTTCTGCACATTCAAGGAACCAGAGAGTTTGAGCGCCACGAATGTTCTCCGCAGCATTGCCTTTCACTTCCTCGATGGTATGAAAACGGAAAACATCAGCTGGGATGAGACTTTTGGCAAAGCAGGAGCGTCTCTACCACGATTCTCGTCACCAGAGGTCATTGTCGACTTCTTGTTGGAGCTTATGCCAAAGAACCCCAAATACTCCATCATCTTGGATGGAATCGAAGATTGTCCCAGCGACGATATTGAGGACATATTCAAGGCACTCCATCGTTTGATGCAGAGTCGAGTCGTCCTTGTATGTTACTCGGCTCGACCCGACTTTAGATTCCGGCACGGCAAAGGTCAAGAACTCAAGGCATCCTTCTACGCAACTCTCGACGATCAATCGCACAATGAAGAGATCGAAGCTTTCATTAAGCAGGAGATATCACGTCGAAACAACACTCAGGGTCTGAGTGACCACGTCTTGAGGCACCTCATCGAGCAATTGGTCGTGTTATCCCAAGGAATGTGAGTAGGCGAAAGTGCTTCATTCCGAACCTTGTTCCTGTTTTCCCTTGATCCTCCCAAAGTCTTTTGGTTTGAGGAAAGGAGAGGGCAGGGTAGACTCCCTGGAATGCGTCGACTGGACATGCGCTGAATATATATTCCTGACAGGTATTTATGGGTATCACTTCAGCTCGATGCAATCTTTCCCGGAAACTCCAGGACAGTCATCACCGACGAGCGGATCCGCCACCTGGCCATGAACCTGCCCAGGGATCTTCCCGAGGCCTTTGAAAGGGCTTTGGAAGGCATCATCGATAAGTCGTACGAAGACAAAATTCTCAAGCTTGTCATAGCTGCCGAATCCCCTCTCGCCATCGACGAAATGAGAATTGCCCTGGCTGTAACGCCAGGCGAGCTGGTCTGGAAGCCAGAGAAGGTTCCTTGGGACGGGGCACAGCTGATTGCCCTCTGCGGAGGAGATCTACTGGAGCTCGACGAGGAAGATGGGAAGATACGCTGCATTCACCATAGTGTTATCAGCCATCTACTATCCCCAGCAACGCGTTCAAGTACGAAGCTCTACCACTTTTCCCTCGAAGAGGCGCATAACTTCACCGGCTCGGTATGCATCACATACCTCAATTTTACCGAGCTGAATTCCAGTGTGACGGTGAAAAGAACATTGGATGCAGAAGTCTTGGCAAACAAGTTAACAATGGGCGCACGCCAGGCAGAGCCGAGACTGTCTCGTGTATTTCAGCATATGAAATCAAGAAAGCGGACCCCCGAGGCGCCCAATCAGCTTGATCTGGTGCGTCTTCTCCAGGAAGCTCAGAATTTGCAACTCCGGTCCGACAGCGAGGTGCAGAAATTTCTGAAGTACGCACTGGAGAACTGGCTCGTCCACACCAGATTTTTCAACAACAATGACCAGAGCTTGGGAAGCTGCTGGAGTCTGTGGTGGCACCTCCTATTGGGTCGCGCAGCGCAAGTGAGGCCCCCTTTTCACGATCCGGCTCAAGACCGCCTGTCAGCAATACACTGGGCAATTGAACATCAGCATGGCAGTTTGTTCCTCTCCATGCTCACAAATACCGAACCCCACAAACTGCCTGAGCTGAGCCCACAAGTAATCCCTGGATTACTTGTCAGTCTGTCCGAGCATCAGAGTATTCGGGATGAATGGCTCGGCGATATTCTTGCTCAGTCGATCCAGGCGGACATTGCTGATCCTACCGCGTTCGCAAGATTTTCACTGAACCCTGAGACGATGATCAATATGCTTATGTCAATGGGGGCCGATTCCACCAAGCCTCATCATCTGAGTGGAATCAGCCCATTGAGAATGTTGATGACAACACTCGGTCACCCGAATGACCGCGTAGCCAATCTCGAGCGACAGAATTCTCCGTCTAAGCATGAAGCCTTGGAAACGAAGTTTGAACTGTTAAAGAAACTCTTGTCAATTGCAGAGGTCCGGCTCTCACTGCAGGATGCTTGGGTACCTGAGGCCATGATTGACGTCGTTGCCAATGGCTCTGAAGATGTTGCTCTCTACATCTTGAGTCTCCAGCCGAATATTCACACCGAGGCGCCCAGAGACACCACCATCCTTGGAGCTGCCGTTCACCGCGGCTCCGTCGAGATCAGCAGAGCCCTAGTGGACAGAGGAGTCGAACCCAGCAGATCTTTCTTCAGTTCCACGCCGGTAATTCAAATAGCAGTTGAAGCTAAGCGCCCGGATCTTGTCAAGATTCTTTGCGCGGCCCCAGGAATCTCTCTCATGGAGGCAAGCCCCCAAACAGCGCGTATCTGGAAAGCGATCGAGTCCGGTGACGACACCACGATCTGTGAGGAGTTGAATTGTACACCCCGCTGCAGCGATGCTTGGACTACCAAAACTGGCTCGAGCTGCTTGCTCTTAGCGCTTCAGTTCGCCCTGGAGCGGGACAGAACACTGGCGTGTCTTGAGATCCTGCAACACATCGATCACATCGAGAAAACGCTCATGATGTCACTGTTGATGATCGCAAGCTTCAATGGCAATTATGTTATCTTCTCGAGATTGAGGGAACTTGAGAGTCTAGTTCGACATGATGTGAAGCCTGTCACCTCCTCAGCCCACGACAGCACCAGCCTGATTGAGATCTGCAGATTTCAATCAGAAGCCGATGTCAGAGATCGCCCCTTCCATGTATTTGAGGAGGAATTCCTCTCGCGTTCGACTGCCTTTTGGCATAAAATTTGTTGGCGAGAGGAAATTAGCTCCATCATTGGCGTACTCGCGCGAGACTCGACACCAGAATATTTGAATAAGCAAGATGAAGAGGGGAACACAGCGCTGCACTACCTGAGCCTGCTGAGGCTTGCGCGGGTAGGCTTGCAGGTCAAGCTCCTGCTCTCAAGAGGTGCAAACCCTCAGCTGAGAAACCACAAGGGGAAGCTACCGGAATTTGATGTCTGGGAGGCTTACTTCAGAGAGCACAGTTTTGATATGATGGCGAACTTCCCCAGTCTGAACCTGACTCTCCCACCTGCACTCATGAAGACCGACAATCATCCCTTTTTTTCTAGGGCGAACCCGGACTTGGATCTTGACAACATGCCCCTTGACGCCCAGGACCATGAAGGCAATACTTTCCTTCACTATCTCGTAGTGGGCACGCTATCACGATCCCTCCTGACGAAAGCCCTCGAGGCTGGGGCGAACCCAGATCTGAGAAATCGGAAAGATGAAACACCTCTTTTCGTTGCCGTCTGGAACTCCGCGCCAACACACTCTGTGATCAAGCCTCTATTGGACGCTGGTGCAGACCCAAATGCCGAGTCACGGACACACCCAGGCGACACTATACTGGGACTGGCGATCAGGAATGCTAGTGTATCTTCTGATGGAGACGTGGGAACCGAGGAATCGTCTGGCGATGATACTGTGAGAGTACTAGTAGCTGCTGGAGCTGAACGTAACTATCGAGGCGGTACGCGGACATGATAAAGAGGCATCTCAATGGCAATGAGCCTCAGGGGACATTGCATGCAATGCAACAAGGAGCTTTGATCAGCTGGACGGGAAGTGTAGAGGGAGAACAGAACAGCCAGAGCACCTACATTTGTTCACTGCTCCTGGGTGTAGAAGAATGGAGGTAAATTTGATTCTAAATACTTGCATCACGCGGACCACAGGATTAGCATCAAAATCCGAAGATAAAAAAAGCGTACTGGGCTCGTCCGTAGTTCAGCCGTCCAGATGATCTACAAACCTCAAGGGACGAGGTAAGTTCGTGTTACCTAAATAGAGTGTCTTGTGTGTCAGTCATACTCCTTCTAAGAGTTTCTCTCAGCGTCGGGGACGTGAACAGGGGACTCGCCACCACCCGTTGCCCCGCGAAAGAAGAGCTTCTTCTCCGCCGAGGCTACGACGTCCCAGCTCGCGGTCAGATACCCGGACGGGCCGCGCGCGGGTGGCCTGAGCAGCTCGGCGCGCAGCACACACTCCCCCAGGCCCTCCACGCCAGGGACCTCGACCCACGGGACCACATACATGGCCCACTTCTCCGCCGTGACGAGGCCGACGCTATCGTTCCTGGCCAGGGCATCGGCGTCCACCAGGTCGCGCCGCACGAGCACGCTGGTGGCGAGGGCGCGCCTGTACGGGGACTGGTCGGAGTGGGACGCCCTGACCGGGACGGGAAGGTTTGTGCCCGAGCGGGTGATTGCGAGCCGGAGCCGGAGGGAGTCGAAGTCGGGAGGGGGTCGGACTCGAGGTAGGCGGCGAGGATGTTGGTGTAGCGCACCGTGGCGGCGCAGAAGAAGTAGCCCCGGCGCTGCTGGCGGAAGACGAGGTCGATGGTGTAAGAGATGTGAGGCGCCATCGTCTAAGGATACCAAGGCTAAGGATGGTTAGATGGCTGAAGAAGAGTGTTCGTGTAGGGACGCACAGATTACTACTACTGCTACTACTACCACAAAAAAAAAAAATAGAAGATTATATAGGTGTTACTATTGACAATGCAGGAGCCTGTCCTTGTACAGCCTTCAGTGCTACTGTTTGTCACTGTGCCCCGTGAGACAAAGGTCTGTGTCTGTCATGACTCTGGGGTTTTTTAAACAATCATAATATACTGAAATTCTCCGAGCCAGGAGCTGAAGACACCGATGATCGCTCCTCACAGCTTGCCAGCGTGCTTTTGAATGTTCAGCTCCACACACCCGCGCGCCCAGCCGCTCAGGACCAGCGGCCTGTCCATCTCCAGCAGGAGGACCATGACGCCCTCGTCGTTCAGCACCGCAGGCCGGGTCGTGTCCCGCTCCTGCTCGGCCCGGAGATCCGTCTTCGCAGGGCCATGCGTGCTCATGCCGTTCATGACGCCGGCCGCGAACGGCCTGAACTGGTTCGTGGCGCCGTTGAGCGGGTGGCGGGGATCCTGCAGCGAGACGATGGGCGCGTAGAACTCCTGCATCGTGTTGCGGTGGAAGTAGGGCACCCACAGGGTCTCGTGCGCGACAGACCAGCGGGGCGGCACCACGGCAAAGTCCACCACGGCGGTCGAGGGCTCGGCCCCGTGGTTCCGCGCGGTCAGCACCGTGTACAGGCTGGGGTCGTGCTCGTCGAAGCGGACATTGCCCAGCGCGCAGAAGCGGCCGAGGTCGTACTTGTAGGGGTAGCAGGTGCCGTGCCACCCGGCGACGTCGAACGGGGTGTAGGCCTGGGTGCTGTGCCAGGGCTTGCCGACAAACCGGGAGACGATGGTCCATTCATCCTCCTGCTGCTGCTGCTGCTGCTGCTGATCCCGGCCCAGGGTGTTCTCGTCGTCCACATAGGCCTTAGGGACTTGAAAGTCGCGGATGTTGGCCAGGCCGGTGGAGCCGACGACGCCCAGGTCGGGAAGACGAAAGTGGCCCTGGAACAGCTCGCAGATGTACCCGCGGGACGGGCTGTGGCCGGGGAGGGTGACACGGTAGCGGATGCCCCTGGGCACCACGGCCATCTCGCCCTGCCGCACGAGGAGCCTCCCGAGCTCCGTCTGGACGTCCAGGGCCCCCGACTGCGGGATGATGAGCATCTCCCCGTCCAGGGACGAGAAGGCCTGCCTCTGGGGCATGTCCTGGGTTATGCTGAACACCCACATGGCCAGCCCCTCCTTCTTCTGGGGCTCGCCGTTCCGCCCGAGCAGCTGCTGCCCGCTGACCCAGTCGGCGCTGCTGGGGACGGGAAGGGACCCCCAGTGGTACGAGTTGGGCGTCACATGGTCGAGGCTCGCGGTCGAGGGCGGGCCATACCCGGCTGTCAGCTCCAGGGGGCGGAAGTCGCTGTGCTCCAGGGACGAGTGGCCCCGGTAGAGCCAGGTCTGGTAGCTGTGGTCCCGCGGCGCCACAAAGGAGCTCCCGCTGATGCGCTCCGTCCGCAGGCCCAGGGGCGGCCTCTGCGGGCTGTTATTGACCGGCGGGATGGCACCCTGGACAGCCTCCGACCTGGCCGCAGTAGGCTGTCAGCTCGGGTCCAGGCAAGCATGGGATTGGTGGCGCGGGAGGAGACCAGCATCGGCTGCACCTTGAGTGTGTGTGGCTGCACCATTTGTGTCTCACCACGGCTCAGCCATGGAGGAGTACGCGCATGTGTGCGTGTGTGTGCGTGTGTGTGTGTGTGAAAGAAAGAAAAGACAGAGAAAAGACAAAAGCTCACTGCAGGTAATTGCCCAGCCCCTCGAGATACTCGTACGGGTCATGCACCGCGAATGTCGTCTGCGGTGCCATGGTAATCATTTTGACGTTTGGGTCTCAGCAGCAGTAATTCGATAATTATCCTGTAATAGCAGACGAACTGGGCAGGCCACCGAACTTGATGAGCCGCCAGTTACTATCACGCAGCCCTGCCTTTGATTTTTTTGATGTTGAAAGGAGAGAAATCGGTCCAGGCATGTTCACGGTCTTGTCCATCTCCGCAATGCGAACGAGAAGGAGGAGAACATGCGCTCGGTGCTCGTGGGATTTCCCTTCTGGGTCTAACCGTCTTACCCCGCCAACTGCCACACGTTTTCCCTTTGCGTGAGGCCAATGAAACTCTGGCCATTCATTATCCCATGTTTTTGTTTGAAGAAAAAACAAAACAAAGCTTGTTGGAGCCGAGGTTCGGCACCCACAACACACCCGTGCTGTCTTGTCAACAACAGCGGAGGTTTTCAAGAGAAGAACAGTCTCCCTCCTCAATTGATACTGGAGATCATCATCATCTCTCTCCCTCCCTCCCTTTTAACCCCGCAGCTTGTGCCAGTTCCATCCGCAATGGCAGCCCCGGGATACGCGGACGGAACGCTCACCCAGATCATATATTTAAACATTGCCACAGAGCACCAAGTCGGCGAGGTCAACACCCCGGCTGGCCAGCAATGGTCCAAGGCACTGGACTTGGTGCAGCGCTGCGGCGGGCTTGACAGGCTGTACTGGGGCCGGCGGCTCGAGGAGCCTGAGAAGGTGCAGCTCCACCTAGGTGAGTAGTATTATTATCTGCTGGCAGGCTCGATCACCACAGGGCCTCTCGTGTCGCCGGGGCCACGTCTGTACAGAGGTCTGACCAGCCTGGACCCGGGCGCCGCAGTCTGGAGGGGTCCCCAGCACAGCGACGCGTTCATGGCCTCGGGCTTTGCTGCCTTCCGGTCCCTCGTCAGGGACCTGGGCTGCGACGACAGCAGCATCCAGGTCCGCCTCACCACGCTGCACCACCAGGCCCTGGACGACCCTTTCAGCCCCGCCCTCCTCGGCCTCCCCGTCGGGACGGCCATCTACAAGAGCACCGACGCGTCCTGGCACGAGGGGGCCTGGCCGCTGTGGACGCACGTGGTGAGTGGTGTCGACGGCTGCCGGGGCATCGCGGGGGGCAGCGTGCGGGAGCCCGTCGACGGGTCCGAGGGCTGCTACGTGGTCTATGTCGCGTGGCAGACGGTCAAGCACCACGATGACTACCACCGCACTGAGCATTTTCGGAGGCACCGGGTGATCCTGGCCATCGGCCACCAGGGCTGGACCGAGTATGGGCACGTCGTGTTTGTCGAGGTGCGCCAGGGGATCGGAACCGCGAACCGGCTGTGAGGGAGAGAAGACATGGGGATGATCCCCGCTCGCCTCTGTACGTGAGCAGTGCCTGGAAGAGGAGCAACACTCTCTTGTGGTGTTTTTCATTTCTTGATTAAATTACAGAAGCTGACCCTAGCGATGCCGCATTCCAATCTACAATCATTATAGTTCAGCGCTTGTGGTTGTAGGTTTCATGGTAATTATCCGTGAAACAAAAGCACAGAAGGAAATGACTTGTGGCCTGGGGTGAACTCTTTTCCAAAAAGCTTTCACGGGCTCCGTTGCTCGCCCAGCCCAGTCGTCCCCATGGCTTGTCCATGAGCTACACACATCGAGCCGGAGGGTCAATCCGGAGCCATGATGTGTACAGATTCTTGGGTCTGGTGAACTAAGATGGTGAATATCCGTTAAGAAATTCTAGTCATCTTGGATGATCCTGAATCCGCTCAACTCACCCCATGGACCAAAACAAGATGGGGCGTCCGAGGGGGACAAGAAGGAGATGGGCGAGTGTCGACTTCAAGGCAGAAATCGCCAGTTTTACTTTGAAGAGGTCCCGAGTTTGTGGATATGGTCAACATCCCACCGACTATACCTTTTAGTAAATCCTACAGTCCTGTTCCTTCTACATGCTGCGATGTTATACCGTCAAGAGAGTGGGACTTGTACACCATAATGTGATCTATATTGCCAGACTTGATCTTATTTGAAATATTCATCTTACCTGTGTCCTCTTGCTATTTTTTTCTCTTCTTCTTTTACCCTGCCGTGGTTGAACAGTGACATGGCCCGCTTAGACGCCGGCCATGCAGGTCTTCCTCGGGATGGTCGGGCGTCAAGCCACATGGACTCATCTAAAATTGTGATGACAGGGTGCGCTTCTGTACGACGGCGCTTGAGTTCTTCTGGTTCAGTATGCATGCATGCATGTGGATACATATATATATATATATATATGTATGTATATATGAACACACGCGTATAAAAGAATCTCCTCCAATCCGTTCGGATAATAAACCAAGGGAAATTACGAAATTGTATCTCCTCCCCATCCCCCCCTCCTTCTCCCTCCTCTCCCCCCCAGTGGTAGGGTGTTTAGGATTTTGTATCTCGAGTATCGGGAATTTGGGGGCGTTTGAGAATTTTGAGTTGCGGTTGCTCGGCAATTGAGCCGGGTTCGATCTGGGCTGACAGGACAGGACCAGGCCGGCCACCCACCATTGGACACGCACCGGAAAGGCGAGCAAAGATTCGCCTTGTCCCTCCCTCGGCCCATTGGTCGGAATTCTCGCACTGATGGATCATGAGGCAGAGAGAATGACGAGTCTGGGTGTGTATGTGCGCGCGCAGTGTCTACGGCGAGGTAGATGGGATACACCTCTCTCTTCCTACCACCCCACCCCCCTCCCCTCCTCGCACCTCAAAGACTCCACCCAGAGACGCATCCACTTCTGGTGTGTGTAGCGCCCAATGTACCCCTCCATTCCAACCTCACCCGAAAGGAGGGGTGATAAGATAAGACCTGGTGATGGATCGCCAGGCCCGCATGACCCACGACAAATGTCCGGCAGCAAGAGGTATGTGTGTGTGTGTGGTTGTGTGCGTGTGTGGATGGCGCCTCATAAGCAGGAGGAACAAGAACAAGAAGAGGACAAGAAGGGCAAAACAGGGTATCCAGGGTCCATCCTAGCGACACCAAGACGGTGAGCCATGTGACGGTTCGACGGTGGATTGGCCCACCACCATGGGCGTCCAAGTGACTGCTGCAGCGTGCGCCTGTCTCGGATCGGTGGCATCACGAGAGTGCGGCTGTGGTTGCAATGAGATCAGATCGACGGGGGGGAGAGAGAGGGAGAGGGAGAGAGGGAGAGATAAGGGAATGATGGATTACTGTATCTCTTGCCCGTCCCAAGCCACAGAGGTACAGTGACCAAGGAGAGACAATCAAGGGCTCTCTCTCTACTATGTACATCCTCCCGTCTGTAACCACTATCTGGTATGCGGAATAGTGCCCGTCCGCCCCCGCCCCCCTCCTCTTTTTTTTTCCTTCTCTCTTCTCTTCTTTCCTTCCGGCTCCGAGTCTTCCCTTAGGAGAAAAAGGCATCACCGGACTGGGGGGCGGCTACTTTTAGTGATGGGCCAGGCGCAAGGAGAGGAGCAAGAAGTAGTGTGGGAGAGGGAAAAAAGCAGGTCATGTGGCTGCCAGGATGATGGCGACGAAGAGGGTGTGGCGACATGTCCTCAGAACTGCCCCATTAGCGCTCTTTGCGACGCCATTGGGTGTATTGTATTGCAACCCACCCCCCTCGACCCTCCCACCCCTACCTCTCCAATGTGTCATTCCCACACCGGGGGGTTTCTTTTCTTTCTTCTTGGACCAGAGAGAAGTCGTTGGATCAGGAGACGTTATGTCGTCTTGGATGGGGGGTGTGGGGGTTGGATGGGAAAGGTAGAAGAGGAAAGAAAAAAAAAGAAGAAAAGAAAAAAAAGAGAAAAGAAAGGGAACAAAAAAAAAAAAAAAGAGGACAGGCTGCGTATGCGATATGCAGTGTATCGTGAGACAGCCGCTGCCTAGAAAGCAGACACGACAGAGCCAGCTGCCAATTGCGTACCCGTCCTCCTGACGCCACCAGCCCACCTAATCGCCTGCTCGCGCCAGCCTTATTGCGCTGATCTATAGGCAGGACAGAGGCGGGCGTGGGATTTTAGATGGGGAGAGAGGACCGCCTGGACCTGCCGTAGCTCTACATGACAATACTGTACCGCATAGTAAACTACTCCAAGTCTCCAGGCAGAAGACAATGACGCGGCCGGGTTAGATAGGTAAGCCTCCTACGCCGGAGGACCACCAGAGGGCGTGGCGTAGTCTGATTGCATCCATCCGATGAACCATCATCCCATGGGCGGGCGCGGACATGGTCACATTGAATGATTCATGATGATGATGATGATGATAATTATGGGGGGTGGGTGAATATTGACTCAAACGTGCCAACCATTCTCTCCCTGGGGTGGGAAGGAGAAGACGCGGCCCCGAGTTGCCACCAGGCGAAAATCCGGCACAACAAACTGGTGACCGGTTGAGGATAACGAATGGGTTTACAGAAGGGGGGCTTCTCAAATCCGCCGAAGTGCTGACCTTGTCTGGGCTGAGGTGAGGAGGGAGTTGCGCCGACGGCGTTTTGAAATGGCTTGGTGCATAAAGCCGGCGAGGAGTTAGCCGGCGATAAAATGTCCATCGGGTGGATACCCGCATCACCACTGGGGATGGGGATCATGGAGAAAGAATGCCGAGCCGTGACCAGGACTGAACATATATGCTGACCTGAGGAGGGGGCGGGGGGCGGCGATAATGTGGAACGTGGGCCGCACAGCTACCGTCCACCGCCGACAAAGAGAGAGAGACCAGCAGGAAGAAACAAGAACGAGAACGCGAAGAGAGAGAGAGAGAGAGGATGATGGAAATGGATGGAAGGCAGAGAGAGAGAGAGAGTCCCCCCCCCCCCCAACCAACAACCGTGGTCTCCGTAGTTTTGGATTTGTGATCCCAGGGCGTGGATACGTCCACTCCCCCCTGCTCGCCCGCCTCTCTGTCCTACCAGAGGTACCTCGGGAGGACCTTTTCTGCTCTCGGTAGGGTACGTGCATGGCCTGGTGTTATGTACTGTGTATTGCTATGTTATAGGCGGAGGCGCTGTAGAGTTATAGAAACCTTTTTAGGCACCATTTCAGCACTTTTTGGGGCTGCCCGCACAGTTCCACAGGCCGGGGGGAGGGGGATCCTCACCACCTAGCCGCCCCCTGTCGCTGTCCGTCCCTGAGGCAGGGCCTAGAAGCCCTGGAGACAGCCAACCAGCAGTCCCCCCCAGGCCTAAATTCTCGATAGCCGCTGCCCAGGGGGGGTCCTCGTCCTCCTGTTGTCGCTTGTACCTGTCGCGTTTCGTTTCTCGTCCAAACTCTCTCTCTTCTTTCCATGTACGTACTTTGTTCCCAATGACTCACACTTTCTAGCCTGCTCCGCTTCCATCATTTTCATATGCAACCGCTTCAACCTCTCCGCCTCTGAAACAAGCCCAGCTGCCCATGTCAGCGCTACAGAAGTGATTGGTCAATCGCCCAGCGGACAGGACAGGACAGGACAGGCTCCAGCACAGTCACTGATTGCATCACCAGGGCCGGTCAATTGGATCATCCGTGTGTGTGTCGACAGCCAGGATGGCATAGATTGCCTTGTAACACCCCGAGGACAAGAAGGGAAAAGAAAGGAAAAAAAAGAATGAAGGAAGGAAAAAAAAAATGAATAAAGCAACGCCAGCGAGCATGACGGGCGGCGGCATGGCACAGCCCAAGAGTCAGACCAGGCGAGCCGATCCCAGCCCAACACACCTCAGCTCCCCATGCACCTATAGTATGACGCCCTCCAGCCCGGCCCAACAAGCACTCACACTCGTCTGTTCATGCGCTGGAGATTGAGTACCAGGTGCCTCCTCGGAAAACCTGCTGGCTCGTTCCACACAGCACCCAATCGAATTGGTCTACGTGTGTTTTTTTGTTATGCACCGCCTGGGGGAGGGGAGCTGTTGTTGGCTAACGTGCCGTGCCGTGTTGGTTGAGAGGATTCCAAGCATCAACCCAGACAAGGTCATTCATTACTACTGCGTAATGTATATGGCATTGCTGTGCACATGTCACGAAAATGCTGATCCCTCTCTTGGAATTCGATTCTAGGACTTTTGGGCCCTCACCCCCTCCCCTCCCCCCCACACACACATTCTCTCTCTCTCTCTCTCTTGGCTGTGCGGGTGTGACTGCATGAGCAGCCCGTCCAGCCACCCAGACAAAGAAATAAAGAGAAAGAAAGAAAAAAAAAAAAAGGGTCCTGGAGTATCACAAGAGGGCGATCCAGAATCCAGACCTCGTTCTCTGCTGCTGCTAACTGCTATCGTGCTGTACCTGTACCGTACCCCTTGGTGTACATCTTTGTCTCCCTGGCAGCCAGTGTGTACAAAGCTTACCGGTGCAGGATGACCTGGTGTCTCAGTCTCGCCAGCCTCTGCTGCCCACCTCGACACGAGCGGATCGGCATCAGGTGCCGTGCGTGCGTATCGATCTCAGTTCCCTCTCCCTCTTGCCCTCTCTCGCTCTCTCTCTCTCTCCCCCTCCCTCCACACGTATCCGCGTCCACCTGAGAAGCGACAGCTCAGGTCAGCAGATCTGGCCCCGGCAGCCACCTCGCAGCAGGTCAATTGCCGTATCTGCCTGCTCAATCCGGGGGGTTTTCTCCTCTCAATTCAACCCGACAATGTGTTGGTGTACGTATACACGCTCAAGAGTTCGCCACGACGGGGAGAACCCGCCCGTCAGGCTTCTGGCTGGGTCACAATCTCTCTCCACTTGAGCCCACCGCGTCCGGCCCGTGAGGGTCACATTGTGCCGACTGTAGGACTATGACTCTCGGGGCTATTAAGGACATGGTTTGTTGTGGCCCCAACCCGACCACTCAGTATTTTCTCCCCCCCAAAAAAAGATGGGAAATGTGCAGGTATCCAGCGAGCCTTGAACGCCGTCCGGTGGAGTCTCTGTCACACACACACGCACACGCACGCACTATGCACTGGGGCCCGGTTAGACAAGGCAGAAACGGGACCCGCCAGCCATGTGTGCACTGCATTGCAGGGCAGGTACCAGGCGTTACAGCACAGTTGGAAAGAGCGAAAGAGAAAAAAAAGTCCTATCGCAATCTTGGTACCGTTTCACGCCAGATGTTTCTTTGTTGTTCGGTACGTACCCCGCCTCCGCCGTCTCATGGCCTTGTGATTGGGGAGAGAACATGGTTAGTCAAGGTAAAAAAAAAAAGCAGGCAGCCCTTTTGATTCCGCTCTCCTTCACGTTCCGTCTCCCCTTCCCCCTCCACACACCCCCCAGTTAGCTCTTGGCGGGGGGAGACCAAGCTCACGGCGACATCCTCGTGGACAGATGTGTGCGTACGCACGCACGCAGTGGTGTTGCTACCGTGAAGGGCAGCCTGATCAGTCAAAAAGTATGACAATCAGAGGGCAAAGGTACTGACTGATTCAGGGACCCCTACGGATTTAAACTAGTTGGCCTCGTCAGGTGCCTGTGTGCGCGTGTGTGTCTCTCTCTCTTTTCACCCTACCATCTTGGCTGGGCACTGGCAACTGGTGTGTGTGTGTATCCTAAGAGGGGGGTGGGGGGTGTGAAGGACTGACTGATCTGAGAGAGCGTGGAAGAGGGGTGTGAGGAAAGAAAGAAAGAAAAATGACACATCCCACCAAGGGGCCCCAGGTACAGCCCAAGTACCGACGCGCCAACTTTGGGCAAAAGAAAAAAAAAAGGGTCGGGGGCAGGGGTGGCGCTGACGTGGGGTGGGACTAGCAGGCCCAGGTGTGACTCTTGCGGTACCCTACACGACGGGAAGGGGGGACGTCGTCTCTTGACCTTTCTAAGAGAAGGAGGAGTCACTCGGAGCCTTACTGCGGGCATGTGCCAAGTGGCATGTACCTGTACACTATTGAACCAAGGAGCCCACGCTAGGCCGACCGGGCGAGAAGCATAGCATCTGGTTTGGATTTTAGAGTGTGAGAGCCTGTGTGTGTGTGAGCGACACACAGAGAAAGAAAAGAGAGAGGGAGAGAAGAGGAAGAGCAGGGAAACGGGGGGAGCATGTGTTCACCCGCCTGGCCTCACGGTTTGTACTCTCTACTCTTTCCAATAGTCGTTACCTGTTCCTTGTCACTGCCCATCTTCCTGCCTCGTCTCGACTACTTCTTTCTCTCCGTCCAAGTCTCTCTTTCCCTCCCTCTCCCCTCTCTTCTCTCTCTCTCTCTCGTTCCTTTTCAATTTCTTGATTTCTATTCTTCCGAACACGCCTTTCCATCGACCCGGACCAGACTCTCTCTTGTCTTCTACCTTGGCTGCCACCCAAAACGCCCCCAGCTGACCAATTCAAAGTCCGGCTTTGTTTTTGGGGGGAGGAGTCTTTTCTTCTCTCGTCTCATCATTTCTACTGGGCCTTTCTCCGGCCCTCCGGCATTCCGCCACGTTTACTACGCCCTACTACTTAATCTTGTCTTCCCCCATTTTCAGCCTCCTCGACCATACAAGTTCCCTACCCTTCCGCGCCCCCCCCCCCTGTCCTGTCGACCAGACCATCCCATCTGGACTGATCCTCCCGTCTCCTCAGGCGGCCGTCTTCTGAAGATAAAAAATAGTTCAAGCCCATTGTCCCAAAGTCCCAGCTGGAGAACACAATCCCTCATCTCAATTGTCCTCCTGGTCACCTCGCCCGCTATCATCCGCTGTCCTGTCCGTCACAGGTTAGCCGGTGCCAGGAAGAGACAATACAACACGACCTCACCTCTACTACCCTACACATACACACACCCACCACACCGGCGCCACCCTGTCTAAGTCGGGGATCCACTCAAGAACAACCTGCGAACAAAGCCTCATTTGGCGATTGATCGGAACAAGCCCAGTCACCTCTGCGACTCCTTTGTCTCGCCCGTGACCCCTCCCCAATTGTTTTCTTTTCTTCCATCCAAGGTGCCGAGGTGCCCATTCTCAATTGCAACCGCTCCTGCATTCTTTCTCCGCCTCGCCACCCACCACCACCACCACCAACAATAACATCAACCAACACCTGTTACGGATTATCTCACCAGCCAAATCATTCATAATCCACGTGGGTCGCCACCACCGCGCCAGAACATTCCATCTACCACCAGCACAATTATGTTGCACGACACACAACAGATTCCCAACCAGTCTCCAGGTCATACCCAGTCTGCGACCACATCGTCATCCTCCTCGCCATCTACACAGCCGGCACCACGACCCTCCGAGCAGCCACAACAGCTTCCACCAATCTCCACCGCTGCACCCACCACCAACATGGAGACCAAGAAGATCACATCCATCGGCGACCTCCTGATCTCTCCCCCAGAGCAGGCGCCCTACGAGAGCTTCTCGGGCCTGCCACGGTCACTAAAGACGATGACGACGACGACGACAATGCCGCTGGTCAGCACGGCTGTCGTGGCGAGACCGGCTCAGGAGAAGCCGCAGCAGCCCTTCTCCCCTCCCATCTCGCCGCTTACGAATTTCACTCACCATGTCAACACACCTGCCTCTGCCGCCACTTCTGCTGCTGCTGCCGCCGCCGCCGCCGCCGCTGCGGGTGCTTCTTCTGTTGCTGCCGTGCACGATACCACCAAAGACCCCATCTTGTACCCAGAGGAACAGCCCACGAGTCCCAGGGTGCCGCTTTTCGAGCGCAGGCTGAGCCCCGAGGCACAGAATGCTGTCATCGAGCACATGGCAGCCAGGGAGGTAGAGCCGCTGCCGTCCGGGGTCAGGCTGCCCCACCGACAGGACTACGAGCTCTTCCTCTGCTTCCGAGAGACCGTCTACAAGAGCTTCTTTGCCGAGTCGCCCGCCGGCCGGAGGAGGTGGCTGAACCGGGAAAAGGCGCAGCTGATCGAGGACGCAAAGGCCCGCAACAAGGCAAAGAAGACCAAGACCCAGAAGCAGCCGGCGGGCGTCCGTCCCAGGATCAAGGCGAAGCCGCTGTCGTCGTCGTCTTCGTCGTCGTTCTCGTCGCCAATGATGGCGGCAACAACTACTGGAGACACTATTGTCGCAAAGACGACGGCCGTGACCAAGGCAGCGCTTGGCCCCCGCGGTGTCACCAGGGTGACCAAGCCCTCCTCGCGTCCTGCCCGGGTCAAGCCGGTCAAGGCGCCCAAGCGCCGCGCGAGTGCCTCCCCCCAGCCAGAGAAGAAGAAGATGCAGAAGGAGGACAAGGACTTCGCCTCCCTGCCTGACTACTGCCCCCCTCTGTCCACCCTGACGGCCGACAATGTCATGAGCACCCCGCCCGCCAGCAACGCCCGCGAGTTTGACGAGGAGGACCAGCCCCTGCTGCACCTGCTCCACCCCGACGAGCTGCAGGTGGCGTCCAACCTGAGGCTGGACGCCGCCACCTACCTGACCAGCAAGCGCCGCATCTTCCTCGAGAAGCTGCACTTCTACCACGCCAAGAGGACGTACCGCAAGACACATGCCCAGACGGCCTGCCGCATCGACGTGAACAAGGCGTCCAAGCTTCACACTGCCTTTGCCAGCGTCGGCTGGCTGGATGACAAGTGGTTCGAGAACGTTCCCCTTCCCGCAGCCAACAATTAGGCCTGCCCGGGGTGAATATTTTACCACCTCCAGGCCCGTGCGTGTGTCGTGGGCCATCTTACCTCACGATCCGGCACACCACGGTCCACGATACATATACAAATGATACCCCCCCCCCAAAGCACGACACCAAACACCACGTACCTGCAGCACCTACAAACACGACCTTTTCACCCTGGTCAGGCTGTACACATCCCCGCCGGCATATCCATCTCCGCTCTGGCCACTTGGTTTTTCTCACAAGAGAAGTCTGTACCTGTTTTGCAACTTTTAGGTTGTTCGGTCCGTGTTTCTTTTCAGACAACCTGTCTTTCCTTTTTGTTCTGGGAGTTTATCTACTAGATGTCATTCTATGGTTGTATCCCGGTGTTCGCCTCCACCTTTGTTTCTTCTCTTGTCTCTTTTTTTTTCTTCTCTTTTCCTTCCATGCGCACTGCTGCTGGGCTGGATGTCAGCGGCGCCGCGTTGGGTCAGACTGGATAACCTTGCATACTCTTGTTTTTTTCAGGTCGTGGCGTTTTCGTGGACAGCGGCGCAGTGACCTGGACACACCATATTTCTCTTGCGGCTGGATACACTGGAACCAGAGGGGAGGATCAGGCTGTCCGCGGGTCAATCATCATCACCATTCATACTCTTGGTCTGCAATATACCCCTTGTGATTTTTTTTTTTTTTTGGATTTCTTTTTGGTCTCTCCTTTTCTTGGCCTGATCTCCGCATCGGCCACACGACCAGTTGCATCAGAATCGCACTGGTCATTTTTTTTCTCCTTTCTCTTCAATTCAGACCTCATTCGTTTACAGGGATTTTCTCCCCGTCTTTTTTTCTTTTTCTTGAATTGGCAATTCATCGGATGCATGGGCAATTGCACAGTTTAGGGATCAACCTGCGCGGCCTTCTCATGAAGAGACGCTAGCGCTCAGACATCAAATGTCTCGGGGAGAGCGGCAAGATCTGTAAAGATAGAAATAGGTTATCGGTCTTTGATAGCTACCTGGCCTTCTGATGGTGGGCCTTGACGCGACATGGGGATCCCCCCACTTCCGTCTCATTTTATCTGCGGTCGCAGCCAGACAAAACTACCATCAAGTAAAGGAGGACCAGGAGATACGTTCAATTCAAAGATCGTTAACAGACCTGTGTGCCAAATGTGCAAGCCCTCACTGTGAAGAACCAAGACGCGATTCTCCCGCACCTCGCAAGGAAGCCTCGTCGCTCTTTTTTTTTTTTTCCTCCTCTTTTTTCCCCCTCTCTCTTCTTTTCTTTTTTTTTTTTTTGTTACCTTACCCACCCTCGGCGAAATGTCGTCGATCTTTTAATTTCGCCAATCTGGGCCGTTCCGCTGTCAAAATATGTCCGTCTTTCCCCCTTTTTGCCTAGCATCGTATGTCTCTCCGTAGGGGCACGGAAGGGGGGGGGGCAGCTGCAGGGTCTCCTACCTCTCTCTCTCTCTCTCTCTCTCTCTGCCCGTCGGAGAAATAAGGTTACATAGGAAAATAAGAGGAGGGAAAAAAAGAATTTAAAGGACAAGGGATAGGAAAACTGTGGATCTCATCTTATCATTTTATGTGTAGATCAGACACATGCATGCCCATAAAGTGCCTTGGCTGGCCGGTAGATCAGACGGAGATTATGTGTGTGTGTGTGTGTGTGGCTGGTGAGGGGGAGCGGGGGTGCCGGGAGGGCAGTCGAGGTGGGATCCCGGTGCTGCTTCTGGGGTGACGGAGAAGCTTATTGTGGGACAGGGGGTCCTGCATGAAATATCAACACACTTTGGGACGGAGGCTGCTTTACATGCTATGTCATTTTGCCCTGCTTTTATTTTCTCAATCCTGCAGAGCTGTTCTGAGCCGAGAAAGACAAACCTCCTTGGAGAGGTGGCCATTGATTAAGCTTGTATTAATTTTGATCATGTGCTAGGCTACATTATCGGCAACTGTTTTCCCTTCCGCACATATCCTCAAGCAGGTCACCATCTCAATGCCCAATGTGGCACCACAAGACATTACTGACGCCCCAATACCCGTACCTCACCAATCAGCCATGTTGCTGACTTTGGCATCGGCATCAACTCACTAGGCCCTCTAGTCGTACGACTTCCCCTTGCCCTTATCCTTATGCTTGTCCCCCTTGTGCTTGTGTTCCTCGTGGTGGTAGTGCTTCTTTCCCTTGCACTCCTCGTCCCATTCGGCACAGAGGCCGTCATCCTTGCAGTCCTTGTCCCAAGGGTTGCAGAAAGGCTTGCAAGTAGGGTCAGCGGGATCACACCAGCTCGTCGGGCCAGGCTTCTCGGTCACGGTGGCCGTGGCCGTGTCCGTCACTGTGGCTGTGGCTGTGGCCGTAGCAGTGGTCGTCGCCGTAGCAGTGACTGTCGCCGTGACCGTGGCCGTGGCCGTGGTCGTGGCCGTGACCGTCTTGGTCTTCCAATGACAGTAGTTGTCCTTGGGATGCTTGGGGTAGTCATGCTTGGGCGGCTTCGGGTAGTACGGGTCCTTGGGGGCGTCCGGGTAAGGATCCTTGGGAGGAGGAAGTTCATAATATGGGTCCTTGGGGGGCGGCGGCGAGTACGGATCCTTGGGAGGCGGCGGAGGGTACTCGGCCGGAGCGGTGCGCTCCCCGTAGGCAGGCGTGCTGGGGCTCACGATGGGGACAGTAGGCCAGGGCCCGTTGTACTTGGGGTAACCGCCCTCCCGCTTCTCGACCGCGAGGATCTTGTCGTCCTGGGGGAGGTTGCCCTCCAAGGCGGCCTCCTGGGAGCCCTCGACCAGCAACTCGTCGCCGGGGCCATCGCCATTGATGCTGCTGTGAGGAGTCCTGCAGAGCACAGACCCGCCCATCTATGTCCATGTGGTTAGCCATGAGGGTCTTGTAGTAGCTATCTTGACACGAAACGAAATATGTACGTTCACACAACACACATACCAGGCTGATGGTGCAGCACTGGGCCGAAAGACCACTGGACTCACACCCCTTGACGAAACTAGCAGCAGTCTCAGGGCGCGGGAAGGGCTGGGCGCAACCCGTGTGCAGGAATCCCAGGAACGACCCCTGGCAGCAGAGTGCCTTCTGGCGAATCCCCTGGCAAATCACGCCACCTAAGGAAGACGCGGACTCGCCATTGAGGGCTGGGTCGACGTTGCCACCATCTATAGCGGGAGCGGCGACGGCGGTGCCGATGATCGCGAGTAGGCAGAGGCGCACGTTGAGACGTCCGTGAACCATGATGACGAGTCGCGTTGGTTTGTCCTCTCGAGTTGAACCAGAGTACAAATCGAATAGTCATAGTAGTGACTTTGACCACGAGGAGGAGTGGCGATGGACGTCTTGGTGTGGAGGCTGTCTCGATATTTATAATTTGAGGAGCGCTCTGCGGTGGTGGTGTCGATGCTGTGGATGACCTTGTGCTTCTTGACATCTGAACATGTGCCTGTCTGATTCCGATGTGCTAGATGCTCTAGTGTGCTGTCAGCCTGCGGCGGCGGATGAGCTATCATGAGTAGTCCCTCAAGCTTCACAGACGGCGGCTGCCCTACAGGTGAGGAGCTGAGAGTCCAGGATGGGTTCTTGGAGGCTTTCGAGCTCTCTGACTGGGTGTCCCGAGGACTGATGCTGTCATCGTTCAGCTCTCGGAACGGATTCGTCGAGTATCTGGCCGGATGCTGTCCCTGCTGAGGTGTCGAGCCTTTCGGCCGCTGCTCGTCCGAATGCTGATCGTGAAGATCTGTCAACACAGGTGTCTAGCTTCTCACATGTGACACCTGCTGGCACGTCTTTCGCTTCCCATCTTGTGGACGCATCCAGGCTGACTTGGATGCGCGATCTCCTGTCTGGACCCGTGTTAGCTGTCAGAAGCGTACACTATGAGCCTTAGATGGGTACGCATCTGTAAAGATGCAGGTGTCATTAATGTTGTCGACGACGGTTAAGGTGAAGAGCTGCGCGCAAGATGGATCTTCATGCTTGATCGAGGCCGTTTGCAGAAGAGTATTGCTGCTGATGCCGGCGTTGCTGATCACGATGCCCAGATGCTTCGAGGGTGTGGTCCTTGCCCGAGACGTCGAACCCTTTGAGAGCAATGACTTCGCCCTCGATGTCGCCTGAAGGGCCCGTGATGTACACCTTTGTTTGCTCCGTTCACAGCGAGAGCCTACCCCTACCTACTCAGGATGCCAATGCTAGTGAAGCCGCCAGTGATGATGATGACGCGGCCCTTGAGGTTCAAAGAGGCTGCTGCGGTGGAGCTCCTCGCGGGTGGCTGCTGCAACGCTCTGGGGGTAGCCACTACGGCTCGTCCTTGAGCCCGTGGTGGGAGTAAGGCAGATGACACGCGCGGTTTTCTCAACAACAAAGAAGGCTGGTGAACATGAGAGGCCTGTGTATAGCAGCAGGAGCCAATCGAATCCGGCAGACAGCTGGCGATGCTTTCACCTGGGCTCTGTTTGGAAGAAGTAGCAGGCGGGGCTGTGAGTGATGAAGCGGGCGCGATGCTTGGAGGATGCATCACGACGATGGCAGGCTCACATTTTGGTAGCGTAGGAATAGAAAGAGAAACTCGACTTACTGCCCCTTACTTACATAGTTCGACAGGCCATCGTGAAACCTGCAGCTGGCTCTCTCGACTGCTGAGCCGTACGGCACAACACGATGATGATCTTGGTCGTTGGGAATAGAAAGCAAGCGGGAATGACCCCGGATCGAATGCTCCGCGCAGAGCACACCCCTAACACGCGTCCCTGGTCTCGACTTTTGCGGCCTCCCAGGGGAAGCGGCAGTGCTAAATAGGTACTTCAGCGGCTACCAAAGAATATACGGGCCGGGAAGTTCCTACTGACAGCTCCCCATACCAACCCTCCGAACCGCTTACGCATAGACACAAGAGCAGCCTCCTCCCACTTTGAAGCTGCCAGCCAGCACGACATATGCTGTGTGCCCTCGAGATGAAAGGAACCGAGGCACAGCCAAGGCAAGCCAAAGCTTAATCTGAAGAGAGACTAAAAGACCCGAAACCATGCGCCGCAAGCATCCACGCATCAACGAAGACGACGACGCTGGCGTATTCTCGTCGTCGCCGCGGCCCAAACGGCCCCGCCTCTCGTCCCCGCCCTCGTCCTCGTCCTCCACCTTGACGGCGGCCACGACCTCATACACAGGCCCTGACCTGCTCTCGCCTCTCTCCGACGAGCTCCTCCTCCGCATCCTCTCCCATCTCTCGCTCCCCCTCCTCCTCTCCGTCGCCCCCGTCTCGCGGCGCTTCCACCGCCTCGCCGACGATTCTCAGCTGTGGAAGGCCTTGTACTATGCGCGCTTCGTGCTGCCGCGGGCCATGCGCGTGCCGGGGTTCCGCGAGGGCCGGGTACAGGACCACAAGCTCCACTACAAGGGGAGGAAGACGCTGTGGGCGGATGGGAGGCTGGGCGGGCTGGTCAGGGAGGCCGAGGAGCGCGACGCGCACCCGGCGAGGAGGCTCGAGGCAGCGTGGGGAGGCGGGGCGGGCGGAAATGGGGAGGATGACAGGGTTCATTGGAAGAGGCAGTACAAGATCCGGCACAACTGGGCGAGGGGAAAATGTGCCGTAGAGGAGCTGAACCTCGGGCCGGATGCCGACAGCGAGCAGCCTGGCGAGGGAAGACCAAGAGGCCAGCGACGCGGACAGGAGCAACAAGATGCTCGTCAAGGTCGTCGAGGGCCTGGCTGTTACTGCCGACGGGGTCTACGGCCTGAGGGCATGGAACCTGAAGACGAGGGAGGTCATGGCTCAGCTCAGCCTACGCGACGACGGCGAGAGTCCAAACTGGGAGGCGGATAATACCGCGCCGAGCTGTCTCGCCATCGACGATCATGACCTGGAACAAGGCCTCCTGGATATCTCGGTCGGGTTCATGGACGGCAGCTTTGGGGTATGGCAGCTCAACGCCCGGAGCAAATCCCTGACCAAGCAGTACAGGCACGCGGGGTCCAGCAACGGCGAGCTGATCGCCATGTCGTACGCCCATCCCTATCTTCTCACCGCGACGCGGGCCGTCCTGATCTCGCTCTACACATTCGACGTGCCCGACGAGCAAGGAGAGAAAAGCAGCGGAGTACAACACGATGGAGAACCATCAGGACAACTCCAAGAAAGATGGAGCGTCATTACCGGCACCATACCTCATGACATCCCTCGAGTCACACAACTTAAACCCCCACTGGCGCTGTCCATCCGGAAAACGGCCAACGCTACCATTGCCTCTCTTGCATATACCTTCTTCCTCCGCCGTGGCTGGTCCATCGGCATACAAGACCTGCACATCACCCCCGCGGCCGATTCGAGGTGTGCACCCGACATCAGCACGCGCCTTGCCCATACAGCACCCTTCATTCACGACAGACCTGCACTGTCCGATCTAGCACAACTACTACCGCCAATATCGCCATTTACGAACCGCACAGGGCCTACCCTTGCCCGACTACGGGCCTCGCAACCTCCCCCACAAGCGCAGCCCCAGACAGCCGCTGGCCCGACGACCCTCTGCTACACCCACCCATACCTCCTCGCCACACTTCCCGACAACACCCTCATCCTACACCTCTGCACCTCCAACGCCTCGGCGCTCTCCATCTCCCCCGGCATACGGCTGTGGGGCCACACGTCCGGCATTAGCGATGCGGAGATTACGGCGCGCGGTAAGGCCGTCAGCGTGAGCTCGCGCGGGGACGAGATGCGCGTGTGGGAGCTCGAGGGCCGGCCAAGCGGGGTGAGGAGCCGGAGCGTGAAGATCCAGCCCTCTGCCGCTGGCGAGACGAAGACGGGCCCCGCAGCGGCGGTGGCCAAGGAGGGAAAGAAGAGTCAGGATCTAGGCTGGGAGGAGAGGAGGAACTGGGTGGGCTTTGATGACGAGATGGTCATTGTGCTGAAGGAGGCGAGGGACGGGAAGGAGAGCCTGCTAGTGTATGACTTTACGTAGGAGAATGAAGAGGCTGACTACCCTACTATATTCGCCGACTACTGGAGACTTTGCTGCATACGTGAAACCAATTTGTGTCATCAAGTCATACACTTTTCTAGACTCGATGATGATCCCCTATCACAAAGTCCAGAGCATTCTAAAAGGCACCTACTATTTATTTAGCGTTGAGAAAGTAGCGATCAGTGCGGTAGCACAGGCTGTAAACCGAATGAACTAGCATCTCCTAGGTAAATACTCGGATCCGGTCGAGCGTCCTTTAGTATACGCTCAACTATAAATATTTATGTTGGCGCCCCCCTCTACCAGGTCAGTCCCCAAGCCGCGGCCCTCTTCTGAACCAGAGAGCAAAGTCACCCCACGCGAACGGCGATCCCAACAGCTTACCTGAGGAAAAAATGTTATGCAGCAGGCACCCGCGTCTGCTGGTCCTCTTCTGGATGCTTACCTCCGTGGCCTGCTTCTGGGTTCTCACTGCTATGGTCAGCATGATGGGCCTGCCACCTGCATCATGGTATGGCCGAGATAATACACCACAGGGTCTGGACCGGCAACATGATATCCAGTTCAGAGAAAGACTGGCCGCAATAGGAAATAACGTCTTGGTCGAGGCACCTTTGGAACTCTTGGTAGCTGGCTGGTGACCCACCTGTCTACAGTTATCCGACCGCGGCTTGCCTGGGTGGCAAAAGGCCCTTTGCAACTGGTCTTGAATAAAAGGATTTCATACCCAATATAGTCAGAGCTCTTTCGAAGGTCGGAATTATTGCATCGATTCGATCCATCCGGCTGTAAGCACAAGTTTTGGCCAGAATCTCCAGAGTGATCTAGTCCGTTTGGGGTCCGTCATCATGGCACTGCGTGCCTATCTGGGTATGTGATGGGGATTCGCCCTTCGGAGGAGTCGGACTTAAAAATAGGACCAAAGTACTACTTAAACCCTCCCCTTCGTGGCATTTCTATGTGAATCTGGTGTCACAACCCAAAGTTTACTATTTCAATTCCTGGCCTCGACAAATCAAGAAAGAAAAAAACCAAACCAAAACCCCAGGTTCTCAAGTTTATACACGCACGCACAATGCCTCAGCTCGCTGGCAAGGAAGTAGGCCCCATTGGTTTCGGCCTGATGGGCTTAACCTGGCGAACAACACCACCGTCTCAGGAGCAGGCCTTTGAAGCCATGCGTGCAGCTATTCAGAACGGATGTATGCAGTAATTATCCCTTCTCCCGAAAAAGGCTCGATGTTCGTTGTACGGCCAGTTAACTCCAGGACTATTAGGCACCTGCTGGAACGGGGGCGAGTTCTATGGAACACCTGACTACAACTCCCTGGTGCTGCTACAGCGGTACTTTGAAAAATATCCAGAGGACGCCGACAAGGTCGTCATCAATATCAAGGGAGGCCTGAACCCCAAGACACACCAGCTGGATGCCTCGCCGGAAAACACCCGCCGCTCAATCGACGGCTGCCTCGCCCAGATGGGTGGTCGCAAGAAGCTCGATCTTTTCGAGTATGGCCGTCGAGATGCCAATGTGCCTCTGGGTGTCTCCTTTGGGGTCATCGAGGAGGAGTATATCAAGACAGGCAAGCTTGGGGGCATCTCCCTCTCGGAGGTGCGGGCTGAGACCATCCACGAGGCCGTCAAGCACACCAAGGTCCTCGGGGTTGAGGTCGAGCTCTCGCTGTGAGTGCTAGATTCTCCATCAGTAGAGGAATCTGTGCCATATCGCATCCTCTCACTGGCTTGTGCTAATTGTTTTTGACACGAACGCACCAAGGTTCTCCGCCGACGTCCTGCACAATGGCGTCGCGACGGCTTGTGCCCAGTACGGGATCCCGCTGATCGCCTACTCGCCCATCGGCAGGGGGCATGCTGACAGGCCAGCTCAAGAAGTTTGAGGACCTGCCTCAGGACTCGATGCTTCTCCAGTTTGGCTTTCCCCGTTTCCAGAAGGAAAACTTTGAGAAGAACATGGAGCTGGTGGACAAGGTCGAACAGCTCGCCCGGAAGAAGAGGTGCACGCCGGCCCAGCTCGCCATCAACTGGACGAGGGCGCTGTCGAGACGGCCCGGGATGCCGACCATCATCCCTATCCCTGGGGCTACGACGGCGGCGCGCGTGGAGGAGAACAGCAAGCTTGTCGACATTACGGATGAGGAGATGGCCGAGATCGATGCTATCCTGGCCACATTCACGACGGCTGGGGAGCGCTATCCCGCAGCTCTGCAAATTAACACGTAAAGACAGAGATAGAGAACTAATATACTATTAGTGATATGAACATATCAGTAGAGTCCAGATTTTGCTCTCCCTACGACAATATCCTCTAGACATATGAAGAGGAAGTGGGTGTTTTGCGTCTTCTGAGAACGTCCGGCATGACTTTGTTTAATTCAACCCTTGTTCCCTCTTTGACAGAACGTATTTTATCTGTTCTTCTGGTCCACCAAAAATCCAGTTATGAGGATCTCTGAGGCTTGCCATACGCATAGGTGCAACTCTCGAGGTGCCGTGGGTCTGTCACGGCTGATACGGCACAATCTTGCCCCAGACTTACTTTCGGTGAACCACCCAAGGGACTACCACAAGTCACAATGGAAGGCTGTGCAGGTAATCACTACAACCAGCCATTCATGTCATGATGTTATTGAGTAAAGTACTCTGGGTAAATAATGATTTTGTGTACCTTGACTCCAAGAGCTTCAGAGCTGGGCTTCAGCAAGTGGCAATGACAACAGCTCCAGCCAGAAGTGATGAAGACCTTCTTCAGCTATCACTGGAATGTGGGAGGATTCCAATTCATTATGCTGCTGACACAGGGAGCATGGGCATGTGCTGGGGTAACTGACTCGCAGGCTACAAAAATGACCTACCCACGCTGCCACGCTGCCACGCTACAGCAGCAGCACCCCACCCCTGGCATTCCTCGTCCCAAAATCTACCCCACCCCACCTTCCCACACACACACACACACACCAAAAGACAAAGAATCCACCTTACTCATCTCACTTCAAACCACCATAGTCTCAACAACAGCACAACCAGCTAGTTCCCCCAGAGAAGAAACAAAACAGACCACAATGCCACCGAGACACCACACCCTCCCGCAGGCCCAGACGGCCTCGGCCCGCGAGGCCATGTCCTCCTTCTACTGCCAGCTCTGCTCCAAGGGCTACTCGCGCCACAACGAGTACGAGGCCCACCTCTCCTCCTACGACCACGCCCACAAGGCCCGCCTCAAGGAGATGCGCGCCATGACGCGTGATCCAGGTGCTGCTGCCAGGGCGCGGAGGGCGGAGGCCAAGGCGGACGGTGTCGTCAGCATCCAGTTTGGGGCGGGGCAAGGCGGCAGTGGTGGTGCAGGTGCTGCTGCTGGTGGCGGTGGCAGCGGCAAGGGCGCGGGGTTCAAGAAGGGTGGGTTTAAGAAGAGTGGGTTCAAGAGTGCCTTTCCGCCTGCAGGAGATGCGGTGCCGGAGGGAGAGGCGGAGAAGGACGAAGAAGCGAACAAGATCAAGAGTGAGGCGCTGCTGGGACGTGGTGCCGGTGGTACGTCGGCTGCTGGCGAGGTGGAGAGCGACACCGAGGACGAAGGCTACGAGGTCTACGACCCGAGATTCCCTACAGACTGAGGAGGAGACAAGACCCCTTTCAATGGATAAGGGCAGGAGGAGGATAGGGACAACAGGCGCCGTCTCCTGTCACACACGCCCAGTCACGCACGACCGCCTCAGCAGGGACCGTTCCCCCACCCACACTCACCCACCCACACACACACACACATGATGAATGACGATGACGATAATGATGATTGCCTTTACTAGCTATTGTCATACGCCGCTATTCCACGTGTTAGGGTGAAACTGCGACAGGTCCTCCTCCAACAGCCCCATCATGTACCGGTTGCCCGAGAACCAGTCGCCCAGCTGCGTTGTTTGTTGTTGTTGTTGCTGTTGCTGTTGCTGTTGCTGCTGCTGCTGCTGCACTGCCATCGCGTTCGCGCTCCCGCCACCTTGGGTGAACCTGGGTCCCTCGCCACCATGCCCGCTTGTCGCGCTCGTGGGTGACGCCGTCATGACCCCGGGATTGGCCCCGGGGCCACTGCTACCGGCAGCGGCAGCAGCCATACCCCCAGTTGGGTCGTCAACAGGCATGAAGCCCAGGGCGCTGAGATAGACGTCAAACTCGTTCCCGATGGGGGCCATGTCCGTGTCCTGGTGCTGGCCCTCCCTGCCCTTTGCCTCGACGTACAGCATGGCGACGTTGTAGAGGACCGAGAACAGGCGGTGCAGCTTCTCGATACCCTCGGACACGGCGCAGGTGGGCTGGAGCGAATCGATAAACTCGCGCAGGCGGTGGAGGTCGGCAACGTCGGAGGTCTCGATGATGTGGCAGAAGATGACAATGAAGGGGACGAAGGGGGCGTAGAGGATGGTCCTGTGGGCACAAAAAAAAATTAGTCAAGATGAGTATGCCCGAGGTCTGCATCCGGACACAGACAAGGGAGAGGACGTCCAGGCCCTGCAGGGGAACATACCAGTGAATGTACGAGGCAGCGACCCACAGGTTGGACCCCATGAGCTTCATGCACTCCTCGTGCGTCTGCATGGCGAGGCGGGCCGTGTCGATGCACTCTCCCGCAAAAGTGGACCCCCCAGCAAAGTGTGAGGGGATGGCCCTATAGACGAGGGTCAGGCTGGACAAGAAGGAGACCTGGTCGCTCTTCATGACCATCTCGGCCACCACGACCTTCCTGGCGTCGGTGCCGTCCCTGGCATGACGGCTGATGTCGCCGGTGCGCAGCAGGGAGGCCTGCTCCTCGATCATCTTGAGGCGGGCTGCGAGGGTACGGGCGGCGTCGGCACGGCGGGCCGGAGGGTGGGCGAGAGAGGCCGGGCTGTACAGCCGCTCGTAGATCTGGCCCTGGACGTCAGCGTGGGCGATCCACAGGCGGAGGACCTCTTTCCACATCTCGGTGGCGTTGACGCGGCCGATGACACGGGGTAGGGTGACATCGAAGTCCTGGATGATGGGGGCGCGGCCCAGGCGCAGGGCGAGGCCGCGGTCGAGCATGTAGCTGAACCAGAAGAGGATGGCCTTCTTGTCGTCGAGGACGGTGGTCACGCTGCTGGGCTCGCTGCCGTCGGCGCCCACGGTGCCTCCCGTGACGCGGTGGTAGCCCAGGTCCTGGCACAGCTGGGCGGCGGTGGTGTTGAGCTGCCAGGCGAGGCTGGGGCGCGAGACCTCGATGGCGTAGCTGGCGCCCAGGAGGAGGGCCTCGATGGTCTCCATGGTGGCGCCCAGGAAGAATCGCAGGTGGGCGAGGCCCGTCTCGAGGTTGGCCCGGCACAGCTCGTAGTAGCCAGTATACTCGCGCACGGCGGCGTCGGTGGCCGCGGTCACGCTCTTCTCCTGGAAGAGATAGTACAGGCCGGCGTTGACGATGATGAAGGTGGCGTGGCTGAAGTCCTCGAGGGCGAAGTAGACACGGCGGCAGGCCTCGGCAAAGTTCTCCACGGCCATGAAACAGCACACGCTGATGAGGGTGAAGGTGCCGGGCGGCGTCTCCTTGACCTCGCGCAGGATGGGAATCACAGCGGTGACAGGAGGCATGGGCAGCTCGCGGAAACCCCCGCGGGGGAGGACACGCTGGTGGGCGAAGCGGACGTCCCGCGCGCTGCCAGCACCGCCCGAGCCCGAGCCCCGCCTGGTGGAGGTCGAGGAGGCGGAGGAGCCGGCCGCAGCGGCCGTGTTGGCGGCACCCGCATTCGAGGTGCGGGCGCGCTGCTTCTGGGACAGGCCGACGATCTGCCGCAGGGGAGGACAGGGCGGCAGCCATACTCGGGTTGACATCGCGCAGGGAGGTGCGCTCGACAGCGCTCTCGAGGAACTCGCTGGCGAACTGGGAGTGGGCGGTGAGGGAGGAGTGTCCCTCGAAGGCGGACGAGTCCAGGTCGGTGGTGCCATCTGGCGTGCTGGAGCCAGAGCCGGAGCCGTCGCCGTCGAGATCAAGGTCAAGGTCCCCGTCCTCGCCTCGCCTCTTCCTCCGCCGTCCTTCTCCCCCTCCTCCTGGTCCGGTGCCCGAGGGCGAGGGGCGATCTGCATCTGGGGAGACGGCAGGCGGGTGCTCGTGCAGAGGTAGGGTGGTCTGCAGGCGCAGGCTGTTGCGGCTGGTGAGGGTCAGCTCGCGGAGGAGTTTCTCTATGGAGCCGAGGCGCTCCTCAATCTGGTCGATCTTGCGCTCACTGCGATGGTCGGTCAGCTCAGGAGCCTCAAGGGCCCGCCCGTGGGGTCAAGAAGGACCCTCATGCAGGGCAACATACTATTGCGTGGATATCAAGACCCTCTGTCGTGCCTCCCTGGGTTTCTGACCTGCGCCGGTGGAGCTGCACTGGCGGTTGGCAATCCGGCAGTTGGAACACGGTGATTCTTTGTCGCATCTGATCTACAAGACCAGCAGGAGCAGGCCCTCCATGTTAGCATCTGTCTACCTGTCCTCCTCGCCCCTCTCGGCCGTGGCGCCAAGATCAACCTCCCACTCCATAATATAAAAATACATCCATCCCCACCAGGCGTCCGCGGACAGAGAGAGGGGACCGGCACTGAGGGTCAAACTTACTTTCCGTATGCGGCACTGATCACACTATGCAGAAGAGGGTATTAGTGCCAACAGACAAAGACGGGGGCACAAGAAAAATGATATGACATGACAAGGACAGAAATAGGATGTTTGCTAAGTCAGTAGTGTGGTGGTTTGTGGACAAGCACGACAAGAGACGGGGCGAGGTTTGGGGCTTGGGGCGTGGGGCACGTCTTAATTTTTTTGGCCTTTTGTGGGTGTGGGTGTGTGTGTGGGTGTAGGCGCGCGTGCATGTCTTTTGTGTCTGGTATGGGCTAAGGAAGTATCAAGTTTGATGAGGAGAGCAGTGTGGGATGACGGATCATGGGTTGTCTGTGGGCTGCAGTGAACGGGGCTGGGCTGGACTGACTGCTCGGATGATGCTGGCACTGTTGCTGCCGGTCAGATCGCCACCATCCCCAGGCCCTACACCTTTCCCTGGCCCTCCTCCCCCCTGATGATGATGACCCTGCCAGCCCTCCTCCTCCTGATCCTAATCCTCCTCGTAGGTCAATACGTCCTGGTGCTGCAGCTGTCTTGCCTGAGGATGTGTTGCCGGTACCCATGGTGGTGCGCAGTGGTGCTTGGTGCCGCCCGGGTCGAGAGGTTTGGGGCATGGATTGACGGAGGGACCAGACTGGGACCTGGATCCAGCGGGTTTGCGTGGTTTGGACCTGTTGGGGGATGTCCACCTCGAGGCAGGGCCAATGATCATGGGCAGAGGGCGGAGGTGACACGCTGCAGGTTGGCAACCCCTCCTTCTTCAGCACCCTCACTATTTCCTTCAGGAGCCCTCTTCCAGAACGCCCGCTCCTCCCAGCACTGGTCAGTGTAGCAGATGCAGATGGATGGATAAGGCAGGTGTGAGGGGGAGGCTGGGTGCGGGGTCCGCGGGTGCCGAGGCACGAGGATGGGAAGACATGTGAGTGTGCTCGGGATGATCAATCCCTGCCCCACACGTTGTTGAAGACTGGCCTACCTACTGAGTAAGTACTTGTACATACTGAACTACTCTACTCATCTTTCTTTTTGTATGTACTACCATGTAGTAGTATATTTGAAGCCATCACCATCCACACTGGCTGTCTTGTGTGTTCTCAACAATTGGCAGCAACGCGCGTGCTGACTGTGGAAGTGCCACACAGATTGCTTATGTAAGCCAAGGGCAGCTCCCTCTGCACCTCACGGCCTTCAGAGAGCTGATTAGCTTTTTCTTCTTCTCTCCTCTGAACCGACTGACCAGGCATTCATCTTGGCCATTACGAGAGCCCCTCGTGGTGTGTATTTCCTGCCTCAAGTACCTGATAGAATGGGCAGGGTTTTAGACCTTCTCACACCTAACATCATCACCCACTTGGACATGTCGGACATACAGGCCTAAGTCCTAATAATCTGCCTCCTAGCAGGGCCCTTTGTTCGTACCTCTGGCATCAATATGTCAACTCAGTCGTCTCCCAGGACAATACCTTGCTTGGTATGATCTTTTGTCACATCAAAAACCCCCCTTGTGTAGGAAGGCACACTTACATAGCGAGGTACTTACCTGTCCACAGGAACACTATGCTGGCTAGAGTAGTGTCCTAACAGGCTCCACTGCCAAGTGCCAATATCTCCTCGCCAAGATCACTGCTGGTGAGTCAATTACAGTATCAATTACAATATTGTTACATTCCCAAGATGAGTAACCTGTGACAGGTAATCTCTGTGGTGCCTGCATTACCTTCACAGGCCCTTTCACATTACAGCAACATGTTTCAGCCAGGGTTGAATGGCCTTGCAAAATGAGGCCTGGTTTGTCTGTGTGTCACAATATATCAACTGTACACACATCCTCTCCTGGGGGGTGAGGGGGAAAGGCTTCGCTCCTCCTCGACCGCAATGATTAGGCCACATCAAGATCCAACAAGAAACTGTGCTATCTCTGACGGAAATAAAGGATAGACCATGAAATTAAAGTTTTTGTCCGGCGTGAGATTTTTTTCCCACCTGGTATTGATTTTCGGTCCGAACCCCGGACGAACGACGGCCGGGCCCGGCAACACGATAAGCTATGAAATGAAGATCGATACGGTGGCCCGGCTGCTCACCGGTGCCCTTACCCCAGATGGGGAGATAAGGCCCTTGCATGGTAAGCGCTGCATAACGCACAATGTCTAGGTTGCACCGTAGCGAGCACTGCCTACCTGCTGTGCAGACATACAAGTATAAAGGCGTGACCGGCCCGCTGACTGACCGGCGAGAAGAGTGGCTGCCCGAGAGCACGGCACGAGGAGGCAGGGATTCAACTGCAGCCCGACCCTCTTGAGAGGCTCACCATCTGTTCACGATGCTCGGCTGCTGCTCCAACTCGTGGACCCGCTCACGCCTGGCTGGGCTCGCCGGGACCGTCCTGGTGGTCCTCGGCGCCACCCCGCCCGCCTCCTCCTCCCAGCTTACGGGCAGCGGCTTGTCCGTCGTCCTGAATGATGTGGACTACTTTATCTCGCCTTTTGTCGCAGGCCATATCGGCGTCGAGCCTCAGTCGCTCTCAACTGTCGGGAGCATCTTTGGCTTTGCCCCGGTCACGGTCATTCAGGAGGCCATCCTCCAGTCACAGCTTGGTGAGCTGTTCAGCAACTGGACGGCCAGCGATGACGTCTTTCAGGATGGTTTCACCGGAGCAGTGTTTATGAGCTCGGGTGGTGGTGTACAGACACACGGGTCCCGGAGAAGGTCATCGTTGACCAACACAACAACGTATCCTCTGAACTCGACCGCAGCACCTTCTGGGCCCTATTTCCTCGACAGGAGCACGGGGGCCCTGCACCAGGTCTATCGGCTCTATGACGACTTTTCTGGCTCCTTTGCAACCGCCCTGCTCCAGACCCCGGAGGGATCCTTCCGGCCCCTCTCGGCCCAGGTCGCCTCGTCAGCGACTTTGACTATCGGCGTGCCGTCCCGTCTCTACTTCACCAAGACTGCCGACAAGCCTCTGGCCGGAGTTCGTATTGGCGTCAAGGTATGTGTTGTACCATGGAAGAGGAAGAGAAAGAGGGACGACCTGAATGATGCGGGTTCTAACCTTGGCCGCTCAACAGGATATCTACCAGCTGGCCGGGGTCAAGTCGTCCTACGGGAACCGGGCTTGGTACAATCTGTACCCAGAGAACAACGTGACGGGACCAGCCATCCAGCGGCTCATCGACGCAGGGGCGCAGATCGTAGGCCTCCAGAAGCCCAGCCAGTTTGCCAACGGCGAGACGGCCACGGCGGACTGGGTAGACTACCACTCGCCCTTCAACCCCCGCGGCGATGGCTACCAGGACCCGTCCTCGAGCTCGTCGGGCGCGGGCGCGAGTATCGCCAGCTACGGGTGGCTCGACATGGCCGTCGGGAGCGACACGGGCGGCAGCATCCGCGGGCCGTCCGAGGTCCAGGGCTTGTTTGGCAACCGTCCGTCGCACGGCCTGGTCTCTCTGGACAATGTGATGCCGCTCAGCCCCGTGTTGGACACGGCGGGCTTCCTGACGAGGGACCCTTACCTGTGGGATGCCGCCCAGCAGGTCCTGTACGGGGACAACTACACCTCGTTCGTCGGCAGCAGCCAGCCGCCCAGCTACCCAACAACGGTGTACACTGTTGGTTTCCCCGCCGATGCCAGTGGTGGCGACGCGGACGCACTGCTTATCGACTTCGCCAACAAGCTGGCCGCCTTTGTTGGTGGGAACGCGACGGCGCTGGATCTCTCGGAGGCGTGGGCTGATGCAGACGTGGTCGGAGCCGGAGGCGTGGCCCTAGACGACCTCCTAAACCTAACCTACCCGACCCTAATTGGGAAGCAGCAGACAGAGCTGGTGAGAGACCCGTTCTACGCAGACTACGCAGGTAATTATGTCCTCCTCCTCCTCCTCCCCCTCCTGTCTTATACTCCCCCAATGCGGGGATGCTGACGACGTTAATCATGCAAGCACTTCACGACGGCCGGCTGCCTTTTGTCGACCCGGCGCCCTTGATCCGCTGGGCCTTTGCAGACAGCCAGCCCGAGGACGCGCTCGACCTGGCCATCACCAACAAGACGTTGTTCATGGACTGGTTCGGCTCCGAGATTCTCGCCCCCGTCGACGACGCGTCCCAGTGCAGCTCTGCGATCCTGCTCTACCCGGGCTCGGACGCCTCACAGACGCCCCGCAACGAGTACAGGTCGGCACCGTCCATCCCCTACGGGTTCTCGACGGGGCGGATCAGTGTCTTCAGCGAGTGCCCGGACAGCGTGTTCCCCGTGGGCCAGGCGCGCGGTTTCAGCAACGTCACGCAGCACGACGAGTTCTTCCCCGTCACGGTGGATGTCCTCGTGGCCAAGAAATGCGACGGGCTGATCGTGAGGCTGGCGCAGGACCTGGTGGCTGCAGGTATCGTGCCTGTGCCCGAGGTCGGCCAGACCATCTATGGGGGCGAGATCCTGCAGAGATAGTAGGGTCATGCTCTTGTGACTGCGCGTACAATTGCTGCCTAGAGGAACGAGATGTCATCGAGTTGGGTTTAGTGCTTGTAGATAGGAAACCCAATTACCATGAACTGGAGAGAGCGGTGAAATTTCCTTCCCATGACTCCCCGAATTACAGCAGTGCTCATTACACCAAATAAGTTTCGTAGAAAGCATTTTCTCGAGCTTGAAAAGCCAGAAACCAGCGAACGGTTTCTGAATACGACTGAACAGTGCCGGCTTCAGCTTCAGGGCTAAGAAGAGAAGCTATATCGACGAAGCAGGCTTCTTTAACCAAGCCAAGCGGTCATAAGCAGTCCGCCACTCGGCCCAGACAGCTCAGTTGTCCAAGCCGAAGAAAATGCTGTCGATGTCTCGTCATCGACGTGGCCCAAGAAAGTCGAGTTCACAACATCGGTCCTAGTATCCTGGCAATCTGCCTGCCTTGAGCATATCAAGCTTGCACCTCTACGGTGGGCCCAGCCTCCGCCAGGTAGAGAGAGCGACGGCATAAAAAAGGTCAACGAACGGGATACAAGAGCAGGCGGGAATGACCTGCCCGTGGCGCTCAAAACTAGAAAGAAAGAGAGAAAAAAACAAATCGAAAGGGGCCCGCATTCTTATGACTGCACGATCCCAGGCCCCACCCGAGATCAACAGCCCTGGCTACTCGGTAGTGGGCACTGCAGTAATGCGGGGGGGCTTTCATAGTACTTGAAATGTTTATGCCAACAAGAGCGGTACTAGATACAATCCTTGAGTACGAAAACACTGCTGGACTCAACGAATTTTGAACCTCGATAGGCCCTGCTACTGGGTAGCTCGGCTGCAAGTAATGCGCACACAGAAGTTGGTTCCCTAGCGTGTTGCGACGGCTGCTCGCTCGGCCCTTGCCCCGGAAACTGCTGGGTTCAATTCAGCTCTTGACCCTTCTTTCGTCATCAACAACCAACACCCAAACCACCAACCCCGACCACCAGCTTCCAGGTTCTCCGCCCACACGCGTCCAGACGCTGCAATGTCGACACCTCGGGTCTTCATCTTCCGCCATGGCGAGACGGAGTGGTCGCTGAGCGGGAAGCACACTGGCGTCAGCGATATTCCGCTCACCGCCAACGGCGAAAAAAGAGTCAAGGCCACGGGGAGGGCACTGGTCGGCAACGACCGGCTGATCGTCCCCAAGAGGCTCACGCACATGTCTGTAGTCATTCCGGGCGTGCACCACAAGGCCTCACCTTTTTTTTTTTTTTATAGCTCACACAAGCCCCTCCTGCTAGATTCGTCTCCCCCGCAGGCGCGCCCAGCGCACTTTCGAGCTGCTCAGCCTGGGCTTCCAGGACCTGCCGTGGAAGGCCCACGGCCCGGCCCAACCGGCTCCGCTCGAGGCCTGCAGCGCCCGCATCCAGGTCACCGAGGACATCCGCGAGTGGGACTACGGCGACTATGAGGGCATCACCAGCGCTGAGATCCGTACGCTGCGTGCTGAGCAGGGCCTAGACGAGCGCTGGGATATCTGGAAGGATGGCTGCCCCGGTGGAGAGTAAGATCCCCCAACGCCCTTCCCCCCCTCAGCCTGATCGGTCCTCACCAGCCTTTCGTGTAAGCCTGCTGACACTTGCCACCTGACAGGTCTCCCGAGGAGGTGACGGTTCGTGTGGACCGCCTGATCGCAGAGATCCGCTCCAAGTACCAGGAGCCATACATGTCCTCCTCTTCCTCCACCTCTGCTGCTGCAGCTGCTGTACAGGACAGGCCTCACGACGGCACCGGCGACGTCCTGGTGGTCGGCCATGGCCACATCCTCCGCGCCTTCGCCATGCGCTGGGTTGGCAAGGCCCTCCGGGAGGGCCCAACCTTCTTGATGGAGGCCGGGGGCGTCGGCACCCTCAGCTACGAGCACAAGAGCATCCACGAGCCGGCCATCCTGCTCGGCGGAGCATTTCAGGTCGAGAACCCGGAGGAAACCATCGCAGAGGCGAAGAAGGATTAGGTCGTGTCCACGGCGCCGGCCCTTATTGGCTCGGGAGACTCCGTCGACCCTGGGAGCTCCTCTTGCGCGTTGTTTTCAGTGATGTTTTGGTATGTGCAAGATTCCATTCGATATATCCATCATGTCATCGAGATCAGTAAATTTGGTTGGTAGATTTGAAGAGCAAAACCTATGGAGACCTCCCTTGGTCAAGGTTGCTATACATAATTAGACCGGCATCTCAGACTACCTTGCACGTACACCATCGCCTGCGTACTGATTGAAGTCATGAATTTCTGCCTTTTCCTCTCTAGCTTCGTTCGGCAATGTGACTACACATTCACAAATGATAACCAGGCAACGTGAGTGGAGATAGATGAAGAGTGAGCGGGGTGGTAAGCACAAGGTTGACGAGGAATATCTACAAAACTACCAGACTGGTATGTGTTTCATTTCTTTTTCTCTTTTCCTTTTCCCTCTGCATTCGAGAGACCCGCACTCCAACATTGTCAAAGTGCAGGTCTGGAATATAAAATATCATTCCTGAACTATCTGACTAACGTCTCTACAGCATTAACACCACAGAGAACATAGCAACAGCAGTCATTACAGCCCCCACGATGCCAGTACTGAGCGTAGAACCCTGGCTTGTCTGACTGCCATTGCCACCATCGCTACCGCTAGCCGTCTCATTGCCTGTGTTGTTTGACCCAACAATGACTGCAAATTCCGCTACTGACGCGCCCACACCATCATCCCCCGTGGCCTGGTTGCCCCAGATGGACAGCGTGGCGTAGCGACCAGCATACACCGGTGCGCTCAGCGAGACATTGGTGGTGTTGCTCGCATACGACTGTACCAGGTTCGCCGCCGCGGCATCATACGGGTTGCTAATCTCGACACTGTCGCTACTGGTGGCGTTGACGATGTCCTGTCCCTGTGCTCCTGTCGATGCGGCGGTGGTGTTCGAGAAGGCGACACTGTACCCACGGGGTGGTGCCTGCGCCCAGTCGAACCTGAAGCCTGCAACGAGCCGGCCCTGCGCCCCGGCGCCCAGGTCCACGGTCATGCTGCTCGTGATGTTGGCCTGTGTTGGCTCCCACTTGGTGGAGACGGCCCCGTCGTTGGCGGAAAAGGGGAACTGGCCCGGTTCAAAGTCGTCCTCGCTGGCCACGGGGAGACACTGCGCAATGTTCCCCGGCCAGGTCCGGACGGAACCTATGTCGCGGTTGGGAACAACGATGGCCTCGCCGGATGCGGCAAGCTGGTAAGCCACAGAGGTTGAGTTGACCCCGATGGTGACGGGGATGGAGGCGTTGAGGTAGGCTGCGTTGGCGCTGGGGAGGGCCCTGCCGGGGATGCGCTGGATGGTCGTGTGCGTGGCGTTTGAGGTCGCGTGGACGGGGTGGCCCTGCCAGTAGAACGTGCGGTAGTCGAGGCGCGAGATCTGCGGCGGCAGAGACGGGTCGACATTCAGGGCGTCGAGGCGCAGGCGGAGGCCGAGATAGCCAAAGATGGCGACGCGGTTGGCACCACCCATGCCTGTCAGGAACGGGTACGCAGGATGTGTTCCGCCGTTGAGGGTATAGTCATCGATCAACTGTTCCGAGTACTGGAAACCAGGGGGCGCGGACATAGGGGTAGGATGAGTAGATATCGTAGGTGTACGCAGAGCACCCCGAGGGCGAGTACGCGTTTGCGACGATGCTGAACACGCCGTATGTCATGCCAGGTCCATCGTCGGACTGCCTGCCTGCATAGTAATCCAGATCCGAGAGCGTGTACTCGTTTGGGTAGTTCAGGAAGTCATCAATGAGGACGACATCAGCTTGCTTGACGGCTTTGTTTACAGGGGCGGAATCCAACCGGTCAGTGGATGGCTGTCCATCATTCACCAGATAGCTAAACAGGATCGGGAACAAAAAGTCTCTTACAGATGGAACCGTTCATTGTCGTGTACTCTACAATGATATCTGCTGCGTCGTTCACAGGAATGCCTATATCGAGAGACCTGTTGGCTGCGAGACTGTTCTCCTGCAGGCCAAAGAGTCCGCGGAGAGTGTTGGTAGTTTCCAGGTGTGTCTTCATCAGCGCCATCGTAAAGCCTGGGTTGTCCACGTTGTTTGCGTATTCATCCTGGAACTACTGTCAGCTGGCCACTTACTCTTAGGTTTTATCGATGGGGTAGGGGAGGAATTACCGGATCAGTTGCATTGGTAAGACCATATGATCCTGTAGATTCGTTCAGGGTGACGAGCTCGGAGTAGAATGTGGCGACGGCATCGTATACGGGAAAATAATCCTCTCGAAAGGTGTCCGCATCTCCACTGACGACGTAATAGTTGTATAATTCGAGCCCGATGTCGCCGTTGAGATGGTACTCGTAGTCCTAGAGAATCAGAAGAACATTATCAATACCGCATAAAAATTCAAGAGAGAGTATTCTATAAAGACAGGGGCGGGCAACCTACAAAACATGGTCCTGTCCCGGTGCAGTTTCCGAACCGTCCAGATGTCCACGGGAATACTGCCCCGGCCGCCGAGAACTTCCCAGACTCGTTCTGGGACGAGGAGAACGCCATCTCGATATTCCGCTGCGCCTGAGGGAAGAGACGGGCCCTATAATTGGCAATTGCAGTGGCAGCATGAGGGAATGCGACGACGAGCCCGGATGACATCCAGATATCTGCGTCCCAAAAAATCAGGCCGGCATCTAGTCAATTGCTGAGGGTTAGCATTTTGCTCCGAAAATACCCTGCTCGAGATGGGAGCTGGCATGGGAACAGGGAGAGGGCGCTCATCCACTACTCACAGCTGTCGGAACCTAGGCCACCCACGGGTATACTGTTGACGTTGAGCATAGAGTTGTTGCCCGCTGCGGCGATCGCATTACTACCAACGGTGTTCTGGAGCATCTGATAAGGGTTGGTGACAGATGTGATCTGCAGCTCGACGATGTATGGGTCACTCGCAAGAGTACCATTGTCGAACGAGTAGTCGTCCACTGAGTCCTCCGTCAGGATACTTGCCCATTCAGCGATGTGACTCTGCAGGAGACTGTCGAATCCTGCGGCTGCAGCCGAGGCCGACGCGTCTCGGGCAACGGATTGAGGATCTGGAAAGGCGTCGGTCGATGCTCCTCCGATGTATTTTGTCAGCGTCGTGGTGCTGCCAGCGGCCAGGTTGACCTGCACAGACTGCGCGATAGAGGACTGGTTGGCCCCGGTGAGCGGGCTGTCGTCAACGGGCTGAGGGGTCGAGATGTTGTCCCCTGACAGAGTCGAGTAGATGTACGCCGTCACGTTTGCGATGCCATTGGGACGAACGGCCGACCAGATTGTTGCATTGCTGTCGCCGGAGCCCTTGTCCACAAAATCTGTCCGAACGGCGCAGTCTCCGTCCAGCACGTCCGTCACCGTGACGTTGGTGTTATCGGAAGCCGTCAGGCTCAGCTGCACGGCGGCCTGGTTGACGTCGAGCTTGGACACAAACATTGCGTACGAGACCTCCAGAGAGGCTGTACTGTCGTCGCCACCAGGCGTCCAGGTATAGTTCCAGGTCAGCACGCCAGACTTGAAGTTCATCGCCGAGCTGAAGTTGGAAATCTGGGAGACATCCACCGAGGCGTTCAGGATCTGGCCGTTGCTTGCCTCAACGGTCAGCCCAGCCCAGTGAGGGACTCCAGATACTGCCCAGTTTTCTAATCAGTCCATCTGCCCCAAAAGATTCATCTTCACGTCGTCTCCCCGATCCTACTTACTGACGCTCTCCCCGCCATACTGATACAGCCAGGGGAAGTTGCTCCCATTAGTAGTGGGCTGAGAGTCCCAGAAGCCGCTGATCGTGGCAAAGGTCTGTCTACGGCTGAAGAGCGGCCAGCCTGAGATCAGGTCGCCATCGACTGGAGTATCAACCTCGAAGAAAGGACCCACCGCGGCCAGGTTAATCCCCAGGTAGCCATTGGCAAGGGACATGCGCGACTGGTAATGGCCCTGGTCGAGGGTTGTGGTCTTTAGGATCCAGTTCTCATTATCCCAGGTAACACCCTCGAAGCGGGTCTCATAAACCTGTTGTCCCAGCACGGAGAAAACAACAGCGGGAAGGGAGAGGAGGAGGAGGAGGAATGACCTCCGTAAAGAGGATGGATCCATGGCCACCGCTGTGAAGAAGAGAGCCTGTCGAGTTTGAATTACCAGGGGAGGAAAAGAGAGGCTGGCGAATCAGGTAGAAGGTGGCAGCCGCATGTAGTATGAAAGCTGATCACACCAGTTATTATTGTAGGAGACAGGCCCTGCTGCGAGTGCTGCCGAGAGCGCGCCTTTACTCATTTATCAACATACCGAACCACGGTACAGTAACTTACGATCTAAGACATGGAGGGGGGGAAGGGAGGGGGAGGTCTTATTATCCATGTTTGTGCTCCATATTACAAGGTACCATACTCGATACATACAAACACGGGAGGGGAAAACCCAAAAGGCCCACTCGCTCCACCTCTGCCCACGGTGAGAACACAACCGGTGAGGGGGGGGAGGGGGGGGGAGAGAGAGAGAGAATCAGTTCTTTTGCGGGGAGGCGGCCTAGGAAGAAACTTCGAAATCCCTCGAATGATGGGATCCCTCGAGCCGAAACTCTCGTGACTACTCTAGCTATACCGTATCCAGGGACAAATCCAGCCACGCCCACGTCATACCTCGACTAAAATACTTGGCCCAAATCCCGGGCGTTGGGTACTGGGCTGTTTCTTGGGGGGGGGCCACCGGGGCAGCGTCCGGCTGGGCCGGGAACAGGCACCCGAATGGCTGGGTCTCGTCTTCAGTTCTGCTCCTCCTCCGCCCCATACAGCTAAGAGGATCAGCGAATCTGGGGTACAAGATGTGGGGTACACTACTCACATCGTCGAGGAATCGGAGCTCCTCTCTCAGCATACCTCGAACCGTAATCGAATGAACCTCTCACCAGATAGGATGTAATCTATTCAACTCGGCCTTTTGACTTTCTCTCTGAGTTTCTTTTCTTGGATACAAAACTTAGAGAACACTATACTATTAATAATGCTTTATCCGCTCTATACCCGGTCGCGGAAGCCGACGCCGCGAACGGCCGCACAGTTTACTCGGGCTGCTGAAGTTTTGAAAAAAATTTTAAAAAAAATTAGTAAAGAATGGAAATGCCAGAGCCCAAAGAAGTTCTTCCAGCCTTGGCTGGACGGCCGAGAAGGTGGAGCAGACATCGTCCCTGGTCCTGTGCCCATGATCTGGGTTTTCGTGGTCGGACTCTGACCTTGCGCAAGCGGTGCAACTCGACCAAGGCCCACGAACATCACGGCGTTAGCTGTGTGAGGTCGACCCCTCGAGCGGAACACCAAAGCATCCATGGCCGACCATTCTGAGCTGCGTAACCATGCCGAACGAGTTCTTCGACAAGAGCGAGCTCCTGTTCATGAAGGGGGTGGGGGGGGGAATGGTCGAAGACAACACGTGCTAATCGTACCATGGCGGCCTCGGCAGCGGGAGATGTAGCGAGTTGGCCGGGTAAGCTCACAGAGACAAGAGTATGAACCACACCGAACAGACAAGAACAGAGCCTCTGAAGAGGGGAGAGAGGAGGGTGGATTTGTGTCTATCCCGTCCGAATCAAGTAAAGTTCACCTTAAAGACACCGCATGCTATGTTCTGCCCATGTCCTGCCAACGCCTCGCTATGCCCATTCGAATTCCCTTTTCTCCATCCTTTTCCCTTTCTGCCCTAGCCTCCCATGTAAACGGTGTCGTGCAGTACCAGAGATCGCCGTTCCGTATTGATGTCGAGAGAAAGAAAACAGGAAACAAATGGAAAGGGGTGGGGGTGGGGAAAGTCGAAAACAGAGGAGGAGCCTATTGCAAGATGGGTTTGTTAACCTTGGGAACTAGATTATAGATTCTGGGATGCCTCGCGCACGCGAGAGAGAGAGAGGGGGGAGAGAGATTATAGAAGCCTAGCTACTTACCCGCGCGTGTGCGCCTAGGCATCACCACCGTTACGAGCCTGGCGGGCCTGGAGGGCCTGGCGGGCCCGAACCGCGGGACTCATTGCCAGGCCATAGCCCAGCGGGGCTACGACCACGCAGCTGAGGCCCAGCAGGGCACCCATCTGGTATCGGGGGTTGGTGATCGGGCAGGCGGCCAAGAAAGGCGCGAGTTGACGCGACATCAAGACGAGACCGGTAATTGGGGCGCCGATGAGGGTCAGCATCGTCGTGTCAATAGGGGAGACGACCTTGCGCGCCGATGATGTGACGGCCGCCATAGATTTCAACGTGGACTTCTCCAGAATGTCAGCTGAAGGAAGGGGGAAAGAGAGAGAGAGAGTTAGTTAGGTACAGTACGTGCAAAAAGTCTCCTGGGGGGAGGGATTTGACTTACGGGCAGTGCCCTGCTCCTGAGAAGAAGTAGGATGAACCATCTCCCAGTAGGTTGATGGTGAGCCTGGCTGTTTCTCTGGGCCAAGCTTCTCGTAGTAGAGGCTGAACTCGCTGGCGTTGTTCATTGTGAAAAGATCCAGGAATGATCTGTCCTTGTAGAGATGGGTAGATGACTGTGTGATGAGCTGGCAAGTCGTCTGGTCGATGAATTTTGGGGGAAGGTTGTTGTTTGTTCGGTGAAAGGTGCGAGGTTGGTGGTGTTGACGAGTTGACGGCGCGTCTTTCTACAAGCAGCAGCAGCAGGACGACAGCACGATGATTCACAACCAGGCCGCAGCCCCTACCTTTATGTACAGCTTATCTTATCAATTAATATCTAATCCAGTGTCACATGCCATGTGATGCAGCCCTCAGGGAATTCTTTTTCACCTTCACCTCAGCAATATGTATTTCTCAGCTGAATTCACTGGGTCCTCTGCCATTCACACCAATCTCTCTTTTAAATTGTTTTATTTTGTAGACGGGCCTTCTTTGAATTCAATGTTTATTTACTAGATCAGATTTTATTTGTTCCAGAAGGCTTGGTTTGGCTTGACTTTGGCATCCTGCACAGCAAAGTTAGTGTTGTTTAGGTGGTGAGGCGATCCAAGTCAGCCACCCTGGGTTGTACTACGTAAATGACTTTAAACATTGGCCGTTCCGAACATTGTTCCGCGTGCCCTGTTTCGTGACCTGCATGTTGGATGGGTTATAACACTGCTGGTCTCTGGTTGTACTATGACAGAAGCTGGAGCGCTGACTACAGGAAGTGAGGGGACGCGGCCTGTGCGTCGCCGGCGTCAGGGCGGAGTGGTAAGGCCAAGCCAGATCAGTTCAGATCTGCCAGAGACTAACGTCCAGCCGTGCTGTCTAACAAGACGAACCACAAGCTTCGAGTTGTCTATGATACAATTCAAGCGAAATCCAGCTAGCGAATAATCAGGGGCTGGTCACAAGCGCAAATGTGAGCGTTGTAAATACCGTGGCGGTCCCCCCCGGTCCTGTCGAGTCGAGCTTCACGGTCTGGTTTCAGGAGGCCAATTTCAGCATCGTGAGACTGCCACCAGGTGCCTTTCCGCAACTGACATGAGACGCATCCACCCCGTGGCGGGTGTCTGATAAGGATCCTGTTGGACTGCCTACCGTCGAAATAAAAATAAGCGAAAAAATAAGAATAAAGACGACATCTTTCGTTTCTAAACTCTTTTCCTTCGACCTTGCCAGAAATTTCTCTCTTGGACAAACAAGCAGACTCGATTTTACCTCATCGCCCCAACAGCGCCAGCGCATAGCAATGTCGACGGCCAGGACCACCAGCCCCAACCCGGCACGGCGCTTACTAAGAGCCTTATCGATACCACTGCAGACCAGCGCTGCCATGTTCACATCGCCCACTTCTGCGACGCCTGTAGAGGAAGGAGACATTGAGCTGCATCTGCTCCCATCCCCACAACAGCACCACCAGGACCAACAGTGCGGAGAGGCCGACCTGCTGCGACAACGCCGGCCACCAAGACACGCCACAGAACCACCTCCATTGACCACGAGCACAACACCCGCACCTGAAACCTGGTCACCAAGACTGCCCTGGCCGGCGCAGGCTATCGTCGGAGGGCGAAGAGCAGGGAGAGGAGGAGAGGCAGAACCGCCCAGCAGACACCACAGCAGGTCGAATAGTATCCTATCCGACGCCTCGTCGCTCTCGGCTCTCTCGGCCCCTGAGCCGCCAAGGACGAAGCGCGAGCTCGAGGCGGCAGCGGCGTGGAAGGGGTTCTGGGTATGAAAGAAGGTGGCGCAAAGAGGAAATTTGCCTGATTTCCGGCAGCAGTCTTGAAACACTGGGGCAAGAAAAGAATGCATGCGCTGTTAAACATGGTGCCACGGTGTATACCACGCTCATCAGCCCTCGTTGGCCCGCGCATTACTGCCACCACCACCACCACCACCCGCCTCGCCTCGACCGCCCGCAGATCTCCTCCTCCCCGCTCCTCTCCTGGCAAGTCCTCAACCACTGCCCCTGATCCAACGGTGGGCGCCCAGACCTTACGCCGCATCGTCCTGACCGGCTCGATCGCCCTCATCACCATTGCCGGCGCCGTCACGGGTGCCCGGCTCAAGATGGACAAAGACGGTGTGGAGGAGCGTCGACATGTGCAGGAGCTAGACCTGGCGGAGCGCATCACCGTCCTGGAGGACCGGCGTGCGGGGCTTGTGGCGATGAGGATACCCCTGGAGAAGAAGCTGGCGGACCTGCGGAGCCGCATGGCTGCCAAGAAGAGGGAGGAGGAGGAGCAGGTGGGAAAGGGACCGTATAAGGCGCGGGGGGAGTGAGAGGGCAGATGGATGGTCTGTCCCATGTGGACAAGAGAGAAAAGAAAAAGGGAAAGAAACACTAGTCACAACCATCGCATGATGGACCACCCGTCCTACGACCAGTCCGACACTCAGCGAGTGGGATGTTCTGTCTCGCTACGCCATGGGCCCTTCTCGAGGAAGACGTGCGCGACTGCCATGAGACGAGAGACCATTACGGTCGCCTGCATACGGAACCACCTCAGATGTTGGAATTCAACTCGAACCGGACGCCACTTCAAGGAAGGGCGAGCCCGCGCGGTAATGGTCGGGGTATGTACTAAGACACAGCACACATAGGTAACCTGACGGGCCAGAGCCGGGGCCAGGCCGAGCCAGGCGCCAAGGTAGATGTGTGTTATTGTATTGTCCTGTCGTGGTCATCCGTCTACCGCCTCGATGACAGTCTATAGAACATGCCCATCTTGACGACCGCGGTTTTCGTTTTCACGTGTCTGAACCAAGCATGGCATTATCCGTCTGTGATACCTGACAACAACTGCACCAGGAAAATCCGTACGTATATACATACAAAGCATGGTAGAGACCCAATATGGGGATCTGAACTCCCCCTCTTGCTGGACGCAGCAGTCATCTCGAACGGCCTTGCTGCCAAGCCCTGTCACCTGCCCTTGTGGTCTCTGAAAATGGCAAGGCTGGTGGGACTCATAGCACTGCGCACCATACGCACCGCTGGGTAAAAAGACAGGCTCTTGACATCGATGTAAAAGTATTTATAGATTCCGTGTGACACCCAAAGACGACCTGGAGATGGTGACACAAAAGTGCTGATGACTAAGGAAGGCAGCAACCAGCTTTTTCGCAGCTCTTGCCTAGCGCAGTTCAGCTCAACTCAAGGTTACCTTCCCCCACCAGATAAATTCTCCCGTCGCTTGTCAAGCTGGGAACGCACACGCACGAACAACCTCAGCCATGACTCCCAGCCACAACGATGCTGAGGAGGACCCAGAACAGTGGACTCGGATCGTGAGGAAGGGTAAGGGCAACAAACTTGGCCGCCAGACCCTCCCAGCTGCCCCACCGGCCGCCGGCCCCGTCGAGAACTTTCAACCCAACAACAGGCCCCAGCTCTCGGCAGACGAGATCCGTGCAGACTACGACGAGATTTCTTCCGGGTGGCTCGGGTCGGCGTGTCATCACATAGTCTCCAGGCTGGTCAGAGACAATGCTACATCCCATGCAGGCGTCAGACGGGCCGTCTGCCTCGGCCTCGGGGCATTTGATCCTGAGGACGGCTCCCTGCTCGCCCAGCGGAGAACGCACATCCAGTTGGCTGCCTTCTTGACGATAGTGCAGATTCTCGGTATGCAGCACCTCACCTTTTCCTACGCAAGAAATAATACCACCACTCAGGGCCCGTGCTGACCCCCAGCCGATTCCAGAGGAAGAGGGCAAAGCGAAGATTGAGTGCTTCTACCAGGAACCTCGGTTCGCTCAGCCAGACAAGGACTTCATCACCAGCCTCGGGGGTAAAGTCCTCGACTCTCCCGCCTCGTATGACCTGATCGACGAGACGACTCTGGTCTACGGCATCCACCTCTATCGCGACGTCTGGAACGCTGCACTCGACAAGGTTTTGCCTGCAATGTGCGTCGGGACCGGCTGGGACGTTTGGGAAGGGTGAGTCAGCGCGCGCGCACACGAGAGAGAGAGAGAGAGAGAGAGAGAGGCTGCCAGCCCTGGTGTGTAGGCGATGGAGTCCATGGACTGACATGCGTGTGTCTGTAGGTGCTGGACAGCCGAACGTTGCTCTGATCTCTCTCGAATCTGGGAGATGGATACCGGAGGTGCTTTTGATAAGTACCCTTTCCCAATCGATTTCGACATGTCTTTCTCCAACACTTGTATCTACTGGAAGGTGCAAGACACGGAAGGTACGGCAGACCTTTCACGGGTCTCTTGTGCCGGAGGGGAAGAGGAGCAGGAGACGAAGGATACGCCATAGAGCGCAGAAGATGCAAGCCTTACAGAACCGAAGAAGGTGCTGCGGGCGGCTGGTTAAACGTCTCGCACGACGTATACTGTCTGTACGGGCTTGTCACGTGGTGGGTTTTGCACTTTCAAAAGGGCCGGCAGCCTCAAATAGCCCCCCCCCTCTCCAGCTTCCCTGGGGATATAATTAAAAAGGAAAAAAAGAGAAGTTATGGCTATGGCTAGTCAGTCTACCAGGTGGTGGTGCTGGCCCCTTTCAAGGGCGTTTACCTATCTGGCCACCCGGGAAACGTGCTGAGGGTGAGAAACATACATTGCCCGAGGAAAATGACATGGTGCTATCGTGAGGAGTTGGTCAGGACGACATGAACTCCCATCCGCATCGGGGCAAGTCGCCGCAGCAACTGCGACTTTGGGGTCCCATTTGGGGGGCCTACAGAAGGATGACGGGCAGGGGGTCGACCGTTGATCCAGCATCAGCTCCCCAGATATCAGGCACCACGTGGCAGTGGTGTGGGTGAGCCAACAACCCGTTCCGCCGAGTCATCTCGGATTCAAAACACATTCCCAGCGATAAAAAAGCCATGGGATGTTTGGTCAGGTCATTATCCAGTTCATTCATCAGTACTGCTCGCACCAACACCGCTGCTTAGATGCTCAAGTTAACTCCACAAAAGTGCACGAGGCGGTGGTGGCTGGGTCACCATGTCGCTAAATCAACGCGCTCTCAAAACGACGACGAACTGCCCACGCCAATGTGCATTCGATAAAGGACCCCCGCCCGAGATCCAGGTCTTGTCTCAACTCCACACTCAGTGGCGTATAAACTCAATCAGCTCCACCACGTTTCTCACGTTCGCCCAAGGAAGACGGGGGATCTCCCGCAGATGGTGCACATCAGGCCTGAGCTCGCCGAACAGCGCTCTGACGAATTCTTGGCAGTCGTTGGAAGCGCCGTGATGCAGGCCTCTGCGCACGTGGCGTGCTGTGGCCGGCAGGTCAGCCAGTCAGCCAGTCTCACAATATTATGTCCACACCAGCTGCATCAGCAGCCAGAATCCATATTTCTTTCGTACCTCGACGGTCGACCTCCACGTGAGGAAGTTCTGTGCACCCCAACAAGACTTTTCTGTGCTTGCCATTCCAGCCATGTCTGTCCCGTTGGTCGTAGCGGTAGTGTCGATAGGTGATACCCAGTCCTTCCCTCACGGCCTCGTAGTAGTCGTCTCCAACCAGCAGCGCCCACCGCTGAAGAGGGAGATCCAGGTCAAAATGGCCGCGGCGGAGACAGGTAGCGAGAGCCTGACGTGCGGTGTCCCAGATGGATGGCAGCTGTTGCGTGTACAAGAAGATGCGTGCGCATTGCCGGTGGTCGAGGTGACCCTGCTGGGCCGCAGTCGGTTGAGCATGTGAAGGAAGAGGGTGACGAGCCTGTTGAAGGACAGGAGGTCCCAAGAAGCCTGGTTCAAAACCACCGACCTGGGCATTGTTGTGGCCGAGTAGTCTCTCGTGGAAGTGGATAGGATCCATATTGCTCGACCAGTCGCCTCGGGATAATAGTGAAGGACTTTTCAGGTTTTTGCTCGCTCACCATCCAGATCTCGCGAGCATCACCACCCCCAAGACAGAGGGTGATTTATACCATATTCACACGCATCCGAGAATCGCATATCACCAGCAGGCAACCAAAATGGCATCCTGGGTAGGCAAATATAAGGCGTGTGTCCCAACGAGCTCATGGAGGGTCACACCCAGCCGGCAGGGGGGAAATATGGTCCGCCAGTCAGAACCTCACCGGTTAACGGAACACACTCTGAGGTGGCTCATGCCGTAACAATGTGTACTAATAAATGGGTGAGATAGCCTTGACCACATTCTGCACGAAACGCCTCACTCTCCTTTCCTTGCTGTCCTCACTCTCCTTGGCATTGTCGTTTGTCGTCGGGCACCGTCTCCAGATTTAGCATACTAGAGAGATAGGCGTACTAGGCAATGCGAGCCGAGCTTCGCCACATATCGCAGGCGAAAAACAAAGCTCCTAGCTTCACAGAGCCTGTTGCCGGCTCTTGCACACTCACCAGTGCTCGCTTCCACCCTGCTCACCTCGAAGTTATTCAGGTGACTCCGTGCCTGCTGGCGAGGCAATTATCACCACCAGCCTGGGACTTGTCACCGAAAATCGGTCAGACTACTGGCTGTACTACAGTCCAGTATACTCAAGACCACCCAAGGAGTAGCCTCATTAGGCCGGGGGGGAGGGGAGGGGAGGGGAGATGATGGTGTAGAGACTAAAATCGGATGACCGTGGCGTTGCCCAAACGTCGTAGTGCATCTTCACTGGACTTTGGAACAATCGCCCAGCCTGATTATGGAATCATGCATACCTCTCATCTTGCTTCACAAATCTTATCGACAAAAGGAAGTCACTGAATGAGTTGGAATGGTTCATGCGTTATCAAGGCTCGATCCGTTCCCTCTGCCCTTCCTGACTACTGCGGGAGACAGGACGGAAGATCTCGGAACCAGCACTCGATTGGACCACTGCCTTGGTAGTCTTTTGCTTTGTTTTACTTGACTTGACAAGTAATATCATGCAGACTCAGCATTGAAAATCTGGTCAAGACCTAAATAAAGTATGACTGTCTCGACAGTACTTTTTCAGCGCCACCATTATCAATTACTTACACAGTCTCAAAAGTTCCCAGTTTACTGCTGCAGAATGGACAACCAATATTTCCAAATAAAAGAGATTGGGAAGTCTTAAAGCGTTGTATTTATCGCGGCTCCGACGATAGTTAGAAGCACCGACAAGAAACTGTACCCGGGTAGAGGCTCTGATTAACGAGAATAGTGACTGGTACGAGAGTACGAGGCCTCTAACTCATAGCAGACTTATCACCGACGACAGAATACAATGTCACACATGTTTCTAATGTCATGTTGAACACCCTTGCCGCCTTCAGGGCGGAGGCTTGAGCCTGGGGATCAAGACTTTACGGCCCACCCTCCCCCTCCCTAAACCGACCACCAAACACCTTGGGCATTATGACATCATGTACGAAACCCGCGGGCGTGTCGCAGACAGAAAGCCTGGTTCGTGATGTCAGCAGGCATGAATCTGAGGGAATCACATGACAACAGATAATGCTGAGGAAGATAAAAATATTCTTGACTTATTCGATTCATGTGTTATCTAGACTTTTCCACCACGAACATCATGATGGCTTCTTATGCAACTCAAGCATAGCGAGACCCTTGAGGTCAACGTTAAACAATGATTATCCCAGGAGTGACCTAAGCAACAAGTAAAAGAAGAAAAAAAAGGGGGAAAGCCCCCAGTATACTTTAAGAGGCTAGACATTATTCTGTAGCCTGATTTAAACGCAAGAACATCATTGTTGCTTGTCTGTCCACGAGATAGAAAAATACGGGAAGAGTTGGCTGCATGGAGGAGCATTAAGCGCGAATAAAAGAGTCGTCTAGCAAAGATCGGGATTCAAATGCCAACGACCCCCCCCCCCCCAGCCACGATTGATTGTGTGTATGTACTGTCACCCGAGTTTGCGTTCTACTTCTTTGCTATACCCGACGGACCAGAATGGTGGGTGTACCACGAGACAAGGGGGTCAAAGCGAAGGATCCTACCGTATGGGTATGGCGACGTCGACACTTCATCACGAAAGGTAACACGCCATCAGAGCAGAGGCCACCAGTAAACGGGCTCGCCGGCGCACACCTCAACGTCGCGTTGTCTCAGAAAGAGAGAAGAAAAAAAATCTCTGCTTCCCCGTAAATGCAAAGGAACCTCGTATTCCAGGCTGCATGCCACGCCTTCATTGGTGAGGTGTGGCAGGCTAGCACGAAGAACGGGTCCTCCAGCATTCGGTGTGCACCCTGGCACCACCACCTGGGCACCTGCAGGACAAATCAAGTCGGCGCGATCAGCGCACTCCCGTCAGGGCGGGGGTGGGCAGCCTACGAGCGGAACGGATAGGATCATCGCTTATTGTCCACAAGTCTGTATTGCCAGGATGACAAGGTTGATTGCTACCTCTGAGAGATCTACCGGGACGTGGCGGCTGGTGATGGAAGATTTGTTTTCATCTATTTAAAACGTCCAGTTCCCTCTCGTCAGTTTTCTCTTGACTGTCAAGCCTAGTCCGCTGCTGATCGTGAATCTACTGCGTCCCACAAAATTCATTCCTGACTTAGCCTGTCCTGTCTTGTCTTATCTCACCATTCTCATCAAAGCAAAAAAGAAAAGAAGAAGCAATGCGCTGCAGTCTGATACCGGCCCTGGTGGGCCTGACAGCGGTGGTGACGGCTCTGCCCCAGCCCAGACATCGTCGCATACAGAGGACCACCCCACCGCCCGTCAGCCAAGAGTTTACGCTTGCTATCGAGTTAAACGACACATACGTCCCTCTCACCGCTGTGAACAATGGCACAGCAGACTTGGTCTTACAAGCTGGAGAGCCGGGTGTAATCTCCGGTACACCTAGTACGTTATTATAATTGACTACGCTGTCCTCAGATCTAATGTGCTGTGGATCAATGGAACGGGATATATCCAGGACTAACGCCAGCTGGCATTGCAGCGTACACCAACACGTCAACCCCTGACGCAAATGGATACACCACCTCACTGGTCTTCGACCTCTCCAGCGGTGCAGACTGTACCCCGGGAGTATATGGCATGTCCGTCGCTGACCTGGGTGAGCTGTACGGCGTGTCGTCCTACGTATATGGAGTGATGAATTACCAAGAGTTTGACTTTGCTATTGATGACGGTAAGTGAACTTTTTACTCCTTTCCACACCATCGTCTTAAGTTTCCTCCGTGCTGAAAACTCTTGTGCAGGCTCGGTGTTCCATGAACTTACCGCCGCCTCGCAAGACTGGTTTGCGTGTCAGGACTCTGTGAACGGGACGGAAGGCTACTTCCTCAGCTGGGGCGTGTTCTCCGAAGAAGGCCTTGCGCCGTCTGGCTGTGTTGTGACAAATGTGATCCAGGTCTTTAACTCAACAGGGACAGTCACCTCACGAAGGATTTCTAGGTGACAATGAGTGTTGGTAAGGAGAGTCAGGCAGAGGAGTAGGACCACGGGCAGAAGTGGACTTCCGGGTTGCGGAAACAAGTTTGTCGGCGAGACTTTTGGCTGTTTTTTTAAATGTGCTTTGCTGTTTGGTCTCGTGTTGGTCAGTCATTTCTGAGATAGCCCCTGTTTTTGATACATGTCTAGATCTGCAATTGCAAAGAGCGCTACCAAACCAAGTCTAGACCTTCTACGTATTAATGACCCCTTCTTAATTACTAAGTACCTGTTCAAGTATATACTAAGTACACATGTGCGTATGAAAAGACACTCCCTACCTCTACAATACATGTCACTTCAGCCTTTGGAACCCCTTGACGATTACATTACATGCCAAATCCATCGCTCGTTATTACGACTCAGCACTTAGACTCGAAATCTAAGACAGTTGAGTTCCACTCAGCAAGATTCCACAACAAAAGCTGTTGGCTGGGCATCCCCTAGGCCAGCTAGCCTACAACCGTGAACAGGGACGCGGCAGGGAAACGATTTTGACTCCAGCAGCAATCCGCGTCATAGACATGCAGCCGCCATCGTACGTGAACGTCATATAATAGAGCTCGTCTACGTTTACCTATTTCCATATCCTCGTCACCCCCACGGCGTAGAACCCAGTTTTCCAGTGCCCATGCCTCCTCTTCGTTGGATAATTCCACGATATTACACCTTCCTTCTTATGTTATCTGGCCACCCTGAGCCGGCCTTTCGACCAGCATCACCAACGCTTCTTTCTCTGGGGCCAAGGAATCGCGTCTGTAGCTTTTCAACAACGAGGACGTCTGGAAACATGTCGAAACGACGAGAACGATCTGCTTCCCAGGAGGAGGTCCTGAAACACCCCTCGACGAAGCGGGCCAAGGAGATTGATGCTCATCCGCCCCTGGGGGCCTTATTGAAACATATGAACGAGCAAAGAGCAGCCCGGCGCCTCGCAACGTGGTCCACTGGTTCCGGAGCAAGGACCTCAGGGCAGAAGACAACCGCGCATTGTCAGCGGCCTCCGCAAAGGCCAAAGAGGGATCAGGCTCGCTGCTCACCTGCTTTCTTTGGTCCCCAAAGGACATTGCATGGCATGGTACGAGTCCCGCAAGGACGGACTTATGTTGGAATCCCTACGGCTGCTCCAGGAGCAGCTCCACAGCCTGAATATCCCTCTCGTCATATTAACGGCCGAGGACCGCGAGGAAAAGGGCCAAAAGGTTCTTGACTTCATCAGGGAGCATGATACGAGTCATTTATATGCGAATCTCGAGTACGAGGTGGATGAGTTACGAAGGGATATCGACATGTTTGAGAAGTTGAAGGAGGATGGGTCCGAAGCGTCCTTTCAGCTCCTCCACGACCAGACTGTTGTGCAACCCGGAGCCCTAAGGTCTGGCTCAGGCGGGCCTATGAAGGTCTTCACGCCATACCATAAGGCCTGGCTGGCCAAGGTGGCCAGCGAGCCCGAGCTGCTCGATCTAGTGGACCCGCCAGCAGCCAACGATAAAAAGGCCCTAAAGGAGTTCAGGGACCTCTTTAAAACCAAGATCCCGTCTCTGCCGGACGCGAGCAAGTTCACGTCCGACAAGGACAGGACACGCATTCGTAAATTATGGCCAGCAGGACACGAAGCCGGCCTGGGACGGTTACAACATTTCCTCGCCAGCAAGGTCAAGACCTACAAGACCAACAGATCAATCCCAGCGACAGACAACTCTAGCCGTTTATCACCTTACTTCGCTTCTGGGATCCTCTCCGTCAGGGAAGCCCTCAAATGCGCTCTGGAAGCCAACGATGGTGATGATTTCGACTCTGGCGACGCCGGGATCGCGAGCTGGGTCCGTGAGATCGTCTTCCGAGAGTTTTACAGGCAGACGCTGGTGCACACTCCCCACGACGCCATGAACCTGCCGCACAACTTGAAATTTGATTTTTGTACAGTGGGAGGACGACGAAGAGGGCTGGAGGAGATGGTGCGAGGGCCAGACCGGCATGCCTTTCGTCGACGCTGGCATGAGACAACTGCGCGAGGAGGCGTACATGCACAACCGGCTGCGGATGAACACCAGCAGCTACCTGCGGACGAACCTCCTGATCGACTACAGGAAGGGAGAGCGGTTCTTCGCGGAGAACCTTGTGGACTGGGACTTGAGTAACAACACACAGGGCTGGGAGCCGAGCTATACGGTCTTCAACCCCGTCGTCCAAGCGGAGAAGTGTGATCCCCACGGCGAGTACATCCGAAGATGGGTCCCAGAGCTGAAGGACGTCGAGGGCAAGGCAGTTTTTGATCCATATCACAGGATGAGCAAGGAAGATTTTGAGAAGCTGGGCTATCCTGCTCCGCACGTGGATTTCAAGGAAAGCAGAGACAGGTGCATGCAGAGGTACAAGCAGGATATGGCAGAAGCCGACCCGTGGGAGATTGTTTGCCTTGCAACTATCCAGGCGAGGTACTCGTCGATAAGATGGCTAGTGGTTATTTCTCGTAATTATTGCAAAGTTAAACGCTTACAGTGAAAGCATTACGATTGATTGATTGGTAGCTATAAAACTTTTACTTCTTTCTCAGCATTAAACATTACCCTCGGGACAAACTCGAGACCAGTAAACAGTAATGAAGATGAACAAAAAGGAGAAGAAGAAGAAAAGAAAATCCAAACATGAAGGTTTCAGACCAGTAACCACTAATCAAAACGAACTAAAGAGAGAGAAAAAACATAAATCCAAGCATCATGGTTCCAGACCACAAACCACTGATCAAGACGAGCTGGAAAAAAGAAAAAAAAGAAAAAAAGAAAAAAAAGAAAAAAAAGAAAAAAAAAAATTCAAGACTAGTAAGCGCGAATTAAGACGAACTGAAAGGAGAGGTAGAAAAAAAAATCCAAACATCAGCCATATAGATCAATTTGTTCCCTTCCTCACCCTCGGCTGCTGCTTCCCCTACGATCACTCCTCGTCGATGTTGGCCAGTGAGACAGGTGGGTCGACCAGCTCCGGTCTCCAGGTCAGCGTCCACACCAGCAACTTTGGACCCTTCAGATTCCTGGTCAGAAGCACCTTCTCCTTACAGATGTGGCAGGAGGGGTTGGGCTGTGCATTGCTCGCCGAGCATTTTCTGCAGTGATCGGCCCAGTGATAGTGCAGGCCGCGCCAGCTCATCTTCTGCACAGTCTCGTCGCAGATGAGGCGGGCGACGACCTCGTTGTTGTCCTCGATCAGCCAGTGGCGCCAGCTCATGATCTCGAAGCACCAGGTCTTGGCCCACTCCACGATCGGCTCCATCTCTTCCTTCTTGTAATCGGCCGTCTCGAAGGAGATGGTCAGCTTCTTGAGGTTGGTCATGATGCGGAAGATACTGCCCAGGGAGCCGTCCTGGAAGGGCGGCTGCGAGTACCTGCCGCGGTCCGCCAGGGCAGCACGGATATGCGCCTGCATGAGGCCAAAATCAGGCATTGCGAATTTCGGGCGGTGGATGTCAATGGCGGGATGGCGGTCTTCCTTCCAGCCATACCAGTCGCTGCGACGCAGCGAAAGGTGGAACTCCTCGAGGTTGTGGAAAACCCTCCACGTAGGCTCTACAGGGCCTTGGCCACTAGAGAGAAGAGAGCGCAGCTGCTGGTAGCACTCAGCGCCCTCCGGGCTCTCCTCTCTCATCTTGATGACCTTGCGGTGGTGCATGATCTCTTCGGCAAGGCTTTGCTGTGAAATGATCATAATGCAGTTAGTATATATTTTGCAAGGTAGTCTCAACACACACGTAAAAGGGTCGACACTCACGAGGTATGAAAGGGGAGAATACACACGCATAGTGCGAATCATCTCCTGCAGGTGAACCTTGTCGCTGTCTTCGTCTCGCACGCTGTTGGCAAAGGCACGGAAGTCTTGGTCTCCAAGATACGGCGGACCGAGCTCCTGCCAGAGGACCATCTGCTTTCTCTTGACCAGGATGGGGTGGGCGTCGAGGTAGACACGGCGGCAGGTCAGGATCAGGGCCTTTCCGGGATAGAAGGGCCTGTCGGCGGTTTCTGGGCGGAACCAGTCGAAGCCCAGAGACTGTCTCTGCCTAATGAAGGCCCGGGGAAGAAGTTCATGCAGCTGAGGCGAACGCGGCGGCTCGTCATCCTCATTGTCGTCTGGCTCATCGGCAGGCCGCTCGTGCCAGGGGTAAGCGCGGCAGTTGTGGTCCAATAAACCAAAGATGTGCTCGTAAGGGCGGGGGTATGGGGTGGTCTCTGGGGCCAGTGCATGTTCAAAGATGAGATCAGTGACCTCCTGCGGGATGCCCTTGTAGAACAGACATTCCTCTTGACCGTGAATCCGGCCCGAATTACCACCCTCTGGGCCCCAAGCCTTGGTGCGGTTCGACATCAGACCAGGGGCTCCTTTCTCCCAAGTCCTGTAGAACTGCGTATGCTTGTCAGGGTAACTTGCAGGGGCCTTGTGAAGAGGGGGGCACGCGGCGATACATCTTGTCGAGAAAGAGGGTGGTATAAGAAAGCCCACGTAGGTGGTGCTCTTGTATTGTAATTTATGTGTGAGTGCCGTAGAGGGCTGCGAAGAGGCGAGGTGAGCTGGGATGTAGAAGACTCAGCTGGTGGGTGAAGGGGGCGGATGAAGAATGAAGAACGAGAGAGGATGAGGAGAAGAGGAGAAGCGCTTGGAGAAGTGAGAGGCGGGGGGCATATTAATATTTACGAGACACAGGAATATGCATGCACATAAGAAGGTCATGCACATATGCGATCAAGAACAACAACGGACGGACAGTTTATGAGACACTGCCCCCAACCCCTCCCTCATGCACGCCGCCTGTTCGGGGCGGGCTGCTGCCGCTGCTGCTTGCTTCTGCTGTCGCCCGACGAAAACACGCAGCAACATCATGACGAATTAGCTCCACAGCACGGGTCAGATGGATCTACAGCGGCCTTTTCTACTGGCTAGAGATGTTGGGCGGCAATAAAATAGATTAATGGGATGGCTGAGGGCAATGTATTTCATGCTGTGTTACCGTCGCAATCACACTGCACTGTCACACATGGGCTGCTGATGACGTGTCAATGTTTGCGCCAGTAATTTTACCTGGCCCGAAAAAAAAAGGAGAAAATAAAAGCGAAGGTGTAGATACGTACTGGTGGGAAGGAGGGGGAAGGGTGGGCGTTGAGTAGGGTGAGAAAAAAAGCAATAATTCACATACCGTGAACGGTACTTTTTATATTAATTCTTGTATCAGCTTAAACGCCACCAGCCACATCCACATTTTTCCATCCGACAGAACTAAATTCCGGACATATTAGCGTCATTTTTAATTAGTATGGTTACGAGCTGAAAAGAAAAAAAAAAGAAAAGTCTTGTGTAAATCTTGGCCAGTCCGTCAGCCACCGCCAACGAATGCCCTCCTTGTGCACCACCCGCCTTAAGGAACAGGAAGAGGGGGCAGACCTGGCATCCCAACCACGCTCATTATATGAGCGAGGTCTCCTCTCCTGTCCCTGCACTCATCAGCACACGAGCACGCACGCACACAAATACACGCACACGCACATACACACATACACTCAAGAGCACACATATACGCACACATACACACAATGACAGAATCACAGCTTACATGCATCCCCAGCGTATACACGCCCGTCGCGGTCACGACCTACTCGCCCATCGTCCCGTCTGCGCCTCACCCCAAAGCTGAGAAGATTGCCGCTCTCATCACTGAATGGATCGAACTCTTGATGGACATGCACTTCCTGCCCGCCCCGAACGTCTCGTTCTCGCCGCATGAGCATGTGCCTCTAGACCGTTCCTATCCAGCCAAGTTCGGAATCACCAAGGATGTCGTCGACATTTTACAGATGATCCCACACAGGAGCCCAGGGTTCGATGTCAGGTGGAACTACGGTAGCGGTGTCGCGGAGCTTGTCCCCGGCAGCGATATGCTGCAGGACCTGCGCGGGAGCTACAACATGGCCGGCGAGTGGCAAAACTCCTGGGCGGACCCCCTACACGCCATCGAAGAGCTGTTCGAGTGCCCAGGGACCGGAAATGCTCAGGAGGGAGTAGGCGAAAACGACACGGACCATCGCCACCACCCCCACCACGAGAGGGGATGGAACCATGAGAACGGACCCTACATGCGACCCTGGTATCTTCCGCTTAGCGACGTCGGGAGTCATGGCAGCGTGATGATCCTCGACACCCGGCGGTGGGAGATGTGGCTGGTCGACTCCCGCGGAGACGGGTCGAGAGACCCCGTGTTCCAAGGCCCGGGACAACGCCTCGTCCGAGACCACGGGTGCACAAACAAAAACGACCTGCGGCGATGCCCTAGCCGTCCCGCTGAGGACTTCCTACGGGATATCATGCGTCGCTTCAAGAGCCTGGAGTGGATACCCGGGGGACTCTACAACCCAGCAGACCGCCACAAACCATACAAGGCATTCAAGCGCATGTACAAAAAAGCTGGCTGGCCTGATAAATTTAATCCCCTCCGCTTCAACAAGATGCTGCTGGAGCATTTAGGCATGCCCGCCAGAGGCCGCAACCTGGGCCCTACGAAGCAGGAGCTCGTGGTCATCAAGGCCAAGAGGTCCTGGAGTGAGCTTTACGATGTCATGGTTGACCAGAGTGAGGCCACAAGGCACCAGATCATCATCGCCGATGCCGACTATCGGCTTGCACACAAGCTGTTCGCATCGGATTACGACCGCGAGACGCTGGAGTTCACCCTACAGATCTACAAAGACATACTTCATCCCCCTACACGAGCTTGGAAGGACAGCCAGGGCAGGCTGATGGAGGAGTTTAAATTTCTCGACAGCGAGCTCAAGGATCTCATGATGCACGAGGGCAGGTATGCAGGGCCAGGATGGGCCGGTGCCAAGAGCGAAGACGTGAACCAGATGTTCAGAGAGACAAAGTTCGTCGAAGAGGTACGCTGCACCGAGCTGGAGGGCCTGGTGTACGATGCTAGTCCAGAGGCGAGACGACAGCGTCTGTTCACCCAATCAAAGCAGCGCGCAGCTGAGGTCCCAGAAGAGATACGACGAGCCTTGCGATGGAATCCACCAGGAGCCCAAGATGATGACTGCACCCCCCTGGGCAGTGGCTCCCGGGCAGAGGACATCAAGAGAGTCCTCCGGGAGGATATGACGATGGCGCAACTTAGCAGAGAGATTGTCCGCTGCTGGGAACAACGTGAAGGCTCCAAGGAAGAAAAGGACAGAAAAATATGGAAGAATGACAACGGGAGGGTGGTCATGAGACACGATGAGCTGTGAGTAATCGATGGGGGGAGAAGAGGCATATGCGACATTGCTTTCTTACTTGTTATACAATCGCGCAATTAATTGCTTTGATGAAAGAATTTAATACGGAAAACCCTAAACGATATCCGCAATACGTGTGCGCTTAGACCCCGTGTTGTTCAGGTCCTGATAGACAGCAAGCATTCCCGTCTGCTGGTGAGAATGAGGAGTCGACAGCGCCGGCGTCACGCTCGGTGTGTCTGGTGAGATGGACGCGTCGTCGATGACGGCTGCTCGTCTTGTCGCCTGTCTCCTCTCGTGGGCGTCCCGGGCCATCTGTTCCGAGCGGCGTCGGACCCATTCCTGCTCCTTTTCCTTCTTCCTCGAGCGGTCCATGTATCGATCCCTTAGCCCTCTGATTGTCAGATCGCTCGGGGCGAATAGCCGGTACATGCCACACTTGATGTACACCCATCTGAACAGGTCGCGCGACATCCTGCCGGGACTCCCAAAGGCGGTGTAGTAAGTGATTGCAACTATGCCAAGGGACATGGGGACTACCATCTTTTTGTTAGTAATTTATACGATAATTATAAGAAGAAAAAGAAGAAGAATATCAGGGAGGTAAGCTTTTCTCACTCATCCACTTGAACTGTTCACGTAGGGTCATTGGGGCCTCCGGGCCTGCAATCTCCTTATTGTTCATGCCAAAGACACTGGATATGAATGACATGGGCAACTATGATGTCGCATTAATATGGAAACTTGTGATTGTCCGAGAAGAAAATATAAGATCAAGGCGGGAGGTGGCATGCTTAACATACAAAGATCACGGTCACGACCGTAAAGACGAGGAGGGTGACGTTTTGCCGCTGGGTATCCTCGCCCTGCCTCATCGACTGCCACGCCTGCACCACGGTGACCTGCTGCTGTTTCAGAGAGATAAGGTAGTCAAGCTGTGGCCCCTCGTTAACAAGTGACCTCTGGAACGGTCTCGCTGGCCATTTGTGACAGGACGTACACTCGCGGAGATGTCATTCGCCGACCTGCGCATGCCCTCCAGATCTTCGACGTTGCTGTGTATCTCCATGAGCAGCGGGTCGACGTCTGGGGTAGGGCGGCCCCCGGCAAGCTGCAGCATCGTCTTCTCAAACTTCTCGACCACTTCCTTCTGCTCAATGGAGATCCGTAACATGATCTCCAGGTCTCGGACGATGCTCTTGATCTGCCCCTGCAGCTCGCCTTCTTTGCCAATATCGAGAAATGGTACGATGAGGTCACTCAGACCGTTGTCGACATCGGTATGTGCAAGCCTCGAGAATATTCTAGCCCATTCCCAGTACTGCTCGGCGCCGAACGAATGCTTGCTTGCCTATAGTCATAACATCCGTCAATTATTTTTTTTTTTATGACGGGAATGTGTCTTGTGCGTAGATGGTCTTCTTGCCACTCACCACGTCTCGAATGGCTTCTCTGAATATCTGCATAACTCCTATCTGGCCATCTTGTGGCTGAATTTGAGTCAAGTCGATTTAGTATTCAGTCATGTAATGCATAGCCTCACGGTCATAATTACCATAGAGAGCTGTGACAAGCACTGAGCAGTACAAGGAAGAAAACGACCTCGATAATACTTACCTTGATTGCATACAGAGATGCGCGCGACATCAGCGCTTCCCTAGAATGGCAAAGGCCACGTCGAACACAGTCTTGTTGTGGCCCTTGCCAGTCTTTATGAGCGCATCCCGGATACTTTTATGTATACCTGGCCCATTGTTAGGCCCTGTTACGTCTCCCTGGTCAGGGAAGCATGTGATGATCGTCTGGTCGTCGAGAATCCACATCCAGAGCTGGTCGATCATCATGACACGAGGTATCTTGCGGACCCTGTCCCGCCACTCCTCGGTGAACGGGTCCACGGAGTGAACGTCTAGCTGCTTGGGGCGGGTCGCGCGGTGCACGACCTGATCTCGAGCGCTGGCATGCCACGACAGGCTCAACGTCCACTCGTTCGTCTGCTCCAGTGTGCGTCGTGGATAGAGCGGAGGGTCCTCGTGCAGGTACTTCTGGATCAGGGCCTTCTCGCGGTAGGTGGACATGGCTTCGTACAGTATGGCTGCGTCGAAGAGCACCTGGCCGAGCTCTGTCCCTGCAATCACACGATTGCGGTCGTCAGTAGTGAAGATAGACCATAGAGGCACCTTTCTGAACCGCCCGTGGCGTTTCATGATATTCGCAAAGACCCCCGTGGCTGTCCTTTTAGGTGGCTTCAGAGATTGGGTCGCCGTGGGTTCAGGGACCGGAACACTACAGCCGGCCCTGTTCTCGAGACGCCACGCTGTGTTGGGCTGTCGGCTCTGCGCGTTGAGGAGCTGAAGGCCCCGGTGTCTCACCCTCCTCATCCCCGCTAGCTGGCGTTCCTGCTGTAGCTTTTCCTTCCTCTGCCTTTCTGTCTCCTTGTACACTGCCTGCGAGATTTTTGTCTGGTGACGTGCAGTGTCCCAGTGCAAATAGGGCATCTTTTTGAGGAGGGTATGGGGCGTGCTTGGTCAACAGGCTCGTTCATTCTGGAGCTTTGGGATGTGGGGTTGATTGTATTGATCTTACAAACAAGGCAATACCGTCATGTACTTCCTCGGGGACTTGTCATGTCTTTTAGTGTCATGAATTGCATCCCTCTTTCCGGACTGTGATTCCCTCACCTGTAGATGTAGAGACAGCTTCGCACATCGGTCGTAGGTATCTGCCAGTCACAGTTGATGCCTGCTGTTGGCTCTTCCAGTACTTTTGTTCCAAGATAGAACGATTGCTCGGAATTTTCCGAGGCCCTAGGTCTTCGACTTTAGGATGGTCAGGGAGGCCGACACCGTTGCTCTTTAGAGGAAGAAGAGAAACGGGCTTGTTTCTCAAATACCGAGCGATCGCGCGCTGCCGGTTTCGATTGGTCACAGTCAGCCTTCTGAACATGCAAATTTCAAAAATCCAAAATTCGAATATACATACTTCGGCCCACTAGTAAAAAAAAAAAAAAAGGAAAAAGAAAGTCGCTTGTTAATCCCCCAAGTTTGCTGTCATCCTTTACCTTCTAGGCCAGGTCACTTACAAGCATATTGTTTGCGGGGAAGTGAAAATAGTTGATAGTGTCTTCAGGGGCGTTCAGCGGGCTCTCGTCCTCTTTTCCATAGATGAGATCCTGGACGGAAATTCTGTAGCATGGAAATTGCTCCTGAAACCTTGAGTCCATGGTGTCGTGGACTGGCCGCCCATTTCTGAAGCGAACAAAGTAGGCGTTGGTGTCGAGATCCGGATTATACTCGCCTCCACGGCTGGAGATGTGCACATCTTTCTGCGCCGTACCGTTTGTGGCGAAATGTAGAGTTCGCAGCTCTCGCACACGATCGATGCCATCCTGGAAGTCCTTGGTGCCCCTCCATCTCTCCAGGCTGCTCGTCAGGTTCTGCACCAGGGCGCGGCCCTCTCCTATGTCGCTGAACAGTGCGCTGCGGAGATACTGGATCCGCTGGAGCTTGGCATGGACCTGCCTTGCCTGGCTGGCGCTGAGCGATTCGAGGTACTCTTCGCGCTGGAAGAACTGCTCACAGCCCAGATAATGGAGGAGAAAATCTCGCGGTTTATGGCGCTCAGCGCTGAGGCAAGATGGAATAATGTCATGGTCTTCCAGACGGAGTAGGAGATCCACGAAGTCGGCAGGCATTGGGTGCAAAATCTCGGTTGAGAAATATCAAAGAAGCAACTAAAATACCAAGAGTTGTGTCAACGTATCTGTGAAGCCGCCCCAGCAGAGTTGAAATTCATTCTGGCAAGTATAGATGTACTCAAATCACCGTATTTAGCCTTGTTCATTCCACCATCGCTCGGCTGCGAAAGCGACCTAGGATCATGTGGCTGGAAGGCTTTCGACCAAGCGTAGGCTTTTCATTACGAGGCGTTGCGTCTTACAGGCGGCTGAATCAGGTTTATTGGCTTATTGCAAGGCGCTCTCGCCAGATCTATTATAGCAGATTCCACGCGATCCTTGGTACTGTGCAACCAGATACAACAAGCACTTGACGTCTGACCATTCCTCCGGCACGAGGTTTGAATTTTTAGCTCTCAAGCATCACATGGCGAAGCTGTATCTGGAGCACAAGACTGATAGAGCTTCCATCAAGGAGCTTCGCTTGACACATTCGCCAAAATCTCCTCGATTCCCCACAGCGCCTGGATGAGCACAACAGTCGAAGTCTCCGAAAATTGTACTTCTAGAGGAGCTTCAAGTATGTAGGATACCCTCGACAATCTGCGCCCGTATAGGAAACGTGTCTAAATTGAATGAAGGCGGCCGAGACATTCATGACTTCAAGAAGCAAGGCTAGCCCAGCCTATGCGTGACGTGTACGAACGTCTCTGTTTCGACGCAAGACATCCAGGTGAGATGGGAGGGAACACAGCCCGCCAACCTGGCATCTGGGCCGTATTTTGGAGCCCACGTGCATCGAGTGGAGGAAGACTCTGTCCGGGGTCACATCTGACAAGGCGAATTAGGATCTCCATTGAGGTGCTCCGTGGCTTCTTCAATGGCGACGTTAGACATGCTGGTGTGACAAATGAAAACGAATATGGATGGCTGATTCCTTGTCTTTTTCCCTACCTGTCTTATATTCAAGTCACTATCGGTGCACGACAGCGGAGTGCTCAGAATACATGGAATGTTCTGGCTGCATCGCCTTGGTCTGGTGTCTCTCGGATAGGCGGGATCCTGCTCGAGTGGACATGGACGAGGCACACAAACCAGTCTCGACCTCTTGCATGTCCACGAACACGGCAGTAAATATCCGTAAAAAGAAGGAGAAAAAAAAAAAGAGATTGTGAATGTCACTACTGAAGATCGACAAATGAGTTCCTTCAATAAGATGAGTTTTGTAGCGATCTGCCTAATCATCTAATGGCAGGATATTTCGTGCACCCTCTTTGACTTGCCCTGCGGAAATCAGTATGTGTTCTACTGCAGGATGTTGTGACTACTTACCTTCGAGGTAGTTCCTGACTTGGTCATAGTTTTTACAGACTGACAGGCCGTCAGATCTCTATAAGCTGAACTGTGAGGACAATCGGTCTTACCGTGCAGGCCGTTGAAGGCATTCTCGAGGTTGACCTGGCCAGGCTGTCCATTTTCTCCACGGGGCTCTAATGCCAGATCTCCTGCACACATTGCAGCTTGGCGCATGTAGTCGACGCAGTGAAGAAAATGTGCCTCGTAGTCATTTGGCTCCGGCAGATTTGGCGAACCCGTCAATACCGCGGAGAAAATCTTGCCCATAATGTACTGGCAAATAGTAAGACCCTCTGTCTCTGGCAAGATTTTTATGACACAGAGCTTTCAGGAGGCAGGGTCAGGCTTACCACACAGTGCAACTGATGCGTGACAGAGGTCGAGTTATAAATGAGCGCATCTGGACCGACGAAACCTGCTCCAGCTGCTCCGCCTCAGCTTTGCAAACCCCGGCGTGCTGTGCCAGACGGAGTAATTAATCACACCAACTGACCTGGATAGAGCGTCTCCCACTTTGCCTGAATCTTTGGTTCGAGAAATTCAGACGCGTTCAGAGGCGTGAACTCGGGATCGGCATTCCACTTGACAACCTCAGTTGCGACTGCGTCACGTTAATTCACGCTCTTTATGGAGGATCTTGCCACTACTGGTGACGAACAGGTTGGACCTTGCTGGGCGAAGTCTCCTCCGACTTGAATAGAGTTGTTTTCTGTGACGACCTGCGGTCGCATCCCATATAATGAGCTGTAAAAGAATGATCACGCCGAGCATGATGGTGGTTATGATCCACCAGTAGTCTCTCAAGATCGAGAGAGGTCCGTCGCGAGACCTGGGTCCTCGGCGAACCGGCCAGTCCTTTCCCGAGGCGTCGACATCAGAGCTGGCCAGCAACTCCTCTTGGTCCTCGCTTGGCGAGTCGGCGTAAACTCGGTTGGCAAACATTTCTCTGTCATGAGATTAACAATTGACGCAAACGAATAAGCCCAGATGCAAATTAGGGAGTTTTATTGAAGAGGAGGAGGAGGAGGGTTGCGGTGTTCACTTCTGAAACAACACTGTTTTGAGTGCTCAGAATTCGAAACTCGCTACACCTGAACGTCTGCCCACAGAATCTTAGAAACGTCAGAGCTTATCATCAACACCGGCGTCTCAGATGTTCAACTGATTTGTCATGCACCACATTCCAGAATATCATTGCCCAAGACTTTTTAACATTCTTTTGACCTGACTAGGGGCCCCTCTACCTTGAAAGCACTCCCGACCCTCCCCCACCCCCCGGGGAAAAAAAAACAATTTGCTTGATGTTGACTTGATAATGGGCAGTCCTCTGGCAGTCTGTTTCGAAACACTGGTAGTGAGTGCCCATCGAGGTGAGAAATTCAGGAAGCTCACCAAATAATTCGAAAACTCTGAACATCCCAAAGCGGTAATTATTTGTTAAAAGGGAGCGTCTTTGTAAAATTGTAACATCATATAAGTAAGATATAATTGTAGCAGCAGCCACAGGGGGTCCCATTTACTGTGGGGCCCTGGGCCTTTGGCTGGAAACAAGTCTGTGGAAGAAGTGGCCCGATTTGGTTTCGTATTGGCAGGCTTCCTCAAAGTGAAGCTATATCCATTGAATGGGCCACAGCCATTTCATAGCCTCTCCTTTCTTCCTGCTGTTCTGTTTTGAAACGACTCTACGAGATGGCACAACGCTCTGTAAAGCTGCTTCTTAGTCAGCGGACATTAAATCGGGTGAAGCGGTCACCGAATCCATCTATCCGACCATATAGACATACTAGGGTGTCAGCTCATTGACCAACTTGAGATCAATGTGTATCTTGGACTGTAGCCTAACTCCACAAGAAGATTGGCTTAAACAAGTGGTGATTGCATAGGTGGGAAACAAATTATAAGCGGCTCTCCGTCGGGCTCCTCGATCTTTGCGGGTGGATCAGACGAGCCGCCGCGCATGTACCTGAAATTGGTCTGTTACTATATAAGCTTTGGTGGCCATGCGGATCGGGTCGCAGCAAACTTCCGAAGCCGTGAAGATCATCACCTTGTTTTCCTGGCTTACGCATCCCTTCTCAATAGAGGGTTGCCATGATCAGCCTAGCACGGCGACTCGACTGAACATGCCAATTATGCTTTCCGACCTGTGGATAATTCCGCAGCTGGGTCCGGGGAGAGCAGAAAGTGACGAAATCCACAGCGTGGTCCCAGCCTCACGAAGATGCCATTGCTCCACCTGCATACTGATCTTTTACCAAATAAATGGGATATATATTGAGTCCTACTAATCGTGAGAACTAGATTCGACCTGGGTATCTCGCAACGTCGAGCTGATTCAACCGAACGAGCACTGATCAAATCTCGCAGCTCGCACTGATTACTTCGTCGTTTTGACGAACCAGCACTCACAACGAGAACAATAACATAAAAGACCCAACAATGTCTTCTGCAGACTTCGTCCGATCTCCACCGACGGGGATCTCCATCCTCATCGTGGGCGGCGGCATAGCTGGTCTCACGCTCGCCATCGAGGCGCACCGTCAAGGGCACACCGTGCTGCCAGTGCTCGAGCGCTACTCCCAATTCGACGAGATCGGTGATGTGGTGGCCATCACGAAGACTGCGCAGCGCTGCTGGGTCAACTGGCCGGGTTTCCTGGATCGCGTCAATGATCGCGCCTCGATAGGAGGGCTGCTGACGTATCACAAGTACGACGGCACGGTGCTCGCAAAGATGAGAAGCGAGGTGAGCCACGACGGCCTCTCAGAGATGGGAACGTGGCGGGCCAAGCTGCATGCAGAACTGCACGCGTATGCCACCGAGGTCGGCGTTGAAGTGGAGTTTGACAGGAGGGCTGTGCGGTATTTCGAGGACGAGAGGTGTGGTTATGTCGAGACGCAGAATGGACAAATCTACTCGGCAGATGTTGTCGTGGCGGCTGATGGTATTGGCACCAAGTCCCTGAACGTTCTGGTGAGGTTCCCTGCCCAGAAAATAAAAGCATGCTGTAACCACGCAGCTGTGTTCTGAATCCCGTGCTGACCTTGTTGCCAGCCTACCAAGTCAGAGACTCCAGTGCCGAGTGGTTATGCTATCTATCGGGCAGCATTCCCGCTAGGTAATTACAACATATTCTTCTTATTGGCTACACTTATGATTCGTATCAGACTGGGCGGTGGAAGCTGACCGTGACTTACTTAAATAGAGGCCGCTCTCCGAGATCCTGACATCAAGTCGTTTTGGGGCGACTTGGGAGATGGATCGCAGCTCTGGATTGCACAGGATAAGCACGTGGTCACCACGAAGGATGCTGCAAGAAATACTGTGAGTAATCTGACTACTACTGGATCAAGCTATCACACTTTGCTGACGATTTTGATATGACCACTGTATGATTTAGATCTCATATATGATGACCCACAGGGAGACAGATGGTACTGCTGAGGAGGCCTGGTCGGCGACATGCAAGGCCAGTAACGCTCTCCCTTTCTTTTCTGTGGAGGAAGGGTGGCATCCTGCTGTCTCTGCCCTCGTACGCGCCACACCCAACGATCGGTGCATCAACTGGAAGCTTGTGTGGCGGAGTCCTCACCGGGACTGGACGTCCACCAAAGGACATATACAGCTGATTGGAGACGCCGCTCACCCTTTCATGCCAACGTCTGGGAGCGGTGCCGTGATGGCGATCGAGGACGCTTATTCTCTCTCGACCTGCCTGTCGCTGGCAGGCCAAGACAACATCCCACTCGCCCTGAGGGCTCATACTGAGATGAGGTGTGCATCATCCCTAAGGGTCCAATGGACGTACCAGCCATTCTCCTGACAATTTGACACCTGCAGATTCGAGCGCGTATCCCAGGCCCAGCGACTCGGCATCGAGAACCGGGAGTTCTACCACCAACCGGACTGGGAAGCCTTCAAGAGAGATCCTGCTCACATGGCAGTCATGGTGTAAGACTCGTCTCTTCTTGTTGATAGACTGTCTTTTATTTTTGTGATGTGTGACAACGACGCTGATGACCACGACCCCAGTCCGAACTGGATCACTTCCCATGATGTCCACAAATACATCCAAGACAACTTCAACAAGGCGGCTGATGCGGTCCGCAACGGGACGCCTTTCAAAAACACCAACGGTCCGCCGGGGGTCGAGTACCAGGACTGGACGGTCAAGGATCTTACCCACGAGGCTTTTGAGCTCCGGAAGCAGGGAAAGGTCCTGAAATCGGTCACTCGTGTGTTGATATAGAGATTTAACGCACTTATTGTGAGAAAAAGAGATTTCGTAGCTACTCTTTCAACTTAGGGTTGAACATGCGTACAAATGCGTCTCGTCAACAACAAACTCGGCACATTCCCGGATCGCTGTTCGACACCCGTTCATCTCCCCGTCCCTGCTGCAGGCATCTGCAAATCCATCATCGTCTTATCACAGCTCATAACTTCGTCCTTCTTGTCCTGTATTTGCTGGCCACGAGCAGCCTTGGCTTTGGCTATCCCCTTCCTGGGCGACTTCGGTTTCTAAGACGTTCACTAGCTTGAATTTATACAAGCCCACTTGCAGTTATTCTACCAACCAACTCACTTTTACTCCGTATATTACATAGTGTTTTGATGCACGTGCTGCTAAGTTTCAATATGAGACACATTATTATGCAATACTCAGTATGATACTTTTATATCGGCAACGCTAATCAGTCTCGCAGCAGCCGTAGTACCTTTCTGCACGATCTACTCCGACCGCCCAAGCGTGGATTGCTAGCCTTTACAGATATCTGAAGTCAGTAGTTATGCTGGGAAAACGAATCTGATGGCCTATCTTTGTGCTGGGAGGAGGGAGGGTGGTGGACGACCAAGGCTTGTAGGCAGCGTGCCGTGCAACTATGACGATTCCTTGAAGATATCCAGTGCACAGAGGTCGAAGGCGCTGCGGCACACCCTTGAGCAGACTAACCTCAGACTGTATGAGTTTGCCTCCCCTAATCTCAATATGTGATTAGGCTTACATCTCACTTACAACAGTTCGACGATTACGATTCAGCTACTAGTCTCAACATGCATGTTTGTGGATCGCTTTGGATAACGTTGATAACATCGTTTCTCTTGCATGCAAGCATTACACAATGTTTGAAAACATGATCCCTACGAAGATTATCGGATCATGTCCCTAACCGACCTTCATTGCCGTCTCCTCTAGGAGCTGGCGGCGGTGTGCTTTTAAGACTCCATCGTGGTCGGGGCATTGGGTCGTGAGGGCCGGGGTTATTTCCGTTGAGCCAGAGTGGATGTGCTCTCGCGCTTTCGCGTCTTCGTCTTCTTCCTGAAGAGACGAGCAAACTTTCCCCACCTGCGCGTGGGGACCGTTGAGAGAATATTCCCTGATTATTCCCTTGGAATATCCGTGCCCTCAGTATTTCCTTCATGGTCGGTACTGTACCATGGTAGTCAAGACACAAGGCACAAGGTGTGGCGCTGCGGGTCCAGCACGGCATTCAGAAAGACCCATGAACCATGTGAGGCCCACAGTGAATACAGTGAATACATGCTCTCTGCCGTCGTATTATCGTATTTGGTGGGAGATCCGCGAGGCAAAAAAAAAAAAAAAAAAAAAAAACCATCCACCGGAGATCCCGCGACGCAGGCGAGTCGAGAAAAGTTCCGCCATTGTTGAGAGGTACACGAAGAAGCAGACATGCAGACAGATAGACGGACCGAGGCCAGGTGGATCAGTAATACTATGGTACCATAGTAAGATACATCAGCGCAACACCCCTCCCCTCCCCCCCAAAAAAAAGCCTACCAGCGCATGGTGACATCAGAGGAGGATTAACAAGCTTCTAGATCTTGCCCTAAGGGCCGAAGCGCCAGCCCTTCCGCCGTGGAGCCTCCTCTTCCGCTATCCGGGCAGCCTTTCCTTCCCAGGGCAGACCTGGAATCTCGGACGAGGGTGTTCTCTGCTTGTTGATTTGGAAGACAGTATCTTCTCGGCGCCGTCTGTCAACACGCGAAGCGTGCATGTCATCCACAGGACCACCTGACAGCATGGCTGACCCGCCCGCATCCCGTATGGCCATACAACGCCGAGCCGAGGAGCGAACACTACACTGCATGATCAAGAGCCCCTCCCTCCCGCCCTTTTGATATCGTGTACTTTGGGTGATATCCGGCCTTAGCGCGTGTACCTGAGGGCTACAAACTTTTCATGGCATGTACAGTACATAACAGTATTAGTATACAAAATTTGTGCGGAAAAGTGAACTTCCGAGGCAGAACATACCGTATTGCCCTATAGAGTATTCCAACATCCACCACAAGGGCATCATCGTCGTCATGATTAGAATTCCACATAAAAAATTGGGTCATTACTGGAGGACAGCGGACAGTACGTATCGCGATTCCGATATGGACGAAAATGCCAAAGCAAATTCAACAGGTATAATAAGGGGGTGGGCCCAGGGGCTCAGGACGGTCGTCGACTCCTGATCAGTCCTCGAAACAAGGCAAAAACACCAGCAAGTCTTCCTGAACAGTCACTGCACAGATAACTTGGAAATCAATAAAAAAAAATAACAATTCGAGCCTCGAGCACAACAAGAACTCAACCTAGAAACAAAAAGGAAAGAAGAAGAAAGAAAAAAAAAAGACATGGGATCTGTCGGCAACTGGGACGATACCCCCTATGGCAGACGCCTGCTGCCCACCCTCGTCGATCAGATCGCAGCACAGGATCCTACCCGAGAATGCCTCTCGATCCCTCGGTCATCGGAGCCCTCGGACGGCTGGAAGGTGGTCGACTGGAAGTCGATGGCCAACGCGGTCAACCGCTGCGCCCACAGGATGGTCGAGCTCTTTGGCAGGCCTGAGGAGGACAGCTTTCCGACCATCGCCTACATTGGTCCCAACGATGTGCGCTACGTCGTCACGATGATCGCTGCCGTCAAAGCAGGATACAAGGTGAGAGAAAGCAGTCCTTTCATTACACGTCACGTTAGATCAAGACAGAAGAATGGAGAAGAAGGAGAAGCAAAAAGAAGGAAAGAAAACAAGAGGCTAACCCATCGGCCAGGCACTGTTCATCTCTCCCCGAAACACCAAAGAGGGTCAGCTCAACCTCTTCAAGAGCACCGACTGCAACATGATTGCGTTTGCCGGCTCCTCCAGGGCACTCGTCGAGCCCCTGCTCCGTGAGCGTGAGATGCAGGCGGTCGAGGTCAGCCCTCTCGAGGCCTGGTTCCCGGAGGAGGAGGTGCCCTGCTTCCCCTACCACAAGAGGTTCAGCCAGGCCGAGTGGGACCCCCTCGTCGTCCTCCACACCAGCGGCAGCACGGGGCTACCCAAGCCCATCATCGTGAGGCAGGGCATGCAGGCCTTCTGCGATGCGCTGCCGACGCTTCCCGTGTGGAAGGGCCAGAGGCCCGAGATTCTGGTCTGGGCCCAGGAGACCAAGAGGATGTTCACGCCCATGCCCCTGTTCCACATGGCCGGCGTCCTCATGGTGGTCACGATGGTGTTCTACAACAGGAAGCCCATGGCCCTGGGCATCAGCGACCGCCCTACAAGCGCGGACCTCGTGATGGAGTGTCTGGCGCGCGTCGGGGCTAACTCGGCCATGCTGGCGCCTGCGACCCTCGAGGACCTAAGCCAGACCGAGGAGGGCCTCAGGGCGGTCGCCAGGCTGGACTCGGTGGCATGTGCAGGAGGCAACCTCGCGCGGGAGTCCGGAAACCGCCTGGTCAGGCACGGTGCCGTGCTGCGCAACGTGATCGGGGCCACCGAGTTTGCGCCCTTCCCGACCTATACCAAGCCCGACCCATCCCTCTGGCAGTACTTTCACTACAACCAGGATGTCATGGGCTGCGAGTTCCGCAGGCACGGTGAGGGAGAGGACGATGGCACGCGCGAGCTCGTGATCGTGAGAAAGAAGGAGAACAAGAACCACCCGGGCCACCAGGGCATCTTCTACACGTTCCCGGAGCTGGACGAGTGGAGCACAAAGGACCTGTACCGCCCTCACCCGACGCTGGCTGATCACTGGATCTACCACGGGCGCGCGGACAACATCATCGTCTTCAGCAACGGCGAGAAGCTCAACCCTGTCACCATCGAGGAGATCATCAGCGACCACCCGCTCGTCAGGGCCGCGATGGTGGTCGGCGAGCAACAGTTCCAGGCAGGTCTCATCATCGAGCCGCAGGCTCACCCGCAGTCAGAGGAGGAGAGGCGGGCCTTCCTAAACGGCGTGTGGCCCCTGGTAGAGCAGGCCAACGAGGAGACGGTCCAGCACGGCCGCATAGCTCGCGACCTAGTGATGCTGTCCAGCCCGGACAAGCCTTTCCCTCGCGCCGGCAAGGGCACCGTCCAGCGGGCGGCGACGGTCCGGCTGTACGAGGAGGAGATCAAGAGGCTATACGAGGACCAAGACCACCACCACGGATCGCGGCAGGGCGCGGCATCCTCGCTCGACGTCGCATCGGAAGACGCCCTGACCATGTCGATTGTCGAGATGCTCCGAGAGTCTCTCCCGGCCGACAAGCTGGAGGCCGACGTCGACTTCTTCGCCGCCGGGATCGACTCGCTGGGTGTCATGAGCGCCGCCAAGCTCCTCCGCTCCGGCCTCAGGGCCGCTGGACACGAGACGAGCCCAGAGATCCTGGCCCCCCGAACCATATACACGAACTCGACGCCTCGTCGCCTGGCAGCGTACATCCTCAAGACGGTCATCCACGGCCGCCAGGACGTCAGCCAGGGCGAGGACGAGCAGCAGCAGGAGGCGATGCGGGCCATCCACAAGAAATACACCCGGGACCTGACCATCGCCAGGCCAGGCCGCCCAGACCCGCGCAACGAGGACCAGGTCGTCCTCCTGACCGGCTCGACCGGCATGCTGGGCTCGTACCTCCTCGACCTGCTGGGCCGCAACCCTCGCGTGGCTAGGATCATCTGCCTCAACCGTGCGGCGGACGGCGGGCGGGCGCAGCAGGTCAGGGCCCTTGCAGACCGCGGCCTGGACGTCGGCATCCTCGACACCAAGGCCGAGTTCCTGCACGCTGACCTGTCCAGGCCGGACCTGGGCCTGGGCGAGGAGACGTACACGCGCCTGCAGGCCGAGACGGACCGCGTGATCCACAACGCCTGGCCCGTCAACTTCAACATCCCCGTCGAGTCCTTCGAGCCGTTCCTGGCGGGCGTGCGGTACATCGGCGACCTCGCCGCCACGGCCACCAGGCGCGTAGCTGTCACGTTCATCTCGTCCATCGCCGCGGCGGAGCGCTGGAACCCCGCGCGGGACGGCGCAGACAAGGTTCCTGAGAGGCGTCTGGAGGACATGCGCCTGCCGTCAGGTGGCTACGGCCGCAGCAAGATGGTGGGCAGCCTGATCATCGAGGACGCGGCGGCCAAGGAGGCGGGCGACTTTCCTTTTGCTGTGGTGCGTGTCGGGCAGGTCGCCGGGCCCGAGGCGCAGGAGGGCATGTGGAGCCGCCAGGAGTGGCTGCCCAGCATCGTAGCCAGCAGCCTGTACCTGGGCGCGCTGCCGGGTCACCTGGGCTTCATGGACAGGGTCGACTGGACGCCCGCCGAGCGCATCGCCAGGCTCGTGCTCGAGGCCGCGGGTGTGTCGCAGGTGGTGGCGCGGGCGGATGAGATCAGCGGGTATTACCACGGCGTCAACCCGCACGAGGCACGGTGGGCGGACCTGGCCGTGGCTGTTCAGGAGTTCTACGGCCAGGGGCGGATCGCGGAGCTGGTCCCGTTCGGCGAGTGGGTTGACCGCCTGGAGAAGACGCAGTCAGACGGTGAAGCCAGCGTGGCCCGCAACCCCGGCGTGAAGCTCATCGACTCGTACAGGGGCATGGCCTCGGGGTCTGCTGGGTCTGTAGTCTATGACATGAAGGAGACGGTGGAGAGATGTCCTGTTGCGAGGGGAGACTGTGGCTGTCACGGCTGACATGATGAAGCACTGGTGCAGCCAGTGGGGGTTCTAAGCGAGTGGCAATCAGTAGGAAATTAAGTGGTCTCTTTTCAGGATAGAGCAGAAAATCTATTTCAGGAGGCTAGACCACAAACTTCCTCCAGAAACCATGGCCAGTACACATCCTCGGACCACTGCACCAGCCAGCGCAGCCCAGCAACAACCTGCCAGACACCGAGAGCCGAGCGCGTGTGGCCAAATGGGAAATCGCACCATAGAATTGTCTTCCCAGATCCCGGCACGCGAGTTGTAGCGGCTATGGACCACTCGTGGCCATGCACAATGACAGACGGGAGGAATGGGAGGGCGGCCAGTCTCCTGTCCACTTCTGCCTGTATCGCCTCGGCCGTGGTGCCCGGATCACTCCTGGTACCCGTCCTCTCTGTGACCGCCCTGTCTCGAACTAGCCTCGCCAGCAGGCGCCACTGCGCGCTCTGCCAGGTGCCCACCTGTAGCTCTGCCTCGTCATCACCAGACCTGGATCTCTTGGTCTCGATGCTGACGCTGATGGGGCCTTTGCTCAGAGGTTCAAAGGCCGTGTGGTTGATCGACATCTCCGGTAGGTTGAGGCGGGCGCGGCTAATGAAGTCGGCGGCCATGTTATTCACGTGCTGCGGCAATGCACCCTGTTGCGCTTGTTCTCCGACAGGGCCATAAGGTATAGAAGCGATGCTAGAGCCTTCATCCGGGAGAATGTACATGCAGAAGTCGACAAACTTATTGTCGGCTTGGGGGAGGTATTCCTTGATGATGCGGGCCGTTGTGCTAAGTTGACCACGAGTTGTTAGTCTACATATAGTGTCTTTTCAACATGCTTGATAGCACACATACCAAGGCATGAGCTCAACGAGCCGCTTACGATTAGGTCTACCATTTTGGACACCCTCCTTTAGGAGGGGATAATGCACCGCACAGTTCCAGCCGTGTTCGTCACGCCTCTGTTCTCTGCATTTCCGTGCCTCCTCGCATTGCTCCAACACCCACTCCAGAGAAGGCGATAAGTACCCGTCCGGGGCACCATAGTTGTGTTCGAAAATGCGCTGTAGGAGGGGGGGGGGTTGGCGAGGCACCAGAAGCTGTTGACTGCGTCTGTTGGGGGGGGGGGATGGGGGGTTTGGACCATATCAGCAAAGGTTGCCAGTACAGGCATCGCCCGAGAAGGGCAAGCTCAGGCCACCACGCCACACGCGCACGAGCCGAGATGAACTAACTGACCTTGATAGCCCTAGGAACAACCCCAATGCCACCCGCGATGAGTTCCATAGCCTCAAGCAGCTCAAGCAGCGGCCGAGGCATTGCGTTGTTTCGGGTGAAGTCGCGTGTCTCAAGCCCCGCTGGGTATAGGGCCAGCGCAGTCATTTTCTTCCGCGCCGCAGAGGAGACCGACGCATATGAGGAAGAGGTGGTACCCGAGTGGAGTGAGGACATCGATCGTCGTCGTTGCTGAGCCCGAGGAGTCTCGTCATCTAGAGCGACGGAGTCGAGAGTGATGCTGGCATCCTCTTCGCCCGTAGCCATCTTCCGCTTCTTGCCATGCCGCCTCGGTGTGGACGGTGGCACGTCTTCGGCACCAGAAGGTGGAGGCGATATTGGGTGGTGGGCGAGCTGGCCAGCGCTTCAGGGGACAGTCTGCTAATGTTGTCGTCGTCGGCGGCGGCGGCGGCAGCGGTGATGGAATACTCGACGGCCACACAGCAATGCTGTGGTTGTTGGAGAATGCTGCTGGCATTGGCACAGGCTAAAGCGATGCTACTTCTCGAGGTCCGGATCTCGTCTCTACCATCAGTCGTCTCAGGATGTCTTTTATTCGTTTCGCTCTGAACTAGCCAGTGGGAGGAGGGACGAGCCCGGGCGCTGTTGCCAGGCCAACTCACTTACCTTCGCCAAGAGCCTGCTGACTAAGGTAGCCTGTACCGCTAACCAGGGGCCAGAAGGCACCGTCTTGTATCAAGTACTTTTTGCATGCGCCTCGACTTGGAGGCAGCTTGTGACAGCAGGGCGGTTGTGGAAATCAACTTTACTCTATTCCCCTTACCCACCTTGGTTCTAAATGGTTCGTGTCGCATTGTCCCGTCTTTCCAGCTCTGCTCTGCCGCTCTTGCATCGTACCATCGCCAAACACCGATCGTCGAGGCTGTTACCTCGACGCAATGCCCAAGTATACTTGCAAGGGCTTCTAAAGCAGCAGTCAAGTTTAAATCTCAAGATGGCTACATAATCAGAAGTCACCGTCCTCTTTATTTGCCAGATTTAATCTCAACACTGATCTCATTAATACTGCGCTCACTCGGTTCTCGGTTTTAGCCAAAGATGCCCTGGTCCTGCATGTAGAATTTACTTGCTGACGTGCAACATTGACGTCTCTCTCTGCACGGATGAATACATAAAATGTGCTGTCATGTTTGATTATTTCTTCCATGATAGTTTTTGAAGCATATCATATCGTTGTAAGAAGCCCTCTGATAACCCAGGCTGGTTGACAAGAAATGTTTGCGTTTCGAAGGGATGGCCACGCTACCGCGGATAGCGAAACAGCGCTCGTTGCGACGCTACTGCAGAGTTGCAATGATAAACTCGGTGACTCGAGTAGCACCTTCCGGCCGCCTCACTGGAACGATGTAAACCACCACCACAAACCGCAACAACAACATCCCGTCACATCTGCCTCGTCCATGTGTTTTCAGCATGCCGCCAAAATATCCATCTCCCCTGCCACCCAAGGCCCAGGACCCAACCCACAAGCCTCCCCAGACCGCCGTCAAAACTGTAGTTCCCATCCGGAATAAAACTGGGCCTGGCCCAGGTTCTCCCCCTCCTCCAGGGCTTGGAATGACCATGTCTCTTCGCCCGAGAGACCGTCCGTCTCATCCTCGAGTCATTCTCTAGCGATCTCGAACCTGCCCTCGCAACCTTCTTTCTCGTCCAGGTCGGAGCAGACCTCGGTCTCGCCGACACCCTCTGAGCTCGACGCCCTGGAGGAGTCCTTTTGCGAGTATGACGGCCAGCCAACAACCCCTGCCGAAGAGGACGCTCTGTATCCCCAGCTTCCATCCTTAGAGACGGTCTCCGCCACACACCTCGAAGATGGCGCAGAGGCAGACAGCGCACACCGGGCTCCGGCCTCCGACTCCTGCTCCTCTTCGTCTCGCTCAAGCCCGTCTGAGGATGTCGAGCTGCACATGTCTGGTTCCATAAGCGATCATCTACGTCTTGTGTGGCGTAAGTCCATATTCACTACCAAACTCCCACCGCTTCATTCTATTTACCTCGTGCGAGATCTGACCTCAAAGATTCAGCAACCACACCATCCGTCTCGAGAAATGCTCCGTTCAGCGCGCTCTGGGAGGTATCTCGGGTTGCCTTGCACTGCAACGTCGATCCATCTCACATCGACCTGCAGTGGCACGACGGGTGGAAGGACCTCAATGTTTTCTGGGCCAGCCTGAAGGGACACGCGGCTCTCCAGGGGAAGGCCCTCCCCGTCAAGCCAGACCCGCAAGCCTGGAAAGTTAGCCTCGAGGATGACTCTGGGCCCAGCGGACGGGCTGTGATCTTGACAGCCTCTATACATCCCAACACGTCGAGACTCGGCCCGCCGGTGCGGCTGGAGCTCCACCCCTTGAAGCTGGAGCAGAGCTCCCGGCTGTTTCGCCGTTTCGGGTGGGATCGGTTCGTCGAGATTCGGCTCCCGGCGGCCGACTCGTGGCAGGCTGCTGACGAGCAGGATGTGGAAGCCGTCGTCGCCCGCTGGCTTGCCAGGGAGCCTCATCACTTTATAGGCCGCCAGTGGTCGGCCTTCTACATCCTTGATCGGCCCCTCAAGGTCGAAGAAGCCCAGAAGGGCCCCCAGAATGCGCCTGTGAAGACTGTGTTCTATGACAGGGTTCTCTTTTTTCGCTGAGAGGGGACGTGATCTTCCACGCACCAAGAGGCCCCGACCAGGCGAGCCTAGTGAGGCCAGCTCCACAAACCACCCCAGAACGGCCCTGGGTAGGAATCGCATGTTAGACTGGCTCCTGAACTGGAAAGCCAATGGGCAACAGTCGTACCTCAAGCTCTTCCATCGCGTGGCCCTCGGTATGTTGCACTCCTTCCCCCAATCGATACGGCCATTCATAAGTAGTCACTATTTGGGTACTGATCACGCGCGCGCACGCGCACACACAGGGCTGAGCAAGACAAGCCCCGTCATCGTGTTGCAACAGAAGCAAATTCGCCAAAGAACAACAGACTACAAGTCAAAGACGGGTGAGGCCATGAACGACGGCGCTGGGATGATCTCGCCCAGCCTGATGAGAAGGGTTCACGACGAGCTTGGCCTGCAGTCGATTCCTAGCGCGATACAGGGCCGACTCGGGAGCGCAAAGGGCATGTGGGTTGTCGACATCAAGGACGTCGACGGCGAGGATTGGATAGAGACATGGCCTCTCCAGAGGAAATGGGAGTGCGACATGGCCGAGCCGGCACACAGGACTCTTGAGGTTCGGTCCTGGTCTACCGAGCTCACCTCTGCAAGTCTGAATACCCAGTTTCTGCCGATTCTGGAGGACAGGGCCGTTGACCCCAAGGCTATGAGGGCAAAGTTTGTCCAGAGCATGATCACGGAGTCAGAGCAACAGGTCGAGACCCTCAAGATGGCCATGCAACATCCAGAATCCTTCCGAAGATGGGTCCGCGAGCAGTCTCCTCAGAACTCGTACCGAGTGAGCAGCAATGGTGTTCCCTTCCTGGGTGGTCTTCCACAGGGCAACGAGGATATCATGAGCTTCCTTGCCGACGGGGGCTTTCAGCCCACCCAGCTGAAATTCATGCACGATTTAATCTTTCAAAAATGAAACAAAAAGGAGACTCGACCAAGCAAGATCTCAAGATCAAGATCGCCAAGTCCACATATGCATACATCCTTCCAGACTTCTGGGGAGTCGTCGAGCCCGGCGAGGTCCACCTCAACTTCTCAAAGTTCAACGACGGTACTGACGAGCTGTCTGACCTGGATGGCCTCGACGTCCTCGTCTCACGGTCCCCGGCCCATCTCCCCAGCGATGTTCAGAAGGTGAGGGCCACGTATCGACCGGAGCTCCGCCACCTGCGCGACATCGTCATCTTTTCTGCTAAAGACGACGTGCCTCTGGCCTCTCTGCTCTCAGGTGGTGACTACGATGGAGACAAGGTCTGGATCTGCTGGGACGCCGATATTGTGAACAATTTTGAGAACCATCCCTTACCACCGAAGCCAGACTTCTCGCCGTATCTGGTCAAGGACAAGGCAACATTAGAAGATCTCCAACACGAGCACGGGAGCGATGGCTACTTGGATATGATGCTCGAAAAGGCATTCTGCTTCAACCTTCGACCAAAACTCCTCGGTACGTGCACATGATCCTCCCATCGTGTATTAGGATAGCCGCTGGTGTTGAACATTATTGATCTGACCGGATGGGCAGGTCCCTGTACATCGTACAAGGAGACAGTATGTTATCACCGCTTTCGGGTCTGCGACGAAGGTGCCATCAAGCTCAGCTGGCTACTCAGCGAACTTGCTGATCAGCCAAAGCAAGGCATCCTCTTTGGGTACGACGACTGGAACCGCTTTCGATACGACGTCGTGGGGAAGAGACGGCAGTATCCAGCGCCGGCTTACAAGACAGCCCTCCAGATCTCTTCCGCGAGTGCTGAACCTAGGCATATTATTGACTACCTCACGTATGAGGCAAAGAAGGTCGTCGATAGCGCCCTGACCGATCTCTACAGATTCTTAGGCTCTTGCGGCGCAACCATGATCGATCGGGATATTGTCGCGTACTGGGATCAGTTCGAGGCGGACTTTGGCGGTATGGGATGCATAAGAGACCCTCGCAACACATGGTTTCCAACCTTCCGTGACGGCCTGCGATCTGACGTGGAGGCATGCTTGACTGAATGGGTTCGTACCATGAGCTCTGGCGTCCAAGACTACCGCGACAAGGTCAGGAACGTACACGCAAGGTGGCTCGAGATCCAGCCCAGGTTTGGGCTTGAGGGGGAGAGCATGAGCGAGGCTGCCGTGGTGGCCCAAAAGCTTCTGGTCAAGTCCGCCACGACGGTGGCAGAGCTCAGCCCGTGGGAGCTGCTCAAGGCCAGCTTTACATTCAAGCATTACCACCGGGGCCGTTTCGTCTGGCAGATGGCAGGTCGACAGCTGCAGACCATCAAGGCTCTTGCTGCACGGCCTGATGGCGCAGTGTTTTCGCAGCAGGAACAGCAGGAGAAGGTGCCGATTCTCGTGGCTCCCAACATGTATGCAGCGCTCAGACCAGACAATACCTACATTAAGCGGATTGTGGCGATGGAGGGAGGGGAGGGGCTCACTGTACCTGATGCCAGCTCAGACTTATTGGGCTTGGAGGTGTTGCCATGGGGATCCACCCAGGAACAGGACGACTAATCAAGAGGGCTACTCGCGATCCTGCACAGCCTCGATCCTGCACAGCCTCGTGTGGATCTAATCGACAATAGAACCATCCGGACACTAGCTGACAATAGAAAGGGTCAGGGCACTAGTGCGAGGCTGTCGACATGACGATGCTGCACAGCCGCGGGCACAATTACTATATAATACTGCCTAGAATTCCCTTTTTTTTTCCTTCCACCCTCCCTCCTCTTTTTTTTCTCTCTCACCCTCCCATCAAGCCTCCTCCCCACCCTGCCATCAACAAGTCAACATCACCTGGGCAGTCTCCTGAATCTCATTTTTCTTTGTGCTTCATTTCCTTTGTATATATATATATATATCTTACATCAACCGCCACAGCCTTCCCTCTGTGGGAGCAGTTGGTTCAGCAAGCCCTGTCCGCCGTCTTCCTATGGAAAGGCTCTATTGAGAGGCGTCGCCACCGACACAAAGGAAGGAACGCGTCAACTCTCTCAGGGAGAGCGACTATGATGGCGCCACGACACAACAAGACGTTCATCGGGCAGAAGAGGCCCTGGCGGCCAGTCTGTGCCATGGAAGTGATCGAATGATCCTGGTGATCGGGGCGGGTCCCTTGCCGACACGAACCTTGCGAGGCTGGTCCTCGCAAGGTTCGTGTGGGCATCTGGCGAGCGGGTCTCGCCAGACCAAGGGCAGTGCCCTTGGCAACCAGGTGAGTTCATTGTCTGCCTGTACCTGTCCACCATCTAGATCCCCCGTTTCAACAATCATTTTGGTGTATGGCCAGGTCATTGTCGTCCTAACTAAATCCAGGGCGTCGCATACAAGTTCAAGGTCAATGTTCCGACTCGAGCCTTTAAAGATGCACCAAATGTGGTGCTCAAGTCTCTTGCCATGTTGACCTTTTATGGCAAGCAAGCTGTTGAGGCTACTCAAAGCCTCATCCGAGAAAAAGGGCCCATATGCCCATGTGCCTGCTTCTGATATTGAGAAGCCTTGGAAGGACTACAATGAAGAGTTAGTCCTCGGATACTTTGAGGACAACCGCATTCACGTAAGCGTTGATGAGAACTTAATGATCAGCAGACGGCATTCCAGCTAACCCAAAATAATAGGTGGCGCGATGATGGAGAGGAGCAGCTGGATGGGACATGCCTCCTGTGGCTCTCCCTCTGAGATGAGGCTCTGTCTCCGAAACGACGACGGTCACAACGCAGAGATAGGGGACGATCCTGGTGATCGGGGCTGGGCCTCTTTCCGACGCGGACCTTGCGGGCTGGTCCCGTCAAGGTCCGCGTCGGGGTCTGGCGAGCAGGTCCTCGCCGGACCGAGGGCGGTGCTGCCACCAGGTGTGGCACCCAGCTTCAGGCTTCTGCTGCCGAGATGAGCCTCCGTCTAAGTTCCACGATACCCGCCACGGCTGGGCCTTCTAGGAGCAGAGGCGGCTGGTGATCGGGGCTGAGCCTCTTTCCGACGCGGACATTGCGGGCTGGTCCCGTCAAGGTCCGCGTCGGGGTCTGGCGAGCAGGTTCTCGCCGGACCGAGGGCGGTGCTGCCACCAGGTGTGGCACCCAGCTTCAGCCATCAGGAGGTGTCATCGATCTCCTCTCGGACGACGAAGACGAGGACTACGAGGACGCGGGCGTTCCGTCTAAATACTTTGGTGCGAAAGGCCACGACGACCCCATCCAGTCACAGCTGGAGAGCTGGCAGGAGCGCTTCGCGGCAACGTCTCAGATCGAGGAGCCGGTGTCTCGCGGTCGCAGCACCTCGAAGAAGAACACCGGTGGCGGCAAGAGAACCTACTATCGCAAAGGGGGAGGTGGTGGCCGCAGCACAAACAGGTCTTCCAGTGGCGTGTCGAAGCGCAAGAGCTCGACGGCTCCAGCTGGCTCGAACCGCAGGTCCAGTGCGGGTAGTGCGAGAGGTGGTGCGAGCACGCCCAGATATCATATCGCGTCAACACTACTTTTGTAGCTACCCCAATGCTATCCTTTCATTGGACAGTCAGATGACCTGGCGAAGGGAGCTGTGTGGAAACGATCGGGGACCTGTTATGCGACCGGAGGGTTCTCAGGGCAGGTAGTGTGAATTGATCATGAGGTTGGAGAGAGACAAAAGGTGCTAGAGACGTGGCCTTGGGCGATGGAGATGCTAGTTGAGAGACCCAATGAACTCTATCGCCGAGTCCTTTCGCCCACGTGCTGAGCCTGAGGTCTTACTGCATGCGATACTGGGCACATATTTGGGGACACATTCTCTTACCGAAAAGGAAGAAGAAATCCAAGTTGCTATGATGACATATTCATGTAGGAGGCCTTCTTAGTGATCAGTTATACACAGTAAAAGATGGAGACTGAATCGCTGTTTCTTCCTCAGTACAGTACTGAGAAAACAAGGACTCCTCTGGCAACCTTCTTCCTGCTGCTTGCAGGGTAAACGCCCGTCTCGTTATCGCTCAACACGCTCTTGAACAGAGTGATTAGCAATATTGCCATTCTAGCAACAAGAGTACAGCGCCATATATATTGCGGATTATAAAGAATGATTCACATGGCTGCTATACCTGTGACCAGTTCCAGGCAATAATTGCAACGAGCAGGACGGAGAAAAAGCGCACGCTGTATCCGCGACATGCGCAGTAGGTCCCTCGCGGGAGCCTGGCTGGACGCGTCTCATCCCCAGTACCCAGCACTGACACGCAAAGTGTTGACTTAGATAAACCTCGGGGACCTTCAGAATCAGCAGTCTGTTCTGGCCACACACGGTCCAAGCGAGAACGCCCTTTCCTCCCCCAACAAAAAAGTAACGTATCACCTCTAAGAGAGGAGGACAAAGACCTGGCTGAGAGCTTGCTTTGGGATTCTGGTCGGGGCCCGAATACAAATATTGAATAACACCCTCTGCCGGGCTCGAGCTGCACGGCTTCCGTTTGTGGACGAACACCTCGTAGATCGACCTTAATCCGAGCGGAAGAAGTCGGTGGGGAGGGCGGAGAACGGACGAGCGAGCGAGTCGTCCGGGTTCAGGACGAGACCCGCCGTCAACGAACTTCACCACCTGAGGGCCGGGATCAAAGGGGTCCAGCTGGCAGGATGAATGAGGGTTGCACCCGGGGCCGGGCGTGGCAGCGAGGCGAATTCTGGAGCTGGCTCGTCCCCTCAGGTGGTGGCGGCTGGGGATGGTCTCGGCGGAGGAGGCAAAACATGCAGGGCTGTCCGCCGTCGTCTTTTTTACCAACTGCCTAGAGTGGAGATGATGGGAATGTCTGAGACCCAGGGCATCACGTGTGGGAGGAGGACCGTCAGCGAATGAGGACGGTCTCTCATTCTCACACTCGCTCTCTGGGTGGACCCAGAAGCAACACGGCCCTCCTCCCTGTCACCCTATGCATGATGGATCGACTGCCCTTGCATTCCCCCCCCTCCCAACGTGACAAGTCCCCGAGGGGGCGGGCTCAGTTGTCGTGAGGAAGGGTGGGAGCCTAGAAGGTTTGGAAGTCGAGAGGCTGAGAATGTAGGTTTGTGCTGAGCGATGTTCGGGTACCAAAGTAGCGATGCATCGGAGCATGTACGTCAAGCAAGGGTGGGTAGTCCAGGGGGGGGGTCTGGATGAAGGAGAAGCCGAATGTTGCGATTGTTCCGGGTGTCGGTGGTTTCATTTCTCTGGGATAGCCACCTTGGCTGGGGTGGGCGTCTCGCTGTTGTGTGTGTGTGTCCTTGTTGTCTGACTTGGACGGAAGAAGCAGGTCGACGGGTGAATGGTGAGATAAGAGCAGCAAACAAGACGGGATCCACCTCTCACCCCTGGTTTGCGCTGTTGGATGGCAAAGAGCCGCAGACATAATGCCCACCCTTTTTTTTTTCCTTCCAAGAACACCGATGGTGTCAACGTAGCAGAGTGTTGATACGGCTACACTGAGGGAGTACGTCTAGACATGCAGCAACAACCTTAACAGGGAGACCTCTGTGGGCATTCTCGATTGTGCAGGGCTCCACTCGGAGATTGACAATGCATTGGCGATCCCAGGCAAGCCATTCCTCAAGTCAGGTTAGCTAGCTGCAGGTAGAAAGAAAGAAGACACGGTCTCATCAGCGATGACGAACGATGCTGTAGGATTTCCCCATGTCGTCAGTCAACATGGGGAGAATAGGCATATGTACAGTACGTATGTTGTTATGTCACTCATTCGCTTTACTGGTAATTTTCAGGTCTCTTAAGCAGTCTGAACTGGATCAATGATATGTCCGTCTCTGGCCTGTAACTACATATTATTATTATTACCCACCTCACAAAACTGTGCACAGACACAGACGAATCCTCGTTATCATAAATGGAAGGTGATCCCAGAAGTCCTGTTGGCCTACCTGAGGCTGGTGGTCGTCGGGCTTTGATCCAGGCAAAAGTGGCCTCGGGTATGTTACTGATTACCCCGGGAACTCACTGGGCAGAGAGGAGGGTAGCAAAAAAAAAAAAAAAATACGCCCCCCTGCACGGCCGAGTGTGGATCGGCAGCTCGGGCATGCGCTTCACCCGACCTCAGTGGAGCATATGCCTGGGCCCGGAAACCCTATCAACAAATAATAGTTGACAGATGCAACACTCGACCTGCTGTGGTCGTTGTCTTGAATGTTTAGGCCAAGGAATCAGTCTCTTGGTTCTCACCTTTTTGCTACTTTTATACTGTTGACGCGTTCAGATCATCACTCCGCGTTTCCTTCGCCGCCTAATCAACGTATCGTAACGACAAGAACAGGGCTCACCAGCTAAGATGGCAGAGGTCAAGAGCGTCGACCGACACGCCATCGTGGGCGGCTCCGTCGACAGGAGCACCATCGTGGGCGAGGCCACGAAGTTGATGTTTGAGTCGGACACGCTGGAGGATCCTAGGACGAGGACGAGAACCGTGCCTTTCGAGGTGATCTGCCCTGGTATGCCCAGGACGGGTACTTCTTGTGAGTCTTTTGGTTTAAAAGAAAATAAAGAAGAAAAAAAGCAAGAAAAAAAACAGGGAAGAGCAAGATGGGAAAATTACTCCCAAAAAGTTTGACTAACGACCGCAAACAAAAATAGCCATCAAGGCAGCCCTCGAGATCCTAGGCTGCGGTCCTGTTGCGCACATGTCCACGGCCGTGTCCAGGACGCGCGACCTCTCCATGTGGGCCGACGCCGCCGAGGCCAAGTTCACACCCGAGAAGAGGCCTGACCTCAAGCCGTTTGGGCGCGCCGAGTGGGACAACCTGCTGGGCGAGTTCGCGGCCACGACGGACAGCCCCGGGTGTTTCTTTTCCGTGGAGCTCATGGACGCGTACCCGGAGGCCAAGGTGGTCCTGGTGGAGCGCGACCTCGACAAGTGGTTCAAGTCCTTTAGCACCACCATCATGGCCGTCCAGTGGCCCAGCTTCGGCCTCCGCTGCGTGCTGAGCCTGCTGCACTACAAGTACGGCCGCCTCATGGACCCGTACATGCGCCTCTCGCGCGCCTGCTGGCTCGCCGACTCCAAGGAGGAGCAGGCCGCCACCGCAAAGGAGATCTATAAGGCCCACTACGCCGAGGTGCGCGCCAAGGCCAGGCCGGGCCAGCTGCTCGAGTACAAGCTGGGCGACGGCTGGGAGCCGCTGTGCGAGTTCCTGGGCAAGCCCGTCCCAGATGTGCCGTTCCCCAACGTCAACGACTCGGCCATGTTCCACGATATCGGCAGCACCGCCATCAGGAGGGGCCTCTGGAGCCTCTTTAGCAACCTAGCCGTCTTTGGCGGTAGCATCGCCGCCGTCACTGCTGTCGCCATCAACTATGGCGCCAAGGAGTGGCTGACCACCCATCTGTCAAGAGTGGTCTAATGAATGGATGGTGGTTGTCGGTGATCCTATGATGGTCTTTGGGGAAAACGAAAGAGGGGACTCGGGGAGGAATTTTTGTCTTTCTTCCTGTGGGCGAGGATTGTTAAATAGCACAGGGGGGATTGTTATCTCTTTTTTTCCCCTTTCTTCCTTTGTTTTCTTGGCTGTCTTCCTCTCTCTTCTCTTTACCTGTGCATAGATGAATCAGCTAGATATATGTAAACACGGCCTCTTATGGTGAACTGAACAGGAAGCATCTAGACCTTTCCTTCTTTTTTCTAGGGAAAAAAAAAAAAAAAAGGTTGACGATGTCAATTGGTGCGCGACCCTGCTTGATATCCTCAACATCCTCGATCACATTGAGGAGCTTTCTGACCAGGATCTCAAGACGGAAGTGCTGTGAACCAGTGCTCGAGCGCAGTCACACGAGAAGGATTGGCTCACTTGTACTATATAGCTAACATAAACTGCTAGTTATTAAGATCCAATAGAATTGTTTTAGTTAATGGCGACGTGTCAGTGGTAGATGCCAGAGGGAAGGTGGGTCCAGCCAATATATAATGCTCTTATGAGGGATCTGTTACGCATAGCGAAGCGCATGGGCTTTAATCCTACCAGCTCGTCATAATGCCGGCTTAGAGCTCGTTAGATGTATAGCTATGCTAATTATGATATGAAAATGATGATTTTGTTTTGTCTGCTTGGTGACACCTTCGAGCTGTCTGCTTGTTCTTCGATTCGCAGTCACCCCCAGTTCTACACATTCGCTTTATACCAGGGTAGCCCGGAATTTCCGGGGTGTGGTGGCACGGGGCGAACATCTGGGACCCATTCCACCGTACTTACAATAAATGTACAGAAATTCCAAACGGTATTAGTACGGCACTACCATAGAGCTAGGTGGTTTGTTCTTAATTGGCATACTAAATAGTCAGCGGATGTACGGGTTTTATTTAGAAGCCGTGATGGTTCCAGAATATGGGATCCAGGCTGTATTATTGACATCATCAGGCCCCGACCCGCCCGCCCTCACTTTGCCTCCTGCGCATCACCACCTCAACGACACCACCTGCATAATTGACAGGACTTTTCTCTATATATTCACGCCTACACAATGTCGTCGGCTCCACCTCCTCCTCGGAGACAAATTCGCGTGGGTATCATCGGCGCCGGCATAGGAGGCCTGACCCTGGCCAACGGGCTCCTCAACGATCCCGAGCAGCGATACGATGTGACCATCTACGAGCGGGACGTCGTCGCCTTCTCCCTGGAGCGTGGTGGCTACGTCCTCCGCATCGCCAACAACGGCTTTCACGCCCTCAAGTCGGTGACGGACAAGGAGGTCTGGCAGCAGCTCCAGCATGCGTGGCAGGAGGCCACCCCTCACGCCCCGGCCCTGGTCGACCCGGCGTCCTTTCGTGTCGTCTGGCGGCTCTCAGACGCTGCTCTTTACCCACAGAGCCTGCCTGTGGCGCGCTCAGGCCTAAGGAGTCTCCTAATCAAGAGGCCGCTGGAGCAGGGCCGCGTCCGCTTCAGCCACTCCTTCTCGAGGTTCGAGGTTGTCGAGGAGGACAGTAAAGATGACGATGATGATGATGATGGGCAGGGGGGGAGGAGGAGGAGGAGGAGGCACAAGGTCGCCGTTCATTTTGAGCGACCAGACGAGCACCCGCCTGCCGAGGTCGACCTCCTCATCGCCGCAGACGGCAGCAGGAGTCGTATCAACGCGCAGGTTGGCCTGCGGAACAAGGTCAAGGTGGAAGGCCTGTCCTTCTTGCAGGCCCGCGCCGAGATCAGTATCGAGGCCAGGGCCAGCCTGCCAGCGGTTCTGCGCGACGAAGGCACACTGCTGATTGCTGGAGGGGCCTCCGTCTCAGGGTTCGCCAGCCTATACGATCACTATGACAGAGTCGACGAGGAGGGACAGGGCTTGGCTACTGTCACGGGAGGGTCGGCGGCACAGCTGTTCTGGGCGGCAACGTTTCCCGAGGAGGAAGCGCAGGGGCTGGTCGACCAGGCAGGTGAGGACCACGGCGCGGTGAGGGAACAGGTGGCCCAGCACCTGGTCGAGATGGGCTGCGACCCGGCTGGGTTCCCCGCCGTGGTACGCACGGGAGCCGTCGTCGGCGATGTGCGGTTCACAAAGCGGGTGACGAGCTCCACAAAGCCTGCTGGCGACTGGCGTGGAGGAGACGCCTCTCTATCGCGTGTTATTCTTCTGGGCGATGCCATCCATCCCATGACGCCAGGGCGAGGCATGGGCGCAAACCAGACCATGCTCGACGCTGCTGGCCTTGTTCGTTGATGGTCGAAGGGCTGGGCGGGAACGCCGTTGATGACGACGAGCACTGGCAAGAGGTGGTGCGCCAGTTTGACGAGGAAATGTATGACCGTGCGTTTAGGATGGTGAAGGCGAGCGAGGACATGACCAGCTTAGACCTGCGCCGCCGCTCAAGACGGCTGCTCGTTTCTCTTGCCAGGGCGTGCATGGCGGTGGCAGGCTGGGCGATGCCGGTCCTCCGTGTGTTTGGTCTCTATCGTCCAGATGTATGGGAGTGATTCCTATTGATCTAGAGCCCTATTAGCACGGTGAAGTGTGATTTGTCCCTGTATTTGGTGTATTCTAGTACATACCATGATGAGCCAAGCAAAGAAGCCATACCGGTAGAGAATAAAGAAGAGTATTAATCTGAAAAAAGACTAGTAACAAAGCAGGTGTGATCACATGGTCTTCCATGTCGAGAACCCTCAACCCTCGTAGTAAGTATTAGATATCACAAGACCCAGCTAGAAGGAGGTATCGTGGAGTGTCGTTTCTATTTCGATCTTGTGCATGCTTTCATCTGCTGCCTGCAGGTATATAACACACATTTATTTCCTTCCTCCCTTCCTCCTTTCCTCCCTCCCTCCACCCCGCTTCTCTTCTCTTCTCTTTTCTTTTCAGATTTCCAACACTACACCACAACAAGGTCCTGTATTCATCACAGGACATAACCATAAACAAAGGCTAAAAAAAGAGCCTTGAAGTAGCCCTCTTCCATTTGTCTTCCCCTTCTCTCTCTTCCTGAGGCGTACGCAGTATGGCTTCCCTCCCGTGCCCATCATCTCCACCCGTCGACCGAGTCAAGAGCGAGGAGCCTGACGAGGGCGTTAGCGACCTCCTAGCATCCGTTCCCGCAGCCGATACCAACATCAGAGACCAGGAGCCAGACGAGGAACAAGACGATGCCAACAAGCGTATATTCTACGCCAGCTTTTTTTCACTCGTGGAAGATCCCTTGCCCGTCTCCTTCCAGTCTCTTAGAGTACCGTCTGTCCGCCAAAGATTTCCGAGCCGCTCGCACTTACCTGAAACCCACGTGCCAGTATGTTCTCCCTTATACCGCCTCCACATGTTCATCAGCCAATTACGCTGGCCAACCTCATTTCTTTCTTCTCACTCACATCTCGACAGATACAACTCTGCCCGTGCAGACTTCTCCGAAGATAGGCGCTCTCTCAACCAGGACCAGTTACATGATTATCTAAGAATGCAGCTCGAGCTGTCCAGGGACGACACCGTGCACCCACTTTCCCAGGTTGACTATGAAGAAGCAGCCCAGGAGACCATCTGCGACATTGTCAACAAAATTGGCTACGTTCAATACAGCCTTCATGAAGAGCGACTGGAGGAGGCCAACAACCGCTCCACCCTCAGCAGCCCGCAGCTTGACGATGTTCCTACTTTCATCATCCTGTCCACGTGCACCAAGAAATGGGAGGACCTGGAGTCAGAGGCCTACCAGTACCTCTGTTGTCCGCTGTCCCGGAGCGAAAAGGGACGAGTTCGTCTCGTCCTAGGGCTCCAGTTTATTGGGGACCGGGCCGTAGAGTACGACCCCCCGGACGATATACGCCTGACCATTTGGCGTAACGACCGGCCTAACTTCCCTGCGCCCATGGCCTGCGTCCCCCACAAAATCGTGGACATGGTTAGTCTTCTTCCACCTATTCAGCGTGTCGCGTATGTTTATTATATGGCTGGGGCTGACGCTCTTCCCCCTCTACCTTATGCTCCACTGCCAGATGCTTCGCGGAGACGACGCCCCCCGCCACGCCTTCCATGCCCCGATTCCCAAGATTACTTGGCGGGACTTCATGCCTCCTTTCTTGCACGGCCCTGACGTTGACTACCACAACGAAGGCCACATGGAAGCAATGCGCATGCTCATGGAGGCTATGGAGAAATTTCCTATTTGCATCGAGATCGATACGATGCTGGATGTGATTGATGGTATTGAGTATGACGGAGATGAGGATGAGGCCTAAGCACATCACTGATACAAATGGGCTGAAGGAAATGGGTATCATCGACTTTTTTTTTTTTTAAAGAAATGAAAAGTTTTTCTCTTGTTCCTAAGAAAAGAAAAGAAAAAATAGAGAAAGAAAGCTTTCGGTTTTTTCTTTTTTAAAAAAAAGTCTTTCTGGAGGAAAGTTTCCTCCCCAAAATTCTTCATCTTTTGCTTCTGAAAACCAAGAGTGAAGCTCAGATGCTTTCGGATCAGTTCACCATGAGATTACAGAGATTACAGGACAAAGCGAGAATTGTGGCATCACTCAACCGCTTTAGCCATGCCCCCTAGTCTACATTGAATAATTACATGCATGTCTTGTGTGCATAACCTCCCAGCTACTTTCCTAGGGATGTGACTAAATCAGAGTAGAGTAGTATGTACGAATTATGCGAGCACTAAAAGGATGACCATCCCCAGTGCTCACTGGAAATGATGTGGTCTATTTGGACAGGAAGGACTCGCACACAAACCCACAAACCGCCATTTACAGAATCACACTTCTTGCATGGCGAGATCTTCATTGTATTTTGCTCCCATCAGCCACCATAACCGTGGTGCCTCTCCATCCTCTTGGCCATTATTAGCACTTAACAGGCTGTCTTTTCCCTTCTCGTTCATAGAATATATTGCAGCAGCAGTCTAAGATCACATAAACACATCGTCAGCGCCTTTATGAACATAAAAGAACGCAAAGAGAAAGAGAGGAGAGGGGCTACTGACCATGCCTAGTGTTAGATGGATGGCACCTTCGACTGCCAGCCATGGCTCGTAGAGCCTGGCGGGGCCTCGAGCCTTTAATCATATCCATTATGTTGCTGGCGACAACCTGTGCCTGGGTCATAGCAGCCCGGCCCATCTTGGGCCCCTTTGTATCCGCAACATCGCCCAGGGCAAACCAGCGATCACTGCCGCCGGTGGAGGAGGAGTCGACCTGTAGTGTAGGGCGAACGCGGATCCTAGCAGAAGCCGAATCAACGGCGTCTGGCAAGACATCTCTTAAGAGTCCAGAATTCGGTACCTGGCCTGTGCAAGGGATCTGACGAACATGAGCCAGGTCAGCAAGCACCAAATCCGTCTCACACGCCAAAGTGGGTAAGAGATTCTCTCCTGCTTACCACCAAGTCAAAGTTCTCTACCGAGCCGTCAGGGAGCTGCAGCGCCTGCATCTCCTTGCCCGACCCGTCGACATCCGCGGCCATGAGCTTCGGGCGCACCCCGAGACGTGTCTCGATCTTCAAGTCCCGCATGCCCTGCAAGGTGCGCTCATGAAGCCTCTCGCCGTACCCATTCATCAGCCTGTCCCTCGAGTGGAACAGGGTCACCTTCTTGTCAGGGTAGAAGCTGGCAATATCCGTGGCCAGCTCGACCCCCACGGCACCGCCGCCCACGACCGCAATCGAGTTGGCCTCGTGGACGCTGCGCTGCGTCGCCCTCAGCTCCTCGCATGCCCCATGTTTATCCCGCTGACGCGACCTTCGAGGGCCGAGGCGACGAAGTCCCCGTCGCGAAGACGAGAAAATCGCAGGGCAGGACCTCCCCCGACGCGAGCCTGAGCGAGCCGCCCTCTGTGATCTCGACAGCCGTGTCCTGCCTCCTCTCGAAAATCCCCTGGGGGGTGCCGCTTCGGCCGTCACATAGGATCTCGTCGTACGGGATGAACGCCTTGGGCTCGTGGCCCGGCACGACGCAGTACCGCGGGAGCACAAACAGGGAGTGGAAGTGGCTGTTCTTCTCAACCACCACGACCTTGTAGTCGCCTGGGAGCGTCTCGCAGAGCCGTCGGGCCAGGAAGATGCCGGCGTAGGAGCCGCCGATGATGACGATGGTCTTTTGGGCCTTGGCGGCATTGTAGGTGAGGCGGTGGATGAAGGCTGCGGGCTTCTGGATCATCCGTTTTCCAGCGACAGAGAGGAGATAAGGAATGGCAAAGCGGATGAGCGTGATAATATCTACCAAAGCCATGATTCTGTGAGCGTAAAAGGGGCAGTATGTATGTAATTATATGTCTAGAGAGGCTGGTTGTGCTGCTGGACAGGGGAAGATGAAAGTAAGAAAAAAAGATATGGAAAATACATCAAACTCGAACTCGATCCATGTCGACGATGATGCCTACCTTTATTTCACCTCTCGGAAGCTGAGCGACTACGGGCACAGACACGCCCCTTCTTGGTCTCGTTCTCGACAGGGCAACCCGATCTTCTTCAAAACACCGGACCTCCGAGACGGCCTTCCGAAAAAAGAACACTCGGGGACGGGGTCTCCTGTTTAGCCGCAGTAGCATCCACCTGCCAACGAGGCCGTCAGCAAAGGAGGCTTGACACGCAGACAAACTGGACCAGACCCACACGAAAGATGGCAGCACGACGAATAAAAGACATATTTACGATCTTATCAGATCCTTTAGCGTCGGGCCCTGAACTGGTCGGCACTCCCGAGGCCGGCGAATTTCCCGGTCCCGATCTTCGGATATCTGCTCCTTCTCATCCTTGAGGGGAGGCTGGCCACGTATGTAGTGTCGGATGGATGGTATACGGAAAGTTCCTTTCTTGCTTACGTGTAAAATCCTTCTTCTCATAATATCGACCGTCCAGCATGGTCACAGGAGGATTGGCCATCTGACCGCGAATAGCATGGCCACACCAACTAGCCTGTTTTGCGTGCAGCTGGAGCCTGGAACACACAATATTGAGCTGGGAGTTGTTGTATACACTTGCAATGAATATTGGTGGGCAAATGGCTGAATCAACGTCGTCAAGAAGGATATATAGTAGAAACTCACTGTAGCAGTCAGTGCTTGTGAGCCATCACAGCTGCTAATGGCTCCATTTTAAGCCTGTGATGAGCCTAGGCAATAATCCCCCCTGCGATGGGACGCGGAATAGCCTGGGGCCCTTGTACGCGCAGCCCACTCAAGCGCTGAAGGCTCCTGTTGCAGCACTAGGATCGGGCCCGATCTAGCGCCGTCCGCCTGAGCATCCATAGTCGTCGTCGTCACCCTCCCTTTCCCCCTCGTCATCATCATAGTCACCGCCACCACATCTTTCGAAATACCCTTGGAAGACGAGATGGCCCTGCTTGTTTGTGCTTTTCGCCAGGTCCTGCCCGCTCGCAACCTCCATACAATCTCTCGACTTATTCAGCAGAAGCTCGATCTCGACTTTCGCGTGCGTGGCTGTCATCCTGCGCGACGGGTATTGCTCTCGGGCTACAACTGAGACCCTTAGGGCGGTCCTGTGCTCCTTGTTGCTGGGATTGGAGCCTGTGATCCCATCTACACAAATGACGTCTCACAGGCTGGGCCATCACGAGATCACATGCTCTCTGTTGTTTCTATCACTTGGCACAATAAGCCCGAAATAGGGGGCACAAATTGTGCGAGGGCCAGTGAGTAACTGGCCTGGGCCCATGCACGGCCCTACTAGCCAGCCATCATCTAGATAGCCTCAGCCTTTCTGGCTGGTCGTCCTTTCTTATTTTCCCTCTGTGATTTCAAATACGAGACGAACTATGGCAAACTGATCGCCTGTGATGTTGACTATTCTCCGAACGGAGTGAAGAATAATACTCGTATAGGCCTTTCTATCCCTGAGTGGCTTGACGATCTGTGAGCAACAGAGCCTTGAAAATAACATCTGCACGTCGCTGCATAAAGAGGGTCAAGAAGCCAATGGGTGTGTGTCTTCAACGGGGTTAATGTGGCAGGGTGTGGCCCGTGCACGATAGGGATAGCCCATATCGCGCACGGATGCCAAGGCCAGAGTAGATAGCTTATCAACACCAACATCAACATCAACAACAACAATCCAGAACGGTGACCTTCACTTTTTTCCGTATGTACGTACAAGGCCCAGCCAACAGGCTCCTTTATGACTGCATAACAACTCACCACCCACCTGCGGCACCTTTTTCCTGAGAGTCTACCACACTGGCCATCACAACAGTAAGCATCCAGTTCTCCGTCTCTTCTTTTTGCATACAACCTCGCATACTTTCAAAAAGGCATAACTGGTTTCCTCAAATTACCTCCCTCGGCCCCAATCATTCGCCGGCTTAGGCTTATTATCGAGGATAGCCTCGATCTCCTCCATAACCTCGGGCGTAAGCTTTTCAACGAAATCCAGCGCCTTGCAGTTATCCTCTATCTGCTGGGTCTTTGTAGCCCCGATGATCGTGGTTGAGACGTTGGGATTCTTCATGGTCCAGGCGAGGGCGAGCTGTGAGGTATTCCCGCCCAACCTCTCGGCGAGCTTGGTCAGCTTCTTGACCTTCTCGATCATGGCTTTGCCCTCGTCCGTCTGGAGGCTCTTGACGGTGCTGGAGAAGAAGTCCTTGTTGGTAGCGAAGCGGGAACCTGGCGGGATGCCGTCGTTATAAGTTCCAGCAAGGAGGCCATTTTTTAAAGGTGACCATATCGTGGTCCCGTAGCCGTACTGGTCAAAGAGCGGCTTGTACTCGACCTCGAAGCGCTCACGGTGGAAGGCGTTGTACTGCGGCTGCTCGGCGACGGGCGCCACCAGGTTGTGCTTCTCGGCCAGGTGGATAGCCTCGGCGATTTGGATGGGAAGCCATTCTGACGTTCCCCAGTAATAGGCGAGGTTCAGGTTACGGATGACCTGGGTGAAGCCCTCGACGATCTCGAGCATGGGCGTGCCCGCATCCGGGCGATGAGCAAAGACAATGTCCACATAGGTCCCGAGGCGGGACACGCTGGACTTCAGGCCCTCGACGATGTGCTTGCGCGAGAGGCCGCGGGTGTTGGGCTCCTTGCGCCCCGTGCCGAAGAAGATCTTGGTCGTGAGCACGTACTCGTCGCGGGGCCAGTCCAGTTCCTTGAGCGCTCTGCCCATCTCCACCTCGCAGCCGCCGTTGGCATAGCCCTCTGCGGTGTCAAAAGTTTGCTATTTTGGGTAAAGTGTCAGCTCTCTCTCTCTCTCTCTCTCTCTCGCTTGTGGGAGGGTGGCAGAGGGAAAGGAGGAGGAGGAGGAGGAGGAGGAGGAGGAGGAGGGAGGGAGGAGTGGGAAAGAGGAGAAGAATGGGGTCTCACTATGCCGTGATCCCAGGCCGTTTGCAGGCACTCTTTCACAATATCGCCGGTCTGGGGCCCGCCATAGGTAAGCCAACCGCCAAGGGACAAGGCCGAGACCTTGAGGCCTGTGTTGCCCAGGTAGTTGAACTTCATGTTCTTTGGCTCGTAAGCCGTGCGAACAGTGGGATGCACGGGAGACATGGCTGCTGCTGCTGCTGCTGCTGTTGTTGATGATGATGATGATGAATAGTATCGGATAGTGGAGGATGGAAGGGAAGGAAATGGTGTTTTCCTGTCTGGCGTCCCGGAGGAGGACGAGGAGGGGTACGAGGAGGGGTAGTAGTTATATTTGAGGTGGACTGGTGCCGGTGTTATTGTGCGCAGGCAAAGACCGAGGGAACCAGAACAAGAGACGGCACGACGGTGAGGGGCAGCTATGAGAGTTTTCGGCGTTAAGCTAATCAATGACGGCATTACAAATCAGGCAAATGGTTGGATAAACGGATACGGGAGCGAGGGAGGGGAAAGGAAGCTTTCGTGTCTCGTTGCAGCCTGGGCGAGGTGATAGGTTCTGATCTCTCTACGGAGTACTGAATAATAAAGCCAGAATGAGAAGAGCTATGGAATCAACTCTGGAAAACAAGAGGTGGGTGAGCTCCTGTGGCCCACCCCTGGACAAGAGACAGCAGAGGGTGAGGTCGAGAGAGAGGGAGAGAGAGAGAGAGAGAGAGTCGCAAGCCTGAGGGCAGCCTGGAGGGAGGTTACATCGTGCTACTTTGATTGTCTTGATTGCCGAGCAAAACAATGCTCATAGAGGACCCACAGCAAGCTTGTCGCATCATACTATTACAAGTGGTTGGGATTTGGGAGAGAAAAACCCCTCCCCCTCCTTTCTGCGTCCTCTCCCCCCCCCCACCACCCCACACACACACATTCTTTTCCTCCACCCCACTAGAACCAGCTCATACTGCCCTCTGCCCCTGCTGAGCCTCCAGGCGGCAGAGTCCACGGCCCCACAATCTCCCGCTGGATATCGAGCGGGGGTCCGTTATTTTGAGAGAGAGAGAGAGAGAGAGAAAAGAAGGTCCAGGAACCAAGAAAAAGGCGATGATATTTTTGACTCGGCGTACTACAGCAGTGACGAGGTACGGTTCACGGGCAGGGGTGAAGGTTTGCTAGTGCTCACCTCCAAACATGCGGATGAGTACTAACACTTATACACCCCGAGGAGGGACGCACCACAACCTCGTCACCTCGATGCTAATACTGTACAAAAGTACCAGATGAAAACATGCAACTGAGATCCTCCCAGGCTCACAGAATCCCGAAAACCGAGGCAGGTGCAGAGGACCAGAGTACCTTTCCAGGGTCTACATGATAGATCATATGGCCCCCGCATCTTTCTGCAGTGCATCAGCCGGAAACGGCGGAGCCTGCATGCACCTCAATGTGCCAACGGGCCAGCCCATCAACCTCAATGGACAGCCCAGCCAGCCTGCGGGCGCAGTTGGGCCATTTAGGCCACACATTCTTGCCCTCCCTCGCCCTCATGGCGGCAGGTCGTCGAATCATCATACGATAGCTTGCTGACCCGCAGCGGAATCACGGCGCAGCTGTGACAAGTTAACTACAACGCGCGTTGACGAGCTGCAAGCAGTGACCCCCGCCTGGGTGTTACATAAGTGTGTGTGTGTGTGTGTGTTATATATATACACATACACATATATTCATATATATACATGCATGTATCCCTCCATCTGCCTGTCCACCTGTTCAGAGCAGGGTCAGAAGATCTTGCAAGGCTGCTGGCAGAACACACACAAACGGGTACAGTGACAAACACACACACACGCACGCACGCACACACACAAAACATACAACCCAATACAGACAGGCGCAATGGCCACGTTCAACAACGTTGGGGCAACGATGGACGACCTCGACAAGAAGGCACTCGTCACCAAGCGCGGCTTCAACTACACCTACTACTCATCCCCTGCCATACGGGGCAAAGCCACCATCCTCCTGCAGCACGGTTTTCCCGACTCCGCCCACGTGTGGGAGTTTTTGATCACCCGGTGCCTCGTGCCCGCCAATTACGGGATCATCGCCCCCGATATGCTCGGCTACGCTGGCACCGACAAGCCCGAGGACCCCGCGCACTACAAGATGAGCGGGATCGCCGCCGACCTGGTCGACATCCTCGACGCCGAGGGGGTGCAGAAGGTCATCTCGCTCGGCCACGACTGGGGCTCGCGCACCGCACAGGCGCTGTACAACCACTACCCGCATCGCGTCGACGGCCTGGTCATGTTCAATGTCACCTACAGCCCGCCGACGGCGCAGCCTTTCGACCTGGACGCGGCCAACGCGCACACGGCGCAGAGATTTGGCCGCGGCCTGTTCTGGTACTGGAAGTTCTTCACGTCAGACGACGCGCCGCGGCTGATGCGGGACAACGTAGACGTCCTGTTCGACGCGCTGCACACGCCAGAGGTCTGGGAAGACATCCTCTGCGAGGAGGGCGCCACCCGCAGGGCCGTCGAGACCCGTGGGGCCGGCTTCAACCTCACGCGGCGGCAGTACGCCACCGAGGAGATGAAGGAGGCCTTTGTGGACAGGTTCCGGCGGGACGGGTTCGAGGCGCCCGTGTGCTACTACAAGAGCATGGTGTTTGGCCTGCAGGACGGCGACAGCAACCTCGAGAACAATATCGTGCGCGTGCCCATCTTGTACGTTGGTTACAACGAGGACTACCTCTGCAAGCACGACCTGATGAGTGACAACATCCGTGATGGCTTCACACCGTTTGTTACCATGACAAGGCTGGAGGGAGGACACTGGGGCTTTGTAGAGTTTCCAGCGAGGGTCGGGTCCATGCTACTAGAGTGGCTCGGATACCGCGAGTGATCTAGTCTGGGCCCGGGCACCGGTTTTTTTCTAGGGAGGGGGGGAGGGGAAGGGGCGGGTTTCTCCCCCACTGGTTGCTCCCCTTCCAGGGGGGTTCAGCTTGCTCGCTCGAGTTTGCTCGAGACGCTGCAGATGTGAAGGATGACTCTGGAGCCGATGAGCCTGGAACTAAGGAAAGACTTGTTGGTGAGCAGTCTTGGGGAAGGGTGGGGGGGGGGGCGCCATGTGTCACAGTATGGAAGACTGACGCAGACAGGCAGGGGAGTCCCTCAGTCTTGATCAGCCCAGCAGTCGTTGGTCTGTATTTCGTGATCTCCCCGCTATCCTCGCCTCCATGCATGGCATGGCCGAGGATAGTGCCCAGCGAGAGGAGACCATCCGTCAGGATCACCTCCAGTGGATTTCAAGTCAGCACTCAGATAATACCTCATACCTCGGCGGTATTCTTCAGAGGACTATCACTCAAGACCTTGGAAGAAAAGTCCAGTAACATGTTGCACCCTGCTTGCAACTTGGATCCCGATCGTGCACCGCGAAGTTGCGAAGGAGGAGTTGCTCTTAAGCATCTACTACATGAGATACTCTGCATGTCGTCTCTGTCGACAGAACGGACACATACACACAACACACACACACACACGTGCATCGCCTCGTCTCTAAATAAGTGGACGGAAATAGTGTAAATCCAGTTGATGCTTTCATTATGGACATCTGAACCCCCTTCACATATGTACAACGTGCCATCTCAGTTCCTGAGGGTAATACCTTTTCATAACCGCAGCCAGAGCCCATGCACTAGAATAACTCTTTGTCCCCCCGACAAACCACTCATACAAATCATGCCATACCCTCCAAAGTGTTCATCCAGACGCCAAACTCAAGTAATTCATACAATGACAACCAAAAACATACATATACACGAACTCCATGATGTGGTGTACTGGAAGAAATCACCTCCCACTCTCAGTCCACCGTCTTGCCGTCGCAGTCTGGAATTTTGACACCATCCTTGAGTGATCTTGACACAGTGAGCAGCCCCCAGTGGTCCTCCCAATTCTCCGTTCCGTTGTCGTAGATGATCTTCCAGGGCTCGTCGAAGGCCTCGAACCAGAAGTACTGGGTGCCGTTGGCCAGGGCCTGGCACACCCAGTCGCTCATGAACTGGTTCAGCCCGTCGATGCTGGCCACTGCCCCGTCGGTACAGTCTGTGACGGTGTCGGAGCCGCAGTCGGTGCCGCCCTGGCTGGGCCAGCCTGTCTCGGCAATGATGTTCTTGGACGTGTCGCTCTTGAAGAAGTCGCCGTCCTGTTCTGTCCAGAACGAGTACGTCCATGCCGCGGCCTTGTCGGCGCTGACACCTCCAAAGAAAGGGTGGATGTTGGCCATGACATAGTCGGATGCGTCGGAGAGCTCGGTTGTCCAGTCCGTGCCCAGGTCGCTCGTGGCCACGGGGAGGGACATGCCCTTGGCGGTGATGTTGTCTCGCACCTCGTTCAGGAGGCTGCTGAGCTGGGTCACGGTCATCTGCTCGCGGAACAGGATCTCGTTGGCGACAATGACGCCCTCAAAGGGATCGTCACCGTATGTTTCGAGGATGTCCCACATCTGCGCGAGCTGCCGGGCTCCCGTGGTGGCGTTGTTATCCTGCCACACGCCCATCCAGACCCGGATCGTGTCGTTCATCTCGAGGCGGTCGATGGCGGTGAGGAGCATCTCGGTCTGGTTGCAGTCGGTGCCGTACAGGCGGATGGTGTTGGTCAGCTGCGAGAGGACGGCCAGATCACGAGTGACATTGTTCTGGGAGGGCGGATCCGTGAGGCAGGCCGGGTACTGGGTGTTGATGGGCGTGTAGTCGATGCCTGGGAAGACCTTGTGGAGGTCTGGGTTGTTGAGAAGTTTCTTGATCTCGGAACTGTTGATGTTCAGGTCGCCGTTGGCCGCAGTATCATCGGCTGCTGACGAGCCTGAAGAGGACGAAGACGAACGGTTCTTGACCACCCCAAAGTAGACTCCCAGGCCGATGCCCAGGCCCACGAGGGCGGCAACGCTCAGGCCCACGATCCAGCGCCACTTCTTTGCGCTGGAGCCCTGCTTGGCGAGCCACGCTGACTTTTCAGCGACAGGACCACCACCACCGACGCCGCCGCCAGCAAGATCACCACCACTGCCTTGGTAGCCTGTATTTCCGCCCTGGACGGCATTGTACTGGCCGCTGCCGTCACGACCGCCCCTTGCCCCGAGCAGCCCTCCGAGGACGCCTGCTGCTCCTCCTCCAGCAGCAGCAGCAGCAGCTCCTCCAGTCTGCCCACCACTGCGGCTGCTAGCTCCGCCGAGGCTCAGCATACTTCTCCTCTGCTGCTGGCCGTATTCGAGGCCATCATCACCGTCGTCGTAGATCTCGTCGGGGTTCAAATAGCCGAGAGGTGCATTGTTGCTGCTATAAACCGAGTAGCCACGGTACGGATCGTCAGTGTACGGTCCAAAGCTAGGTGAGGCCTGGCCCATGGGAAAGGCGGTAGTGTTTAGTTGTTGGGTGCTGGAGCGGGAGTTTCTGTCGCCGGAAACTCCGTTGTAGGGTGTCGGGCCAGGGCGCAGGGTCCGTTCCTGTTCGTCTTGTTCTGGTGCGTATGCTTGTGCCATCTGATGATGGGCGTGTTGTGGAGGGGTCGGGGGGCTATTGTTGTCGTCCATGGCATCGAAACCGAAGTCGCTGTCTCTTGCGAATCTGTCTGCAACGTTGTAAGCGATGGCTGTAACGCCTCTAGAGGTAGCAGGACTGAAATGATCCGCACCTGGTGTGGTGTTGCTCAGGGGAGGGTAGTAAGATCCCTGGGGGGGAGGTGCAGCGCCGTGTCTCTGCTGTGCTTGTTGGTAGGAGGGTGGGCTGCTTATTACGGCGGTGGCTGCTGTTGCTGATGCGCTGCTGGTGCTGGCCCCCAAGCCAGCTACACCCGCGCTGTCCCTGCTCAGCCTCCTGTCTGCTCGTAATTGTTGGAAGGCGGAGTCAGGGTGTGCGCCTGGAGAGGCCATGGCTTGTCTGGAAGAAGAGGACTCCCTCTCAGAGTCCTGATATGAATAGCGGTTCATCATGTCAGGACCTACCAAACACACCACTGGAAAGACAACCAAAACAGCCTGTCAAGGGAGAGAGTATGTCCAGCTGGACAGCCAGGCTGCTTTTGTATGTCTGTATGAATGTATCTCCTCCTCTTTCTCCTCTCTTGCTTCACATCAATTAGGCTTCACTTGATGCTTATACTGTGGGTCCAAACTTTATTCGCCGCTTCGAGGGGTCTTCTGGGAGGGCGGGGAGGGAGCTCGGAATAGTGGATGTCCTGGTGGAGAGCGAGGTAGAGGATAGGGCCAAGCCTGGAGCGGGAGGGACGGAGGTAAGTTGTTGTTGCGCAAGAGGCGAGAAAGACAGGAGGTTCAAGGTGGCAGAAAAAGGCCAGAAAACAAGACAACAGGTGACACAAGGGAGGGTATGGTTGAATGGGGGAGTGGATGGCAACAGGCTCGTATTCTGGAGGGAGAAAGGGCGACAAAAAAAAAACAAGAGATGACGGCCTTGTTCGTATCTGCTTTGAGAGGATCTGAGTGTGCACCCACCCTGGTTCAGGTGGGCTGGGGTGGGTACTGTCTACACGGCCGTGTGTGTTTCAGAGCACCAAACAAAAAGTAGATACTACATCAGCAGCACCCCAAGCATCCCCCAGTGGCGGCTGGAGAACGAAACCTGCTAGGCCATGTCAGGCATGGATCCCTCACAGGAAGACCATCCCTCGACTGGTTGTGCCTTGATTTGGTCTGCTTTGATTTGTCCCTGCTGGTGGCTGGGAAACATGATCCATGATGATCAGATCCTCTTGCTGGCTGGCTAGCTGGTGCATAGACTGACTGATCATCCCATTTGTTTCATTTGTTTGACTCCATTGCATCATTTTTTTTGGTCTTTTTTTTTTTTCAAATACACCAACTATATGATGCACTTCTTCTCTCGCAGTTCCACACTGCTGGGACCATTGACTGTCAGACATGCGACGCCAGCCGACCCAGCCATTCTTGTTCAATCGTTTGAAGCACATGCAAATGTCATGATACCTGTTACATATTGACCAGTGTTCAAAATCTTAAGCCTATATTGCACTGAGTTATATGACTGCTAGTCTGCTTTGGTTTTGTCTCTCTGGGTGCCCCTGGTGCCCTGCCTCGGCTGCTGGGCCCACTGCTCAGGATATAATTCCTGAGACAGCACCCAAGGTTCCATCCATATACACACACAGGACCCTTGAGAAAAGGAACATGGCGACGCAAAGTTGAAGGGCAAATACATGGACATACATATTGCTTATCATGTATTCTTTTCTTGTGCCGCATCTTGAAAGTTTAAGGGTTGGCAGGACTTGCTAGGAGTCTGCTTTGCTAGGAGTCTGCTTTGCTGCCTCCCCCCAGAGCACCTGTACCCAACAGGGGGAGTGAGGGAGGAGGGAGGCGCTGAAGGACCAGGGGACACTGGCACCACTGCCACTTGGCCAGCCTAGCTGTTGCAGTCTAGGAGTGCGCCTCTCCTAATGCCATCAGCCTAAGAGAGACTTACAGGAGATCCAACCTGTTCATGGATCCAATCCTAGTGTGCAATCTCTAGGAGGGCTGGGACCTGACCTGGTACTTCTCCTAGCCCTTCCTAGCTTTTCCTAGAGCTACAACTACATGTCTATAAGATTCCAGACCCGTCCCCAGACAACCTCATTGTCCTTGTCCAAGAACCTCACCCGGTCACTAGGCATCTCCATCTCCCTAGCTAGTGAGCTTGGTCATTTGGTATTGAAGCCAGGCTGTCTGGTAAGAACATCATGCTTCTTAGAAAGGATGCCAGGTCTGAAAGCAATGGCGCTTGGTATGAACTCAGTGTCCTAGCTAATGAACTTGGCTCTTTAAATTTCAGGGCTAGGTCTTCTGATGAAGATGATGGGCATATCCTAGACAGAATGCTAAAAGCTTTTGATTCTCTAGAAGGGATTCTGGTATTCTTCTGGCAAGCAGGTAGTCTAGTAAGAACATCATGCCGAAAGTAATAGTACTTGGTTTAATAGAACAGAGCTTAAGATGGACTCAGTGTCCTAGCCAGTGAACTTGGTTCTTTGAACATCAAAGCTAGGTTTTTGAACATCAGAGCTAGGTTTTTGAACATCAGAGCTAGGTTTTTGAATATTAGAGCTAGGTCTCAGAGCTAGGTCTCCTGATGAAGATAATGAACAGCGCAGAAATCTTGCTAGGTCAAAGCAGAAGCCCTTGGTCTCCTAGAAGGGATCCTAGCATTCCTCTAGCAAGGGAGTTTCTCAACCAGAAGACTCGGTGTCCAAGCTGGCCTAGTGAATTTGGTTCTTAGACAGTGACACTAGGACAGAATATATGTCTTGAACTCAAGGGTATTGTGTTCCAGAAAGGTGTTTCAGAACTGTGTTTATAGAAGAATGACATGGTTTCCTAACGTGAAGACTTGGTATCTCTAGTATTGCACTTGGTCTTTTGGTCTTCATAGTAAGACTTGTAGTGAATGCATTGATATTTTAGCAAGACAGCTTAACTTTTGGATTCTAATACCAGGTTTCTTAGTCAAGATTCTGGCTTTTCTAGAATGAAAACTTGGGTTTTTGGCTAGCAGGCTAGGTTTTTCTAGAAACCAGCCTCTGGGAAGATCATGAACAGTTATGAAAACGGCAAGAACTAGGAGAAAATAGAAAACATTATCAAATCAGAACAAAAAGAGAGCATTGGAACAAAAGGTCCCGCTTTTTCTCAACCCAGAAAATCCAAACATCAATATACACCCTCACATCCACCCCTCACATCTTCATATCCACCCCTCACATCCTCACTCCTCACTCACTCCCTCACTCCCTCACTCCCTCACTCCCTCACTCCCTCACTGGCTCACTGGCTCACTGGCTCACTGGCTCACTGGCTCACTGGCTCACTGGCTCACTGGCTCACTGGCTCACTGGCTCACTGGCTCACTGGCTCACTGGCTCACTGGCTCACTGGCTCACTGGCTCTGTGGCTCTGTGGCTCTGTGGCTCTGTGGCTCTGTGGCTCACTGGCTCAGTGGCTCTGTGGCTCTGTGGCTCTGTGGTGCTGTGGTGCTGTGGTGCTGTGGTGCTGTGGTGCTGTGAGGATGTGGTGCTGTGGTGCTGTGAGGATGTGAGGATGTGAGGATGTGAGGATGTGAGGATGTGAGGATGTGAGGATGTGAGGATGTGAGGATGTGAGGATGTGAGGATGTGAGGATGTGAGGATGTGAGGATGTGAGGATGTGAGGATGTGAGGATGTGAGGATGTGAGGATGTGAGGATGTGAGATGTGATGTGAGATGTGAGGATGTGAGGATGTGAGGATGTGAGGATGTGAGGATGTGAGGATGTGAGGATGTGAGGATGTGAGGATGTGAGGATGTGAGGATGTGAGGATGTGAGGATGTGAGGATGTGAGGATGTGAGGATGTGAGGATGTGAGGATGTGAGGATGTGAGGATGTGAGGATGTGAGGATGTGAGGATGTGAGGATGAGGATGTGAGGATGTGAGGATGTGAGGATGTGAGGATGTGAGGATGTGAGGATGAGGAGAGAGGAGAGAGAAAGAGAGAAAACAAGCAAAGAGAGAAAAGACAGAAGAGAGCGGGAATATATAGACAAGTGGACTGGAGAAGGAGGAGCAGAGCGCAGGAGCGAAGGCTGGACAGAGATATCATGAGGAAAGAACACAGTATAGAGATGCAAAACACGGTACAGAGCCATATAGAGCCATGCGGGGGAAGTACAGTGTGTGATCGACATGGAGGCTGAAGGGAGGGGTACATAGACAGCCGCTGACACAAGGTGGAGGGGAGAAGTACCTAGAGGATCAGAGACAAGAGAGTGAAGGAGCGAAAGACACACAATTGAGACATAAAAAGAGCAGTCACCTACTTACAAGCGCCCAGGGAGACTGGGAATGACCTGGGAATGACATGCGTCTTCAGCAGCCCCTGGAGTATCAGCCTTATAAGTCCACAGTCTGGTGTCGATTTGACCATTCCCTTCCTAGTGCCTATATGATTGTCATCTAAGAATCCCGCCTATTCTTGAGAGAACTCTCCTTTTCTTGTTCAGGCTGCGTTCCCCATCATATTGTCACATAACACCATATCTTCCCATGCCAGGTCTACCAGGTTATCTTTGCGGGCCGACGAAGTGGACAAGCGGTTTTGTCTCTTGGGAATGCGCAAGGCGTGTCGAGCTCTGCTTCGAATCTTTTCGGAACTGTGTTGGCACCGCGAAGGTCATCGTACAATTCGCAGGTCCGCTATCGGAGTACTCGGTCTCGGAGGGATAATGCCACCGGGGGCGCAGGTCGTACGCTTTCGGGGACGGAGGTCGTGCTCTGTTTCGATCGTAGGAGGGCCGCTGTAACCGCCATCGTGTTCCTCACAGAGAAGGAAAGTAGTCGACATGGACCAGTCCGGCAGCCTCGAAGATGGCCTCCTCGTTGCGGCGGCACCCCCTCAGGACTGACCAGAACAGGGCGCGGAAGTGTTCGTCTCGGGTGGCTGGGCCATATTCTATGTCTCCCGGGCGGCTTGGGGGAAGACCATATATCTGCGAGGTCGAACGGGTGAGCCCTAGGGTGCGAGAGGCATGAGCGATACTGGCTAGGCCGGCTGGTCCCAGGAGGTGCGACTTGTCCGTGACGCGTTCGGAAATGCAGGAAGCGTCTTGCGCGTGGTGAAAATAGTAGGAGAAGAATATACTGAGGAGCCTTGTGACGGCGGCTTCAAGGTGGATCAGGTTCGAGGTTCCACGGCGGACAAGCCTGGTCTCGACACCAAAGACAACGTGTTGGATGCGTTTGGCAAAACCAAAGCTGCCTAGATTTCCTAGGACAGCAATGGCAGGTGGCTGGTCCCCGCGGTCCACTTCTCCGGTACTCCGGACATTTTGTGCGGCCCCCACCACGCCCTCAATGCAAAGGGTGGAATTCAGGAGATCGAAGGGAAACGTCAAGGTCGAGACCCTGCCGCTGTCGTGGACCTTGTGAAGGGTCAGGCGGTCCTCCCCCTGGGTGAACTTGTCGATCGCAATCCTCGAGTCCTGACATGCGGCTCGAAGTGTTGTGTACGCCTGGATCGCCTCAAAGGTTTCGGCAAGAGGAATCATGGAAGCGAGGAGTGCATGGTCTCCGAGGCCTCTCACGTTGCCATGGACTGATGTGCGGAACCAGATCTGGATTTTGAAGCGGTAAAACTTCTGGGGGGCCTCGAACGGCTCGTTAGCTGCCATCTCCCAAACCTTGCGCCTCAGCTCGGTAGGGAGACGGTCGAACTTGGGAAACTCGGTAGGAGACATGTTGTTAGGGTGAGGAAATGCTGCTTGTCAGGGCGAGGAAAAGGTTTGGTCGTCGAGGTTGCAGCGCACGGAAAACTCTTTGCACTTAAAAGGAGAAAATAATTCAGGCAGCAGAGAGAAGGTGGCAGAAAGCACCGTCCCTCCTTCCTCCAATGTTCTTGCAGCCCCAAATGCAAAAGTCCCTCTCTCTCTCTCCCCTTCTCTCTCTTCGTCTATCTCTCTTTATCGGTTCGATCTCTTTCTCTGCCTCTCCCTCTCCCCCTCTCTCATCTCTCCCTCCACCTCCCCCTCTCCCCTCTTTCTCTCTCTCTGATCGCGTGATCCATAATTACTTGCGTTCCCATCATTGTGCTAGGCATGCAACTTCTATTGCAAGTAGGTATACTAATCCACAGCCGCATTCTATTTCGATAAAGTCAATAAGTGATATGTATGGAATATATTTATGCACTTTCAGGTATCCCTAGGGTGTGACTCCTTGGTGCAAGCATATTGAAGCATGTGTACTTAGCCTTGGGAGGAAGAGGACAGCTGGCTGGTCTGGGCAGAGACCTCCACCATCAACCCACTCACTGTGTCAAAGAGTGTATCGTATCTGCTAGAATATCATTCAATCACTTAGTCGATGTCTAATATGCATTTTGATTTCTCGTATTTACAGTAAGATAAATCATACCTGGACTTTTGCTAGAATCTCGACCGAGTTCCCGACGAGGCGGATGGGCATCTTGGCAAGGCCAGCCATCACCTGGCTCACCGTGGACGACTACACAGTAATTTTCTGGACGCAGGAGAGATTTTACTTGTCATTCATGGTTAAGTAAATGGGATTAAGAAGAAATCAGAACTGCATTGCCAATGTCACACCCAGTCTGCTCTGTGTCCAATCTTGTAATAACCTCTTCCATCAATTTGTCCTAGGGTACACCCCACATCAACGTGTAGACTGCATGATCACGCCAAGTGTGTAATCAAGCCATGTTGACGATGCTGCCTAGGCCGGGCAGTGTAGGCCATGGAGCCCAAAGGCCACCGCAAAGTCCATCTCAGCCCGTCCCACCTCCTCCATCGTCTTGGCATCCAGGCACACGAGGTAGCTCTTCTCCGAGTATCCGTCCAGCACCACGCTCAGGAGCACCCCATCGTCCTCCTCCTCACCACCAGGGCGTTGCACAAATACCGCCTCGGACGGCGTGTGGCCGTCGGGGCTGCCCCATGACACCGCCTCCCGCGTGACCGTATCCGTCTTCACAATCGAATCGAGGAAGTTGGACTTTCCGTTCTGAAGGAGGCTGTACACGTATCGGTAGGGCTTGGTGAAGTATCGATTGTTGATGGTGGGCAGCTCGCCGGTGTGAGGGGCAGGAATGACAAAGACCTGCTCGGGCCCGCGAAGCAGCTTGTTGGCTGGAGCCGCCTTGCTACCCTTCTTGGATGATGCAGTCGGGAGGGCAACGCGAAATTTCCACCTGACCAGGCTGCTCATGGTGTTGGCGGTGGTAGCCTCGTTTCCATAGAGCTTCTCGGCGCTGTTGTCGATGTTCAGGAGAACATCGTGGTAGAAGATCTGGAGAATGTCTAGGTTGGGGAACTCGACGAGATCGCAAAAGATGTCGACAGCCTCGCCAGCATCACCTCCGTCCTTGTCGTCCTTGTCTTTGTCCTCCTCTTGGGCCACGGCCTTGTCCCAGCAGTTGACGGTGTGGAAGAAGAAGCCCGCAGGCGTGTCAAATTCGGCAATGACCCCGTGTCCGTGGTGTCGGTCGATCACGTACCACTTGCAGACCTTGCTCTCGTCAAAGGGCTCCATCCCGTCCACGATGTTTCCCTTCCAAGGCACGGTGAGTCCCATCATGCCAAGGTGTGTGCTGGGCACCTTGAGGATCACAAAGTTCTCGCTCAGGAAGAAGCTGTGGATGTAGGCGGGGGGTAGGTCGGACTGGGAGATGGTCGCCAGGATGTCCGTCTTGCCTGTCAGCGCGGAGACTCGAAAAATCCTGTAGGTGGCGTTGAGGCCTCCCTGGATATTGTAGTTGAACATGTCACCCGTCTTCGGGTCTCGCTGGGCGTGTGAGCACGAGATGGCTCCGTTCAGCGAAGGGTGTAGCTCGCTCTGACGGACTGCGCTGCCGATGGGCTCGAGGGTAGCAGCATCTACTACGCGAAAGGCAGATGTGTCGGACGAAATCCAGACTGCCTTTCCACCTCCGCGGTGTCCACCAGTCGTTTCGACGTTGTTGGCCTTGTCATCATGGTTATTGCCCTGGGTTGTCTTGGAAGAAGGAGAAGAAGAACTATCAGGCATAACACCTGGCAGGTTTATGGCGGGCAGCACGTTAACGTTCATGTTGTCGTACTTGATGGCCTCCTTTCCCTGATCTAGGGCCCTGAAACAGATCATGGCCTTGCCAAAGATGCCAATGCAAGGGTCTGCCTTTTGCGCGAAGCTGACAACATCACCGAAGGAACCCTTTTCCTGGACATATTTGACAAACTGATCAGCCTGTCGCCTCGAGGAGTAAAACACCTCGACCTTTCCGTCGTCCTTGTCCGAGACGGTGATGTCGAAACGGTGTAGGTGGGCGAGACCGTCGAACCAGTGCGAGATGTGGACTGTTCCGTCCTCGACCTGTCCGCGCCGAGGTTTGGCTCCTTCGATCTTGCGCGCTCCAGGGCCGTTGCGGAAGAACGAGCCTGCTACCCAGGCGGGGATGTTCCCCTTGACGGCAAGCTTGATGGGGCCACGATGCTCGTCAAGGCCGCTGAACTATCAAAGAGTGGTATAAGGTCAGCTCTCTAGAATGAGGGTCGTCACGAGAGGGAACAGAATCACGGGAGAGGTATAACCTACTCCAGCCTCGTTTGGCCAGTCGGCATAGGCACCACTGACAAGGTTCCTGATGGCTACATCGCGATCGATCTGCTCCTCGTCTGCGGTTCTTCGTGTTGGTGGTGCTGCAGAAGCACCGTTTCCGGTGTTGCTCATGTTGTTGTATGTGGATGTCGTCGTGGCACAAATGTTGGGAGGGAGGGAGGTTCAGTATTGGGGGAGGATTGTCTTGTTTATGTTGTGTGTCTGGGTACTGTCGTATGCAGAATGTCAAAAGGTGTCTGTTCTGGTCTTTTGGAAGTATTAGCCTGAAGGTGGGCTAAAGTGGGAGGGCCTGGTCAATTTGGGCACTGACTGGAGAGGAGGAGAGAGGCAGAGAGAGAGGGGAGGGGGAGGGGGAATCTTATAGTAGTTAGCCATCACAAGGGTGGCAGTTCACCTTCTTCCTGTGTTGTCGCCGTGTTGCAGACTGTCTGTCAAGTTGTGGTCGGGATCACATTTGTTCCACGTTACTGACAGTGACGCGTGTCTAGTAACACGGAGGAGGTCACTAATTTGTGCTGTATCGAGAAAAGTGCTGATTGAGGGGTTGGAAAGACACAGCCCCAGACATAGTATGAAAAGTCGGTCTGGTGGTGGTCAGACCAATGCATCTCTTTTCTAGTACAAGGCTGCTGGCACCAATCAGTGGAAAGGTGAAAGGCTTGATGCAGCTAGACGGTAGACTTTTGGGAAGACTACAAAGCTTGATGCCGCACCTCGCATGCACTTCCTGGTAAGGAAGCAGGATCTGACAACCTGTTAAGCATCTGTAGGCTATATGTTGAAATTACATAATCATTGTCCTGGGAGGTCCCTGACTACCACCTGCAGGTGCCCTTCCGCCGGCCCGCCTCATATCAGGACCATCATAGAGGCATCATCAAATAATGATGGAAGTCAAGTATGGAGAGCACCTGATCTTTCAGCCAAGATTCAAGCAGCAGAGTGGTTGTCCAAGGAGGGTGTAAAATGCTTGTGGTCTGTAGGGCAGTCCAGGTGACAAGTATGGGTGATGGTCAAGCTGCTTTTCCTCCCTGACAGCAAGGTTAATCCACACAACACTGTACAGTTTCTGCATAAAGTGACTACTAGTGTTTTGACTTGGAAGAGAAAAAATTTGATATTTCTTTTTGTTTCTAGAAAAGGTGAGCATAGGCTGCACAATAGACCTTGCAGCTAGCTGATTAGGGTGCTGGGGTGATCTCCCACACACAGTACATGTTCCCAAGCAGCTCTGTAAGTAAAATTTGCAACAATTCTACATTTTAAGGGTTATGTGCACGCACGTGCCATTTTCTAGATTTTCAGATCCTCGAGTGCCTTCCTTCCTACTTCTCCTTCTGTCTCCTCCCCCACATGTGTGTTGCGTACTCTAACTTCCCACCTTTTCAACAGTCTTCCAGTCAATACCTCCTCTCACCAGTCTTCCAGTCAATACCACCTCTCACCAGTCTTCCAGTCAATACCGCCTCTCACCAGTCTTCCAGTCAATACCGCCTCTCACCAGTCTTCCAGTCGATATTCCTCCCTTTTTATCTGGACATACTCAACCAACAAATACACCTCGAGCCTCAAACCGAACATCATGGCCACTACCCACACCCCCAGCACTCCGTCTTCGGGTTCAAACCCGCCCTGGCATCTGTCTCGCTTTCTCAACCCGTCTACAGAAGCTTGGAATACCCATGAGTCCCTACTTCTAAAGATGAACTATAAACTGCGACTTCCTATCCCCCATTCGCGCTGGATCTGGTTTGTTTTCCACCAGATGGACCATTGTCGCACTGCAGATCATCGAGCGGACCTATGGCCAGACGGCCAGTCCATTTGCAGCCTCGACGAGGCGCGAGCTGTTCTGAAGCACCCGGTTCTCGGTGCCCGCATTCGCCGTGCAGCTCGTATTCTCCTCGAACACGACGGAGATGCATTCCCCTTCGATCGGCCGGAGGACGTCGAGGCCATCGAGCGCGTGCGGTCCTCTCTGACCATCTTCGAGCTCGCCGCTCTCCACCCCATCTGCACCCATAGCTCGCTCGAGCTATCGCAGCTCGGCGACAACGAAGTCTTTTATAAGGTCCTGAAGAATTACTTCCCGCCGCAGCACAATCCCCAGCTGGGCCACGAGTACAGAGACCATCTGACGAGAGAGGGTCACAGCCACCGTCACGCCCGCACGGTGAACCGAATCAAGAGGCTGGAGTCACCGGTCGGTACCCAATGGATGCATGGCAGCAGCTGTGCCTGTAACGAGTCCCAGGAGAGACGCAATGCCAGGTTCGCCTATTATTGATAGGCTGCAAATGGGTAAGTCCAATTACCTTTCTCACACATGGCTTGGTAATGATTATTAACGTTTTTCTCATTGTCTGACTTCAAAAGCACAAGCTAGGGACCGAGTTGCATGTCTAGCCCTATGAGATATTAAGCCTGACGACGAGCGACAAGTAACAGCCGACGAGGAGAAGAAGAGAGAGAGGCAGCCACCAAAAGCTTTACCAAGCTCATGTTGATTAAGATGGGTTCTTGATATGGAGCAGGTCACCAGGTTCATGTCGATTAAGAGGGGATTATGGACTGATACTTGGTTGACGATGAGCCAGAAGACATGGATGGAAGTTTAAGAGTTGAGGCACGACACACAAGACTTTGACATTGTCATGCACGGGAAGCAAGGCTGTGGGAACACGGATGCTGGACCAAGTTACAGGCAAGCAAAGGACATGATCAAGTAAAGGGATAACGGACCAACAATGTGTGTTTGTGTGTGTGTTGGGGGACCATCACAGGCTCTGAGAACAAAGATGGAGGAGGACCTTGGTGCAAGCAATTAAAGGTTTTGTTGAAGAAAGGGAGAAGAGAAAGAACAATTTATGTGGACCATCACAGCCAGGAAGATTCTCCTGGTCAACACATCAAAGTGCGCAGGACCATGTCCATCCAATAACATTTCGAGTGGATCGCCATCCTCGTCTTTAGTTCTGCCACTCCAAGAAGATGCTATCCCACATGAACCCTCGCCATTCCGTATACCTCGTAATGGTAAACCCAATTGTGTTGGTGCCCGCAACAAGCTGCGCAGGATCAATCTCGTACTGGAGAAACCGCCATTCTCCACTGATCCTGCTGGACCTGTACAGTGCCGGATCGTTGGTCAGCACATCATCGTCCAGTGAGCCCAGCAGGTTCCCGTTGACATCGATGTCCATAGCTTGACTCTGCGAGTACCCCGCAAGGGACACGCTCAGCAGCGCTGTTCCATTTGCCCCATAACTCGCTAGGTCCGCGGCCTCGATCTCAAATTGGATGGTCCATGTGCCCAAGTCCGAGATGGCATAGTACCAATCTGTCGACACGTCCGACTCCCCCGATGATAAAGGTCAGATTGGCCGGGCTGAGGGTGGTGATGGCAAACTTGTAGGGAAGCCCGCCGTTGACGAACTCGGTAGCATTCTTGTCGAAGTCGCCCAGACGGAAGATCTCGGTGCGCCCAGAAGGGAGGGCCCACGCCACATCGCCCAGTGCCGTTGTCTGCCCTACCTCCACGGCGACGGGGGTCAGTGTTACATTTGTATACACGTCTGCGAGTTCTCCGCCATCGGCCCAGGCGTACAGACCGTACGAGCCTGTACGAACGTCTGAGAAGGAAAAGGACCCGTCAGAGGCTGCCTGGGTGGTATAGTAGTAGTTGGTGCCCTGGATGAGCGGACGGATGGACGTGTCCGTATCGCCAAGGAAGACAGATGCACCGGCAGCAGGACGCCCATCGCTCAGGACGAGGGTGCCCGTGATATCGCCGCGGGACTGGTATGCGGTGTTGTTGAGCCAGGTGTAAGGAAACTTGTCGAGCTCCTGGAGGCGGCGCTGTTCCACGTCCTCCTTGGACCCGTTGTTCTAGATGGACATGAAAAAAGCGCTCAGGTCAGACATACGATCTGTACAGCGTAGTGTAGGTCGATCGATCTACCCGAGCGGTACGACAGGATCTTGATCTACCGAGGCGGCAATGAAGAGCTCAACTCACGAGGTACCACAGCCACGGGCCCCAGATCTTGCCCACTGGAGCGAGTGTATCGTTGCCCACGCGGAAGTGTGACGTGTCTTGGAACACGTTTAGCTGGACCGAGTCTCCTGTCGACGACTCTCGATGCACCTATTTTTTTTTCGGTCCCAATATTAGCAAGACGAGCCGGGCCTCGCAGATGAATGATCTGATGACTGACCGTCAGAGTCTGGCTGAGCTGGCTGCCGGTAAAGTACTCGGTAGAAGGGTGAATCCACCACGACCCCACGACGTCCGGTCCGTAAATTCCATAAAAGTCCCTGAAGCGAACAAAGTTGGACCAGTCGTACTTGGTGATGTACGTTCCGTTAGCCAGCTCGAAGGTCTCGTCCTGTACCTCGGTGGCGTTGGCGTAGAGGTAAAAGGGGGGCAGGATGTCGTCCTTGATGTTGGTGCGGCCGTTGAGGAAGATGTCCGGGTTGAGACGCCACAGCGTGCGGAGGATCTCCATCCATGGCGTGGCCTTGTTCACCACGTACTGGTAGGCACCCTGGAGATCGTCAAAGACCACCCAGTGCAGGTCTACGTCGGTGGCCGAGAAGGCGATGTCGATGTAGTCGTCGCCGGTGGCAACGATGGCAGCCGAGGTCCACTCGAGCAGGGTTGCGCCGTCTTGACAGCAGAGAAGTAATATCTAGTCAGCAAAAAGAAGCCCTAGACGCGATATTACAACACCCCTCTCACATACCAATGTCGGAGTAGTGGCCGTAGGCAGTGCCGACGAGGTCCTCGCCCGGTAGGATGGAGGAATACAGCTTCGTGGCATAATTGGGACCCTCGGTGACATTCCACAGATCATTGCCAAACACCCACGTCTGGTTATCGATCTGGGTCAGGAAGGGACCTTTGGCGGCGACGATACTGCTCAAGAGCAGGGAGAGGCCGCAGCCCAGCAGTCGGTGCTGCTTGGAGGCCATGTTGTAATTACAGCGGCGAGCTCGTTCTTTCAGCGGGGAAACGGAGGTTCTTCGGAGTTAAGACGATCAGATCTACCATGTAGTGACAGACAGGGGACAACTCTCCAGATGGCATCCTAGGGGAGTCAATGAGTGCTCACCTACAGTACTTGCCAAGAGGAAGCTCGACCAGGTCGAAGAAGAGCTCCTGAAGATCATGCAGGGTCCGGCGTATTTAAGGTACGAATTCCCACGTTCCCCTCACCATTTCATGGACCTGATCACTACGCGCAACGAGTCCCACCCGGAGCGGTCTGGCTACCGAAAACAGGACAAGACACCTACAAGGATCGATTGCTGTATCTGCAACCTGCATGGCGTTTGGGCCCACCTGCGTACCATTTCCGCGCATTCTCCATGATCGCAATCAAATGGCGCCATACTTCAACACTGACCATTCCAGGTGGGAATTGGGACGAACCATCCACCTGCCAGAGTACCCTCTCTCTCTCTTTTTTCTCCCTCTGGAGATGGTGTAGGTTTTCCACCAATGGACATTTCTTCCGCAGCGTCCACCACACGATGAATTGACGTTGATTTAAGGTTATCGGATGGTGTAAATGATCTTCCTGGCTTTGAGCCAAAAATGTTCTTCTCATATTTTATTTGCCGGAGCTTGAGATACTGACTATCTTTCGTGGCGTGTTATTATTTGGCTTCTGTGGCCTCCGAGGGTGCTTGGCTGCGGCTGGCCGCCAAGCGGATAATATAAAAAAATAAAAAATAAAAAAATAAAAAGAGAGAGAGAGGTACAGAGAGGGGAAAAGCCCGGGTTGGGGCTCAGCCCCTGTCTTGGCCAGCCCCCTCCAAGTCAGCTGCCGTGCTAAGTAACCAAAGGTGAACCTCCCCAACACGCAGCCAGTCGCCTACAATGCTTCCTCTTCCTTTTCCTGTCTAGCGGCTGAGGAACCACCAAGAGATGCTACAACCGACCATCTACTGTACCACGTCGATCCATTTCCTGCAGAGCCACAGCTTTGTCCAAATACCTCGTACAAACTCGTGGCCATGGACTCCCCGAACGAGGTGCCGAGTTCCTACATGGTGCAGTGGGAATCAGGCCATGCAAACGGAGATGCCTCCTCTGCCTCACCTACCGGGAAGCTCCCAAAAGCTACTGACGAGGCTCCAGAACAGCCACGATACAACCACTCCTGCAATAACTGCCGACACTCGAGGGTCAGATGCTCGGGAGGAAGCCCATGCCAGCGCTGTGCCAACATGCCAAACATACCCGCTGCCTGCACTTACAGCATCGCCCAACGAGCTGGCAATCACAATACTGGCAACAGCAGCAGCACTCACCATGATGCGGGGCCTGCAGACAGCCTCGCAGCCCAGTTTGGTTCATCGTCATCATCTTGTCCAGTCGCTCCGATCACAATTCTTACGGCGCAGGAGATGAAGGGCAGAGGACGAGCAAGAGCTGCTGCTGCTGCTGCTGCCGCCGCCCTGGGTCGGGTGCTGCCGCCCGACGACGAAGTCACCACTACGTCAGCACTGAACTACGAGCCTTTCAACCCCCCAAACGTGAGTACACACACGTGCCTGCAGGGCAAAACCCTTCCATGACCTGACTAAGTCTGATCCCCAACACAGATGGGCCACGATGTGGTTGCTCCGTCAGCAATACCCAAGAACGGCCAAGCCCCGTTCACGGGCCAGCCCTCGGCCGGCTCAGGCGATCTCCTAGCGACGATGCCCTCTCCGGCCGCGCCTCGCTTCGGTCCCCCCCTCTCTATGGAGTACGGACAGGAGCAGAACCACAACGGCTTCTCCCAGCCACAGACATGTGTCTGCGCAGCGACAAGCCAGACCCTCCTGAACCGTCTAGAGGCAGCCACCATTCAGCCCGACACCACAGACCTCGGCATGGTCCTCCAGACGCTGCGAGAGGTGTCGGACTATGTCTTCAGCTCCTTTGCCTGTCGCCACTGCCCCGACGGCTGCCCGCGCCTCATGGCTCACGCCACCCTCCATCAGTACCAGGCTAGCCTCCTCTGCGCTGTGGCCAAAAATCCCGCGGCGTACCTCGGCGGTCCTCGACTCAGCCTCGGTGTGTATGAGCTGTCGGAGCGAGATGACCTCAACCACAAGAAAACCTTGATCCTGCTGGCGGGGCGCTGCATCGAGGCTCAGGTTGCCGAGTTCGGGGGTTTCGTTACCAGGAGCCAGCGGCAGAACATCGACAGAACAGCAGGAGACTGGATAAAGTCAGCGTGGTCTGGTGTGGCCGAGCCACCTGAGACTACCGACGTCATTAATCTGAGGTGGCTGTTGGACGTCGCGAGGAACCTGAAGGGTGGACTGCAGCTCATCATTTCGGTCCTGGAGAGCGCTGGCTGGGCGACAGCGTCCAATAAGCACCAGTAGGGAAGCGGATGAATAGTAGCACATTTCTAGTCTACGTGTTGGCCATACTCGCGTCAGGAGAGCTTGGGGAGTAGTCTTTAGCAAGGTCTCGACGATGAAAGTCGTCTCAATACATCTCAGTGTTGACAGGATGTTCGGTTGTGAGTGAAGACAGTCTCATGTCTCGTCGCATACTAGCCCAGGCCTGCCTGCCCAGCAGCATCATCTAACACCGTCTCTCAACGATCGTGGCGTCGACGCATGTCAGGGCTTGGAGTCGTCACGAGGGCTGCAGATGCCTCCCCCCCCCCTCTTTTTTTTTTTTTTCCAACCTAGCCGTCTGAGAAGACAAACTACGGCTGCCAAAAAGGCTGCAATATTACATGAACCGATGTTTATTGCCTATGTAGTCTCACTATGAAAGCAACGAGTGGTAGCTATCTGCAAAGGGAGAAACCACGGAGATGTCAACCAATTTTGGCATGCTGATAATTACATGACGTTATAACACTCCTCTTCCCTTTACATACTGTTCATGTATTTTTTTTTTCTCTTTCTGTCTTCTCGAAGTCCGTATGGTCGAGCGAAAAGTTCGCATTCTTTGTTTGACAGCAACTGATACTGCGACAACATCAAGTTAGCCTCTGGCTCCCGTCGCCCTCATGTGCGGTGCGTCTTGACTTACTTGATGTTCTGTACTGGACCTGCGTCGTGGGGCCACGAAGAGGGCACCTAAGCCTCAAGCTCGTGGTTGGCGATGGCGGGCTCGGGGATGCGCTCGAAGCGGAAGACATCGCGGAACTCGCCGTCCCTCAGGGACAGCAGGCGCTCGTCCTTCTCGATCTCCCGGAGGAGGGCGCCGAAGGGGATGACAAAGACCTGGTCCTCCAGGAATTTGGCTAGTCCTAGGGGCTCCTCGTCCGCCGCGAGATAGGGGCGCAAGAACTCACGCCAGGTGAGGATAACGCCGCTGCCGGGCTTGATCAAGTGACGGCCGTCTTCGTCACGGATGAACTGTACCTCAGGGAAAGAGGGAGAGAGAGGAAGAGAGTGTTAGAAGATAAGGGATCACAGGACGGAGAGTAGAGAGATACAGAGCCGAGAATGGACGAACCCTGTTGATCATGGTCTCCATGGCCACGGTGCCACGGTAGTTGGCGAGAACGCGCCAGACGCCGATCTGAACCGTGTGGATGCCATCACGAAGGTCCTCGTCAGAAGGGCCCTTGATGGCGATGGCCAGGCGGATGTTGCCGCGGTGAGACTCGGACCAGGGAGTGAAGATCATGTCCGTGATCTTTTCGACCATGTCCTCCCAGGTATTCTTACGGGCCGACATCATGATCACCACGGTGCCAGGAGAAGAAACCTCGGGGACCTCTCCAGAGGGGGAGCCCGCGCAGGAGGTATCAGACTCTCCCTGGACAGTGAAGGGGGTAGCAGGCTGGCCCTGGACGGTGGCCGGAGTATCAGACTCTCCATGAGGGGGGGCTCAAGGAGGGAGCCTGGCTGGAGGAGGGAGGAGACTCTCCCTGGAGGATCGGGGCGGAAGTGTCCGGCTCGTCGTGGTAGACCAGGCAGGGGCTGTAGGGAGGCATTTGCAGCTGGTCGTACAACTCCTTCTGGGTGGTGGAGTCGACTCCGAGGTCGTGCAGGTAGGTGCGGGCATTGACATCTTCAATGCGGTCGACAAGGTCACGACGCTGCTCCTCGATATGGCCGGTAAGCCACAGCCAGGACTTCTCGCAGGGCCAAGACTCCATCTTGACCTCCAGCAAGTTCTCCGTGTCTTTGTAGCTATAGCAGTAGTACAAGGCAGGTGTCAGAAGATGAGGTTTCAACATGGCAGGACAAATGGCAGCAGCACGTAAGAGATTCTGCAAACGGGTACATCAAGCGACCCGACGATGAACAGGTAAGAGGAAGGTGTGAGGCTTGAGTAAACGAAACAGCGTTTGCATACCGGTACTTGTCGGTGTGAGCCGCCAGGTAGGCCTGAACCTCCTGGAAGTGGGCACTGGACAGCTTGTAGCTGAAGATGATGGGGCTCTCAGGGGAGGGTGGGAGGGTGGAGGACACAAGGAGGGCCTCCATGGCACGCTGGACGTTGCCATTGTACTCCCGGTCAATGATGTCGACAGCAGTGGCTGGCTGGGGACCCGAGGGGTTCTTCTCAGGGGCAGCAGTGGTGGTGTCCATGGTGGTGTCCATGGTGGTGTCCATGGTGGTGTCCATGGTGGTGTCCATGGCGGTGTCCATGGCGGTGTTAGCCTCGGCCTGGTCCTTGTTGTTGTGACCCAGTGGGCCCTGAGGATCAGAGCAATCCATGGTGGGGGTTGGTGGTGCAGCAGAAGCTGACGAGGGTCTGTTTGTTCACAAGCAAGTGTGGTGGAAGCAAGAGGCAAACCAAAAGGCAAGCGAGGGGAGGAGGAGGAGGAGGAGGAGGCCCTGCTGTGTGGTGGCAAGGTCAGGAGGTGTTGAAGGGTGAAGAGAAAAGAGAAGAGGAGGAAGAGAGAAAGTTTTGGGAAGAACAGAAAGATGAAAGTGAGAGGAAATAAATAGTAGGAGAAATGTGCGGGACAGTCACAACCCCTCCTGTAGTCCCCCTGCAGGCAGTCGCCTCACTTCCAGAGGTTTCTGGTCTGTGCGCCGCCTGCATATATTACATGTACGTTTACAGCTTGCTTTTTCCTGCAGCAGAAGCATCTTGTGACCCCGCACTGTTTTTTTATACTGGCTGTGCCTGCGCGTTTGAGTGGCTGGTCATTAATTTTTTTTTCGCTCTTTCTTTGTTCCTTTGATTCAAAAAAATCCAAAATTTCGGGCATGTACAGCTTCATTTAAAATTTTTCAAACAGCCAGGCAGTCATGCGCGAATGACTGCACAGCTCTCAGCCTCGTGATCCCCACTTCCCAGGTGCGTTCATGTTGGTCCTGGCGTGCCCATCACATCTGCAAACGACTTGCAAACGACTTGAGAGGGAGGGTGCCGGGATGTTTTCTGTATGGGCTTTGGCCTTCATCACGATTGGAGAATCCAGACATGCTGCATTAGGTCAGCAAAACGGGTCAGATAAGGCTGCAATATGCGATTACTGGAGGGGGGAACATGCAGTACGTATTTCTAGATTTCGCTTAGCGAGTATGACTTAGTTCCCCGATCGGGTAAGCTCGAGCCTCGCTCCGCGACATAAACCTGGGAACTTTTTCTTTTCTGTGTTTGCTACCTGCACCTTTGCTTTTTTTTTCCCTTGTTGTCCTGCAGGTCAATCTAAATTTTTTTCTCTCCCTGATGAAACGTCTCCAGCGCATCCCCCTATCGTCCACTCAGGATCCCGCGCTGGCCCTCCCGGCGACCTCCGCATGTAACACGGCAATTAATCCGCGGCCCAGACCAGCCCAGTCTTTTTGCACTGTCAACTTGCCGCTGCTCTACCCTGCCTAATATTGGTTACACAGCATTGCCAGCACATTCACTTGACCTCTTATACGAGCTGCAGGGCGTCGATCTGCCACTGCTGCCTGCAATAACGGCTGCAACAGCGGCAAGAGAAGTCAACTCTTCCACCAATAGCGGTTGGACTTGCCCGCAGGAAGTCCAGCGCTGAGACAACCTGGCTGGGATGGCGATGGCGATGGCGACCCAGAGAACCCGCAGACCTGCCCAGGAGGAGGAGGGGGGGGGGTTTCCCCAAGACTGGAAGACACACATGTCGCGAGCCAGGCGGGCAGGAGACGATTCCTGTGTTGACAGTCGCGGTGCGAGACGTGTCAGCGGGGGCAGGATGGTATCTAGTAGTTACATAATTCCTCAGAGCACTCGCCACATGTGCATGCAAGCGTGCATGCAAACGCCCTCAGAGAGAGGGGCCACCGTCAGCACTCTGAGATGATCTTCTCGGCGTGTTTGCTTGCACCTCCTTAGCGTCCTCTGCTGCTGCCGCTAGCGTGTCTCTTCTGGTGGAGAGAACCTGCACGAGACCCGCAAACCCCGTCGCATCCCTGGTCGTTTGCCTGTTTGGCCCCCGCCTGCTGTTGCTCGCTGCTTTGCCGTGAGCTCTGTGACTGTCGCACCATGGACAATGCCGGGCACCTGGCCTTTACTATCGACGGCACGCTACCCACCAAAATCACCAGCCTCATCTCGTCCCGTTTTATTTTTTTCTTCTCTTTTTTTCCTTTTCTTTTTTTTATTTTATTTTATTTACTCATAGGGTGCTTCGGGGCTGACCTTATGAAACATCAGAGCCGGGGAGGGGGGCAGCATCGCTTACCAAGTGCGTTCCGCTCAGAGGGGCCCTGCGATGTGCATTCTGTTCACGGGTGTCTTGCCGGGTCCTGTATTGGAGGTGACCTGCGCTGGGCTAGTTCTTCGCACAGGATGCAGGCAGGCAGCGGTGGGTGTCTTGGTCACTGTTGGTCGTCTTGGGCGGCGTCATAACCGGGGCCGCACGCTGTAGTTCTTGCCCCAGAGCCATATGCCCCACCCAACCCCCCCCCCCTGCAGGCCTACTTGGAGCCAACGCCTAGTCCCAGTGATCTTCTGCTGCGGTCCGTCGCCAGGCCCATGAAGATGCTCGCCTCCAGGTCGATCGTCCCGTGACTTTCGTTGCTCTCTGCCCTGATCTATGGATAACTATACCTCCTCTCTACCTTGTTCTTGACTCTTTCTCCGAATCTATACATGTGTATGGTATTACCACCGCCCTCGTTCTCTTGTCTTGTGTCAGTGACTAGGTGCAGTCCAGGCCTACCAAAAGGCACGGTGTATCCAGAAACAGGAAAAGGTGTTCATCATAGGTACGCGCAAGCGATGATTGGATGGAAGCAAGCATTAACAACCTACTTCACCGCAGGTACCACCTCCTCCCCCTCGACCTCGGTACCCCGTTCCTTCGAAGTCCCCTATCGACTTGTTCCTATATGGATAGACGGCGCAATACAAGATCCACTAGACCGTCCCCACCATTTTCGCCCGCTCCATAGGCGCAGCAGGCCTGATCTTCTCCTTCGTCCCTGGGCGCAACAACTTGATCCCAAGGGGGCCCACGGCGGTCTGTACGAGACTGGACGGATTGGCTGGCCGAACCTCTCCACTCTTATGAGCCCAGGTCTCCACCCAGAATTACTGAGTCGACGTCTTCTTCGTCAAGTATGCATCGAGCGCGCTGGCAGCGACGAGCGTGATCCAGATCCTTTTCAGCGGTCTGCTGGTCATCACATGCCTGCCTACGTACAAGAAATTGGGATACGCATGCATGGGTGGGCATATTCTTTTAGTCATTGGAGTAAAATAATCCCATAGCTGTTAATAATTCGTGGAACTGGTCAGGGCATCTTTCTGTGGGGGTCTCTTGGGCAGCATGAACGCAGCACTTCGGGTGTTGTGCTACAGAGGGATGGGGGAAAACAATGCTCTTTGATATGCCTGCTGTCTATCTCTGGCCAATCTCTTGTGTCTCTCCCCCTTGTGCCTGTAAAACAATGCTCCATGTCCGACATGACAAGTATCTACCGCTTGCTCGTCTCTTGACTTTCCTCCGCGCGATATGTATGTTCTTTCACGCTCTCTATTGGCCGACAGCGGCATACAGCTCATCATAGACCTTCCCAACCCACCCGTCCATCCGTCCCCCCGGGCCACCACGCCCAGCCCTCCAGCCGCCCAGAGCAGCGTTCCGACGACTGCGGCGCCGTTCACCCCGAGCCACACCCTGCGCCTCCTCTTCCTGCGTCTCGCATCCTCGTCCCGGTTCCGTGTGCTCCCCACGCTCTTCAGGTCGACGTGCCAGCCGGCCAGGGGCCCGAGACCAAGCCAAGTCGCCCAGCCCCAGACCATGTGGCCGCAGCCCACCGCCAGCAGGCCGCCGTAGACGAGGTAGGAGGTGGCGGGATGACGCGCGAAGCCGTGCGCCACATAGGCGAGGCCGATGTTGCTGCTGTCGCCGTCGACTTGCAGGGGCAGCAGGCGGTTCATGAAGACGTGGCCGGCGAGGAGGGCGGAGAACCCATACCCAGAGAGGGAGATGAGGCTCATGGTCGGCCAGGGGCTCCTGTGGCCCGTGAAGGAGGAGGCGGAGGAGAATGTCGTGGAGGAAGAGGACTTCTGAGGAAAGACGGCGGGGGTGGCGCCGCCGTAGCGCTTGAGGTTCTGGGAGCGGCGCACGAGGCGCAGGGCGACGCCGGAGGCAATGTGTGCGGCGATAGGGAGGGCGACGAAGAGAGGCTCTGTGAGCGGGGTCTGGTAGATTTCGCGGGCGAGAAGCAGGTAGGACTCGGAGGCCGGTACGGATCGCGCAGCGAGAGGGATGAGGGAGGTGTTGGCAATATGTATACCGGTGAAGATAGAGAGAGCGTACGTTGACCATCGCTGGATGCGTGTCACTAGGAGAGAAATACGAGTACTGTTAGTATCCTTTCTGCATTTACCGTGGCCTTCTTCTCTGTGGAAGGGGAAAGGGACAATAGGGAGAGAGGGAGAGAGAGAGCAAGAGGAGCAATACGGTAGTAGATGGAGCCATGATTGTTCCCACTGAGGCCCAGAGAGGAGGTGCCACGAGGCTGGCCTGACCCCAGTGACCTTTCTGTCTGTCCTGAGCCAAATGTTGTGGTCGATGCTGCCAGCTCTTCAGGCAGAGGTGGCAGCTCTTTGTCGGTGTCTGCGATCGGCTGTGGTTCGAGCTGGAGGAGGGAGATGAGGGTCTCCTGTGAGGGTGTTGCCCTCAGAGACCTGGCATCCATTGTGGCGTGCCTGTCTCTGTCCTTGACCCCCAGCACTCTCTGTGTGTGGGTGTGGGTGTGGGTGTTGGTGCTGGCGGACAGGATTGAAGACAAGAAACCCACGATGGCTGCTGTCACAAGAAATGTTGAGGAATTTGGGGTGTCTCAATGCGCCACCCCTGCTATTCTCCACTGTATTAGCCTCTGTCCTCCAGTGCTGTGACGTTGTCAATCCGGGGGCCATACCCACTACAACTGAGCCCCTAAAAACTCCAAGATGGGCCTGTCACAGCACTGCCATTACACACTTACCCACTGCCCGTCAGCAGCAAGAGAGACAAGAATCTCACCTCAGTCCTCCAACCCCGCCCCCGACCCCACCAGCCCAGGCCCTGATTATGTCACACATTCCAGCCACGACCATCACATCTGCAACGGGTGATGACTTCAACAGCAGAGGCACTCATGAGGGGCGACATTCTGTCACATTGTCATTTTGGAATCATCAGTGCATATTGGTTTGAAAATATTACTCTTGTACATTATGTCTCTCTAGAAAAAACATTTCTTATAAGCCCATTCATTGTCCACATCATCATTACTTAATCTCAAGTCTCATCTGTCCTGCAGGTGTCTTCCATGACGAGATCACCGCTGATATAAATCCACCACACACATCTCCTTTGCGCCAGATCCCATACAAAATGAATTTTTCATAATGTGATTGCTGATATGCCAGCAGCCTTGCACAAATCCCAACTCAAGTTTCCAACCAGCTCCTTGTCAATATGCGAGTACCTCCGCTTCCCTCAAATCCTCCAGCTCCCCTTCCCCGGGCAGAATCTTTTGCGCCACGGCCTCGGCAGGATCATCCTCACCAGCATGTACCCCAGGCATTGCGTCTCGGCATCTGCGGTGTGGGCATGCTGGGGTGCAGCAGCATTGTTGGGCCGGCGAGATCGACCTGTGTCTGTCCAAGAGATGCGGTCGCGGCGCACTTGCTCTGGAGAATTGGGGCTGCGGTCTTGGAGGCGATCTGGCTCCAGGTCGGCTTGGACGATACCGCCGTGGTCGGAGGCCTGCTGATGATCCTCCCCGCGCTGACGACGACGAGGGGCGAGACGGGCGCGGCCGACGACTTGGAGGTCGCGGGGGAGCAGGAGGCAAGGGCCTTGGCCGTCGGGTAGGCCAGCACCGGGGCGCGGTGGTCGAGATTGAGACGGGGGTGTCTCGCTTGAAGGGACCGGCCGAGGGGGGCGCCATGAGCCTAGCCACCGCCGCCTCATAGCTGCCCTTGAACCTCTTGATGTCCTCGTTCAGCTGGGCGACAGAGTCCCGGTGGACACGCAGCAGCGTGGGGGACTTGTTGAACCAGCCCAGGACAGAGAAGGGCACACAGAAGAAGTTCTGGATGTAGACCCAGGATGCCTGGGGCTTGGGCAGCGCCATGGACTCATCGGCCAGGCGGAGGGCAGGGTGCCGGTTGTTGGGGCGGCGGGTCCCCTCAAAGGCCCGGAAGTGGTCCGCCACCTTGGACTGGTGGTATCTCTGCTCCCAGGGGGGGCGGAAGTTGTTGGCCTCGGTGCTGAAGGCCGAGATGGGCGAGATGATGGCCCTGGAGTTGTGGACGGCCAGGACGACGCAGGGGTGACAAGTCGCCTTGGGAGGGATGTAGCGACAGCGGACGAGACTGTCGTAGTCTGCCCTGCTGAAGTCTTCATGTGTGCGCAGGAAGGCAATGTCGCCGACCTGCCACTCGGGCAGGAGACGCCTGGGCTTGCTGGGGGACATCTTGCAAGGCCCTCTTGAGGAGGGTCGGCTGTCTCTCGAGGGATGGGGTGGTGGGAGATATCGGTGTGGTCCTGGGAGGCGGAGGAGACGGTCGCTCTTTTCCAGGTTCTCGATGCGTCGGGTGCGTTGCGTAGGACAGAGCACGTCGAGCAGGACGAAGTGTTGGGGGTCATGGAAGTTTCCAGAGGGACAATTGTAAACTGACAATGGCCGTTGGCACATCTGACAGTGGGTATTAAGAGGGAGAGGGCCCCATATTTTATAGGCATTGTTCCTCTACAGTCTGTCTGTGCTGACAGCTCTTGAGTCAACGTCTACTGCGGCTGTGCAGTCTATCTGGGCTGTTTGGTCTCTCTAGCTAGTTGACCTAAGTAGACCGGACACGAGTAGTCACCACTAGACATGCCCAGATCTTCCTCGATACATCGGCCCTAAAAATAGCTCTGAATGTTTTGGAGCAAAGTACCATGTTGGCTGGAAATCACATGTCAAGAAAAAAAGTTTGGTCATAGTCGCGATCGTCACGACTGGATTAGCCTGTCCATAGACACCCACCTAGAAAAAGCCCTACCAAGCATGTGCTATCTATCTCTTGATCTCTTTTCATCGGTGCCTCGGTTTATGATTTTTTACCAACAGGGCGCAGAGTGGGTTATCCACCAGCGCGCGGTGGCACCAGCCGCTCAGCCTGGAGCCATCGCCATGCCGGATGGTTCTTCTCCCTCTTTCTCTCTCCTCCCTGCCCCCCTCTCACATACACCCCATGACCTCTCAGACGGGCCATGTAAATGAGTCAGCAGAAGCTATGTTTGCTTGACTTCTACCAAGGTCCATGTTCTGGCTCAAGTCCAGATTTTCACCTCTCCAGATGCCTCTTGCTGTTATTTCAGGCCTGGTCATTTTCTCTCGTGTTCTCTTTGATTCCATAGCTGTCTAAATCTTTTCGGTCGGTTGATGATAGCTCCATGACTGCCCAACGCTAGTCAGTCCAGCTCACAGCTAAGAGTATTCTGGCCATAGCATGCAGATCACCAGCCATCTTTTGTTTGTCCGAAAAGTGTCTCTATCATGACTAGGGCCACAGCTAGCTTTGACTCTACATTTCTAAGAATTCACAAGTCCATACATCCATGGCCAAAAAAAAAAAGTAAGCAGACGAGGAAGATTTTCAGCCCAGCCACATGAATACACAGCAGGGTAGGACAGAATGAGGGGGAGCCCCAGCCATGTGTTATAACTAGGGCCATTTTTCGTCATGTCGGGGTCCTATCAAGACTGTCTATAACCATACACACATGGGCGAGAGCCATGCTTCTTCACATTGGAATCGTAGGCAAACTGAAAAGCTATGACCAGACGAACGTGGCTTTGGTCATATCGGGTAAGTAGGTAGTAGAGGTATTTGTATACCTCATCTTGAACATCCTTCCATTCTTCAGCGGGAACCTCGATATGCTGTAGCTCATCGAATAGTTGAATTATTAGTCTCCTAATTCTCCTCCAGTCTCACAGTGCAGGCTGTATTGTAAACAGCCGACTTCCTTGACACAGCCAGGTAGGAAGTTGTCAACGCTGCAGTCGTTCTCGGTGAAGGCAATGGCCTGGGTACGCGACTTCTCGAAGTGCTCGGACAGCCACTGACTATTGGTCTCCTCTTCCTCCTCCACTCTCTCATGGTGCAGGCTATATCTTACACAGCTGATTCTGTTGACACAGTCGGAGAGGCACTTCCTAACTGTTTCTTCCATTCTCAATCAAGGAGAGTAGACACACTAGGACTATGAGGTGTCGAGGGGTAATCCTCTTCATACCGGGAACCTGGCAAATCTGGACAGCCCTGACCAGACAGACTCATCCCTTGTCATGTCGGGACAAAGGCTGACCATCCTCCTTACAGCAATGGTCCAGGACAACGAAAGGAGCTGATGGCACAATAGCCCTGGGTTAGGATGCGCCAGAACTGGCTGCATGCCAGGGAGAGATGGGGAAGCGTGTTGATGGGACATGACATGTGATGCTCCCTACTAGACGAAGCTAAAATATTGGTGACTCACCAGTAAACTTTTGAGGAATAGGGAGTTTCCGGCCCATTAGAAAAGTGAGTTCTGTCTAGGTCCACGTGCTTCCGTCCAGCCCTCTATGGCATCAAGCTCTGGGTCCTCCTCGAAGTCATCCATCGCAATTCTCCGAGCATAGCCATAGTCGGTTCCGCGTCCCCTGCCAATATCGAGCCCGATCGACTCCAGGTATTGGTCAAAGTTCTCACTCCCCTGCTGGATCATTGTCTGGACTTTCTCTTCCTGAGCCCGCAGCCTGGTGATGTCGTCTTGTGCCTGCTGGACAAGCTCGATGAGCTGGATGTACTCGTCCGACCCCGGCGCGTACCTGGACATATTCCTCTGGTACTCCCCAATCTTCTTAGAAAGGTTGCTCATGTCCTCCTGCCCTTGTTCGATGGCCTTGTACATGCGATGAATCCTCAGCATCACCTTGTCGGAGTGTTCGGTCAAGACATCCATGGGCCCCCTCGGGACAAGTGCCTGGGAGGCCGGACGGAACCGAACCATCGCATCTGTGCTGATGCCTATGCCTCCTCCTCCTCCCTCAGATCCGTGTACTTCTGCTGCCGTGGATGATGCAGTTGCCTGGGGGGCCTGTGGGGAGAGGCCGTAGTGTTGCGTGTGCTGACCAGCCTCGAGACTGTCTGGCCTTGTCGAGTACTCTGAGCAGGTAGAATCTCCGACAGAGACGTAGGCGCTGCTGTTCCGGCTGCGGGTCCGATCCGGCTGTCTGCGCTCACTGGCCATCGTGCAGAGCTTGAGGGGTTCCTATTTTGAAGCTATAGAGATGGTATTCGGCTTGGAAAGGGTTGACGTCCGGTCTTTGACTGTAATTCATCTGTGCCTACGTGTACGCACAGTCAGACTGGGCAATGTTACACAATACTAGTGATGGGTCGTGGGGGAGAATTTTGGGTTTCTTCGGCTTACGTGGTATGAATAGGGCTCTTGGGCAGGAGATTCGGTAGGTGTGGATGTTGTGTCTGACATGAGGCTCCCTGGCACGAACGAAGCTGGTTAGCCTGACCATCAGATAACATCTTCTGGCTTGGGAAATACGAATTACACAGAGTCTGTCTCTTGTCCTCTGCAGCGATTACCTGTTCCCTAGGCCAGCTCTTTCGATTCCCGCAGTAAAAGAGAGCAGGGGAAAAGCCCTACAGCAGAGAACAGCCGAGGGCTCCTCATAATAAAAACAGCACAGAGATGGGGCGCAGGACGGGCTGGGGTGAGATGCATGTTGGATTGGTGAAAGCCATCGCAGAGCTGACTAGTCCGCGAACCAGGCGATCAGAAGAGGCCCATGTCTCTGCAGCCCCCAAATAATATGGGGACCTGTTTCGTGTTTTCGGCCGACGATTTGAGGACAAACATATGCGCTACTGCTCCTCAGACGCGGGAAGACGAAGGGCAGTGACACAGGTCAACAGGCTAGAGACGAGAGGGGAAAGGGCATAGGAAGGGGAAAAAAATGTAGAGAGGGAGAGAGAGGACTTGCTGTTGTGCTCACCTGGAAGGAAGTACCGATGTGGACTGTATTTGCTTTTTCCTGCGTGGATCGATGTCTCATCATGGACGGGATGGCGGACGAATTACATTAGCGCACTTGGTAGCCCTTGCAGGGCGCATGTCAGATATTGGGCGTCTATGTCGGAGCAAATGTACTCACTCACGGGAGTTTCTATGCCCAACAGAGAGGAAAAGGTCGGGTTGATACAAATCCCATTGCCTGCCATGCACTCCTGACCGCTCTTCACACACGCCCAGTGAATACTTTGCTGATGACTTACGTACTGTGGAGTCGTGGGCTCCGTCTTTCCACAGCGCGAGCAAGTCTACCTCATCGTCGCAATTGTGGCTGGCGACCACCTAGGCCAGATTAGCTGCATGGCGGACCGCCTTCAGCTCGCCAGGTCAGCGAGAGTTAACAGGTCCGCCGCCGCCCGACTTGGCCGCGGTTCTTCCCGTTCGTCCTAGGAGCCATATTAGGGAGCAGTTGACATCGTACTGTGGATGAGGTGCAGGAGTTGGTCCTGGTATGTACGGCGAATTTGTAGGGGAACTCTGGGCCAGAAGACTGGGGCGGACTAGATGCTTCACCGGTCAGCTCGGGAGAGAGCAAGTCTCTGCAAGCAACACCCGACAATCCCACCCTCGACAGACAACCTGACCTGGCCTGCCTCACCGAAAAAAAAGGAAAAAAAAAAGAAGGCCCTCGCATACCTCATGACCACTGGAGAATGTGATAGATCTGAAAATGCCGCCCGTGCTTGTCTCTCTTCCTCATGCAGACGCGGCCTAGAGTCGTACGGCCGATTCGTGCGCGCAGCATCACATGGCCTTGCGTGCTCCCAAACACGGCATGATAACGTTTAACTATCTCACCCATGAAGACGTAACCCCCCTGTCTTACACTATACCCCGCCGTGGACGCCTTCTTGTGCGAGACATGGGCGGCATAGATGGGACGTCTCCAAATGTTTTGTCTCTGCTTCTAGAGTTGGGCAGCTCCAGAAAATGGTCAAGGGCTTGATCTGAAGCTGGCAGTCTGATGTTTAGGTAAAAGAAAAAAAATTCATGACGATAAATGTTTCTCATAATCGAGTCTTGCGGGATACTTGTGGCATCGTGGGAGACAGGAAAGCGGCCCTCCCATCGAAAATTGGAACCATTTACTAGCCACACTGAGCCACGCAGGCTGAGCCACACCCTCGGCAACATCCGTACGCGCCCGCCACGGTTACTTGGCTCCCGAGATCTCGCTCCACCACGCGCATCGCCCCACAACTATCCCACCCATTACGCGCCCACGTTCTTCAGGGCCCAGCGGCTACAACAAAGCAACTCTTGTCCCCATGAACCTCAGTCGATATGACTTCACGTCTTTTCAAGCCGAATCTCACGAATGGTGGGCGGCAAAGCTCTCCTCAGAGAGACAGAGGTACGTCTTTCGCAGATTCCTCTCGAGTCGAAAAGCTCCTCTGGCTGACCTGTGTCTCCCTCAGGAGGCGTTCGCAAACCAAAAACGCAGACGTCTCTTCGTCGAAGCGCACGTCTGAGCCAAGACCATGCTGGACGCACCGGGTCCTTGTGCTCTCCCCCAGAGACCAAGACTCCGGGCCGTGTGGTATGCTTGCCACCTTCATTCCGCTTGTTGAGAATGGCTAACCAAAGCTGTGCTTCTGTAGACCCGATCGACCACATCACCATCTGCAAAGCGGAAGCGGCCCGACGAACCTGAAGAAATAATCGACAAGCTACCTCCAGCCCTTCAGAAACGACAAAGAAAATCTGCCGTCGTCCCCGACGAGACACAGCGGTCTGAGGAAGAAGCACCTCCTCGAGGCACGAGCACCCCAACTGGATCCCTGCATCACTGGCTGGAGAAAGGTACCTGGCCGAAGGAATTGTTCGAGCCAGACATGATGGCCACGTATCGTTTCCTTGCGAGGGAAGAAGTCAACGCCGTCCCTCCGCCGCAAACGATCCGAGACAGGCTCAATCACGGGGCTTTCCACCACACCCAGCGATCAGAAGTCAAGAGAAGCAAAAAGCAAGCCTTACCAAAACGCTCGATATGAAGATCTGATCGCGACGCTGGGTAGTTATATGGATGAATCCGAGCTGGGGATCACGGATGAAAGCAAGGCGCTCTGCAGCCAGCTGCTCGAGAACGAGCAGACCCCTCCTCCGGACTCGTTGTTTCGCCATGACCTCTTCGCGTCAACATGTCGGGCAGTACGAGACAGGAATGAGGCCAGAGTTCTTCGCGACATTACGCCATTGCTGGTTCCTTCTGCGGAAAGCCTAGCCATTCGAGGTGCGACAGAGCTGAAGATCTTGATCGAAAACATCAATGAAGGCTGGAACAACAGCCAGCCACTCACCGAACCCCGACCACAGCCTGATTACTCTGTGGGGTTCAGGCGCGATGCGTTCACGAAAGACCAGCTCGAGAAGCTTTCACCTTTTATCGGAGACTACATCGATGGCGATCGGTCCTTATTCATGGGCACGTATAAGACTTACTTTCCATTCTTTACTTGCGAAGTAAAGTGTGGCGCCGCCGCGTTAGACATCGCAGACCGGCAGAATGCACATAGTATGACGCTGGCAGTCAGGGGGGTTGTTACCCTTTTCACTCTTGCAAATCGCCAACAAGAGCTACATCGAACAGTCCTTGCGTTCTCGGTCTCGCATGATTACCGGTCAGTGAGGATCTACGGCCATTATCCCAACATCAAAGGTGACGAGGCGACCTACCACCGCCATCTGATTCGTGACTTCAGCTTCACAGAACTGGACGGGGAGAAGAGGTGGACGGCACATCAGTTCACCATGAACGTCTACAAGTCGTGGATGCCGAGTCACCTGGCGAGAATACGCTCTGCGATTGACGACATACCGGATTCCCAAGACTCACTGCAGCCAGAGGGATCCGGCCTCTCTCAGGGCATGGAAAGTCACCACCTTTGCAGTCGTTCACCGAGACAGGTTCTTTGGGCAAGGAGCGGCAGGGTGGCCAGTTGGACGTCGTCGATGCAACAGATCTTACTCCAGTCAGCTCGTTTTCCACTGCTCAGAGAAGCTTCAAGAAGCCCAAAAAGCCTCCAACCCCACACGGTAAGGGGAGATGGGTTTGATGTGCTGTACAGTACTTCTCTAGTCCATATTATAAATTCAGATGTTATGTCTCACTAATTTTATATCAATCCCAAGCCATGTTACTGTACAAAGACCGTCACGCTCGTCTGTAGCTCTCAGCAAGCAGTCAATTTCTGGAAAGCAGATTCGGAACAACATCCAGCATCGCGACTTCATCAGGGAGGTTCCGGGTTCATCAACGGCCAGTCAGCCAGTGCCTTGCGAATTACCAGAGCAATGATGCAGATGATTGAAGCTTAATTAGTCACCACCTACCCACCAGAATGACTCGTTCCTCAAACCACTTTTGGCTCACCAGACCTGCCGAGTACGATATAGTAAGTACCTTCTCTTCCGGTACTATACTGTAATTAGCTCTTTCTCTACCCAGGCCTGTAACGCAGGTTTCAAGATGGTCCCTGCCATCCGTTTCGTTTGGGGTTTCCTGCAATCAAAACATGTGAAATAAACAAAGAGTCGCATTTTCTCCAATGCATAGACACTCAAGACGAAAGGGTGTTGGGACCCCACCTGTTTTAACCGGATTTCGAAGGACCCCGGGGGGGCGAGACGGCTTCACCTCCGTCACAACCGACCGGACCGCTTAAATCCATGATGGCATGACTACTCACACGCAGAACCTCTCAAGATTGCGCAGTCGAGCTCCTACCCAAGGCAACCTACAAAACAACTCGCTTCAAATTATGCCGACAAGATGTCCATCATGATGGAAGTGATGGCAGGCCTCGGCCTCAGCACGGGCATATTCACGCCCTTCACTCTCCTGGCAATATTCCTCTCGCTACTCACATTACTGCTCATATTATACATTGTCAACCTCAACCGCCTCCTCAGCACGACGCCGCCAGCTTTTGCAAAACTCATCCCTCAGCGGTGGACGCAGTCCGAGATCCACAACACATATGACCGCCTCTCCAGAAACCCCATCACTACCGCCTCGTATGCATCCCAGCTGCCGCCAAAGCTGCGCCGACGATACATCATCACAGGCGGGTCGGGACTCGTGGGCGGGTACATTGTGCTGCAGCTGCTCGAGAGGGGCCAGCGTCCCAGCAGCATCCGCATCGTCGACTTCCAGGCGCCGCACCGGGCCGACATGCTCAGCGGGCCGGCCGCGCAGGTGGACTTCCAAAAGGCGGACATCTCGTCGGCCCGATCCACAGAGGCGGCCTTCGATGCGCCGTGGGACGACTCCGTGGCCGGCCTGCCACTGACCGTCTTCCACACTGCCGCGGTAATCATCCCCTCGGCGCGCTCAGAGCTCGTCAGCGCCTTTTGCGAGTCCGTCAACGTCCTCGGCACCGAGCACGTGGTTTCTGCGGCGCGGAGGGCGGGCGCAGACGTCTTGGTAGCCACGTCCAGCGCATCCATCGCCATCCGGCCCGTGGAGTTCTGGAACAACTTCTTTTGGGGATGGCGAGAACCTCCCCGGTACTTCTCGCAGATCCTGGACGAGTCTGATTTCTTTGCCCCGCTGCGGCCTCACCGTGAATTCTTTGGAAACTATCCTGCCTCTAAGGCCAAGGCCGAGAGGATCGTGTGTGGTGCCAATGGACGACAGCTCAGGACGGGCTGCATCCGGCCTGCAAACGGAGTATATGGCCATCCTACCGACAATCTCATCGGCACACCACTGAACATGCAGACATATCCCCAGTGAGCTTCTTCTTCTTCTCCTTCTCCTCTTCTGTCTCCTCTCTTCTTCCTGTTCTTGTCTTGCTGATGATCCTCCCAGGTGGGTCACACACATCGTCCAGAGTTTCGTCCACGGCATCAACTGCGCCGTAGCCCACCTGCAGTTCGAGGCCATCCTCGCGGGCTCCAGGTCGTCTGCCTCCTCACCCCAGGCCGGCCGGCCTTTCTGCGTGACCGACCCCAACCCGCCCATCTACTACGGCGACCTATACAATGTCATCTCGGCCCTGGCCTGCACACCCTTCCGCCTGCTCGAGATCCCGCCCGCCCCCATGCTGCTGCTGGCCTACGCCGTCGAGTTCTACAACCTGCTTCCCGCCCGGTTTCCCTGGCTTCGAGGGATCCTGCCGACACTCCCGGGTGATGTCGTCTACCTGGAGCCAGGCCTTTTCTCGATCTGCACGCACCTTGTCGGGAACATGGACGAAGCCTGCAGGCCTGTGGACCAGGGCGGCCTTGGGTACCGCGGCGTGCTGACAACGCTCGACGGCATGTGCCAGGAGGTCCTCGACTGGAACCGCGAGCAGGAGCAGCATGCAGAGGAGACGGCAGCAGGGCTGGCGGTGGTGGGCACTAGAGGCAAGGTCGGGATGGATAGCAAGGTCGCGGCCAAGTACTACCGCAACAGCGTCTCCCCTGGCCGAGGAGATCCGCAGGCTGGGCGCAGTGGGCGTGACGGTCAAGGCCTGACTGCTCCTCTGGGCCTCGCATTAACGACGATCCTAATGACTGCCTTTTTTCTTGTCCTAGCCACAGCATACGCTGGGCTCCTCGACCCCCGACGGCCGAGTTCTCCTTATCATCACCACTCCCCATCTTCATGCCTCCGACCTTGACAATAACCCGCCTTGTCATCCAGTCACAGAAGAACTTGCCCAAGCCCCCGCCGATGATGACGCATATGATCACATAACCATTGTAGCTCATGACCAGCAGCATCACAAGGTAAGCAACTCCCAGGGACACAGCGTGGATGGTGGCTCTAATACCCTGCTGCAGCGGCGACGCACGAAACATGACCGCTCGACCGAGGTGCATCTGGTCCGCTGCCGTGACTGTGGTCTTGGTCGACCTGTCTTTGTCTTGTGCGAGATGTCCTGGTACGTGGGATGATGGATCGGGGCTGTTGGCGGCGGCTGCTGCGGCGGCCTGGAAGCTCCGCAGGATCCAGTCGTCAAACTCTCTCCCGAGGCGTCTCAGGGCCTCCATAACCATCACCAGGAGGACGGTGCCAATGCATGTAGCCGCGAAGGCGCCATTGCTGCCGATATGCCATGACTCTGCGATGAAGCCTTGAACCCGAAGATAAAAGAGGGAAAATTAGTGTCGGGGGGACTCAGATCGCCTAGTAGCATGCTCCTAGAAGCTCACGAATCCTCTAGCTCTCCTGAGAGGACCGGGCGAAATACAAGAAATTAATGACTATGCTTACACGAATCGATAGTGTACCAGTTCCACAACATCTAAAGTATCGGGTTCACGTGTCAGTCTCGGTGCGTACCCTGCGTCGACCCCCTCCTCTACTTACCGACTGGTTACACGTCGTCGAGCTCATGTCCATGTCCATCTTGACGGCGATATGAATTATTATCCGAATGTGGTGCTTAGGACCCTTGAATGTGTTGTAACTACTTGTGCCCAGTAGAAGACACAAGCCAGACTGTGACCTTTGAGCAGCCGAGTTGAAAGCTGCCTCCTTCTTCTTATTCTCCGTCAAGGGAAGATAGCGCGACAGCTGGCACCGGCACGGACATCGACAACAGATAATGTTTGTAGGGAAATATAAAAGAGAGAGGGAAAGGAAAGAAAGAAGAAAAAGAAGAAAAAAAAGGATGGTAGTGTTCGTGTTGAGTAAATATTAAGCCAAGACTTTAACGTGCTCAAGTCCGTCGTTCCACCATTTTGCCTGGCGACGTGGATCTCGCGCCTCGCCAAGCATTGGCAGAACTCACCCGATAAGAAAGAAGGAAATGTCTAGCGGAGCAAGATGTAAAAGCATCATGGTCATGCCTCATTGGCCGGCATCCTCACACACATACACACATGGTACTGCAGGCGGCGAGGGATTCAAAGATGCGAAAGAGGGAAGAAAAACGTGCTCAACCTAGCCTGATGGTAATTCCTGAACATACGGTATATATTACCCCCTTTGGTGGAAGAGAACATCTAATTACCTAGCGCGGGTGGGAACTCTTTAGGGCAGGACAACGAACGTCCCGGCCCCGGTGCCCCGGGCTGTGTGGAGCCGAGCAAGTTTTCGGGAGCGGGCTTGTGCACGACTCGGTATCAGGGGAAGAGAGAGGGGGGAGGGAGGGAGAAAAGGAAGTGGGTGAGATGAAACGAAACAGACGGACCCAGCCCTCTGGATGCCCAGGCGTGTCCTGGTGGGCTGGGTTGGTAGTCTTGGAATCATCGTAATCCTGGTTGGCGGGGGGCAAAGAAAGAAAACATGCTCATCGTGGCGTCTGGGCGGATGAGAAAGTTGCTCGTGGCAGCATGCATTTCAGGCTCGCCTCTCTGGATGGTGGGGGCTTGAAAAATGCGCTCACCTCTCCTTCTTTTCTAAGGGTGTCGCGACCCAATGACCGAATGTCTAACATCTCCTTTTATTTTATTTTTTCCCTCCTGCTGCCGTACTCCTCGTCCTCCTGCTCCTCCCTCACACGGCCCTCTCATCGACGGGGTTGAACAGCTGACAGCTGACGAGCACAGGGCACACGAGCGGATCCCGAACACAGCCGTACGACCATTGTCATCATCATGGCCTGGGGAGCCTGGGTGACCGCGCGGGCGCACATCCAAAACTTCACCGATGCGAACTCGAGCAACACGCAGCACCACTGGGGCTACGCAGACCGCATCGTTCCCTGCACGAACGACGCGGGGTCTTGCGAGTACCTCGATGTCGTCTATCACGCGCATGACGTCGGGATCCTGTACACGGGTATCTTCTGGTCATCTATCCTCGGCGCCTTGCTGCTGTGGGGCACCGCGCGGCGGGTCCTCGCCGCCGGAGGAGGTGACAAGGCTGCAGCACCCTCGACAGCAGTAGCAACAACAACGGCGGACACGGTGGAGGCACAGCGAGAGGGCCCCCGTGCTGGTGGCATCGAGAGGCTGTGCCAGGGCACCTCGTGCCTACTCAGGAGGCATCTCCTCCTCGCCGACTCTGTGCCGCGGATCCTGGGCGGCGTCACCCGGCTTCAGGTGGTGGTACTGCTGATCCTGGCCGCGTACCTGGCCGTCCTGAGCTTCGCCGGCATCACCTACAAGATGTGGATCACACCAGTCAAGGGCTCTCCGGACCTCCACAACACCCGCACATCGCTGGGGCCCTTTGCAGACCGCGTCGGCGTGCTCGCGTACGCGCTCACCCCGCTGTCTGTGCTCCTCGCCAGCCGCGAGTCCCTGCTGAGCCTCGCCACGGGCATCCCCTACCAGAGCTTCCTGTTCCTGCACCGCTGGGTGGGGTACGTGATCCTGATCCAGTCCAGCGCGCACACCCTCGGCTGGGTGGTCGTCGAGGCCCGCCTCTACCAGCCGCAGCCGGCGACGTGGGACGAGCTCGCGGCCGAGCCGTACATCCAGTGGGGGTTCGCGGCGCTGGGGCTGCTGGTCCTGCTCTGGGTGCTGGCCACGCCGCTGGGCATCAGGCTGACCGGGTACGAGTTCTTCCGCAAGGCGCACTACGTGCTGGCCATGGTCTACATCGGGGCCCTCATCGGCCACTGGGAGCAGCTGCAGTGCTTCCTCGTCCCCGGGATCCTCCTGTGGCTCCTGGACCGGCTGGGCAGGATGGTGCGGACAGCGCTGCTGCACTACCAGTGGCTCCCGTCCAGGGGCCGATGGGGATTCGCGTCGGCCCAGGCACGGCTGGCGCACTGGGCGGACGAGGAGGCAGGCGATGTTGTCAGGCTGGATTTCGAACACGTGCAGCAGCCCTGGCAGGCGGGCCAGCACTTTTACCTGTGCTTCCCCGAGGGCAGCATCTGGCAGAGCCACCCCATGACGCCCCTCGCCCTCCCGGTCGCAGACAGTGCGGGGCGCGTGCGGCACTCGTACGTGATCCGGGCGAGGACAGGCGAGACCAGGAGGCTGGCACAGATCGCCTCGACGAAGCATGCTGCTGCGGCGCGTGCTGCGGCGACGGTCGAGAAGACGGCGCAGGGAGGCAAGATCGTCACCACTACGCCTGTAGTGCTGACGGGTCCGTACGGTCCGGATCTAGTGGGCGACCTGCCTGCTGGCTCGAATGTGCTGTGCATCGCCGGTGGGACTGGCATCACCTTTGTGCTGCCGGTGCTGCTGAGGCTTGTGGGGGAGGAGCCGGCTGGGAAGAGGAAGGTCGAGCTGGTATGGGCGGTGAGGAAGGATGCGGACGTGAGGTGGGTGGAGGACGAGCTCGAGGAGATCAGGAGCGCCAGATGCTCGCACGGGGTCCGCGTCAGCGTGTACATCACCAGAGAGAAGGCTCACCACCACCAGCCGTCCACCTCGTCGTCGTCGTTGTCGTCGTCGTCGTCGTCTTCTCCATCATCTCAACAAGCGGACAAGGATGCAGATGCAGGCGGCCGGGGCTGTGACTGCGACGACATCTCTCACCACCACCCGGCTGACATCCAGAGTCCCGAGGCGAGGCGGCCCAAGCTGCATGAGATCGTCGACGCCTTTACCAGCGCAACCACACAGGGCCCGACAACAATATACGCGAGTGGTCCCGGCGGGATGATAGGAGACCTGAGAAGGGCGGTGGCAGCTCGCAACGAGGCCGGCCGAGTGTGGGGTGGCGACAGCAGGGGCGCCGTGAGGCTTGTGTGCGATGACAGGCTCGCATGATCAATACTCTTGGTACAATAGCTTGTCGATACCTGGTTGACCGGATGGGAGTGGACAACTGCACGATCCTGAAAAGCAAAGATAGATGCTCACGCCAGCAGCTGGCAGACAGCTGGCAGCGCCTCCCTTGCCTGGTCAGAAGTCCCGGCAGGGGCGGTGCAATGACTAAGGACACCCCTGCCGCCGCCCTTACACCCGTTGCCTGCTACAGGCTATTTCCCTCCCTGCCTGAAGCTGAGCTCTCCCTGCACTGCCACCTTGGCTGTGCATCACCATGCGCGGGTGCCTTGCCGTCCCGTCCGCGCTCACGACACGCACGACTTAGCAACACACAACATGGCCACTCTGCACCCGACAGCTCGTGTGATCTGATCAGCTCTTGCACGCAGGCTCATCACCTCTGGTGTCTCTCTCCTCTTGACCATTTTTTCTTTCCTTCTTCCCTGGTGGTGCTTCTTAAGTAAAACCAGCCTGTGATCACTCGGTTTCACTTTTGCCATGCTGCGGACTTGGTACGCTTCAAACGGTCAAAGCATTTTGGTAGAGAGCTTCGCTCGCCTTCACGATAGCAAGGGCGGGTAGCCAGTCCGTCTGCCCAGGGCCACACACCACATACAAACAGACAGCGGCGTCTAGGCAGCGTGGTGAAGTACAGCTTCATACACACACTCTCTCTCTCCCAAGCGAATTCTCACCTCTTTCAAGAGGGTCCAACCCTCCTAGAGTTCCCATCTCTCACATCTACTGCACCACAATATCCTCTCTCTCTCTCTTGCTCTCTCTCTCTCTCCCCCTCCCCCCCCCCCCACGACCATGGTAAACCACATCATCAGCCATGGGCCAAGGTGGGACCGGCCTGCCAAGGTAGGCCATCGAAAGTCGAGGAATGGCTGTCTGACGTGCAAGACACGTCGGGTCAAGTGCGACGAGGTGCAGCCCGTCTGTGCCAACTGCACTCGTCTCCAGCTCGACTGCACGTGGCCAGAACACACCCTCAGGCACCTGCAGGCACGCTCAAATCAGCAGCAGCAGTCGCCCTCGCCCAACCCTTCTCCTCCGCAGGCCTCGCCTCCCGCCACCACCGCCGACGCCTCGATGCCGTCGTCCTCGTCCCCGACCCCGTCCTCCTCCTCCCACCACCACCACCACCATCACCACCACAACACGCCGCCCGTGCAGGAGCAGGCGGCGGCGACCTTCATGGCCAACTGGCCGAGGTGGCCCAGCGTGGACAACCCCTTCTCCCAGCTCAACGACGACCAGGGCATCAGCCTGCCCGAGTCCAGGGCCCGCCGCATGATGGAGCACCGGCTCATGCAGAACTGGTACCAGAACTTCAACAGGCAGTTCCCCGTGCACCCGGACGAGAACTGGCGCCAGCTGTGGACCACCCAGATCCCCCGCCTGGGCCTCCGGTACGAGAACATCATGCACGCCATGCTCGCCACCTCGGCGACCAACCTGGTCCGGCCGTCGCACGCCGCCGCCGACCGCGACCTCTTCGCCGCCCGGCAGAGCTATGTCATCTCTGCCCTGTCGGCCCAGCGCCGCGAGGTGCAGATCCTCTCGGCCGAGAACGCCGAGGCCGTGTGCCTGGGCGCCCTGCTCATCTCCATCACCTCCTTTGCCATGCTCCGGGAGCGCAGCCTCGAGCCCTACCAGCCGCCCATGGAGTGGCTCCAGCTCGGCCGCGGCGCCGGCACCGTCATCTGGCAGAGCGTCGAGGCCATCGTCACAGAGGCCAAGGAGGGCGAGTACCCGGCCCTGATGACCGTCGCCACCGCCTATCCCCACTTCGGCAGGGACCAGAGCTACTTCGCCCCGGAGATGCGCCGGAACTTCGTCAACGTCCTCACACAGAGCATCACCACCTCGGGCGACGACTGGCACGACAGCGAGACCAGGGAGGCCTACGAGAAGACGCTGAGCTACATAGGCAGCATCCAGAAGGGCATCGACGACGGCGAGCCCGTATACGCCCTCGCCAGGCGCATCCAGACCTTCGCCCTGGTCATCCCGCCGCGCTTCGTCGGCCTGCTGAGCATGCAGAGGCCCAGGGCCATGGTCACCCTGGCCTATTTCTGGGCCACCGTCTCCCAGGTCCACAATGTCTGGTGGCTCGGCGAGGTGACTGAAGCCGGCGAGGAGTCCACGGCAAAGCGCGAGATCCGGGCCATCAGGGGGGCCATCCCCAGAGAATGGCTCGGCACCATGGTCTGGCCTCTAGACCAGGTCAGCCTGAGGGACGACATTGTCATCTAATTCAAGGCAGCCTTGGAAGGGGGGAGAAGGGAGAGGAAGAGGGGGGTGGGGGGAGAGAAAACTAGGTTGCAATTTCAACGGCCTCTTATTTTATTTATTCTGCCCTTTGCAGCGGTGGAGCGACATCAAGTCTACCTTTTCACGAATTAGTTCACGCCGACCAACGAAACGCGGATTCATTTTTGTTTTCTTCTTCTCTTTTTAGTCCTTCTCCCTCTCCGCCTTCATCTTCAAATCCTCTTCTTCAGTCTTGGGAACCTTGACGAATGTTGGGACGGTCACAGCATTCAGCTTTCGGAAGGCCTATGATATTTTGTCGTCAGCATCTGCGGACACGCCTCAGAGCCAGTCGCGCCCCAGCAACGAGCGGGCTCAGCATCCACAGCCACCTCCAGAACCCAGGTGGCCCCAAAGAAGACAAACAAGAAGAACGAGAACAAGAAGAACCTACATCACTAATCGCGCCGTCGGGCAGCTTTCCGTTCCACCGATCCTCGACCCGGTCGATCTTGCCGCCGCTGCCGACGTGGATGCGCACCACCGAGTTCATGACCTGCTCCTTGTTGATCCCTCTGACGACGTACTTGTTGCTCATCTCCATCTCGATCGGGTTCCCCGCGCTGGTTACCTGGTGGTGCTGGAGCTCGATGGGCCTGAAGAGCGCTGGCAGGCCGTAGAACTGTGCGGTATACTTGTGGTATCCGGTGGCTACCGTGATGGGGTCGGCAAAGGTGGCATCCTGGGACCAGAGGCTGAAGTGCTTGAGCGTCGGGTTGCCTTCGAAGAGCTATAGTACGATCTCGTCAGCTAATGTAGCAGGCTGGGCCTGGGAGGGGCGGGGGGAACTATCTAATACTACAAGGGGTGGGAAATGGGGACTGTCTGGCCGATAGGAGGGACGGGGGAGGCTATGTAGTAAGGGACGGAGGGACTGTCTGGTGGGGTGGACGTACATCCAGTACGGACCCGACCAGGACCTTGTGCTGCTCGGTCAGCTCGACGCCCGGGGCGGTGTTGATGTTTGTGTTCTTGATGCCCAGGGAGGAGAACGAGGGGCCGTCTCCGGCGCCTGTGGTAACACCCTGGGTACCAACAGGTTGGTTTTGTGTCGACATCTTTCTATAAGTCAAGAAAGGCTTCCTGCCTGCGACTGTTGGCCCGGGTATGGATGCCCTGGTGCACGTGGTTCGCGTCTGTGTCGTAAGCAGCGATGATGATGATGAGAACAATGATGATGTCCTGAGAGGCATCGCCCGTGTCCGTGATGATATCCTCTGGGAGCAAGAAAAGAAGTCTGTTGCGTGCTGTGGAGTCCGCTCCTTTTCTAGCAACGCCCACATCAGAGGAGACAAAATGGTGTCGTCACGGACTAATACGTAGGCACAAAGCGTATAGCTGGCGATGTTATCACTTTGACGTCATGACTTGTTCGGTCGGCAGGGCCGGAACGCCATGGCGGAACGGCGCGGGCCTACTTTGAAGTTCAAGTGCGACTCTTTTTGGAAATGGTTTCCATCTTTGATCTGTGGATCATCCATATATTATTATATATACTGTACATAGTAAATTTCTTGTCCAAGGGAAGAGGTAATTATTTATTAGGGGTTGGTAAGTCTGTCAGCCCCACTTGGTCGCGAGTAAGGTGAAGATGGGTGCTGGAGTCAGGATCTCGCCTGGCAAGAACGAGGTTCCACCTGGGTTTTACCCAATCATCTTACACCAAACCTCTTTGCCCTCCTAGTCAGCCACGTCTCTCCTCTCCCTCTCCCTCCCTCTCTCCCCCTCTCACACACACTCAGCCACTACAAGACGAGAGGCTGGCCATCTGTATAGCCGGCGGTTGAGTTGGGGGGTCAGAGACGGTGGGTTTGGAAGCTAGAAAGGGCGGAACAGTGTACAAAAGGGGGGGTAGGGGGGTTGGCTGGTAAGCTGGGAGTTTGCTGGCTCGCCAGATTTGACAGGCCAAACAATACCTAATCAGAAAGCACATTATACACGGCCTTGGACGAGTCGAGAGGGAGCGTACTACCGGATCAAAGAGCCAAGACACACGTGGGGCTTGGCTGCATGGGCACTTGTTATCGCCTGCTGGTTTCGAGATCCTGGCCCTCTGAGCTTAAGTAAGCGCACATGACCAGCCATGCGACCCGCCGAAATCATGAGGCTATCCCGAGCCTCTTCTGGAGCCAATGTGCAACGGCCCAGACTCAACACGCTTTCAAGCATCCGTATCGTCGACCAGGATGAATGGCCTACTCGCACTCACACCCCACCGGCCAGCACGCAGAGGATACGTAATTGCAGCAGCAACAGATGGAAATGAAATCGGAAGAAAACTTGAAGAAAAAGAAAGAAAAAAAGACGAAGAAAAACCTAATCTGGTATTGAAGAGGTGTAGTAGTGACTCCTATCGGATATCATAAGCTAGAAACAAAAACAAAACAAAAAAAAGAATAACTGTTGCCAACGACAATACAAGAGCTACACCTGAGAGGGGGACTCATCGAGCCCGTGCCCTCCCAGTGGTGACTCAATCCAGTACTGCAGAGATGAACATGGGCAACAGGGTGGTGAGATCTTGCACCAAACACAAAGAGAGAAAACATTCCCGCACCCTCCGACAACCATTCTCCTATCTTGAGCCTCTCTTTTTCCTCCCGAAACTTCCCAGCCGTCAAGGTCCGCTGGACACGGGCTTGAAGGTCTTCAAGGATGGCTGTCACGAATTCCACCTGCTCCGCGAAGACGTGGCCCTCCAGTCACTGCTGCAGCAGGTCCAGCTTCTGCTAGACGACAAAGGAGAGTTGGACCAGCATGATAACCACGCTCTGCACTGGGGCCACCTCGGGAGCGGGTTCAGCCTCTGACATGGGCTGCTGCACCTCGACAGAGCTCTCAGCGGGGCCGTCGGGATAGGCAGCGACAGCCGGCTGCTCATCCTCGACGGGACCACCTGTATCCTCATCCTCGACAGGATTGTCCGGGTGCTCATCCTCGACGGGGGGTGCTCATCCTCGACAGGAGCATCCAGGCCCTCGTCCTTGGCGGGGCAGTACTCGTTCCAGCGCATACGCTCCTTGTTGTCGCTCTCGACAAAGGCCTCCACGCGTTCGCTCTGGAAAGCTTTGACAAGCTCTTTCGAGCGCTGGCTCTCGACATGAGCCTCCAGGAGCCGTCTCTTGGCGTACCAATCCCTGGGACAGTATCTGCCGGGGGCGGCCGGGCCAGAGTTGTCTGTCATCTGGTGTCCCGGCGCCACTTTGCCGTGCGACTTCTCATCCGCTCCACTGTTGATGGGGTGGGCGTCATCGTTCTGGTCGCGCTTGGGTGATGGGGACGCAGGGGAAGCGGAGCAGGGGCGCTTGTTGTCGTCGCCGCCGGCCCTCTTGTCGATCTCATGCAGGTCCGGAGACTCGTCGTTTGGGGTGGACATCTTGATCCGGGCGTGCTTGGGCCGCTTGATCTGCTGTGCACTGCGCTGGCGTGGGAAAGAAGAAAAGTACAAGATAATAGGGTTTGTTTTTGGTGCTGTTGTGGCTGTGTGACGGGAACTGAAAGGCTCAGTTTTCCAGGGGGGACGGTTCTGTACAAGATGCAAAGAAAGCACAATGTGCTTGGGGGACCCAGCCGTTCCAGGTTCGGTGCAGGAGGTGGCAGCGTTGCCTCTTTATCCTTCAAAGCAGGGTTTGCACACCCCTCCCACCCCTCCCCCCCCCCCAAAAAAGGGCTCTTCTACTAGATTCCAAGGATTTTCTCTTTATTTTTTAATTTTAATTTTTATGTTTTTTTAGGCGCGTCTGCCTGGTCAAGTGTGGCCTGCTGTGATACGACAAACGGAACAGAGAATTCGCCCCATCGGAGAGAAACTGATACTGTGCTTGCTTTTTGCTGGGGTCAGACTGCATGTAAGTACCCGCTGGGCGAATTGCAGCGCAACGGTTCCGATAGCGCAGGACGTTGGGTTTCACCCGACATATTCATGACAAAAAAGACCTGGCTGGGCACACAGGTATCCGTCCAGTAAGCCAGGCCGTAGATGGTTACGGCACATGCACGCATGCGCGCATTCTCATTCATCTGAGGTGGAAGCGAGCGACAGGGTCTCTGGCTCTGATGGGCTTGGGTGTGAAGATCAGGATGCGACTCTGACCGGTCATCCGGGGACGGGGAAGTGCATGTATTCCCGCCCTCTAGGCTACCCTCCATCATGCGCACAAACAGACGACTTGACGGCATGGAAACGGAGGTTTCGCTACCATACTTGAACCTAACCTGGATCTGAACGTGCTTGGTACTCTAGGTGATAATACAATGCCGGTCCATGTAATCCTGAATGACCTCACTGACTGTCCGGCCCGCGGCCATCTCCGGAGATGTTGATACCAGAAGGAACCAAGCGTCTGACAAAGAGCGAGGCTCTGGGTCGACAGCCCCCAGGCTGTTTTGTCTGTAGGTCTTAACACGGACTGTTCTGCAGCTACCCCTCGCCAGCTCCAGACCTTCTGATTACAAAATCTATAGCTGTCTTTGACTTGGATACCTGCGTTCCTCATAGGAAGACCACCTCTAGCCCAGCACACCAGAGAGCCTTGTCGACCCCCCGGGCAGCCAGCCGCCATTAGCCAGTGATTTAGTGCCGATAGCCCCTGAAAGTACCCGAATCGCATCTTGTTACTGAAGTGCCTCGATCTGATTGATTTGGTGAACGGCTTGCGCATATCAGTCCCATCCATTTCCTCAGAGCAGCGTTCTCTAGTACCATCGGCTAGCCAAGCGCGACCGCTAATGATCTCCAACGCGCGCGGAACGGTCACCCAGGTCATCGCTCAAAAGCTTTATTACTGATACCAGCTCCAAGGATTGGAGTTTTTTTCCCCTCCCCTACTAATCATAAATCACACCAGACTCAGACTGCGGAACTACAAAACACTGCAAGCATAATTTATAATAAAAGTAGACGATAATAATAAGAATGGAAGTTTAAACAACATCTGTGTGAAGTGTGAGTTTTGGCAATGTATTAAGAAAAACTATTTTTTTTTCAAGGTTTTGCAACACCAAGATATTCATGATTGTAAAAATAGATCAGACCAGCATGCAAATGTCATCCCACTATTAATAATAAATCACCGTCAACGTGCTGAAACAAAGAACCAGCAGGATACAGGACCAATGTCATATCCGCAAGAAGAAGCGAGGAAGCAGTTGTGCGTGCCTTTTAGGAGAAGATGTTGTGCGCCCTGCCTTCGTACAAGCACACCCCTATGCACATTGTCAGCGGGTTGAACTGGTAACAATTTATCGAGCCCTGATCCGGCCTGAATTTGTCACTTACAACCTCGGGAGATTTTGTTGCCAGGCGCCCACTGAGGAATACCACGCTCTTGTCTCTGTTGGGCCCGGAGGTCGGCTGCACGGGTAGAAATCCTTGATCAGCCGCCGTCTCATAAGAGATCGTAGTTATTGGTGATTATGAGGGGGGCGGATCTTGAAACGCACCGTTCTCCTTTGCCTTCTGGAAGATTTCATCCTGCTGCTCCTCGCGGATAAAGTTTCTGGCGTGGTCCTTCCAGTAGAACAGCAACTCTTCAGGATAGCGGTCCGCGATGCCGGTGTCCTCGCCATCTTGGCGCCACTCGAGAAGCTCCCACCATTTACCCCTCTTGTAAACGAATTTGAGGCTGCGCTTGTCGGCCGACAGGACCGGGTTGGCTGCACGGTCGCGGTAATATAGAGCTTGGAGCGCCTCTATCGACCCATCCCCATTCTGTTTCATCCTGAGCTTGTACAGGCCAAACTGCCAGACAACCTGGAACCAGCTGAGCCGCCGGTCATCCTTTTCGTAGGCGATGGCTAGCTTTTCTGGGCTGATAGGGTCATTGAACGCATCGTAGTTTTCCTCCATGAAGCGGATCTCGCGCTGAGTGACCTCGTCGTCATCGAAGGGGGGTAAAACGTTGTTCAGGGGCACTGGGACGGCCCGGAGGCGGCGGGTCTCTTTGCCCACCCATGGTAGATAGGGAATGGGCTTACTTTGTCGAGCAGCTGCTGAACTGGTGGAAGCACAACGGATTTTTGTGCTTTAGGAGCCAGTCTGAAGGGGGCGGCTAGTGTGATCTCAGCAAAGAGGCAACCATATAGATCATATAAAGAGAAGACATACCCATCCAAGTGCTGATTTCCTCGTCAGAGACCTCTGTTTGGGGCCGCAGGTGGATATTCGAGATCTCCTTCATGTCCACGTGGCCAGGCCTTCCTCCGGGAACAAACTCGCGGGGTTGAGGGAGGAGAGGACGGTACCACTTATTAGCCATCGCAAACCTGGAACCACTAGCAAGATTGCGAAAAAGAAGTGTAAGCTCAAACACATCCCTCGGGCCGCGTACCCCTGTGTGAGAGCAGTGGGCAGAAGAAGTGGCTGCTGCAGAAGAAGCTCCTCTTGCAGAGGAAGAAGCTCCTCTTGCAGAGGAAGAAGCTACTCTTGCGGAGGAAGAAGCTCCTCTTGCAGAAGAGGAAGCTCTTCTTATAGAAGCTGTTCTTCTTGTAGAAGCTGCTCTTCTTGACGAAGCTGCTCCTCTTGACGAAGAAGAAGCTCTTCTTGCAAAAGCCCCTCCTCTTGCAGAAGACGCTCCTCTTGACGAAGAAGTAGAAGCTCCCACATAAGAAGGAGAAACCCCTACATAAGAAGAACGGGCTTCTTCATATGCAGAAGGAGCTGCTACGTAAGAAGAAGGACCAAATACGTAGGAAGAAGGACCTCCTGGATAAGGAGGACCTCCTGCATAAGAAGGAACTGCTGGATAATAAAGATCTGCTGGAGAAGGAGGAGCCAGTGGATAAGTAGAAGAAGCTGATACATAAGTAGAACGACCTGATACATAAGTAGAAGGATCTGATACATTAGACGAGGAAGAAGCAGACTGGCAAGAGCGGAGGCACTGAGCGGTGAGTAAAGTAACTGCAGCACCCATACAAGTGTCGTCAAACACAAACGACGCCATGTTGAGAACCAAACAGGTTGGGAGGGGAGAAGAAAAATTAAGCAGGGCAGATAGATTAATCAGGGCAGGAAAAGAAACAGGAGAAAAGAACCTTGAGACTTGTATAAAACAGTTCTACAGCCTGTATATGTAGGATACCCTCTCCTTTGTCACGATTTGTTATGGCGCTACGTGGGGGAGCCTGATCTCTGGTGGGGAGAACTTGTCCTACCCACCTTCAGCCTTCTGTCCTGTAATCACTTTCTGGATTGCAGGATTGCAGGATCCATAGTACAGCCGCCCGTCCTGATGATGACCTCACCCGCCCATCCCCTCCCTGTGGCCATATTTGCTTTTTCTCGCAGTGTTGTTCCAGTCATAAAAAGCTGTGGTGGAGGCACAACGTGCCGTTCTGCTCCGCATTTCTCAGACTCGTTCTGCATATTTTCGGTCAAGAGCATGTACGGGAATGGCAAACGATCAGCATCATAGTGCGACGGTATGTATGTCCAGAGAATGTGTTTTTCTCCTCACATTAACGAACCCTTGTTTCTTTCTAGCGTGGACTTCTTTTTCTCCCTGTACTGTCCTTTTTCTCCCAAGTCAGCAGCAAGTACCCGTACGTCACATTTCAGCAGACAGCAGATGTTCTTCTCATCCCAGGATCCACCAAGTACCGGTATGTTCCGCCCGAGAGCACGAAACAGCCGACGGGGTCCACCACGTCTACCATAGCGTGCATACTATGGCACGCCTCATTATTTTTCATCTATTAGGACAACACACACAGGACAAGGGCTAGGAATGTTACCTCCAGACGAGATTAGTGTGATGGCTATGTGTCGAAATCTCGTCATTAAGCTTTGAGAGGTGGTGGGGGTGAGGGAGAGAGAGAAATAAGCCCTAAGCTGTGAAGTACAGCTACCTGCTGGCCTTTTCCCCGCCCCCCCCCCAGTACTCTCTTGCCTCCCGCCTCCCGGGATCTAGACTTAGCTGCCCCGCCGCTCTCCATACTCCACTCGTCGGAAACTGAACCGGGCTCTGGATGGAGGTTCCAGAATCATCATGGCGCCAGGGGTATTTTACTGCTTGTCATGCTGAGAACCTGGTTAGTCCATGTTGCCACTAATACACATTGGGTAGTAACTAGAGATTAAATGTTCATGACTCGATAATTCATACATTTCCGGGGGAGAGAGAGGAGGGGGGGAGGGGGGTGTGTATGTTGGTGGTTGCTGTTGTATTATTGTCTGTGGAAGCATTTCCTGGCCCCCAAAAAAGAAAGGAAAGATGGATTTCTTTTTGTCGAAAAATATCACATGTTCACAATCACTGTTTTTTGGTGAATATAATAATATGTATGCCCATCATTTCAACCGGTGAAATAAAAAAAATTTAAAAAAAAACCACCTCGAAACTAAATATGTAGTTACTTCTGGAAATAGGATAGTCGTGTTGCACAGGTCTGAGCCCATGACAGCAGATGATGGCAAAAATGCAATCTATCTCAGGTCGGCCGCCCACAATTCCTCGTAATTGCCCGCTCTCAGCCGTCGTGGGTGCACGCCTCGCAGCAGAGGTGCTCACACGGCACCTGGACATCTCCGAAGATCATGATGCTGCTGCACCTCCCCTCCTTATTTCCGCCCTTGCCACACCAGCAGCAGCTCCAGTCTCGTTCTAGCGTCTCGAAGGGACAGTTGGGGAGGCTGCAGGCCGGCTGGAGAGGTGAGATGGCCGCAGCCAGCGGGTCGTCCTGGAGGCTGGGAGGGACAGGGTACCAGTCCACGTTCATCGTGAGCTTCGAGCAGGGCTTCAGGCGTATCTGTCCTGGCTTTGTCTGGTGGTTGGTTAATATTAGATGATTTGATCTTGGTGGCAGCTGGTGTCCTGCGGCGCCCTCTCTCTCTCTCTCTTTTCCAAGGTGGCCTTACCTTTGTGTCTGAAGAGGATCTTTTCTTGGTAATACCGCTCGTGCTAGAAGGTCGAGCCGATTTCCGGTGGTTGGGCCTGCTCACCACCCTGTGGGCTTTGGCGCAGTTGTACATGACCTTCAGGACATGTTCGCACCGCAGCCTCCAGATGATTTGGTGACACATGATCCCGTAGTCCTCCAGTCCTCCGGGGGAGTGTTGCACGACAGGGTTACGTGTCTGGCCTCCCGTATATGCAATGATGCCCGGCGAAAGAGTGTGTGGTCCTGTGCTTCCACACCACGAAATCCTGGTCGAGAGCCCGATTTTTCCTTCCAATAGCTGGTGTGAGATCTCCAGAAACGAGGCGGTAATTACAGATCGACTTTTTCCTGGCTGCACCGACAGGATCAGGTGGTGTCGTGTGTATGCAATGATACCATACCAGTAGTATGTCCGGTCACACGTAATCTGCAGGGAGCGATATACTTCAAAAGCAGGTGAGAACTTTAAAAAAAAATGGTGATGCGACACGATTACCGAAAGTCTTCGCGGGATTTCGTATGAATCAAGAGTGAGATAGATGTCCTAGGGAATTTGTGTGAGAGAGAGAGAGAGGGAAAAGACAGAGAGAAAAAAAGTGAAGCGGTCATAATAGTTCATAAACAGACTGCCCTTTCTAGTCCAATTTAATACCTTTGGAAAATTGCGAGGGAGGCGTAAGGTGATCATGTCACATCACATCAGATCCAGCAAGGCTCTGGGCCTCACTGCTTCTTGCTCTGAATCCAGACCAGAGCGAGGCCCAATACGACAAGTGATGAGGTATAGTGGAGGTGGGCTGCCCGAAGTGTCTAGCATTTCTTTTGCTGTTGGCGACGGTGAACTTGGCGGCCGCCCCGGTCAGGGCCTGGTGTTGATGGTGGTTAGTGGGTGCGGGCTGCTCAGCCGGCTGGCTGCCGCTACGAGACGTTCATTTTCTCTCCCTCTCCCTCTCTCTCTCTCTCTCACCAGGTTGGAACTAGGCAGATCCAGGGAAGCCGTGGCCGCCAAGCACTTCTTAGAGTCTCTTTTCCACTATGGTAAGACAATCGGCATATTTTCGGTCGATAACATGGTCTCACATGTTGTTCATTGTGTTTTAGAGGGTGATATCACTAGAGAAAAAAAAAAAGTGATATGTGACAGAACAAGCCAGATCTGCTGCTATTACGCATGTCCAGGTGACGAGCGGCAGTGAGGTTTCGGACGTGGACAGGGAGAAGGGGGGTTCTGAGAGGGAGAGAGGGAGGGGGCCGGAGAGGACCAGCTATCGCTCTATGGACAGGGAAGAGGTAGAGGGCGGCAGGGCAAGGCAGAAAGTGCTGGAATGCTGGGCTAATGGTGGCCAAGGACATGCAGAGAGAAACAGAACCAATAATACGCCCCCACACCCCCCCTCCGTACGCCGTTTCTGATAAGAAGAGAGCGGAAACTGTAGGCGGAAATGAAGGACGCAGCCTGCTCATGAGCTGATCACGGCCCAAGCACAAGCGAGAGAAGTAAGGAGAAAGGAAAAGAAAAAAAAACAATAATCATGTCAGCTGCGATCAAGAGCGGCAAGCATAGGCAGAAGAAAGGCGAGACACTCGGCTAAGCGCATGTAGAGGACGGGACGGGTTTTCTGGTTGAGAGGCGCGCCAAGTGTAATTGTTATATTGGGCCAAGGCACATGTAGTGAGCAGAAGGAACTCTGATAGGCCCGGGGAGGGGGGAGCAGTAAAGTGTGCGGCCAGAAAAGGCGGCCATGCTTTCGTGGCGCTGGCAACATGGGCCAAAGCACAGGCAGGAGTGTCAAGGAGACTGGAAAAAGCAATTCCTGAGGCCACTGATCAGCAGAAAGGGGGGGGGGTTCCCTGCTAGGGCTGACAGGTTCTCAGAATCACACGGGCGGAGAAAATGGTAGTACTAAGTAGGCCTTTTGGGAAAATGTACCTTGCGGGACTGTGAGCGAGAGATCTCAGAGGGAGGTAGGGTGGGGGGAGAGACACCCACACCGAGAATGTGAAAGAGAGGTGACGGTTACGGGACATAGATCTCGGGTGGTCTTAGCTTTCGATCTCGAAAGGTGGTGTGGGACTGATCAAGCATGGACGATCAGGCAGAATGACAGCAGATCCAAGTCGGACTGACCGATCCTGCAGAGAGAAGAAGAACACACCAAGAGAGAGAGAGGGGGGGGGACGCCCCCAGGAGAGAGAGCCCCGGAAAAGAGAAGAGGGCCCACAAGAAATTCGTCCAGGCCAATCTGGCTCACTGCTGCGCCCTGAGCAACAACAACAACACCACCACCGTTTCAATGTTGCTTTTTCTCCTGCCGAGATCGGCAACCCGTGCCGCACAGCACAGCAGCGCTGCACAAGGGACATGAGTGAGTCGTCTCGCCTGTCTCTCCTGTGATCACCCCTCTCTATTTTTCCGTTGTGCTCCCCGAGAGCCAACCCTTGCAGCTCGTAATCACAGGCGAGGAAAAAGCAACTTCAAAATTGCAACCCTCGCCCCCCTTGGCGCCTGGCCGACAATTTCCAGCTCAAACACACCCCCGGTGGATCCCTGTTCTCTAAACGCTGAGGGACCAGCGAATACCAGTGGATGCCATGGAGAGTCCATCCATCAGACCGTTTTTTTCCTCCTCCTCCTCCTCCCTACCATCTCCCCCCTGCTTTGCTAGCCCGCAATCATGCAGTGCCCGGACAAGCTCCGATCCAACCCCGTGGCCTGGATATACGGGACGGAAGCAAGCCACGATGCATGGTGCGAAATAGCCATCCCATTCCAGAGAAGCAGCAGCAGCAAAAAGAAAGATAGAGAGAGAGAAAAAAAAAGAAAAAGAAAAGAAGGAAGAAAAGAAAGAAAGTATGGGTGAGTCACCCACTAGCTGGCTAGTTCCCTCGTGCGTGGAGTACAGGTACGCCAGGTACTTGCGCGAGCGCAGCATGATACGGGATGGAACCTGGGCGTAGAGGACTGGAGGAAGACACACACACACACAGGGAGAGCGAGCGAGAGAAAGCTGCGAACGGCACAGAATGTGAGTGCGGGATGGATGCATCTGCGTGGTCTGGAATCATCTACTGGATTATGATTACACCGACAACAACGACATGAACTGAGTCCCTTTGACTCCCACCCTCTTTTCGTCGCCCTTCCCTCTCTTCCTCCTCCCTCTCTTTCTCCATCAATCTCTCTCTCTCTCTCTCTCTCTCTCTCTCTCCTGCTGACGAGAGATCGCCAGTATTACTCCGCTTCCAATATTCATCAGCCTCACGGAGGACGAGTATACCGAAAGACTTCGGCAGCACACACTTCCGGAGAGATCTGCAAGCCACACATCTTTCCAGAAGATAAAATCCCTCGCACAATGTGCCACTACAACGAGGTGCGTACACGATCCCGCGGACGAGAGATCGTACCGTAGCCGACCATTGCATCATCACAGATCCGGTACGGCTGCGGCCACCACCTTCACCAGGCGGCCTTCTGGTGCTGTCTCTACATCCGGAGGGGAGCATGCGCTGAGAGAAGGATCATCCACTACCAGAACGTCAGCTGGCTGTTATGCAGTATGTAATACCTGGATCAGCACAATCTTATCGCCGGAAAGATTCCGCATATTCACAAAGAGGCATCGCAGGCCGCTGCCGCCCCTCGAGGCAGGACGTGGCGTGGGAGCACATGATCCGCCGGCCTGCCTCTGGCCCCAGGGCTTGATGATAAGCAGGCAGGCCTACGCATTTAGCATTGAATTTGAATGGAATTGGATCTTCACCCTGTCAGACACTGCGCAGTAGTAGGAAAAGAGCACTCCCATCCCCCGGGGCTATTCACTCCCTGATATTCGAGTGCTCTCGTTCAAGCGTGATCTCCCGTGATCTTCCTCTCCTCCTCCCACTGAAAGGAAATACCCCGGTCATGCAAGTCCTGTAAAATTTCATAGCTCGACATATCAAGAGATTCTACTCCAGGTGGCTACTCGCTGGCAATTTCTCCAGAAGTAATACCATGATCATTAACACACCTCAGAAGAGTCGATTCAGTATATATCGAGTAGCAGAGCAATGGGAAATTGAGAAGTTCCAGCCTTCATTCACGCTCTCCGTCAGGATAGCAATGTTCTTGTTATGTAGCGCAGACATTTCCGCCGAGGGGACGATGAGCCCAGATATGTCTTGGATAACCCTCGCCTCGTTCCTGCTCTGCAGGTTGCTGCAAGCCTTCTCCAAGACAGAATCTTCAAAGATAGTTCCCCTCGGACTTGGCTGGGGACCACGAAGCAGCCCCCGACAAGCCTGCTTGCTTTCCTCCGTGACCCCTAGCTAGTGTGGATGCACTTGCTGGGCTCGGTGGAATATGAGATTCTGGTGACTACCTCAAGTCAGTATAAAGGATTAAAATCTGACCCCCTCCACAACCACACACACACACACACACACACACACATAATCACTGGGGTGCTAATTGTTGATAGGGAGGGAAGGGCAGCACGAAGAAAATGAAGTAGCTGACATTAACCCCACGTCTCGCTCGATCCCAGTGCCATCTCAAGTAGTTCCAGGCGTCTGATCATCTCTGAAGAGGCTGTAGCAATCTTCTCACGCGTTTCTTGGCGCAAGTCGTCCAGATCCTTGTCTGCGGCGCTCAAGTCGTCCCACTTAGCTTGACGAAGATTTTGTAGGCGCTTGATCTCTTCCTCGATGTCGCGATGCTCGTCCCGTAGCTTGTCCGCTGCGGCCTTGAGCTCTGCTGTCTTCGTATGGGCGCCCTCGCTGGAGGTATGCTCAGCAGACGGGCTCGATCTGGTTTCGGGTACATGATCGTGTGTATCTTTGACTGCTCGCTTTCCGCCTCCGCCTTGGACAGATGCAGGCGGACCTGGTGGCGATGCGTGATCCATCTTCTGACCCGGGCCTCTGCCGGTCGAAGCGGCTCGTTGTTCACCTTATTCCTGGTCAGCTGTACCCTCTCTCGGCGCTTATTCACAAGACAGACCTTGTTCTTCCGGCGAGTTGCACCCCTCCTGGGCGGCTGACTGGGCTCGCGCTCCGGGCATGACGGCAAGAAGAGAAGTTGAAGGAAAGATGATGATGTGTTCGTGTGGCCGCAGTGCGTTGGGAAGGGATCAAGCCGTACGCTGTGATGCATTGCAGCGAGCTAATAAATACCTACGGTGCGGGGAAGTGTTCGCTCAGCTGACCTCGGAAGACCAACCCCTTCGCACAGCGGGTGGCGGGACAGCAACGCCCCGACATGGCGCTACTTATTACCTAGCGACGGCTCCTCGTATTATTTCCTCCCCTCTTCATCTATGTCCTACTCACGCTATATTTTCCCGAAGACGCTTGCACTCCTTCATGTTCGTTTCTGTTTCAGAGTCTTCGTGCGTGGCACTCTCCCTTCATCTCTAGCATGGTAGCTACAGACTCGTTCCCTCTTTCATCCTGCAGAACCAACCCCCCTCCCCTCCCCCTCCAAAAAAAAAAAAAAAAAAAGGACAAGACCTGGTAATGGCTGGATTGCAATTAGTTTATTCTCTGCAGAGCGAGTCTGTAGAAGGCCTCTTACATTGTATCATCACGTGCTGTCCAGGAGATCTGTAGGGTGACTCATGAACGCGATTCTACGGTCCCATCCCATCATGTCCGGCCAGTAGGGCGGCCCCGGCCTGGACGTGCCAGTACACCTCGAGACGCTTCTTACGATCCATCGTAGCAGCCCTGTAGCAAATGGGTCTGTCTGGTCCTTGCTCTCCTAGCCTCGCCGGCTTATTCTTCCGGCTCGGGGCGTTCGGGCTGTCCAGGTCGAGAGGGCTAGCGCGACAGCTGCGCCCTCTCAAGGTCTACAATCATAGGGGCACCCATTGTATGGAATGCTGCAGGGCTCGGCGTCGTCGTGGTAAATCTGCAGCTGGTGTCTTGGCGAATGCACCTGGTCATGCCAGAGCTGCGGAGGCGGCGGTATAGGCAGGGCTTGAAGGGTGAGCGCGAATTGTGCTAGGGCCCGTATCTCGCCAGCCAGCAGCTGGTTAGCTTTTGGATAGCCTCAGCCGGGTTAGCCGTCTTTCCTTCTCTCTCTTCAGTGGCTCATATCCATCCCAGCTGAGGTCACGCAATACGCAGACGTTTCCGATAAAGCGTGGCGACTCAGGAGGCCAATGACCGAGACGCGGTCTCCTTCTCTGTCTTCAAGGCAACACGGTCTTCACCGGCGCAGGATTCCATTGCCACTATGTTACCTAAGCCCCCTCATCCGGTACCTAACGATCTGCACAGAGGCACCGGCCGACGGCTGCCCATGCCCCGCCCTCCTGACCCATAGGATGCCTCCTCCGGGATGTCTCGGTCGAGATGTACACGAGAGGGGGGCCATCAGCTCGAGCTGCAGGCCCCCGCTGGCATCTCCGTTCTGGGATGTATCGCTCCCCTTACCCCTTGCTCGTCCCACTCGAAGTCGGCCTGCGTCTCTTCCTGCTGTTGCTGGTCGCCGGGATGCCGGAAGGCGGGGGTCGAGACTCTGCTGCCTCGGAGGCCTCCTTTCTGCACTGTTCCAGGAGAGTATTCAGGGCAGACCGGATCTGGTTAAATCTCGCCCTTTCCCCAATCGATGATGTTGAGAACATATTTGCGGAATGCCAAATAATGCTCGGGGTCCTGGAGCAAGAAGCTAGCAATCTTCTGCATATAGCAGTTCTGGTCGCTGTGCTTCCATGAGATGTAAATCCGGGCTTCTGTACCGCTCATGGCAATGCTGAACGTAGCACTGTTGATTGGTTGGACTATGTCATCTTTGCAATGCGCCTGCTGCTAGTTGAGGCATTCTACCATGTTGACACAGGAGGCAGCACCCCCAAGGCACTGGTTGGTTGCCACCAGCAGGCTCCCTCCCCCAGATAGACTGTCTCCCATGAACTCAGCAATGAGGAATGGATAGAGCAGGCATTTCAAGTTGGCTGTCATTGCAGCCCCCGCGGAGTTCAGCCCTGCCTGCTGCGCGGAAAAGGCATGCCAGTTGTATCCGTAGAGCATGTCCGGCACGGGCCTGCTGACCCTGAGCTTAGGTTCGGAATTGAGAATGGTATGCCTGGGCATAGCTTGTCTCCCGACGCGCGTGAGACTCTCTATCGGATTTGGGTCAGGGTAAATCTTGTTGCAGAAATACCTTTCCACTTGAGGCTCCCCAGCACCCCTCTCAAGCGCCTGCAGCTCAGCATCCTCCCGCACGTCCTGGGCTGAAGAGCCAGGAGAATCACGGGCCCTATCCATATAACTGACCAGCTGTGCGATCGGTTCTGGAAACTACTCCCAGTTATCGCGCAAGTAGATGTTGTTCGCAGCCAGATTTCTCACCTAGTAACACGGATCCTCGACTAGGCTTCTCCCAGACAGTCGTAGGGAGTTCAGGGTGACCCTGGCTGCCTCCAACGGAGCCAGCGACGCGCTCTCTGTCTCTGATTGTAACTGAGGTCCGGTTGACACAGGCGTTGGTGGCATCGCGACCCCATCCGCATCCAGTATGCGCTCCATCTGGGCTACCGATCTTGCGAGTTGTCTCGGGGCAGGTCCGCCGACGAGGTGGCGCAGGCAGCTGTCCGACCGGCAGTGTATATTTCTATCGCTAGACCCGACTGATTCGAGCCATTCGGAAATAAAGCTGTCCACTGAGCTCGGGTGGGGATCTCGCTGGGAGGGCTCGACGAATCTCCCGAGAAAGGCGGCGGCGTGTGCAGGCTTGGGCGCTGGGTATCGAAGAATCGGCGTCTGTAATTTGCTTGGTATTAGCAGCCTGAAATCACCATCGACAGAAGAAGAAAAAAAGGAGGAGGGGGCATCACCGTACCTTGTCTGTGTGGTGGGCTGTATATTCTCCTCCCACTCCAGCTGTTTCTTCAGTTGATAAGCAGGGGTTTTTCTCAGCAGACAGACCCGTCTCCTCGAGATGCCTTTTCGCCCAATTCACAGGCCCATCTGCAGGGCTCGCTTCCGCTAGAGCTGGTTGATACGGGCGTCAACGGATTCACGCTTGATAACAGAGTCACACTTCTCTGGTGACGGGAAAAATGTAGGAAAAGATATCGTCAACACAACATACCTGCATCCTCTCCTACGGTGGAAGAGGCCAGCTGTTCTGGCAGGCGTGGGGGTGCTGTTGTCCATGATGGGAATGCCCTGCTGTGAAGGGTGCAGATGGGTGGCGGTCTCTGGGAAGTGGTCGGGGTCAAGTCTGCAGGAGCCTGTGGCTGCCCCCACCAATACAAGTACTTGTCTGAAGGTGATAAGGGAGCGATAAGCGTATCTAGGGCTATCTTTGGTCTTTTGGGGGAGAAGCAGATAACATGTGAAAAAGATGTCGCCGTCAACAGAGCCAGGCCCCGGCCCCCTCCTCGTTCAACTGCTTCTCTCGTCAATAATCTCCGCATATATAATTTCTCCGTAACTTGAGCCTCAGCCACAGTCTTGGGGGGGAGGGGGGGAGGATTCATATTGTTGAAAATTCGGAGACGGCTTGTGTTGGGTGCAACCCCCGGGAATATCACCCCAACGCACAACCACGCATCCGCCATGCCACCAGAATGCGTAATTGTATAGCTCAATTGACCTTCTGCTTCCCTATATTCCAAGTTTTTTTTTTTTGCAAGTTCTCTAGGCTGCCTGATCGGCGGGGAGGGACGCAGGCACAAGGAAACTGAGGCCTGTCGACCGAGATGGTTTCGCAGAGTCGGGCCCAGATTTCTTCCTGCTCTGTCGGAAAGTCGTCCCACCGTGGTTTTGGTATGTGAAGAAGACGGAATCACCACTTAGCTGTCGACACAGGTGCGAGGCTGTCAGGCCCAGAGGGATGGTGACTTATCATGTGGCCACCTCCATACCACCGCCTGACAGCCTGCAAGGCCAACAAGAATACATCCTTCTGGTTGTGAGAGGAACAGCTGGTGTTGGTGTGCGCTCTCAGTCGGCTCCGCTCCCGCCTCTTGGACCTCCCCCCCCCTGCCCCCGTTCGCCCCAGCCAGCGGGACGGCCCGGCGCTTCGCCTGCTACGGTTAGCGCACAGCCTGACGACGACATCTTTCCTTGGGCTTCGTCTGCATTGAATGCAACCGAACAAGGACGATCAATGCACCGAAAAGTCCAGAAAGCACCCTCTGAGATACTCTACCAGGAAAGAAATCATAACGGAAAAAGTTGAAAAGTAAACGCAGGAAGAAGCAGGGGGGATATCAATAGGTATTCACAATACGAACATGGTCCGGCCATGATGAGGTCGACTCCTCATACACCCCTCCCGAGAAGCGCCACCGCGAGAACACGCCGTTCATGATATTTCTGCAGAACTTGGTTTATTCCCTATCATAAAGTACCTCCTCGTTTGGGATCCTCGCATCGCACGCCATCGAGGCGCTCGTGTAGCTGATATCGCATCCCATATAGGTTGCTCTTCATGTGCAACCCGAGTGGTGATTGTGTATGGGTATCGTTACATCAAACCTGTCGAGAATGTCTTCGTAAAGCATGTCAGGTTCCATTTTCACCGCCAACGCCATCGACAGCACCGCCCTCCGCCCCGCTCCTGCCAACAGAACCATCCGGTATGCGGCCTCCTGTACGGGTTTCGTCGTGTGGCGCAGTACATTGATGGCTCCCCCTCCTAAGCGTCAGAGCTCAACACGCCACTACTCCTCTGCGACGTCTTCCCCGTCCATGATCGATCCTGGGTTTGGCGAGGCATCACCGTATTCCTCACGCCTCGACCTCTTACGGCGCGCTTCCCCGGACGCCCACTCGTCTAGGTTGTCACTGCGCCGTTCCCGCCTCTCCTCGTATGCATCCCCCTCGGCATCAGAATCGTCTCGTATCGCCTGGGAGAAACCCCGCTTCCTTGAGCCCCTGCGGCTCTCGGCGCCCTCATGAAGGTGCCGTGTGAGCTGTGCGCCGTTCATCCACTCGGCCTGAGGAGGGGCCAGGCTGGGTGGGATTCGGGTGGGGTTGCCGTCCTTCTGTGGAGCGACGACAGAAAGACGTCGTGGGATGGGGGTCTCGAGGAAGCTGCGCAGTAGTGGGAAGATAGTCCAGGCGAAGCGCGCAAAGAGGAACTCGCTGTTGATTTTTCTGACGTGGCTCGCGTGGATCGAGACGTTTTGATAGCGATCAGGGAGCTCTCCATTCTCCTCGTGATCGCTAAGGACGTGAATCACATGTGTCCAAGTGTAAGACCCGGAGCGAACTAAAAAGCGCGACTGCTTGGGCACAATGGCAAACCGGCCATGCTCGAAGAGCTGGTGGAAGTCAGCCCGCAATATGACTGTGTTGGCATCATCATCCACAGTACCAGGCGAGGCAGAGGCATATTCGGCCATCCCATTGACGCCGAACCAGTCGCTCTCCTCCGGCGGAATTAGATGGACTTTCTTAGTCCCCATTCGAAAGTTTGTCACGTAGCAGCGACTCCCCGTCGGGCGCTGTTCTTGCACGGCCACATGGTCTCCCGCATTCATCTGCAGAGTCCCACCTGCAAGGTGTATGGACCGAACGTAGGCGGCCCACCCCCTGGCAACCTGCCGTGAGGAAACCGCCAGTCCCTAAAGGAGGGCACGATTGGGTATGGTTCGCGTTCGGCAGTAGTCGAGGGAGGAGCTGTCGTGGGAGCCCCATGGCCCTGCCGGGGAGCCCAGGACATCGCCTATCGCCGGCGCTGGCAGCGGCTCTTCGCCAATGAGCTGAAGCCAGTAGTCGCCTGGCTCGAGTATGTCGTCGATTCGGGTAGTGACGCGTCTTGTGGCAGCCTGATCGTGGGTCAGGTAGGCCCGGTCGAAGGCATTATTGGCGATGATCGCGCCAGCAGTGACGACAGTCCGGTGGTAGACCCCGATGGTGGCGGGCGACTTAGCTATCACACCATCAATTGTTGGTAATTTTTCACCTATCACAGTGTCGACAGCAGGCAGGGCCAACAAGATGTTGTTGGGGACATCTCCGTAGCCAGGGTGTCGCAGGCGGACCACTGGGTGTCTAGCCATCGCAGGAAAGAAGGTCAACAGAGGTACATTTGTTTGCGGGTCCCGAAGTCCATATGATGCCTGGGCCACAGGCAGGGTCATAGGCCCTATTACGTCTCGATAAGATCCAGCTTGAGACATCGTGTGTATGTGTGTGTGTGTGTGAGACAGAGAGAGTGAGAGAGAGAGTGAGAGAGAGTGAGAGAGAGTGAGAGAGAGTGAGAGAGAGTGAGAGAGAGTGAGAGAGAGTGAGAGAGAGTGAGAGAGTGTGTGTGTGAGAGAGAGAGAGAGAGTGAGTGAGAGAGAGTGAAAGAGAGTGAAAGAGAGAGAGAGAGATTCAGAGAGAAAGAGAGAGAGAGAGTCAGAGAAAGAAAGAGAGAGAGAGAGAGTGTGTGTGTGTGTGTGTGAAGGCGGTGATGTTTGGGACGCCGTGCAAAAACAAATCAGACCTCGCGTGCAGACAAAAGACGCGTAGTGAATGGCAGGCGCGCAATAACTAAATCTAGTATGGTGGGTTTTTATGGGCCAGGTCACTCCCACCTTTGACAGCACAGAACAGGAGGTACTTGACAGGGGTGCCCTTTGTTCAGTACAGGGAGATGATCAATACGTAGTGAGGGCAGTGGAATACAGATACAGTCTCCTCTTGTTGCATGTCTGCAGAGGTTCACCTGGATAGGTGCGGTGGACTTGAAACCCAGATCATGGTTCCCCATCCATCGTCTAGGTCCCTTCGAAACCTGCCTTGTGCTACTGACTACTAGAGAGACAAGGTGCTCAAAATCATATGACTTGGTCCCTCGTCTGCTGCCAATGCTATCATGAACAATTCACATGCCCTCCTCCACGACGGTGGCTTTCTCTCCACAGCTGGCTTGGATACTTGACAATGAGCTGGTAGCTGTCATGAGTGACCTGTGCAGAGCTGGGCGATCTAGCCAGCTTCTATAGGAATAGCCCGTGCCCGGTAGCAGGCATTAGCCCCTCAGCTTTCAGCAGACAGCCTCAGCTGGCTGGCCCTCTGGCCTCTTGTTCTGTCCAGGCAAGAACCACTCAAGGACAGTATCAGAAGTGGCAATAGTATCCTTGACCGAGATCATCGTGGGGCAGGCGAGGGTGTACTTGTTTCGAGGGCTCGGTCAAGAGCCTGCTGGCATGTGACGAGGGGGGCAGCTCATGGCGCCGTGGCGATCAGCCGTTCTCGCGCGTTGTGGAGTTGTGTGTAATCGTAGTGCATATATTCTAGGGAGATGTACCCTTACACAAAAAGTAGTGGAAAATTATACTTTGAAACCTGTCTTGGTCTCTTGGAGAACCAAAGAAAAAGTGTTGAACGGCTCGGACTAGCTGGTTGGCCGGCCTGTCCACCACCACCACGACCTTGCCCATTTCTGAAAACGAACTCGCTTCGCGCCTTGTTGCCCCCCCCTCCTACCGCCGCATCACCTAATCCGGGGCGTATCGCTGGCATGTGAACTTGTGTCACCATGGCACGTGGACGAGGGCTTGCTTCTTCGATGTTAGGGCTCAGCTCTCTCACACGCCGGCAGGCACCAACGTGCTTGCTTACACTGAGCACGCTGCACTTTGCTTTTTAAGAAGGAGGGGGGGGGAAGGGGGGGGAGAGAGGCCTGAGGGCAGCTGCACCCACATTATTAAACAGATTCCCCTTCCCCTTCCTTTGTCTCTGTGCGGGGCAGGGCACCCACCGATCTCCTCTTCCCCCTTCTTTCTTACCTTGCACCCACATCCTCCACCTCCCTCCACCACCATCCGCTCTGGTCCCGGCAGACGACCAGTAATCACCGTCAAGGCAGCAGGATCACCCTGTGTAAGAGATCGGTCTATCCGATCGATCGATCGATCCGTCGAGCCCACCCGTCAGCACTCAAAATCCAAAAAGAAAACGACAAGATGGCGCAAGCCTGGCTGAACCCGCATGCCGCCATGGTCTACGTCCCAGACCGGGCGATGCCCATCAACTTCCGCCACCCCGGCTACCAGGGCCCTCTTGACAACATCCTGTTCACCCTGCCGCGGGTAGACTGCGTCGACGAGCTGACCTCGGACGAGTACGGGCCCCAGACTTTCCCCCCGAGCCTGGTGCGGACCTGGGGCGTCGACCACGGCGTAGCCTCTTCGCCTGCCAAATCATTGCGAACAATGATTTCGCGGGCTTCCTCGCGTCCGACCAGGCCGGAACACGCCCCGTCCGTTTCGGCTCAGACCATCTGCTCACCGAGGACAACTACTGGTTCATCAGTTCCCGCCGTGCCGCGCCCGCCACCAACAAGAACGACGGCGACAAGGTCACGAGCGAGGACAAGAATGTCGACAACGACAAGAAGCCTGACAACGACGAGAAGGCTGACAACGACGAGAATGTCGACGACGACAACAAGGTTGACAAGGACAAAAAGGCAAAGGCAAGGAGGCGCCCTACGTCTACCCCATCGTCCCGGCCTTTGAGCAGTGGCAGTTCCCCCACGAGCGGTTCCATTTGATGCAGTGGGACCAGGTCCGCAACGTCACGTACTCCTGGGCGCTCCGCACGCTGGACGCGATCCCGCCCACGCTGCCTTCCCTCCCCTCGGATGTCCTGGACAGCCAGCGCTGTGTCCTGAGCAACTCCAGCTGGGCCAGCAAGACGTCATACCTAGTCCGGCACACACACACGGACTGGTACAGGGCCAACGGGATGGACGGGTACAGACAGAGGTACCGGAACCAGCCCGGCTGGGGCAACGGTCTCACCCTGCGCAAGGACCTGCACTCCCTGTGGAACAGCCACAACTTCACCTTCGTCCCCAAGAAGGGCTGCCTCAGGGTGCACGTCTTCAGAGACCCCGACCGCGACGGGAGCAACGATTTTGCCAGCGAGTGGCAGGACTCCATGCTGCTCCCAAACGGCTCCACGCACGGCGGGGGCCTTCCTCCTGGCCAGGTTTGCCCAGACCGTGTTCAAGATGGCGAGGCCCTTCGTGGTCGACGCGATGAGAGCCAGGAACGTCGCGAGGCTGCTGCCCACGCCCGGCCCCCGGCCCGGACACGAGATGGTGGAGCAGTGGCTCGGCCGCAGCGAGCTCCGCGCCCTGTACAACAACGACGACGATGATGACGACAACATCAACACCAACAGCGATGCTCATGGTGACGGACCTAGTGCTGCTGCCGCGGGAGGAGCAGAGGGCCACGAGATAGGGTCCGCGCCGCAGGCCTCAGCGCTGCCGGGTCGGATCAGCCAGATGAGTTCCATCCCCCGCCGACGACCCAGATCGCAGGCAGGTGGGACTTCAGCGACTTTATAGGCGTGCTGGACAACCTGCCTGGTTCGTCCTAAGGGAATGATCTCATCATCCCTGGTCACCCCGCCTGGCACTTTGGTAATGATGAGTGGTGCATAACAAACAGGCCGTATCAGCACGTCTGGGACGATCCTCTTTTTGGGGGGATGGGGGGAGAAGGGGGAGGTGGGAGGATCCCATACCGAAACTTTGTCGTGTCCCCAGAAGACTGACTTGTGATGAGGGGAAGGTTGCGTTATTTTGCATCAATCTCATTTGATCCGTGCTTGTTCTTGTTTTGATTCTCGTTATTGTTCTTGTTCTTGGATATTGCAGTGCCAATAATTTTCAAACGGCACGAGTTAGGGACATCAGTATGCATTTCCTTATGCGGACTCTCTACATATCTAGCCTGCTGCAGATAGTAATACAGCAAGCAACCCAGGTCCATCGACCGTCTCTCCTGCTTTGTTATGGCGCCAGCTTGACCATCTTGAAGGGGCGTTAGGGGGAGTGGACAGCGAGGAGGTGGCCGAAGCCAAGACGAGGCGGCGACACTGTCACCCTTTTCATTTCCGAACCAGGTGAGCCGACATCCAAACTAAGAGTCCTGGACCTCCATCACCACCGGGCTCTGTTGTAGTCAAGAATTTTGTCTTTGCTGGCCTTGGGATCCCAATCATGGATTTGCCAGCATGTCCTTGTTTTGCAGAGGTTCCCGCCCCCCGCCCCCCCTCTGCCGGCCTTCATGGATCTCTCGAGCGGATTCTCCCGGCCACGCAGCATGGCGGCCCCACCATCATTTACCTCTTCACTGACTCTCCTCCTCAAGCCACATGTGTCAGGCCAGTCTCGGGATGATGGGGGACGGCGGAGGCGGTAAGCCTTCATTGTAGGCACTGAATTTATCACACTATGTAATCAGAAAAAGCATCAGACAGACGTATTGCGAACCCAACACCCCCCCCTCCTATGCAACCATGAACCACCTTGAATGGTTGTTTGATTACCCTGACCCAGCAGTGTTCATCAAGATAAGGAGAGAAGGAAAGACTATGGGAAGGTAGGAAAAGGAAGAGAAGGGAAAGAAAAGAAAGAAGGAAGAAAAAAAAAGAACCAGAGCTCAACTCCTTCACCACCCACCCCTCATGACCAAGGGCCCCAAGATCAAACCCCATCCATGCATGCACCAGTAAGTGATAAGTCAATGGCAAACAGCTCCCCTGTTCATCCTGATCAGTCAATCCCCACGCCCCGGTCTTCTTCCCGCTCACCATAGCGGGGGCGGCCAGCCTCAGTATCCGCCATCCTCCAGCGCCTCCTCGTCCCCGGCCGCTGACTCGTCCTCCCTCATCCTCTTCAGCCGCAGCCGCAGGCTCCTGCGCAACTCCGCCGGCCCGGACGGCGCAGGGGCCTCATCGTCATCATAATCATCATCGTCATCAGCGGGGCCGGGATCGTCGGCGAGCAGCTCCTCCAGGGTGCTCTCGTGCTTCCACGCCAGGCCGGGGAGGAGGCCCCACCGCGTGTCCCAGATCCCCCGGCTGGTCCAGGTGTCCCGCACGGCCTTGAAGGCGGCCGTGTTGATGTCCCTGGGGGCCATCCTGCCGAGGTCTCCGCTGCCGCTGGCCTGCTCGCTCAGTATCCGCTCGGTTTCCCTGGTCAGCTGGTAGACGAACTGGCTGAACGGGCGTGTCGCCTCGCTGCTGGTGCTGGTGCTGGCCTGGGGCTGGGTCTCAGAGTCCTCGGGCGACCCCTCCGACTTCTCCGACTTCTCTGACGCCTCTGGCGCCTCGGACTGTTCTGACCCCTCGGACTTGTCTGACTGTTCCGACTCCTCTGGCTGTGGGAGGGCATGGGGCGCGGCCGATAGCTGGGGTCTCTCGTGCTTCCACCGGCCGTCGGGCTGGCCAAACCAGTTGCTGTCCCAGATGCCCTGCTCGACCCAGCTCCTGCAGACCTCGTCGGTGGCGAGCCTCTGGGCGCTGGTGCCCGGGGCCAGGCGGAGCAGGCCGGCGTCGACCCGCGCGGTGATCCTGTCCAGCTGGTCGCGGACCTGGGCCCTGAACTGCTCCGCGGGGAGGGAGGCCGCGCGGTCCCTCTCGAGCCGCCACCTGTGCTGCTGCTGCCGGCTGGGCCGCGCCATGGGGACGACGATGGCGCCCGGGAGCGGGAGGAACGGGAGGCTGGAGCCCAGGGGGGAGGCGCGGGCGCGAAACGGCGGGGTGACGCTGAACCGTGACCTGGAAAACTCAAGACGGTCGGGCTCGTCGACGTATTTCTGCAGGACAGCCTTGAACGCGTCGATGCCGTTGTCGGTCAGGCCGTCGAGCCTTACGCCAGACATCAAGTACCAACTGTTTTTGTTTTCTTCTGCTTGGGGGGGGGGGGTCAACAAACGATGATGATAGTGGTGATGGTGGTGATGAAGATGACGATGACAGTGTAACAAGGGAGAAGAGGAAGAGAGGAGAGAGGGAACGAGGGAGAGGAGAGGAGAGGAGAGGGGGGCGAGCGTAGGAGCTGTACGCGCTCAAAAAGAGGGGGCTTGGGAAAAGGAAAAAAAAACCACCCCCAACCCAAGTCGAGGGCTGGCCAAGGGACACACACACACACACACACGGCGTGCCTGCCGCCCACGGCAAGACGAGCAGCCCGTCTCGTTGGCTACTACTACGGTATGTGTAATATATATGCTGCTGTGGCTGGTATGTCACAGGCCTAGATAATTTACCGTGCCGTGGCAGGTGTCAGCAGCGCTCGAGGTCATTTGTCGGCTGCATGTCCGTCCGTCCATCCTACGTGCGCCCGCACGAGGCAGGACCCAATAGAGAAAGAAGGAGAAGGAGGAGGAGAAGAAGAAGAAGAAGAAGAAGAAGAAGAAGAAGAAAGCAACCCTCCTCCCCTCCCAACATTTATACATCCGATGTAGACAAAACAAGGACGTGAGGCTGAACTGGCGGCTCAAATGACTCAGCGGGTGTGGGTGGGTGAGTATGAGCGGAGCCGTAAAATCGCTGCACCCCCTCCCCCAGTTCGGATTGGTCAAATTACTGGCCCTGCCGCAGATTCGTGGCTACCTGAAGGAGGGTCCGAGCGGCGTCTCAGCGCTGTAAAAGGTAGAATTTGGTCCTAATTGAGCTCGACCATCACATATCTGCAGCATCCTTCCTCCCTTGATTTCCTCGGCCTTCTTGGCTGGGCATCAATCAGTCCACAGCCCTCCATACTGCTCTTGCATACTCCTCCAGCTCTTGAACACTGAAAACAATATCATGTTCTCCAGGATCTGGGTTTCGTAGGAAAAGAAGCCTGAAGGATAATACCAGCGCGCTACTAACGATGCTGAATGTTGGTGGGATTGTCGGGTTCTTGGTGATAGTAATGATCTGCCGCAATACTGGTGCTAGTATTCCTGTAGACCGAGTATTTGTTGCTCCAGATCGTTGGACTGGTATATCCTCTTCCCATCTCTCAATACCAATTGCTGATTGTCTTCGGTCCCATTTAATCAGAAGCACGATTTTCACATCGTGATCTGATGCCGCGAACCACTATCGCATATCTTGTCGTAAGTATTGCTGGGATTTGGAATATCCAGCTTCGATGACCAGTGTTGGCCAAGCATTTGATCCATTGCGCTCTGGAGACGGGCCTCCTGAAGAATCGCCCTGTCCGCTTCCACCACCAGCCCCAGTATTTGGTTTTGCATAATGTGTAGCAGTTGCTCCATCATCCCATCTGCTTCCCAAGCCCATAGTGAAAATCTTATTAGAGATTCTAGTGTAGATGCGTGCATGCATAGCTTCATGTATTATCGTAGGGATCGTAATGAAGACTATTTGCGATTGAGCATTATATCGGCGCAAGCGGACTTTCGGTCGTTGACTTTCGCGATCAAGAAAATCGAAATCGGCAGGACTGACATCTGATTAGATAGTCAGTATGAGATAGACCAAATCAGAAAAAAATGAAGAAAAAATACCTGTGACTATAATCAAGCCCTGGGAACCAATGCGGGCCATTTCTTGGTTGAATCGCTCGACAGTTGTGAACTGCATTTTCGGTATATCATCACCATCATCGTCTGCCATCACAGAAGTTGGTGGGGTAGATATAGACATGGGGGACAGAGGTGATGCAGCCATCGTGGATCTGGAAGATTTGAGACTTCAGAAGTTGGAGTATTGTGGTGGAGATGTTTGTTGATGGCAGAAGGGATGGAGCGTTATGGTCGAGGTGTTTCTGGATGGAAGAAGAGATGGAGCGTATATGGTCGAGGTGTTTATTGATGGCAGAAGGAAGAAAGAAACGCGATCTGGGGAAGGTAAGGAAGGTATGGTGCGCCATAGGGCTCTTTCTTTGTCCAGGTTTGCCTGCCATGTGACACTTAGTCAGCACTGGAGCTACCAAAATGCGTTCCGAAAGCAAGCCCCCATGGCGTAGCGATTTGAGGCCGGAGTGGCGGTGGGTGAGCAGACAGCCGAATCACTAATTTGTCAGTGTTGGGTGCTGAGGCCAGGGGCCGGTTGACAAATCATACCCGCTGTCCCAGGCTCCCTAGGCCCCCCATCTTCCACCATTGCAACACCGTACGTGCCATCGCAGGGAGCTGGTTACAGTGCTTACTCAAGCAAGAGCACTAAACCTACAGTGGTGTGTGCCCGCCGGCGTAGCGTAGTCCCGTTTTTTGTTTCTTTCTGGAAGTTCCGAGGCATCCCTCGGTCGAACCACTGCAGGCGAGTCAATGCGAAAACCTTCCTTGGGCCTTGCGACAGAAACCAGCCTGAACCCACTTCCTGCCACACTACTGCTTGCTACTATTCTGGTCCACCTTGCCTGAGGCTCTGTCCCTCCCAGCTCCACCGCCCGGCTCCACCGCCAACGACCTCCCATCGAAACCCCCGGCCGCATCACCTCCTCGCCCCCATGTCCTCCCTCTCGACACCACCCGCTGCGCCCGCAGCATCGCCCGGCATGGAGGACGAGAAGAACAGCCCGCGCACCGCCGCCGCCGCCGCCGCCGCCCCCGTCACGACCTTCAAGAGGTTTGGCCGCAAGGGCAAGGCGAACCTGCGAAGACGAGCCCCGAGCCCGAGCCCGCCCCCCGCCGGCCACAGCGACTCCGACGACCCCTCCTCGGGCGACGACGACAGTCACAACGAAGAGGGCGGCGGCAGGCTCGTCAAGAGGCGCAGGGTCAACACAGGCGCCGTCACCGTGTCCTCGCGCGATCACCACAATGCTGCCGCCGCCGGCGAAAATGTGTCCGGCACCACCGTCTTCACCGCCGACCGCAGCGTCCCCATCACCGATAGCAACGACGCCACCAAGCACACCGACTGGTACGAAGAGTCCTCGGGAGGAGGGGGCGGGCTGTCCGTCAAGAGCCTGCTGGGCTCGACGCGCGCCATGCCCGCCGCGGGGTCCTCCTCCTCCCTCACCATCATCGTCAGCAGCGCCCGACGGCACCTACAAAGGGCTGGCGGGCCAGACAAGCTTCATACAAAAGAACCCCAACGCGCCCAGCAGGACCGTAGGCCCCATCAAGGCGCCCACCAACATCCGCACCGTCACCGTTATGGACTATGCCCCGGACGTCTGCAAGGACTACAAGCAGACCGGCTTCTGCGGCTTCGGCGACAACTGCAAGTTCCTTCACAGCAGGGAGGACTACAAGCAGTCGTGGTCCCTCGACAAGGAGTGGGAGGACGTCACGAGGGGCAAGAAGAACCTGGGCGGCACGGTGGTCGCCAGCGCCGACAGGAAGGGCAGGGCCGCCGACGCCGCCGCCGCCGACGACGACGACGCCGCCGAGGAGGCCCTGCTCGAGAACATCCCCTTCGTCTGCCTCATCTGCCGCGGGCCGTACCGGTCGCCGGTTGTCACGCGCTGCGGCCACTACTTCTGCGAGCCCTGTGCCCTGCTGAGGTACCGCAGGGACAACACCTGTGCGCAGTGCGGTGCGGGCACCAGCGGCGTCTTCAACTCGGGCAAGCGGCTGCAGGAAGCTGCTGGACAGGAAGAAGGAGAGGGCGGCCAGGAGACGCCGGGAGGCCCTCGAGAGGGGCGAGGAGGTCAGCGACGAGGAGGAAGACGAGGAGGGAGAAGGTTCATAATAATAACAAGAAGAAAAAATCAACAAGAGACAAGAGAAGACGGTGAATAGGTTTTCAACAATAGGATGCCGCCCATTTGGTTCCAGCAAGGGCTCCATCCTCGCAACAATCAGCGGGGCAGGCCAGACACCTCAAGGCGACCACAACGGCTGCAGATGAAGAAGCCATGGCCCCGAACCGTATTGCCTTGCGCCGAGTGTTGCCCCAGTGGATGCATGGTAATCTCGGAGCAGAAGTTCTGTCTTGCCATGTCGCCTAGTAGTGGTCGGCCACAGCAGGTACTCTGTCGCCCACTTGAGATGTGATTTTCTTCCTTTACCTCCTCGTGCGGCTAACCAGCCTCGCCGTACCTAGGTATCTACAGCGGCCTGCCTAAGCATGTGGTGGTGTTGTCTCGGCGGCGGTCCGTCAGTACACCAGTACCACTGCCACCATCACTACCTGGGGAGAAGACCCATATGCTGCTGTTTGCGGGAATAGTAAATGCAGACTCGCATTATTTGCACTTGGGAGGCTACATCTCTGCTGACGAAACGACTACAATCATCTCATCCGTAATAACCAGAAAATAATAACTGCATGCGTTGCAGGAGGGTCGAGAAGTCAAGGTCTGGTCCACCCCCCCCCCCCACACACCACTACCGCCTTCCAAACTTGCTGGCTGGCTTACAAGGCTGACCTGGGACTTTGTGTGTTACTGATTGGTCAGTGGTCCACCACGTCGAAACAGCCCTGGCCAGAACACACCAGCAGCAGGACTCTCTGCCTGTCCTCTTCCCTCGCATGTCCCACTTTTCTGGCCGCGAAATGGTTAGGGAACCACCCGCGGGGGACCTCTCTCGGTACTGGGAAGCCTGTCTTAGTACCTCTATCACTGGGCGGGCACCCTGGGGGGGCCCTGGAACAGCGGCGCACAGGGGGTTGGAGACTCTCTGATCAGCTTCCCTGCTCCGCCCTCCAGGGTCAACACGGGCAAGTTCTACGGACGTCAACTGGTGAGCCACTGCGGTCGTGAACACAATGCATTCCAAGTGGTAACTACAGGCTAACACATGCCCTCTAGATCAGAGCGATATACCAACACTGCCCCATCGACATCGTCGGTCGACCGCGAAACCGATCTTCCGTGCGCACCCTGACCAACAACACCTCGTCGCCACCAACAGCCCAGGATCGACGAGATCAGCTTCATCGGTCCCCGCGACACGGTCGTTCCAGGATTGCCGTAGGCGCCGTCACCCAAGATCTCAGGACGGCAGCTCTCTCGGCAGCTCGAGCAGAGACCACCTGGCGCCGGCCCACAACAGTCCGCGAGAGGTCCATTGCTGTTGTGTTGGCACGAGCCACCCACAGGCGGCCCGGTCAGTTAGGTCGATCTCTGGCCAGGCCAGTCTCTGGGGAGGCAGGACCATGGTGTTGTGCTCGCAAGGATGGAGAGGCGTCGCGAGAGTGAAGAGGCGTCGCGAGAATGAAGAGGCGTCGCGAGAATGAAGAGGCATCGCGAGAATGGAGAGGCGTCGCGAGAATGGAGCGGCGCGCTGTCATAGCTGTGGGCGCAAGAGGGAGAGGTGCGACATTGCTGTTGTGTCGTCGCGAGAATGAAGAGGCGTCGCTGTTGTGTTGATACGAGCCACCCACAGCCGGCCCACCATCGGTGCGAGGGTGGAGCGGCGCGATGTCATTGCTGTTGTGTTCGCACGAGCAGAGGCCGCCTGGCACCGGCCCACAACAGCCCGCGAGAGGTACATTGCTGTTGTGTTGGTACGAGCCACCCACAGCCGGCCCAGTCAGTTGGGTCGATCTCTGGCCGGGCCCGTCTCTGGGGAGGCAGGGCCCCCGAGACGGAGAGGCGTCGCGAGGAGCGGTGCGCCATCACAGCCACCCTCGCAAGGCCGGAGAGATGCGACATTGCTGTTGTGGTCGCAGAGGCAGGAGGCGGCCCCGCATACTGAAGACCTCAGGAGGGAGAGGCCTCCAGAGAGCCTGAGGCTGTGGTTATAAACCTCAGGGTGAAGAGTGCGGGGGAAGCCGAATTCCCAGAGGCCCTCTGGATGCTGCACATGCGGGCTGGAGTGTTGTGTGTGGATGTCGAGCAGGAGTGAGGAGAAGAATGAAGAGCAAGAGTGAGAGGAGGGAGCAAGAGGGGGAGAGGATGCCCTATTATATATCTGCACAGGACACACCCAGCAGCAGCTTTGTCATCCTATGTGTCGTCTAAGGGCCAATCGACATGCTGCCACCCATCAGAGATGCAGTTGTCACCACCCAGGCTAGACGTGGCTGTGCAGGTGGTGGCCCACAGACCGTTGAAGCAGTAGCTATCCTAGGTCGACATCACATGCTGATCTTCAGACATATGCCTATCATCAGCTTCTCAACTCCTGCACAAGACTGTTCACAACCTCACCACAGATGTGTACTACCTACCATCACCCGAGGTTGGCTGTCCCACTGCATACATCGTGCTCTCAACATTAGCACAGCTGCTGATATGGAAAGACACCTCGTCATATGGCGCACCTATGTTTTTTGGAGACCCGTGTATGATGGATCCCTAGTACGCATCCTTGTGCTCAGTATTGTGAGACCACCCCCTTGCAAGTCCAACCAGGATATCACATGCTCCAACTCAATAGCCCGCTTCATGAGCCTTCACATTAACATTCTTAGTCTCTAGTCCGTTGAATAGATTAGAAATCACTAGGTACAACCAACCACTTTCACTATAGCCTAAGAATTCGGCAAATCGTTAGCAATGTATTGATTCCGAGTATGGTCATCATAGACTCGTCCTTCCATCCAGCTTGATCTTTATGGGCTGTACTATGGAAAGCGTCAGAGTGCATTGCTGAAAGTGCTCAGATGCGCGCTGTAGTCTCATAGAGTGTAAGAGAGCCGCTGAAGGAAACACCCCTCAGGCCCCGGGTCCTCTTCTCATCACCCGAACTTCCATGCCTGCAATCCTAATCGCTAGTCAGATCGTGACCCTGTCACGGATCTGAGTACCTTCGTCCGTGGCCACTCGAGTGTGCCTAGCCATGTTACCAAGTCTTTTGGTCCCCCTAAGGTTACCCTGCCGGCTGTTTAGCATTCATCTCTAGGAGTTGTACTAGGCAGTGAGGCGAATTCCATGTGTGAAGGATCATTTGAATGACGGACGAGAGTAGACGCTTGGTATGAAAATCCAACGTAGAGAGAGATATGCCAATCACGAACTCAAGGTTGCAATTGACATCATACTCAAACTCTCCGTCTAAGCTCATGCATGCCTTCTGTGTGGATGTGACATGTGGGCTGTCCTTCCACACGAGCCCCCCGAAACGACAGTTCAGATCACAAGCCTTACAGCTTGTAATGACCCACTATCGTGTAGGACGAGGAGTCCACCGCCCCCCTCCCCCCACACTCTCACACCAAAAGAAATAAATATGTGACTAATTCTGAAATCCTCAGGTGGTGTGGCACTCAAACTAAGTGTGCCAGGTCATGTTCCTTCTGGTGGTATTTGTCTAGCAGTTTTAGTCGGACGGAAGTAGGTTGGGAATGCCTTCACTCAGCCCTGCCTGGGTGGGACGCGCTAACCTCCTGTCACAGGTGGAATTAGTCAGGCCGTTTCACCAAGCTCGCCGCCTGAGGCGTCAGCTCTCGTTTTCGGAACAAGAGCTGTGGCCAACACGAACCTCCGATCTGCGTGTCACTAGTCACGATGTGGTGCAAGACTAAATCAGTAGGCTGCTGACCAGCCACAAAATATCGTGCAAGACAAAGTCCTTGGGACACTTCTTCGCTGGGCGATGTCAGAGCAGAGTTTACTACTATCAATTTGTCTGTTATCTCTCCTAATTTTCCTTAGCCTCGTCCGCCACGCCGCAAGACTGGACAACGCCATTACTCGACATCATTCCGATCCCAGTGACCATCCCCCTTGTGTGTGCCAGGTTGCCTCCAGGCAGTGCCTAGGCTCAAGGCTTCCTCTCTTGCTTCCACGGGTCATCCTTTCCCCATGGATCCTTCCTCACGCCTCGCACACGGTCACGTTCCTGTCGGTCCTTGCAGTCCAGACAAATATCCTCGATATCCACGGTCGCATGGTCCGCCTTGGGGCCCCAGCACTTCTCAAAAACCGCAGGGCAGATGATGACTTCCTGGCAGCAGCGGTGACCACAGAGGAAGACTTTATCAACCTGAATGCACATCTTGAAGTGGTTGGTCTGTCGTGCTCGGGGGTGTAATAGTCGTCTGTTCAGAGGTGGCGAGGTCCGCACAAAAGGCTTGGGGGGTGTTTTCGTCTAAGAATGGAGTATCTGCTACTAGTCGGAGATGTTGTTAGCATATCTTCTTGCATTGGGTTCTCTCTGGGTACTAAGTAACTGTCTACAAGTTTTGTACTCATGCCCTGTCCAACTTACTTTATACTCCACACTTAGTCCTGCTGTACAAGGCAGAGAGGGCGAGCGATGGCTAGAAAGAAGATCCCACTATCGAAGCTGGGCGTCTGGGACACCGAGAAGACTGCGAGCGTGTGGCCAGGGGGAACTCTGAAAAGATGAACGGAACAGTCTGCTGAAGGCAATGCGCAGCAGGTTGGCAAGAATTTATGAGTGGAGATCAAGGCTCTGTCTGGTCTGCAGGCAGTAGCTCTGGACTTTTGGCGAGTGATCCAGTGCCGGCGTGTATCAATATATGCAGAGATGGCAAGGTTCTCTACCGCCTGCATACCGCCTACAAGGGATCGTCGGACCATTCTCGTCATAAACATTTCTCGGGCTCAAAGTACAGCAGCACGGTGTGTGAAAAGTGGGAGATCGCTTAAGAATCCCGCGCCTGCAGCTTTGACCAAACCCCGGCTGCATGTTCGCACCTTGCCCCCCTCCTCCAGCAGGGCAAAGCATCATGGGATGGGCGATACTCCCATCGTGCATGAGTACCTGCGGCCTACGTTGCTTTTGTGTAAGACCAAGCCTGCGTTTCCTGCAAATTCATTGGCAGTGGCCCGCCACAGGACCCACCACTCGAGGCGCTTCTTTCTTCTGATATTCTCGCGGGACGGGGAGGTAATATAAGACCATACCAGGGGGTACATGTGGTGGATCGTCAGTATTACGTATCTATTCCGGACACAGGAAGAGAGAGAGGGAGGGAGGGCTGGGCTGCGGGCGGGGGTCAAGGCGGTCGGCCTGGTGGATGGTATGGGTGGCCCAACGATCTGCTGGGAATTCCACGAGAATTTTCAGATTCATCCAGGGTACGATCAGGACGAAAATGATGTATCTCTACCTCATCCGAACCAGGTCGACAAGCATCCAAGGGAAGCAAATGCACGGCGGCTAGAGACACAAGTCTCCTGCCCGCCCTCGCCCACTCATAACGGAGGCGGACACTGGTGCCTCCAAATGAAACATCAAAACACCCAAGCAAGGGGGGGTGCGAGTGGTGGAAAGCGGTTTAGCGAGGGTGCGAGAGCCCACGCAGGCTCCTGATCTTGTATTTTGGTTACCTGGATACCACCGAGAAAAGATTTTGAGACGGAGTTGGCCGGCCCTGCGATGAGGAGATCAGCCCCAAGAAAGGTTGGGACGGTGGCGATGCTCTCGTCGTGCTATGAGGTTATAAGGTAGCAGTGTGGTCCCGAAGGTGTCCTTTTGTATACGTGTCTGTGTCACCAACCAGGCCTTGCTTTCTGGCCGGTGGCTGCGTAGCCCTCCCTGCCCGTTGATTGTCCTCACAAGTGACGAGCCGGGGCGGGGAACCAAAATTAATAAGGTGGGCAGGACGTGGTTGGGGGGTTCAGAGAACGGGTGACCAGGGGGGGCTTGCCTGTCGATCCCTCGATGCACATCATTTTGCCTGACAGCTGCTGTCGTCGGTGAGAATGCCATGTCCTCCCATCTGTCACGTCGGCGCGCCTCCATGGCCTTGGTGGATGCAGTGATGGTGAGTACGTTTCCCAGAAAGGATATCCATGAGCTAAACGGTGGAAACTAATCGCTCCTTGGGTAGACTGCTACTTAATCGTGCCTTATTTTTCTGACAGCTCTCAAATTACAGGGGGTGGCCCCGCAGCGCTACAGGGAAATCCCCCGGAGCTCGCCGCCGACAGTTGTCAGCCTCAGCACCCAGCACCAGCTGCCCAGGGCCCTCAGACACGGGACTCAGAGGGCCTCAGGCCTTGGGCTAGAGGTACGACAGGGCCGCCACCACTACCAGCTCCAGTACCGCGGTAGTGTTCGTTCGAGTACCAACACCACCATCAGCGAGCGCCAAGACCAACTAGATATGCACCTCTGGATGGCACCTTTGCACGGGTACAGCGAGAATCCACCAACTCCAGGACACCCGAGAGAGACACCTCTCAGACCATACTATCGCCGGCTTCGTTCCGCGGCGGTGAATACACAATGTGCTACTGTACGGAAACAGTGCGCGGTCTATAGTCCACAGACCAAACCACATACCCGCTGGTCTGGGAATCTATACGCGAGGGCCCAGACAGTTTCTCCCAGACGAGTCTCGGGGAACACTCGCCTTGTATCCATCAGCAGAGCGGAAAAAGACCGCTGTCTCTCGCGCTCAGAGACAGTCGGAATCCAGCATTCTCGGTGACGGGAAATGTCCAGACCCAGCATGTGAGCCGTTGTGTGGCGATCGATGATGGCCGGTGGCGGTCCAGAGGTTCCGAGAGCTATCCGACCATGAGCTGTTGTTGCCCTGGAGTTTTCTTCCCAACATCAATCACTAACAAGCGTGAAATGATTCTCTTGCAATCTCTTCGTTTAGAAAAAAAAAAATCCTCAAATTCTCAGTAACAAGTCTTGTCCTTTCCTGGTGTAAAGGCTGGACGTGTCACCTCAATATCTGCTAGGGCTAGCCGTTCTCTACGGGGGAGGCTTCCAGGGAGGCCTGCGCAGGGACAGGTCGCGGCCGAGACACTGTTCCGCTTGATTTCGTGGTCTTGTGGGCACCCGGTGATGAATGAGAGAGGACGATCGTAACAAATGGTAAATAAAAAATCATGAGATACGAGAAGCCCACAAGGTCATCTGGTCAAATCATTTCATAAATCCTACCACGTACTGGCATTTCTCAAAAAGCTTAATTATGCCAATATGAGTCCCTGGCTTACTAAGCCTTGACCTTCAGGAGCTTCACCAGGTGCGCCCGCCCTCCTCTAGTGCCGCAATGCGCGTCGCGAGTCGCGTACCGCTGCTGCCCTTGTCTTCAACCTCGGAGTGCATCATCCCACAGTCTCGTCCACACCTCCACGGCGCGAAACAGATAGCTGCAACACAGCCTACGAAGCAAAAGAGAAAAAAGAACCAAGGACCACGACTCGAATACCTGCTTCTCTAGGCCAGGACTCGGACGCCTCACCACAGCGGCCGTGTCAGAAGGCCCACTGCACATACATCGCCGGCGCCCATTATCGAGCTGCAGGTACATGCTGGGCACGACCGGCTTGCCCTCCCGGCTGTTGTTGACAAGATCACGATTTCTGCATGCGGACCGTACAGAACTCATGGCTGCTCCATCGCTTCAATGCAACTAGGTGGGCGGAAACCTAGGCGTTGTACCTACGGGGTCACAAGATCCAAATCCGCGTCGCCGAGGGCTTTCCTTTTATTGCACAAGGAGAACGCAGTCCAGAGATATGCGGACCAATCCTCCTTCAGTCTCCTCGCATGCTCTTCGAAGTTATCCTCTCGGTACATTAAACCATCTGCTAATGCTACGATCTTGCTGGCCAGGGCCACGACCGAGCCTGCGCCTGCGACCTCGAACTCTCCCGCTCGACCTTCTTCAACCGTCACAGCGGAGCTGTTGCCATCTCTCGACCTCACTTCCCCCAAGGCCGTGGCTCCTATGGACTGGCACCGGTGGCCAGACGGGCCACACGTCCCGACCGAGATCAAGATCCTTGATGTTTCCTGCAACGGTGCCCGCCAGCCACTTGAGTATATTTGAGGGCGGGGGAGGGGGGTTCAGATCTTGCACCCTGATAGATCCCAAGGCTGTGCTACACAAAAAAACAGCCACGCCCCATTGCGTATACCTGAACTGCCGGACGCGGACGCACAGGTCAGCGCTTCTGATGCTCAAGTGCGCGCGCGAAGCCATGGCCCTCGTCCTGTCCACCTAATGTTTTGTCCCGGATGAACCTGAACACGCACAAACCTGCAGACCATGCCTGGCAAGCTGTTGCAGGCAGTGAATGACCCTTCACGCTAAGTCTCCCAGCTGAGAGATTGCGCATCTCTCAAGAGACCCGTCAAGACTTGGGTGCAGGCGGTGCAGACGAGCATCACATCCGAGGTCCCTAGCCAGCGGGCAGAGATCAAACGCAGTGTGGACGGCACAAAGCTGGACTGTAGCTGAGGAGGAGGCTGCCTTCTCGTCTCGCGAGGGAACGCGCTGACCATGGGACAAGCTCATAGTGAGTAATCAGGAAAATCAACAAATTGCAACAAAAATCAAGGTGCTCATCCCCCACGCATTGTCATCCGACGGCTTAGGTAGGTGAAAGGCCAGGGCTGTTGTAGTTGCTAGGGCCAGGGGCTGAAATGGTTAGATATTGGGCATCACTCTGTGAACTAGTGCTGCAAAAGGTTATAGGTGGGATGATATACTGTACTATACCAGAGCTTATATCAACCTGAAGCTTAAAAAGATTCAGTATGCCAAGCGCGCACACTATGCTCGCAGCGTTGTGGTGAGCAGCGGTGTTGAGCGCCAGCGCCTAAGAAAAAGTCTAGTATGGGTTTTGGAAGAGAGGGCAAAAGAAGAAGAAAAAATCACACTGAGATTGTTCTTATCTTGGTGTTTCCCATCTGACAAGGGAAGATGTGATGCATTCCTGATTCATGTACTTTTCTCTTCCCCACATGTTCTCTCCGCCCTGGTCTGGTCGTTTCCACGTCACAGGCACAGGCAGCCCTGTCCCAAGGCTGAAGAAGGGATAGAAGACACAGGGCCCCTTGGCAGTTTTCCCCCTGCCTGACCCCCATCGGCCATGTGGAGTAGCACGGTGGTCTTGTACGGAGAAGAAAACGAGCTTGTTCATTGAGGATATCCACTTCACGGCGGCGCGCCAGTCTCTGATCCTGACGATCCTGGGATTGTCAGATTGCGCTGTTGGGTTTCCCTTTTCGCTGTCTCCGGGGCCATGGTCTTGCTGGGGGTGGGTGGCTACTTCCAGGTGTCCTCCGTCCCCTTACGAGCCCGACTATCCTCACACTCCTCGTCCGCCCTTTCCCTGTCTCTCTCCCTCTCTCCTTCTCTGTCTCGACCAGTGTACCTTTCTACACCCTCCCCGCCCTTCTTCTCTTTTTCCCTCTCACCCTCACCCTCCCTCCCCCCTCCCCTCCCCCCTTTTTTTTTCTTCCTTCCCACCCTTCTCCTGTGTCTGCGTCCCTGTAGGCCGCCGCCCTTCTCTGCTCGCCGTCCTGTCTCTTCCTCATCGAGACAAGTCGAGTCGAGTCGAGTCGAGACGATCCGGCCTGGACCGACCCGACCGACCCCATCGTTTTCCTGCAACGCCAGCGCCGCCCTGCCTGCGCAATTCCTTCTCTCTTTCCCTCCTTGCTCTGGCTGCTGCTGTTACCTGTACGCCTTTCTTTCTCGACGTGGCCAGCACCCCGCCATCGTACGTGCTTTGACGGGGTTCTGGATCCGGCATATTGTTCGCGACGCTCATTCGTTCCGATTCAGCAGCACAGTACCTGCGACTTGACTTGGTGTGCTGTACTTGCATGCTTGCGTGTTTTTTTGTGTGTGACACATTCATCAATTTCTACCTACAACGCATTACCACAGTCGTCTTTACCGACAGCACTGTGATCTTTTTTTTTCTCCTTCTGGTCTAATTTAATTTACCACTATACATATCGACTTTTCTCTTTTTTCTTTCTTTTTTTATTTTATTTTATCCCCTCTCTTTTGGTCTTTTGAGCGGCCCAGCCTTGAAGCGCCCAGTCATACCTGCTTTTCTGACCAGACCAAGGCGACCACCCTCCCTCCTGTTATCCTCCAGGGCGGGACCTAATCTGGCAGCGAACCCCTGGCTCTCATCTCACCCCCCTCCCGCCTTGATTGGACTGGCCACGCCCACGCCCGCGCCCACGTCACGACATCAACAACAACAAACAATAACAACGATCCTGGTGGGTTGAGAAGGGGCACCACTCTTCTCCTGCGCTTCTGGGCCTGATTTAGAGAGCTAGGTGTGTGTGGGTTTGTGTGTGTGTATGTGTGTGTGCAGCACGCGGCCCCGTCGCCTGTTCGCCCGCCCTGTCAATCCCTGAACGGTCCTCCCCGCGCACCGCAGGCGCCTTGCAGGCCCTGTCGTCTCTTATTTGTTGCCACAACAACTGATAACATCCCACGACCGCGTTCCATCCGTTCACTGTGCTGCCCTCATTCCAGCCAGCCCAGGCACCCCTCCTCGAGCAATCTCAACACCTGCCGCCGACCTCCTCCATCTCCTGTCGCTACAACTGTCCTCCTCCTCGAGCGTTGTTTTCTTTTGTTCTGGTCTTGCCACATACTCTCGATCCTGCGAGACGGAAAAAGCCTGCTGCATCCTGTCGCACCGCACCACACCGCACCTTATCGCATCGCATCACCCGCCACCCGACACCTCAATCCTCAGCGCTGTCCTATGGTCTAACCACTGCTCGGCATCCGAAGTCGTCGTGTGCTTTTTTCTCTCTGTGTCCCTGGACACAACAACGGTCACCTCGATGGCTTCCCAGAAGCCATCCCTGGTGATCGGCCAGGAGAACACCCTCGACCCTTTCGTCACCACAGGGCCCTCGGCGCCCAGCAACCTCCGCTTCTCGGGTTTCGATGTCGAGTCCTCTGCCCTGGGCCCCGGGGCCTCGCCCACGTCGGCGAAGCGCGCGCTGGAGGCCCACCTGGCCGACACCGAGCGCCGCATGGAGGAGGCGGGAAAGCTGGGTACCGCGCTCGTGCAGCAGCGCAAGGAGCTGACCGATCGCCTGAGGGAGGTGGAGCAGCTCGAGGCCGAGGAGGAGCTGTCGCCGGACCTCAGGCAGAAGCTCAGCGCCATCGAGAAGGACTTCAACGAGGTCGCCAGGGAGAGCGCCCGGGCCTTCCTCCCCAAGCACCGCGTCCCCAGCGGCGAGGCGAACCCGGGCACGCCCTTCACGCCCAGTAAGGATGTGGTGAGGGTAAGCAGTCTCCAGTCTCCCGCCCCCTTCCCCCCTCCTCCGCCCGGTAGCAGGCACAGCCGGCTGATAATGTGATGTCTACGCACACGACAGAGGTCCATGAGCCCTTCCAAGTTCGACAGCCACAAGTTCGAGAGCCTGGCCACCGGGTCCCCCAGCAAGTTCAGCGTGCCCAGCCGCAAGGCCCGCAACCAGCCCGCCAACCGCATCCACGACATCGAGTTCGCCGCCGAGATCAGCACCTCCCTCATCACACAGGTCCGCAACTTGCAGGCCCTCCTGCAGGAGAGGGAGGAGGAGGTCAAGGACCTCAGGTCGGAGAGGTCAGGCCTCGAGGCCGAGGTGCAGGGCTTCCAGCAGCGCGTGAGGAGCCTGGACGAGAGCGAGAGCCGCTACAAGGACGAGAACTGGACCCTCGAGACGCAGGTCCAGGAGCTCATCGCCGCGCAGAAGGAGGCTGCCGACCGCGAGAAGAAGCTGAGCCACTCCCTCGGCGCCCTCCAGGCCGACAGGGTCGCGGCCCAGCGCGAGCTCGACGAGATCAGGGCCGCCCACTCCAAGCTGGCCGAGGACCATGCCGCCGCCGTCAAGCACCACGACATCGAGCTCGGCATCGCCAAGCGCAGCGCCATCATGGCCGAGGGCGAGCGGGCCGCCCTGCAGCGCAGGATCGACGAGCTGACCAGCCAGAACCAGGAGCTCGCCAAGGCCATCTCGTCGGAGAGGGGGCGCACCAGCCAGCGCGGCTCTCCGTCGGGCAGCAGCGAGGACGACCTGGAGAACGCCGGCGGCAACCTGACGCCCGAGCACTCCCCGCCCCCGTCGCCCATCAAGCCCACGCCCAGGCACGCCGTGCTCGAGACCGAGACCCTCAAGACCTCACTGCAGCACGCCCAGCGCACCATCCAGAGCCTCCGCACCAACGTCCACAGGGAGAAGACGGAGAAGCTCGAGCTGAAGCGCATGCTCCAGGAGGCTCGCGACGAGATCGAGAAGCTGCGCAGCGACCCGGCCGAGCGGCCACACCAGAGGCGCGCCCGCGAGGCCAAGTCGCGCGAGTTCAAGAAGCCCGCCAAGCTGGACAAGCTGGGCACCGCCCGCGCGATCAAGGCCGAGATCTTTGAGGACCCGGAGTGGGAGGACGCCTCCGTCAGAGGCCCTCCCCTGATGTTGGCCCGCATGACAGGGCAGGCGGACGTCCCTCTCCCCCTCCACCGAGACGGACGATTTCGAGACGGCCAACGAGGCACACGAGTCCACGGACGCCTTCGAGACCGCCCATGAGCGTGACGGCACCGAGACCGAGGGGGCCTTCCAGACCGGCGCCGAGGACTTCGACTCGGAAGACACCGAGATCGAGAGCCCGTCCAGGAGGGCTGGCGCCGCCAGGGCCGGTGGTAGTGCTGCTCTGAAGAAGGCGCCCATCTTCGCATCACCCGGCCCGGCGTACACGTACGAGAGCACCGCCTCGACCTCTGCCAGCGAGGACGAGGACTATATGGACCCCACGAGGACGCCCAGCTCGCAGCCGCGGAGGGTGCGCGTGCGTGCCAGCCACGGCCCTCCCTCTACCTCCTCACGCCGCTTCTCCAGGCAGCTGAGCGAGGAGCCCGGCTTCCTCCAGGGCAGCCCCGCCAGCATGATCAGCCAGACCAACCGCAGCTTCTCGAGCGCGCAGGGCCTCCCACGCCAGAGCCTGTTCGCCGAGCTCGGCGAGCTGGAGGGCAGCGACGAGGACTCGACGGTCGGTACGCCCGGCCAGAGGAGCCTCCGCTCCGTCACGCCGGCCTCAACCGCAAGAGGCATGACTGCCTCGCCGCGGTCCGTCGTGCCGCCTGTGCCGGCCATGCCAAAGGTGATCATGGTGGACAGTGGCATGATGACCGACCCTGTCGCCGGCTCGCAGGCCGCCGCGTCAGCCACCACGTCGGAGCGCCCAATGTCTATGGACTCGGTGATCAGTTCTGTGCGTGGCACCGACGCCCAGCATGATTCCTACGAGCCGGAGGAGATGCCTGCGCAGCTCTCCTCTCCATCCAGGTCACCACTACCTGCTGTGGTCGGCGGCATGCCCACGCCAGTCCTCGCCCCGCCCCAGCAGCTCACGGTATCTGGCATCCACGCGGAGGAGGTGGAGCCCAGGGCAGAACCCGAGCCTGAGCCCCCCTGCCTCCCCCGGCTGGGTCTCTCTGGCGTGTTCTCCGAACATGTCGAGCCGGTCGCCGAGCCAGAGGTGCCACCTCCTGCCCTCAGCATGTCACACGTCGTGGCCGAGGATATCGACCCCGTGGCTGAGCCCGAGGTGCCGCCGCCGACACTGTCGGTGTCGTCACTTGTCGCGGAGCACGTCGAGCCGGTAGCAGAGTCCCTGCCGCCTCCACCAGCATTGGTGTTCTCTCCGATCTCCTCGGCAGAGACGGAGCCTTTGGCCGTGCCCGAGCCAGAGCCCCGGGTTGTCACTGTCGTCGAGTACAGAGAGGCGCCTAAGCCACCGCCTGCAGATCTGGCTTTCTCTCCGATCTCCTCGGCAGAGACGGAGCCTGTGGCCGAGCCAGAGCCCGAGCCGAGGGTCGTTACTGTTGTCGAGTACAGGGAGGCGCCTCTGCCGCCGCCTGCGGTCCTCAACTTCTCTCCGATTTCCTCTGCAGAGGTCGAGCCAGTCGCCGAGCCTGAGCCCGAGCCCCGGGTGGTGACTGTCGTCGAGTACAGAGACACGCCCAAGCCGCCTCCCGCGGAGCTGACCATCACCACGATCTCGTCGGCAGAGGTCGAGCCGGTGGCCGAGCCAGCGCCTGAGCCTCAGATCGTCCGTGTTGTTGAGTATGTGGAAGCCCCTCCGCCGCCACCTGCAGAGCTGTCCTTCTCTGCGGTCTCTTCCACGGACGTGGAGCCGGTCGCCCAGCCCGAGCCCGAACCCCGCGTCGTCCGCGTTGTGGAATATGTGGAGGCACCTCGGCCTCCGCCTGCACAGCTGTCATACTCTGGTCTCGCCAGCGAGGGCATCGAGCCCCGCGCGGAGCCGCAGCCACTCCCTCCAGCCCTGACTGTGTCTCCCATCGCGATGGAGCACGTCGAGCCCAGATCAGAACCTGCACCGCGCGTGGCCCCCCTGTCTGTCTCCCAGGTCCTGTCGGAGCACGTCGAGCCCGTCAGCCCTCTGACGCCCGCCTCGGAGGCGCAGGCACCCGCCGCCCCCCTCAGCTTCTCCACCATCCAGTCCCTCGAGACACACCCCCAGGAGCCAGATTCGCCTGTCTTCAGCACGCCGCTGCTCTCTGCGCTCGGGCTGTCCGCCGTCGAGCCCCTGGCCGCGGAGGCTGCCTCGCCCACGAGCCCCAAGAGAAACGCATTCATCATCCCGCGGGATGAGGAGCAGCGACCAGTTACCCCGACGAGACGGGCCACCTGTTCATCGACCTCGCCCCGAAAGGCCAAGGACGCTGATGCCGTCGTTATTGCCGAGGACGAGACAAGACAGTCACTCAACGCCTCCCCCCTCGTCAGAGACGCCCGAGTCGCTCCAGCCGTTCAGGGAGATCTCGGCCAACGCCAGCGCCAAGCCCTCCCGGAAGGTGCCTGTCCAGACCTCTGACTCGGGCGCGCAGACCTCTCTCACGGCTGAGGCGATCGACGAGATGTTCCATGTCAAGAACAGCCACCCGCGGTCTCCGTCTGTGCTCTACAGGTCCGACTCGATGGCCAGCGCCGACGGCATGAGCAGCTCAGGCACCGTCCGTGTAGGCCGGCCGCACGAGAGCATGAGTGGTGGCCACCGCTTCAAGGGCAAGACGGTCGACACCGGCGCCGAGACGCCCGCAGAGGCTGCCCTGCGCCGGCCTGGCAGCGCCGCAAGTGCTCGTTCTCCCACCAAGAGCCTGCCACCACTGCCTCCGAACCACAGGGAGGTCATCGAGGCTGCAAGGACCGGCACCGCCAACAGCGGCCACGGAACTATCGGCAGCATGGGCCCGCCCCTCTTCCCTGCTTCTGCATATAAGAATGCCATGAACAGACCTAGGACCCCGATGTCGACCAGCTCCAGGCACGGTGACCTGGCCGCCCGCCCCGAGAGGCTCGGGACCGCAGATGTCCACTCTCCTACTCGGCTGACCGCGAAGAGCCGCAAGTCCTCCGTGTCGTCCTTCGCCTCAGAGGTCGACCACAGGTTCAACATGGCCGGCGGCATGATGGGTATGCAGGGGTCCGGCTTCGGGCCCAACACCGACCCGCGCATGATCCAGGCCATCACCCAGACCATGATCGGCGAGTACCTGTGGAAGTACACCCGCAAGACGGGCCGCGGCGAGATGTCGGAGAACAGGCACCGCCGTTACTTCTGGGTCCACCCCTACACACGCACCCTGTACTGGAGCGACCGCGATCCGGCCAATGCTGGCCGCGCCGAGCTCCGCGCCAAGAGCGTGCCCATCGAGGCCGTCCGCGTCGTCACGGACGACAACCCCATGCCACCTGGGCTGCACCGCAAGAGTCTCATCATTATCGCCCCTGGCCGAGCGTCAAGTTCACCTGCACCACGGGCCAGCGGCACGAGACCTGGTTCAACGCGCTCTCCTACCTGCTGCTCCGCACCGACGGCGAGGGCCACGCAGACACGGAGGAGATGGTCAACGGCATCACCAGGGAGGAGGTCGAGGAGTTCAACCCGTCCCTCCGCCGCAACGACACGGCTGGGACTGGAGCCCGCGGCGCGCCCTCCATCTCATCGTACAACTCCCGCGGAACCCGTCAGGAGGCCGTCTCCGTCAACCTCGACGTGCCCACCCTGACGCCGAACCACAAGAAGGCCGTCTCGACCAGCAGCAGCATGCGACCAAGCCTTGCCGGCCGGCTCAGCGGATACTGGAGGTCCACCCAGGACAGCCTGAGCCTGCGCGGCCGCAGCGGCTACAGGGACCAGCACAGCCTGTACTCGAACAACGAGGTGCACGATAGCGCCGAGGACCTCAGGGAGATGTACGAGAAGCAAGACAGGGAGTCGGACCGCCTGGAGAACGTCAGGGCGTGCTGCGATGGTAAGAGCCACGACCACACCCAACCCGCTCACTGTAACAGGGTTTTCACTTCTCTCGAGCATGAACACTAACAGCTCCTCAGGTAAACACGACGTAGGCACCCTGACGGCGAAGAAGCGAGGCCAGGGCAGCAACAGCCCCAGCCAGACACATCTCCACGCCCACCCAAGCCGTTCCAGCACACCAGCTACCGTCAGATCCGGGATATGACCTCCCGATATCTTGTGTCATCGTGGTTCACAGCACGAACGCACACATTCAGCCACTCACGCACCGAGTAATTTCCTTTTTTCTTTTCCCCCTTTATAATCCACAATCACATGCGGCAAACTAGCACACTCCCTAGTGTTGTTCTACATAGAACAACATGCTGCGCCTGTCATTCATTCACTATCGCTACCCTGATCACGCCCGAAGAAAAAACACAAAAAGAGGCCTCAGCCACAGGCTTGTTTTTCTTTTCTTTTTTTTTTTTAATCTCTCACGACATGGACGATCATCTTCTACATCTCTTGGGGAGGTTTTCACTATCCTATATAGGGGAAGGAGGCGCTGTTCTGTGCATCATCACCCAGCTTCATCCTACTTGGGTGATACAGACCAACCCCGCCTCACAACTGTTACTACTAGTCTTCAAGGCTTCCTGTCTCCTTCTGTCTACCTGTACCAACATTCTCCTTTTGTACCTTTTCACTTATGCGGCAGCGGGCTCTCCCGTCACGCAATGTTGGCGAGGGCCATCTGGGACACGTGCAGGAGTTTGAGGAGGACCGGGATGCGAGTTTGCTCTAGTTGAAGGCGTTACAACTCTTTCTTGCCTTCCTATAACCTACTCTTGGCTACTACTACTACTTACTACTACTACATCTCCCTCTACCTCTTTTTTTTTTAATCTCCTCGACTTGATGAATTCCTCTGCTCTCCAAAGTCTGTTTTGTTGGGTGTGCGTTGAATATTCGTTGATACGGGGAACACCTCCCGTTTGCTCGAAGTTTTTTGTCACAAGGCACGAGATTGATATTTGTCATTTGGAGTTTGCAGCAGAGCGAGCGAGAGGGAGATAAAGAGTGGCGAGGAGGAGAGCCCACACAAGACTGCCTTGTTTGTTTTGTCACAGGAGAGAAGGGATGGAGGAGGAAAGCAGCAATAAGTAGTACCAGTAGTAGACTTGGCTCTGATGACTGAATGATCAAACCTATATACAAATTGTACAACCACGCTGTGTCCCTCCCTACCGTTCGTGTGTCTTCGTTATACAAGTGAATTAATCCATAAATGTAACCTCCCCCCGACTCCAATCCATTCCTTGCCCTCGAAAGATAAAAGCACGATGATTGTGAACATGCGTCACCACTCCAGATCGCTAGGCCTGATGCCCAGCCTCGCCAGCTTCTGTATCACCGGCTCGAGCACCGCCTTCTCGTCGCGCACGCGCGCGCCCTCCTTCATCCTCGAGTAGAACACGGGACAGTCCTTGCTGTCGCACTGCACCTCGTCGACCGGCGACAACCCCGCGCAGCTCTGGCACATCCTGACGACGTCTGCATACCGCCTCTCCTTGGTGTTGAGCCTGCTCTGCACCCTGACCAGCGAGGCCGGCGCGTTGTGCCTGCACCTGCGGCAGATGGTCGACGTCTCCTCGTCCTTCTTCTTCTTCTTCTTCCTCGGGGCGGTGGTGGCGCGGCCACGGCGGCGCTTCTTGCGGCCCACGGTGGAGGAGGCCGATGACCCAAACTTGATCTTGGCGTTGCACACGGTACAGCTCGCCGGGCGGAGGTAGCTCTCGAGGGTGAACTTCTTCTTCCCCGGGGCGCCGGGCTGGATGCGCCGCACGCGCCGCACCTTGGGCATCTCGTCGTACCACTGGCGCGCGCTGGCGCCGACGAGGTTGAAGATGCGCTCGAGGGGTGGGATCAGGTTCTTGGTGATGTAGTAATCGGCGTCGAGCGTGAGGTGGTCGCTGTCGAGCAGGTCCTCGGGCGCGACGCAGCGGTCGATCAAGCGGGCGCCGGGGGCGCCGCTGACCACGACGTATGGCACGCGCTCGCCGTATTGTGGCTCGGCGCGGACGTCTGCGAGCATCTTCCTCGTGGCGATGAGGGCACCCGGCGGCGGGGGGCCCTTGTCCGAGTACGTTCCGAGCTTCACCTCCCTGGCGAAGCAGAAGTCCTGCACCGAGACCTGCCCCCGCATGATCTTGGCGCACTGGGCCTGGAAGTATTTCTTGATCTGGCTCAGGTCCGCCGTCTCGAAGAGGAGCCTGAGGGCCTTCTCCTCGATCATCTGCTCGGCCGGCGTCCCGTCCCGGCGGACGGTCTCGATACCCTTGGCGTCGAACTCGGGCTTCGCCTGGTCGCGGCTCTCGTACTTGTAGCCGACGTAGCGCTTCTTGGCAAGGAGCACGCACGGGTGGTAGACCTTCTCGAACTTGAGCTTTACGGGCCGCGGGTTCATGTCGGTAATGGCCCTTGCGATCTCGTTACCGATGTCGAAGGCCTGGTCGCGCGTGCGGCCCTTCAGGTGGATGAACAGGCTGTCCGTGTCGCCATACACGACCTCGGCGCCCCATTTCTCGACAGAGTGTATGTAGGCGATGGCGCGCTCGAGGGTCTCGCGGCCGGTCTGGACGATGCTGTCTGCTATCTCGGAACACGGCATGCGCCCCGAGAAGGAGGCCGAGGTGTAGCCGTATGTGACGTTGGCGAGGAGCTTGAGGGCGAGCTGCCTGTTGTTCAGGAGCTGCTGCAGGGTCTTGTCGTCCTTGTCTTGCTTCATGCCGCTCTTGACCATGACTCTGGTCTCGAGGATCTCTGTGAGCATCTTTGCCAGCAGGGATTTTCGAACCTCGGCTTTTGCGTACATCATGCCGTTGGGTGTGATGTTGATGTAGTCTTTGAGGAGCTCGAGCAGCCTCTCCTGGCGTCTGTATTCGGTGAACCCCATCTTGTTTGTGCCCCTCCAGTTGACTATCCTCCCCAGGAAAGTCGAGTAGCAGAGGTTGTAGGCGATCATGACACTAGGATACAGGCTCTGGAAGTCGAGCACCAGCACAGGGCTGTTATAGAAGGCGCTCTGAGGCTCCATGACCAGCGGCAAACACTCCAGGGCATTCTGACCACCGACCTGCTTCCTGCTCGGAGAGACGAGAACAAAGTTCTCGGGCTTGGCGATGCGAAACATGATCGATTCGACCTTGAACTGGGAGCCCCTCGAGAATACCGAGAAGAAGTCAACGCCTAGCAAGCGCGCCTGTTCGCTCGTACGAGGGATCAGTTCGTTCTCTTCGAGAATCTGAATGTCCATCTTGGTCCTTGTGATGTAGTACTGGAGGACTTTTGCGAAATCTGCGTGGCGGCCGCTGGTATACCAGTCTGACAGCGTCCGGTGGTTGTAGTGTGGGATCCGCCGGTGGAGGAGATGCCAGACAACGTTCTCCATGGTGTACTGGAGCAGGTTCAGCTCACCTCGCATCGCTCTCCAGATGTTGACCATATGGCGGCCAGTGACGCGGATGGTCGACGTAGTGTTGAACCCCCAGCGGTCAGAGTCCTTGCCGAACCTCCCGTGGGACTGGGTCTTCACCCGAGAAAATTCATCGCACAGATTGTAGTCGTACTTGTGCCTGGCTCGCTCGATGAGGTAGCCCCAGGAGCTGCTATGCACTTCGTATCCAGTGAGAACATCCGGGTCACGATTCCGGACAATTTCTACCATTCGCACCATGGCGTCGAGTTCGGTGAGTTCTTCCAAGACCTCGATTTTGGTGTGCCTGCGCAACCGTTCTGCCAGAAAGCCATCCTCCGAGACCACGATGATCCCAGAAAGGGTGCTTTCAGACTGGCTGCCGTCCTGGAAGTTCTCATCAGACTTGGCGGCCCAGAAGATGCACCGGACTGCATCCTCCTCAGGATTGGGAGCGAGCTTTCCTCTCGTGTTGACGTGGACCTCTAGGCTCATCGTGCTCATGTACTGAGCCTCATGCTGGACACTGGTCGTTTTCTTCTTCTGTGAATACTTGAACCCGTGCTTGTTCTTCGGCGTCGCCCCGACAATCTGCGACAGAAATAGCCTCTGTGTTGGTGCCGGCGCGGACTTGGCGCCCCCTCCCGTCGTGAGCTTGCTCTTCTGCTTGGCTGCCCACCACTCGCTGACTTCATCGAAAGTGGGTGGGGGTTCTGCAATCTCCCAGCTGCGCAGGGAGCATTGCTGGCTCTTCCTTTCGTACTCCAGGTCTTGCTTCTTCTTCTTGTCTCGGTTGGGCGCAACACGCCGGCCAAAGGTAGCAGGCGACTGACCTGTTGCGTCAAAATCTGGGAGGAACGGCAGGGTGTTCCCGCCAAGACGGAACTCTTTGCCAGCGTACTCCTTCATGCGAGGGGGGACGTCTTTTTCCCGGCTGTAGAAGGGGTCTTGGTAAATGACATCAGGCAGTCCATACTCTTGCATAGTCGCGCAGACCTCAGCAGCTGTTGGTGGTGCGTGGTCCAGGACACTGACAAATCGGCCAGCATCATCGGGAAAGGATATCTGTGGTTCGTGGAAAACCGAGGATGGAGGTGTGCCGGATGAGTACGGCGACGTGGTTTCAGGCGATTCCCCCTCCCTGGGTGTATTGAGAGGCGCTTGTGCCGAGGGTGGAGATCTGTCAAGGTTGACATCCATCTTTGATGATCCGTCATCGCTCTTTGGAGAGCTACTTTGTTGGCTCAGACGCAATCTCGTACTCGGGTCATGAGGATCCTTGACAACACCAAAGGACAGTTGCCGTTCATCCTGCTGCTTGAGAATAAGACCGTTCAGCGTCAGCCTCTTCGGTGCTTTCAAGTTAAACCTTGCATGGCGGTGTATATCAGCCGTGGTCGATGGGGCCACTGGGTCTCCTGCGTGTTCATTCGCGGACGTGGCTGCCGGTGGGCGAGGCACACTGGTCGCTTCGATCCGAGGCCGTTTGGGGTCAGACATGTGAGATGTTGGACTCCTGGCCCTCTTCAGCGGCACATCACCAGGGTTGGACGACGGCGGGCTCGCAGTGTCCTTGGCAGCTAGACCTTCCCTGCTGGCAGCTTCAATCAGCCCCTCCGTGACAGGAAGAGCAGGATATTGCCCAGTCTTCCCTTTGCTTAAGCCGATGCCCTTGTAGCGTTTCATAGGCCGTGATTTCACCTTACTAGGTGTCGCAGGTGCTGCTAGAGCGGCAGACTGCTTCACGAGTGCCGCCAGATTGTTCACGGTGGTCGGTGGTCTGACCCGTCGATGTGGTGGCTTCTCGCCCTTGGCAGCTGCCAGTCGCTGGGCAGCCTTCCGGGCAAGGTTTGCCTGTTGAATTCGCTCCTCGTCAGAGTCCTCGGGGTACAGGTCGTCTTCTTCTTCGGCTGCGAGGATTTGCTCCTCTGGCTCTTGCTGTGATAAGCCGAGGGCGGGCATGAGATTGTGAGGAAACAGATCTTCGACAGACTGTAACGTCGTGTTGACAGCAGCTCCGAGTTGCTTCTCTTTCACGAAGTTCTCGAATGAAACCTCCGAGTTCCCGTTTGCCGCCGCCTCGTCTGCGATGAGCTCTTTGATCTGTTGCATGTACTCGTCCTCGTGGATCCATCCCTGAGGCTGAGAGTCTCGCGAGTCCGCAGACATGGACACAAGTACATCTGGAGGGAAGGGGTGCTCCCAGGCCTGGTCAGGCCCATCCGCCGTTTCCGACGCCTCGTCTCGTCCTTCCAAAGCCCGGCCATGCTGTGGACCAACTTCAAGCTGTCCGGCACTGGGTGATCCTTCTCGATGAAGTCATGATGTAGGCGCCTTTCCTTGACGGCCTTCCGGTTCAAGATGTCCTGGACGCAGATGTCTACCTCGATCGAGCAGTGGCTCACGCGAGGGAGCGCATGGTCTTCTGTGATCTGGTCGCGAGGGATCGACGAGCTGTGCCAGGCGTGCATAGACAAAGAGCCGCCCTGCTCTTCCCCAGACTCGGGCACGGGCGATCGGAACACAGACTTGCCGCTCTCCAGGTAGTCACAGCCGTAGAGGTTGTGATCGCACATGAACTGCAGCAGGTATTGCAGGTGGGCCTCGTAGGGCTGGAATTTCCTCTTCATGATGGTGCCCTGCTGAAGTAGGTCTGCCAGCCTGGTTATGACCATCGGGTTGAACATGTAGATCTTGAGGAAGAACCGGTACCCAACGTGGTAGCCGTAGAACGGCACACCCTTGGTGAGCGTGATCCTGGCGACATATTTGTTCTTGTTGTTGTAGGCATTCTGGCGGAAGCTCACAGCCAGGGCATGATCGATAGCAAGGTGCAGGCGATATATGTAGGCACCCACTACGCAGTGTCGTCAGTCAGAAAGGAAAATAGAGGCCCTGGGGATACGCAGCATGCAGGGGTCACGACTCACCATCTTCTGGGTCCAGGCCGCCGGTGTACTCAATGTACAGATACGGAAATGCCCCGTGGATATGCGCGCAGACTTTCTGCCCAGTCTGGGTGGAGCCAAAGATCCTGATGACGGGGACTTTGGGCTCCTGGGACAGGTGCTCCGGCCGCACATCGTTGCGAAGCTGAGGGTCATACCTGGTCGGGGTCGCTTGATAGAAGTCGATGCAGTTTAGTCGAACCTTGAAGACATCCATGACGACAGCCGTGTGCCGTCAGCAAGCTTTGCGGCGTGCAGCGCTGGCACATTGTCCTGTGGACTCTTGAGAAGGCAGTGGTTCAGACAGAACTCGTGACCTCCAAGGCAATCATCTTCTTTGGGTCTCTTTGCCCTCTCCGGCAAATAATGTGCTGACGTCCTTGTGAAAGGAGGCGCGGTCCTGAACCTGGAGCGCGTGTTAGTGAGATCGGTACGTACCTCGCAGCGCCTGGAGCCTGGCCCCCAGCAATTACGTAAGCGGCGATGGCCCCTGTGTGAATGACGGTTGTTGGTCTGCTGCGACACCATTGCGGCTGCTAGAGCAACCAACTCGTTGCGACTCCAGCCGTCGCTCTCGATATCGCACGGTGACCAGAGTATTCTACAGGCGGAACACACATTCCTTGCTACAATTTCCCTTATCAAGTACTACACATAAGAATTATTCCAGCATGCCCCCGAGACCACCCCCCTCAAGACGTGCCGCGGTCGGGCCCGTCAAGGAAGAAAAACACCTACATCCCCCAGTTTATCACAAAGCGCCCCTTCTACGCTGGCGAGGGCGAAGACACCGACTATCTCGAACATCAACGTCTACGCAAGAAGGATGACGACACAGCATGGTACGACCGCGGCAAGAAGGGCGTCTCGGCGACCAAGTATCGCAAGGGCGCATGCGAGAACTGCGGCGCGATGGGGCACAAGGCCAAGGACTGCCTGGAACGACCGCGCAAGAAGGGGGCAAAGTGGACCGGGCAGGACATCAAGGGGGACGACGTGGTGCAAGACGTCCATATGAGCTGGGACGCGAAGAGAGACCGGTGGAACGGATACGACGCCAAGGATCACCGGCATGTGGTCGAGGAGTTTGAGGAGATGGCGGCGCTGAAGAAGCAGCTCCAGAAGGAGAAGAAGAAGGGCGGGGAGGGGGGCGGACGAGGGCGATGTCGGCGAAGAAGATCAGTTCGACGAGGGCGATAAGTACGCCGACAACGTGGACCTGAGCAAGCTGAAGAACACGACCGCGCGGCAGCTGCGGCTGCGGGAGGATACCGCGAGGTATCTCCTGAACCTGGACCTCGAGTCGGCCAAGTACGACCCCAAGCAACGAAGGCTGATAGACGGCGGCGCACTGGCGGACAACACGGCCGAGCTGTTCAAAGAGGACGGCTTCGTGCGAGGCTCCGGCGACGCGGCCGAGTTCGAGAAGGCATCGCGATACGCATGGGAGACGCAGGACAAGACGGGCGACAACACGCAGCACCTGCAGGCCAACCCGACAGCAGGCGAGTTCTACCGCAAGAAGGAGAAGGAAGAGGCAGAGAAGAAGCGCCTGGAGAGAGAGAAGGCCCTCCGCGACAAGTACGGCGAGGGCTCGTCGACCATGCCTGCTGCGCTCCAGAACATGGTGGTCACCGAGAGCGAGCGGTTTGTCGAGTATGACGAGTACGGTCTGGTTAAGGGCCACCGGGCTTCCGCCAAGTCCAAGTATCCGGAGGATGTCTACCCCAACAACCACACCTCGGCCTGGGGCAGCTGGTGGTCGAATTTCCAGTGGGGCTACGAGTGCTGTCACTCTACGATGAAGAACAGCTACTGTACCGGCGAGGATGGCAAGAGGGCCTTTGAGGCATCCGAGCGACAACGCACCGGCGCATATCTGGTCCAGGGAGGAGATGTCACGGAGGAAGAGGAGCCACCGGCAGAGGACAAGGAACAGGCTGGCAACAAGGCGAAGCAGCTCACGAGAGAAGAGATGGCGAGCGGCATCACAGAGGAGGAGATGGACGAGTACCGGCGCAAGCGTACTGCTGCGGATGACCCGATGGCCAAGTTCCTGGGCAAGGATGAACTCGTACATTAGGAGCTTCGCAGACAGCATCTGCGGTAGAGTGCACCTGCATGCTCATCAACGGCGGCGGCGGCGGCAGCGGCAGCCTCACGATCTAATGTGAATGATGATTGTCGAATATGCAATTTAAGTAGTATGCATGCGAGTAGGCGACATTGTCCTACCAAGGGATGAAGGTACTTGGGTAACATGGTGTGCCCGGGCAAAACGGAGCCGAAGCCACAGGCTAGCTAGCAGCAAAAATTTACTTGGGGCGCCAATGCCTGGCGGGATGAGTATTGCACCGAGCGCAAAGATGTCGCCAATTCAACCACCATTGAAACATGATTACAACTGCGGCCATTACTTTTTTTTTCTTTTTTTTTTTTTTTTTTTTTTTGGGAAGAAACGTGTCTTGTCATTGATTTGATTCCATTGTCCTATGGCTTCGCATGATGAATGCCTTTTGCCGTAAAAGATGATGACACAAACTCCGTATACCCCTGACGAGCAAAAGAAAAGCTGCCAATCCCAAATTTTCTTTTCTTCTCTCCTTGGTCCCCTGTGGTGATCCCGCCGGCCTGAGGAGCGGCCTGTATAGTGTTATGCGCAAAGCATCTACTCCTCGTCCTCGTCCTCACCACCCTCACCGCCCTCGGCGGCCTTGGCCTTCTTTCTGCGGACACGGCCGGGGCGGCCGCCACCAAAGGGCGAGGTCAGGGCGAAGTCGATGTGCTTCTGGGAGTCGAGGCGGACCATGAAGGAGGGCACGTTGACGATCTGCTTGCCGACGCGGATGTGGCGCTGGCGGATCAGGACACGGGCGTGGTGGATGGACTTGGCGAGGCCGAGCTTGTAGACGCAGGTCTGGAGGCGGCGCTCGAGGAAGTCCTCGACCTTGAGGGCAAGGACGTAATCGAGCTTCATGCGGCTCTCGTCGAGGACACCGACGCGCACGAGACGGCGAATCAGGGCGTTACCCTCGAAGAGGCGCTTGGGGTCCTTCTCGTCGAGGGTGAGCAGCTGACTGTTGGGGACTGTTAGATAGAAGAAAAAAAATCTGCGGGCGCTGCAGAGCACGTACCGGGCAGCACGACGGATCTTGGACAGGGTAAGCTGGACACGCCAGACCTCACGCTTGTTGCGCAGACCATACTCGCCGACGAGCTTCAGCTCAGAGTCCCTGTGTGTTGCTCCATGTCAGTGGGGGTGCACGAACGACGTAAGCAGAGACAAGCTGCTGCTCAGTGGCCGGTTCTATACTGACAGACGAGCGGCTTCGAAGGGTCTGTCGAGAGAAAAGGTTAGCGACGGTCACACGCAGGAGCCTAAGCAGGTCAATTGGGGAAGGAGGGCGGTGTACACACCTACGCGGCACCTTGGCCGTCTTCGAGTAGGAAAGCGGCGCCATGGTTGTTGGGTTGGTGGTTGAGGTTGGCGAACTTTGTCGGGTGAAGTTGCTACAGCGAAGAAAAGAGGCGCGGGTAAAAAAGTCGGCGATGGCAGTTTGGGTGGATTAGACACAAGGCCAGGGTAGACCACGTGATCAGGGCGCACTCCCACCTGTATTGGTGGGATTTGGGTGGCCCGAGCGTCCTTAGCGCGGAAGGGGGGACCACCACGGAAAAAGTCCACCACGCCTTTGCTCCTGTCTTGGCCTCTACGATCTCGAAGCCCGAAACCGCCAGCGATTTCGACAGACGACCACCAACTCCATAAACCCAACAGCCCACCAGATCAATCAAGATGGGTCACGCCGCTGGTCTTCGTGCGGGCACTCGCGTATGTACCACACCGATCCAGGAGACGAGCTCTGGGGAAGCGACGCGGGGCGGGAGGATGCTGCTCTCGTGGATGTTGAAAGTGCTGACGGTCTTTGTGCGAAACAGTATGCCTTCTCGCGGGATTTCCGCAAGAAGGGCATGATCGCCCTGTCCACCTACCTCCGAAACTACCGGTATGTCGAACCCCGCGAGCAAGACGACCTGTCGGGTGATGGAGATGAGAGCTGTGTGAACTAACCCGCCGTGTCTTGTAGGGTCGGCGACATTGTGGACATCAAGGCGAACGGTGCTGTGCAGAAGGGGTAAGTCGAGAACCGAACCAGAACAGCGCGCACGAGAACACACGATCGAGCCATGCGCTCTCCCCTCCCTCCCTCTCCCTCTCCCGTCGAGCCGATCAAGACGTTCCTGACAAGGTGTGTCTTGCGACAAAATACAGTATGCCCCACAAGGTCTACCACGGCAAGACCGGTGTCGTCTACAACGTCACCAAGACGGCCGTCGGCGTCATCATCTACAAGAAGGTGAAGCACCGTTACATCGAGAAGCGCATCAACCTCCGCGTCGAGCACATCCAGCCCTCGCGGTCCCGAGAGGGCTTCCTGCGCCGGGTCAAGGAGAACGCGGCGCTCAAGGCCAAGGCCAAGGCCGAGGGCACGACGGTCCAGGTGAAGCGACAGGCCGCCCTCCCCCGCGACGCACGACAGATCTCGTTCAAGGAGAACCGCCCCGAGACCCTGGCGCCCGTCGCCTACGAGACCACCATCTAGACGGCACAACGTCCGGAGCGCGGTGTGTGTGACAGGGAAGGGGGTTTGGCGACAAGGATGGATTCTCCTGCGGACTGGGTGGGAGGTTTTTCTCTCTCTGGTGGTCGGTTGTTCACGCGAATTGGCTTGCTTTGGTCTCTGCATGGGGTTCACGTACGGCAAAACGGAAAGATCTTCTCAGCATGGTCCGGAATGGCATGCGGCAATGCTTTTAAAAGGGAAAAAAGAAATAAAATGAACCAATGGCAATAACCCAAACACCCTTTTTTTTTTCATTCCCCTTTCCCGCCGCCCATAAACGTGGTGATGAGGTGATCAGGCGTGGGGGATGCTCAGCCTTGGGGACCGTGGAGGCGTGGACGTGTGTGTGCGCCTCGACAAGGCGAGGTGGAAACCCGAGGGGAGGTGGCAGAGATGGTGCTCATGCTCAAGAAGACAATCAAGATACTTTCTCTGCCATTTGGGCCCCCCAAAAAAAAGAGAATTTGACCACCCTTAATACACCAAGTGCTACAACAACAGGAAAGGGGGAGGGGGAGGTGAGGATATGGGCCTTTCATGATGGGAGATGATGATGTCCTTGGTCTGGTGCACCCAAACCTCCTGTCCACCCTCTCCACTGCACATGATGTCAAAGACCTCAGGCTTGAGGCTGTTTATAGGCCTTGTTCTCTCTTTTTTTTTCTTTCTTCTTCATGTGCCCACCACAAGCTACAGCAAGAGATAGATGGACGTCAGTGCGAAGGGTGCATAGGAGCTATTGTCGTCACCCTAGGTCCCCTGCTGCTAACTACTCTCCTGGGGTTCGTGTAAGCTAGCTAGCTGTCTGTGGAAATGTGTGCACACACCGTCTAGAGGGTCGGTATGCGGCACGTTCGGTGTTGGTGTGGAAGAGGAGGACATTGGTAGGGTGGTCTCTCCTCCTCCTCCTCCTCCCTCCTTCCCACGGCCTAGATCACCCTCCCACCTACCTGGCATGAACCTTGGGCCATCCCCTCGGGACCCATTACTGGTGGAGGCGGGATAGGCGAGAACAGCCAAGGGCCCGGGAGAGAGAAAGTTCATACCATGGTGAGCAGTTTATGGGTTCATACGGCCCGGGTCCCCCTTCTCCTTGAATCTCGGCAGACTCGGATTGAAGTTGCGTCCACAACTTGTCCTGTAGGATGCCACTGTACACGCTGAAGAGCCTAGGGTAGATACGGTGTTAGGGGGGCGCTGGGGGGGTCTGTCAGGGCCAGTGACAGGCGGCCCGGACAGAGGCCGGCCCTGTCACTCGCGGGTTCTCTCCCCCTCCCCCCCCAAAGGCCTGCCCTGACACGCAGCCCTGGTTGCGTCACTAAGCATTGTCCTCGATGCCCCCCCCCCTTGCAGGTCCCCCCTTCCAGACTCGACCCCAGCGCGTGGCTTGCAAGCAGCTACGAGGCTGCTGACATGTGCCCAGGCAACTTACACGGATACACATCGTATCCTCTTTCCCCCCTCTCCCTCTCGTCCTCTCGCCCTCTCGCCCTCTCCCTCTTCCAGACCGCCAGATCTCCACAACAACGCCCATTCTTCTCGGCTCGCTCTCCCAGAGGCGATGCCATGATTGCTTGGGACCCTGCCGACTGCGTGTTCAAGCGAGGAGGAGCGCCGCACCCCCGACCACCGCACCCACCCGTCCCGTCGGGCGGCGAGCCGCAGAGATGGGGGGCTGGACGGGCTTCCTCCTGGCCTACCTCCTCGGCGGTGTCACCTTTGTGCCCCTCGTGCTCCTCGCCGTGCTGGCCCACGCCCACCTGACGCTCCCGTACCGGGAAGATGCCGACCCTCCCCCCGGTGACGACCTCGTCCAGCCCGGCGACGACCTCGCGCCCCTCAAGGCTGCCCAGGCGGAACCCAAGGGCCACGCGAAACGGGCCAGCCGGTCCGACACCGAGACGGCCGCCGGCTACTTTGCCGTGTGTCGTGAATACACGCCCATGGGCATCAATGCCCGGCCCATCGAGCGCTCCACCCCCGTCGGCAGCACCACCGTCGCGGCCCCCAGCCAGAGCGTCTACCAGGCCATGTACCGGAGCATCTTTGACAGGAAACAGCAGCCGGGACCTCTGGACAACGGCAAGAGTGTCAGCCAGCGGCCCAAGAAGGCGGGCAACGTGTTCTTTGTGGTGTTGAGGTGAGCTATCCCACCGCCTTCTCTCTCTCTCTCTCTCTCTCTCCCCCTCTCCCTCGCGGGTCCTCGGCTGACCATATATCGTGATGACCAACGCAGGCACGGCCACCTGATGCTGTTCGACGACGACGAGCAGCTCGAGGTCCGACATGTCATCTCCCTCGCGCACCACGACGTCAGCATCTACTCGGGCGGCGACGTCACGCCCGAGGGCGAGCTGTTCATCAAGAGGAACGCCATCTGCCTCTCGCGGCGGCCGTCGGAGGTGGGCCTGGCGCCGGACAGCCAGCTGTCGAGGCCCTTCTACCTCTTCTCGGAGAACTGCTCGGCCAAGGAGGACTTCTACTTTGCCCTGCTGCGCAACCAGGAGGAGCAGGCCTGCGCGTCGCCGGCCGCCGGGGCACGGGCACCAGCGCCGCTGTCGTTTGACGTCAAGCACATCATCCGGCTCGTGCAGAGGCTGCACTCGTCCGAGGACCACGTGCAGAGCAGGTGGCTCAACGCCATGGCCGGCAGGATCTTCCTCGGGCTGTACCGGACGGCGGATGCCGAGGCCCTCATCCGGGAGAAGCTCAACAAGAAGATGTCGCGCGTCAAGCGCCCGGCCTTCCTACCGCACATTGAGATCCGCAGCATCGACACGGGCGACTCGGCGCCCTACTTCACCAGCCTCCGCCACCGGGACCTGACGGTCGAGGGCGAGTGCAGTATGGAGGCTGATGTGCGCTACACGGGCAACTTCCGCATCGAGGTGGCCGCCGTGGCCCGGATCGACCTGGGCGGCCGCCTCAAGGCCCGCGAGGTCAACCTGGTGCTCTCGGTCGCCCTGCGCAGGCTCGAGGGCCACATCCTGTTCAAGATCAAGGCGCCCCCCAGCAACCGCGTGTGGACCTCGTTCTCGCAGATGCCCCGGATGGAGATGACCATCGAGCCCATCGTCAGCTCCCGCCAGATCACCTACACCGTCATCCTGCGCCAGATCGAGGCCCGCATCAAGGAGGTCGTCGCCGAGACCCTCGTCCTGCCCTTCTGGGACGACACCCCCTTCTTCCGCACAGAGCACAAGAGGTGGCGCGGCGGCATCTTTGCCGGGGATGACGCCGTCGACCCCGCCGTGAGGTCGCCGCCGACACAGGCCACCGCCGACCTGGGCGAGCTGGACGACATGGACGCCGTCGTAGAGGCCGGCGGCAGCTCCGACCTGCCGCCCATGGAGAAGAGCCAGAGCATGCCCATCGTGGAGCCCGCGCCTGCGGCGGCCAGCAGCAGCAGCCTCTTTGGCCTGAAGCTCGGCGGCAGGGGCAGACAGACCCCGCCCACAAACCCGTCGTCTCCGGTCCTGGACTCGCACACCTTCAAGGACACCCACAACAACAACAACAACAACAGCAGCAGCAGCACCAGGGCAGAAGCCTTCTCTACCGGCATCGACACTGGGGGGGAGCCGCCGTCGTCCAGGCAAGCCCCCGTGGAGCGCACAGCCCCCTGATGGTCGGGTCGGCCCCCGTCACGGCGACAGAGCCCGTGAATGCCGACGTCTTCAAGCCGTCGTCCCCGCCAGCAGGCGACAGCCCCGCGGCCAGCGCCATGGCCAGGCTCTCTGCCAGGACCAGGACGGCCCCCCGTCAGGCCCAAGCTCGCCCCTCCGGCCCCCGGGGCGGGCGAGCTCGACCGTATCCGTCCAGCCTACCACCCACCCTTCGGCAGAGAACACGGACGGGGAGGCCGGCAGCGACGAGCCGCCGGGGCTCCCCCGCCGCGGCACGACGTCCTCCTCCGCGGGGAGCCTCAAGGGCGAGCCCGTCGTCCTCACCGGGGTCTCGCCGACCCCCTCCATCAGCGGGTCCACCAAGTCCCAGGGCGGCTCCTCCTTCGGCCGGGCCCTGTTCACGAAGAAGGAGGGCAGCCCCGAGACCACGTCCCTTGCGTCCACGGGCGGCGGCGGCGGCGGCGGTGGTGCGGACGGGCCCAACAAGAAGATATCGCTGGCCGCCGTGACCAGCGCCGCGGGGGCCGCCAAGCGGTGGGGCTGGAATGCCCTCCACCGCGGCGAGGGTGGCGGGAAGACGGGCCAGGGCCACGAGGCCGACCCTCCGCGATCGACCTGAGCAAGCCGATGGGCGGCGGCAGGCCACTACCTCCCCCGGGCATGCCCCTGCCCATGCCGGAGAAGAAGAAGGCCACGGCCATCCCCGTGCCCAAGAGGAAGCCGATCCCCCCGCCGGCCCTGCCCGAGAAGCAGCAGCCGTCGGGCGCACGAGACCACCCGCAGGAGCCCAGAGAGGTCAAGCGGAGGGCTGTCCCCCGCCCCCTCTGCCCAGGCGGCGGCGGCAGACGGATGAGCACGTGCAGGCGGGCCAGGGGCAGGAGGACATGCTCGTGGTCGCCGCGCCCGACGCCGAATCGGAGCCCACCACGCCGATCCCAGACGAGGACGGAGAGGACGCCTACAGGCGCCCGTTTGTGGAGGACGCCGAGGATGAGGAGGAATCACCTGACGCCCAGTATCATGCAGAGCAAGACGAAGAAGAAGAAGAGGAAGAAGCAACCCCCACAACAACAGCGGCGAGACCCCGCCAGCCCTGCCCTCCAGGGGCAATACGGGTGCTCTCGACACCTCGCAGCCACAGGGCGACGGTGGTGAGGACGATGATGAGTTCTCAGCCTGGATGGACAACACGGGCGAAGACGAGCCCCGTCAGGAGCCTGCCCCGCGCGAGGAAGCCGTGCACGCGCTGGCCTCAGACCCCAGCTCGTGATAAGATGATGTCCGGACAGCGCTCACCAAGCACAAGTGTTTTCTGTTGTTTATATATATATATATATTCATACATACCCAACTACAGGCTCGGGAACCTACCCGTCGTCATCAAGCATCCGGGAGAGATTCAGGCATGGCATCAACCCACACAGCGCAGATCACATAGAGCAAAAGGCCACACACACCCACACACACATACAGTCGACGGCCTCTAGAGAATAGCTAATGATGGTTGGTACCTCTCAAGGGTTGGATGTGTACGCCGTGGGTGAAGAAGAAGACCCCTCGTGTGCAACCTCAAAGAAGCCTCGCTGTCTCCCCTATCACACATTGCATGGTTAGTACCTGATGTCTCCTTCCCAGCCGTACTGGTCTGGCTATGGACATGCCCACAAAGACGTGAATGATGTATCCGTTCCTCTGGTCACACACTCGACACTCTCGTGGTCTCGGTGCTATTATCCCCGGACATCGTGGGAGGCCGAGGCCGAGACACGTTGCACATATGGGAGGGAGTCGTCCCGGGCCAGTCGTCTTCCTTCGCCTCAGGATTTTTTCCCACCACCTGGGAGGCTCGACCGGTGGGCCGCCGTATCTTGTCACCAGAGAGGCAAGTGGTTCATCCCAGTGCAGCCGTAGAATAGTTCTGCAGCAAGCAGTAGGAACGAGAGGTGGACCCGACCCTTGTAGCTGATACAAAGAGGTGTGTGCAGGATAGGACCAGCGCCGCCGTCGTGGCATGCAGCTCTTTCCCTCCCTCCCTGTATTGCCAGATCAGCCACACCCACCCACCACCACTACTACTCCCAGGCAGACCGCCGATGGGCATCAGAGCAGGCCATGGCAGCTTCCGGCGCATTTGTGAGACCTGACCGGTCCGTATCCGCCTTGCATGCAGCCTGTCTTCTTCCTACATGTCTGTCTCTCTGCTTCTCCTTCTGGCCTCAGAAACAGGCAGGCCCTCTTGTGCAGCAGAGGTCCAGCAGCACTTGTCTTGGGGGAGGGCGGACAGACAGGACAAGCCAGAGCAGATGGCTGGCTATAATGAGAAAAATCATCGAATGGAGAGAGAGGGAGAGGGAGAGAGGCAAGGGGAACTGCGCGCCGCCGATCACCACAGCCCATGCAGAACCGTACCGTTCTGTTGTGTGTTCTGGCCCAAAAGAAAAAAAGTCACCGGGTTTGTGACACAGCTGTGGGGAAGACATCCGAGGCGGGCGGGGGGGAGAAGTACATGTGCGCTGGCACACTCGGTCCCTGCCAGGGATGTGGGCGACAACACGCATCTGCACCTGTCGCCTCGTGTGCCCACGCAGCCAACCGTTTTTTTGTTCTTCTTGTCTTCTTTTCATCCCAGTGGCCCGGCATCGTCAGTCACGATATGCGCGCTCCTAATGCTCCACCACCACCGCAGTAGCAGCAGCAGCAGCAGCATCATCATCCTTATCATGAGTGTCTGGGGGGATGCATGCCGCCCGCATATGAGGAGCGACACAGCGTGGTCGTGGGGGGCTTGGGGGGGGGGGGCTCTGAGACCACGGACGCCAGCCGCCATTCCTCCCGTCGGGTCCAGCTGGTTGCTGTTGTTGTTGTTGTTGTCTTCTTCGGTGGGCCAGTTCTTGATTTCCCTGGGATAATCCATTGCAACCAGTTGTATATCCATTTCTTCTCTCCTCCTTCGATTTCTTTCTTTTTTTCTCCCCTCTTCTCTTTTTCTCTCTTCTGGAACAAAGCGGAGGAGAGAAGAGCAAGATATCAGATCTCAGACGGACCAGGCGGAGAATTCCACACGTTCTCGGCCGGTCCAGCGATTGACAGGCTGCAGAGAAGAGGGCCCAGGCAAGGCAAGATAGAGACAAAAACCGCCCGGTGACCACTCGATCAACTCACGCGACCCCATCTCGAGCTGCCAGCTGTCGTGCGCCCCCACGCCACTATGCATGCAAAAGACGAAGAAACCTTTCCCCCGAGGCGGGAAGAGGAAGACGAGAGAGAGGTAGAAGACAAACCTCGGCGTCTCACTCGGCAATGGCTGCACGCGGCGCCGTTTTTTTTTTTAATCTTCGGTGTCTCAGAACCTTCCTCGCATGCCTAAAGTCTGGTCGAGTCAGGTCGAGTCTCCTTTGCATGCGTAGACGGAGACGGAACACCCACACCCACACACACATACAACCGCCGCCCCATGCATCCAATCCTATTGGCCAACCCCGGCCGGTTCATGCTGTGTCGCCGTTGCACACGGAAGCAGCCAAGGTTTCTCGAAGATCTCCCGAGATTAGAAAGAAGAATGTCAGACCCAAGTCAAGAGCAAAGGGAAAAAAAAAAAGAGGGAGAGACATACACACACACGGAGAGAGGTACCTCTCCACCCGTCAAAATACCAGCCCCTGTCTGTATAGGTCAGTCAGTCAATCAATCACCCAGGCACTACCACCCCAACCTATCAACCCGTCATCGACTTTTTCCGACCCCGGGCTGCTGCGAATGCCAACTCACTTCTTTTTTTTTTCTTTCCGTTCCAGAGATGCCTTGGGGAGAACGGCGCATTGGCCTGTCGACAAGCCTGGTTCGCACGAGGACCAACCTTGCAGCCACCAGCGCCGTCGCAGAACCCAGCTCTCTCTCTCTCTCTCTATCCCCTTGTGCGTGCATGTGTGTGTGTGTATGTGTGTGTCTGTCCTGGTCCACCACGGTCCGCGCGGTCCGTCTCACACCGTCTTCTTTTTTAGTGAGCTGGCACATGTCTGGTCAGCCCGCGATCACTTTCTCGTCCTGCGTAAGAACCTCGCCACGACTCGGCCAGCTGAAAGCTGATGGGAGGGGAAGGGAGACCGAAAAAAAATTAAGAGACAGACCAATTCAGCTTGAAGCGGTCAGTGGGTGTGTCGATGCTACTAGAGCAGCAGACCGCTTGATCATCTTGAAAAAATGCCGCAACTGTTTAGAGGAGGAGGGAAAGGCGGGGTGGGTTGGAAGGGTAGACACGATGAAGGGATGCATAATACCATGGTACCTATAATCTGGTTGCTAGAAGCAGACCCCTCCACCTCTTCTCTTTTCCCCCACGTTGTACTTATGCACCTCGCCCCTCCTCCCTCTTCTCCTCCTTTTACCCCTCGCCTGGCTCCTGTTCCGGCATCGAGTGTGATGACCTAGTAGGCCCTTGATACATTAGTGATGAACCTAGTGATTTTCCTCCGGAGGAGGGGTAGTTGTCTGTAGTGACGCACGACGGTCCATGAGATGGACTTTGCTGGCTGCCTGTCAAACCGGCCGGCGGTGAGTAGTAAGCAGGAATGGTGCCGACGAGACTTTCGGTGAGAGAGAGCAGAGGTACCACAGGGATGAGGTGGTGCAGTCCGAGGTCGTTCACAGGCGCCAAGCAGAGGGAACAGTTGCTCATAGAATGTATCGTATTGCTCTCGATGTGTGAGGTGGAGCTCGTCTTATGTGAGTGACTGGGACGTTCCGTATCCTCCAGTCTGCCAGGCTATGTACTGCAGCTTGCCCTGCAATCCTCAGAGCAGCCTGCATTTTGGCTCCTCTGCTCAACCTCGTCAGTGCAGCTGCCAGGTCTCGACCTCGCTCTCTCCCCACTGCTTTCCCCCTAATTTTTCTTCATTAATTAGAAGGAAAGTAGGCTCGCAAGAAAAAAAGACAAGAAAAAAAAAAAGGAAAAGGGACCAGCGCAAAAGCAGTGGTCCAAAAGACACCGCCCGCCATGTTGTTGTCGTTGTAGTTGTAGTAGTTGCACAATGCAGCCTTCCCACCCAGGATGGCTGAACCTCCCAAATGAACCTTGCCGCCCAATGTTCGTGATAAGACCGGCCGTGATATCAAAGTTGCCCAGTGTTGTGGAACCTGACCCGGACCAAACCGCCTACCCCCCACTGACAGAGACAGTAAGGGAAGAAGGCGAGAAAAATGACCGTGAAACGCCCGCCATTCGTCCGTAAAATGCGTTGCACCGCAGTCTAGACCTCCCTGTGTGTGTGGTAGAAAAAGAAAGAAAACAAGAACAAGGTCAGACAAAAAAACAAAAAACAGAAAAGAAAAAAAGGCATCGCGAGTTGCGTCTTGTCCATACGCGAGGAAAGGACAAAAGACGTGGTTAGTAAACAATTGAAGAAAAAGAAGAAAAGAATAAAGTTCTGTGCATGGGATGAGATAAGATCCCTCGGGAGAATGAATCTTCATGAAGCGACAGGATGAGTGTGCGTGTGTGTGGGTGTGTGGGTGTGTGTGTGAATTGGTTGACGGTGAGATTTTTTAATAACCGGCCTGGCCGGGCATCTTTCCCAGGGAATGCGTGTTGTGGGCCTGAGGCGGGAGGTGGTTGTGGCAGAAGATCTTCTTGTTGCCCTTGGCGTTCAGGGTGGCGCTCTTGGTGGCATCGATGACCAGCGCGGGGTCGTCGTAGCTCTCGAGCTGGCAGCACTCGATGTTCTTGACCCAGCGGTGGTTGAGGATCTGGTTGATGGAGGCGCGGCCGTCGGGGTTGGGGTTGAGCATCATCAGCATGACGCGGCGCAGGGCGGGCGGGTTGACAAAGTTGTCAAAGATAAAGTAGGCCGGGTAGTCGGACTCGGTGATGGCGGCTGGGCGCTGCTGGGCCTCGCCGCCGCGGTCCTTGGCGTTCCACTTGTCAAACGACTTGACCAGGGCGCTGTAGTGCTCCGAGTTGGGGGCGTCGACCTTGGCCTTCTCCCAGAGGGTCGAGCCGCAGATGAGGACGATCAGGACGATGCCGGCGCCCCACACGTCGAGGGCGCGGGGGTCGTACTTCCTGTCCTTGGCCAGGACCTCGGGGGCGATGTAGGGCTCGCTGCCACAGACGCCCGGGTTGCACAGGCGGACCTCTCCCATCTGTCTGCCACATTCCCCGCCCGACTCCCTAGCGCCGGGGTGTATGCCAGAGAAGACCTCCGAGACGCCAAAGTCTGTGATCTTGAGCTTGCTGTCCTTGGTGAGCAGCAGGTTCTCGAGCTTGATGTCGCGGTGCGCGATGCCGTTGGAGTGCAGGTAGCTGAGGCCCTGGACCAGCTGCTTGAACAGGCACAGCCGGTCCGCCATACGCTCCGGCTTGCTGAGGTAGCGCTTCTTGACCAGGGCGAACAGGTCGCCCTCGGAGCAGTACTCCATCACGTGGTTCCAGCGGCCGTGGTCGATGCACAGGCGGACCGTCTCGATCACGTTTGGGTGGTGAAGGCTCTTGGCGATGCTGTACTCGGACTTGACCTTCTTCTCGTACTCCTCCTTGGTCTCGGACGACGTCTTGCCGCGGAACTCCTTGACGGCGTACAGCTCGCCGGGGAAGCCCCTGCGGGCCATGATCTTGACCTGGGCGGTGGCGCCCTTGCCGAGGCTGTCGCGGTGGCGCCCAAAGAACTTGTGCTGGTACTCAAACTCCTTGGTCAGGTCGCCGACGTCGATCAGGATGTCGTCCGGCAGGCTCAGGCTCAGCCGTCGGGCCTTGACTCCGACACCGGCCTCTGCGACGGCATAGAAGACCTGGCGCGCGTGCAGGGGCTGGCCGGGCGCCTCGTCCTTCTGTTTCAGGTCAGGCCGCTTGCCGTCGAAGCTGGAGGCGCGCTGGCGCCCGCCCGTCTTGCTGCTGGAGCCACGGGCGCTGCCCAGCGAGAAGTTGACGCGGTTGCGCAGGGACAGGCCCGTGGAGGACCGGTTCTTCTTGGCCAGGCCCTCCTTGGCGTCGGGGGGGCCAGGAAGCTCTTGTCCTGGTCGGTCGGCGAGGTGGGGGAGGGAGGCATGGTGGACAGCGGGGTGGCGCCCGAGGAGCGGGCCATGGACCACCGGCGCGGTGCATCCGCGCCGCTGTTCTGCTGCGCGGCAACCACCATGACGTTCTGCTGCTGCTGCTGCTGCTGGCTATCTATGGATGCAGGCTTGCGGCCGCTGGAGAAGAGGTTGGACATGGTGCGCTTGAAGCCCGACGAGGTGGAGCCGCGCGTGCTACGCCGACGGTCCTGGTTGGATGTGTTGGTGGTGGTGGTGGTGGACTCCTGCTCGTCTGTCGAGGTCCGCGCGGTGGTCGGGGGTGAGATGACAGACGCCGAGGTGCTCTGGCGGCGCGAGGAGAAGGGTGGCTTCAGGGTATCCTGGGTCTCCTCGTCGGTGGTCTCGGGAGGGAACTGGAAGGTGTGGCTGGCAAGGGCGACGGGCGCAGCGCGAGGTTGGCCTTAGGGGTCTCGGAGGGGATCGAGGGGAAAGGAGGCGCCAGGCTGTTGCCGTCGTGGTCGCGGTTCTGGATCGCCGGGAACTCGGAGGACTGCCTGCCACTAACAGGCGTGACTGGCTCGTTGTGGGAGACGATCTCCGACTCCTCATCGCTCTCCTCAGGGATGGAACCAGGGAGCTCGATGGGGTGCTGCTGGGGAGATGACGAGACACTGTAGGCGTCGCTGGTGGTGCTGGTCGCCGTGGTGGGGTGGGTACCTAAGAGAGAGAGGTGGACGAGGTAAGTCATCACATCACATCATATTCACCTTGTTGTTTTTGTGTGTTTTTTTCTTCTTTCTTCTTTCTCCTCTTGAAGTGTGAACTATATGGGGCCATCTGTGCTTTTCTCTCTCTCTCTCTCTCTCTCTCTCTCTCTCTCTCTCTTCTGGTCTCTCTTTCTCTTTCTTGTCTTTCTTTACTCCTGGTATCTCAAAACAAGAAGAGACAAGAGAGGAGAAGGACAGAGGAAGGGTGGAGGGGAAGGAAGTGGGATGAATACGTTTACAGATTGACTTACCTTGGCTTGCAGGTGTGCCTGGCGAGGCGATGCTGCTGGGAGCAGTTTGTGGTTGTTGATGGGAGGCTGCGGTGGCGGAAGGAGCAGGTCCAGAAGGAGCAGTCTCTGGTGGTGGTGGTGCTGACACGGCGGCCATGGTGGGCAGCCGCGCACGGTGGGTAGTGTGAATGGGTCGAAAACAAGGAAGGACTCGATGGAATGGGGAAAGGAAAAAAAAAAAAAGATCGGGGTCAGGTCAGACGTCCCAGGCTGGGTTCGCCCTTTCGGAAGTCAAGAGACTGGCGTCGTCTTTTTTGAGTTTCGGGGGAAGAAAGGAGCGCGGTGGTGGGATGCGGTCTCCGGTTAAAAAAAGAGAGAGAAGAAAGGGTCCTTATCCTCCTCCTCTTTCTCTGTCTGGTGCTCGGTCTCGCGCTTTCCCTGGAGGTGAGTTGTGTGCTGCCCCGGTGGGTTTTTTGGGGTTCTTTTTTTTTCTTTCTTCTTTCTGCTGTCCACCCCCCGCCTCGATCTCTCTCTCGCTCGCTCTTCTCTCGACTTGGGTGGCACTACCGTAGTCTGCGGCCGGGCACACTAAGACGTCAAGCCCAGGGAAGGATCAAGAGTGAGGCGGCTAGACAGGTGAGGAAATCGGACCGGGGCCAAGGGCCAACAAGGAGGAGAGATCGGTTAAGGTTCTTCTTGACGGCTTCTTCTCGGTCGGGGATACCGAGTCGTTGATTTTGTCTTCGATGCGCGTATGTGAGCCTGTCTGGAGGTGGTGTCCCCGTCCGTACTCCCTGATGGTCTGGTTTGAAGAAGAGGGGAAAAGAGAAGAAGAAGAAACAAGGACGCAAGCAGGTGTCGGTCAAGGTGACGAGGAAGACGACCTCGAAATCGAGCCAAATCGCAACTCGTCTGCTGGCAACAAACTGGCAGTGGGTTAGAGAGATGTACCGTGGGTAGGTAGGTAGTATCGTGCCTTGCTGGCCCAGCAGGAGCAAACCCCTCCAAAGCGCACGGGGAGTACAAGCACGTAAAACACCACCCTCCACCCCGGCGGCACGTACTTAGCTCGGTACGTACCTTGGGAGACGAGGGAGGGGTGCGAGGGATGGGAATGCGTGGGGCTCAGGGGTCTGGTCTGGTCGAAAAGAAGGTCGCCCAAAAAAAGGGTTTCGACTGGGTGCAATCCTCCTGCCAAACCGCCCCCGTCGTGTGCGCACGCGAACGGAGGCAGAGCTTGAGGTATGATATGCTGCTGGTCCCTGCTGGGGCTGGTGGGTGCTGGTGGTGGCGATGGGGATGATAAATGCAGAGAGCCTGGGGGGTATTTGTAATGTCTAGGGAGCGCGTAGGGTACGGGATTGGAGGTGGAGGGCAGAAAGGGGAAATTCTACAGTTTTGAGCGCAGGTCTTATATGAGGTGAGAGCAGACACAGGAAGAGATCAGATCTCTGCTTACCTTCCTCTGAGGGTGGCACGCAGGGTGAGAAATTTGGTGCTTGGCTGCCAAGGCTGCGAGGGCTCTTGGGTGCACGAAGATCTGGCGAGCAGGTCCGTCCGCGAGGGTCCGTACGCGAGGAGGGGCACCGTGTGTGTGTGTCTGGCAGCAGGGCGAGACAGGACAGGACAGTGAGGGTGTGATTGGACGGCCAGACGTGGTGGTCTTGGATGTCTCGAGGTTGTCGCAGCTGAAACTTGTGCGCCAAGACTGGTACGTTCAGGTGGGTGTGGGTGTGTGGTATGCCAAAAGGATATGAGGATGTACTTGTCTCGCAGGAGAGAGAGAAGAGAGGGCCCTGGCCTGGAGACAAGGAGGGAACAAAGGTGATTGTCCTGCTGGGTGCAGCAACAGGAGAGAAGAGGGCTCAAAGACGATGATGGATGGAACTCAAAGACCACTGGGGGCCCAGAACAACAGGGCAGGAATGTCTCGATATCAACTCGAGAAGGAGACAAGAGACCTTGACGAGATGCAGGAGGGTGGGCGGATCTGGCTTGACCCCAGGCTGGGAAGGCTGCATGCAATGCACGTTCAAGGTTTAGGGGCCCTGCCTGCTACCACAGAGGGAGGGTGGTGGTGAGGGTAGGAAGGAGGTGGTGGCAGCAGTGCTGGGGAAGGTACAATGGTACATGGCCTCACGATGCTTGTGATTGGAGGAGAGGATGGCAGCACAGATTCCAGTTCGACCCCTCGGGGCAGGTACTCACCCCCCCCTTCCCTACAATACCTACCTGTGCCTGTCCAGCTGTCAATTGGCCACGATCCTCAGTGATTGACCTGTCACTGTCCAATTGAAGCCAATTTTCCCTTTTATTCTTCTCTTTTCTCTCTCTCTTTTTCCCCCACCTCTATTAAGCCCAGCCAGAGAGATGGTCACAATTGCATTTTGATGGGGAGTATTGTGGCGTCCAGGGAACCCTGTCTGCACGCGAGCGACCGCCCCATGTCCGCGCCAAAGTACCCCTGCTGCAGAGCTGCTATGCAGAGCTACATCTGTGGTACAAGGGGGAGGGGCCCTCGAGTCTCGCCCCCCCTGGGAGGCAAAGGGGACTCGATGAGACTCGAGGCCCTGACAAGGACAATGAACAAAGCGAGATTGATCATTCAAGAGCAATCACATACATATTGGGAAGGCAAGAGCAGAGGCCAGGTGGTGGCAGCAAGCTGAGCTCCGGCGCGCGCCCACCGATCGCACAGGGCCCGTGACCACATACCAGCTGGACCAGCGCCCGTCGCAAACGGAGAACGTCATGGCCATTCAGTCCGGCCTGCGCCCGGGGTGTTGCTATGTGTATCCGCCCGGGATCTACGTGGGCTCGCGCTCTGCGAGTGAGGCTGTCCTGTCCGGTCTCCTTCTCCTTCCCCTTCCCAGGGAAAGCTGGGGCGCGTACACGTGTATCCGCAGGTCTCTCTCTCTCTGTGTCTGTCTGGGGTGGAACGGGGGGGGGAAGAGTCCGGGGGTTGGTTGGGGCGGTTACACACGGGTCCTGCAGAGCCCATCCGCCCGCCCGCATCTCGATTACCTGGTCGCAACGGCTACCAGTGACAGCTTTTGTTTGTACGAGGACAGGCAGGCAGGCAGTCAGTCAACCCTCCAGAGCGGGAAGAGGAAAAGAAGAAGAAGAAGAAAAAAAAGAGAGAAGGAAAGGGTTTGAATGAAACGTGAAACACCCAATCCTGCCAGCCTCGTGTGTTTGTTCATGGTCACACAAGAACGAACTCGTCCCCTTTTTTTTCTTTTTCTTTTCCTTTTTTTTTTTCACTCCTTCTCTCTCCAGTCAGCCTCGTCAGGTGAGCAAGCACATGCTGTGGGCAAGCCGTGTCGCTAACCGCCTACCCGTCTGCCCGCTAAGACGAAGGTACAAAGTGACATGAGCGATTTTCATGTCGCAACCTTGTTCGAGTCGAGTCGAGTCGGGTCGAGACGAGGGGCGGTCCTTTACGGGGTCCCCAGGTGCCCGGTATCTTCTGGTGCCCCCCCCCCAAATCCCCCTTTGCGACATACGCACACACACGAGACCTCGCAGGAACCTGTACCCACGTTATTCCCGAGCATTACTGCGCACTGGCACCCTCTCTCCCTCTCCCTCCCGCTCTCTCTCGCTCTCTCTCCGTCCTGGTCTTTTCTTTCTCTCGCTTCTCTAGACGCTCCGCTCGGCCCTTCGTCCTGTTCCCACCCCACCTCCGATTCCGCCAACCATGAGGGTGGGAAGGGGTGGGTGGGGCTACCGGCTAAATCGGGACCGATGGGTGTTACAGTCCAAACTCTGGGTTGTGGTTGTTGTTGTTGTTCTGGAAGTGGAAGCCCGAAGCGTCCCATGCACGCAGAGAGAGAGAGGATAAGGCGCAGGACACCCCCCAACATATGTGACAGCACATGCATCCGGTCAAGATTTCTTCTGATTGACTGCTGTCTGTCCCTTTACCACGGTACATGCCCGTTGGTGGACGCGGGGGAGGAGGAAAAAAAGAATCTCAGGTCGCACCCGAGATGGCAGACAAGGGTACAACAAGCCTTGCAGCCCGGCAGGTGAGAGGAGGACTGCGCCCAATGACAGAAAACGGCTGGCAGGAGGAAAAAGAAAGCCTCCCCAGTAAGATGTGTGCTTTGAAGCCCATCCTGTCAAAATAGGGTACAGTCACCAGCCTGAGGTGGCCAGCCAATCCTCTCCCCACCCCCCTGTCTCCTTTTTTTTAGTTTTTTTTTCCCTCTCTTCTTTCTCGTCTATCTCATCTCATCTTGGCGTACATTGTCATCGTCGTGGCCAAGACCCGTATCCTGTATACTATTTATTTTTATTTACTTTCAGCAGCGCCATCGCCTTGTCAGGGTCTACCGAGATTTCGCCTCCATCATCATCTGTTGATGGAGGAGAATGGAGAGATCTTCGCTGCTTGTGTCGCTGGCGCACGCTCTTGTCGGTGCAGTGCTGCTCACTAGCACCTCCGTCCAGAAAATCTCCATCACTATCGCCACTATCACCGGCTCCGGCCCTTGGGGTGGGCGGATCGAGACTTGGCTGTCTGCTTGCTCCATAGATAATGCCAGAGATATCGTGATCATGCACACACGTTTTTATTTCTTCTTAGTACAAACCCTCTCATGAGCTAGAGTCCCACCCCCATACCTCCCTCATAACAAGAGGCGTGGTGGTCGAAAAGGCGAGACCCCGAGGTGGCCCCTCCCCCCCCCCACTGGCACAGATATCCACCAGCCCGTTCTGTTTGTACCCTTGGACCTTATTTTCACGGCGCCCCAAGCATTTGCTATGGTATCAGCTTTGACCTTTCTCGCGCGGGAGAGACACAGAGAGAGAAAGAGAGAAAGACCACCCCCCTACCACCACACCCACCCACCCACACACACACCCCAGGCTGAGAGGGAGAAAGGAAACAGACACAGGAGGGAAGAAAACCCCCTGATGTGTGGAGAGAGAGAAAGAGAGCGAGCGAGTGAGAAGTAAGAGAAACAATAATCCAGGAATCGGAACCTAGAATGTCAGGGGATCCCCCTCTCCAGGAAAAGAAGGGGGGAGGAGATGGCTGTCAGCAGGGGTTAACCCAGACAGGTTCAATGTGTCGTCATTTTCCCCGTCCCTGCAAGCCACCGTGCCACAAAGGTGACGATCCGGAGACGAGAGATTTGAATTTGTGGAGAGAGAGGGAGTATGTGTGTGTGTGGAAGGAAGAGGGGCAGTTTGGGGGAGGAGGGTTACACAGCAGGGAACACGAGACCGAGTAAGAGAGAGAGAGCCGAGTAAAGAGTTACCTAGTACAACAGTAGTGAGCGAGTGTAAGTGAGAGAAAGTTCACTGGTCTCTCTCTCTGTGTGTGTGTATGCGTGTAGGTGCATGGGCGCGAGGGAAAAGGGTCCAGCGGGTTTTTGGTTGTGGAAACTTGCGATCTCTTCTCCCACGAGATTGGATTTTGAGAAGGGGAAGCGGAGGGGGGGGGGGGAGGAATCGGTGGGAGGACCCTCCATTACCAACCGCGAATACGTACAAGCAACGACGGAGAATGGCCGGCTGGGTAAATCCTACGCGGGTTCCCTTTTTTTTTCCTTTACAAAGGTTGGCCTATTGCATCATCTGCAGCACCAACTCCCCTCGGCACATGTCCGGACCGTGATTTCGGATGAGTCGGTGTGGGAGAGGAGACTGTCGCATCCTAAGAGCACCCAAACCTGTTATTATTATTATTATTATTATTTGGTGTGTGTGTGTGTGTGCTTTCTTTATATTTTCTCCGAGAAATGTCCTGTCTCCCTCAGCCTTACTGTATCACATGGTCGTCAAGGCTGCGGGTCATCAAGACACTAATCCTACCCGACTACTTTCTCTCTCTCTCTCCCTCTCTCGTCTCTCACCGCCGCAACACACGAGGTCCTGGTCTCATGGCCGTTCTTCGGCATCTTCCTGACAGGAACGAGGCGACGGGACACCATCCTCAGCCAGTCAGTCCATCGTCATGGCGGATCATGTGGACGATAAAAGAAGCCCTTCACTCCTGCGCGTCCCTTTCTCTCTTTTTCTTTTTTTTTTAAATCATTCTCCCGCGATTCCCGCAGCGCTTGTCGTCTCCATCCTCAGCCCCGTCGTCGTTCTCAGCCTACCAACCGACCCCGTTTCCCGCCCATCGTCATCGTCAATCGGCCCGCTTGCTCTGACCTGATGGAACCGACTCCGGCCTGGTTGGACCCTTTACCCGCCCCCCCCCCCCAGCCTCGCTCCGCCTGACACCAAAACAGCTTGCTTCCTCGACACGCCATTCTTCCCACCCGGCGCGCCGGTAACTTGGATCGACCTGACTTGTCTTTTTTTGACTGACTGACTCGTGCAGGTGAGCATGAGGCGATGAACGAGTGGTCTCGGGTGCTGCCAGGGAAATGCGCGTGGTCCACAAAACCTGCCAGTCCCAGACAGACATGTGTGCTGCTCTCTCTAGCAGGCCGCCCGTGGCCCTTTGTTTTGGGATCCATCCGTCTGGCTCCTATGACGAAACGTTCAAGGGAGGGCCCGGCGATATGGCACGATGAATAATGACTGCCCACAAGCACATGGTCCTCACCCCTCCGAGAAGGTCTCTTCACGGCTTTCTCTGGCACAGGGAACACAGCAGATGTGAGCACGTAACTGTTGGGTTTGAATTTCGTAGAGTCATGAGTGGCTGGTGTCTTTCTCTCATTGTCATGCGTCCATGACGAGATCAGACCAGGAAACGAAGAAGAACGAACGGCAAAAGGAAAATAAGGAGAGAGAAAAAAGGCGACAAATGCACCACCCATTAAAAAGCAGATGCCTCGCTGATCCCCCCCCTCCATTCTCCCCCCCAACAACCATATCGCAGTTCAGTGTAAGTGAACCAATTGACAAGAGCGATTACCAGTTCCCCCGCCGGAAGCAGTACCGACCGGCGACACCTTTGCTTTCAGCCCCACGCAGATGACCAAAGCGGCAACCCGAAGAGGAGTGAACAATTTCTCGCCCACCCACCACCCATCCACCCATCCATCCGACCAACCAACCCCCCACGACTGGTCCTTAGATCCGAAGACGAATCAAGGTCTTCCAGTGGGCGACTGAGAGGGGGAGGAGGAGGGTCGATGGCAGGGTAAGGTAGGATAGGGCAGAGTCAAACCTGACCTCCCTTCTTGCTTTCCATCCTAATACCAGCCTATGCATAACCACTGGCTCGCTTCCGACGGGTCTCTAAGGGGGGCGACAGGGACCACAAGGCACACCACATGTGTGTACGAGGACGGTTCCCTTGGTGGTTGAGAGATCAGTGTGGTCTGGGATCCCGTCCTCGTGACGACATGTTTCTTCTTCTACTCCTCCTTTGGTTTCATGCAATCTCCCTAACGCCATCTCATTCCTCCTCTTTCAATTGGCCCGGTCCTGTGTGACAGAAAATGCGCGTCAGTGCCTGCTCGGAAACCATACACCCACAGAGAGGGGGGAGGGGGGGAGGGACAGTACGGTGAGAGCTTGTGGCTTGTCCACAACGATGCATCATGCATCATGCAATCCATCCCATCAGGTGCCTGTCATGTGCATGACCGTCACGGACAGGCACGCAGACAGACACGCAGACAGGAGCTGGCATATCCAGAGCGACAGGCAGTCCAGCAGGAAAGACAAACACAGACTCAAAGAGAGTATTGTTTGACTCACGCTTCTAGGGGTCAATGGACGCTCATAGGTCCTGAACAGGCCGCTCCGCGATGGGCCTCCTCTCGAGGTCGTTGGGTGGACCACCAGCTGACCGTTGACGTACACGCCCTCTGGGGTCCGCGAGATCCTGCTCGCGTCCTTGAGGCACTGCATCTTGCCCATACGGCGGGGCACCCGGTGGTGACCCGGCGTCGTGGTTGTGGTCGTGGTGTTGGTGGTGTTGGTGGTGTGAAAGGTGTTGAAGGTATTGTTGGAGTTGGCGGTGTTGTTTGAGTTGGAGCGCTCAGCGCTGCCGCTCCCGTTGCGCAGCCAGTCACCTGGGGGTGGCTCGCTGTCCCGACGTGGCATCTGTTCCACGCGACGGTCAGTATATCTATCTCTCCTCTGAACATGTACGTATGAGACAAGACACGAGTGTGTGTTGTGTGTATGTCTATATTACCTGCTCGGGCGGTGCTCTCTGCTTGCCGCTGCTGCGGCACAGAGGACCACACCAAGGAATCCAAGACGTGAGGCTGCGGAAGAACCCAGGCTGCTTCCAGAGACGACCGCCCTGGTTCCTGTCGCTGCCACCTCGCTGCATGGTACGTCCCCGCTCCTCTTCTTCTGGTTCTTCTTGGCCGTGGCCAGGTGCCGAGGAGCGGTTGGAGCCGCCAGAGGCCGCCGCCGCCTTGGACGACGACCACCGGCTCCACAGGCCGGGGCAGCCCTCAGGCCTGTCTTTCTGGTGGTGCTTGTTGGCCGACGGGTTCTTGCGGATCTTCTTCTTCTTCTCGCCCGAGTGGAGGAGGACGGACAGTCGATGCATGTTGGGAAGGGAGGCAGGTCGGCAGGGAAGGAAGGTCGCCAGGGGGGGGAGGGTCGACAGGGAGGGAGGGTTGGTCGGCTGGTGGGTCGAGGCTCGAGGGACTGTGTCGAGGGGTTGCCTAAGCCTGGTGCTTGTCGTGTGGCTCTTGTTGTCTCGCGTCCGCGTCGAGGTTCAGGTTGGTCTCTTGATTGGTCTGCCCTCGTGTATGTGGGAGTTGACTCCTCTATGGGAGCATTAGCAGAGGCAATGGCTGAGAAAGAGAGAGGTAGAAGGGGAGGGAGGGAGAGAGAGAGAAAGGAGAGGAAGGAAAAGGACACTACCTGAGGGGCTTGGGCTTGGTGATCTCACCAATGTAATATATATAAGACAACAGGCACGGGAAATAGGAAAAGAGACTATGTACAAAACAGGACTATGTACAGTGCGGGGCTGCCGCGGGCGATATATACCTGCCAGGGTGCCAGAAGAAGAAATGACATGGACATAAGAGAGAAGGAAAATAAAAAAAGGAAAAAAAAGAGAGAGATAGAGGAGAAGCAGGGGTAGGTTGATTAAAACGGCGAGGGGGGGAACATGCAAGACATCAGGAAGCCCCCCCGAGAGAAGCGGAGGAGGAGGAGGAGGAGGGGTGCTGCTATGTACATGACGGGCAGGAGAAGGAAAAAGTAATACACAGGCAAGGATGAGAGGGGGAGAGAAAGTGAGAAAAAAGAGAAGACAAGAGGTGGGTGGGTAAGGCGGAAAGCCCTGGGGCGCGCGTGGGAGGAAGCGCGGTCCCCAAGGGAGAGAGACAAGAGAGGAAAAGGCAAAAAGAAAAGGAAAGGAAAGGGAAGAAAGGAAAAAAAAAAAAGGAAAAGGAACAGAGAGGAGAGAGTAAAGGAGCGTGAAGGGAGAGGTGAATCCCTGGCCATCTCATACCGTGCCTGCATGGCAGGTCTGTCTTGTCTTATACACGGGCTGGCAGCGTTCCAACAGGCGGGGGATTTCTGGAGGAAGGAGGAGGAGGGGGGAAAGAAAAAAGAGCACAAGGCGCGTCTTGCGCCGAACCCGAGCCAGTGTGGTAGCACCTCCTCTGTGTGTGTGTGTGAGTGTGAGGTGGGCGAGGACAGGATTGGGCAGGTGCGCACATCATGAGCATCTCCAACCCGCCTCGGAGGGGGAGCACAGCACAGTCGGGACAGAGGCGGGGTGTGCAGGAAATCATCCGATGAGCCGCGACAAGGTAAGAAAGAGAGAGGCGGGAGACGACACGCCTGTGGCTTCCAGAGGTGCCCATGGAAAACCGGTTCTCATGACGCACACGCGCTCACGTACACGACATCACTTACACATCACACCCACCAACAACACAGCAGGCGATCACCACCTACACTTACACCTAGACAGCCCCTCAGCGATAAGAGGCTTCTGCTATAGCCCCGACCGGCACAGCCAACCCTCTTTTTTTTTTCTTCTCTTCCTTTTCTGGCCTCTCTTAATATCTGCACAGGCCGCCCCGTCTCGGTGCAATAATCAATGGCGGCGCCTCCAGGAAGAGCTGGTGGTCCAAGGGGTGAGCAGTAAACCATTCCCTTCCTGCCTGCTGCTGTTGGTGGAGGCTGACGGCGGTCGGCTCCGTCTCGATATTGGACGGCTTCTTCCGGTCTCTGAGGCGGGCAAGGGTGATGTGAAGACGAGGCGTAAAGTAGTGGTATTAGCAATACTACACCTTTTTTTCGCCTCCCCCCTCTCGGTGGTGCTTACATGGGCCACACACAGGTTAGTTGGTGTCTCGTTGTTTGGGCCAGCCGCACTGCAACCCAAGGCGACACACCTGCCCTCTCCTCCCCACCTTCTTCTTGCCCCCTCATCTCGTCCGGCCGACACCGTTCCATCCGCGCCAAAATATTGCCCCGTGTCCTACCGCAACGCAGAGGCGCCTGCTGCAGGCAAGGGAAGAAGGCCGAAGGGCAAAATAAGAGGAAAAAGAAAAGAAAGAAAAAAAGACACAAGCCACATCGTACGTTGATCGGCCCTTTTGGTCTGACTACGGGCGAAAACGAAAAAAGGTTCAGCTTTGCAGGGACCGGAGGTCTCAGGTTGGCCGCTGGCGTGTGTTTTTTTTTTTTTTTTTTGTCTGGCCTAACCGCCCGCCCGCCTTTGCTTCTCTTCTCTCTCTCTCTGCCTGCAGGCGCTGCTGCTGTGTAAAGTACGCGCATGCATTACTGCCAACTACCCTAGTCATTCTTCCTGCAATCGGGTGATTGGCAAATGTTGTTGTGTCCCCCCCCCCCCCACGAGTGGGAAATAAAACAACAGTGCGTCTCGAGGGTCATCTTTTGGGCTAATCAGATTGCACGTGCAAAGATTGATGCGTCATTCTTTTTTGTTCTCTGTGCGACCCTTCTTTTTCTTCCCTGTATCACATTGTTGTGTGTCGCCTCGCCCGTCGAGTCCGCAGCCTGGTCGAGTCCGGCGGCCTGGGCGAGGGCGGGCGGGATGGCAGCACGGCACAGACAGACAAGATGGGCCACCTTCATATTCAGCTATGGTCCGGGATGAAGCCACGTCTCGCATGTTTTGACTCACTTGCCTTTTTTTTCTTCTTCTTTTTTTCCCGCGTGTCTCTCTTGTATTCCCACACTCTCACACACACACACATACACAACCTGCATACACGAGGGAGGGACAAGGGCGAGGAGGACCAGGTGATGACGGGGCACAACAGCAAGGACAGCACATCAAATCATCACCACCGCCCACCAGCCCTTCTCGTCCTTCCATCGTCCCCGTCCTCGTCGCACTGACCATGCTGCAGTAACAACAACAAACACCAGATATGGGTGTGTGTGTGTGTGTGTGTGTGTGCGTGTGTGCGCGCGCGGAGATGAGAACTGACAAGGCCCCTCCGAACATGCATGCAGGTGTGAATCACACGGAAATTCGTGGCTTGCCAGCTATACACGCGGATGGAACTGGATGGCCCGTCCTGCGGCGATGTACATACACTGCATGCAACAGAGGAGGCCGCCTCCTCCGCCTCGCTGTTCGATGGGGCCCGGGGTGGGTTGGCCCGCAATTCTTTTTTTGGTCGCGCGTGTACATGGTACATAAGCGCATGCGCGTGCATGGCGCTGTGTAGTTTGTCGTCGTCGTCGTCGCCGCCGTCTCATCTACCTTTTCTGCTGTGTTGTCCAGGTCCCATCCTCGCTGCGTCGTGCGACAGGAATATCTGCAAGTTTCAAAAATAGAAAGAAAAAAAACATAAAACAAACCCCGCCGGAGGGATGCAGGAAGAGGGATCACCGGGTGGACGGACGTCGTCTAGAACACGCCCCCTCCCTCCCCCGGACACACCGCTTTTGCCTGCGTGTCCCGTCCGAACCCCATCGGAGGAGTCACAAGGACGACGAGGGGGAGAAGGAGGAGTCGTCTCGTGCATACATATCGTCTCGTGCAGCAGGCGTGGTTGTACAACAGCCAAGAAAAACCGGGCAGCAATGCGTCGGCGTGCAGCCACCGGCGATGGGGGAGAAAGAGGACCACCGGGGCCCATGGGCCACGTCGAGGGTCGTCTGTCGCACAGCAGGGCCACTATTGATTTCATCTTTTTGGCATGGAAGGAATCCAGTCCCGTCCTGCAGCCGGCGGGGCCAGGGGAAGAAAAGAGCGTGCAGCAGACCTGCTCGCAGGCGACAAGCCGCCGTCATGATACGTGGATGGATCTTCCTGGTCTCTCTCCCACTCCCTCTCCCTCCCTCTCCCTCTCTCTCTCTCTCTCTCACATACACACTTTTTTTTCTTTCTTTTTTCCCTTTACTTTCATGCCCGACCGGTCCATCGTAGAGCCCATCGCAAGCGTGCATCGGGAGGCGGCCTGATGCGCTGTAAGACTGCCAGCAAGGCCCTCCCTCCCGCCAACACGACACAGACAATGTCTCTCATGCACCCGATCGAGATCCGAGCTCTCCCTTGCCCGAGCTGAAACTGCCCGAGCTTCTCGAGAGCACACGAAAAGAGAAAGTAAAAAAGAAAAAGTCCTGTACTACCCGCCCGTGCAGCGTGGCAGGTTGGGTCCCAGACAATAGTCCCGTGTTGTCCAGCCAGGCTCGGCGCCCGGGGGGCGCGGCATGCTGCATGCATACAGACCAATGCAATGCAAGGACAGCAAAGGTCTCCTCCTCTTCCTCCTCCTCTCTCTCTCTCTCTATTGCTTATCTCACTGTTTTCTTACAAATGAGACATGCAGCCTCGCCGTGCACATGCCCTTTTTTTTTATCTTTCTATCCTGGTGGCTCCCTTCTCGGAAGTCTCGCCGATTATCCAAACGGGGCAAAGGGAGACACGACGACGATCCTCGTTGGGCGCGCAAGCAACCCGGGGCGCGAGAGAGAGGGCGGGCATGGGGGACCCACCCGGGGAAACCGCCCCAGCTTTTTTTTTCTTTTCTTCTTCCTTTTCTTCTTTCCTTCCTTTCTCTTTTGTCCCTTGCCGCCCTCACCTGCAGGCGATAGGTTATGTGTATGTAACTAGTACTGGTACCGGTACTGGTACTCGCGTACTCAGGTACAGTTTACTGCAGTCAGCGACAAGACGCGGGAGCGGGCTGCAATGTGATAAACGATATGATTTGCGGGGCCTTGTGTGAATTATCTTGCACACCTCACACACACACACACACACACTTGCACATACACGACGGGCGGTCTGTCTTGTTCCCGCCTCTCTCGTCAATGCCGTGTCTGCCTTGGCAGAAGCAATAGACTACAGGGGAAAATTAAGAGTGAGAGGTGGGACAACATCTTAAGAAAGAAGAAGAGAAAAAAAAATGGTAGTCCCGCTCGGCCTTCCTCAAAGAGAGGAGAGATGTCTGCTCTGTCGACCTTGATCCACATTTCCTCCTCTTCTCCCTCTTCGCCCGCCCCCACCAGGCCTGTAACAGACAGACAACAAAGTGTATATATCTAAATTCCCATAGTTAGTTAGGAGTCTATAAGAAATGCTTCTTTTATTCTTCTTTTTCTTCCCCTCCCCTTTCCCTTCCTGCCGTCCTAAAAGAGGGCCCGGGGGAAGGGGGCCAGAGATACTTGCCTATGCCTTGGTGGACTTTTTTTGCCCAACAATACCGCCAACACCGGCGGTGTGAGCCCACCCGGCATCATCCCGTGTCGAAAAACCGTCGTACTCGGAATGATTGGTAGCTGCTCACACACCCACCCCGGCCGTTGCAGAGGATGATGTCGTCGCGTCTTGCTCGTAGGACCACAAGCCCACTGCGACGTGTAAGACATCGATGTGGCCCCCGCCCCCCTCCCATCGCGCCAGGTGGTCATGCCAGCGTGTGCGGTGCCAGCGTGCAGGCTGCCCCAGCGCCAGGGCGGGACGAGGGGGAGCAGAAGGGGTGGAGGGATCCTCCTCCTGTTCCTCCTGGTCCCCTTCTCCCTTCTCCCCCCTCCTGGGCCCACCCCAGCTCTCTCTCTCTCTCTCTCTCTCTCTCTCGGGCCCTCTTCCCCATAATTCCCTGCTAAGCTTAACGTACCGCGGCGCCATGCTGGCCTGCCAGGCTGTCGCCCGGGCGAGGGCTCCCTGGGGCGGACTGGTGCCATGTCACGGCAGGACGGAACGTGCATACAACCACGTAGGAAGCATGCAGGCTACGTAGTAGGCTATACGTATACTAATGTACTATGTACTATGTGTCTATGTATGTGTTGTTTGTTGTCGTCGTTGTCGTCGTTGTTGTCGGTGTCTTGCTTGTTGTCGTTGCACAGCTGGCAGGAGCGGATTCCCGTCCTCTCCTCCCTCGTCTGAACAACTCACCAGAAATCCACGGCCAGCTGTCTCTCTCTTCTCTTTCCTCTCCCTCTCTCCCTTTTCTTACCCCTCCACCCGTTCATATATCTACAGCCTTCTCTGCAACAGTTTCCACCCTACAGAAAAAGCGACTTTTCTGACAACCACCATCACCACCACATCAATATTCCTCTCTTCTTTCTTCCTCTCCCTCCCTCCCTCTCTCTCTCTCTCCCCCTCACGCTCCCTCCCACATCCATCTCGTCTATCCAGGATCTGCAACAACATCAACCATAGCAACAGCAGCAATAGCAACAGCAGCCCCAGCAACAGCCCCATCCCCAGCTACAGCCTTCTCAGCTCGGCACCGGCTCCACTCTAAACCAGAGGCCTCTTTACCCAGAGCACCAAAATTAGCCCTTCATCCTCCTCCTTCAGCCTCCCGCATCGTCCTCTATCTATATTGCCTTTTTCTTCTCTTACAGCCTTCTCAGCAAGAAAACGGCTCCCGTCTCACGAGCCACCCGCTGAGAACCAACAATCAAAACCCGTCTTAGCCTCAAGCCTATTTTCTTCGTCTTCTCAGTAACGCATCATCACCAAACTTCAACTCCCCAGCGCCCTTAGCCTCTCTCAGCCTTTCGCAGTAATCAACGGCCAGCCTCTCTCAGCCTTTTGCAGTAACCAACGGCCAACCCCTACCTCCCTCAGCCTTTCCCCACCACCACCACCAACAACAAGAACCAAGATCCCCAAATTTCTCCTCATCTCGATCTGCTGCTTCACGAGGCCAGCCTCCACGACAGCCCCGACAGCGATAGTCACAGCTCCAACAGCTCCAGCAACAAGATCAGCAGCCATGGCAGAGGCTTTGTTAGTCGAGATCATCGAGGCCTGTCCTCTCGAGGATTCTCTCAACGAGGCCCGCGAGGCCGCCGCGAACTGGTGCAAGTTCTCCAAGGTCCCTTGCACCCCGGACACGGTCTCTCAGATCCCGCGACACAGTATGTAGTAGTACACCCTTATCTTGAGACCTACATGGACCTCAGTGCTGACTGTGATGTCCAGTCCTGAAGAATATTGTCGAGACGCTCCTGACCACGCTGGTGGACGTGCTCTACTTCTCTGGGCTGCCCGATACCAACATTGTGGCCGATTATCTCTTTGACGACATGGCCGAGGTCATCGCCCAGGCCCAGGTCACCCCCCGGAGGCATTCCCCGCCTACCGCTTCAGGAACATGGTGGATGCAGCCATCGCCTACAGCATCAACAGCAGTGACATCTGGCGGCAGGTCTTTTCTGCCGTCGCAGGCGCGGGCTCCCCTCTCGAGCCCAACCTCGAAGCGTACCCGCGGCGCCGCAACGAGGGCGGCTTCGCCACGGTGCACACGGCCGAGACGCCCAAGGGAGAGGGCCATGGCTTCCTAGGCGAGCTCCCGCTCCTCTACGTTTCGCCGCCCGCCTTCTTCAAGACCTACTTCCGGGGCCTGCCTCACCTCCAGTCCACCGCCGAGGACTTCTTCAGGCAGTGTCAGGAGGACCCCACCGCCCCGCTCTATGTCAACGGCCGCTGGGTCGGCTGGGACGGCGTCGCGCATTCCCACGAGGACACGCTCAACTGGGTCGTCGGCCTCTCCAACAAGCTGGCGGCCTTCACCAAGGGCCACAAGCCCGCGGGGGTCCGCAAGCCTACCCCCGTACGCACGAGGTGGAGGGTCCAGCCGAGCTTCGACGTCATCCGCAAGGTCGAGGTCCACCACAAGATCGAGGTCTCCCATATCAGCGATCCGACCGTGCACCAGAGAGACTGCTCGGCCTCTGTCCTTCCCCTGGTGCTCCCGCCCCGCGACCCAATGACCGCCTCCTCCTCGAGAAAGGGACCTGAGGCATGGTTCGTGCCGTCCTGCAACCATGCCAGGCGGCTGCTCGCCAACGACCACCGACGTCGCTTTGTCATGGGCTTTACCATGAGCGGGTCCCTGATGCGAGTCTGGTCGTTTGACCGGTCGGGCGGCGTGGCGACCGAGGTGATTGACATCCACAAGCACGGGCTCTGGTTCGTCTCGGCCCTCCTCGGCTTCCTCTGTTCCGACGAGAAGCAGCTCGGGCTCGACACGACCATCACGCGGACGGGCCCAGAGATGATCCACTTCCACCTCCAGCGCGAGAACAACCGCACGGAGCGCCTGAGCACCGACGAGCAGGTGTCGCACTCGACATTTATCGCCGGCCGCGGCACCAAGGTGTACAGGGCCGTTCACCCGTACGATAAGGACCTGCCCCTCACCGTCAAGGACTCGTGGCAGCTCGCGGGCAGCCAGGAGGAGGGCCAGCTCCTCCGCAAGGCGACCGAGCGTGGCGTCGTCAACGTGGCCCGATATTACCACCACGAGACCGTCAAGATCGGCGGCGCGGATGATGATATCGAGAACAACGTGCGCAAGGGGCTCCACGACGCCTTTGTCCATGCGGACGACACGGCGTTCAGTGAGTCCCCCCTTCCGCCCCTGCTGCTACCCCGCCCTCGTTACACAGGGTGAGGAGGGAGGAGATGAAGAGACGTCGCAGCACCGCCACTGCCGGCACCAGACCCGGCTCTAAGCGATCAGCAGCGGAGGCGTGCAAGAACCACACCATGCCGACGAAGCGATCCCGCCACACGCCCCCCCTGAGACCTAACCGCGTGCACCGGCGGGTGGTGATGCGCGACTTTGGCGAGCCGCTCACGTGGGCGACGTCTCGGCGAGCCTGCTCCGCAAGCTGGAGCAGTGCATCGAGGGCCACGAGTCCCTGTACAAGAAGGGCCGCATCCTTCACAGGAACATCGCCGTCGACAACCTCCTGATCAACTCTGATCCCGAAAATCATTCCTGGCCCGCCTTCCTGTGTGACCTTGATGTCGCCCTCGACCTTGACAGGAAGGCGGCCCTGCAGGAGTGGGAGACCGACTCAATCGGGACCCGGCCCTTCATGGCCATCGGGGTGCACCGCCGCGAGTACCATACCTTCATGCACGATCTCGAGTCCTTCTTCTGGGTGCTCTTCTGGCTGTGCACCCACCTGGAGATGCGAGGCTCCATGCGGTACTCGTACAAGTTTGACGGCTGGAACAGCGGCTCCGACCGCGCTACCGTGATCAAGGAGAAGAAACACATCATCACCGACGAGGGCTTCGAGGCCGTCTCCAAGCAGTACTTCACCTGGTATGCCTCGCCCATGAAGGACTGCCTCAACGAGCTGCGCCTCGCCCTCTTCCCCCGGCGGCAAGCAGTGGGAGACCCCAGACCTGAACATGTATACCCGCATGAGACAGATCCTTCGTCGGTACAGCGAGGACCCGGAGGTGTTGAAGGCCAAAGTTTGGTGAGAGGGAGCCTTCTTTGTCCGCCTCACCACGCCATCATCACCGCTACAAGCTGTAGGTGCTTTCTTTTGTGTCTCCTCTTGTCTACTTTTCCTTTTTATCTTCTTTGCTTGTTAGACTTTCCCCACCCACGTCTTGGGTTCTCTCTTCCTTGTCCTTCACTTTCTCGCTGTCCCGACGACTTCTGATTCGAGGGTCCGAGAAGAGACCTGACAGCAGGACTCATCAGACCTCGTCAGTTTTTTCTTTTCCGTCAACGCCGTCATTGGCTTTCCTAGTGCTTCAGTTCGTCTTTCTTGCGTTTCTTTTCATGCTTCCAGGTCGTTTGTCGTTGGGTTCTGTGCTGCTCCGACCCACGTTGGTCAGTCTTTGCTGGGATTCAGGGTCATCGGGGCAATATGGTGGTTCGTCTGGGGTCAACTTTTGCTTGGAAGAAACAGGGATAACCTGAATAATATGTTTCATTGTGTCGTTTCTTTTTATTTTTCAGGGGAATACTTGTCGGTCATCTGGATACTGGTTATCGTCGTCGTCGCCCGTGTCGTCGTCAGTCTTTACTGGGAATCGGGATTCTCTCTTTAATAATTCTGGGTTTCTTCTTGGTCAGTCTTGGAGGCATCGGGGCAATCTTGGTCATCGTCTTTTGGCATTCTCCTGTGAGGATACGGGGTTCGCACGGATGCATGGGCTGGCTGATCTGGTCATCTTTATGTCAGTTCCCGTGGGGATTCTCAGGTTCGTCCGGACAATATGGTTATCACTGTCATTTCTTTGGTCTTGGGGTTTCATGGATTATTTTTTATACCGATAGTTGGGCTGATCTGGACTCATATGGCCACCTCGCTCGAGCACGTTCGAGTTTGTGGGATGAAAAGGAGGCCGAGGAGTTGAAAAGTTTTAGGCTGAAAATTCTATATTCCCTCTTACGGTATCTCGTAATTTCACCATATCGGCATCATCATGAACAGAGAGGTACTTGATCGAAAGAGCACATAGCCTTGTGCGGGTGTTGGGCCCGTCGTTCATCGAGTCGTGCGTACCTGAGCAGATCCTGCAATCCGAGGCTTCATTCCCGGCCCAGAGATGAGATTCCGGTCCCGGTGGAGAGAGGGCCTTCAGCATGTTCTGGGGCCATACGTGGGGTCGAGCTTGTCGCTCTTCACGAACCTCTTTGGCGCCGCCACGTAAACATCCTCGATCGCGAGCGCCCGCTGGTGAGCCCAGAGTCCTTGGCCGTAGCGCTGACCCTGACATTTCGCCATATCCTTGCGCGGATGCCAGACCCGGTATCTCCCCGGATACCGTGCAAGACGTGCTGTTCGGTGGGAGAAGAGGGGGAGGGGGGAGGGGCGGACGTACACCTACACCATGGTTGGGCTCCCGAGCACGCACAAAGATCTCTGCGGTGGCATGCATCGAGTCGTGCTCATGGTTCCGACCCTCCCGTCTAGTGGAAACGAGGAGTACCAGCATCTTGGCCCTTCTAGAAGGCTGCCTCGTGTGGCTGCGTGTAACACCGGTCGAGAGATGCGCGGTGTTCCTTTCCTCAGGCTTCTGGTTGTCCGGAATGTTCTCGTCCCCGACCGCCACCACCTCCTCCGACATGGTGCGGGTATTGTCGCGCGTTAGACCGATGCAGCTGGAGTGACACTTGAGACACACTGCAGCACGGAGAGGAAGGTTTCCAGCAGGAGAGGCCCAGATGTTCTTGTACAGGTGTTCAGCCTTGAGGATACATAGCGTGCGGAGACCAGGCTGAACAGCGCCGCCGGAGATGGCGGACACCGGATTCCTGCTGCATGCAGACGACTGGGACCATTGTGAGCTTCACAGCAGGCTCATCTCGCCAAACCGGGTCGCAGCGACGCTATCTTACCTGCAACGACCCGTCCTAGAGGGGCCTGGGTCCGCCGTGGTGACGAAAAATTACGATGGCTTCAATTCCTAGCTGCGGAGAGCAGAATGGAGGGAGAAACCGCGCACATGAGGGGGTCTGTGTGAGACTTCCTGGGTTGTTGTATGTATCCTCGTAAATCAATCCCTTTGGCTCCGCAGTGATCGAATCGCCGTCGGTCCCGACCGTGCTCTGCACGCCATTGTCGTCTCCGGACGTTTGACTTGGTGGCATGCTACAACAGGATGGAGCGATAGCACCTCTAGCTGCAGAGCCGGCTTACCGCACAGCCCTCCTCCCTACTTCATTTGCTCCTGGAGGGTATCATCAGCTCGGGAGGTTGGCCTGGCTCGGTACAAGACAGCAAGAAGATCTCGGGGATACCCATGAGTACACGCTACAACAGCCGTACTTGACCCAAGAGAAAATAAAGATTCTGCCCCTATATTCTATTAACTAGACAAGACAATACAGGCGCGGTGGTAACACTTGTCACGCGTGGCTCCTCCTTGTCTCCCGTGAGCTCGTTTATCCTGGCCGCTGCTCGCTCTGGATGGTGTTGAGCAGAGACGCCCTCCCTCCCCCGCTGAAACTACCCAGCCTGTGCGGCGTCTCTGGTGCTGACAGCGCCGCACTGCCCGCGGGAGACCTGCATCAAGTATAAGGCCAAACGGACCCAAACACTGCGACATACGATGTCTTGGACGGGAGAAGAAGGAAAAAAGAAAACGAGGGGGTCTGGCCCTGAGATGCTGATGAGTGCTCTAAAAGGAACTAAGCAGCATAGCACAGCAGCATGTTGTTGGTTGAGGTTGGGGCAGGGGTCGGCTGGGAGACAACCACTCCCCACCTCTCTCCCCTCCTGATGCCTTTGGCAAGCACTGCAGAGACCAGCACCTGCCCTTACTGATCGTAGGGTGGTTTCTGGTGCAGTGGTCTGTGCAACTGCCAGCTGGTCGTTACCTCCTTCTACCACAGTAAATTACAGCCTGAGTTCTCCTCTGATAATCGTGACTGCATTCTGTAACCTGATCTGGCTAGACGACTGGATGACGTTGTCAAGGAACTAAAGCTACTGCCTCCCCAATCACTTGTCCACCCTCTCCCTCGAGTTAAATCCTATACCCATCAGTTCATCCTCAGCCACCCAGCGGCACTTGCGACCACTATCGCTTCCCATCGCATACGTCCATCTCCATATCAGGTCGTCTATCACTGCATCAGGCGCAGCGGCACCCATGCTGTGCTGTGTGGTTGATGAATCCTCTGCCATGGTGGCCATGACTTTCTTGTGTGGGGGCTCCTCCTCTGTCTCCTCCTCGTTGTCCTCCTTACCTTCATCACAACCGTACTTGCGCTTCTCCCCACGATCTGCCTCTGGTGTTGGGGTATCCAGCGGCACGTCCATCGATGCTACGATCACAGCCTCACCTGGGCTGGGCACCAGAACATCGAAGCAGGGATTCGGCGTGTGTTTGAAGTACCATCTTGGGAGGGAAGATGGGAAGGCCGTGTGCTATAACACAAGGCCTAGTTCAGCAACCAGTTCCGGGCAATACCTAGGTATGGCTCATGGCCTCTCCTCTTCTTCTCTTCCTCCTCGTGCTAATACTCAAAGCAAGAGACTACTCACGCTGATCCTCATCTGGAGGGAGGCAGATGATCTTCCATTTCCTCCCGTCTAGAGACGGTATCCCGCCGGCACTCCTGACCGCTGTCGGCGTGAAGCCGGGGGTACTCGTCGGCGGCATCGCCATAATGGCGCTGCCGCCAGTCCTCCCACCTGCAAAGTTCTCCCAGCCTCTGAACGAGTTCGTCGGGTCTGAATTCGTCTTGTGGATAGATCGTGGGGCTGGGCGGCTGGTTCTCAAGGTCGTCCCAGAACAGGTGACTGGGTAGCGCGAAGCCCTGCATTCCCTTTTTCAAGGCTGCTGTTAGCGGACGATCAATGTTTATGGAGGAGAGGAGTCACGCGGTGACGATGTGAGGGCAGCAGGCTTACCCGGTCCAGTCTGGCATGGTGCGAATAGGGGCGAGCGGGGTCTGTCATCGAGCCTGATGGGTAAGATGCCATTTTTATTTTTTATTTTTAGTCGTGCTTTGGTTCAGAGTCGTTCGTTGCTGATTTTTTTTGGGTTCTTTAAGCAGTGGTGCGGAGCAGGAAGAGTAGAACGGTGAGGCGAGAGCGTCAGGGAGAGGGTCTCGGTTACCTACCCCAGCGCTTTAAGTACTAAGCATGCCCGGCGGGGGAGGGGGAAACTGCAGTGACAACAAGACATGTACTGTCACTTGCTTTTTCCTTTGAAAATTTTCCCATCAACGAGGACGGAACCTACGGAAACCCAGCCTCTTTCTCCATATCGATACAACGGAGCCCTGGCCACTCGCCTCGCCCAGCATGCATGCACGCGTGCATATATTCTCTGCCCCCAATGGACTGTTACTATGTACTGTGGCGCTGCATGTGCTTCTGCAAACAATCAGAACAGGAAGCAATGTGTCGGATAGACGTGGAAGACTGGAGAGTCGACCAAGGCAGGGAACAAAAAAAAAAAAAACAAAAAACTTGTACGCGATTGCCTCTACCCAGTTCCCCTCCGATATCACGATGCCATCCAGGAGTTTGACGTCGCCGACCATCCGTTATTTCTTCCTGCAGTCGACTCATTCTCCTCTCTCTCAAACAACAAGCGGAGACATGTTTCTCAGTCAACCTGTGTGGAGGTCTGATCGGAAGCCAGAGGCGTGCCACCTTGCTGCAGCCAGAGAAGGCCAGTTAGCTGGCCGGCGTTGGTGTTGGCGTCAAGACTTGGGCCAATACCTGGGCCAGATCGAATCACGGTCCAGACACGCCACGAAGCGGAAAAAGCTCACGACGCCATCTTCGTTTTTTTTCTTCTTTCTTTTTTCGGGCACAGACCGCCAACATGCAGATCGCTGCCTGCACCCGCTGACCATTTCACTCTCGCTGTAACATCAGCTGCGGCCGGTAGAAGCAATGCGTTTGGAGGTGTGGTTACACAGGCAGCATCGGCACGAGCCCAAGCCCAGCCACCTTCAGGTCTGAGCAAGGCCAGACCCGGACGCCTTCTGGATCGTCGCGTCACGAAGAGCAGAGAAGTGACACACATCTGCGGGTGAAGCTGATGCGCTGTAGGTGCGCTTCTGCCATGTCACTACGTGCGCGCGCAGAGAGATTGTGGCCTATTCCCTCATCCCACATACTGGATCCCCCCTCGCCCCCCTCTCTTCTTGCCGTCAAGCGTCGAGCACTTCCTGTTTTCAGACGTCCGCACGCAAGGGACACCCGAGGAGATGGTACGTAATGAGCTCGCTGCTTTACGTCTTGGATACCGTCCGAGAGGGGAAGGGGGTTGGACACAGGCATGCCTGCACTCGTCCCTGTCTTGATGCCCAACACCAGTAGTCGCTTCGGCACCGCTTTCTATTCTGTTTCCCTTCTTTCTTTTACCTTCTCCCTGAGCAACCCACACAGCCTACATTCCTCTCTCACACGACCCTGCCGCCGTTACACTGGGAGGGAAGAGCACGGTTGTTTTAGCTATCAGCCACAATCTCACCCTAACAACGCAGCGCCATCAGAAGCATGTTGTTATGGCCGGATCATTCCCCCGCTCTCTTGTTTTCCTCTCCCCTTCTGCCTGCATTGGTAATCTCAATGTATATCTTGCGTGTGCAGGGGGGAGGCAAGCCCTCCGGTGGCTTGAGGATGGCAGACATTAATCAGTCTGCGACAATGCAAGGGCTGGCGCTTAATGAACGACTGGCTGTCATCCACCACCGACAACCACCAGGGCGCCTGCTTGACGGCTTACTGTTTTTGATTGTTGTTGTTGTTGTTTTTTCCTTCTAAGCGAGGAGGTCTGATCCTTAGCTGCTTTTGCTTCAATCAAACGATCGACAGCAGCAAGACTGCAACCTCGCGAGGAATGCCTCACGTCATAGGCAGGGAAGGGAAGTAAGTAACATCGAAAGATGGTCCGGTGATGACCAGTTTGGACGGGATATGTGTCTGCTAGTTTATCGTTGCTTCTCTAGATCGGCAGCAGGAACGTCCGTCCCATGCTGCACAGCACTCGTCATCTGCTCTGCCTGACCAGGGCGTAATTATGTTCCGAGGAACAACAGTAAGAAGAAGCAGAAGCAGAGCTAGGGATGCAGTACCTACGAGGGAGTTTCACTACAGCTCAAGATACGAGGTTCATGGTATGCTCAGCGCTAGGATCAAGCAGAGGAGAGGGCACAAGACAGGTATCACGACCTGCATTCTTCTTCTAATAATAATAACAACAACAAACACAACAATCCACGTTGACATACAGTATTCATCTTACACAGTGACACATGCTCCATATCTGCTGGACGCGAGAGGAATCTTTTTCCAAGAAGAGAGGAGGGGGGGGAGGGGGAAACAAACAATTGCTCGACGCGCTGTATAGTCTTACTGCTGCCACGGAATCTCTCTCTCTCTCTCTCTCCCTCCCTCTCCCTCTCTGCTGTCTTGCTTGATTCTCGTCATCCGTCCGTCATTCAGTCGCCCTTGTCTATGCGAGAGAGAATATGTTGTCTTGGAAGATGACAAAAGTACCGGAGTCTGCACGCGGAAAAAAGGTCATCTATTGGCATCTCTCCCCTCGCTCACGCATGCAGTTCAATTTAACAGCTACATCCCGCGAGTTTCGAAACTAAACAAGCGCAGCTTCGAGGGGATCCGCTCATTCACGGCCCGAAAACCATTTTTCTTCCCCGGGTCTCGCAAAGAAACCACAGACCAAGCCAGGCAGGCAGGCAGGCCAGCCAGCCCTCGATCGACGCCAGACACAGCGCCGTGCGACGATTTGTACGTACCCAGGCGAGTTGTCCCCCAGGTGGCATAGCTTCTCCCGCCGCCTAGGTGTTATGCTAAACCGTAGCTGCCAGCTAGGCCTGGATAAGTGAGACATGGTGCTGGTCTCCCTTGCCCTCATCCGGCACGAGCGGACGCCCAAGGGATCCCGCGCCCAAGGTCCTTAGCTCTGCTCGAACCGCCTGCGCGTGTCTTTCCGCGGAGGGATGGGTGTGAGGGCATGGATAGATTTCTAGGAGACATGCAACTGAGATATATGTGTGTGTGTGTGTGTGGGTGTGTGCTGAAAAGAATGAGAGTGTCGTTGGGCGGGTGAAGGGGGGGGGGGGAAGAAGAAAAACACATGGGAGAGAAGGAGGAGAGAAGAGATCAGCTGGTGTTGTTGCGGGAGCACAAGAGCGAACAACGGACCACTAGATCCCGAGAAGGAAAAGAGGGAAAAAGGAAGAAGAATGAGATCAGCTCATCGGGGTTCAGTGGAATGAGACGGGACGGGCTATCACATGAACGAGCATACCATTGATGTTTTCACACGCTCTTGCTCCTGCGAAGCAAGGGATCCTTTTCCTCCAGCCAGCTATCCGTTGCCCAGAGCAGCGAGCAGTATACTGTCTGCCATAGACACCACCCATATTCTCATGGATATTTTAACCCGGTTCCCCCGCCCGAGATGAGGTCCTGAAGTCTCATCCTCTTTTTCTTTCTCACCATCATCATCATCTTGGTCCTCTTATCAAATCTTCTTCATCACCAGCTTCATTAGCTATATCACACTTATACTTCTTCAGCCATCATGTCGCTTGTGCTCAGTGAAGGTCGTCCGTGGCGGTGGGAGACCCGCTGCATCCTCCGCCGGTGCAAGCTCTGCAGGTTCGAGATCGTTGAGGGGGAGGAAGTCGTCGCAGGCAGGTTTCATCAGACAACCCAAATCCATAATCATCGTCATCATCGTCGTCGTCATCCAACAACCTTTCCCCCTTTTCTCCGTTCCACACACACACACACAGACAGCCAGACAGACTGCTAACGCTGCCACGACAGCTCGGAGTGATGGCCGTTTCTCTGGTGAGTTCCGGTGCAGCTACAGCTGCGAGCACATCGACCTGCCCAACGGGTTCATGTACACAATGTGCCGGGCCCAGTGTACACACCCGGACGGCGTGTCCCCTGCCTGCCACCTGAGCTGTCTCCGCCTGATCAGGGGCCAGGCCTACCCAGCCCTCAGGCTGGCGGGCCTGACCTGGGAGCCGTCTGTCGATGAGGACAGCCAGCGCTACGAGTGGCTCCTGCACAGCCTGATGGCCAGCTGGGACAGGATGGACCCGGACTCCCTGAGAAGGGCGGCGCCGGAGCTGAGCTCCCTTCCCCTGGACGTGCGGCGCCGGGTGGCCCAGTATCTGGTGCCCGAGTACGCGGTGGCCAGGCTCAACTCCCTGCAGAACCAGGTCGACTTCAACAGCTTCATGGCCTTTGCGGCCACTGGAGAGGTCTGGGCCGGCAGCATCCGCTTCGAGGGCATCAGGTACATCTCGTCCCTGTCCAACCAGCGGGTCACCATCGAGGACAGACTGGTCTACACCCCGGTGCAGGGCCAGCTGGTTGATACCGTGTATACCTGCCTGGACCACCTGGGCGTGGTGCAGGTTGTCTTTGGCCAGTCCCAGGAGCCGCTGGCGGCCCCGTCTCGCCCTGGCCTCTGGTGGAGGTCCCAGCAGATCCCCCCCACCGTACCCAGAATCGATGCCGTGACTGATGTGAGTCTTTCTGTCCTCCTGTCTTCCTCTCATCCTCAGTGTTGCTGGCCATGATCTGATGATGGTGACTGATACTCTGGACAGGGCATCAAGACGCGGGCTGTCATCTGCCCAGAGCTCGTGTTCGACAGGAAGCATGAGCCCGACGTCCTCTGGCCCACGCCCCGCTCCCCAGCCAACCCGGCCCGGTTCGACAGGCTGCTGACGGGTTTCACCCGCCGCGCGGCCACTGGTCCGATCCGCATGGTCCCCGTCCAGCTCAACACGCTGCGGATCACCGCCGTCTCCATCTGCTGGAACCGCCGCATCCTGGCCATCCACGCCCACACGCTCGGCGAGGACCTGTCCTTCTACCCCATCACCATGGGCTGGCGGGAGCGCTGCATGTGGATCTACGTGCCCATCCACCGCGGCGAGGTCGTCACCAACATCTGGAAGCGCTTTGGCCAGTTCGACCGGCACACCGCCCTCGTGTTCCAGACGAGCCAGGACCGCACCCTCGTGTTCGGGTCGCAGCTCAAGCAGCAACACTTTGACCGGGTGCAGTGGAAGGAGATCGACCGACCCGTTCGTTCGGGCGCCAGCATCTACTATAACGAGTGCGAGCACGGCATCAGCACGCTGGCCTTTGAGACGGACAAGCCGCGCGACAGCGGACAGCCGCCCACCCTGCCGACGCCCATGTCGCCACACCCGGACGCCACGTCGCTACAGGAGTATTTTTACTCGCATGTGCGGCTGGACGACGTCGAGAGGTCACCGTGTGCCAGCGTTCCCCCACAGACGCGCGGGTCAGCGGCCTTATCTTTAAGAACCCGGACGGGACCGAGGCGTCCGTAGGCGAGGTGCGCCTCGACTGCGTCAAGGGCGACCCCGAGAGGGTCTTACCTCAGGACCCCAGGATGTGGCTGGGCTTCGCGACCATACCGGGCAAGGGCGTCTGCGTGCATACCGTCGAGTTCATGGAGCCGCAGGGCAACAGGATCTTGAACCTGGACATGACGTGGTTCGAGGTCAGGTTCAACGGTCCACTGGAGTGGTGGTTTTCGATGGATCAGTGCCAGGTTCATCACGATGGCCGGTCGAGCCCCCCTGACGAGCAGGTTCTAAGTCTCTCTCCCTCTCCCCTTGCTCTTCTGCTGCTTCTGTTGCTGCTTCTGTTGTAAAGAAAGAAGGTTAGATCATGGGGCTGATGATGGATCGTTATCTTGTCTCTTCCCAGAGCTACCATTGCCGACGACTCATGTCTCCTAGGTGAAAAGTTATCTTGATTAGTATCTTTTTTTCCTTTCTTCGCTTATTTTCTAAGGTATGATGGGAGATTTAATCAAAAGTTTTTGTTTTTCTTTTTCTCTCTCTCTTTCTCTTTAGCTTAGGAATTTCAATTTACTACCTGTTGTCCGCTGCAACGTGACCAGCCTCTTCAGCCCTCCTCACCTCACTAAGAGGTTGCATATCGCCAGGTTAAACCAGCACGAGAGCGCTTGAGAACACTGCATGGTGCTGCAGTGTAGGATGTAGATTAGTGCATCGTCTTTGTCAAAGCCGGAAGCATCTCCTAGGAAGGGCTTCAGATGGTTGCGGATGAAAATGTAGAGAGGGAGAGAGAGCTGCCGTGGTTGATGTGTTGATGTCAAGACATTGTTTTGTTTTGTTGTTTTGTTGCAAATCAGTACGAACAAAGTGATTGGGGGATGCTGCTATACGGCGGGGAGGGTACCGTTGCCCCTGCTTCCTACCATAGGCCACTCACTGTACCTGCTAGCTAGTACAAGGCTTAACTGCTGTCTGTACTATAGTACAGCGGTACCCGCTCTGCTGCTGTTGCCCCACACCCCGCCCGACCGAGGATCGAGAACGCGGGAAGAAGGCTCACCAAGCTCGATCAATCAAAACCTTACCGCGCAGCTGTTTCTCCTGCTCAACCTCGCCCTCCCTCCCTCCCTTTGTTCGCCTACCCAGCGCTCACCAGCCAAACACTTCATACAGACATATCTGGCCAAGATACATCAAGCCAAGCAGGGCGACCAACCGACCGACCAGACCCAACACGCTCTTCTCGACGCGCCTCTACGAAACATTTACACACACACAAGGAGAAAGAAAGAGACGGACAGACACACAAGTCACAAGCCATGGCCGACAACACCGACAGTGGCACCAATACCCCCAGCAACCGCGGCTACCGTGGCGGCAGGGGTGCAGGCAACTTTCGAGGCCGCGGCGGCGGCGGTGGCCACCACCACCAACAGCACCACCGCGGGGGCCGAGGAGGAGGAGGCGGCGGACAGCACCACGGGCAGGGCCAGGGCGGCGGCGAGGGCGGCGGCTCCTCCAACCGGGGTCCTTCTTTCAAGAAGGAGAACATTCTGGACCTGAACAAGTATCTGGACCAGGAGATCAGGGTCAAGTTCACTGGTGGACGGGAAGGTGAGTTGTTCTGTTTTACGCCCCCTTCTTCTTTCTCTTCTTCTCCTTGTTCTCACCACCGACCTGGGCTAATCATGGTCCGTCTCTAAACAAAACAGCCATCGGCACCCTCAAGGGCTTCGACCAGCTTATGAACCTCGTCCTTGACGACGTCCGGGGAGACGATGCGCGACGACGACGGCAACGTGACCACCCGCCCGCTGGGCCTAGCCGTCTTCCGGGGCACCGTCATCGCCCTCATCCACCCCATGGGTGGCTGCGAGAGATAAAAAACCCGTTCGTAACCGAGGAGGAGGCTGTTTGAGACCGGGTCCTGTGCGACCGGCGGTAGGGAATAAACGTGACTATGTGGAAAGGAAGAGAGCAAAGAAAGGGAAGACGCAATCTCTCGTGGCTACACAGGCTGTGCTATATACGATGCTGGAATTTTCAAGGGGTGACAAGAGCCTGGGCCAGAGATCTGAGCAAGCTGGCTGTGCACCACCGCCACCACCACCACCACCACCATGACTTTTTTTTTTTTTTTGGCTCATGAGAGGCCAGGGCCAGGGCAGAAACGGGATCCTCGAGAGGTTTTTGAAGACAGCAGTAGTGTTGCTACTTTGGCGCTGGGAGCTGGGACTGGGCATTATGTAGGGAGATACCCCCTCAAAAAGCATCAAAAACACATACCAAAAGAGAGAGAGAGAGACCTACCACCAAGAGAACGACACCATAGAATGCGTTCGTCCTGTTGGAAAGGAGACTTTTGTAAAGTCTCCCTTGGGCAGGAATTTTTATACAGTCCATGTTGTTCATAAAAGAGACAGCCTCATCTCTGCGCAAAGGGCCCACTCATGTTTAGAAAAAAAAACACAAAAACACATATTTGTGGTATGAATTCTGGGTGCCTGATTACTTTTCCATCCAGTCTCATACCCTGAATTTCCCTTTCCCTTTCTTGCCACTATCCATCCCCGCTGAGTTGTATCGGAGAGTAGTAGGGATATTGGTATCGTACACCCTTCGCCAAAAACACCGCAGTCAACACCCTACAGATGGAAAGAAGAAGAAACCCAGATCAGCCAGAGAATCAGATCATGGTGGGCTCAGCCGGACCATCGGTGACTATGAGCCCGACCGGCTGCTTGCCTCCTTCTTCTCGCTGGCAGGCTTCGGCTGCTTGGCCCGCGCCTCATGGTCTCCCTCGACACTCTCCTTGGCAGGCGGGATGGACTCCTCACGCTCACCCCGCTCCTTGATCGTCTTGGAGTCGACGCCCTCGACATCAGGGTGCGGAGGCGCCACCCCGGCCTTCTGGAGCTCATCCTCACCGGCGGGGGCCTCCACCTCATTCCCATCAGCGTCGAGCATTCGGGTGCGGGTCTCGTAGCGCGTCTTGAACTCTACCTTGCCCTCGAGCGCCTTGATCTGCTCCTCGTCGAGGATGTTGCCATCCTGATCGCGATACTCGATGCGCTCCTCGCGCTTGACGAGGCGCTGTCCGGGTGGTATGGGGGCGCCACTGATACCTGCGTTCTTGAAGAAATCATCAGGGTCATGAATGGGCTTCTGTGCGTCGTCGCCGGCCTGCAGACCGTCACCCTCCGCTGGGGCATCCGACTTCACTGCTGCACTGGTGGACGCCACAGACGCTCTAGGCACGCCGCTGTACTGGTCATACTGTCACGAGAATCATGTTAGCCACCCCAACGACGACCAAGGTACGCGCGCATAAAAGGAATGTGAGAGAGAACTCCATACGGAAGGGAAGGTACTCTTGCGTCTGTGTCTGGCTCTGAAAGCCAAATGTCGACTTTGCCCCCTTGCCGTCTATAGGACTTCCAGGTTCGCAGAAATGACCGCATTTCAATGTACGCCAAAGCAAGGGCAGCGGCGACCCTACGAGCACTCGCTCTGGTCACATCCCCCTCCCTCCTTTTTTTTTTTTTTTTTAAAAAAAAATCCTTCTTGTGTCTCAGGAACGCTGCCTCTGGGGCAGCGTTCTGGAGGGTATTAGCTCTGGAGCAAAGCTACTTACGCTGCTGAAGAACGTGTTGCAGTCAAAGTCCCAGGTGTCGAACAGCTTGACACGCTGGCACTCATTCTTCGTCCACATGTTACCGTATGCGAGGGGCGCATACAGCATAAACACCGCAGCCGACACGACCAAGAAGCTGACCGTCGCGGTCTTGTTGATGACTGGGTTCTCGCGGATAACCGAGATCGGGGCACGAGCCGTCACAAAATCGAAAAACTGGCACAGCGCGATGATGGCGAAGACCAATGCCGGGAAGTAGTGGTGCAGGAAGAGCTGGCGCTGCATCAGGTAGAAGGGGAAGTAGTGGAGTGCCCAACCCAGCACCGACATGCCTATCTCGTAGTCGAATCGCTTGAAGGTCGTGTTGGCGTAGTCGTTGCAGCTCCTCTGCCACCGGAGGACGGCGATGCCCTTGAACAGGACATAGACGGCGACGGCCAGGGTCGAGGTCCACCAGATGACTGGGTTGCCGATGAGGTAGACCTGCCGGTGGTTCTTACCCCAGAAGTTGATGCCTCGTCGCAGGATGGGCCATGACCCCGGGCGGGAGTCCCAGGCATGGGACTCGACGAGGCCGGCGTTGGTCTTCCACATGACCTGCTGCAGCTCCAAGAACTTGCCAAAGAAGCCGGGGTTCTCATAGTTGACCTTCTCCGAGTCCGGACCAAGCATAGGGTGCTCGTTGGACTCAATATACCAGAGGCTGTTGGGGAGCGTACCGCCCCGGGCGCAAGTGACCTCTTGTTGCTCCGAGGCCCACTCCGGAAGCTTCACCTTGTGAGAGAACAAGACACAGCCAGTCATGATGTGGACCAGCTTGAACTTGGTCTCGATGGTGCGGAGCCGCTCCCGCGCCAGACCAGGCTTGGACTGCTTCTCGACAATCTCGACACGGAAATAATCATTGGCGTCACCCTCGAATCCCTCGTACCCGTAGGCGGAAACCTCGTTCTGCCAGTCGGCCTCGGTAACGGGGGGTCGGACGTCGTGCGAGTGAACGCGGCGGTGGGTGGCCTGGTGGTAGATGCGGACGACATCGCCATCCTTGATGTAGGCAGGCTCGTCCAGCTTGTCCCAGGCGTCAGTGCCGTTGATAGGCTCGCCATTGATATCCAGAGGTTGGGTCTGGTTCTCCAGGAGCCACAAATTGTTCTCGTCCTTGTGTGGGTAGAGGGTAATCTGTTGCTGCTTGCTGCCGGTCGGGTACATGAGGGGATGAGAGTGGAGGTAGCCACCTTGCGTGTTGACATGGCGGATAGATACTCTGCTCCCCATAAGCACGTCCACAGGAACGTCCTGCATGCCCTTGGAGTTCAGGGTAGACTGGAACTCGGAGCTCATGAAGCCGTCACCCTCTCCAGGATTGACGAGGCAGGCAAAGTGGATCGCAAACATTGCCAGGTAGAAGGTAGCTGGAATCACAATCAGGCAGAAGACGCGCGCCATGAAGTGTTTGGCAAACACGCGCTGGTGGCATGGTCAGCAGCTAATTTTCCCCAAGATAACGCGACCGGGAGCTGAACTCACAATCGTGACGGTCTTGGTATCACCGAGGAGCACCCAGAGCTGAACTAGGGTCAAGGACCCAACCCAGGCGATCGTGAAGAGACCGACCCATTTGATGCTGAAGGTGATGCCCAAGCCCAGACCCGTCATGACGAGCCAGAACCACCAGCTCGCCTGGAAGGCCTTGGTAGGTCCCAGTTCATGTTGATTCGTGAAGGAGACAAACGACATGGCGGTAAAGGCCGTGGCCAGAACGAGAGGCGAGTCGAGGAGGATCAGGCGAGCTTGGGTCAAGAGACCATTCTCTGCACAAAGGGACGGTGGTCAGCGCACGTCGCCAAGCGCCAGACGGGCCCACGACTTACCAAAGATGATCAGACCGGCTCCCATGGCAGCTGTGAAGGTGCGGCAGCCGGCAGCCTTCAGGGTGAGGAACATGGTAGGCACGAGAAGGATGCCGCAGATGGCGGGGAACGCCCGCATGGCGACATAAGGAACCTTGGGCTCCACATAGTCCATCCCGATCTCCTTGAAGTCGAAGTCGCCGTCGAAGCCCGCGAGCCAGCCGAAGAGGGTGATGAGGAGTTTGGCCAGAGGGGGGTGAACGTCCATAAAGAACTTCCCCTTGATGTATTTCGAGGCGAAGCCGCCGAAGCTGGGGGAAAGAGACGTGTCAGCTCGCGCCGCGCCAGCCAAGGGAGAGACGGGGGAGGGAGCGCGCATGTGGGCAACACGTACTGGACCTCGTCGAAGACGACACTGTCAGGCTGGTAGATGCGGAAGAGCCGGACGATGGCTCCTAGGATGGTCACACCGATCATGACCTGGTAGTCGGAGATGGGGAGGAGGAAGACGTCGTTGTCCTCGACGCCCTCGGAGGTGTAGTCCTCCTGCTGCCTCGCCTTGCCGTTGGGAGCAACGGCAGAGGCGGGCGCCTTGCGCCAGCTGGGCGAGCCATGCTGACGACCGGCGAAGCTTCTGAGGGTCGGCGGCGCGTTCGTACGGGACGGGGCCGGAGGATGTTTGAGGGTGCGGTTTCGAGGTCGAGGCGTTACACGAGGAAGGAGAGGGAGAGGGAGAAGCTGCTGAAGGAAAAAAAGAAGTTTATGAACGAGTGTCAAGAAGAGAAGTGGGTCATCTATAAGGTGGTCGTCATCAGCTGATGGTCGACAAACAAGAGGATCAGGGATTCAATGGCAGCAGACACACGTCGTGACTGTATTGAACAGCCAAGACAGAGGACCTTGGGGGTGGTCTGTCGATCCTGCTGTCACTGAAGCCAAGGATGTAACAGCAATTCGCAGGAAAAGAGTCTGAAGCAAGGAGGATGGGGAAAGGGGGTGGAAATATTTGAGGCGTTCAGGATGGACGAAGGGTTCAAGCTCGAAAGAGGCCACTTTACGAATTAGGCCTGCTTTCGTCTGATGCTGTTAGGTGCTAGCTCCCAGCTTGCTGGCAAGGGATAGCTGGGGCTAAATTGTGGCACCCAACTGGGGGGGGGCCTGTAGCCAGGCAGACAGGGTGGGGGATTGGGGGTGGCTTCAGGGGGCAGGGGTCCTTGAAGTTGTAGCTGGCAACCCACCTACCTGCGGCTAGGGGGCATGACAAACTAATGAGCCAAGTCATCACTACCGCTGCAAGAAACTGCAGACAGCACATATCTGCCTTCACAGAGAATATCACAAGAGCAGTAGATCCATCAGCGGTATGTGGGTATGTGCTCAAGTATGAAACTTTCTTTCAGGCTTTGTGTTAAAGCTCCTCTATACATCGCTCAGGAATAGACATCGATGCTCAAGGTAAACATACCAAACATTTCATACCAACTTCTGGATGCTCTGTTGCTATGTTAGATTGCTAACCAGATCCCGTGTTCATACTCAGACTGCTACCAAGTGCTACCAAATTCAGAGACCAAGGGTGGTGAAAGTTTTCTGGGAGCCCCGGCCAAGTGGATGGCATGCAGTAAAACTTTTGGGGTGAACAACACCAGCAGAGCTGCCCCCTGCAACGGACCGGAGGCAGCCCTGTCACCCAGGCAGATGCAGGTGCCGTGGTAGATGCTTGTCCGTATTGACCCAGACTGTGGTGATTCTTGGTCCACAAGAGCTTGACCGTGTCCTCCCCCGGTATATCGGACAGCCCTACGGGGGGTGGCTGGCCTGGTCGACCTTGATGGGGCGCAGCGTTGACAGCGCCTTTGGATAGAATGCGGAGTTCGGGTCAGTGATGACTGCAATTGCACGTCGGACCGTATCACTCTCCATCCCGTATGGGAAAGTGCGCTCTTTTGGGTTATAGATATTCGCTGCTGTTCAATGTTGTGTTGGTTTTCGAGATGTGAGCCACCGCCTCAGCACAGCTCCACAGGCCACAGGCCCTGCTTCACTCCTCCATGTCTGGCGCACTTCCCCCATCCTGTGGCCATTCACGTGGGTGTGTACTCGACTCGTGCGTGTTGTGGCCGACCAAGTGTTTGGAACCATAGGTGCATTTTATCTAACAGAATATTAGAAATTAGCTGGAACTCAGTCATGAGGTCGAAGTGCTTTCTTACTCTGTCAGACAACTTATTAGCTTGTACACGGTCACCGATGATAGGTTGGCAGTCTTGTCAGAAGGCTTGAAGAGGCACCATTGAGCTTTGATGTCCATGGTTCCAGTGAGAACGTCTCTGGCTTGTTGGAGTTGATGCCATCCATTGCAGTGTCCTCGTCATAGATGACCTGGGGGCCACAGATGAATTCTTCTTGAGGAGCTTCTGCTGATCTTATCTTTGCTTCTGCAGGTGGTGCCCCGGCTGAGTGATAGCTGAATAGTAACAGTTCTTGTTGAGATGTGGATGACTGTATACAAGAAATGCAGCAGGGCCCTGATGGACTCTGGGTATGTCCCGTGCAGCTTGTGAAGAAGAACAAGGGTACACTTGAGGTATGGTACAGAGAAGCGCTGGAGGCAAATCCAGAGAGAGGATCTCAGAAAGCTGACATGTTATCAGAGGAGGATTGTGATGTGATGGTGACTTGAAGTGAACGCAAATTGATCCTCGCCCCTCTGGCTGCTAATTGCCTCAGAGCACCGTCCGTTGGAGATACAACTTCCGGCTCAGAAGGGGTTGTCCACTTGATTCGTATTGATGAGGTCTGGGCTGCTCAACTTGGAACCAAATGGGATTTTTGCTGAAAGAGTTTGGTAATAAAATATAGACTAGTTGATACGATGTTGCCAGCCAATAAAGGTACGGCCTTGTTCAAAGCGAGACCGTTCAAAACCCCTTGGCTCATGGGGTTGTAGTCAGTTTATGTTGATGGTAAATGAGATGGGAGAGTCCAATCCTGAGGTTGGCATTAATACGATTATATGGAAAATGTACCATTTTCTACGACTTTCTATCCATTACCTTCCATCCATTGACTTGCTATTTTCCGGCAACACAATTAGCCTTCATTCAGGGAAATCGATATGCTCAAAAATTCGGCTCTTTTCTAGAAAGCAGCGGAACACTCGATACGCAGACTAATTAGTCGCTGTTAAGCGGCAGCCCGGCGGTCATCTCTGATCAGCTTCGCGCCCAACCGAGACAAAATGCTCTGGTTCCGTGTTAAATCTTATTGATGATAGACATACCTAGACATAGATTCGAGTCTCTGGGGTTCGATATGATGATTATACACGTGTTCGATGCACTTCTGCAACTGTGCTTGCCTGGACCCGAAGACGAGCTATCACATGCGCGTGTGCTTTCGTCTTCCCACCAGGCTGGTTCGCCTGTATGACAAGCGACTCCTGCCTTATGGTCCCCAAAAGCTGACCTTATATAAACCTAAGGGCATGTCCAGCATGAAATTTCGGCGATGAGCATCGATTTTTGATATGCTGCCCTTGCTTCGTCTGTCGCTTTGCATGTCTGATATGCCTCTCACTCTAGAGCTAAGGGACTGATAATGCGGGCTTTGACACCATACCCTCGTAGGGGGCCTGGGTAGTGAGAGGACCATGAGTGTGCTCATCCTCCTAGGCGCTCCCCCTGATGTGCCGTGCTTTGCGGTGGCCTGACGGGTGTCTATGGTACGTGCAGCTGGCGTCCAAAGTTCCGGTGGCCGATATCGTTGCCCGTCAGATCGATGGAGGAAAGCTTCCTTTAAGAGAAAAACATTACACAGGAGCAAGGAGATCTGTAGGTTAATTATACCTAAGTTTTCAGTGCTCTACTGAAATGGTGTACGCTCAGTGGCAATTCGAGGTTTGGATGCGGGAATTCGGCGGTGCCGGCCCTAGGCTTCAGCAGTGGTTTATCATGTTGGCTGTATCCTACGAATTTAGCCTTTAGACCATCAACACTGAGTACCTACGGTAGAGGTGGTCTCCTCAGTCTTAGCCCCATATGAGTGCATGCATGTTGATACATGAGGCCATGCTGTGATGCGTGTTCTCTAACCGGTGTGTCTTGTGCGAGTCCGAGCCATCATGGAGAAAAGACAGTAAGGTTGTTTTTGCATTTGGAGATACCTGCTCTGATGGTACTGGTCTGTACCACAGAGGAGCAAAGATTTCTTTCCTTTGATCTGGACTGTGTCCCTACTGCTCTACTTGACGATCGCCCGTGGAGAGTGCTTTATGCGACAATCTCCTCCCTTGCAGGCGATTCCGTATTTCTAGAAGAGATTGAAATTAGCTTATTAACCCCCGTGTATTTCCCCCCCACGTAGCTTGCACTCACCTCCTTGAGCTCCTTTATCAGGGAATCGTTGATCTTGCTGTTCATCGGAGCGAGAACACCCTTCTCGGCGAGGGTTCCATCCAGAACTTGCTTGACGGCGACCGCGCATGGGACACCAACTAGATGTAATTAGCTCAACACGCATCTATTCATCCAAGGGCAAATGCTTACCGAGCTTGGCCATTGCTGAGTAACCACCGGCCTCGGTGCTGCCGTACTCGCAGAGGGTGGACAGTCGTGTCTGCTTGCTGCCGTCCTTCAACTCAACCTCGAACTTGTGCTGGAGACTGCGCTGTGTCAGCACTAGGCTTCCGAGAATGCTACCTTCTATAGTCCACTTACATGACAAGATCCCGTTCTCCCTCGCCAAATTGCATCTTCTGCTCGAGGGTGGCGCAGATAGTATCCAAGGGGTTTCCTCGTGGAGTGGTCTTGAGACCCATATCGTCAGTGACATCTGTCTGTGACAACCCCGCTGCGTGTCCAATGTACGCGACGCATTCTCGGGCGGACAGGGACATAAAGACAAGGATGGTAGCCTACCTCTTGTGACGAGAACATTCCAAGCCATTTCATGCCGGCTAGGATATGCTGCTTCTGCTCATCATCCTGGAACGTGCTCTTGGCGGAGATAGCCTTGATTAGCTCCGCCTCATCCGACGATGGCGCAGCAAGGACCTCCTGTGTGACCTCCTTCCAAGGCTTGGGTTCCTTGCAGCTAGCTCGCTCGGTATCGTCGAGGAAGCCGATATCGACGAGGACCTTGACAAATTCGGGGGAAGCCGGCGTAGCGAAGAGTGCCCCTAGACTCATGTCAATAACTTACTTTAGATCACCGAGCATCCGACCTGATGAGTGTACCTGATGATGGTCTGGGCCTCCGGGATGTTGTAGCGCTCCTTGTACGGGGTCGAGTCTCTGTTGGGATACGCAACAAGGTTGTATCCTGCAAGGACGAGATGTCAGCCTCACACAGCAAAGAAAGAGCAATGCAAGCTGCGACAGTTTGGTCTCCAGCGCGGGGAAAAGTCTTCAAACACATTGTAGGCATGGAGTTTGCTGACCTGGGTAGATGCGGTATGGCTTGGCGGTGGCCATCAGATCTGTGAGCATGCATATTAGCTTGTGGTTTTTTAGACAAGGTCGGGGAGGCTCTCGTGGTAGTTCCAAGACGTGGACTGTGTGGAGTGCGTCCGTGAGATTCTTACCTGGGCCTGCCACGTTGACGACCTTGCCGTCTCGGTAGAAGCTGGCAGCGTTCCGCAGGGCGAGGAGAACACCGCGGGGCGACCTGAGACCGTGCTGTGTTAGAGATATAATTCTGAATATGCCGAGGTACTGCGGCCAAACAACGTATGCCAGAACTACGCCAGGTCATGTCGAGGGACGAGGTACTCGGGGTTTTCCTACCAAGAGAACTTGTATCCCAACGGGTTACCAGAGTTCTCTGGGGATGGGAGACCTCCACAGTACGACAAGAAGGAGGTGATCTTCCCGCCCTCCTTGTGGACTTCCTCGATAGTCTTGACAGCGTCTGGAGGAATCTATTAATGCCATGTACTCAAATCATGTTTTCGAAGGTTGCTTACACAGATGGTCGATACCCGGGTCTATAGAAGAGTTAGCTGTTGTTTCGCAACAGGTGTCCTTTGAGGAACGGGGGACCTACCCAGACCGATCTCGTTCATGACGGTGATGCCGGCATCCTTGCACTGCTGGTCGAGCTCCAGCATAGCAGGCGAGACATAACTCGTCGTGACAACGTGCTTCTTGGTTCGGATAGCCGACTTGATGACGGCGGCGTGGAAGGTGTAGGGGATCAGGCTGATGACGAGGTCGTGCTTGGCAAGCTCGGCATCCAGGGCCTGGTCGTTGGTAACGTCAAGGGAGATGGGGTTGGCATTCTTGACACCAGCGGAGAGCGACTTGGCCGACTCGAGAGTTCTGCAGGCTGTGCAAGAGCGTCAATAGATCGGTCGCAGAGCATGAGCTTGACTTGGAGGGGAAGAGAGCCATACCGACAGTGACGGGAATACCTGACTCGGAGAGGATATCGAGGGTTGGTCTGGTGACGAAACCAGCGCCGAGCATCAACACCCTGTGGAAAGTAAGTATTACACCGTGGGCGAGTGAATCTCTCTCAACGTAAGAAAAAACGTTTGATTGACTGCTGTACTTACTTGTGGGACGCCATGGTGAGTTCCTTTGGCAGCGAATCTGGGATAGACGCAGACGTATATCTCCTAGGGCAGGTTGTTGGGGCGCCTTTCAGAATCGAAGCTGTCCCGCCTGGGTTGAAAGTTTTACTGCTATGACCGTCATGTTAGCCGATGTCGGCCAGTACAGAGCTTGTTACCAAGTTCGGGCATGTATTCTTCCAGGTCCGATGAGTCAGCAGCACGTCACGACCGTTGAACCTACCTATGCAGTGTAACATACGCACCCTGCGCCGCAAACCTAACCAAACGGCAGCCTGAATACTTGAGCGCGTGTGAGACCCTATGTTTTTCTCTTGAGGAAAATATATCAATTTGCTGGTGCTTCTTCACCAATTGAACGGCAGGGGTACAGGTCGCCCTGTATCTGCTCATGTTCACAGGATCCCGTCCTGGTTGTCAATTAGTGGTAGGTGCAAAGCAGAGAGGCACAGTGCTAAGCTTGAACAGTGCTAAGCTTGACACTTGCGCTGCCTGCCGGAAACTTACATCCCCTGTACTACCAAAAAAACACGTCCATAACTTTGTCGCGAACTCACAAAACGGGACCCCCTTCCAAAGCGGCTCCCTCCATGTGCTCCCCCCGCGCCAACGTCCAATTTTCCTCATCAATCTACCTGCCATCGTATAGAACCCCTCGAGGCATGGCGACACCAAATGGCGATGCTGGATCGCCGGCAGCAGCGGCAGCCACCGGTGAGCTCGATAAGTTCAAGCCGCCCCCTGGTCTTGTGATCCCTCCGCCTGGCGAGATCCGTGAGGCCATCGAGAAGACTGCCAGCTTTGTAATCCGTCGCGGACTGAATTTCGAGGAGCGAATCCGCGAGAGCCATGGCACCAACCCCAAGTTTACCTTCTTGTTGAGTCCAGACGAACCATATAATGCCTACTACGAATGGCGCAAACAAGAATACAAGGCCGGGAACGTCGCTACCACCACCGCCGCCCAGCAGCCTGGGGATGGGAAAGGTCTGCCTGCAGATGAGCAGCCCAGGGGTCCACCGCAACCGCCCGAATTCCACTTTTCGGCTCGCATGCCTCGCATCAACCAGAAGGACCTCGAGATCCTGCGGCTCACGGCGCTGTTCGTTGCGAGAAACGGCCGGCAGTTCATGACAACGCTGGCGCAGAAGGAGGCAGGCAACCCTCAGTTCCAGTTTCTCGTCCAGAATCACACCTTCCACAATTACTTCCAGCACATGGTCGATCAATACTCTATACTGCTGCGGGAGGCTGGCATAGGGGAAGGCAGCCAGGCCCAGCAGGAGCGCATGGAAGCGCTGCAAAAGGACATCGATGACAGGTATCACGTGCTTGCGCGAGCCAAGCAGAGGGCGGCGTGGGCGCGGCACCAGGAAGCAGAGAGGGCCCGGAAGGAGGAGGAGGCGGAGGAGCAGAAGCTGGAGTTTGCGCGGATTGACTGGAACGACTTCGTGGTGGTCGAGACTATCTTGTTCACCGAGTTTGATGACCAGGCTGAGCTACCACCCCCGACGACGCTCAATGACCTGCAATACGCCTCGCTGGAGGACAAGAACAGGATGGCGATCAGCTCCAACCTTCGCCTCGAGGAGACCATGCCCTACGACGACGGCCCGTTACCAGCCGCGCAACAGACCCTCCCGGTCCACCCAGCCCCCGCAGCGACACCACGACAGCCCCAACCAGCGGACCTACCGCCTACGCCTAGGTCGCCGCCGCCGCCTCCGCCGCCGCCGCCGCACACTGGGGAGCAAGGCCCTGTAGAGACGAGGAGATGCGGGCGATCGCGGAGCGGGAGCAGGCCCGGGCGCGGACGAAGCAGGCACAAGCTGAAGCCAGAGGAGGCGTCGGGCCCGTTAAGATCAGGGATGCGCCGGTGCCAAGAACATCCGGGCGGAACAAGGCAGGGCAGCAGATGGCAATCTGCCCCAACTGCAACCAGCAGGTACCAATTGGCGAGCTGCAGGAACATATGCGCATCGAGCTGCTGGACCCGAGGTGGAAGGAACAGAAGGCCAAGGCAGATTCCCGCTATGCAATGACAAACTTGTCGACGTCAGACATGGCAAACAACCTCAAGCGCCTCGCCAGCCAGCGCAGCGATTTGCATGACGATGCTGGAGTCCCCTTGACCGAGGAAGAGGCCGCCCGGCGCAAGAGGCTTGCTCTCACCCCCCCTCGACGAGGATGAGGAGGGAAAAAGCCCGACTGCCGGGGATACGGTGAGCGTCCAGCAGCAGATCAAGGCCATCCATAAGAGATTTGCGGCCGAGAAGAGATGAGCATCACTCGGGCACACCACGGCCGTGCCAATGCCTGGCTCGGGAGACCCGAGCGGCCACAACACGTACGATTGCTGGACAGACGGGGCCGAAAGAACACCTTCAATAGGCTGGCCCTGGGAGGTACATGACATTCTGGCCAGAGAGAGAGAGGGGGAGTGAGGGAGGGAGAGAGGGAGAGGGCAAGAAGAAAGAAAGGGAGGCAGATGCCTAAGGCGTAGGTAAGGAATTGATTGATTTGTTGTTTCTCGACGAGTCAAGGCTTATACCAACCAAAAATGTCAGGTTGCCGTCACACCTACTGCCTGTGACGCGATGTGAAGATTGTGTGAGGCGCTCGCTACCAGAGAGTGCAGCTACGCAGGTAATATTTGGCAAAAGATTTCGACCCGACCAAGACCTAGTATGTTATTCCTAGCCGTATTCGAGAGCGTCTTCAGCAGAGGTGTTGAAGCAGATGGCTGTATAGACTGTATTATTTTTCTGCGACTAGGCCCGTTGACTGCCAGCGGTTTGATGAATACTGTACTGTCTATATCTGTTTTACATATATTATAGCGTTATAGACAAAAGGCTTCGCACAAGATCGGGTTACAGCATGGAGAAATTGAGACCAAGTGACAAGGCCGAGCACATCAATTAAATTGTCTGGGCGGCTTACACACTGTCTAGATGCCCCTCCCAAATGCGCTCCCTGTCCCGGCTCCCCCTCCTGCTCGCCCTAAACCCCACGCCTTGGCGCTACACCACTGTAGTAGCCCTCCTCCATCCAAGGCACACTAGCCTCTCCACCTCCAATTCATTAGAACTCCGCCGCCTGCGCCTGACATAACATCCAACTTCTCCCTCCCTTCTCTCGCTGCCATTACCTTTTCCCCCCTCCTAATAGCAGATCAACAGTACTCACTTTACAGAGCACTGCTATCCCGACATCTTTCCTGTTCGCATCCTCCTCTATCCCACCTCGCGAGGCCAACAGCTATCCGTTCCTCTCTTAGGGTCCTCCCTCCTCCCGAGCGCTGGACCCCCGCCTCAGAGCTTCGCAATCAGCCGATCCCTCCCCTCAACACCGCCAAAACGGCTTCCAACACAGAGAACGGCGGCGCCCAGGCCGCGGGCGCTGGCCTTCCGCCCAAGTCCCCCCTTCCTTCGGCGGGCTTGAGCAGCGGCAGCGGCAGTGCGGCGTCATCGCCAGCCTCGTCGAGGTTCCCCAGGCCCGTGATGCAGTCCATGTCGAGTCTGCCGGACACGCGACAGCAGTCATTTGACGAGATCTACGGGCCGCCCGAGAACTTTTGGAAATCGAGGTACGATGTTCTCCCCATCAGCCCAATCTCTTGCTTCTTAGAGAGCCAAAAGGACAACGGCTGACATTTCGCGCGTGCGACGCACATTTCAACTAAAAGGTACGCAACCCGCGCACACACGGCATCGGCCGCCACATGTACACCGACTACGAGATCGTATGCCGCACCAACATCCCCGCCTTCAAGCTGCGACAGTCGACCGTGCGCCGCCGGTACTCTGACTTCGAATACTTCCGCGACATCCTTGAGCGCGAGAGCGCCCGCGTCAACATCCCCCCGCTGCCGGGCAAGGTGTTTACCAACCGCTTCAGCGACGACGTCATCGAGGGCAGGAGGCAGGGTTTGGAGAAGTTCCTCAAGATCGTGGTCGGACACCCGCTGCTGCAGACGGGGAGCAAGGTGCTGGCGGCTTTTGTACAAGGTGCGTGCGCTCTCTTCTTTCTCTGGCGCTACTCGGGCTTCCATCTCTTCTTGGGAAAACAGGTTGGGTTATGTAGGGCGATATTGTCTCCATCGCATAGTCATACCACCGAAATCCGGATCCAGGAGCTCTCCCCTTCCCTCTCGCCTTACCCACCCTCTTGTCGTAGCTGTGGATAAATGGGCTGACAAGTACATAAAGATCCGAACTGGGACCGTAACGCATGGTGACCCTCACGGACATTCGTTCGTTTGTTCGCAGGGTCCTTCTCCAGTTCGTCCTCCCTCTCTGCAGCCCGGCACCACCACCACCAGCGGGCCCATCCCCAACGCCGAAAGCTGCGCAAGCGACCTCCTAAGGGCTGGGCGGAGACCGCGGCCCTGAACAAGCTTGCGAATGTCGAGGGCGAAGATCCACAGAACCCAGGTTCCTCGTCGTCATGAGGAGGTTGAGCATTCTTGCGGTGGTACTATAAGGGACGTTCGAGGCGAAGGGTAGGGGAAGGAGGGTGATTGTTGAGAGCCCTCCGGCAGAAGTCAAGACAGTGGGGTACAAAATTGGATTGGTGTCATGACTTTTGCTTTCTCGTTGCTTTTTGGTGTATTCTCAATCTCCTACTGCGAATACCACGCCCATGCCTTGCTGGCAGATCTTTAGTTCTAGGTAAGGGCAAGGACTTTTTCTCATCGACGATATTTATTCCGACAGCTTCTCTTTGCTATATTTTTCTCTCCATACCTCCAATTACATACCAAAGTAGGCATCTGGGCCGACACTGCATTATAACGGAGAAGCACATCCGTCCACTACAGTGACCATTGTGCGTACATGATACATTACGACCTGCACGTCTGCTCTCGGCCTTGTCGCCTCCCCTGTTAGCTTGAGAGGCTGCTGTAATGGCTTAGCAGTACACCTCGGGCTACCCTCGCGAGTCCAAGTCAATCGAGAATGAATTTCTGACCCATCTCTAGCTGCTACTCGCTACCAGCGCCCACAGGTCCCATCTCCAAGACAACACCCATGGACCGCACGACGATATAATCAAACGGCCCCGACTGTCAATAGCACCGAAGATGAGATTAGGTATTGATAAATTCCTATTTGTCTTACGCCACCGCTCCAGATAGAGCATTTACCTCATATTTCCAGTCCTACACTAAGAACGCAGTAACGACACTGTACCAATCTGCACCTCGCAATGCATCTTATCACCAACCGCACCAGCCAGTCCGCTGCCCATATAGACCCATCATATCCGAATTGGGCGACGCATGAGCTATATAAATTGGTATCGATATTGCTGGTGACGCCAAGATGAGAGCGATGTGGGCATATGATGCCACATGGTCGTCAAGGGCCTGGCGACCGGGGGGGAGTGTCCATCTTGGTGATGTTGGTGACGCTGTGGAACCTTGGCCGGAGACGGGTGCTAGGGTTATCAATACCCACTCATGGGTTTTCGGAGACCATTCCAATCCACGCACAGCGCAAATGGTTTAGTGGTAAAATCCATCGTTGCCATCGATGGGCCCCCGGTTCGATTCCGGGTTTGCGCAGTTCCTCTCTCAATTCGCTTGGAGAGTCATCGTTTTGTTTTTTTACCCTTTGAAATTCTTGGTACCCAAGACCCAGTCAGTATCTCCCAGGCGCGAGGACGAACATGGTGGCTATTGGTGGTGAGCGGAACTTAAAGCTTTTCTTCTTACATGGTTGGTATGTCATGCGCGGCTCCATCTCGCTCGCCAATTAATATCGCGACGAATGTCACATACAACGGGGAGAAACAGCTGAGAATGGTGTTGTGTGAGAGTAAATTTGTAAATTCCATTTGAGGCGAAGTCAACAGCCCGCGAACCCTATCGGTACAGTGGACTGACCAATTGAACTGGTCTTCCTTCTAAATGTCTGGTCTTGTACCTACATGTTAATTTTCCCACCCCCTCGAACGCCTCGCAAGGTATTTTTTTTTCTTCTTTTCCCTGTCTTTCTTAGGTGGGTGGGAGATCTCCTGACCGAGAGGGATGTCCCAGTCTATGGCATGTTCTATCCTACAAATACAACCTACCACCGTCCTAGATGTGCCCAGAGTGAAGAGGTCCAGTTCCTGAAACAAAACGCCGCTGTAGAGCAGGTCATGATAAAGATCATATTACAGCCACCAGGGGGCCCTGAGGGTCGTCGACGTCCCATCGCACCAGACAGCCGTGCTGCTGCCCTGCGGTGTCCGACCACCTCACGACGGGGTCTCAAAGAGTCGAAGTATAACCTCGTACATGCCAAACATGATGGCAGCACTAGGCACCGTCCGCAGCAGGTGAGGCGTCAGTCCGCCGTAGAGACCGACGAGGCCCTCCTCCTTCCACACGAGCTTGAAACACTGGACCAGGCCCGTGTATTTCAGCCGCCCGTCGGCCAGGGGCGCCTGTCGTAACCTTGTCCTCGCGACCTAGAGCACACAAGGGAGCAATGTCAGCTTTCTGAGGAACAAGATCATCTTCACACCACCAGTCAGGCTGCTGCAGAAGGGTAAGAACCCACCTCATGCGGGTAGGCCAGGATCGCGGCGATCAGCTTTGCACCGCCCGCCGCGCCAGCCTTGCCCGTGTGGTCGACGGTGGTGTCCCACCACGTCTTCTCCCGGCCGCTCGCCGCTATACGCTCCTCCCTGTGCCGCAGCGACTTCTTCATCTGCTCGTATAGCACCCACTGCAGGGTAGACTCAGACGCGCCGAGGTAGCTCGCGCTCATGCCCTTGAAGAAGCCCCGGAAGCCCTCGTCCCGGAACACCTGCCGTATGCAGTCCAGGCTGTTCTTGTACTGCCTGGCGGCGGTGTGACCCGTGCGCTCGGCGACATTCTTGTCCAGCTGGAGTCTGGTCTTGACCAGCCAGATCGGGTTCGTGGCCGTGCTCGTGGCGATGCCCGCCGCCATGCCCGCGCTGAGGTGCACCCAGGCGGCCTCACGGCCGCCGTTCAGGTAGTCCGATATCCAGAGCTTGCCGTTGCCGTACACGTAGAAGTTGATGGACCGTGCGGGAATCACGCCGACCAGGTTGGGGCCCAGGCCTTTGAAGAGAGCCCGCCAGCCCTCCTGCCTCTGGACGGCGCCGAGGATCTGCAGCGTCTCTGTGAGGTGGAACGCAGACGCGCGCAGGGGGTTCATGTGGACGTGTGCGTGGGCGGCGCGGGATGCGCGGAGCTGTGCTTGGTAGAAGTCGGACTGTAGGCGGGTCTTGAGGACGTCGAGAGGCGCGGTGAGTGTTGCGGCTGTCATCCCGCCGACGCTATATAGACCCAGAGAGAAACAGATCAGAATCGATGCGCAGAAGGTCTGAAGAGGGGGGAGTGGGGGGGGGGTGGTGCCACGGACGAGACACTGAGCAGACGCGCTGCTCAAGGCCGGTCGGGTGGTGGTGTGCCTTACGCTCCTGCAACCAGATGGTGCCATGATCTTGCGAACGACGGGGCTACTACTGGCTTCTCTTGTGAGTCTTGCCGTGCCTCTGGTATAGATTCGCCCAGCTCTCTTGACTGCGTCAGGGGCGAGAGGCGTTCTGCGCTGGTCTGTCCGTGTCTTGCGTCCGGCTTGTCGGAAGGCGACATCTTGTAAGTCGCCGGCGCCGCGTTCTGCGCCATAGCTGCTCAGGGGCTGTCGCGTTGGCTCCTGCAAGATTGGATCTGCTGCAGGATCAGACGAGCTGCTGTGCCCTCAGTATCATGTCGCAGTAAACCCAAGGGGGTCCTGTTCAGAATGATCGTGGTTGTCGATCTCGAGCTCGCGCCGTACATGAAAAGTCGACCTGATGACGGCTAGAAAGTGAAATTCGTCTGATAAGACTTCTTATCGGGGCGCCTGTCTCCACTGAAAATTCATCGCGCCTTTCCATAGAGTGAGTCGAGTCTCGTAGCCCACCAAAACGCTACTACGGTATGGTGCAAGGTGGGCTACCCGTCACATGCCGCCGCCTAAGGGACAGTGTGTTCCCAGTAGCACCTCAGCGGCCCATCTCACCAGCACCACACTGCGAAGTTTCGTGGGGGAGCCTGGAAAACTCTCTATGGCTTCACAATGAAGCAGACATCTCATTCTCATTTTTGGAAGCTCATTCTGAGCCCAGAGCCCGAAGCCACAGGCTCCAGTGCTGAGTACACTTGCTAAGACACTAGCAACTACAGCACGCTTAACGGAGTTGTACCGTTTTGCTAAACCGAATTTAGCAACCGTCTTCCCTCCCCCAATCATATTAATACGGCGTAGTATAGGACTAGCCATGGCGTACGATATGTCATAAACTCTCATCTCTGGACAGGGCGGCTTGGCAGGTATTGGCTCACGAGCTACGCGCGCCCAAGGAATGTCTTTCTTTCTCTGTCTCGCTTCCTTTTCTCAGAAGAAGCAACGCAAGACTCCAAGCAACACTACACAAGCGCGTTTCTTCTCACCCTATCAACACCCTCCGGTAAGTAAGCAGTAGTAGTCTTCCCTGGCCCCGGAGCGGAGCCTTGGTGTGGAGCCGGAAGAAGCTCGACAAGCTAATTCACTGCCTGTATAGTACACACGGGCATCATCAGGCCACTAATCACGCCAAAGGATTGATTGCGGCGGCGGCTGCTGCTGTTGCTGCTGCCTCGGCCGGTTTCTTCTCGAGACGGCGGCATCTCGCTAGGCCGTCACAATGGGCCGCTGACAAGCCTGTGACTGAGCTTCCTGGTCATCTGTGGCGGCCTGGAGCGACCTCGCTAGACTAGACCTCGTCGATCAGCTCAAAGCATGTTTGAGAGAGATGACGGGTCGGTCAGCCGAGGAAAGCCGTTGTGCATTAGGTTGTTCATTTCTTTTGCAATATCGGCCCTGAGGGAACAGAAGGAAGCTTCATTGTGTGGAAGAACGGATCCGCTCCTATCACAATATGCAGTACTTCATGTGCGAGAAGAAAAAAAAAAAGAGAGAGAGAGAGAGAGAGACAGGCAGGGAGGAGCAGAAGTATCCTTTCACCAGTGTTTTAAGTAAGTTAGATTACCCTTCTCCCTCTCTGCTGTACATGGTGCGAGCTGTCCCCTCGACGCTCAGGCTCAGGAGGACGCGCAATATCTCCACAGCGCTATGCATGTCTTTAAGAAGGAAACGCCCAAGATCTGCTGCCCGTCATTGGCACGTTACATCTTCCGCGCGGGATCTCTCGAGCTGAGGCACAGAAGAGGAGATTGTAGGAGGCCAGAGGGGACCTGAGCACCATTAGTCCCGCGTTGCATAGAGTGAGGAGAGCAAATGAGCTCGAGCGGGCGCGCGGCAAGTGTCCTCGGATGCCCGCAGCAAGCCGGGGACGAGCAAAAGGAAGTCGTGGCGATGCTAATCTTAGACCTCCTCTCTCCCAAGCAAGCCCCTGACAAGCGCGTAGCCCGCGGAAGTCTGGATCCCCCAAGGTTGCTTTCTCAACGGGGCCCGCTTTGTGATCGACAGACAAGAAGCAATACCCAAGTCGTGTCTGCATCTGAAACCAGGCCACTCGGGTCTCGCGGACTGGGGGAGGGTAATCAAAAGTGCGACGGAGTTTTTGGCCTCCTTCCATATGACACGGATGAGGCTGTCACCAGACGCCGTCGGCAGGTCCCTTGCGGGAACCCTCATTGGAGAGGGAGGGAGAGACTCGTTCGATAGTTGCGTGCCTAGGTATGCAGGTCAACACTGGTCTCGAACATCGCCAGGCCGCTCGCTGATCACAAGTACAGTGCATGATGGCACGACGCCATCTGCTAGGCATGCCGCCGGATGCGCCCTCATATTCACATTTGGTTTGAAAATAGCATCGCTCCGGTCGTTTCAAAGGGCGGCAGTGATAGTCCACCCTCTCGGCCGTGACAAGCGGTGTGGTTGGCTATTCATAGCTGAGTAATCCAGCCATCAGCTTTTCGTCCGCGCAAAAAAAAAGTAAGTATTGCCGTCATCTAGTGCCCTTTGGAAGGTGAAAGAGAGAATGAAAGACGTAATCACCTGGCATGAAAGCCCTTCAGCCACCAAGAGGAGAAGAGAGAAGAGACCCAAAAAAAAAAAAAAAAAAAAAAAAAAAAAAAAAACACCATCCCGGTTGTAGGAGCCGGTCATCAGCAGGCGGCTTGAGAAGTTCGTGTTCTATTGAGAACGGGCCGCCCGGCTAGCCGGCCGTGTCAGATTCGCCGAAAATGTATGGATTCATCCCCTCCCCTTCCTCCAAGAGGGGGGGTAACGGGAGAGGGGTTTGCTTCTGCCACCATGCGCCCACCTTGACTCTCTGCGTCCACTGGCCAGCTGCCTCGTCACCCCCCCCTCCCACCCTCGCGGGAAGCAAGGGCCCTGGACCAACATTACATCTGAGATATGACTCTCCTTCTATCTCTCTCTCTCTCATGGGGGGGGGGTGTCTCATAGAGGAAGCTGAACAGATGCCGTTAAGAATCCCCGATGCCAGGCATGGGTGTGACACCGTCCAGATCGGATCGTCTGCCCTGGGTCTCTCTTTTCTCTCTCTTTCTCCCTCTCCCCCCTTGCAACTCCTCCCCTGCCAGGTGCTCACCCATGCCCGTGGGGACGCGGGAGAGGGAAGACAAGAAGGCCAGCGGTGGGGTCAGCTGGCTGCTGGCTGGAACAGGTTGAGAAAAAGAAGGCGATACCGCTGAGACACGGCTCAGGCAACTGATCCTACTCGTTGAAGGGCACAAAAGGCACTGAGGGAAGAGAAATTCTAATTCAAGTTACGCACTCTGCATCTGCAGCGCCTTGCCCGAAAAGGGATAGGTACTTGTCTTCTGTGCCGTGGATGCATTTTCCAGCTCGTAGGGGGTGGGGGGGAGACGGGAAAGAAGAGACACACAGAAGAAGAGAGTACCAGGTGGGCGCTTGAGAGGGACTTCCGGCCACCCTCTACATGTTCTAGGTCATGGCCATTGGCAGCAGGCTTCTTCTGCCCACCCTGGTTATCCTTCACTTAGAGGGGCGGCACTTTCCAAGATACAAGATATAAACCCCCTCCTCCCGAGTCGGCCATATAATTACTACTATGATCTCCAATTGAAACCTCGTCTTCTTTGGAGAACAGGATCATCACCTCACACAAGCACAAAGTCCATTTCAAGATCCACTCCAGACCCCCCCAGGCGCGCCATGACGAGCACAGGCTACACCAACCAGGCCTTGTCTGGATACCAGAAGCTCCTGATGGAGCCTGAGCTCAAGGCCGTGTTCCTCGCGAGGCCTACCGTGATGACACCGGGCGTGGAGAACCCCTACCCTCTCCTTGTGAGCGTCCCCAGGACCGAGTGCGACAAGATGGCGTTCGAGCCCGAGGACCAGATCCGTGTCTCGGCCCTTGCCTCCCTGCACTGTGACTACAATGGAGCGCTCGACCACTCAGCCAAGCACTTCGGCCTGCGGTACCCCAAGGTCGTCTTTGCCAACAACCAGTGCTACTTCTGCTTCGGCAGCCTCACCATCCCCCCCGCGGTCCTGGATGGCACCTACTTCCTCACTGTCCTCTGCCAGTTCATTCAGCCCTTCAAAATGGAGGAGGACGGCGGATCTCGCGGCGGTCTGGGAATTTCGGGCCGGATTAGAACCCCGGTCTACATCTCAAGCCAGGGACTGTCTGCTGGCATCGTTGGTAAGTCGGCTCTCTGTCTCTCTCTCTCTCTCTCTCTCTCTCTCTCTCTTTCAGGGAGGTTCATCAATCATATCCTCGGGTGTCTGCTAACTAGACATCTTATCATGCAGATGTTGGCTCTGATGTTCTGAGGCTGTTCATTGAGGGGGAGGCGGAGCATCAGCAGGAGGAGCATCAGGAGGAGGAGGAAGAGGAGGAGGAGGAGGAGGAGTATGATGATGAGGATAAGGAGAACTCTCCCTGAGGGAAAGGACCCTAACGGAGCTGGACTTTTCTCTGGGGATCTTAGCTCTGAGGTCTTGCTGTAATCGATCCTTGATCGAGCTGGAAAGAGAGGCATGTGGCGCACAGGCGGTCCGGGGGAAGGAGGATAATCCGGACGGGATCCATGGATGTTCTGTATTCCGAGAGGAGGACTCCAGCCTGCTCGGGAGACAACCAACCCTCTCCTCGGCCTCGGGCCCCCGACCCGAGCAAGCTGGCTGTCTCCTCCTCTCCCTTTCCTTGGAGGCATCGCCTCCTTTCCTCAATACAATCACTGCTTCTGATGATGACGGGCCCCTGGCCTGACCACACCGCTTCTTGCAAGGGGTGGGAGGGAACATCATTGCTTATGTTTCGTCTGCACGGTGATTTAGATTGTGAACTTGGCTACCCCGCTTTTTTTATTTACTTACTCGGCGTGGTTGTTTCCTGTTGGCCGCGATCGGTAGTTTTGAGAATGGGAAAAAGTAATATTTCATACCGCCAGCCGCTCTGGTTTCCACCCCGGCCAGGGGGTTGTGCAGGTCTGCAGTGACCTGCTTCTTCGTCTCGACAGATGGCAGTGGAAGACATTCGATTATGAGGATCGAGAAGGAATCTCTTGGAAGTGGTTAGGTGAACCGAGGCCGCTATTCGGCAGATGAATAGCGACTGGACAGCATCTGGGTTAAACCGTAATTAGACATGGCGCCGTTTCAGAGGGACACAACGGCTGCCACCTGCCACCTGGCAACTGACAGCTGCCAGCTGCACCCGCTTGCGTGTATGGAGGGGACTCGGAAGAGAGTGAGGTGCGCCCAGCAGTCGCCATCGCGAGGCTGTGAGCTCATCTTGCTGGACCGTGCTTCGGGACGGCGAGTCAAGCTCGGGCTGCCCACTCCAGCTCCCTCAGGGCCCAAAACGCTAAACCCGATAGGGCATTCAGCTTCCTCCCCACCAGATCTGCTGCCACGGCCCCTGCCTTGGTTCCAAGAGGGCAACAATAGTCACTCGTGAGCAGCAAATGGAAGATATCTGAAAGAGAAGCAAGAGAGTTTAGGAGGTCTCAAACCATGCAGGGTGCCTCGGCGGGTACTTGGGTCGGTGGGTGCCCAGACATCCCAGGCCTTTTCAGAGTGTGTGTGTGTGTGTGCAGGTGCAGCAGCCCAAGAAGCTCGCCTGGAGGGGGCACACACCCAGGGCAGATTACCTAAGCCCGTACCTCATAGTTCAACGACACCTCCTACACTTCCCTCGCCCAAGGCAGAAGGGAGACTCATCACTGGTGTGCACTCGAGACGTAATGCGGCTACTCACATCTGGTCTCGCAGATGTTAGGCAGGAGCACAATTTCATAAAATCTACACCTCCCAATTTATTGTGTCATAAGTAGCGCAGTGGAGCGCGATTCGTTCCTGTTTCCCCGGACCTGTCATCATCTCTCGAGCCGGAGTCAACGAGAAGAAAAAGAGAGTTGTGCCACATGAATGCACATGCATCATGTACGAGTATGCCTCATGTCCGAGTATGCATCATGACTGAGCATAAATCATGGTCGAGTGTGCCTCGTAGCTGAGACCAGCCTGCTGCCTCCTCCTTTCCTCCATTATCATCCTCCGGCAAAACAGTATTCGAAATCAAAACGACCTCCCTGTGCAGTTCACCTCAGGGAAAGAGAAAAAGGTTAAAAAAGAAAAACCCCCCAAGAGACCAATCAACAAACAAGAGCAGCTCCTGTCAGACTGACGAGACTCACAATCTCTCCTCTGGATCCTTCGGACCTCTCGACATTCCACCGAGACGAGGTGGGGCCATAGCCTCTGCGGGATCTTGTTGTTGGGCCTTAACGGGCAACTGCAGGTTCAAAAAAAGAAGGGGTAAAGAGAAAACAACGCAATCGGGAGAGTTTGACAAAAAAAAAACCACCGACCAAATCCTCCTGGTTCGGTGTGACCTTGGCAAGAGACACGAAGACGAGTTTCTTTTTCCGGGAGGGGAACTCCTCTAGTTCAGGGCACGCCGGAGGACGTTGCACACGGCGGTAAACTCGCGGTTGGCCATGTCCGCCAGGGTCATGTTGTCGAAGGCAGCGCCGTAGGGGTGAGACAGATCCTTCCACAGGTAGCCCCAGTACAGGCTGGTCTCTGAGCCCAGTCGGTAGAGCTCCAGCTGGACGTTGGGGAGGGATTGCGCAACGGTGCGTTCCGTCTCCTCGCGGATGATGGCAATGTACCACTGCAGGGCAAGACAAACAGGTCAGTAAGGAAGCTTCTCTACCGCGTAGTGCAGGAAGCCTGCGGGACTGACCTCGATCACATCTAGAGGAGCGCCTGGCTTGGGCACGAGGGTGTAGAGGTGCACCCACTCTCTGGAGAAGCGGGGCATGTTGAACTCGCGCATGGTCTCCTCGCTCAGGCCGACCATGTAGCTGATGCTGTCCTTCATGGTGACCGTAAAGCCGCGGCAGACCATGGCGGAGGTCCACAGGCGGCGATACAGCTGGATGGTCAGGATGTTCTCATGTCTCTTCTTCACCATAGCCTCGTGGAGGAGACGCAGCAGGTTGGAACAAGCCTGGTACACCGAGTAGCGTTGCTTGATGGTGATGCAGTGGGTCATGTGCCAAGGGAACTTGCGCAGGGTGCTGATCATGCACTCAAAAGGACGCTCGGGGCAGTCCCGGGAGAAGGGAGACTGGAAGATGCGGTCAGCGAGGACGCTGTTTCTTGGGATGGGAGAAAGGACATCAACAAGTACTTACGCGCTGGGGGACCTCGACATGCTTGACGAGCATAGTCATCTCCTCGGCGGTGATGAATCCCTTGAAGGACAACCAGGGCTCGTTAGGGTTGGCCTGCTGGATGAGGGGCGTGGCACCGTCCCAGAGGACGCCTCTGGCGTTGGGAAACAGGTCTTTCATGAGGGCTCCCTGGCTCGAGAGCTCCATCTCAACGGGACGGTCACCGAGGCGGTGAGGACGGCCCGAAGCGCTGGCTCGCTGGCTTTTTCTCGACGGCCTGCGCCGCGTCGTACATGGTCATGAACTCGACGTAGGCATCACCCGTTCGGTTGCTAATGCGCTCCATGATGATGTGAACGGGCTCGTGGCGGTCGTTGATGACCTTTGAGTTGCGTCCAAGCATGGCAAGGATCTCCGCACCGTGGGTACCGAAGGGGATCTATCCCAAAGGCGGATCATCAGCATTTGCACCGCAGGCCACGTGCGACGGGGTGGTGACTTACATTCTTGATCTTGACAACACCATAGGTAGGAGGACTGTAATCGTAACGAGCACCCTCGACAAAAGGAAAGTTCTCGGCGCGAAGAGCAACATCAGCGGTGGGACGCTGGCCTGGACCGCTGGTCAGGTCGTTCAGCTGCCTCGAACGCTGGCTACGGATGTAGTCAGGAATGGGTGAGGTGACCGGGATGAGCGCGGTCGAAGGAACCTCCCTGGCTGGAATCTCCAACGGCTGAGGGTTGCCAGACAGGCCATCAAAAGAACCGAAGGCGCGGTGGTTAGGTCCTCGGTTCGAAGGCTGGGCTCCACCACGGGCACGACGGTTCTGGGTGCCATGGTTGTGATCTTGACCCTGCCGCTGACCAGAGGGCTGGACAGAAGGCTGGACAGAAGGCTGGAACTCGTGGTTATGATTCTGAGGCTGGATGAGGCCCTGGTTTCCGACGCTCTGAGGTGGCAGGAAGCCCTGGTTGCCACCATTCTGTGATGGGATGAAACTCTGGTTACCGACGTTCTGAGGCTGGAAGCCCTGATGGCCAGGGTTCTGGGGAATCGGACCACGCACAGGAGCAAACATGGGAGCCTGCTGCAGATCGAAACGAGGAGGGGGCTGCATGCCAGTGGCCGAACCCTGCGTACGAGGCGCGAAGCTACGCGGCTCGGTGCGGACAGGGTGACCGCCAGCGCCAGGGGCTGAGCGGTCATGGAAGGGATTGATGTTGTCATTGTTGTTATGGGAAGCCTCGCGGCGCGATTGCGTAGAGTGGTGAGAGTTGGCCACGGGGCCGTGACCAGGAGTATTCGTCATCGTCGTGCCATGCTGAGGACGCGAAGTGTGGACAGGAGGGCGGAGATTGCGGTCGCCAAACGGCTGGCCACGATGGCCCATCGACTGAGCCATCTGAGCATCACGGGGGTCCATGCTCTGGTCCATACTAGACAGCTGTGCCCGCAGGACCATCATAGCCCGCTCGTCAGTCATGTCGCGGGCCGCGTTGGAAGTCATAGACGTAGACGCGGCTTGGCCTCGAGCCTGGTTCTGGTCTTGGTGACCGCCATCGCGATCAGCAACGCGACCCGATGGCAGACGCGCGTCCATGGTGGAATCGACGAGGTGTCTGTTGATATCTTGGCCAGGCTGTTGAGAATTCGTACTGTTGATCGAAGCCCTGTTGCGATAAATACGTGGCACTGCTAGGGCTGGCTGCTCCTGCAAACTGGTTGTCTCCACCGTAGGGCCGTTGAGGTAGGTCGGAAAGTCAATACCGAGGCTCTGAAAGTTGTTGCTGTTGATGTCGAGATTTTCCTGCGCTTGGGTTGGTAGTCTCGCAGGTGCACTCTTGGTGGAGGCTGGCGACAGCTCTGTCGATGAAGGGACCTCGGTCTCTGCAAGGAAGCGGGCATTTGGGTTATAAAGCCCATAATGGGCTTGAGGAAGATTGATACACCCACATGGCGGGGTGACTGGATTATTATCCAGAGGGCTTCCATTGTCAGGGCTTCCATTGTTTGGGCTGTCCATTTTGCTGCTCTTTTTATTCTTGCTGTCGTCTGATGGCTGTACTCTTGCCAGTCAGCCCTTGAAACCCCTTCACCGCTCCCCTATTGTGTGATCACCTGGACACGTGAAGATATTAGCTGATCTGAGTCCAAGACTTGATATGACACACAATGAAAGCTGCGTCAGAGCAAACAAGGTCAAGGTGAGCTGAAAAAAATGTGGGTGGAAATGCAAAAACTGGGTAGGAACGCGATGACTTGGGTAGAAGGGCTCTGGAGACCATTGGTCAGCTGCACCTACATAATCTCTCCAGTGTCTCTGGGAGGCCAGAAAGCCTCTGGAGAGGTGGTGGTATGCAGACGGGGGTTGTGGTTATGCAGGCAGAGAAGGGAATTTGCAAGTCAAAAGAAGGTCAACAAACAGGAGACGCGCGTCATGGTAGAAGAAGGTGCGCGTCGTGGTAGAAGGAGATGCTCGTCGCGGTAGAAGGGATACATGATTCTGGTTAGGAAGACAAGCAAGATGGGGGGCACATAAGCTCTCAGAGGACAGTATTTGAGAACACACAGGACAATGTGATGATGTAAAAAGGATGGATGTGGCAATGACAACAACAAGGAGGGGAATTATGATGATGGGGGACATTCACTCACAATTGATTCAAGGCAGAGACGTTTGAGTATCTGCGCACAAGAGAAAAGATGCGAATGGTTGGAGGAGAGTTGTCAAGAGGAGGAGGGAAGTTGTCGAGAGGAGGAAGTGGGAAGTTGTCAAGAGGAGGAAGTGGAAAGTTTTCAAGAAGAGGAGGAGGCGCAAAAATCCAGGAAGGTTCAGGAAAAAGGGAGGAAGGCGGGAGGGGGATTTCCACATTTGGGAAGAAGGACAGGTACAGGTGGTTCGTGGCCTGGACAGCTGGCAGGGGTACACAATCAGTAGGAGGTAGGTCTAACTATAAGGCCTTCTAGCAGACAGTTTAAGATGCTGTAGCTCAATCCACCAGCAAGAGGTTTGGTGCTTTGATGCACTGATGCTGCTGGGGAAGCCCAAGCCCAACAGACAGAGTCTTTCGAGCCAGGAAACAAGATCTCAACTGATCCTGCTGGAGAGTTCACAGCTTGGTTAATATTTCAGCGTGAGTCTTAGGGCTGCACCACGAGTAAAGTCTGCTGTTCTTTCCTCTGTTGATTCCTTCTTGAAGGTCTTGTACTTTGCATCTGGAGGCATGACGCATTAACATGAACAAGTCCATACTACTCAATCCTAGCATGTGCGTTCTTGCTACTTTGAAAGCAGTGAACTCCCGTGCATGATCCCATACTAGCACAGAATCTGCCCATTGCCATTCCAAAAAGGTAACTTCGGGTTCTGCAACAAGAATGCGCCTCCCCAGTATCTCCCCATGGGAGCAGCTGCCAAGCAGAACCACACATGGATCTATCTCATGCCAGGGTGCATACAAGCCTGACTGGGTTCCCAATGACTACATGTATTAGAGGCAGTAGCAGCAGCAGCAGGAGGAGGACTTATGGTGACCCCACTACCTGGGTTCCTGATGTAAGCTTGACCTGCTTCATCCATGAAGTTTACCAGATACTAGCAGTGGATGGCGCACTATCATGACATTTTTTCTCTGCACGGTTGGCCCCAGTATCAGACACATCTGCAGTAAGACACATCTCAAGTGCAGATAACATGCATGACTAGACACAGGTGTAATTGAGATTCAAGCTGCAGGGCCATGGAAACATACTTGATACCATGCTTGCCTTCTTCAGCTCCAAGTCTGTGATGGTATTGACCTGATGAGATGCAGGTGGCTTTCGAAGGGAATATCATACTGGGTACGGACCGAACTCCAATGCCAGGTACATCACCCAGAGCATGTTGTAGCACCCTCAAACAGCATGGCACTTGCCAATTGATGAGATGGTGTTTGTTCATAGGAATGAGCATGTGGAGGCCTGACACATTGCGAGCGTTCCTAGAGCCAAGTGTAAGACGACGAGGGGTGTCTTGGGGAGATTACTTCACCATCATACAAGAAAGGTGACTGTGCTGGGTGGTCAAGGCATACAATTTGAAGAGATGAGCATGTAGAAGCCTGCGGCGATGTTGTGAGGTATCTTTCTATCTCCCATGCACTCCCTTGGCAGGCATCCTCCAATCCATCCTCTCTCAAGTAACCTCCGCTCTTGCAACTCCCACAACGCCCGAGTTTGCTAGTTGGATTCGAGAGGGCGGAACCCCTAGGAAATATGTCCCTTCCTCCCCAACCAATTTTCTTCTCTTGTGGATAATAACTCTGAACTCCTCCATCCGGGCGAACAAATGTGGCCCTTACTTTAGTCAAAGGGGGTCAAGAACGACTCTGCCACGAAACGAGCCCTTGCGTTCAACTGCATGTGATGTTAGCCCATGACTCAGGTGGCGGAGAATATCTAATGTCACTTACGAAGAGCTTCATCTCCGAGATCTCCTTGTCCACCTCCTCCATGAACTGGATGATGAAGTCTACCAGCTTGTGCTTCAACATCTCCTCCGTGTGGAAATTCGTGATCAGGAATGAGATATCATATCCCTGGGAGCATCCCGTCAGCACTGCTGGTTCCTCGAAGGGTTTACACCTGGGAGGGGGAGGGAGGGGGCGACGGCAGCACTGCACTGCACCATCCGCGTGACGCACCTTGATGGGCTTCCTCCTCAGGATGAAGAAAGACTCGGCCCTCTGCTCCAGGAACCGCGTGAACTTGTGCACCAGGATATTCTCAATCTCGTCCGCCTGCTTGATCTTGATGCTGATGCGCACGGAGTTGACGGACGGTTCGATCAGCACGCGCTCGTTCTCGTTGCGCGCGACGGTCAGGGGCGTGAGGAGAACCTCAGGAGAGGTGCGCGCCTCGACCTCGGGGACGTTGTGCCTCTCTGCAGACTGCGACGCGAAGTTGGACAGGCACAGGGCGGCGGTCAGGGTGCTGCGAACGGCCTGCAGGTATGGTCGGAGGGATTGAGACTGGGGTGAGACGGGGTTAGCTCAGAACACCAAAAGAGGGGGTCTTGGTGCTGCTGCACCGGTCGGCGTACCATCTTGAGGGCCTGAAGGCGAGAGAGGAGCGCTGCCAAGATGTCTGTGGTGGTTGAGGTTGTCGTTGGAAGAGCTGGCACGTTGAGCTGTACGGTCCGACTATCAAGGGAGGGACGTCAGGGGCGCGGGTCCAGGTGGTGGGGCGCTGCCGAACGCTGGATCTACAAGGGAGGGAGGGGGGGGTTTGCTGGGCCTCTGACGGTGGGGGGGGGAGGGTAGGCGGGCAGCCATAGGTACGTACCGTTAGTACTGGCGCGCATCCCTGTCGGCTTCTCGCCCCGCCATTACGTTGGCGGAAAGCTGCCTGAAGTGCCTAAGGTCACACACACAACATTCACTTTGTTTTCTCCTTCCTCCATCAACCCTTTTGTCTCTTTGTGTGTGTGGCAAACCTCACTGTCCCACCCTCGGAGAAGTTCCCCTTCATCTCTACCACCGCCAGCACAGTGCTTGTCGCCTGCCATCAGGAGACTGCACATCAAACCTGCTGGCAAGATGGCTGTGAACAGTACGTGACAAAAGACCCCCCCCCCACCACCGCGTTACCTGTGACATTTGTTGGGCACAGCGGGCAGACACCCCTCTGGCATAGCTCGAGAACCCCTGTATGGGAGGCCCTTTGCTGACGTGACTCTCATGTCTCTAGTCATCGTCAAGCATCAGGGTAACAAATACGATGTCGAGGTGGACCCTACTTCGACCGGCGCCGAGTTCAAGGAGATCCTCTACAGCCTGACTGGCGTGGAGCCCGCCCGACAAAAGGTCCTGATCAAGGGCAGCCAGCTGAAAGATGATGCCGACATGGGAAAGCTACCCCTGAAGGCCAACCAGACCATCATGATGATGGGCACATCTTCTGCCGACGGCGGCATCATGACCCGACCAAAGGCGGGCATGAAGTTCGCCGAGGACATGACCGACGCCGAGGCTGCCCAGCAGGAGGGCGCTATTCCTGGTGGCCTGACCAACCTGGGCAACACCTGCTACCTCAACTCGACCCTGCAGACGCTCCGCTCCATCCCCGAGCTCCAAGACTCCCTGGTCAACTACGAGTACAAGTCCCAGCCTGCCCTGGACTCGCTGCTCTCGGGCCCGCAGTACGACGTCACCAACCAGCTCAAGAAGACCCTCAAGGCGATGGGCGAGACCACGGAGGAGTACGGCCCGTTCGGCTTCCTCCAGGCCATCCGCGAGGGCTTCCCCCAGTTTGCACAGAAATCTAGGTCCGGTGAGGGCTTCGCGCAGCAGGATGCCGAGGAGGCCTGGTCCACCATCCTCGCCCAGATCCGAAACAGCCTCAAGGTCCCAGGCAAAGACGACGATGCCGAGGTCTCGTGGGTCGACAAGTACATGGCCCTGCAGATGGTGGAGACCCTCGAGTGTGACGATCCCCAGGCCGCGGAGCGGGAGAGAAGCCGGTCGTGAGCACCGAGACCTATCTCAAGCTCAACTGCCACATCGACGCCCAGACGAACCACCTGCGGGACGGAATCGTCAGCGGCCTGAAGGACGAGCTCGAGAAGAAGTCCACGGTCCTGGACCGAGATGTCAAGTACACCAAGTCGTCCAAGATCGCCCGGCTGCCGCAGTGGCTCGTCGTCCACTTTGTCCGTTTCTTCTGGCGCCGGGACACCCAGAAGAAGGCCAAGATCCTGCGCAAGGTCACCTTCCCCAAGGAGCTCGACATCCTGGAGTTCTGCACCGACGACCTGCGGAGCAAGCTGATCCCCGTGCGGGACCGGCTCCGAGAGGTCATCAAGGACGAGGAGGACATCGAGCGGGCCCGCAAGAGGCGGAAGACGAACACGGCCTCGGAGGGCGAGAGCTCTCAGGCCGGCGCCCAGGCCGCCAACAAGGACAAGCACAAGGACAAGAAGAAGAAGTCGGAGGAGAAGGCCCCGGCGACCACCGACGGCGACGGCGACACCGCGATGGAGACGTACAAGACGGACGCCGAGTGGGAGGCGGACAAGGCCACAGCCCTCCGCAGCGCCAAGAAGGAGCTGCTGGCCCTGGTCGACCAGGACCTCGCCAAGGACGAGGGCGCCAACCAGTCCGGCATCTACGAGCTCCGAGGCGTCATCACCCACCAGGGCTCCAGCGCCGACAGCGGTCACTACACGGCATACGTGAAGAAGACCGGCCCCAAGAACCCCAAGACGGGCAAGGTGGGCGAGGAGGATGGAAACTGGTGGTGGTTCAACGACGAGAAGGTCTCGGAGGTGCCCGGAGACAAGATCGACACCCTCGCGGGCGGAGGTGAGACGCACTCGGCCCTCCTCCTGCTCTACAGAGCCGTCCCGCTGCCCTCCCCCGAGGACACCAAGGAGTAAGGTGGCTGCTGTGCATCAGCAGTCGGCCCAGGCTGCCCGGCACGTCGGGTCATTCACGAAGAGCGATTGTTTTTTTTTTTCTTCCTTCTTCTTTCCTGTTTTGTTTTGGTCCCCGATCGAGGACTAAAAAAGGGTTTACCATGGATGGAAGGGGGGAGGGGGGGAGAGACGACACAAGACAGCACAGTGTATGCGGCATATTAATCCATAGGTTCCGTAGACACCAGCGGCTGGATACCTTCCTCCATACCTTCTTGTCTACATCGAAATGGAATCTGTGTGCTATTCCTTTCGAATATGAATCATGTTCTCTCTCCCACTGCCTGTTCGTGTGAGTGTGTGAGAAAAGAGGAAAGGGGGGGGGGTTTCTCGCGGCGACTGTAGACCAAGATGCCATTGAGATCTGACGGTAGGAGGCTACAAGTGGCCCACTGCAGGCAGGCATTCCCAACATCACCACTGATTAACAATATGCGTGCCTTGAGGGTAGGGGAGGCGGTGTTTGTATGCGAAGACGACGATCTACGTGTATTCTCAGCTGGGCTGGTCGGTGGCGACCACCACCACCACCACATACGTAATAGTTGGGGGTCACGAATCCAAGATTGGCGTGAAATTACGTGGAAGAGGTCATGGGGAACGGCCGGCCAGAGAAAAAGGCAGAGGGACAGTGAGGAAGAGGAAAAGAGGCTGTGCAGACTAACACTGTCTTGGCACAGCATCCACGAACGGGAAATAGGACCAGTCCCCCAACAGACCAGGCCTGTCTGTTCCTGTGATCCTGTCACAGAATGGGCCCTAGGGCTGCAACGGGAGAGAGGGGGAGGGATCTCACCATCACACCAAGAGTGATAAGATGGGATCAAACCAGATTTCTGCAGCTGCTCTTACCAAAGAAAAAAAAAAGACCCAAACCTCAAACCCCAGACCCCAGCGATTACCCCATCCTATTGAAACCAAGTGTCGCCCGTGTGTCTTGGTGAGATGGGCAGGGGCAGGAGAAGAAGACATAGACTGCTGTCTCCCGCCGCGCTTCACCACCCTCAGCCGCTACGAATTTAGTGGCCTGGGACCCTGGCCAGCCTGGCCAGCCTTCTGGGACACTCTGTCCTGCCTCTGTACCATCGCACAGTTACACGCCATAGTGGGTTCGCATAGCGCCCGCCCCGATACTGACTCTACGCGGTTCAACCCACTGCCATCATCATCTCGGACGCTGCGCCGACGGTACAGTCAGTATCACGGCCCTCAACACGCGACTCTTCTGTGACCACGCCGTCCTCGCGGCCCTTACCTTCCACGCTGCACTGCGCCACGCTGGATCCGTGACTTGCTTGTACCTCCCCCAACTCCCTCCTCGCTTCCGTTTTTTTTTTCTTCCCTTCCTCCTCCTTTCCTTTTTTGATTTACCATCTTTCTCTCTGACCTTCAACCCGCTTCTATTTTTTTTTTTGTCATTGTCCTTGATACCCTTTCATTCCCCCCCGTTCATCTCGTTTATCTTGCCCTTGCCGCACCGCCGTCTTACATCGATTCCTTCACCTTTTTAGGGGGGGAGGGCAAAAACCTTGTACACTTTTTTTTCTTCTTCTTTCCCCTTCTCCCCTCTCTTTTCTTTTTGTAAAACCTCTCTCCCTCCCCGCTCCTCGTACTCATTGTGCACCCCCGATCTCCCCCCCCCGCGAAACGGATCGCAGTACGCAGCGACAACACACGACCTCCCCGCCAGTCGCGACCACCGACAAGATGCCCTCGCTCAAATCACTGGGCAGCAAGATGCTCGGCGGCATCAAGAAGAGAGGGACAGAGACAGATACAGGGAATGACAGCGGGGGCAGCGAGTCGGCTGTCGACCTACAGCTTGGCTCTCCCGAGGTTGTCGCCTCGAACAACGTGGTATGTTGACAGCCTAATAGGCTAGGCGCTGCCCAACAGAGAGGAGGAAACCAGGGGGGGAGTAGAGGAGAGAGAGAGAGAGAGACGAGGGCTGACGACGATCATTGCGTCTACGAACAGAAAGCATTCTGCGAATCGGGCGGTCCGGGCCGACAAAATGTACGTCACATATCTCCATACCTGCATATCGTATCTGCTGGCAGCGCAAGACCCTGTGCATGTCGCTGCATGTGGCACCTGTGGCTTGCCGGGCGGGTGCTGCGCCAGCAACATACACATCCGGCCTTGCGTATACCCTGGCGGCTTGGGATGGGCCGGCCGATGGCCTGATGCGATGGTGCCGCGTCTCGAAAGGTCTGCCTCGCCAGCACATACAAAGATCGCCTACTGACGGGGGGGTTATCGCGGCCACAGGGCAACGAAGTCACCTTCCTACCACCGATCGTCGAGTCCGCCGAGTCATCCCCGGCGGCGGCGGCTGCGTGCGCGCGGCTGATACGCAAGTTCCTCAAGAAAGACTACTGGTCCAACTCCTCGTACCAGTACAATGCCCTCATGCTCGCGCGCATCCTCTCCGACAACCCCGGCCCGACCTTTACGCGGAATCTGGACGATAAGTTTGTCGATACGCTGCGGGACCTGCTGCGCAACGGGCGCGACCTCTCCGTCCGGCAGATGCTCATGGAGACCCTCGACTCTTTCGAGCACCAGAAGGGCTGGGACGAGGGCCTGGCGGGCTGCATCGAGATGTGGCGCAAGGAAAAGGACAAGGCGTATAAGGCCTACGGCGTATGTTGCCCGCGAATTTTATATACATCACCCAGGGATGGATGGATGGATGGATGGATGGTTGGTTGGTTGGTTGGTTGGTTTGTGCTGACTACTTACGCTCCAGGGACGCGCACCCCCCTCACAGATGCCCATGATGGGCGGTGGCGGGGCAGCCAACACGCATCGCCAGAACTACTTCTCCTCCGCGCGTCACCGGATGCGCCTCCCAGACCCGGTGGAGCTGGCGTCTCGGCTCGAGGAGGCCAGGACGTCGGCCAAGCTGCTGACGCAGGTGGTGGCCAACACGCCGTCGACAGAGGTCATCGACAACGACCTGGTCAAGGAGTTTGCGGATCGCTGCCTGAGCGCGTCGCGCAGCATACAGTGCTACATGGCGGCAGACAACCCGGGCCCCGACAACGAGACCATGGAGAGCCTGATCGACGTGAACGAGGAGCTGCAGCGGGCCCTCAACAACCAGAAGCGCGCGGTCCTGAGCGCGAGAAAAGAGCTCGGGATCGACGGCCGCTCGCAGGACCCCAGCCCGCCGCTGCCCGAGACGGACGGCCCGAACCCCCGTCACTCCCCGGCTCCTCCAACGCCTTTGCGGGCGCTCCCTCGCTGCCCAGGCGAAAGGACAACGGCAAAGGGAAGGCAAGGCAGTCCCAAGTCTCGGCGGAATTTGTCCCGCCGCCATCAGGCTCCCCACCGGGCCGGCCAGAGCCCGGGTCGTCCGTTACGGGCGTCGTCTCGCCCGTCTCGGATGACGAGGACGGCGAGGTCAACCCGTTCCGCGACCCAGAGCCGGCCGGCGCATTCTCGTCTTCTTCAGCAGCGGCAGGGAAGGCGGCGGCACCATCATCATCATCAGCAGCAGCAGGAGGAGCAGGAGGAGGCGGACGAGCGCAGCCGTATCTGGAGCAGCCGAGCCTCGACTACGAGCCCTTCCACCCCGGCTTCAGCCAGCCGACGCAGAGCTACCTGGGTCGCCAGGAGAGCGCGATGGACAAGATCCAGATGTCTGGCGCCGGCTCGGGCTCGCTAGAGCGCAGCAGGGACGAGCAGCGCGGAGGAGCGAGTAACAACTACAGCAGCAGCAGCAGCTATAGGCACAACGGCGGCAGCGCTGCGGCCGGCGCGTCCCAGTCGTCGTCTGGTGCTGCCGCTGCCGCTGCTCCTCAGCGGCGAAAGTACGAGTACGAGGAGGACGCGGAGGACCACGAGGATCTCTACAACGGATCAGGGGGTGCCTCCTCGTCGGGTAAACAACCCGCCAATCGTTACTAGGAGACCAACTGGCGGTCTATGGAAGCGCACCACGAACACCCGCACGGCGATCGGGCGACAAGAGGCGCAGACCAGTGGCAGCGGCTGGAGGACGTGTATGACGAGGGTGTGTATGACGAGGACGAGGACAACGAAGGAAGCGAGACCCCCACACCGGCAGCGAGGGGTCTTTTTCCCCAGGGGAGGAGAAGACACGCATGCTCAAGAAGATCTGGCGCACGATGCAGGTATACCACCGCCCCGCCCTCCGAGGAGACCAGGCACAGAAGATCTTGAGCTCGTAAGCGGGTCGAGGAGATGACCAGGGCTGTCGCAGAGGAAGCAGGCAGCGTTGTGTGTGGTTGAGAGGATTGGGGCTCAGTTTTCGATGAGGAAGTCGGGGCAGCTCTTCTAGAGAATGATGGGAGAGTGTCTTGTGTGTGTGTGTGTGTGTGTGTGTGTGTGTGTGTGTGTGCAGGAAGCATAGCATTGTTACGAGCACTTGGAACGTATCTATACCCTTTTCCCTTTCTATTCCCTCTGTTCTGGTCTGAATCTTGCCAGACCAACCACTGCTGAAGCTTGTTGTCATGAGGAGCTGTTCTCCATCTTGTCTTTGGGTCGTGATCTGCAGAGAGGTTCGTCGGGGTCTGGACAGAGTACGTGCTACCCCGCTCTGGTGTCTGTGGTGGGGCTGGCTGTGCTCACACTAAGCAGCCCACACCCTCCCCCCGGGCCCCTCGGCTTCAGGTGGTAAAGGCGCTGTGGGTCACAATCATACACTACTGCTTTTCTGGTGGCCAGTTGTTTCTGCACGGTCAGGCAATGATTTCATGACGAAAATGATATGTTGCATTTGGCTTGATCCAGTGTGGTCGGCACATTGCAGCTGTACATTTCTGTCGTCATCACTCTAAGGCGAGATTGGTACTGTCAGCACCGCTGCAGCAGCCCACTACATCATCGCCACCTTATTCCCAGGCATGCCTGCTAGTCATATAGCGCTGTGGCAGTATTATTATCGTCCTGCAGTAGTAGAGCTTCAGGTTGATTTGGGCTTACCTGGAGCTGCTTGCTTCTGCCTGCCTCTTCCCGCTGATACTGGTGGGATTTGGAATTTGCCCCCCTCCCCCCTCCTCCACCAGGAAAACAAACACAGATACGACATGTAATATGTTGAGAGACATACCTGAGGTTTCACATAAAAAAATCAAAATGGTTGGGGGTGGATTCCTGTGCTACACAGGGCGGAAAGCAGGGCTTGCTGAGCCTGTGCCGCCTCTGCCCAATCACTATTGCTTACCTACTAATACGGCGTAGCTACCTGCTACCTGCTGCTTGCTGCTACCTCCTAGCACAGCTTACATGCCCAACAGACACACACACACACACGCGTTCGTGCACACACAACCTATAAACAGACAGTGTACCACCCACACAGCCTGGAGCGACCCAATAAGCCACCCCCACCCCCTATAACTGATCATCCCCCCCTCCTGCCTCTTCCCTCTTCCAAGATGCCCAGGCCGGCTCCAGGTGGAGTGCGCAAACGTGGACGCAGGTCAGCTCCCAAACCACCCGAGGTAGCCTGGGACAGCCTCTCCGAGATCCCCCCTCGTGTCTGGCGCCCTGCAGGAGCTCGAGCGAAGGAACCGCAATATGACCCGAGAGCTTATCGGCCCTGATCGCCAGGGAAGAAGCCGAGCGCCCCGCCCCGTGGGGAGACAGCGCTCTGAATGCCGCCCAGATATATGCCCACTCTAACCAGTCGTCCCGCCTCCAGATCCAGCGCTTTGCCAAACACGGTGGTCCGGACATGTCAGACGTGAGAGGGGTACGTACATTGTAACATGCTCGTGATCCGTGGCCCTGCCTTCCCTTCATATATACCCAGTTCCTGTACGCCACTCCTGTGTGTTCTACATATAAGCTGACGATGATCGCTGGTGTGAACCCCGGCGCAGTGCCGCATCATAATTTCCTTAGAGGAATATCTGAGGGCCACGAGCAATCCCGCTCCTGCTGGTGACAACCCAGAAGAAGAGAAGAAGAAGAAGGCTGCTGTGGTCCCTGCCGCGAACAACAACAACAACACCAACAACAACAATACCAACAACAACAACAACAACAACAACAACAACAACAACAACAACAACAACAACAACAACAACCACCACCACCACCACCGCCGCCACCATCACCACCATCAGACCAGGCGGCAACGAATCATGGCCCGCGAGAACTCGGCCGAGTCCGAAACCACCGGACCGTACGACCATTTTTTTGAAGATCACATCGTCGAGCACTGCGTCTATCCCGCCAAGTTCGAGTATGTCGACGGCAGCCTCCCGCCGCTGCCAGACAACGTCTACGAGCTGAGAGAGATGCTGGCCCAGCCGCGGGAGTACCCCGCGTCGACCAGAGACGACTTCGAGAGGTTCTGGCACCGGGTGGTGAACAGCCTCCAGGAGGTCCAGGTGGCTGAGCACATCATGCCCATGGTCGAGGGCGCCGTCACGGACGCCCGGGCTGGAGGCAAATACCTGGTCAACCTCTTCCCCCTCACGGACGGCTCCATCGAGCCCGCCCAGCCGGACCTCTTTGTCGGCAGCCCCCGCCTCTCGCTCGACGAGCGGATCCGCAAGAAGCTCGACGGCTTCGTCATCCCCACCAAACAGGCCGAGAACCCCATCCTCCCCAACTTCTTCACCCAGATCGAGGGCTATGAGGGGTCCGAGAATGCTACAGCCCGCCAGGCCTGCTACCACGGCGCGCTGGGGGCCAGGGGCTTTCTCCGCCTCCAGTCCTGGGTCGAGAACAAGGACGAGGAGGAGATCCTCGACAACAACGCGTACGTCATCACGTGCACATATCACCTCGGCATGCTCCGCATCTATGCCTCCCACCCCATCGGGCCCACCGAGGAGGATGCTGGTATCGGCTACACCACCACGCTTCTTCGTGCCTTTGTGCTGAACGACAGCGTCTGGGCATTCCAGCAGGGCATCACTGCGTACCGGAACGCGAGAGACTGGGCACAGGCCCGCCGCGATGAGCTCATCGCCCGGGCGAACGCCACGGCCGCCCAGCTGTTCGGCGGCAACAGGTTCGTGTCGGAAGAGCCTACCCCGAGCCCTGTAGATGAGCCTGGAGCTGGAGGAGGCCCTTCGGCACCCAACCAAGACTTACATATGGAGGGCTCCGACACCGTCGAGGAAGCTGTTGAGCCCCTGCCACCCGGCCGCCTGCGGAGACGCCGACTGCCTTCCGGACGACACGCCCTGCCTTCTGGACGACACGCTCTCGCTTCTCGGCGACAGGCCCTGCCCTCTGGACAACAGGGAGGCCCCGCCCTCTGGACGACGCAGCCAGCCGCCGCGTTCTGGCAAGCGCGGCATTCGTTATGCCAAGGATCACCACAGGCGCCACAAGAGACGAGGTGCGAGCAAGTAACCAGCCGGGATGGACACAAGTGCCCAGTAAGAGTCTTGACCCGAGATACACCTGCCACAGCCGGTGGTAAAAGAAGAGAGGACGATGAGGAGCTGACTGAAGCCGCAGCACCTAGAACTCCCCACCCGTTGTTGTTGCTTCGACCCCCGTACCAGACAACAAACCAACCGTACATCTAAAAAAAGAAAACCTTTGGCGATCATTCGAATGCGCGTCGCCACCGGACACAAGATGCTGTCCCCTAGCACGCCTGAGAAGCCGCGAGACCAGCAACAGGGTGTCGACATGACGGAGTTTTGGAACGGAATACCCAAGTGAAAAGTTCGGAGAGCGAGAGACTCCTTTTGGACGCGCTGCACCTTTTTCTTCTTCTTCTTCTTCTTCTTCTTCTTCTTGCTCTTTCTTCTTTTCCTTTTGCGAAGGTGTCATGTGTGAAGCTAACATGGGCTAAATTAAATGGTCATGCAGCAGGAATGTAATATCGGTGGTGAATGTTATCGACGGAGGAGATGCGGATTGTGGAAGTATGTTGATGCTGTCTGTCTTTGTCTTTATTTCTTCTTCTTCGGTCTTTTCATGTGTGGTGCTGATCCCCTCCTTTGAGGAGTGGTGATGGCGCTGTGAACTGACCTTTTTTTTTCTCTTCTTTTTCTCCTTTTTTTTCCCCACCTAACCCCCCCCCCTCCCATTTCTCCTTAACGTACGAAGGAGTTGATTGTGGCATACATATCATAGTGGGAATGAAATCTTTCATACAAACAAGCAGGTAGGAGGAACCGCACGTAGCAGGCAGCTCCTGTAGAACACCCGCCGACGTCTCGCGGGCTCTGTTGCCGCACTTCTGCTGCTGCTGCTGCTGCTGCTGCTGCTGCTGCTGATGACCTCCCTCTCTGACCTGCCTAGATGACAGCATGCTTTCCGATACGGCCTGTGTCTTGTTTTGCTTCTCCGTTCTGCTCTCGCATGCTGTTAGATGCCGTGACATGTGTGCCGAGCTCTTGTTGCTGGCACAGCAGAATCCACAGACTGACCATGTCAAACAAGACGTCGAGGTTGAGGCTGAAATCGTCAGTAGCCAAGCGTACCATGGTAGGATTCAGATAGGGCTCGTAGTGGCCGTAGTGGACACTGGCGGCAGTGGACCCAGGGCAGTGGATACTAGGCACAAGGCACTATCTTTGGGTGGAAGCCAGGGCGTTAGAGCATAGCCGTTAGGCACTCTCGTGCTAACATTATGGCAGGAGACCCCCCTCCCCCTTCTTGCGAGCTTACAGGACAATGACCCCGCCGATGGCCCCCCCCCCTTGGCTTCTAGGCACCACCACCTATCTGCTGGGGTAGCAAGGCAGCTGCCCCTCAGCATGTGATCCCACCTTGCCCTTTGAGGGGCTGCTGCATCATAGGACTCGCTCTGGTCTGGTTTGAACTTGGGCCTGGGACAGCCTCCCCCTTTCCCTCTCTCTCGAGTCATCATCATCCGTCGCTGTCGCCATCGCCATCCGACATCCACCTGTCAGGACAGCTCTCCATCTTTGCTCCTCTCCTCGTCTTGCTCTCCCACCACCAGCCTCAGATCTCATCAGCCTAGAAGAGTGGTTATCATCATACTATCTACTACATCATCAGGCCCAGCATGAACCTCCTCTACTCGACCGTCAACACCCTCAGGGACAAGTACACGCCCGTCACGACCACCTCGACCTTCCGAAAGACGGGCCAGATCACCCCTGAAGAGTTCCTCGCCGCCGGCGACTACCTGGTCTTCAAGTTCCCGACCTGGTCCTGGGCCGACGCCGACCCGTCCTCGCGCCGCGTCAGCTACCTGCCAGCTGGCAAGCAGTTCCTGGTGACCCGCAACGTGCCCTGCTACCGACGCCTCGATGCCGATTTCGCGGGCGACGCAGGCCGCGAGGAGACTCTCGTCCGCGATGGCGAGGACTTTGGGGGTGGCGCTGCGGGCGGCGACGAGGAGGGCTGGCTGCAGACAGGGGGCCCGTCGGGCAAGCCGCGCGAGATACACACCGTCGACGACGCCGGCAACGTAGGCGACGGCGAGGCTGTCGAGGACGACGACGACATTCCAGACATGGAGGACGAGGATGATGACGAGGCCATCATCCCCGACGCCCAGGGCAATGCTGCCAACAGGTATGTGTCCTGCCTGGCTGGTCCGCGGCGGCCCCGGGTCATCCACCTCCCCACCCACCCCAAGGTTTCTTGTTACTAACCAGACCTCCCTGTCCCCTTCTCTCTCCTACAGTGGCCGACGGACGTACACGCTCTACATCATGTACTCGCCCTACTACCGGACGCCCCGGCTCTACATGTCCGGCTACGCACCCGACGGCCAGCCCCTGCAGCCCCAGCTGATGATGGAGGACATTGTGGGCGACTACAAGGACAAGACCGTGACGCTGGAGGACTTCCCCTTCTTCGCCAACAACATCAAGATGGCCTCGGTGCACCCCTGCAAGCACGCGCCCGTCATGAAGACGCTGCTGGACCGGGCTGACGCCGCCCTCAAGCTCCGCCGCGACAAGCTCAAGGCTGGCCAGAGGGTCGGCGTGGACCGGGGCATGGAGGGCCTCGTGGACGATATCAACAAGCTCGACATATCCTCCGCTGCGGCTGACAAGGGCAGCGGGGACGAGTGGGAGGAGGTCAGCCATGACGTAGGCGAGAACGAGGTTGCCATTCGGGTAGACCAGTACCTGGTGGTATTTCTAAAGGTATGCATGCGCGCACTGGCCTCTCCCTCCCCCCTCCCCCCCAATATATTATTGGGCGTCTGGAACGGGCACTTTTGTGTGTGTGGCTGACGCCTTGTCTCAAACAAACAGTTCATTGCGAGCGTAACGCCGGGGATCGAGCACGACTTTACCATGGGCGTCTGAGCATTTTTGATGACGATGACGACAACGATTTTGCCCCCCCGCCTCTTGGTTTTTTTTCTCTCTTCTTTCCTTTTTTTTTTTTCTCTTTTTCACTCTGTTTCCTTTTCTGTCTTTTTCCTCTTCCAACTATGTGATGGCGTTTTCGAGACGTGGGACCCTGGGAGTACCTGGCGATCCCCTGACTTTTCTTTTGTTTCATTTTACCATTTCCTCCCCCCTCTCTCTTGTCTCGGAAGACCAGCCTCTTCTTTCCCAGCCTTGAGAGCGGGGTAGGAAGGGGGTTTGGGAGGAGGGAGGACGAGCTTGTGGGCGGGGTTCGAGACCGTGAGACTGTATCTGGAATAACGCGGTGTGTATGCAATTGATTACCGGACGGACTCATCTCACGCGGGAACAGGGCAGCGGCCAGCACCGGGAAATTGATACCTACCTACCTCTATCTCCTTTGAGAGTACTGCTACTCTACATCACACAAGGAGCTCCAATGAGCTGAGCGGCTGTGTCTCGCTGCCAAGGGTTCGCAGCTAGATCCAAACAGACCAGTGTGCAGGTTTTGCCGACGCCCTGGCTTTGCCTCGGAATGAAATATCAGGCTCCGAGCAAGGCGCGCAAGCGTGCAGAGCACCCAGGAGTGGATCCCCCTCCTCCCTTCGTGCGGGCGAGGGTCGCTGCTGTACACACATTCTCGGCTTACCTAAGACTCTACATTTCTATCTCTCTCTCTGTGTGTGTGTGTGTGTCTGTGTCTCCCCTCGGCATATCACAAGGGAAGCCGGGGGCCGGTGTGCTTCTTCCCCATCAAGCAGCGACCTCCCCTGAGGCCTCATATGGAAGACGTCAACGGGTTGACCTGTCGCCACGAACTTCCAAGACACAAGAGAGAGAATACGAGGTGCGGAGCTTTCGTATCGCCGCTTTCCCCTCCGCTCCCTGCATATTGGGCCTCCGCTCTGTGCGACGTGACAATATGCAGAATCACCTAACTACCCGCAGAAGCAACTCCGAGCTAGATAATGAAGGGAGGCTTGGGAGGCTGCCCGGCCGTGTCTGTACCACCACACAGGTCCTAGCGAACGGCTGGTGGCCTGAGAATTTGCAGGACAGCGTTTCATCATCGACGTATGCGCGCACTTTCCCGCCACTGACTTCATTTGAGGACATGAGCTTGATGAGCATAGCGCGGCGGACCGTGCAGAGCAGCTCCGGGCCACTAGCTGCGGAGGGAATGTAGGTCGCCGCCCTCCCTTCACACGCTCCCAACATTCCTAGGGCAAGGGAGGAGAGGAGGTGGAAGGCCAGGAGCGACCTCACCAATACCACCGAGGGGTATATCTAGCCACGTCCTTCCCAGGTGTTTTTCCTTTCTCTTTCCTCTTGTTCTTCATCCTCCTTTGGATTCTTCACCCTTCCGATCAACGACCACCAAGCACACACGCACACGCATCACGCACACGCAAAGCTCGAAAAGAAATATAAAAAAAAAATCCCATTCTCGCTCAGTTTCTGATACTTGCTCTCAAATCTTTTCTTCTTCTTTCCCATCGTCTCCTTTTTTGATTTCTCTGTCTCTTTTTCCTCACCTCGTCCTGGCCGATCAAGCAAAGAAGGCGCCAGGCTGCAAACGACCAAAGGTATGTATGTACGAACGAACATGGCGATGCTTGGGAGTCTCTCTCTCTCTCTCTCTCTCTCTCTCTCTCTCTCTCTCACACACGTCCACCGCGGCTGACCACCAACTCCTACGTACATACAGATACACCGTACACAGACCGCCGCTGCGGCAGACTACCAGAGTCCCCAACAAGTCGACGCAATGGCTGAATCTCCTCCGCCAGTCTATATCAAGGTGGAACCGTCCAACGACCGGTCGTTGGATGAACTCGCGGACCGTGAAGTAGCCTGGAGATCTGGCCATGGCCTCATGAACGGACCTGCCCCCGCCGCCATGCCCGACGAGCCCGCCGTTCCCGCCGTTGGCATGCCGAACAACGGTCCCGTCGGCATGCCCAACAACGGCTTCTTCGGCGTGCCCAACAACGGTCCCTTCGCCATGCCCAACAACGGTCCCGTCGCCATGCCCGATAATGGTCCCGTCGGCATGCCTAACAATGGCCACTTCGCCTTGCCCAACCATCCGCCGCCCCTCAACAACCCCAACATTGGTCCCATGGCCGTACCCAACAATATGCCTGCCATGCCCATCTACATCCCCACGGTCAACGGCATTCCCAACATCCCCTATGACGGCCTGTCCCCCAATGACCCTGCCTACCGTAGTCACCATCTCGCCAACAACAATGTCGTGCTGAGCTCCATGCACACCGTGATGCCCGCATGGGTGGAACTAGTTATCGGCATGATCAAAATGATAAACGCGCCACCACCCCCGGGCCCGATCACCGAGCACGACCCCGAGCTCGAGGCGCTGGAGATGGGGGCCATGAAGGACGACGTCGCCGCATACTTTGAGGTTGATCTCTTGTCGAAGCCGCGCCGGAACTCGCCGCTGATGAAGACAGTCCGGGTGGAGATGATGGAAGCCATCGTGCCGAACACGCACGCCTTTCTCAGGATCGCGACCCCGATCCCGGACGCCCTCTTCGGGTACCACGAAAGGGCCTTCACCCCCGCCAGCAGAGACACCTCCACCGGGTCGGGCCTACGGGGGGGCGGCGACCGTGAACCAGCAGCTGTTCCCCTTCCTGACCGTCGAGTTTGCCCCCAGCTGGGAGGACGGCTGTCTCTGGGAGGCCACCAACGAGTGCATGGGCGCTGCGGCCTGCGCCGTGTACATGGTCGACGAGCTGGAGTATTACATGGGGAGCATCGGCATCGAGGGCCCTACGGTCCGGAGCCCCTTCTTCAGCGCGGTGACCAACGGCACCGAGGCGCGGCTGCTGGTGACGTGGGAGGAGAACGGCCAGTACGTCACGCGCAAGCTGGACACCTTCCTGCTGCAGAGACACGACGACAAGACGCGCTTCTACAAGTCCATCACCAACATCATGGAATGGGGCCGCGACGCCCGCCTGTGCATGTTCAGGGACGCCCTGGATGCCATCGCCGATCACTATGAGGGCACCGCCACGAGGCCGCCCCCCCGCCCCCGCCTCAGCCCATGCTGCTGTCCGCCGACGGCAGGCGACTGACTGCTCGTCGTACTGGGTGGAACGGAATGTAAGTAGCACAGGTTTTTATTACGGTATTACAGCCTGTCTTGTTTACAGTTTGCCTTGCTTACACTTCTCTGTCTTGAGGTGGATGATGGTCAAGATGATTTTGATGGTGGTGATGTTGGTCATCATAGTGATGGCCATGAGGGTGATGATGGTGCTGGCGTAAATGATGGTGATGGTGGTGATGATGGTGAAGATGGTGAAGATGGTGATGGTGGTGGTGGTGGTGATGATGGCGATGATGGTGATGGCGACAGTCTTGGGGGGGGGGGGCGTCTCAACGAAGGGATGTCTCATCTTATGGTATACCAGGTGCTGGATCGGTCTTTTACTACAAGGGGTCTTCTCATGGGTCACAGGATTGCCGGGATATTCTCTTCTATGCAGTACACAATGGTGGGTGTTACTGGATCGGTGGTTAATCAAAAAGGGGGGGGGGGGCGCTTGGGGTTGATAGGATGGTTGGTCGATCTTTACCACAGGGGCTTCTCATGAGTCATAGGGATGCCCGGTCATTCTCTTCTTCCCAGTACACACGAGGTGTTACTGGATTGGTGCTTTCTCACGGGTGGTTTGGTGGTTGACGGGGTGCTCGGGATGGTCTTTACACATCCACACAAGAGGTTTTAATAGGTCGTTTTCATTCTCAGTCAGTCCTTACCGACCGCTTTACCAATATAATTTTTTTTTTAAAAAAAAAACGAAAATCAGCATGAGGTCAAGACTTGTAGTGTAGGCCCGTTCGTACATAAGAGACGAGCGAGAGTCCTCGAGGCGAAGCGTAGATGTCACCCCAACACACCAAGCAGGACCACACACCGTCAAACATGTGTGCCAGCTAGCCGGACGTTCAGGATGAGCGAGAAAGTATAAACAACCTCCCTCCTGGACGTGATGAGATGAATAAAGCAGAGAGAAGATGAGAAGGTGAGAAGCTACGAAGAGGTGCAGGCCAGGGCTGGGGGCCATGGCTGGACCAATTTTTCAAGGTTCACGTCAGCACTGTGCCTCATCTAGGCTTCTTGTTTATCTAGATAAAGCTTGGTCACATATCGTCAACAACGACAAATCTACTGTTTTATAAATACTATTGTATCCTCTGGCGCGGCGGCCGCTCTCACACCAACCCGAGTCTGCCTGCGGCACCCCGGAGCATGACGAACAAGACAATATCCTCTTCACCCTCCCCGCTGTCGACGGCACACAGACGAAGCCGGGGGCTTCATCACCAAACAGTTCTCACTGCCTTCTTGACACGCGACTGAGCTGGGAGGGACTGGGCCGAGGATGCTATACCGCTGGACAGCATGCTGGGACCTGGAGACTGCTGGCTACAGATGAGGTGGTATGGACCGCAACAGGCGCATAAAAAAAAAAACACAGGCGTGCAGTGACGATGCCACGGATCCCTCCGACTTCGATCCCCGACAGCCAAACACAAACCTCGACCTCTCCCTCCCCTCCCGCGCCGCGCGTCCCCACCGAGTACATCATATAGCTCTCTCCCCCGGGAGACTGGCAGTTTTTCTCGCGGCAGGCTTCCGCCGGAATGGAAGCAGCGCCATCCCGCACCATCGATGCCTTCACCATCCGCTCCGCACACTGGTCCGCCGCCCTCGAACACACGACCCGCAGACGCTGCACCACCGGCTGCCAGATGGGAACAAACGAATTACCCCTTGTCCCAGAGAACCAGAGCATCTGGCGGGCGGGGGAACGGAATGCGTCGCTACACACGAGCGATGTGGACCGGCCACTGCAGCGCACCGACACGCTTGCATGATCAGCCGCGGAACGACACTGGACGGCCAGAGATGCGCAGCTAGCCAGCATGGGGAGGAGGGCAAGACAGCGACTGTGGGTATCACGAACACGGCGAGCCTGAGGACCAGTATCTATCTGCAGGGCTAGAGAGATGAAGACAGCGACTCTGTCGCCACTGACGACTTGTCCATTATCATGTTGATCGCCATGCCCACTGGCGCTTCGGCCTACACAGCCCACATTCTTTTGCCGCCTATGGTGGCGCCTTTCTCTTCCGCTGCCAGTCTTCTCGCTCAGCTAGGCACCATCCTAACGGCCGGCTACCCGTGTGTCGCGCCTCTGGCCTACGCGCTGGCGATCCTTCCCCGCGCTGGGCTCGCAAGGACGGCGATGCTGGTGCCGATGGCTATGGCCATGCTGCCCAGGCGCGCATACACGCGGGTAGATAGCCATGCTCTTGTTTTGCCGCGTCCATTGTACGATTGGCGGGGGTCAGGGCTGAGCTTTTCGTAGTACGCAGAGAACTCGGCGGTGGGCGTAGGGAAGCGGATCCAAATACGGCAAGACTTGTCCTTGCAGATGGGCAGATCAGAAGGAGGATGACGAGGTTTGGGATCGCGAAGCTGTTGCTTGTGAGGCTAGGGGAGGTTTATGGTGTTCCCTGAGCAACGACGACGGGTCGCAGCCCCATATCTTTATCGATACCTTATCGATCGGATCTTTCATCCCTGCGATGGGCCCGCAGGGGTCGCGCTGGGTCTTCCCGGCCGAGCTTACACTCCACACTCTTCCACGACGACGACAAGATGCGCCCAGGACATGGCTGGGTACCTCCTCTCCCACCTGCTGGTGTGCACGCCGGTCTACCTCCCGCTCGCTGGCGCTGTCCCTCGCGCCCCGATCAACTAACGATACGCGCGAATGCGAACGAGGTCGAGAGGTGGCGCAGAAGCGAATGGATGCTGCTGCTCCTACGAGAGCGCCGGTATCACCCAGACGCAGGCATCTTTTGATGGAGCATCATCCACTTCCTGACCGGGGCTGATGATCGGAACTCGGACGGTCACACCCGACCCACCAGGGACGTGCGAAAAGTAAGTGTCCACATGGCCCTTCTTTCCTCCCTTTCCCCGGCGGGGGAAAAACGCGAGGCAGACAGACAGGCAGCCAGACTGACCAACGCGGAAAGATTACCTTCGAAGGGGGCAATAGCCATATCCGGTATGTTCTCCTCCTCAACCTCGGCCCCCGCGAGCCCGATGAACGAAATAAGCCCGACCTCCCCACCCCGCATACCTCCCCTTACCGCATCGAGGATCGACCCTGACAAGAACTCGTGGGGCCCGGAAATTATTCATTGGCGACTGGGATATCCGGGGTCTTGTCTGCTCGCGAGGCAGGAGACGGGGGTCATGATAAGGGCGGGGGCCGGGGCGGGAGGCTGGAACTCCCGGGCAATCTGGATCAGTGAGCATGTGTCGGCCGATACACTCATCTCCGTTCCGCTTCGTGGGCTCGTCTATGGAATCGACAGCGCCATGTCACCTTAGTAGGAGGCGGACCGACTCGCAGCTGGTCTGGAGGAGGAAAACAGAGGGGTGACCTCCGAGGTAAGAGGAAAAGGACGGCGAGTCCCGAGGATGGTGACAACTCGGAGACCCATCTCGATCCGGGTGATGGTGGTGATGATGGTGACGGGCACTCGAGAGCACGACGCCTCGGAGCTACGCCTGTGCCTCGCTCGACCAAGGTCATAATCGAGTCGCTGTTAGGTAAACGTCTGGAGCACATACCTTCCCAACCTCACCCTTACTAGCTCTCGCTTCTCTAACTGCTGTCTCTTGACAGTGCCAGATCACATACACGTCCTCGTCTTCGTCACCCGCAGTCCTCCCATCACCCAAAAGCCAGACCGACGACCTGCTCGAGCCTTGCCGTTCTCGACCTTGCACCGAACCACGCTGTCGTCCTCCACGAGCGAGAATGTCAACGCCACCTCCAAAAGCCTACAGTGAAGCTCTACAGTCCGTCGCGTCCTCATCTATCGGCGCCGAAATCTTCTCGACCACCAGCTGCGCCAGCCATGACGAGGACCGTCCGTCGTCGTCCGAGTCAGTGCATCCCCCGGTGAATATTGCGATAGACAAGGCGGAAGGCCTGGTACGAATACTTCACGACCTAGTCTTGTTCTCGGAGAATAGGCTGGCTCCGGAACGTGTCGCGTACAGCTTCTGTCGCTTGAACGTCATCCGAGGACGAGGGCTGTCCTGGGCCACCCACCGAGCCCACGCAGATACTGGACCACCCCGGTCTGATGTTTGCACTCGGCTGGTCTCATCAGACACCACCAAAGGAGCAATGCACAGATAATGTCACCTTCACAGTTTCCTCCATGCTCAGCTACTAGACGGGCATCCGCAGCATACAGCAAGTGCGCCAGGGGTAATGTCCGAGGCATAATTTCGATCGATGCCCTGTACGTCGAGCCGGATGATCAGCCAATACTGCCATTCCTACCACAAATCATACTCACCTTGTGTTGCTGCCATCCGTCTCGATCGGACCCAACACCTACGACGCGCCTTCATCAGGGGAGTCAAGACTGCTCCGCGCAGGCGCCTCACGTCGTGCACAGTCAAAGTCAGGGAGGGCGGGCGTCTTTCGCGTCAGGTCTCCTGCGCAAAGGGGTTCTAGATACTATTCCATGATCATGACCCAACGCCCGTATATCTCATGTCGCTGACTCTTACCTCTGTCCTAGGCCGATCATTTGGCTCCGACATCTTCCACCAAATTCACAAGGCGAAACATAGTAGTGGACTTTACCAAACCCAGTCCCGCCCAGCCCGGAATTGCCTTTTCACATGGCCCTCGAACCTCCTCTCGATCATGCTCCCTCCGCGTTACTATCTCCCGCTTCTTCGATCCGGATGCCTCAGCCGACACCGCGCCCCGTCATCAAGTTCGAAGACCTTGTTGGCCTATTCAACTTCGAAACCTGACAAGTACTCTCTCGCTCCGGGCGCACAAACGTCACCCTCACTTTCGTCCGTCCTTCTGTCAGGCTCGGTGCCGCCCTTCACATCCACTACCGACATTATCACCTCCCTAGCTTTCTCCCGACAGTCACTCCCGCATGATGCTATCGCTGTTTACCGACGCCTAGCCCACAACGAAGAGACCATATCTCTGAGCCTCACACTCTCCTCCCCGCTCACCCTTGTCATCCTCGGATATGCGCGATCATCTCACCCCCCATACTCGCGAACATCTCGCCGTCCTGATAGCTTTCGCAAGGAATTTTTTTGGTGCTACAATAACCTCCGCCAGTGCGGCCATGCTTACGCTCTACCTCGCCGGTGTCGCCCCTACCAATGCCCAAGCGTCGTCCCTCTGCACAAGCGTGCCCTCCTCTGCAGAGTTGCATGATCCATGTAGCGCCCTTCATTCGTATGTTCACTGTGGTCAATAAACCACATTAGCTCGTGCAATCTGACGAAACTGTCTTGGCTAAAGCCGCCTGTTCCTAGTGTCTGTCTTCTCGGCTGAATTAACATCTCGGCCAGCTCGTATTGGATGAGCTTCGTCCAATGAGAGTTATGATGCGTCTCGGTAGTTGCCAGATGCAACCTTGAAAGCGCCAGATAAGGTTCGACGCAAGAGGCGAAAAGGAGAGATGACATATTTATGTCTGGAGTAGCTGGACAGAGAAATGTCATGGTCGCTGTTTCTGGCTCCCTCGGCTTGAGCGTCTGGATTCTTGACGCCTGAAACAATTTTATTTGTTATATACAACAACTTCCACTTCCTGTCTCCTTATTCTGGATCTTTTGCATCACTTGGGTGCATAGTCCTCCATGTCTCCGGCTCAGTCCATGCTTTTGAAGGTGGCCACTCCTGAAGTTCTTGGAATTCCTCAGGGTTTGAGATCTTTGGCTTTCCCCGGCTCTCGGAACCCCCATACTCGGCCTTCTTTGACTTGAGGCTGGTGATCGAAGTTACAAGCTTGCCGAACCACGGCCTCATAGGGGGGAGGGATCCGCAGACGATAACACAGGTAGCTTCGATCAGCGACCAGATGACAGTGTTGACATTGTCGACTATACGGAGAATTATTAGCACTGCGATCTTGCACAGGATCTTGGCTGCCGGGGGGAGGGGGGGGGCTGGACTTACATGTGCTGTCAAATGTCTTGCTGAACTGTACAAGATACTTCAGTCTGACCATGCTTGTGACGGTTGCGCTATGACGAGGACTGATTAGTATGGGGAATCACGTATCAGACCACTTCATCGGATGGATCAGACTTACAAGGAGGCAAGGCCAAACATGAGACCAACACCAATGCGCTGCTTGGCGCCGATCTGCAGTTTTCGTAGCTCTGGAATCGGGAGCAGCACGAGGACGAGATCTTCCACAATAGAGAGCACGGCGCCAGCGTAACCTATAGCATTGACATCTAGGCACTTTCCGACAATGAAACGATCCCAGACGGCTGAGACAGGGCGGCACTGAAACGCGATGACAAAGGAGAACGAGATGGCCGAGAGACAGCAGTAGCAGAGACAGCCATAGCAGGTCAGCTGGAACCACCTGGCCGTGAAGACGCGCATATACAACAGGATGATGGACGCTTTCGCGACCAGCTTCACCCAGGTGTAGATGATCTCGACGGCATAGAATATCTGCAGCAGGATCGTGCCGTCTGCCACATGTACATCCCAATAGTGCAGCCCGAAGCCCAGCTGTGCACTCGCCAGTTCCAGACCGGCGCCGACAGCCAGCAAGAAAGCCGAGAGGACGGCCATCCAGTCGTCGCCCCACAGCCTCCCGGTGCGGTGAAGCCGTGCCACGCACCGCATGCTGACAACAACGACTGACAGCACGAGGGAGACGGCAGCTGCCACGCGCACCTCGCGGACCCGCGACTGGATGGGGAAAGAGGCGCATGTGGACATAAGGAGGTCCCCCGTGGTCACCTGGTCGCTAAACGAACATGATGTCTGCACGCAGGTCGACATGCTGGAGAGTAAGGTGTTGTTGGTGCAGAGGCAGTCCTCGAAAAGTGTGGTGTTGGTGAGTGAGCATCCTGCGCTCAACACACCTGCTGTAGAACATGACAGCTGAGAATCACGCATCGTGTTAACCAAATACTGATCGCCTCGGCATAGGCCACACCCCTCCCGCCCCTCCCTCCCTCTCTCTCCCCTTGTTTCTCTTCTTCACCTTCTCGCGTGGTCAAAATCGGTGTAAGAACTTACAGCACAACTGGGTATTTGCGAAATAATATCACTCACGGACTCAGCATGCGCTCTGCCTAGCAGCAAAGCAGCAAAGAGAGACGTGAAACCTGCTGCGCAGCGCATCTTGTACAAACTCGGAGGCTGCTCTCGTGGTACTGCAACAACAAAAAAATTAATAGGTGTTTTTTTTGCCGTCGAGCAAGATGTGAGGGAGAGAACGCGACCAGAAGGCGCATAAGTATCTCCTTCTTGAAGGAGAAATTCTAGCCACAGCAGATGTTCCACAGTCAGGAACCATCAGGTCTGGGCCGGTCACAGGTGAGGACTGCTGGTATCTCTCCCGTACACTTTTCTGCATTCGGGATCTGCCCCGGGCACGCTGTAATCTTGATAGGATGCTCAGCAACGCACGGTTTCGACCTAACTGAGTACCTACGTCCAAGCCGTGCTAGCCTGAAACCGCGACCATGACCCGCAAGTATGTGGGATCATGCACATGTCAAGGGGCAGGGCTAAGGGGAGACGATTACTCCTTTCGGAGGAGACAACCCGTGCCTCATGGCTGTCGATCACTCCACCCTTCTGCAAAGCGTTTAACGTCAAGGGACTATTAGGCCGGGCCAGGAGCCGAGTCTAGGTGACTCCGGGCAAACGGCAGTGTCAGGCTAGTAAGCCGGTCCTGATGCACGAATTTTAAGGGTCGCTGGTGAAAGCTCCAGCGCGAATTTAAGACTCTTAAGCACACCAGTTCCGCTCCTATGCCAGTCGGTAGGGGGCGGGTCACATAGGATTCTTCTGCCCTGCATCTATCTCCTTGGCCGACAGCAGGCTAAGGACCCCAATCATCTTCTTCTCCCGTCTATTATACCCTCTGCAGTGCGGGGGGCTCCGGATGCGGCGACAGCAACACAGCCCCTAGAGATTTCTGTGGCAACTTTGTGCTGCGGTGAAATACTGCCCAAAGCCAGCACAAGGTTGGACGCCGTGATCTTAGGCCCGCGGACCCCGTGTTGATGGCGATGACAACCTACCCACCGGGGTGTTGGCAGCTCTGCTATATTTGTTCAGGTTTGCTGGGTAGCTCAAGCCATCAATTCTGAAGTAATTTCCTTTTCATAGTGCTGAAGGAGACTAATATCTTCTCTGCCCCGAGCTTGGCCCCCCACAGCTGCGATCTGGAATCTTCCGCGCTCCCATCTCCACAAGCCCACCACCAGTGGTACTGTATGGAGGAGATATGGGACCAAACACGGAAAGTGACAGGGAAGAAGATGGGGCTCTCCTTGCCCATTGATAAAGGTCTGCATCGGAAAGAAAGAGGCGGCCGCGAGACATACCAAGTCCATGTTTCTCGATCATGTAATGATCTTGTGGTAGTGCTCTCAAGAGGCCAGAAAGCTTTGTGAAGATGGTAGGGGAAGAGCTGGATACGAGAACGCAAATGGGTTCCGGAAAGTGGCCCGACCAATCGCGGGTGATGCCCCCTTGTTAACTATTGGAGCGAACAACTGCCGATTGCCTCGCGATAATAACGCGCATCTTAAGAATCCTACCACATGGGCTTTCCCGGATCGGGTGTTGCACGCGCTTGGGCAGCCGTGGAGCAGTCATATCTGGGTCGACTATCGACAGCTGGGCCATTAAGCTTTTTCGGAATAGAAGCTGAACCCTACTTGCATTCCGGCTTCCTAGAGCGTTATGTCTTCCTTGCTGAGGCTGGCTATATCACCACCCATTCAGGTCACTGACTTTACGAATCAGGCTCTGCTCGGAAATTCTGGTGAGACCTAGACCAGGGGTCAGCTTCCGACAGGTGCAGGGCAACCAAGTACGAACAGGATGCTCTCCAAGCACCAGCATCAGGCCAAGCTCTCCTGTCTCTTCCCTGGCGCCTCGGAATGGTCTCGGTTGGCTGCAGGCAGAGTCTATGGGGGCCAGGAGCTGCACTCAGCAGCTCACGAAGAGAAGGCAGCGGAGGGGCGGCCTCGTAGGATTACCGAGGGAGCCTATCTGGCCTGGGCGAGGATTATCGTACTCACCAGTTGTACAAGAAAATATTCGTCGACGATAGCACACCGTCTCCCGAGCAGTTTCTGTGGAGCTTCACGGGCCACAGCACAAGAAGAAATGGGAGCAGAAACCGTGATATGTTCGAATAAGATCCGCACTTCGTCATAGCGTCTTTATCGTGGTACTATAGTAAGCACACCCTCCGGAGGTCGAAACGTGTTCTTGAGTCAGGCGAGCCCACCGTCGAGTTGGAGGTCGTTGGCCACGGCCCCGTTATGCTTTCCGCGTCCATGGTCAGCGCGGACGAGTCGGTGCTGACAGCGCTGGTACTAGGCCCCCAAGAACAACAGTATGCACCGGGTGTTCGTCTCCAAGCCTGCCGTCGTGTGACCTGGAGAGGTCCCGGATGCTCTGCGTGCCTAGAGCATCGTGAAGATGGCCTATCTGCGCTCGCTTTGGGCTTCGGTGCACAGGGTTCTTGTGATAATGGAATATCTCGTGGAATGTCGACCGCTACGGGCTGCAAGTATGGAGTTCATGCCGTCTCTCGCCCGGTTGCCTATATTACTGGCGTCCCCCGTGTCCGTTCGACTGGTGCTGAGGTCGTGCTCTGCCGCTGTGAGTGTTGTGTCCCTGGTCGTGCTTTTGTGCCGGTATCAGCAGACAGTTCTGCCTTGGACATCTTCTGTTGTCCAGCTAGGCCGAGTACCGCGTCTTGGGCCCGTCGAGGCTATTCTCTCGTCGCTTCGGTACCTACTGAATGCTTTTCAATGCCGTGACGCCTGAGCCTACGACTGGTGGCCGGGATGTGGGGGACATTGGACTTATGATGACGGCTCGAACTCTATGCCTGGGACGGACCGAATTTTCCCCAGCCTGACCTCCGGGAGAAACGTCGCCTGTCGCTTTGCGAGACTCTTAGTCATCGTTCATGCTCGTCCGAAGGCAGTGTTACGGATCTGCATTACCGCTGCGTCAGGGTGTGGAGGATATACGTGGGATATCTGGACGAACTGTAGTTTCAACCGTAGAGTGCCTGCGTCGGAAGGATCTGCTGTCAGCCGCCGTCTTCAGATACTATGGCAGTAGCCTGATCCTCTAGAACTGTCTAGATCCGTGTCCGGCCCCGTATTCTGCCTTGTTGAGAACTGCGAAGTTCTCGGACTCAGAGAGTGTCGCGCGATATCTGGAGCATCTCATGACATCACGTACCTGATAACACCGTGGGTTTTGACGGTGGCACACCTGCAGCCAGATCATCGATCGAAGAGTCAGTCGGAGAGCCCCATTGTGAAGAGACAGGTGCTTGGCGGTGGTGCACGCCGTGGTTGTGTAGTGGTTTATTGGTGCAGGTCGCGACCCCCTAGTCACGATTGGCCATGCCAGACCATCTCGCTAGGATAGCCCCGCCAAAGGCCCGATCCCAGGTGATAAAGCCGTAGTTATTCCGGAGGGGCAGCTATTGTAGGGCGTGTCTTCCAGCTAATCCCCTAATAAGGGAGGGGGAGGCGGGCGTGCGCGTGCGGGTGCGGGCAGGACGAAGCTCTTTAGGGTAAAAGTCATCACCAACTGTGGGCGAGTATGTGATGACGTAGTGTGTGACACCGCTTGCAGTAATCTTTGGAATCTTTGAATGCTGTTGACGGTGAGAAAGGCCAGGCTACTACTGTCTTGTGCATTTGTCTGTGTATACTGCCCTCCGGCACACTTCTATCAGCACTGCTGAACTTGTCTGTCAACTACAGGCGGAATACGACTCACGCATGAAAACAGCAAATCCGGTCCGCTACCTCAGACTTCTGCACCATTCGTCCCAAGAGTCTCCTTTTGTGACGGATTATCTATCATTTACCGACGTTGATCCGGTGGAAGGCGTACATGAGATCTGGCGGCGCCTTTGAGCTCTACTTTTCCTACTCTATAACAGCACCGGGGGTAGCGAGATCATTTGGAACGCTAAAGAGTGAACTATATGAAGTTTATGATAAAGTGAGGGAGGCAGTAGGAAAATTAAATCTAAGCAAGGGCTGGCATACAAAATAAAGTGCTCTCCTTCAGAACCTTACAGTCCGTGAGTAGACCGACGTTTGCTCGAGCTTCGAGAAGAAGACTGTCCTCGCTTCCTGCTTGCTCCAATCGCTTGCTTATCTTCAACAACAAGACGGCTCAGACAGTCGCAAACTTGCTTCAGGCGATCGCCCACACCCCAGTCCATGATATTGCGAACATGTTGACGGAAGCGATAATGATGCTCTGGATCCTGTAAGACGAAAGTGCCAATCCTTTGTGTGATAGTCTAGCTTCGGTACCATTTGTAACAGCACTGAATACGGTGCTATCTATTGTGATCTCCGACGTGCTTGGATGTTGTCTGAGACGATGTTGTAGCCGCTCGATCATATACACGCAAGATGCGCTAGCTCCGAGTACCTGATTAGTCGCTACATACAGACCACTACTGTTATTACGACTTCCTTTAATCTCGACGGCGAGGAAAGGAAATATCAAGCTGTCACTGTTAGCTAAGGGCTCTAGTCCTAAGCTGAGAAGCTGATTTCGATGAAGAGCGTCAGAGAAAGCCATGCTCCGCTCGTATCCGTAAGGGAAGTCAGGACACGGGTTGCTGATCTTATATCCGGTTCCGAAAGCTGGGACAGTATGCCGCGACATTGGCTTTTTGCAAGATAATGCCAGGACATCTTCCAACTTTGGCTGTGGGAAGATGGAATCCAGAAGATATTGCTGAACTGCATCCTCGGATACGCCCTTTTCCAGCCGCATCAATACTTTGTCCTTCCGAATCTTGTCCAGAAACAGATTGGTAGATGACTGATCATGCTGGACTATTCGCTGGACTAGTGTTTGAACATGGTCTGGAAAATCCTCATATGGATCGCGATAAAAGATTTGATTATCCTCAAGGTTGAGCTCGCGGTAAGTTAGGGAGTTCGACCAGCTTTAGCTGAGGCCCGCTGGTCATGGAAGTCGGTAGGGAGTCATTGAAAAGGATCTGTCGTCCATGTCTCGCTCCGCTGGACAGGACTCTTCCGTCCGAAAGGATGGCTCTGCCTGGGAGGCTGACGTTATGTTGGAAGACGGCAGCTTTGTGGACATGGCTGCAGCAGAGCAAGGAAGAGTAAGGGAGGTGTCATCAGCAGGCTGCAGTGAATGGAAGCTCTGCTGTATCTGAATTAGCGAGATGATCATCTGTATCTTCGCCTACCTGTTCAGGATGAAGTCTGGGTTTCCTGGCTGGGCTGAAGCCAACTGTCGGTGGCGATGGCCGTCGCCTCTTCCCTCATGATGGGCTGGTGGTCTGCCATCGAAGCACTTTTTGTGCCTGCGGAGTAGTTTCTGGAAAAGACGTGTCGTCTGCTGCGCAGTACCGCAATGCTGCAACAACAGTATGGCCCGTGCTTGTGTGTCAGTCAGGTTTTGAGCCCGAGCATCTCATTGAATTAGCAAGAAGGCCCTGCAACGGCTTGGCACTAAAATCAACTGTAGTACTGTAGGAATCATTGGGGAGAATATCTGTATTAGCAGGTTGGGTGGCTGCCTGACCAAGAGAATGAATGATGCGGTCACGAGCAAGGTGTCAGGACCAAGCAGCCGACATACCAGCTACCAAGCGATTATTACGTAACCAAGTGCTAGAGTTTGGACCACCCGGGATCATCGCGTACTTAAGCCTGGACAGCATGACTCAGCAGCAAGGAGACCCGAGTTGCTTTGCGATTGCCATCGGCCAGACACGTTCAAAGCTGCACGCGAACCGCACCATACGCGCATGGTTACAGGACAACAAAATGTTCTCCACTTCTGCCACCTGTTGGCTTCCGAGCAACACCACGCTGAGGGTGTTCTTTCTCCTCTCAACTCTTGAGCATCCCACGAAGCATCCTACGAAAATGGAGTCTTGGGAGCAGAGGAAAAAGGGGCCTGCGGCGGTGCCTTGCGGGACTTGACGCGCCTCATCAATTCCAGGCGCCATGCACGGCCCCAATATCTTCACAGTGCTGACACGTGGCCGAATATAGTACAAGTACAAGTCTTCCTACTTTCGCCTTGGAAACATCGTCGATGCGAGTCTCTATGACAAGGACATATCCGTCAATGCTTGGCGGCAGATACTCGACAGACTAAGCTATCACCAAGCCAGAGGAGTAATTAGTCCGCCGCGATCTCAAATCCAAGAACCTCTGCAGCCTGCTCGAGTACGCGGCACCCGAGGTGTCCCCCCGCCTTAGTCCCGGCAATGACCTCCAGGTCGATATCTGGTCGCTGGGCGTCACCTTCTTCAAATGGATCTATGGCATTCCGGATTACCTGCTACTCTATATGGATACATGTGATCGTTGGGAACCCACTCAGGCTCGCAAGCGCCTCGCGGCGGAAGTGGTACTCTTGCGCTGGTAGGTCGGCCGATTTTCTCCTCAACAAGTTGGACGACAAAGAAAGCGACTAGGTCATCCGTATGTACCCCGGTTCACACAAATTAAGATCGATGTTTGAAAAAGATGTGGTGTCATTGCTGTGATTTGCTATGGGTGTCACTGTTGTGTTGTCGTGGGTGATGGTCTTGCAGGCGCTGTTGTCTTTATGTGTTTTAATTTATTAATTTGTTTTGCTGTAAAGGGTCGAGTTGTCCCTGGAGGAGAGGGAGTGAGCCTGGAGGAGAGGCAGAGTGCTCTGGAGGGGAGAGCTTGTCCCTGGAGGAGAGGGAGTGAGCCTGGAGGAGAGGCAAGCCTGGAGGGGAGGCAGGCCTGGAGGAGAGGCAGAGTGCTCTGGAGGGGAGAGTCTGGCCCTGGAGGAGAGGGAGTGAGCCTGGAGGAGAGGCAGGCCTGGAGGAGAGGCAGGCCTGGAGGAGAGGCAGAGTGCTCTGGAGGGGAGAGCTTGTCCCTGGAGGAGAGGGAGTGAGCCTGGAGGAGAGGCAAGCCTGGAGGGGAGGCAGGCCTGGAGGAGAGGCAGAGTGCTCTGGAGGGGAGAGTCTGGCCCTGGAGGAGAGGGAGTGAGCCTGGAGGAGAGGCAGGCCTGGAGGAGAGGCAGAGTGCTCTGGAGGGGAGAGCTTGTCCCTGGAGGAGAGGGAGTAAGCCTGGAGGAGAGGCAGGGTCCTGGGGGGAGGACCCTTGGAGAGAAGGGAGGAAGACACCTCTGAAGGGGGGAAGTGCTTGGTCTTATATAGACGCAGGGCAAAATGGCAGGTCTACTAGTCTCTCAGCACATGCACCGGGCTTTCACTCCTTTCGCGCACTTGATTGTCTAGTCATGAAGCCATGATGCTTCTTTGTTTTAGTCAAGACGCCTGGTTGTCTAGTAAGACAACTGGTTAGCTAATTAATACAGGGGCCACTCCTCCTAGTGAGACCACTTGGCCTTGTGGGGCATGAGCTAGGTCTTATTGTCTCGTGAGGAGATTCACTTGGTTATTGGTCATGACATTTTAGTATCTGGTCATACCACTTGGTTATCTAAAAAGGTGTCTTGAGCCTGTAGTACAGAACTAGGAATTTCTTTTCTTTTCTTTTCTTTCCTAGCAAAACCGCTTGGCCTGATGGGATGATGGCTAGGCGCTTTGGTCATGGAGTACTTGGATGTGTGGTCATGTTTCTAGTGAGGGCTCTTGGTTAATGAACCCAGGTACCAAGCTTCCTAGCAAATGAAAGGCGCCTTGCCTAAGGGCACATGAGCTTATAGCACAAAGCCGGGGCTTTTTTTCTTTCTTTTTTTCTTCCGTCCTCCTTTTTTTCTTCTCTTTCTCCAAGCAAAATCGCTTGGCATTATAGGATGGTGGCTAGGCTCTTTGGTCATGGAGTATTTGGATGCATGATCATGTTTCTAGTGAGGACTCCTAAGTTAAAGTAATTGACCCAGACATCAAGCTTCCTAGCAAAGGACAGCCGCTTAGGCTTCTAGCCAAGTGTCCTAATGATGCCCTTGGTCATATGCAAGGTGAAGACACTAGATTCTTTAGTGACAGGCTGTGTGGTGATAGTGCCACCTTTTTTGTGTGTGTGTGGAGCAGAGAAGGGTCCTTGGAGAAGCAGCTCGCATCCTAGCAAGCCAAGGCGTGCCCAGGCGGCCTGGTGATGGCAGCAGTCACCTGTCAGTGAGCCGTCCTTGCCCACTGGCACTTGATCTTGGGGTGTGTCCTGGTAAGAGAGCTTGGTCCCTGGTATGGGCGCTTGGGATCTGTAGTGATAGTAATTACCAGGTCTCATGGCAGCAGAAGTAGGGTCTCTGATCAGGGTACTTGGTCATCTGGTCAGCACGCTTGGCTTCCAAGAGGAGAACTTGAAGCCCTGAAGTTCTGGCAAGAAAACTTGGTGTCACAGCCCAAGAGGGCTCTGGTGCCCTAGCGAGGAAGCTTGGCCACTGTCTAGGTGCGGCCTCTAGGGCCAGGTCTTCTGGAAAGAGACAGGTACTTTGGAAAGAAGACTGAACCAGTGAGGGCGCTTGATCTTCTGGAAGAGAGCTAGGTGGCCCCTGTGGATTCAGCGAGGAGACCCAGTAGAGGACTTAGTAGGAGACCTAGCAAGTGAAGTTTGCCCTGTAGTATTGATGCTATGGCCTCTGAGAGGGCACTATGTTATCTAGACAGAACGCTTGTACATCTAGTCCAGCCGCTTGGCTTAGTAGGAGGGGAACTTGGTGTTCCAGCAATGAAACTTCCCTAGAAAATGACCTAGCCAGTGAAGCTGGTCCTCTGTTAATCATGCTAGGTGTCTTGAGAAAGCGCCAGGTTCTTTAGAGAGGACCGTAGGTCTTCATGTGGCCTGGAAAGAAGGCTTAGTTTTGTTTGGTTATAGTGCTAAAGTTCTCTGGTGACAACCCCAGGCCTTGTAGAGAGGACACCAGGCTGACCAGTAAAGACACTTGGCCTTCTAGGAAGGGAGCGGGAGGGGACACTTGGTCACTTGGAGGAGAGCTCACAGAACAGAGAAAGTGGATGTGGGTGAGAGTGGGACTGAGAGAGACATTGGTGTCCAGCCCACATGAATCATGACACCCATCTCACATGGAAACATCTACCAAGGCATTCATAGAGATACCCTGTATCCTTTTTGATTTTACAGAATGGCTTGGAAGCCCCCAGAACTAGACTGCACCACCACCGCTGCTACCTCAGCCAAGAGCATCCAGATTTTGGTCAGGTCCTTGTGCCCGCCTCCTTTCTCTGACACACCAGGCTGTTTACTTCTCCATGTGTGGATGCAGGTAGAACTGCTTGCCCTCATAGCCGTCCTCCTCGGCAGCCGCCTCCAGCCGCTCGTATACACTCCCGGACAGCCTGGGTGTCCCGTCCGACAGGGCCGCCGTGAGCGCTCTCGCCCGCTCAGGCTTGGACGTAGACGTCGTCAGAATCCCGCCGAGGTGGTCCCATGCCCACCTGAGCAGGATCTCGTGAGGGCCCAGGCCCGTCTCCAGCGAGAGCTGGTCCAGGGCCGACATCAGCCCGGGGAGACCCAGACCGCTTCGACAGGCGGTCCGTCACCGGAGTCAGTACTCCATAGTCTGCCGAGGACAAGTGCCGAGGACAAGAGGTCAGCGACAAAGCCATGCCACGAGTATGCGCCGGTCATCTCTGGAGTGGGCGATGGCGAAATCCAAATCTCCATGGATGCTGGGATGGCTGACAAAAACTTCTCGTCGACTCACGCTTTGGGATGATGCCGTGCTCCAGCTCAAAAGCTCTTCTCTCCTCGTACTTGGGACTAGATAGCAGATGCGGGTTGCACTCGTACTCGTTGATCTGCGGCTTGTGCTTGATGTCTCCGCCCGCAAACTGGTCCTTGTAGTCATCTATGGTCCTTTTGAACAGGACGACGGAGGAGGAGAGAGAGAGAGAGAAGAATGTAAGAACCTTCGTGAACCAAAAAAAAAAAAAAAAAAAAGAAGAAGAAGAAGAAGGAGAGGAAGAAAAAAAAGGGGTACTCACCAGTTCGACACGCCTATGATCCTCGCCACGCCCTGGTCCTTGAGCTCCTCCAGGACAGCCCACGCCTCCCTGTTGCTCAGGTTGTCCCCCTTGCCCCTGGGAGGGAAGTGCAGCAGCACGGCGTCGACGTAGCCCTCCAGCCCGAGCGCCTCGATGATGCCCCTGGCGCTGTCGACCAGATCCTGCCGCCCCGCCGGCTTCATGACACAGTACGTGTTGAGCTTGAGGCTGACGAAGAGGTCGCCGCGCGGGATGCGGGCGTCCCGGATGGCCCTGGCCGCGCTGGGCAGGTTCGTGTAGAGATCGCCGCAGTCCAGGTGGCGGAAGCCGGCTGCGAGGGCGGACTTGACCTCGGCGTAGGAGTCGGTTGGTATGGGATGCGTGTGGCCTGGTGCCCACTTCATCAGCGAGCCCAGCCCAAAGCACAGCCGGGGCACCGTGTAGCCGCCAATCTGCAGCGTCGCGGGGGCGGATCCAGTGTCTTCAGCAGCCATGGTTGGTAGTTGACGGCTCTGGATTGTTGCGGCAGAACAAAGTCCAGCAGCACGATAAACCTGCTTGGTTCATGTATTTGTGATACCGCTCTTCCCGCCTCGGACGACTCGATTTTCGGGTAATCCGGGGCGAGAAGCAAGATGCCCGGAAAACCCGACGGGACCGCATTTGTGAAACGTCAGCAGTGACATTTCGACGGGTTGGATTAATTTATACTCATGATCATTGTCGGGTCAGACATGGTCTCGATGACATTGTATTTGAAAAAACTGCTGCTACGCCTTGTGGTGGTGGGTTCCGATGTACAGGTTGGGTCGCTGGCCGCTCTAATGCCACTCGCTCGCAGTCTTTCACCACAATGCAAAAATGTCTTGTTAAACCAATCGCTGTTCTAGAAAGGCATACAAAATACATACCATGGACTGGACTGCATGATCAAAAAGGATACCTGAGAGAGATGGCAGGCTGAAAAGAGAGAGGCTACGTACGAAACGAAGAGGGGAATGTAGAGAAAGGCGACAGCACTCGGGACTTTACACACGGCACTGGTCGGAGATGAAGACACACACAAGTCCAAGGGAATATCTTTGAATCTACCTGAAAAACTACTGAATATGGAAAACATTTGACATGAGAGGAAACCCAAAAAGTCCTATTCTAAAAAACGTTGTGGTGAAAAAAAAAATAAAAGAAAATCTAACAGGAGCCACCAGGATGCCTCAACACAGCGCCATGAGCTGGATGAATATCGTTACATCATTTTAAGGAACACCAACTCTTCTCATCCTCATCTTATCCCTCCCTTACCCCTCTCCACTAATCTTCATCGATCCCTGGAAGAAGGACTTGGTAGCGCTCAAGCCCCCCAGGGCATCAGCTCCGACTGGTGTGTGGAGAGGAGAACGGCGCCCTGCCTTTTTCATCCTCATCTCTCCCTTCTCCTCTCGTGTACAAGCATGAGGGCCTCTACTCGGCCTTGACGGTCACGAGCTTGCTCCGCTCGGCGATCTTGCCGGCGAACTTGTACATGGGCATGGCGGCCAGGATCTCGGGTAGCGCCATGTTGGCCTTCATCTCTCGCGAGATCCAGTTGCGGACCTCCATGGCCACGAGCGAGTCCACGCCGTAGACGTACATGGGCCGGTTGGGGTCGACCTCGCTGGCGGGCATCTGCAGGATGTCGGCCGTCTTCTGCACCAGGGCCTCGGTGATGATGTCGGTGGCGGCCTCGAGCCCCTCGGCGTCCATGAGGCGGGACTCGATGGTGGCGGCACCGCCCTTGGACGCGTTGGCGCCGGCGGCGTGCGTGGCGATGGCCAGGCGGGTCATGCGGGGGTCGTCAAAGTAGTCGGGGCGGGGCAGGCCGAACTCGGTCATGACGTCCGCGGTGGCGAGACCGGTGCTGACTTGCGCGGGGAAGGTGTCGCGGGTCTTGGGGTCGGTCTGGCCGTTGATGATGCTGCGCATCATGGCGTGGAAGACGTTCTCGCGGATGCCGATGGCCTCCTCCCACACGGCCAGGAAGCCCTTGGCGCCCGTCTCGGCGACGACGCCGACGTCCCGCATGATACCCAGGTCGACCGACACGCCGGCCAGGCCCTTGGCGCGGCGGTAGTAGGCCAGCTCGTCCTGGTACGTGTTGCCCGCCGCGTAGTTGGCCTGGCCGCTGTTGCCGAAGACGCCGGCGCATGAGGAGAAGAACATCATGAAGTCGAGGGGCCGGCTCTCGTCGAAGAACCTGTGCAGGTTGCGGGTGCCGTGCACCTTGGGCTTGATGGAGGTGACCCACTCGTCGTGGGTCATCTTCTCGAACAGGGCGTCGCGGAGCACCATGGCCATCTGCACGACACCCTTGACGGGCGGCAGCTCGGAGCCGCACTGGGCCATGGCGGCCTCGAACGAGGACAGATCCGCCATGTCGGCCTTGTAGGCCTTGACGTTGACGCCAGGGCGGGCGGCGAGCGCCTCCATGGTCTTCCTGGCCTCGGCGCTGGCGTCGCCGGAGCGCGAGACGAAGGCGATGTTGCGGGCGCCGCTGTCGATGAACATGCCCGCCAGGGAGCGGCCCAGGCCGCCGAGGCCGCCGACCAGGAGGTAGGTGGCGTTGGGGTCCAGCTTGAGGGAGTTGGAGGCCTTGTGGAGGACGGGGGCCTGGGGCTCGGCGCCCATGGTGAGGACGAGCTTGCCGAGGTGGCGGCCGCTCTGCATCAGGCGGAAGGCCTCCTCCATGGAGCCCAGCGGGTAGGTGGTCAGGACGGTGGGGGCGTACAGGACGCCCTGGTGGACGAGGTCGTACACGTTGGTGACGATCTCGGCCATCTCGTCGGGCAGGTGCTCCATGACGAGCAGCAGGTTGAAGAAGGTGAAGGTGGTGTTCTGCATGAAGGGCTTCATGTCCAGGCGCGTGTTGCCGGTGATGTCGCGGAGGCCGATTTCGACAAAGGTGCCAAAGGTGGCCAGGCAGTACCAGGACTGGCGGAGGAGCTCGCCGGACAGCGAGTTGAGGATGCAGTTCACGCCCTTGCCGTTGGTCATGCGCTTGACGCCGTGGACAAAGGAGGCGTCGCGCGAGTTGAAGATGTGGTCCGGGTTGACGCCGTACTTCTCGATGATGAGCTTCCTCTTCTCGGGGGGAGCCGACGGTGGCGTAGACGGTCAGGCCGAGGTGGTTGGCCAGCTGGATGGCAGCCTGGCCGACACCACCGGCGGCGGCGTGGATGAGGACGGACTGCCCCTTGCGCAGCTTGGCCAGGTTGACCAGGGCGTGGTACGCGGTGGTGTGGACGACGCTCATGGCGGCGGCCTCCTCGTAGGTCATGGTGTCGGGGATCTTGGCGCAGGCCACCTCCGAGGTGCGCAGGTTGGTGGTGTGCGCGCCGGTACCGCAGCCGGCGACGCGGTCGCCCACCTTGACGCGGGTGACCTTGGAGCCGACGGCGGTGATGACACCGGCGGCCTCGAGGCCCAGCCACGAGTCGTTGAGGATGCCCATGGAGGACATGACGTCGCGGAAGTTGACGCCCGAGGCCTTGACCTCGATCTCGACCTCGCGCTCGCCCAGGGCTTGCCGACCCACCTGTCGTCGGGGATGAACTGGAGGGTGTCGAGGATGCCGGGCTGGCCGACCGTCAGGCGCAGGGGGCCGTCGTGCTCCTTGAGGGGCATGACGCCCGTCCAGTCCTTGAGGTGGTGGTTGACGTCGGCGTTCTCGGCCTTGTCCTTGCTGATGCGGGAGACCATGAGGGCGCCGTTCTTCTCGCGGAACTCGTTGTCCTTGGAGTTAGCGCCCAGGACGCGGCCGGCGAGGTCGGCACCGGTGGCCAGGCCGGTGGCCTCGGACAGGTGGAGGACGTCGAAGCGGGTGCCGAGGATCTCGCCGCGGACGACACGGGCCAGGCCGTCGACCATGTTGAAGTCGGGCTCGTCGCCGTGGGTGAGCCACAGCAGGCGCTCGGCCTTGAGGATGACCTCGCGGAGGGCCAGGAAGTCCGCCTCCGAGATCTCGTCCAGGACGGCCTTCTCCATCTCGAGCAGGGAGATGGCCGCCTTGCCCTCGGTGGCGGCGACGACGTCCTTGCTGTCCCAGGTGGTGGTCTTGACGGCGTACTCGAGGGCGGACAGGGTCTCGGCGAGCTTGCCGGCAAAGGCCCTGGCGGTCTCGCCGGCGGTGGGCGACTCGATGATGACGACCTCGGGCTTGGCCTCGGCGCCGCTGGCCTTGGCCTCGACGGGGTGCGAGTACAGGCCGGCGCCCAGGGACGAGGTGAACTTCTTGTCGGCCAGGATGGGCCCCGAGGTCTCGGGCGCGGCCGTGCAGAGGACGCTGGCGCTGGGCTTGGCCAGGGACAGGACCTTGCCGAGGTACTTGTCGAGGCCGCCCATGCCCTCGCAGGCGGGCGAGACTACGATCAGGTCGGCAGCGGGGACGTCCGAGGGGGCAGGCGTCTCGGCGTCGCCGAGGTAGAAGACGTCGGCGACGTTCTCGCCCTGCGGGGTAGCCACGGCGTAGCGGATCTGGCCCGACAGCGTGGCCGCGTCGGCGACGGAGGCGACGGCGCCCTTGGCGGTGTCGGCGGACGGGAGGAGCTCGATGACGGAGGCGGACGGGTTGACGTGGAGGAACATGCGGGCGACGAGGGAGGTGGCGTCGGCGGGCGACAGGCCCGCGGTGACCCGGCTGAGCTCGTCGGCCCGGATGAGCTCCAGGGTGTGGTTCCAGCTGATGGCGGTGCACAGGTCGCTGGTCTCGGTCTTCTTGCCGACCTCGACGGGCTCCTCGGAGGAGGAGGACAGCTCGGTGGAGCGGTAGTCGCGGACCTGGAGGTAGAGGTTGTCGAGGCCCTCGTCCAGCCAGTAGACGTCGGCGGCGGTGTCCCTGAAGCTGTGGCGCTTGGTGGTGCAGAAGGCCTTGAGGCAGGTGCCGACGTCGCCGGGGAACTTGGCGGAGATCTCAAACTCGCCGACGGCGGTGGGCACGGTGGCCTTGTGGATGTTGAGCTGCTTGTCCTCGGTGTAGGTGCCGCCGACGAAGGACTGGAAGACGGCGTCGAGCATGGCGGGGTGGATGAGGAAGGGCCGCTCGACCAGCTTCTCGCTGTAGGTGGGGCCGCAGTCCTTGAGGAAGACGTCGTAGGTGCACTTCTCCTTGCCCGGGTGCATGTTGTCGAGGGTCTGGAAGAGGGGCCCGTAGAACCACGAGACGTTGGTGGTGGTCTCGTAGAACTTCTTCTTCTCGAAGGTGTCGGGGCACGACGCGAGGACCTGCTTGTACTCGGCGATCTTGGCGTCGCGCAGGTGGACCTGCTCGGCCTTCATCTGCTCGCTCTCGGTGACGTACTCGATGGTCATGAGGCCGCGGGCGTTGTCGCGGAGGGCCTGGTCGCGGCCGGTGCACGAGGAGATGGTCCACTCCCACCAGGTGTGCGGGTTGGAGGCGGCCGTGGAGACGATGTGCGGGCGGACGTGGACGACAGTCTCGGTCGGGGTGTCCTCGCTCATGGGCATGGCGCTGAAGAAGGCGACGTCGCGCAGCTTGTAGGACTGGACCGTCTTGCCCGGGTCGGCCATCTGCGAGGCGGCCTCGAGGATCATGGAGACCATGCCGGCGCCGGGGAATAGGATCATGGACAGGACCTTGTGCTCGCGGATCCAGGGCTCCTCCTCGAGGGACAGGAAGCCGCGCCAGACGCGCTCGTTCTCGTCCATGGCGGGCAGGGGGCGCCGATGAGCGACCTGCGGGGCACCTTGCGCATGTGGGCGGCGATGTCGATGCGGCTCTCGGCGTGGAAGGTCTTGGTGTGGTTCCAGGGGTACGGGGGCAGGTCGGTCAGCTTCTTGCACTCGGCGTCCTCGTTGACGCCCTTGTAGCTGAGGTCGGCGCCCTTGCAGAAGAGGTCGGCGGCCAGGTCGAAGGCGGTGTCCATGCCGTCCTTGCCGCGCTTGAGGACGGAGCCGTAGGCGACGTTCTTGATGCCGCCGCCGTTGAGGATCTGCTGGACGGGGCCGCCGAGGGCCGAGTGGGGGCCGATCTCGATGAGCATGTCGACGGTGTTGTCGGACACGGAGTTGTTGATGGGGTCGGCGGGCGTGACGAGCTCGAGGAGGGCGTCGGCGAAGAGGACGGGGGAGACCAGGTTCTTGACCCAGTACAGGCCGCCCAGCTCCTCGGGGTCGATCTCGCTGCCGGTGACGGAAGAGATCATCCTGGCGGCCTGCTTGGGCGGGCGCTGGCCCTCGATATGGTTGATGAAGCCGAGCAGGTCGGACATGACCTCCCGCATGTGGTGCGAGTGGTAGGCGACGTCGACCTTGAGCTTGCGGGCAAAGATCTTCTCGTCGTCGAGCATGGGCAGCAGCTGGTCGAGGCCGGCCATGTCGCCCGAGAGGGTGACGCTCTCGGGCGAGTTGACACAGGCCACGATGACGGTGCCGGCGTCGACCTTCTCGATCCACTTCTCGGCCTCCTTGCGGCCGAGGCCGACGGCCATCATGCCTCCCTTGAGGTGGCTGGCCTTGGTCTTGATGAGGCCCGAGGCCTGGCCGCGGAAGTACGCGGCGGTGACGGCGTCCTTGTGGCTCAGGGCGCCGATGGCGTAGGCGGCGGCCACCTCGCCCGAGGAGTGGCCGACGACCTTGGAGGGGTTGACGCCCCAGGCGCGCAGCTCGTCGACCAGGGCGACCTGGAGGATGTTGCACATGGGCTGGGAGACCTCGGGCTCGGAGACGCGGGACTCGGCGGCGGGGCGGCACAGCTCCTCGACGGCGTCCCACTCGCAGCCGCACTCGCGCAGGTAGTCGGCCGACTTCCTGAAGGACTCGCCAAAGGCCTTGCGCTCGAGGAGCTCGGCACCCATGCCGGCCCACTGGGCGCCCTGGCCGGTGAAGACGAAGCCGATGCGGGGCTCGCCCGAGGAGCGGACGGCGTTGGCGCCCTTGAGGGACTCGAGCTTCTCGCGCAGCTCGAAGCCGTTCTCGGCGACGCAGGTGGTCTTCCAGCTCAGCTTGGAGCGGCCCTCGCCCAGGGTGTAGGCCAGGTTGGCGATGTAGTCGGGGTTGGTGGCCGTGGGGCCGAGGCTGTCGAGGTGGTCGGCGAGGGTCTGGGCGACGCGCTCCAGGCCGGCCTGGTCGGAGGCGCTGAAGGTGAAGAGGCGCTTCTTGTCGAGGACGGGCTCCCTGGCGGCGAACATGGAGCCGGCGGCGGCGGCGGGGCCGCTGGTGAGCAGGGGTGGCCCTTGCGCTTGTCGACGCCCTCGAGGATGACGTGGGCGTTGGTGCCGCCCATGGCGAAGGAGGAGACGGACATGCGCTTCACGTCGGTGACGGGCCAGGGGGTGAGCTTCTGGGGGACGTGGATGTTCCACTCGTCAAAGGGGATGCCCTCGTTCAGCTTGTTCAGGTAGACCTGCGGGGGGATCATGCCGTTCTCCATGGCGAGGATGCCCTTGATGACACCGGCGACGGCGGCACCGGCCTCGAGGTGACCGATGTTGGGCTTGACGGAGCCGACGATGAGCTTGCGCGAGGAGCTGGCCTTGGAGCCGAGGGTCTCGTGGATGGCGCGGACCTCGACGGGGTCGCCGGCCTTGGTGCCGGTGCCGTGGCACTCGACGAACTGGGTGCTCTCCATGTCGAGGCCAAAGTTCTTGTAGACGTCGCGGATGAGGGCGGCCTGGGCGTCGACGCTGGGCAGGGTGATGCCCTGGGTCCAGCCGTCCGAGTTGATACCGGAGCCGCGGATGACAGCGCGGATGGGGTCGCCGTCGCGCTCGGCGTCGGCGAGGCGCTTGATCAGGATGAGGCCGCAGCCCTCACCACGGCCGTAGCCGTCGCCGTCGTTGTCGAAGGAGCGGCAGTGGCCAAAGGGCGACAGGAAGCCCAGGTTGCTGAGCTGGATGGTCATCTCGGGGTTGAGGATCAGGTTGACACCGCCGGCGACGGCCATGTCGGCCTCGCCGTTGCGGACGCTCTGGCAGGCCAGGTGGATGGCGACCAGGGAGGAGGAGCAGGCGGTCTCGACCGTCATGGAGGGCCGTGCATGTCGAAGAAGTGGCTGATCCTGTTGGCGAGGATCTCGTGGGAGACACCCGTCAGGGCGTACTTGGGGGCGTACTCGGGGTCGCGCTGGATGGAGGCCTCGTAGTCGGACAGGCCGGCGCCGACGTAGACGGCCGTCTGGGAGCCCTTGACCTTCTCGTAGGGCATGCCGGCGGCCTCGAACAGCTCGTAGGCGACCTCGAGGGCCATGCGCTGCCGGGGGTCCATGGCGACGGCCTCGGAGGCCGGGAGGTTGAAGAAGGCGGCGTCGAAGGCGTAGACATCCTCCCTTGACAAAGTGGCCGCCGGGGGTAGGGACAGTGCCGAGGGTGCTCTTGTTGGGGTGGTAGAAGGCATCGGGGTTCCACCGGTCCGAGGTAGGAGAGTGAGCATCTGTTGTTGGGGTTTGAGGGAGTGACGGGTCAGCACTGCCGTCCAGAATATCTTGGAAGGTATCGCGAGGGAAGTTGTTGCAGGCGGGTCAGGGCCTGACAAGGACCAGCCCTGCAACCACCCTCCCGTCATGGTTCCTTCCCTCCCCTCTTTCTCCCTCCTCGCCCCTTCTTTTTTTCTTTCTTTCACATATTCTTTTTTTTTTTTTGGTGTTTTTTCTCTTTCTGTCTCTTCCCACTTGTTCCTTTTCCCCAGGTAAACATGAATCAACTCACCTCGGCCGTTCTTGAGCATGTCCCAGAACTTGGAAGGGTTGGTGGCATCTCCACCCAATCGGCAGGCCAGACCGACAATGGCCAGGGGAACGTTGGGAGTAGTCGACATCTTGACGGTGGGTCGTTTCTATTTCTTTTTAGGGGAAAAAAAATAGAGAAACTCCGGATGGGAAGGTCGGACCGTAGAGGTTTGTCGTCAGGTCGGCTGGACAAGAAAGAATGAACGATTGTGTTGAGGGGGTGGAGGACTTGAGATGCGATTCTCTTTTCTCTTTTCTTGGCACAACACACACACAAATACAAAACTTGAAGGGGCGCTTTCTTCTAACGTGCTTTGCGCTACCAAAGTGGAACGTGAGAAGGGCGTTGAAGTTTTGTTCTGGTGTTTTGGGAGGGTGAAAAGTTGAGGCTGTGTACCAAGGAGGAGAGGAAGGAGAGGGTCGCTGTGAGGGAATGCTTCACAAGAACATTGGAGATCCAAAGAACCAAGACAGCCACAACAACACGACCGGTCTGAAGAGGGAATGTTGAATCTATTTCAATACTTCCTCGCCCAACCTTGGTGGTGTGGTGTGGGTGTGGCCCGCCTTTGGGGGGGGGGAGGGGGAGGGGAAAACCTGCTGCCCACCGCGTGCTATGTCCATGTTACCTTTCTCTCCCCAACAGCGACGACGTCCAGAACGCCCTTTGCTGCTTCCTGTCGTGTGTGTCGTGGCGCATATTTCCCAAAATGGCCTATCAGCGTTTATCGCCCCGTGGATAATGCTCAAGCCCAGATGTCCCGAGCTTCGAAGCCCGAAATCAGCCCAATGTTCCGGTACCTTGTCCGGCCAAGTGCGTCGCCTTGTCTCCTCCCCTGGTGGGCTTCCCGTCTTGGGGACCCCCTCTGGCCCTTTTTTTTTTGTTTGTTAACTCTCTTCTGTTCTTTTTTTTCTTTCTTGGGGTGGGTATATCTTCTCGGGTTTTTCGTTGATGCAGACCCTCCAGGATCGTCCACACACAGCTCGGTAGATCGGAGGCTGTGTGTGTGGTGGGTATTCCCCGACAGGGGGGAGGAGGGGTGGTGCGCGGTGGAAGGGAGGGGCGTGGGTGTGTACAATCAGATTTATGAATCCACACCAGGGGAGTGAGGACTGGTTTCCATCCCTGCCAATATCAGAGCAGGGGTGCCGGGTTATGGGAAAATCAGTGCGTGGGTGGGGTGCCCTTTAGATTATGACGGCGGGTAATCATCAACCTTGGCTGGCCGGCAGACAAACAACAACTTCACAACCAACCCCCATCGCTTCCGATCGCCACACAGCGGGACGTTGAGGCATGCGATATCCTCAGGTGCCAGTCAGTCGGTCCTCTCCCGGGAAGAGAGGGAACAACCGACGAATCCTCTTGCAGGTGTCTCAGGACTCTCCCGTCAAAAACGAAGAAGTCTGGACTCTCATACACGGACGGGTTGGTCTGCAGTGCAGCTGTCACCTCGCATATGCAAGAGAAGCCCCAGGACCACCCTTCTCGAAGCTCTCTATCGCTCTGGATGCGCCTCGCCTCGTCGCGCCCCTTGTTGCTTCCCATCCCCGGGGTGTGTGTGTGTGTGTGCGTGCTGACTGGCCCCCCCCCTTTCCCACCAGCTGCCGGATAGGGTCCCGAGGGGCGACAGCAGAGTTGCCTCAATGGTTTCCGGAAGAAGCATGTGGCAGGCTTGGTACCGGGAGATCAGCACCGGCTTCGACCAAAAAATAAAAAAAATAGAAAGATGAGCTGAGGTTGTGCAAGGCCATCATCAGCCTGTGGTGGCAGGCCGGGTGGATCTCTCTCTTTTCGTGGCCTATCTCGCTCTCTTTACCCCCCCATCTCGTGGGCCAGTAAGTGATCTCCTTCAGCTCCCGGGGACCCAGGGTGCTGCTGCATACTATGGGTATGTACCGCCGTACCTCTGGAGGGTATTCCTGGTCCGTCCCCAGCCATCCAGCCTCTCCTCGCACCCTCAAGTGATGTGCTGCTGCTGCTGCTGCTGCTGCTGCTGTACATGGTGTGGAGGTGGTCAGGACCCCCGGACCCCCTCGGATGCGTCCAGCCCTCCAGGTGAGGCGCCTGTCGGGTACCCACAGAGGCCAGGGACAACTCCACCATGCCTGCGACGGGACGGGGCTGCTGCCACATGTCTTGTCTATCAGGGTCCCTCCCGCCAAGAGCAGGTATCCCAGGCCTCTCTCGCCCTCCCGCCGTCGATAAGCCTGTCTGCATGCCATGAAAGGAAGCTGCTTCTGGGCCCACCCAGGTCGAGGTCCCCCTCAGGCCAATGTCCACGACTGATTGCTCGGACGTTTCATTCTCTGCCTCTCTCTGGGTCCTGCCTCCTCCTGCCTGCATATCGAGAAGCCCCGAGCGGTGGTTTGATACGGGCCATTCGGGACTTCTGCATCCCCCTGTCAGGTCCTTGGATCTCTGCAGACTTACCCTCCTGCATGGGTCGCCCTACTCTCTCCTCCTCCTCCTTCATCGTCGTTCCTACCCCACGAGAATGATCTGTCTCTGTGGGCTAGCCTCCCGACAAGCGAATGTCCCGAGGGAGGGCCCCGCCAGCCTGAGCTGGTCCCTCAACTTCCTAATTCATACTACCCTTCCCATCAGCCGGCCGATACCCGTCAGCCGTTTCGGGCTGTTCATGCTGTTTTCCTCGTACAACAGGGAGAGAAAGAGAGAGAGAGAGAGAGATCTGATAATGATGATAGCCCGGGTAACAAAGTCGAGGTCTCAAGAAGCCCGAGGAGGGGGGCGGAGAGGACCCGGCTGGAGGACCTGGACTGGACCACCCTGCACAGCGCGCTCGAGAGAGGACCGTTCTCTGTGTGGTCATCTGGTAAGCCCGGTGCTGGCACCTGTTGGTCTGGGAAGAGGATCAGATCTCGAGCCTTGTCCCGACTTTGAAAATCATCCTTAAAGACATCCGCCCTGGGAGCCTCACCACCTTCTCTCTCTCTCCCCCTCTGTGCCTTGTCTGTGGCTCCTTCTGGTTCATCACACATTCTCTCTCTCTCTCCCTCTCCCTCCCTCTCTCTATTTCGTCATCATCCTCTCTCCATCTTCCTCTCCCCCCCTTTTTTTATATCTCGATGACCTTTGGATACCCCTAGATCAATCCTCCCCTCTCTTCCTTCCTCCTTCACTCTCCCCCCCCTCCCTACCACCAACCACCACTCGCTTCACACCAGAACCTTCCCTTCTTTACCCACCAGCCATAGTAAGAAGTGGAAAAGAAAACCCCCGCGCCCGCAATGGGGTCCACAACCAAGACTGTTCTCCTGGTGGGAGATCAGAACGATCCGTTTGTGCAGGGAATCGACTACCTGTACAAGCAGGCCGAGACACAGCCATGGCTGGCGTCTTTCCTTGCGGACAACGTGGCCATCCTCAAGGAGCAGATGACCCACTGGGAGTCGACGCTCCGGGATACCATGGGCGTCTTCCACACCTTCCAGGAGCTTGCGGACAAGTACCGGACCAAGCCGGACCCGGTGGGCATGTCACACGGCATGTTGGTGTTTATCATGCGACAGGCACTTCTCCTGCAGTGAGTTTCTGGTTGTAGCTATAAACTAGGGTTCTTGTTTTCCTGCTGACACGAGAGTCTTCAGGTGTGTCAAGAGGGAGCCGAGCCTGGTCCACGATGCCGAGACGATACCAATCTGTGGTGGTCTCCTCAACACGGCCGCTCTGGAGGTGGCCCAAGACTTTGACTCCCTCTATGAGGCCAGTCTGGAGATGACGAGGGTTCTCTGCCGGATGGAGGTGTTTTCCTACTACCGGTCAAGGGCCACCGAGATCTCGACGGCCAACTGGGGGTGGACGCTGGTGGGCATCACGGCCGACAAGCTCAAGACCGCCCTCGACAACTTCCAGCGGAGCATGGTGAGTCTTTTTCTTCTTCTTTTGCTACCTATACAACAATTTTTTTTTGTTTTTTTTTGGGATCAGCCTTCATTAACACTAGAACAATCAACAGGGCATACCAGAGGTCAAGAAAGTGCGCGTGGCCGTCATCGGGCAGGGCTGGAGCACCATCATCGGGCCGCCCTCGGTCCTGGAAAAGGTCCTCAAGCAGTGCCCTGCGGTCAAGAACCTCACCAAGCAGGAGATGGCCGTTCACGCCCTGCACCACTCCCTCAGCCTGACGGATGCGGAGCTCGACGGCGTCGTGGGCGACTCCCCGCTCCTGGACCTCCCCGTGGGCGGCGGCACGTGGCGCTCTGTGGTGCGCGCGGCCTGCGACTCGATCCTCTGCAGGCCCTTCAACATCGTGGACGAGGTCAAGAGCCGCGCCGCCCTGATCAGCTCCTCCTCGGTCGACCTGAACGTCATCGGCGTGAGCCCGCACGACAAGTTCGTGGCCGACCAGCTCAAGGCGGCCGGGAAGGACGTCACCGTCCGCTACGAGCACAACGTGCCCGCCACCATCCCCATGTCGCCCTCGGTCGAGTCGGGCAAGGTGGCCATCGTGGGCCTGGCCGGGCGCGCGCCCAGCGCCGAGGACCTCTCCGACTTCTGGCGCATCGTCATCACGGGCCAGGACGTGCACAAGGAGATCCCGTCGGACCGGTGGGACATCAACGAGTTCTTCAGCCCCACGCACAAGGGCAAGTGTACCACCAACGCGCGCCACGGCTGCTTCATCGACCGGCCCGGCGCCTTTGACGCCCGCTTCTTCAACATCTCGCAGCGCGAGGCCCTCCTCATGGAGCCCTGCCACCGCCTGTGGCTCATGTGCGTGTACGAGGCCCTCGAGATGTCCGGCTACAGCGCCGGCCGCACCCGGGTTACCGACCCCAACCGCATCGGTGCCTTCTTCGGCCAGAGCGTCGACGACTGGCGCGCCAACAGCCACCAGCTGGGCTGTGACGCCTACAACATGCAGGGCATGCAGAAGGCCTTTGGCCCGGGCCGCGTCAACTTCCACTTCAAGTGGGAGGGCCCGACGTACCAGGTCGACAGCGCCTGCGCCTCGTCCGCCTCGGCCATCACCATGGCCTGCCACCAGCTGCTGGCCCGCGAGTGCGATATGGCCGTCGCCGGCGGCAGCACCGTCATGAGCTCGCCGCACACCTTCTCCGCGCTGTCCAGGGCGGGCGTCCTGAGCACCACGGGCAACTGCAAGACCTACCGCGACGACGCCGACGGGTACTGCCGCGGCGACTTCTCGGGCTGTGTGGTGCTCAAGCGCCTCGAGGACGCCGTGGCCGCCAACGACAACGTCCTGGCCGTCATCGCCGCCTCGGGCCGCAACCACGCCGGCAACGCCCCCTCCATCACCACCTCGGACGCGGGCGCGCAGGAGAGGCTGTTCCGCCAGGTCCTCCGCAAGGCCCAGGTAACGCCCGAGGAGGTCAACTACGTCGAGATGCACGGCACGGGCACGCAGGTGGGCGACCTGGCCGAGATGACCGCCGTGGCCAACACCTTTCGGCGTGCCAAGAACGACAAGGAGCCCCTCCGCGTCGGTGCCGTCAAGGCCAACGTGGGCCACACCGAGGCCGCCGCCGGCATCGCCTCCCTGCTCAAGTGTGTGCTGTCCCTGCAGGAGGAGTTCCTCCCACCCGTGGCCAACATGCCGCACAAGCTCAACCCCAAGTTCCCGGACCTCAAGGCCCTCAAGATCGAGATCCCCAGCCAGCGCGCCGAGTTCAAGTACTCGCCCGACAAGAGGCGCCGCATCATCCTCAACAACTTTGACGCCTCGGGCGGCAACTCGTGTCTCCTGATCGAGGACCACCCGCGGCCCCTTGAGAAGGACGCCGACGTGCGGAGCTGCCACACCATCACGCTGTCGGCCAAGAGCGCCCTCTCGCACACGGAGAACAAGAAGCGCCTCCTCAACTTCCTGCGCGCCAGCATGGACGACCACCGCGTCGAGGACCTCGCCTATGCCCTCACGGCCCGCAGGATTCACTACCCCATCCGCACGGCCTTCTCAGCCACGTCCATCAAGGAGGTCGTCAGCAAGCTGGATGCCGACCTCAAGGCCGAGGCCAAGGCGGACAAGACGACGCCGCCGCCTGTGATCTTCATGTTCACCGGCCAGGGCTCGCACTACGCGGGCATGGGTGCCGAGCTGTACCAGACCTCGCCCGCGTTCCGCAACATCATGGACCTGTCCGTGTCCATCTGCCGCCAGAACAACTTCCCAGAGTTCCTGGACATCATCACCGACCCGGAGGTCGACATGGCCACCAAGGACACGGCCCAGACCCAGCTGGCCGTCGTGGCCCTCGAGATCGCCCTGGCCGCGTTCTGGCGGGCCGCGGGCGTCGAGCCTGCTGCCGTCATGGGCCACTCCCTGGGCGAGTACGCGGCGCTGCACGTGTCCGGCGTGCTCTCCCCTGACCGACGTGCTCTTCCTGGTCGGCAAGAGGGCCCAGCTGGTCCTGGAGAGGTGCGTCCCCGGTGCGTGCTCCATGCTCAGCGTGTTTGCGCCCCTGGACAGGGTCGAGGAGTACGTCGGGAAGCTGTCGAGCTGCGAGGTGGCCTGCCTCAACAGCCCCAAGGCCACCGTGGTCTCGGGCACGGCCGACGAGATTGCCATGCTCAAGGCCGGCCTGGAGAAGGCCGAGGGCGGTCCCATCCGCGCCAAGGAGCTGTCTGTCCCCTACGGCTTCCACTCTGTGCAGGTGGACCCGGTCCTCGACGACTTTGCCGCCCTGGCCCGCGGTGTCGTCTACTCCGCGCCCAAGATCCCTCTCGTCTCCACCCTGGCTGCTGAGATCGTTGACAAGCCCGGCATGATCGCCGAGATGTACCTGATGCGCCAGACCCGCGAGAAGGTCAACTATGCCGGCGCCCTGGCTGCCGCGGCCGACAAGTTCAAGAACCCGGTCTACCTCGAGGTCGGCCCCAGCCGCGTCCTGGGCACCTTCGCCCAGGCTACCCTCGGCGTGCCCCTCGAGCGCATCGCCTCGACCCTCGAGGGCGCCAAGGAGACGTCGTGGACCGGCGTGTCCAGGTCCCTGGCCACGCTGTACAAGGCTGGCGTCGACATCGACTGGGTGGCCGTCCACGAGCCCGCCGTCACCAGAAACCAGGTGAAGCACATCTCGTCGCTTCCCTCGTACAACTGGGACCTCAAGGAATACTGGATCAAGTGGACGGAGCCCAGGGAGGCCCCCAAGCCCGCCGCCGCCGCCGCCGCTGCACCGGCCGCCCCTGCGCCGGCTGCCGTGGTCGAGAGGCCCATATCTGCCGTCCTCACTACGTGGTCAAGAAGACACTGTCGCCCAAGGTCCAGGTCACCTTCCGGAGCAGTGCTGCGGACCCGGCGCTCAAGGCTGCCATCCTGGGTCACCGGCTGCGCGAGGTCCCCGTCTGCCCCGGCGGCGTCTTCTGCGAGATGGGCATGGAGGGCGCCCAGTACACCCTCGAGGCCCTGGGCCGGAAGAATGTCGACCTGGCCCTGCTCACGCCCTCGTTCAACCGGCCCTTCAGCATGCCCACGGGCGAGTCGACGGCCGAGATCCTCACCACCATCACCATGCCGACGGACAAGACCCTCATGGCCACATTCAAGGTGTCGAACGGGCCCATGTCCTTCGACCTGGGCAGCTGCAAGTTCCAGGTGGTGGACAACAAGAAGCTGCAGGGCGACTGGGACAAGACGTCCTACTTTGTCCAGGCCCGCATGAGCGACATCATCCGCGCCGCCAAGGAGGGCGACGGCCACCGCTTCAAGCCGTCCATCTTCTACAGCCTCTTCAGCAACACCGTCAAGTACGCGGGTCCTTATATGGGCCTGCAGGAGGCCTACATCTCGCCCGACTTCAGCGAGGCCGCCGCCGAGGTGGTCCTCCAGCAGGACCCGGCCGACCCCAACACAAAGTCCAGCCCCTACTGGTCCGACAGCCTGGTGCACCTGGCCGGGTTCGTGGCCAACGTCAACCCCGCGCGGCCCGAGGGCAAGATGTTCATGATGGGCGGCTTCGACAAGAGCGAGCAGACGGCGCCCCTGGCCGCGGGCAGCAAGTACTTCTCGTACGTGCGCGTGACCAAGAACGAGGGCGAGAGCTTCATCTGCGACGTCTTCGTGTTCGACGTCAAGGCCGGCAGCAGGCTCATCATGCAGTGCTCCAACCTGCACTTCCACCAGGTCGACTACGCCACCCTGGAGAGGGCCCTGGGCAAGAAGCCTGCTGCGGCGGCTGCTGGTGGTGCCGGACCTGTCTCTGCTCCCAAGACGGCTGCCCCCAAGGCCAAGGCTGCTTCTGCTCCTGCGCCTGTCAAGAAGGCGGCGGCGGCCAAGAAGCCCAAGAAGGTGGCCAGCAAGAAGAAGGCTGCTGCTGCCGCTCCTGGTGGACAGGTCAGCGTGCTCGAGACGCTCCTGGGTGCCATCTCCTCCGAGACGGGCACGGACATGTCCGAGCTGACGGACGATGCCGTCCTGGGCGAGATCGGTATCGACTCCATCATGGCGATCCAGATCTCTGCCGCGGTCAAGGGCGCCACGGGCTACGACATCTCTGCCACCTGGGGTCTCGAGTACCCGACTATCGGGGCCCTCCGCGAGGAGTTCAAGGACGTGTATGGCGAGCCTGGCGAGAACGACGGTGACGAGGAGGCAGAGAACGAGGAGGACGAAGAAGAGGAGGAGGAGGAAGACTACGAGGTGGTGGCGGCCGACGAGGAGTATGACGACCCTGTCGAGCAGGACATTGAGTCCCTCGACGATGACGGTGCAGTCGCCCCCAAGGCCTCCTCTGCCGGGTCCCAGAACGTCCTCGAGACCTTCCTGCAGGCCATCGCCAGCGAGACGGGCACCTCCATGGACGAGCTGGCCGACGACGCGGTGCTGACCGAGCTGGGTGTCGACTCCATCATGGCCATCCAGATCTGTGCCACCCTCAAGAACGAGACAGGCGTCGAGATTCCCCCGACCTTTGTGTTCGAGTACCCGACCATTGGTGACCTCCGCCAGGAGTTTGCCAACGTCGAGGGCGTAGCAGGGCCGTCTTCTTCTGTCGGGTCTTCCTCTGGCCGCTCGTCCCCTGTGCAGGACGACACGGACGTCACGGATGCCGAGGAGCCTGCTGCTGCTGTTGTCAGCGCTCCTCCTGCTCCTGTGGCCGAGAAGAAGAAGGTCGTCGCGGCCCCTCCCGCCGCCCCCAAGCCTGCCCCCGTGCCAGCACCAGCAGCAGCGCCTGTGGTGGCCAAGAAGGCCGCCCGGCCCCGGCCGTCGCCAAGAAGACGCCGGCCAAGAAGGCTCCTGTCTCCGTGGCGGCCAAGCTGCCCATGGACCCGGCGTCGCTGGTCAAGGACATGTCGGTGTTCAAGTTCGAGGAGGAGGACCCCGAGACCATCGACTACGCCACGATCCCCAAGGCCAAGATCGTGCTGATGCAGGGCAAGCCGACGTCCAAGGAGACGCCGCTGTTCCTGATCCCCGACGGGTCGGGCACGGCGGCCACGTACATCCACCTGCCGCAGTTCAGCTCGGGGCTGCCGGTGTACGCCATCGAGTCCCCCTTCCTGCGGTGCCCGGGCAAGCTGTCGCGCAAGACAGGCATCCCGGGGCTGGCGGGCCTCGTGGTGGAGGCCATCATCAAGGCGCGGCCGCAGGGCCCGTACCTGATCGGCGGGTACAGCGGGGGCGCGACCATCAGCTACGAGGTGGCCCGGCAGCTGGCCAAGACGGGCCGCAGGCTGCAGGGCCTGCTGCTGATCGACATGTGCTGCCCGCGGTCCATGGTCGACACCATCGACAGCGTCCCCGAGCAGGGCCTGGCCGTGCTCATGCGGCTGTCGCCGCCGGACAAGCGGTCCTTCTGGACCAGCAGCATGGCCTCGCAGTTTGCCCAGCAGCACCAGCGGCAGATTGTGCGCGCCGTGTGCCACTACGACCCGGAGCCCATGGCCGAGGCCGACAGGCCCGAGAGGGTGTGCATCATCTGGGGCCGGCGGGGCCTCGTGGAGCGGGCCAAGTCGGACCAGAAGGTGCTGGGCATGATGGCCATGCTCAACGTCCGCACCGAGTCGGGCGAGAACTTTATGATGGACCCCAGCCTGGGGCCCGTCGCCTGGGCCGTCCCCAGCAAGAAGGAGGGCGACCTGGGCCCCAACGGCTGGGACAAGTTTGTCGGTGACAAGATGAAGATTTTGGTCGCCGAGGCAGACCACCTGTCCATGCCGGTGCCCCCAGATGTGAGTAGTATTCTTTCCTCCTCTTTCTCCTTTCCCTCCTTCCTCTCTTTCTTGTTTGTGTCCACCCCTTCCAGTATAAAAGCAGACCAGTATTCGTCTTGCTCGTCTTGCTCGTCTTGTCCGTCTTGTCCTCTTGTCCCTCCTCTTTTATTTTCTCCTCTTTCTCCTTTTTATTTCCTCCCTTTTCTTTTAATTTCCTCCTCTTTACTTTTGCGTACACCCCCAGTATAAAAGCTGACCATCTTGTTTCTTTAGGTTGCGGAGCTGCACCGCTGCATCGGGGAGGCCCTGCCTTATCTGAACGGGGAGGAGTAGGTCGGGAGGTGTCTGTAGGGAGACTTGTTGTATAGGGGGTGTCGACTGATAAATAAGTCTTGAGGTGTCTATGGGGAGACTGGCCTGCATAGGATCATCAAGCAGGGTCGAGGGCGAGGAGGTGGGGGTGGAGGAGGAGGCTGTTGTGATGCTGTCGATGTGCAATGTGTCTCGAGGTTTTCTTTTTGTCTTTCTTTTTTTGGATCTGTCTCCTAGAAACATGGTTGTCAGCCTGTGTTGTCTCCCCCAAGACTTGTTCAGAATGTTCTCTTCTTCTTCTACTACTTCTCTTTCTGTCATGCTTGTATAGTATTCTGGCGAAAAATGGTCATGGACTGCACAATAGAATTTTCTTGGCTCCTGCCTGAGCTTCCTCAGTGAACCCCCAAAAACCCCCCCAACAGCAGCACGTGGCCCAGGGCTGATTTTCAGAACCCAGGGATCAAATTTTCAAACACGCAGGGCTAACTTCAGCACACAGGGTTGATTTTTTCCCCTCTCTTTTCTTTCTCTCTTTCTAGCACACAGGGTTGATAGAAACCCAGATGTCCTGTCATTATTACTGGTATGCCCTGATGGTATAAAGCCCGTGTCTGGTTGTTGAGAATCCTCCAGGCGCGCCCCCTCTGCCTCCCTCGCTCGCCCACCACAACACTCTCCACAGCCCCTGACCAGCTCGACGTACCACCCGCCTCTCCTCCCACAGCGCCGCCCCGTGGTCTCTGCCATCCAAAGGCCGGAAAGACGACAGACATGGTCCCCAGGAACCTCCCCGAGAGAGGGCAGCAACACTCTGTCCCGCGGCAACGGCCTGTTCCCCCTCTCCCCCCTCCCCCTCCCCGTCGATCACTCCGACTAGATCATGGAATGACCGGGTCTACCGGCATGCGGAGGATGTCGTGGCGAGAGGCTTTTCGAGCCGGGACGGTGGTCGTTCGGCGCACCTTTGGGGGGAACCACACGCCGCGGTGTTGTGTCGTATGCTGCCGGCAGAATCTTTTGTCTCGCGGACAACCTGGGCAGCTACAAGGTAGACGAGGCACGTGTGGACATCTCTCTCTCCAAGGCCAAGGGACCGGCCAGTCAGCAGCAGATGATGTGAATAATGCAAGGCATGTGCAGGCTGTGGCCCGGCCGTTTTTCTTGGCCATGCTCCTGCTGGGGTGGGACGCTTTTCCGGGCTCAACAAACAGAACACGTCGCCCGATGTAGCAAAAACACCGCAGTAGTCTGAACATGCTGGGGAAGTGATTCATCACGACAGGGGTTTGTGCTGGCAGAAGGCGATGCCGAGGTGCTGGTCCCCCATTCACAAGCGAGCACCAGCACAAGTTACCTTCACCGTTCCCCCTCCCCCCTCCCCTCCCCCCTTTCCTCCTCTCCAGGTTCTAGGCCGCAGGTCAACAAGAGAGTAGGTCACCACCCAGCTGCACCCGACCCTGTCAGGATAATTGGCAGACAAGCCTTCTCTGCACGGGAAGGGTCCTGTCTACCTTTCCTACTTCTCTCTGCCTGCAACGGAGGCGGGAGGGAGGAAGGGAGTGTTACTAGGTGCTACACCCGGGGGCCCACGCGCGGTTCGTCCGCCTGCATTTTGCGCTCTCCCAGAGGAAGGGCTGGTGATGCCATCACATCTGTAGTGTTCTGTCCATGCCTCTCCCTCTCCCTCCCTCCCTCCGCCCCCCCCCCCCACCCACAAACTCGCCTCGGGGGACGTATGTATGGAGGGGGGAGGGGGATTCTCCTCTTGATCAGTGAAAACGTGTTACCTGCTGCACCTCCACCTCACCGCTCTCCCCGAGGTGAAAAAGCTGTACATCTCCACCTTGGGACAACCGCTGGCGTTGTGCCCGGGTGACCCGAGACAAGGTCGGCCTGGAGGAGGGGCGAGGGCGAGGGGCGGTTTCTCTGCCCGGCAGCCGGTGCTCCTTGAGTCTGCGGCGGCCTGAAGATGTCGTCTGGCCGGCGCCGGTCTGTGGTCTCGCCTGGTGAGTACTGCTCCTGGTTCGACCACTGCTACTGCCCGATGCCACGCCTGCCGGTGACCGGTGTGTGTCTGTGTTGGCAGCACCTGTCTTTTTCCTTTTGCTGCTGCCTGGGCGGCCCTGGCCGTAGTCTTCCTCCTCCTCGTCCCCCTCCTCCCAGTCTCGTTTCCTCCTGTGTACTGCTCCTGCTACCGCTGCCCTCTGTGGCGATGATCTCCCCGGATCTCCTCCGGCCTGCGGGGTGAGCGCCTCTTGGAGCCGCCGACTGCTGCGCCTCGGGCTACTGTCCTGCGGTCTCCTCTCCTGGACCCTGCCGGAGGAGGGACGTATGGGCGTCCACGGTGTGCCCACGCCGGTCTGAACCCGGCTTGTTCGCTGTGGCCCGTCTCTCGCGCGTCATCATGGCCCTCGGCCCGGCAGACGGCAGCGGTGCTGGAGCAGCCGGCGTGGGGGAGGAGGAGGAGGAGGAGGAGGAGGAGTACTCGTCGGCCGTGACAAAAGCCGGCGTTGCTGATCTGGTCGGTACCTCGGGGCGGTGGGAAGGGGCCGCGATGGGTTCCGGGGCCGGGGCATGGTCGGGGGGCAGGAAGCTGGTGACGAGGCCGACGACGGAGTCGAAGGAGACAAAGTCGTGCAGGTGCATCAGGTGCGGGTAGCGGTCGCCGGACCAGTCCGGGTGCCGGAGGAGGTCGGACAGGGCCCTGAGGAACACGCCCTTGAGCTCCTCGTGCCGCATGTCCCGCCGCTCGCGGAGCATCCTGAAGAGCTCGTCGCGGTCCCGGGCCACGGTGCTGACGTAGCTGACGTCGTGCCAGAAGTGGACGGTGGTGAGCAGCGGGAGCGTGGTGGTGTTGAACTGGGGCGCGAGGACGGTGAAGATGTCGTCCCGCTCCATGCCGAACTCCTCGGCGGGCCAGTCCGAATTGGAGAAGCCGTTGTCCAGGTCCTCGATCCGGTAGTCGAGGAACTCGTGCCAGTCCATCGACAGAGCGAGGTGACGGCCGGGGGCACTGTGGTGTGTGTTTCTGGGTCTGTGTGCAAGGGGCCGTGGGGGGGGGGAGGGGGGAATGCGCCGGATGAACAGACTGTCAAGAGATACCCATGGGCACTAGCCCTCGTAGCCCACTGCTTCGTTCCTCCGCAGCAGGTGCCAAAACCCAAACACTTTTTTGTATTATTGCTAATTAAGTAAACATTATGCTTTGAAGTTGGTAGCTTGTATGAGAAGAAGCTTTCGAGATGTGAGATGTTTAAGGCCGCATGGGGTTTTGGGCACCCACTGCGGGGAGACGAGCTCGATAGGCTGACCTTGGGGGGGGGAGGGGGCGGGGCACAGCACAGTGTGCCGTCCTTCTTGTTTTGGTCTTTTTTCCCCTCCCGGTTGTGCGATCACCGCAGTCGGTACTTAATTAGACATGGCAGCAGCACTACATGATATATTGAACCGATTGAATTGGTTTTTCCCCTTCTTTCCTCCCTTTTTACTCTCAATTTTTTTAATTTTAGTTTTCTCTTCACATCTGGTAGACCAACCATGACCTTAGCCTGGCACTGCACCTGAAAAAAGAAGAAGAAAAAAAAACAACCCCCCCCCCAAAACCACGTCACTACCCTGGCTGCCCCGCCCGCCCGCCCATCTCCTCTGCCAGCTCCCGCGCGCTGATCCGCCCGGCCCTGCCCGCCAGCATCCTGCCCACCAGCCTCCGGAGCTTCACCTCTCTGCTGCTTGCCCCGGGCGCAGGCAGCGGATCCTGCAGCCCGTCTCCTATCCCGCTCACCATCCCGTGCCACGCTGCTCGGGCGGCCACCGCGCTTGATACCCCTATAGAGGCATCGTAGATAGCCCACGCGAGCTCCCGCTCGGGGAGGGTCAGCTTGCCCATCACATAGAGCATCACGACGCCTAACGAATAGATATCGCCCAGGATCATCCTGTCCCTGTGCTTGTCATCAGGATCCTTATACCACGGCGACCCGCCTGTCTGGTTGAGGTTCTCGTCGACAGAGTGGCCGAGCCCAAAGTCGATCAGTGTGGCCCCGTCCTCCCTGCTGTACAGGATGTTCAGCGCCTTGATGTCGCCGTGGATGATGCCCTTGTCCTCCAGGTACCTGAGCGCGCTGGCGATATCCGCACAGATAGCGTAGGCGTCGTCGAGGTTGCCCTTGAAGGAGCCCGCCCTTGTCGACCTGGACTCGCGCTGGTGGCACCACTGGGGGCTGCCCAGGTCGTGGGCATGCCGCTGCTCCACCGCGAGCACCAGGAGGCGGGCGTCGTAGGCGACCAGGCTGGCGATGCGTTCCTGTGAGACAAGAGCAGCAGGTTAGCCAGCAGCGCCAGGGCGTGGTGGGGATCGTCAGCAGGGGGGGTTTAGGGGGGTTTTGGGGGGCGCGGTGGGTGGGGGGGGGGGGCGGGGGGCGGCTTGGTCCTGTAGGCAGCAGGCACTCACATGATTCAGGCCGTGGTGCACCCTGACCTCCCTCGTCCAGCGCCGTACCGCATCCCGGACCGCGTTCACGTCGCCCGACACAGACTTGTGCATCTTGACCACGACGAGATAGGACCGCGCCGCCCTGCACAGCTCCGCCCTGAAGATCACCCCGTGCGGCCTGTCCACGGACCAGGTGCCGAGCCGCCGGATGGAGCACTCGACCTCGCCCGTCGCGCTGTCGACCACCATGAGCGTGTGGCCCGCGGGCATCCCGAAGCCCGCCAGGCTGTCCACCGCCCCCGCCTGCACCCGCCGCACCACAGCCCTACCCGTCTCGACCAGGTGCAGGTCAGGGTCCAGGCCCCTCCCGCGCGGGTGCCTGGCGGAGACGCGTGCCGTCTTGGAGCGGGCCGACCCGGCCTCCTCCGCTGCCCTCTTGTTCGTCTCTACCCGCAGGAGCAGGTGGTAGCGGCAGGGCCGGAGCTGGAGCCGCAGGGAGGTGCCGCGGCCCCGGAGCACCCAGCAGCCCGGGTCAATCGCCGCACATCCCCCAGGCCGTATGCTCCTGCTGCTGCCGCCGCCGCCCGCGAGGCCGAGGGGCGCGGGCGAGCTGTTGACCACGAGCGCCTGGTCCCGCCACGGGACGAACACGACGGCGATGCGGATCCCGCCGGCGTCGACCGTGCACTCGGCCTGGGCGTGGCTGTGCGCCGCACCCAACACCCTGAACGGCCGGGCCTTCGTGTCGGCCAGGAAGGAGGGCTGCCGCCTGCCCTCCCCCGCGGGCTGCTGGTCCGCCGTGAGCTGCTCGAACAGGACCCGCAGCCCGGGCAGCACCTCCAGCTGCGGCCCCGCCACGCCGTCGTCGCCGTCGTCCTCCCCTAGGCCCCGGGCGAGCGCCGATGATGGGGACGAGGACGAGGACGAGGACGAGGCTTCCTCTGCCGGGCCCGGGCTGCTGCTGCCGCCAGGGATCTCCGCGAGGGACGAGTAGAACTGCTGCTGCGGCTCCGACCCCAGCTCCTCCTCCTCCTCCTCCTGGTCCTGGTCCTGGTCCGGGGGCAGGGTCGAGACGGACGATAGGTGGGCCCCCCCGGCGGCGGACCCAGCTGCCGTGGCGGGCGTCGAGGGCCATTCCCCAGACAGCATGGACCAGTCGAGAGGCACCAGGGGCGGCTCGTGAGGCGGCCCAAAGGAGACGCGGCCGGGGCGTCCCAGCGCGCGCCCGAGGCGCTCCACGATGGTCTGGTTCACCCTGTGGTACAGAGGAGGACAGGCCAGCTCGAGTGTCCGCCGGTTGGACACGCAGTACGCCCAGAACGCCCTCTGGTGGCGGCTCCGGTCCTGCCGCAGCTCGGCAGGGGGAGGCACGGCCGCCGGGGCTCACCTCGTCAGACATTTATTTCTTCTTTTCTATTTTTTTCTTCTTCTTCCAGTTTGTGGGGGAAGGGAGGCTGTCTGTTTGTTTCTTCTCTCCTCACCACAGCCGAGAAGTGCAAGAGAATAACTTAGAGAGAGAAAAAAAAAAGAAGAAAAAATAGAAGAAGAAAAAAAAAAAAACAAGAGAGCGGGTCCTGATGAACCAACAGACTCGATAAACTATACTGGCCTGATTGGCAGTGTATCCTCCTGCTCGTGACAGCTGTGCAGGAGAGCTGACCGCCCTGGGCTGACCATCTCTCTCGCCAACCACCCCCACCCCCCCCCCAGGCCTCCAGCTGGCTCTTGTGGGCCCCTCCCCCCCTCGGAGACGCAATAGCCATGCATAAACATACACACCCACGCCCGTACGCACGCGTGCAGATGCACACAGACTTGGCCCGGTCCAATAAAGTCCTCTCTCTCTCTCTCTCCCCCCCTCCCCTCCCCCCACACACGGAGTCTTGGTCGTCAGGCATGAACTGGTCCCACCGCCCGCCTCCTCTTTTTTCTTTTTGCCTCTGCTCATGATCTCCTCCTCAAGGCTGCGCATGATCTCCTGAACTGCTGCCAGGTAGACCGCCTGATGACGGCGGGTGTCTGCTCTCCTTCCAAGAAGCTACAGGCTCGAATGACGGGGTCATACGGCGGCGGCTTCTTGTTCATCTGGTGCTCCTCGGGCAGGTAGTTAGCATATAGGGAAGAAAAAGAAAGCAAGAAAAACCCAAACCCCCCGCCCCCCCCCAAAAAAAAATAACCACCAAAAACCACATCAGCTGGTGCGTGTTGACCAAGGCTGGAGGGAGGAACGAGCGGGCGGCAGAGGAGGGGGGGGGGGAGAAAAGACTCACTGCTGCCGCCATTCTTTTTCTCTTCTCTTTTTTCTGTCTTTTCTTTTTTTTTTAAACACAAAATAATAATAATAAATAATCATTATGATTACCATCATCACGTTTAGGTTCAGGCTTGTATTCACATCTCCCTGCTCTCCTGCCTCCGCGGCAGCTACGATGCACAGCAGTTCGGCATGGCTCCTGCCTTTGTTGTCCCTCGGGGACCTCTAGAGCGGACTTTCTCTGCGATTCAGCTACAGGTCTTTTGTCCCTACAAGACGCCGCCGACGGGTACTTCTGTGTCCGCTTCTTATGTAATCCGAGGACGGCGGCTTCCACGTCCCCTCGTCTTCTTTCCTCTCTCTCTCTCTCTCTCTTCCTTTCTTCTTCTTTTTCTTCTTCTTCTTCTTGTTCTTTTTTTTTTCTTTCTTGGTCCCTTCCTCAAACTCCCACACCTGATGCTGACCACTCCCGGGCGGATCTGTTGACCCCTCAGTGGCTGGCTGGCCTACGCGATAGGGGACGCGTGTGTGGTAGGTAAGCCTTTCTTTTTCTTTCTTTTCTTCTCCCCTCCCATCTAGGGACCCGACGACTCCGAAAGATGATGCTGACCCCGCTGCGCCACCAGACAGCTCCTGCTGGAGGAGACGCGGGACCACCAAAAGCCTACACCCGCGCCAGACCATCTGCCTGTGCGTCCTCCAGGCCCGGGGTCCTCAACAGTCTCTCTCTCGTCATGCACGGCCACAGGCACTCCTCAACGCCCTCCCCTCCCCCCCGAACGAAGCCCAAGGGCCGCCCACGGCTGGCGGAGGGCCAGTCCCTCCCGACCACACCTGTGATGCGGCCATCTTATCTTCTCAGTTTCTGGCGGCGGTCTAGGAACCACATCTGGAGGAGCAGGAGAGAAAATCCACACCTGTCAGCGGAGAGAAAGCCATAGAGGTGACAGGGGGGGGCGCATGGGTGTTCACATACCTGAAGCTGCTGCTTGTTCATCGAGACAAGCTTTGAGAGGTTCAGCAGCGCGCGCTTGTCGGGTTTCGGGTTTACCTCGAACGCGGCCTCGAGGACAGCCTCGTCGTGGGGACTCATTCGGGCCCTGTCAGCACGCGTGCCGGCGCAGGGCGACGACCGGGGAACAGACCCGCCGGGGGGGGTTAGGAGGGAAGGGAGGGGACATACCTGATTATCAACATTCCCTGTTGTCCGCCTGGGGCGTAGAGGCCCGTCGACATAGAACTGGCCATGCCCAGGGGGTGAAAGCCTGTCGACATGGAACCAGCTGCACTTGGGATGTGAAAGCCTGTGGTGGAACCAGCTGCACCTGGAGGGTGAAAGCCTGTGGACATGGGACCAGCTGCACCTGGAGGGTGAAAGCCTGTGGACGTGGAACCAACTGCACCTGGGGGATGAAAGCCCGTCGAGATCGGCCCGGACGCGCGCGACAACGAACCAGCACCACCATCACTACCACCACCAGGGTAGCTGCCGCCGGCGTCCGGCCTGGTGGGTTCGGGCTGGGCCGTGTCCTCACGGGCACTGCCAAACAGCGCTGCGGCCATGTATCGCTCACGGTCGGACTGGGCGCTCGGCGAGCCTTGCCCTAGCCACAGCGCCAGGGAGGACCCGCCACCAAGCGGGTGCGCCGGGTTCAGCCAGTACCTCTGGTTGTAGTGTTCCGGCTCGGGTCCGGGCTCGGGCGGACTGGATCCCGAGCGGGTGTTGTCGTCCCGGGCGGCGGCGGCGGCGGCGGACGGTGTCACCACAAGGGACGGGGGTGAACAGCTGTGTCGGGTGACTGCCTGGTTCTCGCCGAAGGGGCTGTGCTGGTGGGCGCCGGGAGCCAGGTCGGGACGATGACCTCCTGCTCCTGTGGGCCCCGCGGCGGGGCCAGCTGTTGGTGTTCCCGCAGCACGGCCCCGGAGCTCCGCCACCAGCTCCGAGGCAGCCTTCCTGCATTCCGCGATCGGCGCCCGGTCGTCAGCTTCCATGACGAGCATCTTCTGCATGATACCCGTCACGCCCCGCGGGGCGTAGTGCTCTGCCCGCCTCGTGATCCTCCGGCACCACTCCTGCGACATGCCCCAGCTAGGATACGGGAGCTCGTACAAGAGCTCCAGCATCACCACACCGAGCGACCAGGTATCTACAGCCGCCGTGTAGGGCACCGGCTCCTCCTTATCAATTATCTCGGGAGCGCTGTAGGTTCTTGTGCCACAGGGGCTCTGCAGGTTGCTGCCGACCTTTGCGAGGCCAAAGTCGGACAGCTTGACGGCGAGCTCACCAGGCTGTCTGTCGCAGCCGCGCTTCTCAACAAGGATGTTTTGTGGCTTGATATCCCGGTGTGCGATAGGCTCGGGCAGCCCGTGGAGATATTCCAACGCTGACAAGCACTGCTCCAGGATCACCACGCACTCCTCGTCGGAGAAAGGAGCACTGCGGTGCTGGCCTCTCAGGTTCCCGAAGGGCATGTACTCCATGTATAGGAGGGGCTTGGGCTCTTTTTGGGCGAACAGGAGCTTCACGATATGATCCTGGGCGAGAGGTGAGCAGGCAGAGCGCTAGACCAAGGGATGGTAGGGGGAAGAAGAGGGGGAGGGGAGAGGGGGGGAATTGGTCTTGCCGCCCAACTTACGTGCGCGATCCCGCTCATGATACCGATTTCCTTCTCCCAGTCTGCTTTGTTGAAGTCCTCATCTTTCGGCTTCTTGCAAGCAACCTTTTGCCCGGTGCTCTCGTCCACGTAGGAATATACAACCCCGAACCCGCCTGCGTCAAGTAGATTCTCTTCGGTGATCTGAAGCTCTCCGCCACGCCACTGCGCTCTGTTATCACCCACGATAGCAGCACCGCTGCGCAGGCCTGCTGTATCGGCGGTGTCTTGGGTGTGCATCGTTCCTCTCAGGGGCTGCCCGACATTGGTGTCTGTGTCTGCCATGGCTGCAGGATGGATTCAGTCTCTGTAAGGGCAGAGTGGGATGGCTCTAAACCAAAAATAGAGGAAGAGGAAGGAAAGGAACATATTTCAAATACCTTACTTGGGAATAGGCGGCGTCTATTCATGACACAAAGGCATAGGCACCGCGCGAGAGGCGCTCCTCACCCAGCTGGACCGCATGCCCTGGCTTTCAGGCAACCTTTGGTAGCCTCTGGTCTTTGTCTCCCGGAGGCCTTTGTCGCCCGGAGGCCTTTGCTGCCCAGAGAGGCCTTTGTCGCCGCGAGATCCCTGTGTCTCCTGAAGCTACTTAAACGCCCCAGAGAAACCCATAGGAACCCATCCGCCGTCTTCACCACCATCCTTCTCACCATCAAACCCCCTCCCCCAAATTCTTCCCTCATGTCTTTTCCCTCAGCTCCACAAGAGCACACGATGTCCTCCTCGTCTGAACCCGCGGCCCGACAGTCTCCCGTCCCAGACGCTGCTGCATGCAGTGCTGCCGACACCGACCGTTCCCTAGAACAAGGCCGTCCTGACCTCGAGACGACAACTGTCTATGTCCTAAAACCAACGAGCCTGCAGGCATGTCTTGTTCAGCGGATGTAAGGGCCCTTCCAAATACTCTCTCTCTCTCTCTCCTCTGTTTCCCTGTCCACTGACAAAACAAAACAGAGACTGGAACCAGCGCCGGAGAGACGCGGAGCAGTCCTGCACAGCCGATCCCGACCAGCTACCGCCCGACCTTTCCTCCTGCAGGATCAGCAACCCGGACTTTTTTCAAGACCGCCTCGTTGAGCGGAGGTAAGAGCCTTCTACATTCTCCCTCCCTCTTCAAGTCCACTGACAGGCGAATACAGAGACTGGGCGCCGCCCTCAGACAAACAAGTACCACTCCGCCGCTACAGGGACGACCGTTATGCCCACATAAAATTCAAGCAAACGCCGCCGCCGCCGCCTGACGATAGCTCGGTTGATAGCTCGGAGGACAGCCTGGACGGCAGCTCGGACGAAGACCGCAAACGCGTGCTAGATGATCCGTACTTGCAGAAAGAGCCCCTGGCACGGGCCGAGCTGAGGCGATACTACAGGCTCGTAAAGATGGGCGGCCGCCCCTCTACCCCGTCGACAAGCTCGAGGAGATCGTCCGGCGGGGACGTCATTTGGACGAGGGTATGCTGCAACCCTGGGCGAAGGTCATGCGCTGTTTCGATGTACCTAAGCCGAATAAGGATGGCTTCTGGCATACATCCTGGAACCGTGATAACCAATGGCCTGTCTTCACGCAGCAGCTGGAGAGCTGGCGGTGCTTCCGCCGCTGGCAGAAGCTCAACCGGGAGGCCGTTGCGGAGCTGGACTGGTCCTCACCCGAGGTGAGGAGCGCCTACCGTGCCAGGCGGGGCTCCACCTCGTCCAGGGTGAGAGGGTCCTACGAGCCCTTCATCCGCAACTTCCGGCGCGGGTCCCCAAGCTACACGGAGGCCGTGAAGAGGCTCCTCGCCGAGTTCGGCTTCACCCGGCCGCTCGAGCTCCTCCAGGACCGGGCACGGCAGGACAGGCTTACGACCTGGATCGAGTACCTCGGCTACCAGTGCTGGGAGTACTGGCAACAGGCCCACCTGGTTGAGCAGGCCCGGCCGGCACGCGACGCAGCCTGGAAGGCCCTCGCGGACGCCAACGTGCTGCTGCCGCACGAGACGGAGGAGTATGTCTGCGACGCGGCGTTTACCGTGCGGCAGTTGAGCGAGGTAGCCGACGCCAAGTGGGATCTCGAAGATGTCGAATTTGGAGAAGTGGATTGGTACGAAGAGAATACTTGGCACCGCTGCCTACAACCGCTCAACCCACCGCCGCCTGAGCAGAAGCTTCGAGAGGCCCAGGCAGCATTGATGTCGGTTCGTGAACGGAACGAGAGGCGCGGCCGCCCCGTCGAGGCCTTCAAGAAGGCGGCAGGGGAATACATCACCGCGAGGCAGGAGAGGAGGCGCCATCACCTCCGGGTGGAGTGGATCCGGGACCAGATCCCGCTGATCGAGGCCGAGATGAGGGCGGCGGCGGCGGCTGCTGCTGCTGGCGACAACAACGACGACGACGACGACGACGACGGGGTCCTACGGCAGGCAGTACGACAACACGAGGTGTCCCAGGCGAAGGGGAAGAAGGGCAAGAAGGGGGTGAGCAAGAAGGGGGTGAGCAAGAAGGGGGTGAGCAAGAAGGGGGTGAGCAAGAAGGGGGTGGGCAAGAGGGGGGTGTGCAAGAAGGGGGTGGGCGAGCAGGGGGTTTGGGAGGGACGCCTGCGCAGCCGGCGCAGGCCCGACAACAAAGCCGCGATAAGTGGATGAAGGGCTTGTGGGCCTTGGTGGTTTTTCTTCTTTTTTTCTTCTTTTTCTTCTTCTTCTCTCTTTGTGCTGCTGGGTTGTTTTGGTTTTTGGTTCTTGGTTCTTGGTCTTTTTTTTTCCCCCCTTCTCTTTTTTTGCGTTTTGTTGGCGAGCCCTAGACCGTAATCATTTCTCTGCACCGCTGCGGCAGGACTACAAACATCTCCAGAGCGATAGCACGACAATATTGATAATGTATCATATCACATGTGCATCCAACCCGGACCTTGGTCGACGGACTCCCCGCTCGATGGAACAGGAATTGTGTTCGGGTGGGGGAAAAGAAGAAGAAGAAGGGCAAGGGGCAGTGGTTGATGATGATGCATCAAGAAGGAGAAAAAGGCCCTGTCATCCGGTACGAACTGTGCTCTCGTGCTGTTGAGAGGGAGGACAAAGGCATGAGGGCATCGTCGTGCCTTGCTCATCCGGGAACTGGCAAAAAAATAAAAAATAAAATAAAATAATAAAATAAAAGAAAGGCGCCGCAGAACAATTGAATAGCATGCTGGGGAAGCCTGAAGCCTCAGTGTGTCGGGGGTGCATGAGCTGCCTGTAGTCAGCATCAACATCCTGTGGGCCCACCTTCAGACTTCTGCCCCCCCCCCCCAAGACACGAGAGAGAGAGAGAGAAGAAATGGGCCAGGAGGAAGTTTATAGGAACAGAAACAGTTTTGCTTTTTTCTTTTTCTCTTTTCCTTTTTTTTTTTCGGCTCTCCGTGAGACCCTGTCGGGAACACACCCCACCCTACAACGTCTTCCGCCATCCAGAACCCGCCCACGGTGTTTTTTCCTTCAGCCCGTCCTGGACCATGTATCCAACATCCTAGAATATAGGAGGGCAGAAGGTCCAATACGGTTTATCTCTAGAGACGAAACGGCTTCCTGGTGCGGCGTTCCCGGACATTGACGCGGCAAGCTTCACGGCCGTCTCCAACCTCGTCTACACATCAGGACATAGAGTTTTTTCCTGGACCCATCTCAACAAATTAGAGGGCACCTGAGGTCCCCAAGAGTAGAGCAACAAGAGACGGGCCTATCAGGCTGAATATACCTGGCCAGACCTTGGTGGTGACACACCTCCAAGGGGCCAACATGTGCGAACCTGTGTAAAACATCTTCAAACGAGAACACTGCAATATGGCTCACCAGGTTGTCCCAAGGGCACACTAGCACACATCATGTCTGTCTTGATCTGTGCAAGGTCGAGAACCAGAGCTGCAATGCTAGCCCCAACACACACACACAGCAGGCCTGCTCCCCTCCCCCTCCCCCCTCCCCCCAAGAGAGGTCCGTGCATAGAGCACACCATGGTGCCTTCCCAGGCTGTCATTGCTTGTCTTGGTGGAGGGGGAGGAGCATGTGTCTGTTGCCTGGTCCAGAAGTCACACACCCGCAGGACTTTGCCCACAAGAGACTTTGTCCCCTCCCTCCGTCCCTCCTCCTTCCATCTCCTGCACACTACCTCCTGCCCTCTTTACACACAGGTCCAGGCCATGCTCCTTCCTGCTTATGACCTGGTGGCATGTGCAGGAGAGCTCCAGAGCTCTTGTGTGGGCCCTGCATGCTGTCCAGGAGCTGCAGCCCTTCGCTGGCAGCTGCACCTCTACACTGCACCTCCATCATGGGCTCTCCAGCATGCCCTCTACCACCTCAGCCTCCCACCCCATGCTGCCATGATCACCTGCATAGGTCTTCAGGACACACGTGGGATGTTGTTTTCTTCCAGCTCATCTGTGTTCCAGGCAGATGGCAGCACCAACACCTCCTGGGCCAGCTCTGCGTACCGTTCCACGTACTCTTCTCGTCTCTCTCTCTCTCTCGAAAAAAAAAAAAAAAAAAAGCCTCTCCGCTGTGGACTTTGACGATGTCCAGCTCTCGCCGGCCGTTGAAAAGGGCCTTGGTTCCATCTTCTCCCATGCCCCAGCCCCAGTCCCGTCTTGCTTTCATCTGCTGACCACTGTTCTTTTCCCTAGGACTGCGACCGTGACCCGCCTCCAGGATACTAGCAATCCCCTCGGCGTCCTCCACCCTTCGATGATATATCCATCTCCCTTGTCTCCTTGGCGAGTGCCGTCAAAAGAAGCACAACACTGTCAGCACTTTATCTCCTGTCGAACCCTCTGGCCAACGGACATGTCCTGGGAGAATATAGTCTGACAAGGCCGGACTGCCCCGTCTCACGTCATGCATCCTCAGAAGCCATTACCGACATGTGTGCACCCTTCCTGGATGCACGTCAACCTGCAGCTCTGTCCACTGCCCCCAAAGACATCGGAGAGTGGGGGTGTTGTCGCCCCTCCCGCTGATACACTCTGGACCCATCTTCTGCTGCCTCCTCAAAACCCCCTGTACAATCCTCACCTCCAGAATGCATCTGGAAAGCCTGCCCGTGAAGCGGCCGCATCACGCACGGCTGTGGAGACATAGCAAGTGGCTGCGATGCTTGTGAGCCGAGTCGTCGCTCTGGCCTCCTCCGTGTATCTGACGTCAGGACTTTTGGCTGCAGGGCGGCTTGTGCACCTGACAACGTCGAGACGATGACAACTATCTACCTATCCCCCAACAGCCTTGTGCCTCTCTCTACTCTCCACAGACCATGCTGAAGAAAAAAAACATCAGGATCTCCGAGGGGCTGCTGCTAGTAGTGCTGGCGATGTCTCGGGAATTTCTGCAGAGGTGTGGCGAGGATTGCGTGGACTGCCCCCCGTCTTGTTCATGTTGTGTGGCCTATGATTACCACACCCAGCCTCGAGCCGCCCTTCCGGTTTGTGGGCAGGAGCCGACACTTTGATGGATGCACTTTCCAGAAGGATATCCATCGATCTTCAATACTGGTTTTTTTTTTGGGGGTTTTTTTTAATTATTATCTTGTGACGTGGGGCTGGACGACATGATGTCCTGCGTGGGTTCTAGATTGCGCTGTCCTGATGCCGACCCGGCCTGATGCTGCCCTCTGACTTGCACCAGCTCTATGCGCACCTTCAGAAGACCCCCGGCTCCCCTCAGTTCCAGGTCATGTCTGGACCACCGCGGGGAAACCTGCGCAGTAGGCCGGCCAGGCCTCTGAACAGCCGTGGCAGTGTATATGGCACGGACAACACGCTACGACAGGTGCACTCGGTTACTGTGTGGTGGCCTCAACGGGTGCGTGGGAGCAGGCCGGCTGCGCCGACCACACGACTGGCAAAGGAGACTGTCCGACATGTGAGCCCCTGCCTGTTCATCTCCCCCACCGAGCCAGCGATATCGGGGCGAGTAACCTCATGCTGACAGCCTCGTTTTGTCCTGCTGACGTCGTATTATGCGCAGAAAAAGAAAGAAAAAAAAGAAAGACAAGATTAATTTACCGGCCTCCGTGCTCCGACCAGGAAGGAGATTTGTCACAGCTGCTTTTTCCTGAGTACCCTGCTGCCCCCTCTCCTACCAGCCCCCCAGAGGGGGCCGCCCTTGAGTCCCGGGGAAAACCCGGGCGGCACAGAAACCACCATTCAACGGCCCCCTCCCCTCTCTGGGCTCCTTGGTCAGCAATCACTCTTGCGCAGCCTCGCTTCACCTTTTCATGTCCACGGTACCTGGCCAGGGCACCACGCTCACGTCCGTGATATTTCCTAACCGGGTCTAAGCTCGTGGACGGGAAAGGAAAAAAGAAAAAGGAACAAAGGAAAAAAACCAAAAAAAAACCAAGAATAATGTTTTAGGGCGAACCACTGGGGCCGGCAAGGTCCGCGACAGAGGAGGGTGGCTTGGTTTGACTTTCCTGCACCAGCCCGCCGCTCCCTTCCTATCATTCTTGCCTCCCATCGTATCATTCAAACCCGAGGCGGCTGGCCCAGGCGCTCGACGCGCGCGGAGTTCCCCCCTCAGGCCAGGCGGGCGGAGGGACACATTCCAGGCGAGGCAATTGTGGCTTGCAGGCGATGCTACATGGTGAGTTTTGCGTTGATACCCGACAGAAGAAATTTCGTGTGTCACAGCAGCAGGCAGCTGACGAAATTAATCTAAACAGCGGCGAGAAGCTTGTGCTACGCGGCCAGGTCACCTGGAAACGGCCAGAAACCGGTGGAGACGAGAGGAACCGTGCCCTCCTGCGGCCAGGGAGTAGTATCTACTGTGTGCACTCTGGACTATATACGTACCGATACAAGTTTTCCCTGCAAGGTTTGTTGTACCCTTTATTTTCCCTTTTTTTGTTTTCCCTTTCTGCATGTCTCAGCACTCTGGGAACATGCATGCCCCATAGCACACGTCTCGCTGCCGATCCTTCTTGTTGTTGTGTTTTTTTTTTCGTCCTGCCCAGCCACACACATACACGTGCAGCACACACACACACAGAGAGAGAGAGAGAGACGGAGAGTGGGAGCGTTACAGAGCCTCACCTCTCTCGCCCTGTGATGTATACCATCTTGCTCTCTGTTTCGTCTCTGTCCTCTTGGGCTCCCTTCCGTTTTCTCACTCTTGTCTACCAACCACGATCATCTATATAAACTCCCTTCATGTCCCCCTTTCTGCTTTATAAAAAAGTGTCTACACATCAGCACACACAACAACAAGCAACACATACAGCAACACACACACACACACACACACACGCACACCAGATCTTCTTCAATTTGTTTGACCCCTCCTCTATTCCCCCTCAACAGCCATGGCTTGGCCCTGGCCACCCCAGACGCGGGTGGAGTCCATGACCTTCACCGTGGTGATGCGCGCCCGGCCGCTGGTTGACAGGCGCTCCCCTTCCCCCTCTCTGCCGAACTCGCCCTCGCCCCCGCCCTCGTTCACAGTCGCAACCTGGCCCTCACCCTCACGCTCGATCACGCTCTCCGAGCAAGAAGACAGCCAGTCGGGGTTCGATACAGAAGACAGCCAGTCGGGGTTCGATACAGAAGAGGAGCCCCAGACCCAGCACGGGACCAGCCCTCGCCGCCGCCAACCGGGCAGATACAAGTTCAACCCGTTTGACGCCGTGGGCCTAGATCCAAGGCCGGACTACGATAAGCTCGCCATCACAAGGGCGGCGGTTGAGGCCCACGTCTGCCGAAAAGGGGGCCACCCGGATCTCGTGAGCGAGGACGACCCTTTCCCGCGGCCAGCTCAGATCACGGCTGCGCAAAAATACCTCTTAGACCACTGTACCGAGGCCTATGAGAAGTTCAAGGACTGGCCGCGGACCTTCTTCCCGCCAAGACTCGTGCCGTATCCCCCGCCGGCCGGCGCAGGGCAGGTCGAGGACCCAAGCATGGACGCCGCCGCCGCGGTGGTCCCAGACGATGATGATGATCTTGAGAGGCCGGGTCGCTGGCGGGTCTACTGCGTCGCGGACGAGCCGGATGAGAGCTCCAGGGGACCCGCCGCCGCCGCCCACGCCCAGGGGCCAGCCCCCGCCTCCCTGGACGCAGAGATCGTAGTTAGGCCACCCAGCCCCCGAGCCGACACGGAGAGCGCCTACGAATCCGAGTACAGGCCGTCTCGGGCCCCGACGCCGGAATCGTCCGACTACCGCTTCCCATCCGTCGCGGAGTTCGGCAACTCGCCGGACCCGGACCCTGGGGGAAAGGGGCGGCCACAACGGCACCTGTGACCTCTGCACGAAGCGCAAAGCTGAGCAAGGTCCACCTCGCGGCGGACCACCAGGCCCCAGCATGCTGTATACGCTTCGCAAAGTTCCCCGGGCTCCTCAAGAGACACATGGAGAGGCACACCTGGCTCAAGTGTCCCTGCTGCGAGGTCGTGGTGTGCCAGGAGAACATGCCATACCACGTGTGGCGGCACCACGAACTGCCCTCTGCGAGACCTGCCACAGGGGGCCACCCCCGAGCGACTCTGACGATGCCCAGGTCCGCACCCACCTCGGGCTTTTCCACGCCCTGGAGCTGTGTACCTGGTGCGAGGACGTCTTTGTCTTCAAGGACCACCTCGAAGACCACCTCAAGGGTATGCACGATTTCGTGCGGTGCGGAACGCCCTGCGATGACGCCAGGCTGCAACAAGACCTGGCGGTGCACATCTGTGGGCGGCACCACCGCACCACCAGCTGCAAGCAGTGTAGGGTGGCCGTCGCGGACGGGGCCATGAGGGAGCACCGCCTGCGAGCCCACAACCAGGTGAGATGCCACGACTGCAACCAGTGGCAGCCGGGCGACGCACTCGGCGACCACCTGGTCTACGTTCACGAGTACGTGTCTTGTGACGTCTGCAAAGAGCTGGTGGCGAGAACACGCATAAGCACCCACAAGGTGGAAGAGCACAAGCACTACAAGTGTCCCTTCTGCTTAGTCCTGATGCCAAGCCGCTCTGCGATGCGGAAACACCTGTACCGGAGGCACGACGACGTCCAGTGCCCGGCCTGCAGTCGCCTCATCAGGCGCAGGGAATTCGCGCTCCACCTCCGCAGGGACCACAAGTGGACCCAGTGCGAAGCCAGGGCCTGTGGCCTCTACATGCCCCGGGAGGACGTCGCCGACCACACCGTCACCCACCACTCCAAGAGGTGTATGATCTGCGGCCAGGGCTGCTCCGACGATGCCATGGGCGCCCACATGGCCACTCACTCCAGCATCACCTGCCCGGTCTGCGGCAAGGCGACCAGGAGCCTCGACCTCCACTTCAAGAACGAACACAGGGCCGCCCTGACCGCCAGCCACCAGGGAACTGCTCCCCACGTACCATCCCCTGCTGGCGCTGCTGCCGCCGGCGTCCGCGGCCACGACGATGCTGTCGCCCGCGACAATGCTGCTGCCAGCTCCGGCTCGCGGAGATGGTCCGCATCGGGCGGGATCCCTGATCCCCCCAAGCCGGGAGCCACCCCTGCAAGGTGAGCCCTCTCCTCTCTTCCCCTGTCTCTCTCGCTCTCGTGTGTCTCAACAACTGTTAACCCTGAAGACAGGACGCCCGCAAGAGCACAGCGTGTAGAATGCCGCGCATGCGGCGAGACTGTCTCGTTTGAGAAGCTGTCTGCGCACCAGAAGGCGCAGCACCCTAATGCACCCAGGTTTCCTCTGGATGGTGCTGACCTGAGCGACTTTGAGTAGCAGCAGTCTTGTGTCGTCCGAACCGGACGCTGTAGGGATTCTCAACATGTCTTTTTTTTCTCCTTGTCTATGAGTGCTTTCCGCTGGGCATGTTTCTTCTTTTCTCTCTCTCTCTCTCTCTCTCCATATCCTGTGTGGTCTGTTGCAGGTCATCGTCGCTAGGAGGAGTCAGGTTGGTTTCTACGGGGGAGTCATTCATCTCGGTTGATCTCGGGTGTCTGTCTGCAGGGACATGATAGTATTACGATATGACTACATATTACGTGACGAACGGTGTCTCTTGCTCTATTGCCAGGTGATGTATAGGGTGAATATTCTCTCTGCTGCTCTGTATGTGTGTGTGTGTGTGTGTGTGTGTCCTCCTCTCTCCCTACCTCTCTCTCCCCCCTTTTCTCTCTCTCTCTCTCTCTCTCTCTCTCACACACACACACACACACATTCACCCTCCCCTCCTCTTGATTGGCTTCTCCCCTTCGGCTTCGGCAGCGGCAGAGGGTTCTTCACTCCCGAGATGAGTGGATCCCGAAGATGGGTGGATCCAGACTAACAACAAAACCCTGGGCGCACCATACCTGTGCTCGACCACGTCACCAGGGACGGTAAATACCTGAGACATCATTCGCCGCAGCGGGCGTGTGGCGGGGACATTTTGTGACCCCCCTGGAAGGGAAGAAGAAGAAGAAACAAACAGACAGACAGACAGACATGCAGTGGCGCGCTCATCTCATCCACCCCCTCCCCAGACAAATTTCCCATCTCTGTGACATCCCTCCCGCCCCCCGCCCCCCTCACCCTTCTCTCTCTCTCTGTCTGTCTGTCTGTCTCTCTCCCTCCCTCCCTCGCTCGCCGCCCAGAGATAGGAGGAAAGAACGTAGCAGGCGAAGCCGCCACTTACTGCTTTGGGAACAGACAGGGGTCTCTCATTGGTCGATTAGGGATGCTGACGGGATTAGGGATGACCCTTGCTGCTACGGTCTTTTTTTTTTTTCTTTTTCGTTTCTTCTCTCTTTTTGCCAGCCTGCGGTGTCATGGCTGGTGGTCACGTCACAGCCTCACACGAGGCCAGCATTCACTTCTCAACAGACGAGATGAAGTAATTCATTGAGATAGAGCTAAGACTAAGGAGAGAGAGGGGGGGGCAAAAAAAAAAAAGAGAGAGAGGGAAAAATTAAAAGAGGTGCCCCAAGTGTCTCTCCAGAAGAAGCAGAGGAAAAGAAACAGCAAACAAATTTACGGCCGTCAACATCATGATACCCATCCATACTTTTAGACCGTTCACCATTTACCATTAACACCTTTCCATACCCTGTCCTTTTCCCACGTAGAGCTAGAGATGGAAAGAAAAAAAAGGAAAAAAAGAAAAAAAAAGGAAGAGGAAAAGCGGACAGGAAAAGAAGAGAAAAAGAAAGGGAAGGAAAAGAAGAGAAAAGGGAAAAAAGGAAAAAAGCAGATAAAGAGAAACAAGGATAAGGGATAAGGTCGTGACACACACACACGCACACATCTTAGAACGAGGGCGGCGGTGGGTCCACCCTTAGGGGGTTCTTCTCCTTGAAGAGATCGCCCTTGTCTCCCCCCTGCCACCAGGCAAAAACACCGCTCCGCACAGAAGCCATTGGCGTTCATCTGCCGCCAGGCCTCGCCCAGCCGGCGCACCATGATGGGCTTAAACCCGCCCACGAAGACAAAGATGGTCTGGAACAGCGGCCGGTTGGGCTGCTTGCGCCTGGCCTCGGCCAGGAACGTCACCGTGTGCAGCGCGTGGAACCGGTCCCTGTCCGCGTACTTCTTTAGTTCCTCGTCCCCCGTCTGGGCGATCTGGAGGAGGACGGGCAGGTTCTCGAGCGGCCGGAGGGTGGTCTGCACGTGCAGCGTGATGGTGTGCAGCTTGGGGAACAGGAGCAGCGCCTCCAGGAACACCAGCGCCTCGCGCTTGAACCCGATGTCCATGTCCAGCTCGATGGTCTCCAGCTCCGGCAGCAGGGCCGCCAGCCCGCGGATCACCGCCGGGTCGTACGTCGGGCACCGGCGCCCCTCGTCCGCGAACCCCACGTGGTCGTGCAGTGCCAGGTGCTTCAGCGTGGCCGCGTGGCGCTGCAGGGCCTCCACGGGCGGGAAGGCGTTCGTGTGCAGCTGGCCCAGGGACAGGAACGAGAGCCGCGCCGTGTGGTCGCGCACGATCTCGAACAGCTTCCTCGTGACCTCCCAGCGCCTGTCCGGCTGGTGCGCGCTGGTGTCGTCGCAGTGCAGGTGCCGGATGCGCCTGAACGTGGTCAGGGGCACCGTGTCCAGGAAGTTGAACATGGGCACCGCGTCGAGCTCGAGGCGCACTAGCGTGCCGAGGTGCCAGTGGGTGTTGATGTCCTCGCGCGTGTGCTGCCAGTCGTACGAGCGCAGGCGCAGCTCCCGCAGCGCCGGGAGCTTGGTCATGGTCCCGGTGAACTCGAACTGGCGGCCCTGGCCGCGGTCCGCAAAGTCCAGGACCCTGAGCTTCTTGGCCGCGTGGACGAGCTGCGTCAGACACCGCAGCGGCGTCACGAAGAGCGGCGGTGACGGCTGGGCCATCACGAGCGACGCCAGGTAGTCCGACGGGATACTCCTGAAGTACTCGTTCCCCGAGTGTAAGGCGCCGGCCTGGTATCCAAAGTCGCACACCGGCACCTCCTTGAGGTGCAGCTTTGTCTTGTGCTTCCGCATCTTGGCCTCGTCGAGGAGGTCTGCCGGCAGGTAGTACGGCCCTGACTGCATGACCCCGTCCACATAGGTAAACCTGCTCATGGTCAGCCTGTTACTGTCTCGTCTCTTCTTCTTCTCTCTCTCTCTCCCCTCCTTCCTACTTACGTGAAAGAGCGCAGCTTCTCGATCCGGTCCAGCATGGACTTCATCCGCTCAGGGTCGAGATCACCTCGCATTGTGACATGGCGGGTGTGGGTACAGATTGCCTCATAGGCCGTAGGGACCTCCTGCTCCGTCTCCGGAGAGAGTTTGTGCTCGTTGAAGGTGATCCTGCAGAAGGTGAGGGGCGTCGCCACGACATAGAGCCGGCGACAGGCAAGACGGATCTTCCAGACGCTGCGGTAGTCTAGCGCCCAGAGCTGAAGTCGTGCCAAGGAGTGGTCCTCAGTCAGCAATCGTACGTACACACAATGATTTTTTTTTCTTTGGTTTTGATCGCCAGTGAGAGAGGAGGGCTGGTGGTGGTGTGTTTTGGGGGGCACACGAACCTCGAGGAGTATCATGGTCAGGAGCTCCGTGCTCAGGGAGGGCATGGAGAACCTCGCTATGTCGGGCTCCGGTTCCGGGGCCCGCTGGCGAGGCGGGGGAGCCAGGGAGGCAAAGTAGGAGTCCGGGAGCTGTGCGAACAGCGGAGCGTAGGGGACGGCGCCCGACATGATGACGATGGATGGGCCTAGCCGTGTCGTGTAACTTTAGATAGAGAGGATAGATAAGACAACGGGGATGGGGTGGTGTATGAGAGAAGAAGAGGAGGAGGAGGAATAATCAGAAAGAAGGAGGAAGAGGAGGAAGAGGAGGAAGAGGAAGAAGAACCAGCTAGGCCCAGGCTTCGTGTATATATATATATATATATATATATGCGAGAGAGAGAAAGAGAGAGAGAGAGAGAGAGAGAGAGGGACAGAGGCGGGAGCCTTGTTCTTTTGCACCCCTTCCCTTAGGACCTGTTTCCCCCTCCACGCGGCACGGGTGGTTGGAACCCCTGGTGTCTTATTACTCTCGTTCCCGCTGACAGGAAGGGTTGACAGCGGCCGTGTATTCCTAGCCTGGCCCCTGGTGGTAGTGGCGGTGGCGATGGTGGGTAGTGGTGGTCGAGCAGGGGCGAGAGATCAGGTGAAGGTGTCCCCTCCCCGTGGATGAAATCTCCCGAACGACGTGCGGCTCGCTTACACGATGGCACCTTGGGGCTATGCTCGTTCTGGAGAGAAAAACAACGAAAGAGAGACAGGGAGAGAGAAAAGTCACAAGTCCGCGACAGAAGACGGTCGAGAGAAGAGGGAGAGAGGTGGTGGGTGGTGGGATCCAGGGTGGACCTGAAGCCGAGTTCCGAGAGGTATCGGATTGAGAACCAGGTTACTGAAGAGGTGTGGATGGGCCGTAGGTATTTTTTTTTTTTCTTTTCGGTTTTTGTGTGTATTGTGTGTGTGCTGCAGCAGGCCTGGAAATATGGTCTGCCGATTAGAGGAGGAGAAGGAGAAGGAGAGGAAAGGAGAGAAAAGAAACAAGAGGCAGGGGGGAGGGAGGGAGAGAGGGCAGATCAATCAGTCTCTCTGCCTACCAGCCGCTTCTGTCTCTGGTAGAAACATTCCCGTGTCAAATTAACTATGATATCCCTGTGACATGTATGTATCCCTGTGCTTCGGGGGGGGGGGGGAGAAGCAATGTGGCCGACGGGAATGGAAGGATTTATTTTCTATTGGGGGGAAAAAGTAGGGAAAAAAAAAGAAAAGTGAAAAATGCAGGCTCGGATAGGAGAGCACCAGGAATGAAATGGGCTGACTGGTTCTAGACACACAAGAAAAAGAAAGGGAGAGAGAGAGAGGATGTGAGAGAGAGAGAGAGGTAGGCGGTACATAGCTGGAGGTGGTTCGTGGGTGGGTGGGACTAGCTGTGCTTCAGGGTCCCTTCTCCCTCTCTCTGTGTCCCTCTCCGCCTCTCTCTCTCTCTCCCACACCGGCTAAATAGGACGGACTGTGTGGCAGATCGATCTGATGCAGTGGTGCGCTTGCTCCCGTTAGGCCAATCGCAAGACGGTGGGACGGTAAGACGGGGTGGCTAAAGATGGGGCCTACAGGGCCTGGGCAGATGCACGCCAAGGAAAACGGGGACTGTCAGTGGCATCCCAGGGCCTCCACCACTGTTGTGTCATTCTCTGTGCTGGGAAAGGTCAGCAGATGAAATATAAAAAAAAAGAAAAAAGGTCAATGATCATATTCTGTGTTGGTGGTAAATTAGCTGTACATGTTCATGGTGTTTTGGTTACAGAGAAAAGGAAGGAGAAAAAAAAAGGTATGGTCATGAACAGGCCTGGTGATGGTGGGTTCTCTCTCTCTCTGTGTGTGTGTCTCTGTGGTGATGTGTCCTGCAGTAGTGATGACTGCTGGGTGATGATGCATGGGATCCACAGGGCCAGAGCTGTCCCTGCACAACCTGCACAGCTCCATGGAGGCTGCTGTGGGCTCAGGGACAGCAGGCACAGGCTGGTGCTGCCCTCCAGCCTGCCAGGCTGGTGCTGCCCTCCAGCCTGCCAGGCTCTTTCCCACAGCCTGCCTCCTGCTGGATGTGCGTGTTGTCTATGAGCATAGGAACAGCAGGTACAGACCAGGGAGGGAGAGGGGGGCTCTCATTGGCCTCGCAAAATTCACCCGAAGAGGAATGTCCGTGTCTGCACAGTAGGGAGGCTGCTGGTCACCTGCGGAGAAGTCCGTGTGAATACCCCCTTCTCAGCACTGTCTCTGACCCTGCTAGCGCCTGGTCTGCCTAGAGATGCCTTCCACATCTGTGCAGTGGTCTCCTGGGTGCGGTAGGGACGGTTGTGTGGGTGGACTGTATTGAGGTTTCCTTTTTTTTTTTTTAGGCCTCACAGGTTGTTCTTGAGCAACACCACACACTGTCTGGAGATCATTCCTGGTTCATTCCTCCTCGAGATGCACCCACAGGGACCGACCTCAGGACGGTCTGGACGGTGAGGGAGCAGGTACGTATGGAAACCCCCACCCCCCTCAGCCAGCGTCAACGCTGCAGGCTCCCCGTCCCCTGCCCAATACTTCCTTCCCACAAGATCAGTCATCTCATCATGCCTTCCCAGACCTGCAGTGGTCTCTGTGTTGGTGTGAAGGAGGTAGGCGGGCTCTGTTGAAGCTTCCGCCTTGCTGCTCTCCTTCTTTATTTTCCCTTCTTCTTTTCCCCTCCTCCTTCGTCCCCCTCTTCTTCTTCTTCTCTCCTGGACAGCTCGCTCCTCAACAACATCACACGCCACACGCCCGGTTTCAGACATGACTCCTGTTGCGCTTCTCTCTGCATCTCAACCCACAAGACCGAGTCGAGGATGGTTGTGTACGGTCGGTACCAGATAGGTATGACACCCTCCCCGGCCAGCCTCCCTCGCACTGCAGAGCTTTGTTCCCCTGCCCGAGACCCCCCATCCCATATGATCAGTCATGTCGTCCTCTGCGTCCACCCCACGTTTGCCACAGGTCCTCCTTCGGCCCTCGTGTGCCGCATCGAGGCTGACGTGTGGTCTTGACTGCTGCTGAAACATGTCATGGACGAGTCAGGTATCCTCTCGCATCTTCAAGGCCGGGTCCCCTCCCCCCTCTTCTTCTCCCCCTCCGGGTACGAGGCACGAGGCTACAAGGATGGGTTGACCACAGTCTGGCGATCTGGTGCCGTCTGATGGAACCCGGCCTGGTGTGGTTGCGTTGTGGATATGCCACATCTTCTGGGGAACAAGGTGGATCTCTAGAGGTATGTTGCAGACCCAATCGCTGTGGAGGGATGCCCCTCTCTGTTTCTGGATCGATCCCGAAATGCGTTCATCTCGTCTTGTGTCTGTCACCACTCATTTGATTTTTTTTTTAATTCTCCGCTCCTCCTCCCTCCTTCCCGGCTTACCCGGAGGTGCCCCTGCCCGTGATCTGTCAGACGATCCAGGCACATTGGAGGTCTCTTGTGAGAGAGAGTGAGAGAGAGAGAGAGAGAGATGCTAGGGGGTCAGATGATGCAGTTGAACCTGCACGTCACAGTAGAGGTAAGAAAGAGTACTACCACCACCACCACCACCACCATCATCACATCATCCACACATACACAACACACACACACATTCGATCTTGCTGTGCTAGTACTACGGCGTATCCACACCACGAGGGTGGGTGGGGGAGGGGGAAAGCGTTCGTCCTTTAGGGGACCCGCCGGGTTGCGAGAGCGAGCCTTGGTGCCGGTGCCTCGCGCCAAGGGTCCAATCGCAAGGTCGACAGGGGGAATTAGGTGATGACGGCAGGGGACAGGCGCTGACCCAGGACCTGCGCTGTATACCTGTTTCAGACCAAGCTTGCGATAGGACGAGGCTGTAACCCCCCACCAGAACCACCACCACCACCACCACCGGGCTGAGGCGGATCTGGTAGGTGGTGGACCTCGCGGGTCCCCACAGAGAGACACAGAGACAGAGGGAGAAAGGGAGCTGACATGAATTGGGGGGGGATGCTAGGTCCGCAGCGACAACCGGTACCACACCGCTCCACCCTCGCCGTCTTTCTGTTCGGACGAAGCATCGCGACAGGCCCATCGAAAGAAGAAGAAGAAGAAGGCGATCATGATGAGATGACAGGTGGATGAGGAGGGGAGAGGTGTGTCCATGTCTTGTGCCCACCCTTGCACCAGCGTCACCAGCATCTTCTTTCCTCCTCCCCTCTGTCTTCCTCCACCCCCATCGCGCGCACACCGACATTCTGTACCATGTCTGCCGCCACCAGGTGTCTCTGTCACGACCTGTCCCGGGGATTAGACCCCCTGTCCAGCATTGAAACTGTGTCGTTACGAGCGACAAGAGGAGAAGCAAGGAGACCACGGAGCTTGTTGCGACAGTTGGACCGATCCCCATCCCCGGCAGGCAGACAATTTCCCCGTCCGGCGGACCCCTCCTCGACATGAACACACCGCCGCTCGCCGTCTTCCCTCCTCCCCCGGCCCTACTGGCCTGTGCGTTCGGCCTTTATCACCGGAGCTGCACCTCAAGACTTACACCGGATCATGCGTCCCGGGGACAGGCCTGTGGCGACCATTTGTGACTATCACTGTCCTGTGTCTCGCCTCTCTCTCTCTCTTTTTTTCTTCTTCTTTTTTTTTCCCCCACACGACCGTGGCGCATGTGATTGACTGATGACGACTGGGCACCGTCCCGGCACGTGATTGGCTGGTGGGCTGGGGACAGGCCGAGAGAGGCCAGAGCGGACTGGGCCGCAGCACAGGTGCGTGTGCATATCTAATTTAGCCCCTGACGTGACCTTGCGGCGGGCCGGCCTTGCTTTCCCTCGTCGTCGCACCGCTGTGTCGTACACCTTCTCGACCTCGGGCGAACAACAACCACAACCACAAACCACAACCGCCGCCGCCACCACAATAATCATCTCGACAGACCCCTCTACATCTCTCTCTCTCTCTCTCCCGACCGCCGCCCTCTCCTGGAAGAGATACTGCCTCTTCTTCATCGCAGCTGACGCCCAGCCCGTCCTCGCCCCTGTTCGACCACAAGCCCCCCGCAAGGCCTCGGCCGGTGCTGCTGGCAATCATGGCCACCATCCGCAGCCTCGACCACACAAAGTGCGTCCCGGCGCATCCCCCCCGCCTCCGACTTTCCCCTCCCCTCTGGACATGCTGACCGACCCCCCGCCCGTCGCAGGTCCGACACGGAGCTCGCCATCAACATCAAGAAGGCGACCAGCCCAGACGAGACGGCCCCCAAGCGGAAACATGTGCGCAGCTGCATCGTCTACACGTGGGATCACAAGTCGGGCGCGGCCTTCTGGGCCGGCCTCAAAGTGTGAGCGACCACCCCTTCCTTCCCTTTTGTCTCCCCCGCCTCCATCGCCCGCCCTGCGCGTCGTCCTCTCTTGTCCCTGGCTGACGGCTTTTTCCCTCGTCTTCCCTTGTTGAACAGGCAGCCCATCCTCGCCGACGAGGTCCAGACGTTCAAGGCCCTCATCACGATCCACAAGGTCCTCCAGGAGGGCCACCCCCACGTCATCCGGGGAGGCCCTCGCCAGCCGGGGCTGGATAGAGAGCCTCAACCGCGGCATGGGCGGCGAGGGCATGCGCGGGTACGGGCCCTCATCCGCGAGTACGTCTACTTCCTGCTGGCCAAGCTCTCGTTCCACCAGCAGCACCCCGAGTTCAACGGCACCTTCGAGTACGAGGAGTACCTCAGCCTCAAGGCCATCAACGACCCCAACGAGGGCTACGAGACCATCACGGACCTCATGACCCTCCAGGACAAGATCGACCAGTTCCAGAAGCTCATCTTCTCCCACTTCCGCAACGTCGGCAACAACGAGTGCCGCATCTCCGCCCTGGTGCCCCTCGTCGCCGAGAGCTACGGCATCTACAAGTTCATCACCAGCATGCTGCGCGCCATGCACTCCATGACGGGCGACGACGACGCCCTCGAGCCCCTGCGCGCCCGCTACGACGCCCAGCACTACCGCCTCGTCAAGTTCTACTACGAGTGCTCCAACCTGCGCTACCTCACCAGCCTCGTCACCATCCCCAAGCTGCCCCAGGACCCCCCCAGCCTGCTCGCCGCCGACGACGGCACCGCCCCCCGCCTGCCCGACCGCCCCCGCCAGGAGATTGAGCGCGCCCCGACCCCGCCCCAGCAGCCCCGCGCCGAGGAGCCCGACGACATGTCCGAGTTCTGGAAGGGCGAGCTCGACCGCCAGAACCGCGAGTATGAGGAGCAGCAGCGCGTCCTCGAGGCCCAGCAGCTCGCCCAGCAGCAGGCCCAGCAGCAGGCCGCCCTCCAGGCCCAGCGCGACTTCGAGGAGCAGCAGCGCCGCCTCGCCGAGCAGCAGCGCCTGCAGGCCGACGCCCTGCGCGCCCAGCAGGCCCAGTCCCTCACCCAGGGCCGCCTCGCCGAGCTCGAGCAGGAGAACCTCGCCGCCCGCGCCCAGTACGAGCGCGACCAGCTCATGCTGCAGCAGTACGACCAGCGCGTCAGGGGCCTCGAGGCCGAGCTGCAGCAGCTGCAGGCCGGCCACGGCCAGCAGGTCGCCAGCCGCGACGACCAGATCCGCGCCCTCCAGGAGCAGGTCAACACCTGGCGCACAAAGTACGAGGCCCTCGCCAAGCTCTACTCCCAGCTCCGCCACGAGCACCTCGACCTGCTCCAGAAGTTCAAGTCGGCCCAGCTCAAGGCCGCCTCGGCCCAGGAGGCCGTCGACCGCCGCGAGAAGCTCGAGCGCGAGATCAAGACCAAGAACCTCGAGCTCGCCGACATGATCCGCGAGCGCGACCGCGCCCTCCACGAGAAGGACCGCCTCGGCGGCGCCAACAAGGACGAGGTCGAGAAGCTGCGCCGCGAGCTGCGCATGGCCCTCGACCGCGCCGACGACGCCGAGCGCGCCAAGGGCACCGAGCTGTCCACCATGCTCGCCCGCTACAACCGCGAGATGGCCGACCTCGAGCAGGCCCTCCGCGACAAGACCCGCGCCCTCGACGAGGCCCGCGACCAGGCCCGCGCCGGCGGCGCCGGCCTCGAGCAGCTCCTGCGCGAGAGGGAGGAGGAGCTCGAGGTCTACCGGGCCGGCATGGATCAGGCCCTCGTCGAGCTCAACGAGCTGCGCGCCGGCCAGGGCGACGCCGACACGGCCCTCGACGGCCAGCTCGACGCCCTCGTGGCCGCCAACCTCGCCCGCACCGGCGAGCTCATCGACGCGGTCCTGCAGAGCGGCGTCGCCCGCGTCGACGACGCCATGTACGAGCTCGACTCCGCCATGCAGGCCGGCAACCAGAACGCCTCCCCCTCGTACGTGCTCTCGCAGGTCGAGAAGGCCTCGGCCAGCGCCGTCGAGTTCGCCACCGCCTTCAACAACTTCATCGCCGACGGGCCCGGCGCCGCCTGCGCCGACCTCATCAAGGCCGTCAGCGTCTACGCCGGCTCCACCGCCGACGTCTGCAGCAACACCAAGGGCCTCATCCGCCTCGCCACCGACGACAAGAAGGGCGACGCCCTCCTCGCCGGCGCCCGCCAGTCCGCCCAGGCCACGGTCAAGTTCTTCCGCGGCCTGCAGAGCTTCCGCCTCGAGGGCATGGACCCCATGCAGAAGACGGACGTGGTGGTCAACGGCATGAACGACGTCCAGCTCAGCCTCCAGGCGCTCAGCAGGCTCGTCGAGTCCTTCGCCCCCGGCTTCGGCCGCCTCGCCGCCGACAAGGGCGGCGACCTGGGCGCCCTCGTCGAGTCCGAGCTCAGCAAGGCCGCCGACGCCATCGCCGCCGCCGCCGCCCGCCTCGCCAAGCTCAAGAACAAGCCCCGCGACGGCTACTCCACCTACGAGCTCAAGGTGCACGACTCGATCCTGGACGCCGCCCTGGCCATCACGGACGCCATCGCCCGCCTCATCAAGGCCGCCAGCGCCACCCAGGAGGAGATCGTCCAGGCCGGCCGCGGCTCGTCGTCGCGCACCGCCTTCTACAAGAAGAACAACCGCTGGACCGAGGGCCTCCTCTCGGCCGCCAAGGCGGTGGCCACCTCGACCAACACCCTCATCGAGACGGCCGACGGCGTGCTCTCGGGCCGCAACAGCCCCGAGCAGCTCATCGTCGCCTCCAACGACGTGGCCGCCTCCACCGCCCAGCTCGTCGCCGCCTCCCGCGTCAAGGCCGGCTTCATGAGCAGGAACCAGGAGGCCCTCGAGCAGGCCTCCAAGGCCGTGGGCGCCGCGTGCCGCTCGCTGGTGCGCCAGGTCCAGGCCATGATCAAGGACCGCGCCGGCGAGGAGGAGCAGGTCGACTACGCCAGGCTCGGCGCCCACGAGTTCAAGGTCCGCGAGATGGAGCAGCAGGTCGAGATCCTACAGCTGGAGAACGCCCTGGGCGCCGCACGCCGTCGCCTGGGCGAGATGCGCAAGATCTCGTACCAGGAAGAGTGACGAGTGATGCCTCCCTCCCCTTCCCCACCCCGCCCCCCCCGGGGGCCCTCTCCTTCCTCTACCAGACCATGGCCACCCTTCTCTCGACCCGGCCACCTTTATCAATCACACCACCTTGCCCACACCTCCACACCTCCACACACACACACACACACACACTCTTATCACCAGGACTAGCTACTTACTATTATGAACCTACTTTGTGTGCTGCTGCTGCTACTGCTACTGCTACTGCTACTAGGAGACGCACGTGACCAGAGAGACGTCTCTTTTACCACCCAAGAATGACAAGAACTTTTACGGTACCCTTGCCGCTCACTACTACTACTGCTGCTGCTGCTGCTGCGACTACTACTATTGGACCCCCCCCCAGTCCCTCACTCTTATCCTCCTGCTCCCACACGAGAGAGAGAGAGAAGAGGTAGGCACGGGGAACGGGGAGGCACCGGGATCCGGCTGCTGCCGTCTTGGTGATCAATTGATCTTTGTGATTTCATAGCTAACGAATACCTGTCACACCAAAGAATCTGTGCTTCCCCCTCCCCTCCCTCCTTGTTGACACCCACGTCTACCCTTGCTTGACCAGGACATCACAAGTTTCTTAAGTTCCGACGCAATATTGAGTCCCGACACAGGGCAGAGAGAAAGAGAGTGTGTGTGAATGACAAGAGGGGAGACATACAGCAGCGAAGAGAAACAAGACAGAAAAAGCAGTGCGGCCAGTAATTTCCCCACTCCCACTCCGTGCAGACGACCCTGAGGGAGGTTCGTCCCCACCGAGCTGATGGTATCGCCCACCCGTGATGGTGATTCCCCTACAAGATAACGAGTCCGTCCAAGGAAAGCAAGGAAATCAAGGAAAGCAAGGAAAGCAGGCGGAAGAGAGAAAAAAAGACATCATCACCAACATTACAGGCCCGATCCATCCCCGAGGCCCAAAAGAACTGAAGCGAGCGAGAGAGAGAGAGAGAAGAGAGGAAAACAAGAAGAGCAATGCACCTCAGGCACAGGGCCTCTGACGCGATTCACTTGAACCACGCAGCGAGACCCTCTTGCGTGTCACCACCGCCCCCGCACCCCGCCATGTCATGCGGCAGAGCAGACGCCGGGACGTGAAAAAGTTGTGTGTGAGTGTGTGTTGTCCCCCTGGCTCAGGACAATGTCAGCCTATGCACCCGATGTTGGAGATATTTGTCCGACTTACCAAGAGGAGGCTTAGTTCTCCGTAGGATCGGGTCCAGCATGCTCCTGACCCTCTACGCATGAGCCGGAGTCAGGCTGAACAGACAGGCCAGCATCTGAGGGGGTGGGGGTGGCGTGGCCAGAGGAAGATGGCGTGTGCGCGCCGCCGCCGTGAGAGGGAGGGGGGGAGGTGGCGTCTGTGGCTGCCTCTGTCTCTGGTGCGTATCCTGCGTTGTTCGTGGCCGATTCGGCTCCCCCTTCGTCTGCTGTCTCCGCTGCCGTTGCTGCTTCAGCACGTCGCCTAGCGGCGGCGCCTGGGGCCGTGGAGCGGTGGCGTTGAATCCTGTGATAATAGGCATCGCTGCGCTCTCGGAACCGCCGGTGATGGTACGTGTACCGCGGCGTATCGAGATCGTCGTCTGGGTCCTCCCACTCCTGCTGCTCTGGCTGCTCTGGCTGCTGCTGCTCTGGCTGCTGCTGCTGCTCTGGCTGCTGCTCTGGCTGCTGCTCTGGCTGCTGCTCTGGCTGCTGCTCTGGCTGCTGCTCTGGCTGCTGCTCTGGCTGCTGCTCTGGCTGCTGCTCTGGCTGCTGCTCTGGCTGCTGCTGTGGCTGCTGCGGCTGCTGTTGCTGCTGTTGGCCTGAAGATGTGCCCGGAGAAGACCCTGAGAGACAGCAAACGCTGGCGGAGGTAGAACCGACGCCGGAGGTGGAGGTTGAAGCTCTGTGGAAACTGGGATCACCGGTGACGGCGGAGGAGGTGGGGGTGGGGGCGTCGCTGGCCATTGGTAATGCAGGATGTCGCTGAGGGAGAAGAAGAGGATGATGTTGTCACTGTTGTTGTTGTCGTTGGTGCTGGTGTTGTCGTCAATGACGTCGTCTTGTTGGATCTCGTCAGCGTCGCTGTCGTCCTGTCTGTCGTCTTCCTCGTCTTGGTCGTTGTTGTTGTTGTTGTTGTTACTGCTGCTGTCGTCACCGCCGTTGATACTGTCCTGGTCCGGGCCCTCTGGCTTGTTCTGCACAAGATGCGTGGGCTTCTTCTAGAGGAAACAAAAAGGCAAGAGAGACGAGTCAGTCAGGGCTGCCCTTCCCGCACATATACACGAGAGAGGGCCTGAGAGGGATGTGCGCGTCGTTTCTCCAGACCCAAAAGAAGTGGTGAAGGGTAGAAAGAGAGAGAGAGAGGGAGGGAGGAACGAGGAGGAGGGGGGGACAGGAAGGGGACAGACGGCGTCGCCCTTTGGGCCGGAGGAGGACTCAGAGCTCATGATTTCCTGGCGGGGACCGAGAGAGGGCGCAGGCGCCTTTCCTGGGATGTGGTGTTGCGTCGCGTATACGTGCGTTATGCGTGGCTGCGGGTACCCGTCTGCCCCCCCTGGAGAGTGGATGGATAATCTACGGCGTCGGGCGGAGGGTGGATGAGCTGTTCAGCTGACGATACCACAACAAGATGGCGCTGATCCGTGTTACCCTCTTCTCTGGTTGGGAGGGGCCAGCAGGCAGCAGACCGCAGGGGGTCACGGCGAGGATCTCTGGGTGTGTGGTCAGATGAAGATATGATTTGAGGAAATGAAGGCACGATGCAGCATGGCGGCAACCTATCCATCGATGCCCAACGTCGCACAAGGGCGCTCACTCTCCTCTCCCCCCGGCCTCTCCCACCCCCGTTCCCTTTCCCAAGGCCCCGTCCAGGCTTTATGCCAGAGCAGGAGCAGGAGATAGGGCACCCGGCCGCCGAAAGGGCATACGCAACAACAGCGACACATTCTCTGCTTTTCCCCATGGAACCCTGCAACTGTCTCTCCTCCTCCTCCTCCCTCCGCCGGCGACGAGCAGTGGCCGGAAGCTTCCTGGTGCCCCTCAGGCACTCCTCAGCTCTCTCTTACCCCCCTTGCCGTGCGGGTTTACCCAAAGGGGTGAACACACTCTTGTGTCCCCCGAGGAACGGCCATTTTGGTGTGAAACCTCTCCCTGTCCCCCCCCCCCTGGCTGGGCCTAACACACACACACACATTCCTGTCCCATCTTCCCCGGAGGGTTCTAACTGGCTGGTATGTTCTTTTGTGTTTTTCCTTTTTCTCCGGGGCCGGGAGAAGGGAGAGGCGGCCGGGGTGGGGGGGGCTTGGGTGTAGGATCATATTTCTCCGTGGACAGGCCGGGCAAGAGAGCAGAAGGAAGTCGTTCGCGGTGCACGGCCAAGCCCCGAGTTTCGGCGGAGGAAGAAGGAAGGACCGGGCATGGACCCCCCGCGTCCTCGCCAACGGATAGATTGCCTGTGGTCGCGAGAATGGGCCTCGCCGGGTGAGAAGGGGGGAGGGCGGAGGAGGTCTGAGCGCCCTGGAGGCGGAGGGCAAGTACACAGTGCTCGCGGAACTGTCCAGATCACTCGAGGTACATGGCCATATCCCCTGCCCAAAGTACCCTCACTCCCGCGCCCTCCCCCTGCAGCTCGACGAAAACAACATGATCATCCCGCTCTTCTCTCGGCCTCTTGCTCGGTGCGGCTGAGGTATGTGGAACCGGGGGGTGAGAGAGAGAGAGAGAGAAGGAGAAGGCGAGGGGGTCGTCTTGGCGAGAACCAGCCAGCCACGGGTATGTTGCTCTGGGGAGGGAAAAAAGGGATCAGCAGCCATGACTGACGTAGGAGATGCGACCCTGGGTCACAGGAATGGCCCGGGGGAGGCTTGGCACGAGGCAGCGAGAAGACAGGTGCGCGCGCGTACACACACAACACATACAGCCCGGATTCGCCGGCAAGGGAGGCGGAAGCCACAGGATGACCGGCGTGCCGCCCTCTGCCCGCCCTCTCTCTCTCTCTCTCTCTCTTTCTCTGGACGTGATGGCTGCATGGCCGCATTGGGTATGCCGGTCGGCCGAAGGCTTTCAGGTGTCTCACTCTCGCTGGGGCCGCGCGGGTGTGGCTGGTCTCCTCGATCGCAGGCTCGCTGTCTCTGTCGTCTGGATCGGAGGATCAGCTGTGTGATCGGGAACCACCAACAACAGGCTAAGCTCATCACGACCGGATGAGGCGGGACGACGATAACACGTTGCATGCAAGCTGAGCCGTAGCAACCCGGGGGTGGGACGAGGGCGCGCGAGAAAAAAAAAGGCCCCCCTCATACGGCAGAAACACGAAAATGCAAGAGATAGATGGGAGGAGGGGGGGGGTTGCAGGCGGCGGGGCTGACCGCTCCTCTGTTCTCGCCTCTTGTTTCTCCCTCTCCTTCTGTCTCTTCCCGTGCCCCCCCCCCCTCCATCTCGCAGCCATTACGCACCAATCACCCGCGCACCCGCGCCTAGTTCCGCGGAGATGCCCAGCCCACCACAGCTCTTTGGTTCACCCGTCAGGTGTGGCTTGCTTCTCATTATCTAGCGCGCCCTGAGGATAGATTTGCCTTTCCAGGGGTTTGTTTTTTCTTCTCTCCCGCCCGTGTCAGCGTCGTGTTGGGCGCGAATGCTGTGCGGCGCGAGATGTGACGAGAATCACGCCGCGGTTATAGTATTCTCGCCGCTCGTGATTTGCGCCCATATGCAGGACGGCTGGCTGCGACCGGTCTAGACGCCCTTACCCCCCTTGATGCCCAATGTATCCCAACGAATACGAGAATGCATGTCTATAGATGCCACAGACATGTCTCGCCTGGTCATGCAGGCCCCGACAGATGCATAAGCGTCAGCCTGGGGGAGGAGAGAAAATAAATAATATTTTATTTTATTTTATTGATTTTATTTGAATTTATTTTTATTATTTTTATTATTATTTCTTTTTTTCTTTCTTTTTCTTTCTTTCTTTCTTGTCCATGTACCAGTACTTGTGTACATATACAAGGCAGAGGGACTTTTGCGTCCGTGGACCGGAGGTCGGTAGAGGCTCAAACCCCGAACACCCCGAGCCTTATTGTCGTGTCCGGCCTCGGCGGGGACCTGCAAGGGAGAGAGGGAGGGGGAGCGAGCTGGTCCTGTTGTGCCTGTGGACGACCTGGAGACAGACACACACAGAGAGAGAGGAGAGACAGGTAGAGAGAGGCAGCTAGCTGGTGGTCGAGACAGGGAGAGATGACCTGAGATGGGGTGGGGGGTGTGTATGGTTCATGCTAAGGCTCCTCCCGAGATCCTCCCGCCGCCCACCATTTCCTCCCACCATTTCCTCCCTCCCCCCCCCCTGTGTCTCTTCTCCTCTTGGTCCCCTCTTGATCGAGAGACAAGAGTATGTGTAAAAGACAAGGTGACCTGATAACCTCTGGATCCCATGATGAGGGGAATGGAGTGTCATGGTGGAAGGGGGAGGGGGAGAGAGAGAGAGAGCGGCCACCTCTTTCTTCCCCCCCGCACACACTCGGGCGATCCTGGGTGAGGCTGACCTGTCAGTTCAAGCTTAGCTGACCTGTCAGCACCTTAGCGATGTGGGGGGGTGGTTGGGTCAGCTTTTTTTTTCGATAAGGGTCATGATTTCGATAAGAAGGATCGAGGGACCTCGATAAGGGGTTTCCGATAAGACATGTTCTGCCCTCCTCCTCCCCCCAGGTTTGGGGAGTCGTAGGGTCGAAGCATATATCCAGAAAGCCCTCAGAGCTGTTCAATTCCGGCCGTGGGTCTCGATGAAGCCAAGGTCAGGGCTGCAGAGGGAGAGAGATAGAGAGAGAGAGGGCTTTTCCCTTTCTCTAGGTACCCCTAGCCTGCCCACACCCGCCCTCGTCTTCTTTCTCTCCTTTTTGTTCCCCTCCCCTTCCCCTTTCCCCCCTTTTCTCTCTCTCTCTCTCTCTCCATGTCTTGTTCCTTTATTCTCTTCGAGGCCTTGTCTCTAATGATCGTTTCTTGCTGGGCCTGGGCCTGTTCGGTTTGGTGGGTCGAGCTGGGTAAGGTTCGAAAAGGTAAAAAAAGGGTCCTCGGCAGTGACCAGAGCCCCTGGAACCTGTAGTGGGTTGGTTGGTGGGCCCCAGATCTGGGGTAGAGAACACGCCCCCCCCATAGTTTAGCCAAGCCTGGGTCAGACGAGTCGTGCCCTGTCCCGTCCGCCCACCGATTCGCTGGGGGCGGAGAAATATAAACCTGGTCCCTCCAAGAGAGAGAGAGAGAATGACGGTCCATGTTTTTTCTTCTGTCTTGTCGAGATCGCGGGGGCGGATGAGAGGAAGCCGGTGCGCTCGCTGGTGTTGGTGGTGGGTGTTGGTGGTGGGGGGAGGGGAGAGAGAAGGGCCTAACAGCAGCTAGTCACAGCAGTAAGCTTCTGCATGCGGAGCCCTGGAGGTGGGACCCTTGCAGGGGCCCCCCATTTTCAGCCGCATCTTGACCTCAACTCCTCCAACACAGTCGCGACACCGTCTCTCTCTTTCTCTCTCTCCTTTCCCAAAGAGAATAAAAAAGAGGATGAGGAGATGAGGAGAAATGCGGGAGGGGGGAGGGGATGGCTGGTTCCGTTCGTCCCGCTTTTTTTTTTTACCCTCCTCTCCTCAAACCCAAGAACAGAATTCAGAACAAAGAAATCACAAGTCCAATTCCTTCATTGGGGAGGGAGGGGGAGAAAGGAACAGCCCCCCCCCTTTCTCCTTCTGAGCCGGCCCTGAAGTAAGGGGGGAAACGGACAGACATGCCTCCCTCAGTTTGTAGTCGCCGAAGCAAAGGTTCCCCCCTTTCTTGGGCGGGGAGTGACGCTTCGGGCACCATCCCCCTCCCCTCTCTCTCTCCGTATCTCTCTCTCTCTCTCTGTCTGTCTGCGCGCGTCATGGGCACTTTGCGTGTTTGACACAGCCCACCCGAGGGGCCGGCGCGTGGTCTAGACGCGCTCCAGTTAGAAATCAATAAACCATGTCTGAATTGTTTTTTATCTTCTCTCTCTGGGGGCCTGGGTTGGTTCGTTGTCGCTGGACACAAAGAGTAAACTAATGGGGGTTGTTGTGCGTGTGTGCTATGGAAAATCTCCTTTGTTGTGGGGGACCTCGTCGCGCTCACTCCAACCCCCTCCCCTCTCCATGTCCCATCGTCTTGAACGGTATCCCATGCCACAGTGAAAAGAGTCCATTCCCCCCCCTTTGCCTTTTTGTGTCTTGTGAAAACCCAATTCCCGTCAAGGTCCGTGGTGTGACGCTCGTGCGCTACTGGAGAAGGAAGGCATCGAAGACGTCATCGTCGTCGGCGAAGGCAGTAGGCATGACGAAGTTGTCCATGTTGACATCCTCGATCTCGACCTTGTCCTCGTCGTTCTTGGCTTCGTTCTCTATTAAATGTGGTTAGCTGTGATACTTGGGGTGGGACATAGAATAGTTATAGGTGAAGCAACATACCTTCGACAAACTGATTCTGGGTCATCTGGCCGACGAGGTTGGTCCAGATGTTTGGCTGGCCGAAATCGTAGGTGCGTACAGACTCTTCGATGTTGGCAAAGTCGACAGCACCATCCTCGGGCTGGGCGTGGTGAGCCGTGATAGTATCCCACTTGAAGCGGTGATGAGTCTGAGGTCCGCGGGTGACGGCCAGCGAATGGTCGAAGTTGGTGATGTCCTCGACATTGATGACATTGACTCCAGAGGCCAAGGTGCTATGGTTCTGGTCCAGGCCTAGAACACCAGCGAATGTAGCCACAGGATTGTAATTCATCTGCTCAGTGAGACCGACGGCAGCTCTTCCAGCCTCGCCGAGGGTATCGTCCTGAGCGAAGAAGTCCTGTCGCATGTTGACGGTCATAATGTGCAGTCGGCGCTCGTTCATCGCGGCGAGGGAGTTGGGATGGATTGTCGACGGGCAATCCAATTACGATGAGCTGTTGCAGGAGACCGCTATCATCGATGTTGTTGGCAGTACGGACGATACCAGGGGGGGCAAGCTGTACGAGGACAATTTCGCCGGTGGGCCGACGCGCAATAGTACAATTGTAGACGCGGGACCAATCGTCCGGCATGACGACGCCACAGATGATGCCTGCAAAGTTCAGGTAACGGCGGATGTCACGATAACCTGAGTTGTCGCGGATGAAGGTCCAGATGCGGGCCATGACTGCATAGCTCATCTTGTGCTGCTCAAGGTTCCACATTTGTCGAACCAAGCGTGACCGTTGCGACTGGATATGATCAGAGTAGAGACCGTTCATCATAGCTGCAGGTAAGAGGTAAGAAACATGAACAGTCAGAGATAAAAAGGGTTCAAGACTCACATCGGTACATGACGAAGGAATTGACTGGCTTTCTGGCATTGCTTCCTCCAGGCGCGACCTTGGTCTCTTTGGTGTCCCTTTTTCGACCGCCTGAGAGACTGTTTATCATCTGCATAGTGGACGAAAAATGCTGGGGGGCCGAGCCATTTGACGCCATCTTCAAGTTTGAGAAGAAGATGCGTATGATGATGTTGATGAAGAATGTAACCTGTGCCTTGAAAACAAGATCGGGGTGCTCGAAATTGAGGCACTCAATCTTGCTTTCAGATTTATTGGTGGGGAGAAGAAAAGAGAGAAAAAAAGAGAGTTGGGGGAGGGGCAGAGGGGAGCCAGCTCTGGTATTTAAAGGGTGGAGACGCGTAGGAATAAAGAACAATGCTTACCCACAATGCAGACTCGAGAAATTTCATCCGATCTCCTTGGCACGTGAATGGTTTTGCTGGAAGGTTCGAGCTCTTTTTTTTTTTTTTTTGGAGGTATGTGCCAGAAACTACAAATACATGTACAACTTTGGTCATCTGCATTCTTCCTTTTGAACCACATCCTTTTCTTTTCTGCCATCGACTGCAGCATCACCATTCCAACCTGTCAAGTTCTCAAACCGGCAATCTAAGCATGGCTCCTGAGATGGAGGACACGGACAGATTATCTGATGCTCTTCGCGTCAGACTCGCTGGCAACCAACGCCTGGTTTCTCTCCTTTCACAATCAATCGAAGATCCACGCGTGAAGAGAGTGACAGATCTTGTCGAGCAGATCACTCTACGTGGCGAGGTAATCACTTCCTCAACTGAAGAAGTTTCTCGGATTTTTCATGAGGACCCGGCACGCTGGAGAGGATTCCATCATCGACTGATCGTCTTGAAAGAGGCAATGACGGAGGCGACAGACTACGTGGTGGAGCTCGCTTACAGAGTCAAATTGTTCCTTGAGAACATCAGAATTTGCGGTCAACTTGGATCAGACCCTGTTCTCCTTCAAGATTCAGTACGTGAGCTTGTGCAGTCCGCTGTTGCATACCAGAAATCAACGGCAGTGGAGATCCGTCGCAGTGTTTTCTTAGCAATCTCCCTCACCTCCATCAAACCCCCAGGACCGGCGCTCATGTCCCACTACGAATATCAGCACACGGACACGTCCAAGCAACTCACGTCTCGCGATCACCGACTTGTTGATGGAAAGCCTTCTGCTGTTGGTAACCAATACGATTTCCGCTGGGACCCCGACTACAGAACACCTGGATCTCAGCACATTAAGTTCATGACTTTCCCCGGTCCATTTTTTGGACCAAGTCAGAGCCAGAAGATCGCTTCGATATCTTCTGCCTCCCCGAGACGACTGGCAAGCTCATTGACCACCTGACTCTCCAATACGAGGCTGTCATGGCCAACTTCGAAGCTACAAACCGACTTCCAGATCCAGATCGGCTTCCAGATGATGATGACAGCGAGATTTCAGACCGCGCAGCCCGCCACGCAGAGCGCATGGAAAGTCAGGAGGTACGCATCTCTTCCTCACTTTTCATTCACACAAACTGATGTGTTGCAGGCTCTCGCGATTTCTTTAGCAGAGGACTCCGGCGAGGTCTACAACCCCGATTCGATTGTTGTAAGTCAAGATTAGCTTTTGCCCCAGGATGATCTTCATGTCTAATACTTTCTCTTCTACCATTCTAGCTCTATAACGTCCGTCGCCCACACAACTACACCTCCATCGTGGGCCCGTACCTATCGCAGAGTTGTCAGGTCATGAACAGTAGAACAGGCGCTGTTGGGTCACCAGAAGACATGAATCGCCTCTTGGAGGTCTTCATTCTCGAACGACGGATGTGGGTGGCACCCATGGAACACGGTAGACTGGTTTACTTTGACCTCAGGTGTGAGTCGCGGGGTAGATGAATTGTAAAATGATGAATGGACTCGTTTTCATCAAATTCAAAAGGTTAATAAATTCTCTGCTCTATAGCTCACTGGTGATGAATCAAATTTTGCGTCACGATATTTGTAGGCTTAAGTCATTTCCAAAAAAAAAAAAAAAAAAAAGCTACGCTGTAAGATTCCGGAGCAAATTGTGCTTTGGAAGAGCCTGGTCCTCCAAGTCTAGCACCTCCTGTGCGTTTGGGTGATTTTGGCGAGCCTCTCAGTTTATCCCAATCTCTCCTCGTCTCTACCTGTTTCCGACTGTTTCTCCCCTGAGGTTTTTTTCACCCACATTTTCCCAACCACCTTTTACAATTTCTCACCTTTACCTTTCCCCACTCTTTACCTGATCCCACCTTTCACTCTTTCCTACCTTTATCCTTCCCTACCCTTTCACAAAGTACATTCCTTCAATCCTTCTTGTATTTCGTTCTCTTAGTGATATCTCCACTTTCGAGCGCCTTCCATCGATTTCCCCTCCCAGTCCATCACCTTTATTACTCGGTTACATTCCAAGGTTACCTCGAGACTTCTTCGCGTCAATCTACGCGTCTCCAACGACGAAGATTCTAACAACTGACAAGCCTACCGGTCACCATCGCGAAAATGGCAACTATCATGTCGTCTAGCCCCGGTGTCGCCATCGTTCAAGATGCGCAGAAGGGTTGTATGCTCTTCGTCGAGATGGACAAAGGCTACCATGAGGCGGTGGCCGTGAAGGGTCCAGCGATCCAGTAAGCACATCTTGAAATCATGGCGAGTAGAGACTAGCTAACATCTCCAAAGGAAAGCTCTGGATGGCGTTGCCATTGACATCTACCTTGAGGCCGACATTCGTCGATTCGTCCTCACTCCCATCGGCACATACGAGTCTGTCGATGGCCTCCAGCTAACCCACGTTGTCACATTGCCAGGTAAGCTATCTTTTTATGTTCGCATCGAAAAAAGCTGACTCAAAATTGGTAAAGCCAGCAACAATGGTCAGAGTGGCAACCAGCAGTCCACCACAGCTGGCCCAGCCCTGAACTCTGGTGGCACTGACACGGCGAACCGCAAGTCCACCCAATCCAAGCGCGCGAAGTCTTCGACTCGCCGGGTCCAACGGCGTATCCCCAGACCTAGAAACTCTTGGATTCTGTACCGTTCCGAAAAATCCAGGATGCTCCACGCCGAGCGCCCCGGCCTGAAGGCTATTGAAATCTGTGAGTCATATTTGCTCGTGGCTTTTCTCCTTTAAAATATGTAGATTTTGGTCTGATGAAATCCGCAGCTAGGCTGGTCTCCGAAATGTGGGCGTCGGAACCCGAGGAGGTCAAGCAGTACTACACGCATCTCGCAGATATCGAAGCGCGTCAGCACCGAGAAAAAGTACCCCGAGTACCGCTACACCCCCCAGGCACGATCTACTCAGCACTAACTGTGGGTTGAGCAATTGTGGCGCCCGCAATTGCTGAAAGTCACACTCGAGATTCGTCCAGACTCTGCACTTCATACCCTATTGAGGTCTACGTCATGATGGGTGTCTTCCTCTGCGCGGTTGGTCGCTACATGGCAGTGTCGACAGCTACGCGACCCCCAATACTCTACCACAACCACCCAAGCGACGATCGAGACACGAACACGAAACCCAAAAAGCAGCATAGCGGTTTTCTTTTCCCCTTTCCCCTACACATTCGCATTTCGACACAACACTAATTTCCCCAAAAATTCACAACACGGTTACGGTTCTACAGCAAGCACGACACGACGGGGCGAACTCCTCGACGGGGGGGTGTGCCCCCCTTTTTTTCTTTTTTCTTTTTCTTTCTTCTCTTTTCTTTCCCCTTTTTCCTTTTGTTCTTTTTTACATGACGGCATGTGGACGACCCCCAAGTACTGGAGGCAGCCCCTGCACTTTGGCAGGGCGCTGGGCCTAACATCTCGCAGAAAGGAAGTGTCATTGGGGGCTGGCCCCAGGCGGGGCCCTCCTCTTTCTTCCGACTATGGAGATGGATGCGGCACCTTTGGGAACATTGGGGTTGTTTCGGCGTCTGCTTCTCTGTCTTCATGTATTGCTGGCAACCCGCATTGCGCTGGGGGGCCGGTGTACCTGGACGGATTACGGTGGAAACAACAACTTGGGAAGAAAGGGGGAGAGATGGTCTACGGCAAACGGTGGCCGTGGCAAAGAAATCAAATCAATGGACAATGAACACAAATGGACAGATGGGCGAGATGGAGAGGTGGCAGATCGTGAGGGGCACGGGGAGCACCATCGGTGAGGGTGTGCTGTTTCCTGGAAGACTTGACTTCTCTTGTCGGCCCCGAACGAACGAACAAAACACAACAACATACTTATGGTGATGATGATGACGGCAAAAGGAAAACTCCGAAAACCCCGGAAAAAAAATACTGGGCACAGGGCTCCATCGGTGAGGGTGTGACGTTCCTGGAAGATATTCTTGTCGGTCCTCCAAAAAAAATTAGGTAGCACATACAGTAGAAAAAAGGTTGTTTTAAACCTATAAAAGGTCTGTCTTTTGTGATGATGTCCTGTCTGTCATGTCCTCACCTCTACCGACTACAGTGTCTCTCCTTTTATCACGATCCCTTCCAGTCTGAGTGCCAGATGAACGTCCCACACCGCCACTGCGATCCCTTCTCCTTCTGGCCCGAGGGCCCCAGCGGTCGCGAGCACATGTAGAACGAGCGGCCTAGAGAGGGGTGGTTTGTTAGCCCAGGATCCTTGCAGCTGGGGGGGGGTGTTGGTGGGAGAGAGAGAGAGAGAGAGAGAGAGAGAGAGATGGGGGCGGGCAGGTATCACAATGCCGTCCTGCCCTGCCTCGGTGGGTGGTGAAGGGCGGGGGGGGTGGGGAGGACCAACCAGTGTTCATGCCGGGCTTCTTGGTGATGTAGCTGATGCAGGGCTCGCCGTGCTCACACAGCGGTGCTGCTCTCTTTTGCCCAACAGCTTGGACCACGACTCTTTGGACTCGATAGGATCAAAGACCTTCTCTTCATCTACTGCTGCTGCTGCTGCTGCCGCCGCCGCCGCCATATCCTGCCCATCGATGGGTGCGTCGCAGGGCAGGCCGCTGCCGCCAGGGCTACAACCGGCGCCGTCCAGCTGCGACGCCAAGGCCTCTGTATTGTTGGTCGCTGGAGAGAGTGCTGCACGTGATGCTGTCGCCGCCTTGCCCTCCTCCCCCTCCTCCTCTCCTCGTGTCTCCTCGTCGGCCATGCTCGGCGCTGGCGTCTTGGGCTTGAAGAAGCCTCTCAGGCTGCTCTGCGCAGGGCCGGGGGCGGGCTTGCCCTTGTCCCTGGTGGTTGTTGTCGCCTTGGTCTTCTTGGTGGGCTGGCTGGACAGGCTGGGCGCGGCACGCTTGGGAGGCGGGGTTCGGGGGGGAGGTTGTGCGCCAGAAGGCCTGAGGCCCGCGGTGGGGGAGGAGGTGTCGGCAGCCGCAGGGAGGGCGGAGGGCGTCGACGAGGGAGCCGCTGTGAGCGGGGGGTCATGTGTGTCGGATGCAGTACTGCCGGCACCGGTGCTAGACTCCTCGGCGGCGGGGTCCGCTGCTGCGGGCTGGCTGCGCCTTTGGGGGTCAGCGGCAGGCCTCTTGGCGAACATGTCCTTGATGCTGCGGCGGCGGTCAAACTCGCCCAGCAGCCTGGCGGACTGCGGCAGCAGGTCCCTGGTGCTCCACCCGCGCAGGCGCCGGCCGTCCCTGAACATGCCGGCAGGGTTCATGAGGTCTGCAATGTGGCGGCGGTCCTCGGTGCCGTGGGCGACCACATGATCGGCGATGACGGCGAAGACGGGGCAGTGGTCGGAGCCCATCAGGCCCTCCTGGATGTTGGCGTCCTGGAACCAGTCCCTGATGCCGGCGGTGCAGAGGATGTAGTCGATGCGGCTGCCAAAGTTGCCGGGGCGGGCGTTCTTCTTGGTGTCCCAGCAGGTGAACATGCCCTGGCGGTCCGGGTGAAAGGCGCGGGTGATGTCCCACATGACGGGGTGCTCGCGGCCCTCGTCCCTCTGGCCGACGACCTGGCCGCCGAAGAGGAGCTGGTTGAAGAGGCGGCGGGGGGGTGCGGACAGGAAGTCGTCCAGGGAGATGCCCTCCCTGCGGAGGTTGTCAGCGCAGCCGGCGGTGTCGATGTCGCTGCGGTTGATGTTGAGGTCCCCGGCGAGGATGACCTGCCTGCCCATGGCGACGAGGTTGCGGATCCTGGCGTCGAGGGCGGCGAGGAAGCTGATGCGGAAGTCGGTCCTCGAGTCGTCGCGGGTGGCGGGGACGTAGACGCCGATGAGGACGAAGGCGGGGAACTCGAGGATGACGGTGCGGCCCTCCGAGTCGAGGGTGGCGTCGTCGACGAGGCCGAGCAGCTGGTCCTCGCGGGGGTATCCGCCGATCTGCTGGTCCGCGGGCAGGTCTCGGAAGCTGGTGGTGGACCTGGGGGGCAGAGCGTGCCGGTGAGGCCCTCCTCGGCGCGGACGGGACAGCACTTGTCGTTTCTGGTGTAGATGGCCACCCCGGAGTATCCTGCGGTTGGTGGTGATGAGGACGGGGGATTCCACATGATCAGCGACACACACACACACACATAGGGAGAGGCATTACAGCAGGTACGCAGGATGGATGTACTCACCCTTCTTGTCGCGCGGCAGGCTGAAGAAGACATCCCACCCCGGCACCAGCACCATATCGTCCGTCAGGTCCTTGCGCTGGATCTTGGCCTCCTGCATGATGACGATGTCGGCCTCGAGGATGTCGAACATGGCCTGGAAGGACCTCGTCTGGTTCCAGGGCGCGTATCCGAACGGATTCCTATGGAGACGACCGACAGACAAGACAGCCTGGGTGTGAGCGCGATATCCCCGGCGACCAGGCCCGGACCAGCCATGGCCAACCTCGAGGCAGATCAACCACAGGGCAGCCCGGGCCATGCCTCTGGTGCCCTCCACGGCTGATTCACGTACCTGATACCGTTGACTGCGAGCGAGGGGAAGGGGGTCAGCTGTAGAAAAATAAAAAAGGCAGAGGGCAAGACATCTAGGAGCACACACCATTCCAAGTCGTCACACGGAAACCCATGATGACCAGAGGGGGGAGGGGGGAGACCCTTCCCCGACAGGCTGGGTCAGGTCTTGTCTGGTCGAAATTCTACGCTGGTGACGGTCTGAGGACGCGGGTCGGGGTCCGGAGTGTTCAAGTAGGGGTCGGAAAGGCCTGAGATGCCGTCTCTCCCAGAAGAAAGAAGAGGGAAAGTGTTAATGGATGCCAGCTAAACAACACCGCAAGGGGGGAAGTCATGACCCCAGTCGCCCGGGGGCAAGGAAGGAGGGGAAGGAGAGGGGGAGGAAGGGGCATTACAGGTCCGTCACGAGCAGCAGCAGCAGCACGCAGATCAATACAGACAATGTAGTGTTGTACTGACCGTCTACTCTACCGATACAGTCCATCCATTACACACATGCACACACCACACTGTCGACATCAGGGAAGGGGGTCCTCGTCTCCCTGTCGCGAGGTCACGTGTGTGCGCGCGGAGAAGGCTGGTGGGATGGATGGGAAAGGATGGATGGATGGGGGGGAGCACAGCCAAGCCACAGGGGTGATGCTGACAAGACTAGGCGAGGCGCCAATCAGAGCAGGGCCGGCCACCCACCCCCTTCCGCTCACCCCCTTTGGGCCCTGCGCTGCCCCCCGACCCTGACCCTGTCAGGCGCGTTTCAGTGGTTAGGGCCCTCTCCAGGGGTCACTTCCAGCAGGGTCAGGGCCGGGCCACACAGGACAACAGGACACGGGAGCCCCTATCCCGCCCATTCACCCACCCCCTTCTGCTCACCCTCCCCTTCTACTGGACAGCCCTCCCAGGGGCCCCCTCCCACCCCGCACAGTATTGTGTTATATAACGTTTGTCAGGGTCCAGTTGATCAGGTGAATAGCATGCACGGCTGCCCGCTCCAAAACATCTTTGAAAAGGCATGCTGCAAGACAAGAAAGATGAGGTGCTCTTTCAACACAGACAAGACAAAACTTGACATGGAGGCTCTGTGTGTGTGTAGATGTAATAACAGAAAGACAGACTCCGATCCCGTGATTCCCTTTCCGGGTGGGAGAGATGCCTTTCCCTCAGCAGGTCAGCACCAACCAGCCAGGATCGGGAGAACTCTGCGCACCTGTAGTAGGGGGTCCAAATACCAGCATGGAGCCGAGGAGGAGGTACTGGCTGGTGCAGTATCGCTTTTGTTGCGCGGCACCACATTCTTTTTGTAGGATCCGAACGCGTCTTGGCAGCCCGGTTGGGCTCTCTGCTGAACAGCCGGATGTAACTGCAGCACGCATGCGAACCCCCCAGGGACACACACCACAACATTCTCTCCTCATAACCTAGCTTTTCCTGAGATTCCTCTTCTTGTATCTTCTAATCGGTCGCGTAGACAGACTCTGCTATCTTGCTAATGGATTTTTGATCTGCAGTGTAGCCAGGACTTGTCGCGGCGGCGTTTTTCTCTTGCCTTCTTTATATCTGAATAAGCATAAGATCAGCTCTCGTAGAGGGCGAGATGCTCACTTGTGACAAGATCTGGAAACGAATCCGGACCAACATCACTCTATACGCAGGCATGACAGCTCCCTCAGGGCCGCCACCTCCGATCACTCGAGCACCACGGCCCAGATACAGGCTGCTTATACCGGCACGAGACTAGAATAGGTCGTAATTGCGCGGTGCCGAATTGCTTCCAGAAGCCTCTGAAATTTTCATCTCCACTTCTGTGCGCTCAAGAAGCGCAGACATGTAGGGTGAAGCTCAGCTGGGCTGCAGGCCTGTACAGTTGTATTCTCACCCAGCTTCCGTTCCAGCGGTAGTCATCTCACAGAAAGTTGATGAGTCCGCTCTGGATAGATGAAAAAAAGAAGAAGGGCTCGCTCTTGTTCCGGCCTGTCCGCTTCCGGGTATCAGAGAGGTGTTTTCGTTGACACCTGGGCCCGAGTTTGGAAGAAGGGCCGCCTTGGAACGCAAATAGATATCCGTGCGGATATCTGGTAGAGAACATGCGCCCGACCGAACCTGTCCCATCTCCCCCGCCCTGCGGATGCGCAAGCTAGGCCAATGTCGACCTCTGCGTCGGGCCATCCGTAATTAACCTCTCTTTCCGTATTCGGTTGCGTAGATGTGCCTGGCGCGAATAGGCCTCGGCGTAATGATGCTCCTCCAAACCGTAATAGGGCTCTTCTGCTTGTTTCTTGAAGCCCACCACGTACGTCCTCGGCGCAATATCCCCATACTCATTTTTCGCCAGAGTTATAGTAGAGGACCATGATGTCTTGTCTCCGACAGCCTCGAAGGGCTGCAGGGCTCGCACTCTTCTTGAGCGTCCTCTTGCTCATCACCTTCGTCCTGTGGCTTCAGCCGATTGTATAGCTTGGTCATCTTCCTAACAGCGCCCCTCTAGGCTTCTCTTGCTTTCGGCCCATTCTATAGGGTAGCCTGCCGCCTTTTCTGACTCGTCCACCAAGTGCTTAACATCTGGCTTTAATTTCTCGATTATACCTTCGCAGCTGGTGGGCGAGATAGATGACTGAGCTCTTCCTGTTTCTTTCTCGTCCATCATTATCTTCATACGCATTTGCATCTGTTCAGAAGCGGCTCAACTTGGTGCGTGCCCTAACAGGATCACCTGCAAGCCCTAAATCCGGGATGCAGGTGGCGGATGGCACATTTCTTGAAGCTGGCCGATCTCCGTGGCTCGTTACTGGCTTTCCGCGCTCGATTATACAATACCATACCCCCTGGTGGTGCAAAGGGGCTTTTGCATGAGTATCACACGGTTGGAGCTGGTGATGTTCGTCGTCTACCTTGCTATAAATATTACGGTCTTGTCATTTTTCCTTCAGAGTCGCGCCGACTTGTCCGTAAAGGCAGCGGTTGTTGCTATCATTAATATAACACCTTTGTTCATTGGTAGCCGAACGAACGCGCTCGTTAGTTTTATAGGCATTCCACTCCTGGCGTATTACCTCTCGCACCGTTGGATTCCACGGGTCGCAAGCATAGAGGGTCTTCTGGATGCCGTGATTTCTCTAAGCAGGTCGCCCATTGATCAGACAACTATCTCCGGTTACATAGTATGTCAAGTTCACTAGTGCCCACCGGTCAAATCTGCTGCTAACGGTATAGGCGGCTGGCGGGCTCCTGGCGATTGTGAGCACCTCGATCGGGCTTATCCGGCGGTATCCTTGTACAGCTTTTCACCAGGCTGGTGTGTTTTGGCATGTCCTCCAGACGGAATCTCTGGGTAGTATTCTGGTGTTTATTGCGAGCGGGATATGGCCGGCATCAATCCTTCTCTGGCTTATGGGATTATCCTACTTCAGCGCGCAAGCTGACGTCCAAGACTCAGTCGACGAGCGGGTATGTGCTTAAAGTGGAAGTCCGCTCAAAACCCCCGATTCGCGTCTTTCCAGGTTGCTAAATCTATATCTTCCTTCCAGGGCAGCTCTTCCGATATAAACTTCTCCAAAGCTATCCTTTAATGGTCCTATGGCACAAGCCGGGCCAGCAACTGTCAGCTGGCGGTGTCAAAGATGTTACTGTTCCTGTTTCGCGTCAAGAACGCCTTCAGCGTACCTTGCGGCTTAGCGAGGGTGACAGCCTATTTCTCGATGACACTTACGGGCAGGACCCCGACCTGGCCCCATACGAGACAGTAATCCTTACGGCTAAGGGTGTCTGCATTGCGGGCGTCTCCTTGTCCCTCTCGTCGGCTCTGAGTCTGCTCGAGCGTTGGCGATATGACTCCGTAGCCAAGGATCAGGCGCCTGATAATTGAGCGGGTTCCTCCTTCGTTGTCAACATACCTCTGAGACTCAACACGTTCAGCCTCGGAAGGTCTCAAGAAGCCAAAGGAATGACGGCGGCGCCTTGCGGATACTTGAAGCCTATATCCAGATTTTGCGTGCCCGGAAACGCGGATAGAAAAGTGACAACGGAGTCGGGTCGATGGCGTGGAACTTTGAGTGTTTTGATGTAAAGAGAAAAGATGTAAAACAAGAAAAGCAAAAGGATGACGCCCCTTAACGATGAGGATAATCGTAATGTTGCGCCACTCCCCTCAAAGCAGCCTGCCGGTTACACATGTACCCTACCGTCAAAGCCAATACTTTGACACTGTGCTGCCGAGCCAGCACTCTGTACCTGTGGCTTCTGGCTCCTACGGAGAGGAAGTAATAACTAGCTTCAGAGAGAGACGCGGTGGGATCTGGGTATACGCCTGCAAGGGGATGAGGCTGAGCATTTGGGTGAACTGAGACCCGTTCCGAGTATGCAGCAGCGTCGGAATAGGAAATCCAGGGTGCGCTCAATTGTCCATCGGCTACGCCGCTACATCAAGTCGATGCTGCAGTGGAGATGGCAGGAGTCGGCCCGGATATCAAGGGGAGAGTTTGGGACAGCCTGGTGAAGCAGATGAAGTACTTTTTTAGACATTGCGAGATATCAGCTCCGTCTCCGCCTTTTTGCTTGTCTGCCATTGTCCCCTTCGTCAGCGGCCCGGCGCTTTGTTGAACCGGGCGGCCTCGAGGTCGCTGCTGCCTCGTGGTCGGATGTCCACTCTGTTTGTCGGGGCGCACCTTTTTGCCACCCGGTATCGTGATCGAGAGCTGTGCCGCGAGGAGAGGCACCTGATCACGAATCCAAGGGCGGCCGACAGCGTCGTTGTGTGGAGGGCACTGAATGTTGAGAGGAGGGCAGTTGGTATTTAGCATTATTTGAGCCAGGCAACAAAAGTTGTCAAGCACAGATCTATAGCACCAGGGCAGAATTCTCGCGTAACATTTTATTCATGAGGCACCTGAGGTGGTTAGCCTGCAGCCCACACCAACAACACAGGCTACCAGCTCTCACGTATCTTAAGATTGCAGCTAAGTTCCCGTTTGTACTGGACCGGAACACACTTGACATGGGCGCCAACCATCATCTAGCAGCCTGGGAGAGCATGTTTTGCGATAGCATTTTGATCCATCATTAAAAGCGATTCAACTAGATTGCCAGGATGACACGGGAATTATTGTAGTAGACTTAAAGCTTACTCCCCAAGAGCTGGTCCCTGACCAGCACTGAGGCTGGAAAGACGATGTCTGGAGACGCAAGCCACGACAGCATATCGCATTGAACTCATGCTCTGGCAGGAACAAATTCTCGGTAGTATAAACGCATGGAGGAGGAGGAATGCCACGATCAAAAGCAAGCTCTTGGATGCTTGTATCATCGCGAGAGCACAGTTCAGCGTGCAAACGGGTGCGGCTGCTGGCAATGTCTTTCCGCGGCCCCCGAGGACGCATTTTGTGCGAGGGCCATTCGGTCTTCCTTTCTTTCCCTTCTTCTTCATTTCCCATACATTTCGGTGCTCTGGAGCACCCAAATGCTCCCTGTACTGTACCTGTGACGGGCAGTTGCTTTTTCCGCTGCTACTGTACATATGCAGGTCAGCGGGTCTACATTCCCGAATTCTCCACCGTACACTCAATTCGGAGACCACTAGCAGGGCTATCGTCAAACACTCCAATGCTACGGTACAATGGTACATCTGATGCTGCGTTTGTAGGAGCGCAAACGGGCACCACCCCACCACTCCCTATTTATATGCTACATATATAGTACTTCCAATTTGTCCCCAAACACTGTCACCGCCCTTTCTGTCGTTTTTGGTCTCTTTATTACAATCAATAGCCTAGATCGTTCAGATTCTCGTCCTGCTTCCCTCCCTACCTCTGACCCCTCCCTCCCACCAACATGGCCCAGACACAGACCCCGTTGCGTTTGTTTACAAACTTCGTCTCCTCCGTCGCCTCTGACGAGAATTCCCTTGTATCGGAGGTGGGTCAGAATTCTTTCACGCCATGTAGACCGGATACTGATAGCCAGGACTAGTACACCGGTGCTGTGAGGGAACTGTGCGAGAAAGCTCCCGCTCTTGCTCAGTTTCTCGCAGAAGAAATAAGAAACCACTTCACCGACCAGGAGACAGGCCAGTGCGAGGACTGCGTGGATCGCAAGGCTCCACAGTCGTCGCAAGAACACACTGCGCGGGTGCGGAAAAGAAAACGGGCATCCGACTCTTCCTACCTTCCCTCCAAGGCCCCCAGGCATAGTGTCCAGGATGTGGAGGCCAGCACTAGGCCTCCTCACAGCCGCACTGGACACAGATCGGACCAGTCAGCCGCGATCAGTGACGAGTCGCTGACAGTCTTCGCAGCTGACGAACATGCTTGCCGTTCTGTGGAAGACGGCCGACCTGAGCAAGAGGCTTTCTTAGAAGATCTCGTCTGGGTTGAGACAGAGACTGATGGGGAGCAGCCTGCCTGTGATGAGCCGCTGATTGACTCGGTCGAGGGTCGCGAGGAATCTTCTCATCAAGCCCGCCCTTCGCCACCCAGCAACACCGGATCAGAGGCAAGGAACCTTGCGGATGCAGTCGACGGGAGTCTCGACCAGCCACAGGTCGCATCTGGTGAGTCCTCGTCAGCCAGGGCTGGACCACAGATCGCGCCAGCCGAAGCTCCATCCACACCGGAACCACACATGAGCCGCGACGAACAGCAGCTGCTTCTGACGGAGGAGGTCCCCAGGGCTGACCAGCCTGCATTCCCTGTGCGGCTGGAAAGCCCCTCGCCGACCCCTGCCAAGAAGCAGTTTACCTTCGACGACTTCTTTGGTGAGATGGTGGATATTGTTGTCACGCTGAATAGGTCCGCGGAGGATCAGACGCCTGCAGAAGCCCATCTGGCTATTCTCAGGCATCTACAGGCTGGTCATCAACCGATGCTAGAGGGCACCGAGATAGTCAACCCTGGCACCATCTGGACAATGGACCCGGAGGTTTGGTCCTCTCGCACGTGGATAGATTTGCTCGAGACAGACGAGGGCCGCACTCAGAAGACAACTATCCTTACCATCATCGGGTATATGGGTGCCTCTGCCTGGTACGACGCTCAGCTTGCAGCAGCCGCAGCACCTCTGACGAAGAGGGGACTACCGAGAAAGCGGGTGTCGTCCTTTGTTTTAACTTCTCTAACACAAGAGAACCTCTTTGAAGGAGGATCTCAAGGTAGCGCTTCAACCAGGCGGTCTGAGACGACCTTGGCACGCGTGCGTGCTAGAAGGAGGAGACGAATCATCGAGAAGGTCAGTAAGGGGCGCAAACTACGCACCATGGTCTCGAAAGCTGGCCTGGGCATCCTTTTGCTTCGAGATATCTGGTAAGTGGCCTGATTCTCTCTAGAGGTTCCTTATCCTGAATTCTAAAATATAATTACCAGGCGCTACCAGAAAATGTTAGATGGCGAATTTGAAAAAGAACTTGCCGGAAAGCTTTATGCAGATCCCCGAGCAAGGACTTTACTTCTTGTTCTCGAAAAACAGGTCGTTCTTCTTGTCCAGAAAGGAACAACAGATATCACTGTGTTCCTCGAGTCGCTCAAGTCACGCGGGATACTGCTGGGAACAGAGTTATTAGTGCTGCAAGCCAAGTTTGGGCTCGAGACTGTAGGTTCTGATCCCCATTCTGATCAGTAGGCAAAGCTGACAAAGATCTTCTCAGGGACCTCTCTCGAAAGAATCCGTGAATAACCATGTTGAGGACTTGCTCGGGTCGCTCCGCACGTTGTGTGGTGACTCCGGACCGAGCTCCAATAATTCGATCATGGTGGGGAGTGCTGTTGAGCTGTCCTTCCCCTCCCTCGAGAGACTTCGTCCGGGGAAGTGGCTTGACATGTGGATGATTGCTGCTTCTATGGAATTAGCCGAAAAGGCACCTCACATAAAGTATGGTCTCAGTGTCCCCTTGGGCCAATGTGAGGGCAATCGTTATGCTCAAGTTCCGAAACCATTCGGCCTCTGGAGAAGGAAGGTCGACCAATACAGACAGGAGAGAAAAGGCGATGCGAAGCAGGTTTTTCTCTGCCCCTTGAATATCGACACGAGCCACTTTACGCTGCTCGAGATCAACGAACAGGAAAGAGCAATATACCACTATGACTCGATGGCAAGCCAGGGCATCATTCGTGGAAAGGCCAGACTCGGCCGTGTGAGAAAATCCGTACAGGTAGGTTATTTCAGGGGCTGTCCAAGCAGCAAGACGGGTGAAGCCTTGTGAAGCTCGAGCTGACTTCTAGGAGAATGAATTTGGCGACCTCGGTTTCCAATACAACGAAGCAGTAAGTAAAAGGATCCCTCAGTGGACCACGTTTGCTAATGAGTCGGTTAGCCCTGCCCTCAGCAGAAAGACAATTTTTCTTGTGGCTGGATGGTGATACGCAACGCAGCGCTTCGGATGAAGGGATGTCCAGTCGGTCAATGGGCTTCGGAGGTCGATACAGAACAGGTTCGCATAGAGCTGGTCGGTCTGCTGAGAACCGCTTTCGACAATGATGTCTTGCAACCGAGACTGGCGAACGTCTGAAAAAGAAAGAAAAAAAAAGACTGTGGGCTAGCCTTTGGATAATTCCTGTGTCATTGTGCGAGGGCCAGCGACTTTTTTTTGCAGATAGCGTTAGTCAGGGGCGAGGATGGGACGCCACTCGTGCCGTACGGGAGTGGATACGGACCCCATGTACGAGCGAGACATCATGCAGTCAAGCCACTCTACTCGGGACCGATCTTTGGGGCTGTGGGCAATGGATGACTTCGCAGGAATCTTGCACTTGAACCCGGTGGTACTTGTTGCATCTCTGGTAGCAAGATATCTCGACAGGGGGTTGATCATCTCACTTATTGTGCCAAGTTATAGATCTCCCTGGTGGAGAGTCGAGAGCTGACGGCACTGTGGGGTGCAGCGAGATTCTAGCCTCCTCTTTCCCCAGACTGCCGTGGTGGGCATGCCAGGTGTAAGTAACCCTGCTCGTTGGTTCAATCAGCCCGGCTTCGTACATGACGCCGCATCTCGACCACGCCGGCAACCAAAAAAAAAAATAAAAAAAATATCCGGGATGGTTGGTCCGCGGGCGGCCTCCTGCAGGCTCTGGTGCCAGCTCCCGACAGGTGGGAGAACATTCATGGCGCTGTTCTGGGTGTGAGCACGGCCAATCCACAGGGGGTGCGGGGTGCTGCAACCAGAGCCCAGGTCAACTTGCGCTAGAACCTGTAGGAGATACGATATAGTTGTGGGCGACCTTGAACGATGGAGTCATCAATTTCTTGAGCGAAATGCACTCGGCCTTGCAAGATTTGATCAACACTCATGATGCAGTTGTGTCTCCAGCAGATCCCACCTATCCACGAGGGAACATCTGGAACCAGAAAGATGTCGGGCTCGTCATGTCAGGATTCCTCTCCCGGCTCTGGAGAAGACGGAAGCCTGTGGAAAAGATTCAGAGAATAGCCAGCATAGTAGGTACATGACCACAGAGGCAAGATGCCCAAGGGGAATGCCGCGGACGGTTCGATCCCCCCCTCTTCTTCCCCCCCTGGTGCTTTCCCGGCTCATACCCCTAAAGAACAGCCTATGGAGGTGCGTATGGTAGTCGTTCCTGACAATGCTGGGAAGCTTGTAGTACCATGGTGTAATCGGAAGGGGTGACGGAAGGGGGAGGGGGGCGGATACGCAGCTGGGAGGTGACCTTGTTCCTCCTGTAAACCCCCCCCCCTTATCCCCCCTGTGCTGCGGACTGCTCTTCCCCAGAAAGACCTTGTGTGGCAGCGCTGGGAGGCTCTGTAGTTTGGAAGGGGGGACGGAGAGGGGTGGGCGCGGATACGCAGCTCCCATAGGACATAGCAGGGCAAGCCTTGTTCCTCTCGTAAGCTGCACCTGCCCCTCCCCATCCAGTCACCCCCTGAAAGAAGACCTCCTGCTCTCTATTGTAGTGCTCCTGCTAGTGCTGGGGGGCTGTCATAGCTCCAAGGGGGGGGAGGTGCGGGAGGGCCCATAGGCCGGCACATTAGCGGCCGCCTATTCCTTCCAGGCTAGCCCTGTCCTCTGCTAGGTAGGGGCCCCTGGGCACCTCTCCTCACGCTTGTCCTATTGCAGCCTATCCCTAGCAGGGGGGGGCAGGGTGAGGCTGAAGGGGGTGAGTGGGGAGGGGGGTGACTGCATGTGATGTTGGAGAACGCTCCCGCCCGCCTGGCTGTTGATGACATCCTCTCTCTGGCCTGTGTCTGTGTTATGTGCAGCCGAGCTGCCAGAGCCCATCTCGCGAGTTCTCCCGCGCCCGCGCACTTCCTCGCCAGAACCTCCACCCACCCTCTCCTCTCGCCCGCGAGGTCTCGCCATCCCGACACTCGCCAGGAGCGGTACTCTGCGCTGGACAGAGCTGCAAAGACAGGCAGCAGATTGGGGGCTGTGAGGGAGACCAGTCTGGGGCCCAGGCCATCGGTCCAGTCCAGGCCGCACTCGGATCGCCCTGCAGCTCTCCGCTTCCCCCCCCCATCGCGGGTCGAGACGTTGTGGCAGCCGCACGCCCGGACTCATCTGGCTGGACGTAGTACCGTCGATTCTTGCCCTAGAACTCGCGGAACGCCTTCCAATCCGTCTCGGCGAACATGGAGGACAGCCCAACAACGTAAGGCACAATGGCACCTATAGGACAGCTGCTTGGTGAATGCCTTGCCTGCCCCACTGAATGGTGATGGCCCTGTTCAGAGGCCAAGAGAGAGAAGGGGGGGGGGGCCTTGGGCTTCATTGGGTAAGCTCTTGTCTGACTCACTGGCTGTCTGCTCAGGTGAATGTTTTCCCAGTAACCCAAGCAGCCTAGCTCCCAAGGCACGTGGTGGCTGCAGAGCACACGTGATTGCAGCAGTAGCCATCTGGTTCTCGACTACTATAAATAGGAGCGACAGAATACCACTCGTTGTCAACCCGACATCCACGACTCATCTGCCCTGCCCAACCCGTGATCTGCCCCGCCCAACCTGAGATCTCCCCCTCCCAGCCCAAGATCACAATATTTTCGTCGTGGACACCCCAGGTTACATTCACAAGATTGCAACATCACCTGCTATTCAGTCAATATGTCTTCCCCCTTGGCTCCTCTGCCACTGGCAGCCACAACACCGACTATCACGGGCACGTTCATCTACACGTTCATCTCAAGAAGCCCTCAATGGTGGATATCATCACCAAAGCAGCTGCGGAGCTGCTGACCCGTGTGATGCTGCCTCGTGCGGAGCCTCCCAGCCTCTAGGAGGAGCTGGAGGCGATCCACCAGGCGCGTCTCCGAGGCTACACGGGGAGCTTTATCCGCATGGACGACGACCTGATGTACATAGACCGTCCTGACGACCAGACGATCGCCGCACTCGAGCGCCTTGCGGCGAAGAAGCACCGTGCGCGCCTGGCCGGCATGGCCGCGATGGGCGTCGGCGTCGCGGCGATCGCACTGACCGTGTGGTTTACCGCCGGGCGCAGGGCCGCCCTCGCCTACGCCCACCGCCTCGCCGCGAGCGGCTAAGAGTTAAGCTCGGATACCTCCTGAGCCACCTCGGTATGTGCACACACCTGTCCTCTCCCTCTCTCTATACATTGCTAACCCACCATCCAACCAGATAGGCCTCACCACTACCCTCTCTCTCTCTCTCTCTCTCTTTCTCTCTCCCCCACGGCTAGGAGACCAAGAGCCCCAAGCTCGGATACCTCATGGGCACCTCGGTATGTACACGTGCTTGTTTGTCCCTCTTCTCCTCTACATCGCTAACCTATCCAGCCAGATACCCCCGCTATCTGGAAACGGGGTGGGAGGGGGAAGGGGGATGTGGAAAGGGTCGGAAATGAATACGGTGTGGAACAAGGCGGACATGGAGGAGTAATTACCAGTGTCAAGATTTACGCGGCTGCCAGTAAACAATAGGCAGCGCGCCCGAGCAGGAATGCGACAGACCCTATCTGATCATAATAAGATGCGCCCCCCAGCCAGCCGTGTGACCTCTCTCGCCAGATATAGTAAGCATGTAGTCAGTCTGCCTCCTTCGAGGCTTGTCTCGTAGCCGCCACCTGCTCTCCGACACCTGCCCCCCTCTTCCGCTGTTCCAGCCGGAGCAGCTCCCGTCATCCCCATCTCCTCGCCCTCCTGCGAGCACCCAGGTCACATTGCTATTTCTCGGGTCTCAGCCGGTCAGCAAAGCACGAAGCCTCCTCCTATCCGATAGAATGCCCTGCTAGTAAGAATATAACGATCTTGTGATTTGTTGCTGCTGCTGCTGAGGAAAGGGCGGCGTCGGCTTGCCTCACCACGCCGTTGGTGTCGCCAGATGGAACGTAGAACCTGGAATGGCCGCTTCTCTGATCGAGGTGCAGCTATCGCGCACCAGACCGCATCGAGGAGTGGCTCTATAGGTATGGCCAAAATCTGTGCTAGTGCCTGAGGGCGTTTGGCCGAGTGGTTTATTGGGCTAGCATAACTTATGTCTAGTTACTTGGAACCGCGAAGCCAAACAAACTTAAGGCACCCAGTTCGATCCCACGGCCATGGAATCTGGTTACCAATCTGGGGGCACTTTTTTTTTTTTTTTTTTTTTGTTACCACATCTCTCTGAGTCGTCCCCAACTGACGTGCGCACCACCGACTCCATTCGATTTCTGCATCCCGGCTACAGCGCTCCTCACAATGTTCTCTTGAGACTGGCACGCGTCGATCCCGCCCAGGCGGATGACCGCACGAATGTGCTGTATGATCGGATGATGGCTGACCACGAGGCCTTTGTCCACAGACAACAAGCAGAGAAGCCGATGTGGCACGAGCGAATGACGGCCGCCCGGAGCGTCTTTTGCCGATCCAGTGTTTGTACACGATATTTTTGCCCTATCTGACGCGATTCTCGTAAGCCTCCCCAAACTTGCGCAGCAGCCACAGGTCCAGCCCGAGACAACTAACTCACTGCAGTTCTACGGCTCACTAGAACTAGGCTTCATATACACAATTATCCATCCAAGCAGGGCAATAAATAGGCCCTGACCCTGTGACCTGACGGCGGCGGAGGAGAGGAATAGCAGCTGGACAAAACAGCTTTATACATGTCAGCCCGTGCGGCTAGACCTCCTGGGCTGGCTGGCTGCCCGGGTCTGCGACCTCGTGCGGCCCAGAGGCTGTGTATCCTCGCCGGTCCTCCGCCGCTTGGGCACCTGCGTGACCCTCACCACCGTGCCGTCGTCGTCCTCGAACGTAACCCTCTTGAAGCTCTGCGGCTGAGGTCCCGGCGACGGTGAGGCGGTCCCCCTCGATGGTGTGCTGTCGGCGCTCGGCAGTGTTGACGAGCTCGGAGAGGCAGGCGAAGGTCAGGTGGACCTGGCTCTCCGGCCCGGGGGTCAGGGGGGAGCTGATCGCGTACCTTGAGGGGTACGAACATGCTGAACGGGAGAAACAGGTCTCCCTGCAGAGCCCGGCCGTCGCTGTCCCGAAACATCTGGTTCTTGATCGTGCGCCTGACCCGCAGCCCGTCATCGTCTTCCACGTCCGAGGTCCACAGAGACACCGAGGCCGTGTGGCAGGACCGGTCCCCCCTCTTCATGTATGTAATGTCGAAGCCGAGGATGGTACAGATCCTGCCGGGGAGCTTTTCGAAGAACTGGGTGACCTGCCGAGGACTGCGGTTAGGATATGCATGGTCACAGCATGTCATGCCTGCCCCCGGATAATAGCGAAAACGAACCTTATCAGCCAGATTGTCTCCATCTTGACTGTATGCAACCTCGAGGATGAGAGGAGGATGCCGTACGCCGTCGTAGTGCCACTGGCCGTCGGGTGACCTCTCGAAGTCGGGGGCACGGCTGAGGGGGATTTCCGCCGCCGGATGCGTGTGGAGCTGCCCGACGCAATCCTGCGGCAGAAAGGCCGCAGGGAGGGGATCGCTGCGATGCGGTCCAGCTCCTGCCTGATAGCTCCGGAGACGGCGTCTACGAAGAAATCATGCAGGGGGCTCGGCGCCACAAGATGCAGCGTGAGCTCGCCCGTGTCCGAGTTCCAGCTCTTGCGGGTCGACCCGAGATGCTGCAGCAGCCCCTCGTGGCCGGCGAGCTTCTGGTACAGCTGCTCGTACGACGGCTGGCCCCCGAGGTGGAATGTCGGGTTGCCCTCCTGGGCCGGCAGCCCGCAGAAGCTGTCCCAGACGGTCTGGTAGGCCTGCCCGACGGCCTCGTGCTCGGGTGCGTGATCGTCGGCGTCGGAGGGATGGGGCGAGGGCAGCTGAGGCATGGACGGCGTGTCCTCCTACCTCTCGGTCGGATAGCGGCGGCGGCCGCGGCGGCGAGGGGAGTCTAATTCGCTGCTGAGGCTCGTGTCTGGCGTCGAGGCCATGCTGCCGCGATGAGAGGTCAGGCGAGACGATGGTGGACGTTGAGGGAAAGAAGAGAATAGCGGCGGGTGAGGTCAGACACGTGCTTGCCAGGCTGTGCTAATCCCGACGTGTGGGGATGAGTCAGCTACTGTAACTTCCGGAATGCGGGAAATAAGCACCCTGGTCGCTTCATCGCAGGCATAAACCAGGTTCTGAAAAGTCTCTGTTTTGGGAAGTAATCTGCGCATTCGAGTGATAAGACGTCCCGCGACAATGAAATGTGTCCCTTTCCAGTAGCCAGGTCTCGGCGTTCCCAGCGGAAGCCTGGTAGTATGGGTGCCGTCCAGGACCGTCTACGACGTCAGGTTCGAGTCGAGTCGAGTCGAGTCGAGCCGAGCCGAGTCGCGCAGGTGGACAGACAGGCAGCAGCTTCTCAAGCCCCGCCCAGGCCCAGGTCTCTCCACCTGTGTCGCTTGGCCGGTGGGAGATTTGACCAGCAGCGCTCGTGCGGCTACTCCCGCCATGTGCAGTGGGGCATGTTTGTTTGATGGGTCCGCTGGCCAGTGAGCCAGAAATCGACATAGCCTGGAGGAAGCTCGTGGGTGGGAAATGTGGTGAAGCCGCTGGGAAGCCCAGAAATGGCAGGCCAAGACAGGGGATCCGGGAATTCAGATCAATGCGGCCCTAGATTTGTGAGCGAGTAAATAATGAGAAAACGCTGGCTCACAAGGATACACAACTCGCTGGCGCAAGATCTCGAAGGCCCCCCTCCCCCCCTTGCAGTTCCAAACGTTTAAACACCCCTGCCAATTGACAAAGCACTAAATAAGCGCCAACATTTTCCAACATCCAACGCGGCCCACATGACCAACACAAACACTAAATACCAACATCACCAACAATACCAACAGTACCAACATTACTAACATCATCAAAGCAGGTCGGTTTACTCTATTAGTGCGCAAAGCTATGATACTGCAAAAATTCATAGGGTCAACTGAGATGTTACTCAAATATGGAAAAGACACATAGTAGATATATATTCATGAAATTTACTTGTAGTATTATTGCCAGCCAACAACTACCTCTCTATGCTTTGATCCGGCACTTTAAACAGTTATAATGCATGTATGCTAAATATCCTCCCATTCTTGTTGCGCGTTCCGTAGTCCTGACTAACTAGGACTTCATCCAGCGCAGATACTTTATCTATGCTATCATGGCCAGCTCTCTAATAAGGAGGTTGCTGGTCGGTCCTGTCATCAGCTCACCGGATGCTAAACCTGGGCACAGTTATGATCCAAGCACTGAGCAGGAAGCTGTCTGTCTTGCAACCTGTGAAAACGATAGCTCTTTCCGCTGCGTTGATTGTGACGAGCGCGATGAAGGGATAGAGGTGAATCCGGATTCCAGGTAGAACAAACATTCATTTAGTGGTGATACGGTGGGCCTCTTCGATCGTCAGCTGGGAGGTAATCAGTGGCTTCTTTTCCTAAATCTGTTCTCGGCTGAGAACCTCACATTATCTCTCTACCCGGCTGGTGAGATTTCCTGTAACAGCGCATTTCAGTCCAGTGCCTTTTGGCTATCTCTGCTATACTTTGCCACAACAACAAAAAAAAAATAAAAAAATAGAGAGCATCATCAGCCAAATTATTTTTCATGCCTGCTTATATATTCTCAAATCTGCGGACAAGGCTGATCTCAAAAAGCAGGTGGTCGTAGAAGAGGATAGTCCGCTGTCGATGGGGAGAACTGACGAGGGAGGTCTTGTTCGATCCGACCTCAACGGATACGGACAGGCTGTGGTGATCATGGCACGTCCTCATATTGTCCAGCAAGGCTTTCTCGTCAAGGGGAGAAAAACGTGGCCAAAAAAAAAGCCTGCCAGATGAACGAGTATGTCCAGTCTGACTGATTGCACCTCTGCTACGTGGTTCTCTGCTCACCGTGAGTTACGTTGCCCTTTCCTGCGCCTGGCTCGAGGCATCCCGCTTGTGTCTTTTCGATGTCTTGACGAGCAGATGCTCGGGCCCTGCGCGGCTGTGTTGTCTGGCGGTAGCGTGTCTGGTATATAGAAGCGTTGGCCGGAGAAACACCGGGTCCTTGCTGTGCTCTACCAGCCGACAGACATCTTCCGCCTGGGATATATCCTTGGCTTGTTGTTGTTGTCTTTGGACCCTCAACACAGCGGTCTGGGGGGAACCGCTGCTGGATATGCAAGACGTCCACCGGGAAGGGTAGGTTCTGCTCGGGACAGCGGCTGCGGGACGAAGATGGCTATGGATGCTAACTATTATGGAGAAGGATCGGTGGGAATGCCCTTTTGGTTGGCAGTCCTGCCCTGAACTTGGCATTTGATTGCAGGTACGGGTTGTATATGCCAGTCACTCGACCGGCAGACGCGTCGACATCTCTCCAATACTCACTTGACCTTTGACATACCACACCGACCACCTCCCCTTGCACCCTGCTTCCTTATTTTCGTCGCCGAAAGTCTCGAATGTTGGTCTTGGGGGCCCGGTGGGTGGTGAAGGCGCTGGTGGCTGCAGATGATCGCTGGAGGGCTTACTCCTCTTTGAGTTTGGTCTTCCTATAGACCTCACTCACTACATGTTCTTCGCCATCTGTTCTTCCGGTCTCGACAGTTCTAGGCTCCTGAAGGTCCCTGGCTGAACTTGTATTAGCACTGCCGGGCATCTTTCCATGAGAGCTCAGATCCTCGCCGTCGCGTCTCGGCCGCTTGAAAGGCGGTCTATCGTCGGGAGCATCGTCGTGCCTGCGCTTCGGTCTCGTTCCTTGGTAGCCGGGACCGTCCCTGCGGCCAGGAATCGGGCCAGGATCACCAGCATTCCGATTCTACCTCTTGGTCGTCCTATTGTGCACAGCCTCGTCGTCATGTCTGAGTCTTCTCTTTTGCCAGCAGCGTAACCTCCGCCAACTGTCCAACTGCCGCTGAAAGATAGTCCAGCCAGAATAGAAACCAGGTTTCACACTGGCCGGGTACCACAGCCAAGGCCGTAACAATTCCAGATATGAGGACGGATCTGCAGCGATCTTATCGACAAGGTCAAAGTAGAGCTCTTTCTCCAGCTCGTCTTCGGGGATACGCGACAGGGTGTCGTCAGAGCTCTCGCGGTCGGACAGCGGGGGTAGAGGTCGCGACGATGTAGGCCTGCCGGAGATGTCGAGCAGCCGCGCGGCGAGCTGGGCGGGGTCGACCCGGGCGGGACTGTGCTGCGTCGCTGGTGTGCCGTGCCCGATCTCTGGATGGTGTGTCAGCAGACAGCAGAGAGGAAGAGGGGAGAGGGCGCAGTGCCGTTCATTACCTCGGTCCTCAACCTCGACAACCGTCACGCCGCCGTGGGGGCGCTGTTCCTCCAGATACCGATCGAGTTCGGCATCGCTGCAGGCGGCGATGTCGCGGGCGAAAAAGCATTCGAGACGTAGAACCAGAGGCACAGATGGAATGTGCGCGGTTGATGTTGACGACCCTGCCCGAGGTTCTGCGGGTCGCCTCTCTAGGCACTGACAACAGCTGAGTATAAGCGTGCAGGGTAGCGGCCTTCATTGGGCATAAGAGCTGCTCGCCCTTTTCGCGGCATAGAAACGCCGGTTATAATGCCTGCCTGCCTGCCATCTTTCTCATGCTCCCCGTCCTCTCCTCCGGGAGAGAAGGCTCCCGACCATGGCGGATCCGAACCTGCTTGCCCAGTTGTATCCTCGCCAGGATGAATACTGTCCTGGAATCCGACCGAGTGGTGGTCATAAAGTACCACGTGGCGCCTGCCGCGGCGGATGCAAGCTGGTCGGCCGTGACGCCTTCTGGCAGCTTCCACTGCGCTGCATGCCAGACCCCGATCTGCAGCTGCGCGTCGCCCGCCTTGTCTGCGTCGGGCTTCTTTAAGTCTCAATGCTGGCAGCGATCGGCCGGTGGGGCGAGTGCGTCGTAGTCAAGTGTGATTGATGGAATTGAGGGGGAAGCTGGAGGACGCGCGGGCGGAATATCTTCCACAGGTCGCTCTCCGGCGCGCCGTCCTGGTCATAGAATGGGTCCACATGGAGGCAGAAATCGACCTTCTTCTCGTCCATCGGAATCCCGCTGGTGGTTTCGAGATACTCTTGGATGATGCCGGCGATTATAGCCTCTGGGGCAGAGCGCCATGGAAAGGATCCGGCTGTGGACCAAGGAGTTCCAAGCAGCTTCCTCGGCGCCGGTCTTGTGCAGCTCGGCGGCCCACCGGACCAGAACATCGACATCTCGGAAGCTCGGAGTAGGTAGGTCCGTAGCACGGCTGGTGTCTGGGAGAGCGACAGCGAAGGGTGGAATGTAGACATCCTGTTGCCCCGCGGTCTCGAGGATCTGCTGGCCAGCTGTGTGCGGTATGACGGACACGCCGGCGTTGATGCGACGGAATGTTTGAAACATAGTGCGCAGGGCATGAAGAAACGGATAATCGGCGGCGGCGGCGGAAGAGGACGGAACAAGCAGGCACAGGATGGCTTCGTCTTTCATGGCCATGCTGCACAGCCTCTTTCGAGGCGGCCCTGGTCTGAATTTTCGTGATTCCGTGGTAGAGACCCCCCAATCGGTTGCTCTCGGGGCTTGCCTGTGGGGTTTATCTCTAGATCTCAATCAGCGTCAACACCAGGCAGAGACCGCTTGTTGCCTTGCCGCTTCTTGGGCGTTTCGGTGTCGGACATGATCTGTGAATGCCGGGGGGTCATGACTTGGTTACCCGAGGATAGCTGGGGATCCTGAGATCCGACGTCAGCGCCATCGCGTGCACTACAGTGCGCTTTAGCTGGGTCCATTGAAAGTTGGCAGGCAGAAGAGGGAAGGGACAAGGTAAGAACTCCTGCTGTGCGGGTGTCAGTATTTATTCAGCGGAGGGACCTATTCATAAAAAAAAAAATAGTAATATTGCGTATCTAAATTGCAAGGGAAGAGAGAAAAAAAGCCCCTGGGAATAATCTCAGGATCCCACCCACCCAGGCTTCTGTTCTGAAGAGTAGCCTTGACTCTTTAAAAAATTGTGAAGATAACCAAGTAGGAGCTGAATTTGAAGATCGGAGATTGCAGGTTGGTGATACCCAACTGGCCGGCCCAGCCACGCCGCCGCCCCAGATTAGTATGCGCTGAACCCAACACCCAGGGTCTTTCGTCGGCCGTAGGCGACGAGTGGAAGCTCTGTAGATTGGTGCTGGTCGCGCGTGTACTGTCCGTGGAGGAATCGTGGGCAGTGAGAAGACACAGTGAGGGCACCTGTCTGCTGTTGCGGTGGGAGTTGAGTGGCGGAAGCAGCCATGATGAGTCCTCGCAGACAAGGTGCCACTACAGATGGTGGCTTGAGGGCGAATGGCGCGCCACAGCACTTGTGGCGCGCAAACAAAAGTTGGTGGCGCAAACATGGAAGTCGATCTTGGGTGAGAGCCAGTTGGCGTAATGTCGTCATCAGACAGGGGTATCCCAACATCTCGGCGATTCTACCGTGTACCCGAGTGTTGCTCAGCAACGAGAAAACACAGGCAAAAAGTCCAGAACAATCTGATGTCATCTTGCTGGTGTACAAGGCACGACACTTTCTCTCTCTTTCTAGACCACGATCATCGCATTCCCAAGTCGTCCACTCTCTCCTCCCGGTTCGGCACCCTCTTATTGTCCTGCCCATAGCTCGACAGCGGCGCGACGTCGGCGGAAGGGCGCAAGAGCGACAGTTCTTATGACGAGACGATCGAGCCAGCGACACAGCCTGATCATTTCGGCTTGGCTGCACGATCTCCCTTGCTCCTACGAGCCAGCCTAGAGCCGGGTGGACATCTCTCCAGACGAGCGGCAGCATACGCCGGGATGACAGCCGTCCCAGGTCAAAGGCCACGGTCGAGAGCAGAGGGGAGACACGATCGGGAGAAGGGCACCTCTCGCAGGGCTGAGCCACCTGCAGCACATCAACACCAGATCACGAGGAGGTCGCGGAGCAGGTAGCAATACCGGACGAGCAGTGCAAAAACAGAGGTCGCGCAGAGCCGGTTGTGGTGGTGGATCTGGGGACCAAGGACAAGATGGAGAGCCACCCCAAGGAAACGACCGCGATGTCAACATTCTCTTGGACGAGCCGGATACGACGCCTCGCGCTAATCGTCGTGTCCCACCCGATTACCAGGGCCTGGACATAGCCGGAAGTCCAAGTAGGGGCAAGGTGCGGACTCGGGGTCCCAGGCCACGAGAGGACAAGCTTACGCGCAAGCCCTTGCACAGGAAGATGCCGCTGATGATGATGGTGGTGATGATGTACTGCTGCCAGTGGTGTGGCCCAAGGCGCCTGGGTGAACGCCGCCACCCTTCCCGGTATTCCAGGCCCCCTCCGAGGCATCGTTCACTACCAACAGCAGCACTACCAGGAGACGGCGGCGGCGGCGAAGCCCTGTACGAGGGATGACAGATCTTCTGTGAGCTGACAAGCCAGTGAGGAAAACGCGCATCACCCGGCTGGAGGACCTGCCCCAAGACATCTGGGGACTAGTCCAGAAGACCCGAGAGATCAAGGCCGGCCGGCATGTTGTTCCCAGATGCATCCGCGGCGAGGTGGACGCCAGGATCGCTGAGCACAACGCCCTCGACGAGCTTCTTGAAGACAAACACCTGCTGGGCGACAGCGACACGGGCAGCAGGGTCGTGTTTCTGTTGGAGCTGGATGCCATGCTGGAGATCGTCAGGCAGACGGACCGAGCCAGAGCCAAGGTCTTCAGCGAGGCCCACTGGAACGCACGCATCCACTCGCCAGTCCTCCAGGCGGCCCTGGAGGTCCCTGGCATGCACCCCCAACACGAAAACCTGGACAGCCAGGTCGCCTTCTTCGATGTGACGTCTGCCGCCATCGCGCCCTCCTGTGTTCCTATGCACGGCGGGGGGGGGGACGAGCTGCAGGCTAAGGTGGTCGACTACTGTATCGTCCTGTGTGATCAAGAGGTCGAGCGAGCCGCCACGCGCGCGGTCGGATCCGCCTCTGCTCCCGCCCTGGTATCCTTCTCTGCTGCCGCTGCTCCAGGGTCTACATCCGCATCCGAGACCGTCTCGGCCTCCACTGGTTCCCCCGGCAAGAGGAAGAAGGAAAAGGGCGCAGGCAGGTGGGGGGAGGGATCAACTCGATCAACCATACCGAGTACGACCCTCTCCGGCTCAGTCCGATCTGTGTGAGCATCGAGACTAAGAAGCACGACGGCTCCGAGGACGAGGCGACAGCCCAGTTATCGGTATGGGCCTCGGCACAGCTCCTCCGGCTGCACCAGCTCCTGCACCTCCCGCTGTCTGAGCCCGTCGGCATTACCCTGCCGCTCCTGCGCGTCGCAGGGGGCAGATGGCACGTTCTGTTCGCCGTAGAGGCCGCGGGGCGGATCGACCTATTTACGTTTCCTGGTGAGATTGGCACGACAGAGACCATCCTCGGCTGTTACCAGGTGACCGCCCTGCTCCGTGCGCTGTCCGACTGGGGCCGAACAACTTATAGGGAGTGGTTTCTGGAGAATCTGAAGTAGACTCCCCTTTCACACTTGCATGTCCCCATACCTTTAAGCATCGCTATTATTCGTCTCTCAAAGGGGATACGTCCCTCCGGTGATGAGCACTGTAAATGAGTAATGAATCCAAAGATTCCCCCCAGGTACACATACACAAGTAGCTTGTGCCTAAGCAAGAGCGGTGCCCAAGTTCCGACCTTGAATGGAATTGCGGAACACAAAAGAGTAAAACTACCTACGTATATAAAAATCTATCTGCTGGTGGCTCAAACAATACCTACCCATCGCGCCTGGATACTTATGCAGTCGTCCGGATGTTGAATCCTTGACGATCCCCTCTCCCCTCCCCCCTAGCCTTGTTACTTTGTGCCCCAGCTTCATGATCTGTTCCGTGTGACCTGCATGTTGAAAGGGGTCATCACATCTCTCCCCTATACTGCCAGGTTCATCCCGTCTGTACTTCTGAGGGCCGGGCTGCTCCCTGCTCTAGCACAAGCTGGCTGTCGAGCTTCTTTCTCTGCTCACTCACGGGGCTGGAGAGGCCCGGAGGACTGCTGCTCCTGCCAGTGGTCCTTGAGCTGGTCCCTCAGGGCCTGGGACTGCTGCTTTGCATAGTCCTGTGCATTTCTGAGCTCTTTCCGGCCGTTCTTGAAATCCTGATAGGAGTTGGTAAGAATCGTCGAGTTGATCGGATACTGATGGTATTGAATCTGACCATCTATAGAGGATGGCCTGGCATAATGCGCAAACAGATTCAAATTCGTGCCATCCGTGGTAAAAGTTGTGACTTGAGCCGTTCCAGGAGGATCAGGTGCCTGGAGGTAGGAGAGAGCCTCGTTCCTCGCACAGACGAGAGCCGCTCCGTCGTAAGCGCTCTGCAGCCTAGCTGTCTTCAGATCCTTTCCCGGTCCTTTCCACTCTCCAGCTATGTGCGGTAGAGCTATAGAGCGCGGATTGTTCTCGTAAAGAACAGCTTTCCCAAGATGTTGGCTAACAGGGAACGGGCGGAACTCCTGCATTGTAAGACCTTCAACAAGATCAGGTCGCGGGGCAGACAGGCCGTTATTGAACCCAACGTTCTCGGGAAAGCCTGTGAGTGCCTTATTGAATTGAGCTGTATAACCATCTCTTGACGGATAATTTTTCCGCAGATGCTGACCGGCTATAGAGACTAGGGTCACCTCGGTGGTGGCATCCTCAACTGAGACGAGATAGTCTTCGAAGGCTGACTCGGTAGGCGAAGCTGTGCTGCGGGATGCAGCATACCGTCTGCGGAGGTCTTGGAGGTTTGCAGGGGGCTTGGAGTTAGGCGGGATGAGGATGCCGTTATCGTGAGCTCGAGAAGCAAAGCCGGGCGCTGTTGACGAGATGGTTGTTCTTGTTTCCTGCGTTGTTGCGTCTGGGGGCGCGGGTGGCGCTGCCTGGCGAGGACTCCTCTGACTGGCCATCTTGTCGAACAGGGCCAGGTTTCTCCGCGTGAGCAATGCCCGCCCTGGCTGGGATCGGTTGTCGTTGCCGTCGCTGCCGACGTGCTGTCTCTGCCGCTGCGATGCGAAATGGCTCTGCGCTTGTTGCCCGACGGCTCCCGGCGCAAGAGGGGGAGAAGAGTCTCGACGACGCTTGGAAGATGTACGAGCTGTCTGCACGAGCTGCGCCCTTGGTCAGCAAACCTGGATCTATGAGCAGGACCATGTCATCCATACCTGGGCTGTCTCTTCTGCCCCCGGCGTGTCGGCTTGTCGTTCCTCGAGCAGCAGGGGCGTCGTCTCTTGTGCAGGTTCTCTGCGGGCCAGGAGCTGCCTGCTGCAACCAGACGGAGGCTTTCTACCTGGGAGGCTGTCAGTACATTTTAATCTTGCCGAGAAGGAAAGGAAGAAAAAAAAAAGACGTTTCTGCGGACATACCTGCAACCTTACTTTCGACAGTATCGAGGAGTTCAAGTTTTCGAGAGCGCGTGAGGGGTCTGGTATGAGACGGAAGAGTCCGCTGTGGCCGAGCAGCTCGGCCTCTCATGACGACGGCAAGAGTGTGGACACGGGAGGAGGAGGTAGGATGGACTTTTTGTAGTAAATCTCAGGACGGCCGATACCGAGGGGTGTCGTGGGCAGACAGCTGTGAATCTTTACTGAATGATCGTCAAGTATCCGCAGAAATGATTGATCGCCAGATATTCTCGTATCCTCTGGTCTCTTTTTATTTATCCGTCATTTTCTTTCTTCCTCTCTCTCCCCCCTCTTCTCCTAACCGCCACTGCGGCTGTTGTCTCTCATTCTTTCGGCCAAGCCGGCTCTTCATCTGGGTGACAAAAAGAACATGGAGCCAAGCGGCACGGCATCTTTTTCGTCGACACAAAGAACCACAAGGTGCTTTCTTTTCTTTTCATTTCGAGCAAATGATACATCGCTGCCCACTGCCCTCCTCCTGCGGGCCCTGAGAACACAAGCCCAAGGGCTATCCATCCATGTTGTCCCATGTTTGTGGCATACAGGGTTCTTTGTAGGATGTCGATGGCTGAGCTGGCTCTTGTTGTTGTTGCTCTTTCAGGAGGTGGAGACAAAGAAGCGCAGACGGCGGACAAAGATGCCGTGCCGCTTTGCGTCGAAGTGGGCGGGATGTTCTGCTCTCTCTCTCTCTCAATGTTCCCCTGGATCACCAGGGGTTAGAGTTTCAGTCACTTCAGCATTGCAATAAAGGCGTGCTCCGCAGACATACAGATAGAAGCAAATCATAAAGAAGGCCAGTCTATTCGGTGAAGGGTGGTGAAAGGGTGAAGAGAGAAGAAGGCATTGAAGTGGCCCTTCCTGGCTTACGTAACAACCGCTAGAATCATTACATAATCATACCTTCTGAGGTCCCATGTCATGTCAACTATAGTCCGCTCAGATTTTCAGCCTTCACAACACGCACAAAAATGGAAACATGAGAGGTTGGATTGATTTTCTACGTAGTGAAGAGTGTTTCCGAATTTTCCACACAATTCTGTGATTTCTGGTTGTCGAGATACGCTACAACCGGGGAAGAGGTCGACACGAGGTGAGGGAGCGTGTGGCAAGGGGGCCCACCTGGGAGAAGGTGGTCCGAGCTTCCTCCATTTCTATTCCTAACCCGGCCTCCGCCATGGCCTGATTCGCAACATCAAAGACCTCATTCGGCCGCCCCCCCCTTCGCGACGAACGACCACCACCGCGAGAAAGCTCTCCACTCTCCAATTGAACACCCGCCGCCATCCCCGCAGATACACAACACCGGTTTACCCGCACAAGATGTTCGCCCAACGCCAGGCCCTGCGCGCCCTGCGCTCCCCCGTCCTGCAGACCCGCTTCGCAAGCACTGCCCGGAGAATGGCGAGACTGCCTTTGCTGCTGAGCGCCGTGCCGTCAAGGAGCACGCTGCCGAGTCGACCGGTGGGTTTGCCTTACTCTCTATGTTTGCTGAGCAGGGATTACTGTGGGTGACATTGGAGAGACAGCCTGCTGACACAATTGGGGATTGTCTTTAGGCCTCTGGAAGAAGATCTCCATCTTGTATGCCAATATCAACACCACCTTCCCTGACCACCACCACCACCACCACCAATCCCCCCAACCCAATCTCCCACCGACTCCCCCGTATACACATTTTGCGCAAGCACCCATGATGGGTTATGGCAAGAAGAAGCAGGGCTGGCGCCGCTGCCACGGGCTACAGCATACAGGAGAAAGAGCTAGGCAGAGGATGACGATGAAGACCGGAGAAGCCCAAGGCAGCCGGTGCCACGCCCGCGCGGGCTATAGTGCCCTCACCAACCATCAATACAACAAGATGATGACAAGGAGAGCTGACTTTTTCCTCTTTACGTCCATAGCGTCTGCATTCCTGCCCTCATCGGTTCCGGTATCAACGCCTACTGGCTCTGGAACGAGCACTGGGAGCACTGGTCTCACATGCCCCCTCTGGAGGAGCGCACCGAGTACCCCTACCAGAACATCCGGGTAAGCCCCATCCACATCCTGTCCTTTCCCTCTTTCCTTCCCCTGATTTACAAAAAGTCTACGGTGGTCCATCGGATCCTGCTGCTGCTGCTGCTGCTGGGGAGAGTTGCTAACTTGAGTGTGCGAAACCAGACCAAGAACTACCAGTGGGGTGACGGTGACAAGGTATGCGCCATCTTCTTTTCCCCTTCTCCCCCCTATCTTTTTGGCGATTATTACTCTCGCACCCGTGACAATGGGAGGTGGAGGGGCCCATGCATTCCCTCATCCCGCCTCGTCCAGCAATTACTCACCTGAGAAACCGCTGAAACATCGATCGCTGACTCTGCTCGCCAGACTCTCTTGTAGGTTTCCCACCCTCTATAAACGCACACGTCCAGACCGCATCAGTGGTGCTCGTGACCCGCCTCCTGTCAAGAAGCCCGGAATGTGCCTCGAGTTCCCAACAAGTCCACGTTTTATACATCTCGAGTCTTCCTTGGAGAGAGCAAGACCATACTGGGACGGCATCTCCATGCCAGCACAAGATCGTTTATGGCTCTGAACCCCTCCCTCCGAGCCGACGCTCTCGTCCCTTCTTTTGTTCCCCCATGATGTGCGCAGTACGCTGACATGTATCACACGACACAGCTGGAACGAGAAGGTCAACTACCACAACAAGGACAAGACCGCCTAAGAAGGCTCGCTCGACTCAGCAGAGTTCTTTACATGTCATAGAACTGGCATCAAGATGAGGCGCGTTGGTAGGATGATGGGGACACGAGGGAGGGACGGTGGACAACGTATAGAGCGGAGATCAGGCGGTCGAACCGTCGACAGACAGATCGACCTGTACATGATCTCCTAGAGTCGCAGCAATCGATTTGGCTACTTATGCACCACAGTGGACTCTGGTCTTGCCTCTCACGTGTGTTACATGTCTGTACGTGATGTATGTGGGCGGTCTCATGCTGTTTATGAGCTGCCAGCGCGCGTTGGGAATCCACACGGATCAAGGGCAGGGTTCCTGCTCCAGGGGCTGGAGCGCATGAGGAGGATGTGATGTGCTCAGCATGGCGACATGACGATGCAGCCATATCTCGCGGTTGGGCAATGGAAGAATCATGTCTTGAGATTTGGGGGCCATGGTGCTGTCTCGTGTAGCACAATCATACGCCCACCACTATCCTATATATATATATATAACATGGGGGACAGGAGCGTAGCAGTCATGATGCGCGGTTACGATGCGTATCTATTCTTCCACCGGTCCTCATCGAACACATGTCGTCTTCGCGGACCATGCCTCGTTAGATTACAAATTCATACACACCCACCACCATGGTGTCCAGAACAAGAGCGTGCCAGTGAGCCATGCTGCTCGGCCGTGATGTGTATGTGCATATATTATTATATATCCCTTCTCCCATCGTCTCTTGTCGTGCTCGGAGCGTGCCAATGAGCATGCTGCTGAGTTCACAGCACGGTATCAGATCCTGAATGCTTCACATTGTCATGGCCTCTGTCCTGAGAGCAGCGGCCGTGCTGTCTGGTCGTGATAGAGTGTTCCGTCTCCCAAGAGTTCTCATAGTGCACGGGTCAAGCTTGGAAGGCGTGCTCTCCCACCTCGCCGACAGTATCACGAACCCAACCTGACTCACACCGTCAGCGCCTCCGCCCTCAGCTCCAGATACCTGGCGGCCAGGTCGTCAGCGGCTGTCATCTCGCCCTTGACCCTCATGATCATGGCCATCTTGGATGTCACCTCCAGCTTCTTCTCGAGGTCCTCCACGGCCACATAGAGATCAAAAGCGCGCCGCAGTGGGTCCATGGCCTTGGTGAGGTATTCCATCCTCGCCTTCTCCGCGGCCGCGGCGGCGTCCTCCGCTGCAACCGGGTCCAGGTCCTCGTCCAAGTCCTCGTACTCCCTGCCGCCCTGTTCCGCCGACGTCTTGGCCCCGCCCCGCCCCGCAATGCCAACGTATGCGTCAGCAAGGCACGAAAACATGTTGGCGGCTAGGTAGCTGAAGTCGGACTCCATACAGCGCGGGAGGGCGGCGCACAGCAGGTCGGCGGCGCCATCGTGATCCCCGAGCGCGTTGAGGATGACAGCCAGTGCAGCGACCGACTGCCAGAGGAGGGCGGGCAGACCCGCCTTCCAGGACAGGGTGGCGGCACGCATGGCGACCGAGAAGCCCCTCTGCGGGCGGCCGGTGCGCTCAAAGAGATGGGCCTTCATGAGGAGCAGGCGGACACGAAGCACGATGTCGGCACCACGCCGGCCGCTGCGGTTATGTGACTCGGTGATGAGCCGGTCGACCGTGTCGAAGGCAGCGCGAAAGTCGCCGCGGCGGACGAGGAAGTCGAAGTGGAGGGAGTCGGCGACGAAGAGCAGGTCGGGCTCGCCCTCGCTCCTCGTCTGCAGGACCTGGCGGAGGAGGAGCTCGGCGGCGTCGAGGTCGCCGCGGTGGAGGTCCCTGCGCAGCTTGACGAGGGCGCGCAGCTTCTGGCGGTACGTCTCGGACCTCCAGACGCGCAGGCACTCGGGGTCGACGTTCTCGAGGAGCTCTAGGCCCTCGTCGTACCTGCCGCTGCCGGTGAGCAGGCAGGCCAGGCGGCAGGTGATCTTCAGGGTGTCGTCCAGGGTGGCGTTGGGCGCGTGACAGCGCAGGAACATGTCGCACAGCATATTGGCGAGGATGCCCACGCCCGCGCGGTCCCAGACGGTGATGTAGAGGGAGAGCTGGGTGCCGAACATGTTGGCCAGGCCGCGGCGCACGCGACGATGTGCGAGCTGCGGGCTATGTTCTCCAGGGCGAGGGCGATGCTGCCACCACTGGTGAGACCCTCCTTGGCCTCGGCCAGCAGGGCGGCGCACCAGGTCGACCACATGCCGGCCTCCTGGGCCTTGGCGCCGAGATACTTGAGGGTCTCGCGGCCGGCGGCAGACATGGTGCGGGCAGCAACGGATTCGACAAGACGGGGGTGCTGCAGGCTAAAGTTGTAGTAGAAGTTGAGCGAGAAGTTGAGGCAGACGATGTCCTGCTTCAGGCGGGCCGTGGCGATGGTCTCGATGATGGAGGACAGGGCATCTGCATGGCAGCCAAAGTCCTCCTGAAGGACTGCCAAGTTCAGCAGGGCATACTGGTGGTGTTCGCGATCGCTGTTCTGCATGGTGTAGTCGAAGAAGCGGTGCAGGTACTCGAAGGAGGTAGGCTGGTCGCCGGACCGCCATGCCTCTAGGAACCTGATGAAGAGAGAGTCAGCGGCCGGTCTCTCTTTCTCTCTGTGTCCACCGAATAAGGAAAGAGGAAGGAGGAGGAGAAAGAAAGGGCCGCCTCACCTGAGATAGTATGCCAGTCTTGGGTTTGCACGACTGACCTCGAGGAGGTTCGAGAAGCGCCGCTGCAGGTCCTGAGGCACGCGGACCCCGTATCCTGGTAGACACGCGGGCAAGTCAGCCAAGCACGCCACAGCATTGGGAGGGAGGAAAAAGACATGTGAAGTGAAAGAAAAGGAAGAAAAGGAAGAAAAGGAAGAAAAGGAAGAAAAGGAAGAAAAGGAAGAAAAAGGAAGAAAAGGAAGAAAAAGGAAGAAAAGGAAGAAAAAGGAAGAAAAGGAAGAAAAAGGAAGAAAAGGAAGAAAAGGAAGAAAAAGGAAGAAAAGGAAGAAAAGGAAGAAAAGAAAAGAAAGAAAAGAAAAAAGAAAAAAAAGCCACCAAAGTTGAGGAAGGAGAGAAGAAGACCAGGGATATTCTTACTCTGCATCTGGGCGACCTGAAACTCGATCAGGCCATCGAGGTTCAGGGCGCTCGCGGGCGTGGGTGAGTTGTCGATGTCACCGTAGACGAATTCGGGGACCCAGGGGCCCCATTCGAGAGGGGTGCCGGCCCGGAGGGCCTCATCGTAGGAGGACGGCGGCCGCGGGCCGGGCGTGGGACTACCACGACGGGTCCAGGCGGCGGCGGTCGGCTGGCGGTATACGACAAAAGTCCCTCCAGAGGCGGGCGGCGTTCAGGAAGGGGAGCCTCCGGAACTCGATATGGGCCCTGCTGGCGAAGAGGCCGAGGGGCGAGTTTGGCAGCAGGGGGACGGTGGGGTCGAGCTCGTCGCCCTCCTCGTGCTCGATCATGCGGCGGATCTCTTCCCTGGTGGCGATGACGGCGGGCAGGCCGTAGAAGAAGCGGTAGATGGTGTCGAGGGAGTCGAGATCCCACAGGCGGGCGAGGAAGAGGTCCCACAGCCTGCGGCCGGGGAGACCGAGGACGGCGGGGATGGGCTGCAGGAGGGCCTCGAAGGGGGCGATGGACTCGACGAGGTCGAGGTCGTCCTGCGCCCTCTGGAAGCGGTGCTGCGGGGTCGAGGGGATCCTGATCGCGATGGTGTGGGAGTGGCTGGCGAGGAAGGTCAGGATGGGGACGAGGGAGTCGGCTGGCACGGCGCCCTCGCAGTAGATGGTCAGGGAGAATGAGGAGGCCGATCTCCTTCGGTGCGAGGAAGCGGGGCGCCATGGTGCGGCGGGGGCGTCGGAACGCCGTGGTGGATGATGTGATGGGCAGATCACGATAAATCAATCGAGGAGGAGGGTTCTTGTTCTGGGGAGACGCGGTATGCAGATTCGTTCTTTCCTCAGACGCGACACATCGTCGGGGTCGTCCCTTCCTTCATCCCGTCCTTCCACCCCTCTCCTCCTCCACGAGACAAAGGGCAGGAAGGGGCCACGCTGCTCGAGGTTCTATCTCGGAAGTAACGGGTCAGGGTAGTTAGTTGCACACGCGAGATGGACAGCAAGGAAGAAAAAAAATTGAAAGGAAAAGAAAAGACAAAAATGGTATATAAAAAAAAAAAATCCCGAGGTTCGAGGTGCCGCGTCCGGGACGGTGACGTTGAATGTTGATGCGTGGTGGGGTTGTTGCCCCGGGGAGAGCTCACGCGCCGGACACCACCGCAGGTCCTTCTTTCTGGAGCTGCACCCGCGTGCTCAGGCTAGCCAGGGGGCCCCTGCAACTCAGCAGCACTGCCAGTCTTGAACCATCTGCTTGAAAAAGATGTTGCTGCATACATTGCTGCAGTGCAGACTGTGCAGTTGGCTTTATCTTATTGAAAGATGTTGCTGCATACATTGTTGTAGTGCAGTTGGTATTCATTAAGTATATGATATCAAGATGTCGCCAAATGCATCGCGCCATGCTCGTCGTCAGTACAGTGTTCCTTCACTACCCCTACAGCCCCTACAGCTCAGCAGCACTGCTAGTCTTGAGCTATCTGCTTGAAAAAGACATTGCTGCATACATTGCTGTAGTGCAGTTGGTATTCATTGCAGTTGGCATTCATTATATGATAGCAAGATGTCGCCGCATACATCGCGCCACGCTCGTCGTCAGTGCATTGTTCCTTCACTACCCCTACAGCCCCTGCAACTCAGCAGCACTGCCAGTCTTGAACCATTTGCTTGAAAAAGACATTGCTGCATACATTGCTATAGTGCAGTTGGCTTTATCATATTGAAAAGACATTGCTGCATACATTGCTGCAGTGCAGTTGGCTTTAATCATTTGATATTGAGACGTCGCCAAATGCATCGCGCCATGCTCATCGTCAGTGCAGTGCTCCTTCCCCACCCCTACCCCCCACCACTTTTCACAACATCACTCACCCACATAGTCAGTGTATTGCTCCTTCCCTACCCCTACCCCCCCACCACTTTTTTCACATTATCACTCACCCACATAATCAGTGTGTTGCTCCTTCCCTTTCCCACCAGCATGATCCTCTCTTTTCCCCTTAAAAAAAAAAACAAAAGCAAAAACAAAACAAACCACACCACCTTTGTTGATTGTTTCATCTCAAAACAACACAGACTGTTATGCATCACAGCTGGCTTACAACTGGCTCACAACCGGCTCATAACTAGCTCACAACTGGCTCATAACTGGCTCATAACTGGCTCATAACTGGCTCATAACTGGCTCATAACTTGCTCATAACTGGCTCACAACTGGCTGCGTTCGGTGCTCCCGTGGCTCCTGGTTCGGCCGGTCACATCACCGCTTCTTTTGGTGCCAGCGAGCAGCCTGCTGGTCGGCTGGTCCCCTGTGGCTCTCGTGGCCGGACCCGCCAGGCCACCGAGCTTGTTCAGACTCTCTCCCAGAGGCGTGGACGTGGCCACGTCATCCCTCAATCGTATGTATCTCTATGAGTCTGTCCCAGCTTGTGTCCAATCCTGCTCTGTGGCATGCTGTTCCCAATACTCTGCTGTGGTCCCACGAGACGACCTATTGTGTTTCTGGGCGATATACTGTCTGCGGATGTGGAGGCGTCGGCGCGCAGGACGGCCTTGCCGGGCCACTGCTTTTGGTGGCGATGGGAGCTCGACCGATGACCGTGCCCGCCAGGGCCTTGGGTTGTGTGGTCGTCAGCGTCGGCGAGGCTCTGCTGTTGATGAGGGCGGCAGGGCTGGGCGCGGACGTCTTGTGAGGTCGTCTCATCCAAGCTCCGATAAGGCCCGCCTGCTGCACGTGTTTGGGCTCGTGGATGGTCGGATCTGCTGCTGTCTCGGTGCGATGAGGAATTCTGCTTCTTGTCGGCACCATCAGACGTTGGTGGGCGAGACTTTCCCATCTCGGGAAGTGCTCTTCCTGTTTTCCTCAAGAAATGATATCCAAGGCGTCCCCAATCTGCGTCAGGCGCGCATCCTCTCCCCAAGTAAGGATGTTTCGAACCTGCGAAAGTCCCTGAATTCCTCGGGGCGCGAGAGGACAAAGGTGCCAACCTGCTAAAGGTAACAGCTCAGATCGTCGTCTTTCCAGGAGATGTAGAGCTCGGCAAGTTGATTGTCTACAGCAATGCAGTAGGATAAGTTATCGACACGTTGTCTGCTCTGATGCTCTTGTCAACGAATGGGACGATACGGCTACAGGCCGCATAGAGGTTAAGCTTACTTGGTACGCTTGAAGTGCCGTGTTGAGCTGATTGACAGCGTCAAGGCAGGCCGATGAAGCACCCGCACATTGCTTATGGAGCATGGTCTATGCTGGGAGCTGCGATTGAGTAAACGCTCGCCCCATCGTCGTCTCCGGGTATCCATATAGCCTATCCGGTTTGGGTTGCGTAACCCGGTATGGACTTGCTGGATTAGTAGGAACGAGATGCTGGGCTATGAGCGTGCCGGAGTTGCTCGGGGTCGGGAAATACTGTATCATCGAGGAACTTGGTGACCTGGTCCTCATCACACCCCTCTGCGAGAACATCTACCCAGGGGGAGTCTCGCTGGGCGCGAAGTGAATCGATGTGGCTGGATAGGACGGATCGGCTTGGTACGAACGTGACCCGGTGGAAGAGGGCGTCGGCGGCACGGTAAACCCGTCGGCATCCCGTGTGTGACCCATCTCTGGCGCCGGTCTCGTGAGCTGCCTCGAAACAGGGTCGTCGTCTGGGTGGTAAATATGGCGGAGAGACTCGGGACGGGTGTGCGGGTGGACTGGGTCGACAAAGTCCTTGAGAAACGAGGCGTACAGCCGCTTGGGAGGCCCAGGTCGCCTGCGCGATCTCCTGTTAGCCATTGGCTTGGTCAGGGAACGTCCGCATACCTTGTGCGTCCGTCGGGACGGGCGTCGCGTTTCGGGCCACGCCTCCGTTCACTGGAGACTGCTCTCGGTGGTTCCGCGGAAGCTCTGTGCCTGATGAGTTAACAAGCGTCCGCTCCCGCGAGACTTTGTTGATGACTGACCTGCACCCTTGTCTGCAGCAGCGTCCAGCAGCTTCGCCTGCACGGCCTGAGATGGTCTCACACGAGAGCGGCGGGTCCGCGCCTTGGTAACTCCGCCGTTCATGGCAGAGAACGCACTCATGCGTGCAAGACGGATGAGTTTTCTGTCGGCACCCAAGCTGGCCGATAGGATGGTCCCGCTGAGAGCCGCAAGGTCGTGGGTTTTGTTGCATGTAGTCGGAGAGATTTGGGCCGCCTTGTCAACTCTTGAGGAGGGATATGGCCGCAACCAAGCATCCCGAACCGCCCTGGAGTTCCTCGAAATCTTGACGCAATCTACCTCTGGAAGGCGGTTTCCTTTTCGCGTCGGTGGTACTGCAAGTCTTTGCCTCGTCTGTATTGCTCCTTCCTCCCCCACCAATATCATCCACCCATATAGCATATCGCCTTGCTCCTTCCCTATCACATTGCACAACATTATCCCCCCCGTATCACATCTCAAAACACAATAGACTGCTACGCATTACAACACGCTGCGTTTGGTGCTCATGTGGCTCCTAGGTTCGGCCGGTCACATCACCGCCTCTTTTCGTGATTGGTCGGAGCCTTGCATCGTGGTTGAGAACAAATCATCAGCCTTTTCTGCCTGTTTTCAAAACGACAGCACTTCTGAGATACAGCCATATCTCGTACGAGTATTCGGCTGTAATTAGTATTGCCGAGATGCCTCTGGGGAGACTGTGCTTCTACACCCCATATAATTGCTAGTGTGATCACGGTGAAGCAAACTTCTCCGACGAAAAGAGCCTTCAGATACTAGCAGCGCGCTGGGTTGCTCTGGCTGTTTTCAGTCTGCAACTCCACCGTCCTGTGTCTGTGATATCAATCTCGTGTGTCTGTAGGGCAATGTGGGTGTATATTCAGCAGAAGGATAGAGGAGGCCATGTTCGAGACCCTCCCGGCATCCGAGGAGCAGGATCTAGAGGCATGCGGATGATCGTCGCCGGCTCCACCCGACCCTGTCAGGATAACCGGTATACGAACATTAGAGGCCAGGCTCGCCCTCTCGGCCCGTAGCGATAAGTTGGAAGCATCACTGGCTGCACCCGACCCTGTCAGGATGACCAGCACACGCAACATATCCCGCTGTAGACTGGAGAGAGAGAGAGAGGCTCGGACCGCCCAGCCCGCAAGGCCCGTCGCCGGCTGCACCCGACCCTGTCAGGATAACCGGTACACGCGACCTCGTAGGCTTGTTGTCTGACGGGCTGGAGGGGCGTCACTGGCTGCACCCGACCCTGTCAGGATGACCAGCACACACATCCCCCGCCCGCTGCCTCACCGCTCTGGCCTCAAACCCGACCTGTACGGCAGACCACCTACCTCCCACTCCCAGAGCCTGCTTCATGCTCTATCTCGCCCCGGCCCGACGTCTTCTTACCTTGGTGGCGGCGGCGGTGTCGTCGGTCTTGTGCTTGGCCGTGGTGCCGGCCTCTAACCTAGTGCTGGCTGGCCGCTCTTCCTGCACGTCGACCTGGCCGTGCTGTCCGAGCTGCAGGAGCTGGGCATCCCTGCCCGACAGCTGCCGGCGCCGTGCGCGGGGTGACCCGAGACGAGGATGACGACGAAGACATTATAGTAGCAGCAGCAGCAGCAGCAGCCTGTCCTGTACCGTGGCCTCGATCACCACTACTTGTATTCTCGCCCGCCTTCCTTCTCTTGGGAACCGGCCCTTCCCGTCCTGACTGCTGGGAAGCCTGCGCCTCGTGGTCAGGGGCATCATCATCGGGGGCCCGTCTCCTCTTGTAGCCCGATGTCGCGCGAGCCGATGGTGGTGGTGGTAGTGGTGTCGGCTGCGCGTGTGTGTCTATCCTCCTCGTTCTCTTCTTAGCACGTGTGACCTCCTCCTCCTCCTCCTCCTCCTCTGTCTGCTCCTCCCTGCCTCTCTTTCTCTGGCGGCGCGTTGTGCTGGGTTCTGCCTCGCGTGTCCTGCCGAGGTTCGTATCTCTTGTCGCCGTGGTCGCCGCCGTTCTTCTCTTCTTGGCGGCTGGTGTCTCCTTGTCCTCGTCCTGGTCCCTACTCTTCCTCTTGGGTGCGGGCTCGCGCTGGGCCCAGGCGGGGGCAGGAGGAGCATCGATGGGCGGGGAGGGGAGCGGAGGCGGCGTGGCTGCAAAGGACTGGAAGGGCGACGGCGGCACGCTGACCTCGCTGAGGGATCTGCCGGGGACAGAGATGCGGGGGGGCGGCGTCCTGGGCCGCTGGAAGTCCTCGGGCCGCGCCAGGCCGGCGTCGATCTGGATGTCTTGTTCGATGAGCATGATCACGTGTGCCATGTCCTCGGGGGACTGGCCGTCGCAGATGCGGGCCAGCTGCCGCGGCCCTGCCGCTTTTGCCCTGTAGTAGTCGTCAACGTACTGCCGGCGCCAGGCGTCGCGGGCGTCCTTCCACCTCTGGAAGTACTCGTCTCTCGACTCGTCGGGGCGCTGGGGGGAACAGTATTCCATGATGACGGGACGGCAATATCGTGAGTAATGGTGTGGGTGATGATGGAACTGTGGGAAAGAATGGATTGATTGAGAAAAGGTTGATGGGCTGAGATGCGCTACAGACGAGAGGGGAGGTGCTGGCGGGGGCCTGGCCTGGCCCGTGCAGGGCAGTCGCCCGCTGGCCCAGTCAATATGCAGGTAGAGGGCCTGCCAGCCACCTCAATTTCCTGCCTAGGACAGAATAAAGACCATGTTAACTTATTTAATCATGACTGCCATTCGAATCCTCAGGCTGCTGAAGCACCATTACCATTACCGCTATCAGCAATCATGTCTACGCCATTTGTCTTCGCAACGCTGACGCCCGAGAACGCAGTGGCGCAGAAGTGCCTGGCATCCCTTGTCGAGAAGCACCCGCAGCTCCCCGGCGTGCGGATCAACCCCGCGGCAGCGGCAGCAGCAGGATCGACGGGCCGGGCCGCGCGGTCGAGATACCAGCTCGTCCTCTCCCTAGACACAAACGGCGGCTCGGGCCACGGCGGAGGCTGGGTGGTCGGGAAGCGAGGGGCGAGACCTCCCTATGTCGACCTTCCCATCGGCTCGACCAGAGTACGGCTCTTCGAGGGGACGACGGTCTGCAGGATCTCGATCCACCCACGCTCCGGCGCTCTTGTGCTGCGCAACACGAATGAACACCATCCGATCGTTTACCTGCAGGCCGATGGGACTACTGATGTCGAGCTGCAATACTCGGAGACGTGCGTGCTCCACATGACGACCAACCACCTCCGCATCGGCCCGCTGGACTTTGTGCTTAGCTTTGCCGTTGAGGATGAGAGCGCCTACGCGGCTGGCCGCGACAGATACATACGGCAGTGGTGTCAGCAGTGGGATGTAGAGGGGGGAGGGCGAGAAGGAGGAGGACGAGTAGGGCATGGCCACTTCGACATTCTGCCCCGCCCCGAACACCAGTGCATAAGGAATGTCATTCTACACCATATCATCTCCAAGGGCGCCTTCGGCGCCGTGATATCCGGTGTGGACAGGCTGTCTGGAGATCCGATAGCCTGCAAGATCATCAACTGCTGCGATTACGACAGCGATATCGTGAACAACGAGATCGATATAGCATCTAGGATCCCCGTGCAGACGGTTGGGCTCGTTCCTCTGCAGTCCTGGTGGTGCGTTCACGGCCAGTCCCCGCCCTGTTTCCAGTTTGCCTTCGAGACCGTCTATCTCGTCATGCCCTTCGCGCCCTGGTCGTTCGACAGTATGCCATGGCAGGAGGTGGACCCGGTCGCGAGGCTGTCGCTCTTCCGCCAGGTGCTGGAGGGGCTCCGGAACCTGCACGCCAGGGGCATCATGCACAGGGACATCAGCCCTAGGAACCTGCTGGTATTCTCGCGGCAGCCGCCCCGCGCGGCCATCTGCGACTACGGCAAGGCCAAGGTGGGCACCAGGGGCAGGCTGGCGGCCCTCGGCCCTGCCGACTTCACAGCGCCCGAGGTCGGGAGGCCCGGGGGCCACACCAGCGCCATCGACATGTTCAGCCTGGGGCTCTCCATGCTGGCCACCTTTGGGCCGCGCGGCTGGACGGGGCCCACGTCCCTCCCCGAGAACCACCGCGCCATCCTCGAGCACATAACAGCCTTACAGGGCCGCATGCCCGATGGCCTGGGCGCCCTCCTCCGCTCTATGCTAGCGTGGGACCCTGCCGACCGCCCGACGGCCGAGCAGGCCCTGGCGGAGCAGGTCTGGGAGCAGGTTGTCGCGGCGGCTGCCGGGCCCAGGGGCGGTGAGGACAGCCCTGGGCATGGCTCGGGCGGTGGCAGCATGACGGCACGGCTGAGGAGGTCCGGCGGTATATCTCCGTCCGGCACGGGTGGGGTGAGCAGGAGGAGGAGGCAGGTACCAGCCAGCTCGGGCGGCTCCAAGGAGCAGATGATAAGAAGCCTCCTGGAGAGCGGGTCCCTCCTGTCACCACCACCTGCATAGCGTGATAATCAATGGTTTCAAACAGCATCACGGCCAACCAAGAGAAATGGAGATTGCATGCATAGTGACATCCACAATACTGGTAGCTACGGGATGGATGAAAGAACCTCTTGTACAGAAGTGCAAGGATGCCAAAAAAAAAAAATAGGTTTCCTCCTATCTTCTATTTTCCTTCCTTCACTATCCCATCTCACTGTTTAAACGAACGACAAAAGTGTTCATCGCCAGATGTCCGCTATACTTACAGGCTTCTTCTACTACTGGGGAGGAAAAAAAATATTAACCACCAGACCTCTCAGAACTGGCTGTACTTACGTATGCGGAAACAGCGCGCACTATGAGACTTACTTATCGTCTTAATCCTGCGCACGTACGTCGATTCTGTACTTAGCAGAGTGTCTGACTCACACTCCAAAATGTCAAAGCATTCACCAACTGAATTGACTAGACGAGTCTTCAGACAGGGCTTGAGCTTGTCGGAGTACTCTCTACACTGCTCCAAGCACCTATACGCAGCCTGGCCTTCCACTACAGGCATGGAACCTCTATCTTTGCTCTTCAGACAGTTTCTGCGTGTATGTCTCTTGTCAGCTTCTGTCTCCGTAGATCTGCTGACGGCCGAAGTAGAGTTTGCAGCAGCAGATTCTCTGTATCCATAGTCTAGAGGTAAGGACAATGTATCTGGAGGACAGGAAGGACAGTGGGTTACGGCATCCGGAGGGTCGTCTGCAGCTCGTCTCAGGTAGTGGGCTATCTTGAGAAAGCCGCTGCATGCAGGGAACCTTCTTTCTAATGTATCAGACATAGTACAGCACTGAATCTGAGCTGGTTCGGAGTTGATGGAACGGTTCCGGGGCGCCACTTGCCAGAAACAGGTCCAGGGCCATCTAGGTCATTGGGAAGTGCGAGAAAATATACAAAATGTGCCACCGTCGGTGACAGGCTCGAAACAAAGCAAGGTGGGGAGCTGGCCAGCATTGCTCCTAGCAGGTGAACTGCGGCCGGGTTGTGAGCGGAGGGGGTGGCGAGACACAGCGCGCTCATCATATTTCCTTCATTACGTCCTCTTTCGATAAACGAGTTGGACATTGTATTCGTTACTTTGCATTTCATGTCGTGTTTGGTATGGAATTGTATTAATTGCAATAATCATATCGTGAGCAGGTGCCGCATGAAACACTGCATCTGAGTTGTTGCACCTAGAACCTTCCGCACCCACCCGATCCCGGTGCCACTGTTTCCCAATCTACCAATCTGAACAACCATCTGACTTTGAATCCGATTTCCTGCCCACTGGACCGGGGTGTCCAGAGCTACGCATTCCTTGGTCTCTTCGGCGCGGCTGCTCCCTGGAGCAAGCTCTGCGGTGTCACGAGGTGCGGCTCCGCGGCGCTCATCGCACTTTGGCTAGACGCTGCTGCCGACAGGCTGTCCGCCCCCTGGGAGAGACCAGTCTCCGGTAGCAGGTCTACGTCAAAGTTGATATTGGATGGAATCTGGTCAATCGCATTACAGATGCTTGCAAAGTGCGATGGCATCCATATATCATAGATGTTCTTGGTGAATCGGTACGCTGTCCACTTCTCCTTGCCGTCCAATGCTGTGAAATCGAAGGTATGGATCAGATGGCGGTAGTACTTGACGTCTGACATCTCGATGACCGGATAGTAGCCGTAGATCCGCACTGACCGATGGTCGTGAGAGACGGAGAAGCTCAGGATCTGCCGGTCGACTTCGGTCTCCAGCCCCACAAGCCGAAAAAGTTCGAAGACCGCTCGTGCCGCGACCATCATGCTGTGAGCGTTCTGCCGGTCGGCTATGTCGAGCGCAGCTGCGCCGCACGTTACCTCGCATGCCAGGAATGGGAAAAACATATAGTATGTAGCCATAAAGAAGGACTGGTCACTGCCTGGCCAGTTGCCGATGAAGGGCGCGATCTTAGCCAGCTGGCTATCCGAGAAAGCCTCGCGCCGGAAGCCAACAGAATAATCAGGTTGCGGGCGGGTTCCCGTAAGGGGGACTGAGTTATCCCAGCCCTCGTTCGTACTCTCAATTAAGCAGTCGAGCCTTGTCGCGCCAAATGTAGCGAGTATCTCTGCAGGAGGCACAATCAGCTGTGCGATGTCCCGTAAGACTCTGACTTCGTTTCTGTCTTCGATCTTGCGGCAGGTTGCTCTGAAAATATCGTCGCGGAAGAGAGAGTCTCTCGGGATAGCCTGCTCATTCTCCAGGAGAGCCCTGCAAAGATCTTTGCTCGCATCCGTAATGCTTGCCGGCGACTCGTCGATGTAGAAACCCTTGGTCATGAGCTCAATCTTATACCGTGGGTCCTTATAAGGGGCGCTCTTCTCTTCCCTCGGCCTCTGGTCGCTAGGGGTCACAGACGACACCGAGCCGGACCGCTTTCGGCCAAGCGAGGGGCTCGAATTCTTCCTTGCAAGCAAGTGGTCCATATCTATGGACGCTTGGAAGTACCTCCCCGGCCAGCGTCCCTCTTTTACCCAGAAGTGAAGTATTTCGCGCCAGTCGTCCGCTGGATCGTGTATCGGCTCTCCACCGAGAGCTTGCTGATAGACAGATGCGGCGGGGGGAAGTCTGGCGGCACTTTCGTGCGGTCTCATCTGGATCGTGCTCGACTGGGTTGACTCTGCGTCGGCGCTTCTCTCCTACGCTAGCGAGCGCTGAAAAGGCTGTCCCAAGTCAGTCAGAGGCTCTAGAGCCTGTTACACGCGGCTCTTAAGAAATGACGTACAAGGGACAAGCCGACCGCGTGGTCTCCTAGTATTCGTAGCTCTTAGGCAGGAAGCGAGCCGTCCGTCGTCCGTCGCGCCCGTTTCACGCGCTGCTCGACTTCGGCCTCGGCGTGCGTCCCACGTCTGCGGAGGCGTGCTTGTGGCGCAGGGTGAAATCCGTCGCCTTCTGTGAGACGTTGCTGTCGAAGTCTGTTAGTTCGCCGAGGCAGCTCTGTACACATCAGTCCTTGAGCTGAGCAGAGAGTAAAGGGCGCCGTACCAGATGTTGGTGGGCAGCTGTGTCTGGTCTTGCTACCTCTGTCTGGATCTGAGCAACTCGTTTGATGGTTATGCTGTCTGGGAAGCTTCGCAAGCTGGGACGACGCCATGATGACGAGGATCGATGTAGGTTAGAAGGGGTTTTGCGTGGTAAGGAGGCAGGTGCGGACGCTACATGGTTGGCTCGACAGCGCCGGTTGGCAAAACATGAAGCCGTGGAAGACCTACGGCAGCAACAAACAATGGGAGCAAGAGGTTCGCGGCTGCACTGAGACGCGCTCGATCCCGGAAAAGGAAGGTAGCACCCTCGCTCGTCTGCTATTTGCAGGATCAAACTACGAGCTGGTCTTTGTGGCGCATGAATGTCGATTTCAGTCTGGGCGCCACTTCGACGTACTGGCTAAGTAGGCTATGTCTTGCTGAGTAAGATACAACTCTGGGGTCAATGAGCTGGTATCATATCTTCTGATGACGGTCATGCTCTCATGTTGGATGCAGAAGATGAAATTTATCATACTAGCAACTTGTTTGAATCCAGAACGCCTGCTGGCTCATCAGCCATCTGCTGCTGCAGCTTGACCGTGTAGCTGGAGCATGCGGAGAGCGAGTTCTGTGATATGAGGCTGAACAGAGGTCCGTTGCAGCATCTCCTGCGCTTCTTAAGGACACGACTTGGAAGTTAGCTTGCCGAGATCAGGAATTTCCCTCATTTTCCAACCGTGGCCACACAGACGATATATAACCTTCCCATGGCCATACTTTCTGTTGGCTGGCTACCGTGGTTGCTGCATTCTGTCTGCGGGTTTGTGTGGTCTTCCTGTATGTGATGGGCACAGGCATCCCAAGCGAACTGCAGCTGGAGAGCCACCCTGTCTTTGATCGATACACGCTCCAGAATCGTATATGGCAGTGGCACTCTTTGAAACTCGCCACGGAGTACGGAATGATCCCTCTTTCAGCGTCGGGGTCTTGGGAGGCGGGCAAACGGGGAGACCCGCGCCGGCCAAGGCGCTTCTGGTCGCGATCGGTCGTTTGGGCGCGTCGGGGTCGCGAGGAGCTGCCGCCTGGGTGAACCTGCGGCTTAGCTGCACCTCCGAGCAGACTTGGCGGTGTAGGGGAGCACGTCTTTTGTAGAAGAGCAAATGTCGACTTTCTACCGTACTATCGACCACTGGTCTCGTGGGTCAAGGGGCTGCTGAAGGTGGTATTACCCGGCGGTCAACTGTGGACAAGCCCAGAACTGGCGCTCTAATCATCCATAAAAGGTATTCTCTGCGAGGCCCAGGAGCATAATACATTTGACAAGGTCACAGCTGGGCATATTATTATGATCAGATATCCATTGCATTGTTGCTTGAGTGCGCTGCATATGTTTACTGGCAGCCGTATAACTCCTATGCCATCGCCTTGTTCCATATTGTATTCATTCCCATCCCTTTTCATATCTTTATCCGACAATCCCGCTGGATAGCGAGGCCAGATAACGACAAGAGTATCTGGCTGAATAGATTAGCGATATGGAAGAGAAGAGGGATAAGTATGTATGCATACCGAGGTGCCTAGAAGATATTCGAGCTTGGCTCTTGGTCTCTTGGCGGTCGCGCGAGTGCGATAGCGGGAATGAGAGTGGGCGATGGCGAAGCCTGTCTGGTTGGGCGGTGGATCAGCGACATATAGAGAGAGGATACAGATATACATACCGAGATACTTAGGAGGTTTTCGAGCTTGGCTTTTGGCTGCTAAGGTGGCCCGCGGAGGGGCGGCTGGCGTAGGCGAGGGCGACCTCGCGGCCGCCGGTAAACCATACGGTCAGCGCAGTCGCCGCCATGCTAACGCCCATCACCGCCATGCCGGCCATGCGGGCCATGCGGGCACGGTGCTTCGTTGCCGCAAAGCTCTCGAGTACAGCGATACCTTGGGCATCAGGACCGTGTGCGTACATGCGATCGCGGCCGACTTGGACGTAGCTCCCCGTATAGCCACGGAGACGCGCCTGGTGCACCGCCTCCAGCTGCTCCTACATGCTGGAAGGCTCGGCACGAGACAGCGCCTGCTCGTGTTTGTTTGTGCCGGACACTGCTGTGGAGTCTTGGTTGCTGTTTTTGTTGGTATGAAAGCTGGCTTTGGTGTTTGGGTTGGCGGCAAAACGGTTGTGGCCGCTGATGGCAGCAGGATTCAGGAGGGGGAACATATTGACTAAGTAGCAGGCGACCTCGAGATCTTGTGAATGAAGTCTTGTACCTCCATGATATCGTGATCTTGAGTCTGGTGGAGCAGATGAGATGTGGGTGGTTCGGTTGGTTGAGAACGTGTAGCGGTTTTATAATACTATGGTAGCTAGGACCCACTGCGGATAGCCACTACTACAGTCACATGCTCCACAGTCACATGCTTGACCAGGGGGTCCCCAGCTTTTCTGTGCAAAAAGTCACCCGACTAAGCCTAATGCAGCTTTCTAAAGGTGAACAATGAATGCCAGGCACTGAAGTTGCTGTCCTAATTGGAACTAGCGCCAGAGGACAAAGGACCTCTAGTATAGAGAGAAGCCTTTGGCACTCAGCAATAGTTACTGAACTCATTGACCTTTCCACTATTTGCAGTGCCCCCTGGTGTGCCTTCTGCAACATGAGTCACTAAGCGCTCATTATTTTATCCTAGGAGACACTCTTCATGGCGATGCAGCAGAGCCGGAAGAGACAGCACGCACACAAAGACTTGCAAGACAAGTCGTTGTGCGAAGTCTCGGAAGAAGAACCAGTCCTTGCCAGGCAAGCATCCAGCCAACACACCATGTCGAGACCAGGAGAGCAGTCAGCCAACACACCATGTCGAGACGAGGCAGCACCTGATAAACCCCCAGCGGAGAGCATCGATCCGCCGTTTGCCCTCAGCCCTCCCAGCAGTCCCTGGCACTACCCACCTGAGTTTTGGGACAGACTCTCAGCGGTCCCGCTTGTCCGCACAGCTCTAGAGGAACTCGACCGACGGAATCGTGCACGACCTGCTTCTTCTCCGCCGCCGCCGCCATCGGGGCTTACGCCAGACCTTGCTCGATTTGCACGCCACGGCGGACCGGACCTGTGTCACCTGCGAGGGTATCGTGCTCCTGTAATGGATCATACGGCCGCCTACGCCATGAGCTCCGCGTCCCAGAGTGATCCTACAACAGTCACGACGAGGTCAGGGGCAACCAAGAGCAAGAAATCATCTCCCTACGACCGTGCATTCGAACAGCACTTGGCCGACCATGGCATCCACGCCGCCTGGAACTCGCAAGAGCTTGACTTGAACGCTGTCCACACGATCCTCGCGAACCGGCGGCCATCTTTATCGCCCTCCCAGTTCTCCGATGGCGCATTCAAGACCTTCAGCCACACCAACGCGAAGGCCAAGGACGAAAAGGATATATGTGAATGGGTCCTCCCCACCATTGCAGGCCCTTGGGAAGACAATTATCCATCCACCGCGGATGTGATCTTCGGGAACCTGGAGCCGCTTACCGACGGGACCATCGCAGCCGCTAAACCAGATATTGCCCTGGGAGCCCTGCCTGAACAGCTCGATCCAGCCATCCGCCGCGACCTCGAACATCACATTATCCCATGCTCTGCAAAAGATAGACTGATGGCGCCAAACTTCTTTACGGAGACGAAGGGCCCAGACGGATCTGCAGCGGTGATGATGCGGCAAGCTCGCTACGACGGAGCAGTCGGAGCTCGCGCCATTCACAGCCTACAGAACTATGGTCAGGAGGAGCCAGTATACGACGGCAAGGCCTATACATACAGCTCGACCTACCATAATGGCCAGCTCCAGCTGTACGCCCACCACGCCACCGCACCCACGGCGCCGGAGGGGCAGCCCGAATACCACGTGAATCAGCTCGGGGCATTTAGTATGACGCATACACGTGAAACCTTTGTTCAGGGAGTTTCTGCATATAGGAATCTGAGGGACCTGGCGAGGCAGCACCGAGACACATTCATCCGGGACGCAAACGCTAGGTACCAAGCGGGGATCACAGCAGCTCAGGGAACACCCACAACCGAGGTACGTTCCCAGAATGACCCCAGCCCGGTCAAAATGTGTGGATTTTGAGGCTTATCATACAGGACAGGCCGTCGACAGAGCACTACATCTCGACGGGCAGGATTGCCGACAGGGGCACAATCGGGCATCCGGCTCCGCATTCGCTGCTACCGAACCAGCGGCCACGATCATTAACACAAGCTTGACATCTGGAAGAGGCGACGCTCGCGACAAAGCTCCTTTCAAGCGCCACAGAGACTCGCAGAGCCCGACGTCGGGCTCCCCTCGGAAGAAACACAAACCTAGACGGTCCGGATAACAGGATCAACGCCGGGCAGGAGGAGGCACAGGGCGAATTTCTGAGGGAGAAGCGGGATAGCGGTCTGGTCGGCATAGTCGGACAAACACTGCATGCCATATTCTATCTCCCGAGACGAGAGATCACAGCCGAGGAAGGCAAACAAGGCAGGCGAGATGACAATGACTTGGGATCGGATTGGTTCTGTATTGGGAAATACTCTACGGGGGAGTCATTCTGTCGACCAGAGGCAGGACTGGCCAGAAGCCATCCAGAACAAGCGCGCGTAGTGGTAGGAGCCTGTAAATAATCTCCCAGCTTGGTGGAAGCTGTTGTAGTCTTGCGAGAGATCTCGTCATCAGAGACTGTGCCTAGATGCCTTGACTGCTTCTCTGACCCGTCCTATCAAACTTTCCTCGCAGGCTTTTCGTACATATCTAATCTGCTGGTTGGCCCGCTCCCCTCTGGCATGCCCTCGGGGTTGCGATAAAACCTTGCCCCTCAAATGACGGCAAGATGGGCACGCACGGGGCCGAGCATGCTGCCCATTTTCCCTTTTTCTTTGGTGGTGACCTATCCTTGGCAAACATTTCATTGAAAAAATACCACATATATTCGGCAAGCCCTATTTCATGTTGAATACGTGCTTCGTGGAGCGGTAATGAAAAAAAAAAAAACTTTCCAAGATGCAGACGGAGCGGACGCCCTTTGTTCCCCTGGCCTGGCTATTGGCGGTGGAAGGATCCTTAACGTTTCCGTCATGACACTTTCGTTTGAACAGCAGTTCCCTCAGCACCCTTATACTCATCGAGTTCGACAGAAGCTGTTTTCCCCTTGGCACCTTGGATTAAATTGGAGCTTGTGCTTATGCTCAGGAAAGCCTGCATCTAGTTAATAGGATACATACAAATCCCCACAAAGTCTTGTAGTATAGAGTAGAGCCGGATCTTGATAGCGCCGAGATGCTGCTCAGCCTTCCATAAGACATCGATGGAAGAGGTACGGTCGGTTTGGTCCGGGAACGTACTGCCGATCTGACGCTTGATCATACCCTGATAGTAGCCCTCGAGCGCAGACGAAATTGGAACACCCTGGAGGCAAGGAAGCCTACGCAGAGTGTCTCGGCTATCATAATGACAGATATCTCCCGCTATGGAGCAGGTAATTGTGCGTCAGGGTAAAGAGTTCGAGGCTCTCTGCGCTGCATTCTCTCGCCATAGGAGCCTAGTGACCCTATGTATTCGCATCTATGACCACGCCGGGATTTCTAGGCAGAGTGTTGTGGGCAAGATGCTCTGGCGCTGCGAGACGCTGACCCGACACATCCTTGGCCGTGGCAGGTCTGTCGAACTCATTGGCGACTGGAATAACAAGTGTCACACAAACATCGATACAAGCCCTGCACAGGATAGAAGGTTCCATACAGTTGAGGCCGTAAAGTCTTCATCATGTACTACTGTGGAGAAATATATAGGTGTAGCCAGTTCGAAGAGAACTGGCGATCGTCATTTTCCCCGACAACTACAGCTTCACTGCTGCCATCGCGAAGGCATTCTGTCGGCTCTACACGGAGCGCCGCACCTACAGATCCAACAGGCTCGTCCAACAGGCTCATCCAACTGGTGCGTGGACCTGAACACGCCCTTGTCGGACCCAGAAGTCACTGACATGGAGCTTCTCGGGCGGACACTTCTCGATATACCCAGCTACGATCGCAAGATCGAGTTCGGCGTCATCTTCCATCTCAAGTACTCCATCAACGGCGTGGACGAGGTTATCAAGATCGCAACCAGCCAGTCAGTAACGGTGTTCGGTCGATACTAGCATAGCCATACACCCCAATAACCAGCGCTACGCATACCTAGTCGGGAAGCAGGCAAGAATTTCTTTCCTGGACCGTCTCCTCCCCCACCCAACGTCGCCGACGACCATGTGGCACCTCGACTTTGGCATGGTGGCCGTCAAGATCACGCCGGCTTATGGGTACAATAATCTCGACATGAGAACTGGACACGGGTCGAAGTTTATCAGTATCCTGCATGACAACGTGGGCTCTGAACGAGAATGTAGACCTGCTCGAAGGTCAGAAGTGATTGGACGCTCGTTATGCCGTAGTCGAGGAGCTGACACAGATGAGGCCTGTTCGTCAGGAAGACGGACAGCTACATGGAGATTCTACTCTGCGAGGAGTTCAAGGCTATTACAAAACCTCTAATGAAGCTGCAGTGAGGGATGAGGGTGCGCGAGACCTACCCAGCGAGCCATAGACGCCGTCAGGGACGGTGCACTCAAAGTGCCCCCCGGAACAGCCCATACATCGTTTTCTCGATAGCTGGAAAACACCAAGGGCTGATGTTTCTCTCTCTCTCTCTCTCTCTCTGACCGCATCTGTGGTGGGCTCACTGGGCCCCGGCCAGCTTCACCCAGCTCGAGGACGATATAGACGATACCTTGAACAACGATCGGCGGGTCGTCGGGGCTGCGCAGAGACGGAGGCGATGAGCCGGGCCGTTAAACAAGTTTCTGCATCACAGGTTCGGCCTCGTCCGTGACCAGGACGTACTGGATACGTGCTTCTCCGCCGGCCTGTAGCCCTTTCAGGTTGGCTCCGTCCAACCACATTTTCTCGAGACGGGATGAGATATCCTCTCATTTTTGGGTTGCGTGAATGGTCATGCTCGGGCACAGGCTCACCGGCAAGCTTCCCTTCACCGAGGTCCGCTGTTACTCGCTTGCCCGGGACAACAGAGGGCAGGAAGATGTCCAGGTAGCCCGGGAATGTTATTGATCCCACTGCCGCTCATAGAAGGGATTGCATTCGACAATCTTGATTGCCAGACTGCTGACGGGCAATCTAGACCCCTCAAGAAGACCAAGACGGCCATATGGTCCCGGAACGACCGCGTCCCCTAAGAGCATTCTTGAGTGCGGTGCAGACGCCCTTTGTTTCTGCCTCATCCAGTAATTACTGCGCTAGTAGTGGGGATATCAACTTTGACATACAGGTCATGCATGGGTCCTTCATAGATTCACAACTGCCGCGAGGGAGACTAACTACAATCTCCATGGTCAGGGGTTCTCCAGGGCTGTGCAGATTGGATATCATTATTGGTACAATCGAATCTGCCATGTGAGTTCATCGTCCATCTGCCCCACTTCCCACCTCACCTTGGCCCCTTGGCTGTATTATATCTTCATTGTATCATCGTTGTGTCAGTGCATACTGGCATGGAAGAGCTTGTCCATATGGATAGACAAACCAACAAGAGCCAGGGCAGACCAGCCAAGACACCCCTGGACGTGTAGAAAGCTATGGCTGTCCTGGATGCCTCTAGCTTTCAGCAGAAGTGAGGTGTGGTAGCACAGGAGGTGGAGGGGGGCAGCAGCTGGCAGGCTCTGCAGCTGAAGAACAAAACCTTGGGCAGGAGTGTTTAGCAGCACGCCAGGGTGTAAGCAGCCAGAAGAACTGACAGGCGATGCCCGCGTGTTGATTGCTGTTAGTGCTCTGGGGGGCTGCAGGATACATAGCTTAGAGTACTGCAGTAACCCGAATATGTCAAAAGCAGTGTCAAAGAGTCAGTCCCGTAATACGAAAACGTACTAAAGTTCAAACGCAAGTATGCGCTGCGTTTTGGAGCTACTCAGCAATACAACAACGGCATCCCACATCGACAATCAAAGAGCTATATACATTAATCTATCTGATAGTAACAGATATCCAGTTTTATGTTCAGCTCCCCAATCATGTATAGCTGCAGTGTAACCGGTCTAGTGCAGCAATCTCTGCTTTTCCCGATTCCCTGCCCAGCTGCTCTCCTCGTTGGCCAGATCCCGCGGGCGACAACGGGATGGCAATCAATCCCCCTGCTTATTGCAAATAGTATTATGTTGAGTGGTCACGTCTTGATATATTCTTATCGCATGCCTTATCTAATTAAATTGCGTTGCAATGGGTGGCAAGCTGAAACAAAATCAAAAGAAACATCTCTCAACGTTTTATCCCCAAACGCCTCTGGCGGAGCTGTGCCTGCTTCCATCACCAACGCCTGACCCATCAGACCCATATCAAAAAGAGATAAAAGCACAAACTCAGCTGAAAGCTCAAGCCCTTCTGACACCAGTCATGTCTTCAACGCCTCCCAAGACTAAGCGCCTCAAGCCTAGCTATACTATGTTTGACTTTGAGAACGAGAAACAGGACGAGCTGTTAGCTTCTACAGCAGCAAGAGGCTTGGGGCACCTGTCTGCTTTCAACAGCGCCAGCATGGACAACAACAGCGCCCAGGATGGGCTCCAGTATGGGCTCCAGGATGGGCTCCAGGATACGCCCCAGGATACGCCCCAGGGTTGGCCTGATGCTGCGATGGCAGTAGCACCAGATGCAGAAAATACGCCCGGCCCTGCAGCACACCCAGGACAGGTACACGCGGGCAGCAGGCCGTCCAGCGCCCTGGGAGGATTCTTTGGCAACGCTGCGGCGCCTTCCTCTCCTGCTTCGGTCTCGGCGGCCTCAGCTCCCCCTCCCAAGCTCCTCACTGAGCTGAACGTCGGCGACCATGCCATAGATATTCACCCGCTCTCACTGGCCAACGCCTCTGCCAGTGGCCTGCCTAAGCCCCTCACGGACCTGATGGTAGTCATTGAAAACGTGGGCGCCGGAATCCCTATCATTTCGGACGCCCTCAAGCCCGAATTTGAACGCATGGCCGCCCACCCGTCTGTACGGTGGCGCCCGGACGGGTTCTACACCCCCGCCGCTGACCGCCACGCCGCCCTCGGCCCCTGTCCTCCTCTCGAAGATGTGCTTGCCCTGCTGGCCGAAGCGGACCGGTGCGACGACAGGAGGCAGTCCGAGGCCGGCTGGACCGCTGCTGTGCACTTCCCGCTCATGTGCCTGGCCGTCCACGGACAGCGTGCGCGCAAGTCTCAGCTGGTGGATGTCGAGGTGTGGTATGTCCTTCTGTTTCTTGATCCCCTGTCCGCCCACCTGCCCGCCTGTATGTCTGCTAAGCTCGCACGCGGCCCTGGCTGCCAGCACCACGGCCGGTATCATCAAGGAATACCACTGCGTGCGCTCGTCCACCAGCAGGAAGGCCGACATGGTTATGACCATCGAGCCTGCGGCCGACGAGATCAGCGGCACCGAGGCGGTAAAGCGCATCGATGCCCTGCGCGCCCGCAGCCCATGCTCTTCCATCAACCATACTGATTTCGGGCCCCTGCTCCGATCTCCTGTTGCTATCAGCATCGTGAGTAGGCGTCCTGGCGCCTCGGGTGAGGACGCTGCCTTGCAGCTTGGCGTATGGCAAGCAGCCCAGTGGAAGCTGCTGCAGACTTTAGCCCAGCCTCAGCCTGCCAGAAACCCAAGCATTGTGCTGCCTGGGTTCATTCTCGCTATCACTGTCGTGGGGCACGACTGGTCACTTGCGGCCACCACAAGGGCCGGGCCCAAAACAGTATGTACATCTCCTTCTTCCTTCTTGTTGCACCCATTTCTGCCTGTACATATGCAAGAGACTTTGCTAATACCGCTTCTCGATAATAGACGGTCTGGAGCGATTGTCCCATCGGACACACCCGTAGCGTCATCGGCATCTATCGCATCATCTGGACTATCCAACAGCTCAAGACCTGGGCGCGCCACGAGTATTGGTCATGGTACAAAAAGGAAGTGTTGGGTATGCGCACACCACTTCCAGGGGCGCCAGGAGCATAAGGCGAAAACCATTCCAAGCAAGAGGGGACTTTTTCGAGAACCTGTGGGTTGCTTAAAAATTCGGTGATGTAATTAAATAGCTTAGTAGTAATTCCTTTGAGGAAAGAGTATTTTGAAAACACTTGAGGATCCAGTAATACAATATCAATAACCAAATCACGCTCTGTGTACATTCAAAAGTAACTGATTGAACGAAATCAGTCAAGCATCACTCAAAGTATTGAATCAGTCCCTCGGCAATAGCTCTCGCGGCCCAGGTGTGTGTGCTAAGGTACAACGAACGAAGGTCACGAGGGCACAAGAGCCGGGGGGGGGACTGTCTCAGACCTGTACAGAGGGCTCAACTTGAAAAGAATGGAAAGGAATGTGTTTGTTCAACTATCTGTGTGTATAACACCAACAGAATGAAAATGGTATCCATAGCTGATTTAAGTAAATGCAGGTGGCTCCTACGGGTATTTATTTACTGGAGAGCCCTATTGTGAATAGTTTCCGTGGCAGTGTGCTAGAGGCTCTGCGGGGCCACGCCCTTCACTGGCTTGCAAGGCTGGTGAGCCACTGTAATGCTAGGTGAGACGCTGACTCCAGGGGGGTATTTTAGGGGGGACTGCGGGGGGGGGCCCAACATTCCTTCCACCACCCACATGAGGAACTTTGGCAGCCAGGTGGAACAACCTTAAAGTCATTGACACTTGTGCCTGCTCGCGATCTTGGAGATCCTGGTCCAGAGCCAGAACACAACATTTTGCGTATCGCACGCCACGAGCACGCGTGGGGAGGGCGTGGCTGCGCGGATTGCCCATTGGTGCAAGAGTATGCAGTTGTCTTCTCGTCGGGCCCTCCATTAGCTCACCCGCCGCCGCCACGCAGGCCAATCACGCGGGCCGGTGCGCGCGCGCTGCTCCCAGCTCCTACAGCTGGCGCGCCAGGCACCACCACACGAGTCAGACACTACTACCACCGCCCATAGTGCATCCAGCTCCAGGCCATCATCTCTAGCGATTTGACCACCATCCCCGACGGCCGCCGATGGCGAAACCACAGCATGAGAAGAGACAGCGGGCAGACAACTCTGCGCAGGACTGCGCCGTACCTAAGAAGCTCAAGCTGAACGCCCCCGAGCCACGTCTGTCTTCGAACTTTCCGCCGGAATTCTATGACAACCTGTCTGGAATTCAGCCCACGACACGCGCCCTGCAAGAGCTCGACCGGCGAAATGGGCAGCGCACCGTGTCGTGGCCGCCGCCGCCGCCGCCCGACCAGATCGAGAGCATCGACAGCATCCTGCGACAGAGGAATCTAGAACATGCGGAGTTTGCTAGAGAGGGCGGTCCGAGCCTCTCCGACCTCCGAGGGGTATGCTTCTTCCTTATGATCATGATCATGCTCATTCTGTGCTGCCTCTCCAGTATACTGACCCAGCCTGTGCAATGCAGTACCCGGACCCGACAAGGCCTGCGCCCGCGGCGGCTTCTGGGGAGGCCCCTGTCGGCGATACAATACCGGGATCAACCAGGCTCACGACTGTTACTGTCACGACCAACCGCTCGTCTGCCTACGATGTCAACTTTGCGCAGCATCTGATCGATCACAATATCTACCCCCCGTCCTACTGCCCCTCGGGCGGCGACAGACCTCCGGAGCCGGCAAACATCGAAGAGATCCGGCAGCTGCTCAAGGTGTCCAGGACCTCGCGCTCGCCGACTGTCGTATCCAGATCGCCTTTTGACGATGTCCAGCTCAGGAAGACCCCCAGGTCGGAAGACATGATAAGGTGTAAAATTGTCCCGACTCTGGCTGGTGATGCTGATTTCCTGAACGAAGGACATCGCCCGCTCTTGAACCTGGAGTCTATCACGGACAATGCTAATGTCTACCTGATGCCCAATCTCTTCGACGGGGCGCATCCTGAGGCTGTGGAGAAGCAGGTGAGGGAGGCTCTGTACAAGATCATCGTACCAACAAGACATGCAAGCGTTCCTATAGCGCCAAACTTCTACCTCGAGGCCAGAAGCTCTCGGGGAACCGGCAGGGTGGCGCAGGCGCAGGCTGTTCTGGACGGTGCGTATGGGTCTCGAATCATGCACGCCTTGCAAAACTATCTCGAAGACAAGTCGGTGTACGACGGGAGGGCATACGCGTTCACCTCCACACTCGTCGATGGGCACCTCAAGCTGTATGCGCACCACATCACCGCCCCGACCAGCCAACAGGCGCCGGCTTATTGCACCACACAGCTGGAGGAGTATGCGTTGACCGGCGACTACAAGGTCTGGCTCGAAGGTACCAGCGCACTCGTGAACCTGAGGATCCTGGCGAAAAAGTACCGCAACCAGTTCATCGACCAAGCCAATGCGAAAGCCTGCGGGCGGACAGCAGGGGCGGCTGCCACGGCCGAAGAGGGGTGATACGGCATACACAGCTGAGTAGTACCGCGATGGAAGCTCGACCCAGGGGACCAATGTCAGGTTGGCTCTTTTCTCTTTTTACCGACGGTATGAACGACGACAGGGAAGAGAAGGGCTTCTCCCTGCAGCTGGGCACCGAGACCTCCTCAGCAGACCTCGTACCGACCTTCCCATCCGAGTCCGACCACATCGACCCGAGACCATCCTGGGTTCACACATAGCTACCACGAAGCCTCCTTCTCCGAGTAGGCGGGAGCAAGAGAGGCGAAGAGAAGCCGAGAGGGCAGGGCCGCAATGATCTGTCCTACCTGTTGACAGGTGACATTTCTACTTAGAATGTAACTTCGATGACTTTGACTCTGTATCCGACGGCCCGTCCTTTCTTTGCTTCTTGCCTCCATAGTGCTCAGTGATCGGGGACATGAGCCCCGGCAATGACGAGAGAAGGTTCTTCTCTCCTCCCATACTCCTCATACTCCCCACTCTAATCCATCTGACCTTTCTGTGTGTGTGTGTGTGTGTGTGTGTTTATGTAACCTCGGACGCAACAGACAGCCATCAGTACGCACAGGCAGCGGCGGATGTCTTCCAGGAGAAGAATGCTTCGGCGGCGCTGGACAACACCAGCAGTGTGCTTGTCCATCACGGCATGTACAAGACATATCGGACTCTCTCTCCTACACCACCACCATTTTTCGAGCTCATCAGACCGTCAGTTGTGGATCTTCCGAGTACAGTGGGTGGGGCCTGAGCCCACACTTCTCGCCGGGGGCCACGATTCGGCCCCACGAGCTGGATCCAGGCCCACGGCGCCGACGACGAAATTGGAATCCGTCCTCAACGTCAGCTCCTTCTTTACAAGAAGTAAGATTTTAAAAATGTGAGCCCGTAGATTATTTGCGATTCGCATATATATAGTCTTCAAGCTGTATTCTCACCTGCTGTTTTTACTAACAAGTACAGCGCGAGATCATAGAAAAGGAGCGCAAAAGGAAGAAACCAAATTATTAAGTCATTTCAGGTTTCCAAGACTAGGTAATGTCCAGATTCTCAAGCCTTATCCCCAGATTAATTAAGAAAACAGGAGATCAACAAGGGCACAGAGGCCCTCCTTGGCCTTCTGGATACGCTCAGCGCGACGCGCGCCCTCGTCCTCCTTCTGCTCCTCCTGCTTCTGCTCCCCTTCTTTCTCCTCTTCCTCATCATCATCCCCGTCTTCGTCCTCGTCCTCCTCATCTTCCTCCCCCTCCTCCTCCCTCGTCGTCGTCAAGCTCCATATCCTCGTAGTCAACGCTGAACTCGCTGCGGCAGCGAGCAGCCTCCACCGCCTCCTTGGAAGCGCGTCGGAGTTCAGCCAAGCGCTATATGAACGTATTAGCGGAAGACGCTCTCAATATTGAGTGAAAAATGTCAACATACGCTTCTAGTGAGGCCAATATCTTTCAGAGCTCGGAGATAGCGCAGAGCAGATCTGCGGCAAGAAGCTGGCAGCTCGACGCAAGTATGCCCTTGGGCACAGCGCGAGCAGCGTTTGCCTCGAGGGTCACAGGGATCGTCGTAGCACGCTCCATCGGAGCGGCCAGCCCACGCAGAGCGTAGGCAACCCAGGCATGGGTAAGGGCGGAGGCCATCAGGGCCAGAGGCATTCTTGCCCTGCTTGAAAATCAGCGTGATCCAGGCAACAGAGCGCAATAAGCGTATACGTGGAAAAGGAGAGCGGTGAGATACATACACTATACCTGATGTGAACAGAAGGCATTGTTCTCGATGAGCAGGAACAAGAAAAATTCTGCTGTTATCACAGTTGTGGATTGAAAGGAAAGGAAACCGTCACGCGAAAAGAACAAGAAGAAGAATGTATATATATATTTTTTTAAAAAAAAACAGGATACAAGGATGTGAAGCGAATAAGCATAAGCGCGGTTCTGCAGCTTTCTTTAATTTTCGACGGGGTTTTATACGCTCTATTTCCTTCATTTAATTATATATTAATCTAATCTATTCGTTTCGAAAAGCTCAACAATCGAATTCTTTTCGACTGGGAAATATATCGCAAACTGGGCTTTCATGTTCAGGAGCTGGGCCCTCTGGCTGGCCCACCTAGACCCCCCGAGCTCCAGCGCTCAGTCTCTGCTACCGCACTGCTCCCTTTCATTACTTTCCTTGTCTATTCCATGCAGAAGATAGCCCGATGCTCGCCTTTCTCATCTCACGAGCTCGTAAACGGGCTGGATCCACTTGGAGCGCGGCAGCGGCGGTTTCCGCTTCACAGCTGTGCGGACCAGCCCCCCAAAACCATGGCGATCTACCCTCGCCTTTCCGCGGGTCTTGTGCTAGCCTTTTTGGCGTACGGCATGCTTGCCCGAGCTGTGGCTCTTGTTTTTCCGTTCATGACCCCTCCACGATAGGGATGGCTACTGTTGGACTACTCAGCGCTTCTATACAATGGGTACGGAATTATAGGAAATGTTTTTGCGTCCTTCTATTCCCCACCCCTCCCTTCCTTTCTCCTTCTCTCTCCACCTGCCTCGATCTGGTGCCTGAGGCTGACTGAAATGAACATGTACTTATACAGCAGGCTTTACGCGGCCTCTCTACGTACCAGAGGGTGCGGCTACATCGAAGGCACAGACGAGATCAAGACCATCGTCACCGTCGGTACCGCTCACAACAGCACAGAGGCCGCTCGGCGTTTGTGCACTAGTGCGAGATCTTATATGCAGAGCCAACGGGCCAGGAACTGATTCGCCTTTTTTTTTCTTCCTTTTTTCTTTTTTTGCACTTGACAATTTAAAGAATAGGGTATGAGTTCATCATTAACATGACAGCATTGTGCATGCCTTGCTTACAACTGATGCCCTGGTAAGAGCAGTATGATTTTCTTGAACATCGCCCGAGCACTGCCCGAGGCAATATGCTGGCGGTCTCGAAGCAGCCCCCTCGACCTGATTGTCTGGACTCCTCCGCCGCTGCCATCCAACGCCTTATTCTTTGCAAGCATTCGTCGTCGTCTCGGTGCATTATGAGCCCAGACACCTCGGCCTCCACCGCGCTGTCCAGGGCGTCTGTGGCGATAAGCGTGCTCCGGGCCGGGCTCTCCATGCTCGACGAGGCGAGAATGGGGTGTGGGGCATAGGAGCTACAGATTTGTCAAGAGATAAAAATAAAAAAAATAGAAAGAAATAGAGAGCTCGTCGCCCGCCCGACCCAGGGTAGGTCCCGAACCTTCCCTTGGGAGTTCACAGGCGAGACGGGAGACCCAGCAAAGGCTGACAGCAGCAGAACCGGTCGGCCCTACTGCTCCCTGGGAAATGGCGGCGGTTTATCTTGGCGTGGCTGTTTCTTTTTTTCTTCGATAGCTCAGCCGGGAGGGTTGAGGGAGGAGATGCCGTAGTGGCCCTGTGTCCGTTCTCGTATTAACACCCGGGCTATTGCGTGTGCTCAAAACTTGGAATCTTGCTTGTCCTCAGGCTATGACTCCTCGTCATTTTCTAGCAGTATCGTTGCAGGACAAAGTCTACCTTGTCCCCCGAAACGCCGGACGAGAGATACTGGCTGGTGATGGCTGCGGAAGTGCTACATGCCCGGGGACAGGCCGAGAGGTCAGTCTCTGGTACGCCCAGGACATCGATCGTGGGAACATACTATTGCGTGACATCCACGAGAGCACCCTGAACCGGACGATCTCCACCATGAAGAGCTAGACGCAAGACGGGGTCGCGCACTCCCGCGTTCCAGGCAGCCTCTTCGACATTTCGCTCCTAGCAGGTGGTTGCTCACCCGACGAGGCCGAGGATCTGCTGCACCGACGGCGTGGGCCTGTGAGCTGCCGGCAGTGCCTCACGGTCGTCGCTGGTGGCATGCTGGTCCAGCGACGCGGCGTAATGTGTCGCGCGGCGGTCGGAATCTTGGCGCGCCCCCCGAGGATGCCGCAGCCTTCACCTCCTGCTCGATCTCAACCTAGCAGACCGCCGGTATGCCCTAGATCCAGCCCCGGATGTCTGTCATCTCGGCCGATAACCTCACCAGCGCAGGCGTGCGCTTCTTATAGCCTCTTGATAGCGATCTTGTCTATCATGACTTTGCTAATCCCCGCGACGACGTCCTATCTAACTGGGAGGACTGCGACGGTGCGGTCGCGGACGGCATGGACATCTGCCGTGGTGTCATGTCCTGTTCATCATCCATACACTCCCCTCCTTCTCGGTGGGACGACTGCGATGATATCGCGGTTGGCACCAGGGTCGCTGCCCCCTTTCGACTCTCTTGCTGTTGGTTAGCAAACGTACGTACGTCGTAGAAGTGGTGGTGTTGATTGTTGTTGTTGGTTCATGAAGAAGACTGCTGCTCTGTCTAGGGGGCCTTGTGGCCCCAGATAAATGCCCCGTGCACGGGCTAGCAAGCAACGACCATCGCTGCTTCCTCACACTGGCAGCTTTTTAAAATATGGCGGTACCCTCCACGACCATCGTATTCATGTTTTGGAAAAGGAACCATCGTAGTCCTCAAAATCCATGCCCTCAAAATCCATAACCTCCACGACCATCGTATTCATGTCTTGGAAATCCATCGCAAAGGAAAGGAAAAAAAAAACCATCTTGCTGTGCGAAAACCGTATTCCTTGTCCTGCCCTCAAGAATCCATCGCAAGAAAAATCCATCGCAATCCTCCAGACCCACTGCCTGTGTACGAAAGTCGTACCTCTTGTCCCTCAAGCCGATCTCAGCCAGGCCTCGAAGTCGACATCGTTCATGGCCTCGTCCTCTTCCTCATCTTCATCATCGACCTTGGCGGTATCGGCGGTAGCGTCTGCGGCGGTCGTGTTCCCCTTGTCGGCCTTGTCATCGTCGCGGCATGTCGTCGCTCGCTCAAGATCTTCCTGCGTACGAGGGGCGTATACACTGGAAAGAACACCGCCCACGTCCCACCGCAGCTGTACAGGCTGGTCCAAGAGGAAGAAATGTTGCCATGGGACGAGAAGGAGCTTCGTACTGTCCCCCTTGTGGCAGAATCATGCATGAACGGAGTTCGTAACCGTCTCGAGATCCCACGTCCGGCAGCAATTCCGTTCCCACCAGCTGAAGCCGGCCCATTACGAGCACCGCAAGCGGATGTGCCGCATCCGACGGTGGAGGGGACACCAGCTGTGCCTGGACGGGCCCCGTTTGCCGCCAGCCCGTCGCTCCCTACTGGCTCTTCGCAGCCAGCGGCATCACAGTTTGGCATCCCCCCCGAGGACCGACAGCAGAGCCAAGCATGGCGCCGGTCGCCGTACCCAGCGCAGGTACCGCAACAGCCATCGTTACAACCACCCGCGTCGTTGTCAGTCGCTAAGTACAATCCCTATACCTCTCTTCCCCCTCGACATGCTCCGAACGAGCGTCTCGACCCCGCCAAGGCAATACAGTTTGCCAAGATGTTCTCCCACGACCAGAAATACACAGGGGACCCGTACGACTTGCTGGATGATAGGATGAAGATCTGTCTGAACATCTGCTTCCTCACACTTGCGCTTCTTAGACGGATGAAGTGTCTCGGGCATCTCGCGGTCGGGGCACGAGGAACTAGACAGGGGCGAGGAAATGGGAGTCGGCGGCAGAACGGGGGAGGGTGGGTGTCGGGGGTGGGTGGAGCAATCATCCCTGGGCTCTCAGGGAATCGCGGCTGCTTTCCTGTTGGATAGGCTTCAGGAGCTGAGATTTGGGAAAGCCACGAGGATCTCGGGATAAGGCTTCATCAGAGCAGTCGATCAGTCAGCTCTAGCCCGGCATAGCGTAGGATGGCTGTAGAGATCGAAGTGCGTGTGGCGTGGATCGGAGCCTGATGTTGTTGGGTAGCAGACGGTGATGATTGTCGCCGTCCTGGTTTCCCGACGCGCTGCGTTTTGGATAAATAAACATTGGGGATCGCCGAGAAAGTTTTTCGAGCCCCCTCTTTGTCCAGTCGCTGCGGATCGACCTGGAATCTGAATTCTCACTTCTCGTCTTCTTGCCAGCATGCTTACAGGATCGAGAGAGCCAGGCAGGCAGAGGGCTTGATTGCAGGAATAAACATCACGACCTGCCCTCTGGCCCGGTACGGTCATGTCAAGTCCACCGATTGCAACTGTCAAATCACCTTTTCTGAAGGTGTGTGTGTGTTCTTGTTCTTCTTATGGAGCTCCTACTCTAGAATCCTGGCCAGAGCGTACCGACAGGGCGATGATGGAGAAAGCGTGGCAGCTTCACGGTTTGGAATGTTGGACTACGCAGGAGAGCGAAAGAGAGCATCACAGCCAGCCGACCCTTGCTGATATCCTTCTAGCCTCCCTTGATCCGGTCCAGTCCTCCCAAGGGTCGCAGGTCGAAGGGCGCAAGTCGTTCATCTGTTCAGGACATGAACGTCAGATCGGTATCCCTTTCCTTTTGCTATGGGGAAGAGGCGAGAAGGAGAGACGCGGGGGAAAAAGGGGGGGAGAAGTTCGAAGCGGATGAACAGCAGTGCTTACTCTAGCAGCGAATGAGCTCGAGCAGGAGGTCCTTGAGGCCTCCGAACCAAATGGCACCGAGGGTCAGGGCCCACGTGAGGGCGAGCTTGAGCTTCATGTTGCCGAGCTTGAGCTGCATGTTGGTGAGCTCTTGTAGGATGGCAGCACGGGTTGCCAGGTCGTCGCCTGGCTGAATTATTCCAGTGATCTGGGTGGTGCCGTTCTGGACCTGGATAACGACATCGCCGACGTTGGCTGCCTGAGGGCCGCTCTAGGGACCAGAGGCTGCCAAGGAGAATGCGTCAGCTGGGGTGTCTTCTCGAGACGTATCAGGTCGGGGTGGGACGTGATCCTGTGAGGTGGGGGGGGGGGCGGGGGGGCGGAGGAGACGGGAGGTGAGAGAGAGCTTATGAGGTCATTAAATTACCGTAGCCAAACCATCCAGCAATGCGTCCGATGATGCCCAAGCCCTGCAAGGCGGTGTCCGTGTATTGAGTGTGCTCCACGGCGATCTCGATGATGGCAGACTGGTCTGGGATGGAGTGAGCAGGCGAAGGACCGCGACGATGAGAATGGTCGAGGTTGAGCTGGCGGTCTAGGTCGCGCTCGCGACCGACAACTCGGAAAAGAACGGCGGATGTAAGGCATGGTGAAAAAAAGTGATGCAGGTGGAGACAGCTGTTGATCTCTGCCCGGGGGTCGTCGGTGGGGTTGTTGTTGAAAGGTGGTCGGGGGACGAACCTGTGGTTTGTTGTTGGGTTGAAGAGGAAGCTATATACTGTCTTAGGTGGTCTGTGCACAACCAGCACGTGGTTCACTACCCCGATACTGAGCACGTGGTGCACCTGACTCCCCATCTGATGGGAGGGTTTTAGTACTGTGACAGCTGGGGATGAAAACAAATCACATACTGGTACAGTGTGTAGTGAAAGTCGATATGGTAGTGAACAAAGAAAAAAGCCTTGAATGTGATTTCATCTAATTTATTATACATGACTGCTTTACTGTCTGACCCCCCGCTGTCGGACACCCGTACTCGTAGGACAATAAAATGGAAAACGCTTTATACAAACGCTATTTATTCACACAGTTAGAAATAAATCTATTTAAATCGTAAAATAATAAATAATATATTTGTGGCAGAGGCTTTGGGGGCCCCATTTACTGTGGACCCAGGGCCTCAGGTGAATGAGGCTATTCACAGATAGAGTAGCCATTTACTGATCCGCGCCCATTCGATGGTGTGGGGCTGGCCAGCCAGTGAGTCACGGTGTTGCTATCCCAATTGGGACTAGCGCCACCCATGCCACGGTATATAGCAATGCCTTTGGTACCTAGCAATAGTTGTACAATCCATCGTTCTTTCCTACCATTTGCAGTACTCCTATGTGTGTCTTCCGCAGGATATCAGCTATATCCTTTTCGTTTTAAGCATAAGAAAGCATTATAGCTAGTCGAGATAGAAAGATATTGGAGGAAAAGGATTACAGGAATCAAAACAGGAAAGAACGAATATTAGCGGCCGGTATTGCTAGAATTACATCACAAAATATCGAACCATTGGAATACATGAATTATTCGATTGCTTATTTAAAGGGCTATCTATCTACTCATTATGGCAAGATCGGAAAACTTCAGTATTGAGGGAAAAATGTGTAAGTGAAGATGTTGAGTTTTGTATAGCGCTGTCAGAAATTATCTGTCCGGCGGGTACGGGTGTCCGGCGGGGAGGGTGGGGAGGGTCACACAGTACAAAAGTAGGAGGAGAGAAGTTAAGCAACAGCTTTATGGTAAAGGGGGTATATTTACTATGGAACGCTGACTTGTTCTATAACTTGCATGTTGGCCAAGTCATAACACAGGGTGATGTGTGGTCGGAGGGCACGGTGAGCCGAAAGGAAAGTGGCTGCCGGCCGGGAGTAGGGTCGAGGTCAAGTATGTCGGGTCGGTCAGGCTCGAGCGTCTGGAAGAATATCAGGCAATAGCAGTGCCGGCATTCAAAAACGGTAGGACAACAGACCTTGGTGTCGGGCGGGCTGTCTTCGCGGCATGTAGGTGTTCTGAGGGGCCAGAAGGCGAGAGAGACACGTGAAAAGGTAGGCCCGGCTGTGCTGAAGAAGAACATGCTTGGTTTGATTGCCGGTTGTGTATGGGAAGCCTAGTGCAAGCGGCTCATTCGAAAATAATGATCAGAATGATGATTATGGACCGTGAATGCCAGGCACTGAGTCACTGCCTTTGGCACCCAGAGATATTTACTGAACCCAGCGTTCCGCAAATACAATACCGACTCTTTCTTACCAATTTCGAAGTTGTGATTTTCATGCTCTGTTACAAATTAAACAAAAATGCTTAGCAGTGAAATGCCAGACTTTATCATACTAGTAATATGTCGTACTCGGCTTCATTAAATGATACCCCGTCTCGCTCTACTACCTAAGCATCGAGTCTAAAATTCTCAGTCCTTGTTTTGCAGAGCGACACATTACTCAACAACTTGGCGCCTTTTCTCCTGAGAACCCTGGTCTTGTGGAGTACGTGCAATAGTCTTGGCGGAGCTCTTCGGATGGAGAGCGAGAGCGAGAGTTACTTTGGCTGTCGGCCCCGGTAGAAGCGTGGAGTGGAAATGTGTAGCCAAGATATTAAATAGATGTCCGCAGTCTTCCGGCAATTGTTGCAACTCACCATCAATAGGGCTTCTTGGTATTTCATCCATCCAAGTCTGCCTAAATCCTCCCTTGTATACAAACCCCATGGCGCCGCTACTTACTTGGGCAGTGCTTGTGATGTTGACGCTTGCCTTGCCATCCTATGCTGCATCGACACTGGCATTTTCAACACCGCCCCATGATATCGCTACAGACGCAAATCTCACGAAATTTCAAATCAATATTCCCGGCCAGAGCATTGAGGATTTGACCGCATATCTAAAACTGTTCAAGGTCCCTCAGGCAACTTATGAGAACTCCGACGTGGGCTGGACTTTTGGCATGCCCGCAGATTGGCTCGCAGATGGGGTTGACTATTGGCTGAATGCGTTTGATTGGTATGGTTTCCACGACTCGAAGATATCTCTGGCTCATTCCTGGTCGATAATGCTTACTATAGCAGGCGCAAGGAAGAGGAGAAACTTAACAGCATCCCTCAATTTCTGCTGGATATTAGTGACGATGACGGAGAGAGTTACTCAGTTCACTTTGCCGCACTATTCTCAGATAATAAAGACGCCATTCCAATTATCCTAACCCATGGATGGCCTGGTACAACTCTAGACCCCTTTCATCTTGGATATCCTCTCGCGAAGAGAACCACCTTAGACACTGGAGGAACTAACAACGCGTGTCTACGAAATTGATAGACTCGTACATGATATACTTGCCAATCCTGGAAAAGGTGCAGCAGCAATACGCAGCAAGACCCGATCAGCTACCTTATCATCTCATCGTGCCGTCTCTCGTCGGCACAGGCTTCTCGTCGCCTCCTCCTATAACAAAGCCTTTCTACACCACGGACAACGCACGCATCTGGAATAAGCTGATGGTTGGCCTTGGCTTCGGCGAGAAAGGCTACATCGCCCAAAGGTAATGACGTCGGCTCAATGGTTTCAGAGTACATGCTTGCATCGTATGATGAGTGCAAAGGTAAGTGTGCTCCTGGGCGTGACAGAGATGTCCGTTGACGAGAAATATTCAGCATCCCACGTGACCCTCTGGTGGGGTCACCCGGCATATAATTCGACCACAGAGCTTCCAGCCAATGCTTTGGAGACGCATGCACTAGAACGCATGGCAGAGACCTACGAATGGGGGACGGCGAACGTCCTGCTGCATGCGGATAGGTCAAGTACAGCTGGCCTCACGATTGGGAACAACCCAATTTCAATGCTCACGTGGTCAGTCTCACTCCCTTTTGCGTTCGTTTTCTTCTCTGTCTCATTCACAAGTAGGATCGGCGAGAGAATGGTGCTGTGGTCGGATCCAAATGCACCACTGTCATACGACATTATTATTCCAAACGTCGCGCTATATTGGTTCACACAGACTTACTCAACGTCGTATTGGTGCTATGCACAATTTAGAACCACGGTACTGTGGCCATCCCGCCCAAGAAGACATCAGAGCGTCATACTGACTCGTTACAGACTGCTCACAGCAACGATACGCTGCCTGGATACCCACTGGATACGGATAAGCCCGAGGGATACTCTTGGTTCCCGAACGAGGTTGGCAACCCACCGAAGTCATACTTTGAGGACAACAGCGACGTGTATAATTACTTCTACCAGCACGATGTAGTAAGTCAAAAAGTTGACAATCTTATTCGATAAGAGCTGACTTGACGTCTTCATAGGGTGGCCACTTCAGCTCAACTGAACAACCTGACCTTCTGTGGGCCGATATTGAGGACTTTGTAGCCAAGGTCTGGCAAGACTGAATACAGTATAGTTGCGCCTCTCGCGACTATAAAGGAGTGGTTGAAGACTATATTTCTCGTAAGTTTATAAAAATTTGTTTAAGATATAAGGGGTATTGAGCTTTAGATTATGTACAATGCACATAGAATTAAGAACGCAAAGTAATATTGATATACAACTCTAGACTATCAGGCTCCTAGCGTAAATGTGGTATAATATTAATATCATGAACTTGCTATGAATACTATTTTTCGTTTGTATACGTACTTTTGACTTGTTGGGGGCTACTATCTTGGACCATGCTGATGCTTCTGAAGACTGACCTGTACAGAACTGGTGAGAAAGATCTCATGAAGCGGCTTAGTCGACTGGATGTTTCTTTTCCAAAATAATGACAAGTTAGTCTGAAACAAGCGTGACAGAACCACCAACTATTTTTGTTCCCCAGTCCATATTTTCTACCTTTATGAATGTCAAACCTAAGACTTGGCTGCTCGCGTGCGTTGAGCTGGAGGGAAGCAGTGAGCGATGAAGTTGGTAGGAAAGGCTCTGACTGATAGCGTTTGGAGGCAGAGCCTTTGATGTTGTAGTCGTCGTGGTTGTGCCAGAGAGCTCGCTTGCGAGGCCTCATAGGGTGTTGTAGGACATTGAGAAGATGTATCAGACGAGACTGGCCATCAGAGCGTATAACACTTCGGACCAGCGGGGGAAGCAGTATGAATACAAGGAGGTGCAGGAGAAAACAGAGCCGCGAGCCGAGGATGGGATACACGAAGCTTTGACCACGGCAGCAGGAAAGTGTCTGCAGAACAAAGGCATTCACAGGAGCTCAATCATGCACCCGTTGGTGAGGCCTGGAGTTATTTGCGATGTCTCCTAATACACCCTCATATCTAGGGTCTGGTGACGTGCCCTTCCCAGAAAATCCCAGGAGCTCTGTCGGTGCTGAGCGCTCAACCGGTGGCAAAAGTGTAGGACAGTCGTCCGGGCATGATGTAGACCGGTGAGCCCACCGATGCGCAGCTATCGGCGTCGAACATGTTGCGCGCTGTCTAGTGTGGTCTCTGTTGTCGGTCTCGAGAGAACGGGAGTTCGCGATGGTCACGGGGCGGAATGGAGGATGTGTCTAAACTTTTCAGCCAAGTCCAAGCTGGTCAAGTCTCTGAGCGAGGCTCTCCTTACCTTTGCTAACGGCGTCGAGACATAGCCGACTTTTGAAGATGCGGTCTGGTAATAGCCCCCGGAGGGCTGGGGAAAAGCAGGCGGCAGCTCGAGGGAAGGAAGCGCCGAGAACTTGACGCAGGGCGGGAGAGTATGAGACCAGCAAAGTGTGAATGCGTGCGTTATGTGGAAAGTATCCAGCTGCAGCATCTATTGTAAGGGCTGGTCCCTGAGTTTGGCTTGGGTGTGTTGACGGGCGGTTGCATCATAAACAGTGGAGAGTGCCTGCCGCTAACCAGCTGAGGACTTGGGCCCCTGACAACCCCGCCTGGGGCGCCCCGACCTCTATTGGGACCTCTACTGGAGACTTCAACAACCCAAAAGAACGTCACCAAACAGTCCATCAAACCCCTCCCCAGAAAATCAAAACAAAAAAAAAAAAACAAAAGAACACAGCACGTCCGCCATGGCGGACGAAATGAGTGTCCGAGATCCTCAAAAGCAATCCTATTCGTGACGGCCTCGATGATTTCCGCACTTCTTTCCGTTCGGTATGCGAGGACACGCGGACCTCTAGCACATCAGACGCGCTTGATCAGCTTGGGCAGGGAGGTACGACAGACCGGCCTCGTGGCAGTGGTTTGCTTCGCTGACTGTGCCGCAGAACTCCGGATCCTAACTCTCAATCTCATATCGGCGCTGCAAGGCCTCCATGTCTCTCGTCTGCTCCCCTCCAGCACCCGAGGCGAGAATCTCGTCAGCGACCTTATAAGACTCGATTCCGCCGTCAGCTCCAACGACTTCGACCTCAACCGTGTACGACCTCTCCTCAATGCTGTCCTTGCCCCCGAGCCCGACAGCGAGATCTGGGATCAAGTCTACAATGCTGTCATGGAACGCACACCCCCTCCACGTTCGATAGACCCGAAATTACTACGCAACGAAACCTCGTCCCCTCTACACACCCCCCTCTCGAGAAGTCTCGGCTGCAGTGGCGGACGTACCGCGGTCAGAAATCATCAAAAGCAATCCCATCAGGGAAGGTCTCGATGCTTTCCGCGCTTCATACAACTCAGCTTGTGGAGATAGGAGGATTCCCCGGGGCGCCGCGGCTCTCGAACTTCTGAACTTCAAAGGTATGTCGACATGACATGATTTAGGCTTCCCAGCTTACTGATCTATAGATATCCAAAACCTTACCTATCTCCTCTTCTTATCCCTAGAGAGCCTTACAGCTGCTGGCCAGCTCCCTTCGAAGTCAGGTCACCGCCCCCTTAAGAGCGACCTCAAACTTGTCTCTACGGCTGCCTTGGGCCCTTTCAACTTTGGCCCCATCAGACCGCTGGTGGTAGCAGTCCTCGCCGAAAGACCCGATAGCGAGATCTGGGATGCTGTCTACGATGCCATCACTGAATTCGTATCCCCTCCCCAATCGATAGCTCCTGTTCTCGAACAAACGCCGTGGCTCCGCAACACGAGCAGCTTCGCAAACTCGTCGGACTACCGCAAGTATGTAGATAATGTCATGAGAGATGACTTTGGTACCGTATATATCGGGCTCCGCGACTTCCATGAGGCATATTTCGGAGGGATGACAGATCTCGAGCCAGCATCCATAGCTTTCTTCGAGCACTGCATCAGGGGTAGCGATCCACTCTACAATGACGGATGGAGGGACTGGCCGGACGATCCCAACCAAGATAGTATGCTAAGCTGGCTTTCGAACTTCTACAAGCAGTTATCAGTATTCGCAGAGAGCTACATATCGACTCCGACACACCAAAGAAGATCGATAGCGCAGCCGGACAAGTGGATTGAAGGCTCTATAGCAATACGCAAGCTAGATTTTGGGTCTGTCAATAACCCTGAGGCAGGAAACAAAGCAAGATGCTCTTGGTCCGAAATCCTTGTGCCAGCAATGCTTTACGGCGACCAGTCAGCCGATAGACCAGCGGAGGCGTGGCTGGACATAGGCAGATACGCGAGGGAAGCATTTGCTTCTCAAGATACTCGGCGCTTCGCCTTAGGCTTCACCCTCTGCGGCTCTCTTATGAGGACATGGGGGTTCGACCGAGCTGGCGGAATCGCATCCGACCCGTTCGATATCCACAAGGACAGGCTACGATTCATATCTACACTCCTGGGGTTTGGGTGGATGAGTGAGGAACAGCTCGGGTTCGATCCTACTATTATCACATCTGGCACAAAGCGATATATCGAAATCGAGCGAAACGGGGTTCGAGATCGCCTAATCATCGACCAAGTGATGAGTCGTGCATTTTGCGTTGCTGGCCGGGCAACGACGTGTTGGAAAGCCCATCGCGAAGGAGACATGGCAACGCCGCTGGTTATCAAAGACTCCTGGCAGCATACAGAACGTGGGGAAGAGGGAGAGTTGCTCCGGGAGGCGACTGACAACAGCGTGATCAATGTGGCCCGATATTACTACCATGAGACTATCCAAATCCGCGGTATAAACGACGACATCCGAGAAATGATACGGCACGGCCTGAACGTCGAGACTGCAGAGGACTACCAAGTTGTACAGCTAGGAGTCGTACAGCCAGCCAAATCACAGACCACGAGTGCAGTCGATTCTCTACAGAAAGGCGGCAGCACCACTGGCTCGAAACGGTCATCAGGCCAGACTGGCGCCTCTCTCCCGTCGAGCAAGCGGTCGTGTTCTTCCTCTTCGACGGAGGCAGCTACAATTCCCCTGCCGAACCGAGTACACCGGCGGGTTGTAGTCCAAGATTCCGGGAAGCCGATCTACAAGGCAAGCTCGCACAAGGCTCTGCTCCGCGGGCTAGAAGGCTGCATCGAAGGACACAAGTCACTGCACGAAGCCGGTATTCTTCATAGAGACATCTCGATCAACAATCTCATGATTAACGAGGACCGCGACAACCCTTCCTGGCCGGCCTTCTTGATCGACCTAGATCTTGCCATCAAGGAGCAGCAACTCAGCGTCTCGGGAGCGAGTGGCAAGACCGGCACGAGAGCTTTTATGGCGATCGGGGCGCTCCTGGGCGAGCAGCACTCATTCATGCACGACCTCGAATCGTTCTTCTGGGTACTTTTGTGGATCTGCATCCACTTCCACGGGCCCGACTATGGAAGAGCTGTCGATTATTTTCACAGGTGGAACTTTGCCAGTACGGATGATTTAGCGAAACTCAAACTGGACGTGGTGGCTGATGAGGGGTTCTTCCACAGGACTGTCTCGCAGTCCTTCACCGAATATTACAAGCCCTTGATCCCCTGCGTGCACAGGTTGCGCGCGGTGGTGTTCCCGAACGGGGGGCGATGGCAGAGAGAAGACACTGGACTGTATTCTTCGATGACGAAAGCCCTTCGTGAGGCTCAAGAGAGTTGGAGGAGCTATCCCTTCTTCGTGAGGCCCAAGAGGAGTCGGAGGAGCCATCCCTTCTTCGTGAGGCCCAAGAGGAGTCGGAGGAGCCATCCCTTCTTCGCGAGGCTCAAGAGGAGTCGGAGGAGCCATCCCTTCTTCGTGAAGCTCAAGGGGAGCTGGGGGAGTCATGAGACATGTGGCGTACCTACCAAGATACCCATCCTTCAATTACGCTATGGGATATTAACCACGATAAAACTGCCAGTACACATTGAGCACTGCAGACTGTTTTCCTAGGCATCGGAATGTCCCGTCCTGAATGCTCGCGCTATGTTCCCTGTGCGGCTAGAAGTGATGCTACTACAGCATCTGTCAAAGGGAAGTAAGTCGTGTCACGCTCGGGGAGCTGACCCAACCGCGACCCGAATGCCTTTCCGGGTCTCCAGCCACTCTCCAGCCGTAGCCATCCCGCCACAGCAAGATGCTCAGATGAGCTGGAATCAAGCGATGGTTCCCGAGGATCACGATGGCAACAACAGCAACAGTGGTTCCGCGACCAAGAAGGTGTTCGCTTGTGCGGGGAGAAACTGTCATGCCGCCCGCGCTGATCTCCGTTGCAGGGACCGCAAAGCCTTCGCTGTAAAGCGGCGATCTGATATCGAAGTGTGGGACACATGGCTCTGCTGTTGGTCTGGCTTTGATGACCTCGAGGCACGTCGCAATAAGTTCTTCCCTTCGAATCTGCTGACATTCTTGTATCCTCATACTCAGGCCGGCAATGCCTTCTCGTCTTCGTCAGGATCGCGTCAGCCCACAAGCGCTGTCCATCGCGAAAGACCTCAAGCGTACCCTTCCCTCGTTGGGTTCAGGCCTAGTCCTGTTGTCATCATCACCACCCTCCAACCAGAAGAACGACGGACGAGTGCGTCAGAGCGAGAGGAAGTCGCCTACCCGGTCCGCCAGGAGAGCGAGACTTGGCGAATGCTCAACGATGGGACTGGCGGCTGGGAGCCGTCTGTTAGTAGGAGCAAGGCTTGGTGAGATTATAGGGTGTCGTTGAGAGGGATCCGCCGTCGGAGCATGCGCACAGTTTTTATCACCATTTCGACATCCTCGTGTACTGAGACAAGACAGACAGCGCAGCGATACAGCAACAGGGTAACGTCCTACTACTTGCTGAAGATGTGGAGTACGAACGAATGCTGAATGACATGCGACCCCGGTCATGAACTTGGTACCCGCTGTGACCAGTCCATCAGGTTGGAGAGACCCGGTCCACAAGCTCAGGCACGACCAAGGAGAACCCAAGTCGTCGAGATCACCCTACAACCGAGGATTTTAACAGTACCGAGCGGGCTATGACGTCCACGCGAGTAGTGTTGGGGCGTCCCGAGGCCGTCACTGTCGCCTCCCAAAGTTCTCGGACGGTACTGTCGAGATGTGCCAGAGAGCTGATGCACAGGCCAGAGAAGAGGACGATGTCCCACACACAACGTAATCTCCATCATCATGGGCTCGAGCCGTCTTCAGGACCGTGGCCACGTGATGAAGACCAAGCCTGAGTGCACATCCCGAAAAGAACCCTCTCGACCGATCCGAATCCACGACAAAGCACAGCAGCGCCTACATCAAAGAAGCCATTTTACTTGACACAACAATGTCTTCATATTCCGAAATAGTACTTGTGCGAGGGCCGGTGACCCACCAAATAAGTAGCCCGTGCGTGCTGGTAGCATATGGCTTTCTGTGAATAGCCTCAGCCAGCTGGCCTTCTGCTTTCCTTTCCTTTCCTCCTTGTTTCTGTAACACAGCCGTTTTCGATGGTGTTCGAGAACGCTGCCCAGGATGCGGCACTTGCTATTGCAACATAGCTTTACCGTTCAATCAACGCCTCTTGCTTAAGATCATGCCCATCTCGCTCTGTCTGGTCAGCCATCCACCAGAGACGACCCAATCTCTCTCTGGATCCTCAAGAGTTATGTCGAAGTTCCGATAGAGCTCTACAATTATCTTTGTAAGCTGCATCATCGCAAGATTTTTGCCAATGCAGTTCCTTGCGCCGGCGCCAAACTGTAGTCCAAGTATTAGATGGCTTTTCAGAATACACGTAGTGGACTGACAGGAGAATTTACCGTGAACATGTTTGTTCTCATCCGTGAGAGATCCTTGGGATCACTGTCGATCCACCGTTCGGGTCGAAAATCCTCCGCATCATCCCCAAAAATGCCTTTATCGCGGTTCACAACCCAGCAATTCACCCCGATAATGGTATCCTCTGGGACAAAGCGTCCATGGAGCATCACCCCGCCCTTCGGGGGTCCGGCGCTCAAGGATAAGTCCTGTACTCGGGTGGATTCTGAGGGCTTCATTTGTAACAGCCAGTCTGCATAATTACATGGCGGATTTAGCAAGTACCTTTCGCGGACGGGTGCCTTGATGCTGCTTACAGGTAAGTCAACGCCGTGATCTCTGAGTACTTGGACGTCTCTGACAATTGCGCGTCGTCTATCTCCTTTTGTAATTTTCTCTGAATAGCAAGATTCTTGGCGAGATAATACACTACAGCGCGTAGCGTGATTGCAACCACGTCGTGCGCAGTGACACTGCCTAGGGTATTAGCTCTGGGGTGTCTCTTGTGTGCTAGGCTGTTGTATTACTTACACATTGATATATGCCGCAGCTATGACATCTCTGATGGTGAACTTCTCGGGGGTAGCTTCGTGCAGAGCCAGGAACGAGTTCAGCATGTCATTCGAATCGGTCGGGTTCGCTTGGCGGTCCTTGACGAGCTGGAGAGCAAACTGCATGTTTTTCCATTGTATTGTCAAAAGGGCGTCATGATAACGACACAAATGTTCATCCTTACCTTGAAGAGTGGGTTTTCCTCCCGTGCCCCGGTGAAGAAGTGCTTGAATTTGGTCCATGCCCGCTCGACTGTGGTAATTTGGCCCCACTACTTACTCAAAGGTATCAGCCAGGACTGCGCAAAATATGCATTCCAGGCAGAGGTATTCTTACGACTGCAAAGTACATCATCTGTTCGTGGTCTAAGTGGCAGACACCATCGACATCGGTCCCAGATTCCATGAAACCCAACTTCCTAGAAAAGTTAACGGCACCGAGGGAATCGAACGCATAATATTGTAGCCAAGCAGCCAGATCGACAGGCGCTGAGGTGTTAGGGCCAATAATGTCGTTCATTTTGGACATGAAGAGTTGTGTACAATCATCAAGATGGAACTCGAGGGTTGATACTGCCGTTGTAGTATACAGGCTCCCCATGGTGCGCTTGAGCGCTGCGTGGTATTCCGCATCTTGGGTGGAAAAGACGTTATGCAAGTCTGAGCCTTCGAATTTTGGTTGCAGGATGCCGTAAATGCTAGACTATAGAACTTGTCAACACTCATAAGACTCAAAATTTCGACGATGAAGATAGTGGCTGTTGAGAATACCTTTGTGAAGCCGCTCCTAGACCGGTGGACCACTTGGATCGCCTCCATACTCGAAGCTGAGATATGATTAGGCCCAATCCTCACCAGGGGCCCATACTTCTTGTGTAAGTCGGTGTTGACAAAAGGCATCTGCTCCCGACGAACCACGCTCCATTTCCAGAGGCTGGTGAACTTGGCCAGAAGAGGACCGGGGATCTTGTTGAGTCCGTGATAGTAGTAGGTTCGCAGGAGGTAAACGAGAATGACGGCAAGGGTTGTAAACCAAAGGTTGTTCGCTCTAGGGGCGAGCTCCGGAAAGGAAAAGTACTGTTGGGATGATTCGGTCCGAGGACCGCTGCCCATAACACTCAATACGGATGAAGAGGGCCGACTCATTTTGCTCCTTGTAGTTGCACAATAGAAGAATGGCCGGGAGCATAGGGTGGGTTCGGCAAGCGTTATGGCTAGCTAAGGATGCTAACAAAGCCTCCTAAGCGGTTGATGAATATGATCTGAACCTGGAATACACGATAGAGACGAATTAAGCATGAATGTTGTAATTTGCTAACTCCTGGCTTTGAGCTCGAAGACCTGCTGCTAGAATCTCAGCCTCAAGTGCATTGACGTGTCGATAAAGGCCACTCACTCTATTTTGACCCGGGGTGAAACGTTGTCACAAGAGACAAGATCGAGATCTTTAGACAGGCGGGTGAAAGTTTTTCTTTCGATCACGCATTATTTTTCGTAGGCCACCCGTGAGGCATGCAAGGTGAGGAAATGGTCCATCTTATTCCTATTCTCACCTGCCTTTCCAAGTTATCAGGTCCGAGTCCACGCCCCCAAAAGAAACTACACCAGTAAGGGAGGATGCTGCCAAGTCAGAAATATGCACAAGACAACCAGAGTCATAACTTGTACTGCGCCATAATACCACCCTAAGCCACTTTTAGGACCGTGAACGTGTCGATGAAACCCCTGGCGGAATGGGAAAGGATTGATGGTTCGACTTCGGATGGTTAGCATCCATTCTACGGATGTGTGGGGAGTGATACTGCGCTGATTGCCATGCATGGTAACAAGCCCCATTTTTTGTTGGAGCCAGTACATGACAAGGAAGGAGTTCTTACTCCTGATACTATGACATATTCAGCGAGAGTGCAAAGTCCCTAATATGTACTTAAATCGGTGGGTGGCCCTGTTATCTTCTGAATGTAACCGCTGGGTCTAAGTATTTTAGGAGCCTTGGGGGCTACGTATTTGTGACCATTACGATGTGCTCCGATTACTTCACACGGGTCCTAGGAGTACGGATCTTGTTGATATGGTGCATGAGGAACTAGTCATGAAATCTTCCCCTGTTCTTTTGCCACAGACGAATAAGCGTGCCACGAGTTGTCCCTTTTGATTGTAAGAGCGCCAAGAAACAACCTGCTCCTGTGAGAACTCTGTCCGCCCATCACCCACCCCCCCTGCGATGAAGTTGTGCTCCGCCCATGCCCAGACTCATTCTTCGCGCCTGGTTAACACGATTAGTACCATGCAGCATCTAAGGTGGCCCCATTTGTTCTTCTCCAGAGGTATCTACGCCTTCAGATATGCCCTCCTACCCCTCATAGTTGTCATCTTGCCATGGATCGAGCTTAGACCACATATAGGCGGCTGTCCCAACATTTTTCTCCTTCTCTCTAACCAGCCATCTTGCAAATCTCGAGTTTGAACTTTCTGTGCCCCTTGTACCATCATGTTACCTCCTCGACATGCTTAGGTTCACGAGTTTCTCATCCCAAAATAATTCGCAATGTTGTCATCATGGTCCAGCTGCTTCATGGACGAAATCCGATCCTGGAGATTGTCTTTGGGATTTTCCCGGGGGTCCTCAACGGCCGGGGTGAAAAAAGCCACCTATAGCCCTGTCAGCTCTGAGAAACTTGCCATGTGGCACAAAGTCAACCTGGAACATACGGGTCTTGAAGGTATACACCACCACTTCTGGTGGAGTAAGCATACCGGAAGGGCCCTCGCTATTGTCCTCTACAATGCTGGATATTCCTCAGACTTGCAGTATCGGGACTTGAAATTCTTTTCTCAAATCGTGGCTCCCTCTCTTGGCATCTCGCCAGAGACCACAGCAGATGGCATGCCGCGATGGCCAAGCTTCATGACTGACGATGGGACCCCTCTTGAGCTAAGCTGGGACTGGGGTACAGACGGCAACACACCGAAGGTACGATATTCCATCGAGCCGATCAGCCTTGAAGCAGGCACTTCGCTCGACCCTGGCAATCTCAAAGCTGCTCCCGCTTTCCAAGAACAGCTGACGCGCTTTTTGCCGGACATGAACCTGGAATGGTTCAACCACTTCGAAACGTTTTTCAAATCTCGCAACACAAATGTGGACGAATTCATCCAAGACGCAGAAGACCACAATACCTCCATTTTTTACGCGTTCGATCTATCAGCTCGCGACATCACAGTCAAAACCTACTTCTTTCCAAAGACAAGAGCGAAAGCATACGGCATATCACACCTCGACATCATTTCACAGGCCATCACCTCTGCTCCATACGTCACGAAAGACAACCTGAAGGCTTGGTCTACGTTCCTGGACTTCTGCTCCGAACCCAGCAACACTGCTTTGGAACATGAAATGTTGGCTATTGACCACATTGAACCGCTAAAATCACGGCTCAAAATTTACTTTCGCTGCCGCGAGACTACTCTACAATCTGTCATCGACGTAATGTCACTAGGAGGACGTATTACGAACCCAAAGCTTTACGAAGGGCTCAGTCATCTCGCTAGGCTGTGGGGCGCCTTATTCGAAGCCGACATGGGCCCAGACCAGCCGCTTGGAGATGCTGGCCACCGTACCGCAGGGATACTCTACAATGTTGAGTTCAAAGTCGGTGACTCTTTACCAGTCGCAAAGGTCTACCTGCCTGTCCGGCACTATTCGAGCAGCGATGAGGCGGTCATCAGAGGATTGAGCGAGTATTTTGAGTATCACAACAGGAGCAAATATATGCCCGAGTACATCGACACCATGCGAACACTCTTAGCTTCTCCTGCATCGCTGGACAACTTGGGAGACTCTAAGCTGAAAACGGTCATGGATATGAGATCGACTGGACCCTGTTCAAGAGCTCATACCTACATTGGATGCGCAATTCGGCCAGATGGGAGTCTCCGAGTGGTTTCATATTTCAAGCCGACGATAGCAAACTCTGTATCGTCCTTGGCTGAAGTTAAATAGATATAATAGGGATTCCTGATCATTATGAAAACATAGAAAAAGCAACATTTTTCGGGCTGGTATTCTCTGCGTACGTACGAAATGAACGTCAAGAATCATGAATTGGACAGAATGTTCAGGCAACGCTGACGCGGCAGCCTCCTCCGCTTTGGCGAGCTCATTATCTTGCAGAATGCAGGATGCGTATGGTCAGGCTGTATACAGTATCAAAAAGTAGAACGGAGGCATGTATCTACATACTTCTCAGTAATTCCACCGTGCGGAGCCACTGAAGGATGCTGACAGCAGTAGCGCACATGCAGAGCGAGGACTCCGGGAATAAAAACCTCATAGTACACTCTGAATTCAGGGTTCTTTTGTTCCATGCTCCAGGGCAAATTGTACTTCAACCCACCTTGAAGGTGGATGTAATGAAACATAAGTCCTATTTGCATACCTGTTCTATTGCTTGACGCATCTTATCATGTTACATCCAATATTGAGACATGGCGCTACCAGTATTGGCCCGGGGCCTGTTCCGCCTTTCTGTTCCGGTACTATTATCACACTGAAACAAGCCGTTGTGGGCTTTGTGATAGCGATCATACATCATACCAATCACAGGACATATGCTTGATAAACGAGATTTGGACCCAAAAAGTTCCAACCCCTCTCCTTCTTTAGTTCAGGTGCATGCGAGCACTAAAAGATGACCATCCCCAGTGCTCACTAGAAATTGTATAGTCTATATGGACAGGAAGGATTCGCGCGCCGACCCTGAGCTCTACAATCCGAGCTGTAGAGCTCATTAATGCGAGGCTGGTAACTGGTAATAGTGCCGTTTCGCAAATTATATCTGATTACCAATGCCGTTTAGTATTGTGGCTGGTTGTGGATGCTCGTAGCGGCGAATCGCTCGTAGCTGCGGGGGGGAAAAGTAGGAAGCACTGGGTCCCTACTATTCAAATAATCCAGGTCTTGCTTGCTTATCAATAACTGACGAAATAGAGATTCTGGGCCCATCATCTATGCGAGCACTAGAAGGATGACTGTCCCCAGTCTTACCGGAAATGATACCGTTTATCTGAACAGGAAGGACTCGCATAAGGTGGATCAACGTACCACACGACTGCATTGTTCTATTCTATCTATGTGACCGAGCCGAGGGCCTCACGTCACCCACCCTCAACGCTGCCTGCGTTGTTGACCGCTACTATCACGCGGATCCGTCGGGGAGGTGTTTGGGAGGGTAAACTATCGGAAAACTCGTACTTGCGCCTATCGACCCGAAGCGTACCGACTTGCTTAGTTTGTAGGTACTACGTAGGCTCTTCTCTGAGAAGGAGGTTTTGGCGTGCTGCTCGTCATGCAGCAAGCGAGTTCCATGAACTCGCCACTGATTCAGAAGTGCACGCCGCTCGAGCCTATGCGAAATCCTTATGCCCATGTCAGACACCTTAACTTGCTCTATAGACACATTCTGAGAGGGTTTTTATCGCGCTCTGTGACAGTCGTTTCGTACAAGCCACAATGAACCATACCGAGCTCGTTCTCAAAGAGTTTCAAGTTCTTGACAGCCTTGTTCGTGGAGTGGACCAGAGCTCCATCTTGCTCACCGGCCATGACTTGACGATCCCACAAATCGTCTTTTGTTTCCCGGTAGGTTTCTCTGAGCTCACTGCTTGATATCCGAGTCTGCTCTAACCCAGCCTCTATACAGACACCCTGGAAATGCAAGTACAGATGTTTTCTCCTGCCGCATTTCAGTCCATGGAAAGAAGCCTGAACGTGCTGGGGCAAAAGATTCGAGACGGAGATATCATCTATGGTATGGACAAAGCAGCATTCCAATGATTTCGTAACCTAATTTCTTGGTGCCCAAGGTGTGAATACTGGGTTTGGAGGATCCGCAGATCTTCGCACCAAGAAGGCCGTTGAGCTACAACGGGCTCTCATCAGAGAGCTACATTATGGTGTATTACCTCGGGGGCCCAGAGACCACCAGGCAGCTCCGTCGAAAGGGCCCTGGACCAAGTACCAGCATGATTTGTCCTTGGACAGCAATGACTCCTCCAACTACTTGCCTTGGTCTTGGACGCGCGCCGCGATCCTCATTCGCATCAACTCTCTGGTATCGGGATGCTCGGCGGTGCGACCCGTGATTGTTGAGAGGATGCAGGACCTCCTGCGATACGACATTGTCCCAATGATACCTATGCGGGGGAGTATTTCTGCTTCAGGAGATCTTAGCCCTCTCTCTTACATTACCGGTGCCATTCAGGGAAAACCAACTATTCGTATTTTGTCTCGCGGCCATGAGGCTGTGTATGCTGATACCGCCTTCGCGGATGCCGGCCTGGAGCCTGTGACACTACAAGCCAAAGAAGGGCTCGCCATGACGAACGGTACAGCTATATCAGCCGCCACCGCAACCCTGGCTCTCCACGACACTCATTGTCTCGCCATCATGGCGCAGGTCCTTACGGCGATGACCGTTGAGGCTTTGACTGGGACCACAGAAAGCTTTCATCCATTCTTTTCTGAGACGCGACCTCACCCTGGCCAGGTAGGTTCTTGAACACCTTTCTGCCCCTGTGTCCCGTCAAGTGAGCTGACATCGCAATGTGAAGATCGAATCTGCTCGCAACATCCTTGCGTTCCTGACAGGCTCTCAGCTCGTAAAAGTCAACAATGGCGCCGAGTCTTCACTTCGTCAAGACAGATATTCCATCAGAACTGCGCCCCAGTGGCTGGGCCCTATCTTGGAAGATCTTGTGCTAGCCCACCGACAGATATCCGTCGAGTGCAACTCTGCCACTGATAATCCCCTGGTGACGGCGGAGGGAGAAATCCTCCACGGCGGGAACTTTCAAGCCAAGTCAGTGACCTCGGCAATGGAGAAGACGAGGCAGGGCATCCAGGGCATTGGTCGCATGCTCTTCTCACAATGCACCGAGATTATCAACCCGTCGACGAACAGAGGCCTTCCCCCAAATCTTATTGCTGAGGACCCAAGCACTACGCTCATCTTCAAGGGGACCGACCTCAACATTGCTGCGTTGTCTGCGGAGCTGGGCTTCCTCGCCAACCCCGTGAACCATGTGCAGACGGCCGAAATGGGAAACCAGTCCCTAAACTCTCTGGCTCTCATCTCCGCTCGGTACACCCACACGGCGAACGAGGTTCTCTCGCAGCTCATGGCCGCACATCTCGTCGCTGTCTGCCAGGCCTTGGACCTTCGAGCCTGTCATATCCAATTTCTGGATATGTATCGGGCCCCCTTTCCTTGAGCTGGTTCATAAACATTATGCCACGACCAATGGACACGATGTTTCGTCGATATCTCCGCAGCCGGCTCTAGATCCCACTGACGAGCTCTCGGAACTGCTGTGGTCCCAGCTCTTGAAGTCCTTGGACATGACAACCAGCCTGGATGCGGAGGAACGGTTCTCTACAATAGCAAAGTCTTTACGTCTCATTCCCTGGATCGCCCGCAGCTCACTACTGCGGCCACATTCCTCAGTCAACTGGACAGTTTTACCCGAGAGCTCGACCTCTCGATGAAAGAGATATGGTGTGCTCACAGAGATGCCTACTTAGTACATGGCGACGCAAGTCCTGTGCTAGGAAAAGCCTCCAGGGCTGTATACACATTCCTGCGCCATACGCTCAAGGTTCCTTTCATGGCGACAAGAAATATAAGGACACCCGCTGCAGAGGACTTCAGCACTGGCTTGGGGACCGCCGAAACCCAGGCCCCGACAGTGGGTTCCTATACCGCCACCGTATATCGCGCCTTAAGAGATGGTACTTTGGCAAAAGTGGCAATAGATATTCTTACAAGTTGTTCGTAGATGTCGAGGCACAATCTGGCTCAGTTATCTTTGCGAGACAGAAGCATTTGGGGAGGATAGATAGAATAGATAAACAGTTCCAACGCCCGGCAAGAACAATGAGATGAAGACAGGTGAAGGACACAAAAAGTTCGATAAGAATCGGCATAGACGAAAGTGTTCTAGATAAACAAATCGCATACAGTAAACATACAGATCATATATATATATATATATTTCTTTGTGCTTCTCAATAGCAGCTATTTGTCATCCCCGACTCTACTTTCTAACAGTCTAAACATCTATGGATACACACATGGTAATATGTAATCTTCATCGATTCGTATATGTCAATCATTGAAGTAATTATATTACATGTAGCTGGCGCGGCGCTCCCAAGGCTGCCAGCAAACAAAAAAAAGAAAAAAAGAAGCAAGACACACATACTATGACTGGACGACGGGCCATAATATCATTGAGAGACCTCCCGTGCCACGTTCCAGGTAAATTCTTTCCTGACATTGATTCCACGCTCGTGGCCCGGTCGCATGGCGTTATCACCGCTTCCAACAACGGCCACGTGACTCTGGGCCTGGGTTCCGTCCGAGTCCAGGTCCTGTAAAGGATGAAATTGTCATCTCCACGCGATTTCGGCTGGCCAGACGACTTGGGACCCGTGCGGCGGTGCGGCGTCTGGGCGTGGAGGGCCGAGCTCCCGGCAGATGCGTATTTACTGGACACAATGTTGAGGGTCCGTCGGAACAAGGGCCAAAGGGAGGGCATGCAGGCAGAGATGAGGATGACCCCTGGCTCAGCACACGTCCAAGACATGAGCTCTACCGAGGCCCAGGTGTCGTCTGAAAAGGCGTTGAGTTTGAAAAAGTAGTAGAGACGGATCACGGAGGCGACGCAGCCGCTGTGCAAAGATTTCTGTCAGCGAGGGCGACTTTTTTAGGGGGGATGCACAGATAAAAGGATCGGGTTGGCAGTGCGCGTATAATGATGAGAATTGATAGCTGCATGAAAGAGAGGGAGGAAGGGAAGGGGGAAGTGAGGTTTTCCTTACAGGGAACCGACAACAAAGACGCCGCATAATGCTGCTCTCTGTTTCCTGGGCATCTGGAGTCTCCAGATCATGGGCGCCGGGATCACCAGCAGTGCCACGTCGTGCGCGAGGTTCGGAACGCTGAGCCAGCGGTAGAAGGCCAGGCGGTCGAAGCAGGAGCCGTCTAGCGATGTGTCCCAAAGATAGGCGACGGGATGGCACTGGAAGATCACGGCGATCAACACTCCGAACCACCACATCCACAAGTATGTAATCAGTCCATACAGAACCCAGCGGAGCCAGCGCTGGATTTGGAAAATTCGCAGGTAGAAAAGGAGAATCGACGTCTTCTCCGTGGCCAGTATGCAGAGGTAGAGAATCTCCATGCTGAACAGCGTCTGCGACCAATATGCCAATCCTTCTGGATGATGAAGCAGAACCCAATCCTCATGCCTTCCTACGTCTCCTAGCATGACGCCTTTGGGGGGAGAATCAACAGTCAGCGGTGGAGCGAGGCGGAAAGGACAGGGGAGAAGGGCGAAGCTGGGGGAGAACATGAACATACTGCAGATGAGGTTGGCGCAGAGACCCATCATCATGACCCATGCAGGTATCATCAGCCAGTCGTCCAGGAAGATGGGCCGGCGCATGGTCCGGTGCGAGATGAACCGCATTGCAACAAAGAAAGAACACAAAACCATGAAGACAACAGCCGCCGCGATGGCGTTGCCTCCACGATCGGCGTCGATATCGTACGCCATTGCTGCTTCCTGGTAAAAGAGATCTCGCGGTGGGTGAGAACACGGCCAGAGAAGTCAGATAAGAAGGAGCCCTAGAGCCAGTGTGTATGCATGTGGGTGGTTACTTTGAACAGGGCGAGACAGACGACATTGACCAATTGCGCGTTGTATATCGATTTTTTTTTTGAGCCTTCCTGACTGCGAAGATCACACATGCGTTGCAACAAAGTTCTGTGCAGCCTGGGAAATGGAGAGCAGGGCGAGAATCTGCTTGTTAAGGCTAAGCATTGTTCGAGCGAGTTCCCGTCGTGATTGCATGGTCTCCGAGGCCGTCGGCGCAGATGCAGCAGGCAAGATGCAACAGGCGGGCCTTTGGAAATGGGGACATCGGAGACTCTTACTATAGCTGGCAAGGCGCTAGCGATATAGAAAAAGAAAAGACAGAAAAAAATAAATCAATAAATGGGTAGCGTACCGTACTTTCGGCATTCCTAATCTATAGCCCAAGAATAGAAGAAATCGGAATCCGTCCCGCGTCCAGTAGGCCGAGGAAGTTCATGCCGATTAGGCGTAGGCTGGCTAGCGCGGTCAGCAGGAATCACTGCGTGCATGATTCCTTTTTGTGTTGGCCCCCAAAGGTTGCATAGGGACACGGACATTAGATCAACCCGCTGTCCAGGTACATCACTAGTACCTCACAGGCTTGTCTGTTATGTCTCATATTAATGCTGTCCCGCAATGGTGCATATGAATCATTCAATATTAATCCTGCAGCTGCCATATGAGAATCCTGTGACCCAGCTACTCGACAAGGTCTTTTAGATGGTCTGCATCTCCCACTGTTGAGATCGGTCGAGAAAAGCAGGCACTACTTTGTTTTCTCCGTTATTATCAGCCCACTGGACGAGCGAAAACATAATGGCGCAGGCGGCTCCACAACATGCTGTCGGCCGGCGTCTGCTGCCGTCGTACGTCGACGAGATCGCCCACTCAGACCCGTCTCGCATCCTGTACTCATTCACGAGGGACCCATCGCGTGGGTTCCAGGACGTTACTGCCTTCAAGTTCGCTCGGGCTGTCAACAGGTGTGCCTGGTATCTGGAGCGGGTCCTAGGAAAGGGCTGGCACTTTCCGACGGTTCTCTACATTGGGCCGCAGGATCTCGTCTATGCGATCCTGATCCTCGCCTGCGTCAAGACGGGCTACAAGCTCCTGGCCAGCTCCCCCAGGAACACCCTGGACGCCCACCTGTCCCTCGCGAAAGAGACAGACTGCCACGTTCTCCTGCTCCACTTCACCTTTCGCCCGCCCGTCATCAAGGAGATCCTCTCTGCGCGGGCGATGCGCGTGGTCAAGATCGATACCGCGGAGCACTGGCTCGACGAGGCTGCCAACCGCCTGGAGCCGGAAGATCCCCCCTACCCGTACACCAAGACATACGAGCAGGCCCACAACGAGCCATGGCTGGTGCTGCACACGTCGGGCTCGACAGGCAGGCCCAAGCCCATCGTCCAGACACACGCGACCTACCTGCCCCTCGACGCCTACCGGCTTATACCCCAGCACCTCAGAGGCCAGGCCCCCGTGTATCCCGTCTCCTGCAGGGGGGAGCCGCGTATACCTCGGCCTACCTCTCTTCCACTGCGCGGGCATCAGCACGCTCCTCCCCAGCTCCATCTACAACGAGTTTACCGTGGTGCTGGGGCCCTTCCCGCCCTCTGCCGCGGCTGTCGATGCCATGCACGAGCACGGCAACATCCAGGAGAGCATCCACGCGCCAGCGGTCCTGGTGGAGCTCGCCAAGGACCCCGCCGCCGTCGACCGCCTGGCCCGCATCGAGCAGGTCACGTACGGGGGCGGGCCCCTGCCGCAGGCCGTGGGTGACCTCTTGTCGACGCGGACCCGGCTGCACAGCGCGCTGGGCTCGACCGAGGCGGGCATCATGCCCGGGCTGGTTCTCGTCGAGCAGGATAGGCGGGACTGGGGGTATATCGGCCTGAGCCCTGCCGTGGGCGCCGAGTACCGCCACGTGTCGGGGGATCTGTACGAGCAGGTGATTGTGAGGAGACCGGAGCTGGCGCCGTGGCAGGGTATCTTTGGGACGTTTTCCCACTGCATGGAGTGGCGCATGAAAGATTTATACTCGCCGCACCCGACGCGGGAGGATGCCTGGCTCTACCGCGGCCGCAGCGACGACATCGTCGTCTTCTCGACAGGCGAGAAGCTCAACCCGGTCGATATGGAGAGTGTCATCCAGGCGGACCCCAAGGTTAGTGCCGCCATCATCAGCGGGATGGGGCGGTTCCAGTCCAGCCTGCTGGTGGAAGCCACAACGCCGCCAACGGGCGGCCAGTACGAACGCCAGAGGCGGGAGCTGCTCGAGAGCATCTGGCCCACGGTTGAGGCCGCGAACGAGGCAAGCCCTTCACACGCGCGCATCCACCGGGATATGATCCTCTTTACATCTCCTGACAAGCCTATGCCGAGGGCCGGTAAGGGCACAGTACAGCGTCGGGCCACGCTGGACCTGTACGCCGCAGAGCTGGACGCGCTGTATGGGACTGGCGATGCGTCCGCTGCGGAGGATGCGGCTGTATATCACGGCAGCGTCGAGTACGTGGTCAAGTCTATCGTGGCCAGGTCTATGCACCTGCCGGCCCACAGCATCCCCGCCCAGGCGGACCTCTTTGGGCTGGGACTCGACTCGCTCCAGGTGATCGCCATCGCCAGGAAGCTCAGCAGCTATCTGTCCCAGCTGGGGCGGGACACGCGGGTGGCACCTCAGGCCATTTACTCCAACCCGAGCATCGCTGCCTTGATCACTGCCGTGCAGGATGCTGCAGAAGACAGGAGGGCGGCACGAGACCCAGAGAGAACCGAGAGAAATATGCAGAGGCTTTACGACCTCTATACGGACAACCTGCCCGTGTCCGCGCGGGAGCCTCTGCCGGCACCAGCCCAGCTTACCGTGCTCCTCACGGGCTCGACCGGCTCGCTGGGTTCCTATGTCCTTCACTCCCTGCTCCTGAACAGCAGCGTCTCCCGCATCTATTGTCTCAACCGGGGCCCGCAGAGTCTTGACCGGCAGCATAAGTCACAGGCAGCAAAGGGCCTGCTCCCGCCCGACCAAGACAAGGTGACATGTATCGATGCGGACCTGTCGAAGCCACGCTTTGGCCTGCGTCCAGCCGAGTACAAGACGCTGCTCGGGACCGTCACAAACGTGATCCACAACGCTTGGCAGGTTGACTTCAACCTGTCCGTCGAGTCGTTTGCGCCTCAGATCGCTGCCGTGCGTCGCCTGGTCGACTTTTCCGCGCACGCTCGCTTCGGCCCAGCCATATTCTTCATCTCCAGCATCAGCGCCGTCGCCAACTGGTCCGCTGCCATTGAATCCTCAGGTTGCAGCGGCAACACGGGCTCGAGCAAGAACACAAAGGTACCGCAGCAGGTCTTCCACGACCTGCACATCCCCGAGCCCATCGGCTACGGCCAGTCCAAGTTCCTCGCCGAGCGTGTGCTCGACGCTGCCGCGACGCAGGCCAATGTCACCACAGTGATCTGCCGCCTAGGCCAGGTGGCCGGCCCGACGACGGCTGAGGGCGTCTGGCCCCGGAAAGAGTGGCTGCCGAGTCTCCTAGCCAGCTCCAAGCATCTGGGCAAGCTTCCCGCATCGCTAGGCCGGCTGGAGAGGGTGGACTGGGTCCCCGTGGACGTGCTGGGCCGGGTCATCGTCGAGCTGGCCGTCGGTGGTCACCCACCAGAGAAGAAGACGACACCTGGAGCCGATGTACACCATGTGGTGAATCCGCGGCCGACCGAGTGGCGCTGCCTGGTCCCCACAGTCGCGGCGGCCCTTGGTGTCGAGACGGTGCCGCTGGGAGACTGGGTGGAGGAGCTGAGCTCGAGCCGGAAGGAGGAGGGCGGCGAGGTGGCTTCCAACCCGGCCCTCAAGATCATGGATTTCTATTGGGGGATCGACGTGTCCAGGAGACAGGAGGTCCAGCTGGACACGGAGAAATCTGTCCGTGCCTCGCCGACGCTGGCTGAACTGCAGGCCGTGCAGGTTGCCTGGGTAGAGAACTGGCTGACACAGTGGGGTTTTTGAGGACCCACCCCCACTCACTCGTGCTGCCCTTGTGGACGAGGAAGCACTTTTTCTAGCTCCCTCAAGCTCGTTCGCATAATGAAATCTTGTTACTACATTTAGTACAGAGAACATCCGTCAGACTATGTGTGTGGAGGCTCGATGATATGCGACAGCTAAAGGAGTGACCACTCCCAGCTGGCTGGAAGCGGTGGTGGCCTATATAGCTGCGTAGACGGTCGGACTCACACAGATGATGTCTGTGTACCATAACACCTGTACAGAGTTTTTGCCTCCAAGAAGAGTGATTGCCTGTCTTATAAGGTAATTTTTGAGCTCGCTCTCGGGTTGCCTCTCTTAGTTTCTAGTCGTTATATATATCCCATAGTAATTTCCCTTCTTTACACCCTTTCCTGTAAGAAATCAGAGCGCTTCTTCTTCTTCTTCTTTTTTTTTTTGGGGGGGGGGGCGGGGGACGCACAGTTCCATTTACACAATGAGCACTGCAGTAATCTCAACTGCGTCAAACATCGTATATTCAGGTCTAGACCCTAGGAGGCTGTCCAGTTGCCAGCCAGAAAGTCGTCAGAGTCGTTGAATGAGTTCACTGTCATGGCCAGGTCCGTGAGACCGAAGAAGTCGGTTGTCTCGTTGGAGGTCTGGAGCTGGGATTGTGCTGGGTCGGCAGCTGACGGCGTGTGACCCGACGGACGAGAAGCATGTACCTGATCTCGTCCCAGCGCCGGGACCAAGTCCTGTCCCGCAGTCAGTGGTTAGGCAATGGCTACTAATGTCGGCTGGAGTCTCAGCCTGCGTTTGTTACCGATATATTGAGGGGTGCATTCTGGACCGGCCGATCAGCTGCAGCCAGCCGGACCTGGCTCGTAGTCTGAGCCAAGTAGCAGCACTAATATATATATCCCTCAGACACACCTGAGTATTATTGATCACCTTCCTCAGAGCATCACACCCCGGAGCGCTCTCAAGTAGCAACGGTCTGCTGGACGCAGACTGTGGAAACATCATCTGCCGCGCAATATAGCAATGGCTTCCAACTATGAATCTCAGCGCCAGTCGAGATGGATCGAGTTGTTTGATCCTATGAGATACCGCCCAATCCTGGAAATAATCTCATCGCACTTGACCATGGCCGATGTCTTGGTGCTGCGCCAAGTGTGCAAACGAATCAGGGTGAACATGCAGAACAAGCTTCCCAACATTAACACTCAGCTACGCGGCTTTGTGGACAGCCCTGCTGTGTTCCGATCTCAGCTGGGAAACCATGGCGGACTCATCTCGGGACCTTTTGCCCTCAGCTTCTTCGAGCTGGGCCATCCGCGGGCCTTGTGCCTGGATGTCTTCGTCAAAGCTGGGGCTGATGCCGACCAGTTTGTACAGTATATGGTAGAAAGCGAAGGGTATCAGAGTGATGACCCAGAAGCTGAAACGGTAAAGAGCCGACCTTCAAGGGAACACGCCAAGTCGAGTTCTTGCTGATCCCTTGGCAGACTTCAAAATGTTGTGTCTATGTTCGCAGCACACAACCAGACAAGAAGCTCCGCATCACCCAGACCAGCGCGACTCCTATCCAGGCTATTCTCACATCCGCGTACACAACAGCCTCCACTAACTTCATCACGTGGAACAAAGCATTCTCGCTCTTTCCACGACAAACACTCATCGATCATCAATTTTATCCTCTGAGACCGGTAGATCAGGGATTCGGCATTCACCTCAACGAGCTTGCTCAACAAGGCTGGACAACTCGGGATATGGCATGGCCGGATCTCCCAAGCCCAAGGGCTCGCGGGATCACTGGTGTACGGCGCGTGGGTGATGGTTTGAGCCTGGTCGTTCCGCTGGAGACCGACTCTGTTCAGGTGCCAGAGACACCGGATTTTGTGATTGAGTACGCTCAATTTAATGTTCACAAGAATCAGATTGCACTCCCGAGGGGTCTGTTTCTGGGGATCAAAGCGCAGAAGCTGGCACTGCCCGCCACGCTCCACGGCTACACCACTGCTTGTCCGTCATGGCGTTCATATGTGGCAACGAGGCTGGTGCGTTGGGCCTGGCTCGAACTGTATAAATCGGAGGCGGGGGAGCGTCTCATTCGATCTAAACACACTTACCCGCTCATCTCCTCTGTTGCCGTTTCCGATTTGCCGGAGTCTTGGGACTATGCCGACGACCAGATACCGCGGTGGTATGCAGAATGGGACGAGCTGGAGAGAGGACAAGGCTGATGAGGCTCAAATGAGCCTGGGCGATATCTATAAGATCAGTACATAGTTCATAGCGTGAAGAATAAAATTATTAGGTGCTGAGCAAGGGGATGCCGCCCACTCTTCCCTAGGCATCCTGACAGCGACATCTCCACCCTGCAGTGCCACCAGCAATGAGGATTTCCCCGCTCCGGTTGGGCCCAGTAGTGAGTGACATTAAGCTTGTCAGTAAAGCTATTGCAATACAGTGAAAGGCGTGCCGAAGAAGAGAAGGCCTGCGCCTCTAAAGAACACCCGTTTGCCACAAGCGCTCTCTCTCGCTGCAACATCCCAAGATCTATATACCAGCCAGCAAACAAGAGCTCAGAAGCGAGAACTCACCGACCAAGGCGAACGCTTGCGACGGCGGCGACGATCAGCTCAACCATCCGCGCCAAGACCGGCCACGGTCTCTCAAGGCTTAGGTAGTGTCCCACAGAACACATAAAGCAAGCCGCCGCGCGATGCTGAAGACGACCCCTCGGACAAGCAACCCCAACAATCCGAGGCAGTATCTCTACTGTCTGAAGGGAACTTGGAGAAGCCGCAGCGCCGTTACGCAGAGATGGATCGCGCCAGCACAGTGCTTGTCCTTGTATATGGTGCCCTTATTCTTCCTCGACGTATTGTCCGGCGGTGTTGTTTCGCCCCGAGTTGAGTGATCCCGCAGACGGCGTTCGGCGGAGGGTTGAGGCAGACTTCATCCTCGCGAGTGCGTCATACATCTTCACGTTTGGCCCGAGGGAGGTCCGCGGCCAGTGCTGGTGTTTCCGCCAGTAATCAGTACGGTTGTTACTGTCCGCGTCGTCGCGTGCCGTTTTCGTGTGCGCGTGCTCGCCCGCCGTGGCGGTAGTCGGTCGCTGCCGCTTTGCTCTAGGTAGGCGCGATGTGTCTGTCGCATGAGATCGTTCGCGTTTCTGGCTCGTGGGTTGTAGAGTAGGCGCTGGTGGCAGCTACGGCTTCATAGGCCTATGTAATATGCGATGTGGCCAAAAGAGAAAATAACACGGGTGGGCAATGTTGTATGACAAGTGTGTGCCTTTGCGCGGGCCATGCTCGCAAGAAACCAAACAAGACCCAAGGTTGATGTAGTCGTGGGAGTGAGGAAGCAGCGTCGCCCTTGGGATGAGATCATAATCTTCTTATCTTGCAGTATCAGCGTATCAGCAGGACCGCGGCGCACGATTGTACCGCGCCTCCAGTCCAGAGTTCTATAATTTCCTAGCTAAACAATTCGCTAGAGCGACGCATGAAGCCTCGTTCCGAATTGCAGACTCTTGTCGATAATTCTGCGCATGTTTTGTGCAAGTAAATCCGCTGCGTGTCTTTTACGCGCATGGGTGCGAGGATGGCGGGGGTACACTTTATCAGCGGTACGACCCGTAGACAAGGTTTCCGCTGTCCTGGTATGGGGCGGTCCCATGATGCACCTTGCTGTGTTCTACCCAAGCTTGCCCAGAAGTAGGCAACACGAGAGGTGGCCGCAGGGCGGACACTCGGAAGATCGAGCCAGCTAGAGCTAGAGCTAGAGCCACAGCGGTTCGCTAGGGCACTCAGGGCGCTGTAGTTAGCCCGGTATATCCACTTAGACGCTATCACCCTAAACTGCGGAAGGTATACATGGCAACGTTTTTTTTTTGGGGGGGGGGGGCTCTGGCGAAATCACCATGTCGCGCACTTGCTGGTCAGCATTATCAACAATCAAGAGAGTATGTCTCTGATCCAGGATACTAAATTTCTGAAGCAGTTGTCCGCGGACCATGGGCTTCTTGGAGCCTGGTGGGCGCAAAGGGCTGGAGGGCAATGGAGCTTCAGTGGTCAGCATAAATCTTGGCTGGGAACTCCGTTCATACAAAGACCTTGGCTCGGCCATGGCCCGATCCTACAAAATATGTACCTGATACCAGGTGGACGATGTAATGCAGCCACTTTATGTGTGTATATGTATGCCAATACATTCGTCGTATGTGCAGCCAATACCAAGCAAGTCCCTCTGATCGCAGGCGTCGCGCCGTCGCGAATAGAGTGCTCGCCTGGTAGCAGGTTACCAGGGGTGCATTTAAGCTGTCTCAGCGGTCCTCTTGGTGGCATCTGCAGAGGACAACACTTTAGCTCTTCCACATTCCAATTAATATCCTACAGACAGACGGCCACCCTGATGCATTAGCTACTAGGGTCGACCGCGCACTTCCGATCGTGAGCGAATACCTACCTTCAGCAGATATCGGCGCGCAACAAGCGTTGTGGTCGACTGCTCCAGCCAAGCTGCTCATCGCGTGTAAGTCACTCTCCGGCGTATTCGGACACGACGTCCGCATCTTTCTTCGTATTCCGGCTCAACTCCCACAGCTCGATCCCCCACGACGACCACGGGAGCGTCCAGAGAAACGAGAGAGGCAGCACATGGACGACCATCCGCCGCCAGACCAGTCGAGATCGGGTGGTCTTCAGCTGGAGAACCGAAGGAGACGAGCAGACGGCCCTCTGCAGGACTTTGTACCATCCCAGAAGCCCCCATTCAGTAGCACACTTCGCAGGCGCTCGACCTTCTCCCCGGCTTTCTTTAGCAACCTCTCCAAGCTTCGGCTCACGGGTCGTGCTCTGCAAGAATTTGTCCGCCAGAACGAGAACAGCCCTCGTCCATCCGAGCCCGGAGCATGGCCTGGGGTACCTCGCGACTCCGAGGTTGCCACGCTGGAGAGACCTTCGGCCACAGAAGCGGGTGGTCCAGACCTCAGCGATCTTCGAGGGGTATGCATACCTGTATTGCTCAATCATCAAACCCATCATCAAGCTGACCAGCAAGCATGCATAGTACCGGGGCCCAACAAACGTTTCTCACGCGATGGCGTCTCCGTCGGTCTCTCTCTCGGGCAGCCAGTACACACAGCGAAGCAGAGTAACAAGCGTTACCCCCAGGACCAGATCGTCCTCTGCATATGATGCGAACTTCGGACAACATCTGATCGACCACAATATCTACCCTCCATTCTACGACTTCCCTGACGGGCGTCCACACCCCGAGCCGGCCAACCTTGATACAATTCGACAGGCCCTCCGCGTTCCTGGACCATCGCTCTCACCGTCCGATGTCTCTCAGTCAGCCTTTGAAGACTTTCAGCGCGAAAACAGGGCGAAGTCGCGACACAGTCTTATGCGCCATGTCGTCCCACGTCTTGCTGGCAATGCCGACATTCCGAACGAGGGACATCATCCGTTTGCAAACCTGGACTCGCTCACCAGCAACCATACTATGACTCCAGTTCCTGATTTCTTTGATGGGGCTTGGATCTGGGATGTAGACCAGCAAGTCAGAAAAGATCTGGACAAGATCATCGTACCGACTAGGAACGTGGGGGTTCCTGTGGCACCCAACTTCTTCCTAGAGGCCAAGAGTGTTGAAGAAGGGGTCCTGGAGATAGCAGAAAAACAGGCAGTCTATGACGGCGCTTACGGGGCTGTCGGGATGCTTGCTCTGGACAACTATCTCGAGGAGACGCCTGTCTATGACGGGAATGCCCATGCCTTTTCCTCAACCCTCATGGGTGGGACGCTCACACTCTACGCACACCATGTCACCGCGCCTGCCGGCCCCGGGGAGAGGCCAGAGCATCACACCACGCAGCTCATGGCTTATGCCCTGACGGGCAGCAAAGATGTTTGGCTGGAGGGCACCCAGGCCTTTCGGAATCTGAGGATGCTGGCCAAAGACATGCGCGACCAGCTCATACGGCGCGCCAATACAATAGCGCGCTACCAGGTCTTCAAGGAGTTTGAGGACCCCAAGGACTCCGACGACTTCGACGTCTACGACCTCGACAACTTGGAGGACTTGGGGGACTCTGAGGATGAACAGGACGAACAGGACGAACAGGACGAACAGGAGACACACGAGACACACGAGATGAGTGCTGGGCACACTGCTCGAGGTTCTTTGCTATGAACGACTGTGTAGGCAGATTGTACAGACGCAATGGGCTCGAGAAACCCCCCTCCCTTCTCTCCCGGCGGAAAAAAAAAACCGAGGTTCGAGATGCCGCGTCTGGGACGCGTAGCGGGGTTGAATAGGTGGGGCTGAATGGAATGTGAAGCCGACTTTGATAGTCCTTTTGGAATTCAGCTGGAATTTCTTATGATGAGAGTAATTCAACTTGTTTCGATTTCAATTTGAATCAAATATCTGTTTCTTACTTTTTGCAATCCCCTGGCAGCTCAGTCTGGGAACTTGTTGTTACGTGCTGATTGGAACTCATGGACGCGTGTGTTTCGCGCTGGATCGTGAACACGATATTTATTATGTAAGCTGGAGCACACTCTCGCTCATGCCTTGAGCAACATCGTCGCTCATGATCAACCATCTCGCCCACAATTAAGCGAAACGAAATTACACGCTGCAGATCAATATACCTTGACTACGTGATGTTGGAACATTCTGGATCGTCCCCATGGCCACAGACAGCCCCTCAGCACGTCGCGCAGTGTGGCTACGGTGGTGTCGCGAGCTCCTCTTGTTGGTGCTCGGTGTGGAGGATGACTGCGCGCGGGCCTCAGGAACCATGTCTGGCCCTATTCTAACATAATCATCCACTTTGGACCAGATGCACTCATTCTTGTCCTCTCTACGTGCCCTCGCGATACACTTTCCTCAGGACACCCGGTTCCTCGACCTGGTTGTTGTCAAGGTGAAGGTTTGTGAGGGGACGGAAGACGGCCTGGTCAAAGTAAGCTAAAAACACGGGCAACAGCCTGGTGCAGGTAAAAACACCTGGAACCCCCCCCCCCCCCCGGGCCTCTCCCAAGCCGCTGCAGGGATGAGGAAAAGCGCACAAATTCCCACTGCAACGACGGTATATAGTCGGGTTATACAGGCTGCGGAGACCCCCCTCCTGCAATCCATCGTTCTTTCTCTCGGTGTAGGCGGTCCAATGACGTCTGCCCACGACGCTCTCCCTCCCTTCCCTGCCGCTCGTTGCCGCTACTGCACCTTGGGGCGGGTCGCTTTCTTCCCAGCCGACCTTCCCGCTTGCCCACTCCTCTTTTCGGAATCTCTTGCAGGAGGAAACGAGGATGTTGCAGGGTTCGAGCATGGCGGGAGTCTCATCCGCCCTCCCCATCGGGTCCACCACAGAGCGAGACAGCTGCTACGCCAAGATGCTGTCTCCACCACGCAGCTGACCTGCCCTCCCCCCCTCCTCCTGCCAGCCCGAGCCAGACGACCTGCACGCTGTCCCGATGCTGGGGTATGACAGCGGCCCCTCTGGACCAATCCCGACGAGACATGTTCTCTTGGTGCCACCTGGAGCGAGAACGTAGTGGAGGGGGTCTGGCGTCAACAAGAGGGAGGCAAAGGTACCATGCAAGGACAGCGGGAGAGACAGGAAAAAGCAAAGAAGGAAAAAACCTCGTATTGGGGCCCTGCATGGCGTAATTTCCCCCCTCTCTCTCTCGCTCCCGGCGGCAAGCCAGGTGGTGTTGGGCGGTGGCGGGTGGTGGGCGGTACGGCATCCCTCCCTTTCTGATGTGTCGCACAGGGACGAGCTCATGACCGGCTCAGCACCACTCCTCCCTGGAACACATATGCAGCTTACTATGACCACCCTGCCGTCTCCATTCTCGTGCGCGCCCCCCCAATGTATCATTTATGATGTGGCTTGTTGGGATATTCAATAGTGCTTGTTGGGAGGACCAGGGAGGACCAGGGAGGGAGGATGAAGGAGGTGGGGTGTGAGAACACGAAAATCATCCCAAAAAGAAAGGGAAAAAAAAGGAAGAAAAAAAAAAAAAAAGAGGTACTACTGTATCAGAGAAATACCCCATCAGACCTAGACATATATTGGGTACCCACCTGGTACCGTCTCAGACTAATTACTCATGATTTGAACCATGGATATACATACGACACACGCGAGATAGATACGTACACCACCCGCGTCCAGATCCCCTGGTCGTATATGGTGAGGCTGCGAACCTCGCTGGCTCGGGAGGATCGGGCGATACAGACAACTAACTAGCGGTGAGGGTGCGCCTGTGGGAGGCTGGCTGGCCACTTCTCCCTTCCAATCTATCACAAATCGCACGCAGCCGAGTGGTCTGAGCTTTCCCACCCCCTCCCTCCACTCCCGATATGGGAGGGAGAGAGAAGAGAAGAGTGGTGGGTAATCATGTCTGGTTTCTTTTTGTGCGCGCGCGTTGAAACAGCACACAAGACACTACACCCGGAAAGCACGGCAAGGCCCAGTCCAGCGCGACGGGTAAGCTCAGTCCAGCGCTACGGGTAGGCTCAGTCCAGCGCTACCAGGGAGAGCAGAAGAACCTGAGAGGTGAGAGGTACTTTGCTTCCTGATGGAGGGTACGGCGAGGCAAACTTGGGCAGGTAGAGGGACGCACACCCCTCCCCCACCCCTCCCTGTGATTGCGTGGAGGCTCACACGCCCCCGGCTCCCCCCCCCTCCCAACCTGGTGGACAAGGGAAGGCGGCAGTGATGTGGTCATGGTCGTGGTCGTGATCGTGGCTCTTCTCCCCGTGTTCGTTTCCACAGGACGGTGCGTGCGTGCGTGCGTACCCCGTCAGGATGAGATGACCGTTATCTTGGATCATTGCCGGGGAAGGATTTCCCTCCTGCCGGCGTAGGCGAAAGAAGGGGTCCTGGGGCCGGCACCTGCTCGTTCCCACGGGAATAATTCCTTCTAGGATCTGTTGCTCCACTGGCCGAACCGGAATAGTTCCCGGTACTGGGCTTCCCGCTGGATCGTGCCCATGGGGAAAGAGTCGAGAGCGAGACCGAGAAGAGGGACCCATAAGGGAAACCAAAAAAAAAAAAAAAAATAATAATAATAATAATAAAAATTGAAAAAAAAAAAAAAATCTCGCTGAGAGAGAGAGACAGAGAGATCCCAGGTGTGTATAGGTCATCTCACTCACCCACCCACTCGCTCACTTACTCACTCTGGGAATAAGATGTTGCACAAAGAACAAAACCCCAGCACTCAGCATTCACTCTCCTGCGGAGTGGGAGATGGATACATGACAAACAGACCGGAGAGTTCTGGTCCCCTGAGGATACAGTTTTGTTTTTGTTTTGATTTGTTTTTTCTATCTTACCTGCCTCAGGAAAGTCACCTCTTTTCTGAAATAAATCAAGAGTCAAGCTCATTAGGGCTGGCCGCTTAGTAAGAAGAGAGTGTATTTCCCGACGACAGAGAGAAGAATACACGAGGATAACTAGGAACACGCGGCTGTTGTCTGGGTGTCTTGAGCCACGACGATAAGGCCGGATGTACGAGCTCGCATGCCCATTCGGGGGCAGGATAAGGTAGCAGCAGCAGCAAGACGCACACACCCTCATCACATCATCACTGTAGTCCCTCCTCGTAAACCTTATTCTCCATCTCTCCCTCTCTTTAGAGTTTCACATGGCAAGGTTGTAGTGAAGGAATCAATCCTCCCACCCTCCCTCTCCCACTCCCCCCGAATCGGGTAGAGGCTATCACCGTCCCTGCGCACGTTTCAGTTCCGAACTAGTTCCTTATCTCAAGGATCCTACGATAGTGACTGCGGGGGGAGACGACGGGCCTTCCGAGAGAGCTCACAACCACCGCAGAGATGCACTAAAGAAGAATGGAAAGATTTATTTATCTACTACAGGGTTTGTACACGATTTTTTTTTTTTGTGAGGACGGCCCATCAGACAAAACTTGCGCAGTCAAACTAGCCATCCGGCCGCCCCCGTTTGGAGGTCCGCATCCCATGTAACCTCCGCCCGGGGGGGGGAAATATCCGGCAGCACTTCTGCAACAACTCCGTTGGGTTTTCCAAACATTTATATCAAGTGTGCGTATCTGTCAACCTGGATCTCGAGTGTGCGATGAGGGTGCAGGCAGCTGCCCAGGGCAGAGAGAAGCCGAGGACAGCCTTGGAGGCCTGCCTCGGACGATACTGATATCCGAGAGCAGACTTGAAGTCACGCGACCACTCGACACCTCGGCCTCAGTCCATTCCTCTGAGGGTGTATTCGAAAGGGATCCTTCCATCAGAACTACAGCAAAGGCCAGGGATGGAGAACGTCACCAAGTCCCATGTGAGACTCCAGGTCATCACCAGAGCGAGCAGCCCAGCCTTGCGTGGAGTGAGAGAGGGGCTCAGCCTCACGTGAAGAGGGAGCAGGACCAGAGATATTCCGCACTCTGGCAACTCGTCACCTTGCTTACGGACGGAAGTCATTCCACACCATCTCAGCCAGATTCTTGTACCACCACACTCGACTCTCGACAACAACGCCTCCATCTTTTGTTTTCCGACGAAGAGTTTCGGCCGTCGGGAATCGGGAAACTCTAGCTTCACAGCTCGCCATCTGCTTACGGAGATGCAAATCACTCCACCAAGACAGTTAGATATTGTACCACGACAACCGATCGTCAACGCCTCCTCCCATCTTTTGCTGTCCGACGAAGACTTTCGGCCGACGGGAATCGGAAAACTCTGCTCTTCACAGCTCGCCCTCTGCTTATGGGCGTGGAAATCACTCCACCAACGCAGTTAGATATTGTACCACAGCAGTCGATGGTCAACGCCTCTTCCAATTTTTTTCTTCTTCTTTTCCGACGAAGAGTTTCGGCCGACGGGAATCGGGAAACTCTACACTGTGGCAGCTGATCCCTCTGCTCACAGAGACGAAGATCACTCCCGCCACCTTCACTCAGAGTATCGCACCACAGCACCAGATTCTCAACGACGACGCCTTCATCTTGTTTTCCGACGAAAAGCTTCGGCCGACGGGCATCGGGAAACGCCGCCTCCATAGCCAGCTCGTGCGACACATCCAACATGGGCGGGGTCATGTGCCTGCTGGAGGATCTGTACGACCTGATCATGTCACCTGGGCAGCAGCAGCAGAGCCAACACCCGGGGCGGGCGGAGGGACAGAGGGCCACAGAATCTCACATTGCGTAGCCTGATCGGTACGTCTATGGCACGAGTATCTATGTGTACGTACCAGACACTCCCATTTTTTTTTTTTTTTTTGGTTGGTTGGAAACAAGGAAGGCTACGAGGATGTCGTCAGGACTGCGAGAATTCTGGCGAGCGAGAGAGAGAGAGAGAGAGGCAGCACCTAGACCAGGCGCAGGGATCGCACCGGCCCATGACATTCCTCTGTATCAGCCCATACGATGTGGGCGGTGTGTGCAAATAATATCTGGAGGGAGGGAGGGGGGGTTGGGTTGTCTGGGGGGGCGGCTACTATGGTACAGCAAGACAGCCCTGGTTGCCGAGATGACGGGCTCAGCGCTGGATTTCCCCTCCCTCGCCAGGGCGAGCCCAGCCTGACGGTCATGCCAGTTCAGTCCTGTGCGCCAACACACGAAAACATGTAGATGGTGGCAACGGTAGCACGAGGATAGGCAGCAATGCCCGATGCTTTTCGGACAGACATAGGGCGCCATTTCCCTAATCCGAAATCTATCGGGCGTGATACAAGAAAAAGAGGCGTATTTGAATCAATAGTCTGCTGCTGTACCTCCCACCATAAAAGATGACCCATCCCCCGATCAACATCAGACAGCGGCGGCGACCGGGACGGTCGTCGTCGAGCACCACTATAACGACAGCCTACGGAGCCCGCCGTCAAGGCTTCCCTCTCATGTGTCACGAAGAAATGAGGGAAAGAGTAAAAAGAACACAAAACAGGCAAGGTCTCTTACCGTGTGATACACAACAGCGCAGCATCCACACACCCATCCAGATCCCAGGGTGTTGCGGAGCGGTGTGCGCGAGGCGAGCGAAGGCCATCTGACCAGGTGCTGTCCCATGGAGATTGTCTTCCCCCGTCTCCTACCAAGGTTGACTCCTGGGGGTGAGGAGTTGTGAGGTATCACAAACAGGACGATGGAAAGGATGGAGCCCGAGGACAACCACGCACCACCACTAATAGCAAGCCAAAAAAAAAAAAAAAAAAGGGTTGAGTGGGAAGGCAGAGCGGTTCACGCGCCAGGTTGTCCGCAGATGGCGGTAGAGGGATACAAAGAAAAAAGAGAAGATATCAACGTCAGCAGCCGGTGGGCGGTCTGGTTGGTTCTCGTTCCTCTCTTTTTTTTTTCTTTCTTTCTTTCGCCTCTGATGCGGGGTGCCCTTGACAGGCCTGCGACGAAGAGGGTGTGAATCGGAAACGCGAAGAGGTCTAATTACTGCGGTGCTGTGCTGTGCAGGGAAAGAGTCCAAAAAAAAAAAAAAAAAAAAGAGATGTGTAGGACGAGAGCGAGGAGGCGACAAGGACCGACCAGTGAGAAGGTGACAAAAGGCATAGTATGAGGCCACTCCTTCCTGATGGGCGAGTCTGGGCCCGCCATTGCCCCCCCTCGGAACCAGTGACGCAGAGACAGCGCATCACCGAGCCTTGCAACCCCTTACGACACACACACACACACACACACACACCCACCCATGTCCTCATCCGGTTATGGTTGCCCTGTAACCTCTAATATGATAGATATTATTTTTTTCTTTCCCCCTCCCTTCTACCCATTCACCGCGGTGAGTGGTGTGTGTGTGTGTGTACCGATTTGCCAGAACTTGTTACATGTGACAGTTGTTGGGAGGAGCAGGAAGGAAGGGGCGACGGGGTCGGGCTGGGTTGCCATTGGGGCGCTCACGGCGCGTTTCAGGTGGGTTGTTCTTTTTTTTTCTTTTTTTCATTTCCATTTCTTTCTTTCTTCGGAGCAAATAGATTGGGACAGGTGTGTGTGCATACGCCGCATGATGATGGGGTTGCCAACAAAGCGCATATCAAACCATGCCCGGTGGCGTTGGGGGGGAGGAGGTCACGTCATGTCACAGTGTCACATGTAGAAGACAAATTCGATACCTCAGTCTCGCGGGGTTGGTGGTGGTGGTGGTGGTGTAATCTCTGGGTCGTTTCACAGGGAAAAAAAAAAAAAAAGATTAGGGAAAGCTGAAAAGAAAAAAAGGAGGGGGGCATGACGAGAAAGTTGGATTTGTATGACTCTCATCATTAACATCGTCATCATGATACTGCCTTTTTCCCCCTGCGTGTCTGGAAACCCAAAAGAGAAGGGTTTGGCTGATGGGGAGGAAAGAAAAGACACAGGGACAGAGAGGACTGTTGATCATCCAACCTGACCCAAACGTTCAGCTCCTCCCGCCCGGCTCCTCGGCCGGAACCACAGGCGATCGCCCCACCTGTCAAGCTGTTTAGTCCCCACCGGTCAGAAGGCCCGCCCAGCGCTAGCAGGGAGTCGCCCGGGGCACAGGCCTGTAATGCCCCTCACAGGGGTGTCTTTTTAGGGCCCTCTAGGGCGAACCACCCACCTGTGTTTTTGGAGGAGAGGAGTGGAGGGGAGAGGATCTAGCTCCTGCAGACGTCAGGCTCGGGGGGCCAAGGACCAAGACCACACCCGCCGGGGAAGGGGGCCCGCCGCTACGTGTCCGGCGACGACCACGCGCCCAACCTGATTTGTATGGTGATTATTCCACTCATCGCGTACCCACACCACAACCACACCACACCACACACACATAGACACACACACACACACACACTCTCTCTCTCTATCGCTCACACACACACACCATTACTCACACCCACACCCACACACCAAAAATCCACCAAGCGCAGGATGGCCCCATCCCGGCCCGTACCGGTCAGGGGTAGTAGTGGTAGTAAGTTTTGTGTTAGTTAGCTGTTGAAGGAGGAGAGGCAGGAAGGGCGAGGAAGGGCGAGAGAAAGAGGGGGGGGTGGAGAGAGCTCCAGCAAGGGAAGGGCGGGGGGAGGGAGGAAGGACCATGTTGTGTGGTAAGGGGCGGAGGAGGGTGGTGGGAAGGGACAAGGGTTGCATAGACTGCCTAGAGGAAGGCGTAGAGAGCCTGATGGGCGGAGGGACACATGCAAAAAAAATAAATAAATAAATAAAAAATAAAAGAAAATGAAAATGAAAATGAAAATGGAAATGAAAAAAAAAAGACATGGCCATCGATTCGGATCGAGACTGATGGGGCATCGGGTCTGGGGCTGACATGCGGATCGAAGATCTCCCTCTCTCTCTCTGTGTGTGTGTTTTTTAGAGGTGGACAGGGCAGGACAAGGAGAGAAGGGGAAAAACAACCCGAGATGTGGCGGTGGGAGCCGTAAAGGGGGGTGGTTGTTGTTGATGATTAGTTGTCAGATAAAATAATGATAAATGATGTGGTGGTAGAAGGAGAAGAGAATCCATCAAGATAATACCTATAAAAAAAAAAGAAATACAAAAAGAAATACAAAAAGAAATACAAAAAGAAATACAAAAAGAAATACAAAAAGAAATACAAAAAGAAATACAAAAAGAAATACAAAAAGAAATACAAAAAGAAATACAAAAAAAATACAAGAAATTGACAATCCCTCGCAAAAAGATACCTCACCTCACCTTTGTCCCCCCCTCCCCTCCTCTCCCCCCTGGCCGCTTGACCGGCAGCCTGCAGCTTGCTCGTGTACCCTTCCCTACCCACCCCCACTACCACCACCACCACCAGCAAGCAAGGAAAAAAAAAAAAAAAAAGGACAGCCAGCCAGCCTGTTTTTTAGCCCAGAACATTGCTCATAAATGATATATCCGCGTAGATGGTTCGCCCTGGTGTAACTTCGAGGCAGATTGCTGCTGCCTCTGGTGTGTCGAGACGTCTGACGCCCCCGCCTCCCCCGGCCAGCTCCTAAAGGAGATGACCTGTCTCTCCTTCTCTCTCTCTCTCTGTGTGTGTGTGTGTCTCCCTCTGTTCAACCTCAACCGGACATATCTTTTCGCCAGTCCCTCCACCACCCTCGCCCCCTTTTTTCCTCCTCCTCTCCTACTCTCCTCTTCTCCCCGTCTCTTCATCGCTCCCCCATCTCTTTCGGGTATTCACCAACGCAAAAAAAAAAAAAAAACAAGCACAAACGCACACACATACAAACACACACCAGCCTATTATTTACAGTCATTTTCTACTTCCCCCCCTCTCTCTCTCCTGATCCCTCTGTCGGAGATCCTTACATGTGTCCCCTGTCAATATGTCTCTTGTAACGGCACCGTTGTCGTCATCATCGGCAGGCCAGCCCGACACTACCAACATGGAGCAGGCCCAGGAACAAAAGGGAGACGAAGCCGCCGCGGCGCCCATGACCGGCCCGCCAGCCACAGGCGGCCCGCAGCCCACCACTCTTACCAGCACCAGCGCCAGCGCCAGCACCAGCACCAGCGCTGATAGCAGCACCAATACCAGCGCTGATGGCTGTCCCAGCACCGGCACCAGCACCGGCACCAGCGCCAGTACCAGCGACGACCCCGGCACCAGTACCAACACCTGCACCGCCATCATCAGCGCCCGGGCCCTCATGGGCCTGGCGGAGCAGTCGTTCGAGGCGTATCGCGAGCACATCATCAAGCAGCACCAGGCGTCGCTCCCCTTCTTCCAGTTCACGGCGCAGCTGGACGAGGAGATGCAGCGCATCGTCGACGAGAATGAGCGGACGCTCGAGTGCGTGACGTGGTGCATGGACTACTACCACATGGCGCTGGCGCGGATCCGGCTGTCGTGGGCAAGTATGGGCATCTGGGACTACGAGTGGGGCGTGGCGCCGGTGCGGGCCGCGCGGTGGCGACACGAGGACCCGGCGGTAGCGCTGCCGGGCGACTGGTGGACCGACAGGACGCGCCCGCTCGAGATGTTCGAGAAGCAGGTGTTTGTGCTGTGGGACTCGGGGCGGATCAAGATCGTGACGTCCGGGTCGCCGGCCATCGACCGCGAGCGGAGCCACGAGGTGGCGCGCATCATGATCCGCAACCTGTGGAAGAAGAGGGGCATCTGGGACGCCCGCTGGGACCGCCAGCCCGGCCTGACGTGGAAGCACGAGCGCCCGCTGGCCGACTTCCTGGGCGACCCCGTCGAGTTCGAGATGGAGTCCACCGACGTCACGCCCAAGTACGACCGCTCGGCCCCGCTCGAGTCCTACTTTCCCATCCTCAAGGGCGACAAGGTATACTCGGGCCTGCAGCTCGGCGGCGAGGGTGATGATGCTGATGATGATGCCAAGGCCTCGTCGTCGTCGTCGTCGTCGTCGTCGTCATCGTCGTCGTCGTCTGCTGCTTCTGCTTCTTCTTCTTCTTCTTCTTCTTCTTCCTCCACCAAGCCCACGCTCAAGAGGGCTGCGCCCTCCCAGCCCACTCTCAAGAGGGCCGCGCCCTCCCAGCCCAAGGCCACCACCGCCAAGAGGGTCAAGACCAGCAGCAACACCACCATTGCCACTGCTGCTGCTGCTGCTGCTGCTACCACCACCACCAGCTCCTCTACCTCTACCTCTGCTTCCCACCCCACCACCAGGCCGAGGACCACGCAGAGGATGGCGCCCTACCCGACGGCGATGACCCTCGGTGCCCGCCACCAGCCCCTGAACGCGCGCCCCAACCGCCGTACGATCAAGGTGGACACCCAGGGCAACAGGCGCGACGACTACTGGCGCCGCCGCCAGGGCCTGTCTGACCGGGTGGACTTTTGGAGCGTCATCTAGGGTGGCTGACAGACAAGGTGGCAGACGAGAAACATGAGGATAGGCGTCTTAAAAAAAAAAAAAAAGGTTTGGGGGGGGGGGTGTTTGGGTGTTTGGGATCAATCATTGATGTAGTAAATTGGAAAAAAAAAAGGGAGAGGGGAAGGAAGGGTCAATCATTTATGTAGTAAATTGGAAAAAGCGTGGAGGGGAGCAAGGGACAGACTGACAATGACGAGAGGAGGAGGAGGAGGAGGCTTATCCCCACCCACCACCACCACCACCACATCTATCACCATTTCCATTTCATCTTTTCTTCTTCTTTTTATTTGATATTTAATCCTTTTTTCTTATGGTTGGATGAAGGTGTTTTTTGTATTCCAGTTACCACCAGACTGATAAATAAATCTTTTTTTATATTGAATCGTGATGAGACTGGTACGTGTAATGTGCGGTGCGCTGTGTCTGTCCTCATGTCGTGATATTTATCCACCGTCCAGAAACAGAGAGAGTGTCCTATCGCCATCATCACTGTCGTCATGCTACTCCTTATCGTTATCTGTTATCGTTTCTTATCTTCTTCCGCCTTCTGCACCTCTCCGCGCTGACTTGAACCTGTCCTCCTCCTCCTCCTCCTCCCCCTCTTCCTCCAGACGCACCCATTGACTTGAATACTGTTCCTGTTGGTGATGCAGCATATCCAAGACTCTCCTCTCTGTCTACATTCCAAGTCGTGATTGCGGGGGGAAGGGGAAAATTGATGGGAGGAGGCGAGGGGTGCTAAGATGACGGGTGCTGATAGGCCTGGAACACACTTAGCCTCTGATCTCTGGTGAGGCGGGAGTTTCATTGTTAGTGGGTGGAGGGGGAGAAAGGGGGGGGGTTCTAACAGTGCTGACTTGCCTGTGACAAACCCACTACAGCAGCAGGCCCCTAAGCATGACTATGGCGATCTGTTCTATGGTAGGACTGCAACTTACCTAGGGGAGGCTTATTCTTATTCTTTTTCTTTTCTTTCTTCTTTTTTTTTTCTTTTTTTTTCTTTTTTTTCTTTTTTTCTTCGGTTTTGTCATGCTGTAGTGTGAGCTGGAAAACCGGCGGTAGAAGGCGGGCTGCCCAGAACCTTTCCCTCCCAAAACAGCACCACAGCAACTGACACAGCAGGACAGAGAGGAGCTACTGCACTGCTGCATGCGGTTTAGGGGGTTCAAGACGACTGCAACACCGCCTGCACCCGCTGTGCTGTAGCGTCCATTGTACTGCATAGGCCAAACCCGCCCGCTCATCGGCCTCTTCCGCAGTACACTGCACCTTCAACCCCCTCCAAATTCCAAAAGAGGAATCAAAGAGGCAAATCAATCAGGAGCAACGAGACAGAAGCAAAGAGATGCGGCCCGGGGGAGAGACACGCAGACGCCCTCTCTCTGCACGCACAGACACGCACACACCCTGCTTTGCAAATCCCACCACTCATGTCCGAGGGCACTGAACGCCCTCCCTCCTTTTCCCGCCTCCTCCTCTTCTCGTCTTCCGCATAATTTGGCGCCCGGAGACGTCCGTAGTCCTGTGGCCCCCGTCGTGACCGCCTGCGTGATGCCGGGCAGCCTCGTCGCTGGTATGCTGCAGGGCTACCTTGTACTCTCAACAAAAACACATACCCCCTTCCCCCACGCCCTCTTTTGCCACCCCGCCGTGCTCTGGCCGCGCATAGATGATACAGAACAGGAGTCATATAGATTAAATAAATAATACAAAAAACAAAAACAAATCCCAACACAAATGGTGGGGGCTGAAAAGACAGGTCATGCCCGGCCTGCCCTCCTGCGCTGGATGGCTGGAGGATGTCCTCGCGAGGGTTGGGCTGCAATGCTGTGTCACCACTGTTCATTAGGAGGCATACGCCACCGGTGGCATCTATACCGAGGATCATCGTCGCCCGCATGACGGGGGCATGCGTGCCAGGTAGACAGGCGATAGTTCGTGATGGGCACCCGGGGCGAGGCAATCGCACCCCCGCTGCGTTGCGTCGAGGCCATGGCGCCTGCATAGGCTTGTTTCAAGAGTTGCTTTTTCTTGGGCAGTCCTGAGGTGGTACAGGCTGTCATGCAGCAGGACGGCCCAGCCTCCGGGTGTCTGCTCAGAACACTCCCCTCCCCAACATCTTCCCTTCTTCCACCCCAAGAGCCTCTTTCTCTCTTCCTCTCTCCCTACTGACCTCTCTCTAGAGAAGTCCCCTCCGCCCTGTCAGCTTGAAGTCTGTCCATCTACCATCAGCTCTGCCCTGTGGCCTCTCTCGGTCTCTGATCTGTAAGTCCTGGAGGAGAGAGGAACCGAACCCCCTCTCTCTGGACAACACTCTATGGCCTGTCAAGTACTCCTACTAACGTTGGACCAGCAGCCAGGCCGCCGCCATGTCAGACGTACCCCCTCCCACCATCACTTTTGACCAGATGCTCCGCGTCTTTGAGAATATATTCAACATCTTCACCGGCATCGTGGTCAACCGCGAGACCTTCTACCGCCACCTCATGGACTTCTTCGGCAACGGTCCCGAGGACGACGAGGTCAGGAGGGCCATCTGCAAGCTCTCCCTGAGGCGGCCCGAGAGCCCACATATACGCAGGGACTGGGAGGCGGCAATCAAGGGGGGCATGGGCCTCCTGCCCGGGGACGGCACCCTGAGCTTCCTCGTATCTGTCGAGCGCAAGCACCAGATGGCCCCCGTCCTCCGCATGACCGTACCTCGCGACAACGCCGGCCTCGAGATCGACTCACACCTGGGCCTGGGCCCCAACGACATGGCTGCCGGCCCCTGGGCCGCTGAGTCCCTCAAGTGGATCATCCGGGACCTCACCCTGTATTTCGCAAACCAGAGCGACCTGGCCCTCCAGACCGGCGTCAGGACCAAGACCTTCCTCGACACCGTGCCCGGAGGCCCCTTCGGCCCCTATGGGCTGCCCAAGAAGCACCCTGTCCCCGAGCCCTCCCAGCAGGCGCAGCCCGCTCCCGGCGTACAGGGCAAGGCGGAGGGCGAGGTAAAGGACGAGGTCGTCGGCAGTAGCATCGGCGGCGGAGCCAAGGCTGGCGTGGAGCGTCATCTCTAGGAAGGCCAGCAAACATCAGTCAGCGGACACACAGCAGGTGAGCAGACCCGTGACCAGCAGGGAGGAGAAGAGGACCGGCCAGTGCTGACCCTGGGTGCAGAGTAATTACCAGAATTGAAAGAGGAAACTGTGGTGTATTTTTCTCTTCTTCTCCTTCCGTAGTCAAATCTCATATTGGTCCAACACGGCCTCTCGTGCACCTGATGATGTGTAATGACCTCGCCCTCCCCTCTCCCCCCGCGGCAGCCCATGTGAAGGAACCATGGCTTGATAGTATGCCTGATGAGGTGTGATGTAAGGAACGTGGGGTAGACTTGGCTGGTGACATGTTTTCGTAGGAGGTAAGGCGAGTACTGAGATTTTACCGAGGTGCGATCGTACCTGTAGGACGAGAATGATCAGCGCTGCTGACAAGCCCTGGAGCGATTCTTCTTATCTTTGGGGGAGACACACTTTCTTCAGAGCCAGGCAACGGCATACTCTTGGTCGGTCGGGTGCCTGACACTGATCCGCTGTGTAAGTTGCAGAAGAAGTACTGGTCCAGCAAGAACGTAAAAGAGAAAATTGCTGTTGTTGTCGGCATTGACGATGATGATGACAAGAAAGGGGGAAAAAATCCTCGGGAGCAAGCTGTCCCCGAGAGAAAGAAAACACCTTTGTTAGCAAGCACTGTTGAACCCCCTCCCCCTTCCCTCCCACCTGGTACTTTGCTCCTTCCGATAATACCACGAGAGAAGACGCACTGCAGAGAATTGGTTACTGGGGAAGGGGCTTGTTCAGGACACCTTTCTGAAAATTCGACTATGGGAAGCAAAGCCGCTGTGGGAAATTCAAGACTTGGCAGAAGAAAATTCAAAAAGAAACCAATAGAGACAACAAATGAGATATAATTGAGGAGAACAAAATGTTCTTGAAAATTTCTATAGACCTTGACCGTTGACTGTAGAATCCACACAAGACAAGAAAGAAAAAAGACGACAAGGTTCTTCCCACGCTTTCCTCCCTCCTTCCCCCTGCCCTTCCCAGGCAGGCCAGAGCCTCGGTCTGGGTCGGCGGTAGTGAGATATTTCGGCCGCTGGTGCATGCACCCCACATGAGAAAAGAGCTCGCATCTCTGCTTCCGACGTCAACGCCTTCTCCCAAAAGGTATTTTCCCGGAACCTGCTGGGGGGGGGTTTTTTTTTAAAAAAAAAAGAGTACAACAGGTTCCAGCCTGGAGCCTTCTCTCACGGAGAGTACGATATCATCTTGTTTAGGCTGTAGGAGTCATGGGCGTGAGGGCGTGATTTGTTTGGGAAGTTTTACCACCTCGCTGTCTTCTTTTGAAGTGGTTTTTTTGGGAAAGTTTTCTTTAGTTTTCACTTTTTTCTTTTCTTTCCTTTTCTCTCTCTCTCTGTGGCTTTCCCTGCCCTCCCTGTTCTATTCAAGACCTCAGAAAGGAAATAAAAAAGAGAGACTCAAGGAGAGATAACAACAAAAAAAAAAGGGGGAGGAGAAAGTCCTAGTGGTGTAGTTTCTTGATCCGGGTGCTGCGCCTGGAGGCTGCTTGTCTGTACGGCTTCTGCACCCGGCCCCTCGGCGGACCCGAGGGTGTGGTCTGCCCACGAGCTGCGATACGGACGCTGCTGCGGCGGCCTAGGTGGGTGGGAGGGCTCTGGGGGCTGGCGGGGGGCGTGGAGGCAGCAGGCGTAGGAGTCCTCATCTTGTTGCTGCCGGTCCTCTTTGTGGTCCTCATGCTGGTCGACGGCGGCGACGACGACGACGACGACGAAGATGGTGGTGGCGGCGGCGTGGTCGTACTAGTCCTCTGGGGTGTCTTGTGGGTGCGCGGGGAGGTCCGCCGGGTTGTCTTGGTGCTGGTGAGCTCGTCCCCGCCCGAGCGCCTTGTGTTCTTGGACCGTCTGGTGGCACGCTTCATGTTCATGATGTTGGGCCTGACCATGACCATATCTCATCAGCACCACGGCTCCGGGCTGTGGAGGATGTCTTCCTGGGTGGCGATGGTGACGGGCTCGTCTTGGTATTCTTCTTCTTCTTCGTCTTGGCGCGCAGAATGCTTTTCGGAGAAGGCGAGGAGGAGGGGTGTCGGGTCTACAGCGCCGGGTGAGGCGGCCAGCAGGTCCGGGTGCTGCGGCTGGGACGACGACGAGGAGGAGGAGGAGGAGGAGGAAGAGGAGGACGCGTGGTCGGGGCGGCTGAAGAGGGCCTTGAGGAGGGAGAGGAGGCGTACGAGGGCCTCGTAGATGCGGGAGGAGCGCACGAGGGCCAGCCACTTCTCGGCAGCGTCCTCGGCGTCACAGTCCTCGAGGGCGGGCTGCCAGGCGGCGAGGCGCAGGGTCACGGCGTGCCAGCAGTTTCGAAGCTCCCGGAGGCGCTGTTCCTTGCGGGCCCTGAGGAACGCGTAGACGCCTCCCCGGTATCTGCAGAGGAACAGGAACGGTCGGCGCCGCGGTGGGTGGTAGAGGGTGCCCGGGTGTGGTTCTAGGTAGGCTTCTGGATCAGGTTCTGCCTCGCTGGTGGTGTAGAAGAGGGAAGAGAGAGATGATAGGCATCCCGCGTCTTCCACATAAAAGTTCTCCTGGCTCCGGGAGAGAGGCCATCTTTTAGGTCGGCGGTCCATGGTTGTGTGGTGTTTGCGTGACGATATAAATGTTCAAGAGGGATGGGTGTAGACTTGAATGGATAGGCTTCCGGAGCACCCCTGATCCTTGTTCTCGCTGAGGGTCCCCCTTCTCGAGTCTCTCGGTGCGGCTTGGAAGCTCATCCTTTAAATATCCCGCCGGCGAGGACACAGTACGACTGCGCTGGCGCTGGCCCAAGCTCTCTCGAGGTCTGAGAGGAGGAGGGGACGAGCGCCCGGGAGAGGGCACTGGCATCCTACAGCGGCGACAGAACCCAGTATCAATTCCTTCCGGGCGGTCCTGCGTCGTCATCCTGCTGCTCATGTTACCAACGCTTGCTGGAATACAGCAGGCTCCTACAGCCGGCTCACGCTGCCGGAGGACGTGAGCCCTCCCCCTTGTCTCTCCCTGGAGGCGCTGCTGCGGCGGTCGTCTGCCATCTTGTAGAAGAGACGATACGCTCTGCTAACGCTCAGAGGTGCCTAAAGGCTAAAAGGGCAGCGGGGTGGTGGTTCCAGGAGGGGGCAAATTACCCTGCGGCGGCGTCAGGCCCTGAATCGGACACACAGGAACACCGTCCACGGCTGGACTTGATACGCACGGTGGAAATTCTCCTCTGTACAGACACGTAGCACCGGGGATCGACCACGTCAGGGAAGGAAGAGACACATACGTGTATGTAGTGGAAACAACGACAACGACAACAACAACAATAACAACCCAAAAAAAAAAAAAAAGAGGCGACCTGACACGACACGTCTTCAGACGGTGGCCCCCTTCCCCACGCTCCCGGGTGACCTGGCGCCCCCGGCATATCCACGTCGTTGCCAAAAATGCCACATGTACAGGTGCCACGTCGTCCGCCGTCCTCCGCAGCGTTGCTCGGGTGGATCAGGACATGCCGGAGGCACCGAGCTGCTGTTTCATGTCATCATCCCATCTTGTCCCCGCCGGGGTTGTTGGCGGGTGGGGGTGCCAGCATCGTCGTGAAGTAGGGGTGCTGCTTGGGCGGCAGGGCGGGTCCGCCGGCTGGAGTGCTGTGGAGAGGGGAGAGGGGCCCAGAAAAGGCCAGCTCAAAAGCTTAGCCTGACCGTCACCATAGGGCTTAGTCTGTCCACCGTGATGGGTCTCCTTGACAGCGGACGAACTGACTCGAGGCAGACCAAGGAAGAGAGATAGAGAGATAGAGAGCGAGAGAGAGACAGAGAGAGAGGCAGGCTAGCTGCTGTGCCCCCCTTGGTCTCCTACCCGTGTGGGGTCAGCCGTTGTTGTTGTCCGTCTGGTTGCTGCTGATGTTTGGTCTGATGGTTCTGGAACGTGTCGACCATCTGCCGGGCGCAGGTCCACCCAGGTTTGCCTTGTCTGCGTAGATTCGCCCAGGCTCGGTTGCCAGATAAATTTTGATGGAGGCCGGCGGCGGTGGTGGAGGCACGCAAGTTTGTCATTATGACTTAGTCATGCATGGGCTGATAACTGGAAGGGACAAGTCGGCAGACGGGGAGTAGAGCGGTACGGTGGGCAGATGGTCAAGAACGGTGGGTCGCAGCAGCTCTGTTGTCGACCACGTGCGAGCCTCGAACCTGCCCGCTGTCGCTGATAAGACGAGATCCACCGAGTGCGAGTCCTTCCCTCGCTGCCTTCTGCTGCACCGGACAACGCACATTCTCCTCGACCCTCACTCTTTCCTTTTTTGTCCCTCCCTTGTTTCCCACCCCCCACTTCCCTCTCTGTCTCTCTCTACCTCGCGATCTGTTTCCATCTTCTTTTATTTCGTGTGTGTCCGAGTTCCCATCGCGGCAACAGCGCTCTCACATATCAGATCAGTTTTGGACACCTGATGCAGAAGCCCAACCCGCAGGACAGCACCACACGGCCCCGGTCTTTTTTTTCTTTCTCTCTCTTCTTTCCCTTCCTTTTCCTCTGGAGGGGCTGCTGTTCGGTGTCCACTGTGAGTCCACAGCGAAATACCCCCACCCCTTGATCAGTGGTCCATTCCAATACCCACCCTCTCTGCCCCTCACCGGCTGCATTTGCGGGTATAAGCTAGCAGTGAACAACGTCCGCAGCTGACAGGTATAAAAAAAAAATCACCACCAAAAAACCCAACCCTGTCCACCCATTCCTTCCCACACATCACAGAACAAGAGATACCGGATCCATCAGCAGGGACAGCGCAGCCGGTCACGACAAGAGAGATGCAATGCAGAGGGAGGAACCACTTGACCGCAAGTATCCACCGTCTCCTCCACCGGCGGTCCAGACCATCCCATCCCACATCATCCTCCTGTGGTGCGCTGTCTGTCTCCTCTTGTCTGTGTCCTGTGGATCGGCGGGGGCTCTTGTCTTGCTGGTGTGCGTAGGATCCCGCTGGGATCTAGAGACAAAGTATATTCGCCTGTGCTTCACCGAAAAAAACGCGCTCTTGTCCAACACATTCTCGAATGTGGCCGGGTTGGGGGGGGGGACGACCACATACACAGCGCCATGCACCCTGTTCCATCCTGACGAACAACTTGAACCAGCTCTGATACGTTGTACATGGTACCTTGACGACCTCACATGCTCATCAAATATACAACACACACGGGCATACGTCTTCTCCTTCTGGCTAAGCCCGACCTGTGTGCATCCTCGACCGCCTCATCCACCACCACATCATCACTTCCTTCACATGAATTTGCTTCTTCTTCTAGCATGCCTCAGGCCCCACTATCATGTCCGCGCCCGCTCTCTCTCTCTCTCTCTTTGGAATCTGGAGAGTACATACACAGAGGAGACGTTATGCAGACAGATATCAATCCTCTCTGTCGGATCTCACGCGTGTGGCGTTGCGTTACGTACTGTCTCGAGAAACCCTGTGCTTGTGTGTGTGTGTGTGTGTAAACCTGCAGCGTTCTTCAAGCCTCCCTTCCTCGGGTCCGGTGTCATCTGGTGACGATAACCCGCAAAGCAGCCATTTACCTTCCTTTCTCATACATACACACGCCTTATATTAAATTGGACATCGCTTTATGTACTATAATTACATACAATTGTCTGAGATGTATCTCTTATCTTCGTGCGTCCATAGATAGAAAATACCTAGTCTGATATGTGTGACCTAGAAAGCCATGTGACATGTGGTGTAAGGGGGATGGTGGCGTCGGCTCACGTCCATGGTGGTGGTTGATAACGGGCGGCTCTCATCTACGATTGAATCACACTAGCCACAGTCACCAAATCTCAAGCATGCAGTTATTTTATGCTATCATAACATCATGAGTCCCGCTGTGTGTGAGATGACAACTCACACATACACAAAACGCATAACCATCGATAACCGTACCTGTAAGACAGATAGTAGCAGGAAAGAAGAAGAGAAAGAGAGAAAAGAATGAAAATGAAAAGGGGGAATCTAGGAAGAAGAGGAAAATAGGGGGCCAAAGAATGGCAAGAAGAGAAAGAGAGGAAAAGAAAAAAGCCCATGCCGACAACCCATAGCCATCGGTACCATCATAAAGTTGATAAAAAGAATAATAAGAATGAAACCCAACAAGCATCCTCCTCCTGGTCGCACCGCACAAAATACGTTCTGTGATAGCCAGGGCCAAAGATCGGATCGTTCTTCCCTTCCCTCTTCCACCACCCCGCCGCTCTCCTTCTCTCTCCCTGTGTGTGTATGTGTTTGTTCCCCCTCTTCTCCCGGTGCATCCAAGAAACCTTCTCGGCACGGTGTTCCGGCTTGTTCAGATGTGGCTGTGGCTCATTTGTCCTTGTTGCCAGAATAATTGTCGGACGAGGGATCTGGCGGGGAGGCAGTCTTGCCTGGAGATTCTTGCTTCGTATTGAGGAACATGAGGTAGTTGGTGGGGTCGTTGAAGTCAAAGTCCCACTTCCAGATATCCGAAGGGTCGACTGTGAGGGTGGTCTGGTCGTAGGTGATGCCTTGGCTGGGGAGGTTATAGGCCAGCCGTAGTGGCGCTCCAGCAGGCTGGCTCGACGGGGTAGGCAGCGCTTGGCCGTCAGGCTGCAGTGGCAATGAGAACATGGGCGAGAACGGCTGGCCGTCCAGCTGCATGCCACCCATCTGCATGCTATTCATCTGCATACCATTCGTCTGCGTGCCGTTCATCTGCGTGCCGTTCATCTGCATACTGTGCATCGGCATGCTATTCATCTGCATGCTATTCATCTGCATGCCGTTAATCTGCGTGCCATTCATCTGCATACCACCCAATTGCATGCCATCCGTCTGCGTGGGAGCAAATGCTGGAGGCGGGATCTGCTGGATCTGACCGCCAGCCTGCACCGGAAAGGGTGAAGCGGGGATTGTAGTCTGGAGCTGGCCGCCAAACTGCATGGGAAAGGGTATTGCAGGCAGAGCAGGTTGGGACTGGCCGCCAAACTGCATGGGAAAGGGTACTGTCGGCGGAGGAGGTTGAGGCTGACCGCCAAGCTGCATGGAAAATGGTCCCGTAGGCGGAGGAGGTTGAGCCTGGCCGCCAAACTGCACCGGAAAGGGCCCCGTAGGCGGAGGAGGTGGCTGGATCGGGCTGTCAACATGCATGGGATCAGACACTGGAGATGAGAGGAGCTGGGTCGGACCGGCTGCCTGCGTGGGATAATAAGACGCTGCAGGCAAGGACTGCTGGTGGGTTCGAGGAGCAGCCTGCAGTGGATAAGAGACCGTAGACAGAGGTTGCTGGGTCTGGGGCATACGCTGCAGCGGATGGGAGGGTATTTGAGGAAGAGGCTGCTGCTGTTGTTGGCCACCAGCTGGCCGCTGGCATCGGCGAGAAGTCTGTAGGAGACGAGATCTGGGCGGCGGGGGTCTTTGGTGGTCCCGACTGCTGGCCTGCTCCTGGAGAGGTGTGGCGCGTGGGGCCTGCTTGGCTCGACCACTAGACTTCTGCTTCTGTTGTGCACAATGACGAGAGGCCTGTCGATCTCCACCGCCGCCATCAGGCTGCTTAGGACGATGAGGTACCACAGCAGAAGGCAAGCGTGGTCGCTGGTGTGGGGCGATGTGTATTGGGCATGGTAAATACTGACCGCCAGCCCGCAGGGGGAAGGAGCAAGGTGACCGCAGGGTCTGATCCGTGTTTACCATGTCCTATGTAAGTATGGCTGTTTGTTGGTGGGATCATCTGCTGTCCGGGAGTTGGCGCCGGCTGAGAGACGGAGGAGGAGGAGGAGCAGGAGGAGGGGGAGGATGATGATGATGTTGTTGACGTTGATGTGGTTGATGATGATGATGGTGATGATGGTGAAGATGGGAGAGGCACCCTAGGCAGGGCTTGCTGCGACACAGCGCTGCCCGTCTGCGAGGAGGAAGATTGAGCAGCAGACGGTGCTGCTCGAGGACTGTAGGACAATGATGATGCATCATTAGTCTTGCTGACCTCGTTGTTGTTGTTATCCTTGTTGGGATCGGCTCTGGAGACACACTGGAACCGAATCCTGTCGTAGAGCGAGTACGGGCTACCGCGACGACGGACAGCAGCCTTTTGTTTTGATAATGAACGGGCCTTGATTTGGGCAGCTTTCTCGCGGCGTTTGTCCTCCTCTGTTGGATAAGGCAAAGAAGTAAAGGACCTGCTACCTCTGGGCCTCGTGGTCCATGATGGAGGAGGCATGCTGCCGGGAGGAGGAGGAGGAGGAAGAGGAGAAGGGTGCATGCTGTTGCTACCCTGTGCATGCGGAAATCCAGGTATCATGTTGCTGGCCGGCAGGGCAGGAGACAAGCTGATCTCGGTCAGCGATAGGGGAAACATACTGGTCTCGGTCAGGGACTGCGGAGAGGGTCTAGCACTACTGTCCAGACCATGCAGTGGAGGAGGAGGAGGAGGAGGGGTAGGCAGCCCGGGCTGCCATGCCTGGTGATGATACGGAGAAGGAGGAGGAGGCATGCTGCCGTGTGGTGGAAATTGCATTTGCATGCTGCCGACCTGATGCGGTGGAAAGTGAGGAAGCATATGGGCATGCGGTGCTTCTATTGGCCTAGACATGTCGGCGTCGGCTGGTGACTGCTGAGGAGGAGGAGGACTCATAGAAGCACCAGCAGTATAGGAGGCTGTCTGCTGGGGGGACGTGGTGAGGACCTGCGAGGGCCAAGGCACCACGCCGCCGCCGGCGCGGTGCTGTTGTTGTGGGTGCAGCCAAGACGCGCCGGCCTGTTCCTGGCAGATGCGGATGGCGGTCTGTTCTGGACAGAGCATCAGGGCGCTGGCCTCCTGGAGCGGGTTGCGCACGGGAGACAGATGCTGCTGCATGACCGTGGGCTGCGGTGTATAAAAGGCCATGTTGGTAGCAGCCGCAGCCGCCATGAGCGACGACGACGGGTCCTGCAGGGCAGGATTGGTAACTGTGGTGGTGGTGGGAGTCGTGGTGGTGCTGGTGGTGACGACGGGTAGTGCTGGTAGTGCTGGTGGTGAAGGTGGTGGTGGTGGTACCGGTGCTGGTGGTGGCGGCGGCGGCGGTGGTGCTGTTGCCGGTGTAGGATCGTAACCATGACCTTTCATGAAGGCCTGTGGTGGAAGACCTATGTCGGCCTGGAGCGGTGATTGTCGAGACCCCATATTGGCCTCGGGCTGCGGTGAACAAAACACAGAATTCACGCCGGCGTTGAGCTGTTGCTGATGAGACATAGCAGTCGAGGCGGCCCCCCTGGTGTTGTTGTTCCCTGATGAGACACGGCAGGCGAGATGTCCTGGAATCACTGCTGATGAGACACCAAGGCTTGTTGTTGTGGTTGTTGTTGTTTTTATTGCGATGATGATGAATCAGACGGCGAGGTAGCCAAGTAGTTGTAGTTGTTGCTGTAGTTGTTGTAGCCTGGACAGGGCCAGTAATAATAGTAGTAGTAGTCGTAGTGGCAGCAGTAGTAGTGGTACTAGTAGTAGTAGGAGGAGTACTAGTCGTAGTAGTCTGTGGTGGTAGAAAAGGCGGAGGCGGCGGCGGATAGGATGGTGGTGGTAGTGGAGGAGGAGGAGGAGGAGCAGGATAAGAATGAGGAGACACAGCAGTCCTTGACGGCGGCGATGAGCTGGTGGTGCCGGGACGAGCTTTTTGTTCGAGGAGGGTCAGAGAAGGTACAGTACCGCCCACGGCGCAAGGGATGAGTGAGGCGTGGATGAAGTATCCGCGGGAGGGGCTGGGTTGGCTTGGGTTTTGGTTGTTGGCACGTACTCTCGCTCTCTCGTTCTCTCTCTCTCTCTCTCTCTCTCTCTCTCTCTCTCTCTCTCTCTCTCTCTCTCTCTCACCCGCTCCCTCACTCTCTCGGCTACTCACTTGCTATCTCCCTGTTGTCCTCCTCTTCCTGCTTCGGATTGTTCTCCTCCTTCGGCTGCGGCCCGCACGTCGGGCAGGTGGCCGTAGTAAATCTTACTCCCGGGATATGGATACGCTCGCACGACCCCTCGTTGTTGCATGTGATGATGCAGATGAAGCTGACGCGCGAGCAGCACCGGTACTTATTGACCTGCTCGAAACACATTGTGAGGACAAGAGGCGGGTCAGTGAGAGACACACACACACACACACACACACAATGGCAAAAGTAAGTAGGTAGCTCTTCTTCAGGGCAGGACAGACAAGGGGGGGGTGGCAAGAGGAAAATGTCTCTGTCTGGGCTCGCTGTCGAGACACTGGACAGGAATTCTTATACGTGCACACCCGGCCCATCCCTCACGCGCGCGCCCGCAGCTGCCGCAGCTCTCCCGTCATGACTTGCTGTACGCTGAGCTGTTCCTCTCCCCCTCCACCCCTGTGAGGCGGGGACACAGGGAACGAATCATAATCTGCTCAGACGGGAGATGTGTCTCGGCCGGGTCGCGAGGCAGCAGAGAGAGGAAATGAAAGGAAAAAAAAAATTGAAAAGTGAAGCAGAAAAAGAAAAGTCGAGGCAAGCCACACGCGGTCGAGACAGGCCGGGTGTGCTAGCCAGCCCAGCCGCCCAAATACGGAATGCCCGTTCCCCCCTCCCCCCCTTCTTTTTTTCTTTTGTCATTTTTGCTTTTGCCGGCCGGACTGACCACTCACAGGCACGAACGCTCATTTTTCCACCGTCGCAACGCTCTCTGTCTCACCGTGCGCGCCAGGCAGGGGTCGTGGAGGGACGGGCCAGCACCGTTGAGGGGAGAGAAGAAAGCAGAGAGAGACACAGAGAGGGGGGGAGTGTTGGTACTCTCGACAACACGCGCTGTTCATAGTCCTGATCTCGAAGCTATCCGCTGTAGGCGGACACCAGGCAGCAGGGATAGATGCATTCGAGGCGGGCTTGTTGTCAAGTCAATGGGCAGACAGACAGGAGTGTTGGGAGCTGGACCAAGCCACAAGACCTCACACGCGCCCAATGAAGGGTGGTTTCAACCCCCTCCTCTCTTGTCCTTTATTTCTTTCCCTCTCTCGCATAGGGAGATCGGATTGGTTCGAGCTGAGTCGAGGGAGTATTGGGCCATTTCCCTCCTCTCTTCTTTTTGGTCTGGTTTTGGTGATAGTTGAGCTGCGAACACGGGCTCACTTGGTAGAAATCGGTCTCGTCGCGTTTCGCCTTGATCATCGAGATTGTTCTTGTTCTATGGTTGGGAAAACTGTGGTATATGTGTGAGTATGTGTGAGCGCGCGTGCGAGAGAGAGAGAGAGACAGAGAGAGACAGGCAGAGGGTGCGTGTGTGTGTCTGTATAGTGTTGTTGGCGACAGAAGAAAAAAAGGTGGGGCGACGGATAGAGGAAGAGAGGAAAGAATGGGCCCGTTCATTACGTACCAGAGACGGGTTAGTAGAAGAAGAAGGTATGGATGGCACCACGATCTCTGATCCACACACACCCCCTCCCGGGGCCGGGGGGGCCAGCAGTCACCTCTCCCCAAGTACCATGTACAGTAGGGTACAGAGAGAACCGTGTACCATGGTACCCGCGTAGCTGAGTTCGATCTGGGGTTCTCGATCTACCGCCGCCAGTTCATCCGTCAGTAAGGGGAGTGAGTCAGTCAGTTCATCCTGTCGGCAGGGTTAAGCGGACTAATGCCGTTGGTGAGGGAGAGAGAGGTACAGGGGCGAGGGCCTGGCGTCGATCTTCGGGTCGGGCAGCGTTCGTGGGGTGTCCTGTTCCTGGCGGACAGCTGTTGGTGGTTGACGAGGTGGCTGTCTCGACCGGCTGACGAGTACTGCAGATGAACTGCTCAAGACAAGGGGAAGAGAAACAAAAAGGAAAAAGAAGAAGAGAAAAAAAGGGAAAGAAGGGAAGGAAGACTATTGGGCGATCTTGTGTGTTGGGACCGTTACAGGTTGACACATATACATAGTAGGTCAAAAAGATGACGAGGTATGCCAGAATGGTGATTCCCCGACCCCTGTAGCATTTGGGCCTGATGGGCCTGATCGTCAGTGAGTTTACCTCAAGCGCCCCAGGGGTGCCCCCCTCCATCCCTACAGGCGATCACCACGATAGAGGCCTAGGCCAGTTCTGCTGGTCGCTTGGCGGTACACACCCACCACACCCAAGTAATTCTGGGGAGAATTGTAATCGTGTGATGGAAAGGAATTAGATTCGAGGGGGAGAAGAATGGAGAAGAAAGAAAAAAAAAAGGGAGGGAGGGAGGATACCCTCCTGTCATAGCATTTCATCCGGAGTCGGTGGGTAGAGAGAGGCCTTGTAGGTAGTGTGGTCTTTTGCGCCCTTGGTAGTTGACCTGTATAGATTAGTATGCCTGCAAGTAGACTTACAAGGGAGAGAGGTATGAACAATCTACCTCTGGTGAGCCCTCAGAGACTGTAGTAGAAGGGTGAGTGGGGGTGGAAGGAGAAGAAGTAATGCATGGGAATGAAGAACGCGAAGTCCTTGTTTTTTTTCTCTTCTTCTTCCCGATTCTAAGTTCAGTGCAGGCAAGAAGTCCACTCATCTCCCCTACTACCTTCCTTTCGCAGTGGACTGTGGCCATGTAAACTGTCAGCCTCGCGCCTTCCCCCTCGCCCCCCTTTCCAACCGCGTCAGGCAACCTGAGCAAGGCTCCTTCCCCCCTTCCAAAGCAGGCTGATGTTGGCCTATGGGGTTGAGCGGCTGATTGAACGGCAGTCTGGTACAAGAGGCCTTCTTGATATTACTTTTGTTTATCCTTCTCCTCGTTCTTATTAGTAATTGCTTGTAGTAGACGGACGGGTATGACTTTTGTCTGCCAGAGTTTTCCGACACCCTGCGCAGGCAGGTGGGAAGGGATAACTACAGCAGGTGCTACTTAGCTGCTCAGGCCGCTAAGGGCGGGGTAGTGGGGGCTCTAGCTATGACCTGCCCACCACGGCTTGTCGGGGTTTGGCATTTGGTCCTTGATGACAATTGCCTGGCCTCTCCACACCCAGCAGGTATTGTTTTCCATGATGAAGCCATTTCAGAATTCCTTGTTTCCTCTATTACTAGTAAATAATGACAATAGGTCTTGTCAGGGCGGGCGAGATGAGAGATAGTTAGCAGGGGGTAGGCTGAGTAGGGCCAGGTTAGCAGGCTCCACTCTTTGTAGGGGCCACCATGTCTCCTGCCCAAGCAATGCGGTGTCTGTTGAAGAAGCAATAACCAGACAAGAGGCAGTAGTAGTAGCGTGATCTTGGTGCCCAATCGATCGTCACCCTCTTCTTCTCTTCTTTCTAGGATGGAAAGCGCTTGCTTGATAAGGAGACTTGGCTAAGAACAAATGAGCTTTTCACGTCTTATCAGAGAGGCGGGGTCCAGTAATCCGAGGCTGAGGTGGCAGGGCGTCAGCCTCGAGCGGCCACCGTGTCCAGCACCTGAAAGCAGTCAAGGTGAAAAGGACAGACCATTGATTCCTATTAAGAGAGAAAGAAAGAAAAAACCATTTCTAACAAAAAGCCCCAGAACATCTCACAACCAGCACCCCCCCCCCCCCACTCTCTCCTGTGCTTGCCTGAACCTCGTCGTCTCTCCTTTTACACAGTCACCTTGCTCACATCAAGCGTACCCGTAGGCTCAGCTGTCCAGGTCCAGATCCAGGCCAAAGGCGAGGTCTAGGTCCATGCCCATGTCCAGGTCCAGCTCCAGGTCCCAGTCGCTGGTGATCTCGGCCAGCTCCTCGGCGGTGATGCGGTCTACTACCGGCAGGAGCATGCTGTGCACCAGGGAGCCCAGCTCGGCCTCCTCGCTGCTCTCGTACAGGGTGTCGGAGAACTCGAGCCTGTCGCGCAACCTGCTGACCTCCTCCAGCCAGCTCCGCATGGCCTCTCGCGCAGCTGGTTCCCCCCGCTGACGTCCCTGACGAGCCACTCGCGGTGCTGGTGGTGATGGCGGTACCAGCTCTCGGGCAGCACACAGCGCCGCATCACGTACAGCATGACCACCCCGAGGGCGAAGACGTCTGCTGTCGTGCCACGGAGGCCCTGGTCCATGTACTCGGGCGCCACGTACCACGGCGAACCCTCGCTGTCGGCCCGCTCGCTCGGCCCCGCGAGGCCAAAGTCGACCAGCACGGCTCCGCCCTCGATAGCCTGGTAGGGCCCAGCGGCCGGCCAGGACATGTCGGTGTAGAGGATGTTAGCGGGCCGGATGTCGTTGTGGGCAATGCCCTGCTCGGCCAGGTAGGCAACGGCGCTGGAGATGTGGGTCAGGATGCAGATGGCATCCCGGACGCCGCCCAGAAAGCAGCCGCGGTCTTCCTGTCCGGCCTGGGCGCACCAGCGGGCACTGCCCAGGTCCTTGTGTGGCTTGTACTCCAGGTGGAGGGCCATGGTACGCGGGTCGAACCCGCGAAGACAGGCAAGGCGGTTCTGAAAGACAAGGCCGTCGTTAGTATATATGCTCTCATCAGGGGTGTCTGGTCTTGACCATCTACTTACGTGCTGCAGGTTTCGGCGCGCGGAGAACTCAGCCCACCAGGCGCTGGCGGTGTAATCAGCACTGTCCGCCGTGTCGCTGTTGTGCGACCCGTCAGGGCGGACAGGCACCTTGACGGCCACGACGCCAGACACAGACGTGGCACTGCTGCTGCTGCTGCCGCCGCCGTTGCTGGTGTTCTCGGAGGCGGCCTGAGAGTGCCCGGAGTGGCTGCTCTCGGGTCTTCCGGTGATCCTGTTCATGATGTCTTGGAGCGTCTGGTACTGGTACCGCTGATGCTGGCCCCGGAGAGAACTGCCAGGCCGCACGAGCCCCGACGTGTCGTAGGGCTGGAAAGGCAGGTGTTCAACCAGAGACCCCGCCGGCTGAGTGCTGGCCCTGACCCTCTTGGCCGGCTGCGGTGTATCCTCGGCGGATCTCTTGGTGGCGCCGCCCGATGATGGTTCAGGCTCCTGTTCTTCTTGTTCTTGTGCTTGTTCTTGCTCTTCTTCTTCCTCTTCTTGCTCATCTTCGCCATCTTCATCGCCTGGTTGATAGGGGCTGGGCAGGACCTGCAGCTCCACGGAGCTGTCTGGGTCGGAGAGCCTCCAGCAGGCCGAGTCGATGATCATCATACCCCAGGGGTGCACCTGGTGCTGGGTTCCGTACTCCATGTGAGGGAGGGGTACGACTGAGAGAGGTTCTTTGCCCATGTTGACAAGGACCACCCCGTCCGAGGCTGGGATGTAGTGGAGGTTGCACTCGATGGTGCCCATCTTGAGGTTGCACTTGACCTCATCATGGCTCTGCTCCGCGCCCGGGAGCCCGAACGAGTTGGACGAGTTGTCCTGCCAGATCTGGGGCTCCACCGACAGCTCGCACGCCCCTCCGGAACGGATGGAGATGGTAGGGTTGCCATCCGTATGCCTGAAGATGATCCTGGGGTCCCGCCACAGTCTTGGGCGCTCTTGGTCGTGAGCCGTTGAATCCCTAAGCATCTCCTCTGCTGCTGCTGCTGGGGATTCCGCGCGCTCGGTGTGGACTCCCAGCTCGGCCATCCTAGCTTCGACGTAGCCAGGAGGGTGAGGGTTCGTTGTCTGGCTGCCCACACTGCTCATTGTTTAGGTTTGATCTGGCAGAGCAAGAAGAAGAAGATGAAACAAGGGATAGACAGAGAGGGGGGGAGGAGGTAGTGGTGAAGAACAGCTGTATCAAGAAAAGAAAGAGAGGGGAAGCCTGCTGGCTGCTCAGTCTGCAGAAAGAAAAGAAGAAGAAGAAAGAAAAACAGAAAACAGAAAATGTCCCACATCAAGGCGAGGTTAAAATACTTGTTAGATCAAGGGAGAGACGGGAGGGGGGGAGGAGGAGGCCGACTGGAATGCTTAGGGCGGCGCGTACTGCGGCCGCATATCTGTGAGAAAGGGAGAACCCAAAAAAAAAAAAAAAAAAGCATCCCTGCTGAGTTTCGTCGTGGTCTTGCGCCGTGTTGTGGGCTTTCCGTTTCGATTCGTTGGCTTTTTGCCAGCAATGACTGGTAGCAGCATGTGTGGGCCTGGAGTGTCCACGAGGCCCGCACAGCAGATCCAGCAGGCTTCTGCATCCCCATCGCAGCCGAGCACGGGCCTGTGGGCAACACACAAGCATCCCACAGCCAGGTGGCCCGTGGTTTGCAGCAGGACCAGGATGTCGATGGGTTTGGCGCGGTCCAGAAGCATTGGAAGGTCCAGTTTAGGCGCGCTTGAATTATCCATGCAGCCGCCGTTTGCCTCACCACCAACATGAGGACATAGGGAGGGAGAGAGAGGTAGAGACGATATGGGGAGGGGCCAGGTATTTGATTGAGGGAGATGTTGCCACGCGTTCGTCTTGCCAGCGCATGCTGACGACCCCCTTCCCGGTGGTGCTGGAGTACATCAGACCATCCTGCATGCCGAGAGTCAAGACCCAGACTGCACGACGCAAATTGGGCGAGTCCATTTTTTTTCTCTTTTTTCTTTTTTGCGCTCCATCTCACATCTGGGTGTCATTACCACCCTTCCGCTGGTTCCGGTTGTTTTCTCCGCGAACCACATCTCCAGCCCACAGCCGTAACGAGCAGGAGCAAGAAAATCGGAAAGGGCGCGAAGCATCCATGGACAGTCATCATACCGGCGACCTTGAACTTGGCACCATGTGCCGCTGGGCCCAGGATCCTCTCCATTGCGACCTGGATGTCCGACGTGGCCTCCTCGCTTCCGAATGCCCTGAGAAGCTTGCCAGCGTGCAGGCCGTGGCTCACGGCGCATCCTCCGTGCCCAGCACCTCGAGCCTACAGTGGCGGGCCATCTGGGCCGAGAGAACCACTCTGAAGCTGGCCACGGTGCACCACAACTTTTAGGGAGCTGTTACTCCCGCCAGACGAATACCAAAAACAACTCAGCCCTCATGTATTGTTCCGAAAAGGTGAGGCTGAATTCGGGAGTCGAAGGGCAAGGTAGAGAGAAAGAGATGGGGGGGAGAAGAGAGGGAGAGAGGGAAGGTAGATCGACGTTGGTGAGGTAGAGAGAGAGAGAGAGAGAGAGAGAGAGACGGAGAGAAATCGACTTGGGCGACGTAGAGAGATAGAGAGAGAGAGGTCGATGGAGTTCAGTGTAAAGGGGACAGAGGGTGGAGATGGTACAAGGCGCGGATGTTGGCATCCATTGAACCTCCACCACGTGTACGGTCTCTCGCGTAGAAGGCGAGGTGGTGAGGACTCAATGGCAAGGGGCGCATATCCATCGTCTTGGCCTGTACAATGCTTCCCGCAGAGAGAGACTTGGGGAGATCGGAAAGCCGTCAATTAGAGTTACTTTCCCCAAGCCGGTCCCTTCTCGAGATCACAGATCCTCCTGCTCGGCAGGCAAATGGAGGATACAGCGTCGGAACCATGGCCAGTATACGTCCCTCGCCCATGCAGCCAGCAGCTGCAGCCCATAGACGATCTTGTAGATGCCGGCAGCATCGCGGGTATGTCCAAATGGATACTCGGTCCACAGCAGCTGGGAGAAATCCAGTGTCAGGAAGTAGTCTTTTGGGCTTGAGCAGAAGAGGGGAGGTCAACTTACAGTCTTGTCTTGCTCCTGGGTGGTGGCGACAAAATACCAATCATGGCCGGCGATGATGACACCAGGCAGGAAAGAGGGCAACACAGGGGGTACAACGGGTAGGCCGTGAGGCACTGGCTGCCAGTTGGCGAGCTGAGTGAGGAGCTTCCATTGGGCGGCGTGCCACGAGGCGATCTGGAGCCTCGCGTAGGCTAAACCGCCTTCAGAGTCGGGCGTCAGAGACACGAAGCTCACAGCCGAGGGACGGCTAACGAGGCCGCCCGCGTCGAAGTGGTTGATAGACTCCAGCGGGAGAGATGCACGGATACGGTCGATGGCCTCTCGGGCCTCTGGGCAGGGAGCCAGGTGGAAACAAAGGTGATGTCAGTGCCCCAGGAATCCGGCACCGAGAGGTATTTATAGATCAGGCGGGCCGTGGTGCACATTGACACGTCGACGACCGTGATACCAGCCCTCCAGACGTGTCTGCCGTCCGCCCCAGATCCGCCGTAGAGTGCCATCTGCAGGAGGGGGAGGTGGACCATGGCGTTCCACATGGGCTCCTCAGCTCTCTCCTCGGTGCACCGAGCCGCGCCATTGAGGAGGGGGACGACATAACGACTCCGTGGGGTGGGCCCGAGGGCGTTCCGTCTCACTCTCTGTGCTTCACTGGTAGGGAACCACATGATATTGTCTAGGGTGCGATAGGTAGACTCCGCATGAGAGGTTTCGTTGGGGACGAGCGTCCTGACAATGCTCTCGATTTCGTGGCGGCACGAGGTCGAGATGATGCCCAGGCCGTTGCTGCAGTTCTCCATGTCCTGCGCGAGCCTCCGCAGCTGGTGAGGCATGTCCGGGCCGAAGTTGAGGATACTCATGACCACGACCTTGTGGCCCTCGGCGGCACGACCATGCCGGCCCGCCGCATAATCGAGCACATATCGCTGCTGCTGCTGCTGCTGTTGCTGTGGTTGCTGATACTGCTGCTGCTGCTGCCGATCGGCCAAAGCCGCGTGATCATCCCAGTTGGGGGGAGGAGGAAGAGGAGAGAGGGAATCACTGTCCCGTCTCTGCCTCTTCCTCTCACCAACCCCCACTGGGAAGCCCGGGTCGGCGTATAGCCGGCCAGGGGCATTGTGCAAGACTGCGTGGTTCTCTTGGCCAGACGCCATTTGGTCAGGCGTGGCGTCAGGCTGCGGCTGCGTTAGGGAAGGGGCGTTGGTGTGCTGGTGGTGGTGGTGGTGGTGGCACCGGGAGGACGTTCAAGTCAGCGGGGTGAGGGAGGGCGAGAGAAATTCAGGTTTTCGCAAGGGAGAGAGAGGTCTGGGGTGGGTCAGTCAAGAGTAAATAATTAGACGAGGTTTAGCGCACAAAGGAACGACGAACAATATTAAAAGTTCCAGCAGGAAGGTTTCGGCCGCTGTCTTTCTTCTTCTTCTTCTTCTGCAAGTCTGGGTCAGTCGGGACGAAAAGAGTCTGGGACGGCCTCAAACTGACCAAAGAATCGTGTGTGTCTGTTTGCAGAAGGCTCTGGGGATGAGGAGAAGGGGGGAAGGTGAAAGTCTGCCGTAGTGCCTTAGGCAGCCAGAGGTGTGGCTGGTATGGTGCAGGAAATTAATTAGAAGCTGTTGCACATGACCTAAGTATCTTGTACAGGAGGGAGGTACCTTCTACCAAATCAATTCCTTGGCACCTGGCATGGAAAGTTTATCAGATACTGCTGCAGATGCCCTTGCCACTGGGAATAGCTTTGGGCTTATTTTCTCTCCGTCACATGTCGAACAAGAGAGCATACTAGACTTCCTGATAGATTTGCGATGTACCTAAAAGCAACACCGAAAATGTTGCGAACAGGGCTCCGTGTAGCGTTACGCATGTAGATTCTCTAGAACACGCATGTACATCATATACCGTTCTAGTCTGCGGTTGTCGTACTATATTCAACGGTCCTGCATGATTTAAAGAGCCAGTCTGTTGAAAGGATAGACAAAAGGCCATGAGTCTATAGGCAGATAGCAGTGGGCTTTTGCTTATTGGGGCCACGGGCACCGTCCATCTATCGACAGGACCATTGACAACACAACGGGATCACGGGGAGGGGGGAGGGGAAGCATGACTATCTCGCCTGAGAGATGGCGAGAAGATCGTCCGTAGACACCTCCCACCAACAGGCCATGTGGAGGTTCTCCATCTTGTTACTGCGAGGCCACCCTTGTGGTGCCCGAACCATTGGTTCCATGTCGGCGTGCGAGAGAGAAAGGGAGAGGGAAGGGACAGCCGTGATGTGGTCTCAAGGTCGGTATGCCTGCTGTATGGACGAGCAGATGTCGGGCCGCGCGGTCGCGTTCGTGGGAGATAGATGGCATGCCAGAGAATGAGTGTTGGCAAGCGATAGAAACGGCATGACATGGCCTATGTCTGCTCTGCTCCAACCAGTAATGTGACCACCCTTTTTTGCCATCTTGACCATACCTGGTATCCGTTGGTTGTCGAGCATGTGTATATGTGTCGAGAAGCTTTGAGGTAGAGAGATTGGTATGACTAGATTGGAACGATGGATGTGTGGTCGATATAGTCAGGAATAGGACTATAAAGTTGAATAAGGAATTGCTCATCCTAGCCTGACTTGATGTTGGAATGACAAGCCAAGCTCCTGACTGGTTTCTCAAGCTGTCGATAGAGTCCCATGTTCTTTTGGATCTTGCCTTGAGCTTCGAAGGTCCGTTATCCATTATTCTTTATACTCTTCCCTTCATTGACGCCCAGCTCGGTTGTCGGTCTGGCGCAGCAGTCGGTGTAGGAAGAAACCCGTGCATGTTCCATCCTTGGGCGCGAGACTCGAGGGTGTGGGAGGGGGAAGAGTTGTTGGCGGTGGTGGGCTGGGCCGTGACGGGTCTGCGCCGCCTCTCTCTCTCTCTCTCTCTCTCTCTCTCTGGCATGTACAGCGGGTACAGTGGACGAAGCGGAGTATAGGAGGTCGTCGAAGACTCAAAGTGTAACTTCTGTCTTTTTTCTCTCGCCCACAACCACTTCTTAGCCTGCGCCTCGAAAAAGGATCTAGACAAGGGCATTGTCTGACCGTCTGGAGAGTTCTTTGTTGCGGCTGTGTGTTGTTGACTTGATTCGAGGGCTGGCGCTCTCTAAGCCTGAAGTTGGCGTGTCTTGATATGAACATCCGCGCTGCTCTGGGAACGCTGGGCTGTTGGAGATCACTTTCTGAAAAACTGAAATACCTGCTCAGCCGCACCTCGTTCAGCCCGCGTCTTTCTGTCCAGGCGAGATGCCATGACGTGCAAGCGGTTGTCCCTCCTCGAGAGCCTCAGTCTTTCCGAGCCCACAAGATCCTGCATGGCTTGTGGTACTGTGGCTGGCTGGTTGGCGATTGATGTCTTTGTGGTATGCAAGGTGTCGTACGACCGATGTCTCGTAGTTGAGGTATGTTCGGTCCTTGTCGTCAGTTTGTCTTGTCGCCCGCGGTCTTGGTCGAGCGCCAGGGGACGCTTTGCGGCCTCCAAAGTAATTGTATGATCGCCCTTCTGCTATTTCGTCTTGGCGACGACGGCACTTGGGTCTCTTGGGGCGTCGAGTTGGCCGCAGGAGACGTCTTTCCAGCCAGCAGGGAGTATGGGTGGTGTGTAATGCGGCCCACTCTGCCGAGACCATGACTTCCTCACGATGGCTACGACTCGGGGCCCTCGGAGACCTAGCCCCGGGCGACTTGGCAGGTATAAAAAGCTGGCCGCCTTTCTTGACATATCTTCCAATCACAGCCCTTCCCCTTCTGTCGGAAACATCTCCTGGGGGGAGTGGGGGAGGGGGCGGAGGAGGAGAAGGATCGGAGGCCTGTCGAGATTGGGCTTTCGGTCGATTGAGGAGAGGGGTGGAGGGCGGAGGTGCACTTGGTCGCCGACCTTTTCAAGGTTCTTCTGGGGTGTTAGCAACGACGGAAGACGAAATTATCAACCAGAGGTGTAGATTCACCTCAAAGACTTGCGGCGAGCTGGTCTCGCTGGTCCTGCGGCACATCTCCCACATCCGCCAAAGTCGCAACACAAACCGCGGTCAGAGGCAAGGGGGGCGGGATGGTCGGCGACTTTCTTTCCATTTTGCCCCTGTCATCAAGCAAAACGGTGTCGCTGGCTGACAATAATATGAGCACAGTCGTAAGATCAACGCGCGAGCATCTGTCATAATGCGTATCTCTGGGCCTGGCCGCGGCCAATAGCCCTGTCAGGACTCTACTATCACGAGCTTTGTGCACAAAAATGAGAACGGACCCGGTCCTCGCAGCGGAATGTGCGATCGATCCCCCTGCGCAGCGGGTAGGAGCAGAGAGGGGCAATTCTTCCCACAATTAATTCCTATGACGACCCCAGTCCCAATCCTGATCCCTCTTTTTTTTTTCCCCTTCTTCTCCTTTCTTTCCTCCATCACATACTATCTTCCTTACGTATGTACACACGCAGACGACATCACAGCCATCACCATCATCCTCATCTCTCCCACAACCGACCTCAGTCTCTCCTTCAGGGTTCACACACGCTGCACAGGCATGCTGCAGCACGGCTCCACACCCCTTTCCCAAATACCCCACGGTTGCCGCCGAATACCGCCTCAGGCCTCCGCCCACGCCCCGAGGGAGTGCGAGAACGAGGACAGGGGCGAGTGCACTTCTACAATGGCGCAGGCGGACATAATTCAACAATGTCGCATCATGCGAAAATACTTCCGGAAGCGCCTACCACCTCAACCAGGTCTCATCACAGGCCACCGCGTCATTCTCTTGTCTCGCCTTGATGCATCATCACTGTCGCCCTGGTAATCTACCCAATCATGAATTGCTCCGTTGCTGATCATGGCTGACTTGGCATTATGCATGGTAACAATAGAAAAAAGGAAAGGAAAAAGAAAAAACCAAATGGTGTGTGCACAGACCGCCCTACTTTTCTTTTCAATTTTTTGAGTTTTTTCCGAGAAAAGAGGGGGGAGGGGTCAGAGGAGATACATACATATCTAGCTTGTCTAGACTTGCTGCTGTGCAACACCACCAAGAAGCAAGTGCTGGTGCTCGAGACTGCGCCACCCGCTGTATGCGAAGCGGGGGTTGGGGCCGCCGTAACTGCGTGTACCTCTCGGGAACAGGGACATGAGAAGAGAAAAAAGATACATGGAAGCTCCCTGCCACCCTCCAGGCACAGCACGAGCAGGACATGTTCTTTCTCCCTGACGATGCTGACGGGCGTGTCATCCTGACCAGTCCGGCCGGGAGCATTGGCCCAGCTTATCTCTAGAGAAGCAAAACCGCTGTGGTTTGAGTCCAGAGGGACAAATGATGAGGCGTGGGGATGGGACATTGGAATGGAAATCCAGAGTCCTGACGGGAGTCTCATGAGAAGGTCTCTCGGAGGGAAGGGGGGAGACAGAGACATACACACACAGCTGATCATCGGGTGGCGGGAGAGAAGGTACTGTATCACAGACCAGCCTCGCGCGATGGACGGGCAAAGAGGAGACCCACCCCTGGCTGCACTCCTTAACAAATCTCGTTTGCGCCCGGAGAAACTGCACAACTGGGATGCAGCAGAAACAACATCGTGGCGATGTGACGATATGGACCAACCACCATTGGGAGGCTGCTGCGGGTCGACAGTCTGCACACATGCAAGACCTTGTCATGGCGCGAGACTCGATCCCAGCGGCACCCGCCAACAGCTGAGAATCGAGCCTAGACCAGAGACCCAGGACAGTACAAGGTCGGTCTTTGGGTCGGGCAGCCAGCTGATGGGAAGCATGGATTGTCGAGAAGGGGAGGTGGTTGGGTCGTGGCCTACATCCAGCCTGCGAGCTAGTGCCGTGTTTTGCTTTTTTTTTTTTTTTAATCAATATCCTTCTTGGATGTGCGCAGATGGTTACTCAATCGAGATACGTGCAGAGAATGAGCGGCCAGTGCCTGTTCTCGCGACTCCTCGGTGGAGGGCCGTGCAGGAAATGGGCTGGCGGGATTCGCCTGGCTGGGAGGGACGGGAGCAAGAACCAGGTAAAGAGGGAGGGGAAGAGGAGGAGGAGGAGGACGGAAGGAAGTGCACAGCAGGCTTGGTCTTGTGTGATGGGGGGGGGGGCAACTCAGCTCGGAACAAATATATATACCCCTCTTCTCTTGCGCCCTTTTCCTCCTCACTTATCCGCACGAATTGTTTCTTCTGTCGTGCCTCCTCACTGAAGCTGGTCAGCATCATCAACTCTGATCTATCCGATACCAGTCAATACATCTCCAGCCAGACAGACACATCTTTCTCTTGTATACCTTTTCCTCCTAGAATACTTCAACATGAACATTGATTACGCCCAACACCGCCCGGGTGATGTCTGCATGAACTGGCCGCGCGGGTGTTGTGTATGCCAATGTGACGTTCTCGAGGGCCAATGGGTATTGGCAGGTAAATTAGAGCCCCCTCCCTCCTCGTCACAGAAGAACATGTCATATCATGCTGTACTGCGTTGTTCACTTGGCTGACGCGAAAGCAAAACCCCCATCTCCAAACATGACAGTGTGTGAGGGCGGCCAGGTCTCTAGTTCGTGGAAGTTCATCGCCAGCGAGGCCTTCTTCGACGAGGCCAAGCAGCTCCGCTTCCAGCCGTGCTGGAGGGTTCTCTGCTTGCACAGGCCCGTCGCATTCATCTGCCACGCGGCGTGCCTTAAGATGCTAAAAGGCCAGGTTCTTCGCAACATCAAGGTGGTCCAGCACTCCACCCCAGCGCCCCTACAGGAAGTCCGGGCGCGCGAGAGCTGGATCATCGGCCGTATCACGGCTGCCCTGGGTGGCCGGCTCGAGCCCCTGCCCCAGAAGGTGGTCGAGATGGTCGCCTCGGAACTCATGTCCGAATACGCCGTGACGATGCTCAACTCGCTGCAGCCCCTCCTGACACGTCCAGGGCAGCTCAAGCGCGTCAGACTCGACAGGACGGTCTGGGCTGCCTCCGTCACGTACGAGGACCGGTGCTACCTCTCCAGCCTGTCTAACACGAAGCCCAACGGTGGCGACTCAAAGCAGATCTTGTTCGAGCCACAGCCTGCCTCGCAGAGACCCACGGCCCTGTTCCTCCGCGAGAACCACCTGGGCATCTTGGCCGTCGAGCTCGGCACCCTGGGACAGCAGCCCAACGGGACGGCAGCGGCCGGCCCTAGCGGCCAGTGGAGGGAGGTGGAGCTCCCGAACGAGGGGCTGGCGAGGCTGGTGCCGGAGAGAGATGTAGGCTTACCCTCCTGTCCTGGTCAAAGAGGAGCGTGCTGACAGATATCACTAGGGCTACAAGCTACGCAGGATCATCGTAGAGACGGCCGAGGCCACCTTCGAAGAGGCCACCTTCGAGGAGGACGCGTTCGAGGAGGAACACGTGGTGCAGGAGGACGACCTCGAGGTGCAGCCAACGTACTACCCTGGGCATAATGACGTCCGTCGGACGAACATCCTCCCGGAGACAACATCGGGAGGGCTGGTGCGCTTCTACTACAACCGCCCCAACACCTCGGGGTACACCTTCACGTACGGCGACGGCGGCATGATCCTCCTGCACGCCCACATGCCGGGCCATGAGCTCACGTGCTACAGGCGGACGCCCGTCGCCAACGAGGTGTGGCTATACCTGCCCATGGAGCACGACGAGTTCATCCGGGAGATCTGGCACCGCGATGACCACCTGGTCTTTGTGACCAACAAGAAGCGCTGTCTCAGTGCGGGCCCTGAGCCGCTCAGGCAGTCCAGGCACCGCGATGCCGAGCTCGTGGAGGTCGCGGACCATGAGCCGCGCTTCTTGTACCGCAACAAGATGCCCGACAAGGTTGCCCTTTTGGCCTTTGATGGCCTGTTGCAGCCCCACACCGCCAGCACGCCCCCGCGGTCCATGGCGATGCTTCCATCGCCCATGTCCGAGTCGCTGCTGGCTCGGCCCTACTTTTCGGCCGTCAACCTCGACTGCATCACCACCATGCAGGTGTGTCGGCGCCCTGAGGAGAACAGGGTCGTTGGCATCCTGTTTGGCTACATGACCGGACGGAAGGAGTGTGTGGGCGAGATCCGTCTCGACAGGCTGGACGACCTCGTTCCGTTCTCCTACCGCATGTCCATAGCCCTGGGGTTTGAGATGACCAGTCTCGGTCCTGTCGTGCGTGAGTGTAGATTGATTCCTCGTGCTCGTAGTGGCGGTGCTGTTGATGCGGATGAGGACGACGTCTGGGTCAAGGTGGGCCGTGTTGGGAAAGGGGAAGTGGGAAAAGAAGGGCAGGGAGATGATGACGAGGACGGAGAAAAACAAAGAGCCGAAGACAGCCTGGAGAAGCTCATGGCCAAGAACCCTCTGCTCGAATGGCTGGAGTTCCCCTCGGAGGGTGATCTGACCTGGTGGTTCACCACGCACCAAACCCAGGTCTTTCACGGAGACAGACGCAGCCCTAACCTCCTCCTGCCGTCGTAGAGGCCGCGCTGAGCCTCCTACCTTTGCTGTCTTCACTGCCCCGACTCTCATGGTTTCATGGACTGGACGACTCACCCAACTCTTTCCTTTCCTTCTTGTATATAGTCATAGTGATCTTTTTCTTTTTTTCCTTCCTTCTCTTTTTTCTTCCTTTCTTTCCTCACCCCCTCCCCCCCATCTTCACTCGTTTCATTGTATGTTTTCTTGTCTTGTTTTGCTTCTTATCCCTTCCACTATCGCTCGCTTGACTTGTATGGCTGGCTGGTGGAGGACGACGACGACAAGGGCGAGATCGACAACGACGATGGGGGAGGAGATCGAGACCGAAAGGAGGGCAGAAGATCGTGTGCTTTTGTTTTTCGTACTTAGGAATACTGCTGCTCAACCCAAATTGTTCCATGTTTTATAATTTAGTTAGCCACTATTTCATCTTCATGCAGTGATGCTGTCATGCTTACCTCTTGGCTAGAAGGCTGTGGTGACAAAAATGTAGTAACCAACCCCACCATTATAACTCTTTGCGTTGTGTAGTATGTATAGTCCCCTCTCTTTCTTTGTTTCCCTCTAGAACCATTTATATGTCAAAGATTCTCAACTAGTCCCCAAAGCTGTCTGTCTTGGTCTCAGTTGGGATTGTTGTTGCAGCTAGGGCTTGCATTGTGGACTCGGAGGAGCTCTGGTCGATCACAGAGGGGGGTGGGGAGAGGAAAGGCATGGTCTTCTTAGTCTCTTCTCGATTGGAAGGAGTTTCGGTAGGAAATTGTAGAGGGTCTGATCGCAATCGTAAGAAGGGAGAGGGTGGAGGATCTGTCGGCTTGCATCTTTTGCGGCGGGGGCGGGGTTGTTCGCAACAGTGGGTAAATGTCAGGTCGTCCTGCTTACAGATGCGTCAGCGCGCTCTCAGGGAAATAGGTAGGCTATAATAGAAAAAGTAGCTCCTTCCATCCTGACTGTCCTCCAGAAGAAATCCACTGTATCGCAGTGTTAGGTACTGCTTGCGAGTAGATGTTGTTGGCATGGTGGCACAATTTCGGGCTTGGGCAGATGGAACACGAAGGCTGAGACTCGATCTTGACGTGGCTGCAGCCAGCCGAAAGCCAGAACAGAATAACAAGGACGTCCCTTGTCTATCAGTGTTGTAAACTGGGGCAGACAGTGCATATATGGAGGTTGTGCAGTTGTGGTGGGGACAGTTCATGTTGTTTGTTTTGTTGTTGCATAGAAATGTAAACAATTTGGGGATGGCAGCTTCTTTGTTTATCCCGGCAGGCAGTGGTTTGCAGCAATGCAGTGTGTAGTGTGCAGGTTCTGGGTCTGCGGGGTTCTGAGGACACCAGGAGGGAGCTGTCCTACCAGCAGATGGGGTTGGGGATTAGGTGCTTCAAGGGCCTACGCAGCCTCTGTAGCGTGGTGAAATACAGTGCAGATTAGGGCTGACTGTTCCTGAAGGTCATCTTGGCATGCTGTGGATGTGCTGTGGGCAGAAGGGTCTGGGCACTGCTGCTGAGGAAGCAGGGCCTGCAGTGCCCCCTCTTATACCCTTTCAGCGCCCTGCCAGCGGGCGTCTTGTCGGATGAGCCAGGCTTCACCCGACAAAAAACACATCAGCGACTGATCAGATGGATGTGCAAGACGATACAATATGGAGAGATGTGGCACAGGTGCACGGCATTTTATTCGTGCGACATTTTATTTGTTCTTGAGATGTGCGCAGGATTCCTGCTCAATTGCCAGGTCGAGAGGGAGGGAGACAGTCACTACCAAGGGCGTCCTGCGTGCACTGGCTCCAGTGGGTGGTGAGACACAATCAGAGGTGCTGTCAGTGCTTTTTGCCAGGGTATGCGCCTGAAAACCAAAAGAATCAATGATCAAATTACAGGGGGTTTCAGTGCTGAACGCTTCCCAAGATTTAGGTGCGGCAGTCACTGAAAAATAAGTGTACTAGTGGGTCCAAAAACCCCTGAGGAAACAGTCCTACAGTGGTTGTGGTGTTTCTTTTCTTAAGTCCGAGGTGGTATGCAGGTGCGGGCAGCCCGCCCTCCGTTACGTATGCAGACCCAGCCCCGAAAAAAGGCCAGAAAAAGCAAAAACGTCGTCGTTGTTGATGCCCCGAAGAAGCTAGCGGCATTTGTGGACAAGGTACCTGGCGGAGAGTTTCGAAACGGATCCGTTTTCGGCATTTTCGGCCGGTGGGCCTGGCTAGATCACGATCCAGGGTCCAAAGTTCGCCTTGTCTTTGTAGCGGTACCGTCGTAGCGCTATGGTGTGACAAGGGTTTCTCTCCGATTTGAGTTTAAAGTTCGACTATTCCGAGGTCGCGTCCCTGAGGCTCAAATGTGTTGGTAGGAAGAGTTGGGACGGGGAGGAGGGGGAACCGATAAATGTCGAGGTGGTGTGGCAGGGTGAGCGGTGGGATGACGGCCTAGAGCCAAAAAAAAAAAAAAAAAAAAAAGGAGGGGGGGGGGACTTTCCGAAAGGAAAAAACAATTAATTGGTAGCGGTGGTGGTATTTGGGGCGGGTGGCGTTGGCGCTGCTGACTGGACCGTTTACCAAAACTGGGCAGCACCGTTACGGCCTGGTGTGTCTGAATTACCGTCCCGCGTTGTCCACCACATGGGAAGAAGAAAAAAAAAGCTTCTGTGTGATTGAGGAATGATTACGCTCTGCACTTATCTCCTCTTGTCGTAAAAAGAAGAAATAAAATCAAGGGTGACAGGTGAACAAAAATAGAAGAAAGAAAAAGAAAAAGAAGAAAAAAAGAATGCAAGTCCATCGAGAACATCATTGCTCTCTGGGATGTGTCTTGACACCCAAGGTGGGCTATGGCATGCATGGATGATGATCCCCCGCCTGTAAACCCGCTGTGGTGCTGACCCTGCCGGGGTTGATGTCCACTAAAGACCTGGAAAATTACTTGCCCCAGGCCCAAGTTACAGCGTCCACCTTGCCGTTCTCTTAGCGCAGATCACCAGGCCAGACATCAACTACCAAGACCGACCTCCCCGGCCGCGTCTTGATTTTGCAGAGGGGATCCCCACGAGAAATGGCAAATCACCCTGCCAGCTTCCCATGAATAAAGATACTACGGATTGTTTTTTTGGGGTGAGTTTTTTTTCTTTCTTTCAAATGTTGGTTGCGCTACCTAACTAGAGATACTTTGGTTGTTTGTTGAGCTAACTAAAGTAAGAAATGAAAGGAGCGTGTGTGTTGAATATTATTAGCTGGGCTTCCTTTCCCCCTCCCACCGGGCACCGTGTTTTGTCAATCTGAGTTTGCCCGGCCTACATTCTCCAATGGTTCTCATCCCTCTTCAACGCCACCAGTCCTTTCCGCCTGCTACTGCTTAATTTCTTCTAGACGACTTTATCACCCGAGATGACTTGTACCTGCTCCTGGCTGAACCAGGCGCTAGACCCCTTGAGCCAGAGACCGCGCCCGCCTAGGCTTGGATGTGGAGGGCTGAGGCTGCAGTGGACTAAACGTTGCTTGATGGCAGGTGACAGGGCATGGCGAGCATGTGGCGTTTAGGGTAGGGTCTCAGCTGTCTGGCCACCGTCGACGCTGTGCTTGGTGCGTTTTGTCGTGGGCGGGGCATCCTCCGGATCAGCTACCGCCGCCCGCTTGTTGCAAGGAGGTGAAGCAGCAGCAGGAGAAGCAGCAGCAGGCGCAGCAAGAGCAGGAGCATCAGCATCAGCCTCGGCGTCGGCGTCGGCATCAGCATGCGCATCCGCATCAGCAGCGGCATCAGCAGCGGCAGCAGCAGCAGCAGCAGCAGCAGGAGCAGCTGTAGCAGGAGCAGCAGGAGGAGGAGGTGGTGGTGGAGGAGCAGGATGATTAGGATCCTGAGTCTCGCTGGCGAGGCGGATAAAATGCTGGATGGTCCTGTCGATGGGGAAGTCCTCCGCCCAGGTAGTTGCCTCAAGGGTGTGTATCAGAGGTGTGAGATCGATATGAGAATACGTAGGCCAGTTTTCCAGGAGAAACGTGAGCTTGGGGAAGCACGTAGCGGCGCTGGCGCGCAGCCATGGGCGTAGGAGCATTACGTTGCTCGCCAGGAACACGTTGATGGGGTTGGGGGCCTCGCGAACCCTGCGCCTGAGATCATGGACGACGGCGGCGCACCAGTAGTTCCCGTTATATTCATAACGGGGGTCCCATCGTGGGAGCCAGCTGAGGGAGTTCATGACAGTGACACCGACGGACCACATATCAACGGCGGGGGTACAGGTCCAGGTCAGGGGAGTTCACAATCGGCACCCGCTGCGGCAGCGTCTCGGGAGCGGCCCATTTCACCGTGTTGCCTGGCGGCGAGATGATACTGACATCGTTACCCTCCGCTGCTGAGGACAGGTCACAAAGCGTCACGTGGATACCGCTAGAACGTCGGAACTCCATCATCAGGCTGTACGGGTTGATGGCCCTGTGCACAACCGGCGGGTTGAGGCCGTGAAGGTAATACAGCAGCCGGATCAGCTGCCAGAAGGCCGAAATACATTCGTCGACCCTGAGGCTGTACGGCAGCTTGGGGTAGATCAGGTCTGCCCTGGGGGTCGATTTATAGTATATCTCCAGCGATGGGAGCCTCGCGTGGTCGAGCTTCACGATGTTTGGCTGTTGGCCTGCGGTGTTAGCCCTACGGGTCCCGTACACAAGGAGCATGAGGACGACGACGAGCTTGGTTGAACTCACGTGGTTGAGCCGTCTCAGCAGTGCCATCTCACGCATCCACATATCGACGTCGACACGCCCAGCATCCATCTCGGCCATGGAGGGGCGTTTGTACAGAAAGCCCCGTCCGGTGCTGACGTTCCAGGTACGGGCCAGCTCGCCGACGTTGAGCTGCATTTTAAAGGTGTCCAGGCAGACGGGACCCCTCTGGAACGGCGCCAGTTGGTCGGGGTCGCGCAGGATGAGGGGCCGAGCATCGAACAATGCCTTCTGAAAGCGGTGGACGCTCTGGTGGTACCATTCATCCTCGTGGTAGGCGACGATGAGCTGGAAGCTCAGGCGTGCATGGGGCCGAAGACCAATCCTGTGCTTGGGATTGTTGAACTCGGCGCCGGAGACGATCCAGGTGAACTTGCTGCGGCGGTTGTTGCCGTTTTTGTTCTCGTAAAGGACCTCGGTCCCAGATTGGGAGCCCAGGTCCACCACGATGAGGCGATGGCTGGCATCAAAGGTGATACTGAAGTGGTGGTCGCCCAGGAAGTCATGGTCAGGCAGGACGAAGTCGCAATCGGAGTTCCGGCCGAAGACAAAACCATGGCTAGTCCGGGTAAGCATGCTGAATTTCAGCGCCAGGTGAGGACGGCTGAGCAGGACCCAGCCGATATCTGTATTGGGAGGAGGCGGAGCTTGGCCCTGCTGGGGCTGGACAGTTATCGCGGGAACATGACCTGGGATCGACTCGATCCAGGCTTTTCCGAGTTCATAGCTTCCGTTAGAAGGGCTAGTGTCGACAGGATAGAGGCGCGCAATGGTATCGGGGTCTCCAAGATTCAGTAACATCTTGAGCTGGAGTTGTTGAAGTTGTTGTTGAAATTGTTGTTGTTGTAGTTGTAGTAGTTGTTTTTGCCTCAGGAGAAGCAGGAGGAGGAGAACAAGATGCAGAAGGAGCAGAGGACGCAGAAGAAAAAGAACAAGCAGAAGGAGATGATAGTGGTTGAAGGAGGATCACAAGAAGGAAGGATCACCACGAGAAGGAGCATATGATCAGACCACAAGAAGCGAGGACGGCTAGACCACACAGAGGTGTAGAGATAGGCAGAGAGGTGATGAAGAGCAAAAGGTTGAGGACGACAGGAGGTGTCGAAAACAGGGGAATCGCGTTGACCTGGTTTTCCACTGAGTTAGTGAGAGAGAGAAAGAGAGAGAGAAAGAGAGAGAGAGAGGGAGAGAGAGGGAGAGAAAGAGAGAGAAAGAGAGAGAAAGAGAGAGAGAGAGAGAAAGAGAGAGAGAGAGAGGCGTGGGGTGGGAGAGAGGACGGGTGCTGTGCTGCTCACGGGCTATGACCTAAGGCTAGTAGTCAAGCTGCAGTCGACGTGAGTGACAGAAGTTGGTGGCGTGCATTCACACGTATCATCGCACTCCGCCGTGTTTGCACTTTTGATCAGGAGGAGGCTTCTTCCGCCGAAGCAACATCGCCATCGTTGCCGCTATGTTTACCTGATACAGCACTCTGCCTGTTCAGGCCGTGCTGCTACCCCGCAGCGCCTGCACAAGGGTAATGAGCACTGGCGGGCGCTCCCCGGTTGGACGGCCAGCTGCAGCAAAGTTGCTTCTGAAATGCGCTTGCTCCCACGGTGAGCTGGCGCTGCACCCTTGGAGTTCCCGAGTTGAAGCCATGAGGTATCTGTGGCTGCATAGATACCTTGGACATGCTTGTTAGTACCTGATAGGGCACTCACGGGGGGCCTCTTTGGTAGGCCGCCTACCCACTGTAATGACCCCACCTGTATACGCCCTTATCTGGGCCGTGGCGAGGCCTGCAAACGAGACACAAGCAGTAGGGGTAGGAGAGAACAGGGAGAACAGAAAAACGAAAACGACGAGGGGGGGGTCTCGGTCCAGAGAGAGTATTGAGCCCCACTTCTATGTCTGAGCTTGAACCGCTCGCGGGGTTGCACAGCAGAAAATAGTGTCCCAGAAAAACAAAAGAACCAGCATGGATGACATCAGGCTTTCTCGAAACGATCATATTTGTCCAGTCGATGATGTACTTGATTTACCGTCTTGTGCAACGTATGAACGCACCAGGACGAGGCCTGTGGGAAAAGAAGAGAGAGGGTGAGAGAGAAGGGCAAAGAGCGAGGGAGGGGGCCAGGGGTAGGGGAGGGTGGAGAGGACGAGGGAGGGTATAGCGGGCGGAGAAGGGGTTAGAAGAGAAGAAAAGCAGCGACATGACGACGGGACAGGGCCAGAGCTTGACTGAGCCTAGAGAGAGAGAGAGAGAGAGAGAGAGACAGAGACCTCAGACACACAGAGAGAGCGAGAGAGAGATGCACATACCCCTTCCTGTGTCCATTCCCGAGCAAGGCTTTCCGGCTCATAGCGATCCGTCTGCAGCAGCTGCTGCTGTTTCAGTACAGCGTTAATGGAAAGGCTGGCTGGAAGACGGCCAACCCCTCCCAATGAAGCTGACACATGCGACGCCGACTCGTCCATCAAGCCTATTCAATGTCGTGCCTCCTCCTCCTCCTCATCTTCTTATTCTGCTTCTTGTGAGGTCCTGTGATTGATATGAGTCTCTTTCTCATGCCCATCATGCTCACTGCTTAAATTTCCCTGGTAGTCTGCCATGGTGACTGCAGTGCCAGAACTAAAGTGCCTGTGTGCGTATCAGCATGATTATTAAGATGTGCTCCGCTTGCACGTCACCCCTGTCCGGGACCTACCTGAAGCGTGCGTGCAGCCCGGTCATTGTTCTCCGAGATCATAATGAAGGTCGATCACCAATGATCCGTATTCTGAAGCCACATGCTCATTCTTTGTACTCGACACGATCCAGGCTATCATGATCAGCTTATGATTAGTTTTGGTGAAGCAGCCTTCTCCTAAATATGGCACAGGTGGACGGGGAGGTGCAGGTGTTCGAGCAGGAGCCTGACTACTCACAACTGCCGCGGCTGGGCATGGAAATGAATCAAGGGCAAGATAGAGGTCATTTTTCGGGTCCAAGAGGAAATAAGAACTGTTTTCCAGTCGGCGCGTCGGATCACACATGACGGCGGGGAAAGAATATCCAGTTCTGGCGATTTGTTTGTATTTTCTCTCGTAGGCTTCGATTCCGTGTGGCGGAAGGAAAAGCGCCGTCCGTGCCTATGGCTGCGCACAATGCGTCGACGACGTGCTTGGTCTTCTGGGCGAGCTCTCTGGTAGGTGCGCCTCACCATCGATGTCGAACTGTCCTTGCTGATCATGTTTACAGGATCACAGGTACAGCCTGGGAAGACCATCAATAAACCACATGGTAGCACGAACATGGACGAGCTCTAGAAGCCCCACGGACCTTTCTTGGGGAGGCTGCTGAAGTGATCCACGGAGCCGCCTTTTGACCTCTGTCTTTGTCATGGCCCCGGCTGTATGTCTGTCGTTCCTCCTACCCAGTGTCCCCCCCGCACGTATGGATCGCGTGCAGCTGACGAGACCGCAGGAGGAAAAACACCGCGATGCTGAGCAGGCGTCAAGATGACCTGCGGATCTCTATAGAAGTGTTAGCTGTCGCGCAAAAGAATAGTCATCGTGGGGAAGAAAGGGTCTGACTTGGTGATTCCAGCATACTATGGACCTCCAGCGTGCATCTCGACTACGGCAAGACGATATCAGGCTACCTCATGCATACGCTGGCCATCGAAGTCGTCCGTCCTCATAGAAGGTCCGCCGTCACCACGAGGGCCACCAACCTCGGCGCATGTCGCACGGGCTGAGAGACATCCGAGATCAAGAAGCACAACGGCGCCATCTCAAGCTCTCCTATCGATTGGACCCTGGAGATCTGTCCTCGCCGTGTCACACGCGACTCGCATGCATACTGAGAAAACCGCGTGGGCAGGGCAGGGCGAGCGACCCGGGACATGATCACGCGTGGGATGCGATGTTGGCCTCTCCTTCTTGGGCAACCCCCACCACAGCCGGTGTTTTCTCCTCCAGCGCCATCCAGGCCACTTGGGAACCTTGGCGTCGTGGGAACAGTGGCAGATAAGATCGGTCTGTGATGGCAGCTGTCCTCAAGACACCCGGGGATACGATTCTGGGCTTGGTGGTGCATGCATTCTGCTCTCAGAAGACGTGCCGAGACTTGTATAGCAGCGAAGCCGTGGAAGGGGAGGAGGGAGGATGTCAAGGTTCTTGGTGACAGAACCTGGTGGCAAGGTGACGAGGCAAGGTGACGAAATACAGAATGTCTCGGAAGGTTTGAGCGTAGCGTTGTGTTGTATAGTTGATTAGCTCCTTCAGCCCAAAAAAACTCTTTAGGGGGGAATCTGGCGGCCTCTTCCTTCCTCTGGTGAGCATCGTCAGGCCAGGCTCTCGATCAATCCTAAGCCGCTCTCTGGACCCCCTCTCCCTTAAAAAAAATAAAAATAAAAATACAGCAAGTCAAGTTCTATTGACACCCGGGCCATTGTGCAAAGACGTCATACTTGGACGATGAATCTCGGTCGCTCTTTCATCTTCAACATGCTGTTGAGGATGGTACACTGGCTGATGTCAGGTCCTTGGGAGAAGACCGCGTCAAGGAAAGAGAGACCCAGGGGACCCAAGATACGCAGCCATCAGAGGTAACCACGCCCTCGCCCTCGCGAGTCATGAAGGACGGTGTTTATTTCTTCTTCTTTCGGGTTCGGCACGACAGCTGAGCAAGACTCAGGAGAGCCCTCGAGGTGGTGCTTTAGTAGAGTGTCTACGCGTCGTGGGCTAGGAAGTCTTGTCGTCATCGTCCCAGCCCCGGAGGACAGGCCTTCCTTCCTCTGCAGCCCGGTCATGGCATTCCGCACATCACATTGCGTGAATTTATCGATGACTTACATACCTTGTGTTAAGAATCGGAGCATCGTACGGAAAAACTCCAGCGCAGCGCGTCTCAGCTTCCCCAAGAACCCCATCCTCCCGTCTTCCCATACCTAGAACGATCATTTCTTTACCACGTTTGTTCCAGGGGGTCTTCCTACATTCGCATCGGGACAATATGAGCAGAGGCGTAGGTAGGTTGGTTTGGGCTGGGCACTACTGGACACACAGGTGCTGCGGCAGCGACCCCAGCAGGTGTCCGGGATGCCCCACGCGGATACCCACCACGATTCGCTCCATCGCAGGGCCCTGTCACCGACCTCGTCACAGTAACGAGGATCTGTGGATAGCCTTTCCACTGACACTACATAGTGAAGGGAGAGAGTATAGGGAGTGGCAGTTAACTGAGCAATCATAGCCGATACCCTAGTTGGATTAACAATAGACAGACTGCAAGACGATTTTTTTTTACTGATCCATAAGTACGTCTGTTTTCACAGAGGTGTTCGGATGCAAAGTCGAGAAGACGCACCTGACACTGGTATGGCGTCATGCTTAGATGGAGGGACCGTTCACCTGGTGACTACTAGACAAGTCTATAAATCTAAAATTGCTCTATCTAATTTTGTCTGTCTACCAGTGGATATCTACCATCCGGTTGTTCCAGGCCCCTGAACCCAACGCGAGAAATGACTGCTTGCTGCTGTTCTGCCATGTGATGCTGGACAGGAGAAATGACTTTGCAGCGTAGCGGCCAGCAACTAGTCCCCGCGATAGATCAGGTCCTCTGTCGAATGCCCTAGATTAGTATCAAAATCCACTAAGTGACACGGCAGTCTTTCACGGTGCGATTCACGGGTGCTAAGCTGGCATCAAAGACTCCTGCACCAAGTGTGGTCCGGCAAAGAAAGCATGGGAAGCATGGAGAGAAGGAGATAGAGGAGGGGTATGAGGTGGGGGAGGGGGGGAGGGGGGAGGGAGGGAGGGAGGGATCATACCGCGGTCCGGGCCTGTGCCAATCCACTTGATCTATCATTGTCGTCGTCAGTATTCTCTCTGCGCCTGTGTTGAGACATGTATCATGGATCATACCTTGACGCCGATGAACGTCTCTATGAACTAGATTCGAAGTTAGCAGCCGAAACACCCGAGGCTCAGGTGTATAGAATCCCCCAGATGACATACCTCGACGTAGTCACGGGCCTCCTTTGGCAGTTCGGAATACGTCTTGATGTGCGTGATGGGCGTGTTCCAGCCCGGCATCTCGTGGTAGACAACCTCGACACTGCCGAGTTGCTCAAGACTTGCTGGGAACGATGCGAGTTCCTAGTACCAACATGATCAGCCAGTGATGCCGTGAGATACCTATGCGTGTCTAGAGAGAGGTAGGTAGGTACCTGGCCTGTTTGTGGGTCCTTGTACCCTACGGCGATCTTGATCTTCTCGAAGGAGTCGAGGACGTCGAGCTAGAGTTTGTTCTGGGTCAGCAAGCGATACCTATAAAGCGAGACAGACTGGGACGTCACCATACCTTTGTGAGGTTCAATGACGTGTAGTGGTTGATAGCCTGATTTTTTTTGGTTAGTAGGGCAACGGGCTTGAGAAAGTGTATGCTGCGGGATAAGCTCATACAGTACTGTACTTCACCACCACCAGATCTGCAGTACAGGGTTAGCGAGAGAGTGAATCATTCGTATGGGGGTTGTAACAGCCCAGAGGCATACCGAGCCTATATCTCTCAAGTCAGCCGGTGAGCTTAATTCTCTCGGGTGACGAGTCTGGGAACGTACCAGCCACATCGCCTCTTGCGTCCGGTGCTCACGCCCTAGAGCTGATCAGCAGACTTGTCAATCATGCATCGTACGGCACCAAAGACGTACCCATTCCCTGCCAATGTCTTGCAGCTTCGTGCCCGCCCTGTTGCTGGTTAGTGCTGTGAGGCGTCTAGACACGTGGGCAAGTTGAGACCTACTCAGCAGTATCTTCAGTGGCGAAGGGTCCTCTCCGACCCTGGTGGTGTAGGCCTTGACTACTCTGTCCCCGGCAGCCAGCATTAGCCCTGTTTTCCACCGAGTCGATGACATACAGAGATTTATAGACGTACCCAACGATTTCGCGGATCTTTCGGGGGTCGATCGCAAGGCCAGTGAAGATACCACCCAGTCCGGTGTTCGATGAAGTGACGTAGGGGTACTGCAATGTCGGGTCAGCAAATGTGGCCAGCGAGGTTTACCGGCAAGGACAGCGAGAAATGCTGCCGGCAGGTCACTCAAGGATGGCGAGGTCTGCACGAGACGACCTACCGTTCCATAGTCAACGTCGAGCATCAGGGCATTGGCGCCTTCGATGAGGATCTCTGTGTTCTTGTCCTGCGCGTCCTTGACCAGCGCCACCGCGTCAACAGTATACTTGGCAAGGGAGACGCGGTATTCTTCGAATCTCTTGAGCTCCTCTTCCACGTCGTACTGGAGAAGGTCGCCGTAGCGCTTGGAGTATCCCGCGTACAGGTGTCTGAGCTTCCTCTCGAAGGTCTCGGCGTCAAACACCTCGGCCAGTTTGATCCCGGTTCGCTAGAGTATACGTCAGAACCTGAATACATCACGCCAACAGTAGGAAAGGCTTGAAGTTGGGAGACAAGTGCGGCAGCCGCGTCATGACCGGCTTTGGATGCCCGGGGTGGGATGAGCTCACGGCAGCCTTTGACGCATACGCAGGTCCGATCCCGCGGCGGGTGGTGCCGATCTTGCGTGATCCGAGCTCACCCTCCTCGAGACCGTCGACGGCAATATGGAGATCCAGGTTGATGGAGACGCGGTCCGAGACGAATATGCGGTCGTGGACGTTCTTGAGGCCCTTCTTCTCCAGCACGGCCAGCTCGGAGAAGAAAGTGGGCACGTGAAACACCACTCCAGAGCCGATCAGGTTGACCTTGCAGTGCTCGGCAACCAGGCCGCTGGGAAGGAGGTGAAAACTGATGGCTGGTCAGCACCCACCGCGCGGTAGCTGTGCTGCTGCCGTTGCTGCTGCTGCTGCCGATGACGACGACGAGACTCACTCATATGATACACCCTGTGCCCTATAGCATACATTATTAGTCAAGAGAGTGTTGTCGGCGGCGGTACAGATCTGACGCACCTAATCGAGTGACCGGCATTGTGACCCTGGAGATACAGTCAGCACTGTCTGTTGTGATGCGGGAAGCCCCGGGATGATGACGACCATGGGACGCGGGGTCATCACCCGGCACGTCCTGGGTGATCCACAAGAGAGGGGGGCGGGGGCGGGGGAAGACAAGCTTACTCCTGCGGCCCTGGCCACGATTTTGGCACGAGCGGTATGCTGCAGTGAAACAGTCAGTATCATTTCCAGCAGAGCGGCTGCTGGTATGGAGAGCGGGAAGGCGATGAAGCATCCCGCGGGGACAGCCCCAGGTAGCTAGCTGTTGAGACCAAGGCCTGGGAGCAGGTCTAGAGGGCCCGACAGCTGATTGGGAGGGATGTATTCTGGGGGGGGGGGAAGGGGCTCTCGTCATGAACGTGTCTGAGGTGCTTACCAGTTCTGAATCCACGAGCTTTCCCTTCTGCAAGATGATCAAGACGGTCGAGATTAGCTCACGTGCATATATGGATGTCGGACTGCAGGCCTGATCTGCTTACGCCTTCGTCGCCTGGGAACGGGAGCACAATTTTGGTTAGCCAGAAATGGAGCAAGCAGATGCCAGAGCGGCTAGCATGCACACGTACCCCATTGGGCGCCCAGGATGATAGTCGCCATGACTGAGACAAACAACAACGTTGAGACCACCTGCCGAGGCGTGGTCTTGAGAGTGGCACGAGTAGCTTGAGAGTTGGTTGGTTTTGGTTGAGGGTGGTTTGAGAGCTGGTGGTGGTGGGGACCCTGGAAAGAGAGGCCAGGCCAGCTCGAGGTACCATGACTCAGCGCGAAATTTTCACCAGCGGGCGGAAGCCTACCGGATCGACTCTGGGAGGCGCACTAAAAGATTGGACCTCCGTCTTCGCAAGCACGAGATGAGGAAGAGGGGGGGGGAGAAAACAAGTACACAAACGACACAGGACATGAATTTACGATTACAATTGCTAAATATAATATAATCATTTTTTTATGATCTGATTCTTATTTTTTTTTTATTTTATGCTGGTGTATTTATCCATATTTTTTCCCTTCTTATAAATTACAAGTCACGCAACCACCACATCTCTCTAGAGAGTGTCCGGCACAGATCGTGAAGAATGCAACATGCTAGAAACTAGAGCCATGCAAGGGCCAGAGAGGTGCAGAGAGCGTCAGAGCGTGGAGGCAACAACAGCTGCATCTGCGCTACTGCCCTGCAGGCTGAAGGTGCTGCAAGAGAAGAAGGGGATGAAAAAGAGGGGTCTCCCTTTTGATGACAAAGCACCCGCGTCCTGGATCTGAGCATCGACCGCCGAGCTGACGAGTCACCAGCATGCCGACCGGCTCCACCCGATCGCTCGTGTACGTGCTGTATGTACTGCCAGGCACCGATGGCCGGGTGGGTGGATCCACCTGCGACTGTGCCTCTTCGCTCTCGGTACCAGCTACATGCAACTGGTCACACGGCCTGCCTGGCCAGTACGGAATCTGTACATCCTATGTTTATAGTGGCATGTCTGCCTTCATCTCGCAGTACGCCACCCAGTGTTCCCATCACTGCCTGCCTGCCTCCCTCGCCTCCTCTTTCTCTCCCACCCTCGATTTACCATTTCCATCGTCACACACCATCACATCTCGCACTGGGTCTGTTCATAGAGTCCTAGCAGGTGTGACTGCGGTGCATATAATGAAGACACTAGCATGACGCAGGCTTGGCTCGCCCAGGAAAACTATCGACAGAGATAGCAAACTTGCAGCCCGGCCAGGGCCAGCGACGTCCTAACCATGTCGCCTCTGAGGCTAGGGGTTTCAAATTTAGACAGTGAGGCGGACATGGGCTTTGGACGGGGGAGGAGGGGAGGGGGCGAACATGGGACTGCAGCGTGGAGAGGGCCGCCGATCATGTGCTGTCAGTCCAGCTAGCTCCCGTGTAGCAGGGGGTGGGAACAGCAAACGCGCATGCATGGTGCATCCACAGAAAGATGTCTCGCGTATTCTCTGCGTAGTGGCCTCCATCATCTGTCGCCCAGGTGCTCCGGACATTCTCTATATTTCTTTTTTTCTCCTTCTTCTCTTTTATCAGCTTCCTCTCGTATGTCTCTGGTCAGGTGGCCCCGTGATCTCTAGACCACAAATCCTGAGGTCAATGAAATCTAAAGAAGTGTGGCCCGGGGGGGGGGGCGCACCGGAGAAAATGACGATGTAACCTTTCGGGACTGCAATCTTCTGGGCAGACATGTCTTTTTCCTACCTCTGTACCAAAAAGAAAAAAAGAAAAAAAAAACTTGTGTGTGAGGCTGTGAGTGTACGGTAGTAAGGGAGGGAGACAAGAAGGTGAGCAACTGGCTGGAGGGAGAGAGAAACGAGGGAGGGAGAGGGCTGGACCAGCACCCAGGCAAGCACCGCTGAGCTCGTGCAGCTGTACAACGAAAACAAATACAAGTTGCTTTTTTATTCTCCTTCTCTCTCTTCCCAAAATGTAACCTAATATGTTATAATTTCTGCTTATCTTTTCTTTTCTTTCTTCTCTTCATTTGCCCTTGTGCCATCATCCCAGCAGAGATATCCGACGCCGACCGATGTGCTGCCCTTTCTGGGTGGTGGGTGTGTGGTACAGAGCTCGTACTGCACTGTACCACAAACTGGGGTGTCGAGAGCCTGACGGCGTTCAATGTACTGTACTGCACCAGGACCTACCCACCAACCCTGGGGTGCTGTGGTCGACCGCTGCCTCGATTGACCGACGACCCCTCCTATGCAGGCTCCCGCACGAGTGGCTTTCTTTTATTTATTTTAATATGTGTTGTTGATTCTAGGACTGCCTGGTCTGCTGTTGATGTCCGTTGCTCTTGTCGTTTGTCACGCTGCCTGCACGCCCTGCCCTGTTTCCTGCTTAAGATAAACCATCCTGCGCCTCAAGACAGAACCCCCCCCCTCCCCTTCCCCTCTCCTCCTGGAACGTCGCACTTTCCGTTTTTACCAGAGTCTCAACTCATGCTTACATCTTGTTGTTCCCCTTCCCTCCCGACTTCTACTCGATCTGATTCAATACATCGACCTCATCTTCTTCTTTTCTTGACTCTTGTTCTTGTCACGTTAATCTCTGACAGATCTCGAGAGAAAGAAAAAAAGACAACCTCCTCCCAGACAGATTCTCCAATACTTTGGTCCCTCAACCCAGCAAGACGAATCAACCATACTTCAAGTGTCTTATAACCAGAAAAGCATCATGGCAGGCCATTCCAAGCTCAAGTCCCTGCCGAGGTCCCACCCCAAGACGGCGAGCGACCGTGTGCTGAGGTCGGCCAGAATCATGGCACGCCAGTCCAAGCACAAGTCCCTGCCCAAGTCCCACCCCAAGACGGCGAGCGACCATGTGTTGAGGTCGGCCAGAATCATGGCACGCCAGTCCAAGCACAAGTCCCTGCCGAGGTCCCACCCCAAGACGGCGAGCGACCGTGTGTTGAGGTCGGCTGGCAAGAGGTTGGTCTAGATCAAGCCGCTCGCTGAGCAGCCCGCTGACCACGATACCAGCAAACCTGCCCAGCCCGAGGAACACCCGGGAGAGCCTTCTGCCGAAAGCGCTCACAAGCCCATGGAGCTCGATATCCATGTTGGAGGGCCTGCAGTTGCCAATACCAACAAGCCTACTCAGCCCAAAGATCACCATGCCGGAGAGGCTGTGATCAGCGACACCAACGATCATGTCGATGTTGTCAGCGAGCTTGTCGAGGACAAAGATCGAATTGGAGACCCTGGTATCAACCATACTCCTGAATCAACTATATATGTTGCGACAGACTATGCCAATATTTCTGACAAAGCTGTTGAGCATGAGGACCAAATTGAGAACCTTGTCGTCAACCATGATCCTCAGGCTGCTGTCAACAGTACAAGTGAGAGTGCTCAGGTTAAGGAACAGGCTACAGAGCTTGCTGTCGACCATACTTTCCAGACTGTTATCGATGAGACCGAGCCTCCTCAGGCTGAAGAACAGGCTACAGAGCCTGCTGTCGACCACACCTTCCAGACTGTTATAGATGAGACCAGTGACCCTCCTCAGCTTGAGGAACAGGTTGTGCAGCCTGCTATCAACCATACTCAGATTGCTGTTGACAGTACCAATGAGCATCCTCAGATTGAGGAACAGGTTATACAGCTTGCCTTCGACCATGCTCCTGACGCTGCTGCCCACAAGGCCAACGAGCCTGCTCAGGTTGAGGAGCATGTTGGAAATCCTGCTACTCATAATACCAACATGACTGTTCAGTCTGAACAGCATGCTGAGCAGCCTGGAGCCGATGCTGTCCACAGTGCGGCCAAGAGGAGCCCCTTTCAGCTCCAGCAAGAAGTCAGGGCTGTCAGCGAGCCTAGTCCACTCAGGATTCACCAGAATTGGCCGAATCTTGCAGAGCAAGTCGAGCCTGCTCTAGTTCGATTGGCCATCCAAAATAATATACTTTCGTATACCCTCAGGGCTGTTCTGAGCCTAAGCTGTATCAGTCAGCCCTTTGATTACTTTACGAGCAACCTACTCAACAAGTTCGTGGAAAGCACCAACCCTGCTAACCTCAACCTTCAGCTGGGCCCAACAAACGATCCGGAGTACCTGGCCCAGCTCCTCTACAATCACCTCCTCGAATTGTGTTACTGCAAGGCTCCTCCGCCCCAGCGCCACATGCTCCCCGCTCCTCGGACTCGGAGTGCAACAAAAGAGGGTCGAGGTGCCGCCGAACGCTTGGCTCTTCAGGTTGAAGCCATGGAGGATATCCCGGAGCAGCTGCGAGAGCTGGTCCCGAGGAACGTCGCGGTCGGGCAAGCTCAGCCGAAGGACCCCATGGCTAAGCTCAGTAAGCGAGCGCAACCGGACGATACTGGAGACCAGGATCGGGAGGCCCAGGGCGACGGACACGCCAAGAAGAAATCGTGCCCCGGTAACCAAAGATGAATACTCATGGGTTTGCTGACTGCTAGGTTAACTGAGATCGCCTAGCCACGAGGTCTGGCAGCTTGGAACAGGCAGGTTCACTCCCTTCCGAAACAAACAGACAACGCAGGCTAATATGTGAGCCAAGGCAACGAGACTGGATCTTGGGCGGGCACCAGACAGGTGTAGCCGGGAAACACAATTAAGCAAAGGACTAAATTTTGCAAGACATGCCTTCACCCACCCCTTTCGGAGCATCGTCAGCCTTACCAGCGGTCAGTCTGCCACATTTTGTCCATATGGAGGCTGCTCAGAATGGCACTCTCGATAGCCAGGGAGAAGGAATCAAGCTTTATGGGCGCTTCTCTCAACACACCACCAGCACGATCATGATATCTGGCCCTGATGGTTTAGAAGCACTGATGATATATCAGGTCTTTCCTTAGCCTAGAACTGAACACCCTATTTAGGTCGCACTATTCAAGGCCTTATTATTATACTATACCCCCTATGCCTGATGAATTAGGAGGGCATCGCTATCAAATCCACAAGTTCAAACGGTGAATACATACGGTGAACAGGCAGCTGGATCGACATGTGACTGCCACAATCTCGATAGCAGAAATGTGCAGGTGTGTAAGGGCACACAACACTACACCCTCACTATGGCCCTTTGGCATATAGACACCAGGCTGAAGAACTTTTATGGGTATTGGACCGCTTTGCTGCCGGGAGTGCTCTACCAGCGGTTTCTTTGTTCGCCTGTTCCCTCATAGCAACGTTCTCGCCCTTTATTTCCCTCTTCCACCTCTTCTTGTCTCCTAGCCTCCTTTGTCAGTGTCTCGCCCTTTGTTTTCCTTCTCCCTCTTCCGCCTCCTCTTTTTTATTGTAATTTCTCTGCTCCTTGCGCCCCCCCCCCCTTTTTTTTCTATTTATTTAATTTAGTATGTCTCCTGCCTACAACGCATCCAGACCTATGACTAGGTCGTACAAGCGATTGCTTCAAGAAGCTGAGCACGCCGACGAGGAACGTCTCTGCCAGCAGCTAGCAGCAACATCCAGCAGCAGCAGCGGCACATCTCTCACCGCGAAGCAGATCCCCAAAGACGCTCCAGGGTGTAAGAGGCTAAGGAAAGGCTCATCGCCATCAGAGAACAGTCGTCGAAGCAGGAAAACTATCGAGCCTACCATCCCTTTACAAGAGTGGCTGGGCGCTACAGTGCACAACAAGCCGAGGAGGGATTCTTCGCCGTCAGAACCCAACCTCGAGCCTCCACTCCTGCTGCAGGAGTGGCTGGACGGCGTAAAGGCAGAGTCTCCAAAGCAAGAGGGGCGGTCTCGAGACGGCACCCCCGCCATCGAGCCGATCCAGGTGCCTCTCTCGCCGCGGGACTCGATCCAGACCTGGGAGGCAGTCGATGAGCAGAACAGCCAGTCGACCATGTCGGGGGGATCGACAGCCTGAACCCCACCAGCCCGGCGTACTGGGGCACGCTGAAGTGGAACAACGTCGTCCTGGACCAGGCGGGCCTTTCCATACCACACGAGGTCCGGGGGCTCATCAGTACGCACATCCTGAAGCAACGCACCTCCCCACTGTTGAGCAGCCAGGAACAGGCCAAGATCAAGAACAGCGTCGTCGAGATCTGGCACAAGAACGAGCCCACAGTCTCCGAAATCATCAAGTCGCCGCTGTTCGGCCTCGACTACCCTGACCTGACCGAAGGCAGCAACTCGCTCTGGACAAGGCAGCCGGTGCCGAGCAACCCCAAGGCCTCGTTCCACATCCTGACCCCCAAGCCAGACAAGCACTTCGGCTTCCCGCCCCTCCTGGCTTCGGCGTGGAGCGACGAGGAGCTCAGCGTTGCCAACAACGCCTTGGCCCTGCCCTACACGCAGCCATCGCCCGAGAACATGTTCCCCTGCCTGATATTCGAGCTCAAGTCCGAGGCGACCAAGGCCAACCTGTACGCTGCAGAGGCACAGGCCGCCGGCGCCGGTGCGCACCGCGTCGCGTCCCTCCTTTGGCTGCTGGACGTGGTCGAGCCCAGCCGCACGCGCGCGAGCACCGATGCCCTGGCCTTCTCCACCGTCGTCAGCCAGCGCCAGGCTGTTGCCTACGTGCACTATTACAACCCCGCCGACCGCTTCTTTTACATGTCTCTTGTCGACTCCTTTTACTTTGCCAAGGACACGGACGCGCAGGCCTGTCGCGATCACCACCAGAACGTGGCCGAGTGGATGCTGGAGGTCCTACAGCCCGTCGTGCGCGACCTACTCACCAGGGCGTATCCCATCTCCAAGACGTGGAAGAAGGCACAAGGATCCGCGAGCGCCTCCCGAGATGTGATCGAGTCGCCTGTCAGCGACGACAGCCGTCTGAGCAAGAGCTAGCAGCGCACAGAGCCCAAGGACGGAGACGGATGTCCAGGCGCAGGCGCAGGAGACGGTGTGTCTCTGCTGCACATGGAGGGCGAGGGCGCAGTCAACGGCCTGGCCGCAGCGGGCGGAGTTCGTGTCACTGTACTGTTGTTGATGCGGTCTGCTGTCTAGAAGCCATGTAGATAATCCCCTGTCGTGTTTTTTATGGCTGTTGTGCAGCTATGTACACCCATCACCATAGTATTTCAGGGTCTCTCTAGTTGTGTGCTCATTCTCCACGGTGCTTTCTTTTCTTTTCTGATTTTTTCTTCTTCTTTCATTTTATTACTTCCAAGGAATGCCACAGAGATTATGACCACCACAAGGCTGCCGTGCTTTCTGGTAAGGGCACACCTGGTTTTTGTAGGAAGAAGCAAGTGTGAATAGTTGGTCATTTGGTAAAGTGACCATGTCTCCTGGGTAGAATGCTGGGCTTCCTGGTATGTTCTTAGAGCAAGAACTTGACCAAATTAGTATAAACAGGTGCCAAAGACCTCGTGGGAACAAGCTTCTGGGAACAAGCCTTTCTGGGAACAAGCCTTGTGGTGACGACAGTTATTAGCAAGCTCAAGTCCTGGTAGTTGAGTAGTAAATATGCCATGGTCTTCTAGTGGCATGGCTAGGTCTTGGCATGGCAGTGCTATGCTCTCTGGAGGGTGCTCAGGTGCTGTAGCATGTGCTCTAAGATCCTATGGTAGGGGCTACTAGGGAGGCAGGGAGGGTTGCCGGGCTCTCTAGAGGGAGGGATGCCAGATCCCCTAGAAGGGCGCTAATAGGGTTGGGTTGGTGCAAGCGCCTAGGTTTGTGAGGAGGCCTAGGAGGTTGGGAGGGTGCTGAAAGTGTGTTGGCGGGAAGGGGGGTGGAGGCTATGTCTGACAAGGGGCACAAGCTCTAGTGTATTATGTCACAGCAGCACAATCTCCTCCTCCCTGCCCCCAATTGTCACTGTCAACCTTCTTCATGACACAATCATGGGAGTTGTGGTCTCTATCTTGGAGGTAGCCGCCACAACCCAAGCCTGGCAAGTCTTGTCTCTCCCCCCTCCTTACAATCTATGGAATGGAGAAAAATCAGGATTCTGTCCATGATCAAATAACTCTTGCACTAGTGATGCCCTGCATTAGCACTGACAGGCCCTAGAGCTGACTATAGCACTGACTATATAGAACCCACATGCAGAATTACCTCCACCCCGCAGTGGACACTTACAACGGCTAGACAGAGAGCTTAAGGGGGGCAAGCAAGGAGAGGAGAGGGGGAGGGGGAGGAAAAGACAAAAAGAAACAAGGGGTCCGTCCTCCATGGCACCCTAGGATTGTTTTTTTGGCCTCGGAACGTCTTCCCGGCACGAGACCGACACCTTTGACACCTCAACGTCCGGAACAAGAACACGCCTCGCCCACCCGAATCCGTCCATGATGCCAATCTGTTCTCTTTTCGCTACAAGAACGCCCCGAGGCGACTCAACAGCCATGAGCTAGTTTCCCCTTCCAGACGACCTCGTCGGTGTGTGCCGCTACGACAAGACGCACTCTCGGTCCTCCTCCTCCACTCGACCGCCCTTCTTTGCGACATCCAATACTTCGACACCCTGCCTGCCTGCATCCCCCCTCCCTCCTTTTTTTCCTTTTTTCGGTCTCCAATTGTCCGACGGATACTATACACATAAGCTCAGGGCGGTGTTGGTGGTGGTCACTGCTGCTGGTGTCGTTTCCTATTGGATCACCAGCTTTCAACAGATATGCAGCTAGACATCCAAGCGATCATGAGGGGTCCTGACAGGCCCATCGTGGTCGACGCGCTCGAGGCTTCGGTGGCGGAGGAGGCGGATGACCTCAAGGAACATGCGCGGCCCAGGAAGAGGACGAGGAGGGCCTGTGACAAGTGCTCTGCCTCGAGGACGAGGTGCAATGGCGCCTATCCGTGGTAAGTCGGCCCCCGAGCTTGTCCAAGCCTGCCTCCCTCTCGCCTCACTGCGCGCGCAACATATGGCCCGAGAAACACCTGCTCATGCTTTTCCTCATGCGTGTGCGTGGATGTATGCAGCCGTCGTTGTGAAGGTATGTCCTTGTGTCCTCCTCCTGCTTCCGTTCCACTTCTCTCCATGCTTCCTCTTCCTCTGGCTAGTTGTATCTGTAACCCATATGAACTTGTTGTCTTTCGGAGTTGTGATGTAGACCAAGGACTAATCAAATGTTGGCTTCTCCCATTCTCAGACTACGGTTACACTTGTCGATACAACCGCGAGATCAAGAAGCGTGGCCGTGCGCCCTCGAGTGCGACAACTTCACAGCAGGACACACAGCATCACCTGGCGCATCAGCAGTCCTCGTCGCCCCTGACATCACCCGAGACGAGTACACAACCGCTCCCCGTCGACCGCCAGCCGGATGCGCTCCCGCGGCGCAGCTTTACACTGGCCCAGGACGGCGATCTTGCAGCGTCCTCCTCCTCCGTCTCCCACGTCACCAGCCAGTCTCCTCCCGCAACAGCTCCGGCATTGCCCCTTGCGCAGATGAACCTATCCTCCCTGCTCGATCCGGCCCCAATCCTCGACCCGCCCCTGCTGCCACCACCGACGAGGGTAGAGGGTGCTGGTTCTGACGAGAGCGCAGGACCCCCTCTCCTGCTGCCGAGGGCGGTGGCATGTTCTTGCGCCCGTGGCGGACTACAAGAGGCTTGCGCGGGCGGAGGGGCGGGCCGCCGCAGGAAACACAGCGCAGGGCTGCAAAGATGACAACGACAGCGACGACGGCCAGGTTTTCCAATCCCATGAGCGAGGATCTTGCGCCCGAGACACAGCGCGCACAAAACTCTCTCTACCGCGCTCCGTCCGGCGACTGTCGATATCGCTGCCTGGATCCTGTTCTGCCACACCTGGGCAGCATCATCCCGGCCTCTGTCGCATGCGATCTGCTCGACGTATACCTGACAGAGCCAGGAAGTTCTCTATTCCGCTGCGCCTCGCCGTATATCATCACTCGTATCTTTCGCAAGAGGTCGCTGCTCCATCCGACCAACCCTCGACGCACCACGCCTGCGCTTTTGGCCACGATGCTCTGGTGTTCTGCGCAGACTGCCGACATTGTCATGTTGCACGTTCCAGGCTCGCGCGCCAGGATATGCAATGCGCTGTACGAGCTGGCGACGGCGCTAATCACGGACAGAGATCCAGACCGGTGGAGAAGGTTTCACGGTAAGACTGCTTCTCTCTTCATCTCACTACTGTTTTTCTCCGACAGGCGCATACTCTGAATCATATGAGAAAAGCGCTGATGCTATGTGTGTATCTCGAAATAGGGGGATTGAGAGTCGAAAAGAGCGATCAGCCCCAAGAGGGCTACCAGTTTTCTTCGTCGCAACCCCTTACGACAGCCAAGAATGAACCAGGAGGTGTCGTGGACGACGTGCTGACCTTCGTCCTGCTCTCCATCGCCGTGTCGGGCGGCGACTTCAAGAGCGACTGCTTCAAGTGGTGGAGCAAGGCGGTCCGACTGGCCTTCTCGCTGGAACTGAACCGGGAGGACGAGCGGTGCTCTGCGCCCATGTCTCCCTGTGCGAACCCTTTATGCTCGTGCAGGCGTGACCAGGACGGCCTCTCGCTGTCGGACATAGAGGCGAGGGAGGAGAGAAGGCGGGTCTTCTGGCTACTATACTGCCTCGACAGGCACCTAGCCCTATCCTTTAATCGCGTCCTCGACATCCCGGACTCGTACTGTGAGATCTATGGTGAGTGACCTCTTTTGTCATCCTCCTCCTGCTTCTTCCTCTCGTCATTGTTGTCGGAGGCACTCTGTCTGGTCCCTAGGCCTCCAATACAGACTGATCGCTGATACTTTCTCTCCTTTCTGCACTTACAGCTCCTCTCCCAGAGGCCGTCTGGGAAGATCTCGATATCGTTCCGCCGGGAACCCTACCACAAAGAGTCTTTGGACCGCCCAATATCGTCACGGGGACAGGATTCTTCGAGTACTTCCTCCCGCTCATGGCCATCCTCGGAGATATTATCGACGTCCACCACCGCCGTTTCCACCCTCGCCTGAGCGCCGTGGACGACTCGCCCGCCGTCGCAATCATCAGTAACAATCTCGCGACCTGCGAGGCAAGCATCGACAGGCTGCAACGCGAAGTCGACGACGACACGGATGGGCACACCCCAGCCGCAACGACGCCGCCACCACCGCCACCACCTCCATCATCGTCCGGCGCAGTGCCTATCAGGGATCTCATCACGACGAGCTACAATTCGCCCGTCTTCTCCTGGTCTCCCACCACAACGACTCCATCGCATACCGTCCCACTGTCTCCGCCGGTGGCGGCGGCGGCACCACCACCACCGCTGTTAAACTCCTCGTCGTCCAAGTCATCGTCGTGCAGGAGCGCCAGGGAACGTTCGCGTCTACAGCTCGTGGCGGCGTACAGCGCGCACATCCTGCACGTCCTACACGTCCTGCTCCACGGAAAATGGGACGCGCTGTCGATGCTGGACGACGATGACGACTGGATCACCAGCGCTCGGTTCAGCGACTGCGCGGGACATGCCATCGCGGCCAGCCAGGCTGTCAGCAGCATCCTGCGGTCCGATCCGGAGCTGACCTTTATGCCGTACTTGTTTGGCATCTACCTATTGCACGGAAGCTTCATCCTGCTGCTCTTTGCCGACCGCATGCCACAGCTGGGCGCCAACCGGAGCGTCGAGCTCGCCTGCGAGACCATTGTCAGGGCGCACGAGGTCTGCGTCGTCACTCTGAGCACCGAGTTCCAGGTATGTCGTCTGCTTATGCTGCTTCTTGTTGTTGTTCTTCCTTTCCCTCTGGCCTTGTTTTAATGGCATGCTGTCTTTTTCTGTCTCTCTCCACCTTACCTTGATGATGCTATCTCGGTCCGCTTGCCATAGGGATGCGAAAAGAGACGGGAGAGAAGGGTACGTGCTCGGAAAGGTACTTGTGCCTACATCACATAGCAACATTGAGAGGAGAGAGGATCTGATGCATTCCTCTTATGTACAGAACCAGGACGCGGTCTCCAGCTGACAGTAATTCCTGCTGTTCTAGAAAAACTTCCGCAAGGTTCTACGATCAACACTCTACAGCGTCCGAGGCTCGAGCCCAACAGAGTGGGAGGAGCACAAGGCGAGGCGAAGGGCTCTCTCATTATACCGTTGGACAAAAGGTGCCAAGGGGCTGGCTCTGTGATGGTCTCCAGATGAAAGAATGCTCATACCGCTGGTGCCCTCCCGCCCGGCTCACTGATCTCTGCCGCAATTTCGTTGTGAGCTTGTTGTACGTATGAATGGCCATTATACGAACAAAAAGGCCAGGCCAGGTCAGTACGGATCGGTGCTCTACTCAATGGGTTGTATAAATGTTCCTTCTTCATTATCTTCCAACCTACCTACATAGAGGACCCCTTTCTTCGATGCATATCTGAAATGTGCATCCATGTTTGCGAGGGATGTGCTGTACTTGAAATGTGAGTCTCAAATATTGACAGACTACTCTAAATAAAGCTGCCGGGACAACAAGATGACACCTTGCTCAGACTGGCCGTCATGTTGCAGGCATTGAGTGATCATCTTGTGATCAATAGATATGATCAACATGACCCAAGCAACGATGCTGTCCTCTCGATGTTCGTAGACTGATTCTGGCGATGCTAGGAAAGACTTCATGCAGCAATATCTCCTGTTGCAAAGTCACATCTCACTGAGCTCTAGATAGTGCCACTGAGGAAATGAAACACACTACAGCCACATCAGAGACATGACTGCGACTACACATAGAGAAGGCAGTGTAATGAATGCTATTTATTACCTTCTAGTTATCATGGTCTTCACAGGCAGACAGCTGGTGATGTCTGTGTCAGCTTCTCAAAGCCTTCTTCGTCTCTCGCATCATTTGGCAAATTCAAATTAAAAACACACGTTGTTTATTAACCACTCAGTTCTCAGCACATGTGATGATCTCAGAACGAGTGGTCAGGTCCCTATAGAGAGTAGTTACAAAGGAAAGAAGAGATGCCTGTTGCTTGGTGGCAACCCCTCAAGGAGACTGGATAGTAAGAAGAAGGAAGAGACGCCTATTGCCCAGTGGCATGATGGCATCCCTAACAAGAGACAAGATACTAAAGGCAGAAAAGAATGAGGAAAGAAAGGAAAGAAAGGAAAAAAGGAAATAGGAGATGCCTGTTGCTTAGTGGTATCTCCTCAACACAGAAAGAGTCAGCGTCAAACAAAATCAGCAAGGCACTCTCCCTTATTCCCTTCTCCATTTCAGTCACCTCGGCCCAATCACCATGCTTCGCGGCCTGCGCACACGTTTCCTGATCATAGACCCACTGTGTTCCTCCGTCTCTTCATCGCCGACTATTGACCCACAAACAGCTGTGATGAGCCTCCTCACTACATCAGACCGTCTGTAAAGGTTTCAAAATCCACCTTGCATATCAGCCTCTGTATCGTCCTGGTAGGGTAAACGCTCGGCTGATTCTTCTTCTGTATGAAGGCCGGCCGTCTGGATGCCACTCATCATGTCCGCAGTTGGGTGATATTGAAACATCTCAAACGTATTCATCATGCCGTCAGTGGGAAGATCCTGCCACATGTCGTAGTCATCCACCAAGCCTGTTGTAGGAGGATCCGGCAGCATCTCAAGCCCATCAGCCAAAGGTAGAAGAGGTTCTGTCTGCTGGGCCTGCTCCAACTCTGAATTCGGCATGTGGAAGATGGCTCCTGGCTGGCAGAGCTGCTCAAGCTCCGCTCTCGGAAAGTCAAAGATGACTTCTGGCTGCTGGGCCTGCTTGAAATTCGCACTCGGCATGTGAAAGATGGCTTCCGGTTGCTGCATCATCCCCACCCCACCACCGATCACGCCGTTGAAAGGCTGCTGATACTCGTTGACCATCCCATTTGGCAATGGGAAAGTTTGAGGGGCTTGCTGCTGCGTCTGATCATTTCCACCAGCCATGCCGAAGATAGGCGGCTGCTGCTGCTGTTGGGGTTGATGAAACTGGTGAGTCTGGAGAAGTTGCTGAGTCTGGAGAGGTTGCTGAGGTTGCTGAGGTTGCTGAGGTTGCTGAGGTTGCTGAGGTTGCTGAGGTTGCTGAGGTTGCTGAGGTTGCTGAGGTTGCTGAGGTTGCTGAGGTTGCTGAGGTTGCTGAGGTTGCTGAGGTTGCTGAGGTTGCTGAGGTTGCTGAGGTTGCTGAGGTTGCTGAGGTTGCTGAGGTTGCTGAGGTTGCTGAGGTTGCTGAGGTTGCTGAGGTTGCTGAGGTTGCTGAGGGTGCTGAGGGTGCTGAGGGTGCTGAGGGTGCTGAGGGTGCTGAGGGTGCTGAGGGTGCTGAGGGTGCTGATGAGGGTGCTGAGGCGGCTGAGGGTGCTGAGGCGGCTGAGGGTGCTGAGGCGGCTGAGGCTGAAGCTGCTGCCGAGGCTGGTGAGTCTGCTGAGGAGGCGGCTGCTGCTGCTGAGGCTGAGACTGACTCAGTCGCTGAAGATGTTGCTGAAGCTGTTTCCGAAACATCTCCTCAACCTGTTCCAGATCCTGAAACTGAGGTTGCTGAGGCTCAGGCTCAGGCTGCTGGTTCTGATGATGCTGATACTGCTGCTGATGATGCTGATGCTGGGGCTGCTGATGGGGCTGCTGCTGAGGCTGAGGCTGGGGCTGCTGAGGCTGAGGACGAGGTTGCTGCTTTTGATGATGCTGATACTGCTGTTGATGATACTGATGCTGCTGCTGATACTGATGCTGAGGCTGATACTGAGGCTGCTGCTGAGGCTGCTGCTGAGGCTGCTGCTGAGGCTGCTGCTGAGGCTGCTGCTGAGGCTGGTTCTGAGGCTGCTGCTGAGGCTGCTGCTGAGGCTGCTGCTGAGGCTGGTTCTGAGGCTGCTGCTGAGGCTGCTGCTGAGGCTGCTGCTGAGACTGCTCTGACGATTCATCCTCTTCAGGCATGTTCTCGGGAAAAGGTGGTCCTCGAGAACCGCCTGGCCTGCTAAGGATAGTTTCATTGGGCTGACAGAACAAAGCCGTTGTCTCTTCTCTAAGCATCTGCGGGCACGCAATGATAGTTACCGAGTCGATGATGGGTTTCGTCGGGCCGCCATGGATAGTTGCAATGTCGCGCTGCCGTACGAGCTCTTTAGAGAGAGCGCAACTCATCTTGTCGAGGACGGTTGTTGGGCAGACGACGTTGTCGAAGTATTTGATGGTCGCCTTGAGCACATGCAAGAACCGAAGGCGTCCGACACTCTGTTCCACAGCAGGATTATCCAGTGCCTTGGAGATGACAAAGATGTACTCGAATTGCCTATGAAGAAACCCTTCTGTTAGCCTCAAATCTGTCTCTCTCCCCCTCCCCTCTCCCTCCCTCAAAGTACCAAAGCAGCAGCGGGAAAGGTTTTAAAAGAGAACTGACCTAGCGGCTGAGCCGAAAGTGTCAACACACTGGAAATTTGAGAGATTTTTCGTGCACTGCAGGAGAGCATTGACTCCCATGATGACCTTGTCGGACAGAGGTGGAAGCTGAGGGACTGAAATTTGCTGCTCCCGAGCCCGAAGTATTTCGATATCCTGGTCCACCGAACCAATCACAGTGGGGAGGAGAATAGCAGCCCTGATCTGCCAGTACCACAGATGAGTCTGAAAATCGGCAGCTTGATTAGGCATGGGGGTAATGGAATCCAGGTCTTCGATGCTGCAGAGGTCATCTGGGGCCCTGTGTTCTACCTGGATCAGCAGTGCACGGAGCTGCGTGTGCAGACCCGACGTCTCGGCAGGCCTGTGAGGCTCAGAGATGTTGAGGAGAGGGCCGTGGCCGAGGTCTTTCAGGACTTCCCTGTGATGAGGAATTGCGCGTCAGTCATTGTATTATTGTAGGATGATGGGGAAACAAATTCAGGGTGCTGAGCTACCATTCTAGAGAGCACAGCCCTTCCACATAGTGCGAGAGATAGCCTCCTAGGTATCGCCTGCTGCTCTGCACGGTTCTTTGCTCGTTGCTTCCGAAAGTGAATTCGTTCCAGCTGACAAACCTGGCTTCCCAGGCCTTGGCCACAAAGCCGATAAAGTGACGAAGTGCCAGCTGGTTGCCGAAGTGTCCATAGCACAGGCCCAGGAGTAGCGCAACTAACTCGGTGGCTATGGTCCTGGTGAAGTCGGTGACCCCCCGGGCAAAGAATAAGCCACTGGAGAAGAGGGCCTTGCAGCGATTCTTGTCTCGACAGCCGAGGCTCATGCACAAGAACATGATAGCCAGCAGGGTATCTTCCACATGTATCTTGTTGAAGATCTTGGAGACGATCCCGCGTACCATAGGCATGGAGAAGATGGGGTAGAGGGAAAGAATCTCATCCTCAACGGAGCTCAGGTAATTGAGGGCCTCATCGCGGCTCATAGAGTGCATCAGGTACGAGAGATCATGGTCCCACGAAGGGGGCGGCAGGATGTACAGCGCAAGTCTGTATGGGGGGCCAACAGACTCCATGTCGATCTCCTGCATGATCTTGTTGAACCACGGCGCTCCCCAGATGAGTCTGGCAGTAGATCTCCCGACGCGAGGGGCCTGGTAGAGCCTGACCCAGCCTCGCTCAGAATCGGCCACTCTTCTACGACCCAAGACCCATGTCATGACCGTGGGGGGCTAGAGGATAAGCCCTGTCAGCACTATTGACCCCTCTGCGAAGACATGTGAAGAGGAAGAGGATAATGATGACGACTTACAGATCATTCTCTGTTCGGTACTCGCACGGCTTGGCTGCCATTGCGCAGCTGGAACAAGGCTCTGGGCCATGTCCCGAACAGAAACGTCCCATGTGCAAACACTCCGAACAAGCCTAAAGAGGTCAGCCATCAGGTCCGTGGTCTAGGTGGGTGTGCATGCCTGCTTCTCACCTTGTATAGGGTCTTCATTAGTGGTGTGATCGCCGCCATATCACTAGGCTGGACGTAGAGCTTTTCATCGATCACGATCAGCTTCACCGTTGGCGTTTTGACTCCGCTGGCTCCGCTGGAACCGGCGGTGGACCCAGGATTGGACTGGGAGTTAGAGTTAGAGTTGGAGCTGGAGCTGGAGAGGCCGTCACGGTTGTGGTCGTTGTTGATAGGTCCCGGGCTGGTGGCAGGTAGTGCCATCTTCTCGCTGCAGGGAGGGCGTCTAGCCTTCTTGCTGCGGGAAGGACGTACAGCCTTCTTGCGGGGAGGCCGTTTAGAACTGTTGTCGTTGGTGTTGTTGACGTTACTGTTATTGTTACTGTAGTTGTTATTACTATTGTCATTGGCATTGCTGTTGTTGTTCTTGCTCTCGAGGGCCTTGTGGTTGCTGCTAAGAATGAAGAGATTCGTCATCTTCAAGGCCTTGGTAGAAGGCGAACTTCAAACGCAACACAGTGTGAAGACAATTGAATACAAAGACGACGCAGTAAAGTGCAGAGACGACAGAGTAAAGGAAGAAGAGCACGTTTTCAAATAGAAAGGCGGCGAGGCAAAGCAGAAAGAAGATAATGGCAGCTGCGATGGCTAGAAGCGAAAGTATGAGGAGGGCAGAGTAGAGTATAAAGAGGGCAAAGTTCCGTAGGAGGACGAAGAAGCAAGATATGAAGAGGATGAGTAAATATCCAAGATGATAGAGTATGTGTTGGATGCGGTCTGAAGAAGGCAGGTTGTTGTAGATGATGGATAACATCGTGCATTCGATCTGAGGTCGAAACCGGGCCTTTTATATCCGTCACAGCGGCCGTATGAACAGCGGGGAAGCGGCAATATCCTGCCCTCCAGATCCGTTTTCCCGTGCTGGTCGAGAGGCGTAGGGTATGCTCGTCGGGAGCTCGATGACACTATCACCTGAGTTAGATGGTCGCGTCACCGGCGGGGGAATATTGAGGAAGAAGGTCAGATCTTACTCTCTTGGTCCGGCTCGAGGTCCTGATCCTGATCCTGATCCTCACGCCCACCACCAAATTGAGTTTACGGGGCGCTGAGGGAGGGCCAAAGCGGCAAGAAAAAGCAATGTCGACCTCCAGCGAGCGGAGTCAGTTTCCCTGCCAGTGCAGCCCACATAGCTGTTGTACAACCACAACGTCACATTAGTGACCAACCAGCCGCACTCCAGAACCACCTGAGGACCAAGATACACCCTGGCAACCACATACAATCAGCTCAGAACTCGGCGAAGGCTTGATGAGGTGGCAAGAGAAGCAAAGCTAGCGCCGTTTCAAGGCGACGTTACTGTACATATGCATGGTATGTCTGGAATAGATTCCCTGTCAGCATCTTCCTTGAGTGTGCGGGAGAAAGAGAGGGGGGGGGAGAGAAACAGGAAAAGAAAGTGGGCGCCAGAAAGAGCGAGTATGTGTGTGACCAGGAAGGAAGGTAGACATGCAGGTATCGAGACCAAGGGGTCTACACAGCAGTATGATCAAGCTCGTAGCCCTGGAGGAGGCCACGAGGAGTGTCGAGGACCATTTCCCCCGACAGCCATTTCCAGCAGAATACGCGAGATCTTTGAACGCGGTGGAGGCTCAACAGCATGTCGCGACCACCACCACCAGAACAGATGAACCTCTCTCTCGCACACACACACACAGGTGAAGAGTTCACCTTACTGAACTGCTGCAGAGAATCAGCTCTGCTGCGCTGGACAGAACAAGACTGTATCTGAGGGGGGTGTGTTTGTGTTTCTGCAGCAGCAAGGGGCGGGTAGTAGACTGAGGCTGCTGTAGCCCACTGTAACGGCCGTGTTGATGGCTCTATTGGTTGTTCGTAGTCATCTAGGCTCGGTTCTTGCTTACGAGACACATTAATAGTGGGGCTGGTGCCGGCTTCGGAAACGAGTCCCGGGCGCCTGCTACAGATGCGCATTGGTTTATCACGAGGCGGTGTAAAGGAAAAAGAAAGCTAACTTAATTATTCTACCTCAAACAAGAAATGAGGGGGGTTTCATTACGATGATCAAAAGTGACTGCTTTTTTTCTTCTTTTTCTCTCCGTCCCCCCGGATGAAAAGGTACAATTTTTCCACTGTCAAGATGCTGTCCGTGGTGCTTGCGTGCCAAGGGACGTCAAAGTCGGTCAGGGTGGAGTTAGCAGGGGGGGGCTTTAGAGCGCAGAAGGGGATCGACCGCCCGGAATAGAGAGTTTCGGGGCCTCCCGCGTAGTCCCACCGTAGTAGGTTCAGACCCTGTAATGAACTGTCAGTAGCAAAAGTCGGTCCCTAGAACCCACTGACAGTAGCTAGCACACCCACTAGCGGGGGGGGGAGGGGAGGGGAGGGTGTTGGGTGGCAAGGCGATCAGACCTGCATCCCAGCAGCTGTCGCCCATCAGCAGCCCCGAGCCTGGACGAGGCTATCACTCGGCATGGACATTCCGGCCGCCTACCACACATGTAATGAATGACTCACACACATACAAGACGGAGAAATGGTGCAATCTAATTCTTTCACGTACTGCGACAACAATATCAAGCCGTGATAAAGGTGGATCATGCCTCAACTCTGTGCAACAGCGACTACCTTTATTCGGGTTCTTTTTTCAGCTCTTGCCCAGCCAAAGAGGGGTTGCAGGATCAGGCGACGAAGAAAATGCTCAATTTACGTCCGCTCGGGATAATACGAGGAAAATTAATGATGGTAGCGATGATGTGGCGTTCCCTCGCTTCCTTGTTTTCCTCTGTATTGTATCGACTAGAGGATCGGGATAGACCGCGCCATCGTGGGGGTTGGAATGCTTACAGCTTACAGCAGGAGAAGATGCAGCACGATCACGAATGCCCAGCCAAGGGTGTGAAGATCGAGCTGGCAAGACGATCGGCCGTCAGCAATGAGGCTCGCAGACGATTTCTCACGACCCACACGCGCGCGCGCACACATACACACACACACACACACACACACGAGAAGAAACTCCCATTGGCTGACGGTATCCACAACAGGGCCGGCAAGGAAAAGATACACCATCTCCAGGTGTGCATGTCTCTCTCTCACCCTACTAGAGATGCTGCGTGGTAATAGTGCTGATATTGAGTAATACGCAGTAAGAATCTAATCGAAGCCTCGGCATCACACTGTCATCCACGGCGGCTGACAGCTCAACCCCACCTCCATGATCTCTACTCATCCCGCGATCCCTCGATCCTTCGTTGGGAGTCCTGCAGGGCAGCCAATCAGTTGGCTCCGCTGTCATCATCTCCAAAGTCCTCCATGGCGGCCCAATCACAGCCAGAGTTGTTCTGGAGGCTCTTCACGTACAGGCGCATGCACTCGCGGACGTCAGCGCGGTAGTCGTTCATCAGCGTGACCATGGCTAGGCTGCCCTGCTGCGCAGCCACCCGCGCAGGCGTGTCTCGATAATCACCCCGCTTGTTGGGGTCAGCGCCCGCCCGCAGCAGCATCTCAGCGCCCTGAAAGTCACCGCCCGTCACGGCCACCATGAGCGCTGTGTCTCCGCTCTTGTCGCAGGCATTGAGAATGTGGTCGGGCGCCTTGCCGATGAGAAAGCGAAAGAGCAGGCGGTCCTCTTGGCCGGACCGCTTGGCGAGGGTGTGCAGGACCGTCTTGCCCTTGGAGTCGCGCGCAAAGGGCCTGTCGACGAGGAGCCATAGGTAGTGGAAGACGGCCAGCTTGCACTTGTCTTTGAACCGGTGGGCGGGGGTCTTGACGACCATGTTGAAGAGGGGCTCGCCGTCGACGCGCAGGGTCCTGGCCATGTCCATCTTGATCTCGTCGTCGAGAGCATCGCTCAGCTGGCAGGGCCCTTGGAGGCAGGCCTTGTAGACGGCCCAGGCCAGCTCGTTGTGAGCGGTGACGTTGCTCTCAGCAGAGGCCTGGCCGGAAGGGACGGCAGCAGGGGCTTTGCCAGTGGCGGCGATGGCATCAGAAGAGACACCAGGGTGGTCATTGAAAGCAGCGACAGGCTTGATAGCAGCAGCCTTGGTGGGGATAGGGATAGGCTTGGCAGTAACATAATTGACAGAGACTTTGCTGTCATCATGAGCGGCGTCGTCGCCGTCGGCACCGTCATCGATAGCGACGAAGCCATCGACACAGTTGTCACCGTCGGCCATGATCATGTCCTCGCCATCAGCGGTGTCCTTCTCATCGACCGTGACATAGTCAAGGAGGATGTCATCGACAACGCTATCGGCAACGTCGTTGGAATAGACAATGTCACCGTCATCCATGGGGGCGCGGGCATCGACAGTGATGTCGATGCCGAACACAGCGTCCTCAGGAACAGTGAGATTGTTCTCTGCAGAGGGAGACACGACGTTGACGCCGTTTGCAGAGGGGGCGGAGTCAGCCAGCACCAGGGCAGCAGAGGCAATGGCCGCAGCACGGTGGCGGGTGATAGTGAAGGGAGTGCTGTTGCTGCTGCCGCCGGTGCCGCTGCCAGCGCTGCCAGCGGCGAAGGGGTCCATGAAAGCTGGCAGCGTGGGGGAAGAGGGCAGTGCAGCGGGGTAGACGTTGGAGCGCTGTCTGTAGGGCATCATAGTGTCTTTGCTGTATGCGCTGGGCGGACAATTCTTTTGATTTCTTTCCAGATATTTGGTCACGATCACGAGCGTGTAGACAATGAACAGACAGGAGAGAACGAGATGGAAGCAGGAACACAAGATGAACAGCTCTATTTCTATGGCAGCTTGTCCCTTCCGCTCGTCCTCAGGATCACATGCGGAAATATCTCTTTGTCCACCCCAAACTCTCCAGACATCTCAGGGCTGTGAGCAATCACATTGGCAGCTTGTCTGGCGATGTGGTTGAACAGCATCCCCTGGTCGCACAACCACGGGTAACAACAGCAATGGCCAGTGCTGCCTTGCTAGCGAAACATTCCTCCCGCGATCATTATCCCTATTCTGCCTACAGCCATAGAACGTACTGTTACAGTGTGATAAAATCAGGCCGACAGGTAACGCGAGCCTACTGTCGGTTCCCGTCTGACTCTGCCTGCGGCCTTCGGCAACCTGTACAAACAGACCTATGATCGGTGCTGGCCAGACCGTTTGGTATGGTAGACTCCCCTCCACCCCCACCACTCCCCACTCTTCTCCCTTCCTGGCTGTATCCATTGATGGAACACCCAGGAATCTCTCTGTGTGCAGTCACCACATCTCACTCAGACAAGACCCCCCGTAGAACAGCCACTTTGTACACGGCGGTTTTCTCACCCTCCCACGTTGCGGCTGCTGGATTTTTGCACCACCATCAGCCCTGTGTTTCTCTTACACAGAGACACGCGCGCACAATCTACGTCTGTGTCTCCTCTCGTGCGATAGCGCTCAAGATCTGACAGCGCCGAAGGGGACACCATTTTGCACGTCGTCACAGCCATCAACAGATGAATCAGATCTGGTGCGAGCATACTACTGCTCTCCATTTCTCTCCGTTGACTGCTCACATCGTACAGGGGGGGGGAGGAGAGGGGGTCGTCAGAGCTGCTGCGGTCTGGGCGGCGACCATGGAGAGATATCATGACCACAGACCCCCTCCCCTGCTGTGTGTGTCCAGCTGCTGCCTGCCTGCCACTGCACGCTCCCGCTTGAGGCGTCGGCCGACTTGTAGGACAGGCTTTCGGAGGTCGCCTGGATTACCTTCATCCGGAATGTACGTCGCGCTCAACAGGTTGAGTCATAGGGAAACCCAGCAGATAAGGTAGCATTCGCTCGAATGACAATTATCTTGGGAGGTTACATTCTACTCTGGTGAGGCGAGGAGGGGCAGCCAGGCGCCCTCAGCGCTCCGTCCGCCGATAACACCCGCACGAGGTCTCAGTCTGGGTAACACGAGCCGGGACAACCAGTGCCCGGGAGAGAGCTTCTCCTCCGTGCAGTTCTCGTGTGGGAGGGGCGGGGCGGGGTTGCAGATCCCGCCATAGGTGCTGGCGATGCTGTCCTGGGGCCGCCCGAGAATGCCGGCATTTGCGCCCAACCTTCCTCCCTCTCTTTCTGTCACATTCTCTCTGTTTCTCCCTTCCTCTGACCGGTCGCCCGCACTGACATCCAGCCTGACGATCATGACCATCTCTGGACATGTGTGCAGCAGCCACGGCTTGGGATGTGAGACAGGAGATAAAAACTCTGGCTGTGCTCATGACCGATGCTGTGCTCCCACACGCTCTTCCTCCCTCCGAGCCGGATTGGGCCGGCTGTAGATTGTAGGAGGTCTGGCCCAGCCTCACATGCAAAAGTCTCAGCCAGACGGGCGGGCGGGAGAGGGGAAGGAGGCGCAGGATGCCTGTGGTTCGTTGGGCGCATCAAGCCTCAAAACCACGGCAGTTGTATGAGCGAATCGTTTCAAGCCTCGTGGTCACGGACAAAAGAGAAGAAAAAGTGTCTGGTATTACGCGAGCTGGGCGCGTCGAATTTAATTTCCAGGATGGCCGCTTATAGGCCCGACTAGAGAGGGAGGGTCCACGCTCTTCAAACGCGGCTGAAGGGTCGGCTGATGGAGAGAGGACCCACGCTCATAAGCTTTTGGACTTGGCTAGAAGGGGGAAAGAGGATCCAGGCCCAGTTGGCCCCATCCATCCCCCTGCCCCCCCCCCTCTTTGCTCTTTCCCTCTACCCTTACCCTTTTCTCTTCCGATATTCGCTCCATCACGTCCTGCCTGCCCCGTGCTGGTTCCTGCTTCTGTAGTCGATACCTAGGACAGCTCTCTGTCTTCACCAAGCACAGGCCAAAGACCTACCACGGAGCATGTTTCTATACTTGATTATCGACGACGAGCTCACTCGCCAGCCTTGTCGGTACCACTGTATCGGTTATGCGCGACGAGCAAATCTTGTTAGTAAAATAGCAGAAACTCTCGCATTAGCACTATGATATAATAATAAGCAGTTTTACATTAACGGAACTGTGTTTTTACGCGTTCATGTTATTATTTGTAAAATTACGTTGCCGATCAAAGTGACATCGTGTGATTTGTAAATGTTATATCAAGAGAAATAAATAAATCAAAAAATAATTCGAAATAAATTTATTTAAAAAAAATAAGTCAAAAAGCATGCGAAAACATCAAACTTTTAAAAAAGTTATTGTTATAGTTTATTCAATATGCAAGTTACGAAACAAATTTAATATTTGAACATGCGTTAACACTTACGTAACACGGTGTTAGGGTTACAACGAATCAATCAGCAGCGAACCGACAGAACCGTCATCAGTCCCTTCGGTATAACCTTGGACCGAAAACATCGGCTTCGACTCTTGCAATCCAGTTTAAAGAGCTAGATATATGATTACACAGTCATTCCGCATTAGATAGACTCTGTACATTGCTTTTAAGTCGTCATATATATTTGAATAGCTTTGAAAGTAGTGAACACTTGCAACCATAATTGTTACTCGTGTGTTTTCGATACTTAAGAATTGAAGCTCGTTATCCGCTCTTGTTAGCACAAGCTCAATCAGTACTCACAGCAACGGCGGATCACTGCAGTGCTCATTACATCGATGCAAATCAGTGCTACTTATTGATTCTCAATAAGCATTTATATTTCGTTTGTAATTGGTTCGAGTACAACTCTAGTCCTTGTTTACGTAAGCGCTGCCTTTTTGCCAGCAAAAACCGTCCTGATCTCGATCCACCAGAGCCAAATTGATCGACTCCACTCATTCCGGTCCGATGCCAAACTCCCGAAGCTGCCGTAGCAGCGTGGCTCGTCCGGTCTGGTGGATCCTGACCTGCTCTGGTGGAGCCTGACCTGCTCTGGTGGAGTCTGACCTGCTCTGGTGGAGCCTGTCTGTGAGCTCATGAGCTAAACCACCTCCTCCCCCGCCCCTTGCTCCCCCCTGCAGAGGCGAAAACAACACAACCCGTCCCGCGTTCTGGGCAAAACAGAAGCAAGTTGGCCTCTGGCGGTTCGAATAATTCCACCCACTCAGCAGGTTGAACGGTGGAGCACATGTACCACCAAGACACGGCACAACTGATTCGAGGCCACTCACAAGAGAGAAGCATATCGAATTGTCCCTTCTGCGGCCAGGGTGCGAGACAGACCAACCCCTCCCCTTCTCCTCTCCCAGCGGCTACATCCTGGTCCGGATGGCCATCCGGTGTGAGCTATGTAGATGTCTTGGAGGACAGGACCGTAAGCACTGCACAGATGGTCTGACATTGTTGCTATTTCCTTCATTTATCGGGACACGTCGGTGGTGGCGGTGTGCGGTCATAGCAGGGAAGTGAGCTGTCTCGACGCGGCAGAACGGCGCCATCGGGCTTTGCACGGCCAGTTATTGAGGCCCAAGTGCACGCTCAGACACCCGATTCCCTGACCGGTGACGATGGCGTGGACGAGTTACAGCGAGAGGGATAGGGAGGGAGAGAGAGTAGGGATACTGGGCTAGAGAAACATCTAGCGGTCTGTTGGGCAGGCCTCTCCACCTCTCTCTCTCTCTTTCTCACACACACACACATGCACATGCAAGTGCGGGATCACCGTCGCCTTGGTGAGTTGTAATTTGTCTGCCTGCACTTTAGGCCGCGCTCCATCCATCATACGTCGTCTGCACCCATAATCACATCGATCCCTTGATCCTCATTCGCCTGTTGGCTGGGGAAAGTCCGGGACTGTGTCCTCCGGGGGGGAGAGGGAGGAGAAGGAGGGACGGGAGGAAGACCGGGGTGAATAAACAACAGGTAGCTCCCTCTGGCGTGCCGCATACAGGGGGCGGGAAGCATCAGGCCCCCCTCTAGTATGCTGTTGGCAAAGGAGGGAGGCATCAAGTCACTAAGTCCCCAAGTCACTACCCTCTGGCACGCCTCGGGCACTGGAGACTGAGACACCCCACGCGCCCTCTACAGTTCATCTGAAAATACAAATACTACCTTTCTGTCGCCGTCTTGTCATCTATTTCTCCCTTCTCTTCCTCACCTTTCTGCTCAGTAACTGTGGTCTCCAAAGACTAATCCTCATTCTCATACCAAGTACAAGCGCCGACAAGACTACATTCAAGATGCCGATCCCTTTTGGAGGGTAAGTGTTCTCTTTCTTCTCTGTTTCTCTCTTGTGTGGAAAGCCAATCAATTAACCCCCTTATAGGATGATTATAGACAGGTACAGTATTTGCCGCAAGTGGCCCTGTCTAAATTTCTACAAGGACTCGCAGAGGTGCCATAATCTGGCCGTAGGCTACGGCGAGAAATGCACCAGATGCTTTGTAAGCAATGACACCAAACCCCAACGCCCCCCCCCCCCCCAAAAAAAAAACCAGAAATGCTAATAATCGATACAAATTTCGGTCATCAGGTGCGTGGCGTGGCGGCGACACAGACTGGGCCGCTCGCAGCCTTCCCGGTCATGGAAAAGATCAAGGCCAAGAAGATCACTGCTGAACAGTTCAAGAAGGTGCGGGTGCCGGGTGCCATGCACGAGATTCACATGGCTTTTACTTCGCCCGCAAGCGTCCGCTCCCCCCTTCTTACCGTCTGGGACCTCAAGATGGCCCAGCTGGTCAAGGACGCGGGCGGGGATGACCTGGCCGCGCTATACAGCATTGTCATGAAGAATGACCTTATTCACATCTGCCCGGCTCTTGATTGGGGCGTCCAGGAGGGCAAGATGGCTTTGAACTGCGCCGGGCCGCGCGTCCTGCGCTACGCCTTATACCAGCTGCTCGAGGCTAGCCTGGAGTGTCCTGATAACCTAAACTCCCTCGGAGCAGACGGACTGTTCCTCATGAAACTGCTGGTGGGTACTGCCGAGGAAAAGAAGAAGAAGACGGGCAGTGCTAACGCTCTTTTTTCAAACAGGAGGTTGACGAGAACAATATGGGCCAGTTCGAGGCTTCCTTGGACGAGGTCGTGTTCAACCACGACCCCATGGATGAAGCTGGCTGCGTGTGCGTCTTCTGCCACTGGAAGGCGTTCCGCCAACACACGCAGTGGATTCTGGAAGGCCAGCTGTCCGGCACGGACCTGGATGCCGCCAGCGCCATTCTGACCGAGTCGTTCAGGCTGCTCGGCCCCTCTGACAAACGTGGTCACGGACCCCTCCCTGACTACGTCCGAGGACAGCAGAAGATGCTGAGAAACGAAGAGATGGAGCCGGGCGAGTGGGAGATGATCCTGTGCCCTGGTAAGGATTACAACACCCAGGCGCAGCAGGAGGACGACGACGACGACGACGACGACAACGACAACGACAACGACAACGACAACGACAACGACAACGACAACGACAACGACGATGATGATCAGGCCGCCCAAGATGACAACCAGCCTACTGCAGCCGAGTCCAGCAGGGCCGAAGCCCAGCACCAGTACGTCCAGTCGCACCACCAGCACCGCCAGGAGTACCCGCATCTCCAGCCCGCCAACCCCATGGAGCGCCACGAGCTGTACGAGGAGTTCATGCGACAGCAACAGGAGTACCCCAACCTACCCCCGCCGCCCGAATTGCACTTCGAGGACCCACGCCACCTCGCGATATACCAGCAGGTCCTGAGGCAGTACCAGGATCTCAACCTGGCCTACCTGGAACTGAGGGAGACTGTACGTCAGCAGTACAACGCGATGTGCTTCCAGGAACGCCTACTATATGAACGGGAACGGGCGCTGCCGACCCAGCAGCAGCGCCAGCAGGAGGAGCAGGAGCGCCAGGAGCGTCAGTTCCAGCACCTGCTTGCCCGTCTCCCTGACATGAACACTAGTGCCCCTGAGCCTAGCGACGAGCAGCCCTCTGCTTCTGATAACCAGCAGTAAATCTGGACCCGGGCCGCTGGTTCTGGCCCTGAAATGGCCCTAACCCCCTTCTACAGTACGTCTTTAGGGGGGGTGGAGGGGTGGGGATGGTCGGCTTCTTCCGGGGGGTGAGCTTCGAGAAGGGGCCTTTTTTTTTATTATTATTACCAAAGTATAGTTAGCCTTAGTTACTACGATGAACTTGCTTGATCTTACTCTTCTGTCTCTTGTCGCTTTCGTACTCGCTTACGAGAATTATGAATATTTTCCTTTACAGATGATCCCACCTGAACAACACACACATGCACACACACACACACACACATAGAGAGAGAGAGAGAGAGAGATACAAACATAGAGAAAGAGTCGCAGAGAGGGGAAGGGAGGAACCATCACGTCTGTACTGTACAGCGCCCAAGTCAGGGCTCTTGCTCATGGAAAATTGGAAACGGTTCCGTGTGAGGATAATAACTCGGGGTACTCCATTTGGAAGTCTTACGGCCGCTGTGATCTGTGTACCTCGGTGGTCTGGCTGCTCAGCACGCTTGAAGGGTGTGACATTGTGACCAGTGTGACTGCCACTATAATCCAAGGTACCGGAGGAGCCTTGCTCGACGGCACGCACGAGCGGCGTTACCTGGCGGGCAATGCACATGGTACCTGTCGTCCAAGCACCACGTCATACACGCCGTGCCTAGCGACACACACGACACACACAGCTCGCGCACACACGTCTGTTCTGGTGGGAGCCTCATCTGTCCAATTATGACGTGGTGTGGGAGACCGGGGTCTGAGTGGACAAGGGTCCTCTTGCAGCTCTAGCCCCCTCTGGAGCCAAGTCCTGGGCGATCCGATTCGCGCACCTCGCCCGCCGTCGCATTCGCCTACCCCCATCACCGTCATCCTCGCTTAGCTGTCTTCACCCTGGCCTTCTGTACTTGGATTGTGTGTGTGTGTGTGTGTGTGTGTTGATATTGTTATTGTTGTTCCTTTTGTTGTTGGGAATTCTGTACGTGTCGGCTGTTGTTACGTGGTTCCGCAAGAATATCGGTGCATGCATGTTGGTCGTTGGCTGGACACAGCCTTGTCTGAGCTGGTGTCCAGGGTGGGTAGGCTGGCATCAGAGGCGGTTACCACAGCCTTTACCTCAAGCCACTGGATTACCCCTCCCTTCCTCCCTATCCGAGCTACGGGCCAGACCGGTATGGAGCCAAGAAAAGAGGGGATGTGATTAATCAAAAAATAATGTCGCACATTCTGACACCAGTCTTCCTTCTCCCTGCATTAAAACAGCTGATAACTTGCTCACCGAGTCGGCTAAACGGAATCAAGTGGGTTGATGGAAGGGGTCGGCGACCTATCGCGGCCTGTGCCTGGGAAGCCGTGCTGCAGGTTGAGCGTGCATAGTGACATGTAATGCAGTAGTGGTCTGATTTTCACAAGCCGTGTGTGTGTGTGTTGTCCTCTGGCCGCAGACCAGGAGCGATGGCCCTCCTTCCTTCCCACCATCCTTTCCTCCTCACCCCCCCCCCCTGGCTTTGATCACCCCCTCCCGTTCCTCCCCTGGCTTCTCTCCCCTCTCCTTCTCTTTCTCTTTCCTCTTTCTGTCTTTTTTTCCCAGAGAAGAAGGTGGTTTGCTTTTTGAATGACACGCACCTTTATAACCGCAGTGATGACCATGCATTTATATACAGGCATACAGATATATATGCACATACACACACACACACACACATACACACAGCTCCTAGAAAAATGAGTAAAATGGCGAAGACAAAATAGCGCCCAAGTTGCTTCTGAAAATGACGAGTCGCGCTTTTCCCAGAATGGTCAGGCTCGGACCGTCTCTCCGTATCTATCACATTTTCTCTCCCTCCCTCCTCTACTAGAGACAAGGTCGGGCCACTCCCAACTTATGATTTCGCGCCGTGGCTTGCTTCGGTGTAACGGTTCATCCTGCATCTCCCAACGCAGAGTCCCAATTGTCCTCCTCGCATACAGTATCCCGGATCCCTCGGATGCCACACGATGCCTGACCAGACTGCCACGGGGCCGCCCAGACATGAAACTCTCGGGATTGGGTCTCATGCAAGGTCGGGAAGTGGGAAGAGGAAAAGAAAAGGCAAGGGCGGTAGGGAGGGGTGGGGAGAAAACCAGGCAGGCTTACAGGCAGGGCTTTTTTTTTTGTTGGGAGGACAGGTTGGGAGAGGGTGACATCGAAAAGAGTGGAATGCGTTCAGATGACGAGAAGAAGAGTGAGGCGTTCCAGCCAACCACGTAGCCAGTTAACCAGCTTCCTAAACGGACCTGTTGCTCGCCGATTTCCCTTTTCGGAAATGCGGCGTACTGAGGGAACAGCCCCTGGAGGATCTGCCGATCACGATGGCGGGTTCAGGGGTGGTGGGGGTAGCTTTAGCTGTGGTCAGAGGTCATTGTACTTTCTGCCCATCCTCCGCCCTGTCTGCTCTCTCTCAGCCCCGCTTCTTCTACCAATAAGGCTATGAGCATCACACAATTTGTTTAGTGACCAGAACAGCAGGAAAAATGATGATGAAACATGGCTAAAAAAAAATAAAACCCAGAAAGAAGAGAGAAATATAGGGAGAAGAAAGAGAGAGAAAGAACCTGGTCATAGCGTTGTATGAACCTCTCTTTACCAACTATTTGACTCATACCAAGACGATGTTCTTTCTCTGCCGTGATCAGGCTGAGCAGCAAAAAGGTGTGCCATTGCCAGACTCCTTGGCGCAAGGGTGTTTACCGGCGCTTATGCAAATTCGTCCGGGGAAACAGACTCTCTGGCACGATTGGCTCGTCGGGGGCACTTGGACCAAACTGGACAGTGTTTCGTCGAGCTTGGACAGACCCGGACAGGCTTCGGCCTGATGTCGTGGGTACTTGGGCCTACCTGGCCATGTACCTCTACCTTGGACCTCCCGCACCCATCCTCTGGACCCCCAAAAGTAAGCTAACGGGGTATAGGCGGGTGAATTCAGGGTCGCCGGGCACCATGTCAGACCCGCCCCCCGCTGCTACATGGCGATAATTCTCTCTCTCACACACACTAGTAGCACCTTGCAGGAAGATGGGATGACGGAGGGAGCAGGAAGGAAGGATCAGAGGAGCGAGAGAAAGAGAAAGGAAGAAAGACGGAGAAGAAGGGGAAGAAAAGAGGGTCCTCCCGCGCCCACAAGATTAAGCCCCCGCTCTGGACGTCAGCTCTGATTAAATCTCCGCGCGACACATCATCAAACCACCCCTTGCGGCGGGCGGTGGTGTATATTCTAGACCGACTAATCTCGTCGTGTGCGTGTGTGTGTGTGTGTGTATGTGCGACACACACACACACACACCAGGTATCTGTCCCGAGGTGTCTCTCGCCCTTTCGCGTTTATGCACCCTGGTTTCCCTTTTCAGCGACTTGCTTTTTTGTTTTCTTTTCTCTCTCTTCTTCTTTCTTTTTCCCCCTCACCATTCCTACCCTCCTTTCCACTGACCGGTAGGATGGCATCCCGGGACTGATCACATTCCCTTCCCCTCCCTCCTCGTGCATGGGTCCAAAAGCCCGAGATCAGCCCTCCAACTCCACCATCGACTGGCTCAGAGGAGGCGAGAATCGTGGGTGACCACTGCTGACACCCTTCTCCCCCCGCCCCCCCCCCGGGCGACGCCACGACGCGCTGCCTTGATCCGACAACATATGCCGCGCGGCTGGAGGGGATAAAGGACAGGAGAGGGGTTCTCAAGAGAGATGAAGGGGGTCACACCACCGTCACGCAGCAAGCCACCACACCCAGAGGCTGCAACCCCAGGAGGAGGAGAAGAAGGGAAAAAAAGAAAAAAAATCCCTCACATCCCGCAGCGCCCTCCCTGCATAGTACGTGCACGCCAGGTACTATCACCTGCACGGCGCAGGAAAAGGAAATACAGGACGTGTTCGTATACGAGAAGCAGGTTAATTATCCTGGCCCCTCCAAGCGGTGCGAGGGTCTCAGTCAGCACCCATCCTGGGTGGGACCCTTTTTTCTCCTTCTTGTTGCTCTATTTTTTCTACCTCCTAGCCCATGCTGGTAGCTGGCTAACCATAGAGGGCCTCTCCTCATGCGGGCCAGGCCGCCCTGCAGTAGCAAGGGCGGTTGGACGAACCCGGGTGGACAGGGGCGCTGGGCGGACGAGTGGGCGAGAGACAGGTTGTCGAGGTCGGTGTGGGAGGGGTGCCTGCGGAGAGGGCAGCTCTTGTCCTGGGGAGGCTGTGTGGGTGTCTGGGCGATGCCCGCCTCCCTCTCGAACCACCCTTTCCCCCGTCTCTCCCTCGTTCTCTCCTCGCCCCTCCCCAGCGCCCGGTCGGGAACTGGCACCTCTCGCAGGGTGGGCCGCCCTCTCGCTCTCTCTGTGAGATGCTTACGGTGCAGCCTTTGGAGGGCTTAGGCGCATGGTGCGCGGTAGAGAGACCCTAGTGTCGCAAGACCTGAATGAAGCCTTGATGCCTCTGATGGTGACGATGATGATGAGGCTCTCGTGACGAGGTGGGAATGGTAGGATAAACTTCTGACTAGCAGATCCGTGAGCCCCGCCCGCAACCCCGCCGGACACTCGAGCTCTGGTCTTGCTTAGTCAGAACGGTGTTGACCAGGTGCCGACTACTCTCTGCAAGGTCCAGAACCGAGTTCGTACCAGCCAGAGCCGCAAGTCGAGAAAAAAAAAAAGAAGGAAAAAAAAAAAGAGGCCTCGGGCCGCGGACCTGACGATGGATCTTTTCTTGACGATCCTAGACCTAATATGTATGCTGTCATGATGGTGCTGGAATGGAGTGGGTGCTCGCCCAGGGGCCCTCGTACTCTAAGAGCCAACCAACCCGGAGCTTAGACGCGGAAACCTCAGCTGCAGATTCCCAATCAGCTCCCTCACCCTGGGCGCGACCTGTTCAGGTGTCCCGTCTCATTCCATTCGCGCACCGGATCAGTGCTATGGCCGTCCTTGGCATGCATGCGTGGGAGTGCATCAAGGCAGGCTCTCGTGCATGCTCCGGACGCAGCGCGCTCAGAAAATGCCGAGACAATTGATTTATGCGAGATTGTGCCGATGGGTGATGATGGCTGGCCCAGACACCTGTGATAATGCAGCCAGCCCAGAAGCACTGTCTATAATGATAGCTCTCGCTATACAATTTCAATCCGGTTGTGGTCTGAGATATCTGAATGGCCATGTCGCCACGGTGCATCGATTGTCCACATTGGTCTGCGTGCCGATTTTCTGCATTCATCTCTAGATCCGGCTAAACCTACCAGGCACAGACCTTTTTCTGCGGCGACACATGTCCCGTTTTGGAAGCAATCTGCCAGTTGACGTATTCAAGCTCTGTTGTCCCAAGCTGTCGTTTGGTACTGCTCTCAATTGATTTTCTTTCGGGAATAAAAAAGAAAAGAAGAAGAAAGAAATACCTCTTCTTCATTACCCCATTTTCCCTTGACTAGTCGACATCGTCAGCGTGGATACCCACGCTGGCTCACGCGGGAACCAGCCAAAAAGAAAAAAAAGGTGTCTAGTAGTCTTTCTATTGCCACTCTAGCTGAGGTGAGGGATAGCCACGTCTATATAGCTAGTATCCACAGTCTCTTGACCCTCTCCCTTGACCGGCGCGCCAGTATGAAGGGGCATTATGCACACTCTCCATCACTGGGGACCGCTACCACAGTCCAGTGTTGTCGGTGCCACCATCACGACTGATGGGGTGGATATACTCGCGCACGATACTCTGCCATACTGGGTCAGCCAGCACCTGAGAGTGTGTGACAGGTAGGCAGCGATGGCCACAGCGGCGAGGACAACCCAGTCTGCGCCATACCGCTGATGAACACGTGTGGCTATCATCGTACACGTCTCGCTCTCCGGCGCGCTCGTGGCCAGAACAGGAGTGCATGCTCGCGAGACTCGCCAACAGGCAGGGACACTGTCTGTTGCTGTGACGTGGCTTCAGGCATCCCCCTTGTGGCCCGAGGCCCTCCAGCGCCGTCATGTTGTCCTCTGCTGGATTCCGCATGGGCCAGACTGACGTGAGGAGACATGTGATTGTGTCAAAGCATCCTTGGGCATGCGCGAGAGAGACGTGTGCTTGCGGCTCCTGCGGCATCTATAGGAAGCACCATCCAGGAAACATAGGCCATGCAGGCCGTCTGTGAGCCATGAAAAGACCATCTGGCAGATGACCACCGGCCTCCAGCAAGCCCCCTCAAGGCTGATGCCTGCGCCGGGCACAATCAAGGCTTGCTGAAGTCCATAGCTTTCGCGCTCTCGCAGCATCTCTTTCCCCCTCCACTGTCACCCCGAGCTCGCAGCAGATCGTACTCTTGAGGCGAGATGTTGTAGCTTCTAGACCACGTCTCGAGGGCCGCGCCGTGCGAGGGCTGAGGGGTGAGCCCTGGCACCGACTAGAGATATCGGAGAGGCACTCAGGTCTAGATCGAACTCGATGTCTTCGAACGGCCCATCTTTGGATGGCGGCGATAGGGGACTGGTCCTCCCGACGAGAGTCTCTGGCTCGACAGCGGCGGCTGATGTTGTCTCGGGAGTCTGTCGTCGGAATCACAGTTGAGAGGCGGCGGCGTGGGAAAAGGATAGCTGTCGGCGCGACTGGGGGAGGACGGGGTTCTCAAGGGAACAAAGATCGATGCCGCCTGGTAAGGTGGAAGTGATGTCGTCTAAGGATCTATGCTGGGTTACGTAAGGCACTGTGGGGTCCTACCAGGAAGGAGGAGGAGGACGCTGGGGAGCGATAAAGAGACCGCCCTCAGCTTCCAGCTGATTTGTCTTTTTACGACGCGTGAGTAATTGTTGTCATTTTAAGGAGTATTTAAACTGAATTTTGGTTCTGGAGAATTAGTATTCCAGAGAGGAGGAGGGGGGGAGAGAGGAAAGCACAAGTGTTGATGATGATGATAAGCCATCCTCCCCGGTGCCGCTGGGCCAAATCCGCCCGGCACGGACCAGTCGTTAAAGAGAACACTTTCGACCTACCAAAAAGTCTGTCGGCACCAGGAATACTTGAAATCAGATAAAATTTTACATCTCTGGGATACTGAACGCCGGGGCTATCATTTCGTAGATTGTTTGCACAATTCCCTCTAGAAATGCAAATCGAGATTCTCCAGGTCCAGGCTGCCCCCGCCCCCCCCTGCCCAGGCGATATCACTACTTGGGCTTGGGATTGCAGGGGAACAACGGCCATGAAAGAGTCCTGGTACGTACGCACTGCCCGTCGACCCTGGTAGTTCCCTCTGTGCCTACACCTCGGGCCTGCTTTATAATAAGACACTACAAAAGACCAAGGGAATTCATTCCTATTTGATTTCTGGATAGAAGGCATTCAGACGAGAGCGAGAGAAGGAGAAGAAAAAAAAAGGCAGATAAAAAAAACAAAAAGAAAGGGATGAGGTCAAAGACTTGTTTGGAGGGGCCATCCTCTCTATCTGACCCGGCCTGTCGTGTCTGGACTCTACTTCATAATCAGGTGTCACTGTCGCGACGTCATGTCCGCACCCGCCTTGAACAGCGACTGGTCAAATTCTCACGACTGTGGAGAAGGAACCAAAGCATAAAGTACCGAGTATGTTTAACGGGAAAAAAATCACGATATCATTTTTAGGTGTGGATCAATCTGCCCCTATTCATGTATTATAATAAAATCCTCCTCCTTCGAAAGAAAACAAGACAACAACAGCTCAGTATCCCGCGGTAACACGCCATAACACATTCTGGTAATGATCTGAGGTCGTTGCAAGGCCGCACAAGGGGGCCGACCGGCTTGGGCAGTGATTCTTAGCCGGGCCACGTGACATCGCCTCCGATGAAGCTGTCCCACTCGCGCTGGGTGTAGTACATGACACCCTCGGCGCCCTTCAGCTTCAGCCGCTTGATCGCATAGTCCCAGAGAACCTTGCGGCACTCTGGGTGGGGGGCAGAAAGCCTCTCTGTCAGCGAGGTGTCGCGTGGAAAAATGGGAAAGGAGGGAGGGAGGGAGGGAGGGAGAGGAAGTTCATCTACATACCGTCGGAGTAAGGAGGACGGAAGATGTGGATGGGGATGGCCGTGATGGTCCACTTGCCCGTGAGCTGCGAGTGCCAGCGGGGGACATCTTCCTCCATGATGTTCAGGTCGCATTCCATCTGGTCCACCATGTCGGTGAACGCCTTGGTCTCGAGGACCCTCTGCCTCGGGTAGTTGATGACGAAGATGACCCATTTCTCCTGCCCAGGCTCAGGGCGGGGCGGCGGATCGCGCTTCCGGAATATATCGACAGACCATTCGTTCCCACAACAGTCCGTCACCGTGCCTTCCCATGGACCCTCGGAGTCCGTTTCGTCACTTGATGCGGCCGTCGCTTTACCTTTATCCTCGGTAGCCGGTCTCTCTCCTTCAGGCTGGGAGGCCGGGCTGGGCTGCGTCTCCTCGGGTGGAGGGGTCAGCTGGGCCGACGCGGGCGACAGCTCCTGCGCCGAGACAGGCGTGAGCATCGTCATATTGAGGTCGTGTCTCTCGTCACTCCCCCTCCCTGGGAGTCGTTTATACGCTGGTCAGGAGGACAGGCTCGGTATTCTGTCTTGGATTGCCCTGTTAGGGAGAGAGAGAGAGGTATTGCGGTCAGCAGTTGTACCTGGACAAGGCAGGCAAGAGAGCGAGAGAGGAAGAGAGACAGAGAGAGAGAGAGAGAGAGAGACAGAAAGGAATTGTCATGACGGGACAAGCCTCTTGGAGAGCAACTGTGACGAGGAACCCTGGGGGAAAATGCCTCGAGGGGTTGCAGAAGAGTGAATGGAAGAAAGAGAGAGAGAGAGAGAGAGAGAGAGAGAGAGAATCCCTAGGATCCCAAACCTCTTGAGGAGCTGGGTGAGGGAGGACGGCGGTGGTTGGAAGGGAGATGATACCTCCCTGGGTGAGGGGAGGTGGGTGTGTGAGCGCGGGCAGGACGAACCTCTTTGGGGTGAGATGTCTGTGGGGCCTGTCTTGGCCCCCTCAAATCTGCCAACATTCCAAATTCCCCAGAGGCACAGAGGAGAGGACCATGTCAAGAGGGCAGGTATTTATAATTGTGTGTGTTGGGGTGGTCCGTCGATTGATTGATGAGTTATTGTGTCGCTCCCAGACGGATGCGCTGGGAATCGTCCGGGTGCAGGAGGCTCGCTCGCTGCCTCGATGGTCCGGATGCAGAAGCTCGTCCGCACCGATCAAGGGAGCGAGTGCGACGGTAGGGAGGAGAAGAGGGGGCGGGAAGGGAATGCCACCATCCTGCTTACTGTGCAAGTACGTGCCCGGGCATGTTTTGCTGCTCTGCCGTCCATGGTTGTCTCTACTTTTAGGGTCTCGTCGCCCCGACCACACAACGCGTATGCAACTCCCTACAAGGAAGGGTGGGCCATCATTCCCCTGTCTGGAGTGGAATGGGGGCCGACAGACAACAGGCAGGAGGGCCCACCCCAGGTGACTGATCACAGAGAGAAGGAGGGCCTGAGGACAATCCCTCAGAGGCGCTACAGGCTGTAGCTGCATGGGAATAACGGCGGGCGGTGCGCCCTGAATTCTACATGCTGCAGGTCGTGTGGCCTGGTTTGGGCCGCCTGCAGACCCAGCACAAGCACCAGCACCAACAGCCGCATCTGCACGCAGCAGTTCCCAAGCGAGCACACCCGGCATTCCTGAGCTGGTCCCGTCCTCCGTGGTCCGACACCCTCAATGCAATGAGATGGACAGGAGATGTGTGTGTGTGTGCGTGTCTTCTTTCTTTGTTTCTTTTCTTTTTTTTTTTTTCCCCCTCTTCTCGTTTCCCAAATACTTTGCTTTTTTTTTTTTTTTTGCCCCTCTTGATTGCAATTTTCTGGATCGCCACCCCCCCCTTCTCAGACACGGCGATATGAGATCCCATGCAGGGCAAGGTTGGCCTGCTGCTCAGGGCGACGGTTCTCAAAGGAGACCCCAGCACGGCATATACCGCATGGCACAGGACCATGGCGTCTATCTCATACTCGGCACGGCAAACAACAAAAAAAAAAAAAAAAGGATTGTGGCGTCGACGCCTGATACATTAACTTTAAGAGGGGGTGCGGCTCGATCTCGGGCACGAATCAGGCCCTGCCTGATTCAATACAGTTACACAAGGTGGTGGAAAAGCAGCCATGCACCTACGCACGCACGCCGTCACGGTCATGGGTTACCTCCTGGTTCCCCGTCTCCTTGGGTCTTGTTCTTCTTTCCTCTCCCTCTCTCCCTTCTTTTCTCTTTCTCTCTCTTCTTTCCTTTCTTCGTCGTCCCTTCGTCTCTCTCTCTCTCTCTCAACCTCGCTGACATCTCCAGAATCCACCTGGGACCCTCCCTTCGTATCAAGTCCATATAACCTCACAAAGTCAAAGGTGAGCTGACCTCCCCCTCCCTCTCACACACTCTCTCTATATGCCTCTCTCTTTCCTTCTTGATCTCTAGATCTGAGCTAATCATACCGGAAGCATCCCGCAGGCTCGCTCCACCATGTGCACTCTGATCGTGTTGCGCTGTGACTGCTGGCGCCGGAGCCACGATGAGTCCAGGCTGGAGCTGTGTGCCACCGTCATGGAGGGTGGCCGCTGCGGAAAACAACAACGTCCAGCTGGCTGGCAACACCGGCCAGGGCGGCACGGTCCTCGTCGAGATCTGGAAGGATACTCCCTGCCCTACGACTGGCACGACCCGCAACCCTCACGATATCTAGTGTGAGTTTCCTTGGATCCCGCTGGCTTTGCTGCACACTTGTCCCTGGAACCACGTGCATATCTCAGTGCTGACCGACTGTCTTCTAACACAGGAGCTCGCGATCCAGTGTCTACGCTCGGTCCACCGTCTTCGTATGCACTACAACTACCACTACAACCAGGTCAGATGGGAGATGAGGTACAATAGGGTAGGCGGAACAAGAAGGTAGTTAGTTTCAGTCTGATATGGTCTGGCCTGACCTGGGTTCTGTTTCTTCTGGAGGAAGGGGAGGAAGGGATGACCTTCTCTGTCTAGGATAGCATCAACACGCAAGACCCTCCCTCAGACCGCCACGACCTGCCCCTCTGCCGCGTGAACAAGTGATAGCAAGAGGACACCAATGAACCTTCTCTAATCCCCCGTAGTGTGTCTCAGTAGGCCCAGCCTCTGCAGGATAGCATGGACCAACATGCAGTAGGCATGGTGTAAGCGAGGCCACGTCGGTCCAAGTCCACGTCCGTGATTGGGGAGCCTCCATATGCATGCCGCTGATCGGTGATCAAGGCTGCTCGCTGGCACCTCCTCCCCGGCCGACAAAACCTCCTCCACGTCTCGCAGCAGTCTAGAACGTAGCCGATCAGGCATGACCGCCTGGTTCATCACCAGACTATTGAGCTGGAAACAGAAAAGAGCTTCGTGCGTGCACCAGGAGCAGCAGCAGCAGCAGCAGCAGCAGCAGGGCCCGCCCCTTCCTGCGACCAACCTCTCTCCTCTCATCACCCTCCTCTTCTCGCACACAAGCCATGTCTCACTGCAACGTCACAAAAGCGGCATCGTTCTGGGTCAAAAAGAAAAAAAGAGAAGAAAAAACCTTAAAAAGAGATAGTTTAGCTGCAACGTACTTCTGTGATGTGGCTCAAGACGGCAGAGCAGACTAAAGGGAGGGGGTTGGTATTGCTGCGTGCAGCCAATGATCCTGCCAGGAGCGGTAATTGCTGCGTAATAGAGACGTCACGAAGCCAGCAATCTCACACAACGGCTGCTGTTTCTTCTGCCTGTCCCCCGCCCTTCCTCTGCGACCAACCAAGTTGGACCACCTCGACGCGGACGGCCAAGAAAGCTGGCCACAGTAACACAGAACGGGAAGAGAGAGGGAGAAAGAAAAGAAAAAAGAAAAAAAGAACACCAGCCTACACCGCCGAAACGAAGCGATGCATCTTGTTACATGGTCTGTTTTGCCTTGTTTTCTAATTTTCCCCACTTCATATTCCTGTTCTATCGTTTTCATCCCGCATCTCCTGTGGCCCGGGATCACATCACATCACCAACTCACATGCGGGCGGTTACTGCGGCCCTCTTGTCTCATCCCGAGCCCTCTCACGGGGTAAGTCATGCCGGGTGCAGATCTTGATCCTGCTCACGGCTCCTGATCAGGCATTCTGGTGAGATGGTGGGCGAGGAGAAAAGACAAGAGAAGAGAGAGAGATGTTATTGGCCGTCCCTTGCTCCCCACCCTTCTTTCCGCCTCTAATACAAGGGCCATACCAACACTATCTCTAGAATGTCTTGTCATTTCCGTCCAAGTACTTCTACATACCAATGTACACGGTACTTTCATGTTATGATGGATTGTGGTGGGTTAGGAGGAAGAGTAAAAAGAGGAAAGAAGGGGCCCAGCAAGATAAGGCATGTGGGTGGTCTGCGCCGTCCTGCACGTTTCGCACCAACCTGCATCACATGCCATGACAGGATGCTGAAATGGATCATCTCCGCGGAGAGAATTGGATGGCCATGGACTCATCACAAAATCTACCCAAGTTTTTTATGTGCCTTACAAGAGAGAGACACTTGCCCTATGTATCAAGTTACATCTCCTGTCCGGCCCGTTTACAACGAAGGAGGTGAGCGGGCTTTTAAAAGATATCAAATGAGAAAAGGTCCCGTTTTCGTGTCATGTATGTGAGTTGTTCTGGATGCTGAGTTGTGTGCGAAGTCTGTGTGTGGATGTGCGTGTAAGAATGGGTGGGTCTGTATGGTGAGATTTGTGTGTGGTGTGGGCTGTGGACGGGTGCATCTTGTATGGGGTGCATCAAGTATGCGTGCGACAGTCTGTCTGTGTGAGCGCTAAAAAATAGGACCCTCAAGGACAAGACTCAACCGAGGGCAATGTCTCCGGTTGTACTGGTACCAGCTGCATTTTCTCACGCTGACCAGATGCAAGACCCCTTCTCAACTCTTCCACCCCTCCCCCCCACCAAACCACCCCTGCGTCCCAAGGCAGGACAGTGTGCCACCTGTCCAACAGCGTCCACAGCAGGCTGCAGCTGCCTTCTTTCTCTCTCCTTCCAGCTGCTCTTGTCCTGGATCTCTGCTTAGATAGACTGGGTAGATGGATACACATGATACTTCTTCCACATACCTAAGGCAAGTCAGTCTGTTGATTGTCCTCTTCTTCTTTTTCTTTTTTCTTCAATCTTCTCTGTCTTGGCCACTTTTTTTCCCCAACTAGCTTCGTCCCCTCCTAGCACATTCCCGGGGGTCTTTATTGCCGGCCTGTAGGGGAGAAGGCAGAAAGGCTTGGAGAGGGGGTGGGGGGGGCATGGAAGCAGCGAGAAAGACAGTGCAATCTGAGGCTGGCACACCAACCGTGGACATTTCCTAACTACTCTTGGATGCGATGCGAATGTGTTGTCCAGGGCGTAGAAGATAGCCCAGCATGATCTGGCTGACAGGGTGACCGATTGACTGGCGGCTCTGAAGGTAACAGCGACAATGGAGCCGCCGTGGGTGGGAATGATATTGCAGATGTGACAGGTAGGCCTCCTTGCATGGGCCGACGCCGAGCCACTCACTGCAGGTACTGCAAGTGGCCCCTTCACTTCTCACCCCTCCTCCCCCAACACACATACATGTCTCCTCTTTGTGGCAGCATTACTTGCATGAGTAGTCAATGTGTGGGGCATTATGCTACAAACATGCGGCACACATCTCGATTCCTCTCGACTGGACGAGGTGAGTTACGGAGGGACCCTGCAGCTGGCACAAAATGCTGCTGCCTACAATTTTAGAGAAAAAGATTAAGAAAGCCCTTGTTGACCTGCATGTTCTGGTGTAGTTATCAATCATGAGGTCGAGAGAGAGAGACTTGAAAAAGAGCAGGATCTCCCACACGTTTCCCGCCCAAAAATGCCCAACCTGCCGACCCAGCCACATCTACCAATAATATCCCTCATCTTCTCCATATTGTCTTTCTCTTCCTATATCTGGGGCTTTTTTCCCACATCTTGTCTTCACGAATGCTGTTGTGAGGAGAAGACAAAGCAATTGTGTGTCCCATTATGGTTAAGAGCAGGAGCTGGGTATTTATGTTCGATGTTTACCTGGGGCGGCTCGAGAAGTCTCGTCATGGATCCTATTGATGAGTCCTCAAGTGTCAGCACGCAGTACTCGAAAGGATAGAAGACAGGAGGGAGAGTGTAGTTCACATTACCTTGCCTAGTCCATCCGTTGGGCCCAAAAAAAAACCAAAAAAACCTGTGTGGTGGCTCAGTTTGTGTCCTCAAGGGTCAGGCGCTCAACCAGATTGATCAGGCCCTCAGGCGAGTGCAGAATCCAAGCGTCGTTCAGGATGTCGTTGCTTTCGGTGCTGCGCGCCAGCTCCAGGTAGATATCCCGGCGGCCGTTGGCCTTCTCCAGGAAGCCGTGGATGAAGATGACGTCCTCGACGGGCGGGAATGGCTCTGGCAGAAAGACGACGGAGCTGGCGGGCAGGAGCAGCCAGGCGAACTCCTGGGCGTTGACCAGAGGAGAGCTGAATGGCTCCGTGAAGCCCATCCAGGCCTCATAGAAGCGCTCCTTGTCTCGGCCCGAGGTAGCCTGTCCGCAACGTTAGTAATAGATTGGGTAGTATTTTGTGTAGTAGTGTAGGAGGGGGTAGGTGAACTCACAGCGAAGTCGATCAGGAAGATGATCTGCTCGAGGCGGCTTCGCTCCCAATTGGTGAGGGTCATGTGACGGAACTCGGCAGCGCGGTTCCTGTCGCGGCGGATGGCATAATACGCGGCCTCCCACAGAGCGAAGCCAGTGAGCTGAGGCTGCTCAGGTGCCTGCGTGGTGGGCTGACCAGTGCCTGTGGTGGTGGACTGTGTAGCAGGAGCATCGGTGATTGAAGCCATGGTTGGACAGTCAGCAGCGTGGTATCTCTTAATTGTTTGTTTTGAAAAGAAAAAGGCTTGCTTGATTGGTGTCTGCTGAGATAAACAAGCTTTCGAATGCGTGAGGGTTTGAAAGAGTGGAGAGAGAGAGAGAGAGAGACAGAGAGAAAGGGAGGGAGGCAAGGAGAGAAAAGGTGGTGGAGAGAAAGAAAGAGAAGCAGGGAGAAAAGGAAGAAGAGGAAGGAGTCCTTGACTTCGAGCGAAGACAACGGATACTGATCGAGAGTTCCTTCCCATGCTATATATACATATATAAGAGAAAATGCCTTCCTTCCACTAGCCTTTCCCCTCCCCCCTCCCCTCTCCCCCTCGCTCCTCCCTCAGGTAGAATCTCCTCCCCACGCGGCTTTCCTTTTCAGAGAAAGAGGCAGGCTCACCTTGTCCCTGGTTGGTCACTGGTCGATGACTAGACGCTGGTCACTGGCCATTCACTAGCGTTGCCAGCACAGCTCAGACAAGCTCCTTCGGGTCCAGGTGTGCATGGCTGTCCCGGTAAGAAGCAATAATGTGAGGAACTTTTGGTACCACCTTGGAAATGGCCATCACGAACCAGTCACGCTGATCATGGTCACGGTGATCATAGGAAGAATAATCTCGATGCCATTTTTTTTCTTTCTCGATGCATAGTAGTGATGTTGATCATGGTTCGAGGATGAGATCTGGACCTCGCTTACTACGCGACTTGATACTGATCCCCCATGAGTCCAGCTAATATAGACTACATCGTTCCTGGCAAGCCATGCGGATGGGTCACCCATCACAGCTCAAGTTCTAGCTAGAGGACCGGGCCGCAGGGGGGGCTGAAGGACAATGTAGGGGCTCGGCCGAGGTTCACCCCCGCCAGTCATCGAAGAAAAGGGACGTTGAGACGGACTCCATGGTATTCAGCCAGTACTTGTTCCTAGTCATTTCTTTTGGCGGCGGGCCTAGGATCAGTCATCCGCCCAACCTTGCTGCACATCTCCTCCGTCACCACTCCCTCCTCTCCAGCCTCCTTCTCCTTGCCGTTCACGGGCCCGCTGGAGCTTCCTCTACTGCTGCTGCTGGCTCTGTGGCTTCAGCGCGATGGGCCTGGGGTTGGTGCAGACGAGCGACATCTGGAGGTTATCTCCAGGGCGCTTGATCATGTGTTCCCATGCGACGGGTTCCTCGGACTCTCTGAGGTGGCAAGGCCCTGTTGTGTAGGAAGGATGGTCAGGACAAGGAAGGCCGGGTACGACACAGAGAGGGGACGATAAAGGAACATACAGCAAGATGCCTCGGTAACGGTGATGGACTCGATCTCCTTAGGGCAGAGGTGGCCCGTCCGCAGGTAATCATCACACCACTCGAGGTTGAGCGTGTAGACGTGCCCGCACTCCTCAAACTCTTCCTGCAAGGAAACTGTTAGATACCCCAAAGTCCAACCCGCTCGCTCCGTTGTACAGCCGAGGGCGGGTGTCATACCTCAATCCACAGGCACATGGTGGTACGAGATCAATCGCGTGCTCGTGTGAATAGCAGAATAAGACAGACGGGAATATCAAAGATGTCACAAGGTGTTGTGTGTTTGTCGTACACTCGAGATCAGATGATGATGCGGTTCAGTTTCCGGCCCCAGGCCTGAACGACCGCAGAAGGCACAAAAGATGGGAGGAGGGACAGAGAGACAAAGGTGGGTGACAGCGCAACCCGCTGCTGCAAGTGACGTTCCACCGTCAAGATATAAGAGAGCCACACACACAGAGAGAGAGACAGAGAGAGAGAGAGAGAGAGAGAGAGAGAGAGAGAGACAATGCCTCCCTCTTCCCACATAACTGCAACTCCAAGAGACTTTCTCCGGTTCCCCGTCCCGGCGCCGAGCGCAAATGTAATGATCCGACCGCGAGGGCATAGTGTGGCACGTATGTCTTAATTAAAAAAAGGTGATGTCTTGGAAGATGAAGCATAAATTATCTCTTCTTTTTTTCTTCTTCTTTGCTCGGTCGCTGCGTGCATTAGCCCCGCTGTCGATCCTTCGGCAGGCGCGCGCACTCCCAGCAAAAGAGAGATCGAGGCGAGAGCCGCAAGGGGTGTACGGATCGAGACGTGGCAGTAAAACACAGTGTATCAGATTTTACTTTTGCTGGTGGATGCTGGGAAAAGCAGAGGGGGGAGAAAAGATGGTCTGGGCAGCGCGGGCATGTTTCGCTCGGGAGGAGTGGTGGAGTACGGGACTTGTGCTGGCTGAATCCTTGCCCCCGCTCAGCTTCTAGGCTTTTGGCTCCCTGCGACAACACAGCGAGGCATGCGGGGTTACTGAGCAGCGGAGGAGCAGCAGAGGAACATGATGCTGCTGTGGAAATAATCTAGATAATTCATTCTACACTCGAAGGGAAAGAGAGAACAATTTTTCTTCTAAAAAAAAAAAACACACAAAAAAACAATTCCAGCCACCAATAGTCGGCCACGTTCACTCGTTGCGGGGCTCTTTGCCATCTGGCCTGCAGGAAGTGGCCCCTTGCCAGTGTGTATCACGACACCCTTACAACCTCGTCGAACGTACAGCACATAAAACGATACGTGGCAAAAATGAGGGCCCTTGGAGCATGAGGCACGGCAGGCAGAAGTCTTGGGGTTTTATATATAAGAAAAGAAGAAGAAGAAAGGAGAGAAAAAAAATAAGGTGAGAGTACTTTATGTAATCTCGTACCAAGTAAGTGGGAGCCAGTTGATAAGGTTAGGGGGTGTAGTGGTATGCCAACCCACTGAAGCGCTGGGCTGTTCTGGTGGCTTGACAGACACAGCACGTCAAACCGGACCACTGTAGACCCTCATTTTCAGGCATTACATAATATTACATCAGACATCTCAACAACACCCACACGAAGAAGAGGAGGTCACAGAGAAGGGAAAGGAGATTTCTATAGGGAGTGGGAAAAGGAAGGAAGGAAAAAAAGAGAAAAGGAAAGAATAGAATAGAAAAATAATGATACAAAGGAGCGGTACAAGAAGCCCCCCCTGACCCTTTGTCTCATCGTATGGACTTGTGTGTAGGCTCTTCTGGATGCAGACAGCACAGGACAAAGCATGAGATGCAAACCCCGATGCGAGACATCACAGGGTGGAACAGAATGTTGTGCATGCAGACCTTGAGTAGAACTGATATATTTTGCTAAAGAGAATAATATCATCTGCTTGAAATTCTTGTCCTCTGACGCCCAGCATCGTCGCCCAGCATCGCTGTCTTCAAGAGCCACTCTCACAATCTCCACTTCCCAAGTACTTACAGCCCCACTCCACAACCACAGAACACATTCATGGAGTTCTCAGAGAAAGATCATTGGCCCTCCCGCCCCGACAGCGCCATCCGACCAACCTACGAGTCGTGGACGGTGGTCTCTCGCTACAACCATAACCATCCATCCCCAGGCCTTGCCCGCCTGGCGCGCTGCCTCGGCCACAACCGCCGCCGCCACACCTCTCCCTGCTACGTAGCCTCGGTCTACGCGAACCAGCACTTCAGCTCCGACCAGCTCGCCGCCGTCTACGACCAGGAACGGGCCCTCCACCACCACCAGCGCGAGGATGATGGCAGCACCGCGGCCTACAGACATGGGCTGTGGTGCCGCCTCGGCAGGCTGCCGTGGGACGTGCAGGAGGCGGTGGGCTCGCTCCTGGAGCAGCGGGCGCGGGAGACGAGCGGGCTGGACACGCGCTGTGACTGGAGCCTCGTGGTTCTCAAGGTGGTCGAGACCAGGAGCGATCAGCTCTGGTGCACGGAATATCGGCTGGTTATAGAAGGCTGCGAGCGCTAACGGCGGGCCCTTCTCTTTTTCTTTCCGGGTGAATGAATCCGGCGCAGAGGAAAGTGCCTGGGCAATGGATACGGGGGCATGAGGTGTATCACCGTTTGGAGGGAGGGGGAACAAGGCATTGCATCTGATGGTGCGCAGTCGAAACGACAAAAGAATCCATCCAGAGCTCTTGTGGCTGGCTCTGATGCTAACAAGCCACCAGATCTTTATGTATACACAATTCGTTTGCTTCGTGTGCCAGGGAAATAAAACCATATATGCGACTTTCCCATTCCTGTCTCTTCCACTCTTCTCTCTCTGTGTTTCTTTTTTTTTTCTTCTTCCCCTTGTCTCTTTTCTCTTTTCTTTTCTTTCTCTCTCTCTCTCTCTATCTCTCGCTTTTAGTTGTCCAGCGGTGTGACATTCGGGTCCCAGCAGACGGGCTTGTACTCGGTCGTCTGTAGTTCCTGGACCTCCTCGGGCGTCAGCTCGAAGGAATACACCTCGGTGTTCTGCTTGATACGGGCGGGGGTGACGCTCTCTGTGGCAGGGACACGAAAAGTCAGCAATCACTCTCCTCTCTCTCTCTCTCCAAAAAAAAAAAAAAAAAAAAAAAAGAGAGACAAGGACATACTGGGCAAGGGGACGTAGCCCTTCTGTAGGCTCCAGCGGATCAGGATCTGGGCCTCGGTCACGCCGTACTTCTCGGCCAGCTTCTTGAGGACGGGCTCGCCCCACCTCTCACCGCGCACGAGAGGGGAGTAGGCCTCGACGGCGACACCGCGGGCCCGGCACCAGGTGGCGATATCCTCGCGGGCGCACCAGGGGTGGATCTCCCACTGGCCCACGGACAGGACGCCGCCCTTGCCCGGCCCGCCGCGCTCGGCCTCGAGCTCCTTGATATGGGTCTCGAGCTCGTCCAGGTGGTGTACGCCGTAGTTGGACACGCCGATGCTGCGGACGGTGCCCTCCTCGACGCACTCGACCAGCCCTCTCCAGGCGGCCTTGCGCGCCGCGGGGCCGCCGTAGGGAGCGTGCAGGAGCATCAGGTCGACGTAGCCCAGGCCCGTGACCTCGAGCGTCTTTGCGACCTGGGCCTTTGCGTTCTCGTACGACAGGGACCGGCCAGGCACCTTGGATGTGAAGAAGATCTGGTCGCGGGGGACGGTGGCGGCGATCTTTCGGATGGCGGCACCGCAGCCGGCCTCGTTCTTGTACACGGCTGCACAGTCGATCTAGGGAGGGTCAGTCGGTTGGGATGGTGTTGGCTGGGGTGGTTGCTCGGGAGCTGGAATGGACTGGACGCACATGCCGGTAGCCAATGTTCATGGCCTCGATACAGACCCCCTCGGCGACATCTTCAGGACTAAAAGCCGTGGGTAAGGGATCGATCAGCATGGCCACGACGCAGTCTGAAAGGGAGAAGAGGGAGAGAAAAAGGCAACGGGGGCAGGAGGCAGGAGGAATGTCCTCTCCTCCCGTCTTGCCATATCGCACTCACGTCTGCCAGAGCTATACATCGGATCAAAACATCAGCGGTCAGCACTGGGCTCCCTCTCTCTCTCTCTTTCTAGACATAAAATTTGCTCAACTTACACCGAATCCCAGCAGGGGGGATCTCGTGGCCGCTGTTCAGCTTGACCTTGGACTCGAGGCTGAGGGCGGAAGCCATGTTGTCGCTTGTCGTTGAAAAATGGAGATGTGCGCGGAGGATTTGAAGACGATTCAACACGTTACTGAAGACTCGAGACATGAAAGATAGGTTGCAAGGGGTAATGTCGCGGGAGAGGAGGCGCAGGTGGGATTATTATAAATCCAGGTCGCTGTGCTTAGTAGACACTCCACCGGGTCAAGTTGCCGGTGATCGGAGAGGATAATTGTACGATGGACTGAATTTCACTGGGCCGGGCCGGTCCTCATTTCAGAGATACTCACATATACGCACACACACGCAAACACACTGCCTGGAGTTATTTTGATAAGTAAGAGATAGATCGGTCCCATCTTTTTTCTTTCTGGTTGAGGCCATAAAGAGGAGAAAACCTTATGGGGGAATCTTGTTTGGCCTCGGTTGTGAATAGCAAAGGCGACATCTCCAAATAACTATGCAAGCTATGACCCTGTGAGGGAGCTACCCCCACCTGCTGACTGCCTCCTTGCTCTGCTATCGCTTATCATCCCCGCACATAGCGCATCCTCCCCCTGCTAATCTGGCTTATCAGGGTGCGGGGTAGTGTACCTGAGAAATAGGTGTGTGCTATAGGGGAGAGGGAGGTACCGAGTGAGCTGCTGCTGTCATGGCTGCTGCTGGTGCCTGCAGCATCACACTCAGCAACAATACAGCAGCACTGCTGTACGTTGGGGTTCTGATGATGCCTTCTACCGAGGGTCCTCCTCTCCAACAAGGGATGCTACAAAGAGCCCCTCATATGTTTGTTGTTTTCCTTCTTCTTCTTCTTCTTTTATGGCTCTGGTGATGTGAGAGCATCACCATGGTCCTCCAGCCCAGACCTAACATCACCCATCCTCTGCGCACGACACCATGCTGCACTCGGGTGCCACGAGAACTGTACGCTGTTATCTACGGACAGGATGGGCCAAGACGTCCTCCTCTCACCAGCTCAGACGGGCTCCCCAGGTGAGACTGTCCAGCAGCCTGACGTACAGCATCTCCCGAGGACCCGATGAACCGCACCTCCTCCTCGAGACCGTCCCTGATAACCTGAAGAGGGTGGTGGCGAGCCACGGTGACCGTCCCGCGGTGGTTGCGAGAGCGGCACACAACACGGCGCGCGGCGCAGCAAGAGAGACCACCGTCAGCTATGCGGCACTGGACGCAGGCTCAAGCGCCCTCGCTCTGTCGCTGCGGTCGCTGGGCGTGAAAAAGGGCGACAGGGTGGCCGTCAGCCTAGGGAACATGATAGAGCATGTGACCTTGGCCTATGCCGTCTTTAAGCTCGGGGCCGTCCTCGTACCCCTGAACCCGGCCTTCAACGCGTCCCAGGTGGGCGCCGCCCTCTCGCACCTAGGCGTCGAGGTCCTAGTCATAGGCGCCGTCACTGATCGGGCGTACAGGCCGTGCCGGGGGCGGGACAACCTCGAGCTGCTGCGGGAGCTGGTGCCCGACCTGGCGTCGGGCAGGATCGAGAGCCCACAGGTGCCGACGCTGCGGAGGATAGTGGTGCTGGACAACACGGACTGCCACCCTGGCTCGGTCTTCCGCGTCCAGGAGCACCGCTCGCTGACGCCCTACTCGGCGCTGATGGGCTCGTCGCCCGTGTCGCCCAGCTCAGCCCGGCCAGTGGTCGTCCCCGATGCGCCGCTGAGCCCGGGCGAAACCATCAACATCCAGTTCACCTCCGGCACGACCTCCCACCCCAAGGCAGCGATGCTCACGCACACGAATATCCTGAACAACGGCTACCTGATCGGCAGGCGTATGGGGCTGAACCCGGGAGACCGCATCGTGTGTCCGCCGCCGCTGTTCCACTGCTTCGGCAGCGTCCTCGGCGTCATGGCCACGGTGACGTCGGGCGCGGCCATCCTGTTCCCCCTCGCCCGCGTTTGACCCGGTGGCCAGCCTGCGGATGGCGATCGACCACGGAGCGACAGGCCTCTACGGGGTGGCGACCATGTTCGTGTCCATGCTGGAGGTGCTCGAAGACAGCGCGGGCCTGTTCACGGCGGACGAGGCGCGGCGGCTCCCGCAGCACCTGAGCAAGGGCATCATCGCCGGGTCGTCGGTGCCCGAATCGCTCGTGCGCAAGCTGTACGGAAGGCTGGGCCTCGAGGAGCTGGTGATATGCTACGGCATGACAGAAACGAGCCCCGTGTCGTGTATGACGACGCCGACAGACCCGCTGGACAAGAGGACCGGCAGCGTGGGCAGGGTGATGCCGCACACGACGGTCAAGATCGTGGACCCGTCCGACAGGCGCAGGGTGGTGCCCATCGGGCAGCGCGGCGAGCTGGCGGCGAGCGGGTACCTCGTGATGCAGGGCTACTGGGGCGACAAGGAGAAGACAGAGGAGGTGCGCGTCTTGGAGCCCGGAGGAGGAGGAGGAGAGAAAGGACAGTGGTGGCTATACAGCGGCGACGAGGCGAGCATGTCAGAAGACGGCTACGTCACCATCACGGGCCGCATGAAGGATCTCATCATCCGGGGCGGCGAGAACATCCACCCGCTCGAGATCGAAAACGTCCTCTTCCAGCACCCGCTCATCGCAGAGGCGTCTGTGGTCGGCGTCCCCGATGCCAAGCTGGGCGAGGCCGTCTGTGCTTTTATTATAGCGCATGCAGGCGTGGTCACGAGAGAGGAGGACGAGGAGGGCGAGGAGGAGCATACCACCACCCTGTACAAAAGAGACGACCACCCCCGCCCACCGTCCTGCGCAGGGACGACGTGCGTGCCTGGGTGCGCTCTCGGCTGAGCGGACACCTGGTGCCACGGTACATTTTCTGGACCGACGACTATCCCAAGACGGCGAGCGGCAAGATCCAAAAGTTCAAGCTGCGCGGTGCCGCCATGGACATGATTCGGGACACGCACAAGGGCGACTAGAACGTTTGTTGCTCGCTGGCAGGCCTGCCTCTCTCTCTCTCTCTCTACCCAGGCCATTTCTGTAGATGCAGTGGATCTCCAATAGCCTTTGTATAATATTTAAATATGTATGAAAAGTCAATGAAAAGATTTCATTCATGTTCAATTTGATGATTCTTGTCATGGTGAGCATTCTAGGCGGATTGGATTTCCTTCTCGACCTTTTCTTTCATTCCCGATCAGAACCATGCAACATAACAAACACATCGACCCTTGCTCGGCCGAGTCTAGTGCTGAGTGGAGCGTTTCCAGCACCTTTTTTATTTTTTCCTTCTTTCTCTTGAACTTAACTCCCTCTGGAAACCAATACTTTGAACCCCCCTTCGACGTTCCTCAAAATAACTTTTCTTTTCTTCTTTATGGGTGGAGGGGGGGAGGGGCACGATAAGCTTGGGTTGTGTTCGACCCAGAGCAGTAGAACCTGTGGACAAACCCAGTCAAGCATACCCCCCCCCCGGACTTACACTGCTACAGAACAAGGCTGGCACTTACACGGCTGCTGCCGAAGCTGAAGAGGAAAGCTGCCCACTTTCCAATACTTAAAAGGTTAACTATGCTGGAGAGTGCAGACCTATGAAGAGAAGGAAGGCTGACGTGCTTGGCGATATTGGGCTCCCCCACCCCCTTTCTGCCATGCGAGTATCTTCTGTCCAGGCAGGAAAGAGCAGGGAGGGGATGGCACATGGCACCGCGGCATGGAAGTTGCCTGTCTGCAGGGCCGCTGGCTCAGTGCAGGTTCTGGGTACGCTCTGGCCCCGCTGCTCTACGCTACCCCTGGCTAGAACAACCCGATGGCTCCTTCGCTGACATCCGCGGACCTCTCCTAGAAATTCTCTGCTCCTCTCTTTTCATCCCGCTTCGTCGTCACGACCGGATTCCCTACGTCTCACTGATGTATAATGAGGCTTGATGTGAATTTTTCTTAATTCAGAACCCAGAGATCATGAATTTTGTTTGTCAATTTCGAGCGCCCTGTTTTGTCACATACCGGGATGTGGATAGGACTGTCGAGAGGTCTCTCAAGGTATGTCAGAAGTCTGCCAGATTACCGTCATGCTACCCCTGCTTTGTGCCGATTGCCAGCTACCCAGCTACCCAGCCCCTTTCGTTCTAATCATGCACTAGAAGTCACGATTAGCACACGCCGTGAAGCAGAAATGGATATGGTGACCATTGTTACCGAGGTGTGTTGTAAGAGCTCTGGACGGAAAATGACAATGGGGCCTGCCTGAAAACAGCCGACGCCCAGCAAACCCTTGCCCATCCATTCCCTCTCCCCTCCCCTCCCCCCTCCCGAGACATGGGAAGAGCAGTCAGAGCTCGGATGGTAGTGGCTGTGTCTTGAACTGCAAGACATTCATCAGCCTCTTGAGGGGACCCCTACACAAACATGCAGGCATCAGAGGCACCACAAGATCGAATCATGCTCTGGACCCTCCTGCAGCCCCGAGATTTCATGTGCTACATTGTGGTCGGTGGAGTCGCTGCTCCACCCCGCCATTCCCGTGTGTCACATCTGCGGTCGATGGTGATATAATGCTGAGGGAGAAATAGGACCGTCTCTGTGTGATATAAGCTGAAATCGTGTTGAGGATTGTTTTTTCCCCCAAAAAAATAAAAGAGAAATAAGGTGGGGTTGCTGTCCGTTGCAGTCTCAGGTTCTAAGTCTACAGAAAACAATTGAGCCGGGAATTGCCATGTCCGGAAAGGGATTTCGTTTTTGAAGACGATTGATCCCAAGTCTAACAAAATGAGTATCTTCAGCCTCTAGTAACGAGACCCTGCTAATCCACATGCACCAGTAACTCATACTATCTTAATGCTCTGGTATAGCCCAAGTAGTGGACTGTGAGGAGTAGTATGCCCTGGGATTGTATGTACTGCAGTAATACGTGGTGGACTTGGCTACTGAAATCCCAGTCTCGGCTAATTGGGGGCCACCCTCTCGACGGCAACAGAAATATAGACCCAGCATCCAATATTTTCTAGCTACCAACGTGAATAATCACTGGGATGGAACATTGGTGACGATCACATCGTGAGGGGAAGAGGATCTGGCGGACAAGAGACCAGGCACAAATTTAGATGTGGACGGGTGTAGAACACTGGAGGTCCACGTCTGGATTGTCACCCGCAGGCGACTTACACCACTGACTGACCTTGGAACAGGTCGACCCGGTGGCTTCAGGTCAAGCCAAGATTGCAGCCCAGGCCCCCCGACACAAAGCCTAATAATTCAAGACAGAGCATAGAGGCTCACATGCTTCCCTTCCTCGTCCTACTCTCCTCCAGTCTTCATACAGAAAGAGTCTCGTGATGGTAAATGTAGTACGTGGAGATCTACTCGCTCCCATCCGTTCAAAGCGGCGGCAATCACAACGAATAGGTCGGGCTTCTTTGTCAATTGTTTTGAAAAACACACTTTATTAACCGGTTTTATGCGGCTACTGCACGTGGTAGACATACAACGGCAGACGGAGAGACTATCCAAATAGCGTACTTTGTCAGAGACCGCCGACAAGACAGCCGAGTGCCCTGCGGAACCCTCGTTGGCCCCCCTTCTTCTGATGCCCAGACACGACAATAGCAAAGCTAAAGCAAAACAGACCCTCTGCAGAGAGCAGAGGAACCAGGCTCGTTTTCGCGAGACAACGATCTCGTAGACTCATGGCCTCTATTAGAGGCGTTCCCAAAATCCAAATAGTAACGCCAAAGAAAGGTGGGTTGGAGTGGGCAGTGGGGTGAGAAATCGAGGGGAGGAAAGAGACGGTAGACGATAGGCTGACACCGTTGTCGTGCCTTGAGGATTGTTGTCGCTTTGAGTATGTGACAGCCTGTGGTACGGTATTTGTAGCTCCATTTGGCTGCACGAGATATGCAGTAGATGATTTTATGTCGACGAGACGGATAGAAACCCACGAGACAGACTCGTGATGGCGAGGGTGCTGGGTTGAGATATGGTGTGGCGCCGGGGGGGAAGGGAGAGCAAGGAAGACAAGTAAAGCAAAGAAAGAAAACGAAACACACTTTGCAAGCCTGCAGATCCCTCTTGACTGCAGGCGTATTCCAAATTAAAGCAAAAGAAGAAAACACAAAAGACAAAACACACTTTGCAAACCTGCAGATCTCTTTTGACTGCAGGCGTAGTCCGACCCTTCCGCGATGAGCGTCCAGCCCAACACCGTCTGGAAATATGTGGATGGTCTGCGTAGCGATCCAGACGTATGGGGAGTGGTTTGTACTGTGAATTACTCCCATAACGCCCGACGATGACGACCGCTGTCATGAGCAGTCTCATAGCCACGGTAACCTTCACCACTTAGCCATTGACAGGTGAGATGTTGGGATAGGCGGCAGCGAGGATGTTGAGAAACTGGCGCCACCTCGACACATATTCAAGCTCCTCCACGGCGCTGCGGAAGTCTACCAGCCTAGTCCGCCCGCCCCACTGCAGGATCCTCTTGATATACCTGCGGAGGAGAAGATAGTCATGCGGCTGCCGGAGATCAAAATCGTGCACGACAGACAAGTCGATTCTGTTCTCATTGGAGGTCCATGCAACGTAGAGCCGGGCCTCTACGGCGCTCATGGAGAGCATGAACACGGCCCTGGTGACGAGCGAGTTCCTGTGGACGCCCCACTTGCCCACTAGGTAGTTGAGGCGGGCGACCACCGTAGCGAAGGGTGCGTTCCAGTCGAAGCCCCGGCCCACGGATCCCGCTAGGCCCGCAGACATCTCGGAGGTGCCTGCGAACTCGACGAGGAGGAACGGGTACGCCATCACGTCGGCATCCTCGTTCAGCCCAGACTCGTTGTTCACAAGGCGTACCTGGCTGGGTGCGAATGCGTGGCGGCCATATGCGTACCACATGTGGGGTCCCAGCTGACTCGAGTGGTTGTCGGTGCGGGTCAGGGAGGCCTTCAGGTCCGGGGACAGGAAACAAGGAGAGCCGGGAGAACTGTGAGAGCTTTCCTTGCTCGAAGCGCTGCTCTGACAGGCGCGCCAACATGCGACATCCACGTGTGGCTTTACGCAAGAGCCCTGGCGGGACCATTGGCTTGGAGGCCTCCTTGGATGGATGTGACTGCGTCTTGGACGTCCGGAGGATACGGTCCTTGGAGGTGCCACTCAAATTTCCACAGGGTCACCGGGGCCCCAGGCGCATTATATACCGTGTCCCAACCAAGATCGATCATGTGGAAATCGCTGGTGCTGGTGCTGGGTTGAGCAAGCGTGCTGTGAGCAGGCGCGGGCGTCGCTGGGACGGCCTGGGTGTTGGAGGCCTGCGTGCTGTCCGGGGCCGCGTTGTTGTCGTCGTCGTGGTGGACATCCTCATTCTCTTGGGTGGTTGGGACGTCTGGCGTGTAAAGATGGCTGTTGGACCGGCAGTGGTCTGCCCGATATGTGGATTCCGATGTGCCCAGCTCGGGGGCGCTGCGAACGGCTCTTGGGAATAGTACAGGAGGGCCATTCGGGAGGGTGGGGTTGATCAAGTCCTCGAGGAACGACGCGGGTGGCTGCTCAGGGTGGGTGGGCGTCGGGTGGTGTAGAATGATTGTCTGTAGCATCATCACCTTGGTTAGCTTCCGGCCTGTCAACACGCTTGGAAAGTCCCCATACATACCTCATGGTGTACCACCTGCTCTGACGTCTTATCCTCGACGACATGCTGAGCTGCGTTCGGCTCTGATAGTTGTGTTCTCTTGGCTGGAGACGCGTTGCCTTCAGAGGCTTCGGAGAGCCGCCTCTTGCTTAGACATGCCGACGCCCCCGGGACAGGATGTCCACCAGATGGGCCACTGGCTACAGATGGCTGCTTCGGCTCTACATGTGGCGAGTCAGAACCGTTGTATGCAGGTCATTCCCGTCAGATCAGTAGTACACATACCTTGTCCGTGTTTGCCTGCAGGATTCTCCTCCTCCTCATCACCCAGGACCTTGGCTCGCCTGGCAAGAGCACACAAGGCTCTCCCGGCCGCAGCAAGGCTGCTGTCGGGCCTGGCATCAGAGCGAACGTCTTGGAGCCCAGTGCAGTAGGGGGGAGTCTCTAGGTCCCGCGTGCTCATGGTGACGAAGCTTACGGTAGGTTTGTGTGTGTGTGTGTGTGTGTGTGTGTGTGTGTGTGTGTGTGTGTGTGTGTGTGTGTGTGTGTGTGTGTGTGTGTGTGTGTGGGTGTATGTGTGGGTGTGTGTGTGGGTGTATGTGTGGGTGTGTGTGTGGGTGTATGTGTGGGTGTGTGTGTGGGTATGTGTGTGGGTGTATGTGTGCGTGTGTGTGTGGGTGTATGTGTGTGTGGGTGTATGTGTGTGTGTGTGTGTGTGGGTGTGTGTGGGTGTGGGTGTGTGTGTGTGTATGGTCTCTTCTTTTTTCTTCTTGTTATTTCGTTTGGGGAGGGGGGGGGCGTTTCTTTTTTTTTTCCTTTTTCTTTTCTTGGATAAAAGGGGAGGTGGGGGTTATGCGTGCGTTTGCGTTTGCGTTTGCGTGCGTTTGTTTGCGCCGCAAACGAAAAGCAAGATGTGATGAGGTACCGAAGCTAGGGGACAGAAACACAGGTTGATTGCCAGGGAAGGAGGTCTTTCAAAAGAAAAAAGAATCAACAAAGTCACAGCTGGAAGGTCTGGTTTTGGTGGTTCTTGTGGTTGGTTGTTTTGAGGGAAGGTAAGAGAAGCTCTTGAGGATAGAGAGAGAGAACCTCACCAGGAGACATTGGGATGGCTGGGAAATATGCTGGGCTTTATAGGCGGGAAGAAGGCGAGGGGCAATATGGATGGTGTGGCTCGAGGCATTACCTCAAGGCATTACAGCGCAGCAGCAGCAGTCGTGTAACCGGCCTCCATCAGGCGTAGCATCACCACTTATCCCGTCCGGTCAAGAGAATAACTGGGACCACGGCCTGAGAGATAGGCACCCTCCGCATAGCATGTCGGCTCCCGCGTGAGTCTTGTTTCACTAGAAGAAAAAGACAGGGGTGTGAAGAAAAGAAGAGCTCATGTGAAGCAATAAACGCAGGGTAGGGCAGTCGGTGCCTGCTCTGAAAGACAAGTTCCGGGCGGCCAGGCGGGTCGAGAGGACGAAAGTAAATGAGTATGCTCGCCTCACCTGCAGCTACCCGTGGCCCGATGTGCCTGTTCATTGCCACTACACTCCCAGGCCGGCCGCGTCCTATGTGTCCGGCGTCGGAAACGGCCATGGTGGATCAGGCTGCCCACCCTACCTCTGTCTGTAGTAGACGCACGCATCCTCGTGGCCGGGCCAGCAGTGCATGGGCGTGGGTCAGCTCCGTCTCCTGCTCTTGTGATGGGACGCCCCGGTAGCACGCAAAACGCCGTTCCATCAGGTTCGATGGTCACGGTGCTCGCCGAAACTAAGCCCGCCATGCCTCTGGTTAATTTAGAGATCAAGGCAGCTGCCTGATCTTCACATGCTGTGCGAGCTCATTATGCAGGTTTGCAGAAGCAGTCTGCGTGCCGCGCCCAATGGTGTTGCAGCCATAACCAGTGGCTGAAAAACTAAACGCAGCTCTCGCTCGTATATGCCGCATCCCGAATTGTCAGTGCTGCTCATTGCCACTCTTGAGGGCGTGACTCACCTGCAATCATGTTTCAGAAATCAATAGCATTATTATTGCTTTGTCCAACCCGTGACCTTGGCCTGCAATCTATTTTGAGGGGAAGACGAAGAGGAGGGGGAGGAGCGGGAAGAAAGGGCCAGGGATACATTGGTGGGCAACTGGTGAGACGCCTGGATCGACTTCCACGCCTGCTAGAAAAGCACATCTGCATCGCCTGGGACTGTGGGGCTGCCTACTACAGTACCACACTTGTGGCTGCAGCCCTCTCTTCGGCCGTTTGTCTTTGTTTGCGCCCTCAAACACGCCCACCCACACCCACCTCTTTTCCTCCCTATGTTCCTCAATTTGGTGAATTTCCTATCATTATTTGATTCTTCATGGTATCGGTACAAGAGAGAGAAAGAAAAAAAAATAAGAAAGAGGAAGTCATGACGGGACTTGAGGGCCAAGTATCGCGCACCTCTCGGAAATATCAAACGGCTGCTTTAAGGTAGGTATTCTCTTGACCAGGGGTATGTATGGCCAGGGCTCGGACCTGCTGGCCTGCATGCAACCTCGCTGGTCCGGGGTCCTGCATAGATCTTCAGCACCCCGGGAGGTGGGGGGGTGGTAGGGTAGATTGATTTCGTATCGCAGGGCATCGTTATTGCCTACCAATGTATTACAGATAACTCTTGGGCTCGCAGTCGATCCTTGTCTGTGCATGTCGTAGAGCTGATCTGTCGACCTTTTGTCGGTCTCATGCACTTTCTTTTTTTTTTTTGGGGGGGGGGCGGAATTACTCGGAGGATGAGGTCCTTCTGCAATATGTCCTGTGTGGTCGGAGACGAGATATGATCAATAGTCCATCCACACCTAAGGACGGAAAGTTCGTCGTCGTCGCTGGTGTTGCATCGTACATGTCTCACACCTGCACGGCTCAGCGTCAACCGCAATTCTAGAGTAAATAGACAAAGAAGGGCCATAACACAAGCCCACGACCTACCTCATGTCCCTGATGTCTGAGGCCCCGATCATATTGGCTTGCCTGAGGCTGTCGTGTTCGGGTGCATCGCAGCGCGACGGCCAAAGAGAGAAAAGAGGGAGCGAGGGAGAGAGAGAAGAGCTGCGCCTGATTTTGGCCAGGCCATAACAGGTCTGGCGGCTGAAAGAGGGGCGCCAGCGACTGATGATGAATGAGTCTGTTGAAGAAGACTGGCTAGCTGTAGATGACGTCTCTCGCTGTATTGTTTTCCGGCCAAGGAAAATGGTGAGAGGTTCTGGCTTGGTAGGGGCTGAAGGGCTACTGCTGTGTGGGCGAGGCTAGGCTAACGAGGTGGGCGGCTCCTGCTCTCCGTAACACCTTGACTGCCAACCTCACCAGTAATCAATCGCAAAACCCACTCACAAGTACGTGATCACAGCATGGCAAAACTTTCTTGTCAGCCCATCAGTTTTCAAGCCCTCAGTTCCCCTCTCTTTCTCTAGTTTCCTTGATCGAAATTCCAAGCAAGCATTTTCAATGTGGGGACTCGATGTCTTCCGGTAGGCACGCGCAGGACAAGGGTCACCATGCTGAATTTCGTTGTCCATTGATACAACACCAGGTAATAATTCCTATATATTAATACCCAGTACCCGTCATATTGTCTCGCTGTGTATATATGCCCCTTTTAGTCGATTATGCTTCCTCCTTCTGTGATGACCTCCACTAGCTGCCGATTTGATCACGTCTCGGGGCGCGGGACAGGGTCTGGTAAGACCATCATCGTCTACGGTGCTGAAAGACAAGACGCAAAATTGAGTTCGAGGACGACGGTGTCAAAGAGAGAACTACGCTCGTGTGTCGCGTGAAACTAAGATTAGCTTTTGCAATCTACATGGGACACGAGAGCATGCTCATTTCAGGAGCGCAACCAGTCTGAAAATGGTTTCCTCTTCACTTCTATCTACGACACCGTGTCAAAAGACAGCGGTGACAATCCGAGGTGACCGTATCGAGATCTCGAACGCTGACCGCAATAGGCTGGGTGGGATAAGGCACAATCCTAAAGAGAATCGATGTCAAGTCCTCATAGCAGATGAATTTACTGCGTATTCTTACTGTAGAAGATAACCTCTAGGTCATGTGGTATATAACTGTAATTATTGTGTGTGTGTGTGTGTGTGTGTGTGGTGGGGGGGGGGATCGACATGGAAAACCCATGTAACCTCATGCGCTACCGCGAACTTGATCCTCATTGGTCAAAAGGAGCTACCGCGAGATATCTGCAAGCTGAGCATTCTGAATTCAATCTTCCCCGCGCTTCCTCCCCTGAGACCATTTCGCTTTCTTCGCTGTGGCCGAGCTCGCGAAGAAAGTGTCTGGAGTAGTCTGTAGTCCCTCCAGGTGAATAGACTGATGAGCCCGTTCGCTAGTCAGGAAGTGAGTCCAGGTCTGACTGCGAGAGGTCTCCGGAAGCGATGGGACATCGAAGTCCAAATGTGGCGGCAACTGGCCTATGGCCGAGCAGATCATCTTGAGGTGTGTTGCCATCCAAACATCGTACACGTTTTTCGGAAAGCGGTATGCAGTCCACTTTTCCTTACCATCGAGAGCAGCAAAAGTAAACTCGTGGATGGGATGACGATAGAATGTAGTATTTTCCTATCTATCCCAGAATCATGTCCGTAAATTTGGGCAAATCGGCGGTCGTGAAAAACTGGAAAAAGTTACCATCTGACGGTCGACTTCTTTCTCGCGCTTCACAAGCCGAAACGACCCAATGATGGCTCGCACGGCAAGCGTCCCGCTATGGACATTCTGACGTCAAAAGCTGCTAACCCGGATATAACCTTGCATATTAGAAATGGGAACTACGTCAAATATGTTGTTATGAGAAACGATTAATTTCCAGCTGCTTATCAGTAAATGTTTCCTGTCGAACTCCTACAGAATAGTCGGGCTGCAGCTGGATGCTAGTGAGTGGAATAGAATTGCGTGCGTAGCAAAGATTTGCGCAGATGGAACCATCAAGGGAGTGATATCATGTAGAACTCTCACCTCGTTTCGACTCGCAACCTTGCGACAAGTAGACTCGAAAACGTTATCTCGGAAAAGGGAATCTTTTGGATAGGCCTGCGCTTGCTTATCTCGGTGATATATGGGTTGGACTTGTCCATGAAACTTCCTTTGGTTGCAAGCAGTGTCTTGTATCGTGGATCGCGGTATGGGGCAGTCTTCTCTGCTCTCGGTTTTTGATCACTCGGCGTGAAGGATGTAGCTGAGCCTGACCCTGACCGCCTGCGGCTGAGGGACGACGAGGATATCTTCCTCGCAAAGAGATGTTGCATATTGAGGGGTTGTTCAAGACATAGCAGCGGCCAGCGTCCTTCTCGTATCCAGTAAGCAGGAGGATTAATCCCGTCATCTACCTCGTCGTGTATGGGCTCGTGGGAGAGACTGAAATCCGTAGTCGCTTCAGACCGAGACTCTCGCCAAAGGTGTCTTGGCTATCGCGAGATCGCTTTCGACGTGTCGTTGAGGGGATCTTTAAGGCTTCGGGCGCTGGTCGCGGAGAGGTAGGGGATGGTCGTGTCGGCGCCGGCTGCAGAGGAGCTACAAAGACCTGTCGGACCTTCTTGTTGGGAGTCTGCTGTTGATGGCCACGAGATGTCCGTGGGAGCACGTTCTTGAACACCCTGCTCTGCTGTTTCTCTCTTACCAACAATTATCTGATCATCATTTGGGATAGCATAAGACTAGTACCTTGATGATGAAGCGCGATAGACTAGCGCACACCCTGGCCGGAGTCTGCTTGGGCTCGAGTTCGAGCCATCGTGAGTGATGCGCGGGGTGTCACCGAGGAGGTGGATCTGAGGGAGGGTGGATGAGGGGCAGAGCTGGACACAACGAGTGGGACCAACCAAGCCCCCGTTAGCCCCTATGTAAGTACTATGGTACCTACAGTACCCGCGGGCCGCTAGCTACGCTTCACCCACTGCTGGGTAGGCTTCCGTAGCACACAGCCTCCACTACCCGCAATCCTTAAATCAACGTCCCCAGAGACTCGTCATGCCGCACCAGCCAACGTATCCCAAGATGAGCTCTGTCTTGAAGATGTCACCATAAAAGCTCATGAGATGCTTCGACCAAAAGGTTAGGGTGACGCGTTGAGGACAAAAGCGGGAACGAAGACACATCGTGCAAGGCCTCTATGTGCAGAGCGAGAAACCACAAATGATGTTGATGACTACCAGTGCGGCCAGGGCGTCCATAGCACCCCAGAGGGGTCGATCCTGGGCTGTCTGTTGACGACCAACCAACAGGCATCTCAACTAGGCTCCCGCTTCGCTCCGATTTCAACCCTTCATGAGAGATCTAGGAATTGATTGGCTAATTCTCTGCACTTGCCTGTCCAGCTGGGCTTTTGAGAATACCGACCCTCGAGTCAAAGAGGTGTTGGGCGCTAGCTGTGTACGGCGACTGCAAGCACTTATGAGGGCTCGCTAGGCGGCACAGCCCGGTCAAGCTTAGGAGCGGGAGCCAAATAATGAGTTCTGACCCGGTATTCCCGACCCAGTTGAAACCCATCCCGAACAAGATTCTGGCGGATTCTGGCTCTCGCAACGCTGCTGCGATGGCAACTCTTACCCCCTGGAGAGCTCTGGCAGACATAATTTATCATCACCGCGGTCCCTGCCTCATCATGCCGCATAGCCTGGTCAATCTCTGGATCCAGTATTATATCTTGCCAGCTGGCTTGATGCTGCTGCTGCTGTGGCGGCGGCGGCGGCTCCCAGCCGCAAGAGCAACCAGGCCATCAAACCAGCACCCCAGCCTCTTAGGGCTCGCGTAAGCCCGCTAGGGAGCCGGGTCCTGACTGCAAGCGACTGCCTCGATCACGGTCGAGCTGCAGATCATCGCACGAGATGTCAAAGGCTCGGAAATGGGGATGATTGCCAGGGCGAGAATGTTGGACATTATTGATGGACTTCATCTCCTTCTTCAACCAAATCCGCATTCCCGTGCCCTTTTCACGCCTGGCCGGCCTTGAGAAGCGACTACCACACGTTGGTAGAGCATGTCAATGTCGAAATTTCCCACTCAGTGTAATTGGCGCCCATATCTACACTTTTTTTTTCTCCTTATTTTTCAGCGTAGCAGTGCTATCAGAGAAGATGAAATTACACCACGAGAACTTCTGACAGCGGACTGGATGAGTGCTGAACAGCCAATTGAGGAGGTGTGTTTTTGTATAGCCAACAAGGTGAAGAGAGAAGAAGAAAAGGCTAGCTAGCGTGGAAAGGCCTGTTGTGTAGAAGTAGCACTCTCTGGCTCACGTAACGTGGATGGTCCCATCAAGTAAAGCCTTCCAGGCCGACCGCTGCATGTGAGACTTGACCTGTCATATTCTTTGCGATGGCGCGATCGTTCCCCTCATCAAGATTCAGCGGCGGTGTCATCCTGCACGTGGGCCTATGGCCTTCCTCGCCTACGCTCCCCTTCTTCTCCAATTGGTCTAGATTCTCTAGGAAGGTGAATCCGGGCACAATGGCAGAGTATGCGGCTACGGCGGTGTCCTACAGACTCTAGGAGGCATTTGGAATCATAAGACGTCCCGATCCTAGCATGAACGAGAACCTGTGGAAGGGCGTGAGGGGTGAAGGAGGGGCAAGGGGAGCAAGGAATGACGAGAAGATGGTATTGTTGTTGAGCTCCTCAGTAGGAGATGGGTCGGCGGAATTTTCTCCTGGAATGTAGCCGTTGGTATTTTTTTTCTTCTTTTTTTGGCTGCTATACTCATTAAAGCGGTTCCACCACGCAGCCATGGCCTCGCCCGCACACTCTCATCGCCCCCAGAAGAGACGGTTGTGAACGAGCCTTGCCAAACCTCGATGGCGGGCAGATGGGTTAGAATATCCCTATGCTCACCTTCGAGGCCCCTATACCTCGTTACAAGCAGTCCAATTAAGACTGGTGCTACCCGGCTGATTGAACAAGGACATGCCCAGCTAGAAACTCCAGCCACTGGGTCTCTGTCCAGAATAGGACTAGCGCATAATGGCCCCTGTGGCTGAAGGAGGGCAGCTGCGGCTGGTGTTCGCTGCTATTCACTCTGCTTCCGTCTGTGCAGGGCCCAGAAGTACCTGGGCGCCCATTTCTGTGGGTAATGCACAACAAAGGGCCAGAAAGCTCAAAACCCGCTTGAAAGCCCCTCATCCCGAGGTGAACAAAAGAAGGCACTCAGAAAGACTGGTTATTGAGGAAAGCACATGAATTTCTGTCACAGATTTAGATGTATGTATGTGAAAAGGTCCAGGTAAGATTTATTCCCCTGGCAGGTGCTTCCGGGACCTGCAGGTCAGCTTGAATACGATAAGATAAGCCAGCAGCATAATGACGTTGAGTTGGTTACTAGATTATCCACATATCGTACAGCAACACCGCCAATCAACGGAACTCTCAACACACCACCACAGTCAGTACATACTGCACCATATCGGAGAGTGCCGTGTCCCACTTATCATGTCGCCAATGTGTTCCTCTCAGCCTGTGGTCCAGCATGCAGACCCCAGGCCTGGTAGCAACGATGACAGATCTCTCCCCACAGCAGCACATTCGTCCTCCACACTGCCGCCAATGCCAACACCTCAGTTCGGCCTGCTATCGCTTTGGGAGCTCATGCGACAGCACCCGAGAGAGAGACTCTTCGTACAGCCTCCCCTCTGGACCAACCGTCACCTCAACCTTCTGCAATGTCGCTTTGTTGACATACCTATGGACATGAGCAGCGCAGGCTACCCCGAAAGAAGAGATGTTGCTGCTGACGCAGCTTCTGCACCCAAACCACCACGAAAACCCGTACCACCTTCTGTTATAGCTGCTCAGCACCTTGCTGCTGCCCGCCAGGATCTCATCAGACAGGATGAGCTGGAGAGTGTGCTGGAGCCGGAGATGGCAGATTTCGGCAGCATCAATCCTGATGGTCTCAGCCCTGCCGGTGGAGCCCTGGAGCAGCAGCAGCATCATGACCATAATGACGATGATGATGCTGCTAAGATAGCCTGCTTGCACATGAAGCCAGAGAAGTAAGATTTCAACCCTCCCCCTTCCCCCAAACAATAAGATTGACCCTCCAGACACAACACACCTCCTTTCCTGCTGCTGACCCTGCTTCCATTACCTAGGGGTCAAAAGAGGCTCTTCTTCAAAATCGCAGGACGCACGGTTCATTATATGCCTGCCCTGATCCTAAAGCCTGGAGAGAGCCATAACACTGCCACAAACGACCGCCGTGGCGCCACGGACACGGATACGGACAGCAAAAGTCGGTGGCAGCTCCCCACTGTTGTCTTTATTGAAAGACATACCATGGATCAGCACTGTGCTGGTTACGACCACAGAGCTTGGCGGGGAGACTGGGTTCGTGCGCGGCGTCCAGCGCGGAGGCGAAATCCGGCTCGCCCTGACCACGATCCGTTCATTGTGGCAATGCTCATCACGCTTGCACAGTGGTTGCAGCAGATCAAGATATCCTCTTCCTATCAACAGACACACCCTCAGTCCGGCGTGGACACCAATATTCTCTGCTTCAAGGTGAGTCTAGTCCTCTTTCTCTCACTATACCTTTGTTCTATACATGACCCAATAGCTTGACTAATCAATCACCGGTGGATCAAGCCCTGCCTCCTCGTTTCCGATAACGACAAGTGGATATCGCTCTACACGGTATGCATCTCGGAACAACACCTCGCTCGCTTCCATGATTTGCACTACAAACCAGCACGCGGGAATGAGCTTCCAGGTCTCGATGTATACCACCGGAGGATCGCATATCAGCCGTACCAGACTTTTCGCTCGCGTCTCTTGTCAACTCTGCTTGCCGCCACAGCGAGCCGCACGCAGTGACGGACCGCCTTACGAGATAACAGGCTCTGATTCATGGTACGCGAGGATTATAGCATCGATACTTAACCGCCCGGGGAACAGGGTTGCTAGGAGACCCAGTCAATGAAAAGACGGGTCTAGGAGGCAAAAAGCGGACAACAATCAGCCATGTACGGGTCACTGACATCCGTTCCATTACTTTTGGGGAAGGGAGGAGACGATATGCGCCTTGCAATGGAGAGGGGCATAAAGCGATACATTGTGATTATCTATTATATGGAATACGGTCCAGCATGAGGCCAACGTTATTCGTGAGTTAGACCCTCTTACAATAAATTTTACCGAGCAAAAACAATTCTGCTTCCATCGCTGGCGCAGTTATCGTGTATTCAAGACATCCCTCCAGATACATAACAGCTCCCCTGAATGCCAAGTCCCGCGAGGCAATATTTATCGAGGCTGAAGGATAGCGAACAAAGGCCGATTATCCATTAGACCTCATATTGCTTAGATCCTTTATGTCAGGAGCTCCAAGCCGCCTTTCACCCACAAGAACAAAGGTGCCTTGTTCGGACAACTCTCTAGGCCTTAAAATGTCCCCTTTCCGGTTTCAGGGAGTCATTTCTCAGCTGATGGCGGCGGACGTGACAAAGAGATACCGAGAGACCGCGGGTTATTCGACGTCCAATCAATTCTTAATCAACCCTACGACCTCCCTGACTGGAAAGTTGACAGCTCTCTTTTGACGACATACGACTCTGCGGCCCTTCATCTCGGCCATCCTGAACTCTGTTACAAAAACGCATCCTCCCTCCTTTCCATCTTCACGTTTTCCGTCATGAGAAGCCCAGCAGCCAAGCCGCGGCGGATCTATCGCTCTCTGAGACGCCCCAAGCTCTCCCAAGATACGACGCCCTGGCCATCTGATGAACGACAACCCAGCAAGAGAGGGGAAGAAGAGGCTCAGGTACGAATGACATCGTTTTTCTAACGCTCAAATTACCGACTAACGGATTGGCTCGTGCAGACAGCTCACTCACCTCCCAAGCGTAGGAAACAGCAGATTGGCAGCGACCGCGATGATAGCCGTTACCACCTACAACAGGCACCGCTGACGCGGAAGAACCTGGCTCTATTCAACAAAATGAAGGGGCAGAAGAGTACCAACAAGTCTCCTTCTCTTAAGCCCACGACTACAAGCACTATTTCAACAACAGCACCTGGCTTTGCTCTTCGAGCCTGGAAAAACGGCATCCTCAACCCACAGCGTTCCAAGCCTCCTGCGAATCTCGAAGATCTGCGTAAAGAATATGCTGAATCTCGCGGGACAGCATCGCCTACGCGATCAGCCTTCGAAGACTACATCAACGAGGTTGAAGATGCTAGTAACGAGGCGGCTATGATTGACGTGGGCCAACATCTGCTGAAGAAATATCCAAGGGAAGGTTACAAGAACACTCTCAACAAGGCATTCACGGGCTTTCCTAAAGATGTTGGTTTCAACAATGGTTTATCTGCTCCGCGGCCCGATTATATCCAAGGTCTTAAGATGGAAGAATTCTACCCATTCCTGATCTACCAGCATATTAATGGAGCTACTGTCTACAAAGACGATCCGAGCTCGTTAACCCTATCGCACTTGGCTGGAGAGTGGGAACAACCTGGGCAGGATCTTCGCCAAGCTAGGCTGCAGAGCGCTTATGATGGAGCTTCTCTTGTCTATACGAGGAACGAAGCCCTCTCCTATCTCGGAACACCTGACCCTCCTGGGCATGCCCAAGTCATGACTTTTACGACAAACGGCACAAATCTTAATCTATTTGCACACTATGCCAGGCCTTCCTCCGAGGATGGCAGGCTTGAGTACCACCAATACCCTATCAAGTCAACACTCCTTACAAGCTCCTATCATGACTTCAAGGACAACCGAAAAGGGCTCCGGAATACACAGGACTATGCCAAGAAACAGTCGTACGCCCTGAGAGACCAGTTGAAGGACCACTGGCGGAAGCAGCAGCATTGCGGTAACCCCCACCCATCGTCACAGGATCTCCTCGGCCTATGCCGGGCGGGGAGCAGCATGACACGACGGGCGCAGAAGAGGAGGAAGACCAAGACGGAGCTAGCCCTACGGGCAACAGTGCCTTCCGCTAGAGTCAGGTGGTACCGATCCTAGGGCTTCGGAGATGGGGAGATGAAAGAAGGATGAGACTGCTGCTGCTGCTCTCCGACACGGGCTGCCGGTCAGTCTGGCGAAGTGTCGTGCAGGGGTCGGGTTGTTGCGAGATTTCCTTTGTATAGTACGGCGCATCGGTTGCATTCTCGGAGGCATCAGGGCAAGCTGCTCACGTGGTCGTGACCATGGTGGAGGGTCTCGCATATATTTGTAGGGAAAGGTAGTAGGTAACAGGCTACCGGCCGGATAGAAACGCTAGTTGCAAGCATATTCAAAAGGGCTTTTTGTCTTCGAGGCCTAGCCATTTCCTTACCTTGTTCCTTTTCCATGGATATAGCAGCAATGTTAACCCACGTATAGATGGTCATACTCCCTGAACCCATTTCCGTAGCATGTGGCGGTGGGGCATGTCATACCTGGTACTGCGGATAGTGCAGTGCAGTATACACATGATAATGGCGACAATATGAAGTGACTTGAAAGGAGGGACGCCGGGCCGGGCCGGGCCGGGCCGCAAACCAAGTACCATAGTACGACCATAGGTGATGACGGCGGACCTTGGCACCCAGGGGCGAATGCCATGTGTCAAGCGTGCCCCGCTTCCCACCAACGTGCCCTGCCTCGTTGTGCTCATTACTGGGCGACCAAATGGCCCCATGGATCCGCGCCAGCCGCACTCGGCCTTTCCTGTATGTGTACAAAGTGTGCTGCCTGACCAGGGCAATCACTTGGACTGGTGGTCCTGTGGCTGTGCGGTGGACGAGTCCAGCGGTTCGTCGAGCTGCGCTTGGACTGACAGACAGAAGTGTATCTCTGTTGAGGCTGTTGGGGAGCAGAGGTGAGCAGGTTGCGATACACGCTCTCTCTCTATCTTTCTCTCAGGGGCTGGACCTATGCTTCTGTGGATGCAACGGTAAGGGGGCAATCTCGTCAGGCAGACAGACCCATCGGGCCCAGCCCGGAGTATGTGTTCGAGTAGTAGCGGCCCGGCCTCCGGAAGTAATGATGGCAGCTGATACTGTTCATCTTGCGAGGATGCATCCGGGGACAAGGGACAAGAGCCGTCATCACCAGACTAGTCTGGCTGGACTTTGGCGGTCGGTGGGCTCGGGCGCTGGGTCAGCTTGACCGGGCGTCTATCTAACTGAGAAACTCACTTGGTCGCGAACTGTCGCTCCAAACGGAATGTATAGCATACAAGTTGTCTGCCGAGCAAGTTTGGCGAGATGATGATGCAGCAGCGGCAGGCCTTCTTTCGATACCTGCCGGGTCTGGGTCTGGGGTCTGGCTTTGGCTGTGGTGAGCATCTCGTCCACAAGGGTTGCTCAGCCCAAGGCGGACAAACTGTATGGATGGCAGCTCGGGAAACAGTTCTACCGCCGATGCAGGGCCTGGAGTTTCTCTTCTTGGTCATCGAGTTCAGGGCAGTCGGTAGATAATATGAGGGGGCTGGCCATGAGCCCGGACGAGGGCGTGTCTGCCGAGATGGCCGAGGTGGAGATGGAGCTGGAGGAGAAGGAGAACGCGGCGCGCAGGGTCGGGCACCGGCGGTCGTCCATCAGTCCTTACGCCCTCGAGATGGGCCTTAACAGGACGCACACGCGCAAGTCGAGCTCGCAGTCCCGCTTCCCGACGCCGCCGCCCACCCCTCCGGAGGCCTTCAGGTCCGGGGACAGGAAACAAGGAGAGCCGGGAGAACTGTGTGAGCTCTCCTTGTCCGAGGCGCTGCTCTGACAGGCATGCCAACATGCGGTAGCCACGTGTGGCTTTACGCAAGAGCCCTGGCGGGACCATTGGCGCGGGAAGAAGCGGTGGCAGGTCGAGCTCTCGCATCGCCGACCGCCAGGCCTCAGCTCAACAGCAGGCTGAGCAGCAGACTGAGCGCCATCCCGCTGAGCCAGCTACTGCAGATAATGGCCGCGCGCCTCTGCTTACTTCCCCGTCCGCTTCTACTGCCGCTGCTGCCGCTGCTGAGACTGCTCCGGCTGCTCCGGTTGCTCCTCCGGGTGCTCCTCCTGCTACTCCGTCGTCTTCAACACGTAGTCGCGATCGCAGCCGCACAAGAGGCAACAATGAAGTAGGCAGCGCAGCCAGTCGCCAAGAGGACGAGGAGGAGCACAGAAGATACGTGATGATATCCGGCCGCTGTAGGTGAACGCGAGGTCCGGCGAGAAGAGGATGAGGGAGTCCGATGATGAGATGGTCCATGATGGCGAGGAGCAGGCCTTCCCGAGCCGCCCAGAGTCGAAGAGGAGGAAGAGCATGAGATTAGATCTGGAAGAGATATTAGCATAGAACTGCCACAATCGCAGAACAGCCCGGGCTCCCCGGTAAGAGCTCGGCTGTGTCCAACCGGATGGTCTTCTTGGGTCTTCGTCGGCCCCAGACCCGTGCACGGTGCCGCCAGCTCTCGGGGTCGAACACCCGGCTGTTTTAGCTCGGGCAGCGCGGTCATCTCAGCCTCCAGGAGGAGAAGACCCGCGACGCGCAAGCACATGCATCGGGGCTCATGGCCGACAGACCTAGGGGTCGGTCTGGCCGTACCAAGACGCTGCCCGTGCTCAAAGCCAACGACACCACTACCAAGAGCAGCAGCACTGTTGATACGAAGGCCGGAATCATAACCCGGGCAAGAAATACTACTAGAGGCGCAGCTGTCAAACGAGAAGGCGTCTGTCGGGTCGACAAGCACCTGCCAGGAGCAGAACCGGATCGGACGCCTCTCAATAGGTGGAACGGACACAGACACAAAAGCCCAATGGCGGGCCTATCATCACACCTGGTCTCTTTCAGAAGCGAGCAACCCATAGACAGGATCGTGAGACAAAGGCAAACCAGTGTGAAGGAGTACCCATGTATTGGTCGTTCTGACAGGGTCGTGTGCAGCCAACGATGGCTCCTATATCTCAGGCCGGCCGTCAGACCTTCTTTGAGCACAGCGGACGAAGTTTCGCGTGTTGGTTGTGTGAAAATGGTCGGGTACAGCTAATCTTTCAACCTCATCGTTGTGATCCTCGTGGAGAAGAAGGAGGAGCAGCCAAAGGCTAGCTTCTGAGGCTTTCGGGTACCGGCTATCCTCAACGGGGTCGGGTGCGGCCAGTCTCCCTCAACCTCATCGGCGCGGACCTCGTGGGGATGGAAACGCGAGGGGATGTTATGGGCTCGGCTTCTGGGGTTTTGCGTGCATCGGTTTCGTCCTTCGTGGATTCAAAATCAGCATCAAGAATAAATGACCACACCATATCCCCATATACTTACATAGCACCATTGCGGCCGTCTCTGTGAATCGAAACTGGAGGTCCCTATCTCGCCTCGTCATAGGTACTACGAAGATGGAAATATCAAGAGCTGACATCTGTGCGGAGGCTAGCGAGTCACTGGCCCGTGCTCCCTCGGCTGAGATGGCTTCTGAAGACGACAGGTGGAAGAAGCTGGTCACGGTTAGGCGGAAAGACATTGAATAGTTAAGAAAGCTCAGCGCAGCTAATTTGCATCTAGCTACTTCGATGACCCTCTCCCACCTACCTACCATCCGCTCCACTTCAAAAAATACCATCTTGGACACAAGTTCAAGATGCATATTCATACAATCCTGCACGAGACTGACGGCGACTGCACGTTCCTTCTCCCCTTCAGGCAGCATGTCGACCATGTCAGTGAAGAGCTCGTGGGACTCAACTCGGAGATGCTTCTCTTCGACGACGACATCCTTCAGCGACCATACAGTGGAAGGACTAGAGCCAGGGCGAGGGCGAGGAGTTGTGACTGGAAAAAGGTCAGCTTCCCAGCGCATCAGACCATCGATCCCAATATGTAAGTTGACTGCACCCAACCCACAGGAAACCACATGACGATTAATTAAACATGTGACGAGCAGATCTAGTGTTTAAAGTAAGCGTTAGGGCGACACGACAATTCCAGAGACCTACTACCCGTCGACCTTCCCCGGCCCGGACCTGGCGATGTCTTCCGTTTCTTCGAGCCCAAGCGATATCCGAGAGGCCAAAGTAATAGCCAAAGAATGGACCTCGACACGGTCGTTCAGGAGCCCATCAGAGTCAACGCTGACCACAGAGGCCCTATCGTCAGACAAGTTTCCCCCGAGACAAGCCGCGCAGCTGCTCCAGCAGGGATGACGACTGGGACTGAGAACTACAGAGCATCCTCGGGTCAATATAGTGAAAGAGGGCGGGTCTTCACCAGTATCTCTTGATGCGCGTGCCCAGAATCGTGGCCAGGACCAGGTTGACGGTCCCGGCACGGTGCTGGGATCTTTATATCCCTTTTCAGTACCTCGCCTCAGGCACCCATCATACCGACAACACCAATACCGTTGCCGCCCGCTAAGCCGCCCTCGCCCAGTAGATCAGTGCATGTACTGCAGCCTGGCTTTTCTGAAGGCGTTGAAAGGTAACGCGAAGAACCACACCGATGAGCATCAACTCATAGGTCCAGCGGACGGCGAGCCGGACCATATCTTCCTCATCTTCATGCCGGACTCCTGCTACACCCAGATCGTCAAGACTTGGCTAGAATCACATGGATACGGTTTTATTCACAATGCGGGCGTTTTGCGTCGTGACGTGGCGCAGCGGAACATACTCGTGTGGAGGCTGACCCGGCCAGCATCGCATCCAGAGTTCCGCCTCCGGGCGCAAGCGGTCGATTCCGAGCTGAGGCGTATGCGGGCGATATACAGGCGGCGTGCCGAAGAAACTCACAGCCGGAACTGCAGCCAAGGCGACGGGCCTAGCGGGAGCCCGAAGGGTGTTGGAAACGCCGGGTTTGCCAGGGCATGTGAAAAAGAGATGAGGTGGTGCGCGGGCTCCATCGCTCGGTGGTGTGAAATGTTACTCCATCTTCTTTCTATATGTGCTCAGCCAGCAAGTACGAAATCTCCGACCTACTGAAGCCGGCTCGAGATGCTATTTAGCAGCGGGATCATGGCGGCTAGGAGGGCTGTCATCAGGAAAATGTTCATCTTCAACATACCGCGCAGATTGGCGGCAAGAAAGCACCCAGCAGCGTACAGCGCAGTCCATGTCGGAGCAGAGGTACTTGAAAGAAGAGTAAAAATCTTCCGAGAAAAACAAAATAAGAAGGTTCGTAGGTCTCGTGAATATAGAGTTCGTAACTGTTTCTTTGTTTAAATATCTGTCTGTTAGTATCATAGTAGCATCAGTGGTGGCTGGCTGTCTGGAGGTGCTAACGGAATGCCCTTCAAGTAAATGACCAGGTGAGGAGGTGTGTCCCAGTCTTCTCACACACAAAAAGTGTCTAAAAAGTCATATATCACCATGAGAGCAATTAGTTTTTCTTCTTGCCTCAGTTCTGCTCTTTTTTTTTTTTTTTTTCGTGGTCTCGGAGAGAAGCACACTGTAATTATTGTTGCTGTGTTTAGTTGGAGGGAGATTTGAGGTTTCTTATCTCTATTTCAGATGACTCAGCAGCGTACGTAATCTTCGCTTATCACACCCATCGACCGACGATGCGTGAGTGAAAAAATCTCGTTTTTGGCCTCAGAATAAAGTTGATCGAAAATGGTATGAAGGGATAGCCCTGGCTTCTAGTATCTCAAATATATAAATGAATTATTTTTAAGTCTTTTTGTTCTGAAGGAAATTTGGTTCTAAGCCGCACATATGTCCCTGCAAAAAATTCGTGGCGGGCGGGTTTTGTCAGATCTAAGCCCCGAGATTGCAACGGACAGCCATTTTTGTTCCACCACACCTAACACCCTGACAGCTTCTAACTCGCCTACAACTCCAAACATCTCCTTCATTACGGCAGAATCTTCTGTCAATACCCTCCCATGCGACCTTCATTCACTCCTTCAGTATGACTGTCGACATCCTCTTCCGCTATCCGTCCCGACGGTCGTCGCATTCACACGGATCCAAGCCTCTTCTTCCGATATCTCTGGTACGGGGCATTGGTGACAATCTCCTCTTCAAACTCTCCACTTTCGATGGCACAACGACGAGGCTAGGAATCTGTTGTCAAATAGTTCTTCCCAGAAGTGCCATCATCACGCCAACAAGTCTGTAGACCGCGGCCTACATCACACGCGGCGCAGCTGGCAGGGAGTAAGTCGAGGACACACCCACCACCATTCCTTGGATGGCTTGCTCAAGCCTGGAGACTTTTAACTACAGCCGAGGAGGGAGTATAAACACCGAGCCGAACATATTACACATGCGCTCGGCGACAGACACCGGCATGCGCACGACGAAACCGTCTCGAAAACCACCGCCGCGATGCCTCCTACTCCGGCTCCTGACACCCGACCACGATCCTCGACATCCATATCCTTTCCCAAGCGGCGCGCACGCACCGAGCACAAGCCATAACCAGTCGAGCCCTCCTTCTTCCGAGACTGGTGTTTCCACCGCGACAAGTTTCCGCCGGAATGTAGGCAGCGCCATGCCGAAGCAACGATACCAACCCCCATCTAAGATATCCAAAAGATGCTCTATCACTGGCTATGGGATTAGGTGTGGACGGATGTCATCTTTTCCTTAGAGCTGGGATAGCTGGCGGGCGCAAGTCGAGAACAGTCACCACACACAAAAACCTTTAAATCACCCGAGGAAGGACAATGCCTATCTGGTCAAGCCGGTGTTCACATACTTTTCGGGGATCACCAATTTGGCATCGTGCCCACACTTTCACCTGGACCGTCATCGGCATCGCCCCTTGGAACGAGCTCTGGTGCCAGCTCGCACGCCTTCGCTGCCCACGTTCTCGAGGATGAAGACGAGTCTGGCCAAGCGTTTAGCAATTTGCTGTACCACAACGTGGCGATCATCCCGCAAACCGGCGTGAACAGAATCAGGCCTAGAATATCTTCGTTGCGCTTTGCATAGAAGATATTCGCGCATCCGCACACCTTTTCCCAACTCCCTGAACCGTCCTGACCTTGCAGGCAGTGGATGGTCATCCAAGAGTGGACTAGGTTTCCCGCCGAACGGAGCCTGACTTGCTCGGTCTCCCAAGATTAGATAGAGGGCGCCGTCTCCAATCGCACAAGACGAGAATCTGGAGGCCGGTGACGCGTATGAGGACCGCTGGCGTGGGCGCAGTCGCAGTCTAGACTGTCAGCCCACATGTTCAGACGACCCTGACGCTGAGAGAGAGGCGAATCAGAGGAAGCATTCGGTGGTATGACGAGGTTGGTCAGTTCTCTTGAGCCTAGGATCTGGAATATCTGTCTAGAAAACGACGATCGCCAGATCTCACAGGACTAGCTGTACCTATACCTTCCTCACAATATCCGGTGGGAAGCGGACCTTGCTCAATACTCTCTAGAATTTTGATCGAGGCGAAGAGCGTACCGAAGAGAGCATGCAATCGCACGATGAGCCTGGGCATCTCGCTGCGGTAGATGCCTAGCAGGACGATTCTGACTATACCACGGTCGTTCAAGACGCCAGAAACATCCTGCCGACTTGGCACCATCACTTCCAGACTCAGAAGACATGCCGGATCTCTCACGGTTGTTTCCCACTGCCCCTCTATAACTGACGAGGGCGCGTGCTATCCTATGGGCTCACGGCCGTTGGCGTAGAGGTAGGCGTTTCGAAGCCGCGCCAGTGCAGCGCGTTGCAGCACTCCTGGAAGTGCCGGATGCTCTAGAATCCGTAAATGGGGGCGCTACAGGAGGCTTCAAATGCTCCAGCAGGCACAAGCTGGCGGATATGATGTGTGAGAACGAACCTCACGCCCCGTAGGTATCAACGGGCAGGCCCAGTGCCTGCGATTGACTGCGCTGTAACGCGAAGAGATAATTCGCGGGTCGAGGAGAATGCGGCGCGGGATTTGTGCATGCGCACCCCCGCCTCCGCCGACTTGGAGGCATGAAATGGGACCAACCCAGAGCCTCGTAGGCAATCGATGGCCGCAGAGTTGATATGTCACCGGTGCCGTGATCATCCAGAGGGAGCAGCGAAAGAGAGTTTGACCTAGCCAGATTATGAGGTTGGGATCCGACGTTGAAGACCATTGCGGATTGTCATGTACCTACCTGGTGCTGGCTTGGTCGTGGCGCCGGATCCAGAACCATCGTGGTACGCACAGCCTCGAAAGGGAATCCAGTACCTTTTGGCTCTCTCCGCGGTATGGTCATCAGACAGATTGGGTTTCGTGATTCTGTGGCCGTCTTCCAAGACTGCAGATGGGAGCCCTAGGAGGGGAGGCCAGGACTGGTATCATGAACCTCGTACTCGACCCGACCAGACTCCCTAAGTGTGACTCCTTTCACCTGTGAGCGACATGGTTTCGAAAATGTAGGGTGCTTTCAAGCCACTGGTATTGCCATGGGAACAGCCGGCGTAGAGGACATTGTTATGGGATCTACTCAGGAGGCTGAAGCAGATGTCGCAGCACCTGCGTCGCCAGGGCCTCCTGATATGTCTCTCTCCACATGGGAACCGTCGTACTGGTCGACAGCACCTGGTGGGTCGTACAGACTGCTGAGTAGTAAAAGCAGCGTGCTCGAGGGTTGAGGAGGACTCGAAGATGCTCAACGAACGGAGGCCTGATGACAAAATGTTCATCTTCACATCGATCATTGACCAGTAGACCGGCGCTTGCTTAAGCCTCGAGACGACGTATGTCGCCGCTTCCTGACAGCTCCCATCTCCGGTTTGCCTTCGACGATGAGATTATCCAAGCTGTTGCGGATCTGGTCCAGACGCTCTCCCTTACCTCAATCCATAATATTGCGAATGCATCGACGAAAATGACTGTAATCCTCTGGCTTCTGTAAAAGAAAAAGACCAATTCTCTGCGTCAAAAAGTATTGATCTTCCTTCCACGAGACAAAGAGTCTTGCTTCCGTACCGTTTGTGATAGCACTGAACATAGTACTATCTACTATTATTTCCGACGACCTCGCATGCTTCCTGAGACGGTGTTGCAACTGCTCGGCTATGTGAATACAGGATGCGCTTGCTCCGAGTGCTTGGTTAGTTGCCACATACAGACCGGAGCTGCTGCTGCAGCTCTTCAGCTCGACAACAAAAAAAAAGGATATGTTAGGCTATCATTATTAGCCAAAGACTCCGAACCTAGGCTGATCAGCTGATTTTGAGAACGAGAATCTGCAAACGCTCTACTCCTTTTATAACCATAGAGAAGATCGAGACACGGATTGCTAATTCTGTATCTCGTGCTGGTGGCGGGAATAGGATGCCTGGACATAGGCTGCTTGCAAGACAACGCGAGCGTATCTTTCAAGACCGGCTGCGGAAAGATAGAACTTTGAAGATAGCGTGAGCCCATATCTTCAGAGACGCCCTGCTCCAGCTCTATTAGGTCGTCGTCCTTCTCAAGCTCGTCGAAAGACGGGCCTAGGGACAATCCATCATGTTGTGTTATGCTTTGTACCAGGACCCGAACGCGCTCGGGAAGATCTTCATATGGTTTGCGATAGAAGATCCGGTTATCCCCAAGGTGGAATTCGCGATAAATCGGAAGCTCAACAAGCTTGGACTGAGATGCACCGGTGATAGAGTTCGACAGAGGTCGTTGATGCAAGGGAACAGCAGCTCTGAAGACAGGATCACAGCAGGCGGAGGATGTCTTCTCGACGAGGTAACTTCTTCAAGCCAGTCTTCAATACGTTGTCTTCTGACGCTGTTATTCCGGAGAGGCTCAGAACGAGGAGTAGGCGGGGCACATTCGGGGCGCGGCGGTGTACAGGCACCCTGTCGTGTCTGCATCAGCAAGACGACCATTCAGCGAGGAACTTCGAGCGTCTACTTACCTGGTCAAAACAGAGCCTGGCTTTCTTCGCCGAGCGGCAACCGATCGTGCATAAGCTGGGGGATGACGGCGGCGGCCTCTTCCTCATGGTGGGGTTGGTGGCCTGTCTTCGCAGGCTTGGGTAACTGCTGAGCAGCTGTTCTTTTCATGGATCTCCATGTGGGATCGTGCGCAAGGCGGCGGTGTGGATGTGCTGTTCAGGGGGTTGAAATGCTTCACGATGTCACCGGGTTGGCCAGTACCAAGTATGTATTAATCAGCAGCCCACTCACCACCAAACACGGCTAGCGCTGCTGCTGAAGCACCCTCCTTCCATAATTTGAACGCTCATCATAGGATGTGCGCCTCTGATTCTTAGAAGTAGATTTCAGCACTCTAGGCCAAGGGCTGAAAGAGGCCATAAGTACTCAAGTGTTCATCATGGTTGGCAGGATTTCAATTTTCAGCCTCCAGAACTAACCTACAGAGAGTTTCGACTCAGTGCTTACTGCATCATCTACAATGCTCTAAACCTAGTATTTTTCCTGTTGCGTCGACCAGCCCAGTCCAAACCCATGACAGGCCAACAGAATATCACTGGTCAGTACAGCTCTCTCGCCATTCTGGGGTATGGCTTGGGCTATCCACTGGAAACCGATTATCTGAGTTGCATGTGGGTGACCTCACAGCTCGCTCAGCATGGCGGGCTGACATGAACCAACTCGGCCAAGCTTCAGCTCAGCTTGGCACTCGCTTGCGATGGTGTCTCCTGGCAGTAAAATGCTGGAGCAGGGGGGGGGGCGCTGCTCAGACTCTACTACTGCTGGACACACCTGTGTCAGTCACAAACAGGGGTCCAAGCTGCAAGCCATACCAGTCTGCTCCCCAGGGCTCATAATCATCTGTTCATCGCGAGTTTACCGTTCTTGACTGCTGAATCTTAAATTTCTTGACGTCTGGGCGATGACTCAGCTGCCGGTCCACCGAGCTGTGGGGCGTAACGGTCCCTGGAGCTAACGATGGATGTCATGTCGGTGGTGACTTGGCCCAGAACTGAGGCTTGAGATGGCGACAGCGGGGCGATCGATGGGCACCGCACTGGGGGTGGGGTCACGATCATGGTTGTGGGCCAGCGCGGCTGGGGCCGTGAAAGATCCATCCTTCACGGATGACTCCATTCGGAACGTGCCATATTAGTACAGCACTAGCACGTCAAATGGACGGACACATACTGCTCACAGCTCAGAAATCTCGTCCCTCTGGTGCATCGCTCATGTTGTTATCAGGAGAAGAAAGTCAGCATTGAAACTTTGTCTCTGTTCTAAGAATAACCGTATTCGGTGGTGCTCTCCTAACCGCGCGGGTAGCCTGTTCATGGTAGTGGACCATGCATCGTACGTCATGCAGGCGTTCCCACCCCCCACCAGAGGTTTTATTCTGACATTTTTTATTTCAACGTGCTTATTTAAACATGTTTATTCCAGCATGTTTATTTCAGCATGTCCATTCTGGCATGTGCATTCTGGCATGTGTATTCTGACATTTTTTATTTCAACGTGCTTATTTAAAACATGTGTATTCCAGCATGTGTATTCTGACATTTTTTTTATTTTAACGTGCTTATTTAAACATGTTCATTTCAGCACGTTTGTTCCAACATTTGGTTTTGAACACCTCGCACATCAGCTATCCCTACACAGCCCTAGAGAGGGGGAGGGGGCGGGGGTTTTTGCTTCTTCCTGTAGCCTGCCTTCCGGTTTCCCCGATCGAGAGACATGAGAGTCCTGTATGTACTACTATGTACTGTGCGAAAGATCGGCCTTGCTGTGGATAATTCCCGGCTTTTACTATGTACCAAGTACTAGGGCAGCATGCTCACTCTCACCGTCACTCTGGAGGCGTTCCCCACCCTCTTACGGGACCTTTCCTAGCCGTGGATTTTTTTGCCCTCTGGCCCTCTTCTATCAGAAACATTTTCCGGGATTAAATTAAACAGTGGCTTCTCAGGTACTTAAGCAGAGCCCGTCTCCGGCAGAGCGCTCACTCGGGACTCGCAGCCTTCCTCATCTTCCCCCTTCTCCTCCTTCCTTACTTGCACACACACACACACACGCACGCGCGCGCTATTATCGCTGTGCAACAAACATCGAGAGACAAGAACTAGAACAAAACTGAACTTCTCCTCCTGCCCGAGACATGAGCTTATTCAACTCTCTCTTCCGGAACCCCAGCCAATTTGACCGACGACGCATTATGCTCGTCAGCCTAGGCCGGCTCAACGGGCAGCGGCACCTGGGACTGGTCACCACCTATGACACCCTGACTATCATCAGGTCGCTTCGCGGACTTCGCGAGCTAATGCCGCAAGTCCCGGCCATCGCCCTCCCACACCGAAACATCCTGCTCTTCTTGCACGTCATGTCGAGACCGCACGTGTCCCCGACCCGCTCGGCTTACCTCGTCCGCCAGCTAGCCCAGCAGCTGGTCCTACAGGCCCGGATTCGGCAGATTCAACTCCAGGATGAGCAGGCACAGGCCCAGCAGGCACAGGCCCAGCAGGCACAGGCCCACTCCAGCCAGGTCCAGGCCCAGCCTCAGGCGCAATCTCAGCTTCCGCCTCAGACCCAGCCTCAGCTCCAGACTCAGACGCAGACTCAGGCCCAACCTCAGGCACACATTCAGGCCCAGACTCAAGCCCAGCCTCAAGCCCAGCCTCAGGCCCAGCCCCAGGCCCAGCCCCAGGCCCAGGCGGAGGACGACATTCTCCCAGGAGGTATCTCGGCTTGCATGTTGAGGAGGCTCAATTCCAGGTGCTGAGCAGTGAAATGCCGGGTTCCTCCGCTGCGCCAAGCCAGTCACATACTTAGCAGAATCAACGTTGAAGCATGACCAAAGGGGGTTCTCTAGGGGAGCGGGGTGTAGGTCCGTATGTGGTACGAGGGTCGAGGATAATTTGAGGGCTGTCTCGGGGTCAAGGCTCGGGTGTTTCTATCGCAAGGGTATTTCGAGGAAACTTTTGTCTCTCTTTCTATTCTGCTTTCTTTGAGGGTAGCAACGTGACAGGTTCATGGTGCAAGGCAGTGCTTTAGAAAGTAGTTTCCATTATCCAATCTAGTTTGCAAGTTATCTTCTCCTCTTTTATTTCTCATATTTCTTTTCTCTCTCGCCTCCTCTCTTCCGTCAGAGACTAGTGATAAGGATCAAGAAGGTTTTCGACCGATCTACAGCGGGCTGGCTTATGGAGGGTCAGTAAGGCTTATTACTTGGTAGACACCCAATATCTCTCCCTCTACGTACAGTGCTATGGTGCATGCTATGTAGTACTTGCAAGTATGCGTGTGGTGGGTGTCTCGCAGCCCCACTCCCAGGGGTCTTCCCCCTCCCCCCCTTCTGAAAGCTTGGGTACACGCATTGGTAGCAGTACATACAGCGGTAGTACCCATAGTAAGCGGACACCCCACCACTGGCAATTCAGCGCTGTAGTCTCATGTTAACCCCCGGCCGCCCTACTATAACACACCCTCCACAGGGCCTTGTGACCACACTACAGCCAAGTAAGTACCCCTTAAAAGCAACGGCTCTGCTCTAGACTACCACGCGCGTGCCTGCGCGCACGCGATCAAGCGGCAAGTCGAAGGTCAAAGAAAAGCGGTGTCTCCAAGGCTGTCAGAGCTCAAGACACACAGCGACCCCTTCAGACATTCTCGATCACCAGGCTCGTCGGGTCGGAGAGAGATCGGGATTGACTGCGGACACACTGATGCACGTAGGTGGAGCCCCCCTCCTTTGCCGCCCGCACATTCCCTCACGCTGTCCGTCTCTGGTGCGACTTGCGTGCATGCATGCTGCATGGTCGCCGAATTACCGTTGCCCAAGTTTTCCGAGGGCCAATGTTGTGTGTTATCTTGTGGTATGATCTTCCTGCCTTGCTGCAACAAGAACTTCGTTCGGCTCACTTCACCTCACAGCCAAGCAGTCTAGGGCGCATGGGTCACCTCGACTTGTCATCCAGCCTGTAGTCTGCATGTGAAAGAGAAAGATGGAGGGAGGGGAGAGAACGACGCTACCGCAGTGGAAGTGTGATCCTCCTTGCCTTCGTGCGCGGGTAGGTGCCTAGCTGAACCGTCTTTTCCTTTTTTTTTTTTGGCTTTTTCCTTTCTTCCTTTGCTCTTGCTTTTCCTTTTCATTTGCTCGCCTGTCTCAGGTGAATTGCTACGGAAAGAAATGCCGTCCGCTAAGTGGCTGGAGTCCTGGGCACTATGTCATCCAATGTGCCTTGGGTCGCGGCCCACGAAGAAAAAAGCAAGTCCAAGGACCAAGGATAGGGCGTGCCGACACCGCTGGATGTGTGATGTGTCTTGCCAGCGCAGCACCCTTCCCCCTCGGCCTGCCAGAGCTCCTGCGCCTCGCTGTGATCACCCGTACGGTATCGGAAGGGGAAAGCATTTACATTAATCACGGGATGCTGGAAAATGGAAACCCTTGAGGGTCTGGCCGCCAAGGCGGCGGTCTTTGCTCTTCGTCCCCTCTCTCTATCTTGCTTCTGTCGCCGATCCTCCCTCCGTCGGTGTAGGCTCAGGGACGGACTGACGAAGCTAAAAGACGGGGGCATCATGGTGTCAGCTCAGCACGGGCCGTTGACCAGCCCGAGGATATCTATCTCATGCATGTCTCGCGGAAAGTAGTATGCGGACCGCCGATGAAAAGAAAGAAGGAAGAAGGAAGGGGGGGGGGGGGAGAAAAGACAGAGATGGGGAGTTGCAGTCTTCTCCAAAGCCCCTGCCCCAAAAACCTCGTGTGGTACGGTATTAACCAGTTTCGGGAGGGGGAGTGCTGTATGACGGCCCGTTGGGCGAGCAGACTGTACGCGTGGAGCCAGTGTAGTGTAGTGGCCTACAGAAGTCGGATGCAAGGCCTCAAAGCGATCCTAGACCACGTTCTTTCCACTTTTTGTTCTCTCCCTCTCTGTCTCTCCTCTTCCTTCCTTCTCCTGGAGCACGCCCACCTTTTCCTCTTTTTCTCGGGGACTACTTCAAGAGACGCAAACTTCTCTCCGACCTTTCTCGGTTCAACTCTCCTGATTACCTACTCGTCTCTCCTCAACCACCCCTTCAGTCTTCTATTCTTTTCCCTCGCAGACACACACTCTCACACTCTCACGCTCTCACGCACATACAAAACCACGTGATACACCCCTCATCCTGAAAAGGGCTCGCTCGAGCATCAACAATGAGCGCCCCCATCACTACCGACAAAGCGAACTCTACCACCACAGACGCCATGAACTCCTTCGCCGCGGCCCAGGGCGCCGCGATGCTCAACCCCGCCTGGAAGGCCTGGGCCTACCGCCTTTGGGAGGTCAAACGCAACGTCTGGGCCCTCCTGACCTCGCTGAATGGATACGGACTCGAGGGCCAGAAGGCCCTCTGGGGCCAAGATGTCTTCCCCCACGGCAACCATGTCTGCGTCAAGTGGAGCAGCTACTGTGCCACCTTCCAGAACAACCTCAAGTACTGGGAGTACCAGGAGCTGCGCCTGCGCAGTAAGTTGGCCCAGGTTCACGCGATGCACTCTCAGAAGCAGTACACGCGCGGCTGGGTGGATTACCTGTACTACCCCCTGGACAAGACTCTGTGCCCCTACACCTATGGCGCTGTCGTTGAGCACTGGCTCGACAATACTGGTATGTGCTGTCGCATCTCCTCCTCCTCCTCCTCTTCTTCTTCGTCGCTGCATTGCCCCGCACGGCGCTGACGCCCCCTTGTTCTTCCCATAATGTAGATTTTACTATGCATCCCACCGATGGGTTCTCTGAGGGAGTCCGCCGCAGTCGTCGCATTGCCGGCCTAGGCCTCGACCAGAACTAGGTGCGCTTCCAAGAAGGAAGGAGACCTCGAGGCTCCTGATGCAACCCTCGCTGCAGGTGAATCACGAAGTAGGACAGGATGGATGCTTAGCATGGTATCTCTATGTCCCTCTTTCTTTTTATCTCTATGCGTCTTTACCATGCTGTCGCGGGCCAAGGGTATGTTGGACGGACCCAGTATGGTTGGGAAATGGTGATGGCCCAGCTGTCGACATGGACCATGTACTTGGTGCCAGGTGTCACACGATATCTTACCTCTTCATTTTCCCCTCCACAATGGCAAGCACAGCGACGACATGCAGAGTTACCAATCCAAGAAGAAAAACAAACACAGAAAAAAAAAAAAAGAATGGGGGCGACGACAAGGAGAGCAAGGACAAGGGAAAGGTTGTCTATGGGCTGCACCAGTTCAATTCTTCCCCTTCCTTTTCCTCCTTCTATTCACTTCTTACCGCAAGGTCATTTTGGGCGCGTATTGCTTTCTGGGACGTCGGACCGTCGTGGGCGTTATTGTTATGGGCGGTGGACGGATGGAACGAGGCTGTGGCGAAGCACGCCGCCGCCCCGGTCCTCAAAAGGGGCGTTGGAAGGAATATGGGATATGGTGACGAAACTCCAGACTGACACACGAGGCGACCAAGGAGATTTCTACGGTTTTTATTTTTGAGACGCGGGTTATTATGACCGTTTGTGATAATTAATCCCGAATGCCAATATCAAAGTCCCCCACCTACCGCACTTTGGAACTTTGACAGGAGGAGCCAGGAGGCGCGAGGATGATGACTGAGAATTTCTGATGGTGATGATGACGGTGATCATGTTCACAAGCCCTCCTGACCCACTGTGGTTTCCTCCGCAGGTGGTAGTCATATATACCTATTTGATTATCCAACAAGGATTACCGCTCTGGCTGGCCATGAGTTTACCGCTATTCGTACTGATATCCTAGCTGTCTACGGCCCTTCTCGAGTCCATCACAGATCCCTCGACAGGCAAACGAAGCTGTACGTAGGCGTACATACGAAACCCGCATGGGACGGTCAGCCGCAGCGAGAATGTTGCGACGAGCCCGCGACCGCCTCGGGCCGCCCAAGGCTTGGTGTCACGGCAGGGAGGGACACAGGAGAGGTGAGCTGTAGGAATATGATGCATTGTGTGAAAAAATAGTTTCACGACAGTGCTGGTCGGCGCAGTGCTCGCCGGCAGGCCAGGATATGTATGTCGTTGTGTAATTTAGGTACTGAGTGACACCTTCGATGTTAGACCACCACGGCCTTGGAACGCACCGACGGGAAGCATCTGAGCCTAGCAGGCGATACTTTTATGCCGTCGTGAGGTGTTCCAAACACATGCAAACTTGGCCCGACGCCTTTATGACACCATGAAACCCAACAAATATACAAATTCCCACGCCGTCATAGGATCGTAAAGGACGGGTGAGGCAACCAGATGTGTCGCCGTTCACCTGGTGTTCATCGTATACCCGTCATGGCTGTCTCTGCTTCTGGTGCGGCTAGTGCAGGTGAAGGTCGCATCAGGCGTGGAGGCCATGCTGCCTACTAAACGATGGACGAGGAGGAGGAGGAGGAGGAGGAGGAGGAGGATGCGCAGCAAGTGTGGTAAATGACAAAGTGTGTCGTCCGCTGACGTTCTTCAGGCTCCATTCTGGGGCTGAACAGGGGTGGTAGACGCCTTCGAGGTATCCGACTTCTGCAGGCGGTGTACTTTTCTTGCGCCGGTGGGTGGAAAGGAACAAGTAGACTGGAGAAGGTTAGCAATGTTGCGTGTTACCATTGTTTTGCTTCATGCATGTAGGTTTGTCCTGCTTTGCAGAGTTTGTGGAACCAGACCTGTCGCCAGCCCTCCCTCCACCACGAGCGCTGATCGCCCCCAGCAGCTGCAGTCTCGGCAAGAAAACGCAAACAAACACGCATCGCAGTGCTTGATGGCTTGAGGACCATGACCAGGACCATGACCAGGATCAGGGCCAGGACGAGGACGAGGGCAAGGACTCGAAAGATATCGAACGATGGCAGGTGTGTATTGATTGCTGCACTGTGGTCACAGGAGAGCCACCTTGGCTGCCAGAATAGTCACTCTGGTGAGGAGGGCGAGAACTGGAGATCAAGCGCCGTCGTCCCGGCAGCAACAAGACGTAGTATGTCAAAGACAACCTATTCCTCCACAATACTGTTGGCTTCGTGGTGCGGTGCGCTCCTTTGGGTGCTGCAGTCCAAGATTGTTGTTGTTGTCCTGGTTATTGTTGCCGTCGTGGCAGACAGGAGCCTTGATTGTAGCTATCGCCAATTGCAGGCCAGGAAATAAAGGCCCCCCTCGAGAATCTCGGCCATGAGGATCCGCCTGGGACTGACCGCCCTCGAGCAGGTCACCTCGAGCAGACCACCCCATCGGAAGGCTGGAGGAGAGGAGATACAGCCGGCACTGAGGTGAGGGAGAGAACCACCAGGATCAGAGGACCGGATGCCCTGTTGCTTCAGATGAGGTCGAACTCCCTGTCGGTAGCCTTCATAATCTCCAACCCATCCTTGTTATCATCTTGCAGCTCGTCCATCCTCAGCCCGCCTGTTCTTCCAGCGACGCTAGTATACCCAGTATTATCCGTTGACACTCCGCAGGTAGTGGGAACTCGAAGGACTGTCGGCCGCGGTTGGGTTCGGAGGAGGTTTCGGGTAGGCTCTTGTGTCGCGACGAGGCATCCCGTTACTGCAGGCACTCGATGACTCGACCTCTGGTGTCGCGCACCGCCATGATCTTGTGGAAAACTTGGTCGAATTTCGGAGTGATCTTGAACGACCGGTCGCACTGGTCAGATTGATATATGTCAGTCGTCGCGATGGCAGGTCGGTGGTAGGGTGTGTTAGCTAGAGAAGGATGGGAACTGCTTCTCTCCTCGGCATGCAGAAGCTTCCAGGGCTGCGAGCGCCCTTCCAAAACCTCTCTGAGACCGCTATAAAAAAAGCTCTTGAGGTTAGCATGAAGTGTGCAAAGGATTTGTTGAAGACAAAGGTGGATGAGGGGTCTGGATTGTTGTTGTTACCAAATCTTGTCCACTACCATCATAACCACCACCATGCTTGAGTAAGTAGTCATAGATATGTCCAGAGTAGCCCTGTGCTTAGCCTTCCTTCCAGGGCTGCCAACACGAGTTCTAGCTCGAGAAACACCAACTACACGCTGCCCTTGAGCACCGATGCCGGACCTTCGCTTACCTTCGCTTAGCCAGTAAACATGCCTACTGTCTGCTATGTCATTCTCAAGGATTTTTTGCAGGTAAGGTCATAGTTCTAGGAGGCAGGCTCGAACTTGTGCAGCCCCTTGAGGGCAAGAACCTGGACAGAAGCAGGGGATGAAAGCATAGAGAAGCCGAACCGCCCCAAAGAGGATGGTCTCGTCACAACCAATGCTGGGGGTCAGATCACTCCTCGAGTCCACAGGAGGCTGGACTTCACCAAGCACGCCACGGACCTTCCCAAGGCCCCTAAAATGCAGACCAGGAAGTGCAAGACCCAAGACTAATTCGTTGCCCTGGAGAAATAGCAGTGGAATATTGACCTAGGCATACCACCATCTTCTCACCATACTGTATTTGAAATCTTCTCGTCATACTTAATCATAATGTTTTGGCATCTTCGTTTCCTCCTTTCCCGATATGTCTAGAAGCTTCAAGACCTACCAGGCGACGGCAAGAGCTAGGATTCTTCGGCCTTGATCACAACATAATCTGAGAACCATAGAAGGTTCTGGATACCGAGCTCTGGTGGGTCACACTCACTTCCTACCTGCCTGCGCTGCAGATAAATACCTCCTGCCTGACGCTCATCTGCCCTGCCACCCTTTCTCTCTTTTCTCTCTTCATCCTTCATCCTCTCTCTCTCTCTGTATTCTTCCTTCTCTCTCACACACACTCTGGTCATCCCTCTCTCGGGCTCTCAATACTACAACAACAACAAACACCTCCCACCCCCCAAGGCCTGAAGCACATCCACTGTCAGCCGCGATCCACGACAGACCTGATCAAGAGGTCCCCAGCCGCAATCCACGACAGACCTGATAAGAGGTTCCCAGCCGCGATCCACGACAGACCTGATCAAGAGGTCCCCAGCTGCAGTCCACGACAGACCTGATAAGAGGTCCCCAGCCGCGATTCCACGACAGACCTGATCAAGAGGACCCCAGAATTGTGCTGCCATGCTGTAAGATCCCTCCCCCCGATTAGAGATGTTCTCAGCATGCAATCCCTATGAACTGAGCATGACCTGACCAGCTGACCTCCTCACCGCTCTGCTCATAGCAGTATCATTCTTAGGCAACATGGCCATCAGTTGCTGCCATCCCATCGTGACAGCACCTTCGAGATCATCTCCGTGTACGGATCTGAAGACACGGTTAGTCACAAGGCTGTCTCGAGCTGATCCTCCCTGTTGTTTACTGACCATTGGGGTTCACAGAGATGAGTTCAGCACATGGCCGCGGCCTGCCGCGGCCGTGTGAGCTGATGAGTTGTACAGGTCGTGGTGGTACAAGTCACCGCCCGGGGATCGCCGCTGGACGAAACGCCAACCTGGATTTCCAGAAGGCAACGGTAAGACCCCGCAGACACTCTGTGGCTCATATCTGAGAAAGACACGACGTTCTGACTTGATTTCACATCTTCACTCAGTTCTTCCCCTGGCCAGCCTCCCGCTGACCCCCCGAGAAAGTCCAAGAGAGACTCCGATATCCAAGCTCTATCTCCCGTCTTGGTAGAGACCGGTTTTGCGGGCTACACTTGGATGGTGGAGATTACATAAAGGCTTAGGGGGGGGGGAGGGGGTTCCCTAAGGCCAGGCGGCGGCCAGCTGACCGCCACCAACTCATGCTCCCTCCCTCCTGCCTCCTCGTTCAGCCCACATTGAGGAATCAGTCCCTGGCCAAGACGGTGGAGGACGGGTTGGGGCTTGTGGGCTGGATGACCACCACCAAGGTGACCGCATGTTTTCGCCTTGAACCCGTCCTCCCCCCGGCCCCGTCTGCCACCACCAACTGTGTTCAACCAGCAAACACCGCCCCTTATCTCTTTCCACTCGTCTGTTGTTTCTGATTCTGGTAGAAGTTGTTGGAGATGGAGTTTGCAGGCGGTGGTTTTGGGAGGGGCCCAAACGATTGTCTTGCTCTTGGACTTCTTGTTCTTGCTATGGTTGTGGGAGGTGGAAGCGGAGTACAAGTGATGTCGTTGAGAGTCGACGTGGAGGATGAGTGGCGGTCAATGGTGGCGGCGGTGCTGGGCCTCTGCAGTCCATGTTAGTTAGTGTATATCTAAACAACAATACAAGGACCCGAATTCTATTTACCCTTTGTTGAGTCCTGTCTTTGAACCTGTTGTGATGCACATAGAATGATGCTGGTCCTGATTGTTGTGATGGGTTGGATAGGTTTGCTAATGCTCATTCAATCACTATTAACACTCTCAACCTGTGGAAGCAACGACCACCGTTGCTTGCTAGCCCGTGCGCAAGGCATTTAGCTGGGGGCCAAGGCCCCCCTAGACAGAGCAGCAGTCCTTCATCTTACAACAACAAGCAATACAACACCATCAACCACCCCCTCTACGATGTACGTACGTACGAGTACTAACTAACACTGATCAGTGGTTGGAGACAACCACAGATCTGCAAGGTTAAAGAGGCACGCGGCAGCAGACTCTCCCTACGATCGTCGATCGCACACTCGCCTGCCAACGCGCGCGCTACACCCCGAGAATCGCATCTTCAGGTTTCCCTGGTCACCAGATTCCCTGAGCGACAATCGGCAAAGACCAGAGGCCTTCACGACTTTCCCTGCGACCATCGCATATTCGTCGAGAACCCTCGAGGTACGCGTCCATCACGCACAAGAAACAAACAAACAACCCCCATCCGCCGCAGTCCACAACAGAAGCCACAGTCCACGGCAAGAGCGACCCCTGCCGTGACAGACCGCCGAGGACGCCCGCCGCAAGACCGACCTTCGTGCCGAAGGAACGACCCTCGCGCTACGGAAGTGACCACCGAGGAACGACCTCCGTATACAGCAGGGACGACCCTGCAAGCTAAGGAGGAGACAAACAAAGAACCCCTCTCCATTCCCACAGTCCTCATCTTCTTCCTTTTCTTCCTCTTCACACACACACACACACACGCCCGATTTCTTTCTTCGTCTTCTTTTCCACACACACACCCTCCGACTTTCAACGGGCCCCTGACATACCACTCACTCCTTTCCTTGTCTCTGGGTCTACGACCCTCGTCTGGACTCACTGCTCTCTGGGTCCACGACTCTTGCCCTGACTCACTGCTCCCTGGGTCCACGACTCTCGCCCTGACTCACTGCTCTTTGGGTCCACGGCCCTCGCCTGACTCCCTACACGCCTGGACGTCCACGAGACAATGGCTGACGACGATGACGCCCAAGAGCTCGTAATGGGCTTCCCCCTCGACGACCTGCTGGATGCTATTCCCCTGGACTCAGCATACAGGGGATATGTCGATGCTAGTTTGTGGTTCACGCGTCCCGCAAACAATGCTGACGAGAAGCATCTCGTCACCTATTTGGCCAGCGTCCTGTCCAGTTACTGCAACCAAAATCTCTGCGACGAAGATCTGTTCGCCGCCTACAGAGAGGACTTTGCTGACTGGACTCAGGGCATGTTTGAGCGAATGCCGGCAGCATGTCGTCGTTCACTTAAGATCTTTCTGCGGACGAGAGGTGTTTATACTGGAAAGAACACCGCCCATGTCCCGCCACAGCTGTTCCGGCTAATTCAAGCAGAGGAGATGTTGCCATGGGATGAGAGGGAACTTCGTGTTGTCCCTCTTGTGGCAGATTCGTGCATGAACGGAGTTCGCAACCGCCTTGAAATTCCACGCCCAGCAGCAACCCCATTCCCACCGGCTGAAGCCGGCCCGTCGCGAGCACCGCAGGCAGATGTGCCACACCCAACGGTGGAGGGAACACCAGCTGTGCCTGGACGGGCCTCGTTTGCCGCCGGCCCGTCGCACCCTTCTGGCTCTCCACAGCCAGCGACATCACGGTTTGGTATCCCTCCTGAAGACCGACAGCAAAGCCAGGCGTGGCACCGATCACCGTACCCGGCACAGGTACCGCAGCAGCCATCATTGCAGCCATCGTCGTTGTCAGTTGCTGAGTACAATCCTTACACATCCCTTCCCCCTCGACACGCCCCAAACGAGCGTCTCGACCCTGCAAAGGCGATACAGTTCGCCAAAATGTTCTCCCACGACCAGAAGTACACCGGGGACCCGTACGACTTGCTGGATGACAAGATGAAGATCTTCCTGAACATCTGCTTCCATACCGACATCCAGCCAAGTCAATTTCATGCGGTGTTCCCCCGTATTCTGACGAAACGGGCAGAAGATTACTACATGCACTTCGTGCAAATGACTGATACATTCGCAACAGCCTACACGAAGATCAAGACGCACTTCGACACGGAGGTCAACCATCACCACTACTTCACAGACTGGACGACAACGACCTTCGCTCGAGTCAGACATCAAAATCCCGACAAGGGATTGCAAGAGGTTCTCCAAATACTCCTCGACAAGTTGCAGCTCTGCCAAAGAGCACTAGGCCCAGAGTACGCTGGGGAGGACGGACTTCGTACAACGGTGATCAAGGCATGCCGGGGCGTGCCAGAACTCGAGATGGCACTTTTCAAGCCACCTCGACTCTGCGAGGAGTTGTTCGCAGACCTCAGGTCGGCAGCAGAAACACACTTGTCCAGAACGACAGCCGCCAGAGCCCAAGGCCAGTACTACACCGACCACAACACAGACAACGTGGACGACCAAGACCAATACTACGTCGACCGTCGGTACAATACGGGCAGGGCAAAACGACCATCGACGTTCCATCGCCAAAGGCCAGGTGGGTTCCGCTCCCATCAAACTGGCACTGGCCGCAGAGGCTACAACAGTGGTGGAGCACGCCCGTGGAAGAAGAGATGCTTCGTGTGTAAGAAGGAGGGTTGCTGGTCAACCAAACACACTGCGGAGGAACGACGGTCGGCCAAGGCAAGCTATGTGGCCCAATGCGAGTGGGACGGCAACGAGGGCGACGATTTCGCCGTCTTCCTTGCTGAGTTTGAAGGATGTGAGATAGATGAGGACGATGAAGTGGATGTCGATCTCGATGAGAACGATGATCGCGATGGAGAGGGTGTCGTCAACTTCTTGTCAGACCAGTCATACATGCATAGACTGACGGGGAGGATGTCTTCCATCAGGACGATGCGAAGATCGTTCCCGCCAATCAGTTCACAATCGAGGACAGGTACTCCAGAACGAGTTTCCAGGGCATCCTGCCTGACACAGGGGCATCGTCCGTATCGACAGTGGGACGAGACCAGTTCCTCGCACTGCAACGCGAGGACCCATCTGTTACGATGGACGTTGCAAAGGCAGGTTTCGCGAAGGTGAAATTTGGCAAGGGAACAACAATTGAGTCAATCGGTGCCACTGAGGTTCGTACACCAATTGGCCAAGTCACCTTCCACGTGCTGGACACACCCACACCGTTTTTGCTGTGCCTGGCCGACATGGATCGGCTGGGCGTGTACTTCAACAACACGACAGACGAATTGGTGATGAGATCTGGTGGAACGGATGGTACGCGTGTCGTCCCCGTTGTGCGCAAATGGGGACACCCGTGGTTCTTCCTGAACAACAAGAGTAAACCGGGCGTCGCACTCTTCTTGTCCGAGGCAGAGATGAGGCGCCTCCACCGACGGTTTGGACACCCGCTACAGACCGGCTTCATCGACTGCTCGAGAAAGCCGGTCATACGGACGTCGACAAGAATATGCTGAGCGACATTGCCAAGATGTGCCATCAATGTCAGATGAACAGCCCAGCACCAAGACGCTTCAAGTTTACACTGCGCGACGATCGTGAGTTCAACTACGAGATTCTGGTCGACATCATGTACCTGGACAGCCGCCCAGTACTCCATGTGGTGGACTGGGCAACCGCCTTCTCAGGGCGCTAGGTTCCTGGCATCGATGTCTGCGAAGTGCACATGGCAGACACTACGAGCATTGTGGATCGACACGTACCAGGGCCCTCCGGATGTCATTGCCCACGACGCTGGTACGAATTTCGCCTCAGCCGAGTTCCGAGGCGAAGCTCGTGTAATGGGCATCACATGCAAGCAGGTGCCTGTGGAGGCACATTGGTCAATCGGCAAGGTTGAGAGGTACCACCACCCATTGAAACGAGCATACGACATTCTACACGCAGAGCTTCACGATGGAACGAACGCCGACGCCATCCTGCAGATGGCTGTCAAAGCGGTCAACGACACAGCGGGACCTGATGGTTTGGTGCCCACGCTGCTGGTTTTCGGTGCCTACCCACGGGTCTCGCTGGACTCACCGCCATCACTGTTGACCATGAAGAGGGCAGAGGCAGTTTCCAAGGCCATGAAGGCTTTGAGGAAACTGATGGCAGAACGACAGGTGCGAGACGCACTGAACACGAGGAACGGCCCTGTTGTTGATACAACCATACCTCTCCAGAGCGAGGTTCGTGTCTGGAGAGAGAGGGATGGTTGGCAAGGACCGTTCAAGGTCATCGCTGTTGATGGCCACAATGTGACACTGGACCTACCAAGCGGTCCAACAGTGTTCCGTTCTACTGCAATACAACTGTACCATCGTGACGACGATCGTCAAGACAGCCCACAACACCGTCAGGACAGCCCTGTACGCGAACACAGCCCCCGCCAACCACTGTCACCCGAGATCAAGGACTGCATTACTGTTGCCTATGCTACTCGTAAGGAAAACGACGACTACGAGCTTGCCCTCAAGCTGAGGCAGGACGGTGTCATTACGACACCCGGTCTGCCATTTGAGGAGTCAGACCGACAGGAGGTGACGGACCTCATTGGACGGGGTGTCTTCAGGTTTGAGCTCTTCGATCGCAAAATCCATGGAGGACATCGCCTGTTCAAATCCCGCATGGTTCGCGAGGTGAAAGGCAAGAATGACAAGCCTTACGAGAAATCGAGGCTCGTCATCCAGGGCTACAACGATGATGAGAAAACTGCAATTCTGACCCAATCACCCACCATCCAGCGCATGAGCCAGCGGCTTATTTTGGCAATTGCACCGAGCCTCGTGCAACACAGCGGCATGACCATCATGCTGAGGGACATTACGCAAGCCTACCCACAATCGAAATCGGAGCTCGCCAGAACGATCCTCGCTACGATGCCCCAACAGCTCAAGAGCAAGTACCCTGAGAACACGATCATCAGGGTGGTTCGCCCGCTGTATGGCATTGCGGAGGCTGGTGTTCACTGGTTTGAGACATACCAGAAGCACCACAAACAGAGAATTGGGATGGACTGCTCCACGTACGACCCTTGTTTGCTGATGTCGAAGGTCGGACAACCTTTTGGAATCGTCGGCATGCAAACAGACGATACATTGATGTTGGCGACAACGGAGTTCGCTGACAGAGAGGAGAAAGAGCTGCAGGCAGCCCAACTCCGAGCAAAACCCAGGACTCAGCTGACACCTGACAACCCGATGGACTTCAACGGCGCTCGCCTGCTGCTGGACACCGACGGGAATGTCACCATCCGGCAGAAGGGCCAAGGTGCGAAGCTCGCCACCATTGATGCTACCGCGGAAGACCGCGGGCAGAGATACCTGGAACAGCGAGCACGAGGAGCGTACATTGCTTCTATTTGCCAACCTGAGGCATCGTTTGACCTGTCCATCGCTGCTCAGGTACAGGTCCCAGGAGATGAGGACGTGGAGACGATCAACAAACGGCTGTCGTGGCAGATGGACAACGCCATGCGAGGGCTCAGATATGTTCCCCTAGACCTCTCGACTGCGAAGCTCGTCGTCTTCGCAGATGGATCATTTGCGAACAACAAGGACCTGACATCACAGCTGGGCTATGTCATCGTCCTTGCTAACGAGAACCGTTCGCCTGACAGCACGAGTTTCGCAATGATTGGCAATGTGGTCCACTGGTCCTCGACCAAGTGCAAGCGGGTAACGAGGAGCGTACTGGCAAGTGAAATCTACGGTATGGTCAACGGAGTTGATGTTGGCATTTCATTGGCATCGACTCTCAGAATGGTCACCAAACGGCTGTCGCTGGACGATATCCCCGTTGTTGTCTGCACGGATTCATACTCCTTGTACGAGTGCCTGGTCAAATTGGGCACCACGAAGGAAAAGAGGCTGATGATTGACATCATGTCCCTCCGGCAATCGTACGAGGCAAGGGAAATCGCTGAGATCAGGTGGATTGACGGCAAGGACAATCCCGCAGACGCAATGACGAAGGCATCCCCGAACATCGCATTGAAGCAGCTCATCGATCACAACGAGCTTCGTGTTCGAATGGACGGCTTCGTCGACAGACCGTAACCGACCATCGTTCAGATTTTGGACCATCACTTACAGCTCAGACGTATCTCACTTACTGTTTTTGCTCCTTCCTTGTGCTATACTCATTTTTTTTGGCCCACATCAACGCGTTCTGCTGGCAACCACCAACCGTTCTTCCTTTCGCACAACGCTTCTCGCACAACAACTTCTACAGACCTCGTCGAACAACGTACCCATTTTCACTTTCTCTTTTCAAGGCCATCATCACATTCATCAAGTCATTCAGCGACTGTCGCATTACCCATCATCAAGTCCATCAAGTCAATCAGCGACGACCGCACTGGCTGTTGCCCACCGATTTTTTTTTTCATCAGGCAACAGCACCCCACCGCCCACAGACCTGTCAATTTCATCAGCGCAAACCATCAAGAAGCCCTGTCGCCTGCAGACATTCGGTAGCTGGTCAGACGACACTCGTGATGATGTCGTCTTTCAATGCCATCAACAGCGACCCTGTCGCCCCTGTCACCCCTGATGGAAACATCGGCGCTGCGAGTTCCAACGCGACTGCAACCCCCGCGAACGCAACCTCAACCCCCACGATCGCGTCTACGACCCCCGCTGACACCCCGAGCAAGAAGAAGAAGAAATCTCGCGGAGTGGATGACCTCGACGGTCGCAAGAACGATGCAAAGGCATGGGTAGACGGCTTGTTCTTGAAAGAGGAAGCCAAGGAACAGACGAAGGAGATCATTGACAAACTGAAGGCCTGGGACCCCCAATATTCATCGAACGTCGTTGTACGGGACCTACGTCTGTCTGTCGTCGAAGAGAACTCCACCCCTAAGACTGCGAAAACCCTGTGTGAGATTATTGCGATCGTCGCAATGGTAAGCAAGGTCGGCATCCCCGGCAAGCTGTGGGACTACCGAGGGCCTACAGACGAGCTCACCAAGGGCTGGATTGAGGTCCTCACACAAATCCAGACAGTCATCAACTGGACGAAGGTCGAACGGATCCAGCCAGCCATCGTAAAGAAAATCGTCCCGAAGTATGTCCCCGCGCCTAAGTCAGCCAAGAAGAGCAAGGCCACAGCCAAGAAGAGGACTGCGAGCGTCGCAGGCCTGGAGGATGACGATGCTGATGGTGCAGCCATCACGAAGGAGAAGGGAGGCGACAAGGATGCCATCGAGGGAGGCAACAAGGCTGCGAGCACCGTTGTCACTGATGAAGATGAGGACGACGGCATGGACGAGGATGAGTACATGGACTTGCTGATGAAGTTCGACTGAGGGGCGAGAAGAATATGGACTGGCTGGGTAAAGGATGCGACATTCGCACAGCATAGCCTATTGATTTTGCGATGGTTTGGGAGGACATACATACGATGCTCGTGACCATCATTTAAAGAGTTGCCAGTGTGGAAGCAACGACCACCGTTGCTTGCTAGCCCGTGCGCAAGGCATTTAGCTGGGGGCCAAGGCCCCCCTAGACAGAGCAGCAGTCCTTCATCTTACAACAACAAGCAATACAACACCATCAACCACCCCCTCTACGATGTACGTACGTACGAGTACTAACCAACACAACCTTCTAGTGATGGAGCTCCCCAAACCACCAGACACCAGTGTTCTGGTAAAGGTACAGGGTTGCGATATTCAACAACCAGTGTTCTCACCATCACTGCCGTTGTTGGTGGCGTTGTAGTCACCGCCAGTGAGATGGGGGGCGAGGCCCGCACGTCCCCTGGATCCCACCCAACATCGACAGCCATGTCCTTGTGCCCACAGCCATCATTGACCACTATGTTTCCTTGCCTCCACAACACATGAACCATCATGTTCCCAGACGACAGGTATTGCCCATTGTTGATATTTTCCTTATTCTCCTCGCTCAGAAACAGTCCCAGCCCGACACTGACACTGATGGGGCGCCAGCTTTTCTTTGCGCCGCTGCTTCTGCGCCTCTCCATAGAAGATCTTCCCAGAGACAGCAGCAAGGCAAGACTCTTCATCCTTCCAAGTGTAACAGCAGGATGCAACTCGCCATCCAGGAGACACCAGACTGGTGGTGAGATGGGGTATACGCGTTATCTCTGCTGTCGTAGGATGCTTCAAGCTGGCATTCTCCATTGCGCCGATCCCCAAAGGTTGGTGGAGGTAGGAGAGGCCTTGTTGTTCTTGTTGATGGTGGAAGCGGAGGAGGGATTTCTGGAAGGGCTTCTGCTCTTGGACAAGAGTAAGAGTTGTTAGCGAAAGGCTCTGATCGTTCTCGAGTCTTCTCCTGCTGTTACCTCACCCAATTTATGTTTCCTCCGAGCCCACAACGCCCATTGGCGTTGGCATTCTGGTCCTACTACCCAGTGCTCTCCTAGCTGCGGTGGTGTTCTCTAGAAGGCGGGGGCGGCAACGAAGACGGACGCCAATGCAATGGCGACGACAAAAGGCTGTGGCCAAGCCTGGGGTGGGAGGAGAGATGAGGTGGGAGGAGAGATGCGGTGGGAAGGGGGGTGAGTGGCAGTCTTGTAATCGCTGCCGAGATACTTCTATCTCCGTCCCCTCCTAGCAAAGTGCCAATCGCTCCGACACCGTGGCCAAGCATGCGGTGGGAAGGGGAGGGGTAGATGACAGTCTTTTTATCGCTGCCGAGATGACTCGATCTCCGTACCCTCCGCGTGGCGTCCCACGCGCTGCTCGTCGCATTTGTGCTTATATTGTAGCCAAGCCTGCGGTGGGCAGGGGAGGGGTAGATGACAGTCTTTCTATCGCTGCCGAGATGACTCGATCTCCATACCCTCCGCGTGGCGTCCCACGCGCTGCTCGTCGCATTTGTGCTTATGTTGTGGCCAAGCCTACGGTGGGCAGGGGGAGGGGTAGATGACAGTCTTTCTATCGCTGCCGAGATGACTCGATCTCTGTACCCTCCGCCCGTGGCGTCCCACGCGCTGCTCGTCGCATTTGTGCTTATGTTATGGCCAAGCCTGCGGTGGGAAGGGGAGGGGTAGATGGCAGTCTTTCTATCGCTGCCGAGATGACTCGATCTCCGTACCCTCCGCCCGTGGCGTCCCACGCGCTGCTCGTCGCATCTGTGCGGGTGTCCGGAGCGCCTGGTCGGAGCGGGAGCCACCACCCGCACGCTGCCTGCTGAGGACTGGTGGGCCGTCTGTACAGCACCACCAGGCTGTTCAGGGCAGGCTGGACCGCGCGGCTATCAAACTCGGCCGTGTTAGTGGCGAATCCTTCAATCTGATTTAAATCAGTCGCAGACGGGAAACGAACATAGACACAGCGCCAGAAGAGGCCCGCGAGAAGTCGGCTGCTGCTCGCAGACAGCGACGGCCGAGATCGTGTGGTTGTGACAAGGTGGGACAGGACAGGCGGCAGGCCTCCTCGCTCAATTGAACGAGGAGGTATTGAGAAGGTATTGCTTGGGCGGCGCCTTGGTGGCTGGCGCGTTAGGCCTGGCTCAGCTGCGGCTGAGCTGTGGCAGATCGACTGCCAGCAACTGAGGAGGGGGGCAGCGCCGCAGTGCATACGCCATGCCGAGGGCCTGCCTGTAAATATATATTGTACTGGTGTGTAGCAGTCCAAGAAGGATGGACCCGAAAGGGGAAGACAAAAGACAATCTTGGCAAGCAGTGGTGGTGTAATGCAGCAGTGGTGCACAACCGTGAAAAAGTTGGGGATGTCAACACAGAGAGGGTCCTGCAGAGGGGCGTCCAACAGAAGATGGGGCCCTATAAGTATTTGTGTTGCTTCATATTAGGTAAGCTCATGACAGTCACAACCCGCCTTCTTGCTATTGTTAAGAAAAAAATAAAACAGAAGGGGTAGAGTGCATACCCCACACCTGCTTCTCTTTCTCTCGAAGATACTAGATCGATCTCGTCGGCTCCTTTCATTACAAGAGAGGGCATTATGAAGCTTAGTCTCCTGGTTGATTGCAGCGCTCGTCGACACAATCCCCAGTTGTCGTAAAGTAATTATGATACAGCCTATGTGCCCTCTACTACGATCAGTATTTCCTTCTTCAGATAATCTGGCCTATCTAGAGCCTATTCTGCTTTGCCTTGTAGCCTATTTTTGAGGTAAGTCGATCTCGTTCCCAATAGTCTGCTGTTCCAGAGTCAGTACTGAGTATTACTGTGTTCGTGACATGCTCCATTGCTACCGGGATCCTCAAGTGCTGTGTGGCTCGCACCCAGTACTCGAGTGACATGGGTTCGCCTACCTAGACCTATTCTTTTCTCTTGCTGATCCAGGGCAGCTTAATCTTCCAATATCTAGACATCTCTGTCGATTTCTCTTATCACCTTTGATCTTCTCATCTCCTCTCGTTTTCCTCGCCAGTCACGAGTCTGAAGTGACGGCTGCTCCGTCCTCGGACAAGAACAGGACAGGGTGGGTGTAAGATGCATGGTGAAAGACAGTTTGATTACCGTCTAGTCCCCATTCTTGTCCTCCCCTCCGTGTCTTTGCTCATTCTCCACTGTTCAAACTGAATAGGAATGTATTTCAGAGCAGGCCAATTTAACGGCCTGACGGGAAAAGAAGTGGAGACACGCCCGCGGCTTGCATGGCTTGCATGGTCGCAAAAAGGGAGGACGATCTGCCCTAACTTTGAGATCCACTCACCCACCCGCAAGTGTGGAACCCAAAACTCAGACATCAAAAAAATTCCAACGCCAAAAATTTCTCTCCCGTCCTTCCCATCGTCACAACAGACACTGGTGCATACCATCAGGCGCGGTGGGTGAGCACGGGATGCGGCTCAGACCACTCTCAGGCCTCGGTGGCCAGGGAGGACTCTCCTCGGTGATGATGATTATAACCTCTCTGCCCATTCTACAGGGCGGGATGTGCAGCCTTTGATATCTAGCCGGTAAGTGTCTTGTCTCAAGAGGGGCTTGGGCTTCCTTGGCCGCGATATTGCCTTCTCTCTCCTTCCCTCGTCAAGCCTCTTCATGATGATCAACCTTTTATAATGGACGACTTCCTAGCCACAATGTGCGGAAATCAGGTTTTCATGTCTGACCGAGAGGCGTCACTACCCATTTCCAGCTTTTCTTGCAGACTCTATCTAGAGCCCTAGAGCGGACGGCTGACGAGAGACCACAGGAAGAATTCCTGGGATAAAGACACCTCTCTGCCGCACAGATTCCCGCGCCGGTGTCGACATCGAGCCCCGGGCCGAGTCACCCGCTGCCCCCCGGGCCTGCACATCCCCTGTGCGGTCCACGAGAGAGACATTGCTAGCATGATTCGCTAGCGATCTCTTGTCCTCACGGGCCGGCAAGCTGGCGTGTTCTCCTCGGCACAGATGATCACGGATGCCGGCTCAGGAAGCCCTTGAGCTTCCCGAGTGAAGAGAACATTCCATCGGCACGAGTGCAACGCCACCGTTCCGAGATCCACCCCTCGGTCTGATATGGGGAAACCCCCAAAGTGTCGTACGAAGAGCCTCAGTGCTCCCTGTTGTTGAACGTCACCTGGCTAGGCCTTCCGGCGTTACAGCACCTCTGTCTGACGCAGACGCGCTGACACAACAGGCGTGATCGTGCGAGGAGCAGCAGGGACTGGTCTCAGCTAGCTGTGCCACCAGGTAGGTCTTCTGTCACGAGTTTGTACATATGTCTCACCTGGCGCTGAGGCCGACCTCAGCTGTGACAAGCTACGTCCTGTCTTGTCCGGTCCAGCGTTCTGTCGCAAAAGCCAGTCTAGGCGTCAGGCGTCTGCGCCGCATCGTTGATCCTCCGGGGCTGTTACTGCTGCCAGGCTGTTCCGAGAACGTGGTGGACGCCTTGTTGAGGAGTTCGGGAACCAACAAGAGGACATCGTGGTCTCACGCTGGCTGTCGCGATCGGAGTCTGCAGAGCGCTGATTAGGAGCCACAATTGGGGCTGATCGGCTTAAAGGCATATGAGGATCAGAAGTATGAGGATTAGGGGCATTCTCACAAGATGTGCCTGCGGGGGTTGCCTTCCGTGGATTGACGGGTCGGGGCGGGCATGATAGGGCCATCATGACAGCCATGGTGTCTTGGACGTCGCCTGTGCAAGGGGAACACACAGATAGCCAGGAGAGCCACGCGAGTGAGCCGGGTGCAACGTTAACGGGACTCGTTCTCGACAGCAGGTGTTACCAGCACAGCATGGTGTTGGATCAAACCACCTGGGTACAGTACGATTCTCCATTCTGTGCTTCTGTGGCCAATGTCTTGTTATTGAACCGGGAAGGCTTGTGCCCCCTCCATTTCTTGGTGCTTTTCCAGACCCTTTCTCACAGCAATATTTTTCTTCTTCGGGCCTCCGAGACGGGACAGCACGCGGGATTGGTTACCTGCGGTCGGCCAGCTCCTCGCCACCGCCACCAGAATATCCACCTCATATCCAGGACCTCCCCTGCTCGAGTGCCGTCTCCATCTGTCGGATCACGGGCCACGGGAAACGGAAGACGGAAGGCAAGCAAGCTGCGCCCGAGATGGTATCACGCGTCCCCCGTGTGGCACGATCTGCTGTGGGCGGGTTTCACCCGCGATCTACTCGTACAAAGGTAGTTTGTCGGCCGTCAGCCTTGCGAGAGTAATCGTGGTGTTCGGGAAGTGGATGTGGTTGGACTGGACTCGAACATTCGTCTGGACTGGCCAGTGCTTCTACAAAGGCTGCTTTGCGCTGTGAGGGTATATGGGTGTCGTGGGGTCCTCTGTGGCAGGGCTGGCTCGTGTTGGTAGAGTTATCTGCACTTTGTGGCGGGCGCCAGGGCAAGTCAGCCTTCTATGACTAATACAGGACAGCATCCTTAAGTTCTCATACTTGTGCAGGCCTTGCACAAAATATGTAGGGAGTCATCGAAAGGGAAAGGCATGTGGGAGTGGGAGCGGGAGTTGTCGATACGAAGAGTTGCGGAGCTTCTCCATGGCTCAATGAAACAAAACCAGGATCCTGAGCGCTTGGGCCCATACTGTAAAGAGTCTGCTGTATCAGGCGACATTCTGGTGGCTTGACTTGTCTCTGTTGTTCATAGGAAATTCCTCATGTGAAGCATGCTGTCGTGTCTGGGTGGTGATGGCAGTAAAGTCCAGACCCCTGCTGATGACAAAATAATACAGGGGGTCTGGTACCGCGGGGTCAAGCTCAGGCTGGGGTGGGTAGGGGGTCACCAAAGCTCAGCACACCTGTTACCGTTTGGTCCCGTTTTGCCTGTTTGCAGTACGGGATGAACATGCCAGTCATTTCCCTCTACCTTTTTTTTTTCTCTTCTTTTTTTCTTTTTTGATTTCTTTTTTCCCTTTTTTTTCCCTGTCTTTTCTTTCCTCCTCTTATTCTCCTAGATTGAGGCCTCAAAGAAAAATCACTGCTTGAGAAGTTGGAGGGCAAGAACATACTTCAGTGCACTTCAGCTGGTTCCATCCATCACTTTTATGAAATGCTGTCGATCTTCTACCACGCAAACAATTTCCAACCAAAATAAACGTGCGTGGTGGCGTGTTTGAGCTTCTGCCGTCTGCCGTCCTCGTTATAAGAATCGTCCGAGCGGACTGGGCCCGTAGGTGTGTGTCGATAGTGCAGATCACCTGCAGGTTTGCTGCTATCCCCCCTGCCCTGTCTTTTTGGGACCCATGTCTAGGGTGCTTGTCTTTTTTCGGCCTAGTAGTACTCTCTGGCAGAGACCAGGCTCGGGGCCAAGCGCGCAATCATTTGAGAATACAAGGGTGAAGATGAGTGTTCAAAATGTATTCCTAGAAGAAGAAGAAGAAAAAAAGGACTGAGAGACGAGTGATGAGCGCTGAAACGGCGAGAGGGCATGATAAAACCTTTACTTCAAGCTTGTCATCAACCTCTACGGCGGAGCACTACAGAGTAAAACTCCAAGGCAAGATGATCCGCGCCGCCACACGACGCACACAGGTACGCACCGACCCACTGCGCCTCACCTCACCCATGAGAACCGAGTTGTCAATGTGATAGCCAGCAAGATATCGCAGGTGACTCTCCATGATAGAGTTTGAGAGAAGGGAAGAGGGAGAGAGGGCTGTCCACCACTGACGGCGATGATGGTGTGTGGCGGCTCCCGTCGACCCACATCAGCACACCCTTACGAGCAGAGCCCATGCATGGGCCCAAGTTTCGAGAGCAAACGTCTTAGGCTACTATCGTTGAGCAGACCAGACCTGCATAGATTTTAGCACGGTTTGGCATGTGCTGCCCTGCATATTGACCTCTGCACGTTTGCTTGATTACGACAAACCCCTCCCGATGGCTGGCTAGTCTTGCTTCTGCTCCAGAGTCTCATCGGCCCTGTAAGTGCGCCAATTATATGTAGTACTACCCGAAAGGTCTGCCACCTTACTCGAATATGCTCCTATGCGAGTCCCAAGGAGAGGTCGGGATGGTCAAGAGATCGTTGCGTCCCCCACACGCGCTGGCCGCCTGCACATTTCAAGCACACTGATGCCACCATGTTTATGATTTTTTTTCTTTTCCCCCTTTCTTTTTGAGGTTGAACGTATTTTCGCCACGATGAGATATTACTGGGCAGAGAGTTTGTAAAGTATGCTGGGAAACGGGAAAGACAGATTCGAAGGAGGAGAGAAGAACGTTGGGGTGGTTGCCCGCCTGCTGGAGGTACAGTCACTAGAACTGTCATTTGTGCATAACCCGCTTAAGCGACTTCTGCTGCAGTGTTGCTTTTGCCAATTTATTGCTACAGAGATCATGCATCTCTTCTAGGCCGTGTGCACATGCAGGGATTCTAGGGCCGTATGTATGTTCGTTTGCCATGTAATTAATTCTGGCCCTCCGTCCAGCGAATGACATTCTCGTCTGCTCGTCTACAAATACCTCCTCCTTCTCGCCTTCCTTCTTTGTTTCTCTCCTCTTCCTCTCTTTCCTTCATTCTATCTTTGATCCCCATCTCGAACTCGTCTCTACTCAAACATCTCCCCCTGCTCAGCCAACTAAAGCTTTCTTGTGCCACCTTGCACCTCCGCCCACTTCTCCGTTTGTGTTTGTTCCTAATTACACTCTGGTTAAACTGTCGACCATCTCCACACCATACGCTTCTGAAGAGGAGGACAGCTACAAGATGGCCCCAGGCCAACCTGAGGACGGCCGATACTTCGACCGTCTCAGCATAAATGTGGCGTCTACCAAAGCTCCTGATGTCAACATAGGATATGGTAGCACTCCCGTTTTCAACCTGGGACATGGTCGTACTCTCTCCGTCAACATGGGATATGACAACGCTGCCTCCGTCAACATGGGTTTTGACAACAACCCCGCCGTCAACCCAGTACATGACAGCACTTCCTCTGTCAACCTGGGATTTGGCAACACTGCCTCCGCTAGCCTAGGACATGACAGCACTCCCTCCGTCAACCTGGGATTTGACAATACTGCCTTCATCAACCTAGGACATGACAACAGTCCCTCTGTCAACCTGGGATTTGGCAACAGCCCTGCCTCCGTCAACATGGGATTTGGCAACACTGCCTTCGCCAACCCAGGACATGACAGCACTCCCTCCGTCAACCTAGGATTTGACAATGCTGCCTTCGTCAACCTGGGATTTGGAAACAGCGCTGCCTCCGTCAATATGGGATTTGGCAATACTCCCTGTGTCAACCTAGGGTTTGACAACAACGCTCCCTCCGTCAACCTGGGATTTGACAATACTGCCTCCGTCAATCTAGGACATGATAGCAGTCCCTCCGTCAGCCTGGGATTTGGAAATGCTCCCTCTGTCGACCTGGGGTTTGACAACAACGCTCCCTCCGCCAACTTGAGATTTGGCAACGATACTCCCTCCGCCAACCTTGGATTTGATAACAACGCTTCCTCCATCAACCTGGGATATGAAAACAACACTCCTCCTGTCAATATGGACATTTACAGCACTCCTGATGCCAACCTGGGATTTGGCAACAATACTCCCTCCGCCAGCCTTGGATTTGATAACAACGCTCCCTCCGTCAACCTAGGATATGACAACAACGCTCCCCCCTGTCAATATGGACATTGATAGCACCCCCAGTTTCAATATGGGGTTTGATAATAATAATCCCTCCCTCAATATTGGAATTGATAGCACCCCCGATGCTAACTTGGGATGTGGCAACGCTCCCTATCTCAACCTGGAACCTGACAACATTCTGTCTGTCAACGTGGCACCTGCTGGCTCAGTCGCGCCCCAGCCCTACCGGACAGAGGACATCGGCAAGGGCTGGAATAGCACCACGATCACCCAAGGCGACCTGTCGACCAAGTTTCACATGTATGAGCCTGAGATTATCAACAGACCAGAGGTACGTCTGTCCCAAGAGGGTTCCTGGGGAAGCAAGTGGCTGATTTTTCAACAGGAGGCTACTGCACACTGGAACACGGACATGGTTACCTTGAATGCCGACGTAAGTTCACTTTTGGGAGCATTTTCTTGGAGTGCGACCCGGCTCTTGTTCTTACGTCTCGTCACTCGAGACTCCCGCTCCAGTCAGGATCTTGATGCGTCCGAGACGCTGTCTTCCGTTCTCATCACGTGCTGACCACGCTCAAATAGTCCAGTACATACACCAAGTCGACATACACAGTGTCTATCTTCCCCCGTGTACGTAATAAACTCCTGCGTTCCTTAGAGAGGCAGAACGCTTTACTGAATCCCCGCGCTCACAGGAAACAACGACATCGGTACATACGAGCACGACCGAGTTTTTCGGCGGCCAGGTCCCATTCAGCGACTTCGGCGTGCCTGAAGCCCCCGGCCTGTCGACCTCGAGCACCGATTCGGGCCAGAACGATACCGGTCGCTTCCGTGTGCATACCTGGATGTCTACCGGCAGAGTCCCCGCCGCCGACAACCACGCTTCTGGCGAGGCCGCGTTCTGGCATAACCGAACGGACATGACTGTCATCACCAGACCCAATCCTATCATTGGCACCAAGGTCCGCAAGGCCCGCAAGACCCGCAAGGCTTCTGGCCCAAAAAAAAGCCAAGGGTGTCAACAGACACGCTCTCGCCACGGCCTTCAACTGAGCTATTGACAAGAGCTACAGTTAGTTCTGGGTCGCTTTGGTATCGCGAGAAGCTATTATGGGACATGATATATTTTAAGTCTGTTTTACGGTCTATCGGAACCGAGGTGACAGAATGATACTGGCGTATGGCGTGGTGTTTGGCACGACGAGTTTGTGTGTGCGTTCTCTCGATTCCTGCCCATTTCATTCTGGCCACCTGAGAGGTTATATGGTCATGCAGGCTGTGTGCAGAATTCTGTATATTCCGCACAGCTCAAAGCTTTGTTTCGAAGAGGCTGCTGGTGTCCGCATGCTGTTCGGTCAGCCGGACATTACTGCACGGAGCTGTTTGCATTACAGAGACAATATGCTTCGAGAATGGTATTTAAATAATCTTCGAAAGTTTTGAGACTAGACAGTCAACCAGACACCACGATGGCCTGGAAAATTCCATCTCGCGTGCGCCTAGCCCAGCCATGTCGCGCCGCAATTGCTGGTATGCCCTCAAGCTGACACCCGGGGTGTCTTCTGTCGGCCTGGGCAGCAGGTAGAAAGAAGCCTGTAGAGCTGGTGGCGGCCGCGCATGTACAGGTCGTGTGCGGTCGGGGACAGTAGGCTGGTGCAGCGACGATGTGAATGGTCCGAGGCCGTAGAAATACTGGCAATGGTCGCGGTAGTAAGAGTCGCGGTGGTGGCGGTGACGGAATGAGAAGATGCTAGGCCGTATGTATTTGGGCGTGTGGTGGCTGGCTTTCACTGGAAGGTACAGGGGATCAGGCCCATACGGGGCTGAAGGGGCCTCTGTTTAGGCTGCTAACTCAGTAGCTTCAGAGCCTAAGCCAGAGGGATACGGCTTACAGCTGCTAGCCATTCAGCATGCATGCTCACTGGCATTCTGTTCTTGCTCTTGCGTATATGAGGCTATCTAGAAGCGCCGTGAGGCCCAAGTTTCGAGTATAATACAGTACGTTTAGTTACCTATAGTATACAATGGGTTTTTTTATTATTATTCTCTTTTAATTCCTCTCTTCTTCTCCTGGCTTGCCACGCTATTGTATAGTTGTCCCTCCCTCCCAAGCCCGCTTCCCAAACCCCAGCCTCCGGTCCATCAAGCAAAAAAGATATCGCTCCATTCTTATCTCTCTAGCTTCTTTTTTTTAAAAAAAAAAAAACGTCTTCTCGTGTGGATTTTCTGTGTGTTAATCAGTTCTGGCATTTGGCTTTTTTTTTTTTTAATGAATCTTTCCTCCTTCATTTTACTGTAGCATGGAAGTGGGTTTCATGAGAAGCCTTGTAGTCAGACGCATGCATTTGTGGCAGTGCTTGTGGTGGTAGGAGTGGTGCTGGTACAGGAAAGAACAATAAAAGGCTTTACTTGCATTGAGATTCCTGTTTACTGATTTCTGCTTGTGGGTGGTAAAGAAAATTTCTTATTCCATCATGCGCATAGGTGTGCAAGACACTTGCAAAATGTTGGACATTACACAAAGCCCTTGCAGGATGTGGGCTTCCTGCTTGCGAGTTGCTAGAGAAAGTTTCATAGAGTAGGCTTGAAAATAAGTCTCTTGATGTAGTCTAGGTGGAGCCATACCTTAACATACTCATTTAATGATCCAATGTGCTCTTTGGACTGCTATCTAGGACCTTGTGGACCAGACAGAGTCTCCAGATGGAACCTGCATGCCCTGCCTCATTTGTGATGTAGCCTCCCTTCTCCACCCATCTGCAGTTACTTCTACTTTCTTACAACACCCAGTCTTGTCAAAGGACCAATGAAATCATTTGTCATTGTAATGTTCATTGGGTCGTGGCATGGAAGTTTGCATCGTGGCTTTGCTGCTCCTGGAGTCTCCTCACCCTCTCCTTCCACTTTGCTGGATCATGTTCCCAACAAGTCAAGACCACAACAAGAAGGCTGCCAACAAGCATGAAAATGAGGCTAGATGAGGGCTATGTTACCGTCAAGGTATCCATACTGAGGTCTATATTGTTGTACCCACCCCTCATGGCTGATCACCTCCTCGTAACTGATGAGGACTCCTTCCAGCACCTAGCCAGGGCCACATGTGGTGTTGTGTCGTCTATTGGTAAAAAGCCTTGTTTGCACCCGCCCTGGTCTGTTCCAGGTATCTATCGCTTCCTATCTCAGCACACCTCCATTCCTTCTCAACTTTCCAGTCTTCTCCTCCCTCCCTCCCTCTCGGCCTTCTGTTGCCCTCCAACAAAATGTCAGATCCAGTGGCCAACATGTCTGAGCGACCAGGAGACGCCGACAACCCCCAGTCCACGATCGGTATTGAAGTTGGACGACTCATTGAGAGGATCCAGGCAGGGGACGTGCCTTCCAATCCCATCCAGCTCGACGACGACAACGTGGACGACCAGTGGGCCGACGACGAGGAGGCCTACGAGGCAGAGATCCGAAGTATCGAGCGCAGCGACCCGGCCAAAGTCGAGGACGAGAGCGACACACAACACCACCAGTGGCGTTCTGGGGCCAAAGGGAGCCTCAGCTGCTGCGGCCACTCCGGGAAGGGCACCAGGAACCCTTGCATGTGCGGCTCCCACGACGAGGTCGACGAGTATCTTGGCCAGGATGGCGTCCACCTCGAGCTCGGCCACGTTGTCGGCCTGACGAGGGAGGTGAGGATCGGCCGCTACGTTGTCGACTTTGTCGAGGTCGGGCGCCTGCTTGTCCATCGCGGCAGCGGCTTCGTCTTGATCCGAGGCGTTCCCTATGCCAGGACCCGAAACCTGGACGGCCGGCTGGCACCCTACAAGAACGAGGTCTGCCAGGTGCTCGAGATTGACGGCGACGACCCCCGCCCGCCTGTGGAGCAGGCCATGGTTGAGCTGACGGCGGACGACATCAAGCCGGCGCTGAGGATCCTCCACAGGACAAACAAGCCCTTCCCTGCGTGCCGCTTCGACCCTGCGAGCTACACCTCGACGGAGGAAAGAGAGGAGCGCGCCCCGCTGACGTGCCGCTGGGTTCACAGGTCGTACTACCCAGACAAGCGGTTTCGGCGTGCCAGGAGGCCCGTCGACGGCGAGATGCTGGTACACTTGATGGAGGAGGACGTCGTCAAGCACAGACACCGCACCTCCGACGCGGAGCGCACGAGGGACTGGCGGAGGGGTCGCACACCAGGGGCGGGTCACACGTACCCCAGGGCAGGGAGGACCTCGATACGAAGCCTGACGGGGACGGCCGCTGCCCGCGCCTGGCCGGGCAGAAGTACACGGCGGCTGACATGTTCTCGGGTGCCGGAGGCTACACGTGCGGCGCAAAGATGGCAGGAATCCGGGTGGTGCGCGCAGTCGACCACTGGCCGCGATGCAACGCAACCTACCAGGCCAACCACCCAGAGGTTGAGCTCCACGAGGCCGACGTTATGGCCTACTGCAACGACCTCACTGTTGACCATGAGCCTGTCGACGTGGTCCATCTGTCTCCTCCCTGTCAGACCTGGTCTCCAGCCCATACGTGCGCCGGGAGAAACGACGAGGCCAACATCGCAGCCCTGTACGCCTGTCAGTACATCATCGAAAGGCTGCGGCCCAGGTTTCTTACCCTTGAGCAGACTTTTGGCATCGTTCAGGACCGCTACCTCCCGTTCTTCAACGCGCTGGTGCAATCACTCACGCGCTATGGCTACTCCCTCATGTGGAGGGTGCTCCCTCTCGTCGGCTTCGGGCTACCGCAGACCAGAAAGAGGCTGATCATGATCGGTGCCGCGCCAGGGCAGCCCCTCCCAGGCTGGCCAGAGCCCACGCACAGCACCAGTCCTGTTGCTGGGCAAAAGCAGCTGGTGTCCGCCATCAGGGCGTGCCGCGGCCTCGTAGACGGCCTGGATCTGCACAACGCCTCTGGGGCCCGAGCCTTGGACCGCCCGCCCTGGGATGGCTCTCTGCCCATGAACCGGACTATCACCACCTCGGGCGGCCAGGCATACCACTGGAGCGGGCAGCGGGAGCTCACCCTTGCCGAGTTTTCCAGGCTGCAGGGCTTTCCCGACGGCTACAGGCTGGTAGGGCCCTGCATCAAGAAGCAGATCGGTAACGCCTTCCCACCTATCGTTGTACACCAGCTGATGAGGCACATGCGGCGTTGGCTGGAGCATGTCGACTGTGTTGAAGATAGCAGGCCTGATGCCAGTGATGTCGTCTCCGTCAACAGCAGCGATGATGTCGATGATGGTGGCAGCGGTGGCAGCAGCGGCAGCCACCACGACAGGTGTGTCGGCAGCAGGGCTGCCGGCAGTGGTTGTCACAGTGGTGAGCTGGCCCGCGTCGATGTCGTCTCCATCAGCAGCGACGATAATGATGCTGATAACGATGATGCTGCCGATATTGTTGATGATGCTGATAATGCTGGTGAGGGAGGAGGCCCCACAGCCGCGCCGTTCCAGAGCCAGCAGGTGGCTGCAGCTATTTTATTTCCTCCGCCGGCTGAGAACAGGAGCGAGGAGCATATTAACTGTGCTATCCGGAAGGTCCAAGTCCGGGTATACAGCATAAGCGATAGCTCTGAAGAGAACCAGCGCCGAGGCAGTGCCTCGAGCAGCACCACCACGAGCAGCAGCATCGTGCTCACAGGCTCCCGGCAATTCCCCACCGCCATCGAGGGGGACGAGGGCAAGTGTAGCTGGAATTCTGGTGCTCATCATCATCAGCAGCGGCTCTTTGCTCGGGAAAAACTTGACGAGACACTCACTCCGCGGAACAGGTGGACCGCGAAGTCCCTGTCTGCCTCTGCGCACGCCTCAGCCGGCGGACGCCACATGGACGTCCACGGCGTCCTCGGCGAGCCATTCAGCGGTGTCGGCAGGGGTACTCACAAGCCCGCGTCTGTCGACGCCATAGGGCCCTCTGCAGGGGCCACCGCCGATGGGCGGGGCCAGAGGACGGTTTCGTGGCCGTGGCCGCAAGGTTTCCTCAAGGCCGCCTTCTGCCAGCCAGAGACGGACGAGGACGAAGCCACAGACACCACAAGGGCGACTTGTAGTAATGATGACGACGGCGTCGAGACTTGGAGCGGTGCCATCATCACCGCTCCGCCGGCGTGCGATGGAAACGACTGCGTTCAACGGACGTGTAGTGAGAATGTTGACGACACCACCGAGCCGTGGAGCGGTGATGATGGCACCGCCCCACCGGCGTGCGATGGAAACGACCGTGTTCAACGGACGTGTAATAATGATCTTGACGACGACGACGACAAAGAGGGGAGGCAGAAGAGCAAGGAGGGTTGGTCGAGGAGAATCTCGGAGCAAAGGTTGGAGGGAGAGGCGGAGGGTCGGTCGAACGAGTTGGAAGATTTGCGTGTTATTGTATGTCATGGCTTTCGAGAGCAGCTTGCAGGCTCCGGTGGCGGTATCCTGTTTTTCGGCCCTCAAGGGCCCTCTGGTGGTATCAGTGGCTCTGTGTATAACCAGGATGGGAAGGAGGAGGGGGAAGGGGAGGAGGACAGGGCATTCCAGGCCAAGCACCAGGGAAAGACCATCATGAAGCGACTCTCCTCTGATGGTGCTGATGACGATGTGGAAATATTTTTGGGCAAGAGGCAGTGCAAAGGAGGAGAAAGCTTGTAAGCGTGACCTGCTGGACGGAAAGTGGTGGGTAGTTCACGAGGAAGGATGGTCTATCCCCCTGACCTGTGATGACATTGACAAAAGTTTCCCGCTGCAGACTTGAGACGAATGAAGCTTTCAGAGGTCAGAAGAATCTTGAGGTCTGGTCACACTAGGGAGGCGCATGTCTCTTTCTCTAAATTTTAATATTCTTTTTTATTCTTTTTCTCTCTTTTCTCTCAAGACCTAAACAAACAGAAAGGTTTGCTACTGCTTACTAGTAATTTCTATGCTTGTACAGCTAGCTACCGCATCTCAAAAGGGTACTAGGACGCTCTGGTCAACCCACCAGATGTTGCCCGTGCTCCCATTGCTCTGAAGGAATACATCCACAGGCCATCTATAGGGCGCCACAGCAGTATTGTTCAGCACAAGGGTGATGTTGCTCGCCACCTCGGCAGAGACATTGTACCCAGGGCCATAGTCGTGCCAGGTGGCCATGAAGGTGTAGTTGTCCACCCTGGGCAGGGTCGGCTGCCACTCGATGTAGCCAGCAGGCAGGATGGAGGAGTCGAGGTAGCTGTCCATGAAGATGGACCTGTGGGCATCATTCCAGGGGCGGCCGAGGGCACACTCGCCCTCGATCTCGGCCTTGGTGGTCCAGTTGTTGGCAATCACCTGTGTGGCGTCGATGTAGACACCATACTTGTTGGTGAAAGTGGTGTTGGTCCCCTTCCAGGCAGTAATGCCACCTCCACAGTGCCGAAGCGAGAGTGTTGACTTGGTGATGTAGAGGGTTCCGAAGCCATACAGGAAGTCTGTCTCACCAGCCACGACGACATCATAGAAGTAGGCATTGCCCAGCTTGCCGACATAGATCTAAGAGAACATAACCGGGACAAAGTGTTAGTCTTCCTTTTCCTTTTTCCCTTTTTTGTTCTCCCAGAACGGCCTCGACCGGAACAGGCTACAGGCGGAGGAGGAAGGGAGAGAGGGCAGATTGTAACTGACGGTATCCTGCCAGCTGTAGAAGCCACACGAGTAGAACCCAGCATTCGCCCGCGACACACCCATGGCGTGCGCAGGCCCATCACTGTACGGGGCGTACTCATTCCTAAAGTCAATGTTGTACGCCCTGAAGTCCCTCGTGCCGAAGGGGGTGCCATCAGGCACGGCAAAACCCGTCGTACCCGAGCCGGTCAGGGTGGCGTCGAGGGTCGGGCCGATGGTGAGGACGCCGGTGTAGACGTTGTCCGAGTACAGGTCGCCGCCGACATTGGCGCTGTTCCACCAGACCTGGACGTCGTTCTGGGCGGTGCGGTTGTAGCTGACGTCGGCGGCGTACGTCTTGCCCTTGGCGGGGAGGTCGGACTGTCCCAGCAGGTAGAGCGGCCCGGAGCGCGTCACGTTGAGCTGCTCGACGTAGCTGCCGGCGCCGATGAGGATGTAGTAGGGGACGGAGTTGTTGGGCAGGGAGAGGATGGCGGACTGGATGGAGCGGAACTGGGCGCGGGTGTCGTTGAGGGCGACGTAGATGGTGCCGTCGGGGCAGCCCTGGAGGGGATCTCTGGTGTAGCTCTGGCACTCGGCAGAGGTCGTCGCCGGGTGAGGGGCGGCGGTGTTGCTGTCTCCCAGTGCCGAGGAGGCAAAGCCCAGGGACAAAACGGCCGCCGCGAGGGCTCTGGGCGGGCCGAACATCATCGTGAGGAGTGGTGGTGGTGGTGACGAGGATGGTGATCTGGAGGGCGGGACGACGAGGACGAGGAAATTGGTTCTGGACTGGTCTGGTTCTGGTCAGGACGAGGACAGGCCACAACACAACGACACACGGTCCAGACTCACGAGAAGAAGGTTGACAGGACCTTGCCGGTCCGGAGAGGGCGAATGGTCCAGGTTATTATATGTCTCCTTGGCGTTGCCCACCACCCGCCGTCAATGCATCATGGACCGCGTTCTTGGGAGAGGTTCGCCCCAAGAGGGAAGAGAAGATGGAGAGCGGTGACGGTAACATTGTCACCTCATCATCTCCCTAGGATCTCATTGATGACCCACACGCCAAAAGGTACCAACAACGGAAAGAGGCCATCTCAAAAATCCCACGAACGAGGAGGCCCGCTGGTAGATTTGATCTCTCGGCCGAGCATCCGGGATGGTGCTAAGCAGAACAAGGTGATTTGCACCGAAGCTTCTCTCTCTCCCCTTCTCCCTCTTTCTTTCTCCTGCCCTGCCAGCTGCAAGGAGTTTAAGGGAGAGGTATGTAGAAGAAGATGACCCCTGGAGGCCCGTTTCTCCGCATCTTTCTTCCAGATAAACCCCAGGTTTCTCCGCGTGGGGATATGAAAGGGCGTGAGGAGGCACGGAGGGTCCCACCGGCCTGGGGCCTCGACATGGGGGTGATTGGGCTGATAGCATGCGGCTAAAGATGGACCGCCAGGGCTGGGATTTGGAGAAGGCTTTGCTCCCATCATTTCTATTGACGGAACAATTCCCCTGGGATGTTTAGGTGGATATTAGGTTAGGGGGGAGGGAGGGTGGGAAGGCGAGGCGATCTCAAGGTCGTCGCTCGAATAAATGAGTTGAAAAAGTAGGTACTCTGATCATGATCCTAATCCCAGGCCCAACACAGGCCTTTTTAAACTACTGCATGCAAAACCCCTGAGTTGGATACTTTGTGACAACACTAGGAACTCGGCACCAACACTCATACCTCTATGGTAGTATCAAGATCGCTCTCGATCTCTTGTCTTGAAACTAGAGGAGGGGTGGGACACGATCTAGACGCAACCACAGAGATACACTGGTCCACAGCCTCGACAGCCATGACTTTGTACAACTCTCAATCAGTCTATCTGGCATAGAAGCCACCCAACACCTGAATGCCATGAGACGCTCTTCTCAATGCTACCCAAAACGCCTTGTCTACCGCGCATGCCATGAGCCGCAAACCAGTCTTCAAGGAATCTCCGGCCCAGAGGGGTCGTGAGGCGAGGGCCTCGTCTCCAGTCTCGCAACTGAAATGCACCTCACCAGCCTCGGTCTCGTGGCCCGGGGCGCTCAGTTCCCACTAGTCACTGTCCAGGTCCCCGTCCTTGCCTCGATCCCATACCCGCTTCTCGCCTCTCTTGGCCCACTTGACATCGTCAATGGTCTTCTCGCCGCCCTTCTCCCACCTCTTGACCTCGTCCTCCGTGTAGCCGGCCTGGCGCAGCCTGTCCGCACCCTGCTGTCTCATCTTGGCCCGGCCGCGAAAGGCTTCCACGGCGGCGTCCCAGCTGTCCGGGTTGTTGCTGTCTGCCTGGACATCGGATCTCGGGTCGTAGCCTGAGGTGAACCTGCTGTCCATGCTCGATGAGCCCTGGACCGCACCGCGCCCTCGCGGCAGGACCGTCGGGGGTGGCGCTGGCCCTATGAGATCCTCCAGCGAATCCGAGTCTCCATCGCTGCCGTCCTCTTGTTCTGACCTTGTGTGGTGGGGGTTGCCTGCGGACTCGGAATGTCGATGAGAGGTCCGGCTGGGGGGCTCTCCGGCAGTATCGTCTCGCCTCTTCTTTCTCGTCGGTGACCGATGTCGATGCCTCCTGGAACCCTCCTTCGGCGACCGCGACCTGTCCCTGCGCCTCTTCTTCTTGGCGGCTCCTCCTGCCTGGCGCTCGTCCTCTGATGACGAGTTCCGCCTGTCGTACGTATCCTCCTCTTCGTCCTCGGCTTTTCGACCCCTGCTTCGTGTCACGCTGTATCTCTCTAGGCTCTGGCGCCTCTTGCCGCTCTTCTTCTCCCTGTGCCGCCTCGACGCGGCCTCCATATCTGCAACCCGCCTCGCATCCTCACCGGCTCTCGCCCTCCTCATAGCTGAGGCCCCGCCATCTTTCTCTCCCTCCTCCTCCTCCTCTTCTTCGGACCGCCTGCGCTTCTTCCGCGAGGCTCCGGTATCGGGGCTGCCCTTGCCTGACAGCAGGGCGGCGATGTTGCCCAGCTGGCGACCGCGGATCTCACTGGCTGAGGGGTTGTACTTCTTACGCTTCTCCTCCTTGGCGTCGGCGAGGTCTTTGAGGCGGGCTTGGGATTCGGACAGCTCCTTTGCGGCGAGGGCATTGTTGTGGCGGTTGGTGCCCTTGATGATGTTCCGCAGGAAGCGTGTGTTGGGTTTTAACTTGTTCGTGGGCCTAGAGGAAGAAGCAGAGGGGGGTACGGAATTAGTGATCAGCAGATAGGAGAGAAAGGAACGGGAACGGCAGGTTGATGCGTACCGTGAGGACGGCGATGTGTAGGCCTCCATCCCCATTGTGGAGTACTTCAGGGAGCAGTCGCCCGCTTCTCTAGCGAGCAGGTCTGCGACGTATTCGTCTGTGAGGAGTTCGTCATCTCCCATCGTGATAGAATCAATATCGGGAGGGGTTAGAGGGGAATATAGAGTCTGGCATCTGGCTAAGAGGAGAGCAGTGGGGGGGGGGGACCTTTGCCATTTAAGAGGGAATCCATCGTCTGCGTCAGTTCGAGGCTTAGCATGTGTCTTATCGCTTCTAGCTTATCGGCCAAGCCAGGGCGGCCCCAGGTTCGAGGACCGGCGCTAGGCTAGGTTTAGGTTATTTGTCAATACTGCGCTGCGGTCAAGGCGCGCGCGCTCACCAGACCCGTGGGACGGAAACCCCAAAAACAAGAGAGGCCGAGATATTTAACTTGATACCAACGGCATTACGGACCCCTACTACCTCATAAGACACTTTCTACGAACATCATCTTTGACAAGGGCGTGTGTGGTCTGTCTCTGGGCATTCTTCCGAGGACACACCATGACGAGCGCGAGGGCAGAGCAGGTCCTCCAAGACCTCGAGGACCTACAGGCGACATACAAGGTCTCCATCATCAGCCTCAGCGAGCCCATCTCCAGCGCGCTACCGCAGCCGGGCCAGGATGCCAACACGACCCGCACGTCGGACGTGTCCAACAGCTCCTCGGCGGACGCGACGCCTGCCAGCCTGGCCGCCGACCTGACACACTACAAGGAGCTCTTCGCCAAGCTCCGCTTCAGCTACGTGGAGCAGGTCACCAAGGAGAAGTTCATCCGCGCCATCGTCGGCGAGCCACCGCTCATCGTGACCCCCCAGGAGAACCTCGGGCTGGAGAAGCAGAACGCCATGGCCAAGGCGCAGCTCAAGACGCAGAAGATGGAGGTCGCCGACATGGTGGAGGAGCTGGAGGCGAGGGGGCGGGAGCTGAGCAGGAGGTACGAGAGCGTGCGGGCGGAGACGGTCGCGCTGGGGGCGCTGCCGGACAAGATCGCGGGCCTGGAGGCGCGGATCGGCGAGCTGAGGGGGCGCGTGCAGCCGGGGGAGAACCCGAGCCTGAACCTGCCCCTGGCCAGGACGCTGGAGCTGGTCGCGGAGAGGAAGAGGCGGAGGCACGAGCTGGACAGGCAGCTCGAGCAGCTGAGGTCACAGGTGCCGAGGAAGCGGAAGGAGATGGAGAGGCTGCAGGCCGAGCTGCAGCCCTGGAGCAGAAGAGGCAGAACAGCATGGCGGCTGCCAGGGAGGCCCGCCGCAGGAAGGAACAGGCCCTCGGAGGGGTGGAGGATGACCTGGAGGAGAGGGGCAGGTGGTGGAGGGCTTCGGAACTGGCTCTCCGACAGATGCTTGACATCAAGGACTGAGGCGTGGACGCGGGAGGAGGAGGAGGAGGAGGAGGTTGTGTGTGCTCTTGATACCTGCAAGGAGTTCCGGCGTTACGGGGTATGGAAGGCGGCGGTCCAAGGGATCAACCAGTCAAACATGGGTTTATGTAGTCACTCAGTGTGGGATCCCGAGAAATCATGATGAGTTGTGCCGCAAGAACTGGTGTGCCACCTCTTTAGACGCCCATGTCTGATCCATGTGAGTTCGACACCGGGACGTTTAAGGTGCACCGTCAGGGCGGCCCAGCATAAAGCTTAGGGAATCGGAACGAGGCGATGAAATACGTCCTGATAATAGCCTCCGGGTGCTCAGTGAGAAATCACACTCCCTTCCGCAGATGCCTGTCGCCCACAGGTGATGACATGGACTTGGAGGAGCGAGAGATTCTCAAGAATTCAAAGGTGCGAGCGTCAACCCGTTACCCTAACCCCAAGATGACGCGGGGCCCACGCACAGCCACGATTCTTGCTGATTGGCTAGACCCGGCTAGCCTCTGGCCTCTGGTCTGCTTGGCGGCTTCCTCCCCAAAAAAAATCTTGCACGTGACCCCACCAAGTGCAAGCCTGCGATCAAACTTTCTTCTCTCGTCTGCTCGGCCCCATCAAGCGTACAGCGACTCCATCCACGACCAAAGCGACAATCGTCACCCTTTTGCCCCCGTACTCACCACCAAAGGTACGACTGCCCAGAGAACGCTTGATCAATCTCTTTTCTGGATGTCTCGACTGACAATTTGACCGACAGATCAACAGGCAAAATGAGTTCGTCCCACCCTCCCTTCCGCGGGCGCGAGCCACAGCGACCACCTCCTATCGAAAAATTCCCTCGACGACGAGTGGCGATTGGCTGACGATTGAAAACAGCGAAGGGAACTAGCTCTTTCGGAAAGCGTCACAACAAGACGCACACTCTGTGCCGTCGATGTGGTCAGTAAACACCGCCCAGGAAGGATGGGATGTGCGACATGCGGTCTCTTTCCAAGCTGGGGGGACGGGGGAAAAGCAACAACAGGAGACTTCACACCCCAACGAGCGACCATAATAAGCTGACTGGAATTTTCTCGACAACCAGGTCGCCGCTCTCTGCACATCCAGAAGCACACCTGTGCTTCTTGCGGCTACCCCGCTGCTAAGACCCGCAAGTGTACGTGAACAACACAACAGCCCGCCCGATCATTCATGGAGGAAGATGTATCTCCCCCCCCCTCTCCAAGTCGTCGAGATCAGGCAGGGGGAGGGGAAGAGTGCCCACGATGAGCATCAAGACGGAGGTCAGAAACACAAGACAGGCTGCTGACACGCAGGACAACCAACAGACAACTGGTCCGAGAAGGCCAAGCGCAGAAAGACCACCGGTACCGGCCGCATGCGATCTCTGTCCACCATCTCCCGGCGATTCAAGAACGGCTTCCAGGTCGGCACCCCCAAGGGTGCCCGCGGCCCTCTCCAAGCCATAAGCGGGCGAGACCGAGCGAGACACTAGGGAGGCCGGTACACTCTTTGGAGGATGGAATGGGAGGGTGGAAAAAGATGAAATGCGGTGATTGACGACACTGAAGAAAAAAAAAACTTTCCAGAGGGCGTATTGCATTTTCTTTGGGGAGGCGTGTACGGGACAAACACACGGAACAAGGGGAATCCAACTACGCAAAGAATTACACTCCACTGAATGGGATTGGACCTGTTTTCTTTCTGCTTTTTTTTGTCTCCGCCCCCCCTCTGCTTCGCATGAGTTCCGGGCAAGGATCAAATGACAAAGGGTTTTCGGTCTTCCTCGAGAAAGTGCAGGTCGTTCATGAACCTCTACATTGCATTTCGTTGCGCGTGAGATGGAGAGGAGAAGAGGGGGCCAAGGGATCCGTCCGTAGCTGGAATTGAGAAGCTATGCGGATTTTGATCACAACAGTCACCATGGTCGGCATATCGCGAACGACGTGACACGCAAGGTTGACCTAGAGACGAACGGGGAGGCGGAGAGAATAAAGGTGACAGTGACCAGGGGAGGGGGTATCTCTTGTTGTTTGACCATCCGGACGAGGACGCCTGCTCATTGCCCGCGCTCAAAGACCTTGACTGTGCCGTCGAATGCAACATGATACAGATACTCGAGCGTCTCTGCTGGCCGCTCTGAGCCGTCACCGCCGCTGCTGATCCTCAGCACCCCGCTGACATCCCTGGCCTTGCCCGACTCCAGCGTCCGCAGGGGAGATTACGGCCTCTGCGCTGTGGGCTGCGGAGAGGAGAAACGAGGCGTGCTCTACCTCCAGGGTCGAGGACTGCGGCGAGACCAGCGGTTCGTCTGCGGAGAGCGTCAGGATGGTCGCGTGGGTTTTCTAGGTGCACGCCGCGTAGTTAGTACTCTTCCTTGTTCGTAGACACGACAGCCATGTTTGTGAGGGTAGTTGAAGGGCCACAGCAGAGCAAGTAGGCCTCTTTTCCGGCAACAACACAAAGGAATAGATGAACAGCTGTCCCAAATCCATCCATTCTTTTTTTCTTTTTTTTCTTTTTTTTGTGGAGCACAAAATATAAAAGCACCTCGCCAAGGGGTCTAAAGAAGAGAAGATCTGAAGACTTACCTCCCGCAGATCAAGGACCAGCTCCCGCAGCCCCCAGCTGTCTACACCCCCATCCGGCCCGCCCGCAGCAGCCAGCAGCACGTCCGGCTGATCCACCAGCAGCACGATGGGTCCCTCAGGGGCCGAGAGCAGCAGCTGGTCGATGGCGGCATGCAGCGTCCTCGCAACATCGGGGAGGTGCGGGCTGTCCAGTGAACTCGCGTAACCGGGCCTCTTTGGCGGCGGAGGTCGCCCCGGGGCGGTGGTGTCCTCGAGGAAGAGGCGCTCGAGGCCGTCGACGAAGGAGAACCTCTTGTCCGTGGCCGCGGCGTCGAGGTTTAGGCCCTGTTGGTCTTTAGCTGGCTGGTTGTTTTCCTTACGTATCTAGAGGGCGTGGGACTGTAAGGGTATCTCACCAATCGTGCCGCGCCGTCTCTCCAGAAGCTATAGTCCCGCATGAAGCTCACCAGCACAACCCTCACGCCGTCCTGCCCACTACCCTCCTCCTCCTCCGTCCTGGCCCCACCGCCGCCACCAGCATCATCATCCTGACCCCGTCGTGCTGTCCTCCTCGTCGGCGCCTTGAGGAAGCTGTACAGATACCGCAGGACGAGCCAGTTCGAGCTGGCGCCGAGCATTCCGGTCACGAGGACCTGTGAGTGTCTGGGCGGGAGGGCGAGGTGGGACTCCAGGAGGGCGGGGATCTGTGTGGACATGTTGAGCCGTTCTCGTTCCTCTAGTATCGTATGGTTGATATTACTATTATTATAACTGTCGTTGGCTTTTTTCTTCTTCTTCTTTGGGGGTCGTTGTTGTGAGTGAGCGAGAGAGAGAGAGAGGAAATAAAAGACAGAAGAGAGACGTTGATATTCCAGGGCTCGAGAAATTTGGTGTTGTTTGGTGAGAGACGGGCGGGCTCTGTGTGGGGAACCGACCTTGGAGAAGGAGCTACAATACTTACCCACCCGCCACGGCGCGCAACGTCCAGCCAGGAATTATCTACCTCTCCTCTCCTCCCTTTCTTTACTGTCTGAAATCAATCATCCTCGAGGGCTCTACTTTGGAATCGTGACATGCTGACAGTGATACTGGACTTGTGCTAGGTGTCAAGACGTTTCAATTGTGACATCTCATCACGCGCACGCTGCCAAGAATAAACATGTAGACAAGGACATGATGTCGAGCAAATCATCTCTAAAAATAAAATAAAAATAAACCCGTGAGACTCCACCAGAAAAAAGAAGAAGAAGAAGAAGCAGCAGCATATATGCCCTTTCCATGTGCGCATCACAGGTCGTCCTAAAAATAAAATAAAATATGTATATATTTACAAAGGCTGCGCAATGCCATTCCCCCAGCCTTGTACACAAACGCCCCAGAACCAGCCATTACTCGCCTGAAAAGAGGACAGGTGTGCGTGTTCAGTGCTGTCGGATGTCCTGGGAGTTCACCTAGAACTTCTCCATCAGGTTCTTCCGTATCGTCCACATGCGGGCCCTCTTGCCGTAGATGAACATGGGGATGGTGAAGACGAGCATGATCAGCTGGATGACGCCGATCCAGATGAAGACGGAGCGGGCGCCGTCGTCCTCGACCCAGCCGGTCACGAAGAAGCTGAAGACCAGGCCGTGGAAGATATTCTTGCTGAAGTTGAGCGTCACCAGGGCCTCGCCGGCGTACTGGCGGTACGAGTCGACGCAGAAGGTGATGGCGGTGGTGCTGCCGAGCGAGCAGCCGAAGCTGATGACGCCCAGGAACACGGTGGGCACGATCCAGGCGTCCTGGAGCTGCGCGCTCCACCCGTAGCCCATCAGGCCGATGATGGTGGTGACGGCGATGGGGGCCGCCATGACCAGCCGGAACTCGGGCTCGTACAGCCCGCCGTTGCGCCGCGTCATGGCCTTGACCACAATGTCCGACACCTTGCCCGCCACCGCCGTGCCCAGGACGCCGCCGACAAAGGGCGAGATGTAGAGCAGGCCCGTCTGCAGCGCGCTGAAGTGGTAGTAGTCCTCGCGGAAGATGACCGTCACCGACTCGGACACCACGATCAGCCAGCCGATGGAGCACGAGTAGATGGCCGACGACCAGAGCACCGCCGGGTACGTGTACAGGATGAAGGGCCGGATGGCCACCTTGAGCCACTTGTCGCCGTTGAGGCGGCCGTGCCAGGGGCGGAGCTGCTGCACAAACGACTTGGCCTCGCGCTCGCGCCAGTGGCCCGAGTACGTGTTGCGGGCGGCCTCGGCTGCCTGCCGCTCCTCGTCCGTCTGGTGGTGGTGGTGGCTCCACGGGAGGTGGTGGCGGAACGATGAGCTCCGGCTCATGGGCGCCGTCATGGGCTCGGTGCGTCCTGTCATCGGCGCAGGCGTGCTGAGGGGGGAGACCGCGTCGTGAGGCGCGAGCAGCAGCGGGGAGGGCACGCTAGGGTTCTGCCGAGGGTGGTCGTCTTCGGGTTGGTGTTGTTCTTGTGGTTGCTGTTGTGATGGTGGTGGTGGTGATGGTAGTTGTACATTTTCAGGCCGGGGGGTCAACGGGCTCGGCTCGTTCGACACTGCTGGCTTCTTCTTCTCCTCATCCTCGTTCTCGTCCTGCGCCGGTGTCGGCTCCGGCTCGGACACGTCCGCAGTCTGCTGCTCCTCGGTCGCCGCGTCTGTTGTGGTCGGGCCGAAGGTGACATGGTGGTCCTCCCGCTGGGGGTGCTCTTCCGTCTTGAGCAGCTCTGAGCCAGAGTCCGTCACGAAGTGCGCGCTCTTGTGTGTCTTCTCGAGGGGCGTCTCGGGAGGCGCATGGGACTCCACGGCGTGTGGGCGGGCGTGGGCATGCTGGGACCATTTGGAAGACAGCCGCGAGAGCATGCCAGGTCTGGTTGGTGCCCTCGGTCTGGGGATAGGTTTGCGGTCCCAAAAGGTCTCCGGGACGAAGATGAAGAGCAGACAGCCGCTGAATGCCACGATGAAGGCAACGATCCTAGAGAGAGAAAAAAAAAAGGGGGGGGGGTCAGCCTGGGTGTCCCTTGGGGAGGAGGTCGCAGTGATCCCCATCTGAACAGGAGGGGGCGGGAGCTGCTGTCATCTTACCAAAAGACCCATCGCCAGCTCAGGGACTGGATGATGGCTGCACTGATCAGGGGCGTCAGGTTCTTGCCCCCGAGGAGAAGAAGTGTGTAGACTCCGATCCGAAAAGCACTACCGCCCTCGTCAGCAGACTGTCAACGCCTGTGTGGCAAGGTTTCTCTCCTGTCCGCAGGAGGCAGGGAGGATTGATGTGCTTACCGCTCGTGGAGAAAGTAGATCTCGGCGATGGTCGCAGACGGCAGACACTCCACAGGGCTGACGGCAATACCCTGGAAGACACGGGCGGCCATCAGGGAGTTGAAGCTGGGGGAGGCTGCACACCAGCACGAGGTGCCGATGAAGAGCATGGCCCCGAAGAGGTAGACGGGCCTCTTGCCGAAGAGGATGGCCGTGGGCGAGAAGAAGACGGAGCCGACGCCCATGCCCATCATGAAGAGTCCTGTGGTCAGCGACACCCGGGCCACGGGCACGCCGTAATCACTGGCGACGTTGGAGAAACCAGCGGCCAGGACTGGTGTCATTCCGCCTCCGACCATGCAGTACAGCCCGAGGGACAGCAGGGCAGCGTCGCGCCTCCATGTCGGCCAGTTCAGCGGGTCGTTGGCCGAGTCCTCAGGCTGCGGATCCAGGATGATCTTACCATCCGAGGTCATCTTCTTGTCGTCTGCCTGCACAGCCGGCACGGGGATGACCGCGGTGGGAAGGGAGGAGTGTGATGTCCTCGCCGGGGCATTGCGCAGGCCGAGGGGCTCATTCTTGTGGTTTGAGAGCAGCAACACGGAACCTAAGAATCATCAGAACCAGCCCCCCCTTTCTGTCTCTCTCTCTCTCTCGCTGTCGACCAGACTAGCCTAGGGCCTTACCTGGAACCTCGACGGTCTCCTTGTCGTTCAGGACACCAAAGCTCCATTTCGCGATCCTCCTCGGCTCCTCGACTGAGTCGCGGTCGGCCGACTTCTCATCCTTTGTCCGGCCGGAGAAGCGGAGGCGCGACGTCCAGGTGCGCGGCGCCGCGTCATCTTGTGAGGAAGTCATCTTGAAGTTGAGGTGACGGGTGGTTGAGGAAGGAGGTTCTTGCAATAGAAAAAAAGAAGAAGAAGAAGAGAAGAGACACCCTAAGGGGCGGTTGAGGAAGAAGGAAAGAGAACGCCCACTCTCTCGCCCCCGGTAAGTTGGAAGTATATGTATATCCCTTTAGAAGAAGTCCGTCCTTTGGAGGATCGCACACCGTGTCCGTCCCCTCCTCTCTCTTGGGAATGTCGAGAGAGAGAGAGAGAGAGCCCAGGTGTCGTCTTTATATTGATGCCCAGGAATGGGCGGATGGTCCTCCCACCCCCCAAGATAAGTAGCAGGTATGTGGTAGCTGATAATGGGCGTTCAGGGTCCCGGTCCTTGGGTGTGGAGGGATCGTCCAGGGTGACCCCAGGTAAGCCCGTGCTGACCGGCAGGGTGGCGGAGGGGGCGTTTCCACTTGGGCAGCGTGCCAGGCTCTGGGACCCGCAGGATTGGTGGTGGTGGTTTCGAGTTCTGGTGCCCACGGGATCAGCAGGAAAGCAGGCGGGTGGTTGGAGGGGATGGGATGGGCATGGGCATGGGGACAGGCTGACGCGATCTATTTGTAGCATGCAGCCACAACCTCATCTGTCTCTCACCTTTGTCATCCCACTCTGGATTCAGCTCCTGTCAACAGCGTGTACCAGTAGACTGTTGGCTGGGAGAGGGTAGGCAGCAGCTAGAACACAGCGTGTGCTGGGCAGTACAGAGGAGAGACAGGGTGAGTGTGTGAGTATGTGAGTATATGAGAGTGAGAGTGAGAGTGAGAGAGAGAGACACACACACACAAGACATGGAATATAGGTGGTACTGCTTCATGCATGCTGCCCTGTCACCTTTATTATTGTCAGGTGTCGTGTTATTTAGTTGAAATGCCAAGAGTGGGTGAGGCTTTGATAGACCAAGTAGGACCCTGGAGAAGGGGGGCCTTCTTCCTTTGAGTGGGCGCTAAGGGAGGAGGCTAATGAGTAGTCAAGACTGACACCTTTTTACTAAAGTATTCATCACCCAAGTACTGCTTACTGCTTGTCTCTTGTTTTTGTGTGTATATGTGTCTTTTTTTTTTTTGTTCTACTTCCTTTTCTTCTTTTCTTTCTCTCTTCTTTCTGGGCAAGTAATTAGACTGGGTGGTGTTGTTGACAGGTGGAGAGCAACGTCATGATTGGGGGGAGGAGGAGGACACTCCAGACTCTTGGCCCCATTCCAGCCCAGCAAAAGGAAGCCATGCACCAAAACAAGGAGAAAGAAGCGAGGACAGGCTACGATCATCAAATATGAAGGGGAAAAAAACAAGAATCATGCTGGAGAACTTCCGAAGAAGGCGGTGTCGAGATAGAGAGTACGAATGGAGATCCATACCAGCAGGCCCATACCAGATACTACCGTGTGATAGTATGTATATGCTATATCTCAGGAGATTCCCAAGGATCCGTGGCGGCGATCCTGGGGGCTGGCAGGCGGGATGTTGTTGATATATTAGGAATACCGCCGCCAGCGCCCCTCGCGGGCCATCCTCCTCAGCGGGCCCACCGTCCCATCCCACCACACACCCAAGAACCCTCCCAGGGCTGCCTGCAGGCGAGAGACCCCGTGGCCGACCCGCGTGCCCACGGCTGCTCGACGCGCGATGACGCAGATGCGGGCTGCTGGTATGGAGAAGGGGCGGTCTGGGGTTGGTTGACAGCTAATGCTGTGGGTGATCTGCCCTTGGGGGGAGAGCAGGGGAGAGCACACCCTCCTCTGGGCCTTGGCCTTCCGCTGGAAGCCGGGGGGCCAGCGTGTGGCCGGGGGGTCGACCTCGGCTCTAGCACACCCACCCACACCACCCACCCGCTGTACTGGGAGACCATATCCCCCTGCTCTGCATAGCCAAAAAAGATGCAAGTCGGGGGCTCCCAGGACGAGGCTCTGCTCTGGGGTCCATGGTGATCGCGACACCGCCCAAGACAGATCACAGCCTGGTCCTTGCAGCCTAGAGAACAGATTCCTGGCGGCAACGAGAGAGAAAAAGAAGAAAAAAAAGAAAAGAAAGAAAAAAAGAAAGAGAGAGAAAGAGACCCGCGGGAAAAGACACCTCACCCCGCTGTCCGCCTGTCCGATCAGCGCATCCCACAGCCAGCACGAGTCGCGCGCATGTTCCGCTGCTGCTGGTAACCAGTGTCTCCTCCCTTGATCACAGCACAGACACAGACACACACACGATGCGCTCGATACGTCTTACAGGTGGCCCGCCGCTGAGGCCAGCCGCCGTCTCCCGATCCTCTCCACACACCCATCTCAAGACCCGGGGTCGAGGCCACAGCCAGGGCCACCCGCTGTCCTCGGGCCAGGCTGCGCGCCGCTTCTCCTGCACGCCGAACCGGTCCGCAGCACCCAAGAACCGCATATACACATCGTGAGCCCTCCCCTCCCCCCCCCGTCCCATCGCTGGCGGACACCCAGGCCAACCCGAGACCTCCTGCAGCATCCGCGACCACGACCAGTTCCAGACCTACCTCCAGCTCTCCTCGTCCTCCCGCCGCCCGCTGCTCACCCTCTGGACCACCTCCTGGTGCCCCACCTGCCGCGCCGTGGCCCCCCCTGCTGAGGGAGCTCGTCGGGTCCGGCACAGGCGCTGCGGAGGGCGGCGTCACCTACGCCGAGGTCGAGTTCGACGCCCCCGACATCATGGCCGCCGGGCTCGGCCTGACCTACATGATCACCAGCGTGCCCACCCTGCTGAGCTTCGACGCCGGCGAGGCGCAGGTCGGGACCAGGGTGGCCGACGGGAACAAGCTGCGGGACAGGGCGTTTCTGGAGGAGTGGATCCGCACCGAGGCCAGGCGCCATGGCGGCCGGGGCGGTGGAGGAGGAGGTGGTGGTGGTGGAAGTCTGTTTGGGGGCTTGTTTGGGAGCTTCAAGGGCTGAGGGGGAGGAGGAGCAGCTATGACTGCAGAGGTGAGCTGGCGCTTCTCCCGGACAGCATACATACCCAGGCCATGGCATGGGTGGATTGGGGGGGGATGTGTGTGGTGTGTTGCATACACTGTCGGGTCATTGTAATGCAGTGCCATATGCAGCCTGTCGGGAAGAACACAGACACCCCCAATTACGCCTGCACACCGGTGTCTGGAACGAATACTGCCTGTCAGATCGCGGGCTGTGATTCTTGTTGTTGTTTTTGGTGTTCTTCCCCCCCCCTTTCTTCTTCTCACCAAAGTCTAGGATGGACAGTTCTCGCGATCTAATCACGACACAACAATCTAGGATACACACAGAGCAGCAGCAGCAGCAACAAGGTCTGCCCGCCAGCACAGCCCAGACCTAGGCCTGATAAAAGACCTCCTCGACGGGCTTCCACCACGAGGGCTCACCAGCCTCGCTACTCTTGGCGCCCGGCACGAACGACTCCTGCAGCTTGTCCGTCATCCTCCACCACTCGAGCACCTTGGGATTCTCCCGCATCCTCTCCATGTCGCCTGCGTAGTCATAGCCGACGTATTTAAAGGTCGCGAACAGGATGTGCGTCAGGTCATCGTAGAATATGCTATCTATGGAGGCCAGCGTGTTAGTACATTCAATGGAATAAAAAATAATAAAAGAAAAAAAAAGAGAGGGAGGGGAGGAAGAAGAGGGAGGGAAGAATCATGTAAAAATGCAATGGCGTGCGCGGAGAAGGACATCCGGGATCAGGGGACCCTGTGTGCCCGGGCGACTAAGACGGGCAAAGCCGAGGGGCTTTTTCCTCACTTGCCTCATCCCGGTTGGGTCTTTTCCCCGCCGGCCGTCATGACATGTCATTCCCGAGCACTCCGGAAGGATAGGGAGGAGGGATGACGAGGGGGGAGGGAGAGGAAGGGAGACAGCCGCTCTCTGCATAAACAATCTAGGCTCAGGAGAAAGAAGAATACGACAAAGAAAAAAAGAACATACAGTCCACAATGTTGCAGTTCTTGATCTGCTTGGACACCTCGGGCCACACGGCGGCGTGCACCGTCTTGTACTCGTCGTAGTGCTCCGGCTTCAGCTTGACGATCTGGGCATACCGCTTGCCCGGGTTCTTGACGCGCGCCTCGGCCGGCGACAGCGGTGCGGCGTCGGGGATGTGCTTCGAGGCGGTGGGTGACACGAGGGGCTTCTGCCAGAGGCTGCCCGCCGGGTTGGGATCCTTGGACCAGAGCTGGGGCCGGCTCATCGTGGCGGATGGATGAGGATGAAGAAGAAGAAGAAGAAGAAGAAGAAGAAGAAGAAGAAGGTGGTGGTAGTGGTGGATGGGATAGTATGAAGAAGAAGGATGACGATGGTGGTTTGCGGTAGGGATCGTGTGTGTGTGTGTATGTACGTGCAGATCAACCGAGAGACCTTTCTTTTATGGTAAGAGAGAAAAAAAAAGGGAGAGGGCGGAAGGGGATAGAAGGAGAATACGATGATGATGATGACGATGTTGTTGTTATTGTTGTTGTTTAGGTAGGACTGGGAGGGGGAGGGAAAGAGGCCACACCAGAAGAAACAAACATAGGAAAGGGTACAAGATCGAAGAACAAGACCAAAAAAAATAAGAGTACAAGTGTAGGACCTGGATCTGTCCAGAGCGATGATCGGGGATCTGGTGGGTGGGGTGGGAAGAGAGGAGAGAGGGGGGGAGGGGGGAGCTGCAGGAGCTGGAAGAGGAAAACCCCCGGAAGCTACGCAGGTCAACTTCTTCCTCCTCAGATGTTATGACATGACTTGCTGTGTTGTTCTTTTGTGTGGTGTGCGTGTGGGTGTGTACAGTGTGCGTGTGTGTGTGTATACGTGCAAGGGCGGGGGACTATGGGAAAATCGATTGGTACGCAAGTTACGCTGTCCAGCAGACAACTTGAGAACACGCATTGCGCGCGCGGGGTATTTGCTTTGGTGTGTGTAAGTGGATTACTCGCCGGACTAGTTCACACGGACTGCTCGGTTACTATCCTCTTCCCCTTCCTGCTTCTTGTCCCTTCCCTCCTCCTCTACAGAGCTTAGCCTCGCTGGTCCTGGAGGCGTAATCCACAGCAACAGCCCACGCCCCACCCCGAGCTCCGGATCAGACCTTCTGATGACGATGAGTATCTCTACTATGACACATATGGCCACCAAAAAAAGAAGAAGACAGAAAGAAAAGAGAGAAGGAGACAAGAGAGAGAGAGAGAGAGAGAGAGAGAGAGAGAGAAAAGAAAAAGAAAACCGCGGAGGAGAGTGGCTGGAACCAGTTCAGCCGCGTGCGTCAAGATCTGAGACTTTTTTGCTATCCCCGGACTCGGGTCCGCCCTGGCTTAGTGTTACGTCCACACCGGATGCATCCCGCCCTCTTCTAGCCGGTGACCTGTCGAGCTGTCCTTCAGACCACAGCCTCAAGCTCGGCTTGACAGATGGATGGTTGTTGTGCACATGATAGACCCAGAGAGCGGACTGGTGGCGGCTTGTCCTCGCTGTCACGTAGTTACTGTCTGCGCACTATGATTTCCTTCGGAAGATACGAAACCACTCCGGGGAACGCCTCTAGCGCATCGACCCGAAGCTGCCACGGCAGGCTAGCAGGCTCGGGACATATCGCCCGTGCATGGCCAGAGACATGGGGCGGATACACACAGAGAGAGAGAGAGGTAGAAAGAGAAAAGAGGTTGTTGGGATGGGCGAGACAGGAGGCTGGCTGGCGAGTTTCGTTTCCTTATTATCTGCCCTGCCTCTCCGGCGGACGACAAGGTACCCTCTAATTAGATATCGACCTGTAAAACCTGTTGATGTGTATGTACTCGTAACCAGAGGCGTCTGCGCCATATGTGCCCTCTGCATGTCCAGATCCTTTCCCTTCGCAGCAACACCGACCGGTGCCAGAACCCAACACGCACAAATCCAACGCCAGCTATGCGATTCGTTCTCCCTGCTCTTCTTCTTTTGTGTTCCTGCTCTGAGGCTCGAATAAAAATACAGACCTCGTGCTCTCTTGTCACGCCCACCGCAGGCGAGAGACCTCGGAGACGCTTCATGATGCCCACATCGCCTCGATGAGATAGATGACGCCAAAGACGAGAAAAGCCACTGCCCCGCCGATGGTCACTGCACAATATCATCAGTATGGAGGGGAGAGGGGGAGGAAGACAGAGACGGAGGAAGAAGAAAAAAATAAAGGGGAGGCGAAGGCTCTCTCCATCACTCACCAACTCGAAGCGACACACGCCCGGCGATGGCCCGCCCACCGAGTACGGCAACACCGGTGCAGCAGGCATGGCCCAGCACCGCGCCCAGCGTCACCCACCAGTAGTCCTGGCCCGCAGCCATGGCGATGGTGGCGATCTGGCTGCGGTCGCCCCACTCGCCCAGGAAGGTCATGACAAAGGTCTGCACCCAGGCCGGGCTCAGCAGCAGCGAGAAGAGGTTGCTCGCCCCGTCGAAGAGCGACCCGAGCGGGCCGCGCGTGGGGCTGGGGCTGCGCTCCGGCGATGCGGAGGGGCTGCGCGGCGGCGTCGGGAAGCGGGACTGCGAGCGCGACTTGCGCGTGTGCGTCCTGTTGAGGCCCATCTCGAGGGCATAGGGGCTGATGGACGACCGCCGGCGCCCGGCCCTGCGCGCCGCGTTCTCCTTCTCCTCCAGCTCCATCTCCACCTCGGCCATCTCGGCGGACACGCCCTCGTCCGGGCTCATGGCCAGCCCTTCCCTGAGCAGTCGCGCGCCGAAGACGAGGAAGAGCGCCGACGCCAGGAAGTTGGTGACCTTCTTGGGGATGAGCGTGGGCACTGCGTGGCCCAGCACCGCCGACAAGACGGTCATGGTGATGAGGGCGCCAAAGGCGGCAGTGAAGACGACCACGCGGTCGTGCTTCATGGCCATGAGGGCCGCCACCAGGAACGTCTTGTCGCCCACCTCGGAGAAGAGGATCATGGCCATGGACAGTATGAACGAGTGGAAGGGCCGGATGATGCCGTCGGGGTCCTCGGGCGCAGGCTTGCCGGTCTTACCGGACGACTTGCCGGGGGATACGTCGAGGTGGTTCTTGTTGGCCGAGTCGGGCACCGGTATGGCCTGTTCGTATGTCTTCTCGGGGAGGCCGACGGGTTTCTGGAGAATGCTGTCAGTATCCATCTCTCTCTCTCTCTCTCTCTCGGGGCGGGGGGGATAGAGTAGGATGGGCGATCAGACAGACCTCGAGCCCAGACGCATCACTGCTAGTAGTCTTGCCGTCAGACTTGCTCTTGTCCTTCTTGGCGTCACCCATGCCCGTGATCTTTTCCTGCTCGCTGTGCGGCAGGGGAGGTGCCTCCTTGGGCGGCTCGGGCTTGTTCTCCGCCTTCTCGCCTGTCGCGCCCTCCTTGGCCTTGCGAGCCTGGTCCTTCTCGCTGACCCCGCCCGACGTGCCCGTCGTCCCCTCCTTGGGCTCTGCCCGGTTTGGGTCGTTCATGACGCCGTCGTTGGTCTCGGGGATCCTGACGCCGTCGATGACCGTGGGATCCCTCGGCCGGCCCTCGAGCGGTGGCAGGTCCTTCTTGAGGTCGCCGGCCGAGGAGCGCAGGTTCTCGGGCTCGACAAACGGGCCCTCGTGCGGGCGCCCGTCAACGCCGTCCACGGGCGCGTCCTTGGTGCCCGCCTTGCTGGGCGAGGAGCTCATGGACCCGAGCTGGAGCTCGGCCGTGTTCGCGGCATAGGAGGAGTCGGGCGGGGAGGCGAGGGCGGACGTGGCGGCGAGGGAGGACAGGAACAGGAGGGGGAGCGCCGCTCTTCTGCTTCGTAGTCTCATCTTGACGGTGGGGCGCTCGTCGCGGGCAGGACAGGACTCTCGTCTTGCAGATTAAAACTGCACAGTATCTGCTGAGATGTACAAATGAAAGAGAGAAGAAAAAAAGAAAAAAAAAGGACGGACGGATGCTCGTGGGAGGAGTAGTTGCGATACTTTCTAGGCGAATATCAAAGGGGATTAAAAATCAGCGTCCCGAGGCGCCTCCTGCGCAGGCAAATCGAGCAGAGCGCTGGTCTCTTTCTCTTTCTCTTTCTCTTTCTCTCTCTGTCTCTCTCTCTCTGTGTGTGTGTGTGTGTGTGTTCGAAAGGGGAGCGACCGAGCGAGGCCCCTGGCAGGAAGATGGCGACTCGGTCACGAGGAGGAGTAACAAGGCGGCGGCGTAACAACCGGTCTCGATGGGCAAGACGCCGGTAAGAACGACGGTCTGGTTGTACTATGACTGTACAACCTCGTTGGGAAGAGTAGGTTCAATGGTTCTGGGTGGACGGATTTCCACCTGGCCTCGCTCGACCGGACACAGGGGAGAAGACAAGACCTGGCCAGACAGGGGCCTTCCCCAGTGGACCAATCCAGCCACATGCTGTTAGTCAGCCTGTCAGGTACCAGCACCCAATGTGGTGTGCGGCAGGAAAAGGGGTACAGAGTACCTGGGGACAGCGGGCAGGGCCCCGCCACTATAATGTATCCTGGACACACCTAGGATGCGTCGAGCTCTTTCCCAAGCTGTACATGTTAGAGCTGGACCAAGACTAGACCAAGACATGGCAAGGACGACTTTCTGGACTTTCAACTTTCTACTTTCATCATCAAAACGCTAGATGCTGTTTGTCTCAGCACAAATGCCTCTGGCCTGGAATTGATCCATCTCTCCACAACAACACGGTCTGGTTCAGCAGTTCAATCCCACACAGCACACCGCGCAGCCAGGCCACACTGATTTGGTGCAGGACAGCAGAACGCATGAGAGCCTGGTGAGTTTGTCTCTGTGTTCTCTAATTCGTCCAGCACTGAGCGCTGCAGTCCTGACATCACCCAGACAGTACAAAGGTGCATCAGACCTGGACACTTACACAGCAGGGCAGCCAGGAGCTCTTCCACTGCCTCTCCTCTCCTCCTTATCCTGTTTTCATCAGCACTCTGAGGGCTCCACGCGCGTGGACGGCACTCCAGGCGACCGACTCTGCGTCTACTCCAGAAAAGGCAACCACGTTAGCGCTGTGCTTACATAAGGACACAAACAGCCACCGACAAAACCCCTTTGCGCGAAAGGTGTTTGGCCCTGGCTCGACCTGCGCAGAGGCAAAAACCCTGACAGGCCCCCCCGACTTGTCCAGCACCGAGGGTTAGACCCTATCCCTCTCATCCAGCGCGGCATCTCTTTTTCTATCAAGGTCTGTCACATCTCACATTCTTTATCCAGCAACCAAGCTCACGGAAACCTCACTCCTGGTAGGATAGGAAACATGCCTCCTAGAGGGCGAGGTGGTCGTGCTGGCGCGGGAAGAGGCGGTGGCAGGTCGAGCTCTCGCATCGCCGAGCGCCAGGCCTCAGCTCAACAGCAGGCTGAGCAGCAGGCTGAGCACCAGCCCGCCGAGCCAGCTACTGCAGATACTGGCCGCGCGCCTCTGCCTACTTCCCCGTCCGCTGCTGCTGCCGCTGCTGAGACTGCTCCGGCTGCTCCTCCGGCTGCTCCTCCTGCTACTCCGTCGTCTTCAACACGTAGTCGTGGTCGCAGCCGCACAAGAGGCAACCATGAGGCCCATGCGCGCAGGGGTACGACGCGTGCCAGCCGCGTTGGCAGCAGCATCGCCAGCTACTCTGTCCGCCACAGCAACACCACAAGTGATATCTTTGCTCTCGAGGCAGATGACAGTGGTAAGCAACTCTCCATCTGACTTTTCAAACAAACTTGGTCCCTCCCCCCCCAACACACACAAAGGGAAGAGAAGAAGAAGAAGAAGAAAAACATATGCACACACATACATGCACTGCTTCACAGCCTGTGTATTTATACATACTGACTATTTTCATCAGATCCCGCACCTGCACCCTCACCTGCACCTGCATCCACACCTGCACCTGCACCCACACCCACACCCGCACCTTTCACCCCTCAGCGTGCCGACGCAGCTGAGATGGTCTATGGTGATCCCTGGTGTGAGGCTGCAGACCTCACCCCCAGAACCCAGGATGGAGTAGCCAACCTCATGAACAAGTTTGTCGACAGGCTGTTCATGGTCTCCAAAGACCTCATCAAGCACCTGGCTATCCCTTCTAAGCAGCATGATGGGTCGTGGGAGCTGGAGCTCCGCACTCACCTGAACGTCTTCAAAACCTTCTACAGGATCTATAACTCAAACATAGACACCTTCATTGACATCGACGCTGTTGTAAACAAGGCAAAGTGCTCTTTGATCCCCACCCTCTGGGAGCGGATGGTCAAGTCAGTAGCAACAGCCAACCTGGCCAAACTACTCAGCGACATTTACAGTCTCGAGGACCACCTGTGCAACGTTTTCCAGCGCCTGCCCCTGCTTCGGAAGATCGATGGAACTTTCCCGGTCCCCTTCACGCCTGGAGGCTACAGGGCCCTAGAGCAGAACCGGTCGTGGATCGTCGGCCACGACACCATGGACCAGGCTTTCGCCATCAGGACAAAGCTCTTTATCGAGTTGCTCCGCGCAAACCAGGAGAGCAACCCCTTCCGTATATTTGCCAAGGTCTTCCTGGAACTCGACCTCCGAGCCATCGAGGATGACGTGCTCAGAGACTACATCTATACGGCGAGCTACAGGCCCTTTGCCGCCTTCAACGTCGACGACGTGGAGCTCACCAAATATCGAGACAATATCAGCACCCTCCGCTCCATGCTCATAGGAGCGGAAACAGCTGATGTCATCAACACACTGGAGGAACACTACCCGTTCGAGATGTTCCTGGAGGATCTGGCCGACTGGGCCCGGACGTACGACATCAAAACACCGGGACCCCCTCGGCCTCCTCCTTTTAATATCAACCACGGAAGGCACCTGACCGCAGACACCGAGTCGCGACCCGGAGCGAGGGCTGCTCTGCCGCGAGGAAGGTATGTACACTCTATCTCTGTTATGATGCCCCTGCTCCTTCGCCTGCTTTCTGTCTGCCCGTCTGTCTGTCCGTCTGTCTGTCTGTTTTTTTTCTTTCTTTCTTTCTTTAAAGACGGGCCTCGCGAAGACACTAACCACCCATCCCCTCTCGCTCGTACAGTACCGATCTATATGGCGTTAATCGTCTCCGCCAGCTTGTTTTCGATAGAAACGCCGAACAGTCGGGAGAGGACGACGATGCACAGATGGAATCCGGAGTACATACTACCAACGGGTCTGATGACAGCCCTAGCCTTGCTGGCACGAACGATGAGGTTATTGCCCGGTCGCATGAGCTCACCGCCCAGGCCCGAGACTACATGCCCACCAGCCAAGGATCGGCATACGCTGGTCTGGCTCGCGAGACCACAAAGCGCGGCACCCCTAGGAAGCGTATCCGTAGGAGCGCTGACGATGTCGATGCTGATGCCAGCGCGAAGAGGGCTCGTGCGAACGATGCGGCCGCAATGCCCCCTCCTCCGCGCCCGGAAACCCCTGTGTTGGGCTTGCCGGCCTCGCTAGCTGCTGCTACCTTCGACCCTGTCGCCCTGTCGCGGCAGTCTCAGCTGATCTCCAAGGCCAACCGCAGACCGGCACAGCCCAAACAGAGGAAGCCGTGGACATCCCATGATATCACGCAGCTTGTCCGGGCGGTCGATGTGTACAAGGCGAAGTGGAGCACTATCGAGAAAGCCATCAGGGAGAATCACCTTCACTTCAACGCAACCGACCGGGACCAGCAAGGCCTCCGTGACAAGGCGCGTCTTGTCAAGGTCGACATTCTCAAGTAGGTGCACAACAGACCAGGCCCTGCCTGTATCAAGTGAGACAACGCTGACGAATCGTTATTTCTAGGACTGACGGACCCCTTCCGGCCGCATTCGATCTCGTGGTCCTCGGCCGAAAGGAGAAGGAGATGGTGATTGCCGCAGGCAGGAACCCCGAGCGGCGAGAGGAGGACCTCGATGAGGATGGTCATCCCACCAACCTCTACTACGCGCCACACCTCTCCGCCCAGCTGCAAGCTGGCGTCCAATCCTCTCCACACCTTCATGTCCATGCCAGCCGCAGCGTGAACGACAATGGAACTGGCATTGGAAACGCGAACGACATGGAAGTAGAGCCGCCAGTCATGTCAGGCGCCCTGCCCGCCCTTCCCGAGTCCACCGACCTCCGTCCGCTGCAGGAGGCCTCGATGGTCGCCGAGGCGCCCATGGGCGAAGCTCATATGGCCCCCGAGGCTCCTATGCCTACCGCCGATATGGGCAGCTCCGGCGCACCTCCCTCCGAGTCGCTTGGCGAGCCGCTTGGCGAGGATCGCTCTGCTGTCGGCAGCGAGAGCCCGCCCGTCGATCCGAAAATCGCTGAGGCCGCCGCCAGACCCCCCAGACCCGCAATCGTGACTGATTAGGATTTCATTGCTGCTCACGGGTACCGGAGGGGCGGATTTGACGGTGGTTGGCTATAGACTAGCGATCGGGAGAGGCAGCGATCGGTGGAGGTAAACCCTATGAGAGGAAAGAGCTGGCAAAGTAAATGGTAAGGGAGAAGACTGGCAAGATGTTCAAACCAGAAGTTTTGGGAGCTCTCATGGAGACGAGGAGCCGGCGTCGGCTCTTGGTATCAACAGCCCAGTGCGTCCTGTCCGGGACTGACGAAAACGTTTCCATGGCTTGACGAAGTGGAGTGCTTATGGGAAGCGCGCCGCTGTTGGCAGGATCTGGGCGTGGTACTACAGAGAGATGTGGCCATCATCATGACGAGAACACCCTTTTGTCTTGTTTTTGGGGGGCATGGCTTATCTGACCGTCATTTGCAATGGGCAAGAGGTGTAAGCAAGGGATCTTCACCGCGACCGGAGAGGGACCGACGTCGTCTTGTGCCTCATCGTCCATGGCAAAAAGGCCACCTTGGTCATTGCCTTCTGGCGTCGAGGAGCACCCCGATTGTTGGTTCGTCCTGGCTTTTTGAGGACTTGAAAAAAAAAAAGAAAAAAAAAAAAGGTTTGTGTCTCTTGTGTTAGGGCTTGCGAGGCGATGACCGTTCTGGGTCTGTATGTATGCTATCCCCGCTACTATTGTAGTAATCTACTTTGGCCAAACGAGTGTTTTTCTTCCCCAGTCTATGCATCGTGAGTGTGCATGGTCATTGTGGCTGGTGAAGCAGGCATCGCTTTTGTGGTGGTAGGGGCCCACAGCATATACAGAGCTGTTCCTGTTTTCTCTTTGACATGTTGACCTCTGCTATGCCTAATTTGCTCCTATATCTATATTTCTATAGAGATCTCTGCGACCTGGTAGAAAGCTTCAGAGCGCTAGCCGAGCGGCTCTCCCATGATACTGTACGTCCGGGAGGGTAAGAATTATCAGAAGAAAAAGGAGATCCACCGAGGATGTAGAGGATGGAGATGGATGGGATGGGATCGGCAGTGTGCGGTTGTGCTCCCTGGTAGGGGAAGACGGGTGCCGCCTGTAATTTTAAAAGGGGGAGGAGACGCTTCGAGATTGCAATGCCGAGAAGCTGTTGTTGCACGGCTCGGGACACACACAACGTCTCTCTCTCTCTCTCTCTCTCTCTCTTCATGCTGGTGGTAACAGCGCCCCCCCCTTTTTTTTTCCTTCTCTTGTTTCGCTTGTTTCTGTTTTCTCTCTCTTTGTTTCTCTCCTTTTTTCCTTTTTTTCTTTCTTGTCCGAGGATCCAACTTCCCTACGGAAACTCTCACACCACCAATCATACTAGTCAGTGCAGTATTTAAATCACACCGCGCGGAGATGAGGAAGACAGGCTCGACAGTCTTGAGGACCCTCGGCGAGGCCAATGGCAGCGAGCAGGCCGCCTTATCAAGGATCCATACCCATAGTTAATGACCAGCATCTCCTCAATACGGGGTAATTACATAGTAGCAGCGATGGCATGAGCGTGCGAAGGTCTGGACGGAACATAGGTGCTGAGGCCAGAGCCTAAGACAGGTAGGTGGTGGAGAACCTGGCCCCATGGTGCTGCCGGTGTCTACCGCGGCGGGCGGTGCTCTGGCAGCTGGTACAGGGCAGCAGGAGTAATTAATTACAAGTGTATTAGCGGGGACATCGGTGCCTGAAGGAAACAAGAGCTCGGGCCAGTTTGGGTCCCCCGCGGCCGGGATTCGAGCTGTAGCCGGTGCGCTGTAGTAGGCAAATATGTCTGGTGGGGACCCTCTGTGTATGGTTGGCTTTAGCGCCCAGAGGGAGAAAGTGCAGCTGGAGGGGGGGCCCCTGATGAGAAAAAAGTCGCCGCGGTACCTGCAGCGCCTGGATCCGCCCGGGCCTGGACCCCTGGCTACACCCCCAGAGATCGCCTGCATTTCGCTCTCATGATTTCAGGGCGTCCCGAGTCCCATCCTCAGTCCCTCTCGGTCCCCTCCAGGCAATTTCCCTGAGCCTGGGGCATCTCTTTTTCTCTCTACTTTCCCTCTGCGCGTGTCCACAGGACTCTCTGGTTCTCCAAGTCGGGCCTTCTCCTCCATCCGTCTTCTCTCCTTCCTCCTTCTCTTCCTCCCCCCTTTCGTCCTCGTTCTCGTGGTCGACCTGACAAGACCAAACCCTCGACAGACCAACGTTCACGGTCCGGGAAACCTGAACACACAGAGCGGCGCTCGTCTTTCCAACGTCACCTTCCAGGGTGGGAAGCAACCAACGTCAACGTCACGTTCCCGTCCGCCCACAGCAGAAGCGCATTTTCCTGCCTGCGTGACGACAAGTCTCCGCGGCCCGCCGACACAGACACCAATCGAACCTCGAGAGATCTCAACCTTCTCTACCTTCGTTTACCCGCCATTTTTTTCTTTCTTTTTTTAATACTATTTGTCCCTTGCCACGCTCGTCACCACCGCACGGCGACACGCTGCTGTACGGCACAGCCAGCACATCACCGTCAATAGTTTCCCGTACAGACCTACGGCGATACCCCTGACTAGGCCCGATCGGACTAGTCCACACTGCATACAATTTATCCACGCCCCGTCATCATTGGCGCGATATCGACAACAACTGCTCGAGTCCAAGCCGAGTCCAGGTTCGAGTCCATCTTCGAGTCCAGGTTCGAGTCCAGCTCGAGTCCATCTTCGAGTCCACCTTCGAGTCCACCTTCGAGTCCATCTTCGAGTCCACCTTCGAGTCCATCTTCGAGTCCACCTTCGAGTCCATCTTCGAGTCCAGCTCGAGTCCAGGTCCGAGTCCAGGTCCGAGTCCAAGCCGAGTCCTCTTTCTGTAACTAAACAGAACTCTTTTGCGCGAAAATGTACGTCGCCCCCCCCCCCTTTTTTTTCCTCTCTTTTCTTTTTTTTCCCCTCTCGCTTGCATGGTGGATGTTGCGGCCGTGTCTCGTGAGGCCTGTTCGATGGCTTGTGGGATTGCTCTGCCGGCCTGCTTGCTGCAAGAGGTAGATTAAATCTCCGAGCATCGTGAAGCGTCATGTCTCTATGCGGATAGAGGCTTATGGCGGCAATTGGACGCCGTCCCACTTTGAGTGGTTGGTGCAGGCACACGCATGTCTTGCAGCGTTCTCCAGCTATGCATGCACAGGCTGGTCACTGCCGCTAGCCGAGCCAATCCATCTTGATCTGCAGCGCGTCAGATGTTCACATCGTTTCAATTGCCCTCTGGCGTCAACATACTGACAATTTTCCTGCTTGTAGTGGCCTCTCTCACCCGTGAGCCAATCACACACACGCGCACACACACAAAACAGCCTTGAACAACCTACCATCTCGACCCCTCGTTCCCGCCCCAGTGCACCTTCCTGGCCCCTTCTGCCACTGCGCCCTGGCAGTGTCTCCCGAAAACTCAACCTACCCGTCTTAGCCGGCGGTGCCAATCCTCGGGTTGTTCTTTCCACCCCTCACTGGTGCTGGTGTGTCCTGGTAGCCTCCTCCCCGCTCCGGCAGCGCTCCTTCGAGGTCCCATCTGACCTCGTCATAGAATGAGCAGCCCGCATCGCTCTTCCTTCGGAATGCTACTGCGACGGAAATCAGGCGACATGAAAGGAAAGAAGGCTCAGCAGGCCCGCGAGGCGGAGCTGCAGCGACAGGCGTCCCTAGCAGCCCGCGCTCGCCCCCCTCCCAAGCTGCCCCAGCTCTACAACGGACTCCGGGAGCCCGTCTTTGAGACTCGAGACTCGGTTGCCATCTTTGGCCCCGACCGCCCAGAGTCACAACCTCGCAGCGTGCCTCGCTCCTCGATGGACCAGCAGCCTCGAGCCATATCCGCCGACATCCCCGTGCCCCCTATCCCGACGGGGCATTGGGTTGACCCGTACGCGCGGACGGAGTCGATGACGAACCGAGGACGGTACAGCTATGCAAGCTCTGCAGTCTCCACCGTCAACAACCCTCGGCGAGTCCGCCGTAGGAAGGACCCGACTCCATTCAAGTAAGTCTTTTTTTCTTCTTTCCCTCTTTCAATCTCATGTCCCGGGTGATGACAGCCAGGGCTGACTCGATTGGTCGTAGTGTCTTGGTCATCGGCACGCGAGGCTGTGGCAAGACGTCTTTCCTCGAATTCCTCAAGACTGCTCTAGCCCTCCCCCCCCAAGAAGCGGGGCACCCGCATGGATCCCGATGACGAGCGCGTCCGAGCCATGCCGTCTGGCAATTTCATCCCCCACTACCTCGAGAGCGAGATCGACGGCGAGCGCGTCGGTCTGACCTTGTGGGACTCGGAGGGGCTGGAGAAGAACGTCGTGGACCTGCAGCTTCGAGAGATGTCAACATTCGTCGAGAGCAAGTTTGAGGAGACCTTTGCGGAGGAAATGAAGGTCATACGGTCGCCCGGCGTTCAGGATACTCACATCCACTGCGCGTTCATCCTTCTGGACCCGGCCAGACTGGACAAGAACATCTCCTCTGCCAGGAGCCTGGCGACCAATGGGGATGCCAAGTACCACCCCCACGGCCGCATCGTCGGCAGCCTGGACGACGACCTCGACCTGCAGGTCTTCCGCACGCTCCAGGGCAAGACCACGGTCATACCTGTCGTCTCCAAGGCTGACACCATCACCTCCAAGCACATGAACGTCCTCAAGAAGGCAGTCTGGGACAGCCTGAAGCAGGCCAACATGGACCCGCTGGAGGTCCTGGGCCTCGAGGAGGGCGAGGACGAGGAGTCGCGGCCATCGTCTGCCCGGATCGCGGAAGAGCCAGAGGCGCAGGACTCGGACTATGCCAGCGGTGAAGAGGGGGGAGACGACGACGAGCTGCCCATCCAGGCCGGCGAGGCGTCTCCCCAGTCCAAGAGCTCGAAGCGACAGTCCATCGCCTCGGCCCGGCGTAACAGGAGCGATGAAGAGCAGCAAGAGGAGATCCCTTACATCCCACTGTCCATCATCAGCCCTGACATCTACGAGCCCGAGGTGATTGGCCGGAAATTCCCCTGGGGCTTCGCGGATCCCAACAACGAGGAGCACTGCGACTTCCTGCGCCTGAAGGAGGCAGTGTTCGGCGAGTGGCGCGCAGAGCTGCGCGAGGCCAGCAGAGACCAGTGGTACGAGGGCTGGCGCACGAGCCGTCTTAAGCAGCGCGATGGCCCAGTCCGACGACGATAGGAGAAGAGGTTCGGACCTGTCCGTAATGCCACCAAGACGGTCCCTGTCTCTAACAGTGATCTCTACGACCGGCCGCTGCCGCCTCCGCCTCCCTTGCTTGAGCGGTGGCTGCATTCCTGACCGAGTCGGAGCGCGACACGCTATCTTAATTACAGGCCTCGACCCGCGTCGTGAGCATATCCGTCTTGGGCCAATCGGCTACACATCATTCACAAGGGGTGACGATCCATTTTGGCAGCATGCTTAGGGCAGCACTTTTTCACAAGACCACCATGACGGCAGCAGCCTTTCCGGGCGGATTACGAATTTCCTTTTGTCACACCTCGGAAGCTACAGCACCTCCTCCACTAACCCCGTCCTCTTCTCATTGCTCGAGGTTTCTTTCAAAAGAGGCGGGGATCACCTAATGTTTGCCTTTGACGCTCGGTGAGCGGTTTTTCTTTTCATTTATTGGTTGCGAGCGTCAGGCGTGTTCACTATTATTCATCGACCCTTCGATTCTCAAAAATTCTCTTAACTCTTTTTTTGTCAAAAACCTTGTTCCCTCTACTCTTCTAGATTCCCCTGGACCTTTTCATCTTCTCTTTTTTTGTGTCTTTCCCTCAGACCGGTGCGAGGACAGCATTATGAGTGTTGTGTATCATGGTGTACGTGTGGAGGGCGGGGGTGGGTGATAGTGATGTGACGGATGGATGGGGAGGGATGATATGTCTTTTGCTTGATGCCTACCCTTCGGAGCTGCTGCTGGCCAAGTAGACGGGGCTGTTGGTGTTGTTGTCCTTGGAGGGTTATTCCTGTACAAAGAATGAATGAGGAGAGAAAAACAAAAAATGAGAGCGAGATATCTTCTGTGGGAGGCAGGCATCCATCCATCATCTTTGCTCCCACCGTTTTGTTCCGACTGACGATGCCTTCGTGATTCTGATATTGCGCATGAGGGTCTGCCACTCCTGCTAGGCAAACTCAACCTGTGGCACTGAACAATGGGGCTCGAGGTGCTAGAGGACAACCAGGTTCAGTGAGATAACTCTATATTTTGGTCTTGTCGGTCATTGCATGCTAGACTCCATCCATTTCTCATCCTACCAATCAATCGTCTTATATATATATATAATATAAATGAGACAGCATACGGGTTCCTTTTTAAGTTTCCGGCCCTACCCAGCTTCCTGCAGTCTACAGCCCAAGCAAGCAACTCAAAGAGACGCCCCCCGCCCCCCCCCTTCGAGGAACCCTGCGCCATGGGGATACCACACCACACCCAGGCCAGACACGCCAGCGAGTGAAGAGACCTACCTTCCCTCACCGCCAGGTTCCCTCCACCTCCCATCAACGGTGAGGCCCTTCGGGGCAAACCCCCTGCCTTCCCAACTCCTACCAGCGTCGTGCTACCTAGGCAACAGACGCCACCACAAGGGCCGCGACGCCTTCTTCTTCGGCGCGCACGGTAATTTTTGTCGTGACGCCCGACTTGGTCGTGAAGGCCATGCGAACATTGGCCACGACCTTGCCGCCGCTGACGGACTTGCCGAGCAGTTTGAGCGTGTGTGTGGTCTGGTTGACAGGTACGTCGGTGCCCTCTAGGGGCTGCAGGGAGAGGATCTTGGTGAGCTGCTCGGTCGCCTCTGTGGGGGAGATTGTCAGCTTCTGCAGTGAGAGTGTTGATGAGAAGAGGTCGGATGAGCTTACCTGCTATGCTCTTCATGCTGCTGAGCTGGAGCGTCTCTTCTGCCTCCTCGCCTGAAGCGCCGACCTGCTCCCACAGGTGCGCGAAGTTGCTCGCGTAGGTTGGGATCACGTAGTCGCTACCAACCAGGTCGAACTCGGCCACCTCATACTCATCATCGTAGCCGGTATCCTCTGGCTCATTCGTCGTGGGGTCGATCTCTTTGCTGGTGAACTTGAGTGTGTTGGAGAAGGAAGTGACGGGCAGTGCACCCTCGCCAGCGGTCTTCTTGAACGCCACATAGACCTTGCCGGGCTCGTTCTGGCTCAGCTTCTCCGCCTCAAGAATGAAGACCTCCTCGAGCTCTTCGTCCTCGGTCGGTGATGCAAGGACGGACACGTTCTCTAGCAGGACGGAGTCCAGGGTGTTTGTGATGTCGTATTGCAGCACAATATGCTCCTTGAAGATGTGCTTGACCACCTTGACAACATACTCGGTCTCGGCCTCTGTCAGCTCAACAACGGCCGACGACTTCAGCGGGTTGCCGAACTCCTTCATCTCGGGGATGGCCATCAGCTCCTGAGCATACTGCTGGGCTGCCGCGGTAGCAGATGCCGCAGCCTCTGCCCCACTCGCTGCGGTCTTTGTCGGCGCGACCTTTGGCGGCTTGAGTGATGGCGTTGAGGCTGTGAGCTTCTTGGTCCTGTCCTCGGCGTCTGCCTGTTCTCTGGTGACAACGGGTATCTTGGAGATATCGAAGGCTGACTCGAACGTCGACTTGTCATCTGATGTGACGTACATGACAAGTTGGTGCTCGAAGTACGGGAGGGAGAACATGCTGTCTGCATTGGTTGTCAGCGTCGACCACAAGAAGAAGTTTTGGGGGGAGGGGGAGGGGGAGGGAGCTGGAAGGACGCACCATTCTTGACGAATTTCTCGGCCATCTCGTCCTCCTCGCTCATCAGCCTGAGGTTCAGAGCAGCGCGATCTCTGACCTCATCATCCACGTCATCGAGACAGCGGGTGAGCAGGACCTGCACGCTCCTCTTAACCTCGGGGTCCTTTTGGCCCACACCGAACTTGGCCAGAGATGTGACTGCTGCCGCACGAACAATAGCATTCTCCAGGACGACCCGGTTGTAAATGTAACGGATATACTTTGTCGGCTGTGACGTCTTTGGGCCTTCCAATCCTAGCAGGTTTAATATCCGGACGGCCAGCTTGGTGAACTCGCAGTCCTCGATGAACTCGCAGAGGTGTGCGAGAGCTTCCTCCTTGGAGTCGGGAACGAACTTGATCAGGTCGAACATGCTCTCGACAACGGCACGCTTGAACTCGTAGCCACCCTCGTCACGGAGAATGCCGCTGAGGAACTGAAGCATGCCGGCTTGCTTGCTGGGGAACTTGAGACAGAGCGTCCGGATGGCCTCGACGATGGTGATCTTGAACTCGTCTGTGATCTCCGACATGAAGCCCGAGATCTGCTTCATCAGCCGGTCGACACTAGCTTCGTTGCCAGTCTTGAGAAGCGTCGTGATGGCAAATGTCGCGATGGAGCGGTTGCTGTTGGAGATCAGGAGCTCGATGTCGGGGTTGCAGACGTTGACGGCTTGGGGCTTGAAGGAGGCGAAGTTGTGGAGTATGCGGAGTGCGGCGAACTTGGTGACGGCACGAGGGGATGTCAGGAACAGTTGAAGGACGTGAACGGCCTGAGAAACCTCGGCATCGGTCACGTCCCGCATGTCGCAGATGGCCTTGGCCGCCTCGAAGTTGACCATCTCGCTCTTGTGCCTCAACCATCCATCCAGCAGCTGCATCATGGGCTTTCTCAGGCCAGGGTCGTCCTCGGCCAGCTGCGCCGCAAGACGCACAAGCATTATAATGGCGGCCGGGCTCTTGATAGCGCCAGCAGCCCCGAACTGCTGTACCATCTTGACCAGGGCCATCCTGTCATGGGAGCGTATCTGGTACAGGAGTCCGATGGCGTGGTACTGTGTCATGGTGGAGTTGTTGACGGGCAGCTGGCTGGAGGACGACGTGAAGCCCAGAGAGAAGCCACCCGAGGACTTGGCGCTGCCCGCAGCTTCTTGCGTCTCGCTCTGCCACCGCCGGACGACATCTTTCGCAATGGGGAGGAGGTGGTAGGACGAAACGAGGGCGGCTGAAGACACGGAGGGGTTCTTGTCGACAATGGCAGTCTTCATGACACGCTCGATAGACTGGACAGTGGTCGCCTGGAGAAGGAGAAGAAAGGGCACGTCAGCGAGAGGGAGTCAAAGAAAGGAAAGGGGGGGGGGGGGAGGAGGGAGGAGGGAGGCCACGAGAGCGTAGTTGCCATACATCGATAATACGACATAGGGCCCGAATAGCGTTGGGTCTGTAGATGACGTCGGTGCTGCCGCCTGTATCCTTCATGATTGTGCTCGTGACCATGATGATATCCTCTGCGGAGTGTGCCAGCTCCTTGATGACGAGGTGGACCATCTGTCGCAAGCTGGCATCTTTATTCTGGAAGAGCTTCGAGATGCCGAAGAAGAGGGTGGTGGCCTCGTTGGAGGGAACCTCTCGCCGGTGTAGAGGAGGAGGGCGATCTTGGTCAGGAGGATTCGACATTTTCTGGCCTGTATGGGCGAGCTGTTGAACAGGCGCGCTGCAGTCGTCGCGGCATCAGCATCAGCATCCTCATCGTCACCGTGAGAGCCCTGCCAGGGGAAGAAGCAGAAGGGGGCGCGCGCAGCTGGACCGCGGGCAGGAAGACGTCCACTGACCTTCCTGGAAGACCTGGGTCCTGTCGACCCTGACCAGGCCGGTGTCGGCATCTTCATCCTTCTTGCCGTAGTTCATGCTGGGCAATTGACAACAGGGTACGGCGAAAAGGGTGAAAATGGAGCGCTTGGGCGATTGTCGTGGTGTCGCAGCACGTACTTCATAAGACGTTCCAGTCGCCTGGGGCCACGGAAGGCACAACGCTGGCCAGTTGTCGAGCTGCGGGCCAGCACAGACCACCTTTCAGATAGGACCCACTTATGCACACGTACCCATAGTCATTGGCTGGCTCTCGCCCAGTGGGGCATCAGCCTGGGCGTCATCCCCATCAAGCTAAATAATTCCACGACGTGACAAGTCGTCAACAGATTAAACCTCCAACTGACCTTGACCACATCAACAACAATGCTGCAGCGGCGACACATCTGCACCGACAGGATCTCTTCACTGCCCACCATGTCATCGTTCTTACCTTTTGGAGGCAGACCTGCCAACGGTGCTGCGCACCAGCACTCGACAGACAGCGGCAACCGCAATATCAATGCCAATCGCGTGCCTCTTGTCAACTTCCTCTTCGCACACGCCGCCACCGCGTACAGACCTTTCATCTTCGCCCTAATGGATCGATTCGCTTGCGAGATCCTCGACCGAGTCTGGCCCCGTCCCCAGCCGCAGCCCGCCATGAGCCCCTAGGAAGCGCTCAAGGCCCGCGCCGGTGCCAATGGCCAGAACAACATCGTCCACATTACCAACCAAGGTCTATTTCTTGCGGTCGAGAACAGCGATCGTGCCAACCCAGACGTACTTGCTGCCTTTTGCCGGGGCATGGACGCCGCTCACACCCGGGCTCGCGCCTCGCAATACCTCTGGTTCGGCGGTTTCATCGCCTTCCTCGCCGCAGTCCCTCTGTGGCTCACTGTCGCCAGAGGCACGATCAAGGCAGTCATCGAGCACTGCAAGGCTAAGTGACCTAATCCGCTTCAGCCATTGTACGAAAGCGCTTATACCTCATCCCTCACCCTCCTGCGAATCTCTCATATTAATCCACCTGCTAATTCGACTACTCGTAGGTACCAACCCCGACAATCCCCTTTTCCTCTGCGGAGCCTAGCATCCTGTCTCTCAATCAGCCAGCCCCGCCCTGGCCCCCTCCAGTTACATCCTCTTTCTATACGGCAGCACCATTCAAGACAAGCAAGCTGGGAACAAGGAACAATGAGGGAGGTTATGGAATAGAGGTGAAGTCTAATGGATTTGGTATAACGGAATGCAGCACGGGGGGAATTGTAATAGTCGAATCACTTCGGAGGTCTAGAAGGCAAATCAGACCACATCCCAGCACAAGAGGCGTCTATCCCGTGTTTGTATTTTCTTCGATACTGTCGTTTGGGATACAGGTATCAAGTATCAGAATGCTGGTGTCGACAGCAATGTATGCTGTTGTATTGGTTCCGACAGCACCCAGGCGGCCCAGAGGGGTACCCCGTGATGCATTTCCACGCTGGGTCGCCCGGTGCCATAGTATTTATGCTGCCTACGTCTGGCCCTTACACGACCTCACTTCAACCTCCTACCATCCACACAACCTTGCAAGGCTCACGCGATACAACACCATTCACTTGGGGTCAGAACAGATCTTTTTTTTTTCTTTCTCTTTTCTTTTTCCCTACAAGTATAACTCGACTGGATTGAGATAAGAAACGGAGAGAAAGAAAAAAGAAGACAAAAGAAGAAGAAGAAACACGTGCTAGCCTGTCACTCCTCGTACAACCATTTCTCCTGCCTCTGCTGTGCTGTGCTGCGTGTTCATGCAGACTCCCTCGACTCACTCGGCTGTCACTGGCGATCCGATGTCGTCGAACGGCCTTCCACTCCTGCCAGGGATATATCCTCCACATACGGACCCTGTCCCCCGAAGTCAAGTCAACCTCATACCCGAGAGCAATTAATCCCCTTGACGAGAAGGCGTGGCACTTACGCTGCTGTCATCCTGTCGCGGCCGTCTGGCTCTTGGCCCCCAGGGCACCCAACAGCCAGTCCCGGAGGTCTCTGTCGGCCCAGGCGCAGAGGTGCCTGAGCACCGCAATCAGCTGGTAGACCCCCAGGACGGACCGGGTGCTCCCGATCGCCGCCGGGTACTCGAGAAGCCGCAGCCGTGGCGCGCCGGACGTGATCCCGCTGTCGACGAGGAAGTAGAGCCTCCAGGTCTCGCCGACGGCCGTGATCCCCAGCTGCGTGATGCACCGCGCGGAGGGGCCCGTCTTCAGGTGCCAGTCCATCAGGGGAATCATCCTCGCGCGCCAGGCGGCCATCCACACGGCCAACCTCACGTCGGCATCCCCCACCCCGGCACGGTCCGTCTTGGTCTCGATCGATATTGCGGCGGGGCATAGCCGTACAGGGTCGTGTAGGGTCTGGTTCATGCTGTTGTTGCCAAATGGGCAGTACTCGGTGGGTATGAAGAGGGCGGAGTCGATGGCGCCCAGGAGGGCCAGGTCCGGCACCAGGTTGATGCTGTAGTCGACCATCTTGTCCCCGACCGGGGTCGACTCGGAGCTGATCCCGGGGCCCTCGGCGTACTGCCCCACAGACGCAGCCGCGTCCCAGAAATATATGCCGTCCCTGGCCGCAGCTGTGGCCGCGAAGGTAGATGCAAACTCTGGGATCATACGCTGGATCAGGCGGGCGGAGGTTCTGTATATCTCCCACAGTCAGAACGGCCCCGGTCATTTAATTTTTTTGTTTTGTTTTTCTTTCTTTCTTTCCGTCGGGGAGGCCTCTCAAGAGGCCACTTCGTCAGTAGAGAGAGAGAGAGAGAGCGAAACTCACACGTCTCTGCACTTGACCCTGTTCTCGCACGGCCGCAGGGCTAACTTCAGCAGCGGGGCGTTTACGCTATCGTTCCATGAGAGCTCCGAGAAGCCGTACCGGATAGCCTTCTCGGTAGCCCTTGTGATGTTCAGAATGTCTTCAAAGTCGCGGAGAGCCTGGTCGCGCCCCACCAGCGACACGTAGGGGCTCTCGAACATGCGGTCCGCGAGGCCGTCACCGCAGCTCCTGCGGAAGGTCGGGTCATCCTGGAGGGGCGAGGTATGTCTGGGTCAGCCGGCGGTAGGGGTGTCAACAACAACAAACACCGGGGGATTACCATACCCTCAGCTCCGCCGGCAGGATCCTCTCCCTCCACAAGATATCATTCAGTCGGGGCTGCAGGCTTGCTACGTCCTGGGGCATGTCCAGTGCGTTTTCGCTGGCCGTGCCAAGGGCGATGGGCTCGGCAAAGGGTCGACGTCTACAGTCCTAGCGGCGGACTCGGGGTGCCCTACAGAGCCGCTGCCTGCGGACGGGGAGCACGTCGAGAGGGCCGGGACCGCAGCCGTGGCCGCGTAGTTGTCGCTGCCGCAGACCGTCTGGCTGCTGCTGAGCGCTGTTGGCCTCAGGGGGGGCGGCATCACCATCGCGAGCGGCGGCAGTGTCGCAGTGATGGCGGACCTCTCCATAAATTCGGGTGCGTTTGCGGATGGAGGAGGCCTCTGCGCGCTGCGAGCCGGACCGCCTGCATGAGCTGAGGGATCCAGCCTGTCGCCCTCGCCATCCTCCTTGATGCCATCGAGCCAGTTCTTGATGGCCCGGAGCCCAGGGTCTGTCTGCTCTCGTTCGCCGGGTGTGGGAGGTAGCGACGCCATGGGACCTGAAGCTGAGCCGGACCTCCTTCGTGCTGGACAGTCGGGCGCGATGAGTAGATATCCAGAGGAACAAGATTCTCGCCCGCGTGCTGGGCTGCTGTGCTTAATATAATCAAAAGTACCGCTGGTGTCTCATCGTCGGGCCAATTCCCGTCCCGCGCCTCTCGCCCAGGTGACAAGACAAAGACGCGTTTGGACTAAGTTAGTTGCTAGGATATGTTATTTCTTCTTGGGGAAAAAAGGATTTCGTTCCAGGGAAAAGAAAAGGAAAGGGCGGAAGAGGCGAAAACGGACCAAAAAATAAAAGCTAGCAGGGAATCCTCGTAAGATGGCCATATATCCCTTACAGACTATTGGACGTCCATGTTCAAGTACATTTTTGCTTATTCTGAGACAGTCTCTCGAACCGGGCAGGCACCAACATATCGTTGCAGCAGAGCTTCACGCAGCTGTCATGGGCTCCATAGGTTCTGCTGGGTAGGAACGTGGCAGAGCGGGTCGAGGTCGAGGTGAGCAGATGGGGATCAAGAGAAGGAAAGGCATACTAGCCAGCAAGAGAGACAAAGGTGAGCCCGATGATGGGGGCTCGTTGGGAAGGGGGACGAGAGACTTTCCAGGAAATAGTCAGTAATCAGGCGACGGCAAGAAATGCCACTTATAATGGTAGAATGCCAGCAGCACGAACAGCACGCACCACGAAGCCGATGATTCGCCAGGTCCGGATCCGCACATGTCGTGAAGACTGCCTGAAGACACTCTAGAAAGGCGTCAAGAAGCCAGTGAGGGCTCAACAACAACAACAACAACAAGAGCATGTGAATCCTCCTCATCAACATCAGCATCAGTTAGACCATCGAGTTTCTCTGCCTGATGAGTGAACCAGGCACAGTCCAGGGCACACGCTGGATATGGGCCCCCTCAGTCTTGTCTGACCATGGCCAGTAACTGTGGTCTAGTAGGCAAAGTTGAGGAGAACATCTGAGATCCTTTGTATTGTATTGGTATAGCTAGTGACATGTCTCAGTGTCCCTCCTGCCCTGGCCAGCTCTCCCCCAGATTCCAAGTGTTAATATAACTTCTGTCGAAAGAAGGCTGGGAGTCCCCCTTCTCCACTGCTTGATTCACGTCCAAAATTCCAATGCCTTCATTGCCATACTGCTGAACAGGATGAGGGAGAAGTCGTGTTCAGACCTTTTCTAGTCCATGACAGTGTCGGGTTGGTGCAAGCTAGCTGGTTGAGAATCGTGCAGCCCAAAATGCCAGGGAGAATACGCAACCTTTGGAAAAACAAGGGCAGGTGCATTAGTGATGTGCGTCGGGACAAGAGTCCAAGAGAGGGCAGCACATGGGGAACATGGGATGTGATATAGGCCACAGCGGGGCTAGGGCAGATTGAGCTGTGCAAGATTTAGACAGAAAAATACATACCTAGTCGTTGCCATCGTTGCCGCCGGTGCCGGTGCCACAAGCAGTCGAGCTGCTAGTGGGCTTACCACATGTTCTTGGCCTTGAGATCGGCCTCAGCGGCGCGAGCTCGGACGTCGGAGGCTGAGGCAGCCTTTTGGGCTTCCTCAACGGCACACTCGAGCTTGAAGTTGGCATGATCAGCATCCTTGAGCTGGACCTTCATCTTCTCGTTCTCAGTCTCAAGCTTGCGAATCTTGGCCTCGGTGTTGGGGTCGGGAATGGACTGAGCCAAGAGGGTCATGGCGTGCTCGATGCCATCCTGAACCTCGTCGTTCATAAGGTTGGTAGCCCGGAGACCGGCCATGACCTGGGACTTGATGTAAGCAAAAGTTCGGAGGTCAGACCGAATCCTGGCGGCAGCAGCAGCCTCAGCCTTCTGGTTGGGGCCTCTGAGAAGCATGACAGCAGTGGCCAGCATGGCCCAGAGCGATGCGAAGGCCAGCATGTACGAGGCATGAGTGCCATGGCCGATGCCACGCAGCATAACATAGATGCCAAAGCCCATGATGGTGAGGTAGATGATGTGCTTGACAACATAGGCAGTGTTGTTGTTGGTGACACAGCCAACATGGAAGCCCAGGTGACCAATCTGGAATCCGATGGCGGCACCTAAGAAAGGGTTGGCCTCTTGTCAGCCATGTGTTGATTGAGAAGCAGCACTAACGGGTGTCAAGGTGGTCAAGATCTACTTACTCGGGCCCATACCACCAGCAGGCTGAACATTCTGGTTTCCAGGGCGGCCCATGCCGGGCATGTAGGCATTGGGAGCAGACATTGTGTGTGGGGACTGCAAGGAGGGATTGGAAGCTTGAAGTGTATGGGTGGGTGGTGAAGGTTTGAACTAGTTCAATGACGAGGCTGAGGGTGAATAGAGGCTCAGGACAACGTCAGCAGTAACTGGGAGCTTGTCAATGGAGACCACTGTGGACGATTGTAGATGTGAATCTTGGGGTGTGGTGTTGTGGGAGGAGAGTTGAAGAGAGGAAAGGAAAAAAGAAACCTCAGCACCAGGAACCAGGCAGACGGCAGAAGATTAAATAGTAGGAGGCAGAATGAGAAGGAAGGAGGCTAGAACTTGTCAGTACCTGCACCTTTCTGGCAGATACCAGCTGGAGACTGGAAAGCCCCCCCCCCTCCCCTCCCCTCCTTCCCCCCTTCTCTCCTCTCCCCCCAGGCTGCTCAGCTAGCTGGATGTCACTTGGAGGCAACCACGGCCCTCAGTTGGACAGTCTAGGGAAAGCACCTGGTGGCCTTCCCTCCGGCAGGTGAGAGCCTGCCTTGTCCCCAGCCCGCCCACCGAATCTAGAAGGCTAGATGAAGTCTTGTAGAGGAGGAACTACCAGCAGCCTTGCCTGTTGAAAGACATCAGAGTCCCCCTGGGTGCCCCCAGGGAAGGAAGGTCCAGGGCCATTGGGTCCACCAACCTTCTTCTCCAACTAGGCCTTGAACAGCTACCCATCGCACATTCTGTCTGCAAGTGCAACAAGGCATAACTAATGCTAAAGACAAGTCCCAGGAGCCATCTCTGTGTGTACATAGCCTGTGCTTGGGAAGCTGGTGGTCTTTACATTATGCATCTTCTTCCCCAGGAATTGGCACAAGGTGTTCTTCCAGTCACCACAGCAGCCAGATCACTGGATCTGCCTGGGCTTATGATGATCTGATGATATGATCCCATCACTTGAATTATTATTCTTGGACTGTCCCACTCAAACATCCTCTGGCTCCTTGCTTCCACAGCTCTTCTGAGAAAGTCCCCACCCCACCTCCTCCTCTCCTTCTTTCTCTTCCCTGGTGGAGTGAGTTCTTGCTTTCGCGCCTGGTCTAAGCAACAACACCCCGCCCCGCCCCTCCCACTTCTTTCCTACCTTTCTGCGCGTTGTCCCCCCGAAACTGAAACGTAAGAATGAACGATGGCTGTGACTGCCCTTTTCTTGTAGGCTCCCTGGGCCGAGTCAGGCGGTCCTTCTGCACCAGAAGAAGAGCATCCTGCGGGCCTTACTTAGCCTATGACATGATGAGCTCACACACGGCGGGCCGCCGTCTCTTCGTCTGGGCACTGATTTTTAGGTCCTGACATGGAAGTGTCTTTATTGATCCTCAGGTCTCGACGTGCAAGTGTTCTCTGGGCAGTACAACGGAACAGACGGTCAGGTTTGGGTGTGGTAGTAGTGATGTTGGGCTTTGGCTGTGCGGCAGGCGCGAGGCTGGGTTGGGACGTCTGACTGCAGGCAAGGCTGCACACAGGATATGTGTAGTGAATTGCTTCAGACCGGGTTTCTCGTCGTCCCTTGTTAAAGGCCGATAAAAGCCGTTCCTCCTCCCCCTTGCCAAGGCTGTATGTGTGTGTCTCAAGTGCTAAAACCGACCTAATCCATCAGCGCGTCTGGCATGAAGACATACAGTAAAGATGGGACACTCCAGCCTCGGGGAATGCACTAATCTCTGCTACTGACCCTATGATTTGTTTTTGCCAGAGCTTGGAGTGTCATGTGTCCCGGCGCCTCTTCACCGTTTTTTCCCCTCTCTTCCTTTTCTTCTTCTCCTTTTTTTCCCCTTCCTTTTCCTGCCAACTTGTTCCCCCCACAATTGCCGGGCCGCCGGGCAGGAACTGAATAATAAATCGTAGAAAGAGTTTCGCATCTGTCTCTTTACCTGATGATCGACTTTCCCAAGGTGGGAGAGGGAGGGAGGGGATGCCCAAAAGAGAAAAAAGAAGAAAAAAAATACAGCAATCGGTACACAATAGACCAGACCTGATTGTAAAGCGGGAATTCGATTTCAGCCACCATCTATCTCATCGTGTCCTGTCTGTTCCTGTAGTAACTCGTTTTTCCACCTCATCGTACAAGGTCTAAAAAGGCGAGGGAGGGAGGGGGAGGGTAAGAAAAGCAGCTTGGGTAACTACGGTGGGGGTATAATGATGACAGCTCTGTTTCTTTTTTCTGGGAAATTGCTCGTCTCCGTCTTCTAGGGATCCCATTCGATATCAACATGCCCCACTCCTCTCTTGCCGGCATGTACGGCGCCACCTAGTCGATACTATGTGCGCGCCCTCGCGTGATGGAGGGCACGGCGCTCGACGTGGGTTGCGGGTGCGGTTGCGAGCGGGACGAGGTGGCTGAGGATGTCCTATGTCTCGGCGCGCGTGTTTGCCAGACATACATTGGCGTCGTGTTATGTGTGCGCGCGCGCTGTGTGCCCATCTCTGCTTTGTCCCGAGTGTGCCTGGCTCCTTTCCCAAATCATGATGCCCTCTCTCCATCCCGAGCATATTAAAGCCTCCTGCGCCTAACATGAAAGAGGACCGGACCTGCGCAGAGTAGAAAAAAAGAAGACAAGGAAAAAGGAAAGGAGGGGGAGAACAAAAACACAATAGCGAAAAGAAAGAAAAAAACCAAGTCGACGACTCTCTGAGCGAGTGTGGTGGGGTATAAGATCTTTGTAGGCATGCGTATGGGGATGACTCCGAAACGAAAATGCATGCATGACGAACAGCGCTCAAGTGGAGGGAGAGGGTAGTGGAGAGGGGGAGAGGGTCGAGAGAGGGAGAGGGCGGGGAGGCACAAAACAAAAAGGTGGGAGTTTTCTTTTCCAACAATCTCTCTTCACCTGTCACGGTCCTCGTCCCGGTCATGAGTGTGGCCTCGCGGCGACGAGGCGAAGCTGTTGGCACCGAAGCTGTTGGAGCCGTAGCTGCTGGTGCCGAAGCTGCTGGACAGCATGCCCAGCCAGCCGTCGGGTCGGCCTGAGCGGTCGGGAACGGAGCGGGGTGGTGACGAGGTGGGGGAGAAGCCCTGCTCGAGGTCGGCGTCGTGGTGGATAAAGCGCGGGGCCGAGCCTGAGGCCTGTGCCTCCATGTCAGAATCGCTATCGTCGTCGTCATCGTCGTCGTCGTGGTAGGGTTCGTATCGTGGGCTGGACGGCGAGCCCTTAGCCAGCGACCGCACGACGTCGCCCTTACAGATCGGGCACGTGCGCCTCCGGGTGGTCAGCCAGGGGGTGCTGTAAGGGTAGGAAAAAAAAAAAAAGAAACACAAGGTTAGCCTCTCTTTCTCTCTCGTGTGTGTGTGTGTGTTCTTTGGGGGGGGACGGGGGGATCTGGAGGGGAGGAGGGAGAGGGGATCTCATTTCCTCTGGGCTTCCCCCCGTCCCACAGAGTTTTTGTTAGGACCTACATGCACTCGGCGTGGAACTCATGGCCGCACGGTAGGCTCATGACGCGGCTGACGCCGTCCACGTACTCCTCCAGGCACACGACACACTCGACCTGGCGGCCCATGTACTTCTTCCACTGGCTGGGCTTGTCGGCCGCCGTACTGGAGGGAGACCGCGACTGCCCGAGGGCGGTATCGACCCTGAGCAGATCATCGGCATCGGGCACGCCGGTAGCGGTCCGCGAGCGAGGTCTCGGCCGGGCAGAGGAGGAGTGTGGCGGTGGTGATGCGCCCTGCAGCAGGGGGGGTGGTGGGCGACGAGGACGTGGGCGAGGGCACCCTGGTGGAGGCGTGGCTCGAAGTGGCGGCGACGGTGTGGTAGGTGCGGACGGGCAGGCGCTCGACCACGGACTTGGGTGCCCTCCAGCGGCGGCGGCGGATCTTGGCGCGCAGGATCAGCAGGGCATAGACGACGGTCAGGGTGATGAGCGGGCTGATGACCAGGACGAGGAGGGTGTCGAAGAAGGGCGCGGTGCTGCCGGTAGGCGTGATGGTCACCCACAGGCCGTCGTGGTGGGGGCTGGGCTCTGCAGGCTCGGGCTGCCTGATCAGCGGGGTGTTGATGGCCTTGACGGGTGCCGTGTTGGACCGGGCCAGGTCGTCGGCGTCGGCGTCGTCGTTGTTACTCCTGCTGTCATGGTCGTCTCCAAAGATCCTGGACATCAGGCCGCCGCCGCCGCTGCCACCCTCCTGACTGCCGGCCCTGGCCGAGGCCTTTTGTCCCTCGCGGTGGACGGCTGGGCCACATACTGGCCGCTGCCTGGTGTGATGCTGCCTCCCTTGGGCCCGTTGACGTCCTTGAGCCTGTCGGCAGAGGAAGAGGATGCCGCCGACCCTGATCCGCCCTGGGACGGCCATGTCCCCGCGGTGTTCTTCTTGTCTGCACCGCCCAAGCTGGGGGTGTCGACCAGGTCTGGATCGCGCCAGTCCTGCACGCCGATCTGGAACCCATCCCTGCTGGTGGTGCTGCTGCTGCCACCAACCCCACTACGGCCACCACCACCACTCCTGCCACTACCACCCCTGGAGGCCTTCTCCAGGCTGCTGCGGATCACCTTGTCCTTCTCGTCGCTCCAGTCGTCCACGAGAACCCAGTCGTGCTGACCGCTGCTGGGGGGCCTGCTGCGGTCTGCTGCGGTCTTGGCGCTGCCACCGAGGCCAAACAGGCGTGCCAGCCAGCCTGGCTGCTCCGGGGTGGCGGTCTCCTCCTCGTCCTCGCCCCCCCTAGCGGCCCAGGACTCCTTCCTGACCGCCTCTGCCTGCTGGGCCGCCGTCATGTCCTCTCCGGTGGTGGTGGTGGTGGTCGTCATCATCTTGGTCGTCTTGGCCGTCGTCTTCTTGTTGTTGTTGTTGCTGCTGCTGGCCTCTTGCGCTGATGATTTTCGGGACGACGAGGGAGGAGGAGGGGGTGGTTGTCTTCTGGTTCCTGCCGCCGCTGCCGCTGTTGCTGTTCTTGCTGCGCGCCCTGTCTGGCTGCTGCTGCTGGACCCTCAAGGTGGGGTTGCCGTGCTCGTCGGTCAGGTCCCCGACGAAGCTGCCGGGCTGCATGAGGGAGGACAGTAGGTGGGCGGTGGTGCGGGAGGTGAAGATGGCGGGGATGGTGATGTTGGAGGTGTCGCCCCGGGCAAACATCTGGATCAGGGGCCCGCCCCTTTGGTTGTCGCCGACGATGACGCCGACCGCGCCGCGCCGCTGGGCCCACTTGACCTTCTCGAGGAAGCCACAGCCGCCGCGGCTCAGGAGCACCACCTTGCCCGTGATCTCGGCGGCCTCCTGCATCGACTGTATGTCCGCGTGGCCCGACGACGTCACCGTTGTCATCTCGTAGCCGGGCGCCTTGGCCGAGAACCCCCGGTGGAGGTAGTCGTCGGTGCCGTCGTCCAGGCCCTGCTCGGCCTTCTTGTCCTCCAGCTCCTGCTCCTCCTCCTCTCTCGCCCTGGCCGCCTCTGCGCTCTCGTCCACGTCGACGGGCGGGCCCTGCGGCAGCCTGGACGCCCTCCTGGGGCGGCTGTGGTGCTGCTGCTGCTGCTGCTGGCCCCCGCCCCCGCCCCCAGCCAGCGCGGCCTTGGTCCTGGCGCTGGTGGCGGTGGCGGCGGTGGTGCCCTTGCGGCCCAGGACGGAAGCGGCGCCGTCACCGCCGGCCCAGCCCGGGAGGTCGCTGCAGCCCAGCTCGCCCTCGCCCTCGACGTCCAGCAGGGCCTCGTCCGCGAAGCCGCTGCCGATCCAGAGCTGGCCGCTCAGGCCCTTAGCCGGCAGCGGGGGCCCAAAGGCGGCAGGGCGGGCGGGGAAGAAGGTGGAGTTGTCGTCGGTGAGGGAGATGGCGGCGTTGGGCGGAAAGAGGGTGAAGGGGGTGGTGAAGGAGAGGAAGGAGGCGAACGAGGAGGCCTCTGACGCGGAGGCATGCGGGCGCAGGGATGTGGCCTGGGGCTGGGAGGAGCGCAGGGAGACGACGGAGCGGCAGAAGAGGAAGAGGGAGGCGGCGAAGAAGAGGACGAGGATCGCTATCCTCGGGGAGCGCATCTCGAGAGGGGGTTGTGAGAGGCTGCCGCCCGCAGGCCAGCAGCTGATTGACTTATGTGATGTTGGTGGTGGGTGGTGGTCGTGGTGGTGGCTGTCGTCTTTGTCGTGATCCTATGAGAGGGAGGAGGAGGAGGAGGTGGTGGTGGTGGTTGTCGCTGTGGTTCTATGAGAGGGAGGTGGTCGTCGCCGTCGCTGTGGTTCTATGAGGGAGGTGGTCGTATTCTTATTGCCGTTATCGTGGTGGGAGACGGTGGTGGTGGTGAGAAGAAGAGGAGAAGTTAGGGGAGGAAGATAACAAGACTGGTGATGATGTAGTCGTGTGATGGGATTCCCTCCCTCAGAGAAGAAGAAAAAACAGGCGCGCTGGGAGCCGTCTCTTCCGTCTGGGTCTGGTGGCCAGTGGAGAGAGACACGCGTAGACCATCCGCAGGCGAGGGGCCGAACAGACCAAAAACAAAGCAGCACCAACCACCACACAGCTGCTGCCACTAGACTGCAGGCACTGTGATGGAGACCCCAAACACACAGAAGGAGAGAGAGGAAAGAGAAGGGTCTGAGGAATAAAAGGGGATGGGATGGGGATGTGGTGATAGTTTAAAAAAACCAAACCAAAGCGAGTGTGGAGAGAGAGGATGGTCGATGTACCCTTGGAGATAGAGCCAGGAGAAAGATGAGGTCGAGCCGAGATGGGGTGGTGGATGGGGACAAAAAGATGGCGCCGAGTGAATGCAGGTTTTGGGTCTCAGATCAGCGATGGCTTGCAGCAGGTCAGGTAGCAGCAGGCCTGCAGGATGGGAGGATGCCCCTGCCGGCAGCCACGCTGGTGAGCTCATGTGCTGTTGCTGGTGGGCTCAGGTGCTTGCCTGTCTGTGCATTAGCGTGTGTGTGTGCTGCTGTCCGCCCCCGCGTTCTGGCAGCTCTCCTGTCCCGCCCCCTCCCCCTGATGCGCTGACATGTGGCTGCCTCTTGGGCTGAATCCAGCAAGGCTCGCCTCTGGACAGGCCCAAATAGGGCAACACGGGATCATGGACAGGGGCTGTATGTCTCTAGTACCTGACATGTGGGAATCTCTCTCTTTGTTACTGTCTTCTTTTTTTTTATTTTTTAATATCTGTTGTATCTGGTCAGGAGATCATCCCCTAAGGTGTGTGTGTGTGCCTGTGAGCGGGCACATGCAGGGTCCCTCTGGCATTCTGAGATGGAGTGTGTGACCACAACAGGCAACCAGAGCCTCTGGCCCAGGCGAGCTGCATACTATGATCCCGCCCAAAAAAAAAAAAAAAAAGTACTCATTCCTGCGCGGTCTCAGTTGAGAATCCGACTCATCACCAGGAGGTGGGGAGCCCGAGCCCTCTGGACCAACAGCATGTCAGGGAGCACAGAAGAGGCTGGGGACTTTCTCCACCAAGAATGCTGTCACCACTGACCTCCTATCGCTTACATAGTACACAAAGGCTCTTCTTGGGGAAGAGAATTTGGCACTGTTGTCCCCCTCCCCCTCCCCCCCTAAAAAGATATCTTCATTTCTAATTCCACTTTCCATTTTCCAATTATTCTTTTCTCGTTTCTCTTCTCGTTTCTTTTTTTTTCTCTCTTTTCGTTCTGCGTAGCAAAAGTGCAGACCCCACCTGAAAAGACCCCTGTGGGCCTGTTAGGCTTCCCTGTGCCCGCCCTGTGGAGGAGGAGAGGAACCAACCCAACCCCCCTCTTTTCTCTCCATCTCTCTCCCCTCTGGCCTGAGCCTGAGCGGGTGCTGCCGAGAGGGTCGAGTTGGCTGGCTCGTCTCTGGCCGGTGGACTTTCATTTTCCCTCTAGGACAAAAAAAAAAAAAAAAAGTGAAAGAATGACATCTGGCAGTCGAGTTGGCCCGCCCTGGTCCTGGCACGCCCCCGCGCCCTGTGGAGAGGGGGTTTCTTTGTTGTCATGTAAAATTACTGGTAACATATGACGATGTGCCTCAACAGAGGGAAAACGCTTTACCAAATGCAAACATCAGACATGTACATCTATCTTCCTTGTTGCTCATTCTTTTCACATGCAGTCAAAAATCTAAAAAATGCAATATTTATGTGCTGCAGGTGGCTCATCTTCTGTGCTGATTGATGTACATGCATGGACTGGTGCACGTGTTCGAGGCTCGCCACCTGCAAAACACAACAGCGCACACAATGGAGCAGGCAAGTTGTACTTTTGGCAAGTTAAATTGTTGAGAGGCGTGTCTGTCTACGTACGCTTTGCCTCCGTTGTCCCCACGTGGGCGAGGGCCTACTTTTCTATCTTCTAGAACTGGACTGTACTTACCCAGAGGACAAGAAGTGGCCTTCTCTCTGTCCCTCTTCTATCTTTCTACTTACCTCAGCCAGCCCAGACCAAACGTGCGCGCGCGAGCATCTGTGCGTATGCATGTATACTGTATCTTGGACCCCCCCTCCCCTCTCTCACCCCTCGAAGACGCCGTGCTGGAGCTCCACGCCTATGTCCCTGGCCATGCCCCGCATGCTGTTCTCGATCTCGTCCTCCATCCCCGCCCCCAGGCCCAGCCACTGGCGGACGCGGAAGAAGTAGAAGGCGAGGTCGGTGCCCCACAGGACGGCGCGGAAGACGAGGTGGCGCCAGCGTGCGGCAATGGTGTCGCGCCACGTCAGGACACCACCAGCACCAGCACGAGAACCACCGCTGCCGGCAGCAGGGCCCGGGTCGGCGGAAAGGCTGGCGCTGGCCCAGTAGCCCATAATCTTGACGCGGTTGACGGGGCTGCCCATGTGCTGGTTGTTGCCCTGGACGATGCGCATGTTGCGGCCGATAAAGAGCAGCTCCTTGGGCCACCTGTCCTCGTCGGCCAGGATCTCGCGGATCCCCTGCTTCATGCGCCTCTGCATCTCATATTGCCTCTCCGCGGCGGTGCTGGTAGCATCCCTGTCCCCCCCGCCGGCCAGGAGGATTCCCTTCTTGGTCTCCTGCGTGCCGCCCTCGTAGGGCCGCATGAGGGTGGCGCTGGCAAACAGGTCCGGGGCCCGGATGCCCCACTCGGCTGTCACGCGGGCGATGGCGGCGTTGTCAAAAGTGAGGAGGCCCGTCCAGAAGTCGGCGTACTGGCGGCGGAACTCGGGGCTGAGGCGCACGTACAGGCCGTGGTCGATGAGGACGAGCTCGGCCCGCCCGGACGGCAGCCTGCGCACAAAGAGGTTGCCCGGGTGCGGGTCGCAGTGCACCACCCCCAGCTGAAGATCTGGGCCGAGAACAGGTCCACCATGGTCGTCATCACCTCGCGCTCTGACAGGCCCAGCCCGCCTCTCCCCGCGGGACCCCGCCATGCCGCCGTCCTGTCCGGCTTGAGGGGCTTGTCGAGGCCACCTGTTTGTGTCTTGCTATTGTAATTCTCTCGGGTGGGCAGCTTATCCTCCGCCTTCTCTTGTCGGGATAGGGCCTGCAGGTCGGGTGGGTCGAGGGTGTGCCGTGCCCTGCAGCGCCGGGAGAGCCGGCGCCGCGAGGACCAAGCCACGGCGCGGTGATGGCGTCCCTGTCCCAGAGGCGGGCGCCCTCGATCCATTCTGTGGTGAGGACGCGGGCAGAGGAGAGCTCAGGGTAGACGGGGGGAATATAGACGCGGCCTCGCAGGGAGGGTTCCGAGGCGACGAGCTGGCGCATGGTCTCGGAGTTCTGGGCCTCGTTGAGGAAGTCCGTCTCGAGCTCGAGCCGCTCCGTGATGAAGGGGACGAGGGAGTAGAGGGGCAGGTCGAACCAGCGCGAGTACACCCATGTGACGACCCTGTGTGTAGAACACCTCTTGTGTCAGCAAGAGAAAAAAAGGAAGAGGAGGGGGAAGAGGCGGGAGGAGGGGAAGAAGAGGAAGGAGGATTGTGTGTGCGTATGTGTATATGTATACATATAATATATATATATATATGTGTGTGTGTGTGTGTGTGTGTGTGTGTATAATGTATAAATCGGGTTCAGGAAAGGGGGCTTCTCTCGACGGCTGCCACGCACTTGAAAGCCCACAGGTCCCACGCGATCTGCTTCTTGATGTCTGGCTTCTGTATCTTGACGGCGACCTCCCTCCCGTCGGGCAGCTTGGCCCAGTGGACCTGTGCGACGCTGGCGCTGGCCCGGGCGGTGCGCTCCATGAGGCCCCTCTCGTCCTCACCAGGTGGTGGTGGCGTCGTCGTGAGGCGCACGCCAAAGACCTCCTCGGGAGACCTCCCGCCAAAGTCCTGCCGGATCACGCGCTCCACCTCGGCCCAGGGGACGCTGGGCGCATCGTCAAACATGCGGGCAAACATGCGCTGGAACTCGGGGGGCAGGAGGGCGCTCTGCATGGCCACCGCCTGGCCGATCTTGAGATAGAGGCCCCCGTTCTGGCGCAGGAGATCCGAGAGGCGCTCCGCACTGCGGCGGTGGAGCGCGGGGATGCCTCCTGGCTGGCCGATGAGGGGGACAGGGTCCGGCCGGAAGTTGATCTTGTAGTCGAGGGCGACGAGGAGGCCCGTGCCGAAGGTGTGCAGGGAGCGGGCGAGGCCCGAGGCGCACATATGGCGGTCGGCAAGGTAGACGGCGGCCGTCAGGGCGAGGAGGAGGACCAGCTGCCGGGAATGACGTCGGAGGCGGGTATACGTGCGCGCAGGTCGAGGTGCGCCGAGGGAGGAAGGGGACGGAGGCCCGCGGAGGGGTTGGAAGGGGCCGGAGGAGGAGAATCGGATTGGCTGAACATGGTGGCGGATGGGGAGGACGGAGGAGAGGGAAGAGTCCAACAAGGGAGAGGGTGGTATTGACTGCCGTGGTCTTAAGAGGGGGGAGGGAGGAGGACGAGGGCGATCGGCTTGTAAAGAGGGTCGAAGAGCGGGTCGAGAGATGTCGTGTGTGCAAGACAGAAGACTGATACAGGCGTCCGGCTGTGCGGATGGGGAACATGGCCGGCAGCCGGCAAAACCTCTCGAGGGGAAGGAGGAATGCTTCTCTTGAGAGGATTGTCGTGGTATAGAGAGAAAGAAAAAGGCAAATCGGAGAGGAGGCGAAGAGAGAGAGAGAGAGAAGAGGAAGGAAGAAAAAAAAAAAAAGAAGAAAAAAAAAGGTAGTGAGGCTGATAGGATCTTGGTAATCGCCTAGAAAGACGTCGATGACGCTTTTGGATCGGTCGGTCGGTGGGTCGGGGTTTAGAGGCACTGGCCCCGTTCCCCTGCGAGTTGCCGGTTTACCTGCTCGGTCTTTGACGGTCGGAGGCGGGGAATCCGGTGGTCTTTTGTTGATGTTGTGGTTGTTGATGAGTCTGGATGTTTATTTTTCTTTTGGTCGCCATCAAGTACTTTGAATGCCAACATCAGAAATAGACCTAAAGACTTACCTGCTCCTCAGTGCAGACAGCTGGACTGACCTGATGCAAGATACCTGAGGACAACCACAGACAGCACGGGCAGAGGCTCGCAGCACCAGAGGCGCGCGACAGATGTAAGTGCTGTGATGCAATAATTGTATTCATGGTGCTGGGATGGAGAGATGGATGGAAACAGACAACAGCAGGCAGTGCAGATCAAGATGGACAGGATGAAGATGCATGGGTGGTTTGAGGAGGCGCTGAACAACAAACCTGCACCCGCTTCGAGCAGCTTCAGGGCTTCTCCTCCCACTGGTAGCAGGGTGGACTCACCCAGTGATTCTACTGGTGCGGACTAGCAGGGGCCCCCCTCTCCTCTTCTTCCCCTCAGAAAGAAGGTGGTGATGTTGGTGTTAGTGTTAGTGGTTAGGGGCAGGGTACTTAAGAGACTTTATCTGGTCAACTTTGTTTCTCACTGAGGTTTGGGTCATTATTTTTATCGTCAGCATCTTCATTTCCTTGCATATGATTTGGCAGTGTGGACCCCAGGCTGGTTTCGGGAGGTGAGGGTGGGAGATCCGATGGTTGGTTCTGAAACAACAAGACAAAAAAAAGACAGAGACTCGACCCTGCTGGCATGGTCATGCAAGCCACCTCTCTACAACAATCTAATGGAGGATGATCTTTCTCTTCTAGTTTTTAACATGTGAAGAGTAACATCATCGTCATCATCATCATCATCATCATCAACAACAACAAAGCCAAACAGCCTCAGACGGGAAGAGGCAGTGCAGCCCTCATCGGACAGGATTCCTCTCACACCACCCCAGAGCTACTTCTTCTTCTTCCTCCCTGATCTGACCAGGGCAGGGATCTGTAAGATGAGATCTGTAGATAGCACCTTACTGCTACTAACCAGATTACCCGGCCAAGTACCCATTCGCAATCTAGCTCGTACATGATGTAGCGACAGGTATCCATTAGTAGTACTTGGCAGTGAGAGGGCCTACATGTTTCCCCCTTCTAGTCTCTGGTCATATGCGCCCCTGATCCCAGCCTGGTCCCTGTCCCGTCTCCATCCACAGGGGCATGCTGTGGGCTTGTCTCAGGCCAATTCTCGACTTGTCATGTCGAGTCTCCGGGGTGTACTGCCACACACACACACACACACACACACACACTCCTCCTCCTGCTCCTCCTCCTTCTTTTTTTTTTTTTTTTTGTTTCTATGCTTTTCATTCTTTTCCCTTCTTGTACCCGACCGTCAACAGCGCCACACCACAAGCTTGCTTGCTGCGCACTGCACTTGCGCTCCCGCTTGCCTCGCCCCTCTCTCCCTCTCCCTCCTCTCCCTCCTCCTCTTTTCCTTCCCTGATCCCGCTCCGTTCTCCTGTTGTTGTTATTCTTATGATCATCTATCTGATTAGATCTAACCTTCCCAGTTGGACCGGAAAGGAACGAGGATAAGAAGAAAAAGAAGCCACGAATAAACAAACCCACGATCCTTATAATACAACTAACCCTCTTTACTCTCCCTCCTCTCTCTCAGCCTCTCTCTTCCTCTCTCTCGCCCGCCGATCCCCCGATTTCCATCTCTCCTCCCTGGACCGTTTTCGACTCCGTCCTCTCTATTGTCTCTGGCTTGGTCTTCTTTCTACGCCTAACTTCCGATACCACGATCCGCCCACACTCATTTCCTTGAGCCGACGACAACCAACCTCCACCACTCTCGCCCTTCTATTCGCCGATACAGGTCAGGGACCTGCAGTGGGATTACACACCATCTCAACTGTTCTTTTCTTCTTCTTTCTGTCTGCTACTTGCGATATTCCAATGCCCAGCCGGAGGCGACGGCGTACATCCAGATCTATAGGTATGTAGATACCACCAACCTGTCTAGGTCCTCTGCCATATGCATATACACACATACCTCTACCTGTGATAACGGCCCAGCACTCTGTTGCTGTCGTCCCTTTCCAACCCTTTTTGGCTTTCTCCCCCTTCTAATCACCAAGCAGCTTCGGCACCTCTGGGATAGACCACTTCGGCACCCGATTTTCAGAGGCACGGCGCAGATGTAAGGGGTTTTGCCTTTCCGCTTTAATCCCCCCTCCCTTTCTACTCTGTGAGCTTCGTTATGCACATATAACACTGCTGACCTTTTTCTCCCTTGGATTCTTGACAGCGAAACCGACACAATGATTCGGGCGTCGACCCCCGTGACCGTCTTTCTCGTCATAGCCTTCGGGCTTCTTCTTGTGGCGACGCTGTCCACACCTATAATCAAATCCATCGTGCTCGGGTCCGTTGACAACGTGACCTTTGGTGTCCTGGGATTTTGCAAGAGCGGAACATGTAGTATCCAAATTGGATACGATGCTTGTATGTTTTGTCCCCAGTCTCCTGGTCTCCAAAACAAGATTACGAGCGACGGAGAGAAACAAAAACTGCAGGGTCTCTGCTCGGATGGTAAATATATCGTACGCAAGACCGCTGACCGCTCGAGCAGCAAGCATCACAGATTCGTCGGGCTCCTTTTCTATTTCGGAGTCGGTGCGGTCGACCGTCTCGGCCCTGCTAATTACCCATCCCGTCGCCGCCCTGACCACGCTGATATACGCGATCCTCGCTGTCGTCTCGCACCTCCATTCTCCATCGCACTCCTCCAAGTTTCTGCTGTTGATGTTCATCTTTGGCAGTCTCTCGACCCTCGTCTGTCTGCTTGCATTTTTAACCGACATTATCCTTTTCAATCCATATTTAGCCGTCGGTTCCTGGATCGTGTTGGCCGCCACGATATTATCTTTTATAAGCGCCATATTCACCTTTGCCATCATGAAAAGTCTGGCCGGGCGCAAGGCCCGCCAGCGGAACATTGAACAAAACGCGGAGATGAGCGGCGAAAATTTTTATAACCGCCAGAGAACCATGACAGCACCCTCGGAGGGCCAGCCCACCGTCCCCTCCGTTTCCGGCACACGCATCGGCGGCGGCCCTGCTGCGACAATGACTGCCTCGTTCGATAAAGAGACGAGCGAGGACAGCATCCCGTTAACCCAGCGTTCCCCAACGGAGAGGTCGCCCAACGTCGGCGCAGTGGAACTACGCAACCCAGAGGCAGCCTACAGCGGCCCCGTCGGCCCTCGCAGACAACCTACGCGGGATCCATACGGCAACCCCATCAACGGTGGTCCTCAAGGCATGGCCCCGCCCATGAACGATGCGTACGGGATGCGCCGACCATCACAGGAGTCCACGCGCTCACGGGGTCGCGGGATGGGCCCGGGCATGGGACCCGGTCCACTGCCTGCTGGCTACCGTGGCCGTGGAGGTTATGGGCCGCCGAGGGCTGGTCCCATGGGGATGGGACGAGGCGGATACGGCCGCGGCGGCGGCGGTCAAGGAAAACTTCTATGGGCCACCACCGCAAGCACGGGGTGGCTATGGCTATGGGAACCGGGCTGGATACGGCGGGCCCATGATGCGCGGCGGCAGGCCACCACAGCCGCCGCCGCAGCAGACACCAGCCTACTACGGAGAGAGATATGATGCCTTCCAACCAGGTGGTAACCGAGATTCCGACCTGCCGAGAGCCGAGTCCCCTCCTCCACTGCCCGGTGACATACCAGAGGACATGAATGTGGATCATCAGGATCCACAGCCTTCTCAACAGTTCAGGGCAAGTGATGCCGATATCGTCGGCATGATCGGATTACAACAGGGACGTGCAACACCGTCCCGGGCTCATGATACTATGATGAGCGGGAGCCACTACAGTCAACCCGATGAGTAAGCCTCTCTCTCTCTCCCCCTCCAGCTTTTCTTCTTCTTCATGTCTTTTCATATGAGTTCGCCTGTCATATCTGATATCTGTACTGACACTCGACACAGGCAGTATGTGTCTTCGTCGCCGCGTTTCGGATGGGACCAAACTCCAGGCCGGAACTCGCCCGCACCCACAACCCGCCAGCACCCTTCTGCCCTGCCTGCGCCTCTACAGATGGGCGGCAGCACCAGTCCCAGGCCTCAGGCGCACGAAGAGGTCACCTACGTTGAGGACATCGATCCTCGCTTCATCGACCCGCCAGCGGCTGTGGCCACCCCACCACCAGCCGCCTATCACCCGGCCGACCTGACTTACAACAACATGCCTCCCCCCGAGCGCGAGAGCAGCCCGGCTCTTACCGACTACTCGCGCTTCACGTCTATCTCGCAGCGACCGCCTAACCGTCGCTACTCGAACGGGTCTGAGACGGCGCCTCATGCTCGCCCGTAGTACGGGCCAAGGCGCCGCGGGAGGATGAATTATGGCTGGGACGTCGAAAGCGCACTTCTAAGCCGCATGATTGATTACATGCTGGGAACCTTTGCCGACTTTTCGCTGCAGCCGAGAAACCTGCCTGCGCAGGGGAATACCACTGAGGCCCATGGGTCCTCGAGGGGACTATCTTGACGTCTAGGGCTACGGACGACGACCATGCTCGCTTGGGTCCAGGTTATTCCCTCTCGATCGGAACACCATTGTGGATTGTCTTTTTGTGTTCCATTGGTTCTCCGTCTGTCTTCTGTACTTCTCTCTTCTGTTTTTTCTTTTTCTTTTCCTCTCACTTTTGCCCCTGGCCAGGACCACAGATACCCCATACGGCCCCGTCTGGTCCAAGGTATACGTACACACATACGCACGCCTACCTCTCTGACTGCCACCACACCGCGAGGGGATGACCAAGACCGGTTTTTTTCTTCTTTCTTTTTCCTTCCTTCTCTTTTCGTCTACCTTCCTCTTGGGCCTTCTTTGCCCCCCCCCTTTTTTTTTCTTTCTTCAGATCCATACAACTGGCGTTTGGCATGGGCGGCATCACCAGCATTGAAATCCACGCATCACCGAAGAGGAAAAGCGACAATTGGAACTACTACAGAGACCATTCATCGACTCACACACACACACCGGTCACACCTTTTTCTGTTACTACCTTTACTTTCCATACCAAAGCGAGCCATACCCACTCCATCCATTGGACACCGACTTTCCGGCATCGCCTTGTATCTTCCTGCCACCCACCCACCTACCTTGTATCTCGTGGCACTGCTGTACAACCTTGTGATACTGGGCCCGGTTCTCTTCTTTCCCCACGGTTTTTCTTTACACACACTCATATAATCATGGCGACGAACAAAAGGGTCCCTATGAGAGAAAGGCACACAGTACGGACCACCTTTACTCGATTGACTTCTGAGAAACAACGTCAGAGATGGACATTGCGAACATCATGATGCTACCCGACTGCCCGGCAAACACGGTTGGAGGCAGGATGATGTATCTCGAGTCACACATCCCACCGTCACCCGTCACTCATACAGGAATACACACACTGGAAACCCTGCAGACGGTGATGCTCTACTCTCCGCGGGTAAAAAAGGCCTCCTCCCCTTGGATATGGCCATGGGCAGACGGATCATCACTTTTACATGAATTGGGGCCGACCCAGGAGGTTCATTAGGTCAATTGGGTATTGCTTTGTTGTTTTTGTTGGACGACCCTGAGGTGTTGTCGTTGTTGGGAGTATACCCTACTATTTGATGCTGAGGTTCAGTCTCCGGTGGCTTGGATGACAGGAGACGGACCATCGGATGCCTGTTACGAAGTGAGGGTTGAGGCGTGGCTCTCTCTACTCGAGATCTTAGCAGAGCATGTCTATAGTAGGGACCCAGAACAAGGACGAGGAATGAACCCAATAAGAGCCTAGTCAATCCCTGATATCATTGTGATCAGTTTCCTTGTGTGATGATGTCCTGGCCCCTAGTTGTTCATCACTGTCTCAGCCTTGTCCCTCTATAGACTGTGTATGGCCTTGGTGAGGTTTGTCATCATGAGAGCTGGTTGGAGCATGGTACACAATTACACCGGGGAGCAGGGAGTGAGACGAGAGAGCCAGTCAGGGTGATACAGTGAGACCATTAATGCATCGTATTGTCAATCTGCTATCAACCTAGCACCTGAGAGACAAAAAAAAGGAAGAAGGGGGAAAAAAAGACATGAAGGGAAAAAACATCGAAAAGGAGAAGAAGAAAAAAACAAGGCATGTCTGTAGGCAGATCCCATGGTGGTTCTGGTTGGTGTGTACACCATGCAGACCCTGGGAGAAGTAAAAGAAGCTTATTTGCCACGAAGGCGCCCCCCCCCCCCTCTCCGCCCCAAAAAAGAGGACAGCAGCCGCAATTTGCTGTCCACACGAGCTCCATCCACACCCCACCCCCCCCCCTCAACAACAACATCTGAACCCCCGCCCCTCCACACCTGCCTTCTCCCTACTATCTGCTGAGCTCGAGCTCCAGCAGACAAAGGGTTCCACCACCAACAGTCACGCCCATCCACGACTCCTCAGCCACCTGCATGAGCCACAAAAGAGAAAGGCATCCCTTGGCTCAACTCATCGATTCTCTCCCTCGAAAGACAGCTAGTCTTCCGATTTCTCTCCATTTCTGTCCTTGCTTTCTCCGTCATGAGCACCCGCGCATGAGCCGCTGCTGATCGGATCATCATCAACATACAGTGCCTTCGCCTCCGCCAAACAGCTTCTTCCGTGGATCCTCACCCAGTCCGTGATCACCTCGGCGTCCTCCCTAGAGGTTCATGCGTCCGTTGGTGGGAGGATAGGTCTGATCGTTCTTAGGAGGGTTGGTGAATGTCTGGGCCGGCCGCTGCCGGCGGCCATTGCCTGGTGGTGTCATGAAGGGATCCAGGCCTCTCGTGCAGGCCCACATCTCATGATCCTCAGGCCGCTGGGGCTGCTTGGCCTCGTGCTGCATGCTCGAGAGGCAGCCCATGTCACACAGGTGCTTGCCCAGCGCTGAGTAGGCCATGCCCAGAAGCGGATCAATTACCTGATGGGTGGGCCGGCTGTTGAACATTTCGATGTCGAAGTCGTTGTTAGGCTTGCCCATCGTGTCACACTTGAGGGCAGCATCAATGGCGGCCTCCCGGGCAGCCTCGCGCGCGGACATGTCGCTGATGCCCAGCTCCTTGTTCCGAAGTAGCTGGCGTAGCTCCTCGAACCGCTGGTCCCAGGTCTTGGTGACCTCGGCCGCTCCCGCATAAAACGCCACCCTGTGGCGCGCGTCCCGCCGACGGCGCTCCTCCTCGGTCAAGCTGCTGGCGGCGACTGCACGCAGATCGCAGCTGAGCCATCAGGTCAGCGTTATCCTCGGGAGCGGAGATGCACGCCGAAGGGTTGTAGCCGGGTGGAGTACCTCCGTTGTAGTACTCTTTAACGCGGTCGGCGACTCTGGACTCCCGCATGGGGGTCGTCCAGATGTGCTGCTTGATGTCTTCATACCCCTGGGCACATTGAAATGGTGATGGGCGGGGTCCCGGTTGAGGCATCGCCAGCTGCTGAGGCGCCGCCGGCTGAGACAGCGCCGACTGAGGCACCCACGGCTGAGGCATCGCTGGCTGAGGCATCGCGGGCACAGGCATCACTGGCAGAGGCATCACTGGCAGAGGCATCGCTGGCAGAGGCATCGCGGGCTGGGACATCGCGGGCTGGGCCGTTGCCGGGTGAGGCAGCCCTGGTGGAGGTCCCGTCGTCTGAGGCACTCCTGTTGGAGGCATCATGGGCTGGTACATTCCTGGCTGGGACGTTCCTGGCTGAGGACGCATCGTGTGCTGGTGTATGCTGGGCTGAGGCATCGGTGCCTGAAGGGCATCAGGCTTCATCGGGTCGTCGGGGCTCCGCGCCATGGCTGCCAGGTCGACCAGAGCCATCGGATTGATATCGAAATGAGACTCATCGACTGCAGTGGGAGGAACCGGGGGAAGCGTCTGCAGCGCCCGGTAGGGTCCCTCAAGGGTGGCGGCCTTGTACTGTCGCTGGCCAGGCGGGCCGGCAGTGAGAGGCCGAGGCGGGCCGTAACCAACAGAGTAGCCACCGGGCTTGGGCGTGTTGTTCGGGTGGCCATGGCCTGGATAGCGAGGGCCGTTGGGGTGGAAGTTGTTCTTGTGCTGAGGACGCCGGGGGCTTGAGCTCCAAGGGCTGCCGGCATGCTGGGCACCTGGCCTGTTGACATTCTGCCCGCGATAGGCAGGGGTGACGGGACGAGTCATCGCTGCAGGGCCGGTAGGCACAGGCCGAGCACCCTGGCGGCCGCGATCGAGGATTCTCTGGGCCGCCTGCTGGTGGCGGTTGGGATACGATGCCAGGTTGGTCAGAGCCTTGAAGCTGTGGTGGCGCATGTTACCGGACCACTGGCCCTCGTCTCCCCTGGTGTTTCCGTCTCCGGCCGGTGAGACTTGACCCTGGGGGTTTGGGTGCGTCTGCCCTTAGCAGGCACCTCACGGAAGGGAGCGGTCTGCCTCGACATGTTCATCAGGACCTCGGTGGCGATCCGCTCCTGGGGTGTCAGGGCGACGACAGGGTCGGCAGCACGCTTGTCGTTCTGCTGCAGAGGGGAATAGTCCTTCATAATGGCGGCGGTGGACGGGGCCGCGGGCAGACGCTGTTCGTACGGCGTGTTGGCCTGAACGAACTGGTCGAGGGCGGCAATGTTGTCTGGAACGATGGGAGGGCACCTCTGGGCACGGCCTCTCTGCGCAGGAGGCGGCAGCTGGCCGGCGATCTCGCGGTTGAAGACGGAGCCGACGGTGGTGTAGGTAGGCTTCTGACACGGCTGCTGGCCCCTGGAGGGGATCGTCGACTTGGGACTGGAACCAGAGGACGGCGTGTCCATAGCTGGCACCTCCAAGACTGGGTCTAAATCTCCGACGGCACTGCGCCTTCCCTCGAGTCAGACCAGTGTTCGGAATTGGCAGTAACGGTGATGCATGTGCTGCTTACCTGATGCTGTGCAGCGGTCGTACTAGACACGCCTGGTGTTGCAGGGGAAGAGTTACGTTCAGCCTCGAGAGGAACAGCGCGAACAACTGACGATGTGGCGTAGACACAACACGCAGAGACGAGAGGGAGGGAGGGAGAAGAGAGATGCGTTTGTCTGAGACCTCAGGTATCCCAAGAGGGGAAGGAAGCGCAGGCAGAACTGTGTGGGGTACAAGTAGGGAAGGAACAATGGGTATGACGATGTCGTCGTCTGGTGGTCTGATGGTCACTGCCCTCAACCAAGCCTTCTCCACCCTGGACAGGCTGGTGAACGAGTGGGCAACAAACAAACAGCCTGACCGTGTCTGCGGCGTGCACGACTATGGTGACTGTGTGGGCTCTGTAGGCGTGCCTCCCTGGTGGGGGAGGCAAAGAGACTGACGCGTTGTTGGGTGTGGGTCTGGACTCGAAGTTGGTTCAAGGTGATGATGTTGGCCGAGGATGGAGAAGAGGCAAGTGGGAGACCGTGAGGAAGAGCCCTTTAAATATGCAGCAGGCACGTGCCTGGGGCAGTCTCGTCGTTTGCCCTCAAGGTGTGGGGTGAAAGAGAGAGAAGGAGGGGGGAGCAGAGATGGTTCCAGGTCCAGCTTGACAGGTCAACAGCTTCCATCTGATCGTTTGACAGGTCTAGGCTACAGCTGTAGCTGCAGCCACAGTCACAAGCTGCATCGACCTCATTTACTCTGCAGGCCCCGCAGGACAAGATACATTCACCACCCAGAAGCAGCAGCCACGCACTAGTGAAACCTGAAGCAGCCTTCACCACACCATGCACGCTATTCAAAGAGCTGCCTAGATACTTCATGGAGGTGGTGCAAGCCCCCGGGGACACTCCAGCCAGAGCCTCGAAAGGTATCATTGTGCAGGTCATGCAAACGCGTGCTCGGAGACCTATACCCCTCCACCCCTCCCCACCGCATACCACTAGGTGCAACACCTCCATAGATGGACAGTCCTAACAACGCATCAGACAATTATCAAAAGAAAGCATGCCGATCATACCCCTCAAGAGGCAGGCTCTCCGTCACAAGACGGACGCCCCACGGAAGAAAAAGAAACAAGATATGCGAGGGAAACAAACGAGGGGCTCACATCGGTCCAGGAGACCCGCTCAACACCACCCGAGGTGCATCTGCAAAAGTAACCGCGTGGCTGACAGGCCGAGAACAAGTGGACGCTAGCCTGCTTCAGCGGTCAACAAGAATGCGTTTGCAGGAGAGATGCGGCGCGAGCTTGGTTGGCTAGGCCAATGTACCGTTGCAACGGCCCTGCATTGCCGCCAAAACCACCCTGTCCGGGACCCCAGGACCTGCCGCCTGAGGGTACAGATGTCTCTGCCACAACAAGAACCTCCTAGCCCAGAATGACGGCCGAACTACCACGGGCTTCAGACCATCCTGGAGGGCAATCATCGCCTGCGCGTCCTCTCTCTCTCTCTCTCTCTCTCTCTCTGCGTGCTCATGCTGCGACGTCCTGCGGACAACTTGACGCGAGGTACCATCCAGACGCATCGCTGGTGCATGTCTCTCTTCCCGAGCTTGTACCTTCTATGCTTTTGCATGGCGTTACACAACGTGACTCATATGAGTATGGGCGATGGACGGGAAGAGAACAGGTATTGTGATGATGATCGCGGCCAGAGGATTGGGCTACGCCATGTACGTGACCTGGGAAGAGACGCCACATTGACGCAGCCCGGCCGCGCCAGACCACTGGACACGAGCAAGGAAAAAAAGAAATTGATAATTCATATGGGTAATGCGGACCGTGCTGCAGCATAACACCGATGCCTCTTCAAGTACCGGTGCATTCTGGAGATAGGAAAGCCAGCCACCTTGAAAAGCAAGTGTCATGGTGTCCTACAGGTGGAAGAAGGACAAATGTAAGCGCTTTTCGACCTGGGTTGGTCTGGCACGGGAGCTATTTATGGGTCACATCGTGCATAGCAACCAACCCTTGCCTTGCAGCAGAGAAGTCGTGTTGATTGTCGTGATGAGGGCAGGATATCTCGAGTAGTCTGATTTGAAATTGGTCAATAATATATCTTCTCTCCTAGAAAGGGAGAAAAAGAAAGAGAAGAAAAAAAAGATCAGTGAGACGATCTCATGTCTGAGAGAGATAGTAAGTACAAGATCTGTGCTGGGCAGTGCGGGCAGACAGGCGGAGTGGTGAGTATAGTACTATCACGGGCCATTGTAACCCGAAATAGTAATCCATGAGACCCGTTTGCCTCGAGATGCTGTTCAGATGTTTGCAGCGCTATAGCGCGGATTAATTCCGTGTTTCTCTGAAGCTTCCCATGTCTGCATGACTGACTAGCCCTGGAGCTCTAGACTATGGGATGGTGCGCATGAACGCCTGCAGATCTGGTTGACGGCGATCAGCAATTCTTTCACCGAGAAGTGCACAGGCACCACTGCCTCTGGTGGTGATAGCTCATGCCGTCTTTCATAAGCCGGCGCCACGGCTACAGCGACGTTGAGCTGGCCGGCCGGACGAGACGTCCCTACCTGAACGGGCCTCGCGGCATCGCAGCCGTTATTAGACATCGTGATTCTGTAGCATATAACGGAGGAATCCTATCTGGAGGACCTCGGCACCTTGCTGTTCATCGACACGGACCCCTACGCACCCTGGCTCATGCGACGAACACGTTGCGTTCTTCCTGGTCTTCTTGTGCTGCATCGCGTTGCTGCTGTTCGTGTCACTGCTGTTCCAACGCTCCTGACCGGCCGCCCGCGGCATCGAGGCGTGGGTCATGTTTCACTACTCCTCTGACAGACGTACGGACTGGGTACTATAGCCCAGATACGCCTCACTACACGCCGTGGCGGTGGCGCTCCTCTGGAGGTCGGGGAATCCGAGGTAAGGCCTGTCTTCACCTGGTGCAATGGCCGTTGCGCCCTCAACGGGTCCAAGAGCCATCTCGGCAGCCATGATGCTGCCCATCCTGCATCGTGGCGCCGGGCCCTCGCCCGGACCCTGGCCAGCGCGATCTGGCTAGTCGACCCCTCGTAGAGGTTTTATCACCCGCCTCCCAGAATGTCAGGCTTTGCTAGGTAACTGTCGTACAGGCTGGGGGGTTAGGCTCAGCTGCGTCACGGGTGGAGGCCGCTTGTCTTCTCACTGTAGCAATACATACTCTGCAGTCCGCTGCAGCATATAGACCAGCTTTCCTTGCGTGCATGCCACATATCTCTGCTTGCTAGTAGTAAATCAGCGACCTCAATAAGTAACGGCTTTGGTTTTTCCATTTCACGCGTAACGGCCTCGGATATGACTGCTACAATGGGTAGCTTACCGTTGATGTAGACGGATTATTCGCGGCTGTAACCTGGAAAAGAAGAGTCGATAATCTCGACTCAATTTACAAGTCCCATGCAGGCCCCTGGATAACACGCTGTACAGACATCGTCGATCCACAGAAGAGCTTCAGCGGCTCCCTACCGAATCTCTAGGCCCACCTTTTGTCCTGGTGAATTCCACGATTGGTTCGAGGTGTCGTATACCAGGAACGCATGCGGACTGTCGTGGTTGTGTTATTTCCGGATAGGCAGACAGACCCACCTTGGCACCCTTGGCGTCTTGGGCACCAGCGCCGCCTCCGGGGTTCCTCGACACGTTGGGCTCTGTGATCGGCCTGATTCCACAAGCGAACTGCGACATGCTTTAGCATCGGAGCACGGGCGGAAGCAGCTTGTCGACTCGGTGGAGAGAGACTCGAGCACGGACTGGCGGGTGCATCCACGTCCGCCGCTCGGAGAAGAACGGTCCTGTTTGTCTCATGCATGCACTTTCTTCCTGCGTCTGGCACACGCACCCAAATTTACCCGTTAGCAAATAAGGCCCTACACGGGAACGCTGGACAGCAGACTTAGCTGAATTGAATTCCTCGTACGCACGATGAAAACATTCTTCAGGATCTGGTTGCTGATGGTAGTACAGTGTGGGTCCTTTTTCTTTTTTCTCTCTGCTGACACCTCTCTGCAAAGCCGTCAGCCAATAATGCGAGGCCAAGGGTGGTGAGACCACAGCTTGGTTGGGCCCCCTGGATTTGTGATCGCCTGCAGAGGTGCCGGCTCAGCCGCCTCACTTATGCGCTCTGGCGGTCAGCGGACAAGCTGCGACTGAGAGGCTTGTCTCCCGGCTCAGGTTCCCCCCCATGCGGTCTTCGGGGGGCTTGGCGTCTTGTTTGCATTCTTAAGTCAAGGTGTCTCCAGAACTTGTCTTCGTGCCAGAGTAATGTGTCTTATGGCGACCCAGCACACGTTGATGTGTCGTGTCGTGCTGGTCCAGCACATGTCTGGCAGTGGCCTCTGGAACGCGATATGTAGGATACCCGCAGTGACGATGCTCGTCTTTGCCAGGTATCTAGACTCGTTTTTTCCTTCTTTTTTGTTATGGGGACAAAATCTTCCAGATGTACCATGTACCATGTAGTTGATACCTCCCTTGCTACCCCTCAGTCCCTGCAACCAGAGACCGGGGAAAGATCAGCTCGTAAAGGGGGGTACAACCTACGGCCCGTGATTTTGATCCAGAATAAACCCTTGCATGTTTCGGGAAGCAATGGCACACCCAGGTAATTGACAGCTTGTTGGCTGTGAAGATGAAGATGAAGATAAAGGTCTCGTTGAGTGTATGATATCTGTTGACGTCCGAATTTACTATGTAGCACCAGTGGAGGGGTAGGTGGACCATATTGGCTCCAGACTTCAGCCAACAACAGCAGAACGCAAACACGTACACACAGAGAGAAAGAAGGAGGCGATGGGCCAGCCAGACGCTGGGTTGGATGCCACCACATAGATGACACGGCCGGGCTGCGGCACGGCACGCGGGGTGGACAGTGAGCGATAGCCCACAGCTTGGCGAGAGGCCAGAAGCACCGCCACGTCGATGGCTGCTGCAGAAGGATTACCACGTCGGCGACCGTTATGCCCTCGTCGTCGCGGAAGCCATGACGAGCCGCGAGCGTCCAGACCTCGATCCTGGCCGGTAGCCTCGACGCATGCGGGGCAAGAGAAAAGAAACAGGGCCTGTGCCGTGTGGCATAACGTCTCACGAGCCGCGGAGATGACTCGGGGAATAAGGACACGAGACACGGCACGACAGCTGTCCTGCTATCAGAAAGAAGCGGCTGTACTCTGGCCCCCGGTCAGCCAGCCAGAGGCAGGCCGACTACCGGATCGGTCACGACCTCGATCGAGAGAATGGAGGAGGAGAGAGGGATGCGTTGGCAGACCAGCAGGGCACGATGGGGCGTTGTCGGATTGGAAGCATTGTCTCACAGCGGAATCTCGAGTGTCCGATGCAGAAGCCAGCCCTTGCGTTGTCGGCCGCGAGGGCAGATGGCACGAGCAGGTAACGGAGCTGTACCGGACATGCTGCCGCCGCGGGGGGTGGGGTGGTGTTATTCGATAGTGACTTGTTGTTTTCATTTTCCGGATGAAGGATGGATACTCCTCGCGAGGAGGTTGCCCGACCCGGGGTTGGGGAGAAGCACTGTTCTTGACGTGTCCTCCTCGGCAGGATCCAGCAGGCTGCCGACTGTTGACGGGTATTGTGCTGTACATAGTAAGCGAACACTCCAAGCATGGCTGATCGGCGGCTCGACCGTATTGCAGCTGAGCGAGCGACCTGGTCTGAACCCCCCCTCGCTCGTCACCCCAGTCCTGCTACCGCACGCGTCTAGCCTCCTGACCTTCTCACCTTTTCTTCTTTGGGCTTTTTGGGTTATACTTCTCTCTCATGGACAGGGAGGGAAGACAGAAGATTCCTGCCCATGTCTGGTGGCAGGCAACGTTTCCAGCCCGAACCAGGACTAGGAAGTGTTGTGACACACAACCTCTCTTCCCCTCTCCGTCGTGAGATCATGTGCGGTACCGTGACATCTTCTCCCTGGACGGGCGATGGATTCCGTGCTGCAGAGTACTTCTTTTCAAAAGAAGGAATAGTAAGGCAGCCAGTCGGGTAGCTCAAGGGCCGGCGAAGTGATAGATGAACAGCGCTGCTGGCTGTCAAAGAAGCCCGGGGGAGGGGGCCGTGGGAAGGAGGAGTTGCTGTGACATCTCACGAGGCGGCGCAGAGCTGCTGGCTGGGCTCCGTTTTAGCGTTGTAGCTTAATCACAGAGCATCAGGGAGCTAGAGGTTACAGCGGTGGTGGGGGTGGTAAATTGGGGCTATGGCGCTGTGGAGTTTTAGTGCGTGCCATAGGGGTGCGCCTGGTGCAGTGTGGGTATATGTAACCCGTTGAGCTCCACCTAACTCTGGACCAGCCCAATTCTTTCCCCAGACTCTTCAGCCAAGACGAACTACATACTGTCTAGAACCTATCTCTATCTCTGTGCAGATCTGCGCTTGTCACCTGGGGGGCCTCGACTCGCCGCTGTCATCATTTCCCCTTCTACACACGCACTGGCATTCCTTTTCCCGCTGATCCTGCTCCTGCCGGACCACTTCTCGTCGGCCCCAGCCTTGACACACCGCGACGACGACAGCCACCACGACGACGACGACGACGACAACGACCGACGAGTTATCGAGACCACAAGAGAGAGAATCTTGGGCCCGAAAAGATGAGTTACTCGCAGGCTCCGTTCTACCCCGCCGTGTACCCCCCCTACAGCCAGTTCCCCATGGGCATCTCGCCTATGACGCCCTCCCACCCCGACTCCGCCGGATCGCACGAGTTCAATAATATGTCTTCCTCGGTAAGAAGATCAGTTCTATCCTCGGAGCTGCCCCGGAGCGCGAAGCGTCCTTTCTCGTTCCTTTGTTCGATTGTGTTGGTTCTGATCTTAGTCTTTTCTTTTTTCTCCCACTTCTTTTCTTCGCGCTCTGGAGCCCACTTCACTAGTGGCCGTTTCCTCGTGCCTGGGGCTTACACATGTCTTACTCAGAACCCCTTCGACAATTACCAAGGCGAATATCCATTCCAGAACTTCAATAACAACCCATACGCCGGCCCTGCCTTCGCGGCCCCCCAGCCTACCCCCTCCTTCTCGAACTCCCCCACACCTCCCAACAACAGTACACAGACAACCGTTTTCCAGAACGGCCCACCGCAAACGCAGCACCAGCATCAGCAGCAGCACCAGCCGCCGCCACAGCCTCAGCAGCCTCAGCAGCCTCCGCCTCAGCAGCAGCAGCAGCAGCAGCAGCAGCTGCCCCTGCCCCAGGACTTCCATGGCGCCGACCTCTCCAACCCTGTGTTCAACCCAGCCCCGGTTCCGGCCCCGGTTCCGGCCCCGGCCCCGTACGTGGACGGTCCTGCCATGACCAACGTTAATATCGAACCCAAGAAGGACGCCGAGCGCAGAAGCAACAGCGCTCGTGGCTCCCACTCGGCGGAGGAGGAGGAGGAAGAGGAGGTCATCAACCCGAACCAGGCTAAGCGCAAGGTCCAGAACCGCAATGCGTAAGTGATACATACACGAGATGGACATATATATCAACGCTTGCTCTAGACCTACAGCCCGGCTAACGCCTGCTACTCACTCCTCACAGGCAGCGGGCCTTTCGGGAGCGCAAGGAGCGCCACGTCAAGGACCTGGAGACCAAGGTCGCGGACCTCGAGCAGGCACGGTACACGACAACTACCGAGAACGAGAAGCTCAAGAAGGACCTACAAAAGGCCAATACCGAGAACGAGATCCTGCGAGCGACGGCGGCAGCAGCGCCGCCGGTGGCAAATGCTGTCTACAGCGGCTACGGCTACCCCGATTTTGGCCCAACCACAACCGGCCCCATGCACTATAACCCGACCGACTTCTACACCAGCCTGCTCGCGAACCACGCAGGCAAGCGGCCCAGCCACCGCATCCGCACCACGCCAGATGGCATCCGGCTGTACGGCGCCGGTGCCACCTGGGAGTATATCATCGGACACGACCTCTACAAGCAGGGGCTCGTCGACGTCGGTGACATTAGCAACCGCCTGCGGTACAAGGCCGTGTGCGACGGGCAAGGCCCGGCCTTTGACGAGAAGACTATCAACGATGCCATCGAGCAGAGTGTCGGGAGCGGAAGCGACAGGCTGATCTGAAAAGACAGAGCCGTCAGGTTGACGAGTGATGGTGCTGTACACATGCGTGTCCCCCCACCGGGCTCCTCAAGCGACACAGATTGTCACCGGGACGCCGCCGGGAATCATGCTCAGAGGGTTTTCTCAAAAGTCCGCAGAATTACATCCACTTTCTTGGGGCGTTACGAAGGTGAAAGGGGGCTGCGACGACCTGGTGCCGCAGGACCTTACAACAAGGATGTAGGGGACTGCGAAGAGCAGCAGCTCATGTGTTCAGAGTGGAGAGGAGCTCAAGTCCGCCGCCTCTTCGACCGTCGACAAGCAACTCAAGAGTACCTCTCTGCCTCACGGCCGTGTTGACTGACAGGGCTCTTCGGCATTTGCCCCCCCCCCTCTTTCCCCCCCTCTACACGATAAGGGCACTTAGCGAGGAGTTTTTATTTTATTTTGGGAGGGATATCTAAGGAGTGAAATGGACACTGCACAGGATTTGACGGTATTTAAAGGGCATGGACAAAAGGAGAATGGTCATTCGCTAATGAGACGCTGAGGAGTCTGAAATTTGTTGTGATGCTATTAGGGGAACCAGCAGCGCTTGGGAGGTCCTCGAGGAGTTCGTTCGCTTCTTCTACCCCCTACCTTTGAACTTATCTTTTTCCCTTTTTTCCGAGTTTTAACTCATTCGCATAATTTACCTTGTTTCAACTGCCTACTCCCAAAGGAGGTATGTAATTTAGTGCTCTATCTAAGGGATCATTACCCACGTCCTTTGGAGATTTGTAGCTAGTGAGCCAGTCTCCTTCCTAACCGGCCTTGAGAGAGCGACTGAGAGCCCGTCGTATGTCGATGAGGTCACAATGACTGCCCACCTCGATGCTGTTCTCGCTCAATCTTCTCGCAGGCTGTGTCTCTGTCCTTCGTTCATGGCTCGGCTTTCGTCCGGGGCTCCTTGATGTGCCTCCATCGTGAGAGCTCGTGGGCGCGGTACATCATCTGGCTCAGCAGGTCGGTGAGGCTAGGCCGAAGTCTCCTGATGACTACATGTGGAAGCAATGCAAAGGATCCTGGAGTCTGGTGCTCACAAACGCGGCCACCTAGGCCCGTGTCCTCCGTGCTCCGTTCTCGATGGTAATGATCGTCATGGCTTGCACGTCGGAACGCCTGGTCTGAACTATCGTGGTATTGTGCGCGGCCGTACATGGTGCCACGCAGGGTCAAGGTACTGAGCCGGTAGAAGGCCCGCTCGAGAGAAAATCAAGCAACCTCGAACCGCAATGTCTAAAAGCCTCGCCTGTCTGTATGTACACCTCGGACAACGATTCAAGAATTCATGAAGTTCCCTCTTTTCCCACCACGTCTTTAACGCCCAGCCACCAAGAATTATGTCTCCCCCCCCGGCCCTCCCCTTGTACACACCTGATTTTCCTATCGTGAGCCCTATGTCATCATATTCATGTGTCAGATCACCGCATTTGCACTCATTACTTTCCTTAAAACAAGAGGCGTGGCCTTCTTGGTTTCCTAGTCCACTCGCAGCCCTTGGAACACCACAATCATAGACAAAGAGTCGTGGTCACAGGATTGCCAGCATGTAGATTTGACGTGGGGCGACGTGGCTGATCGGAGCACCGGCGAGTGCATGCAAGGTGCGACAAGTCGATGATGCAGCTGCACGAACAACGCATACGGCAATGCATGAAGCCTGCTCCAGAACAGCCACTCCTTGTCCTCTTCATCCACCCTTTTTCTCGTCTCACGATCTGGTTAGTTCGTGGTCTATTGCGCCTTCTTTCCATTCGCGGTAGGTTCCACGTAGGGGTGCTTGATACGCAAGCACCAGATGTCGAGATAGTCGCATATCGTAACGATGACATCAACGACGAAGGAGCCGTACACGCCAATCGAAACACCCAGCATAAGGAACATGTAGGCGACCTGGTACACGTCGTCACCAAGAGCGGAAGGCCAGCCGAGCCAGGGGCGTCCGAACTCGTACTGCAGCCAAGGACCAAGAGAGTCAAAGACGCCATATGCCAAGGGGGAGGACCAGCACGTTCGTGTACGGAAAGTCGAGCTTGACCAGGTGCGCGGTGATCATCTGTCCGACGGAGTAGGCGTTGACCAGGCCGCAGAACAGGGCAAAGGGGACCAGGTGGTTGTGCAGGATGTTGGGCTGCAGGAGCAGGTAGGACACGATCAAGGCCCAGGTCACAAAGAAGGGCACCAGGCCGACCAGTGCGTAGCGGCTCCGGTCGCCCCGCGCACGTCGGGCCTTGATGACGTTCCGACAGGACTCGAGAGTGTTCAGGCACAGGACCGCGAAGCCCTGCACCAGGTTCCAGTCAACGAAGGACATGTTGTAGATGCAGTCCGGGATGAACGGCGCTTGAGGGACACCGATGGTCTCGAGCATCGAGTTGGCCCAGATGTGTCCACCGCCAAAGTAGCCCGTGGCTGCGTAGATGACGCAGATAATCAAGACACCCTCAACCGGTCCGTTAACGATTCCGAGTGTGAGCGTCTTGGTGTGGTACTCGTCCCAGGTCTGAACATAAAAGGTCAGGAGTGCTGCAGCACCATGTCAGCCGACGAATAGTCTATATACGGGGCCTAGCCCCTCCTATCAAGCGCCCTAGGTGGTATAACGTACAGCAGAACAGCATCGCGACCGTTTTCCAGCCCTGGCCAAGATTGTTGCATCCCGCGAAGAGCAGGACCTCGAGGGAGGTGTTGAGCGCGTCGACGCCGTGGTCAAAGAGTTCTCCGAGAGGTCCGCTCTGGTGTGTGCGGCGTCTAGCAGACAGGGCATCATTGTCAGTCTTCTTCTGCCTCCCAAAGTCCCCGTCCGAGGGATGCCAGAACCCACGGTCGAGGGCTGGCCGAGGGCGTTGACACTTACGCCTGCGAGCCGTCCACGGCATCAAAGGTCTGGTACAGGAACAGCCCGACTGCCCAGCTGTAGTAGACCCATGTAGGGCAGTCCTGGTCGAGGTTGGGGTTGAACCAGAGCAGCGTCCAGAAGTTGAAGATGACGAACATGAAGCCGGTGAGGGTGATGAGGTTGGGCGCCATCGACATAGGGAAACACTTGATGACCACATTTGTGTAGAAGGGCTTGAGGATGTACTTGGACGTGAGAGACCGGTCGACTGCCGAGTACTTGTACTCCTTGAGCCCCGGCAGCTTCTCCTGCCGGACGTACATGGCTGCGAGCGATGTGTCTCTGTGTGATCTGTGGTGTTTGGTTTGTCGGTGGTATCGGGGGATGCTGTCGGTCGCGATCGCTCTGCGGTTGCTGGGCTGAGCTGGGCTAGCTTGCGTTGACAGAAGAAAGAGCTGACCAGCAATGTGGCATCGGATGGCGATAGTACTCGGCAGAAGTTAGAGACAAGGCGCAAACTCTGCGGTGGAGGACAAGTAACCGGGTGGATGTTTTCCTGGGTTGTTCGCGACCCGCCAACCTGTACGCGTTTGCTTGCTTCCCTCCACCAAATTTTAGCTCGGCCTTGGATGCAGTCAGACATCGTCATAGGGTGCGCAACATCCCTGCCCGGCACTAAACTTGGCGCTTTTCTTGAGCGCCCGGGAGTCCCCGATAAGTACACTAAAGTGGGATTTCGTGGGGCTTATCTAATCGACGAATCTAAAGTTGCTCAGAGACGGGATTTATTAATTTCTTCTCCTTTTCATGCCACTAATCATATTGAACTCTTATGCGACGAACACACCAGGTATCGACTCATAATCGATACCGTCTCGAATCCAGGCTTTTTCTGCATTCAGCAATAGCTTGGCGCAAACTGTATGTGAATTCTGCCCTAGCCCATCCCATTCCCGCAACATTGGACATGTACATACTTGTCCCAGCTCACCTGCTGCCAAAGATGCTGTACTGTAGCTCGCTCGTCGACCTCCCCTGGCCCCTCGAAGAGAGCAGGCAGGTCGTCCCAGCTCGGCCTATAGAACGAGGCCTCCGGCTCGATATGGATAGGCAGCTCGGGCCGCTCGCGCGCGAGGACAGCCGGGAGCATAGTTGAGGCCCGCTCCCACTCGTCGCTGTTGTAGACCTCGGGGTACTGACGGAGCCACTCGCCCAGGAATGCAGCTCCTGGGGAACCCATAACTGCCGCATTTCGGAGCTTAGGGTGGTCGATGCTGTGCTTGCTTGGTGCTTCACGGCCCATGACAAATTCATGGCGTAGCATGTCGTCAACTGGCCGCACCGCGAGGGTGTCAATCTCCAAGTAGATGCCGCCACGGTCGAGCAGCAAGTGCATCAAGATGTGATCCGCCCTGTGTGCGTAGTGGTGGATGGGCTTGTCGGCGCGCCATTGGGTAGGCGGCTCGACCTGATCTATCTCGTCGATGAGCGGTCCAACCCGTTCTCACCAGGGCCCGCGTGGACCGCCGTGGAGATAGAGCACGATCTTGTCCGGACGGAGGACAGCTCTGGCGCTCGTGACGGCAGCAAAGTGGAGGGAGGGCATGAGCTCGTTACCCGCTTTTACGAGATATATAAAGTGGGTGATCTTGGGAGTGCGCGTTGGCCCGCTAAGATCCATTCTGTCGTATGAACAGCCAGCTATCCGCGTGGTGCTCTTGGCGCTGCTCTCCCTGGTACAGAAATCCATCTCACTCGCAGGTGCTACTGAGCGTGTGAAGAACGAGGGCAACTCGTGGCCCGTGATCAGAAGAGCGATGACCGAGACTTCAGAGCCTGCTTCGTCTGTTCACAACCCTGGCCGCGAGACGAGCGCCGACAGATCGTTTCGGCCGTCGACATCAGGCGCGTCAGGCTCTATCCAGGACCGCACGAAGCGCAGCCCCGTCGCTGCTAGCCTTGGCGAGGAGCACATATCCGAGCGCCGCAAGCCGAAGGTTCCTTTCCTTGGACACAATTAGAGAAGAGAGGAGCATCCTTCCTAATGTATTGCATTCCACTGCATATTATAGCGCTGCGTATCATAATCAGTCACATAAGCCGAACACTGGAGTACGTAAGCATAATATCACGTGTTAGGTCCTGTCACCTGCCTAATTCCTTGCGATCCATGTGACGGGCATACTTAAGTACTGCATGTCAAAATCACCCCTACTGTCACGGCGCACCAATATTATCGCGTCAAAACCCGCCCTGGGCACTATATTCTGTAATTACTGAGGCATAGCGTGTGACTGCGTGTGCTCAAGTGGGGATTGTCTCGAGATTGTCAGCTCTGTGCTATTTTTCGAGGTGATAGCCCTGCTATTGTCGTCATTCTGCTCATCGGCTGGATGGCAACGACAACAGGCGAACGTGCCGGAGCGCCGTCGGGCCATACCGAACGAGCATCCAAGCAGAACCAAAGATGGCTACCCAGCCTATCACTCCCCCTCGCAAAGATGATCCTCATACGACTCTTCATAACATTCGTATCATTCTCATGTGGCAGCATTGTGCCGGGCGGCGGAGCCCTATCCATCCTGCCCACCATCTCGCACAGCGGCTCCCACCCCATCCCCGGATGATACTCAATGAGTTGCCTCCCCCTCTTCGCAGCCTCTCCCTTGACCCAGATCTGATATCGATCGTAGAACTCGGGTGAGGCCCAGTCGAGCCCGGCGCCGGCTCCCGGCTTCAGGCCGATCTCCGCGAACCGCGGCTGGTCCGCGTAGTAGCTGTAAATGCTCCGCAGCATGGTGGAGTTCTTGCGGTGCATGCGGAAGGGGAAGCAGAGGACCTTGAAGAACAGCGAGTGGGGAAAGGCGAGCGTCTCATGACAGCTCCGCGACCACGAGGCCGCGCGCCGTTCCTCCGGCCCGGGCCGGACATTGAGGAGACTGCTGCATCAGGGTACATGTCCATCAGGTCGTCGGCGAAGAGGCTGCCCGGCACGTCGACGGTGGACGCACAGCCCTCGAACAGGCGGTACAGGATCGCGTGGCGCCTGGCCGCGTCTTCTTCGCGCATGGCGTCGATGACGAGCTGCATCTTGTTGGGCTGGGTGACGATGGAGCTCATGTGCATGCAGGGGCCGCTTTCGAGGAGAGGACCCTCCAGGGCGGCCTTCAGGGACGTCGTGGCACATCGCGGCAGCCCGACGCCGATGACCTTCATCTGTCCGTGGGAAGGCTGTGCTGCTTTCGTCGGTGGAGGTGCCATGGTTTTGATGTGTAAGACGCCAGTCTGTCGTTCGATAAATGCTCTACTGACACACGAGACAGGGAAGGACCGTCGAGAGGGAATGCAAAGCTTGACCTGTTCAAATAGGGGACGGAGGTAGAGGTGTCATGGGTGATGTAATAAGTGACACCGGGACCGAGGGGCCCAGGCCAGAGCCAAGCTGTCCACTCATTACCGCCATGCCACTATTCCATCGCACATAGGACGTGTCTGTATCCCGACTCGCCCCTTCGCCTCGGAAGTCGGGGACGTATCTCCATTAGTCTACATCCGACTAGCCAGTCGGTAGCCCACAAAGTAGTGGTCCTGGAGGAGGAAGGAATGACCCTAAAGGAATAGGATTTGTGACGGTGTTATGACCGGCGTCGCGTCTAGGACCCTCGGGGCTTCGTTGTTTTCCTTCGGTCTTAAAGTATATGATCGGCTGGACGCACCCCGGATCTACGGTTACATGCCGCCTTGTGCCGACATGGCCGTTTTTTATCCGCCCCGTTGCCGCTGTGGAGCGGGCTCCTATTAATAACAAGGCTTGTTTGCGGTGTCTTGGGGATTGGTAAGCTTAGCAAGCAAGAGCAGAGTGTGGGGTTTAAGAGGGCACCAGAGTGACTGCACAGCTAGCACGATCAAAAGGGACAAAATGTAGCTATTTGGTATGTACACACTTTGGTTGCATACCTGCTGTAGTAGCTCAAGGCCGGAAATGAAGACCGTCCCTTTTGACGGTAGGGGGGTGGGTGGCTGAGTGGCTGGGTAGGGGTATGCTGCATGATGATAATATAACGCTTCCTCGCCTCTCTCCTGCCTCTCTCCCTTGGTTTAGAAATACAAAATAGCATATGGGACCAGCAACAGTGCAGCCGGTGAAATTGAATTTATCCGCGACACGAAGCGTGTCACGCCGAAAGGAGGTATGCTCTTATGGAGATACCCTTTCGACCCATACCGAGTATTATAGCTCAGGCCCATTTCCTCTTCCTGGTTGCACTGCACCTCATTGGAAACAGCGCCCACAAACTTAAAACTCGGGTCCATCCATGGGTAGGTCTGGAACGCGGGTACAACGTAAGGATAGTAGCGCAGACGATCCATACTGTACATACATAGTAGTAAGCCCACCATGAGAATGAAGACTGTATCAGGCGCTGTGGAGACTGCCCACCAACAACCCACCATTCTTGGTGCGATTGAGCCGTTACCCTGGTAGTGAGTAGCACTAGGATCTTCTCAACAAACCATCCCCTGTCCGCTGTAGGATGTGCTACGTAAAATTCAAGACGGTAGATCCTGGTGCTCAGTAGATCTCCAACACGTAGTAATGATCACACTGATTATTGTAGGCACAAGACCTTGATGTTTCTTTCGAGAGGGCGCATATACCAGAAGCAGACTGATGACTTGGGAAATCTAGGCTATAAGTATGCATCGGTAGATACTTGGCCAACATATCCTGTACTAACACGTCTCCCCATCCCCTGAGAATCTAAAACACAGCTGAAGATGTCTCGAAGACGCACTATGTAGAAGCTATCTCGCCTCGACAAGCCTGACCTTGACCGGCTTCGGCTCACACACTAGCCACGCTCTCTGCCGCAGCCATGTGGACGACTCCTTCGAATCAGGTTCGGCGAGTTGGAAGTCGAACGTCCACACCAGCCGTGCAATCAAAACCCTTGCTTCGGCCCAGAAGAGTCTTGATGGTAGAGAAGTCAGCATCAGGTAAAGGCATTGAGTGGTGACAAGACTTACTTGTTACCAAGGCAGCCTCTGGGTCCAGTCGAGAATGGTTTGAAGGCGTCCATGTTGTCATTTGCAAACCGAGCATCGTAGTGAGGATGGGACTTTTCCAGAAACCGCTCCGGGTGGAACTCGCGGGGCTTGTGGAAATTCTCAGGCCGAGTATGTATATTGTACAGGCTCAGTCCCACGACGTTGCCCTCAGGGATGAAGTGACCAGCGACATCCAAGCCCCCTTTGGGCACAATGCGAGGCATGCTGCTCGGGGTAGGATGATTTATGCGCAAGGCCTCATTGATGACGGCCTCCAGGTAGACCAACCCCTTGGTCGAGGTGACGGTGATGTCCGACTCGCGCTCAAAGGTGCTGCGCAGCTCGTGCGCCAGGCGGTCAAACTGCAGCCGCTCGCGCGCCAGCAGGAATGCGGTGGTAGACAGGCCGATGGTTGTGAGCTGGCTGTGGGCGACCAGCACAGCCAGCTGGTTCACCAGGACCTCAGACTTGGTCATGGTCCCCTTGGTGCCGTGTTCGCTGATCTTGCCAGCCACAGGGGTGAGAAAGTCGGGTCGAGACACCTCTGTGGCCAGGCGCCTCTCCATGCGCTCCCAGCTCTCTTTGGCGTTGGCCTTGCGCTGGTTGGCCGTGGCCCAGTTGATCCAGCCCAGGAGCAGCTGTCCGAGGGGCCAATACCGGTCGAGACAGGTCTTGGTGGTACCGACAGTGGCGTGCATGAAGAAGTTGCGGATGTACTCATGGTGCTCGTCTGGCTTCTCGAGCGTCTTGGGCGACTCGCCGCGCGTAAAGTCGGCGCCTAGGTCAAAGGCCGCATAGCCTAGGATGCGGTGCAGGTCGACGACGCCGCGGCCCTTGACCATCTCATGCCTCAGCCGCTGCACAAAGGCGGTTGAGGTCTCGTGGATGTTATCCGACTGGTCTCTCAGCGACTTGTCGGCAAAGGCACCCACGAAGACGCCCTTGATGCGCCTGTGATCATCGCCCTGTGCCGTGAACAGCGAGTCGGCGCCTTGGATCAGCGGCTTCAGCTGTGACCTGGGGTCCTTGTCCAGCTGGGGCCTTGTCTTGCTCAGCGCGTAGATGTCCTGCCACGCCTGAGGAGAGATGAAGGTGAGCTCGTCGGGTGCGACACGCACCACGGGGCCGTAGATGTCATGGAGCTGGTCCATGGCATGCCAGAGATCACCTCGAAGGACGTGATACGCCCATGGCAGCCGGCTAATGGCCCAGAGCTTAGGACCAGGATAGCGGGAGAGAGTGTGAAAATAGACAAGATAAATGGAGCGCAAAGCCAGGACCAGTATCTATTTTGTTTTGGGTCGAGAAGGCACTTTGTCAACATTGGTTTTCCAGGCATGTATCGGGAATGAACATGAGAATTTTGCTAAATCACTTACACACAGGAAGCATATCAGGGTGGCTTTTGGATAGCTCAACGCTGGCAGAGTGTCAGGCAACGACTCACCAAACTCTAGGGCTGGCATGGTGTCTATGGAGTGGGCGACTGAAGAAATTGGAGCGAAACAGATGTTTTTTTTTTTTTCTTTTCTCGCGCTGGGAGAGAGGAAGACGGTGGCAGAAACGAGGACGAGAGGGGGTAGAGTCTCCAGAGATGGATCAGGGGGAAGCAAACTACCCAGAGATTTCTATCCATACGATACAATCAGCAATCGGAACTATAGTTCATCCAATGATCCTCTTGATGCTTTGAACTAGGACAGGCCTTACCGTTACAGATATCAAAAACGTGCCCACAACCCGTTACCCAACCAGGAACGGTGATTACATTTGCTTACTGTAGCATAGCACCATTATTACTACAAAGGGACAAAAAGTTTAACGGCCCTTTATTTGACCCCAGCATTGCATCATGATTTGCGTGAAGGATCGGGTCCACTGATAGACTGGGGATTGCTTGTAGCGCCGGCAGTAAAAAAAATAAAAAAAAAAGGAGAGAAAAAAGAGGGTTTTATCCACCTACCCACCAGCAGGGCCACAAGAGAGGCAAAAGAAATCGGCCGATATTATACTACTATGTATAAGTCCGATCGTACGGTCCGAGGCATGTATAAGACGACTCGACCAGAAAGGTTTACGTATCCGGCCGACGAAACGACAGAGTAGTCCTAACGTTACAGTCTACTGCTATGTTATCTTGAACATTTTATCTGATGATATGAATCATCGTGGATCTAGACGCAGGAGTGAAGTGATTGTCCTGCAGCCTCGCCCACGAATGTGACGAGTCCACGATGCAGCTGCAGCAACTAGGATTCACGGGGGCTAGCCGACTGGACAGGGTTCGGACTCAGACCACCAGAATAGTACCCAGGGGGCGTGGATCTCGCTTCGAAAATCATACGGTCCGATGAGACCTTCCTAATCCTGCCTACACCTTGTATGCTCGTCGTATTTATGTAACTCTCACACCATGGAGCCTCCCCTTCCCGTGCTGTAAGGAGTTGATACGGCGGTACACTATCCGGCGGGAGCATGCATAACCGCATCTACTTACCGCCTGCATGGAAAAATACTATATCATCCTTATGAAGCTAACTTTTTCTTTTAAATTTTTTCTAGGCGAACACGATTCTTCGTTGCAACTCTTTTCAGCATGACTGCAGGCTGATTTGTCACTCTAACCAGATGTTTAACACTGGCTATCATACTAGGGTAGCATTTGGGCGGAGAGGTCCTGCTAACGCTGACTTAGGGTACCTGTCTATGTTGTATTTACTATGCGCATAGTAGCCTTTTGCGAGATTAGGCGTGGATTTACGAGGTTTCGCCGCCCAGGAGGTACTGAGGATTTACGGTCTGTGATCAATAATCTTCAGAACCGAACCCTTACACGTGTCTAGTCCTTTTTCTTCGAGAAATACATGTAGACCTGGAGGGCAATTCTTGGTGCTGATGAGTCCAACGCTTGTATATCTTTGTGTGGACCGTCTGCCGCACCGCGCCACCATGCAAGTAGGCAAGGCAAGGAAGGAAGGGAAATGATTCAGATGCTCGTCAACACCCCCTGCATCCGGTACAGACCCCGGCAAGCATTGCATATACCTGCCAGGGCCATAGTGGATCCTTACATAGTAACGTCTCATGCTCTATGTACTATACCTTTACAGTAAGAGTATTACCGAGTGTCAAGCTCTTCTATGCTTCCAGTCGGCCCTTATATGCCTGTATAACTCCAGTAAGATCCTGCCTGGCCAGAATCATGTGGAGTCTGATGCAACTAAGAGTCGTCTGTTCCGCTTGCAAAATCTATGCCCGAAGCTCACCAGCGCCAGGCCAGTATCTGAAGCGAGGTGACAGTGTTATCAATAGATCTACGGTTTCAAAAGAAACTGTACAGTTTTTTTCTTCTTCTCAGGGGGGTGGGGGAGGGGGGATGTTCGATCATGGCCGCTACTCCTGATATTACGTGGGACGACATGATGATAGTCTAGTAGTGGTGGGTTCGGAACTGTCTCGGTTCACACAAGGAGAACAAGGCTCCACAGATGATTCTCTAACCTAGTACTATCACATAATACCGAAGACCAGGTATGTTGCCCGTTTTCAGGGTGAGGAAGAATAGGGATTGTTTTATATAAAGTTCGGACTTACGTCCTCTGGCTTGAGTATCGTTGCATAGGTGATGAGTGCTTTCAACATCTCTTACGTGGCGACATCTTGGATGCTAGCCACAGCCCCGTCCGGCGTTGTTCCTATAGAATCTTTCTCTCTGACATTCTGAGCTCTTCCTGAAGCTGATCTCATTATCACTGCGGCTGTACACATGTAGAAGAGGCGGCACGCCTTGAACTTTTTCAACTTTATGATACCAAAGGCACCTTGAAATACCAGATGCCCTTATTCAATTACATCTTCTGTCGACCGACCGACCACAACGTATGACAACATCTTCATATAAGATGGCTTCTGTCTCTTTGGCTGTGTTTGGGCCGCAATCTCGGGCACCAAAGCCAGCCTATCTGGCTCATGTCCGCTCCTTTGTGGCAAGTCATGACCTGCTTTCCACCATTCCGCAGATGATCAGATCACTATATGATGTTCTGTCCTTCCTCGAAGAGGACAACACATCACTGTCAGAGTCCCTGCCACACGCACGGCGCTATACGGAACTTCTGGTTAGGTGGCTCGAGGGAAGTCCATCAGATCCCGACGACGCAGTGGTGCTGTGCGAGGTCTCGTCTCAGAACTCGGGCATCGTGGCCCTCCCGCGCCTTGCTATCGTCCAGCTCGCCCAGTACTTTGACTTTCTGGCGGCCGAGGGAGTAGCGCACAACAACTTTTTGGATCATGTCAAGGCCACAGGAGGTGGCATCCAGGGGCTCTGCGGTGGGCTACCGGCTGCGTTCGCCGTTCTGCTCTGTACCTCTGGGCCGGACGACGACAAGGCAGATCGAAAAGAGGCAGACAAGAAGGTCATCATGACCGTCATTCGCCTAGCTTATGCAATCGGGCTCTACGCAGAGCTTGGCGACGACTCGACCATGCCGGGCAGGACGAGCCTGTGTCTCAGGCTGAAGAGGCAGGAACAAGCTCAAGAGCTCGTGTCGAGGTTCCCTCGTGTGAGTAAAAAAAAAAAGTTCCCGTTTCTGGACTCCAGCGTCTGCCCGCTACATTCCTCACCAAACTTTAATTCTGAGCATCACCGCTGGAATGATCAGCCTTGCTGATTCCCATTCCTCCTCAAACCTTAATCCTGAGCATCGCCATTGGAATGCTCAGCCTCGCTGATATTCATTCCTGACCAAACCTTAATCATGACCTCCCCCATTGGAATGACAAGCCTTTGTTGATGCTCATTCCTCACCAAACCTTAATCATGACCTCCCCTATTGGAATGAGCAGCATCGCTGACTACGCAAGTGCGAAAACAGACGTACATCGGAACTGTCATAGATCCTAAACTGGTGAGCCTCGTCGGCCCGGTCAAGGAGATGGCCGAGCTCGAGTCGTACGCCGTACAACAGCTCGGCCTGGTTTCGAATGCTGTCGACCTCCGCGGCAAGACACACAACCCGGAAAACGCAGATCTCGCAGGCCATCTCACGGCTGTGGCTCTGAGGACGGACCTCCTGTCTCTGCCCAATGCCTCATCCTTGAGGGCACCGTTTCGGTCGAACCAGTCGTCCTGCGAGTGCCTGGAAGAGTCTCGCTCCTTGGCTGAGGAGCTCATCGACTCGATCCTCGCATGTAGAGGCGAGTGGTATAACCTATTTTGCCAGGTTGCCCAGGACCTGAAGGGCCCAGAGGCGACATGCCAGAATTCGGACAACAGCCATGCGCTTGTCAATTTTGGCATTGGCGAGTGTGTTCCCCTGATGCCGTTCAATAGGGCGGGAATACACCTGCGCAAGCTGGACTGGAGCCCCCAGAGCTTCAAGAGCATTCCCAGGTCGCATGACTATCAATATCCCGGCGACTCGGTGGCCGTCATTGGCGCAGCCTGTCGCTTCCCGGGAGCAGGAAACCTCGACGAGCTCTGGGAGCTCGTGGCGAGCGGTCAGGACCGGCACCAGGACCTATCTTGTCTGGCAGAGAACCGCTTCTCCATGGCGAAATCATGGCGTGCTGGTGACTGGGGTCGGCAGCGTAAGTGGTACGGCAACTTCCTATCCGACGACGACGTCAAGGGATTCGACCATAATTTCTTCGGCAACAACCAGCGCGAGGCGGCCTATATGGACCCTCAGCAGAGGCTGCTTCTCGAGGTCTGCTATGAGGCTATGGAGTCGAGCGGCTACACGCGCCACCACGCAAAGGGAGCCCAGCCGTATCCCAATGGCGACGACGTTGGTGTGTTTGTGGGCCACACATACGTCGAATACCTTGAGAACACCTGCGCCCGCCCACCCGCCACATACACCTCCACAGGAACCATTCGCGCTTTTGTGGCCGGACGTCTCAGCTACTACTTTGGCTGGACCGGCCCAGCTGAGGTTATCGACACGGCGTGCTCGTCGTCCGTGGTGTCCATCAACCGTGCAGTCAAGGCGCTTCAGGGAGGCGAGTGTCGCATGGCCGTAGCCGGCGGCGTGAATGTCATTACAGGTGCCAACAATTTCCTCGACCTGGCTAAGACGGGCTTCCTGAGCCCCACAGGCCAGTGCAAGCCTTTCGATGCCGGCGCCGACGGCTACTGCAGGGGAGAGGGTGCTGGGCTGGTCGTGCTCAAGCCGCTGAAACAGGCTCTCGAGGACGGCGACAGGATCATGGGCGTTATCGCAGGAGCCTCACACAGACAAGGCGGCCTGTCTCCCGGGATTACATACCCCGATGTCCCTACGCAGGAGACCATATTTCGAGATGTGCTCAGGCAGGCAGGTGACATGAGTCCCGAGGTGGTCACGTACATGGAGGCGCACGGCACGGGCACCCAGGCCAACGACTCGACCGAGGCAGCCAGCGTGCGCACCATCTTCGGCAGTCCCACCAGGCCCGTTGAGCTGGCCATGGCATCTATCAAGGGCAATATTGGTCATCTTGAGGTGGCTGCCGGCAGTGCCTCTCTGATTAAGGTGCTGTGCATGCTCGACCGAGGCAGTATTCCTCCCCAGGCGAGCTTCAAGACTTGGAATCCGAGGATACCGTCACTAGAGCCTGATAGGATCGTAATCCCACGCCATCTGTGTGCGTGGGACGCACCGTTCAGGGCCGCTTTGGTGAATGGTGCTGGTGCTGCTGGTTCTCATGCTGCCCTTCTGGTGTGCGAGCCGCCAGCGCCAAAGGGGGTTGTTTCCAGCTTCAAAAAGTTCAGACAACCTATCATCCTCAGTGCAGCTACGGCCACCAGCCTGGAAAAGTACAGGGCTGCACTCCTTGGCCACCTGGGTAGCGGCAAGAAGAACACCGCGAGCTTGCCTCCCATCCAGGCGGTTGCTTACACCCTGAGTGAGAAACGTCAACGTCACAAGCATAAAATCATCCTCGAGGCAGAAGATACCTTACAACTGACCAAGGCCCTGCTCTCCATTGGCGACACCACCAAGAACAACGACAGCAGCACCCATATAGTCTCCCCTCAACCAGGCCAAAAGCGGCAGGACAGGAATTGTCACCCCGTTGTACTTGTTCTGGGTGGTCAGAGCCAGAAGTCTGTCAACCTCAGCAGGGTCTTGTACGAAACGTACCCTGCTTTCCGGACCCGCCTCGACGAGTACAACGACATGATCGTGAAGGACCTAGGTGGTCCAGCCATCTTGCCTGCGGTCTTTGGTGGTGACTCCTCTGCTGTCGCGGACATGGTGGTCTTACAAACCGGCTTCGTGGCCATTCAGATCGCTGCAGCTCTGACCTGGCTCGAGTCGGGGCTCAAGGTCGACGCCATAGTCGGACACAGCCTTGGTGAGCTCACAGGCCTGGCCGTCAGCGGTGCTCTGTCGGTCCGTGACTGTCTGCGTCTTGTCTGCGGGCGCGCGAAGCTGATGCAGAGGCTATGGGGTGAGGATAACGGCAGGATGACCGCTGTCTTTGCGACCAGGGACGAGGTGGAGCGCCTTCTTGCTGCCTCGAGTGCGGGCCAGAGCCCAAGCGGCGAGCAGAGGCTGCAGGTGGCGTGCTACAATGGAGACACCAGCCACGTTGTTGCTGGCGATACAGCGGCCGTCGAGGCTCTTGAGGGAGAGATGAAGGCCGCGGGCGTCAAGTTCATGCCCGTTGACACAACCCACGGCTTTCACTCGCACTTGGTTGACCCTGTTCTTGCAAGTGGTGAATTGGATGAGGTCGTTGCGTCTCTAAACTGGAAAGAGGCCCGCATTCCTCTAGATATTTGTGTCAACACCGCCAACGACACGAAATGTGACGAGGATACTGGCTCATTCAAGCTGCCCTACAATGTCTCGGCTCACGCACGCCAGCCAGTCTTCTTCTCGGACGCTGTTAAGAGGATAGAGCATCGCCTCGGTTCTAACTGCATCTGGCTCGAGGCGGGCTTCGATACTCCATGCATTGGTATGGCAAAACGGGCCTTTCCACAGCAACAGCAACAGCATCAACAACATGTCATGGTGGCAGTATCACCCAACAAGGAGAAGACAAACCCCGCTGACGCCATTACCCATGCTGTGTGCACCCTCTGGAGATTCTCACAGAATGTGACCCCCTGGCACTTCTTGACTACCTCTTCGAAGCATGAACATGATGGGCGAGCCTTGCCACCTCACATCTACTTGCCACCTTACCAGTTTGATCATGGCACGGCGAGCAACGGGGCTACTTCTCTCTGGGTCGACCATGTGGATCCTGCCACCGTGCAGGAAGACCGGGCGGATCAGCTACAGAAGAAGGTGGAACAGCTTCAAGCTCGAATTCAGGAGCTTGAACTGCTGCAACAGCAAGCGATAGCCAGACCGGCCGAATCGGGACTTCTGCCCCCAACACCACCCAAGATGGTTACGAGATTGCCTCCCACCACAGAACAAGACAGGCGAGGAGGAGCAGATAATGGCACATTGCGCTTCGCCATCAACAGTCGCAGCCGACGCTTTCAGACGATCGTGTCTGGTCATGCCGTCTTGCAGAAGCCCTTGTGTCCTGCCTCCCTTTATATGGAGTGTGTCGTGATGGCCATCGACATGATCTCATTGGAAGAGGATTCATCACCACACAATAAATCAAGACTCCAGGATGCGCAACTCGACTTCCATGACCTGGATATTCAAGCCCCTCTGGGTACTGCCGCGATCGATATTGAGCTTCACTTGAGCCCACTTTCTCACCGAGGCTCCAGCGTGAAGCAGTGGGAGGCAACCATCTCGAGCACAAAGGACCAAAGCCACACAGGCAGCAATAGCAGAAAGCAACGAACGCAGCACGCGAAACTGAGGATCAGCGTCATGTCTGCCGACAACAAAGAGAAACAGAGTCTCTCATCACGCGTTGGCTCCCTCGCACGCCTGGCTCGGAAGAACATGGATGCCCTGCTCGCATCCGAAAGCGATGGGTCCGCTGAGGTTGAAAAGATGGGCAAAGAGAGACTGTACCGCCTGTTTTCCACCCTAGTCTCGTACAAGCCTTTCTTCAAGGGCATCGTATCAGCCCGCCTGAGGGGCGCCGAGGCTGTCGCTGACATCCGTGTTCCCTCCCAGGCCGAGTGTGGTCTGGAGGAGACGACTGTTGCGCGGGTGTGCGAGACTGTGGCCCTCGACAATTTCATTCATATTGTCGGGTTCCTCATCAACTCCAGCAGCCTGGTCTCTGAGGGCGAGGTCATGGTTTGCAACGCGGTCGAGTCGTTTTCGGTTTTCAACACCAGCAGCAAAGACTCCACTACAGGCGTCGATTTCCTCAACAACAAGGCCTACAAGGTCTACGTGTCCTATACCATGTCAAGTCCAACCCAAGCTGACTGCGACGGCTATGCTTTCTCGGAGGGTGGTGAGCTTGTGGCAACCTTTGCTGGCTGTCGATTCGTCAAGGTCGAATCGCGAAGGTTGGAGAAGCTGCTTGACCAAGCCCAGAAACAGGCTCCAACGTCCCATACTGTGCCCACTGAGCGTTTACGGGCTTCTGTAGCTGTTCCAATCTTGCCAGCTGCGGAGATGAAAACCTCGAGTCAACCTATTATCGACCAGGGAGCTTCAACACCAGGAACTTCTACACCGGCATCCTCCTCCGCTAACAGTGGCATTTTAACGAAGTCAAAATCCAAGTCGGGTGATAGCAGCTCTGCAAAGCTCCGCCAGGTTGTCGAGATCTACACGGGCATGCCAGCTAACACGATTCCTGACGATGTCGCCCTGGCTGACCTGGGCGTCGACTCCCTCGCGGCAACCGAGATGACTGATGAGCTGCTGTCTACACTCAACATCACGATACATGGTACAGATCTTGTGGTGATGACGTTGAAGGACCTCCAGGCCCTGGTTCCAGGTGGCGGCGACGACGAGGATGAGGATGGATCATCGCCAATTGTTTCTACTGGGTTGGCTGATGTCGGCGTTATTGCAACCACATCAACGTCGACAACCACTACGGCACCCATTCCAGCTCGACAGACCCAGAGTCTCTCACCCATAACAGCCAAGGTGACTGAGCTGCTGATAGAGATGACGGGTGCTGATCCATCACTTATCAAAGACGACCTGAGTCTGGCAGACATGGGAGTTGATTCACTGGCTCTAAAGGAAATCACGTCAACGCTGGAGGATCTGTGTCCCGAGTTGGACGGAGGAGACATAACCACCGAGACTACGGTTGGCGAACTCCTCGCCATGCTCGCTGTTGGAGACGACATTGACGGGTCGGCATCTCCTGCAGAGTCTGAGTCTAGAAGATCGTTGTCGTCGATGTCATCACCATTGTCCTCTCCAGCAGAGTCTGAAGCAGGCTGCGACCCCTCTAGCATGAGCACCAACGCAGTCGAGAGTATACAGCACAAACAAACAGGAGCAGCACCGGCAGCAGCAGCAGCAGCACTCACAACAACCGTAAGCACAAGCACAAGCAGCCTCGAGGTTATGACCGTCGTTTACAAGCGCGTTGGTCCTGTGGAAATCAAGGCTGACGTCTATTTGCCGCGAGAAAGAAAATCACTCGGTCTCGATAATTTCCACCACTCTCAGCAACCACGAGCATCCTTTTTCAAGGCCGTTGCCCTTATGATCCATGGTGGTGGCCACATGACCCTGTCGCGCAAGGCCATCCGCCCCGTCCAAGCCGCCTACCTCCTCTCCCACAACATTTTGCCCGTGAGCATCGACTACCGCCTGTGTCCTGAGGTGAACCTCCTCGACGGCGCCGTGGCCGACGTTCGAGACGCCTACGTCTGGATCAGGGAAGAACTTTCATTGCTGCTGCTACAGAGGCAACAAAACGATATCGACACCACGATCCAGGTAGACACGAAGCGCATCGCTGTTGTCGGTTTCTCCACAGGAGGTCTTCTGGCCACGACACTCGGCTGGACACTGGCCGAGCTGCCATCTGCCCTCCAGCCAATACCACCACCCCAGGCAATCTTGTGCTTCTACTCCCCTCTCGATTTTACGACCACAGACTACATCGAACTCATGTCCCGGGCCCAGTCTCAGACCCGATCTGGCCACGGCGACGGCAACAACAATGACAACCCGATGGCTGTTATGGCGCACTCCCTGTCGCGAGAGCATATCCTCAACATCGAGCTACGTGACCGGCCCCTGACGAACTATATGGTAGAGGGATTCGAGAACGCGGAGCTGGGCTGGGTGAGGCCCGGCGACGCGCGTGCCGAGCTTCTGCTGTCCCTGTTCAGAGAGCCCACGGCGTTTGCCCTGTCGCTCTGGCTGAACGGGCCAGCCTCCTCGCCCGCCTCCCACACAGCCTCTCTGCCCCTCCGCGTCGCCGACCTGGTCAACACACCTGCGCCCGCGGCCAAGATCTCCGCCATATGCCCTACGGCCCACCTACTCTCGGGCACGTACACCATCCCGACATACATTGTCCACGGCCAGAACGACGAGGTCGCACCCTTCGAGGCCGCCTCGCGCTTCCATCGGGACCTGTGCAAGCGAGGCGTCAGGGCTGGCCTCCTAGCGCTGCCGCGTGCACGGCATCTGTACGACTTGAGACTCAGGCCTGGCATGCGTGCGTGGGAGGAGCAGGTCGCGCCAGCATATCAGTTCTTGTTTGATATCTTGGGGTGCTGAGGTTGATTGTGATCTAAACCCGTTTTTCTTTCTTTCTTTTTCTGTTTTTCTTTTTCTTAAAAAAAAAGGGGGGTGAGAGGTGGGATAAGATCCCGAGTGCGAGTGTTCTACAAATACGAGATGGATAAAAAGGAGTACAAATATAAATATACGATTGTTACTGAATATAGCTTCATACAAAGGCTGGCTAAGACACACGAGACTGTGCGTGCTGCTTGATGTGGCCCTGATGCATATGGCTGTATGAGTGTGATTGTATGAGAGGTCCTATTTTAAAAAATAAAAATAAAATAAAAAAAGAGGAAAAAAAACCCCCCAATCAGAAGCCAAGAGCCAGAAAACCAAGTCTAGGGTAAGTTGAACGCATTGGCCACCCAGCCCTGGCCTATTTTTCCATGCCTTGTACAGCCAGCTACACCTGAACTGTCTCCTAGCTGGCTGTCTGATTTCAACCGGCACAATCTAGAGAACCATACGCAGGACCCCGTCAAGCGCCGGTACTGTCCGACAGCCTAATATCTGTAGATGAGCACGCCCCGCCTGCTGGTTGGGGGTTTGGGGGAGGGGGGAGAGCGGTGCTACTAGCTTGCACCTCTGCTCTGCACGAAACCAACACACTACCTACTGCTTTGAGTCTCTAGATGGGAGGTGTCTAGATTAAGAAATCCATTAATCTCAGAGCAGAGAATCAAGATGCAAAGCTTTTGGAATGCTGGGACATTTCAATGTTTTGACACTCTATGTCGACTTTCACACGTTCCATGTTCTTCTCTTACCATCCATACCATCATCCTCTACCTCCTTCCACCAGTGATCTCTGGGCTAGCTGATCTCTAATCTTGCATGGAACCAGGGCCTAAGTGGCAGAAGCTTTCTTGGATTTTCTAAGGGGTTTGATAAGGTACAAGTAGTCTCTGAGAAAGTTCTCGAGGACACTAGAGAAGAGCTCAGGCATGGTGGAGACATGATCAAAAGGCAGTAACATTCAGGTAGATAAGCTACTTAGAAAGGGAAGGCACAAGGGCAGGTCTTGTTTAAACCTTTTTTCCAACAAAACAAACACAAAAAAACTTTTCCCCTACCTCAACATCAACACCTCCCAAACTTGACACCAGCATCATGAGATGACAATGACAGCCAAACAAAGCCACAGAGCCGACGAGAATATCTATCAGCATCATGTAAGTCTCTCCTCCAAACCTTGACGATGAGAACTTCCAATGTGACCCCTTGGTGGAAGGATGCTAATCCTGCGCGCAAGGCCGGGCCGGGTCGTGTAGCCTGCTACGACCTCATTCGAGGCGTGCTCGGCGGTACGAATGACCTTTGTCGACCAGCCTCCACCCGCAGGAGGGCGCTGCCACCATCAACACCTTCAGCATTCACTCTCTTACTATGGACTACCTGTCCGCTGATGGGGGCATAACCGGCGGAGACTATGTGGTCCGGCGGGCCAGAGGCAGTGATACCACAAGCCTGGCGCCCCGTCCCTGCAGCGCCGAGAGCATGCAATCACCCGCAAGCAGCTATGTGGCGGTGTGGCTCGCCGGGCCACAGAGACATCGACACCACAGACAGGACTCCTCGACCCTCCAGCGCCGAGGCAACGATAAAAGAGGTCACAGAGAGTGGGGGTTTTTTTTTGGGGGGGGGGGCGGGGGGTGTTCGGTGAGGGCACAGTTTCAACAGTGATCTTGCGCGCCTATGTCTTCCTGGGAAGAGGAGGAGCGCCAAGGTCGAACCTACGATCATCAACCTCATCAGCGACAACGAGGACGATGCAGGCTGCCAAGGCCTCGGACAAGGCCGGGTCGAAGATGGGCCGGTTTGTTTTCTTTGGAAGATTTCAATACATTTTGGAACGGAATACCATACTCAACATTCTCCATCCAGGATTATGACGAGGCTGGCCTTCATTACCGAGGGTCTCGTATCCACAGATGCGTGATGTTTGGATGCGCGTGAAGACGTTGGTGCTGTGGATGTCAGTGTGCCTACCTCCAGCAAGCCCTTGCATGCCAGAGTCCTTCCAGAACAACGAACACCGCGTTCCAGCATGCAACCGCCTGATCCAGGCCAGCCAGCTGAGTTTTCGTACGACGCATGAGGTGCCTGGATCTCGAAGGTACTACGCACGCCTACCTGTTTTTCACAAGATCGGTACGTCGACGGGCACGACCGCAGCATCTCATCGCTGACACGGTATTCATAGGTCTATCTCATGGCAGGAGAATGTTCTACATGGACAGTGTCGTCGTCGTCGATGTGGGTCCGACCCGCCAAGTTCCGCAGAGCCTCGCATCGATTGTCTACTACCCTTCCCGCTGCGCTTCCTTCTTGGCAAATTTCGGAGTTAATAAATGTCGTGCATATGATATGTGGGTCGACATAATATAGCTGATCGAAAACGGGTCAAGTGGACGATTCCTCTCCACTTCCACGCACCTTCAGCTTCAGGGCTTTTTAAGAGCAAGGGGGTCTGGAGTCGAGCAGACATGCCGCAAGAAGGGTCAGGGAAGGGAAGGAATAGAGAGACAATATAATCACCAGCGACCATGCCGATACACGAAGAGAACTCTCGAGGGCCAAGGCACCCAATTGGTCTACCAACAGCCCCGGGGTAAACAGCCACGCGCCACCAGGGGCGCCGAACGACAGACCTACAGTCAGCCTCTGTAGGCCCCACGAGCCACTCTAGACGAATAGATGTCGTCCTGCATGTCTCGGAGAAAGAGAACCCTCCTATTCTGAGTCCTTCCAGTTACGAGAAAGCGAGCCCGCCGCATTTCGACGAGGAGGGACGTTGCGTGTGGGCGGTGACAGGGTAGATGGGGAGTTTTTGGTAGTATAACTGGCCTTTCCCTGCCCAAGCCCGGATTTTGAGGTGCCATGGGAAGACTTTGAGGCTGCCACGAGGCCTCTCTCTCTCTGCCACTGTCCCTGTCTTCCCTTCCCGCTTCTCTCTTGCTTCTTCTTCTTCTTTCTTAACTACAGTTCCTGATACAAGATCGAAGTAAGAAGTAATACAAGCTCGAAGTAAGAAGAAGGATCTGCCAGCAAGATCACTTCTGATGGCGATAGGTACGGAACAAGGATAAAGGGTGAGGTACTGATGACAACAACTCCATATTATGTGCACAAGGGCAGGCAGTGTAACATGGTCTGAACAACCCAGAAGGGTCAGAAATTGGTAAACATCTTGGATGTCTATAGCTTCTCAAGCTACTTACACAAAGCTGGCTAAAGGCTGCTATTCTGACCACCTTGATAGAACATTTCCTCCATCATGTTCTTGCTTATGCCATGCTAGAGTTGCTTTGAATAAGTATCCTCCTGGAATGGGCAATGTTCCCCGGTCAATTCACTCTCCTAGACATGATGTATTGGATGAATATCCTTGGTCAGGAGCTATAGCGTTATTCCATTCAATTCAGATCAGCTCTAGAGAGAAAGCAGCCGCATATCGGGGTTCACCCTGAGTAGTGCCACCCCGGACATCAGCACCACTGTCAACGGCGCCACCCTATTCACCCCCTTGGTCTTGGTCAGAACCTGAGGATAAGGTCGAGAAGCAATCTCCCAGTTGGATACTATACACTATCCAGAGCATTTCCCCAGCTTGACCCCTGAGAGATTTCCAAGGCGAGTCCCAGCTTCTCCTAGAGGACAAGCTCGCACTTAGTTATTGCAGAAATATCCGGTGCAGTGTCAAAACTTTAGATGAATGAAAGGTGACAAGTATCATGAGGCAGTCATGATGAACAATACTCCTGGATGAATGATCCATGAAAGCTCATGATCGACTCATGCATCCTGTCATCTTCGTAAAACCTGTCTCTGCCGCTTGCTTGTAGGTGGTCTGCACAGAAAGGCCTAGCTACTTCTGCCAAGACAGGAGAGGTAATAATCTGCTCGGCCAGCTTTTGGTGGACGGTAGCTGCATTGAAGCTATTGAGAATAGAGAAGTCAGCTAATGCAATTGCTGGTGAATATGTAGGGGCAGTATAAGAGAGGACATACTTGCACACCCTATCAACATTGACAGGGCCCAAAGCCACACATGTGATATCAAGGTCCTGTGGAGACAGGCGGAAGTCCATGGGCCTTAGGGAAAGCCTGGTAGCATCGAAACCGTCTTTGGACAGACAATACACGAGGATATTCGCAGGAGCGGGGGTTGTTCCCTAGGTCATTCGACATGCTCTGACGACGAGGAGGCTGGCCAGCCTGCTGCACATCCTCTGCATCTCCTCAGGCAGCTTTGTGGAATGTTCTAATTTTTAAAAATGAACAAAAGATTTTATGAGGGAAGTAGTCGCTGGTCTTAGCTCACCAACCCCAGAGCCGCCCACCGTGAAACGAGAGACGCTTGGGTCTGCACAACCCCAGACCAGTCTCTGTCTCCATCACTCACAGGCCACAGCTGCGTCCCATCTGTGGGCATGCCTTCGGACAACCTCGAGGCACTGGTCGACGGATGTGACTGTGAAGGCTTCTAGCTCCGATACGATTACGATCCTTCACCCACCGCCTCATAGAGCCGATCTCTCGGGATCATCAATGCCAATGTAATCCCGGCCGGGGCCTTGCGTGCGCGTGTGTGTGTGTCCGCACGCGGCAGCAGTAAAGCTTGCGGCCCTGCGCACACAGGACACGTCCTGGATGTGTTTGATTTTTAGGCCCTGTCCTGCAGGCCCGCACACACCAGGTACGTCCTGGATGTGTTTGATCTTTAGGCCCGGTCGGCCGGTGGTATCGCGCATCTCGTTGTCGGCTCGAATTCCGCTTGCTCGGCATTCAGCCAGTGTGTGAGCAGTACTTTCTCTTGATGGGGAGGAAGGAGGGCGAAGCGAAGTATCTGGTTGGATCCTCGGGTTGGTTAGTTCAAGATCAAGGGGGTCTCGTCTAGTTGCATAGATCTGTTCTTACCTTAGAAGCTGGGCGCCGTCCTTCTTATATAGATGGGTAACGGAAGTCATGCCTGAGCCTGAGGGCGCTGCTGAACCTTGGTACTGGCCCTGCTCTCCGGTCCTGCTGCGTAGACTCCGTGGTCCGCAACGCAGGTCGTCGGTACCGGTCTGGCTGGTTCTTGGCCGGAGAGGCTGATGTGAAGGAGGTCGTGGAGCGGCGCTCTTCTCTCTCGTTGGGGAGAGGGACTCGTCGCTGCTACCTTGGCAAGAAGGAGCCACGAAATATGTGCCATCTCGTGGCCAATTCAAAGTAATCCTCTCGCCGTCTTCAGATGCCAAGGCCAAGTAATCTGTCCCATGGCCTTCTCGGGTTCGAGGTCGATCAGGTCCCTGTTTGAGACCCAGCTACTTAGGAAAAAGAACTGTTAGAGCTTTGGTTGTGGATGTGGCAACGTGGTGAATACTCACACAAGACAATTCTGGTGTTTTGGTGCCGAGCCATTGCCAGACACCAGCCTCGAGGCCTCAAGGACTGCTTGCCCTTCGACCTCTGTACGGGCGACGCACCTCTTGAAGCTTTGGACGGACGCCGCAATGGCCACGAGCTTGTCTAGCTGGAGCCGCGCCCGTGGAGGCTCTTGTAGGCGCAGTTGGCTTCGAGGCTGGTGCCTTGTGTAGTATTGAGAAATGACAGAGCTGGTCATGGAATCAATGGAGCTAGAAATTTATATAGCTTTTAAGAATGGTGGTGTTGTTGGGGAATAGGCGTTGCCAGCACAGCCTAAGAATAGCTCCTGCTGAGGAGGAGGTGAAGGGTAAGGAAAGAGGGACAAGTTGGAAGGTGGATCGACAGCACAGGGGCGACAGCGGCATTATATAGTAATATGTCACTAATTCTGATCCCATGTCTAGCTTATTGTAGGCTGCTGTATCCATATTTCCGCAACTATTGTCTCATTTCTGCTATTAATTTACTATTCAACTCCCACCATACTAAGGCTACTAGATTCGAGACAGCTCTCGCACACCTCAGATCATTGTCTAATGGAGATGGCTGAAATGCTGGAACCTAACCTACAATCAGCTCTAGGTATCATGTGCCTTCTGGATGGTTCTACCACTTGCCTGGAACCAAACCGAGTCTTGGGGCACTAGGTAATTTTGGGGCCTAAAGATACAACTACTACCTGGCATGTTGGCTCAGGAAGCACTGCTGTATTCTCAAGACCTAGAAGGTCGCTAGGGAGCACAGTCAGAGGCAGAGCGCCGTAGGGCATTCCCTCCTACATGGACACAGGCAATTTTCCAACATCTTCTGTGCGGTGCATTCCTGGTTAGATTGCAGTCTGTATCACCAAATATTCTCTGCCATTTTGATCTGACTAGAGATATTGTGCCACTAGGAGTATTGAAGTAGGCAAGGTGTACTGATACCTGTGGGCAAATTATGACTATGTTAGTAGTGCTTCCTGCCTTTGGCAGATGGTTCGCGTCACTGGGTCTGCCTCGAGATCTACCACGACCTCCCCTGGCTGACTTACCTCTGCAACATCATCCGTAACATCCCCTACGGCCTAGTCACTGATGACGCGAATTTGTGGATGAAGTACCCAGCTGGTGAGTTCTCCCGGAGAGCGGAGAGTCACGGCCATGGGAAGGCCGCCATCCACCTTGGAGCAACGAAGACGAAAAGCCAAGTTGCTAACTGCGAGGCGATCTAGCTCGTTTGTTTAAAGCGATCCGGCCACAGCTCATGTGTCATGCTGATCGCAGAATGATGATTCAGCGCTAGGTCGATGGTATGCCATTTTTCATGCGGTGAAGCAGGTCAGGAGAGCCACAGGAGTGATTACCCACGAGCTATATGATCCTACGAATCTTGGCTGATCTGCCGCAGCCAGCACTACGCGATCAAGGCTTCTACCCGAACGAAAAGCACAAGGTACTAGGGACGCACCGGGCGAGCCACGGTTCAGCTCGTGCAACATATCGCATGTCGACGGTCTGCAACAACGGACATTACTAGGAAGAGTCCATTGCGTGGTTGGAAAGCAGCAGAAGTAAATATTTATTATCATCCAGAGGGCACGCGTCTTACGCGCTCTTCTTTCCCAGAGCATACAGGTCCGCATAAGCCACTACTCACAAAGGGAGGCATGTGCATGATGAAAATATCAGTCATCCATGTCTCATCTACCATGGCATTTAAGGCTCTGTGCATCTGATCACTGGTATGTAGGAAGCATTCCAATGTAAACTTTAAATCAATATAGCTTGAGATCTCTTAGGCAGACGGCTACAAGGTGTTCGGTTGTCTGTGACTTGATGCACTCAGCCTCCACTGTGTTGTGGTGAATTTCTGAAGACCGCTCGAGTGGTCTTTAGGAACTTAGATCTAGCGCTGCGAGAGGAATTGGGGAAAGGCTGTAAATAATGCTGTGTAATGAAGAAACTCTGCAGGCCTGACTCTTGGGGCATGTATGACCGTGGTCAGTAGGGATGGAAAGAAGGGTAGCTTTTCCCCAGCCCAAGCCTACGAATGGTGTAGACATGGGAGAAGAGGCGGAAAGGCATAGTTGCCAAGCATGACAAGGCAGGAACAGTAGTAGAGCTGAGCAAGTACTATGGATTGAGTGTTCAGGTGGTGTGCATCCTGTGCGACGCTCAAGTGCAGAGCTGAACAAAATGGTTTGAGATAACTACTTGGCATGGAACAATGTCAAGTAAAGCATGTGTAGCAGGTATCTCCTGAGCCCATACAATGCTCTGTTTGTGAGTGAAAGTTCAAAAGACTATGAAGCAGATGCATATCTCTGGAGCTGAGTACCAACTTATATCTGATGCTTTACAGAACAGAGTAGGATATGCAATTGTTCTTTGCATGATCCTGGAAACAAATTGTTCTCTCCAGCCCCTGAAGAAGGTGCTTCTAGCATATAGATACAGGAATTGTTGTGAGAAGTTCAGAGTGAGGCTTGAAGGGGTTGAGCAGTGCCTTAAGTCTTGGTTGGTCTGCGGCTGCTAAAGGCCTGGAGAAGCCCTGTAATAATAGCTGCTCAAGTAAAGCCCTCTTAATCAGCAGCAATTCTGCAATCAGTGGCTTTCGTTTGTCACAATTAGAAACTAGGATAATAACCTACCGATTCAGTAACACACTTTGAGCGTATTAGTGGGAGTGAGCAGCTTTTTACACCTCAAGTCTGAACCTTTTTGCCCGAATCTTTAGGTTCCACGGGCGGGAATTTGCTTCTGCATGCTGCGAGATAAACTCAAAAGACTTTGCAGACTGACCATTATAAAGCCACTGGTTCCCTTCCGCTCTCGCGACGATAGGATGCGACGGCAGCAGAACATGCGTAAGCGTGACATGGCCTCTCTAGTCTCGTGTTCCGGCGCAGCACCTTCTGGAGAGCCTTGCTCTCTTGAGTTGAAGCCGTGAAGACAGCAGACGGCATGGGGAATAAGCAGTGGAGCCAGCGGCCCGTGGCCCTTGTGCAGCCCACCTGCCACTTGCCTACTTGGGTTGCAGCTCTGTTCGTTGGGGACCAGGGCTACAGATCCCTGCCTATAACCACCGGTGAGGAATGCTATGCATCGGACCTTATGTTGGTGGTGGTAGCGGAAGTGGCTTGATAGTTCTCTGTTCGAGGGAGGGAGAGGCCGCCTAGGTATTGGTCGGGTACCTGAGGCTGGTGAGAAGCTGATAATGGGAGGGATAATGGGAGTGGAGAGTCGAATCTGTAGTCACGTTTGTGGTCAGCTCAGCAATAATCAATGTGTGACTCTGCGGGCCCAAGTGGCTCAGCCGGCAGTAAGCAGGCACGGAAAAGACTGAGTATGACTTGGTGCACCAGCGAACATAGCAGAAACCAGCCTTCCTGTGTCACAAGCTTGAGGTAGACCAGAGGTGTTTCGGTTGGTGTAGAAGCGTGTCCCCGTCTTGATGAGCGAGACATGGTTGGTCGGTGACAGCGTGATTGCGGCTGGGCAGGGAGAGCGGGCATGCCGTATGCCACAGCCTGGGCCGCTCATCCGTCGTCGACCGTTTACCCCTTAGACCCTATACAGCGCCACGCCCGACACTTGACTGGCTGTCTGGCGGAAACTACCTCCAATGTCTGAGACACAGCCTGCTATGGGCGAGAATTCCTCTGCAGGCTGACGCAATGGAATCCAGCGCCAAAGAGTCCTGCCCCGTCGCCCTCTCTTGAGGCGCTGTGGTATTTTCAAGTTGTTTGTTTATCTTGCAATGTCCGGTGTTGTCAAAGAGGCTGCAAATCATGTTGCTGGAATGATGCGGTAGGCTTGTGCGACCCAGTGGATTTCTTCTCTTCCTCCCATAATGTGCGAGGCCCCTTGCGAACCGATACTGGAACCTGAGATTGTCTGACTGCTTGTTTCGGACGACATCGACTAACGAACTGACTGGTTGGTCTTCGTGGCAAGACAGAAATGACAGGCAACTTCGCCTCTGCCCCCCCTCCCTTAGCCGAACGAGGCTCGCAGTGTGGACATCGCGGGGATGGCGCGAAAAAGGAGGACCCGTTGGCTATAGGTGAAGTGCACTTTGGTCAGTGTGACGACCCCTGTCACGCCCTGCTTAGGCGTGGTCAGCCTTGACTGTATCCTCAAGGCTGTGTTGAACTGATCGGCCGCCGTTGGTTGTGGAGCAGTGGCCGGCCGGGAAATCCGGGGAAACGACACAAGAAATGGGCCTCTTCATAGTAAGCTGTGCTATTTTTTGAGGGAGCTGGTCCAAGGGCCAGGGTCCCTGCCAAGCTGCCAGCATGAGCTAAAGTAGCAGCCGTACAGGTAGTCAAGGTAGTCTACAGTGGAAAGCCCAGGGACAGGGCCACCTAGGATGCCCTGGAGCACTAGGTGGGCCCACTATGTCGAGCCCTGCTAGGCCCTCCAGTCACCCACTGGAACTGTGACAGGGGCAGAGAGGTCTTGTCACTTAGCGTTGAGCTCCCTTAGCAAGCACTCATCCAACCCACCCAACACCACACCCCTCTACCCGCCTGCTTCCCTCTCCCTTCAACTCCACTCTCCTCGCCTCAAGACCCTGCCCACGATCCTTGAATCTTGTCCACTCTCCCCCCTCTAGATTGAGTTTCCTCAGCAATGTGAAGTCTTGATCTCCTCAATTATCTCTGCAAGTGATCGTGCCTCTCTGCCTTCCTCAGTCTCCGCCCATCGCCGCCCCTTTGCTCTCCGGTCCCGATCCTGTCACCATGGCCAGCAGCGCCACTCCTCCCGGCGTTATTGACCCAACCAAGCCAGGCAAATACCCTGTCATCCTCAGCGACGCCCTGAAGGGCAAGTCATCCAAGGAGATCCTGACCGCCATCAGATGTGCGTGTGACTGCTCTCTTTTCCTCAGCCTGGTCCTCTCCTCTTCTACCTCCTCTCCTGGATACAGATCAAAAGACTAATCACTTCTCTCCCTCTCTCCAGACAACCACAGACCGAACCTCTCCACCGACACCGCACCAGGCGCCGCCAAAATAAAACCTGTTCCCTCTCCCTCCTCGCCCTCCGTTACCGCATCCTACGATCTCACATACACGGACGGTGGCGGCAAGTATGCCTACAACGGCGGCCGAGCCACGAAGGACAAGAAATATGTCCTCATCTTCGACCCGGAGCGCAAGGCCTTCGTGCTGCACCGCGTCGACTCCACCTTTAACATGAACCTGACACGGACCCCTTCGAACAACAACGCCGAGAGCCTGAGGCAGAAATACCCGCACCTCGAGGGGGAGCGCAAAGGCACCGTCGACGGCCAAGGCATCGTCGACGGTAGACAATGAGGGCTTCCTCAAGCCGCCTATCCCGGTGAACAAGCTGAACAAGCCCAAGAACCCGGTCAAGAGCGCGGGCATGGTACAGAGCAAGAGGCCCAGCACCACAGTATCAGCGCCGGCGTCGGCATCAGCAGCAGCGACGAAATCGTCAGGGCCGAAAGCGGAGCCTACAAAGGAGAAGAAGAAGGAGGTGCCGAAGCCGAAGGAGTCAAAACCCAAGGAGCCGAGACCGAAGGAGACGAAGCCAAAGCGTCCACGCTCTCCCGTCGACTCCGAAGACGAAGGATCGGACGACGAGTCCGGGCTGCTGGTGGAATACCCGGACTCACCGCCGGCGGCGGCCAGGCCAGTCCCTGTCGCTGCACCTCCGACCACGGGCCGCCGCTTCTCCGAGTTCCTGGCAAACCAGGCCAAGTTTGGCGGGGATTTCGACGAGGATGCCGACGCGGAGGGAGAAGATGATGACTTGCTGATCATTGAGGACCCGGCGGTTGAGGCCCCCAGCACGGCGGGCACTTTCAAGCTGCCGAGCCCGGTAGGCAGGCAGGACACCGTGGTGGAGAGTCAGGCGGCGCTGCCGCCGGTGTATGACATGGACGAGGAGGAGCCGCCCGCGGACGAGGAGCTCGAGGCACTCCTGGCGCGGGAGATGGGCGAGGCCATGGATGTTGACTCGGAGAGCTCCGTCAGCGAAGAGGAATAGAGGTACCGACCGTCTCTTGTCTGGTGCTTCCTGAGGCTTGTTGTGTCGAGCGTATTGTCATGTTGGCGATTGATCTTGATCCATTTTTTGGGGCCTGGCGTTCTGGTGTTGCGCCTCTGCAGATAAACTTTTGTGAACCAAAGTAAGGCCTGTGCTTGAGTAACAGGTGGTGTCCTGTTCATACCCTGAAAAGCAGCCTCGGTAGTGGATTGCAAAAGCCGAGCATAAAATCTATTGTTGGAAATACAGAACGACGTCTAATTGCTACGAACTCTCCGTCCCTGGATCATCACAGTCCCGTCGCCTTCTCCCCCCTCCTCTCCCAAAAATGTGAGACCGCTATTATGGCGTTTCGCCATGTTGTTGTGCAATGCTTATCCGCTAAGCAATCTCACAATGTTAAGCCATGTGTCCCAAGCAACGAGTGCCGTGTCCTACAAGAGCATATCAACGTCGTCGTCCCCATCCATGTTGACATCAACGTCTCGTGAGTCCACCATTTGAAAATTCATCTCACGGTCACGCCCGGCGTCAAGGGGACCATTGACCATCTTAGAGTCCTCGTCGTCGTGCATGAAAAACTCGCGGCTAAACGTTGCGTTCCAGCCCTGTCCAGCAGCCGCAGCACCGCCCTGAACTGGCGTCTGTGGTGGAGTGCCGATGCAGTTAGCCCTGTTCAGGAGGCGCCTCTCCTCCGCGGGTCTGCCTGCTGGGACACCCGTACGCCACGGATATTGCAAGGGACACTGTCCTAGGCCACCAAAAGGCGTGTGTTCTGGTGTTTGCGGAGGCTCTGGCCCTGGCGTGTCGAGTCGCAGGGGCAGGGGCAGCAGGCTGTTGTTGAACATCGAGCTGGGCGGGTCTTCCTGAATCGGGAGGGCGGCGATCAACCTTCCGAAGGGTCTGTAATCTGAAGCAGGTGTGTCGGTCCGCGCGGTGGTATACGCGTATGCAAAGTCTCGATACTGTATGCCTCCTGAACCACATCCAGCTACATCCTCGCCTGACTGCACTTCTATATCCATAGACGATGGGGCGGAGGCAGAACGGACTAGTTGAGGCACGACCTGGTTGCCAGCCTGCCCACCGTGAGGCTGCAGCCCTGACATCTCGACGGCGATGGAACCATCATCCTATGAGGCCATACGCACATCCAGCACATCGTTGGCCGGCCTGTTGGCACCGTGCATCACGGGCTGTTGAGTATGCATCGCGGGCTGTTGAGTATGCATCGCGGGCTGTTGAGTATGCATCGCGGGCTGTTGAGTATGCATCACGGGCTGTTGAGTATCTCGCGGGCCATGGAGGTGATCCGTGGTCCGGGTCCGCTTCCGCGCACGCCTACCGCCCTCTGCACCGTCCTGCGGATCGTTCGCCTCGTCTTCTCGGCCCCTGCGCTTGCTGCCTGCCCCAGCCGCAGGAGGATGCAGGCGGGCCGCCCTCGTTGCTGGGAAGAGGGGAGCTGCGCCGCAGCCGTCGAAGGAGAAGACGGGAGGGTCATCTGGCGGAGGACGGTTGGTGCTTGCCCCACACACTGCTGGGGTGCTTGTTTCTGTGTACTTACTTTGTTTATTGGGATGCATGGAGCTGATTGACTTGTTCTCTAGCTTGATTCTCCTGTGCTGCAGCTGGCACCGGTGTGTCCTGGCTGTTGCTTTCCGTTGGCGAGCAGGTGGGTGGCTGTGGCTGGTAGGAACCTGACCTGTGTCTGGTTTAAATAGAAGCTGCACAATAAAGAACAACGACAAGAGAATGTGGATGTGTCTGTATGTGTATGCATGTAATGGATTTCCTGCGTGTCAGTCTGTGAGGTTGTGGTGACTTGAAGGAACCCCTTCGTGGTTTTGTTGTGGTGACGGAGGAGGGGAGGGGGACAAGAAAGCTCTCGAGGTGGGAACTGAAGGAGCTGTGCAAGCTTTGCATTTCAGGCAGGAGGGGAAAGGGGAAAGAGCGGACGGACGAGGCAGCCTTTCGGTTTCTTCAGGCTTCTACCAGAAGCCTTGCCTCCACCCGTGAGACCATGCGATAGACATTTGTCTTTTTCTCTCTACTACATCTCTATCTATGGTAATGGCAGGAAGCAGGGAACTGTAGACTACAGCCTGAGAACTGAGATCTATTAATTATCAAGCTGTGACCAGACAAAGTTCCTCTGGATGACCAGGGCATGGCCAGCCAGCCTGGTTGAATGAAGCTTCCTTCTTATCATGTATAGCAAATGGCTCTCATTCTTCTGGATGGATGGAAATAATCTATTAGAGCGACTTTACCTTTTTTCAAAACTACAGAAATGGCCCCAGAAGCTTTTCCCCTGGCCTCCTTTGAAGGTGCAGCTGCAAGAGTTGTGTGCAGTGGTAGCGGCCCACGTGCACCACCCCTCGTATCCAAAACTCTAGCTCTGCAGCAGTCCTGGGTCGCCACCACACAATAAATGAATCATAGTCCACCCAACATTAAAATCATTTCTCAGGTCATAAATTATGCAACCTATGTACAGCTCACCCAGGTGGCTGTAGGTGTGATCATGGTTATGGCCTACAGGATCAGGTCTACATCCGCCCAAGACACTGCTGCTGCACTCCCTAAACATTCAGTGGGAAGCTCTCTAAAAACCTAGGCAGAGGGCCTGCTAGGGACGTGAGCTCCAGGGGCATCACTGCTCTGTCTCAGGGCTGGTAATGTCCTATAGGAGACATGTGCTGGGTGGGGTTGTGAATCACTAGCGCCGTGTCCAGATTAAGTCGACCCCTGGCCATACCTCAAACCTTTTTTTTCTCTTTCTTTTGACGTGTCATTCCTCTTCTCGCCGCCCTAGTCAGTCAACATCTTCTCCTCATATCGACACCTCTCCCAGGACATGTTGCCCTCATGACCTCTCCTTGCAGCACTGACTGAATGCAGTCATTTACTTCCTCGTATGCCAGACCAATCAAAGACCATATGGTGTCCATTGATCATCTCTGGGATCCCAGCTCCCGGGGATGACGCCTCACTTTTTTCCCCCTTCTCTTTTGGATTTTCAGCTTCCTGACGCAGGTTCAACTCTGAACCTGGACGTCGCCTCTCCGCCTGAGACGTGTGCCGCTGGTGAGTCTGGCGTAGGGGATCTCCATCGAAGCGCAGATCCCGCCAGGACGGGTCTTGGGGAGGTGAGGATTGAAATGAAACGTCCGACCGGCGAGACATGGCCCACGCTCTGGGAAAAATATACTTACGGTGAGGGAATACGGTGGTGGGCAGAGCAGAGCAGAGCAACGGCCATGTCTCAGTCCCGGGGCGTGCACACGAGGAGCCAGGCGCGGAGACCACACAGCCCAGGCAGGCAAATAATAGCAGGCCAATCCATCTCCGCGGTGTTGCTTCTTGCTGTCAGCTGAGACACACCTTGGGAGGACCAGGCCGGCACGGCTGTCAGGTCAGCCCGAGAATCGTGAATTCCCCGTGGCCATGAGGCTTCACCGTCGATCTACCTGTACCGGCCGGTGTCATGTCGTGGATGCGTCCCAAGCCTGGAGATCCTGCGTAACAAAAACAAAGGTAAGAAAAGGAATTTTAAAAAGAAAATCAAGCACAGGAGAAATATACTATGGCAACACGACGGTTGAGTATTTTTTTTTTTCGTTAAATAAAAGACTACCAGAGCAAGCTTGTGAATCCTCCCGCCCCCCTTCCCCTCCTCGTCCTCCGACCCCCCCCCGGGAATCAGACCACCACCCTAGACACGGCAGCGGATCCCGCCTTGCAGTAGTCCTGCAGCTCTGGGATGCCAACAGGCATTATCTAGCCTCTCTCGTCCCGGCTCGGCCGCGCGCTCAGGGCAAGCTATCCAGCGCGGGCTTGTTGTGCCTGAGGAAGGCGTCAGCCCTCACCTCTGACTATCCTGAGTCAACCCTCCCTCAGGACAGGCGCGTTAGTCCTTCTGGTCCCCTCTGGCCGTCGTGACTCGCCGGGCTCGGTGGTCTCGGTCGGGGAAGACGTCCCTAGCCTTGCAGTGTTGGGACGCCTGCCCTGCGCATGGGCTGGACACACCCCCCGGCCGATGCAACTCTTCTTTTTTCTTTCTCCTTCTCACACTTAGAGAAGAGAGCGTGCAGCCGGGGGTCTCTGGGGGCCACCAACCAACCGCCGCCTGATAAGGGGCGGAGAGGGGGCCTGGGTCTCAGCTGCGGCTGTCTCTTCAAAAGTTGTAACGCCTGCAATCCTGTCCGTCAGGGTCCGTCGAGTTTGTGTTTGTGCTCATCGAGAGGACGGTGTCCCTACGGCATTGGTCTGCACTCCTCCTCTTTTACGAATCTTTTCTGACTGTGTCGTTATTCCTTGGCTTGGTAGCACTGCTCGAGGACGAGGACGCCGGAAGCCCGCCTGCATTTTATCCTCACTTCACCCATCACCTATTCGTTCTTTCTTCTCTTCTCTTTTTTTCTTCTTTCCTTTCTCCTCCTCGAGCCATACGATAATTAACAGTAGCCTGTCAGCTAGGCAGTCTGCTCTTGTCGGGTGTGTCCTGCAGACATCCGCTCTTGTCAGGCACCCTGCCGGTCGTACCTCCACAGCCGTTCGGCGGGTCCACAACCACAGAAGGCCGTTCTCTCACCTGCGAGCCTGCGAACTGGGTTGAGATTTTTTTTATTTTTCGGACAGGGACCTGGGGTGTGTGTATGTGCGTATGTGCGTGCGTGCGTGCGTGCGTGCATGTGTATGTGTGCGTGTGTGTATGTGTGTACCGTCACACATAGCCATCCACAGAGTTGCCACACCAGACCGAAGGCCGGGAAGCGACCTGTGCCCTAGTGCTCCATATGACATATCTTGTCCAGGTGTCTCTCTCTCTCCCTGGCATCTGGTCTCTCTCGCGCGCGCAGGACAGCAGTCTCTGGTGGGCCGCTGCGGCTGATCTCAAGTCATCTGTGCTGCTGTCCCCTCCTGATCCGAGCACGCCGACCCCCTTCCCCCAGCCCCTGGGCGTTTTTCTTTGTCCTCTCGGCCGCCTGCGTATCAGAGTTTTTCTCCTGCTCTAGATGATGGCTCACACGGACGCGATCGTCCAGAACCTCCCGGAGATGCTGGTCCAGGATCTCACGGAGCGACAGGATGTGTTTCTGGCCAGGAACCTCACGGCAGGGGAGACCGTTGGTGGCTCAAGCCCCGCGGGCGCTGGCATCTGAGGTCCCACAGGGCGGTCCTGGTCGTGTGGCGAGGCGGCCGTGGTACAGTGCGTCCTCAGAAGCCGACCTGTGCTCTGTGAGGCGGAACAGCGTGGGGAGCGCGTGGAGGGGCGACGAGGGAGGGCATCTGCTTAAAGACACTGAGGCCCGCCGCCGCTCGCTGCCCATCAGGAGGTCGGGGCACACGCCCAGGGCCTGCGATATCGCGATGAGACGGGGCGGCCAGAGAGAGGATCGGGTTCTGACGCTGAACGGCATGGACGGAGAAGGCTGGGGGAGCGACTCGTCGGCGGACGTGGAGGGCGGCATGTCTTCTCCGTCGGTACGAACGCGGCAGCAGTCTTTTACTACGGCAGCGACGTCTGTCGACGTGGCGGTTGGGCCTGGGGGCGGGCGGGGGATAGGAGGGTGCGGGTCGGTTGCAGGCAGTCCGCAGAGGACGGCTGCGCACTGTGGCGGCGCGGGAGGGGGGAGCTGGGTAGACCTGGAGCCCGACGTGCTGCTGCAGCAGGAGAGAATTGTGGGCGGAGGGGCCAGGCCAGGGCGGACACCTGATGACCTCCTCCAGCACCAGCGCGGTGGTGGTAGTAATAATACCTCTGAGACGCGTGCTGCAGAGGACAGGTCGCCTGCCTCGAGAGGAGACCGGCCTGGGCGGAAGTGCGCCCACCACCCACCCATCCAGGTGCCCAGGAGGTCGTCGTCGCTGGGCCACCGCGCTGGCACAGCCGCCCTGGGCGAGACTATACATTCTCGCAGAGCCTCGACCCACAGCTCCCACCACCAGGGCCTGGCCTCGCAACAGCTCCTGCCACCGTCAACAACATCTTCTTTACCACCAGCAACACCACCACCAGGACCATCGCCGCCGACGCCGCCGCCGACACTGCCACCAGCACCCCAGACCTCATCCCACCTCTCTCCCTTCTCAGGTCCTCCACCGCCGAGCTGCTGGAGCGGACCTGAGGCCGCACTGAGAATCTCATACCTGCTCTCCGCCGCCAGAGCCTCTGCAGCCTTCAGGTCGAGCAGCCGCTGCAGACAGCAGCTCCTGACGAGCTATCGCTGCCCCCGCTCCTCCCTCGCCACAGACATAGCAACACGACAGCAGCGCGACGCTCCGCCCAGCCGCCGACACCGACAGACCTCAAAGCACCGAAGATCACTGAGCGCCGCCAACATGCCTGTCATCGGGCGCGTCAACACCTGGCTGTCTTCTGGCGGCGGCGGCGGTGGTGGTGGCGGCAACAGTGCTGCTGTCGCTGCTGCTGCTGCTACCACCACTGGCACTGCCGCCGCTCGTGCTGCTTCTGCTGGTGTTGGTGCTGCTACTGCTGGCGCCGCTGGTGCTGGTGCTGCTGAGCCTTTCCCGCCTGCCCTCCTGCCCTCGCTGTCGCCACCCCTCGGCATGTCTCCTATGACCAACATCCGCGTCTCCTGCGACGTCCTCGAGAACCTGCGGCTGATCGTGTGCAACTTTCCCGACCTCCCGCTCCTCACCAGCTGCCTGACGATCCAGACCATCCGCAGCTACGCCCGAAAGCTGCGCCGCGGCGACCTGACCCACGAGCGCCCGCCCGCCCGCCCGCACGAGGAACCGACGCCCACCACGGCCCGATCCCCGACCTCGCCCGGGCTGCCGCGCGTGCACCGCAAGACGAGCCTCGGGAACCTCAAGCTGATGAGCTCCCTGCGCGGGAAGCTCAGCAGCCGCTTCGGCCATGCCGCCTCTGCCTCTGCCTCTTCTCCTGCTGCTGCTGGTGGTTCTGGTGGAGCTACTGCCCTCCACAGGGGCGGCGACCGGCTGTGGGGTCCTGCTGCGGGCGAGAGCCACGGCGGCACCCTCGGGCCCGACAACCTGGACTCTGCGTCGGTGGAGACGGAGGTGGAGGCCTGTGTGCACGCGCTCCGCATTATCTTCCCCGACGGCACCAACTACCTACTAGACCTCCTATATGCCCACGTCATCGCCTACAACTACATCAGCTCGCTCATCGGCGGCCTGGCCCCCCTGCGGCAGGGCGGCGGGCTCCCCGCTCCTCCTCCTCCTGCTGCTACTGCTGCTGCTCCCTCCGCGGCAGCCGGTCCGCCATGAAGCTCCCTGCCGGCGTCACTAGCCTTGCCGACCTGCAGGCGCACCCCGACTGCGGCGAGGCGGTGCTCCACGACTTCCACCGGGACGTGGCCAGCGCGGCCTCCAGGGTGACGGTCCCGTCCAAGGCGGCCGCGACGCTCGGCCTCGGTTCTGCGGATCTCGGCGGCAGGCCCTTCTTCGCCGCCGCCCCGGCTCCCCCTCCCCCCTCCCGCGGCGGTGGTGGCCCCAGGCTGGCGGCCCCCCTGCGGGCGTCACCCACGACCTCGTCGCTGGCCGCGTCGCTCGAGTCGGAGCAGGCCCTGCGCCGCCTGCGCGACGACATCACGACCAACATCTGCCGCCTAGTGGAGATGATCCGGAGCTTGGCGCCGGCGGGCCAGATCTCCCGTTCGCACGAGGAGCAGAACGCGATCCTGTCCATCGTGGAGGGCAACGCGCTGGACCCCATGTTCATGCGGGCCGTGTGCGAGGCAGTGCGCTGCTACGAGGAGCTGCTGGGCTGAAGGGGTCCTCGACCTATTTTTTTTTTTGAATTTCTTTTTTCCCCTCCTGATTTCTACGACATTTCTTCTCTCTCTGCGTCTCCGCCGTCACCACACGACATATTTACTACACCTTTTTTTTTCTTTCTTTCAGTTCAATCTGCACTGCGCTGCCGACCATATTATTATTTATTTTCTTTACATTGGTCCCGAGACGGGCATTTTGTGTTATTGGCTGAATCCACCTCGTCCAGAGAAGATGGGACAGACAATTTGGGGTGGGTGCTCGGTGTCTGTGGTTGTTGGGGTCCCTCCACAGCCCCCCCCTCCCCACCAACCATTAAACAAAACAAACCTGCATTCTCAATCACTGGTCTCGGGTTGGAATTTTCTTTTTTCTTTCTTTCTTCTTTTCAGTTCTGTCTTTTTTTCTTCTTTCTTTTTGCATTCACCGTCGCCTCAACAGGAAAAGGGCAGCGGCCAATACAAAATACAAGGCATGGAACTGAAAATGGGATGGAATGGAACTCAGGGTGCTGCCCTGCTCTTTATCTGGTTTTAGGCTGAGCAGGGATCATTGCCGAGGTGGTGGATAAATAAACGGTGGACGATCAACTCGCGTGGACAAAAACCCATTTACATTTACACACCCCCTCCCTCTCCCTCTCATTCTCTTCCTACTGTGGCCCAGGAGTTGGATCATCTTTTGGACACGGCGTGCAAATCACATTTTCGCACAGGCATTTCGGGTGGTGTGAGACGGCTTTGGTGCAGGCAGTGGTGGTGGCCCTTGCCCCATTTTTTTCGTCCCGCTGAGGGGGAGAAGATGAAAAAAAAAACGACCAAGCAGGGCGCGTGGGACCAAAAAACCCGAGCCTGGTTTTTTTGGTGTTTTTTTTCTTTCTCTTTCCCTTCTTTTCTTTTTTTCTATTTTTTCTTTCTTTTTTTCTTTTTTTCTTTCTCAAGGGGTAGAGACAAATGACAGTTTAATTGATGCTTTCATACTTTGGTCGGTCAGCCAGCGGAAGCAACTGTGCACCAGTAAAATCAGTCCTTCCCCTCTCCCTTTTCTTCCACCCCCTCCAGTGTGTACACACATGGCAGAAATATCGGGGGGAAAAGAGAAAGAAAAAAAAGACTGTGGGAAAAACCTAAATCAGAACGGGATATCTTCTTCGCGGTAGATTTGGGCTTCTTTTAAAGGCCCTGGACACTCACAGCTAAACTCTCTCTACCTCTTGTGATGGCCAAACAGACCCCATGTTCAGTGACCTGAGTCAGTCGGGATGCAAAGGGGGACGCAAGGGAGAGAGGGTCCTACAGCCCGAGATCGACGACCCGGTCAGTGCCGTCCCCCCTCCTTCACACACCCTCCCCCCCCCCACAACTCTATGCACGCCAGTCCTTATACATACTAGCCTCCCTTCTTAAATAACCTAATTGGGGCTGAGGCTGAGGCTATCGTGACGACAACGCTCCCTTGCTACAGAACCTACATCCGAATCACCGGTGGACTGGACGGCCAAGCAGGATCCGCCTCCCCCTCCCCCCCGCTTACAGTTTATCCAGAGATACAAACAGCCTGGTTGGTCATTTGATCTGTAGAGGATCAATCTTGGCCACAGCCAAAACCCAAGATGGACAGCCAGATCTGTCTTGACGGCAGAGACGGAACCACAAAGACGTCGCAGTATTCACATGGCTGTAGTAAAAAAGGGACTTGCATTCTGTAAAGGTAAAAAGGCTTGTTGTGACCATGAGTAATTACGTGATGAGCAGCCAGCTAATCATGCCTCTCCCCTCACTTTTCCGAATAACATGCAGAGTCCATAACGACACCATGACGGGTTCCAATCATAAAGCTGAGTGCATCTCTTCCACCAGGGCCGGGGGTCATGTGTCGGCCCGACAGGCCTAATCGTGTTGTCCTCCCCGTCCGCCAGCTTGGTCTAATCATAGTAAGCATGCTTCTGCCACAAAACACAAAGGGGGTCCCGCGAGATGGTGTCGGGCGCAGGTCAGCACGGCGCCGTCAGGTGCGGTCATGCACGGCAAAGCGTCCCTGGCCCCAGGTGCGAAAGTGGACCGTCTTGCCGACAGACGAGATCTCCTCCACCTCCGCGTCCGTCAGGTCAAGCTGCACGACCTGCAGGTACTCCTTGAGCCGGGCCTCCGTCTTGGTGGTGGTGATCGGCACGACCTCCAGTTCAATTTGCCACTTCAGCAAAACTGTAGTGGCAGACACGCCGTGGGCCTTGGCGATCTTGTTGAGCACCGGGATGAGGGGGCCGCCCGCGCCCGTCGTGATGGGGGTCAGAGCTCCGTGGCTGCACACCAGAATGCCCCGGCTCTGCATCCACTTGACGTAGTCATCAGCGCGCTGCAGGTACGGGTGAAACTCGATCTGGTTGACCGAGGGCGGGATCCGCGCGATGTCGAGAACCGCCTCCACGTGCTGGCGGAGGAAATTGGACAGGCCGATCGCCTTGGCGCGTCCAGAGTATCGGATGAATTCAAGATTACGCCACGCCGTCTGCAGGTGGGCGAAATCATCGGTGAAGTATGGTGACTCGATAAGGAGCCTGAGAAGGGAAGAGAGGGGGGAGGGGGGAAGCTACGTCAGTACTGCTGCTGGTGGTCCTGACGAGGCCAAAGCTGATCAGGGGCCAGGGGCAGGATGACTTACAGGTCCACGTATTGGGTTCTCAGCCGCTCGAGGCTCTCCATGATGTACTCCTCGGGGTTCTCAATCGGACCAGACAGCTTGGCCGTCAGAAACAGCTTGCTCCTGGGGACACCACTCTGTTTGATGGCCATTCCGACCTCCTCCCTCCGTGTAGTAGCCTCTGGACGTGTCAATATGGGTAAAGCCACCCACGATGGCCGCCTTCAGAATCTCAACGAGCTTGGTGTTGATCCTGCCGCGCTCTAGTTTGGCCCAGGTCGAACCAGTGCCAAAACCGATCTGTGGGGTAGGAGAGTCGACGAAGCGTCAGCCAGCCTGGTGGTGACATGAAGGCAGGGAGCAGGCAACAGCATATGGCAATGGAGAGCACAGAGCAAGGGAGAGTGTAAAGGGGAGAGGGGAGAACAGCACAATGTACAATGGACAATACGAACCACGGGAATGCTGCCACCTGTCGGCAGGGGGGAACTTGGGGACTGGCCTGGTGCCACCCGTCAGCGCGCAAAAGACGCGCTCAAAGCAGGTCATGGTCATGGTCGGCAATGATCCAATGTCCACAGCAGAGCTGGGATGGTGTGAAAGGGGTGATGAGATGGGAGAGATTGTATTTGTGCTCTTGCTAGCAGTAGAGTGTTGTGTTCCAAAGCTGGTGAGGATGTGGGTGTGGTTGATGTTATTGTTGTTGTCGGGAGGAGAACCTTGGGACAGCCACCCCCTTCTTCAGGTTGGAGCAGAGATCTCTTAAATAGAGCTTGTATGATCTTGGGACGGAAGTTGGGAAGGACGGGTTTGTTTGGACAGAGGAACACTGCTTTCCTAGGTTAGCAGAGTTGTTGGGGCCTGGGAAAGGGGAACACGACGACCCACCTCAGGTGCGATTCTGGATTCTGTCGATCTCTAGAGTTCGTGCCTGCGTGTCGGCAGTCTGGTCTGTTGGTTCTTGGGGAGTGTTTTTCCCAGGGAGGCCAGGATCAGAGGAAAAGGATAGGACGATGCTGCTGATGGCCACAGCATCAGGCGAGGAAGGATGAAGGGGGCCCTGCTAAGCACCTGAGCATCAATTGACAGCTTCCTAGACTCCAGAGCAGTCAGTAGGGGGGAGTGCGAGGACAAGGAAGGACACACCCTCTACAGCTGTCTCTGACGTCGAGAAGATCCAGTGCTGCTGCTGAAGAAAAGTGTGAGCTGCTGGGGGAGGCTGGAGCAGCTTCCCTTCCTTATCCAGGCACTGACGCACAATTCTTGCAGTCAGGATAGTGGGGCAGTTGCTCTCTGCAAAAGAGGTAAAGCACAAGGCAAGACAGCAGGAGATGCCCCAGGAATTGTCTTAGCAGGAAAGGCCACCTCAGACAAGCTGCCAGGGCTATATTCAAGTCCAGAGCAGATTCAAGCTGTAAAATGGCAGGAGGTCCAGCCTGGAGCCTATCCAGACCAGCCTACACTGGACTGGTGAGATGTGAGCCTGAGGAAAGCACAGGGCTGGCTTGGTTCCTGTTTGCCTTCTCCAATCTACACAGACAAGTACCAGTCCTTCTCTCCCTCCCCTCCCCCCTCCCCCCCACCACCTTCTTCTGCTAGGGTTTTGCTGTGGAAGTAGTTTAACAAAAGCAGAAGTCACATGTGTAATCTACCATGCATGGGCATGTAGGTACACCAGATCAGTGATGCTGGTCTTTTACACAGCTCCTTGCATGAGACAAAAGCAGATGTTTTTATTCATTCTGTATACTAACTTAGCTTAGAGAGGACAAGAACATACTGGGAAATGGATCAAGATGCATCTGTGGCCACATATTGTTCCCCCTGTGATGATTGGGCCAGGAGTGCAAGTGCTGTAGTGGTACAGTGGTGCAGTGGCACCCACGCTAGACAACAACCTGGAAGGCCACAAGGGCCCCCCCCTCCTCCACAATAGCCAGCGAATACTTTGGGGCCAGTGCAGAGTTCTTCCCGTATTTTGGGCTTTGAAATGCTCTCACTATACAGAGAATGTCCACTGCCATGTCCAATTCACCGGCATCGTCTCCCACCTTGCGCCACCGATCTCGTCGGCCATTTCGCCCCGGGCGCGACTACGACACCCGGTGTGTCTCTCTCAGATATCTGTCTACACACGTTAGCTGAGAAGGAAGATCGCGGTCTATGCTGACCCAGGGACTTGGGCTGCTCACTTTTGATCATGTCTGTTATGCGAGCCGTTGATCTAAAGAGATCTCGACTTATCTCGCGTCCGTCCTCGCCCTTCTCTGGTCGACTCAGGCTCGCGTGCAACTCGTCTTCCGGCAGCTCGGGGTTTTCAGAAGACACGCCGGCGCTCCGACCTCCCACGGCTACATCGGGCTCGCCCAAGGGTACAACGGGTTCGCCCAACGGTAGAAAATCGGGGATATCCTCTAGCATCCCAGTCACAGGCTTCATCGCCTTGAATGACCGAGACTTCACCATGTCCGCAAAGCTCGGCTCGTCGAACAGGTATCCCTCGCCCCAGGTTAGATCCCTGCAGGCTGGCCCCGTCTCAGGCTCAGGGGAAGGCTCCGGACCGGTGACGGTTTCTCCCTTGCGGACTGGGTTCTCCCGAGGAGGCCTGAGCCCACACCCCCAAGGACTCAGCGGCGGGGAGGCAGGGAGGGATCCGGGCGCGGCCACGGGGTCGTATTCAAATTCGGAGTCAGTCAAGGAGTCATCCGGGCTAACAGTCCAGAGATTGTTAGGGTCCTCGTCCACGGGCAGAGAGTTCATTCCTTGCACCAGGTCGACCATGGTTGCACAACAGATCTCGACGATGGATGTTTGGTCCGGCTCTGCTCCGTCGCCAGCAAATGACGGTGATCCGGGGTGAGCCAGCATCTCGCGCACGCGCGCCCTCACATACCGGACGATCCACGCGTCGTCCACACATGGGCGGGGAACCTCGTCTCCCAAGACACGCAGGACCACCCGCACGCTTATGTCCGCGCCGAGCCTCTCTGCCTCGCGGCTTGCCTGCTCCGCCAGCGAGGGCAGCTGGCACGCCTGGGCGGCAGCATACACCGAACGGCGGTCACAAAATCGGAAGTCTGCCTCGCGCAGGGCGAGGACACATCTGGCTGGAGGCTCTGGTAGGTGCCAGTGTACAAGTGGTGGACGATGACATGGCCGATGGCCTCAGGGATGTCTGCCAGTCGTATGCTCGCTGGGCCCGCTGTGCCCTGGCCGTCGAGGCACGAGGCCAGCTTCGTACTTGGGCGTACCAGGTCCTTGGGCACACTGAAAGGAGTGGATTGATCTCCAAAGTAGATGTCGACATGCGTGCTCAGATACGGACTTGGGTCAGGTCAGCGGAGAACAAAGGAGAGAGAGTGGCTTGTCACTGACGATGTCGCCGGTCGATCCACGGGCTCCGTGGGCCCAATCAGGAAATCCGAGTCCATGTCGAATTTGTGCATATTGCCGTGTACCAACGTGTGCTTTGCTGCGATGTGTGTAGAGCGGGACGGACATGACAAGGCGGAGGGGATAATGGCGGCTGATGGGGCGGGAGCTCCTGAATGAAATAATAAACTTGGGAGACAATGAATCTCAACTAACTCTCCATGCGGAAGCATTATAATATCGCCTTGCCATCTTTGGTAGCGTCATGAGTTAGCCCTACTACTAACACAGTACCTGATGATGGCTCTCCGTTTGCGGCGGATCACATGGAAGCGCGGGCTGTGCTCGCTCACCTGGTTTTTCGGCCTGCTGCCAGCTTTGCGTCCTTTCCACCTGTGTCGAACGACTGCTGGCTCATAGCTCTGTCTTTTGGAGTTGATTTCTGGAAAGATGCGGCGGGATCTATAAATGGCATGCACCTTGCAAGGCAATCTATACCGGAAGGCTTCATGTCAGCCCATGAACTGAAGGTACGGCTGACTGACTGGCACATTCACATCTAGCCAACCCGGCCACTGCAGCCAAAATCTGCAGCATGGTATGAAAAAGGAGAAGGAGAGAAAAAGAAGGACAAAAAAAGAAAAAAGCAGCGCCGCCCTGCAAATCTCCCAGACGCTTCAAGCTGTGGTTCGTCGCAAGGTCCATCCCGCATCCCCCAAGCCCGCCCCTCGGCGGCGTCGCTCCCGACGTACTTTTGCAGCAGCTCCCCGAGCTAGATCTTTCAGCTCGAGTAGCCCGGGCGTGGTGTGTTTTCGTCGGATTAGGTAGTCGGAATTCCAGACTCGGCACGAGGAGAACGGCTGACTGGAACGAGACGGCATGCCGCAACAAGTTCGGGGATGCCTAGGATCGAGAATGCTCGTCAGCAACAAAGAATGGCTCTTCATCGTTATAGTTATGACGTTTTTCACACATCCAATCTCGTTTTCTGCGCTTAATCATCTATGGGGCTTCCTTGAGTACTCTCCTTTTGGCGAATCGTCTGTCATAGAACGAGCCCCCCGCGGACGAACCCCGGCCATCCCGCAATCCAACAAGATTACAGAGGCCCAGATCGACCACAACGAAACCATCGTTATAGATAAAAATATATTCTAGGACTCCTTGCTTTTGTCTAGAAATGAAAAGCGACATAGCGGTATCTGTACTTCCTTTTCTCTATCTTCCCATGCCTGCAGATTGTGATGGTATATCAAGTCATAGCAATAGAGGAATCAAATAAAGACAAACAGAATAGTACAGCAGCCCATTCATAGGCTGAATGGTTCGCTTTACAGGTTGACAGCTTAGCACCATGCATCATAGACCATGACGTTCCATCCATCTTCAAAAAATTGCTGACCGCCGGCAAGACCACTGCCCGGAAAGGCTCGACACTCCTTTGCAAGATGAGCAGCGCCATCCGCAATAGCACTGAAAGATTCAAGGACCTTGGTCTCCTTGTTCTGATTGGATACGAGAAACATAGAACGTCAGCTGCCCTGGTCCATATTGATACCGTCTGTAGACGGGGCTGTAAAGGGGGAGGGAAGGGATGGAGACGGAGGCGCGGTAAGTCAGCGTACATCATTGCACCAGGCTATTGCCGCACCCTGAGAGCAGCTGACCCTGCCGCACTCGCCCGGTCCAGGAGCATTGGATGGCTGGCCGTCCAGCGAGTCGAGGTAGTAGATGCCTTTCCAGAGATGGACCAGGTTTGCGCGTTTGCGGCCAGGAACACGGCAGACCTGCGTGGTAGGCTCGTGGCTGCGTCGAGAGATTTGGGATGGCGGGGGGCTGCTGGGATCTCCATTTGCCAGCATGGTCTCCTGCATACGAATTGACGTATAGTCTGGGTCGACCTTGCGGACGGCCTTGAACACGTCTTGCACCGTGCCGATGACTGGTAGGGTGTCTGTGCATCAAGGTCAGCCACAAGAGGCACGTCGCCACAGAGGTATTATTAGACTGCGCCGGAGACGCCATGGGAAGTAATCAATGTCTCCTCCCGGCCTGGAGGACTTACGTGTATCGTTGATCCGTATGTCCCACCCCAGGTCGATCATCTTGTAGGTAGTGTTGTCCGCGCCTACAACCACGGCCGGCCTAGACCAGGCAGCGGCCTGAGAATCAAGGGTGCCCAAGAGGGCAATCAAGAAGGCTTTGAGCATCATCATCTTGGACAATCGATCTAGAACGAGTGGCGGTAGGCTAGAAAAAATTTTGAGCTGTCACGATGCTGTAAGGGTCGTCTATGGTCGTAGTCAGAAACTTGTTGCTGATATCGTTGCTGTCGCACGAGGGAGGGGAGACCTCATATTTATCAGCGCCCACAGGAGAGCAAGTCACGCCGCCAAAATTCTTCCACGAACTAAGGACCTTTGGTAGCCATAGTCTAGTACCGATGATACTGAGAAGAAATAGTTAGGCCTAGTCACAATAAGCCAAGCAATAAGGATCAGCCTGGCCTTGACGCACAGTCCGTCACAAGGGGGCGAAAAAGGTGAGGAGAAAGATCCGGTGTTATGTCGTGGTGTAATGACTTCTCCGCTTCGCTCTTGGATCTCTTCGTTTCCACTGAATATTCAACAAGTCAAAAGCATTCACTACGAGTAGTCCACGAAATACACTTACCAGGATGTACTTTCTTGAGTAGGCATCGAATACATCTTTGATTTGTAGCCGCGGATGATATCGACATGAGCCACCAGCCCCCGGCCACCTACACCTTGTGCACTCGGCCCGCGGTAGCTCTGTCAAAAGATACAAAACAGGCCGCAGTCGAGTAATTGTGGCCAAGCTAGAGTCTAATTAACAGCTCAACTCTGCTGGGCAGTTGAAATCGACTGGAGTGTGTGGGACTGGAACTGGCCACAGATCACGCTATTGAACGACGAGTCTTGGGCTTGAGCCTGTCAAGGTTAGGGCTATACTCTATTTCATAGCCTTAAGAAAAGCCACATACTACGAGGGTCCAATTTTAACATGTGAAACCTGCACTGAATAAGAATGTTGAGCCTTTTTTTTTCTTCCGACAACTTTAGGAGCCAGACTAAAGGGGGCTCGAACATCTGAACTTAGGTTCCAACTTGTCCAGCCCCGCGAACAGCCATACATCTTGACATTTGAGATCGATCCCACTAAATCACAGTAAATCAGCCAGCCATCGGCCAGCCATCAGTGGCCCTCCGTCAATCAAGGCGGTCTTGTGCGTGATCGCACGGAGTCCTTGCTTATGTCAACCCACAGCTCCCACAGCTAGAAACCTCCTCTTCTCGTCAAGAGAGGTGTCGGGTCCTAATGATCACTTCATAAATTCGGAGTGGACGGCAGCTTTCCATGTATACCAAAAAGATAGACCATCTGCCCGAGGACTGGGCCCGGAAGTTCTCTTTGGGTGACCCGGTCCTCGATCAGGAGATATACATGGACACGTGGCATGACAGAGTGCCTTGAAAGTCATGTCGTAGTACACACCAGACAATCTTCGCACTAAGATACATAGAACGATGACTTATTAGTTGAGGGGTCGGGATTTTTCCGTCAACGAAGGGATGCGCTCTCAGGTGGAAGTTCCTACAGCAGCACCATACAAGACGGAAATATGAATGCCATTGGTGTTAGAAGAATTGGGGGTGGCTGGGAAGAGTCATAAGAACCTTATTAGTACAAAGTTAATGAATTAGCAGTGGAAAAAAAAATCCTAATACTGCACATAGAACAGTCTAATACTAATGAGCTATGGGTAATCCAACCGTCATTGACCAGGCTGAAAATTCTGAAAGACAAACTTGCAATTAATTGCACACTAATGATAATAGAAACTAAATGGATGCCCAAGGCACGACAAGAGCCCTTTAGTGTGGCATAATTACGCATTGATATCGGGTCATCATCTATATGAACTGCATACTACCCCTCCCCTCCCCTCCCCCCGAAGAGATGTTCTCACACTAATACAGAGTATGACATTCAGAGCGACGACAATCAAACGGAAGCTCGAAAGATCTTTGTTCTTCATCATGCAGTCCCTACTTGCCGTCCTTGCGGCTCTCGTGTTGCCCGCTATCGTGGGTGCAGGACCCATCATGCCGGTTCAGCAGCCCGGGCTCCTCTTCCTGAACCAAACCTCCAACATCGCGACAAGGTCAATAGACTTCGCGGGTGATCCCAACCTGGATCGATACTGCGTGTACGGCGGAGAACGCTCCGCCGGCGGATACCCTGACTCGCAGTGGATCGAGGTGTATGCCAAGCGATGGGATCGAAATATCAACAAGTTCACGAACCAGTGCGCAGATGACTTTCGAATAGAGCTCGAGTACCGTACGTCCTCGCTCCCGAAGATCGCAACGATGCGTCTTATTTGTTTTGACTTGTATGGGAGTGCTTGCTTAGATGAGAGCTATGTTTGGCTGACTGTTCGCCACCCGGCTACTTAGAGTGCAACGCCGATGTCATGAACTTCGTCTGCGTTGAGACCGAGAGCGCACAAGGGGACCACGGCGTCAAGATCCAGTTCCACTTTCGAAAACAGCAGTGGCCTAATAGAGATAAGTACGCAAATACCCTCTGCGCGATCTCATTCTGTCTCTGGGGTGGAGAATCAGGCTTACCTCGGTCCACGGGCCTGAGACTCTCGATGCAGCATCAGCTTAGACTTCCCATATCATAATCATTTACATGGTATATGCTAACTTTTGAATCAGCCGCCGTGGAAGCATAGAGCGAGCCTTCCGCTATACCTCAACGTACAATGCGGCCCATGGCACTGCCGCGCTCAGATGTACCAAGCTGCCGGACGCATAGGGTTTCCCCGGTGGGTGTACAGGCCCTGTAGTTGGAAATGTGTTCGAGCATATCTTGCATGCGAATGAGACTGGTAACTCCTAGGCCTGGCGGTGTATGAAACTCGTGGCATAGAGCCCCTCAGCGGAAAGGTTATTATGCTTACAGGAAATCAAAAAAGTTGTCCCATAGACGCATCCATTGTACTTATGCCATATAATTACCCATCAATTTTGCTCAGTTCAACTCCTTGTCAGAGTGATGTTAAGAATCAATGAAGCCTAATATCTTTCAGCGTAAGCCAATGTTTTCCAGCGAGGACAAGCCAATCAAATCTTCGGAAAAGTGAAGCCAAGTCTGAAAGGTGAGGGAAGAAGGAAAAGGGAGGTACTTGAGTGCTCACAATGAGCCTAAAGCTTCAGGTAGACAACATGCAATATTCTTGTAGCATTAGTGGAGTCAAAAGGCTCGGTGACATTTGTGTAGATAGCCAAGTACTTGACAATGGCTAAAGAGGAGGGAGAGCATGACAGGTACACGACTGCGGGGAGCTGACATTAGCATAGACTGGACATGGAGAATCAAGCTTCCATCTTGGCAACAAGAACAAGCACGCTGCATTGATCGCGTAATGTTGGGAGTAAAAGGCTAATGATGCCGCCGCAGTCGTCTGCACTCTGAGCTAGAGAAACTCCCCCGGTGTCCTACCACGCCATACTCTTCCTGTTCAGGCTGGCCCAAGAAAAAAGAGATAAAGATAAACGAAAAGACAAGACAAGCAACCCCAATGCTAGACGAATTCCGCCCTCCAATTGATGTTCTTGAGAGTAGTGAGCCTCCTATTCCGCACCAGCTATTTTCGAACTAACACTATCATGCCTTTCTTCGCTTTGCTGGCACTTAGGTCAGTAAGTATTAGAACTCAAACAAGAAACCTCGGCCTCCCCGTTTCAGCTAGGCACCGCATTCTCAGTCGTCATCAAATATCTGCAGCGTATTCTGCAGGATCGTATCGATGACTTTACACTGGAATCCCGAGTCCGCGATGTTTCGCTTCTGCGAACCGCCCATGAGTGTCGGACCGAAAACAATGGCGAGGTTTTGACTCGTCATCCGGTTCGAGCCGGAGTTCTCTACGACACGATGCAGGTGCAGCATGACCGCGCGGAGCGTGGCGTAGTTCGGGTCGGGAAGATTGTTGATCGTGGCGTGGAGAGAGTCACGACGGACGATGTCGTTCTCGTGTTCTGGCAGCGGGGTCAGTATAGGGGACACAAGATGGCTGGAGACGAGGTCCAACTCACTGGCTGCTTCGATGAAGTTGTCATAGTACTCTCTGGTGAGTAGCGGATCGGGCAGGTCCCGGAAGAAGTGCTTGAGGAGGCCAGCCACACTATTAACGTCGTGGTAGAAGTTCTCGGGGTTCCTAAAGTCGAGTTCTGGCGATGTGGTATCTTGTCCACCATGTTAGCAACCAAGTCGAAATCGCTGCGTAACTCCAGGAACAGGCCATGAGCACTCACTGGTGTCAAACATGCTCTTCAGCTTGTTGACGTGGGGCAATGATCCGGAAAGCCGGTAAATGCCTTCCACGTTCAGCCCAAAGAGGTCGACAGCCTGGATGCACTGGTAGACCACCATTGGCACGGCCAATCCATCCCTCTCGTACAGCCTGCTAAGCGACACGCCGAAGACCGGCATGGAGGGCTCCTGGGCCGGCGCTGCCGAGCCTTGTGGGGGAAACTGTGGTGCCTGCTGCTCCCGCGTGGGGCCGTCCGCCGAGAATGATGGCCCCTGTGGTGGCTGAGAGGGCTCCTGGAACGGCAGTGCTCCAAGCTGCGGCGGTCCTTGTGCTGCGCCGAAGCCACCGTTGAACCGTGAGTTGGCGGTGCCATGCTGCATGGCCAACAGCGCACCCGGACCAACAGAGTTCCTATTGCTGTAAGGCGGCTGCGAAGCGGTTGGCCCAGACGTGCCCAGCATGCTGGCTGAACTAAAGCTGCGCTCATGTTGCTGGTTCGAGGAAGCAGGCCGTTGGGCCCCCGACATCAGCATTGATCCTTTGGGCCAATCTGAGCCCTGGTTGAACGGTGGCGCCTGTTGACCCTGAGGTGCGCTGAGCGGTGGGCCTTGGTACTGGTCTTGCCTGCCATCACCAGGAAGTGGTGACAGTGCTGATGGTGGCGGCTGGGCCTTCACTGTCTGGCTCTGTGATGGATGGCTGGCTCCGGGCATTGTTGCGCCGCCGCCACCGCTAGGTCCGCCCAATACCTGGAACAATGTTAGTTTCTTTTGCTTTCTGTTTTTTCCTTCTTTTTTTCTTTTTCTTTCAGAGGCTGGCTGATATAGATCTGGGTAACTCACAGGATGGCGTTCATATTTGGGCTCTCCCGTCTGAGGAGCGACTTTGCTGTGGTTTTGGCACAAAAAGTCGCTGAGGTCCTTCTGCGCATCGACATTGTTCACGATATCCCTGAGGCTCATGGAATCAGGCCGGTTCGAATTCCCATTCTTGAGCGGGCTGATGCTCAGCCCATTGCTCAGCAGCAGCTTCTCGTTAAACGACGCTGAGGGCTCTCGTCAGTCTGCTGCTGCCTGTGCACACGATCTCGGGTTCGCTTACCAAACTTCTGCATCTGTAGCAGCAACCCAGAATCACACTCTCTAACGATGTCCTGCAGCGCCTTGATGGCCTCGGGCCTCGTCGTCGATATCAGCTGGCCCCTCTCCTGCCGTAGTATCTGGACCTTGTTCTGGTAGTCCTGGTCGGCGGCCTGCACCTTGCGCAGCAGCTCCTCCCTCATGCTGGGCGGCTGACTTTGGGCCCTTGATGCCGAAAACCCGGCTCTTTGAGCTGTCGCCCGTCCTTGCCCGGTCGTACTCCTCCGCCAAGGAGTTGTATTTCAACTGTGACTTGCGCATCTGGGCCTCGACGTCCGACACCCGCTGCTCTGCCGCCAGTCCGGACTGTTTCCAGCCCTTTCTCTGCTTCTCGGCTATGGCGGCGAGCTCGACCAGGTCCTCGTTCATCTGGTGGAGCGACATGGCGTACTGCAGCCCGTTCTCGGCGATCCGTTCGTGGATGGTCATCATGCCATCAAAGGCTCTATTAAATGTGCCCCCAAGGTGGTCGGCGCGGCGCATGTTGTCAGATGTGCCCTGCGACAGCCGTTTGAGCATGGTCGAGTTGTTCTCCTCGATGGAGGCTCGCTTCTTGAGGAAATTGGCGAATTCCTGTTTGACAACACGAGGTCCAGCGGTCAGCATCTCATCATGAGCAGCCCCAGAGGGTTCATCGCAGGCCTGACATACCTTCGCCGATGCGATACTCTGCTTCAGCCGGTTGAGCATTGTGGCAACCCCAATCTACACCACCTTGTCAGCACATCGCGTCGCTCGAATATTTGTCCTCGTGCGAACCTAACAACACGAGAGACAACAACTCACCTCAGATGTAAGCACGTCCTGGACCATCTTCTCTACCCCGGAGCTGGGCCCAGCCGGGGCTGTTGTGGTGATCGCAGGTAGTGCCAAGTCTGGAGGGGCAGCGACGGGGCTGGCGAGCTCCGGCGCTCCGTTTAAGGGACCTCCGCCGCCCTCTGGGAATGCTCTGTTCGACATGGTGCTGTCGGCTCGGTCGCGAGTGGGTTGCGGGAGGTAATCGGAGGAGGCATTCGGGTCGGCCATGGTGGGAGGTTTGCGGGGTTGCTTAATATTCGATGAGTGCGGAGAGGCTGGCCGTAATGGTAAGGACCCCAAGAGAACAGGTAGGTGCGAGGTCGTGTGGGCGAATCACCGCGGGAAGAAAACACACAAGGAGGAGCCAGGCCCAGGTCGCAGTCGCAACCCCCCTCAGTGCAGTCCGCCAATGCGCATAGGTAGAGACGGCCTGGGGTTGAGACGGGATGACACTGCACAAGGCGAGCGACACCTTGCCACTTCCTCCACCAGACACGTTTTCTATAGATATGGGATCGTAGAGATCGTGGACGAGGTTGGTCGCGCGTCGTGCGTCGGCCGTACGCTCAGTCGTCGGCGAAGAAGCTATATCGTCGCCCACCCGGTGGTGGCTGTCGCGTTGGTGCGGGCTATGCGTGGGAATTCGCCGACCCTTCTCGTCTCTGTCTCTCAGGACCAGACAGCGCGGTTCTGGAGGTCGAGGTAGGCGTCGATGAAACAGAGGCGGTTCATGCGCTCCGGGTGAGGCGGTCAGTCGCTTGTCGGAGAGGTTCGAACCGGGTTGTATCGAGTGGGAGGTGCGACAAGGCCGTGTAGGGCCAGGATGGCTCCGCCTAGCAGTCTCGGTTATGCAAGTGTCGTGTTGGCAGTGATCGTTCTGTGGTAGTAGTGCCTTGTCTGGATCGCCTTTCGTATGGGGGCCGAGCCAACCCAGCACCCCTGGTGAAGGATCGAATCTGGAGACCTCACGGACGGTGGTAGGGATTCCAGTGGGTGTGCCTGCAGATCATGGGTCTGCAGTGTGGTTGCTGTCTTGCTGGAAGAAGAATGAGGCCACAAGCAGCAGCAGCAGCAGTTGAAGGAACAGAAGAGGCTAAGATGGCGATGTCCTTTTTGAAGGCCTCACTCAAATGACACCACTTTTTTGTATTTTGTGATGACGAGCAGCTAGAGACAAACAGGTCTTTGCTTTTTTGAGGGGGAGAGAGGGGGGGGCTTAGCAGCAAACAAGCTTCGCCGCTTGGAATGCGGGTGGCCACAAGAACTGAGTGGCTTTCACACACTCACACACACTCGGTACAACAGAGAGGTACAGAGGTACAACCAACCCCCACCTCCACTCCGCCAACAGCAAAGCTAAGGCCCAACCAAGCCAGTCAGGCAGCCAACTAGCCAGCCAATCTTGGACAGCCAAGAGAAGGGTACATTGTCATTACCCAAAACTGCTAACATGTATATGTACCATCATCTATGTATGGCATTAAAAAATAAAATAAAAAACGACCCTCACCCTCAAGAAACAGCTGAGTTCGATCGTGTACAAGGTCCAGGCCAGGAACAGCCAACCGTCTGATCAGAATATTCGGCTGATGCCTTTCTTCCTTTTCCCTGACGTAGCGTGCCCACCTTGGGATGAACATGCTCGACAATCCCAATTACTAGGCCAGCCCTGGATAGAGTGACGGGAAATTTGACAGCCTCGCTTCCAGGATCTCGCGAATGAACCTTCATCGACACGGGCGATCTTGAGCGACCCAATTATCCTTCCGCTGTGGTCGACCTCGCGTGATCACAAGTGATCCTCTCGTCATGTTTCAGGTTTGACTTTTTTGGCTTCTATACAGAATGGAGCACCGTCTATTATCGTCTTCGAGTCTCGGCTGGGATCCGGATGGAGGTCTCAACGAATAGGAAGAAGGAGGGGGGGGGGGGAATACGACCTCCACCGCACGAGATGGATGCTCATCACTGGCGCAGAAATTTCCCATGGGCTGCTGAGGCTGCGGCGAGAGGCGATGGAGTCCCGACGGGCTGGGTACTGTAAATTAAGCGTGCGTTGAGACCAGGCTTGTTCAACTGCCGGGCCAGGTGCATGCGGAGCCTAATGCGTGTCATCTGCGCCTCACGAAAATAGAACCATCAATCCGAGGCCCAGCCTCGCGGGCCAAGCACTGCAAATGATGCTTAACTGCCACATGTGACATCGTCCTTGCAGCCCCTCCCCGCTATGTGCGCCACTCCTGATCTGCACAGGATACATCTTCAACGTTCTGGCAGGGTACTGATCCGTCTGCTTAAGTTGTGCCCCCCAGAGTGGCCTAGTAGCGTGACCGGATGAACAGGAGGGAGAGGTCATGTGGCCGGGGTTGAGTTGGAATCCCTGAGATTGCTGTCTATGCCTGAAATCTGAACGATATGAAACTTTTCCAAACCGGACCTGTGTATTCCTAGTCCTTTGATGAAGGTAACCCGATAACACCGTCATCACAAAAGAGTCATCACCTCTGCTCCGGGAGACTAGATGTAGCCCTTGAGCACGGCGGCCTCGGCGTTCAGTATCGAAGAGCCCGCTGCTCCGATGACAGCTGTTGTGGTGACCAGTCAGCAGAGGTCGATGGGTGGTACCATTGCAATAGGGCCTGGGCTTACTGTTATGGCTCAGCGCCACAAACTTGAGGTCAAAAATGCCGCTCTCGTCCTCTCTCACACGGCCGACGCTGACCGTGTATCCCCTCGACAGCTCACGATCGAGCCGGGGCTGGGGCCGATCGGGCTGGTCGTCCCCAAACACCATGATGCTCGGCTTCGGCGCCGACGGGCAGCCTAGCTTCTCCACGTCGCTCACGTACTCCCTGAGGGCCTCCTTGACCTCCTCCGCGCTCGGCGGCGGCCTCCTGGCGAACCGGAGCGACACACACGCGGTATGGCCGTCCAGGACTGGCACGCGGTTGCACGAGGCCGACACCTTGAGGCCCTTGAGCTCCTCGAAGGCCGTCGCGTCGGCGCTGATGCCGCCCAGGATCTTCTGGGCCTCCGTCTCGAGCTTGTCCTCCTCGCCAGAGATGAACGGGACGACGTTGTCGATGATGTCCATCGAGCTCACGCCGGGGTATCCCGCGCCGCTCACGGCCTGCATGGTGACGACCGACACGGTCTCGATGGGGCCGAAGCGCGCCTGCATGGCGGCGAAGGGGATCACCAGCCCGATGACGGCACAGTTGCTGTTGCAGACCAGGAAGCCCTTTTCGAGGTTATGGTGTTTGCGCTGGTGGGGGATGAGGGCGAGGTGTGGCAGGTTGACGGTGGGCACGACGAGGGGCACGAGGGGGTCGCGCCGGTAGTTCTTGGCGTTGGAAAAGACGGCCAGGTTGGCCTTGAGGAAGTCCATCTCTGTGTGGAGGTCGAGGCATGTGTGTGTCAGAGCTGGCGGGGCACACGACAGGAGGGGCAGCTGAGGGGGAACCTGTTCCAGGAGGAGAGGGGTCTCATGCGTACCAACTTCGCCTGCTATGTTCGCGTCCAGACCGCTGAAGACGATGTCACAGTCCAGGAACTCGCTCGACCTGCACTCCTTGACGATCAGGTCGCCCACAGCACCCATGGGCGTGGACTGCTTCCACCTGACGGCATCGCGATATTTCTTGCCCGCGGACTGGGGCGACGCGCCGACGGCGACAAGCTTGAGGAAGGGGTGGTCCTGGAGTAGGAGGATGAAGCGCTGGCCGACGGACCCGGTGGCACCGAGGACACCTGGATCAGATCGGCATATGTGAGCTTTCAAGCAGCGGGGCGACACCTCTCTGAGGAATGGAATGGTGAGGATGGTATCGAGGGCAAGGGCAACGAACCGCACTTCTTCTCTGGATACTTGGAGGCCATGGCAATCAAGGGCTGTCTCTGCAGTACGAGGGCATGCAACGGGATTTTCGAGGGTCAATTAGCCTGCAAGGCTGTCTGTGCAGGGACGGGTCGTAGTGTTCAGGTCTCTTTTTCAGGAGAAGGTCAAGAGGAGTCGGGAGGTCGAGACGAAGTGACTTGTTGTGAGCAGAATCACGTCACATCATACCAAGCAGCAGCTGTCGAGTCAGAAAGAAAAAAAAGATGTCAAGTGGTCCCGCTATCGGAGCTCAGGATTGCAGGAATGCGCTACTAGATCGCGGGGGGAGGGGAAAAAGGGCCATGCTATGTAATGCATTGTGCAGGGGCGGGATGCAACCCCTGTGCCTCTGAACCACAGCGCAAGGGGGGGCAGGGGGGCCTGTAGCTTCCATGAAAACCCCCTGCCCTCCCTAATTCAACGTCACCCAAAGCATCATCCGCCTGCATCAGCACCAGCTCTTTCTTTTCCTATGATGCACACTGCTAACACTGCATGGTTTCCTTGAATAGAACGAGCAGCAGGTATTTCTATTTGATGTTCTAGAACAGCAAGGACATGGCCAATGTACTTCCCACCTCTTACAAAATATCCAGTAATAAGTCTAGACACGAGGGGGGGAGGGGGAAGGACTGCCTCACGCAAGCAGGAACAATAGCCTTTCTGTCATCAAGATGTCATCATAATTATAACCTTGCTCGTCTTGCAACTACAAATCTTTACATACTTTCCTCCTCTCATACAAGCACAATACTACTGCACCATCATCCACACTTGCAACCGCTCACATACCACCAAATGCTCCAAACCCGACCACCGACCTGGGACCGGGCCGCTCCCTCAGCTTCCGCACCTCATCGTCCCCAATGTCTCCAGACCCGAGGCTCTCCATGCTCGGCCGGCTCCCGCCGGCCTGCAGCTCCCTCATGAGCGGCTCAATCGTCTCCATGCCGGTTCCACCGGGCCGATAGGGACGGGCATCGTCCTCACCGCGGGCGGGTGGCCGCCTCGTCTCCTCTTCGGGCCCGCCGAGGCTGGCATCGGTGTCGTCGTATGTCTCCAGGCTGCTTATGCTCAGCGTGGAGAGTCTTCTGCGAATGCCCGTCTCCTCCCTCGTCGCGCACGGCGGGCGGGTTCCTACGAACATCTGGCGAGGGGGGAAGGTCCAGGTGCCGAGTTCCTGTTCCGCGTCGCAGCTCTCCCATCCGGCTCGATATCATCGGTGCAGATCGGCATCTTTGCGAGGTTGAAATCCGACGTAACAGCCATCGATTTAGGCCGGGATTTGCCCAACATTGCGGCCGAGGCGGAGGGTTCCTGCTGCTGCCTGTTGTGTATGGTCGGGTCTAGCAGGGTTGCCCTCCGGGACCACCGGCAGTGACGCGGGTCGAGGTCCTCCAGGCCATGGGGTTGGAACGATTGACCCACGTCGCTGGTGAAGCTCGGGTTGTCGGCTCCGTCGTCCAGGTAGAGACGCCTGGGGCGCGTAGGTGTGCCTCTGTCTTGGGCAGGGGATTGCCGGTGCAAGACAACGATCTCATCCTCGTCGAGACCGGAGTCGCCATGGCTATAGATGACATCTCTGTGCAGGTCCTCCTCGACAGGCCTCATCCCGAAACGGCTCTGCACCCCATCGCGGTGGTACTTCAATGGCGGCGACTGCCTAGCATCAAGATCAACCTCCTCCCCCTTGGCCTTTCGCCCGACCCTCCCAGCATTCATCTTACCCAGCATCCGCTGCAGGTCACCCAACAGCGGCAGCACAGATGAGAGTAGACGGTCTTCATTGCGCTCAAGCCTGTCGATCCGCCTCTCCATATCCCATGTCTGCTTCTCGCGTAGCGCCTCGTACCTCTGGAAGATCTGGCTGCGGGTCATCTTGAGTACTGACGGCTCTTCTGTCCCAGAGGCGACAGCGCCGCCACTGCTACCCAGGCCCACACCCAGGCCCTGGCCGAGCTGGGTCTTCGCGGTACGCCCGAAGAAGCTCTTCTTGGAGGCAAGCATGCCTTTGCCTGCTGTCTTGGGCCGCGGCGGGCTGGCTTCCCGTGTGGCGACAGGTGAGTGGTGGCCGCTGCCTGACGCACGAGAGGCCTTTCTTCTGAAATGGTACGAGGTGGTGCGCTTCAGCGGGGCTATGGGTCGGCGGAGGACGGGGGAGCTGTCGGCGTCGGCGAACGAGAGCTGGGATGTGGGCGATGCCGGCGGGGAGTCTGGGGGCGTGACGCTGCCGTATGGAAGAACCGGCGAGGGCCTAATGACGGTGGCGAGGGTGGCGAGGGAGAGGGCGGAAGAGGCGATCGATTCTTTGCTCGGGCGGCCTAGGAGCTCCTGGCACGACGGTGCGACATCTGCAACAGTCACGACCTTGGTCAAGCTGAGGGCTTGAGATACAGTCTTTGGCACGACAGGCGCAGGGACAGCTGGCTCGAGGTCCGCCCTGCTCGCCTTGGGTGTCACCGAATCTTGACTCCCGTCCGACGAGCTGCTGAGCCTACGCTTCCAGAGCAGGTCGGATGGTTGCGCACCCGGCTTCTCGAGCACCATCCTCAACTCGGCGACTCTCTGCTTCCGTGACAGCAGTGTTGACTTCCTCTTCGTCCACCGCTCCTGGGCACTGAGCGCTGGACTTGGCGGTCTGCCTTCGCGCACCTCCTCCAACCTGCGTCTAGAGGGACTGCCATCCCTCGGGCTCCGGCTGTGTTGTTGGGTTGTCTGCTCCTCTTGTTGTGTATCCTCAAGGTCCTGCTCTTGCGCCTTGCTCCCCACAAGCTCAGGCCTAGCCACTGTATCTGGCTCGTTCGGGGCTTCGTCAGCCTGAATCGTCGCCTTGCCTTTGTCTTTCGGGTCTGTGGTGGTCTCCGAGCTGCGTGTGAGTATTGGGTGACCATCGTCCTGCCTAATAGGTCGGTGGGACAACACGTCCGGCTCAGCTACAGTCGTGAGTCCAACCTGTTGTGCCCCGTCAGCCTCATGTGCTCGCCCCTTTAGAGCCACCGGAGCGGATTCAGAGTTGAGATGCGTGGTGCTCGTATGAATGTCCTCCTCCTCCCTCTCCTCCTTGTCCTTCTCGTTCGCCTGCGCCGTCACACCCCAACTGATCCTCTCGCCCCTGACTGCCTGGTGCTCGGCCCCGCTCCTCCTCTTGCTATCCGGACTCCTCTGCCTCCTCGGGCTCGAGCCCTTGACAATATCCACCCCGACGAAGCGCCTGGGAGTTCGCCGCGCGCCTACGGCTGCTGGGGGCGGGACCTCGCTGCTCTCCATGGTACCAATGCTGTCCAGGCGCGACTGCTCCGAAAAGATGCTCTCGCGCACTGTGTGGTCCCTCGACGAGTCGCAGCTGTGATACTGCATGGACTCGCTCAGCGTCCAGGGCCGCCTGTTTGGGACCCCCGACTCCGACGGCTGCAGGCTGGAGTTGCGCTTGTGGTGGTAGGTCCGCTGCTGCGGCGGCAGCGCCGATGTGAAGCTGCGGAAGCTGTACGCAGAGGTTGGCCTAGGGCCACGGGAGGCCGGCGGGTTCGAGGACGCCCTCGGGCCCTTCACTAGGGCCTCTAGTGTCTCTCTGTATGCGGCTGAGCGCATCTCTTCGCTCGTGCGCGGCGTCTCGTGCCGGCTCGACTCGGCGCTCGTGCGTGGCGGCAGGGCCGGGGATACGAGGTCAGGCGAGGTGTGGACCGAGCGGACTCTCTCATACACGGGACCAAAGGTGTTGCGCGAAGCGAGCCGGACTCTGCGAGCGGCCAGGGCTTCCTCACGTGCGAATCCGTGCCCGTGGCTGCTTTCCTTGCCCCGTGAGGTGGATGAGAGCGACTCGCGCTCCTCGGCGAGGGGTCCAAGGTGAGTGCCCCTGCCTGTCTCTGTCGCAAAAGCTGTCCTGGGGCGGAGCTTGACCTCGTCGTAAATCTCGGGCGACAGCTCTGGCGAGGAGAGCGATCGGGACCGTCTCCTCGGCAGACCGAATCGATATCGTGGTTCTGGGCCGAGGTGGGCGTGCTCGATGGGTATCGATATCGCAATGTGCCTGAAGCCATCCACTGTAGTCCCCGCCACAGCAGTATCGGGCAGCTTGATCCGTGGTGGACGTCTCCTTCTCGCCGAGGGTGCCCGCGCCAAAACAGGGCTGACAGCCCCTCCTCGCTTCTTGACCGCCTTTCTCCTGGAACCCCTCCTCGTCAACAGACCGAGCGCCCTCCTCAGCATGCCTTTTCTTTTTCTTCTTGTTGTTGCTATGCCTCCGCCGGAGCGAGGACGCTGGCGACGTCGACGTGCTCGGGTCGGGGAGGCTCATGTAATTCGACGGGGGAGGCGTCACGTCCCTCAGGAACGTGGCCAGCTCGCCCAGCGCCTCGTGCTGGCCCTGCAGCGCCAGCTGCCCATCCTGTCGAGGCGATCGCCGCACCGACCGCCGCCGGAGAGCCGCGTCCAGTCCCGCGAGCTGCAGCTCCAGGTCGAGGTCGAGGTTCTGCTGCGGCTCCAACCTGCCGTCCGAGTGCCGTGCTGCTGCCTTCGCCATGATCCCCGACGACGAGCCCGTGCCGTGCGTGCTGCTGCGCTTGTTGCTTCCTCTAGAACCTCCACCACTGGCGCCCCTCAGATACAGCGAGCTCACAGGCGTGTCGTGGTACCCTTCCTTCTCCATCAGCGACAAGTCCATGAGGTGCATGCTGCCGCGTTTGCTGCCGTTCCCAACAGAAGTCCCACCGCCGATGCTCCCCAGATGCAATGGATTCGCAGCCGTGTCGTACTCTTCCTTCTCTGTCAGCGACGTGGCAACTGAGTTGATTGCATGTCGCCTGGCGCCGTCGTCCCTGGCGTGTTTGGGTCCCTCCGCGCGGGCGCAGCTGCCGTCTGTGTCGACCTCGCTTATGTACACCATGATGTCGTCTCGCCCCGTTCTCATATGAGGTCAGAAGGAGCTATGACAGCCACCACCACAGCGGACATAGCTCTCCCTCCCCAGGTCTCTCCGATCGTGGGCGTGCGGGAGACAGAGAGAGAGAGAGAGAGAGATTGAGTTGAAACGACAAGTGGAAGGGAAGGAGGTGAACGGGGTTCGGATTCAGCACGTCGACAAGTGCAGTGCTGGGGGGCGAAGAGGAGGGGGGGAGAGAAGGCGTCCGGGTGAAACCCTGCTTGTAGTTTGTCGAGGGGCACAACGTTGACGGTTGTGTGAGGGTTCCCTCACACCGATGAGATGTCGCTGTGCTGTGACCTTCTGTGTAGTCGCCACCCTTTTTCTTGATGCTGGGATGCTGACTCGCTAGTGAGGCGAACTCTGGATCGACCGTGGTGAGGCGCTCGTGATAATCGCAACGCTTCAAGTCGACAGGTCGAGATCGATTAAGATTTTTTGGAGGCCCTGTTTTTTCTCCTTCTTTTTCCCCTCTCCTTGGGAAGGGGGGGTGTGAAGGACTTTCAACCGAGCCAAGGAGAAGAACCCAAGAAGAAGAAAGGAAACATTGTCTGTGCGCCGGCCACGGGTGACAAAGATTTATCACTTTGATAAACAGATCACGTTTGCAGTGGCGGCGGCTGGACGGCGAAAGCCACGCGGGCCATGGCCTCGGTCAATCCGTCCAGAATAGGAATATTTTTTAATGATGAGCAAGGGTCAAACTTGAAGGACCTACCTGCTTTCTCTTTTCTAGTACTCAACTACGGTAGGATCCACACAGCATGTATGTGTAGGTGGGACAAAAGGGTCCTGACCTGTCGACGTGAAGAGGCAGGGAATGTCCTCCTTATGAAGAGGGGGGGACGAGGCCTGGTGATCAGCAAGGACAGATCCTCTCTCTATACATAGTAGATACCCGAGCCCGCCGAGATCCACACCCTTCTCGAGAGTCAGGTGATAAGTAGGAAATCGGGCCTGGATGCCAACAGTAAGTAGTAGGGGTAGTGGCCATGGCGAAACCATAGGTGCGGCCGCAGAGGTGCCTGCTGCGGTGCCGTAGCAGCTGTGTAGATTAAAATGAGGAGGGGTGGCAAGGAGGGGACATGGGCATCCATGACTTGAAGACCACCACTCCTCTCGTTGATCTCCACACCCAGGCGGGGTCCAAGTGTCAGTAGTGTAGCATCTCCAGCCCACTCCCTGGGGGCGCTGCTCGCCTCGTTTTCTCAGATGGAATCCCTCCTGACACTAGAAACATTGAAACAAGACGGGGGCCAGGTCCGCCCTACACATGTCTCAGGGGCTCTTCCCGCTAGAGAGGAGGGGCCAGCCGGCCGGGGCCTTGAGAGAAAGAGACATCTTTGCGCGCACTTGACAAATGGGAGCAAAAAAAAAATTAAAAAATTGAGGGCTTTGTCCCGTCAGGACGGAAAAGGACAACGTCAATCCCTGTAGATATATGAGGCGGCGGTGACTGACCTAGGCAGTTAAAGGGAATCAAGGCCGAAGTGCTGGTTGGCGACGAGATCCAGGTCGGCGGGAGAGAATTTCAAGCAGGCCGATAATACTACTGGTTATCTTCGTGTTGTTTTCAATGTCGTAAAGCACCAGGTATATTCAAGTTTCTATGATGTGGGTGAGTCCGGTGTCTTTGGCCGCATCGGGCTGGGCGGGACCATCTTGGAGGTCATGATTGGCAGAACCGCTCAATCTTCCCTCTTGTCAGCTGGCGCTGGCTTTCCTCAGGGCCAGACCGCGTTCACTTGGTCAGAGCCCGATTTTTTGTACTATGCAGTCTGCCTTAGGATTTTTCATCTACTGTCGAGTCAGAACGGTAAGCGGCACACAAGTGTTCAAGCCAGGGGAGGCAACCCGCATTCTTCTTATGCAAGGGAGAGAGATCTATGTTATTATCCCGCTGTCTGGTCTCACCATTTTAGCCCCAGTGGTTGGAATGTAATCAAATTTCAGTCTCCCTATTTTCAAAAACATATAAAAGCTCTGGGTCCTGCCCTTCCTCTGCCCCCCTCCCCTCCCCCCCAATCCGGGCCCCCGCCCCCGAGGGCTCCTCTTCGACACCCGCGATCGATAAGGTCTTGGAATAAACATTGTTTGAGACAACGCCAGATCCGCGGTGGTTCGGTGTTTGGTCGTCTTTTCAGGGATAGAAATTAGGCTTCAGAATTATCCTTATATTCATCAGCTAGTTTGTCGTCATAATCTCCGGCTTACAGCTCACCCTCTCCGGGCCGGCTGTGGCAGCAGTGCACAATCTAGAGCATTCAGGTTGCTGATGCAAAGATCGTAACATAGGAAGCTAAATATTCATATATGTAGACATCTCTCTAGGATAACGAACTTCCACAATGCTGAAAGGTGCTACCTATATGATTGTGGGAGAATGACGATCGCCGGGTTTCTAAACCTGGCTTGAGCCTACTGCCAGTCTCCGAAGGCCTGACGACTTGCATTTGTCGTAGAGCTCATGCATTACCATGAATAGATTTTCTAATCTACTCAAACATAATCCACGTATTCTTGTCGTCGTGTGCTACTCCTTTCTGCTTCCAATTCTTCGCATGCTAAACCGGACCGCCATCATCTTTACACATCTCAATACTGAAATAGCAATATAAATCTCTCAAGCGGGCCTATACCTTCCAATATATCTTCATCTCTATCGTAATCTTCTTGTTTGTCAGGAAACGGTTCACTCTAGTGGCCACCAGCTGTGAGTCTTTGCTCTGGTCCTGATGCCTAAGTCTTATATGACCATCCTAGTACCACGTCACTGGGTGAGGAACCCTGGTGTGCGAAATGCAGTATTCTGTGAATGTTGAACCGTGCACTGAGGGAGTCGAGAGCGTCAATGACCTAGGGAAGGTCTAAGGGCAGTGTGTCGATACACCATTAGGAAGCGGTTGAGTGTGTACGGCTGAAAAATGATTGCCGACACTATGCAGCTCTGGCATCCTGCATCCACGACAATGGTCTCATGGCGACCCGAGAGGCACCAGCTTGTGTTCTCGGCGTGCAGCACGGTGAGAAGCCAGCAAAGGTCAGCGCGTTGCCTTTGGGACTGTGCATCCGGTATTAGAAATAGTAGGCATCATCGGCCACCGACGGTCGGGCGATTCCGTAGATTTCCATGTATATCTATTCCATAGAGGCCGTTGGCCAGAGATTAACTGCGACTTACATTGTGCTTGGGCAGATGTCAAGACTGGCTATCAGATCAAGCTTGAGCTCCCGACGACGTGATTCAGCCACCCTCCGGACGGTCTCAAAGGGGAGGGCCTGGAGTTGGATGTGTTCTCGGCCTCTCAATCCAGAGCTGCGGGCGTGCAGGTCCCCCGCCAGCACATTGGTCCCGTTCACATCCAGCTTCATCACCTTCAGGGCTCCGGAACGCTCGTGGTTTCCGGATGCAAGAACGAGGCACAGGGCACACAGAGAATGATATGTCTTGTTGAATACAGAGCTGGGCTGCTTGAAGAATCATCTCTCTAACTGCATGTATTGCTAATGTCTGTCTGCCAAATGTTTGTACCTATGGAATTGCGATCCTTGGGTGCGAGGACCTCGGTCTGCCCACTCGATGGCCGTGATGACTGTTATTCTAGAACAGGCTTTACATCATGACAAGACCTGTGCTAGCTCTCCTACATTCAGCCACTCACACCTGTTCTTTGTCATAGATCAATGAATAATCATGGTTTGTTGGATCCTTGATGTGCATTCTTGTCTCAGCCTGACCTCTACCACTTGGATGGATGGGCGGCCTCATCAGAGAAGCAAGCGCCATATGGCAGCCTCAATCTCAACACTGAACAGCACCTGGGGGAGCTATCAAGGGAGCTGAGCCAGGTGACACTGTATAAAATCAGTGCGGCTGGTCTGTGTGTTGAGAAGAGAAGAGTACTCGTGTGCACAAATGAGAGAGAGTCGGTCACTGGTGTAGTAGCAACCTCGCTGCTGGCTTACAGGAGATGGGAACCCATCAGGCCCATATTTAGCGCCCAAGTCTCACTAAGACAAGGCTGAGAGTGCGGGGTGCTGACAGCTTACAGAGCTACCCTCGAGTGATGTCAAGGAGGGGCACAACAGCCTGGCACAAGGTGGTCTGTGTACTCTTTATTTACTTTGACGCGTTTATCCCCCCATTCCCCTCTGGCGACTTCTCTTTGCCCTCCACCCACATCAAAGTCTTTTTCCTTCCTGACGCCGACAACATCACCACATCACTCAACAAGCTTTGTACCAATATCAATAACCACCACTCTTGCCCAACATAATGTCTTCATTGGGTCGTCTTCCCCTGATCGGCGGTCGTCTGCCCCTTGACCCTGAGCGTCTCGTCTCTGTTACTGTGGCTGTCAACCTGGCGCAGATGAACACCCCTTCCAGCACTCGTCCTCGTGCAAAATCACCGACAAGATGGGCAACGCCCTTTCCTTCCTGTACGGGCTCGCTCATAGTGCCGTCGATCGGGTTTTCCCACATCCCCAAGGCCAGGCGCTGCCGCAGGTCACCATGAACTCTTAGAGAGAGCTTGGGGTCTTCGCAGTCGCCGTAGAGGGCTCACAGAATATGATGCTGCTGCACACTGTCGGTCACCCGTTCGGAGGCTCGATCGCGATCAACAGCTCCCATATACTCAGCCCAGTGGTTCGGGCTGCTGTGGCCCGCTCCATGGACAATCTCGCCAGGGGCCGCTCCCATGGCTTCCTGTCTTCTGCCCTCCGCCTTACGGTTCTGGGTGTCTCCACCGTCTGTCTTTACCACGCCGTACGCATCGTTGTCCAGGCAGTCCGCGCCTACTGGCAGGACGAGTAGCCCACCACGAGGGTATAGAGCCTGCCCGCCTGCCTACCTCCTCACTTACCAACCCAGCTCTCTGCTAACATGACTTGCTGCTAGCAGATACGGGTTCCTTTCGTTTTTCAAGCACAAGTCCTGTCGTGTGGCTTTCCCGACGATTTCCCTCGCCCGACCTTGGCCCTAGAGACAAACAACCCCCGATCGAAGACAGGAGACGGATGAAGACAAGGGGGCGATAAACAAGCCCAACGGGGTAGAGACATTGGGAGATAAAAAAGGAGGGGAGTTCATGGGTCGGCTGGTAGAGAATTGAGCATTCTGAAGCAGTTATATCACTTTACAGTGCCCTTCCACGGGTGTTTGAATAAATTCTGAGGTTCCACACGCCCATCAGACTTTTCCTTCGCGACCTTTACGCACCACGATTGTCGAGGCTCGATAGCCGTCCACGACCAAGCTTCTCAACACTAATACACAATGTAGAGATTCGGCTTCCGAGAGATGGCAGAATACTCAGACGATCAAGCTATCGGGAAATGGAGGTCTCATCATATAGGCGTGCAGCAGTCCTTTGATGGCGTACTACAAGTGGCACGTGGGGCTCTCGGGAGATAACTCCTGGGGAAGAGTTCTGCCGTGTACTAGCGAACTTGAGCTTCAGGTCACAGGCATGAGCAAGCTCGTACCATCTGTGCTCTTTACCACGCGTAGAGAGAGTAGACATTAGAGGGGAGGGAAGGGGAAGGGGTGCGGTGGTGCGAACGGAGTGTCAAGTCATCGCCAACAACTCCGTTGACGAGTTCCATACAGGTGAGGCCGACGGCGGTCGCATTAAAGAGGCGCCACAGAACACCCTCCCGTACAGCGAGGACTTCTTCACCATGCCTAGCAATATGCTGCGTCGTCTTCGACCTGAGATTCCGGTACTCCCAACGATGGTGGCCGATGCTGTGTCACAGGTAGATCTGCTGTCCAACCCGCTCACCTTGTCACGCTTCATAGCTATTCAAGCACCTAAGTAGGCATCGCTGGGGGGCTGGTCGGCGTAGCGTCACGAGCTGTGGCGAAGGACATGGTGCACATGACCCAAAGTACGGTAGTACTTCGTACAGGAGTGGATTTGATCGCCGCAGCTGTACGACCTGCGGGTATCCGACTGCTTGAAGAAGGCAAACGATGGCAGATCGTCCGGCGGCCGAGACCGAGAACGCTACCTGCAGGTAGTTGGAGGCGTCGTGCCCGTGGTCCACACCAAGAGGTCACAGCGCATACATCTCAGATGAAAGTCACTACCAGTCTCCCCGGGTATCCTCGAGTGGTGCTTCATTCATGGATGGGACCTGGGCAGGGGCGGCGGTGCCGCTGTCCTCTAAGTACGTACTTGCATACCTAGGCATGGCTACCTGCATGTGCCGGCTCTCACCTCAGCAGCCTGCTGTTCTTCAACGAGAAGCTCACACTGTTCGTCTCTGCGTCTAGTTGAACTACCGGTACGGTACTCTAGGCCATCCTACGACTGGGCATGGATTTCAGATCATGCTCGTTGCAGTCAAGAGCACGGGCAGAGTCTTCTGGCTAGGCTTTCCATCCGCTTAATCTTGACCCAAGATGAGCCAGTCCACACTCACCTGGAGGACGGCAAGGTCGCTTTAGAGGTGGACCTGGGGCGCATATGAAACGAGATCGTATTTTCTGGCGCCCCAAGGTGACAGAAGGGATGGCTATGGCAGCCATCGACCTGCAGGCTCATCAGCGCCCGGTGGGGACTGAGAGCATCAGGTGTAGTGCTGTAATACAAGGCGCTAACGTGACGTGGGCTTGCAGCGCAGTCCTTCACATCTGTTGGTTCGCTTGAGAAGAAAAAGAAAGCACTCTGCTGACGAAGCGCGGAAGATGCCTACACTGACGTAGGAAATTTTTTAGATGAGACTCCTGGGAGCGCCCGTTGTCGCGGTGAGGCAGCATCGAGACATCTCTGACCAAAGAGCCCATTCCAGATACGATAATTCATATGGATAGATTCTGTTCAAGAGAATACGACTTATTGTTGATACTGCAGGCGTAGAGAAGACAAATGATGTTGTAGGTACTTAGCCAGTGTAGCCGAGCGGGCATTGAACCGTCACCACGGTCTATGCTTATGTACTGCGTGTAATTTACAAGCCACAAATGACCCCTGATGGCCTAACAACTCCTGCATGTAGAAACAAACGAGATTACCCTGGTAGCGAGTAACTAGATGCAGGGTTTCTTTTTCTCGTCATGAATATATTGATCCTCCAGTTTTTGGGGCTATTTCTTTTTCTTCTTTTTCTCTCCACTGCTCCTACGAGTCCGACCTTTTCCCCAACAAGATTCGTGCTTCCATCAATGCCCGAGAGCCTTCAGGTCTGCGTTCACGTTCACTTTCCGGTTCAAATCTAATCTCGACCTAAAACCCCAGTCTCGAAGTAGAATCCTCATCTCATTAGGATGTCTACGCCCTCTGCTGACAGCGTTGAGCCTCAAGGTATGTCTCCTTCCATTGACTTCCAATTCAGCTCCTGCGCATCTCTCGCATGTTTACATTCCGTATTCTCCTCGGCCTGCATCCATATATGCCCTATTTATTTTCTCTTTCTATTTTATGTACCTGATCCGTGCCTTGAGTTTCAAATTCTACCTGAGCCTATGTCCGATTCCTTTCTTGCGAACTTGTAGAGACTGACCATTGGCTCACTTATGTCATGTAGCTCCTAAGCAGAGTCTCCCTGTCAGAAAGCCCATTACTCCTATCCGCTTCGGTCTCTCCGCCGAGTCGATTGAGAAAGGCGCCGCCAATGACGACGTCGTTGAGAAGCGCCGCATCTGGAACCTGGCTGTCGACTTCGGCATCCCGATGGAGCCAAGCCAGCAGCTATTCGTGATCCTCATCCTCGCCATCGTCGCCGCTGCTCTCTGCAGGATTTCTTCTCAATACTGGAAGTGATGTTATATCACAGACGTCTTGGAAATACACAGAGGGGGGGGGGGTGGGGTGAGGCGTGAGGCGTTGATAAATGGGATGATTAGCGAAGCATTCAACTCAGGCGTTCTGGGACTTTTATCATCTCGCGAGACGAGATGCAACTTGTTATTGTCTCAAACTCGTCATAAAGACGACATGGCATGTGGCGCCAAGTAGTTAATCATCAACTGGTGCATGGGATCAAAATTCGAGACCCCGTCTCTGCTCAGATTGGATGGCGGGGCTACGTGCTTGCAAGTTGTGATGACACCAGTACAATATCATGGGTTACAGCGAGTGCATGGCGAAATTTAGCAACGATATCGATCGGCTGGTCGACTCCGGCCTTCATTTACCGCAATGAGGGACAATCTCACCAGTAGGCAAAGCCCGAGTGGTTTGCCGTGAGGGTGCGGGTGCGGGTGCAACATATGAAAGCAAAATCTCCTCCCCAACCCCACTAGTTCTAGCAGCAAATCTCCATTTGCCACCATATATGGGATTGAGTTCCCTATATGTGGCAACACCATCCTATACAAAAAGACGCGACGGAGATTTTCTGCCATTTGTTCGACCAATAGGATGTGGGTTTCATTACTAACTACCTGAGTACTTACAACTGCTTTTAAGCCAGTGGCCTGGCAGATACGACTTCTCTCTTTTCTCTTGAACAGGCACGAGCCAAGTCAAGCCAATGAGATACTAAATTCACAGCATGACACAACAGCAACTAGAGTATCAATGGTCATAGTCGACACCCTGTTTGTGAGAAACTATTTTCCGTTCGTCCCCTCTCCTGCATACGACAAGCGATGTAGGCGCGTTGAAATGATTTCTTGTGCAAAGCCACTTCTGTCATTCTCATGTAAGACAACACGCCTGCTGGAGGTGCTGGGCAGGCTGGGGTGAGCTGCCCAGCCTTCTCACGTCAGAACCTTGGGCAATTTCTGAGTAGTCCCTTGCGATCATCCAGTCTAGACACCTTGTGATGAATTTGTGGCACATGAGTTAGTTAGTGCTACCTGTTCTAACGCTTCGAGGAAACCAAAAACGCCACCATGAGGCGGTCCGACTGTCAGTGCGAAATTTCCAGTCTTCGCCCTCCTCAATCAGAGCAGAGGGAATCTTCAACATAATTTCTCCGTAATCAACCTCTAGGCGAAGTGGATATCGATGGGTTTCATGTACATTAGAAACTGACAGTCAACAGATCGAGGTTGATGATGGCTCTCGACAGAAGCTACTATGTATGAAGGCAACTGCAGGTCAGGGAAGACGCGGACGCCATAGCAAAGGGCCGTGCGTCTGTATGATGACAATGCCGTGCGACAGACTCTCGTGTCCATCATCGTGCCAAGCATGTAACCTAGCGGTGTCATCTCTCCTTCAGCCGCTGTTATATTGCTCTGCTTTATGTCCTGTTCCCGGCCGGCCAAACCTTTAATCCTTGTCATTACTTGCCAGAGGAACCGTGATCGGTTTTCGTAGGCGTTTCCATTTTCAGAAAGCCTTACAGCTTACCCTTGTCGGCCGGGCAAGCCACTGCACCTTTGCACAAACAGGCATGATCAATAACATCATCTTGTTGCAAACTTGCATGTCGGTTTAAGGACTTTTCCAAATGGTTGCACGCCCCAGGGTCGATCACAGGTGTTTTGCCGATTGATCAACCTCGTATGTTCGAGCGTCATCCACTGAATCTAAAGCAAACGCTCTGTCGATCTCCATATATCCATCGTCCGGTCCAGCTGCAGGCGCCTGCCGTACAGTAGCATCGAAAGTGGGTTTCTCTACTGCTGAAGAAGCATGCCCCCTCACTTTACGAGAGGTTGAACAGTGACCGTCGGGCGCCCCCCCACCCAGCTCTCTCTTGCTGATCGTGATCGTCTCGGTACCTGCCGCTGGCGCTACTTCCACTCCTAACCTCTTAATTCCCTGCTGATCATCACGTACCATAGCATATCATACTTTGTTTTGTGTAGAGGGCTAATCTGCAATCCCGCTCCAGGGCTGTGGGAGCAGAGACGCATAGGCATCACTTGTCAAGAGTTTTTTTTCTGGACTAGCAATCCCTGTAGCTGGCTGAGCCGGCTGGAGTTGCTTTTGCTGAGGTTGTTGGGAAGATGGCTGGGGTCAAAGTCGCAGTGCTGTGACGCAGGAAATTACGGTGTCAACAATTCACAGAGTGTGCCTCATGTATTTCGACATACCCCCCTCACAAGAATACGTACCTGACTGGGTCTTCACCCGGTAACTCTCATCCAGCTCTTGTCGACCACCTGCATCCTCTTGGCTGACGATAAATTTGAGACAGCCACACTGGACCGCTGACCTTCTTTTCTTTTTCTCCTCTTCCTTTTTCGTCTTCTTTCTACTATACTTTTATTCGAGGACCGGGCTCTCGTCTCGAGATTTCACTTGGCAAGATCTGGGCAGTGTACTCCTTCCTCATCGAAGACTGGCAATGGCATGTGGGAGATTGTACCATAGTACATAGTAACATCAAATGTGTGCCCATTGTCTGCGTTGCAGCGCATTAGCCGTTCTCGAAGGTGGCCAGGCGAAGTGTGGGTGGAGAATATCGGGCTCTGAACGTCAGCGGGTGGGCATGATGGTGAAGAGCAAGAAGCACACCAGGCCAGATCAGGTAATCGACTCATCAGTTCCACGACATGACACTTCTGGGGACTCTCTCTCACGCTAGTGATCCTGTCATGGCAACATCGGAGAGTGGCGGGCAGACAGAGAGAGAGACAGGCCAAGCTGCAGGCCAGCAATGCGACTACGGCCACAGCCTGAGGTATGTGCTGAGAGCGAATAGGTGAAGGAACGCAGGGAGGATAAATAATGCCTGGCGGTAAGTTGTGTCCGTCTCAGAATATCTTATCTTCTCATCACAGTGACAGCAGCAACGTTGACATTTTGTGTGGCAACAGGTCGTTTGTCTTGACAGGGGCTAACGAAGGCCGTTGCCGTCAACCGAAAGGTGCAATAAGCGAAAGTTACGTGGCAAATCTCAAGCAAACCTGCAGCATACAGGTAAAAAAATTGCTTCTGTTGCCCTCCTCAATATTTCTGGCAAACACATGATCACCCCTGCCGGCTCTGCACGAGCCTTGAAAGGACCAATCGTGTACTGGTAGTTCCGACCCACCCTTGTCTTGTGAAGAGAAGACACATCCTCCGAGATAGTCACTTGGGTGTAAGAGTTTCGCGATTATGCAACTTGCCGCACAACCCCGGTCTGTGGCGCCTATAGTGCTATTGGCATGAGCCCTTCACGATCAGGCTCTCATGATCAGAGACATGAATATTTGCCCTGGTTGTTACAAAATGACGAGGTACCTAAGCTGCGCAATTAATATCTGTGTCGCTGAGACAAGGGCGTCTCCGGTCAATGCCGGGGCGAGGGGGGAGGGGTTCTTCTTCTCCTCTGGTAAGAAGAGAGCAGCGTGGCCTGCATCCCAGGCGCGCTTCCTCAAGCCACTACGAAATAAGTTCTTTGGTACTCTTCTCTCATTCGCCCATTACGTCTCATGCATGTGAGTCGAGTTGTATCTGCGCGATGGATAGATACTTCAAAAAGGCCCAGGGCATGTGTCAGGAGGTAATATTTGCAAACGGCCTTGTACGTTGTACCACCACCCATTTCGACGTGACCTGAGCTCCATAAGGGCCTAGATGTCAAGTATTAGCGAGCGAATACAAATAAGGTCATTACCCCTCCCCTCCTGTCTCTTCTCTCCACCCAAACTTTTGTTTTAGTGTGCATGAGCCGGCCATATTTTAATGTGGGAAGGCTTCTGAGTCTCTACTTTTCTGTCAATTTACCCCAATCTCAAGTCACCGTTACAACTCTTCACTCGCACAGGCCATCTTGTGCCTTCATTCTAGTCATCTAGGCTTTGGCTGTCACTAGTATGTAGAGACTCCCATCACATTTGCTGCAGAGGCCGGCTAACCCACGTCAGAACGTAACAGATCGTCGTGTTGTTAGCACTCCCAGACGTTGTAAGTGGGCAGTTTCATATGGTTCACGATGGGTGTATCTTGTGGCTCAGACCCACAACATAATCCTCTGTGCCCTCCCCCTTCTGCAACCTTTAGTAGGGTTTAACATCTGTTGACTTTCTCATTACTTCTTCCCCTTCTTTCCCTTCTTCTCGGTTTCCTCTGCACATGGCCTGTTTGTCTTGTCTTCTTCCTCCACAAGGCGTCTAAAGAGTCTTACTGACAGACCGCGCAGTCCAGCCTTGATTTATATCATGTCGCAGACTCCCGAGAGCACCCAGGGGAGTCCGACGCGGGATATTTCATCCGAAGACGGCGACAGGTTCCCGCAGCTGCTCCCGTTGCCGAAGGGCAACTACACGGATCTCGGCAATAGAATGCCTCCAACCCCCCCGACTTACCTTCCTGCCGGCTGGGGCTGGGCGAAGCAGGGACCATCACAGATGTATCCGCCATGTGGCCCCAAGGCTCTCTTCCCCGTCATCTATCAGCATTCGGCTCAAGAACAGGCGTTCACGGAGCCCTCGACCCCTTCCAACACGCTCAAGTTGGTCGCCTACAAAAGCCCTAGCTCTGGGCAGATCGCGGTCTACTGTCCGGCTGAGAGTGTCACCTCTAATGCACCTCAATATACGTACTATATTTCTCATAGTGCCTCTGGCCAACGGCCAGTGTGCATCGACCTATCCCAGGAGCTCGCCCCCATCGTCACTCACCCTTCGGAGTGGTGGCCGATGCACAACGGGCCCTTTTTCTTCCCTGAACACTAAAGGGAAGTCCGTCCTGCGCCTGAGGATGAGAGAAAGAGAAAGAGGGAGAGACAGGTAGATTTCGTCAAATAGTTAGCACTGCCTTCACGGTTTCGTATCTGGTCTGGTTTTTTTTTTTGTTTCTTTTTTTTTCTTTCTTTCTTGGCTTTCCAAGGTGTGTTACTTGGATTTCATCTATTTCTTTTTGGATTACTTGGGCAACAAGGAGCTGTGATGGGCGTTCATCTGCCTTTTTTACGGCCACGCTATGTTCATCGGTGGCCCACAACGGTCCTTTTGTCCTTTTATCCAGTCTGTTCTGTTGTCGTTAATGATTTCTTGAGATCGTGGCTGGCGCGGTGGAGGAATAAATCACTAGGAGTCATCGGAGAGATACCAGGACCTTGGAAGTTGACGAAATCTTGAAATTTGTCTCCGGCGCGGTCAAGGGAGAGATAATTGCCAGGAGATACTTGGACAGATTGATCCAGGGATCGTAAACACCTGGCAGCTTGTTCATGAATGTAGATGATTATGAACTTTGCAACCTCCCCGCTTTGCAGCCCTGCAGGATGACCCAGCTCAAACGCGTTTCAGTTCTGATTTCCCCTTCTCTTCCTCCTCCAGGTGTCTTGACAGACATGACTACTAGTAGAATGTCAGACAACTCTGTCTTAGGGTTCTAGGTATGCCTATGAAGATACTTACTGAGGTCCCGTCTCTCATCATGGTGGTAGTATGCTTGACTCTCGTCTGCGCCAGGAAAAGAGAGCAACAGTTTGAGCCCCAGAGCCTCCTCCTTCACTGACGGGGAGGGGTAAGTCAGTCATCCGGCCGCGCTGAGGCTGTGCTTACCGTAATGCTTTGGCCAGCCCGACATGCACGGGAGGGTATGAGAAGGCGAATTTGTCGCATACTGTACGACGAAATTGTCATAGAATAGGGCTTGATGGCTTCGCATGGCTGTCGAGGCGGCACTGACTGACACCTGCAACTGTCATGACTTGGTCCGAATTCTCCGGACCCTCAGCCTACGACAAGCTTAAACTTCGCGATGAGGATTGGTAAAGGTTTTTTTATTTCTTTATCTCTTTTTCTTAAGTCTCATAGTGATTCGGTTATAGAAGGAATACTGTGGACTTACAAAGAGGGTCAGTGGCCTTTCGAAAGAAGAGAAGGGGTGAAGAGGAAAGTCCCTTGCTCCTGAAGCCAGCATGTTAGGGCTCCCCTTTAGCCCTGAAGGGTTGCTCTAACACCTGCAGCGATCCCGCAAGCTTCTCGTCAAGCCAAGCGCTCGGTGCATCGCCATAAGACAAACCCGCGCCCAAAGAAAGGCTTCTCCGTTGCGCACTGGTAAAACAAAGAAAAATTACTTTCTGTACCACAAGGTTCCTGCTGTTTGCCTGGGTTATTTTCGCTTTTGACTTTGGTCGTGGCTCGGTTTAGCTAATGATGTACCATGGTGGGGGCCCAGAGGCCCTACGCAGCGATAAGTCGATAAGGAAAGTTTATCGATAAACCCACTTGTAAGCGTCGAGGCTGCAAGAGACAACGGCTTTCGGAGGCCAGCGATGAGCAAGGCACGTTCAACGACTAAGGTGGAAACAAGGGGAAAATTGGGTAGTCAGGGTCTGGAAGAGGACGAAAAGGTAATGCCGTGGCCGATCATATCCTTTTAACGCCGAGGTGAAGGGGTGTGGAGGCCTTGCACCAGCAGACTTGATACCAGCACCTCTTCTTGATAAACCCAAGACTGGGAGAGGAAGCCGAGGCGTGAGGCGAGTATACAGTAAGAAGGCACATCGCGCCATCTTTCTTGACTACGTACATTCCGACTTGAGATGCTAGGGCCGAGGGAATGGAAGGGAGACGGCCTTCGGTGGGGCATCAGATAAACCGAGGAGTCCAAGCCCAACGCGTCGCTGACGGAAGAGGACATAGTGAAGTGGTAATTCCTCGTAATAAATAGACCAGAGTGGATATAGATGGGGCATCTGATAACTTTGAACAGGGCTGGGGGTGCTCCAGTAGTCTGCAAAAATCACGCCTACCCCTGGAGGATGGATGCAGTTGAAGAGACAACATCGCCAAGATTTTTACCATTGCAAAGATGGGCTGATGGCCGAGAAAGAGATTTTCCATCTGCAGGGCTAAGAGCTGCACTGCAGATCCGGAGGTGTGTGCAGTGTGGATGTAATCAGTCGAGGTCGGCCCCAGACCGCTCACCACCGAGCATGTCCAGGGCCTGCGCAGTGCGTAGTAGTGACCATGCTAAAAGCCCACTACAGCCATAGACAAGCCTGCAAGGCTAGCCACAGAGCCGTGGGGGAGACCAGCGGTTTCGGCGCAGGGGCGAACCTAGGCCCCTCCACCACTGACATCCAAAGCCCCCCACCCATGACTTTTTTTTTTTTTTCTGGGGTGAGGACCTTGGGGGGAAGGCAAGTCTGAATCATTCATCCTGCAGAGAACCACCACTCTGTATCGCTTCCAACCCTTCCCAGGTCTCTCTCATTCCCTCTTCCTCTCTTTTTTTCCCCCCTTCCCTTCTGTCGTCTTACAGAAAAATCTCCCCTCTACCCGATTCCTTTTTTCCGGTCTCTCTCTGTAGCCTGGGGAAGCAATCCGTCTTCTTGACTGGGGGTCTTCAAGTGCGCGTTGTTCGAGTCAGAACAGGAGCTCTCTCTTATTGTGAGTCAATAACCACCTCACCAACTGGTTGGCTCCCCCGCTCCCCTCTTGACGATACCTCTGTCGCGCATGGGAGAGAACAGCCGCTGCCTGCAGACTGTCTTGCCAATTCATCTCCCCCCTCCTGGGCTACACACTGCTCCTGCTCCTGGGGCCCGACTTCTTGAGCTAACCTACCCCTCCTGCCACAGAAAACCCTAATTGCCTCCCTCTCCCACAAGAGCGACCATGCTTTCCTCCTCCGCGAGGGCCTTCCGGGTCGGGGCCCGGCGGTGCACTCGATTTCCCGTGTCATCCCTCCCTCGAGTTACCGCTCCAGCCGTTGCCAGCTCGCGCCTGGCAGGATACGCCCGCCGCGCAGCCCTCTCGACGTCTACCAAGCAGCTTACGGACCTGAGCACCCGCGGCATAGTCATCCAGACCCTGAGCAGTGTGGGCTCCCGGAGGGAGGTCCAGCAATACCTGTCACACTTCACTTCGGTGTCGTCGCAGCGATTTGCGGTCATCAAGGTCGGAGGGGCCATCTTGACAGACTAGTGAGTAATTGCCCTGGGGACAGTGCCCTCTCGAGAAAGACATCTGGAGAGAGAGGGTTGCTGGAGCAAGAGGGCAGAGAGGTACAGAAGGGGCCGGGGGCTGATATGATCTCGCGCACAGTCTCGACGAGCTATGCAACAGCTTGGCGTTCCTCTACCACGTCGGCCTGTACCCGGTTGTGGTCCACGGCGCCGGACCCCAGCTCAACAAGCTCCTCGAGGACGCCGGGGTCGAGCCTCAGTTCGAGGAGGGCATCCGTGTGACCGACAACAAGACCCTCGCCGTGGCGCGCAAGCTGTTTATGGAGGAGAACCAGAGGCTGACCAACCGGCTGGAGGAGATGGGCGTTCACGTCCGCCCCATCACACACGGTGTCCTCGAGGCCGACTACCTGAACAAGGAGAAATGGAACCTGGTGGGAAAGATCACGAACGTCAACAAGGATATGATCGAGTGGGCCATCAACCACAGGTGCCTGCCTGTGTTGACGTCTCTGGCGTACACGCCCGACGGGCAGTGCCTGAACGTCAACGCAGATGTTGCTGCCGCGGAGCTCGCCCGTGCGCTGGAGCCGCTGAAGGTGGTCTATCTGTCCGAGAAGGGGGGCCTGTTTGACGGCGAGGGTGGCAAGATCTCCGCGATCAACCTGGACGAGGAGTTTGAGTGGTACATGTCCCAGTCGTGGTGCAAGTACGGCACCCGCCTCAAGATCAGGGAGATCAAGGATCTGCTGGATACCCTCCCGCGCTCGTCGTCCGTCGCCATCATCCACCCCCAGGACCTGCAGAAGGAGCTGTTCACCGACTCTGGCGCCGGGACGCTGATACGGCGCGGCAACAAGCTGCTCTCCGCGACCAGCATACAGGAGTTTGGCGACATCGAGAGGCTGAAGGAGGTGCTGGTCCGTGACAGGGAAGGCCCCAACTCACGGCAGACCGTGGATGCATATGTGGAGTTCTTGAAGGAGAACCCCTTCAAGGCATACTACGACGCCGACATGAACGCGCTTGCGGTTGTTCTCCCGGCCAACGAGAGTCACCACGCGACACTCGCCACACTCACAATCACAAAGTCTGGTTGGCTGAGCAACATCGCCGATAACCTGTTCACCGCCATCAAGAAGGACTTCCCCAAGCTGGTCTGGACTGTCAAGGAGGACGACGAGAACCTGACCTGGTTCTGGGACAAGGCCGACGGCAGCTTGTCTCTGAACGGAGATGTCATGTTCTGGTGCGGCGTCGAGGACGGCAACGAGATCGTGCAGGTCATGAAGGACTTTGAGGCGCACGGCCGGGAGATGCTGGGTGACTCCAACCTGGAAGCTCGGATGCATAGAGCAGCAGCCAATGTCGGCGCTGCTGCTTCTCCGTCGTCGTCTTCTTCTATCCCCCGCCAGGCCGTCGCGCAACAGGCCCGAGGCTACGGCACCGTCACAAAGTCTAGGTCATCTTGGCTGCCCAAGACGCCAGCCCAGCGACGCGGGTTCGCGACAACGACCAACCCCAACCCGCCACTGGGCAAGCGCAACAAGACCCGAGACGGCCCGGCCAAGGTCGCGCTCATCGGAGCACGAGGCTACACCGGACAGGCCCTGATCTCACTGCTGAACTCGCACCCCAACATGGAGCTGGCACACGTGTCGTCTCGGGAGCTGAACGGAACGCTTCTCGAAGGCTACGATAAGGCCCAGATCACATACGAGAACCTAAGCCCGGATGACGTGCGAGATATGGAGAAGAGGGGCGAGATCGACTGCTGGGTGATGGCGCTGCCCAACGGCGTGTGCAAGCCTTTCGTTGAGGCGGTGCACGAGGGCCGCAAGTCGTCGAGCCACAAGAGTGTGATTGTCGACCTCTCGGCAGACTACCGCTTCGACAGCTCCTGGACATACGGCCTCCCGGAGCTTGTCCAGAGGCAGAAGATCCACGACGCACTCGACATCGCGAACCCGGGCTGCTATGCGACCGGCGCGCAGCTTGGTCTGGCGCCCCTGGTCGAGCACTTCGGCGGCGTGCCCGCAGTGTTCGGCGTCTCGGGCTATTCCGGCGCGGGCACCAAGCCCTCCCCCAAGAACGACGTTGAGCTCCTCACCAACAACCTGATTCCCTACTCCCTGACCGACCATATCCACGAGCGGGAGATCAGCTCCCAGCTGGGCCACAGCGTTGCGTTCACCCCCACGTCGCCGTGTGGTTCCAGGGCATCCACCACACGATCAGCATCCCGCTGAACAAGACGATGACGAGCCGTGACATCCGCCAGCTGTACCAGGAGCGGTATGCGGGCGAGAAGCTGGTCAAGGTTGTGGGTGAGGCGCCCACCGTCAAGGCGATCAGCGGCAAGCACGGCGTGGAGATTGGCGGGTTTGCAGTACACAGCTCCGGAAAGAGGGTCGTCGTCTGCGCAACGATCGATAACCTGTTGAAGGGGGCTGCGACCCAATGTCTGCGTAAGCTGTTCTTTTTCTTCTCTTTTCTTTTCTCTTCTTTCTCCTTGTTTCTTCTCATAGATCCCTCCGTCATGCTCAACAGGCCTTTTGCTAACCCATTTTACAGAGAACATGAACCTTGCATTGGGCTACGGGGAGTACGAGGGCATTCCCGTCCTATGATGAACGAGGACGAGGAAATACCGGAAGAGAGGGTGGGTTTTGGGAGGTTCACCTTGTGTGTATTTTTGCTGGCATCTGGCGTTCAGGAAAAGTTTCAACGAGTCTGGGGTTGTGTCGTCGACATTTTGTCGAGGAGAAAGATAGATACTCTGGAAGAGTGTGGAGGCCATGTACGATTTGCGTTCGACTACTATTGTACCTTGCGCTACCGGACCTTTGCCCGTCTGGTGGTCTCTAGCGGTTTCGGTCACGATGTAGAGACAGACCGGATAGATGATGGGATAGATAATAAGAGTTTTCAGCGACACTTGAGTTGGAACAGATGACAATCTCACCAATATGCGCGCCGTATATTGAGTGTGCTTGGGATGGTAGACTAACTATGCTCTTGTTCTGTCTTGGTGGTTCGTTGGTGGTCTGCGTCACTGGGGCCCGCAAAAGATCACGGTGCTTAGGTAAGCAGCCGACGTCAAACCGATCTTAACGACTCTCTGAATTTTGACCGGGGCGACGCCGCATCGCAAAGCAATAGCGACAACAAGTCGACGGCCCGCGCGCGCGCAAAACCCCTCGCCCACGATGTCGATGTTCAGGTCGAAGAAGCTCGACCTGGGCTGCTTCGTCAACATCAAGGTCATCCGCGATCACACAAAGCGGAAGGTGTACGAGAAGTACGAAACAGAGAGGTACGGAAGCATCTTCAGTAGACAAGAAAGGACCACAACAGCTTGTCTGGTCGAGGCTATAGAGGGAGACTAACAAATACATTGGTTGGTGGTAATCTAGGCAAGCTCTTCGCTACATCATCCGCAACACGACCCTGCCTCCCCGCGTACGCTCCGAGGCGCAGCTCCATCTCACGCAGATGCACTGCTATACGAACCCGACGCAGATCAGGAACCGGTGCATACTCGGTGGCAAGGGCCGGGGTATATTTAGGGACTTCAAGATGTCGAGGGTGCGTCCTGATCTTTTACACAATCGTGTGCTCGTCGAGACTCTTGCGCAGATCGTTGCTGGCAAGGGGGAGAGTAGCTGTGCTCGGTTTCTTGTATCGGACCGACGATTCGGGGACCATACATGCTGACGATCTTTGTACAGTATAACTTCCGGCTGCAGGCCATCGCAGGGTCTCTGCCTGGTGTTCAGAAGGCCAGCTGGTAGGCGCAGGCTGGGAGGCGCACGAGAGGAACGGCCAGAGCCTGTCGCTGTCTTTCAAGTCAGCCGGCATCATCAATGCTGGTTCTCTTTAAGATCCTACAGTGGACCTCACAAGATTGCGCTATGGTTAGGGGAGCAGCTGTAGGGCTATGAGACAGCAGCAAAGAAACAGTAGAGGCCAAGTTCGAGCCCTTCAAAGGGTTGAGAGCCTGTGTACAAAGTCTGCCTGGAAGAAGGCAGCTGTGTGAAACAACGGGGGAAACAAATACAAAAGAGACATACCAAGCCAATTTTCTTTCACCCTTGAGCTGGTGATTTGTTCAAGATTGGCAGGACGGTTTCCGGAGATCAAGCTGCTTCTGCTGTCCCGTGCTCTGCGTGCATGTCAGACATGGTTCCAAGCAAACCAATGTACCACAAATTTCTTCACCAAACTCCTCAATCAACATATTTCTCCTTCATCCTATCTAACAGCATTGTCAGGCTGCACCTGGGAAGTGCCTTCCCATACCTTGATCACAAGCTCTTGCGACGCATCCCCACCGGTCGACACTCCCATCCCCCATCTCCCTTTCTCTTCCCCTCTCTCTCCTTCCTCTCTGTGTCCTCTTTCTTCTCTCACCTTCCACCTGCTCTCCTTCACAGACAAACACACATCATTTCAACCAGGTCATCATTTTATTCAAAAGACCCAGTGGAGTCGAGGTCTCTCTTCTATCTCTCCTGCACTTTCTTCCTCTCCCAAGCCTGACCTCAACTCATCACCAATACAACCCAACACCAACGAACGAAAGGATGTTTCGAAGACGGTGGTCAGGTCTGCCCGAGGACCCTGAGTTCCCGGCTGACCTCAAGAAGCTTGGGTAAGTCTGGCTAGCCGTTGACACGTCCTCAAACCCCTTTTTTATCCATCGATCCAGAGGACTCTTGCCTCCTCCCCAGGCCAAAGGCCCCGCCGTGGCTAAGACATGCTGCAGCTACTTCATTAACGAGAAAGACGAGATCCGCTCCATCGCCAACCCCAGGTCCTACTTCGCCTTCTTCCTCAGCAAGAACCAGCGCATCAACCACCGCCAGCGCTTCGCCTTCAACCTCGCAGTCGGCGACGTCATCCGCGAGCGCCTAGTCGCCTTGGGCCTCAACAAGCTGACCCTCCCCCTCTCCACTCCCGTCACCAAGCCTCACGTCCCCATCCACCTCTCCTCCGGGCTTCGATCCAAGAAGCGCATCGTCGTCATCTTCGGCGAGCGCGAACAGGACTTCGGTGTCATTGCGCACAGGGTCATCGGTGGAGCGGGCGGCGTCGATACAGGCAGCATAGTGTCGGTCATCAAGATTTTGCAGGCACAGGGACAAGCAGGTGGCGAGGAGAAGGAGGAGTCGTCTTTGGGAATCGTACTGGGCAACTCGGGCGAGAACTGGTGGTGGCCCGAGGGCGGGCGGCCGCTGTGCTACCGCCAGAGCATGGGCGTCAAGATGACCAGCGCCGCGCACAAGGGCGTATTCTATAATCCCGAGGTCAACGACATTCCCTGCAACACAGACGTGGGCACGCACGTCGAGTGCGTGTTCGAGACCGTCCTCAACAACCCCGACTTCGTGGACGAGGGTGCGACGTTGGAGGTCCTCGCCGTCTCGGACGCGGCTGTCGCCGTGGAGAAGTACCTAGATGAAAACTGGGAGCGCTGGGCCGGGCGCATCGGATGCCTGGCGCTGCTGGCTCTCGGTATGGGTCAAGACGAGTTCAGGAACGAGGACTTCGCAAAGTTCCTCCGCGAGGTAACATGATTCCTCCCCCTCCCCCTTCCCATACTCTTTCCTCGTCTGGTCTTTATCCCTTCACTTTTCCCTTTTCTTTGCCCAATGCTTCATTCAGCCTGAAGACTCCCGCACTGATTCTTCCAATATAGAAAGCCCGCATGTACATTACCTGCGGCGAAAGGTGGGCACGCCCATCGCCAACAGCGACGGCAACCCCGACACGATCACATACACCAATTACGGCTGCACCGTCTCTCCTCTGGCGAGCCCTACTACGGCGAGCTCACCTTGATCAAGGCCAAGGCCCACATCCTTCAGTGGATGGAGGAGGTCCGCAAGGCCGGCAAAGACTACGTCCACCCAGTCATGGACGTCACGTACAAGGACGAGAAGTACAAGCCGACGAACCAGTGGACCCACGACGACCCGACGTGCTTCCTCCCCCAGCTGGCCAGAAACCACGCGTTCACCCGAACGTTGCCCCGAGGAAATCCAGCAGCAAGGCAGGAGTAGAGGATGATGATGGTCTGGAACTCATCAGCCGCGAGGAGTGGGAGCGGCGCATGGGTGTGGAGGACAACGACGAGTATGCTGGACCCAGTAAGGGGGTGGGCATCTGAGCGAGTCGCCCGCCCTTGAACAGGAGGACAAGCCAGATATGTTTGTGTGTATGCGCACTTCTCTTCTTCGTCTTGGTCGACCTGATCCTCATCGGCCCTCAAGGCCTTGGTGAGTGACGGAACCTTTCCATACCAGCGCTGAGCCGTTATCCTCTTTTCTTTTTCTTTCTATCCCTCTTTTGTTTTTCTTCTTCTTATCCCTTCTTCTTTCTTGGTAGGGAGCGTTAAACGCCTCACTGGCACGTGAGGAGCGGGAGGGTCTCGGAAGTCTTCTTATGACCTTCATGCTAACCCTTAATTCTGGCAACGATGGGCTTGATGGTCTGATAAGGCAGGTCGCGTGTGAAGCACAGGATCTCTAGTCTTACCAGGGCCTCAACATTAGCAAATATGGCAGAGAAGAGAGACTTGAATAGGGTCTTATGGCAAACGCAATGATATTTCTGCCCCTTATTTTTTCTTTTCTTTTTTTCTTTCCGTCTGTCTTGTGCTCATTGTGCCTCGCTCGTCGTTCCTTTCATACTGTTCTTGCTGGTGAACAGAGAAGCAGCACCTTCTAGTACTGTGGCTGATCTGATAGCAACACCATCCTCTCACGCCTTGACGAGTCCAGACATCAAGCCAGCGCTTGGCTTCTCCAGATCCTCTAATATCTCCTGCGCCCTCCTCGTCCTCTCGCCAACAACCTTCTCCTCGGCGGCCCACCTACCCCCTCCCTGCTCCTCGCCTGCCTTGCTCCCCAGACCACAGGCCAAACCACCCCGCAGGCGACTTGCTCCCGCCGGCCCTCGCGGCCTCTTCCTCCTCCCTGGCCATCCGCCGCACCATCGTCGCCCAATTGTCCAGGCCAGAGGCCAGGCACTCCCTACAGGTCTTCTTGGCGGCGATATCGCCGGCAGCGCCCTGGCCGAGGACCCTGTGGAGCTCCTCCTCGGCGAGGTCGACACCCTCTCGGGTCCAGGCCAGCCCGTCCTCGCGCGTGGAGGCCTGGAGGGTGTACATGATCTCGCCGATATACAGGTGCAGCGCGGCCTCCTCACAGAGCTCCCTACTGTCGCGTGCGGGGGGTGCCGATCCATCCGGCGGTGGGGGCGGGTATTCCGGCGGCCGGAAGATGTCGAGAGCCTTCTGGACGGGGCCCCTGTGGTCGAGGAAGGTGGTGTCGCCGCTGGGGACCGGAGGCGTCGCGGTAGCGGGCAGAGACCGCCGAGCCTGGAGCAGAGAAGTGAGGATCGGTAGGGCATCGGGCGCGGGACCGGTGCGCGCCTTGAATGTGGCCAGCGCGGTAAGGGCGGCGAGGAGGTTGTCAGAGGGCGGGCGCGCCGTCTTGGCGCTGAGTACCGCCGTGTCTAGGTCGAGCGGCGGCGGCACGCCCGGTGTGTGGATGTCCTCCACCGCCATCTGCACCGCGTCTTCATACATGACCGCCGCCGGGGCGACTGCGCCCTTGTACTCGAGCCAGGTCGCGTAGGACAGCACAGCGTCTATGCGCTGCCTGGTGGTGAGCCCCTCGGTCGCGATGAGCTTCAGGTACACGGCGTCCGGGTTGGGAAACCCGGCCGGCACACAGTCCTCCTCCCGCGGCGCAGACGTGGCCCCGGGCGGGATGGGCTTCGGGAAGGGGTTGGAGGGGCCACGGACGACGTCGGGCGGGAATGCAACGCCCCTCGTCCTGTCGAGGACCCAGCCGTCCACGCGCTCCGATGCCTGGCAGTACAGCAGCAGCGCCTCGTAGTAGCCCCTCCTCCACGCCTCGGGCATCACAGATATGTCCTTGGCGCCGGGCGGCGTACCAGGGCGGCCGCTCAGGTTCGTCAGGCCACGCCCGTCGCCGGCAGGATCTTCCAGGCGGGCGAGTGCGTCGCGCAACATCTGCACGATCCGGACCCAGTCAGCGACGGCAGTGTTGGTCTTGGCCCTCTCGGCCTCAGCGCCACGCTTCAGCATGCGCGTCAGGAAGGACCACTCGTGCGGCGTGGGAAGCGCCGCTCGAGGAATTCCTGCTGGACAGCATAGCCGGCGCCGAGAACACAAAAGGCGAGGGCCCACAGGTAGGCAGTCCACTTGACCGCGAGGCCGACCTCACGGCGGATCCAGGCCTTGCGCTCGGTTGTGAGGTAGCGCCACTGCTGGCGCTGGAAGCGCTGGCGGCTGGAGGGGATCGAGAGAAAGGGGAGTTGTGGTCGGCCGGCGTAGAAGGAGGTGGTCGTCGTGTTGTGCGTAAAGGTGCGGATACAGGTGTCGGCGGGGGCGGGAGCTTCGAGCTGCCGGGGCAGCAGGCGGCGTACGAGGCGGGCACGCATGCTGAAGATGTAGGAGGGAGTGTTGTTGGTGCTCTGGCGTAGGGTGAGGAGGTTCTCTCTGTCTCTTGTGTCTACTGCATGGTGGTCTCTGCGCTTCTTCGTAGCTGTGGTATGGTCTCGAGGTGCATCGTTCAAGGCATTTCGAGCAGGATTGATCCTGGGGTGTTGTTGGCCCTGCAGGTGTTGACAGTTTCTTTCTTTTTTTTCTTCCTCTTCTTTATCTTTCTTTCTCCCTCCTCTCCTTGTTCCTTGGAGCCACTCGACAAGGCAGTGTGGTTGATTAGGTTTTCGTTGTAGTGGTAATGATAATAATGTCGACCATGCTGATTGTTTCTGTTATCGGAGGGTGGACAAGATGAAAGTCTTTGGCTGACATAAACAGATAGCCTTGCAGGTGGTGGGGGGGGGGGGCCGACAGGGTTGGACCCCTGACATCTTCCCCCTCCTCCTCCTCTTCCCAGTCAGTCAACTCTATCTGGACATCGTCCCCTCTGGAATTGCAGGGATACTGCACCACAGTACTTGGAGATACAGCGAGTGATACCAAGTATATTTCCTTCTGTACCATGACCTACCTAGAACATCAGCATTTGTCTCTCCCAAATGATCTCCACCCAAATCAATTCATATTATTTGACTATTAGACAGCCAGGCCAGGCTGGCTGGCAAGTCCCCTTGGAGCTATGCTGGGCCCCTCCCCCCATGCGCATCATGTGCCCAAATACTACTCGTCTCATTCGCCACTGGCAATCTGACACCCTCCCTTCCCTGGTACTTGGTACCTGCCCAACTGCCCTACCTGAGATGTCCAGACCAGGCTGCCACACGGGATGTCTGAGACGCCCCATCCATCATCTCTCCCTACATCGTCTCACCCATCGGTAGACGGAGCCTTCCGTTCGGATGGCTGCTGAGCTGTTGTCCTCAAGCTGGTGGCTCAAGACGTCACAACAGCATCGCCAGCCTGAGGATTCTTACGTCTTCCCAGTTCGGCACCCCTCTTCTGAGGGCCGCCTCCGTCTTCCTGGTCGAGACTGGCTCTCGAGCTGTCCTTTCCGTCCCTCCTCCTCCTCCTGCTCTCGAAGCCCCACGGTGCACCTCTGAGACTGGACTCACCGGAATGGTCCTCCTCCTACGACGACGACGACGACGACCACCACCACCACCACCATCACCACCGACGCCACCAGCATGAGCGAGATTCATGTCACCACGAACAGTCGGCCCCTCGTCCCAGGCTGGACCAGCACGCCCATCCCCAACTTCACCTTGTCCGCCTCTGGCCTCCTCGTCCTCGCAGACCTGAGCACTGTCGCGCAGCGCACCGCCCTCCGCGGCGGCTCGTCCTAGCTGGACAGCCTGCTCCTCGTTCCGGGGCTCCACTACCAGCAGGCTGCAGACGAACTTGCCCGCGCTGAGGGCGCCGCCCAGCTCGTCGCCGTGGAGGTCGGTGTGGACGGCAAGGTCGTCACCCACACCATCGTGAACCGGGCAGTGGTGAACTACGTCCTGCGGGCGGCTGAGGAGGGGAAGACGGTGGTTCTGGATGTCGGCGAGCTCCCAGTGCGGTCACGGAGCTGGGCAGCGCGGAGGAGCGATGGAGGGCGGGGCCAGAGGGGGTGGTGTACGGCGGTCGTGGCCTCGAGAAGCCGGTGGCGGAGGAGCTGACCTGGGCCGCCCAGCTGCTGTACCTGGCCAGCCCCGTGCTGACATGTGTGGCCATTGTGTTTGTGATCTTGCTAGAGGACTGTGAGTACAATCATCACTATCATTTCCCGTAACGCCCAGCCCGCACATCAAGACTGACAGGCTCACACATTCATCACACAGGGTGGGCGCTGGGCCTTATCCTCGCGCTGATGTTGTCGCGTATCCTGAACATCGCAGTCATCAAAGCCCGCTCGCGGCCCAAACCCGACGACCTGCCGCCCCCGTTCATGCAGCCGCCAGCCATCAGCACGCATCCCCTTCCTCCGCCAAGGGTCACCCAGTACACGATCTCGCTGAATCCCACCACCGCCGTGACCCTGCGCGGCCTAGACGTGGACCTCTACGCCCTGACCACCACCGTCTGGCTTCGTCCCAAGACCCGCGCCGAGGGCTACCTCGAGGCTGCCGCCAAGCTGCTCGTCTACCTGGTCGCCTCGGTCAGCGGTAATGCCACGCAAGCCGGTAACCTAGTCCTGCTCGTGCTGCTACTCGCCAGCGCCGGCCTCCTAGCCCTCAGCAACGCCCGCATCACGGGACTGCGGAGCGGTGGTATGCTCGTGGCGCCATCCCCAGGGGAGCAAGGTAGTGGTGGTGGTGGTGGCGGCGCCGTCTTGGAGGGTGGGTCGTCTTCTTCTTCTCAGCGAGGAGGGGGTGTGGCTGGGAACGGCAGCGGGATCGGGAGCGGTGGCAGCAGAGAGAAAGGCAGCAATGCTACTAATGGCAGGCTATCGGATAGTGGACGGGCCGCGTCGGATAGCTGGCCGGGCACGAGCGACCTGAGCAACCTGAGCAGCCTGAGCAGTGGCATGGAGGACTCGCTCGAGAAGGGACAGGGACTGCCCGGGAGGCTGGTGAGACGGACGTTCCCCTCGGACGATTCCGTCGACTATGAGGTGCAGCTGGAGACGCACCTCGGGACCGTAGAGATCTCTGCGTTGAGGAGGAACCGGTAGTAGAGTGATCAGTCCTCTCTGTCGGCTCGGCAGACATGTGATTTAGGCAGGAAGGGAAGCGGAAAGGATGAAGGGGCCTTATAGGTCCCCGCCACAGATAATGAGGCATGGCTTCACCACCATAGAAGGATGCATAGCATTATGAAACGGCGAAGAACGGGTTACGATGTTGAATGTAGTTTCCAAGCGCTAGGACTTCTGTTGAAGGCGCTTGGTCACTATGCTAAGTCTTCAAGTAGGAGTGTCAGGTCTTTCAAAGAGAATATTAGATTTCTTGGAAGAGAGTTCGGTATTCTAGCATTCATATATGGGGTTTTGGCGTCGGGCTCTTGGTCATTTGTGGATTCCTAGGTCTTCTATAATACAGCTTGATGATGTTATAGCACGGCGGCTCAGTGTCCTAGCAAGACAGTTTGGTTTTGATTTTTTTTAACGACACCAATCCTAACCTGACTGTGTAGTAACAAGGCATACAAACTTGGAGACTAGGACCACAATGTAGACTGAGACAATATTTTGATCAGAACAATAATACAGACTAGGATAGTTAGTCATATAGAATGCCTGGATCTCTAGAGGGAGGCTTGGAGGGGAGACAAGCTAAGAGAGAAGCTACCTAGCTATGTCATCTGACCTGTCTCCTCTTTTGTCTCCATCTCCCTCTCGTTCCTTCAGTCTGTATCTCTGTCCCTCTAAGTATTTCTCTCCTTTACCTTGTGTCAGCGGCTCTGTACTGTGTCCTCTCCTCTTAATACCCCCACCCTGCATTCGTTCCTGCATTCTGATACTCCTACTCCTTCTTTCTATATAATTTTCGGTCTTCCTTCTCCCTGTCTGCTTGTCTGCTTGTCTGCCTGTCTGCCTGTCTGCCTGTCTGCCTGTCTGCCTGTCTGCCTGTCTGCCAGTGTGCCAGTGTGCCAGTGTGCCAGTGTGCCAGTGTGCCAGTGTGCCAGTGTGCCAGTGTGGTAGTGTGGTAGTGTGGTAGTGTGGTTGTGTGGTTGTGTGGTTGTGTGGTTGTGTGGTTGTGTGGTTGTGTGGTTGTGTGGTTGTGTGGTTGTGTGGTTGTGTGGTTGTGTGGTTGTGTGGTTGTGTGGTTGTGTGGTTGTGTGGTTGTGTGGTTGTGTGGTTGTGTGGTTGTGTGGTTGTGAGGATGTGAGGATGTGAGGATGTGAGGATGTGAGGATGTGAGGATGTGAGGATGTGAGGATGTGAGGATGTGAGGATGTGAGGATGTGAGGATGTGAGGATGTGAGGATGTGAGGATGTGAGGATGTGAGGATGTGAGGATGTGAGGAGAGGAGAGGAGAGAAAGAGAGAAAAACAAGCAAAGAGAGAAAGACAGAAGAGAGCGGGAAGATATAGGTGGAGGGACTAGAGAGGGAGATCAAGAATGCAGGAGCGAATACAGATACAGAACGAAGGTGCGAGAGGTGCACAGTGAGGCATACGGAGATGTGACACAGGTGGGGGAGGGAGATAGACAGTGAGGGACTGGCGCACAGTGTGCAGAAGGGAGCTCAAGCTAGAGAGAGGGGGATGGATGGTGCAAGGTAGAAGAAGGCAGACACAGGACCACAAACCGAAGGAGCGAATTACAGATAGGGAAAGGCTTGGAGAGACAGAGGTACAAGCTGGAAGAGCAAAGTGACAGCAGAGACTGACAGAGATCCAGAGGAAAGGACTGAGGTATAGATAGAGAGGCAGACAAACTGCAGGAGCTAAGAAAGAAGAAGAAGAGCTCCACTGTAACAAGAGCCAACTAATATTTCCAATGGAACAGGCGAGTGATACATATTAGGTGTAGGCTTAGAAATGCAAGCTAGAAGACAACACAGGGAAGCAGGAAGCTGGTGCAGCTTGGTTCTCTGGTGACAATGTTAGGTCTTGTAGTACACAGCAAGGTCTTACAGTGACAACCAGATTTTGTAGTGGCAAGAGGGCTGGAAGGCCAGGAGAGACGCTTGATCTTTCAGAGGGGAGCTGTGTGGAATTCAGCACATTTGAGTTAACCTGAGAGTAGACATGGGCAAGCTGTGCTAAAATCTCCTGGTGATAGCACATTGTCTAGGGCTTGACCCTTAGGAAAGAGCGCTTAGGGCTTGTTAAGAATTCTGGAGAGCGCTAGAAAAGTTCCATGTCTTCCAGGGATGAAATTGCTGTCCTAGCAAGAGATGCTTCAGCTTTTAAAATGAGTACTGGTTCGCTTGTTCTATGTGTTGTCGGTCCACACTCTCCGCACAGAACCACAACAGTAATAAATTCTAGCATCATCTTGATGTTAGGGGAGAGCAGCCTCCACACAGCTACATCATGGCCCCTATGATTCAATTATATTTTCTCTACACGGAGCTCAAAAATGTGCAGGAAGCATGAGAGGTGATTTGTAGCATATACTTCAGGACTCACATGATCAACTCTTTTATGGGCAGAGCCAGACTCAGACAATTGTTTGTGGCATTCTCAGCTTGTAGAAGTGTGAAAGGTGAGGTGACCATTGTAGGTTGACCTTGTGGCCAGCCTGAGCCCGTTACTTCATTTGGTTTTAGGCAGATATTCAAAACTAGCATGAAACAGAATATTGAAGAATACATACAGGGTAGCATACCAAGATAGTGTGATCGGGTGAGTATCTACAAGGGAAGTTGAGAGTGTTAAACAGAGAAGATGGGGAGGGGTGCGGTCCCGGACGGAGTCCAAGACGAAGTCACATACTTGCACTAATATATAGACCAACGTTTCTCGACGCGAGAGATGTCTTTCAGTGACAGAGAAGAGAACGTTCTCCTCTATAAGAAAGCTCCAATCTATGCGAGATAGCCTAGCTCAGCACGCCGAGAAATGGCAAACGCCGTTATAGTTTGTGTGTTGCCAGAAAGCTCAATTCTGGGCCTGCTTTAGGTACATCGGGCACGTAGCAGTCCTTCTGACAAGTCATGATAAGCATGGCTGTTGGCATGCATGCGATGAGCCATTGTATTGGACACATCCGCCCACATTCACCAGGCTCAACAACCGTTAAGACCAGTGCAGAGGCGGCGATGACCAAGCTACAAATGTCGGCTAGTAGAGCACGCATATTTCTTGAAGAAGGCCAATCACCAGAGACACTATTATGTATATGTCACCGGTGGGAGCGGCAGTGGTGCAGCGTCTCTACCACCGCCTGGTACGGGGGGCTGCTGCAGCGTCTACAGGTTGCGCTAGAGTGCTGCTGTCTGCTGTCAATCTCACTGCGCAGGCTCTGGCGCTTCAGTGGCCCACAGCCGCTGTTAGCTTACTAAGCCACTACAAGTAAGCTTGTGAAGTTTGCTTCAGGGGCCCCCACACTCTGTAAATAACCTGCAAGTGTTGCTGGGATGTTAAATGGGGGAAGTGACGCGAAACGCAGTGCGCCAACGCGACTTCACACCCTTGGGAATTTTCGGGCGGTTGACCTGGGAATTGGCCTTTTGCGCCTCGACAACAACCTTCTTGACGTCGGTCTCTTCTTAATTTTTTCCTTCTCCCTCCTTTCCTTTTCTCTCCTCTCCTTCCTCATCGGCTACGAGTGAACTTCCTAGGCCCGTGCTGACGGCTAGCGTCTGGTGTTTCTTTGGCCGTACTTTCGAAGTTGCCGCAAGCCAAGCCAAGCCAATCTGATCACCGCCGCTCCTCTTGTGTCGAAGCTCAACCATCACCTATGCAGGTCATCTAGAAACCAGACTCTACTGCTGAGAACTTCCCGAACTCCCCTTCCAGTCCTCCCGTCTCGGCTGCCCTTGCCCAAGAGTCGTCTCTGCCACTCCGATCCGATCTCTATCCGCGCCACGAATCTGCGAACCAACCCACACCCCCCACCCCCTCCCAGCCGCCCTCCTCCCCGTTCCTACCTTGACGATGCGAATACGGGTCTCGAAACATGGACGAGGGTACAAATAGAATATACGCGGGCATCCAGAGCTCCTACGCGGAGTGGGACGATCTACCAGAGGCCGCTCACCTCCTCTGTCCCAAGGTCGATGACGCAGATGACGAGGACTACCACAGTAATGGCCCTCCCACATCGGGCATCACGGCTGCTGAGAAGGAGCAGAGGATCAGAGATGCAAAGCACCGCAAGGAGCTCACCTATGACCTCTCTCTCCTCCTAGGCATATCAAAAGACCAGTCAGGTGGATGGCTCGACCACTGGAAGGAGAGGATCGAGTCCTTCCTCACGCACTGCGATAGTTGTATCTTGGGATACCACATGCATAGAAGGGTCTTCTTGAAGAAGCTACGAGAGTAGGTTGCGCCTCGCCTCTTGATTGGCCGCTGTGAACGGGCAGGACATGAACTGATATCGGGCTTGTTGTTGTCTAGGTCCTTTGAAGATGGCATCGACGACATCATGGAGCAGAAGCTTCGCCAGTTCGATAATGCTCGTATTGATCGTGGGCTAGAAAAGGCATATGACATTTTCGAAGCTAATGGCGGCCCCATGAGCCCTGCAAAACTGGCGCAGCACGATGGGACCGCCATCTTAGGCCTCTTCGAGGCCATGTGTTGCATGCCCTATGTTGCAGAGCCGGCAAACCGACAGCGGTACTTCAACAAGGTGTTCCAGGGCGTGCAGTCGCGAAAGCCACTGAGACTGGGGCCCAGGATGTTGCCGACGATGACCTTTTTCCTGTTCGAGACGGACCTGTATCGCCTTAAATTTGCAAGACTTGCATGGGAGGCGGTCCCGCCAGATTCAATGACCACCGATGAGTTCGAGTGGGCGGTGAATGAGTTCCTCGCTGCCGCCATCCGGGATGTAAGCCTGGTGGATGAGTCTGGCACCGCGCTGCTCGCCTCCGAGGCGCAGATTAAAGTCTTCTGGGAGGGGTTTCAACTTATCCTCAGCGCGATGAGTGAAGACATCATCCTTCATTGTCTCCGTGGGATGGAGACGTCGACAGATGTCTATCACCTCATCATCCAGCACCTGCAGCTCTGTAGTTCCGACGAGATCCTCCTGCTGGTGCTCCAGACCATCTCCGCGCTCGTGCAGAAGTCCTCCAAGGCTTTCTGGGGGGCCTTGCAAGACCTGCCACGTGCTCAGCTGGCCCAGTTCGTCTTCTCAAATGCGGCTTTCCCCCGGCTGCTCGAATTATCCCTCGAGTATGGTAGACTTGTTCATGACGGGGAGGACCGCGTCCCGTTTCTTGCGATCTGGGTTAGAACGCTGCTTCAGTCCCTTCAGGAGCACGAACTGCCCGATACGTGCCAGTCGCTGACAGACCACTTATTCTCCTCCCGTCCTGACACGCGCCTCGCCATAGAAGGCCAGATGACACGGACCATCGCGGGCCTGTACGCGCTGCATACAGCCTTGACCGTGTTCAACAACAGTGCGGCTAAGATCCGCCTGAACTCGTCCGTTACGTACATCAACCTTCTCATCAATCTCGTCGTCAAGTACACCAGGCAGGTCATCAACCCGGCCGCCGAAATACGGAAGGACGACAGGTACAACCTTGGCCTGTCAAAGGCGGCCGTCGAGGTCATCAAGGTCGCCCTGCTCCTTGACGCCAAGACGACCCGCACGGAGTGGGTGAGCTTGATGCGGGGGAACAACAAGATACCGCGGACCGTCCCTAGGAACTCAGCTCAGTTGTGGGAGGGTTTTCTTGAGGTCTTTTGGCCTGGGCGCGAGGGCACCTTGGACCTGGCAAAGTCCATGATGGCCGCTGTTCATCCCCTCTGCGGCGTTGGGAAATTCCCTCCGCCAAAGCGCGATCAGCTCAAGGACCCAGACAAATTGCGTTTCAACACGGATATCGGGAATACCTCGCAGATGATTAGCCGTATGATCGAACGCCTCAGCGGCTTCACCATGGCCGACCTTGACGGACTCTGCAGCGACCCCCAGAGCGGCATGATGTATACCATTGTCGCAGCGCTTTTGCATAGTGAGGCGTTGATTCGCGACTCTAGTGTCTCTTTGATCAAGACAATCACGGGCGAGGCCAGCCGCTCCGAGGCCGTTGCTCAGATGGCCCAGGATAATTTCCAACACTTCTTGTCCACCTTTTCTGATGTCGTTCGAAACATCAGTTACAGTAATGAGTCGATGGATCCTTACGCACCAATGCCGCACATCCTCACCTGCAGTCAGGATCTCGTCGCAGCGCTATGTGATACCTCAGGCCTGCTGAGATCGAAAACGCTTTCGGGCATCGAACATGCTGCAGTCACGTCGTGGTGGACGACACAGTGGAAGATGGTCGCACACTCCTTCGGACATTTGCGACTATGGTCAATAGACATGGAAAAGCAAGTCCTAGAGGTCTTTTGCCGGAAGACAATGGAACTGTCCCAGTCCCTCCTGGCGCAGGATGGCGTCGTTGCGTCCGCACTGAGAGGCCAAATGTCTGAGAGGGAGGCGCTGAAAGCTGTCCTCGAGCAACCACGGAAGAACACTGTCGGCATGGCTGACATGCTCAAGCTCCGCGACCCGTACCTGTTGGACATCACAATCCAGACGCTGGTCAAGTTGCTCAATCGCCTTGCGGAGTTCGACCTCGCGGTCGAAGAGAAGACCGCCTTGTTGATACGCAAGTCCTGCATTATGGGAAAAGACGGCAAATACGGCGTCATCACAAACATGACCGGGCCACAGCGAGCAGAGCTCCTGAAGGCTCTCAGGGAGGAAGAGCAGGACGACGACGACGATGATGACGACATCCCTGAGGTGGTCAAGGTCGTGGGGAAATCTATGAAGCAAAGCAGCTTAGATGCATGGTCCAAGTCTGGAGCCTCCACACCTCTGTCTCGCTCGGGCTCTTCGACGCCGGCGTCGACAGGTCGCGACATCAAGCCCACCACCAACAAGCTGGAGAAGTTACGGCTGGCGAAAGAGAAGCCGAAGCCAAAGCTGCTGAAACCAGAGCCCAGTCGCCTCGATGCAGCTAGTTTCGTCGAGATGAGAAAGAAGGCCAAGGCTGAGAAAGCAGCCCGTGATGCTGCGGCGATCGCTCAGGCTCAAGCCATGCGTACGGTGCCTGGCGAGGGCTCTGGACTGAGGGGCGTGACTGGAATCTTAGGAAAAGACCACGCACCTCAACAGAAGAGCGACATGATGGTTGACAGCTCTGAGGAAGAGGATGAGTCCTCAGGCGACGAGGCTATGGTATCCGGGAAATCAAAGCTTGATCCCGAGGCCCGAAAACGAGCTCTCGAATTGGCGGCCAAGAAGATTGGCCCTCTCAAGAAGGAGAAGCTCCAGCGCTCTGCCAAGGACATGCGAGCTCGACTGATCCCTCCGATGGAGGTCCTCCACCAGGCCATCCTAGAGTGGGACATCTTTCACGAGGGCAACGACCCTCCCAACGGCACCGCTTGTGTCGAAGTGTCGAACACGTACATGACCCACCGAGACTACAAGGCCACCTTCTTTGGGCTGCTGCTCTCTGAGGCGTGGCGGTCCTTTGTCACTGCCAAAGACGAGACAACGACGAAGCCGTTCGGTATTCGCATTGTTAATCGCATGTCGGTAGACAAATTCGTCGAGGTCACGACTCTGATGCCGGCCAAGGAAAACAAGGATCGGTTCTTGGCTGAGGGCGACATCATCATCATATCGAAATCGGAAGACCCCCTCAACAGAAAGGACATTCCACACTGCCTTGCTCGGATCGCCAAGACAAGATTCAAGGGTGAAAACTTGGAAGTGGCTTATAGACTAAGCAGCATGATGAACCCCATACTGTCCATGATGAACCCGGGCCAGGACTTCAATGCCATCAAGATTACCAACATGACGACGATCGAGCGTGAGTACGCAGCTCTCGAGAGCTTGCAATACTTCGACCTCCTGGACGAAGTACTGGGGGCGAAGCCTTCTCCTCTATTAAACTATGGCGAGGAGGCTACTGATCAGGTTATGAACAACTACAACCTGAATCCTGGCCAGGCGAAGGCTATCATGAATGCCAAGGATAATGATGGCTTCACACTCATTCAGGGCCCACCAGGTACGGGCAAGACGAAGACTATCGTTGCTATGGTGGGGGCGCTGCTCACTGGGCACATTGGTATGAAGCCCGCCGCACGACCGCCGGGCTTTGGGGCGCAGGCAAACCAGTCAGCGCCCATGAAGAAGCTCTTGGTGTGTGCGCCCAGTAACGCTGCTGTTGACGAACTGGTTCTACGGCTCAAACAAGGCGTGACGACACTCAATGGCGCACAGCACAAGATCAATGTTCTCCGTCTGGGGCGGTCTGATGCTATCAATACCTTGGTCAAGGACGTAACACTCGATGAGCTCGTCAAGGCAGCCATGGAGAACGAGGCGAGCAAGAGCGGCCCGGGGGCCAGCGATCGTGAGACGTTGCACCAGCAGGCCGGCGAGATCAAGACACAATTGAATGATCTTCGACCGAGGCTGGAAGCAGCTAGTTGCGGGACCAACAGGGCTCTACAGAACGATCTGAAGCGGCAGTTCGACATGTTGAAGCAGCGGCAGAGTCAAATCGGCGCCAAGATCGACGCACTCAAGGACAGCGGCAACAGCTATGTTCGTGAGAGTGATGTCAGGCGAAGACGAATTCAGCAAAAGATACTGGACGAGGCCCAAGTTCTCTGCGCGACGCTCAGCGGCAGTGGCCACGAAATGTTCAAGAATCTCGCTGTCGAGTTCGAGACCGTCATCATCGACGAGGCGGCTCAGTGCGTGGAGCTCTCTGCTCTGATTCCGCTCAAGTATGGCTGCACAAAGTGTATCCTCGTCGGTGATCCGAAACAGCTGCCGCCCACCGTCCTCTCCCAGTCTGCAGCTCGGTTTGGATACGACCAGAGTTTATTCGTCCGAATGCAGCGAAACCACCCGCAGCATGTTCACATGCTAGACACACAATACCGTATGCACCCGGAGATCAGCATGTTTCCGAGCAAAGAGTTCTATGAGGGACGGCTGTATGACGGTGAAGACATGGGCAGCCTTCGTCGCCAACCTTGGCACGAGAGCAGAATGCTTGGCCCATACCACTTCTTCGATGTACAGGGCGTTCAAGAGAAGGGTCGAAAGGGTCAGTCCCTTGTCAACACGAAGGAACTTGACGTCGCCCTGCAGCTTTATCATCGCTTTCGCGAGGACTACCGCGATGTTGAACTCCAAGGCAAGGTTGGCATCATCACCCCCTACAAGGCTCAGCTATTCGCACTGCGAGAGATCTTTGCGAAGCGCTGGGGCGACAAAATCTTTGAGCAGATCGAGTTCAACACTACCGATGCCTTTCAGGGTCGGGAGTGTGAAATTATTATCTTCTCTTGCGTGCGGGCCAGTGCCACCGGCGGCATCGGCTTCATGACCGATATCAGGCGTATGAATGTTGGTCTCACGCGTGCCAAGTCCTCTCTCTGGATCCTGGGTGACTCCAGAGCCTTGAGACAAGGCGAGTTCTGGAACAAGCTCATCGAGGATGCGAGATCTCGCCAGCGCTACACCAGCGGCGACGTGTTGGCTCTCCTCAGAAAACCCACCGAGAAGGTGTCGGCGGGCACCGCGGCGAATGGCTTCAGCAACAGGAAGCCGTCGGACGTGGAGATGACCGACGCACCTGCGATGCCACAACAAGCGTTCACCTCAGATCCGTTGTCATCCAGGGCTGCTGCGCCACCACTACGCTCTATCGGCGGATACAACGAGAAGGGCGAGGTTGTCGAGACGGTCCCGAGGGGCATGGGGCCCCCCAGATTGGAGACTCGCACCGGAAAAGGGGTCTGGAGGATACAGATGCCACCCCTCCTCCACCTAAGCGCCCAGTAGGTTATGACCCTCTCCCATCCATCTACCCATCTTTGATTTATTGTCTGTTATCGTTCTCCCAACCTGGGGGAACAGACTAGTGATGGTTAGATGCTAACATGTGCTCTTGTTCTCACAGGTACTTGCAATGGGTCTCAGTGATCGTGCCATCCTTGACCAGACTAGAGGGCCCTCCTCGTCGATGTCCAGACAACCCGGCATGGCGGGAGGGAGAAACCACACTGGCCCAAGGGTTCCGAACCCGACGGCGAATCCTTCGAGATCCAAGCCTCTACCACCAAAGGCCGTCGACCCGTCTGCCATGGAGGTGTTAGGGCTTGCCCCTCCTTCGCGGCCTCCCCCACCGTCTTCACACTCGCTCCAGCAACCATCACGTCCGATCAACGGACCGTCGGGCCCACAGCCTAACAGGCCTGCGCCCGGCATGTCGTCTGAGGTAAGTCCAGTCCTGATTCTTACGTCTTATGAAGCCCGTGTATACTGATATTCGCCTCTAGGGTGGTGATTCGAGAGACGATCAGAGGAGGAAGAGGAGGAAGAAAGGCCCAGCAGATCCATTCCTTAGGAAGCCTAAGTAGATCCACTGATTGCCGACTTGCTGGAGCCGTATGGGCTCAGACCATCCTTCTTTCCTGCTATCACGAGTTCGCATTGCATTCATCACTCATCTGCTTCATTCAGCATTCACTACACGGGCTCGGGACTCTGGGCGGGGTCGCATCGTTGCTGTGGCTGGCGTCCGAGGATCGTTAGGTCTGGGCATGCATTACACGGCCGGTTCATACTTTTCTAGGGGACAGCTCGTCAAGAAGGGCGCAGCTGATAGCGATTTATTATTGATTTGACGTCGTGACTGCTTTCTTGGAGGAGAGTTGGGAGGTCTGGACTTCCAAGATACCGAGGTATTTCACCAGGTTATGCGCGGGCCAGACTTACGGAGAGGAGGCAATCGTAGTTCAAGTTTTGACAATTTTTTTAGGCACAATTCGACAAGGGGGATTCTTTTCTTTTCTTTCTGGGGATGCGGGTTGCATTCAAAAAGCTTGCGGTGGCATCCCTCTCAAGACGTGAGAGGTCACAGGAGCCGCGCAAGATCGGATTGCGGGAAATGTAGATAGCTCATCGCGACACGCAAGAAGTTGCGATTGCTGGCGCGTGGTGGTGCTCCTTTGCTTTGTGACAAATGCTACCGCACGCCTCATTATTACTGCCGTCTTGCTCCTCTTATAAAGCAAGGATCTGTGGACAATTCTTTCGAATCCTAGATTAGGGGTGGGTCTGAGGGGCCGATGGCATCCCATTCCCACGGCGCGTGCGCGGACCTGATTCTAAATACATGCTATGCACCTGTCTCAAGAGTTCGTGGGAGCAGTCACGCATGTTGGGTCTGGATCACGGTAAGCACGAGAACATATGATATGTGAATGGTCCTTAGTTGGCGGCAGATGTGTTCCTGGAGCCTGTCTCCAGCAGCAAAGGCTCCCCCCTGCTGCAGGGCTCCCGGGTGCTACGAACGACACCTAGTTCGGAGATGATGGTGACGGCGGTGTTGAGCGTGCTTGCATGACCAGTATGTCTTGATACTCTCTGTAGGTTTACAGTACGCAGGTAGAACAATTCCCGACAGACTGGCACTGGGATCTGTGTCATTCGCGGCTCAGAGGACCACGCGCACCACAAGTAGTAGTAGTAGTAGTCCACCCTGGATAGATTTAGCAGCAGCGGCTGCAAGACTTTCCCATCTGTTTCGTATTGGCCCCAGCTCTCCCAGCGCGATCGAGTATGCGATATAGAGATGAACTTATGGGGTGGTTGCCAGGGTAGGGCTGTGGTTGGGGTTGGTTTGGGGGTGGGTATGTGTGTGTGTGTGTCTGTGTGTGTGTGTGTGCGTGTGTGTATAAGTAAGTGGTTATGGCTCGTGCCAAGACGTTGGGTGTGGTGGCGTCAGCGGGTATGCAAGAGCTTAAAGGGAGGTTATTTTGTTTATTTTGTGGGCCTTTCAGTGATGGCGACTTAGCCAGGGCTCTCGTTAGGCACTCAAGCACTCTAGCACTGTCAGAGGCTTCTGTGACAAGCCAGACAGGCCCTTTCGGAAGCACCCCGCCCCCCTACCAATCCTCTCCCCAGTGGCGTTCTGTGTGGCCCCGGTCCCCGTCACCCTTGTCGTCCTCGTTCCGTGAGCCGCACTACGTCACCTCTTTGAGATTCGCCATTGCATACTATGGCACATGCAGTAACCTTCTACATCATCAGGACTTCCGACGACCTTGTTTTTGGTTTTCGCCTTGGCGGCCCCTCTCCACACACACACACAATACACACACACACACACCTCGTGCCCGTTTTAGGTCGGAGAATTTCCCACCTGCAATCCCCAGAGGGACCAAGAAAACCTGATCCAACCTCGAGCCACGGCGCATCTCTCTCGAGCTAGCCCTAAACAAGACCCGATAATCTCCTCCTCTCCCCCTCCCTTGCTGATGGCGTCGCCTCATGAGAAAAAGATGCTGGAATCTTCCGTTCCAGTGTTCCTGGGCCCCACATAATCGCCGGAGCATTGGCTCCCCCCTGGCTTAACCATAACACACCTCTTTGACGTAGCGTATGTGTCACGTTGGTCGTCCTCCTACCCCTTCTGCTCATGAATTACTTATTATGGTAGTAGTTCGTAGTAGTTCGTCCCATCGGGTCGAGGCAGGAGGTGTGGCTGGCGCCCCTTCAAGGGCAAAGTCGGCTCTGCTGCTCATGACGTCAAATTCGATGTTTTGGGCGATCGCGATGAGGGACAGGAATGAGACCGGGCTGCCTCTCGTCATTCCTATAAGACAAGACCTCGCTCTCCTGTTGGCAGTCAACAGTTGACCTCTTGGCAAGATCACACAACCATTGTCCCCTTTTAAGAACATCTACAACACACACAACTCGCACGTGCAACATTCACGCCAAAACCATCATTTTCCTCCTCAAGAGAACAACCACACAAGTTTACCAACCCCTTACCTTACACATAGCCAAGATGGGTATCGTCGTGTCGTGTCTTCAAGCCATCGGCGACTGTATCATGACAGTCATCAACGCCATCGCCGGCGTGATCATGAGCATCATCAACGGTGTCGTTGCCGTCCTGGCAGCCATCGTCCGGTTCCTGACCTGTAAGTCTTCTTGTCCACCCTCCTCTGTCTGGCCCGTCCCAGGAGGAACCTCAAACTGCGAAGGGAACCAAGATGCTGACCGGGAACGTCTTGGCTCTAGGCGGCTACTGTGGCTCGCGCCGAAGCGGGACTGGAGGCACCTCAACAGGAGGAAGACGGTTCGGAAGGAGACATGGCGGGGTCAGTCGCGTCTAGTGTTGATGACAGTAGCGGGAGGATCGAGGGCGGGAAGGGGGGGGAGTCTCATGATGAATGACGACCAGTTGCGATGCGAGGTGGATCGTGAGGGATGCGCATTACCAGATACCCTGATTCCCCTTTATTGTATCTTTTATTTCCTTTCCCTTTTTTTTCTTTTTCTTTTCTACTGCACGAAAGTGTCAGCATAGTCTTGATTACAGGAATTAAACCTGTGGATTGAAACCCTTTTGTTTGGAACGAAAAAGCCCATCTCTCTATCGATGGTCGCTCGTGTGTTCGTCACTCCCCTACATTTGCCCATTCCACTTAAAAACAATTAGCATCGTCCCGACGACAGTTAACGACATACCAAGAGATTAACAAGACGAGCTGGCAAAATGGCGATCAGTAGTTTGAGGCCAAATACCATATGACATGAAAGTATCAATCCTCCTCGGGTGCTCACGACGCCCCATACTCCATGCTCGGAGGAACCAGATGCTTCAATGGGTGCCCGTCAGATGTATTCGAGACTTGGCTTCTGTCATGTCCACAATGAATGGGGAAAGCAAGGTGACTTGTAAATGCTTCCGACTATGACGGCTATACGGACCACAGGGCGTGCCATCATTTCCAATAAACGCTCACCCCTCATCGTCAATCAGGTCCTTCTCAAAGAACCCCACGATCCTCCGCGCCGCCTCGATCCCGACCATCGGCTCCAGCTCCTGTGCCGACATGTTTGCCACCTCTCGCACGTTCTCCGTCTCCAGCGTCAGGTTCTTGACGTTCTTGCTCGTGACGCCCGGTACATGCATCAGCATCTCCTCGGGCTGCTGGTTGAACGGCTGCTCCTCGGCCGCCTGGTCCTTCTCCAGGCCCGCGCGCACCGCAGCGATGGGGTCGGGCTCCTCCTCCTGCGCCTTGAGGCTCTCAAAGATCTCGGCTGTCTGGTAGGGGGACGACGACCAGATGATGCGCAGCTTGGGAAAGGCGAGGGTCAGCAGGACGAGCTTGGACTGCAGGTCCGAGGGGACGTTGGCCGGGTTGACGCTGCTGAGGCTGCCAGAGAGGTCCGCGAAGGGCTCGAGGGTGAAGGACTTGTTCTGGTCGAACTCGATGAGGAGCATGGGTGACTTGTAGTGCTGAAACATCGACTCGGCCTGGGTGTAGAGCCGGCCGTCCCTGAACGAGGAGATGAGATCGCTGACAGACTTGCGCTCCACGCAGATGTTAGGCGAGAGGATGTAGTCTCCTACTGTCAGCAAGCACGGCACGATGATGATTGAGCGGGCGTGCAAGAGTGATGGCAAGGATGACCTGAACTCTCGGACATCCACCACGATCCGGGGCGGCTGTGCTGTGGCAGCCAGACGCCCGCCGCCGGCGATCCGAGTGTTGACGGTCCTGAGGAAGGCCTCTTGGGGATCTTCGGCGCCGTGCGTGTCGACAGTCAAGACGACGCTCATGCTCGCACGCTCCTTGATCAGCTTGGTGAAGGCGTCCTTCTCCCTCCGGACTGTGGACAGATACCGCTGCTCCTCCACCGACCCGCCGTAGTAAAGAAAGTATACCCGCACATTCCTGTCGTTGTGCGATGATCTGTACACCTCCACCCGCCTGATGAAGGAAGCATCTGGCTCATACATGATGATGTACTTGGGCTTGACCTCTTCCAGGATATGCTCGTCCTGGTCACCGTCGTAGGCATGGATGACCACCAGATCCTGCATATCATATAGCTGGTAGAAATCGTCCATGTCCTCTAACGGATCAGCCTGGCCGATCACGTCCGCCTTCTGTTTGGCATCCTCCTCGGTGGCCTGGACCTCTTCCATCAGGCCCGCCACCTCATTTGCCTTTTCAAAATAAGGCATGATGCTGCCATTTTCTGCACGGCCCAGGCTCGTGCCCACAGCGCCGCCCCCTCGGATCCGTCTCCTCTTGTTGGCGGGTGCTCTGCCTCCCCTCTGCAGCCTCGGATCAGACGCTCCCTTCAGAGCGTTCTGGTTCTCGGCGAACAGTAGTGCGCTGACCTGGGCGAACTCCTTCTTCCATTTCAGGTACTCTCGGAGCCTGCGGCGCATCATAAACATGGCAGACGGCTGATCCTCGTCGCCGTCTTCGTCTCCCTCGATGACGACCTTCTTCCGCCGCTGTTCGTCCTTGATCTTCACATGCATGGTCTGCAGGTAGTCCTTGAGCTGCCTGCACGTCGCCGCGTCGGAGCACATGATGAGGATTGTTCCGTTCGAGTCATCACGAGCTGGCGGCTCAAAGTAGAGGTCGCGGTCGATCTCCTCCAAGACGTCGGCAAGGACGGCCCACTTGGGCTGTTCCTCGAGCACCGGCCGCAGAGCATCAATGTCAGAGTCTGCTGCTCCCGCCTTGTTGGTGCCTCTGTAGACCCTCCTCTTTGCTGTCTCGAAGATGGTCTGCGCAGCATCTAGAAATAGCCAGGGCGACTGCGTCTGCCTGGTGGAGCCCGGGGTCGGGGAGTGCGCAGCATGGATGGTGTCCAGGTTCTGCTGGAACGCAACAGCGTCATATGCAACCACAGCCTGCAGTAGGCTCCGCAAGACTGTGAGGTCTCCCACAATCTGCTTCGTCTTCCAGCTGACGCGGTGCCAGTTCGGGTCCAGCTGCCGCCTGACCATGACGTCGAAGTTCTTGGTCAGGGCGCTGTCCAGGTTCCAATCCTCCATGTCGAGACCCGTGTTGCCCTTCTTCAGCTCGTGAATGCTGACCTCGACACACTCCATGACCGCGGTCTGGATCTCCTTCATGGCGTCCGTCATGGGCACCTCCAGCTCGATGACTTCGGCCTGCCTCCTGCCCTCGAGCGACTTGGCAACCGAGACGTGGAAGCGCGGCCACAGGCTTGCCTTGCGCAGAAAGAGGTTCCGCATCATGGTCGCCAGGGGGCTGAATCCTGTCGTGAAGGGGTCCGGGTTGTCCGAGAAGGCCTTGAGGAAGCCGACCTTGTTCTTCTGCCTGTAGATGCGCAGGATGAAGGCCTCCAGGCTGGTGGCGACGACCCGGTCCGCGTGCAGGACCACCATGCCGGTAACCTTCTCCACATTCAGCAGGTTCGTAAGCAGATCAACCACCAGGATCCGGCTCGTGATGCTGAAGATGCCACCGGCAGCGTACATCTTCTCTCGGGCGCCGACGTTGGTGTAGTCCGTGTTGACGACGGTCAGGCCGCGGCAGAGCGGGGCCATACTGATAGCAGCATGTTCGGCCAGCGCCTCGCCAATCCAGCTGTTCTCGCGGTCCTCGGCATTGACAACCACAATCAGGTTGTTGCCGGCAGCGTCATACGAGTGTAACAAGTTGGTGAGCAGGCGCATGAGTCCGAGACCACGCGCCAGGATGACGAGCTCATCCTCAGAGCGGAGCTCCTGAAACAGCGCTTGTTGATATTCCTAGGCGGCGGCACGCGACTGTTAGAACCATGCATCCCCACCAAATATCCGATCGGAGGCCGGGGCGGCACTCATCGTTGGGAGCTGGCTTACAAGCGGCAGGGAGAGCTTCACGGGCTGCGGTGCATCGTTGGCAGCCATGATGTGGCTTTGACTACCCGGGGCGACGTCTTATGACCTTTGCAGAAGCCGAAATCATCCTCTCTAGCCTGACGAGGATAACAAGTGACTTATCTTAGGCAACCTACGCTGCGAAGAGAGGATACGTGGGCTGTGATGGTGGACGCACGAGGCGTTGGTAGATGATGATGTCGTTGGTTGTCAGCAAGGGACTCCCCATCCCAGCTGGCGGCCAGCTGGTCGATATTGGTAGCAAAGACTGCCTGCTTCGGCGCGTCACTTGTTGCAACAGGGATGACGTGGTGTGAAAAGTGGGTAGAACGGGATGATTACCCATTTTAACGGCACAGTTTTCAAAGCGGCTGTTTTGCGTTGTTCCTGGTATAATCATACCGGGAGGCCAGAGGACCGTCTCGCGAAGACACACAAATAGAAGCGAAGCATGAAGAGTGTGGAAAAGGTGAAGAGAAAAGAAAGAGAGAGAGAGAGAGAGGCAGGCTAGCTCTATGAAGCGACAAAATGATTGCAAGGGAATCCTCCTCAAGCGCAATACAAGATACTGTAGTAGGGGGGGGGTGGGGGGAGAATCACTCCAAATGACTGACCGCAGAGTTGCTGGTCGCCGTTTCACCCCCTTCAGAGGCTGCGTTGATAATAAGCAATCCACTTAGCTGCTGAGTATTATTTCGAGAGTTAGGTAATAGAAGGAGGCTATCTCGAGGTTTCCCTGTGATCCAGTAGTAATTATTGTCCTTACTTTTTTTTTTTTTAATAATGATATTCAATTTCTTCAGAGCATTATTTGGATTGGCGCGGAACTTCCTAATATTGACAACCAGCACATGGTCCTGAACCAACTCTGGGACATCATGCAGAGCACCACATTCTTTTTTCCCCTTCTTTCTTGGCTTCTCTAGCAATAAGTTCACAAGCTGAATTATCTATCCCAAACCCATATATAAGCAATATCCCAAGGATCAGCCTGCCTTCATAGCAGTTGAATCAGTGCACAAACCACAGTGGTGAATGCAGGTATAATTAGCTGGCTGCAAGTGACAGCAGTAGACAATATGTAGCAAGAACACTAAGCGGAACATTTACCTGCTAGCCCCCAGCTGCCTAACTGGTTACGGGAGCTTTCCGATATGTGATTCTGTCCTTGATCAATATCGACTGCTTATCCACAACAGAACCAGATTGTCGACAAACACTCTGGCACTCAACACATCATCTTTTCATCCACACATTTGCAAGATAACACCACCACCACCACCACCACCACCACAGCGATCATCACGATATCGTCAAGCCATTTCACTGAACAACTGCCTGCCACTACCTTCAACCTCGCCCACCAGAACCAATGCAGCCATGCCACCTACCACCGCAGACGACGCGAACGCCGCAGACAATGCCGCCAACAACAACAACAACAACAACACGAGCATCAATCTGCAAGGCCAAGTTGGTGACGCGCGACCCTTTTCTCCCCGCCCAACGCGCTCTATCCTTCTCATATCTAGCCCAACCCTTCCTCACCCTTCCAGCCTTGGGCTTGGCCTTCAGCGCGTCTCTATCACCACCACTACTACCACCACCGCCTCCATCGTCCGCGTGGAAGGAGCTGCTAGAATGAGCGATCAGGGCAGCACTAGTGCCGATACTGAGTCGGCTTCGCCGAGCTTCAACTGGGCGCGTTTCTTCTCCGCCTTCGTCCCGTCGTCTGCGGGTAGCCCAGCTTATAGAGACGCTCCCTAGAAGGGAGCGCTCGAGAACTGGGCACACTCCACCAACACGAAGAACCTTCTCATCGTGACGTATGATCCCATGACCTTCATCTACTGCGGCAGCCCCGCTGCTGTGGTTGGCGCCCCCGCCGATGAGGGCGCCGCCATGGCTATCAACCCAGAGTTGCAAAGGTGATCTGCTTCTGCAAAGACCTGTCTTTGCAAGAGACCGTGCGCTCCATCTGCCGGACCGCAGCTGCTACTACTACCTTCCTGGTGGTGTGGTTCTGCGGCGGCGGGGCCACACTCTGCTCCTACCTCTCCCGCAAGTAAACCGGCCGTAAGTTCACCCTCCCTACTTGGAGACAGATAGCGACTTTCCCCCCACCCCACCCCCTTTTACTGACCGTCTGTCCTAGTTCACCATCGTCCAGCACCCGCCGAGTCACGAATACGAGTCCTTTAAGCCCGAAAGCAGAGCAGCTTCTACACCACTACCCCGAACCCCCTCGGTACGGCAAAAGAGGCCACTTGTGACTGTAACGCAGTCAGTTCTCTTTCTTCTCGCCAGCGCTTGGTGGGATGTGGAATAGGTATATGGGTAGTTCAGAGTACAAGCGGATGCGGGATGGGTGGGAAGAGATGAGCTGGGAGACGAAAACAAGCTGGAGATAGGTTTACTATCATTGAGACAACAAGCGCATTTGTGGTCTTTCTCCCCTCAGAAGGCTTCCCACCTGTAGAAGGCTACAGCAGTAGCAGTAGCAACAGCTTGCTGCAACCCACGCCATGACATGTTACCGGTCTCTTGGTTTCCTCTCACTCACGCCTACTCAGACAAGCCCACGAGCGGAATACCGGTATGCACGTAGCCGAGAGGTCTGATGCCTCAGAAGTTATGATGACGTGACAATCACTGGGGGTCGTTAAGTACGTAAGCTGGGAGGGCTATTTCAATGCCTTCAGGTTTTGTCTTGGTAGCAGGTAATGTTGAGGGACGTTGTCAGTGATACACGGTCGAGCCTTAAGCAAACAGAGAATCCCGCCAAGAAAGTTCCCTATCCTATCCTCCCCTGTTCTGCCCTGCTCAGCGCTGCCCGTAGTAGCACTGTGGAACCAGTGATATGACGACAGCTGATGGACACAAGAGCAGAAGCGACCAGTCTTGTTGTCTGCCTCAAAATTGTAAGTAGTCAGTAGCTCATAGTGGCTTCCCGGCCGTAGTGGTGGCGGTGGAGGTGGTCAATGTGTGTGTGTGTTGTCCAGTGCGTTGTTAGTGCTGGTCCAACGATAACGACGTCATTTTCGATGCGTTGCGAGATCACTTGAGCACCTCATGGGGACACAACCTTGCAGGCCTCCAGCAGTTACTTGTGAGTATAAGACGGCCTGATACATCTCCTCTAGAAACCAGCCCTTTTTTTTACCCTTTTTTTTTCTTCTTCTTTTTTCAACTTCACCATACTCAAAGCCTTCCCCACCCCTTCCTGGAAACGCAAGAAACACTCTCAGGATATCGTATGTCATTGGCTTCCCTGAGCTCTTTTGACTTCCACCTGCTTACATAGGACTGGACATACATTGAAGATTACCACGTCATCTCCACACAACAAGCTCTCCCGAGATGGCCGATCAAAACCAGCAAGAGAAGGAATTCTCCATCCAGGTAAGGCCATCTGGGGCATTTCCGGCTGTTGGGAGTTCCCACCATACTGACGATGCCAATGCAGCCCATTGACGATACCAACAAGGACCAGGGCAAGGGCTTCATCGACGCCATCAAGGCCAAGGTCGCCCCTCATGTCGCGGCTCCAGGCCCGGCCCAGTCACACGACCACAGCCAGATCCCTCAGGAGGGGACAAAGGAGGAGCGTCTGGCGAAGGCCAAGGAGCTCAACAAATAGATGATGGTTCGGGGCGGGGAGCAGAGCCGGTGTGTAGCCGATGAGCCTCAATCCTGCTAGACCATACCTTGGGAGACAGACATCTTACGAACCGCAACTGAATAACATGACCTTGACGAGATTTCTTCTTCTTCTTCTCCTTTTGGCCCTTGTACATGAACAAGAGAGAGAGAGAGAGAGGGTCGAACCCAGAGCCCGTTCCGGACCCACAGGGACACCTCGCTCATGACGTCGTACTCGGCATCTCAAGATTGCGTCTCGTCCAACCGAGACACGCAGCAGGTGGAAAGAGGTACGGCCGCTGCACTCTGCAGATGTACGGCAGAAATTGTGACTCGTATGAGGGGTGGATATGAACCACACTGAAGTGATCATCATGAAACAGGTCACTGGAGCCGTGCTTCCGTGCTTCCGCCGTGCTGCTCTGCGCTGGGTGCCGGCTGATGGATGCTGTTATGATTGCTGAAGCTGACACCCTGGAGCGCCACTCGCAACCCGACTCTCTCGGTGCCTAAGAGAGCCGCGTTTCTGCTGCGGGTGCTTGTGCTACGTAGATTAGCACGTTTAAAATTAAATAGTCATCCTGGCTTGTTTCTATCCTCTTCTGCTTCCTTCGCCGGCCTACCCGGGCCAATAAAATAAAATAAAAAAACTCACCGGTTTTGGATCTACTCTCGGGTCGCTGTTTGGGCACGTAGCCTTGGGGGAGAGAGGTGATCGACTGCTGCTGCGACCTGGCGGAAAGACCCGCTGCGTCTAGTCTCTGCCCGCCCCTGCCCGCAACCCCTACAGCTGCTAGGGCTGTCTCTGCCTAGGCCTGTGCCTGTCTGTGCTGATCAAGGAGGCTCCCTCTCTCTGTCTCTCCCTCTCTGAACCTTGGGACTCACAGTAGTGCCGCCGCCTGTGGGCCGTCTCTGCCCAATCTCGACCACCATCATCCACCACACCACACCACACCGACAGACAAGACACCGCGCGTACGTCCCAGGCACAGCGCAGCACAGTCAGCCGCAGTCAGTAAGCTGCCCACGCAACGTCGGTTCAATTCCTCTTTTGCCCCCCCCCCCTCTCTTAAGGGCCACCGCGACGCATGTCGGTGGGCGAGTCACAACCAAGGGTTCAAGTGAATTGGCAGAGGTCAGCCAGGTCGATACCACGACGAACCGATCCCGGTACCGTCGTATTACAGCTCGCACCGGTTCACCAGCGCGCGGCACGAGCACACGAGCACACCACTCTGCCTGCTGCACACGACGCAGGCGGCGACGCACCTCAGCTCCCGTATATCCAACTACCCACCCGCATGAAGCCCTGGCCACTGTCGTCGAGATAGTCGAGGCAGCTGGCTGGGAGGGACGAACAACCTCACCGACAACGAGTCTGCTCTCCTCCCTCCCCCCCTTCTCCTCCCCGCCTTCCCCTCGATCCTCCGTTACCACTATCGATCCTCTCCGTGGCCCACGGTTCCCACGCCGACCCGGAACACGATGCCGTCTATCCTCAACGATGCCGACAAGGACATGGTCAAGCGCTTCGTGCCAAAGCAGAGCAATAAGATTCAGGCTGTAGCAGTGGCGCGGCTCTACGTTGCGCATCCGAACCCCTCGACATGGACCTACACCGGCCTGCAGGGGGCCGTGGTGCTCGCCAACGATCTTGTTGGGAACACCTACTGGCTGAAGATGGTTGATATATCGGTGAGTTGCACACCCAAGAGCGAGCCGGACGGTGCGGCGCACAGCGCAGGAGCTAATCACAACGCCCGCACGGCTGCACAGCCCTCCCACCACGGAGTCATATGGGACCAGGAAATCTTCGATTCGTGGAGCTACAACCAAGACCGGACCTTCTTTCACACCTTCGAGCTGGAGGACTGCCTGGCCGGCCTCTCTTTCGTGGACGAGAAGGAGGCGAAGCAGTTCAAGAAGAAGATGGACGAGCGCGAGAAGAACGCCAGCAAGGCGACCAAGGCGACGCCGTTCGGAGGAGCAGCGCCCGGCGCAGGTGGTGGAGGGCATAAACACGGTCTGCTAGGCGGCATCTTCGGGGGACATAGGCACTCCTCCGCGCCGTCGTCGACGCCGCCCGACTCCCCCTCGCAACAGCGTCGCTCCTTCGAGCCCTCTCGGCAGGTCCTCCTCAGCCAGGGCCAACGGGTCCAGCAGCCGGAGCCCGCCCTCGCAGTTTGCCGTCCTGGAGGCGTTCGACCCGGAGTGGCGGGAACACTTTGGCGACGACCTGAGGTCAAAAGGTCTGACCGACGACTTCATCATGGCCAACCAGGCCTTCATCGTCGACTTCCTGAAGCAGGAGCAGGCCCAGACGAAACACTCGACACCCCCGCCGCCGCCGCCACCTGTCAATGGCGCGGGGTCTAGGGCCCCCTCCACCACCGGCAGCCCGAAGAGGAGGCGCCGCCGCACCACCGCCGCCTCCCGCGCCCAGGAGATCTGGCAAGTCCGACTCGCCCGTCGCCGAGCGCGAGCCCTCACCACCGAGGACGAGGTTCCACGTCCCTCCACCGCTCCCCGATGCCGGCAAGCTTGCACATGTCGAGCCTGCAAGGCACACGCCGGCCTCTGGGCCTCCACCCCCGCCACGACCGCCAAAGACCCCAGTCGAGGAGGCGAAAGAGTCCGGACAGAAGTTTGGCGTGCCTCCGCCGTTCACAGGACAGAGAAGTGTTCCGCCCCCGCCGCCAAGCCGTGGTCCCGTCCCTCCCCCTCCCCCTCCCCCCGTCAAGAGAACCGGCGATCGCAGCGCCTGGCCCGGCACCACCACTGCCTCCCAAGGCGCCCGCTGCGGCTGCACCCCCGCTGCCCCCAAGCCTACCCACCAGAGGACCGGCGCCTCCACCACTACCATCCTCTGGGGCCCCGCCCGCGCCTCCTCTGCCGGGCTCCTCAGCGCCTCCAGCACCACCTCTACCATCGAGCGACGCTCCACCGCCTCCTCCCCCGCTGCCAGGCGCAGGTGCACCTCCTCCGCCCCCACCTCCACCTCCACCCCCAGCAGGCGGGATCCCACCTCCACCACCGCTACCACCAGCGGGCGCCGGCATTCCTCCACCCCCAGGCCCGCCACCCCCACCGAACCGCGACTCTGGCTATGCGTCCGGCGTGCCAGCGACGGCCCTGCCCAGCGCAGACTCTGGTCGCTCGGCCATGTTGGCGGGCATCCAGAAGGCCGGCGGTATCGGCGCCCTGAAGAAGGTCGACAGGAGCCAGATCCGCGACAGGAGTTCTGCCCAGGTCGGCGGCGGCAGCGACACCGGCCCGCACGGCAGCGGCCTGCCGCCTGCTGGTGTCGCCCCTGGTGGTGGCAACGATATGGCGTCGGCCCTGGCCACGGCTCTAGCTGCCAGAAAGAATAAAGTCAGCCATAGTGGTAAGTTTTGCTTCTATTTTGGGGCTGTGATACACTGAGCCCCCGGTGGTCTTAAGAATGATATGCTGACGGTCTCTAGATGACGAGGGTGATGATGATGAGTGGGACTAGACGGGCAGCGGATCGTAGGATGGACGGGAGGTCGAGGGAGAGCAAGGACAGCACGCACATAGCCTGCCCGACTGGATCAAGAGGATCTCACGAGGCTCTTGGGTGCTTGTGTTTGCAGGGACTGGCAGTTCGCTGCCATTGAGATCGTAGGCAATGGCTGTACGAGCCTTTACTTTTTTTTGGTGGAGGAGGGAGGCCGCTTTGGCGATGCGGCGAATCAAAAGTGAGCGGGCGTCTCATCCCACAGTAGGGGATGAGAGTCCTCCCCCTTGGTCAGGGGTCAGCCACAACAGAATACAGAATGTTTTTTTTTTAAGCAGATAACCTCTCATTGCGGTCTACCCAGATCTCATGACGTCTTATGGACCGTGTCGACCAGTGCCTCCATGCAAGCCCTTCTTTATATAGCGCTCGATCACACTGACTGCGCCGAACGGAGACGGAAATTGTAAGAAAACGTGACCATTCCTCCTCGGAGAGAGAAAGAGAACCAAAAGAGATTGATGTCATCAAGAGAATTCATGAAAGGTGTATGATGTTGTCTTTTTTTTTTCTTTTTTTTTGCCCACCCCACCGACACGGGACGTCCCTCCCATCCCAGTCGTCTATCAACTGTCGAGGAACCTCGATCCCTTATCCCTCGCGGAATAAGATGGAGGTTTGAGAGAGAGAAGACAGTTCTTCCTGCGCCTTGTGCTCGCCCCCTTGCCCACTCTCCAAACCACAAAGAGATGAAGTGAGGAGAGGGGAAGTGGGGGCAAGGCAGCTCAGCATGCCGCCGGACTGGCAAGATCTAGATGTCGTCGATCTCAATGTCCTTGCCGCCGGCGCCGCCTTCCTCGCCGCTCTCCGAGTCGCGGTCCTCGTCGAATTCAAATGCGCAGTCACCGTCCTCGCCGCCGCCAAAGGTATCCGTCTCGTTGATCTTAGCAGTCTCGGGAAGCTCGCCGTAGGCTTTGAGGGAACGGGCCTCGTCTGCGGTGTACTTGAGACTAATAGGCACAAGGCGTTAGGGGGGAAGAAAAGGACAAGAAGCAAGTTTGAAGGGGCCGGTAGTTAGGATAGGACCGGGAAAAAAAAAGGAGGGGGGGGTGGGTTGGTGATGGAAGGATGAGGGAGTGTAACGTACATGACATCGCCCTTGTCGTCTTGGTAATCGCGCAGCGACAGCAGGATGATGTCGCCCTGGTTGATCCAGACCTTCTTGCGAAGCTTCCCGCGGATGTTTCCAAGCCGGCGCGTACCGTCGAAGCATTGCGCCTCGAGACGACCGTTTCTATACCGGGTAGGTTTCACGATTAGCCCTAGGACTCTTGTCTTGGTGCGCGCGCGAGAGGGTTGGCGCAATGCCCTCTCTTGCCCATGACATCTTGCGTGCATGTGCCCAGGGGGAGGAGGAATGGGAAAGAGGGTCAAAACAAGACATACCCGAGCATCTTCACGACCTGCGCATACTCCTGGCCGTCCTCCTTGAAGGTGAGCTCACGCTTCTCGTTGTCGTTCTCGTTCTTGCCACGCCTGCGGTTCTTTCCTCCCTTTCCCTTATTCTTAGGCATCCTGTCTGTCCCTTGCGGTCGAGGTCTGAATGGCGGTGTTTCAGTAGAGCCGGTTGAGTATCGAGTCTGCCAGGTAAATGGCCTTTTGTTTGTTGTAGAGGTTGTGTGTGTTGTCAAGAGACAGGTTGGGTATTGGTAAGACTTGGGAAGGAGGCGGCGAGGATGATTCTTTGGGGGTGGAGGGGGGTGGAGGGGGGGTGGTTTGTGCTGGTGGGGTCACTTTTGTGGTTGTGGGCTAGTCAAGTGTGGCGGGGCGAATCCCTAGGCCTCTTTGGCCTGCTGGGTTGGGCAGAGTCGGCTTTGAAAGAGGAGTCAGAGTTTACAGTGGGACGGACGGACACGCTGGTCTGCCGCTGTGCGTCAACCAGATGTACTGTGCTGTGGTACCTGGGCCCGAGCTAGACTACTCCAGGGAGCGACTGACATTGCGACCAGGCTGCCTGTCATGGGCGGTGGTCTGCCCTCCTCCCTCTTTGCACATGTCTTTATGAACGATCTTTTTCTTCTTCTTTGCCGCAGACCCTTTCCAGGGCCCCTGCAAACCTCTGCTGTGTAACTGGGGAGCACGTGTGGCTGCAGGAACGCGCTGGACTATCGCTTCCCCCGGTCCCACCCCGCTCTAGATTGACCTGCCTACCGCCCTTTGGTGGTGAGACTGCGACCTGCTCCAAGGCAACAAAGATGCACGCGAGGCTGAGGGGTTGAGGTTTACGGAGGCGACGGCGCGGACGGGTTCAACACTGCGTGAATCGACTGCAGCACTGCAGCACTGGAGACACTCGAATCTTGAGGCAGGAATGGTATTTTGTGACTCTAAATGGTGGTGTAGCTAACGCAAACTGAACCAAAACTTCGGAACCCATACATGAATTTCCAGTGGACTCGCTTGTGTCGTAAAGTTCCAGGCTGTTTCAGGCCCTATACACCACCTAGGTCTCTTCTTCTTCTGTCTCCTACCTCCCCTTAGCTAAGTTATGCGCACCTTACAGGGTAGTATTTGCAGATCTGGTAGTGACCAGGTTCAATTTTGTGTTTTTTTGGACAACTTCTCATCATCATGTGATCAAAACTTGTCTATGCATATCGAGACTCGGCCACTGCATCTCGGCCCCCAAGCGCCAGCGCGTGGCTGCAGGCGGTGCCCAGCCAACAAGCCAATCAAAGAGACGCAGCCAAACCCCGGACCCTGTCCGCCCTGTTGTACTACAGCACTACAGCCTCGAGTACATGTTCTCTCTTCTGTCTACTTCAAGTAGCACACACCCTCTGGCCATAAGCCATCGTATTATACCATTCGTCTCAGCAAGGACTCGGGTTCATCACTTACACCGGCAAACTCAGGGCCCAGTTCCATCTGACACCCTCTGGTAGGGAGGCTTTACGATTGCCGCCAAGCTGATTGGAGGGGATTTTTTTTTTTCTCTCGAAGGCTTGTCTTCAAGATGAAATGATATGATCAACCCCACCCCCCACACCTTCGACCAGGCGAGATGTTTCGATACTTCCCACGGCTCAGGACTCGAGTCGCTGGTCCGGCCAAAACGGTTCCCTCGCTCGGCGGCTCTAGTAGCAGGGGCATCAAGATCTCCAAGCACGCCTTCACCTCACTAGACGGGAAGCTGGAGAGGCAGATTCCCCAGAGCGTCTTGTTCTACCCGCCTTTCACCTCCCGGGGCAGAGAGCAGATCACGCAGCTCCTCTCCAACGACATCGGCCTCTACACTGAGATGAAGCCGGCGAGGCACCTCACCTGGAAGGGCATCACGGTCAAGACGGCGCGGCGCCACGTCATACATCTGAACGACCTGCGGTACTTCACCGAAGCCGGGCATGCCTTTGCCGAATCAGTTGTCAGGAGGCTTATAGCTAATTGCGGGACACCGCTCTGGTCTTTCACATCGCCCAGAGGCGACGGTAACAAGCCAATCGTCAGGGGATTGGCGAAATATCGGATCAATACGGCGCTCCGGCAGGCGCTCCGGAACGCTGGTTATTACACGGACGGGCGGAGGCTATCTGAGGTGGATCTACAGAAGCAATCTGCACTCCTGGGCAGGCCGGTCGGTCAGGAGGCCCAGAGAAGGGGAATCGCACAGCTATTCGGTACTCTTGAGCTGTTATCACGGGACTCGAAGATGGTGCACCAAGTGTCATTTGCGGATTTGAAGACGCACTGTGAGAAGATCGTCCGACATCTGGAGGAAGAACTCGGGATTACCTCGGAGGGTCGCCTGGTCAATGCTTCCAGCAATGATAGAAATCGACGGCCGAGTCAGCCACAGTCAAGAGGGCCACCTGATAGAGGCAAGAGAGAAGGATCCAAACTAAAGCCAGGGACCGGCGAAAAGAAGAGACGACAGAACTACTGACCTTGGGAAGACGATGACCGATGGTGGCCGCAGTCACTGATCGCGCCAGACAACATCCACAAACCAGTCTCAAACCTGTCTCGAGGGGAGATGAAATACGAATAAGCCACTCCCTAATACGTAATCTTTGACCTCTTGTGTACATATTAAAATCTACAAAACTGCCATGTCCCCATTTGCATCTCTCTGTGCCTTGCTTTTTGGTGGCTTACGTAAGGGCACTGGCTGACATGTGGTTCCTGGTTTCAAGAGCGAAGCCAGGATCGACGATAGCTCTAAGCTTTAGCTGTCCTCAAAGGGCCATTGAAAAGAACCCCCCGTCTCAGCCACGTCCCTGCCACGTCCCTCACCACTCATCCTATTTGTGAATTATCACGAAGCGCAATTGGACTGCCAGGCAGCCTACGATCGGAAGCGCAGTGGACAAAATGCTTGTCTCTCTGACCGTCGGCAAGGTCGACGCGGGCGTGACTGTCCTGCTCACTCCAGATAAACGTCTTGTAAGTCATACTCCAGGCAGCGCCAAGGTCTACCTGGGCTGATCGTGTGCTCAGATCGAATTCCCATCCATTCTCCTCCCCCCTGATATCTCCTCGGGCTCTATCGTCGACATCACGGTTGGGCGCAACACCACCTCCGAGTCCGCAGCCGAGGAGCGCTTCCAAGCGCTGCAAGACAAGATCTACAATGCCTTCGGTGCTGCCCTGCCCTCTACGCCGATCCTACGATGCCGAAACGCGACGCAGACCTCCGTCGTCCTGGAATGGGACCCGATCCAGCTTGCAACAGCCGACCTGATCAGCCTGTCTCTGTATCGTAACAATAACAAAGCAGGCACGATCCCGAAGCCCCTGCAGATGCACACCACCAAGATCTCCGGCCTGGCCGTTGACACTCAGTATACCTTCCACCTGGTGCTGAGGACCACAGCCGGCACGTACACGAGCGAGAAGGTGGACGTCCAGACGCACAAGATGACAGATCTGAGCGGCATCACCATCACGACGGGTATCCTGCCCCAGGCGATGCGCGAGAACCTGGCTGTGGCCGTGGAGAGGATTGGCGCCAAGATCGTGGACAGCGTGCGGATAGATACCACACACTTCGTGACGACCGAGGGCAGAGGCATCCATTGGGAGAAGGCGGTCGAGATGAACATCCCTGTAGTACGTCCAGAGTGGGTGGATGCATGTGAGAAAAGTGGGAGGATCCTGGGCGTCACCAAGTTCTACCTGGATGCCCTGCGGCCAGGTCCGCTAAGCGAGGACCGGCCAGGCACGGCAACTCAGCAGCAGCAGCAGCAGCAGCAGGCGTCCTTCGCGACACCTGCTGCCGCGCCAACACCGCCAGCGAAGGACAAGGACCTGCCCGCCGCGCCGTCGGCCGAGAACGGTGAGGGGAGCAGCGAGACGGCCAATGAGGGCGACAAGGCCGAGAACGACTATGCCGCCCTGAACAAGGAGGAAGCTGTGGATGGTGACGACAAGGACGAATCCGACGATGACGATGATGCCGCCATCGACGAGGCCAAGGCAAAAGCAGAAAACGAGCAGAAGTCAAGGGCGGAAGACAAGGAGCAGAACCTGGCGGTACGACCGAGGGCGGCGGCATTTGAGGATCTGGACGAGGACAAGGCGGCACCGTCGCCCGCAGCAAGTCGATCGTCGTTCCAGGAGGTGCAGCTGTGAGCCAGTATGTTACGATCGTCACGATGCGAGCGCTTGATTAGACCTTGTGGAAGAAGTGTATAATATTTGATGGTTTTCCTTGTTGGACGCCGCGGTGGGATTTGCGCTCCGGCGAGAGAAGGTAGATATTATGATAGGGAATTGGGACGCGATGACGGCCTTTCACGATCCCCCATGAGCAACATCTGCATCCGTAGCTGGGACCCTCAAGCTGACGTCGACCTCACGGCAAGATTTCCTCGCCCTTCCAGTCCCAACATCTACCCCTGCCCTGCAGCCCGACATCCCGGGTGACAACCTCCACCATCTTGGCCGCAGCATAATCGGGGTCAAACAGCTTCTCCTTGGGCATTGTGTCCCAGTAGTCCCTCGACAGGTCCGTCTTCACGGTGCCGGGGTGATACGCCATTGCCATCGCCTTGTCCCGCTCCGCGCCGCCAGCTGGAGGTCAAAGCTCTTGGCCAAGCTGTTGACGGCCGCCTTGCTGCTGCGGTAGCTGTACCACCCGCCCTTCCTGTTGTCGCTCACGCTGCCCACGCGCGCGGACATGGCTGCCCACACCGCGTACTCGGGCAGGCGGTCGGCCGGGTCCAGGGCGAACTGCGTCCGCCGGCGCGGGAGGAACTCACCGAACCATTTCATCAGGAGCAAGGGGCCGAGCGCGTTCACGCGGTACGTCATGAGCGCCCTCTCGGCGTCGACCTGGCGCGTGGCCTTCTCCGGGAGCAGGATGCCCGGGAGCGCAAGGGCCAGGTGCAGGTGGTTCGCGTCCGAGGGGAAGAGCTCGGCGGCTCGCTCCGAAGCGGCCTGGATGGTAGGCTCGTCTGTCACATCGAGGGGAACGACGTGGAGGCGGCCGGACGGGGGAGAGGCACCGGCGCGGCTGCTGGGCGGGAGGCCTTCGAGGAGGCTGGACTTCACGGCGGCGGGGTCTCGGCGCGCGGTGGCCAGGATGGGGACGTTTGTGGTGCGGAGGAGGTGGCGCGTGAGGGCGTGCCCTACGCCGCGGCTGGACGGGGTGACGAGGATCCAGGGGCGGGACATGATGGAAGGGAGGGAGAGACGGGAAAGGGTGAATCTGCTTGAGAGGATGGCTCGTGAGGGGCGGCTGCGTTTACTTGCTGCCGTGTTGCCTCAAGAAGAACATATCTTGGTTTCTTCTTCTTTCCTTTCTCGATCCAAACTGCAACAGCGCACAGGATATACACCCGGGAGAGGGTGACCACCTAGGTCTAGCTAGAGCTCTCACGACATGACATCTACAGCTACTGTGGTATATACGCATCATGCCCCGTCTGCCGGTCCAACTAACCTAAGGGTCCTCCCGGGCTACTGCAGGGCCTTGAATGCCGACGTCATGCAGCCGGGTGCAAGGATGAACGTCGGAGCTCTTAAAAAGAGCATTCGGTTGATGAAACCCACCAGAAAAGGAAAGTTGAATTATCTGGATGTAGTTGTGCAACAGGCACAGGGCAGAGACCATGTTTCCATGATGTTCATGAGAAGGAGGGAGAGGAGGAGGAAAAGAAGAAGAAGCCATTCCGTGACATATTTAACAGCATCTCGTCTACCGGCGCCTAGGCTTCGAGTGCTGAGTATGGTCCGACAACGAAGTACTCTGCTATCGTGGAGATAAAACACTACCTACATGATAGCATGGATCATGTGCGTGTCTGCACCACCATTTGGCTGGTGCCCATGCTTGTTCTAGGTAGTGTCCTAGGAATGGGTTGCACAACATAGTTTCACTGTCCAGGTGTGAGAGGACTGCTCCTCTGCCTATCAGTCTAACCCCCGCCACAGAGCTCCAGGTGCAAATGTTGACCCATGGGTGGGAGGGTCAACGATTATGAGGCCATGCCTCTTGCGCAGTTTCCAATTTGTATACCAGAACACGGGTTGCTCGGGCGATCAATAAAGGCATGATGATGGTGGTGTTGACATGTGGACGAGCCTCTCAGGGAATTCCAAAGAAAAGAAGAAAAAGAGCAGGGGAGAAAGACCTCAGATTGGCTGCTGAACCCATGTCTGTCTCTCGCTTCTCTTATCGGAAACCATCATTGCTCTAGACCTAGTGTCTTGACAATGCATAATGTGCTTGCACATGGCTTGTATGACAAGAGGGCAGCAGACACCGAATTCTCGTTACCGCTGCCACGGTGGCGGTTCACACGGAGAAGGTACTTCCGTGGATGCGGTGGTATTCGATATTGCAGAGACAAACTGTCGCAGGAACCCAGGCTCTCTCTCTCTGGATGAAGCTCCGCTGAGGAGGTGCGTGTTGCGGTAGGACGTTGATGAAACAAAGATGCAACGACTTTGGAAAGGAGACCGCGTAACGGACACGGCCTGGCTATTCCGGATCCAGACATGAATGCCAGCTCCTATGGTAGCTACGTGACTAGGATAATAGCCATAGTAATTATTAGGTAGGTACTACGGTAGTTGGTGGGATTTCTTGAGAATGACGCCGAGGTGGTTGCACTGCCACTCGATGACCGTAGAGGCAAAATAAGAAAGAGAAGAAGAAAGAAAAAGAAAGAAAGGAGAACACGAGGCTTCGTTCTGATGGTGGCTAAGGGCAGACGCAGCCTGTGACGGGATGCTCCACCGTGGTTCAGCTGCTGCTGGGGTTGGAAGAGGCAAATTCTGGGCTGGGAATGACCAAGCGAGGCCTCTGGGTTGGTTGGCCGGCTGGCTGTACGGCTACCTGCGCCATGCTGGACGGGGAGCTGCTTTGATGCGAGGTTGGGGCCTGACCTGAACAACACGACTGCTGAGCAGAAGGCAGCTCGGGCCAGGGAGGTGGCGTTATCTGAATAGCCAGATCCTTTGATAGCCGAGAGGCCTGTCAGCGGTGTGATTCACTAACTCTAAAGACCTTATCACTGCTAAGACGTGGGCGCTAACTCAAGAGTCCGTCCCCCAAAGGTCAGACCCGTTTCGGGGACCACCCTGGCCTTGTCCAACCCAACGTTGCCCTGCTGCTGCCCGTACCCTGCCACCACCCTGCCACTTCCAGGCTCCCCCAAGGCCAAGAGTCTCACCTTTCTGTTCTGCCCATTCGCAACCTTCTTCCTCTTCTCCCGTCTGCCAAGCTCAACCTCCTCTTCCTCCTCCTCCTACCCAGACAACCTTGAACGATCCTCAACACACGTCCAAAACAAGTCCACCGCCAACTGTCCATCAAGAACAGATCTGCACCATCGCGACAGCAGTCTCCAACTTCCTCACAGCCTACCCGAATTGAATTATTGAATTCCCCAACCACCCGCAACGATGGCTGACGGACGCTACGACCCCGATGCTCGCTACCCGGGCGAGAATCCCCAGTCCAGCGACCCCAGAATCGCACAGATCCAGGGAGTAAGTACAGATTCCAGAGCGCTTCCACCATGCTGCTTGAGTTTTGCCGTCGACGTGTGGGGAGAGGCTGCGAGCCCGAACGACCCGAACCGGCCACCTGCACGACCTACGTCAGCACTGTGTCTCTTCTTGACCTGGGCTTCGTCTGCTCGACCGGTGAGGAGGCGACCATCGCGATGGGCGACCACGAGACGACTGTCGTGCTCCCGTGCGACCTCCGCACCGAGCAATCCGACAACGCGAATGGCCAAGTCTGACTGTAAACTGGCTGCTGTGAACTGGCTGTTGCGGCCAGTTCGAGCGTCAATAAATGGCTGGGTTGGGCACCTGCCGGAACACGTCGGGTCCAAACTTCATGATCATCCTCACGATGGCTTTGCCGCGACAGCAAACTCCCGTCATCCCCCCGTCCTGCACCTTCGACGATGGCCCGTTGACGCGTACCCCCACGCCAACGTCTCTGGAGCTCTCGAGGAGGAGAGAAGTGATTGCGTCTCCCGTATATGCAGGTGCACAAGACTGACATCAATTTTTTCTCCCCACAGAACATGCAGAGTACTATTAATACCATGCGCAACAACATCAACATGGCCAACGAGCGTGGCGAGAACATCGACAGGCTGCAAGACAAGACGGACAACCTGGCTGTGTCGGCCCAAGGCTTCCGCCGCGGTGCCAACCGGGTCAGGAAGCAGATGTGGTGGAAGGACATGAAGATGCGCATGTGCATCATTGTCGGCATCATCATTCTCATCCTGATCATTGTCCTACCGAGTAAGTTCCGAAGACTGGGCTTTTTTTTTGTTCTTTCTTTCCGCCGCCGCCGTGGCGGTGTGACCTTCGTCCTCCACATCATAGCAAGTAACAGGGACCCGCTAACAAGGTTTGTACAGTCGTTTTTACGAAACACTAGAACGGATCGCAATGATGATACCCCAGCGACCCCTAAAAGGTCCGGCACGAACGTACAACCAATGGATGAAGCTTTTCGACCGCGTCTCCTCTCAGAGATCTCGCTCTACGCGGAGATTATGCAATAGCGGACAAGGGCTGGCTGGCGGGCGGGCAGATAGATGCTTCCACCAGCCACCATGGCATTGGCACATGGCGCGGGACGGGTTTTCCTTCTCGCATCTTTTGATTTCGATCGATCCTTTTATGAACCCAGCAGCGTCTTGATCATGATGGTACGACAGGGGGGAGGGGGGGAGGCAGTCTCGCTTTTACACACCTCCAGCGGCAGGCTCTTATGGAAGGTATATCAGCACCGTAGGCTGGCTGGTGTGTGGTGGTCCGGGCTCGGATCTGGATCTGGAGACCGCAGAGCTGCAAACCTGCGGATGATGCAAAATGCGATCCGGACTGTGTATGTATGATGGAATGGCAATTGGCGTTTTGCGAACCACTTTAATCATAACCTTTTTGACGATGGCACACTGCTCTATTTATTCTCTTTGCAGAAAGTGATGAAGACGCGCATTTGCCATTGACTTGATTGGCCTCGACCGTGAAACGAATCCACAGTCTGGGCATCCATATGATGAACACAAATGGCAAGTTCGTGCTGAGTGGATCTGGGATGCCACCAGAGACCAAAAATAAGTATTGGGGTCAAACAATAAAACAAAAAAGCAACAAAAGATGATCGACGCACAAATGTCCTGTGCTACCCTTCAACCCGCTACCATAACAGTGCGCAATAATACTCAGGACACCCCCACCAGGTAGTGCCCTTTTTTTCGGGTTTTTCAAAACACCCCCAACTCCATTTGCATGCAGATTGACTCCAAACCCAGCGCTTGTTTTAACATAAGACGCAGCGATAAGTGTACACAGGAGAAAGGAAGTGGGAGAAAGAAGGAAAGGACAAAGAGTAGAGGAGCACAAGCCAAATAGGCTGTGCAGTGAAGATAGCTGCTGGGAATTCTGCCTGTCTGAAATGAGACAAACCATCCCCCACCCCCCACCCCCAATCTCCTGAGAATATGGTTTTTTTATTTTATTGCTCTCTTTTTTTTCTCTTTCTCTTCAGCCGCCTATATGCCTCTCTTTGGCCGGTTTCCACGTACCTGATCATAAGGATGCGTTAGTCAAGAAAGAAGATAGAGAGAGGGGAAAGAGACATAGGGACGCACCCGAGAACCCGTGCCTAACAAAGGCCATCGGGTCATCATAATCCCCGGCGCCCATCTGGCCCACGCCGGGCGAGAAGCTCGTGATGGGCAGCACGATGACGTCGCCGACCTTCTTGGTGGCAGTCATGCCGGTGAAGTTGTGCCAGTCGATGGCGCCCTTGCTGCTGCTCATGTCGAAGTACTGGGCGTCGTTGAAGTAGCTAAAGATGACGTCTGTCCAGACGGCGGGGCCCGTGAACTCGATCACGTTCTTATCCTTGAAGTTGTCCAGCAGGCCGGTCCGCTTCTTCCTGAGGGCCTCCTCGGTGATGGCAGCCACGACCTCCCGCAGGACCGGGTGGCCCGGCTTGGACTGGATGGTCCACTGGCAGAACTGGATCCGCCTGCTGTACCAGTCGTGCCAGTCCGGCCGGTCCGGGTCGGCCTCGATGCCCACCACCAGGCCCACCGCCTCGCGCGGTACGCTCTCGGGGATCCACTGGACAGCAGACTTGAGCGCGGTGGTGTCGATGTCGCTGTACACGCCGCCCCTCGCCAGCAGGATCAGGTACCGAAAGAAGTCGGCCTTGAGGACCGGCAGCGGCAGCACGTCGTATGCCTCAAGGACCTCAGGCACGGCGGCATAGTACAGCTTGACGAGGCTCTCGGCCACCTCGTCCGTGATGACCTCGTGCGTGAAGCCGGGGTGCAGCCGCGTCCAGGTGGCCTCCTCGTCGCGGAAGTGGAACTTGCCGTCCGCGGGGCTATACTTCCAGGTCTGCCACACGTACGCGGGGAACTTGCTCTCGACGTCGTAGGGGTGCTGGTAGGCCAGCTTCTCGACCAGCGTCATCTTGGACATGTCCTTTAGCGGTTTCTGCGCCGCCGCGCCGCCATTACCACTGCTGGTGCTGCCGCCGCCCACGCCGCCCTCTCCTCCCAGGTCTGCTGTGCCCGTCGTCGTGGAGTATCGTGATGAGTCTGACGGAACATTGTTGGTATGCGGCGAGGAGGCGCCGGGTATTATCTCTGGCGGCTGGGAGCTGTGCGACCGCGTGAGGAAGTAGAAGACGGAGAGGAAGAGGGCGGCCGCGAGGAGGGCGCGCCGGAAGGTGAGCATGATGGGCGAGAGGTCGCTCGCTGCGGGGAGCTGGATCGCCCGCGCGGGCGCGATGGTGATCGGCTACCTTTTTATCGGGGGGTCGGGCATGGGTCGATCCGGCTGCGCAGCGAGTTTCGGTAGGTCGGTTGTGAAGGCAGATGGTTGGTCGGTCGGTCTGTCTGTCTGTCTGTCTTCCTCTTGGGCAACGAAGTTGTCGCAATGGTCTTCACCCGGGTCGGTTCTTGAGAGCTGCCCACTGTCTATCTTTGGTCGGTAGTCGCGATCCTTGATAGGATGACGCGGACGCTGGACGATGCGCCGTGAGCTTGCGCGGTCTGACGAGGGAACGTTGGCGGATGGGTTGTCTACCGGTGGGATGAATGTATGCAGGAGTAACGACGCCAATTGGTGATCTCGACAGGAAGAGAACCAGCAATCATCGGAAAGGTTATCACAACCCAAAACAAAACAAAAAAAAAAGGATATCGGCAGAGGGAGGGTCTGGTCTCGAAATAGACGGGAGCCAAGCCTGAGAGCGTCACCAGAAAAGGAGAGCTTGCGCAGCTTCAGATGGCGCGGGCAGCCCCAGGCACAGCATAGGCAGGGGCCCAGGCTGTCGGATAGGTGGGCTTAGACTTCCTTTTTCATTTGCGACGGGTTCAGTGGGCGCTGGTTGCAGGTGGGTCAGTTGGCCTTGGTGGGCTTGGTGGGGCCCAACGCCCGCTAAGATAGCCCTCCAGCTGCCTCTGCAGCACGCCTACGCCCCAAGAGAGTGTGTGCTACAGGACTACGTGGTGTATGTGGCGGTGGTGTGTAGTACCGTAGTTATCCTGAATGCGGAAGTCCTCCTCAGCCACCCACACCACACGCAAACAGAACCTTTCCAGGACTTGATATCGATCAGAGATCATCAGCGAGGGCCAGGAAGAGGACACGACGCGCGCAAGAAGTGGCCGGCCGGCTTCAAGGAATTTCTACATGGCTCCAATATCAGTTTTCCAGGTGCCCCCGCTTGTGTCGGCACGGCCCACAACCGCACACGGGGGCAAGGCCATTGGTGATGGCAAGGGTTTGCTGTCCTCTGCTTGCGCGTCTTCTCTCCCCCAAGACCTATTGAGGGCGGGCACGCGGGCATGCAAGCCATCCCATTCCCACCACTCTCTTATCGACCTCGGTCTGGGCCTCCTTGCACGAGAATGGAAGCTGACGACCCATACGAACCCCCGGCACTGATAAAGGGAGATCGGCCGGGGACGTCGCGAATATGGTGAAAAGCTTAAATTGAGAATTAATCCGGAGAGGGCATCCTGAGACGATTACCCCAGGAAGAAGATACCCGTCGTCCGAGACCAGAAGAGGGTATCTGGACACACAGCTCAGTTCAGGTTCAGTCTCTCGAAGACCTCAATCACGACGCCATGTGCTCGTCCTGGAGGGTGGTACTGCCAAAGGTCTGAAGACAGCTGACACAGGATCACTCTCGCTGCACCCCATCTGCCGCCTTGTATGCTCCACGTTTCACGGTCCCAATCTACTTCTCGCGGTAGAACGGGTTACAGCTCGCTGCCCGGAACCTGTGCATCCGCTGTGCTGGAAGTCTTTCTGTCTCCCCCCTCATTTGATGTTCTTGCTATGCCCCATCTACATCTGATCTTCCAGAGGACAAGAGCAGGAATAGACTTCTGGGTTATGTTTTGTTCTTGTTTGGACGCATGTGCATCTGATGAGGCTCGTCGGTGCCAAGCTTACCAGCCATCTGGGTCGCCAAGACACGACGGCCCTCTGTGCCATGGCTGCTAAATATACCACAGAAGCCACCAAGGCCACCCGCCATCTAAACAAGGCCAAGCTTTCGTCTTGTCACCTGGCTAGTCCGGTCCCTGGTTTGCAGCTTGTACTATGCGTACTACTGTGGGAACAGTTCAGTAATGGTACTATGTAGTAAACGTATTGTGGTGATGTCTGTGGATCCTAGATTTCTCCTGCACGTCAAACCCACTGGTCCACTGCATTCCACATGCCAACCATGTGCAGGCGCTTGTCACCAGTAACGCCATGACTGGCATCTTGATATTGCCACAAGGCTGAAAAGCATCTCAGGTGGTCATGATTCTGTGCACGGATGAAGGTGTACCTGAGTACATATGCATTACACCTGTTGCATCCCAGAAACAAAATTCAAGGAGGAAAAAAAGAAAAGGAGAGATAAGATGGAGAATCCACTCAATAGAAACAGCTGGAATCAGGTTGAACCGGCCATGTGATTGTCTGAAAGAAGATGCAGTTATGTTCTTGAAGTGAACTTCATGCTTAAAAACAGGCCACGGCATAAGCATAGAAGGTTGCACATCTTGTCCGGTGGTAAGAGAAGGGTTAGGGTCAGAGAGCAGGGTTCTAGTGAGTAAGGGCCGGTCTTGAAAAAAAAAAAAATCAAGACGCTCGCTCACACGTTCCTCACGATCTTGGACAGACGCACAGTTCACGGTCCAGTCAGTCACGGCGGCTTTTGAATTTTCCCCCCAGCAGACGAGATGGTTGTAGAAGAGTTCTTCTCGTCGGTCTATGGACCTCCGCTGTCCAGCAATACAGCCATCGCCAAGGACGTCGGCATCTACGGTCACTCTTTATGGCCCACATTCGCTACGAAATCAACATTCAAGAAGAGCGCAGCCCCACCTAATTGTCTGGCCGTCAGTGGTAATCATATATTCGCTGCCCAGCACGAGAAGGCCTACGTACATGTGTACTCGAGGCTGCGTGGGAACCAGGAAGCCTTTGTCGCGTTCCCGGAGAGATTAAGGTGCCTGACCTTGGCTGGCGACGTGCTGGTCGTGGGGACCATCGAAGGGAGGATCATGCTGTGGGAGGTGAGTCTTGCGGACAGCAGGCACCATTTCCCGGACCGTAGGGACATAATTTTTTCGGAACTAACAGGCTCCGCCAGACTTTGCACGGGAAGGCTGATATCGCTTCCCCCATGCCACGTTCAGGCCGTCTCATGCCTGGTCGCCACACCATATCACCTCCTGACCGGATCAGATGACTCCAATATCCATGTCTGGAGCCTCGCACAGCTCCTCGAGCTCGACAGCAGCGAGGAGCGGGAGCCAACCGTCAGCTTTTCGAACCACAGAGGCGCCATCACGGCCCTGGCTGCCTCGACCGGTGACAACCCCGAGACGAGCCTCTGCGTGTCGGCAAGTAAGGACAAGACATGCGTGATCTGGAACTATCGCTCCGGCGAGGTGCTCCGAACACTGCTGTTCCCCAGCTTCCCTCTATGTCTCGCCCTCGACCCCTGCACGCGCGGTGTCTTCGTATCCACCGACGATGGCTCCCTCTACTCGGTCGACTTCTTCGGCTCAGAGCCACTGCTCGGGCCTAGGAGCGAGACGCGTCGACCGTCGTGCAGGTCTCATCTCCCTTCTGCGCAGCGCCGGCCGAGTCTGGGCCTGCCTCCTGCTTGGGCCTGGCGCACGACGGCACGGTCTTGCTCTCTGGACACCCAAGGGGCCAGATCCATACATGGGCCATCACAGACCGGTCAGCTAGCAGTGGCCCGAAGGAGCTCACAAACGTGAACGCCGCCGTCACCAACATAGTATTCGTCCCGCCTCTGTCGGCCACCGCGCCAGCCAGCAAAGCTTGGACGATCGTCAAATCATCCCAAGCCCAGCGCGCATACGACTTCAGTGCGCACTTTGAGGTGGATCTGACACCCGAAACGCCATTCAGCGCTATGGCCAAAGCGCCGGGGTTCTCAAAGGAGACGCTGGATGAAGCCATCACGGCTTTCCTGCAGCCCACGGATGTCGACGCCGACGAGAAGGACCTACAAAATCACGTGCAACAGCAGTGGGAAATTCTGGATCAGCTGAGGGCGAGTTCTTGAAGCCAATTCGTTCGTTTCGACAGGTAGCAGAACCAAGAGGCTCGAGATCTCGTAAGGGTCTCAAGTCGTTTCAGATCAACCTCCCGTCGCGCCCAGATCTCAAACACTGCCCAGCACCGAATTAGACCCTGGTCTGCCCCTACAGTCGAATTTCTGGAGCCGTTAAACCGATTTCCCGGTTCTGATAATAAATGGTCCAAAGCACATGCATGAAAAAGTCCACGCGGCAGTGGCCAGGGTTCGAGATCAAGACGACAAGGCCGCTGCGGCAGTCCAGATCCGGTCTATTGCAACGAACTTCTGCGACGGGCATGTTTGATGTACCGCACGATACTTCAATCGCAACCGAGGATTACGCATGACACCACTGGCCAATGAGTCCCATCAGGGGATCCAGATTCAGTCCCGGGGCTCCGTCGTGATGCTGGTGATACGATCGTCGTCCGAACTCCGTCTCTAGGTCACAATATAAAGTCGGCTCCGGCAACATCTGCTGCAGACGTTGGGGCCCCCACTACCCGACCCACCTGTGCACCAGTCCATCAGTTGAAGACGCGTCTGCTATTGCTCTTGACGCCGTTTCAGTCCTGTCTTGTATTGCCCTGGTCGGAAAATTAAATCGGGTCGTGATGGCCGAGTCGAGGATGAAAGATAACCTTATGAGCAAGGTTCTGCCGACACGCAGCATGATTTCCTGTGGTCCTTCTCTGCGACATCGGCTGGCCTGGTGTTGTCCTCCAAAATGCGGTCGATAATCATCACGAGCGTCCTCGCTGCCCTGGCGGCAGCAGCAGATGCTACACCGCTGGAACCCCACAGGGCAACACCCCTTCGCCATGTCGTCCACGAGGAGGTACCGGCCGTCCACAGCAGCTGGCAGAAGTCACACCGTTTGCACCATAGTGCTATGCTCCCCGTCAGGATCGGGTTGACGCAGCAGAACTTGCATCGGGCGGAGGATTTCATCTACGATGTGGCCCATCCCGACTCGCCCAATTACGGAAAGCACTGGTCGCCCGCGGAGGTGGTTGAGACGTTCAAGCCAAGACGGGAATCCATTGACGCGGTCATGTCATGGCTCGAGCGTGAAGGAATCACCCCGAGCCGGATAAAGCTGTCAGTCTCGAAAACGTGGTTGACGTTCAGTGCTACGGTTCAGGAGATGGAGCATCTTCTCAGGACAGAATATCACGCCTACGAGCACGAGGCTTCTGAGAACAGTCGCCAGGTTGCGTGCGAAAAATACCACATCCCGGACCACCTCGTTGAGCACATTGACATCATCACGCCGACTGTCCACTTTGACCAGCGCCTCGGCCATGACAGGAGCAACAAGTACAGGGAGATCCCAGACGAGACGATGGAGGAGCTCAAGAAGAGATCGGCAGGCTCGCACAAGCGACAAGTCGAGGGGGCCACAGCCATTGTCGGAAGCCCCCTCGATGGCAGTAACCCAAAGAAGGGCCACCAGGTCAACAACGCCCTGATGGACCTCTCGCAATGTGACAGCATGATCACTCCGGAATGTCTTCGAGCTCTCTACAACATACCACAGGGCAGCCTGGCATCCAGCAACAACTCGCTCGGCATTGTCGAGTATACACCACAGGCGTTTCTCCAGTCCGATCTCGACATGTTCTTCGAAGAGATGCAGCCAGACGTGAAGAAGAAGTCACCAAACGTGGACTCCCTGGCCGGCGGCGTCGTCCAGACCCAGAACCAGAGCTTTTCCTTCAACGGGGAGTCAGCTCTCGATCTGGAGTTTGCAATGTCTCTCATCCACCCCCAGCAGGCGACGGTGTTTCAGGTCGGCGACCTGACACAGGGCGCAAGCTTCAACAACTTCCTCGATGGGATCGACGCCAGCTACTGCTCGTTCGAAGGAGGCGACTCCAAGAACCCGAATATAGACGGCCAGTACGCGGCGTCTGTGGAATGCGGCAAGGCGAATGCCACCAATGTCATCTCGACGAGCTACGGCGCCAACGAGGCCGACCTGGGCGCCAAGTACGAGCAGAGGCAGTGCGATGAGTATATGAAGCTTGCGCTGCAGGGCGTCACTGTCATATACTCCTCGGGCGACTTTGGGGTCGCCGGGAACGGCGACGAGTGCTTGTCCGCCGACGGGAAGAGCTTCACGAACGGGACCTCGGGCAAGTTCAACCCAAGCTTTCCAGGCGGCTGTCCGTGGGTCACGTCTGTCGGGGCTACACAGATCCTGAACGGGAGCACCGTCGATGACCCGGAGAGCGCGTGCGAGGAGGTCATCTTCTCGGGCGGCGGCTTCTCCAATGTCTTCTCGATGCCGTCGTACCAGAAGACCGCGGTGAATACCTTTCTGCAGCAGCACACGCCACCGTACGGCGAGGACCGGTTCAACAATTCCGGGCTGGTTAGGGCCTTCCCCGATGTCTCGGCAAACGGAGCAAACTACGTGACGGCAGTGGATGGAGAATTCACACTGTCTTTTGGAACTTCTGGTAAGTCTGCCCGCACCGAACTCTCAAGTCAGCAGCAAGGATAAGCGGACGACGGGACGCTGACCACAAAGATGATACAGCTTCCGCGCCCGTCTTCGCTTCCATGATCAACATGATCAACGAGGAACGCATCCAGGCCGGCAAGAGCCCCGTCGGCTTCCTTAACCCAGCCCTGTACGCGAACCCGCAGGTCATGAATGATATTCAGATCGGGAACAACCCCGGCTGCGGCACGGACGGCTTCTCCGCTGTCGAGGGTGGGATCCCCTGACGGGACTTGGAACACCGGATTTCACACAGGTGCTGAAGCTCTTCATGACCTTGCCGTGAGGTGTTGATTGCTGAGGGGGAGAGACATACGCGCACAGGCGTTGCTGCTTTAGGCCCTGGAGGCGGTTTGCAGTTCTAATGAGACACGATGTTGCGACCTAGAGACGGACAGGGATGGCAGTGCGGATTGTGAATGGTTTCTTCAGTTATAATCAGAGGCTGAGTGATGGAGGGCCCACCAGCAACACAGCACACTGTCGAGGCAGGGAGCTGTCGACCATTGCTATATGGAATAAAATACAGTCCAATCTTGCACTTGCATATCACACTTATCGCACAAACGGTCGGTCGGATCATCGTAGTGACGAATGGCGGCCGAAGATACGACTGTACGTAGTAGAGATTTCATTATGCATACCAGCTACACCAATATACAGGTTGCCGCTGATTTATGAATATGTCCATTCCTTTTCCTGCCTGAGCTGTGCAGGAACACCACCTCTTCTACCGCACAATGACCTCAGCTTTGACGCCTAGTCAGTTGTGGGACAGAAATCGTAGTTCCCGTTTGCGCCGTTATTCCCCCACCAGGTCGGGAAGGGAATCGAGGCACCACCGGCACCGAAGACGGCAAAGGAGAGGATGAAGAGGACTGTCAGACTGGCACCGTCCCAGGCGCCCGTCACCAGGTACATGTAGTCCTTGAAGATCTTGGGGCGGTAGTTCCGGAGGTAGAACTGGCAGAAGAAGCCCGCGAAGATCCAGCTCCAGATGACACACGTCTGGCTCTGGTTGTAAGGGATGTAGCCGGCGTACTGGATAAACTGCGGCATGTTGATTTCCCTGAGCGAGAAGCCCCGAACCTTGGGGACGAACTGGACGGGGTTGCCAAGAACCAATGTCAGCCTGGCACTTCTTTCAAGGGACCGATTTAAGCACGGGAGCGGGATGATGAGGAAGAACACAAGACTTACGTGGACGATAAGCCGATGGACGACGACCACCCCGGCGCCGATGGCAAGACCCACCGGTACCATGGCGTAGGTGGTGCCACTCTTGTACATGTATCCAGACAGGGCCCATGAGGCGGCGTTTGTGTTGTATGCTTGCATGGTAGCACCGCTCCAGGACGAGTCGCCGTTGCCGCTGGCGAGGAGCTCACGGTTGCCGTTGACGATGGAGATCATGACGGCGTAGTTGATAAACCCACCCAGGATAGTACCATAGATCTGGGTCAGGAACATGACGCGAGGAGGAATTTTGACTGCAGAGCGGTGCGTATTTCATTAGTAACCTGGCTGAGGCTGTGATCATGTGAGCTATGAAGGGGACTCACGGTATTCTCCCAGCTTCAAGTCATTGGCCAGGTTGACGGCGTTGGCGATCACGTTGTGTGACCAGGCGGCAAAGTACATGTTGCCTACTGGACGACCCGGCAGCATCAACCCCGCCAACATCTTGGAGAGGTTATTCGTCGCGATACCGTTTCCATACCGCGCGTAGAGGATGGTCGACAGGGGGGCAATGACAATCCCCAATACCAAGCTCTGCATCAAGATCGAGATCGTCAGAAGGGGGGGTCAGAAGAGGGGGGGGGAATACAAGCGTATAATGAAGTCAGGCAGCAACAATGCCTGTGGAGTGATAACTTACCACAATGTAACCCCAGGCTGGCAGTGTGACGTTTTCCTTGAGAACCACGACGAGACCGAGGAAGAAGGATACGATGAGCACGGCTGCGTACCACCACCACGGTGCCTCCTTGTAGTGGGCGGCCATGTGCACGTGGTGAGGGTCATCGAATTTACCCTGTCTTGCGCTCTTGTACGCCCTCTTGATATCACCACCCCAGAAGATGAAGCAGTGCATGATCAGGGCTCCGATCTAGATTACCAAGCCATCAGCGGACGATCCTCTCTTGTGTGTGCGTCTCTGCACTCCCCTGGATACTTGGTAATTACTTACGGCGGCGTTGGCAATGAACATGGAGTAAGCAAAGGTGGCAGCCAGCTTGGGAGGACCATACTCGGCGAGGGCGGTGCTGTTGAGCACACCGCCGCTGAACACCTCCCTCGGTCGGGTAGGAAGTTCCGTTGGCCAGGTGGAGCTGAGTCGACATGAAGGGAAGCGACTTGGCATTCCAGTCGTTGGAGTAGTAAATTCCCAGCATCGCCAGGTAGCAGACACCAAACCCGGCAGCCTGGTGCCACTGCAGCTTCAGGGGGAGAGAGGTCTGAAAAGAAGTGATCTGATGCGGCGGATACGCCTGTCAGCCCAGTTGCGCCATTTCTGAAACAGAAAAGAGTGTCCATGTCACTTACGTATTGCCAGTCGAAAGAAAAGTTGAACAGCCCCAGCCCCTCGTTGGTAGTAGAGCCACCAAAGAGGTTCGTCAGGGTCGCAGCCGTGGAGCCGGTGGCTTTCATGGCAGCCAGGCAAGGGATGGAGATGGAGTTGAGCCATGGCCAGATGTATGCCGGGAACCACTCATAGGCGAACATGCTTCCGTATGCGTACCAGAAGTAGCGGATGGGTTTCGAGTCCTTGACGTCCTCCCAGTGCAGACCCTGGAGGGTCTTGACCGTGGGCAGGGTGCTCCAGTAGACGGACTCGACGTGCCATACAGCGATGGGCCGCATGATGCCGCAGAGGCCGTAACCAAAGAGGCCAATGCTGATGGTGCTCAGGATGACAGTGGTAGGCGACAGGGGCAGCCCGTAGAAGAGATCCTGCGCAGCAAAGACCTGACTAGCCGCAGCTGCGTTGGAGGCGCCGGTGGCGGTGATAGCGGCGATGGCGTGCTCCTTGAGACCCCAGGGGCCGTTGTTAAAGAACTTGGCCATGGTGATCCACGCAGGAAGCTTGCCCTGGCCGCCCTGCTCCCTCCAGCGGGCCTCATAGCGGTCGCCTCGGGGCAGGAAGGCAGCCCAGCCATTACCGAGAAAGTAGGCAATGAGGACGATAAAGGTTCCTTGGATGGTAATGAGGGTCGGTTTGAACTGTGTATTTTCCATGTCAGCCAAGCCCTGCACCTCACAGCTCCGGGGGGTTTCCCAGCTAGCAACCATATCCTGATCGAGCTGACTGACCATGTAGATCTGGTACACGACGGCTTGAAATCCAGACAAGACAGTCGCTATGAAGATACCTCGAAAGGTGAAGGCGGTGTCGCCATCATCGCGCAGCGGCAAGAGGTGCTGGGCCGCGTCGGCACCAGTCACGATGATGGCCTCATCGCTCTTCTTGTCCGGTTCGTCCCCGTCCCCGTCCTCGTTGCTCCGGACTGGGGCAGCGGTGATGTCGAAATCCGCCTCACCGGCCTTCTCGTGGACGAGATCATCGTCTCCGGCATGTGGGCCCTTCTCATTGATCTCTGGGTGCGTGGGGACGTCCACGACCTTGCCCTCGATCGAGTTGAAGCCACCGACCACAATGGCGGCGTTTCCGTGGGAGGCGGCCATGCCTGGAAGAGGTGAGCGGATTTGCGAATCGCCAGGTGAGAGGTAAAGCTACACTCTGGAGATGTCGAGCAGGAGAAAGAAACCCCGAACGCGCCCTGGAGGGAAGGGGAAGGGGGAGGAGGAGGAAGAGGAGGAGGAGAAGGGAGCGTCCCGTGATATGAACCCTCTTCCATCCGCCACTTCTCTGTCGGTAGGTGCAGACGGGGGAACAAGTCCTAATCTCTTGCGCCAAGCGTTATGGCTGGCGCTCTGGCAGGGTCCAGAGCCAACCTTGCACGATTTAACCCATGTACTGTCAACATCCGAGTTAGACCAGGAAGGGCAGGTCATAGAAGCTAGGCAGTCCCAGAAAAGGCTTCTAGAAGATATTGTGGCTGTTGTGTTGGGCTTCAGCTTGTCCGGCCTGTCCACACGATCTGCCCAGGCTCCGATGTATGGATCCCCCCACAGGTTACACCAACTACTCGTGAGGTTTGGGGGACCAGGGGACCTACAGACAGCGTCGTATCGCACACCTATAACGTTACAACGTAGCACAGGGTCGTGCGGAATGCACCCTGCCCTAGCTCCGCTGTTGGAAAACGCTTATCAGAGCTCAATACAACCATACAATCAAACCTCGAAGCGGAAAGGTGAGGAGGGGGTGATGGATATGGTGGCGACGACGCAGCGGCCGAGGGATTGGGTTTGTGGTTTGCCACGCGCGGCACGGAATTTCGATTGCTGTTGGGTTCGTCAGGATTTGAAACAACTTACCATGTCGAGTCCGTCAAGCCGAGACCATTTGCTGACATGCCTCTGATCGTGGCAGATTTGCGAATCGTTATCAAGGGAGACAAGAAAGACGACAGACAGGGTTGGAATCAGCTCGGTTGGAGCTATCACGAACTGAGCAGACGCAGACGGCGTCACGGGATTGATTCTAGGCAACAGCTTTTTGCATGAACCCGAGGGGCAGTCCGATATCGAAGACACCTTCTCGCTTGAGATCAAGAGATCCAGAGTCTGAGGGCCATGATGAACACAGGTGAGTGATTTCGGGGAAGATCAGACATTCTGAAGATCGTTGCCGACCCAGCGCACTGTGGCGGTAAAACAGCCGAGTCTTATCATGCTTACAGGGTAAGCCGATCTGGAATCATCGCCGGGGTTGGCTGGCACTGGGTGGCTTCTTCCTCTCCGTTTCACATAAAAGAGGGACGCAATTGGCACGCAGTTTAGCTCTGGAATGCAATTACATAAACATACGTACGCATCTGTGCTACAATACTCGGGCCACGCGGGTGCTATGTCATGCCAGTCTCTTGGGGGGTGCGGCTAAGTATGATCCTTCGGCCTCTGCACTTCCGGACCATATTACTCGTTCCTCTACGCAACGCGAAGACCTAGCGGACTATATCTGGGGACAATATAGCAGGGTATAAAAAGAAATAGTTGGGGGGTTCGAACTGGATGGCCATGAAGGAGTATCTTTGACGGGTCTTGCAGCGAAGAGTCTTCGTCAATATTTCTTATAACAATTGTTTCTACTGGCTCAAAGGCAAAGTGCTGACAGTAAGCAGCTTCTCATATTTGATGTCATGAGCATGACATACATATATACACTCAGCAAACTCCCCTACAAGTAACGACTGTGTATCAAGCCAGAGCAAGGGTCTTTGTCGCAGCGCCTCTGCGCTCTCTCGCATAACGTTGGAGGCGTTTGCACCACTCAATCCACTGCATATCAGTACTTCTCGAAGCATTTTATCCCACTCAGCATGGCACCCTCGCGTCTCATATCGGCAAAGCTACTAAATCTCCATAACAGGAATTACATATTCGAAGGATATATTACTCAGCTGACGTCCACGGATAGCCTAGAACACTATTGGCTCCCAGTAGACATGGCATATCCTCTTGCCGAAGTTACTGTAGTTGAGCTCGACAGTGAATTGGTCCAGGATATTACGCTTTCATGACCAAGAATTGCTGGCAAGCTTAAATCTAAATTGTTCCCAATGTCCTGACCCAAAGAGGCGTAGGTATTCGTCTTGGAGTCTCCCACATGAAGAGCGAGGTCCAGCAGCAAGTATAGATAAATAGTCGATGATGCTAGAGGTGAGGACTCAAGACATGAACGTAGAGCTAGCTATACATGAAGCTTGGGAGAAATGGTGCGGGATTACCTCTCTGCGCAGTTTTCATATCGACCCGCGACGAGGTCCTGAAGGTGGGGATGCCGAGCTTTCTAAACATTGATTCAACGTAATTGTACCCTCAAGTCAGCCCGGCTTCGAATGGGGGGACAGGAATGCGGTAGATGAGAGATTTGTATGTAGGGGAATATTGGGCGCACTACAATAGCTTTGCATTCATAGTGTCATACTTCTTGACCAGAACATAACACACGTTAAGGACACTCTGTTTTGCCCATGCCTATTGTGGACCAACGGTGCAATGTCATAAACGAGACCTACATATCAAACAAGAACTGTAGGCGTCTTAATCAAGATGTCCAATAGGTCCATGGATAGTGTGGTTGGCATATTTATGATGTTCAAATAGAATTTGGGAATCCCTAGATCATTCACTATACAAGGTCGAATCGGCCAAAAAATAGGGCCCGACAAAGTATTACCCTCCGAGCACTATCGGCGCTTACGCATCGGGCGGGACGAGACCGGAGGATCAACGTAGTCTACAATGACTATCTTGAGCACAAACGTTTCCACCCAACCACATGCTTGCCGATGCTTGAGTCCTTGTTCTAATTAGACCTGCTCCAGGGTTGACACCGACCAGCCCTTGTTGGACGGACCTGTAACTATAGTTGAGCAAGCGATGGACAGCACTCTAATGTCCAGCTCGCCCCCTCGGCAGCCTGCAGCCGCAGGCAAGCCCCGTATTCCATACGCATGCGAGGCCTGTCGGGCTGCCAAGGTGAAGTGCCAACCTAGCAATACGGAAAGCATATGTCGAAGGCATGAGTCCCCCCTCTGCAACCTGGCAGTAGTCCTTTTTCGGTTGATAAAGCTGACTGCTATATCCGCTTTTTTAGATGCGCCACGTCGAAAAGGGAATGCATCTTCAAGACTGGTCCGCGGACGAGACGACGGCGCTCCAAGCTGTAAGAATCATTTGACCTCGCTCCCCTCCGCCGTCTTTCGGCTCATACTCGTCCCAGCCATTGCTTCTGGTGTGACTGACAAGCCCCTGAAAAGACATCCGGCAGCCACTCGTACAACGCCGCCCCCTTCCGCCCCCCTCCAAGACGTTCAGCATCGACGTCCCCATGTCAGCCGAGGACGGCGGTGACATGGACCCTCTAGAAAGCTTTGAAGCCCTCCGAGAGTCACACGAGGCCTTTCTTGAGGATCTCGTACCCGAGGAGGGCATGTACGCAGACGGCAGCGATACCACCTTCACACAGCCGTCATCGTCCTTGAGCGGCAGGGGAACCTTCTCCACGACGCCTTCGGTCGATTCCAAATCTGTACATGGATTCAGCAGCATCCGGCCGCAGTTCAACCTAGACTCTGCAACATCGCTGTTGGAATCTTTCTGGGGGGCCATGCTGCCATTTTTCCCCGTCGTTGTCCTGCCACCTGACGCAAGCGTGCCCATGCTGGCACGCGAAAGGCCATTTGTACTGCTTGCCATACTAGCTGCTGCGAGTGGAAGCAGGAGTCTGCAGGGACATAACCTCTACGACGGAGAGTTTCGCAAGGTTTTAGGGCTCAAGTTCGTCAGCGGGGGTGAGAGGAGCTTGGAGATGCTGGTTGGGCTCTTGATATACACAGCCTGGTGAGCTGGCGAGAAGCCAACCAAAGCTGCCCGATGTGGAACATCGATGGTGCTGACGATCCACAGGTACCCGTTTCACTTGAGACCAAAGAGCCGACAGGCCCTGCAGTATATCCGGATGGCCAGCGACATCGCCCATGATCTGGAACTGGACCAGGCCCCGGATCACGTTGACGTGGCGGCGATCAGGTCAGACGAGAAGCGCATAGAAGGCATGCGAGCATACCTAGCTTGCTACTACCTGTGCTCAAGCCTCGCCACGACCTGGAACAAACCTCATGCTATGCCCTATCAGCAGTGGACGACAGTGTGCTGTGACATCCTCGGCGCTGTGGAACCTGCCGACTTCCCAGCCTCGAGACAAGACCAGACTTTAGCCTGGGTTGTTCGCCTTAGCCACCTGGTGGAGGAAACACTCTTGATGAATGAGGCAGAGCGAAAGGCTCAACACGGCCGGCAGCATTCCCTGCTGATGGTCAAGGGTATGGAAGCGCAGCTTCTCGAGTGGCGAGGCCAAATGCCTGTCGAGCTTCTCTCGCAGCGTGAGTACCCAGAAACACCCATAATTATCAATCTGCAAGCAAACATATAGCCCTCCTCGAGAGGCTGACTCGTTCATGCACAGCGATCCTCCACCTGGCAAACACCTTTGCAGAGATTGTGCTCTATGGCTATCCCCTCCTGCGGTTCCCCTTTCAAAAATCTAAGAGGCGGGACCAGCTAGCCTCAGAGGAGCATGTCGAGCCCGGCAGACTCCTCACATGTGCCAGACTCTTGCGCACGTGGTATGACTATATCAGCTCGCTCCCAGCGTCTGAGTTTGCTCATTTCTCGCGCGTCGACTGGGGCTCCTTTATCGCTGCCATCATTCTCGGCCTGCGACTGTCCTTCCCAATCCCTGACACGTGCCCAGTGTGGGAACACGCCGCAGCGCGCCAGGTACTAAACCTTGGCTCGTTCCTGGAGACATTCTCGAGCGGCGATGGCATAGAGGGCGAGACGTTGGCCCCAGCTTCAACAAAGCGGACAACTGATGTCCTGTCAGCCAGCAGGGTCGTGGTCGGAGTAGTAAGTCGCAAGTACAAGAGGCGTCTGGAGGCACTGCACAGGGCAGAGATGGCGATCCCACCGCACCCGATGCCTCCTGACATGGACAAGAACCTGACCAGGTGTCCGATGCTCGACGGGAGCCTCGATGAGTACCTCCCAGGCTGGGACGACACATTCCTCGACTCAGCAAACCTTCTCAACCCACTGCCGCCTGTACCGTCTGGGGAAGGCACTGGGACAGGCCAGTCACTGGATGCGCAGCCGGTGGTCTTTCACGATCTCTGGGCCACCATGACCATGGGTTGGACACAGGATGAGCTAGGTGATATCGACTTTAGCAATGTGTGAGGATCTTGTTACACAGGAAGAGAGGGAGAGAGAGAGAGAGAGAGAGAGAGAGACCGTGCGTGGGGAAGAAGTAGTATGCAGAGAAAATCCCATCCAGGCCTGTGCTGATTGCTCACGACCTTGCTCCGTTCATCCCTTCACTTGTCTTGTTAAAAAAAAAAAAAAGGCAAAAAAGATTCCTTGTCTCAGTGCTTACCTGATTTCCTCTGACACAGTTTCTTTTAGATTCAAGATATGCTCACCGTTCCGAGTGGAGTTTATTGCTGTGCTTATTTACTGATATGTCATGTATTGGGCGAGGGGGGAGCGGTAAACAGATGCCTGGAGCTGCCAAGAACAAAGCGTCACAGCCCTGCCGCGCAACCCCTCCAGCACCGGTGCATCACTAAAACCCAGTGAGTCAAGGCCCCTGATTCAGGACTGTGTCGCTACGGTCCAACAGCAAGAGCCACTGAAAAAGCCCCTCTCCTGGCCGGCCAGCTGCGTTCAACGTTCAGTCGTGCCCCGCCAGGCAACAACAACAGCAGCAGGCACAGCGGGCCACAAAAAGTCAACATCAGGCTGTGCTTCTCCAAACTCCCCCCTCGTTTGCCGTTCTCGCCCAACCACCACCTACCTCCATAAATTGCACAACACCAGCCCATACACCTCCCCTTTCCTCTCCTCTCCTTTCTTTCCTCTTCCCAACCACAGCCGGCCTGCACGAATGGTCCTCTGTGCAGCACACGTCACACACACGCCGACACACCTTCCCTCGGACCACCCACAGACTGCCCAAAATAGGTCGCCGGCGCAGGGACCGTCACCAGCAAAAAGGGTCTCGTCCCTGGCAGAGGCTGTCGAGAAAGAAGATGGGCCAAGAGCAGTCGAACCTGATCGAGGAGGACACTCCTCCCGCCGTACTCTCCCAGCGCAGCCTGTCTGGCGTCGCTGAGTATATCAAACATGGCTGTGATGGTCGGATTGTGGTGATGACGGGCGCGGGTCTTTCCACCGCCGCCGGAAGTGAGTCTCTGCATTTGCAATATATTGGGGGGACAGCAGGGCAGCAGGTCCTCCTGGTCTGGGCTGGCAGCGTGCTGACATTTTTGTGTGCTCCCTCACAGTACCTGACTTTCGTTCACCCACCACTGGCCTCTACGCCAACCTCGCCCGCCTCAACCTTCCCTACGCCGAGGCCGTCTTCGACATCTCCTACTTCCGCCAGAACCCCAACCCTTTTTACGTTCTCGCCAAGGAGTTATACCCGGGAAACTACTCGCCCACCATCTCCCACGTCTTCATCGCCCTCCTCGCCGAGAAGAACCTGCTGTCAATGCTCTTCACACAGAACATCGACTGCCTGGAGCGCCAGGCCGGCGTCCCAGCCGACCGCATCGTTGAGGCCCACGGCAGCTTCGCCAGCCAGCGCTGCATCGAGTGCGGGACGGCGTTCCCCGACGAGAGCATGAAGACCCACGTGTCGCAGGGTATCGTCCCGCGGTGCGCGGACGACAAGTGCGGCGGCCTGGTCAAGCCGGATATTGTGTTCTTTGGCGAACAGCTGCCTGCGGCCTTCCACGCCAACTGGTCCATGGCCACCACGGCCGACCTGATCATCGTCATGGGCACAAGCCTCAGCGTGCAGCCCTTCGCCAGCCTGCCGGACGCGGGCTCGGACGACACCCCGCGCCTGCTGTTCAACATGGCGCGGGTGGGCTCCTTCGGCACCAGGCCTGACGACGTGCTTGAGCTGGGCGACTGCGACACCGGGGTCAGGAAGCTCGCCGACGAGCTAGGCTGGCGCGATGAGCTCGAGGCCAAGTGGCGCCGGGTCGTCGGCGATAAGGAGGCGGAGAAGCAGCTCCAGAGCATCTCGGAGCGGGAGGCCGCGCTGCACGATGAGGTGGAGGACCTGGCGGACCAGGTCGGCTCCGGCCTGAGCATCGAAGATGGTGACGATCACATCGACCGTGTTAGTGGCGATGATGCTGTCGTGGGCGGTGCTTATGCCGGTGACGCGAGCGGTCTTGGGCGTGTCATCGACAGCCCTGTTGCGACAACTGCAACGCCAGCCGCTCCCCGCTCAGAGACCACCGAGACCGACAGCGAAGAGGACTTCACTGTAGGATGGGCTGCTCTGGAGCCTGCGGGCCGCCCCGGTCGAGTCGTTGACAATCCTGCTGCGACAACCACAACGGCCGCCTCTTATTCCGAGGCTAGCGAGGCTGAAGTCGGGAAGGAATTCATCGTCGGATGGGATGCCCTGGCGCCTGCAAGTGGCCTTGGTCATGTTATCGACAACCCTCCTGCTGCAGCGACAGCCTCTGCCCAGCCAGAGATGACCCAGGCTGCTGAGGCCGACATGTTGAAGGAGTTCATCGTCGGATGGGATGCTCCGGAGCCTGCGGGCGGCCTGGGACGCGTTATCGACAGTCCCCCTGATCAGCACCGGCCCGAGGCCAAGAAGGACGGCGGGTCAGCGCCCGAGGTCTCGGCCGGTGAGGGCACCACATCACCTCCCCACGGCAGTCCTCGAGACCGACCAGTGGAGAAGTGACCACGCATCAACATGGGACCAAGGTTGGTGCCACTATTCCAGACCACGACACCACGAACAAATCGGCGTTGTAGAAGGAGATCTTGGTTGGGGTTTCTCTCTCTCTTTTTTTCTTCTTTTTTTCTTTTTTTGGCTGCGATTTGTTTGCACAACCACTGTTGGGCGGATGCGACGAGGCGTTCGTCGCTGTCTGGCCCCAGTGAGAATGGTGTTGGTTTGGGACTCATGATACCACATCTTTGCATCTTGGTTCTTGCTGTTCTTGTGCGGTCGAGATCATATTATGGGGTCTGCGGGTTACGGCGCATCTGCACGACATGATCATCGTCTTTTTTCCACAGGATCGGGGTGTTTTAAAGTGCCACCCCTCCGTGCGAAAAGCAGTCTGGCGGCGTTCTTTACGATGGTTTTTTTTTTTTTTTTTTTTTTTTGGAAGGCATTTCATGTTGGAAGGAATTTTCATGGGGCCACAGGATTTTTCCTTGCTAATCACGACACGCCGTGCATGTCTACTGAATGAATCTCACTGATGATACGTCTCCTGCTCTCTTCGCCCTGGAAGCTGTGCTGCCAATTTAATCTCATCATATGCTCAGATAAGCCGTGCAGTGCCATCGCCCCCACTCATGAGAAAGCCCGAGGGCGGATTGAATAATAACGAGTGCAGAATAAATAACCTGTCACTTTTACGCCGCCATCCCTTTTCAATGCTTCATGTATGCTGCAGAGTTTGTATTTCAGATTCGAGTAAGCGCTGGATCGTAAAGACAGTTGCTGCAAGGATGATGAGGTCCAGAATGTGCAGCACCTCACCAGATTTGAAATATTACATAATCCACACTACCACATCACTCTACCTGCGTGCACCCGCGGTGAAGAGATATCCGTCTCCCCTAACAGAACATGATTTATACGACACACAACCACAAACCTACTTGCCTCTCATGAGATAGGGCTCTTCTCCTGTTCCCTACCACCAAAGTACCGTGTCTACAAGCCTTAGAACCTACCCTATCTTCGAGACATACCCAACAAGACGCCTCGCATGCAGCTCCTCAGGCTCCGGCACATCCACCTCCCAGCCTCGCCGCCTGAAGGCCTGTATCCGAGCTACAAGAAGGCGGCGGCGGTGCAGGAGCTCCTCCGCAGGCGGCTACTCGAGGGGAAGGATGTCGAGGCAAGAGCCTACACCCCTGGGGTCATGCCAGACACAAGAGGCACACACCTACCAGACCTATCAGCAGTCGTCCTTTCGTTCACACCGGCGCCCACATACACCTTGGGCCGACGGCAGTTGTCCGCCGCGCCGCTGTCGCCCGCCGAGATCGCCCGCCTCAAGGCCCCGCTGCACATCGGGGGGCAGTGGCACGACGAGTACGAACACGTCTTCCGCCCTGCGGTCATGCACTCGCCCCGCGGCGGCCTTGCGACCTACCACGGGCCGGGCCAGGTCGTCCTCTGGCCCGTCATGATGATACGCGGGCCGTCTCACCTAGTGGCAAAACAATTCACCGTGCGGTGCTACTCGCGGCTCCTGGAGAACACGACGATCGCGCTGCTGCAGAGGCTCTTTGGGCTCCAGGCTTTCACGACTGACGACCCAGGCGTATGGGTCCGGTCTGGCCTGGATCCGCCGCGGACGCAGGAGCAGCCGCAGCAGGAGCCGAGGCAACCCCAGCTCCGCAAGATCTCGGCAATGGGCATTCACCTCCGGCGCCACGTAAGCAGCCTCGGCGTGGCTATCAACCTCGACATGCCGACGACGACCACCACCATTGCTACGACGAGAGCAGGCGACACTGATGACGGTAGGAAGGGAGAGGGGTATAACCCCTGGACCCGCTTCGTAGCTTGCGGCCTCGAGGGCAGAGGTGTAACATGCGTGCAGGAGGAGCTCCTCGCCGCAGGGGGCTCTGGGGTTCCAGGGCTCGACGCAGAGGTTGTCGCGAGGGCGTGGGCGGAGGAGCTGGCAGGGAGGATGGGGCTCTCCCCTGCAGCGGGAACGGTGCACACGGTCCCCAGAGATGAGGTCGCAGAGCTTGTGGCGACGGCGGAGAGAGAGGGCTTTGTGGACGCCATGGCCAGGGACGAGATCTGAACAGGCTACACACGGGTCGCGCACAGCACAGGCTGGCAAGCTGTGCCGACAGAGGGGATGATCGGACGACAGTTGAACGCGAACACACCTCCCAGCGCTGGCATATGAGATGAATGATCCATGGCCTTGCCAGTACTCGAGACGGCACCCTCTCATGACCATGGGGCTATCAACCAGGCCGTCTACAGGGGGAACATAACACCACTGCTCCGCGACTATCCTACATGCTCAGGGGACAGACGGCACGCGAATCTCTCTCTCCGCAGTCAGGTGTCCCCTCCATGAAGTGAGCACCAAGTGGACAGAGGCTGGGGTGAAATCTCCCATCTGACAGACCTGGCTCCACGTACCGTAGAGATAAGGGAAACCCCTTCTCATCTCCTCCAGGGAGCACCTCCACCCCAACGCCCTCAGCTGCGTTTCTTTCCAAAGAAAACGGGGCCACTTTCCTCCCCAGAGCGCTGCCGAACTCCTCCAGACACCTCTGATTTGTTACCAACACGGTGGCTCGGAAAGTCATTGGACAGTATTCCACCATGATACGTTCCGGCGCGCGATGCTGACATGGTCATCCGAGCGAATAGTCCCGCTGGGCAGCATGGGCAGGGCGAGGGCATGAATGGTCCACATCAGCCGCTGAGAAGTACCGTGGGCAGTGTCGATCAACGATACGAAGGACAGGATAGACGGCGGACAGACGACAGCGCCGGCGGTAGCTGCAACAGACCCTTTTCCCGCCCTCCTTCTCGAACCATGGCTGAGGCGGACAGGCATGACATCGGCCCAGTCGACGGCGAGAGGGGGAGACATATGACATGCCGGGACAGCCAATGCCGAGTAGGCCCACACACATCGCTCATCCATCCTACAGGACAGGTAATGATTGTCTCTGGTCCAGGAACGGCGTAAAACATGTGGACCACACAGGATGGAGGGCGAAAGGGCAAGGCTTTGGGCAGAGACGGCACGACGCCGACGTCAAGCCGCGCAAATCATCGGAAAGGGCTGCAACGCTCTGCACGTATCGATGCTAGCTCATGCAGGACCTCTCACTCCCCCTCCTGCCCCCACTGGCAGATGCGTGGCTCCTCGACACAGGACAGCCAGCCTGGTCTCTTTAGGGTGGGCAGCAATGCCATGTCACATTCACATGTTGCCTGTCGCCGACAGATTTTTTCGGTTCCTCTGGCCAAAGCCCGAACAAAAATTTTCCCCAGGCTCGTCTCCGACTGGCACGTTTACCCGAAGCGGGCTGCCTGGTGCGGGAGGAGGAAGACCCTGGCCACTCCTGTTGCAGGAGATCGAGCATCGACCCACAGGAAGAGGCAATAAGGACCGAAGGGTGCTGCATGTCAGGCGGGAAAGGCCGCAAAAGATCGCCAGTCCCGCGAGCTGGAGGGGGTGGGGTGTGGGCAGGGAGGCCTCGTCATGGACTGACCGGTCGAGCAGCCTAGTCTCTGCTTGTGCAGCGGCAGTGGACGATACAGCGTCTACTATGTACAGACCAGGCCAGGGCAAGGATTCTGGCCCGCCTCCGACAGAGTTGCACTTCTTGGTTGCAGCCTTTCCGACGTTCACGTCAACACGCAGCACGCAGCCTGCACAGACAAATGAGCGACCACGAGCCTCGGGTGGATGGGTAAGAAAGTCGGTTCACCACTAGGCGTACGACGATTGTGGAATTTCTTGCCGAACACACTACAGCAAGACCTTGCAACTCGAGCCTGAACTGCATCCTCGATGAGCATCCGTGACAGGCCCCAGCCATCATCAGCAAATTTCGGCAACGTCGGTGTGCGTACCCACAACAGACAGACGACGCCAAGGCGATCCTTCCCACCGACTCTCCTTGATATCGGAGATCCTCCCGACGCACCCTGGCTATTGGCCCCGCCGCGGACGCACGTCTCGTCGTTCCGCGAGATCGACAGTCCCCCACCCTGGTCCCGATGAAACGACGGGAGCAGACCGTACCATCGTTGCTCCAGGTCGCGCGCGCTCCTCCCCCTTCCTCTCCAGCTCGCTGCGTCAGGCTTGACGAGGCAAGCCGTCCTCCTCTTGGTGTCGCTGGCCGCCTGCTCTTCAGGATCGGGAACCATGATGCTCGCGTGCTCTACCGGTGTGAAAATCGCTGAATGTCGTGCGTCGCTAGCGCTTATCCTCGGGTTTGCGGCTCTGCCTTTTATTAGCTGCGGCAAATAGGGACAAGGACGAGAGAAGCCGACGAGTCTCCGATGTTTCCCAAACAAGCAGATTGGCTGGCCAGCTGGAAGCGACTGGTGATGAAGCCTCCACGACCTCTCCCAGTCCCCACGTCCACCCCCAAGCAGAGCTGCCCCGCCAGTGAAGGTAAGAATGATGCTGCAGCCTGAGCACTTCTTCTCCTTCCATGCAGAGACCAGGCCCGTGTCTCCGCAGTGTCTATGCAGGGCCCAGGAGACCGGTCAAGAAGAAGACGAATAAGCTCTCGGGGCAGGCCGAGGCTCGACCACTTGGATTATGTGATATCGGTGTGCGGGTCTATAATACAGGGTGGAGATGAGGAGTTTATTCCACGAACGGATTCCGCAGACGGTTTCCACGAACAGCACGGCCTCGCTTCGTGTGGTCCCCTGTACGCCTCCATGCCGCCCTCAGGGGGCGCTCATATCATACTATACAACATAGTAAGCAGTACCTCTGAGCTCTGCCCAGCCCGCAGAAGCAACGAAAATTGCCGCCCAGGCCAAGGGACAGCCGCCACGTCAAAGGGGCAGGTCGAACGCGGCTGGCGACTAGAGGCGTGTCGCCACGCTGGAGAGGGAAGCCGAGAGGCAGCAGGAATTGGTCGAGGCTAAGGACTTCATTACATTATGCAGCGTCGATCTCTAAACGGACAGGGGCGGTCGCCAGTGGTGATGTCCCCACCCCCTTCAGACCCGTGCTGAGCCGCCTGATGTCGACATATTTTAGGTCGAACGATGCCCGAGCGTTGTACGAGTATGACAGACTCGCCCGCATATCTATTGAGAGCTATGCTACCGATGTCACTTGCAGGACTAATGTGGTGATGCCGAGCGGATTCCTGCCTAGAGTATCCCTAGAGACTCTTTACTCTCCCGTGCGCGGTATGCACCTAAACCCCCCCTCTCCCTCCCACCCTTTCTCCTCTCCGAATATTCAGGAGGGTGTACAATCAGACGATACTACCCGAGGCCCGGTGCAGATGACCATTCGAGCACCTCCTTCGGGTGGTGGGAGGTAGGATTTGCATCAAGTCGGCCAATCTCATGGCGTAACAAGAGTGATATCGCGGGATGGGGGATGGGGGCCCGCTGGCTGGAAGGCTGTAGGCTCCCGTCGCGTCCATGCCGATCAGGCCATAATGTAGAGCTAGACGAGGCCTGCACGACTCTGATGGGTGGGAGCCTCCCACGCTACCCGTTGCAGCCAGCCTGGTGCGAAGGACGTGAAATCCCTCTCCGGCGCAGCACACCAGCGTATCGACGGCTGTAGCGCCCATGTCCCAATCTATCCAAGACAAGTGTGCTCGCCAAATTCCATGCCGGCCCCCGTGGCTTGTGAAATGCACGATCGTGGAGAGGCGGCCACCGTGTTGGGTGATGGTGATGGTGGTTTTGGGGGGAGGGGGCAATACTAAAAACGGAAGACCGGTGTAGCAGGTTTAGTCGCAGGAGAGATTGGGTACCTGGGCAGCGCATACGAGACTGAGTAAGAGCCACCTGTCGATTGGCCAGAGGCTGCTGGACTGTGTTGCAGCCGAGGGGGGCGGGGCCCAGCCAAAGAAAGCAGCCAATCCAGGCACAAAGGATGACACCAGGGTACTAAAGAAGCCGTGGGATATATTGCAGTGGCTTGCATGGTCGGCCGAGATGGAGTTCCCATGTTATTGTACCGCCCGATGCTACTATAGTAAAAAAGCGTTCCCGAAGCGTGATAGCCTACGCGAGGCGCCCATGTTCCCTCGCTTAAGCAGGCTCTGCAGCGGGCTTGCGACGCGGCTGAATATCTTTGGCCCGCGGCCCCAAGAAATCTGCAGGAGGAGTGCTGAGGGCCGCGCAGGAGTAAGAGGGTAAATGTGATGCTGCATGGTGTCTCACACACTGCATGTGAGAGGGAGGGGAAAATGGACAGCTGTGGGCGTGTTATAGGACAGCCAGTACAGGGGGCCGCGCAATGCGGACAAGTACGTGTGGACCTCCAGGGCGGAGATTTTTTCTCTCTCTGATTCTTTCTCGTGATGAGGTCAAGACCTATGTATTGGTACATAGGAGAAGCCCAAGCCCACCACAGGCCTGTAGGACAACAGGGCAGAATTCCCGCCCGTATCAGCATTCAAGATCACCCTCGGCTCCGCTCTCGAGGAAGCCCTTGGGGTCCCGAAGCTGCGTCATGTCGTGTGAGAATGCAAGGTTGGACACGGCCTGCATGGCCAAGGACGAATTGTCGACGTGATAGTTATCATCATGCAGCCTCCCTTATGCCTCGTCTCCATGTTGTGGTTGCATCTTTTCTGGCGATCATTCACCCGAGCTTGCTTTCCTGCATCTCATGTGCGACATTAGGGGTGGACAGGCGAGCAAGGGGCCTTACAAGTCAAGTGTGTCTCGAGGGGTGTATGTTTTGCCCAAGGGCATGGCCCGGATGGCAAGTGTGTGCCCAACCCGTCCTTGTGGCAGCGCTGTTTGCCTGTTGAGAGAGATCCTGGTAGAGGTCGGTGCCGCTGTCGCCATGGGAAAAGAGTCCTGCTGAGCGTGGGTGCAAGACTCGAATTCTTGATTAACTATCCTGGATGGTCTGATCAAGGGGCCACAGCAGCCACGGTTGGCCGCATCATGATGGTCTCTCCGAGGTTGGACTGCATGGGTCTCGAGCTCGACAGCTCCATGCGAGGATCGGGTCTATGGGTGCCGTGGCTAGTTCGATGTATCGCAGCTCTGTGCTTAACCTAGAGCAACCGTCGAGACCGTCATCATGACCGCATGCCTGCCGGCGACGTACCTGCGGTCCAATGGTACCGTGGAGGATACAGAGCAGGTTCCCTTCCTAGCGCCAATCGGTGCAACGGGCGACGAGACGAACAGCTGTAACCTGTACGTAGTTTTTCTGTGCCACTCAGACGAACCCTCGAGACTCGGACGACGCCTGTGGACGTCGGGCAGTTGATCCTTCATGCGATGATGGGCCTGTATAGACGGACTCCCTTGTTGTCAGACGGGAGAACTGGCACTTGAAGATATAAAAAGGAAGAAAAGAGAAGAAGAAAAAAACAGGGCGAGGAAGAGAGGGTGGAGTGAAGAAAAAAAAGAAAAAAGAAAAGAACGCCAAGACGTGGCAGGTGGAAGACCCTGGTTTTCCGAAAGGACGATCGATCCATCCACCACCAGCTTGCGCCTAGCGTGGTGCAAGATCAGCCCAAATACTTCAATAGAGCAGTGGTCGCGAGAGCCAGGCCATCTGCCGGGGCAGATCCTCCTCATCAGCAAGGCTAGCAGCACCTGTCAGGTTGCAGAGCTCGGCGGGCTCGGGGCGAAGCTTGCGGGCCAGCATGATCGTCAAGCATAGATAGGCTGGCAGTTGGAACCAAGAAGACACTGACCGTGCTGAGCGGAGCCGTCCGGTGCCATCGATAGTCTGGCGAGGTTCAAACCTACTTTCTTGCCAATGCAGAACATGCAGGATCGTGTCTTAGCCTCCCTCGGGGCCAGTGGCGTGTTGGTCATGGTAGCGTGGTGAGCGTTCGACAGCTGCAAGTAGCCTCCCAGCCTCCCACCTCCCACCTCCTTCAACCAGCACAGCACGGCTGCCGATCCCCTGCGGCGGCTATCTGCAAGGTTAAATACGCAGGCCCACAAAAAGTCATCCTGTGTGGTATGCCTGCAGCAAGCAGCCTGAGACATGCCAGGCGTCTTTGTGGCCGGCCAGGTAGGCTCCGTACGGTGTCACCAGAGGGCCAAAGACTGTTGGTGGGAGAGTATCGTGCCGAAGCCTGGTGGCATCGCTTGGGGGTGCACGACAACCAGCGGAGGCACACACTCTCGTAAAGCTATCCCTATTCGCAGGGAGGCTGAACATCAACGATAGCCCGGGTCGACATCAGCCAGTACAAGCATCGGCCGTCCTCCGCGGAGAAACGTGAACGAGACTTTCTGATGAGCGGGATGGTGGGCACAAACCAGCTCCTGGTACTGGGGGTGGGCACCCTGGCAGCCTAGTGTTGTAGATCTGCCCGACCTCCGGCGGCTGAAGATCATTTCCCATCGGGTCACCCTTCGCGAGCTGCAGTTCGAGGCAGAAGACATGTGTCTGCTCTTGTTTGTCTATGTGCGACAAACCCCCTGTCCCCTTCTCCCTGGTCTCATGCTCACACGGGATGGTATCAAGGCACCACCCACCTATAGGAGGGCTGACCGAGCGGGGTGCCCTCAGGCTTCTAGGGTAGGGACAGATGGATGGGCATCCCTCAGCACCCGCCTGCTCTGCATCGGCGGGTAATAACGTGCTGACCAAGGTGATTTGATCGGCAACTATTGCTGACTGCTCTGTGGGTTCAGATGGCCACAGAGAGGCCGCCGCGTCATAGCCTGCTGCAGCATGTGCTGGTCGGAAAGCTCCAGCCAACGGGTGACGCACAGCCGTCTGGGTATACGACACAGACAAGGCGATGATGCTTGCGTCCCCTCCTCAGCACAGCGTGCTTTGTGGACTATTGGGACCAGGTGGAAATGCGGGAGGGCTCGGGTAGAGGATCCGGAAGGGGAAGGGGTTCGTTGATATATGCCGGGTATTAAGCGGCCGGGTCGAGCGCGACCGAGCGATGAGTGTAGGCAGAGGGAGGTGGTAGGCAGCACCGTGATGGAGGAGCTGTCCTTACTCCTCACACGAGGTCCTGGGCCGGGCTATCGCTGCACGAGGTATTGCGATGTTACAGTGGAAAGAAGACGTCTGTTTCGGATGGTCTGATGATCTGCGTGCGCCAGTCCTCAAAAGGCGCGCGGTACGGGAACAGCAGCCGGACATGGAGATGAACCTCGTACTCCTCCCGTCCATGTCCCATGGACGTCCCATCGATCCGCCTCTGTCGTCTGCTGGCTGGTCATCCTCTAGCCTGTCTGCCCGCCTGTCTGGTGGTGTGTGGGCATGCTGAGGTGTGGGTGGGTTGCGTGGGTGCGGGTGGGTGTGTCTGTCCCGCGTTGGGACCCCATATGGCATGCTGCAGAGGTCCAGCCTGATGGCATCATGTCTGCCGTCAGGCGAGACGTGGACCTATCGCCTCCCTCGCTGGTGGGCTCTCGCATGGGACGGCGATGCGATGAGATAGTATTGGACGATAGGCTGCTGCACAAGGGAAGGGCTTGGCAAATGTGACGGTAATAAAGCGGAGGTCATGCGTTGCGAGGTGATATGTCGAATGCACAAGCCAGGAGAGGCCGGCCTGTCGTGACACGGAGAGCTGAGAATTCTTTTCACCGGCTGTGCCGCCGCCGCCACGAACAACAAACAGGACGAGGAGGTGCAGATGCAGAAGGGAAGAGGAGAAGGTTCAGGGGTCCTAAGGCCGATGCCAGTTGTACGGGTACGGGGGTGTTGGTTCCCAGGTGGCCCCTGCTTGCCCTGCTGTGTGGTCCCCTGGCCTCGTGTGCGGGGAAATGCCACCAACAAATTTACCCTCCCGGGTGGCCCACCCCACCCCACCGAACATCCAACCAAACCAAATTATTTTAGTATTGTCTTTCTTTTTCGTCTTCTCTTCTTTTTCTTCTGATTTTTCTTTTTTCTTTTTCCTTTTCTCGTTTTCCCCCCCTTCCTAACGGCCTTTTACTTTTGCTCCTCGCATCTAGACCACATGCATAGCCACGTACCACAACAACCTTGGTACATGACAGCCGCCAACCTTTTCTTTTTTCTTTTTTTCTTTTCTTTTCCCACGCTCCAGTTGACCTGAAATTTGCTGACGACCCCCTATATGGTCACCACCCTGTTCCTGCAGGTTGGGAAGAGGGCCGGCCCTTCCAAGAGTGCAGGTGGAGCAGCACATAGGGTCTCAGAATACCCCCCCCCCCAAGGTCCGTAGTGGATGTCAACCATCCTGACCTGCTCAAGTCGTGTCTCCTGGTTCTACACCCTCAGCAGCAAAGGTCCTGTCGACCTGGACCAAGCTGGACCATGCTGAGGCTTTGGTCCTCTGCGAATCATCTTGCGGACATGGACACCCTTCCAGCCAGTCAAGGCCCTCATTGACTCATCAGTCATGCCGGGAACCCACCCCCCTTCGCACCTCTCTCGGCTTCTTCGTCTTCTCTTTCTCTTTCTCTCTCTCTCTCTCTCTCGTGTGTGTGCTGCCTTTCCGAGTGGTACTCACCCTGCGAGGGGGCTGCACTGGTGCACCGATAGCGGCACCCTCCCACAAGAGGACATGCCCATTCCGATGCAACGGCAGGGTTCCCCATCCGAGCGCCATTGCTTGTGCCGTGGGACCCAATATTCAGCATTTGGGCAGCACGCCAGGGGACAGACCAGACCAGGGCAGGGCAGGCCAAGGGAGGACATGTCGTCAGGAGCTGCCTTGCGTCCTGGATGCCGTCAAGGCCAGCCGGCTTGGCCCAGCACGGTTCCACACGTGGCCTCTACATTAGTACATCAGTAGTGATCCACACCCTCCCTGTCTCCGCCTCTGCCCCCCCCCCCCGGGTCGCTGGAGAAGAGAGAGAGAGAGAGCAAAAAAAAAAAAAAAGGAACACGGGAGGGAGAGTGGGTGGCGCCTGGGTTGCCATCGACGTGGGACCTCCTCAGCTTGGGCTGGTAACAGCTACGTTGCGATGCAGTTGTAACGGTCGCCGCTACGGGCCAGTGCGTCTCTGCCTTGCGGGTCGCCGGTGTTCTGGATACAAGACAGATCCATGCCAGAGTATCCTCCGGATCCCCAGGTCTCTTTGTATCACGCATACAGGCACGGGGGTGTCTGGCCTGCGCCCCTCACTCTCATCCATCTCCTCCTCCATAAACAGTGGGGCCTGATTGCTACGAGGGGCCCTCCCCTTTAAATATGTAAACCACGTTCGTCCGTACACGTTCGGATGCACAAACATCTTCTGTCCACTGTGTCTTCATCCATACCTGCACCCGCCTTTCCTCACATCGAGCTTCCTCCTGGGCACAACCACCTGCCACCGCCCCGTCCCAGGGAGAGTGGTACCCATATTATTATTACACGAGCCTGGCTTAGTTGTGCCTCCTGATCCTCCTCAACCACAGATTTTTCGCAGTCAGCACTTATTCACCCACCCGCCTAGCACGATCTGCGGCCCTGGCCCCATCTGCTAGACATACTGAATACAACAGCCGGGCGTGGTTACTACTATTGTCACTGACCACTCGTCAGCACCACCTCTGTCTTGTGTGTGCATCCAACTAGACGCCTGCATCCGAGAGATTCGTTGTCTGTTTCTTGTCGGCTGCTCGAAACTCGACCGGGTGTATTCTTGGGGCTCCCTCCTCGTGGCCTCGCACCATCCGATTATTATTCTCTAGACACCCAATTCTATCTCTTGCCTCACCCCTGCGTGCCGGCTCCGAGGCGCTTAATATACAGGCCTCTCCGGAGTCATTAGACAACGTCGTCCGCCGGATCTTGTCTCGGCCTGAACTGACTCCTACCTTCTCGGTAACCAGCTTACTCAAATCACCGTCTCACCTCTTCTCCAATCCTCGCGTGCGACTGGCTGCGACTGCTATCTCTCGTCCTACCACACATGAGGCCCGGCACACCTTCAACGGACCTGTGACCTGAGCGCTGTCTGGAGATCTGACGCAGCCTGTCAGTTTGACAGCCTCTTACACAGAGACTGAGTGCGCACAGAGTTCCTTAACTTACGCAAGGGCCGTCTAGGTTGTACATTCAATCGTCGTACGTACGTACTCCTCTGTCATGAGCCTAGAGGCTTGTTGTGGTCAGCCCGCTCTCTCCAGACCGACCCGGTGTACATGTACTTGAAGGCTAATACACCAGAGGGTAAAATCGTCCTGCAGGCCTACAGAACAAGACGCCTCAACGCAGAGACAAGCAGGACAGAGATAGAAGAGAGAGACATTGTTAGTCGGAGTAGGATAGACGGACCCGGAACCGACCAATAATACATGAAACCCATACGCCAACCCACGGTAACGGCGCCATCGACGGTGGCAACACTAGACAAGCTGGCGAACTCACCTCCTCTAGGCGATCCGGACGACGACGTCTTCGTCGAAGGCAATGTCACCATAATCTACGAGGACGTGTTCATACCCGAGCCGACGCCGCTCGACCCTGCCTCCGACTACTTTGGGTTCCCGATCGAGGACCTCCTGTTAACTGGCCATGGGCGGCTAGAGGATGATGGGTCGTCGTTGCTGTTGCAGCCCTTGAGGAATGACCTGTACGCTCAGCAGGACGACCTATACGGCGGGCAGAGCCAGGCTGACTTCAACAGCTACCCGCAAGCGCCCCACGCATTCACGCCTGGGTCTGCAGAGGGTGGTGGTGGGTCTGTACTGGGCTCCGGGGTGGTAGACCCCTGTCCCGGCCCCGGCTACAGTCCTGGCTACAGTCCTGGCTACAGCCCTGGCTACAGCCCTGGCCCCTGCCCTGGCTACCCTAGGCAGGCCTCTGTACTTGGTGCCCCATCTGTGCTTGGCGGCCGCGGCGGGGTAGGGGTTTCAGCGCCCGCAGACCCAACGCTTGCGGGGCTCCCAGTTGACGACACCACAGGTGCCCCGCTGACGACGACCACCAACACCACGCCGTTTTCCTTCTGCGGCGCCCCTTCTCAGGACCAGCAGCACCTAGCAGGAATCCTTCGACGCTTCGAAAACGTCCGCAGCTGCAACCCCAGGGACATCAACCGCGAACATCGCAGACACGAGCACGACGGACCACGACGCTGCTTTCGCCTCTGCGTTCGTCCTTCGAAGCGAGGCGACGCGATGGAGGCTGGACCGAGCCGCCAGGATGACCTGGAAGCCCAGGAGGTTGCTGCCCGAACGTGGCAGCCCGAGCTCGAGGTGCGCAGCCCATTCTCTTGTCTCTGCTGTCGATCTCGAGGCCGGTCTTGCCTTTCCACAGCTCGGATGGCATGAACACCTGTCTCTCGCTCTCTCCCTCTCTCCCTCTCTCTCTCTCTCTCTTGCCAAGCTGACCACTTGAGAACGACCACAGGGACCCCGCCTTGGCCCCAAGACCCCTATCGACGCTATCGCCGCCGAATACACGACAGCTGATCCTGTCTACGTAGCCAAGACCATGGTAGGTCCTTCCTGTTGAACCTATGTGTCTATGCTGTCGATATTACACTCCCTAGCCCGATATACATCGTCTCAGGCTCAAAGACGAAGAAGAAGAAGAAGAAGAAGAAAGGACCAGTGCTGACCCTTAGTGTTGACAGGCACTGCCACACACCTACTCGCACTACCGACCGGTCAAGGGCGACGGCAACTGTGGATGGAGAGGTAAGCAGACAGCAACCACAGACTTGGTTTTGATCACGTGAGAGCCTGGGTCGTCAACCTGCTCGACCCGGGACGATATGATCGATACACACCGTGCCGTGATATGTCGAGGCCCCTGCGGCTGACCTTGTCTGCAGCGATCGGCTTCTGCTACTTCGAGCTGCTCATCCACACGGCCAGCGTGGAGGTGGTACAGGGAGAGCAGCTGCGCTTGTCACAGCTGAATGACTTCCTCGTCAACAGTGGCGGCTACGACCCCGTGATGTTCATGGATTTCGTCGAGGAGACCATGCAGCTCTTCCAGAAAATCGCAGACAACATCCAGAACCCAGCCGCTGCCCACACCATCCTCATCACCACGTTCAACGATGATGGGTCCATGGGCGTGCTGTACCACCTCCGACTACTTGCGGCGTCATGGCTCAAGGGCAACCGGGAGCAGTACGACGCGTGGTGTGAGGCGGGCATTGAAGGGTACTGCATGTCGATGCTCGAACCGCCAGACCGAGAGATCGAGGAACTTGGCATCGTCCTCCTGGTCGAGATCCTTCTCAGGCCGATCGGCTTCGTCCTCCAGATAGCCTATCTGGACCGCAGCGCAGGCACAGAGGTCAACACCCACCGGTTCCCCGAGTCAGATGACGACGATGGTCCCTTCATTCACCTTCTGTACCGTCCAGGCCACTACGACATTCTGTACAAGCGGGATCCGGTCCAGGTACAAGTCAACCGCGTGGACTTCGACCCTGTTACCTTTGGGAAAACGCCAGGATTGCCTGCGGCCTGGGGCTTCGAAAACCCTCTCGTGCATGTACCATGCGCGGCGCTGTCGCCCATGGCCCATCTTGCAGATATGTCATGGTTCCCGTCGCCCCAGCCGGACCCCTCGCCAACGCCTCCTCCGGTACAGACCGCGTCTGATGCCTGCACACACTCGACCGCCTGTTCCCAGGCCTCCACCGAGTCGCAACCAACACCGCAGCCGACGCCTTCCTCCGCCACTACCCCCACGACGCCGACGAGCTCGATCAGATTCAGCAGGTACCAGTACGAGGAGCCTTTCGATGTCACCTCCTGGCCGGAGCAGACGACTCAGACCCTATCGTTCAAGAACTCTCATTTCAACAAGGCGCACTTCAACAACCCGAACTTTACACCAGAGGAGTATGTGCCAGAAGTGATCGATGAGGCGGAGAGACTGGAGAGGGCGGAGCGGAGGCGGCTCCGGAAAGAGAGGAGGGAATCCCAGCATTCCCACGACGGCGGCAGTAACAACAAGGAGAAATGACAATCAAAGAACGGGGTGTCGGAGTCGAGAGCACACCCCTACCGTAGGCCGCGGCCAAGTGCCCGAGCCTGAAGAGGCCCTCGTGCTTCTTCCCTACCGGCGTCGAGAGGTACAGAATCAACAAATGTGGTAACAAATCAGGTCTGCTGGGAGAGAAGGGGATATACCCATTGCATTATTGACCATGCACAGCGATCACAGGAGCTTGCAGGTCATCCCCGCATTTTTCTCTCAGACGTCGCAATTGCGACATTGAAAATTTTTCTCTTTTTTTTTTTTTTTTCATCTACTAGGTGCTGTCAGGGCAGGGCAAAACCAGGCACAATGGTTGGTGACGACACGACATGGGATCTTGGGCCATGCTTGGCCGGATATGTTCATTCCTCACTGATTTCCCCCATTCCCCCCCCCCCCAGGCCTCCTTGGCTTGGTGATGACATTTTGTTCTTGTGTCTTTTGATTTTTTTGATTTTTTTGATTTCCCCCTTCCCCTGTTGCAGCTTTCTCCTCATCACAGCCTTGCGCACACCCAGTCTGCATCTCCGCAGCAATGGCTGGTGGGAAACACAGTCCCCCCCCCCTCCCCCAACAAAAACAAACACCAATTCAAAGAAGGAAAAAAACCCCCCCACTGCTGGGAGGCTGGAATTAATAGTCTGTTTGTAATGTCTCTTATTGTTTGAGCTGGCTGCTGGCCATCCGAAGGGAACGAATAGGTCCGTAATTTCAAATCAATTCATCACTCAGTCAATCATAACCATCAGTCAACATTACCGACTTTTTGTGGAGATGAGACCATCCTGATTTGTGACCTGTCTTGGCTCGCCTTGATCAGCCTTGGGACTTCTGGGTGACCTGATTCGCACCGTGTCTAGAGGAGAACGAGGTACAGATGTATATATGACAGGTCTATCCATCTATTGCTGGGGTGTATGTATCCATCGCCTACCTTTGCGTGGTGCGCGGGCTGCCAAGGTGCAGGAGGACCATGCTCTCCCTGACCACCAATATCGAAACAGAACCTATGGCTGCTCTTGGCGCAATCGCGCCATCAAATACAAGTCTTCTCCTGTAGGAGGGAGGAAAGTGAAAGGAGGGGGGGGGGTTTCAACAACGCCCAGCCTCCCCATCAGTCTCCATCGCCGATTCTAAAAATAAAAAAATTCCTCCTCTCTCCATATCCTAGAACACCTCCATCATAGACACCACCGCATGATCCTGGCAGGGGACCACCAGCGAGACCGTGATCGAGGGGAGCTCGTGGCAACATTGGCCTAGAATGGCGCCAGCGTGTGCCTGCTCCACTCGTCCTCCGGCGCCTTCTTGTCGCGGCCGCCGCTGCCGGCCCCGCTACTGCTGCCCTCGCCATTGACCGCACCACAACCACCACCTGCTCCTTTGCCTCGTCGTGCACCTGATCGTACTAGACCTGCTCCTTTCCCTCCTGGTCCTCCTGGTCCACCGAGTCCTCCTGGTCCTCCGGGTGCTCCTGATCCTGGTCCTCCGGGTCCTCCCCGTCCACCTGCACCCCCTGCTCCTCGTGCCCTTGCTCCTCCTCCACGTCGTCCACCTACGGCACCCCGTCCTCTTCCACTCACCACTACGCCTCCTCCTCGACCTCCTCGTCGTCCGCGTGCTCGTCCACCTGCTACTGCTGCTCCTCCTGCACCACCACCTCTTCCACCTCGTCCGTCTCCTCCTATCCGTGCTCCTCTGCTGGCCGCTCCCCGCGTGGACAGCCCTAAGCGACTTCCGGCGAGCGCCGACATCTCAAAGTACCCGCCGACAATGTCCACGTCAACGGCGGTGCCCGAGTCTAGGTGCCGGAAGCCGCGACTGTCTTTGAACACGGTCACATACAGGCTGCGGAGGGCGACCGCCATGTTCTGGATGGCGGCCAGGCGCTCCGCGTCGTGCGGGTGTTCGATCTCCAGCACACCCTTCTGCTGATCGATCCTGCCCTGTATGCGGCCGTCGGTGATCAGGAAGGTCAGGATGTCCACGACTTCGCGCTCGGGGATGGTCAGCTGGCTGGAGACCCACGACAGGCGCATGCGGGTGTACGGGGTGATGAGCTTGAGGATAGCCTTGGTGCGCATGTTTCGGGTCACCTCGTCGATGTTCTCGGCGATGAAAGGGTCGGCCAGGAGGTCCTGGTTGGCGGCGAGGACATGACCGTACCGGTGTATGTCGTCGAGCTGGTACGCCTCGACGAGCTCGGTCATGGCCGCGATGCGGGGGTCGGTCCTGTAGGGCTTGGTCTCCTGGCTGTCGAAGGGATTGATGTCGGACTTCATCAGCATGGTGGTCAGGAGCAGGTACTTGAGCACCTTGATCCTCTGCAGGCTGCCGGCCTCGTCGTAGTTGCGGAACGACTCGAAAAAGTCCGACTGCGCGTCCTTCCAGTTCTCCTCCGACATGTGCATCTTGCCACCGCACTCGCGGATGATGCCCATGATCTTGGGGTGGGGCACGGCGGAGCGGATGCAGAGAGCCCGCTGGTAGAGCGCCTTGAGCCGCTTGTTGTTCCTAGTCTCAGCGTGCATCTGGATCTCGAGGGCGTAGATCTCCAGCAGGTACGTGCCCTTGGAGGTGTCCTCGGAGCCGTCGCCGCGCCGGCAGGCCTTGTACAGCTCCTTGAGCTTCCTGTTGACGGACAGGTAGTCGTGGCGGTCGAGCAGCAGCTTGGCCAGCTTGATGTTGGTCTTGAGCCACAGGCGCTCGTTGTTGGTAGTCTGGAAGCACTCCAGGGTGAGGGCGTAGAAGCGCTCCATGCAGAGCCCAGCGCCTTCGGGGTCGGAGCCCTTCTCGATGTAGTCCAGCATGTTGTTGATGGACTTTTCCGAGTAGTTTCGTGTCACCGCGGACTTGACATATGTGAGGAGCTCTTGATAGTGTTGAATAGCCTACCGCAGGTCAGTGCAAAAGCTCCCCTCCCCCCCTGGGCCCTTTCGAAAAAAAAAAAACACCACAGGAGAGCATCTTCGGGGTCGACGGACCATGTCGTATCGGCGCATCTTGAACTCGAGCTTGATGGCCTGTTTCAACCCCTTGAACCCCCACTCGCCCTTCTCTGCCTGCAGCTTTGGTAACTCCAGGAACTCATTGATGGCATCTTCGGGCTCAGTCACCTTGAGCTGCTTGGCGTTGTAGTACCGGTTTTCGATGTCGACATCGCCAGAATCCTCATCTCCATCCGTGTCGTCGTAATCGAAGTCGTATTCCTCATCGGACTCCTGCATAAAATCATCGTCCGACATCTTGACTGGAGAGAAGAGAACGCGTTGGTGGGGGTGCAACCCCAGAGCAGAGACGATGTTGCAATGGAGAAAAACAAACGAGATCTGGCAAAGGCGGTCGGCGCGATGAATTTTTTTGGGGGAGGGGGCCTTGTTTTTCTTTTCCTTCTGTCGGGTTCCCAGCGGCAATGATGTATGAGAGGGTGCCAAGAGGAGAAAAGGTGAGAGAGACAGGTCTCACCTCTGTTGTGCCGCCCTGCGCCTGACGTGTGTAAAACCAATGTAAGGCTGAGGGGGGGGAAGAGAGGGAGGGGACCCACAGTTGAGTACGTACAGCAGGTACAATGGTGCTTATCGATAACACTGATCACGTAAAGGGCCTTCCACTCACCTGCTTAATTTATTCCTAACCTGCCCAACCCAGCCACCGCCGCCACTCATCTCTCGTCCTCTTCCCCCTCCTGCAGACAACTCCTCACCTTCGGTCTCACCTCGAACTCTCGTCCCGACTACAAACACGCGCGCGCAGGCACACACACACACACACACGCACACATACACGCACATACACGCACATACGCGCACGTGATTCCAGCAGTTCGAGATGGGAGGCAACGACCTCAACCTCAAGAAGTCATGGCATCCCCAGCTGATGACCAACCAGCGCCGCGTCTTCGATGCGGAGCAGGCAGCGCTACAAGAACGCAAGGTCACCGAGGCCAGGATCGAAGAGATCAGGCGTGAGCGCCAGATCGAGGAGACCCAGAGGCAGCTCGAGGCCTCGGGCGGACCCAAGCGTGTCGACCGCGTCGACTGGATGTACCAGGGCCCCAACGACGGCGGGCGAGACGAGTTCTCGAGCGAGGCCTTCCTGCTCGGCAAGCGACGCATCGACTCCATCCTCCGCGGCGACGACGCCAAGACACTCGAGAAGCCGGCAGGCCCTGCAGGCCCAGCGGGCGCGCCCATCCCCATCGTGGCCTCTGCCCGTGACACGGCGGCGAAGATCAGGGAGGACCCCCTGGTGGCTATCAAGCGGCAAGAGCAGGAAGCATACCAGGCGATGATGAAAGACCCCTCGAGGCGGCGGCAGCTGCTGGCACAGATGGGCATGGCGGAGGAGCCCAAGAAGCGCAAGGAGGAGCGGCACCGCAGCCACAGACATCGGTCGTACCGCGATCGTGATGACGGTGACAGGCGACGTCGTCGCGATGACTCGAGAGACCGCTCGCGAAGCCCGCGGAGATACGACGATGACGACTCTGAAGACGAGCGGCGCCGGCGAAGCAGGCGCTCTGACTCGCGCGAGAGGACACGGGAGCGCCGCCGCTACGGCTCGAGGGACCGCAGAGAAAGCCAGAGGCGGGACTACTCGGACGTCGACCGGAGGGGAAGTCGCAGGGGAGACGACTCAGACGATGATCGCAGGGAGAGCCGGAGGAGAGACTACGCATACGATGATCGCAGGGAAAGCCGGAGGAGAGACCACGCATACGATGAGCGGAAGGAGAACCGCAGGAGAGACTATCCCGACAGGCGACGAGCCGACCATGCCGGGGAGGAGAGAGCTAGAAAATGGGACATGTCAAGCAGAGACAGCGCGGGCGCGCGACGGAACAGGGACGACGAGGAGGAAAAGGCCAGGAAGCTGGCGGCCATGCAGAGCGATGCGACAGATCTGGACCAGGCCCGGCAGGCCCGCCTGGCAGCCTTGGCGGCGAGGGAGCAGGCCGAGCGCGAGACTGACGACCGAGCGCGCGCCAAGTCGCAGAGGTACGGTGGGCGGGACTTTGCAAACAAACTGCACAACTCGGCCGGGAATGAAAGCCTCGCGGACAGGCTCGGGCGAGGCCGCCAGGGACTGCAGAGAGACGATGCTTGAGATTGTGGTTTCCTCATGTAGCAGCGCACATTCATCTCCAGGTGTCTGTCGTCGGCAGACCAGGTCCTCGGGGCATCCAGCACACTACTGAGCGCTTACGATGCGATGATAGCAAGCCAGCAAGTCGCGCAATTAATTACTTCTCATGACAAGGTGCCAGGTGAATCTCATTATTTGTGACTTGGGTAATTTTGCCCCCCCCTCCCCTTTTTTTTTTCCAGGCCGCCCCTTTTCGCTCCCTAAAGGAGTACACCTGTTGACGGCGGATTCATTGTGGAGCACTGCGCACTTGGTACTTATGTGTAGGAGTACTGGCACTTGGGGGCCTCATCAAGGTCCACGGGATGGACCTGTTCGATAAGCCAGCCTAGAGACAAGACGGAGAATCCCGAGACGTCCCGCCCACCGCGGACTGCCGTCAAGACACGAAGCATGAATCATTATTCCCGAGTCAGGGAGGTTTTAGATGCCCTTTGTTTTTGGGAGTTTTTTTTATAAAAAAAAAAAAAAGGAAGGAGGGGTTTGTCAAGCCCTGGTCAGGCTTTTGGAGGTCCCTGGACCCGGCGGTAGCCGCTCTTAAAGGCTACATTAGAGATTGTGTGTCTAGGTAGGCTGGTCGACAAGAGGATATTAAGCGGCCAGGATTCCTGTCTTTCGGATCCCCGACCAGCGTTTTCTCGGGACGGTCGTGCTGGAGGTGTCGTCGGGCGAGGGCCTCGTGTGGAGTGGGGTTTTTTGCCATGGGGCTGCAGAGTCTCAACATGGCAACATTGGGTCTCTGCTGCTGTTTTATGGAGGGGATGGATACCTGCCAGTACTACCATGTAAAAAAAATAAAAATAAAAAAAAACTCAAAAGGGGCATAGCAGCAGCACTCCGACAAGGCATAAAGGTAGAAATGCGCCCCTCACCCCCCCTCTGCTGTGACAGCGGCCCGGCCCGGCCACTGCATCTGAAATCGAGCTTATAAAGTGGGCTCGACATCTCCCTACCTGAAGCAGAGACCATGCCGCTATCATCTAGCTATGGCTGCAACAGCAGGCATTCAGGCCGTGGAGCACATCACCCGTGAGCAAGCCGTGGACAGTCCGCCAGGCCCCTGCTATCCGACCTCTGAAGATTATGGTATGACCTCTACCTGTCGTGACATGCTGCACTGCCTCTCTCCCTGTATGGCAAAGTGCTCTTCCATGGCTGGTCTACCCACACCCTAGGAACCAGTCCAGTGCCTGGATCGTACGGACTCCACCCGACCCCCTCCCCCTCTCCTCTTTTCCATGTTGTGGCTCACCACAAGGTTTTTAGTCACAGCAAGGCGACACCACGACAGAAGAATCACTGCTGCAGTGGCATCAGGCCAACTAAGCATTTTACTAAGCCTGGCTGAGAATGGAAGAGGGGGCAGCACAGGCTGCGGCGAGGAGCTGCTGTCTCAGTGGGGGAGACATCTCAGAAGGAGTCACACAGAAATAGCATAGTCACATGAATGAATTTTTTTTTAAAAAAATAAGGAGGATGAATCACATTGGACCTACTTTCTGGACCTGCACCGCCAGTAAGTAGTCTCTATCCCCCACTCATCAAAATATGACCCCACCAGGACAAGACCTTGATGGGTACTTCTTCCATGGTCATTCCAATCCCCTTTGTGCACAAGAAAAAGAAAAAAGAAAGCAAAAGCCATGGTACTGCCTCCTGTCCATGGTTCAACCCCTGCCCAAGTGCTTTGTTGGTCGGCTTTCCTTTGTCGAGAGACACTGGTGCATAGCAAGACGGGGCTGTCCTCCACACCTCGGCGGCGGCGGCCTCGAGGCTGGTGTTAGTTAGTTCTTGGCTGCCGCCTGGACCGCAGCTCCGATGCACACCTTGCCGCCGTTGTAGAAGTTGGCATGGGGGAGCATCACCTTGGCGGCATACCTGGCCAGGTGGGTGTGGACGGAGTCGTTGGACGCCGCGGTCTTGACGGGCAGCGTCTTGAGGGGGTCCTCGCTGAGCGGGCAGTCCGGGTGGAGGTTTCTGAGGGCCGCCTCGGTGGACTCGTCCTTGTGGTTGCGGGGGAAACAGGTGCGGCCCTCGGCCAGGGCCTGGAAGACGACGAGCTGGTCCTGCAGGAACGAGTCGACCGGACAGTCACCGTACTGGCCATTAACTTCGTCCTCCAGGTCCTTTGCGAGCTGGCTGGAGACCTCCTTGCTCATGGAGCCGACGTTGGCGTCCCTGAGGCGCTTGGAGGTGGTGATGTCCCGGGCCCACTGGCAGTACTCGGACTTGGCGACGAGGAGCACGTAGAAGCGGTCGACGTGGCCGCTGTCCTCACACTTGAACGACAGCTCCGCACCGGGGAACCGGTTCTCGAAGTCCTCCACCATGGCCTCCTTGAGGGGCTCGTGGAAGCCGACGGGGGTAACGATGGTGACCGCCACGTCCTCGATGGTGGTGTTGAGGAAGCTGGGGCCGCAGCTGTCGCCGGGGCACTCCCTGTCCTCGTCGCACAGCTGCACCCCCCGGCACGGCTTGAGGGTGGAGCCCCACTCGAGGGGGTGGAACTTGAACATGACCTTTCCCTTCTGCACCGTCTTGGGGTCGGGCGTCATCTGGGCCCAGCCGCGGCGGCCCATCTTGCGGGCCACCTTGACCCCAAAGTATTTCTCGAGGGCCGGCAGGAACACCTGGTCGAGGTACTCGTAGCTCGGGGCCTCGAGGCAGTTGGTGGCGCCCTCGATGCTGACCTCGACCGGCGTGGGCTTCTTGGGGCTGCCGCCCACAAACAGGAGCAGGGGAAGGATGGTCTGGAAGAACAGGACGGAGCTGGCCGTCATGGAGCCCGAGTTGATCTTGATCTCCTTCTTGAGGAGCTTGGCAGGGGGGGAGACTCTTGGGGCGGAAGGTAAGGACCTGGCTGCCGGCTTTGTTTCCGTCAACCTCTGCCTCGGTGACACCAGCGAACCACTTGACAATGGCAACCAGGGCCGGGGTCATTCCTAGAGAACTATGATCAATATCCGTTGTGGGCAGACGAGCGACTTACTGTGTGGGAGAGCAAAAAAAGGGGGGGGGTGGAGGCGGCGATGAGAGCGGCAGGTTGCTTACCTGGGGTCTTGTGCAGAGAGCGGATGTCCACAATCTTGACGGGCGTGGTGGTCATGGCAGACAAGCTGATGAGGGTGCGGACGGTCTGGCCATTGTTCTCATCATCTGCTGCAGAGACGGAGATCATCTCCTCGGCAAGCACAGCATGAACCATGGTGGGCAGTGTTGTGTGTCAGGAGGGCTGAACGGCAGCTGTCGGGCGAGTGGTGGTCGGAGTACCGGCTGTGGGCTGGCTACAGTGCTGATCTGATGGTATCTTGGAAAAGGGTTTTCTCGGGAGTAGGCTGCTTGCTAGGTTTCTATGGCTGTGGTCAATATGGAAAGCACAAGGAGAGGGGGGAGGGGCTGAGGAGACGACGGGGCCACCGACGTACTGCTTCCTGATCACAGCATGCGCAGGTGGTGCAGGTGAGATGCTGATGGCGAGAAGAGGATATTGGGAGGAGAGAGACAGGAGGAAAGAGGCAGGAGGACAGAAGACACAATGTGAGGGGAGGTGCTGGGCTTCTTTCTCTACCGAGGGCTGGGGGTGGATGAGCAGCTGGGCAGGCGGGCATCAGGTGGTAACATGGAGTAAACTTACAGGAGATGACACAAACATCGAGGTGACTCGGCTGTAAACTACTGTAAGAGATTCACAGCTCGTCGGGGGTTGCGCGTGTGACGACGGCAGTGAAGGTGGAAGGATAGTTTCGAGGGGTGGCGGGTGCAGAAGTGGTTGCAGGAGGAGGTTGCAGGAGGAGGTTGGAGCCCACAGAGGGTGAATGGGTGAATGGGATCTTGAGGGGGAAGTTCAAGGCAGTAGTATTAGGCCATTCCACTCCCTGAATGTGTGCAGAAGGCTGCCCTGATCACTCTCGGCAAGGGCTTCAGTCACGTTTTTTCTTTTTTCTTTCTTTCCCCCTCCTTCTCTCTGTTATAAGTGAACTAGTCTGGGCAACACACTTGCAAGAGGGAAGGAGCGTTTTAGGAAGGAGGTGCGGGGCAAGGGGGAGGGCTTCTGCCTTGCCTGCTGCCTCGCCCACAGGTAAGAGCTGGAGGTGTAGCAGCTCTGGGGAGAGAGGCAGCGAGGTAAATGATGGTGTGATGGCAGCTGTGGCTGCCCCTGAAAAGGCTATGGAGGGCCATGTATGGTCTTGTAATTCACAGGTATTTCCTGACACATCACACTCTAACAGCTGTGGCGCTGTCTATGAACATGGGTGAAATTGCAGCAGGCTGGAGACTTGTACATGGTCAAGTCTTTTTTCTTTCTTTTTTCTTTTCTATGTTTGACAACCAGGCTGAGCAGTGATTGTCTTGTAGCAGAAAATAGACCTGTACGCACACAAGGAGAGAGAGACTGTGTGTGTGTGTGTGTGTGTGTGTAAAAGAGAGAGAGGCTCCAGCGGCATGTGCACAACTTTTTTCTTTCCTTTCTTTTTTTTTTTTTTAATATGAGAGGAGATGTATACATCATAGTCTAAGCTATAGACAGATAACACACACTCCCCCACCTTACCACCCACTCATCTGTGCTGCTGCTCATACTCCCTAATCTCAGCCATCCTGGCCTCCACCCTCTGCACCACCTCAGCATCATACAGGTCCTCAGGGCCCCTGTCCCCCCTCAGCACCAGCCTCTCGTGGGCCCTGTGCTCCTCCTTTGTCACACACACCAGCTCGCTCATCCGCAGCGACGTCGACCTCTGCACGTCCGCGCCCTCGCCAGCGGTCCGCAGGATGCTCTCCCGCGGCCTCCTCCACCGGATGAGGTGCAGCCTCGCCGGCAGGCCGCTGATGGCGCTGCGGCCGCGGTACATGTCCTCTACCAAAAAGGCCACCTCGCCCACGGTCAGGGGGGATCCGGAGGCCGACGGCGACATCGGGCGGGGCGCCTGGTTCCGACCGCACCAGTCTCTCCTCGTTGGCCTGGATGGTGGAGAAGACGGCGTCGTAGAGCCTGCCGGAGCCCTTGGACTCTATGTAGTCCGTAGGGTAGCCTGCGGTTGGGGGGAGTCAGCCAGGGCGAGGTCACAAGCAGCGGCGACACGTGAGAGGGGTCTCTTGTTTTTTTGGTGGTTTTTTTTTACTTGCCTGTGATCTGGAGTATGACGTGGTTGGCAGCGGTGAGGCCAAAGATGGCGGGCATGGTGCCGAGGACGGGCAGGATGCGCACGCGAAAGTCGGGCAGCGGGCCCAGGTCACCGACGGGGCCCCTGCGGAACTCGTCCTCGGCCAGGGGCAGCAGCTGTGCCTTGCCGTCGGCGGCCCTCTCGGCCGAGTAGACGGCGGGGATGCCGCGGGCGACGCCCTGGAGCTTCAGCCGCCGGCGGGTGGCCCTCGACAGCGGGTCGTCGGTGGTGCTGCTGATGTCGCCCACGAGGATCCTGGTGGGGTCGCTCTTGCACCCGGCGCCCATGGCCGAGACGACGGGGAGGCCGTGGTCGTGGCAGTACCGGAGCAGGGCCACCTTGGTCTCGATGTTGTCGATGGCGTCGACCACGTAGTCCGGGGTGCGCCCGCCCGCGTCCGCCGCGTCCCAGGGCGCCAGCAGGGCCGGGCAGCCGGCGGCGTCGAGCTTCTCCAGGCGCAGGTCGAAGCGCACCCAGGGCGCCACGGCCCGCAGCCGCCTCTGCAGGCACTGGACCTTGGGCAGGCCGACGTCGGCCAGGGTGGCGACCGCGTGCCTGTTGAGGCTGCTCAGCGTGACCTGGTCAAAGTCGACGAGCCGCAGCCTGGACACGCCGGACCGGGCGAGGGCCGCCGCCGCGTGGCTGCCCACACCGCCGCAGCCGACCACGACCACAAACGAGGTGCGGAGCCTGTCGAGCCCCGCGGGGCCGAGGAACACGCGGTTGCGGGCGAGCTGCTCGAGGATGAGCTCGTCGTCAAAGTCGCCGGCCTGGGCACGCCTCGCGAGGGCCTCGGTGCGGAGGTCTTCCTTGTCAGGGGCCGGGATGGTGCCGAGGCTGGTGAGCTGTGTAATGGGGGATCTCGTCCGTCCACGGACAGACAGGCGGCTGTTAGCGAACAGCGCTTCCTTCTCGTCTTCCCCCTCCCCCCTCCCCCCCTCCTCTGGGACGCGGGCTCACCTTCTGTGGAGGGCTGTCCTCGCTGGGGTCTGGGATGGAGCCCTTGAGTCTCGACACGCGCCTCTCGCGTGACAGGCGCTGGTAGCTCAGGATCCCGGCCGCCACGACGCCTCCTGAGATGACGGCTGTGGCGGCCAGATGTATGCGCGAGTCGGAGCCTGCGCGGGATAAAAAGCTCGACATGGCGGGCGTGGGCTGTCGAGGAATCGGGAAGGCTGAGGGGAGGGGGGGGGAGGTGAGTCGGCCAGAGATGCTTTGAAAATTTACCAGTGGAAAAAACGATAACTTAGTGTACTGTACCCCCCCCCCTGCAGTACTTTGGCGGACATGCCGTTACGTTACGCTGAGCCTGTAACGGCAGAACAAGGGACCCCCTCCAGGAGCGGCAGGACCAGGCCCCCCTCCCTGTGCTTTCATTCCTTGGATAAGCAAGACCCCGTTTCTTCAACGACCACGCAGCATTCACACAGGTGAATTCTTTCTTCTGACATTCCTCAGGTCAAAACCAAGGTCGGATAAAGTCATCGAGGTTGGATTTGGCGGTTGCTATCTGAGCTAAGTTAAGGTGGTCTGAATAACTCTGCCAGTCTGCAGACCGCGCCCAACCAACATTGCATCACGTTCCAATCATTCCAATCATTCCAGTAATAGCGAGTCCAATCTCTGCTCTGTAGGCGAAACTGACCCGACATGGCTATTGTAGCCATCCAGTAATGTTAGAGCGTTCCAGGTACTCTTTGCCCATCTCCACCTTTTTTTTTTTCTCTTTTTCTTTTTCCTTTTCTCCTGCTTCCCCCCCTTTCAGTGTACTTTCTTTGTTCCCCCATCCAGGGTACTCTTTTGCTTTCCCCCATTCAGGGTACTGTGTCCATCGCACCTTTCCCCCATTCAGGGTACTGTGCCCATCGCCCTTTTCCCCCATTCAGGGTACTGTGTCCATCGCTCTTTTCCCCCATTCAGGGTACTCTGTGCTCTCGAGAAATCAAACGCTGCCCTCGCGTCTTGCCTGCCAGCGTGCCTCGGTGCTCGCCGTGCCTGCATCCCATGCCGTCTAGAAGCGGTAGTTAAAGCGGGGGCTCTGCTCGTCCCTGGGCTTGTACACACCGTTCTCGAAGCGGTCCAGCAGTATGTAGTCCAGGGGGGAGACATTGGGGTCGTCGATCAGAAAGGTCTGGTACAGCTCATAGGCCTGCTCCCACCACTCTTGGAGGTGCGGCTGGTGGAACTGCTGGGCGACCTCCGCGCGGCAGATCATGAGGCGCGCAAGGGTGGGCGCCATCATCAGCTTCATACGCTCCAGCTCGTATCCGTAGGGGTCATAGCCTCTAGGGTGGGCAACAGGCATTTCCAGATGATAAATCTCCGCGTCGGACTCGTTGACAAGGGTAGCATCGTCATCCTCATCATCCTCGTCATCACCCTCATCCTCTGCGTCATACTCATGATTGTCCTCGAAGCCATTGTCATTGTGGCCATTGTCGCCGTGGTCATTGTTGACATTGCCAGGCTCGTCGGGCTCAGTCTCGGTCTCGTTGGGGTCGATCTCGCCGTGGTTAGCCTCGTCGGCCTCAACCTTGATCTTAGCCTCGTCGGACTCAACCTTGATCTTAGCCTCGTCGGACTCATCCTTGATCTGGGTGTGGTTCTTGTCAGTGACTACAATGATCTCCTTGCTGTCTGCCTTGTTCTTTTCTTCATCATCATCTTGCACACTTACCTGGACTTGGTTCTGGACCTGAACTTGGTTCTGGACCTGGACTTGGTGCTGGGCCTGGTTCTGGTGCTGGGCCTGGTTCTGGTGCTGGACCTGGTTCTGGTGCTGGACCTGGTTCTGGTGCTGGGCTTGGTTCTGGTGCTGGGCCTGGTTGGCAGCACGAAATTGCTGGCGGTACACCTCCACCTTCTGGCGTAGGACCTGCTTGTAAAAGATGTACATTGCATGACCATTGGTGATATTGTGGCTGAGAGACACAGGGTTGGCCATGACAGCTGCTCCAAAGAGCTCCTTGAGGACATTGTAGGTCCGGTTGTTCATGCCCCAGGACAGAAAGCCAAAGGCAAAGTTCAGAGCCAGGTCTGCCGAGTATGGGGCAATCCTGGGGGCACAGAACATCACCATCTCATAATCAACGGTGTGGCCATAGAAGTATTCACAGAGGTCATCCTGGGACTCCCGGTCGAGGAACACCTTCTGGTTAGGCGCCGCGATGATCTTGCTGTGGATGTACGCGATGATCTGGACAGGCCAATGGCATTGGGTTAGAAGGATAGCCTAGTCACAGCTGGGAGAGAAAAGAGGGAGGGGAGGTGGGAAGGGTGCAGAGAGGGTCTGAAGCATACCTTGGGGGTGCTCAAGAGCGACTTAGCCCGGACCAGCTCGTCAAACTTCCAGGTTGGGGAGACATAGTCCTGACCAGTGATGCTTCGAGCCCTGGGATTGTAGTGCAGGTACAGGCTCCACTTGTCCACACGGATATTCTCAGCGTGCAGGGACAGCTGTCGCAGAGAGGTTACGGGGAAGGAGATGTTGGAGCGGTGCAGAAGCTGCAGGGCTTTGATGAGGCTCTGCTCCAGAAGGGCGATTTGAGGTGAGATGAGGATCAGGTGGCCCTGAGGGGGGGCCAGGAGACTGGCCATGTTGAGGAGTCGATGCAGAGGCAGGAGAGTCTCGTGGGGAGGCTCCAGCATCCTGATGGTGCCACCCTGGCCCGTCTCGCTAGCGACAATCTCTTGAATCTCAGCACTGCAGAAGGGGGTCTGGGAGTTGAGTCGGTATCTGCCAGTCTTCAGCAGGATCATGCAGTTGCGCTGGCAATCAAAGCGCTCACGCGTGCTGTAGATCATGACATGGCCCAGCTGACCAGCGCCTCTGGCGTTGTTGTTGTTTCGCGCGTGAGGCAGGGCTGGGCCCATTGATTGCTGTCCGCTGGAAGCCATCTTCGCAGCTGCTCTTGGTGTCTGGTTCAGTGTTTGGCTTAGATGTTACTTTTGTAATGCAGTGTAGAAGACTGACAGTCTCTGATGGTTACGAGATGCAGTATGTTAAGAAAGGGTTTGTGTAAAGTTGATGTTGACGCGTTGGTTTAGAGGGGAGAAAGAAGAGGAAAGGAAGGCGGCGTGTTTGTTTGGATTTGGTGTTTGTTTTTTTTTTTTTTTGTGGGAGGGGAGGGGAGGAAGGAGGGGAAAAGGGGAAGGAGGGTTTGGCTGAGGCCCAGGGTTCAGCTGAAGGACCAGATCCAGTTGCTGCAGCGTGTATTGCAAGGCAGGAGGCACGCGCCAGGTAGAATTTCCAGTAGCTAATATCTGATTTCTGCCTGGATCACCGCCTTCTGTACTTGCCCTTGACGTACCCTTGACCTGCTCCCCCACCCTCCTCCCCTCCTTCCTTCCACTCTGGTGTCCTTCAGGGGATCTTGTTGTATTAGAGCTCCGCTGTGATCTCCTTTTATCTTTAATGGTCCAGTTGTTGAGGCTGTTTGCTCCCTTCAGCCTTGTTGAGGAATCCTCTTGCTTCTTGATCCAGAAGAGGCCATGCAGCTGTACCTGTGCCTCCTGTACCATGCACCTAGGCTATGTGGCTCCTCGAGTTGAAGGAGCTTTGAGGTGCTCCTTCGCCCTCAGCTCTGTCTTCATGCACTGGCCATTCCCAGATGATCTCCCCACTGTGGAGGCAAGCCAGCCAGTCTGCCACAGTCACACTGTCTCTTCGCTCCTTCTTGTTCTTCCTCAAGTGCTTAGCAATCAATCTACAGTGGGATCTGCCCATAGGTTCTCAGCATCAGGGCAGGCCCCACCGCCTTCCATAGATAGAAAGCCCACCACCCTCTGCTGGTTGACACTGCCTCCCCAGGACCTGTGGGTTTTGAGTCACCTTCCTGCCATGGTGGTCTCGCAACTTCCATACCTTTGAGATCCTGTGCCCCCACCCCCTGCTCCAGCTTTCAGCCATGGTACCTGCTCCAGCCCAAGTGCCCAGGTGATCTGTTCGAAGCAAGATCCATGAGCTGCAACTCCCTTCATGCTGTGCCCCACCATGTATTATTACTTCCTTCCCATCAAGACAAAGCCCTGCAGACTGTTTGAGAGAACAATTTGGTCAGCTGCTTGGTTCCTGGCTCTGAACTGCCGCCCCACCCCCCAGCCCCCTCGGGGCCTCTTTCCTCTCTTCCCCCTTCTCTAAGCAGAACCAGAGGCAATCCCAATAACCCAACAGTTACCTCATAGATCTGCAAACCCCACATCTGCATCGCCTTTATACTGGCCTCCAATGTTGCCTCCATACCTAGGCAGCCCCATGCTTCACAAGTCTCTCCTGTAGCTCCAGACAAGAGCATCTTGCTCACCACTAGCGCAGTGGATCCAAGCTTGACATGAGGGGTGGCCATGTAGCCATGCTCTGGCTCAGAAAGCCGTGTCCCGCTCCATGCTTAGCTGGTTGGAATTTTCCTGTATTGTTCCAGCATGTTCTGCTATGAATATTGCCAACGCTACAGTGTACACGAAGTGGTCCCCGTAGACACATCTCTTCTTTTTGTGCTCTATCCAAAAGTGTTTTAGCCATGGGATTCTGGTGTATGCCTGATCTGTGCTTGTCACTAAGACCTGTGGATTGATATGACTGCTGCCTATGATACAGAACACAACTAAATACAGGAGATATAACAAAGGGCCCATTTACTTTCAGGACAGGGTTTGAGAATTCCATAATTCTTTGAATTGAGAAGGAGGGCGGAAAAAGTTAGCCTGGTGATGATCTTAGGCTGTGGGACATATTCCCTAGGCAGACACTACAACGGTGAAGCTAATGCAGACACCTGGGAATCTGAGGAAAATTTGAGTGCTCCGACAAGCTGAATCTCTTTTAGGCTCTGACCATGCAGAATGTGCTCCTGGAGTCTGTCATGCATGAAAGCAGCAGATGTAATTTCGGATCAAGGCGGTAACCACGAAGGCCAAGACCACAATAGTTGAGCAATAAATTGTGGCCATAGAGGATGTGGTATGGGAACTCTCGCGCCTTTCTAGGTGACAGTGCCCAAGAAAACTTGGAATTTTGGCCTTTTGGCAACCGAACAGTTCAACAGTACTGCGTCATCCACTATACTAATCATTAAATAGTATGGCTGGGAAAGTAGAGTCAGTCAACCTGCCAGAGACACAGGAACTGGAGGCAAGAGATGCCATCTGCTTGGCTGTGGTGCTCTAGCTATAGCCTCCCTCCCGTGTGATACAGCCCTGCTGATGCTGTCCGGGGCGCCGTCTCCTGATTCGTCTGCCGGACCCCTGCACGAGTCTGTCAGCGGCCCGTGCACACAAGGCTGACTAACAGCCTCGTGTTAGCAGCAGCCGCCTGACATCATGCCGGCCTTTGAGCGCGTTCCAGCTTCGCGCCCAGTCCGCCCCTGATCAGGCGACTGGGCAAGTGGCGACCTGAAATACGTTGAGGTGTATCGCGATGTTTCTAGATCCGTGTGGCACCTATGCTGTGACCCCTCGCCCCCCCACGAGGTGCCCGTGGCAAGTAGCAAGGGCTTTCCCCCCTTCTCGGACGAATGTGGCCTGACCAAAAAGCTCCTCAGATCAATCAGGTACACTTCACCCGCCTTTCAGGTCATAGGTGCACGATAAACTGCTCAACACGAGCAAAAGAAGCCTAAGTAAAAGTTACTGCAAGGAGCAGATGATTCCTTTCGTATTGTATGACGGTTTGTAGAAAATAAGCACGCATGAGGCTGGCCTAGGGACAGTGTGAACTCCTGTCTGCAAAGTATGACGCCTACACAGAAAAACCTCGCGTGATGATTGCCGGTACTCCTATGCTCGTCCCATAACTCCAACCCCCCTCCCAATCCCCCCCCAGAATATACATATGTACATAGGCTAATCCGGGTTGCGTTTGCTGCTGCTGGATATAGACTTTTCGTGTGGCTCACTTGGTGCGAGCCATGGGCTGCCTGGGGCAGCGTGGCGGAGACAGCTTCAACAGGGTTCGCGCGGATTCGTGTTAGGATTTGTCGAGCTGCCGCTGTCTTGATCTAACACTGTGTTGGGAATGCCCGGACTCGTATTGGGGTTCGTCAAGCTGCCACTGTCGTGATCTGACACTGTGTTGGGAATGCCCGGAATCGTATTGGGATTCGTCGGGCTGCCGCTGTCCTGGTCTGGCACTGACTTGGGAATGCGCGGGATCGTCTTGGGATTCGTCGGGTTGCCGCTGTCTTGGTCTAGCTCTGACTCGGGGTGGAGCATTCTCTGTAGTGTCTGTATTGTTATCTTCTTGGATGGAGAGGGAGATGGGCGTGCGTCCCATCCAAGAATCTCAGGCTCTGAAGCATCACTCCTTCGTTTGTGACTATGGCTGCTATCCAGATCTCCTTGAAGTGCGCGAGCAAGAAGGTCGAGCTTCGGTCGCTGCGCCTCTGGGTAGACATGATCCTGCTGGATCTGTGACCGCTTGATAGGCATGGCGGAGGGGCGGCGGGCGTATTCCTGGGATCTCAGACGGAACTTGATGAAGTTGTGTTCATCAAGCCCAAGGTGCTGCTCCAACGCCTCGACGACTCGAGCGGGATCATCGATGATGACTTCGTCACTGGAGCCTGTCTCTTTCGACATAGGCTGGTCCGCGGTGGTGCAGGGAATGTCGTAGAACTCGGCAAGGTACAACAGCATGCGGCGGCGGTGATACGTAAGAGGATCCCTCAGGGTGACGAACTCGTTCCAATGCTGGGGAAAGATCGCAGGCTCGCAGATGCCTTGACCAGGTCTGTAGACGGGAAGAGGTGTGATCCGAACAGTTGGAATCTTCAAGGCAGCATTTCGTATGTAGGCAGTCGTCTGCATCGTTGAGCATATCAGGTATTCGTGGTGGTTGAACCTTTCATCCATGTCGCTCCTGAGCTGGGAGACATCTCCCTTGAGCTGGTAGACATCTTCCTTGAGTTGGCTGACGTCTTCTTTGAGCTGGCTGACGTCTGTCTTGACCTCGTCGATCGAGTGCCGAATGGATCGAAACTCCACATTCAACTGGTCGTCCTGGCGATTGCGCAGGTCAACGTACTCGCTCTTGAGAAGATAGGGCGACTCCATGATGACTGTGGCGCCCGAGCTGGCCATCGTGAAGGGCGAGATGGCGTGCCGTGCCGTACAGGACAACAAGTTGCTTGTATCAAGGGGATGCGATCAGTTGGTTGAAGGTAGAACGGAGCGCGTGGGGCGAGCCTGGTAGCCAGAGCGCGTGTAAATAAATAGGCGCGCAGCGGGAGGGGGACCCATATTTATTATGCGGGCGCTAACGATACAATGACTGCGGGTGGGTTGTTACGTAATCACAGAGCTCCAGCTGGGTGAAGCCTCTAGCATGGCCCTCTCTCTATCTCTGGCAGCCATCGCTACAGCGCCTCTGCATCCTCGAACCGCCGTGTCCACCCACTACCGCGGACTCCTAATCTGACATCGCTCCGCCAGGGTCAGCAGGTTTATAGCTCCTTATGGAGTAAATTGGGAACGATATTCACCCCTCTCTCCTCCCTCCTTCGAGAAAAGAACGGCTTGCGCGCCATCTGTCAACATGATCCTGCCGTCAGCCTCTGCCGTCGTTGGCCTTCTCGCCCTTCCTGCCACCGTCCGAGCTGTATTCCATGACGAGGTCGGCGACATCGACTTCCATTTCGACCTCGTCGGCCTACCTCAACGCGATACCACATTCTTCCACAGGCCCCGGCCAGACGACAAGGCCAGCCTCCTCTATACCCTCAGCGACGTTGGAGTCCTTGGCGCGGTCAACCCAGGCAGCGGGGCTGTGGTATGGAGACAGCTGATCAGCGGCAACATAACGAGCGGCGGCGGCCATCTTCGAGCTGGGGACGGCGAGACATGGGTTGCCAGCGCGTACGGCAGCTCAGTCCAGGCCTGGGAGGCAGTCAGCGGGCGGAACCTGTGGTCGTTAGACTTCGAGGGCGAGGTCAAAGACCTCGAGGTGATGGAGATTACAGGAAATGGGCGCAAGGACGTGTTGGCTCTTCATCATGAGGATGGCGCCACGACGCTGAGGCGGCTGTCTAGCACCGAAGGGCGTGTGCTGTGGGAGTTCAAGGAGACGACCAAGGACCTTCCCCTACAGGTCAGCACCGACGTCGAGAAGGTCTTCGTCATCAGCTTGCACGGAAACCTCCTGTCATACGGTCTGAAGGTCACTGTTCTCGACATATCGACGGGAAAACGCCTGGACGAGATCTCTGTCGGCACCAAGGGCGATGTCAACAGCGAGGAGGATGTCATGTTCGTCGGCGCCAACTCTGCTGCGCCGATTGTCGCCTGGGCGGACGCCTCTTTGACAAAGCTGAAGGTCAATGTGCTGGGCACCAAGAACACCCAGGAGTTCTCCCTGCCGGCCGACACCGCTGCGGTCGAGATCCATGCCCCTCACCTGGCACAATCACAACCGCACTTTCTCGTGCACAGCCGGACCAAGGTCGGCACAAAGGCAGAGGTCTACCATATCGATCTCAAGAGCCATGCGATCAAGCAGGCTTACGAGCTCCCTCACCTGGCAGGCCCAGGCGCTGTGTCCGCCAGCTCAGACGGTGCCAATGTCTACTTCACGCGCATCACGGACTCTGAGATGACTTTGGTCTCGTCTACCTCGCACGGTGTTCTGTCTCGCTGGGAATTGAAGACTGGCAACTACACGGCAGGTGCAGTGCATGGCGTTTCCGAGGTCATCAAGAAGTCTGGTGACGAGTTTGCCGTCCGGGCTGTCGTTGTCACCGATGCCGAGGACTGGGTCCTTTTCCGAAACGGAGAGTCGGGGTGGTCCCGCCCCGAAGGACTGACTGCTGCTGTAGCTGCGGCGTGGGCTGAGATCCCCGAGTCAGAGGATCTGGTCAAGTCTCTCGAGGCTGAGGCTCACGACAACCCCATGTCCGCATATGTGCACCGTGTCAAGAGGCACTTTGACGACCTGCAGTACCTACCGGGCTACCTGGCCTCTGTCCCTCAACGCATCATCAGCAGTATCTTCGGAACGGAAAGCCTGAGAAAGACTGGGCTCTTTCGTGACAGCTTCGGCTTTAACAAGGTCGTGGTCTTGGCCACAAGGCGCGGCCGTCTCTACGGCCTCGACGCAGGAGATCATGGGAGGGTGCTCTGGACCCAGAGAGCTCGTGCGCTGGCTGCTGGTGAGATCTGGGATGTGAAAGGGATGGACGTCGACGACGTCAAGGCCTACATCACTGTCCGCGGCGCTCAGGGTGAATACGTGATCGTCAAGACGCACTCTGGCCAGGTCGTCGAATCCATGCCGCCAGGTTCATGGCCCCCGTCCAGAGCACCGCGTCCGTCGACACTCCCTCGGGCAAATTTCTTCTCTCTGTTGGCCTCGATGGGAAGGTCGGCAACATCCCGGCTACCTGGACTCCTGAGCAGATCGTCGTGGTTCAGGGTGCTCAAGGCGAGCTGAAGGGCCTGAAGTTCGTGGTCGACGGCGCGCAGTCTCGAGAAGAGACGGCGTGGACTTTCTCCCTCCCTCCTTCCAAGCGGATGGTGGACACTGCTTCTCGACCACCCCACGACCCCGTCGCCTCAATCGGCCGCGTCCTGGGGGACAGGCGGGTCAAGTACAAATATCTGAACCCCAACACCATGGTTGTTGCTGCTGTGGACGATGCTGCGTCCACCCTCACGGTATATCTGCTGGATACCGTATCTGGGCAGCTCCTGTCCTCGGCTGAGTACGAGGGTGTCGACACAGGAAAGCTTGCCCACTGCGCCATGTCGGAGAACTGGTTCGCCTGCTCCTTCTATGGCCAGTATGCCCTCAGGGACAATCCCGCCCAGTTTGTGAAGGGATACCAGCTGGTGGTCTCTGACCTGTACGAGTCGGAGCTTGCGAACGACAGGGGCCCGCTCGGAGACTCCGCGAACTTCTCATCTCTCAACCCCATTGATACCCCCAGTGGCCCCTCTCTTCCGTCTGTCGTCTCTCAGACATATATCATTGCGGCACCAGTCTCTGTTCTTGCAGTCACCGAGACCAGGCAGGGCATATCCTCCCGGCAACTTCTTGCTTATCTTCCCGAGACGCACAGCATCTACGGCATCCCGCGTATGCTTCTTGAGCCCCGAAGAGTCGTCGGCCGAGACCCCTCACCTCTCGAGGCCGAGGAGGGCCTGATGAAGTACCACCCAGCCATCGAGGTTGACGCCAAGCTGATTATTACCCACGAGAGGGACGTGATCGGAGTCCAGAAGATCATCACGGCCCCCGCGATAGTCGAGAGCACGAGTCTGGTCTTTGCATTCGGCATTGACGTGTTTGGCACACGAGTGGCGCCGAGCTTTGTGTTTGACATTCTCGGCAAGGGGTTCAACAAGGTGACCCTTGTCGCCACGGTGGCTGCACTGATGGTGGGCGTTCTGGTTCTAGGCCCCATTGTAAGCTCCTCTCTCCACCTCAAGCGGATTCATGGCTAACTATCATGGCTAGATTCGGAGGAAGCAGATCAACATGCGTTGGAAACCCACACAGTAGATGTAGACTTTGCCTTTAGAATTCCATACGATCTCACGACCTCTTGCGAATCTGATTACATCCGACTCATGGCCAAGTCCCTCCGATCAGCGACTCTTCCTCATCCCGACTTTACATCTTTGTCCTGGTGTCGAGCTGAATCACCACCACCATCACCCTTTCTGCCCTCCTCGTCGTCAGTTCCCCCCCTGTTGTTCTCGTGGCTGAACACGATCTCGCAGACACCACCAGAGCCACCGCCTCCGCCGTCTTTTGACTCATTGCCGCCTCGCATCGCAGGCGGGCTTGTCATTAGCCTCCCCATGTCCGTCCCCGGCGCCTCGACCTTCGCCTTCAGCACTCTTTCGCCCTCGCCCTCCTGCCTGTCCCTAGTACCCAACCCCTCGGTGTTCCTCTCCGGCTTTAGGCCCTCCAACATTCCACCTCGCGATCCAGCGAGCTCATCATACCCGCACTCCGGCGATCGGGTTCCCTGAGCCGATCTAGCAATGCCAGTATCCTCGAGTCGCACCCCTGGACTGTCCCATGATCCACCATATTCCGGTCCAGCCCCCTACCCGACTCTCGGTCCACGAGGCTTAGCACCCCATCTTCTTTGTCCCGCGTCCGCCTGTAGTCCGCATATTGTTGTACCGAACCCCTTCTTCGGCTGAGATCATGCTGTCGGCCCCCGCGGCCGGGGCAGCAGCGGTTCTGTGTCCCGTCGGCCGAGGTCGACACGGTGTGGCCACTGGCACCGGCGGGAAGAGCGCCACCCTCCTTTATCTCTTCGAAGATGCCGCCTGGGCCGAGGTTGAACGAGTTCGAGGAGTTGGTGCCACCGGACTGGGGCGTGTCGCGCAAGCCAGCGTTGTCAAATCTGGGCGGTCCGTAGGCCCAGTTCTGGCTCTGGAATCAGTGACTTTCCCTTCCACAATCTCATACTTGGGGGGAAAATTGAATGCGCCTTGGCGGCTGGAAAGAGTTGAGAGGGCGGACCCCCTAGCAGACGAAATGAACCTACGCGCGCTCCCTGACCCCAATATTCCTCCCTCGCGGTGAAGCATTGGACTCCACGACCGAGACCGAGGCATGTCGCTACCCATTCGCTCGCAGCAACAGCGGGCCGGTGGTGCACCGAAGATGTACCGCCTCATACGGGTCAGAATACCTGGCCGCGGCGGGTGCACACAACTGTGTGGTGGTGGTGGTGGTGGTGGTGGTGGTGGGTGCTGGTGACAGGAGCCGTGGTCTCTCGTCCTGCGGCGGCCCCGCTCCTGGCCGCCGTCTTGGATGCGTAGTTGGCGGTAGCCATAACTGCGAGGCTGGAACGGGATCACGGGCCGCACGGTGACTAGGTCGAGGCCATCGTCTAAGATGACGGCGCCATGTCGACTACGATGATAATGATGACGCCACCACCGCGGGGACAATGGGTGGGGTGCGCTGTCGCAGTCGCAAGACGAGGGGCTGGAGCCGGAGCCGGAGCCGGAGGAGCATGACGACTCGGTATCAAAGTGGGAAGAATGGCGTCTGCGGCGGGTGCTGCAGAAACGAGGCCTGTGGTGGCGGCCCCTGTCACGGCTGTTGTGTTCGAAGGTGACGCATTCACCGGCGGGCCTCTCCTCGTCCGCCATAGGGACCTGTCTGTTGTCGGTGTAATGGATTGGAGTATACACTGCTGCCGAATAAGCTGGATGGATTTAGGTCGGCTTGGGGTCCCAACGTGCTGATGACGCTGGGGCTTGGGATCGTCTCTGGGCTCCTCATGTAGGGAGATGGCCTGGCCCTTGACCTTGGGGGTGGGTTCTGCGCAGCTCGATTCTTATCCCAGAAGGAAGCCATATATTCCACTGGTTGAAAGCGGCGGTGGGGCCTAGCACGCCGGGAGGGTGCAGCATTAGCTATTGTGAAGGCCGCTACATCGGGCGTCCTGAAGGCCTCAAGCTGGGGGGTTCCTCATTGTTTTTGTCATGGTACCTCGGTACATTGTTCATGTTTGTTCTCTCCTGTGCGATATGGCGGTTCCGTGATTCTCGTGTACATTTTCGTCCTCCCCAGAGGTCTGAGCGAGGCAGTTATTTCTGTCCTGTATAAGCTGCCGCTGCCGCTGCCGCCGACGACGCCCCGTCGACGCCATGATGGGAGAGAAGACACCCGCCTCGGGGCTGGAGACATTAGCTCTGAACTGTGTGACCAGAGCCCCAGCAGCCGGCCTGAGGTGCTGGCTTATCTGGTGTTGAGGAGGAGAGGGCGAACTCTATACATCCGACTGCAGGCATCGGGAGGAATTGGCGCATGGCCGCTGGCAGGTCACAGTCGCACAGCACATCTGCTGGCTGAGAGGCCGTCGTGGCGATGGATGGGTGGCAGCACACACCAGCCCCCTTCGTGCGACTACACCACAGACAGCGGAACGGTTTGCTCGGTCGAGGGAGGGGGCGGCGGTGCTCCTCGCCTCGCCGCGCTTGCTCAGGGTTCGCCTCATTTCGCGGCATGTGGGCTCTCCATGTCGCGCGCCCCAAGGCACAGCAGGGAGGCTGTCACAGGAGATGGAATTATTACTGTATGTACACCCGCAGTATATTAAAGACGGAGAAGGGCAGAGTCCACCCATCTGTCAAACCACTGACTACGACGGTTCTTGAGACCTTGGAACAAGAAAAGAAAAGGTATTGTTGTTCATCTCCCAACATACACGGCAGAGCCGCATGGGCTTGATTCCCTTGGGTTGCGCGCCCAGACAGGTTTCTATGCATGCATAGACTATGCAGGGGAAATAAAATTAAATAGATTGTTTTCTTTTTTCCAAACCCCCCTCCCCCCCAGAGGCCAGGGAGGTGGCACGGCCGACATGACGGGATGCACGCTGCCAGGGCTGACATAAAAATGGCAGCATGGGTTGGATTGTTTCACGCCGTGCAGATCGCTTGGCATGGCTCACCACACCATTCTATTGTTTTGTTCAACGGTGAGCTTGTGGTGTGTGTGTGTGTGCTGCTTGCGTCCGCATTGGGGAAGAAGCACTTGATTACTTACACACCGCTACGGTCAGTCATTTGATGGTAAGAAACCTCCCCCTCCTCTTCTCTTCACACTGGATCGGCCCTCACCACCACCAGCAGCCACCTCTATGCATTTCCCTAAGAGTATAAATATTTTTTTTCTGTTTTGTTAAGCAACCAAGAAGATTTAATTAAAAAAAATATATAGTAAAGGCGGAAAGCACGGAAGAAAGAGAAAAAGAAAGAGCTCTTATGACCCGGGCACCCACTGCGGCGGCTTACAATGCGCTAGCTAGCCCGTGAAGTCCAGGACGAGACGCAAACGGCGACGAGGGCTGGCGGGTGTGTCCCGTCACCGACACTTCAGAACTGGGACCGTTTTTTTCTCTTTTTTTTTCTTCCCTTTTTTTCTTCTTCCTCTTGCGGCGTCCGTTTCAGTGCTGCAGCAAGGCGTGCGTGCGTGTCCCCCCACGGCGCAGTAGCGGCCATGCACGAGAGAAAGGGGGATGGAGGGAGGGGGAAGGACAAGCCAGCCACGCCTCCTCGCCAATGAGCTGAGACCCGACCCGTGTCAGTGGATAAGTATGGCCGGTATTCGCCTCCACCAGCGAATCTTGACCCGGGACACTACATTGAATTATGGTAGTACTGAATATGGTAAGCGGCAGAGTTTGAAGATACAACACAAGGCAACCAAGGCGCGTAGGAAGTTAAGGGTGACACACGGGCGTTGAATGAGGAGTGGCTGTCAAGATCCAAAACAGAAAGAAAGGAAAAGAAGAAGAAAAAAAAGGCACTCGTGCGGTATCCCTCTTCTCTCTGTCTCTCGAACGAGGCGAAACGATATTCCTCAGACGACCAGCGGTGGCGTTTTGTTGAGGGTGTCTCGGGTGATTGGACGGTACACCTGGCAGCGGTCTTATCAATCAATTATTGAACTAGGGAGTATGTACTTATGTACTACAATAATGTACCATAGTATCGGTGATGGTATCCTGGATGCTGCCAGCTTTCGATACCCCCCCAAGTCCGGTCCCCAGGCTGCCGTGCGGGTCTCACCCACTAGCGATTTGCGATGTCCATTACTCAGTCGTCTGATGTCGCGAGCATGTCGAAAGGAAGAAAAGAAGAAGAGAAACACCCTTGTATCCTGGCGTGTGCTGGTGGGGGTGTGACGGATGGACGGGTTCAGGCGTTGAGGATTAGCCCGCTGTCAAAAGTTCCTGGTGAGACCACGGTGGGAAAGGAGGAGACGAGAGGACCTCGGGGCCAGGCAGGTATTCGTTTTATGATCAGATACGCCCTGTTGCATGATCATCCTATTTCTAGGTTCGTGTTCTTTTTTTTTTTTTCTTTTTTTTTTTTTGCACGAGACCGGTCTGGGAGGCACAGTAAGGCACAGCAGAGCACAGAGCCTCGGCTCTCGGGCCCTCAAGAGGAGATCCCGGATCTTCAGGGCTCTTAGCTGCAAACAGCAAAGACTCTGCGCTGATGCTCTGCATGCTTCCGCTGCAACGTGGAGATTTTTTTGGGGGGGAGGAGGGGTGCGTCGGGGCTATAATGTGGGAGGGGTTCAGAGGAGGGAATGCCAATCCCGCCCGAGCCAGCCTCCCGAGGGTCCTGTCAGGTGGGCGCTGGAATCCGGCGGGGCGCCATCTCCTCGCGAGAACCTCCTGGTATACGCACTTGTCGGAGGAAACAATAGAAATGTGCCTTTTGGTCCTGTGGCGCCTGTCGTGGCCGGCCAGGAGAACAAAGGCAGAGGGGTTAGTCCATGGACAAGGGTGCGGAGACTCTCTGGCCAAGCCGTTTCCTGAGCGATCTTGTCCCTGGCGCGGTCCGTCCAAAACGGACGAGCAGGCTTGGTCAAAAGGTACTACTACTGGCAAGCAATACTACCGTGGTACAGTACGTGGTAGCAGTGCAGCAGGAGGAGGTCGGGTCTTGGCAAGATCGTGCTCCAGGTACCCGTGGAGGCGGGACTCCGTTGGCTCCGGAGAGAGAGATCGTTTTGGTGACGATGATGACAGGTCCGCGGGTGGAGCGACGCACGGGTCAGAAGCTGAGCAGTGTTTTCCGGTACAAGAGCCGGGCGGGGCTAAGCCCACGATGCATCTGTGAGAGAGAGAGAGAGAGAGAGAGAGAGAGAGGAGGGAAGAGCTAGACCAGGCAGAGGGGCTGGTCGCGGCCGTTGAGAGCTGAGGTTTGACGAAATCAGCCACACACACACACGCACACACACACACTTGTCGGGTTGCACCGCAATTACAGCATCTCTACAGCATTTTTTTCTTTCTTTCTTCGTCTTCTTTTTTTTCTTCTGATAATGACAAAAATCCAGACAGACGGCGGGATTGATGCAGCCAAGCCCCAGTAAGGTTTTCCAGATGGGATTGTCATGGAATGGATGGTCGGTCCACAGCCCAGCGACCCATCATCGTGGCGAGGCGCGGGTCCCACCCTGGGCTTACTGCGGTTTCTTCCGTCTCCAGCTGTGGAGAGGGAGAGCGAGAGAGATGACTCGTCATATCAAAACTATCAGTCCTTCCTGGCTGGTCCGTGCTGCTGCGCTCGGGTTCACAGGCGGGCTGTCCGGCACACGAGGAGGTGGAAAGGGGGTTTCTTCACGGTGCAAAAAAAAAAAAAAAAAAAAGATGGTTGAGGCATAAAAAGGCCCGTGGTGGTGGCTGATGATGGTGGGCGCGCGCCCGCACGAAGAGCGAGGCCCCTCGGGCACATGCCAGGGCACCCAGAGGCCACGCCCGCACCCGCGCCAACCCCAAGTGCCAGACCCGCGCCCGAGAGGGTGTATGGCCCTGGCTCACCGGTCCCCTGGGCGAAACCTTACCCCTCCACCACCCTTCCCCACCCCCCTTTCCACCCATCCATCCGCCTTCTCATCCCTTCCCTGGAGCTCACCACCATCGCATCGGAAAACTGATATCGGCCACGCACATGCCACACACATCCTATGCAGCCCGTCTGACCTCTCCTGGGGTTGGGCAAACAGAAAAAAAAAAAGGGCTGCAGTGTCCCGAGGAGGCGAGCTTGTTGGAAGGCCGATTCGATCCAGACTGAACTTGGTCTGGACATGTGTCTTGATGTAGACAAGCGTCCATCGGCTGATCTGAGACATGGTGGCTTGCTCGGTGGTGCGTATGGTGCGGTGCATGATAGGGCAGCCTTGGGGATAGCCTGTCGTCGGGGTCTGGTCTGCGACGCACATACACACACACACCACACCAGCAGCCCAAACATGGTTCGCTGCGTGCAATGAAACGAAATGGATCCAGGCGATGCTGATCCACCGGTGTCTGTCTGGCCAGGCCCAGCCATGCGCGGTGCCATGTCGTTGGGAATCTGCTCTGCCGAAACAAGCCTTTCATTTTTTTTTTTTAATTTTCTCTTCTATTACTTTTTTCTTCTTTTTTTTTTATGCAATGCGATGCAGTGCGGTGGGTGCAAGCCCTACCATGCGCCGCTGTGGCATCAGAAACGACAACTGCCGTTGTACGGGGACGGAGAAAAAGGTATCTGATTGGCAGATGTGACATAATAGGGCTGTGGCCACTGCTTTGTGTGGACTGGAGTAGTGTCAAACCGTTGACGGTGCTATAATAGTCCCGTGCCCGACTGGTAACGTGAGAGGCACAAGCCTGCATTGCCATCTCGGAAATGTGCTGGTCTATCTGATGGTGATGATGACGAAAAGTCGCTGCATTGAATCTCAGCCGTGAATTGGAGCCGGGGGGGGTGTGTGTGTAGGGGAAGAAAAGGGGAGCGATGCAGAGAGAGAGAGAGAGAAGGAAAAAGAAAAAGAAAAAAAGAAAAAAAGAGGGATGATGGTCTGGACCGCCTACAGCGACTGGCCCCCCCTGTCCTCATCCTGCAAGAAAGCCCAGAGCACATGTACCGCAGCAGCCATGATTGGCCCGGGAGACAAGCCAGGTCCCCCCAGACCCGCATGATAGCTGCAGGGCCTAAAGCACAGGCCACAGGTGCTGTACCATCACGATCCCAGGGTAGTGCCCTGGCCTAATCCTGGGACACTTGAGCATGCTTGGTTGTAATAGGCTGTGTGCAGAGGGTACCTGCCATCAGAGCAGGGCTGGTACATGCATAGTGTGTATAGATGACTTACCACATGCACAGTGGTTCATAGTAGTGGTCGCCGTAATGCATAGTACACAGTACATGGGGTACCTACCCTCTTTTCTCACTCGCTCTCTCTTCTCCTTCCACGGGCAGCGGCAGTCACCCATCAGGAGGGGGACCCCCACCTTTCTGTGTCTCCCCCCCCCATAGACACCTGGCGAAAACTTCCCGCTGCATCCTGCTTTCTGGATGCTCCTATCTTCATCACCCATCCAGCCCTTCCTCTTCTCTCTCTCTCTACACCCTACTACAGTTTTTTATGTTTACTGGAACAGTCTGGGAAGAAGAATAGAAAAGACATATTGACCAAAGAAAGAGAAAGAGAGGAGAACAACGAAAGGAAGAGCACATCTCCAGCACACTTTCCCGCCTTTCCGACTCAAGTATGCCAATACAAGCAGGCGCGACCATCTACAAACACGTATCAGTTCCGCGACATCGGCATTCTTCATCTGCTGGCCAGGGCGACAGCATCTACTGCATCAACCATAGCAGCATCAGCACCGGCGAAGAGGAACACCAACCCTCCTGACCACATAGCAAGCTTGTCGTCCGACGCCAATCACCTCCGTCATCAATCATCATCACCACAGCCACCACCAAGACCACACAGCACAGCCAAGTCACCACCGGGCCAAGGGGGGGCAGCCCTCGTGTCACACCCTCTGGTTGGTTTTTTTCTTCTTTTTCAACTCTTTCTACACACACACACACACACACAAAACGGAACACTTTGTTCGATTCTCGCTCCAAGACCACTCGACTTTCTCCTCCCGGAATCCTGCCCCGGCACGGCATCCCTCTAGCGTGCTGCGTGCCACCAGCTTCTCAGAGGTGACTCCGCACGCCTACAGAGCTTGAGCTTAGGGCAATACGGTTTTACCGGGTGCATCCTGCGACCCATTATCTCTCGCCCGCTCTACCACAAGCGCACACACCCCCCCCCCCTCTCTCTTTCTCTTCCCGTCTGCCCTCTTGTCCGTCCTCACACCCTCGTCCTCCTTCTCCTTCTCCTAATAATACCCATACCCATACCCATACACCCATCCGCACCCACTTTCTGTCACGTTTCAAAGGAACACAGAACCTTGACCGACGTTCCTCTGGGAGACAGTACGTACTTGGGTCAACCAACCCAACCCAACCCAACCCAAAAAAAACATCATCGACATCATCGTCATCAAAGGTAGAACAAGACTACGACTTCTTCCACTACAACCCTCCCCCCACCCCCCTAGGCACCGCCTCTCTAGGGTTGCGTCGCCCCTCGCCCTGTCAGGCCAAGGCCCCGGCCCCCTTGCCTTGCCCTACATACGCGACCGCACCGCATCGCATTGCATCGCGTCACATACTACGCCCACAGCCAGACGGGCCAAGCACCAGCGGGACGGGCAAAGCACGGGACGGGCGTGTCGACAAGAGAGAGAGTAGCAGCACTGCGCTCCTACACACGCTCCCACACACACGCACACGCCAAAACCCACCACCCACACCCCTCCCCCCCCCAGAGAGGCCTCTCTTATCTCTTCCAGGCCAATCCCTGCAGCTATCCAACCCCGGGTACCTGGCACCCCCATACTTTTGACTTTCCGGAAGACGACGACCCAAGTCCCATCTGCGACAACCTGTGACGGAACGACCTCTCTCTACTCTCTCTCTCTACATAGTTACTCTGCGCTACTCGACTCGACCCTCTCTCCGTCTCCCCTCGCTCGCTCGCTCACCCTCTCTCTCCCTCCCCACACACCTTACCACCCATTCTTGGACCACCAGCGTCGGACTGCCACTGGGACGGCGCAACACCCACCCACACCCACCAGCAACCTCCACCACCACCATTACCACATCCACAAGCATTACATAGACAAAGTACCCATAGACCCGACCACTCCGTTCCTCGCCCCAGGGTTCAGACAGGCCCATCCGTCCGTCCTGCGCCTGGCATCCGCACACCACCCCTCCCACAGCGCAAGGCCAACCCATCGGCTTGTTCGTCCGTCCCCACCAATTTCCTCCTCCATTCCGTTTGGATTCTAATCCCTCCCACCCCCATGGACAGGAAGTGAGCAGATCTGCCACACATTCTTTCTCTACAACCCCCCCCCTCTCCCTCCCCACACAACAGGTCTTATCTACAAAGCGACTTGTCCCTTCTTTTTCCATCCTTGACTAGCAAACCTGCGACACATTTATTTTTTTCCTCCTCTCGTCTGCATCCCGCGCGACGGCGAGACAGTCTCACCACCATCCCTCTCTTGATCGGCGACCTGCATTCCTGCGCGCTCCGTCATCACCGTCTGTCGCGCGACACACGAACAAGACCTGCCCCCCCCTGCGCATCCGAGTTTCTGGTCGCGACAGAAGTACTCAGACGCGTCCTGGTCATTAAGAAAAAGATTCCATCCCGTTGCCGCCACGCGATCTGAGGAGCGCGAAGGGAAAGGGAGATCGGACCGACCCAGCCTCGACGTCGCGATTAAACAGCCGTGTGAGCCTCTTCACCCGGCCTGCTCCCAGGCACCGCCAACACCATTTCTACATCTCCACACCTGGTCGCATCTGCAGTCTTGAGTCGATCAGCGCGATCGTCGCCCACTGCCATCACCTCTTCCTCATAGGGGGTCTCCATAGGGCTGTGCTGCATGCATCGCGACTCATGAATCGAGATTCGATCAACATCAGCGCCCCAGCAGGCGCTCTCCATCCCCTTCCGCAGCAGTCGCAGTCGCAATCGCAATCGCAGACGCTGTCGCGCTCGCAACAGCAGCACCCTTTATTATCGTCATCCTCCTCCTCCTCGTCGTACCCACCAGCCTCCCGGCCGCTGAGCTCGACCCGGACAAGCCCCTTGGGTCCAACCTCCGCCACCGGCACGACGACGACGGCGGCAACTACGACGACGACAACTACTACAACAGATACTAATAACAACAACACGACCTCAAGCAGCGCTGCCATGGCGGCGTCTATCCTCGCCCCGGCCGTTTCGGCCCTCCCCCTTCTCGTACGCCCAGCCGTCCTTTCCTACTTTCCCCAGCGGGCGGAACAGCGATCGCGATGCGCCAGCCCACTCTGGCCTCCTCACGGACGACACCAAGCCCAGCGTCCTCATCCGCGGCCTCCGGGCTGGCGTCGACGAGCAGTACGTGCGCATCATGTGCACCTTCGCCGAGAATGACATTGTCCACGTCGACCTCGTGGCTCCCCAGGGCGAGCACGCAGCCACCCGCTCTGCCATCCTGCAGCTCAAGTCGCTCGCGGCCGCATGGGACGTCAAGAACACCCTCAACGGGAAGAACGGCCTGACGGTCGAGATCCTCAACTTCGTCTTCACGCAGTCCTCCAACTCGTCGTCCAGCGGCCCTCGTCCACGACCTCGCCCGCCGTCGGGCCCACACAGGGCTCCCGCTTCGATGCGGCCTTCGCATCGCTCGATAGGACCTCGCCCTCGAGCACGTCGCCCCCCAGCGGCGACAGCTATGCGCGCAACGGCAGCCTGCCGTACACCGAATCAAACTACGGCTACCGGAACGCCTTCTCCTCGCCCCTCGGCGAGCAGCCCCTGCGCGTGTCGGGCAAGTCCCTGATCAACGATGCGACCGACGACGACGACACTGGCGACATCATCAACAACCCTCGTGCGTACGCCGAGGGTGGGACCTTTCTCCTCCCAGCGCCGTGCGACGGCGCCTCACATCCCTCTCTGCGCACATGGCCGCGCTGTCCATCAACACGGGCGCCGGTGCCATGTCCACGGCCCAGCGCGCCCACTCGGGCATGTTCCTGCCAGCCCCGGCCCACTCCAGCCACATGTCGCCGACCGGTCTGAGCGGCGGCGGCGGCGGCGGCAGCAGCAGCATGGCAGGCTTCCAGCGCGGCTTCCCGCCCCTGAGCGGCCGTATGCACACCCACGCCCCGCCGCCCGCGAACCCCGCGGACCAGAACCCGCCCTGCAACACCCTCTATGTCGGCAACCTTCCCATGGACGCGATCGAGGACGAGCTGCGGCGGCTGTTCACGATGCAGCGCGGCTACAGGCGCATGTGTTTCCGCAGCAAGGTGAACGGCCCCATGTGCTTTGTCGAGTTCGAGGACATCACAGCCGCGACCAAGGCGCTCAACGAGCTCTACGGCGCGATGCTCAGCAACAGCAAGAAGGGCGGCATCCGCCTGAGCTTCTCCAAGAACCCTCTGGGTGTCCGTGCCAACCCGCCCGGTCTGGCCCATCCCGGGTCGCTGGCTGGTCTCAGCGGCATGCCGCCACACGGTGCAGCTGGCTTTGGGGTCACTGGTCCCCCTCCTGGCCTCAGCGTCCCGCCAGGTCTCGGTGGCAGCCGGTCCGCGGCGAGCTCCTACCCGGTCTCACCCCTGCCCAATGGATCTGCCGCCGCCGTCAACACCAGCACTTCCTCCTACGCGCAATCTGCCGGCGGTGCCAGCAACTCGCTCGCCTTTGGCAACGGGGCCACCTTTGGGAGAGACCCGTGGGCGTCGTCCACTGGCAACTACTTCCACCATACCGGGGCTGCGACGAATGGTGCGACTCCATCTCCGAATGGGGCAGCAAATGGGTCAAGCCTCTACCAGAACGGCTCCGGCCCTTACACCAACGGCTCTGCTTCTCACCTCAGCGGTCCGACTCCTTATTCCAAGTATGGGAGGGGCCACTTCTAAGGTGCCAGCCGAGCCCTCCCCTACGAGCCATCTCGAAGGTGTGAACACTTTTTGCGCATGTGTTCTTGACTTTTTTGTGCTTCTTTTTGTTTTCTCTTTCTCTCTTCGTTTTCATTCTTTTAATTTTACAATTTACCTCCCGGCGTTGACGTTGGAGCGTCTGGTGGTTTGTTTTTCCTGTCTCTCAACAGGCTCGCAACGAATGGATCGAACAGACAACGCGCTGGAACACTTTTTTCTCTTTTCTTTTGTTACTGGGTTGTTGTTTTTCCATCACACGAGATTCCCCTCTTCGCATAATCCTCTCACTTTTTCACGACACGGGCGGAGTTCATCGGATTATGTTCTGCTTCCCACCACAACGAGGTTGATGAGCCATGAGATACTCTCGACTCTTGATATCCCCCTGCGAGAGCTGGTTTTTGAGGGCAGCAACGGCGCATCTGGATGATGGGGTGATGACGGCCACCCCCACACCCATGCACGTGCACAGGCTTTCTGTGCACAGGCACGGCTGGGTGGACCCGGCTCACCCCAGGCCACGCATTCTCACGGGGCAGCGTATGGAGTTTCGGGTTTCTCTCGCACACTTGACTATGGTTCCGTGGCGCAGGACAACAACACTCATGACTGGCGGCTTTTGGGATCGGGGTTATGGATTATTCGGGTTGTTTTATCCGGCGCGCATAAGCCGTCCGATCCCAACGGGGGGACACACGGTGTCTGAAGAAGGGGAAGCGCCAGAGCCAAACTTACACACACACACGAGGGGGGTGAAAGAGGCATCGGGACGTTGGGCACTACCGGCGCTGACGTCAATCTCAACATGTTTCTTTCACGAGAAGAAAAAAAACCAAAAAGTACGAAAAAAGATAGGGCAGGATGGACATGCTGGAATTGTATTTTTGACAGGGAAAGATCTCATCATTCAATGGCGCGGGAGGAAAACGCATCAAAGGGCGGGCGGCAACATTCACCATACCCAAAGGCACGTATACATACACACGGGGTGGGGGGGGGGGGTTCAGACGTTCTATGGCGAGGTGTAACCCTAAGAAACACGAGAGGGGTGGTCGGCTTCCTTTTTTTGATTCCTTTATTTATTTTATTTTTTTTGGTCTGGTCCTGGACGGCGCCGCGACGAGCTTGAGGGGCGACGTTCTGGCAGGGAACTGGAAATCGGCATAGACGCATCGGGCGTTCTCGGCGGCAGTACAAGGCGTGCGTGTGTGTGTGTGTGGACCGCGGGTGGCCAGGTCATCTTGTCCCCACGGTTGACTCTGGAGCAGGGAGGCCGACCGACATGAGATCCGCACCAACAAGTCCACAGCGGGCATCGGGCAGAGGAATCATCATCAATCATCATCCTCCTCCTCCTGTTGGTCGACTGATGTCCGACAAAGGCGTTGGAACCCGTAAGAGACGTACGTTTTGGTGCTGGAGTATTGTTTGGTGCGGCGTTGAAGTTTTTAGGGCGGCAATCTGTGTTCTTTATTCAGAAGAATTTCATTTCTTATCTTTTTTGTCTTGTGATTCTTTGGTAAAAACCCAAGGCGACAGCGAAGGGATGGTGCTCTTTCTACCACTGGGCAGGGCGTCGTCAATTCTCCTTCCCTGTCCTGTTCCCTCCCGACTTGTCGTCTTTTTATGCACGGGTTCTAGGCGTGGCAGAAAGGGGTCCCATGGTCTCGGTCTTTTTTTTTTCCCTTCTCTTCTTACTCATTTCTCTCTCAAGGTTCGCTAAACGTTGCTTCCAGTGCAGTTGGACATGCTTGCTTTCCGTGTCACAGTGGTTCTGGGGGGTTATCCAAAAATCGAATCAAATCCATGCTCGGACAGCAGCAGTCACCTGTCCCAATGATGATCAGCAGTACAGTAAGTATGTGCATGCCGCCTTGACTGGTTATTTTCTTGTTCTGTTGTAGTGAGCTCCCGGTATAGCATCTGCAGAGAAGGTGGGTTAATCCGAGAGGAGGGAGGCATATTGATAGAAATAGGGAGTGGAGACGACTCTTCTGGCCCCCATCCTCTTCTCCTGATCGGTCGGTATGCATGAGTGCATGCATGCATGCATGTCTCAGCCTCGCGTATGCACAACACACAAGACCCCCAATGACAGCATTGACCAACCCGACGATGACGACGATGACGACGACAACCACCAGAAGGGAAAAAAAAAGAACAAAAAAAAAGGACACGCGCTCTCTCTCTCTCTCTCACATCTTGGCCCTTGCAGACTTTGGGTCCTTGCGCACAAACAAGGCGTGCCACAGGTCCCGGACGAAGCCGACCCAGCCCTTGACCCTGGCGACGGTGTTGAGCAGGCGTATGTACCTCCTGATGAAGAAGTCGACCGTGTCGTAGTCGTGCGCGTACACCTCCCACACCGCCTGGCCCCTCCCCTCGGCCACGCTCTTGTCGACCAGCACCTCGTCCCCGTCGCCCTCCTCCTGTGTCACCTCGGCATCCTCGTACCCGGGCGGCGACAGCTCGCCGGCGGGCAGCACCCTCCTCCGCAGGTCCATCCTGGGCCCCACCAGCAGGGCGCGGCCTGCGATGCGGCCCTGGTGCTGGTCGCAGGCCACAAGGCGGGTGGCGGCGTCGACCGTGTCGTCGAGGCGGGCGAGCCCCAGGCCCGAGAGCACGGCGACGGCGCGGTTGGGCAGGATCGGGGTGTCGACAAAGTAGGGACACAGCATGTTGACGCGGACGCCCTGGCGGTAGCTGAGCAGGCGCAGGGAGCGGAACAGGCCCGTCACGCCGTGCTTGGAGGTGACGTACTCGGGCACGCCGGGGAGGGGGTACAGCCCTGCCGAGGAGCCGACGAGGAGGAGGTGTCTGTCCCTGGCCGCGGCGGTCTGCCCCGCGCCGGCCGCTGCGTCCCTCTGCAGCCAGAACAGGGCCAGGTGCGCCGTGTACATGATGCCGACGAGGTTCACCTGGATGCAGCTCAGGTCCGGCGCGGGCGGATCTGGCAGGTCCAGGCCGGCCGGGTTCTCGAAGCCCACGCCCGTGGTGGCGCCATTCCTGTCCGAGATGCCGGCAGAGGCGACAACGGCGTCGAGGGCGCCGGTGGGCGAGAGGCGTACGGCCTGCTGGAAGAGAGAGGCCTGTGAGGCCCACGAGGTGACGTCGCAGTGGACAAAGTGGTGGGAGCCGCCGGCCTTGTTGCTGCTGTTGTTGGGGGAGGCGCGCAGCTCGGCGACGAGGGCCTCGCCGGCGTCGGTGTTGATGTCACCGATGATGAGGTGAGCGCCGTGGGAGGCCCAGTGGCGGGCGAAAGGCGGCGCCGCTGTGAGTGTTGAGGTATCATTTGTGAGCGAGCCTCATCATGTGTGTGGTGGGGGGGAGGGGGGAGAGAGAGAGGGGGAGATAAGAACAAGATCCAAAAAGGAAAGAAAGAAAAGAAAAAAAAAGGAAGAAAAAAATTCAGACAAAGACGTACAGCCCTGAAGAGCCGCCTGTGATGAGGATGACCTTTCCACTGAGCGTGGAAGGGGAATACGGCGCAGTGGTGTCTACCGGGGCGGACTGGCCGATGGTCTCGACGATGCGGTTCTGATCAGCCGGCGCAAGGGGCGCCATGGTGTGTCTGTGATTGCTTTTTTTTTTCTTGTCGTCCTTTTTCCCTTCTTCTTTGGCTTTCTTTCTTTATTTTCTTCCTTCTTCTTTCTGTCTCCCTCTTTTCTCCTCTACCCTTTTCCTAGCCTTGTGTAGTGGAACTGGTAATGACGATGATGTGGTCTTGAGAAGCAGTGAGGACGACGACGTAGTGGAGAGGACGAGACAGAAAACAAGAACAAGACTGATACAAATACAAGTACAAGTACAAAAAAGTAAAGAGGATCTCGACAGGAACTTGAACGCACAATATTGAGAACCAAGAGGAGTAACAACTTGTATGCAGTCCTACCGAGGTACAACCTAATAATGAGCTGAGGAATAGGAAGGGGAAGAAGAGAAAGGAAAGGAAAAAAAAAAGAGGGTCGGCCGACATCGTTGTCTCCCCGGTCCTGATGGTGGTGGTGGTGGTGGTGTACATGCACCTCTCACCCTCCCCCTCCCACACCCACCCACACCCACCCACCAAGACCCCACACGGGCTATAGCACTATTACCCTTCTCTCTCCCCTCATCGCATTTTGCCTCCCGATATGGTCGGTGGGAACGGAGTGTCAGTCACCGAACGAGGCAAGGGTTGTGGGGGGGAGAAAAAGCCACCATCCTAGGAAGAGGGGGGGAGGACCGGGGGAAAGGGAAGGGGGGGGAGGGTCCCTCTTCTCGCTCACGATGGGGCCAGGGAGGGAGAGAGAGAGATAGATAGAGATAGAAAAGAAGAAAAAGAGGAAAGATTGGGCGTTCGAGGGGCTTTCAGCCATGCCAGCTGGATGGGGAAGGTGGCGTTGTGCCGTCGACGTGCAGTAAGGCTGTCATGGCTGGTATATCGATGAAGGGCGCTCTATTTGATGATGATTTGATCCTTTGAGGAAAGAATCAAAAAAAGAAAGAAGTAAGAAAAAAAAACGAGAGGGAGGGGTGTGGAAGAGGAGGAGGGAGAGGGACAAGGGTAGAGGGAAGAGGGAGACACACACGCGCACCAGAAAAAAAAAAGGCTCATTCGCGTAGGAACCAATAGTACACATACATGGCTCGTTCCTGCAGATAAGTGGCCATTGTAACCTCGTCACCGACAATTGGGTAAAGACCAAGGCCGCTACGGGCCATGAGTCGCGAGAGTTTTCTTGCTACGATTTCGATTCTTGTACGCAAGCTACGTGAAATGACATGATAGAAGAATAAAATACAGCTGTGTGGATACATTGCCTTCTTCTCTTCTTCCTCTCTATTCTTTTCCTTCCTTCTTCTCCATCATCCGACCCACATGCATCATCATCTCCTGGTGTGGGCTGACCGACCGACCAGGCCCCACAGCAATCGGACCCAATCTCCTATTTAAAAAGAAAGGAAAAAGACAAAAAAAAAACCTCCGACCCTATCCTCTCCAGGTGGTCCTCGTCCGCGCGGCTCGACCCAGATTGTTTAAATTTGACATGTGAAAGGGGACGGGCGCAGAATGGGCAGATGATGATGAGTCTTGTCTCGTCTCGCACCGCAGTCTCAGAACCCTCTGCTTGATTTTTTTTTTTGCCTCCCTGTCCCCCCATCGGACATATACCGTACATTTGTAGATATACATATACATACATATATATATAGATAGATAGATGGATAAATGTAATGAGTACAAGATATACACATAGCCGTACCAACACGACTGCCAAGAGAGAAAGGAAGGAAAAAAAGGGGACGAGACAAGCAGACATTTGCGTATATGCCATCCGCCACACCGCCAGCCCGTCTTTCTCGACATCATCACAGGACCACCCAGAAAATATAAAAGCCAAAAGCATCACAGACAGTAGACGTGGCAAGAGCTTCTCTGAACTGGGAGGTCTCGGCCCCTAAAACGCCCTACATAGACAGAAAAGAAAAGGATGTAGGACCACCCCCCTCCCTCCAAACAAAAAATTATATAGATATATATAAAGAAGGGATCATCGCTCTTTTTTTTTTATATGTTGAGAGGCTCTTAATAAGGCGGCCTGGTCAGGTTTCCTAGGCTCCCCTCGCCAGCCCTGGAATCGATACCCCTGAGGAGCGACTGTAGGCCCATGGTGGGCAGAGGCTCGTCGGCCGACTGGATACTGCCCAGGGTGGACGACCGGATGGTATCGGCGCCCCTGCTCTTGATGCTCCTCTGCCTGCCCTGGTGGTGGTGCTGCTGCCTCGTGCCGGGCGTCGTGGTCACGGGCGAGCTGGACACGGGCGACGAGGATGCGTAGTCCTGCCTGGCGATGTTCGTGCCGGGCGGTGAGCCGCCGCTGCTCAGACCAGACGGCAGCGGGGGCACGGGCGGCACGCCCTCGTCGTGCTGCTGCATGATGGGGGACGACTCCGAGGGCGGGTTCGAGTTCAGCGGGCCCAGGGACGCGCCGTCGGAGCCCTTTCGCTCGCGGGACATGGACCGGGACCGCCTGACGGCAGCCGGCGACGAGGCGCTGCTCTGGCTCTGGGACTGTGCGGTGGCCGGGGGCTGCGGCGGGTTGAAGGACATGTCCGAGGTCGACATGTCATAGCTGACCATGCTGTCGTCGCTGCTGGACACGTCGCGCACGCCTGCCGTCAGCGGGGGGGCCTCCACCTCACCCGAGAGGACCATCTTCAGGTGGCTGACGGACGTGACGAAGCCGTCGCCGCAATCGCTTCCGTCCGGGTTGGTATTGTGGTTGTTGTTGTTGTTGTTGGGTGAGATGCCGCTGCGGACGCTGGTCCTGCGCACCTTTCCTCCTCCTCCTCCTCCTCCTCCAATGGGCGCGAGCATTCGTCCCACCTCCGGCGCGGGCTGCGAGCGAGGGCGGAGGTCGTTTGTGCTCTGGAAGGGCGAGTCGGCCAGCAAGACCCTGTTGTTGTTTCCGTTCCCGTTCCCGTTGGCCACGGCACCGTTAAGACCAAGGCGGCCACGGGTGGTCCCGTTGGTGCCGGAGCGGGAGCCGTTCAGCGAGGCGGACTTGCTGGCGGCCTGGATGGCAGCCATGGCCGAGTCGCGGGACCAGTCGAACAGCATGGCCTCCCTGAAGGTGGGCGGCACCTCCCGGGTGCTGCTGGGCATCATCGTGCTGGCTGCGGCGGCGGCGGCGGTGGAGGCAGGGCTCCCCGTCAGGCTGGACCCGAGCATGGGCTGTGAGAACTGGCGGCTGGGCGAGCCGGGCGGGCTGCCGGGCGGGGACGCGGCGCCGCCCTCCTGGTAGCTGGTGCAGATGCAGTCGACCAGGGACAGGCGGTCGTCAAAGGGGAGCAGGGCCTCGGACTCGGCCTCCTCGGGCGACAGTTTTGTCTGGCGCGAGGCGGTGCTGCCGGGCGTCCCGATGTTGTCCAGCGGCGGGGCCGGGACCTGCACGCCGTCGACCCAGAAGTGCTTGGTCCGCCGCCGGATGATCTCGTTCTGGATGGCCCTGCCGACCACGGAGGCGTCAAAGGCAAACTTCTCGGTCAGGGTCCAGAAGTAGCCGTGGCACAGGCTGCCCAGGCGCACCTTCTGCTGCGGGGTGTCGACCTCCTGGATGTCCTCCTGCAGGCGGAAGATCATGGGGAGCCCGAACCGCACCGCGTTGACCCCGAGGCGCATGACCAGCTTCGTGTGGAGGGCGTGGAGCAGCACCATGTCCGCGTCGTAGTCCAGGAACTGCAGCGCGCTGTCGTAGATGGTGATGTGGAGGAGGTGCAGGAACTGGCTCCGGGGCCTCCTCGACGACCTGTCCCTGTACGACGCCGCCGCGGACCGGGCCCGCCTGGCATCTTCGGCTGCTGCTGGTGACGCTGTTGCCGCCGCCAGGGCCTCGGTCTTGGACGCCGCCCGGGAGACAGAGGAAGGGGGAAGCCGTCATCCCTCGCCACCAGGTCGTTCTTGTTCGTCTCCCGGTCCAGCCACGTGACCAGGGCGTCCACGTAGGCCTTCCTGACCTCCCCGTCCGGGTCCCTCAGCAGCCACTGCGTGCCGTCCCACCTCTCCATGGGCACGGGGTACCTGGACAGGCTGATGCTGCCGCTCACCCTGACCTTCGGGTTGGCCACGCGCAGGATCAGCTTGATCGCCCTGAGCGCCGTCAGCCTGGCGATGGTCAGCGAGAAGAGCGACGACTGCTGCTGCTGCTGCTGCTGCGGCTGCTGCTCGTCCGACCGCGTGTCCGTGTCCGTCAGCACTTGTTCCCCGTGTGGTGTCGACGTCGGCGTCCTGGACGGCTTCAGCCTGAGCAGCAGCGCCGACACCATGTCGATGATCTGCTCGTTGTAGTACACGTGCGTCGCGAGGTCGCCCATGGTCTGCTGCACCCGGCCGAGCAGCTCCCTGCGCCGTGCAGAAGGGGCCAGGGCCGCCGCCGCCGCCGTCCTGTCCTCGCCCTCGTCCTCGCCGCTGCCCCCGCCGCCGCCGCCGCCCGCAGGGTCGCCCGGCAGCTGCAGCAGCCTCTTCATCTGCTGCAGGAGGCCCAGCAGCACGTCCATGACGCTGAGGCCGATCAGGTTGACGTCGGACCGCAGGAGGGAGCCCACCATGGCCGTGAGCACGATGTGGTGCTGCAGCGTGTCGTCCCTCACGGGCGTGCGCATCATCGTGTCCATAGCGTTGACCAGGATCACGTACCGCTCCTGCATGGGTGCCCACCGTGCCACCAGGCCGTACAGTTTGATGGCCCAGCCGTGGTCCCTACCGCCGACGCCGCCGCCGCCCCTCGCCGCCGCCGCCGTGGTCTTGAGCACCGTCTCGTCCTGCCGGATGCGCTCCTCGGTGAACCTCAGCAGCGCCGTCGTGGCCGCGTTGATCTGCGACCGGTTGGGCACCACAAAGATCTGCTTCAGGCACTGGATGGCCAGCACGCCCGCGTCCTCCTCCTCCATCTTCTCCACGTCGCCTGCCGACCCGGACAGCGCGATCGGGTTGGGGTCCCCCTCGCCCTCGGCCGTGCGCGCCGTCGCGCTGCTGTTCCTCCTCCTGAGCAGGTGCTCCGAGCTCACCCTCTCCTCCATGTTGGCCCGCCGCAGGAGCACGTCCAGGAGGTCCTCGTTGTCCGTCCACAGGTTCTCCAGGATCATGGGCACCAGGGTGTCGATCTGCCGCCCCGCCGTCGACGACAGTGCGTCCGAGGCCGCGATGCTCCTGATGGCCTCCAGGCCGGCGTTCCGCCACCGCAGCGCCACGGGCCTGCTCCGCTTGTTCTTGGCCCCCTGAGGCTCACGGGTCGACGCCAGGGACGCATACTGCCTGACCGTGGCCTCGTACTGGCCGAGGTACTGCTGGTCGGCAAAGAGGGACGAGGCGTCGTGGTTCTGGCAGAAGGCGTCGAACGTCGGGAGGGACGACTCGACCATGGTGATGTCGCCGGAGCGCAGGATGAGGTCGAGGATCTTGAGCACCGACGGGGCCAGCAGCGGGAGGTCCTTGGGGCTCTTCTCGATCAGCGCCTCGAGGATCTGGAGCGTGACCTGGACATTTCTGTGTGTTGCGCGCGTCAGTCAGCCAAGCTAGCCAGGAGATATGTGAGACTTTTTTTCCTGTCTCCCCTCCCGGAACGATCAGGAAGAAAGAAGAGGAAAAGAAAGAAAAGGGAAAGACAAGAAAGAAAGGAAAGGAAGAAAAAAGAGAAAAACAAGCAGACACAAACATACCCGATACGCTGGCGCCACACGTCACTGGCCGTCTTCTTCTCCAGGAAGCTGCCCACCTTCTGGATCTTGGTCTTGCGCGACGTGGCGTAGAACAGGAGGTAGCTCAGCTCCGACGAGTTGGGCTTGACGTCGACCGCCCCCTTGGACGTCCGGGGATAGCACTTGAGCACGAGGACCTGGTGCTTGGGCCGACATTTCTGCTGGAGCGCGTGCATTGCGCCCGTCTTTTTGTGCGCGTACGTCTCTGTGTGTATGTATGTATGTGTGTGTGTGTGTGTGTCCCTTCCCTTCGCCTAATTGTTGTTCTTCCCCTCTACTTGTGTTTTTGACTGCTTCTTCTTCTTCCTCTTCCTCCTCCTCCACCTCTCTCCTCTGTCAGCCCCTTAGAACACGGCGTATACCTTTTTCTCTCTCTCTCTCTCTCTCTCTCTCTGGACGGACAACCCCTGGTCGGGTTTTCCTGCAGGAAGCCGCCTGAGCGTCGGCCGATCGTGTTCGAGTCGGGTCGGGTCGGGGCCGTGGTGGTGTGTGTGTGTGTGTGTGTGTGTGTGTTCAAGTCCGGCTCAGGATCCGACGGGATACTTGGAAGCTCAGGTAGGACTTGACAGGTCCGAGGCCAGCCAGACTCCGGAGCAGAGAAGAAGGGGAGACCGGGAGGAGGGTGAGGGAATGGAAAAGAAGTTGAAGAAAAAAAAAACCACAAAAGGAGTGACACGGGGAATATGCAAGATGCGGCCAGCAGGGTCGGAAACAAGAAGAAGGTGCTAGGAGGCAGAGTGACGTGGAACCCCCCCCCCAAAGCAACAAGACAAGCTGGGGGTGGGCGTTATAGGGAAGGGGAAATTTGCGAGGGAAGCGAAGGCTGGGGCCGAGATGCCCGTATCGCAGGTGCAGGTAATCTTACTTGGCTTCCCTGTGCTGCGGTACAGAGGTACCCTGGCCGCTGTAGTCATGGTGCGCTCCTGCGGTGGCCAGTAAATTAGTGACTGTTTTAGTGGGTGGGATTTAGAGTTGGGGCATCCACCATCCCACTGAGGGCGGATCTCTTGCACGGGCCCAGCAGCCTGCCTATCTCTCTCTCTCTCTCTCTCTCTCTTTCTGTGTGTGTGTGTGTGTGTGTTATATGTGGTCCAGAGAGGCCCTGCGCAGATTAATTTCAAAATTACAATATGGCTATCATAAATGCTATGTATATCTATCCATCCCTTCAAGAGGGTGTTTGTTTTCCCTGCAGGTCTCACTGGCTTGTGCCCTGTGGTGGAGTCAGCCCACCGTCCGTCCAGCTTTGTTCCTGTCCTCATCACCGCCCAGACCAGGATCATCATGATGACACTCGTAGAGTGCTAGTGGTTTCTTCTTCTTCTATTCATACTCTGGCCACAATCTTGTGTGCTTCCGTCAGCAGGCCTGTGGAGGCAGAGCCACTCTGCTATGGACCCTTCGGGCTCTGTCGTCACCATGCAGCAACATCCAGCTTGCTGCTCCGAGGACAAGGCATATCCCGACTGGGCTAGCCAGCTATGGCTACACAGGGGATGTCTGATGGCTGTCTAATTTTTTTTCTCTTTCCTTTCTTTTTCTCTTCCCTCTCTCTTTTTTTTTCTTTTTTTTTTCTTCCACCAACAATCACCATCTCCGGTTGGAGGGTCCTGCTAGGGCCAACGACACCTTCTCTCGTTAAAGATGTGCCTGTCACCTGGTTCAGTAGGTGCATGAACCATCAGTGATCACAAGACCCAACATGCAAGACGGGAGGGAGGGTGTGGCCTTGGTGCTGTCCTTCACCAGCCTGGTAGTGGTGAGCCCTGTCCAGCATGAGCATGGTGAGTATCATTTGTATTGACAGCTGGTATACATCTCGGCTCGACAGGTTGCCACCTAAGGGGATTTTTTTTTTTTTTTTTTTTTTTGCAGTCTCGAGCTGATGGCACCCTCCTTCTTTTTTCCTTCTCTCACACCATCTCCACAGCTGTGACCGGTGAGCTATCCTCCGAGGGAACTGCTAAAGAGGTCAGAGCCTGGACACACACTACTCAGAAGAGAGAAGGGGGGGGGGGGGCAAAAGACTACTACTACTCACCACCACTCCTCCTCTTCCCCCACCCAAACAACCTCCTCTTCTTCCCAGGCCCATCCGTAACCGAGGCTCCCATCGCCGCCGTCCTCGGCCTCTCGCCAGTATAGTCCCCGTGCTGCGGAGTCCTGGTCACGACCGGGCGGAAGGCCTCCCCATCCACCGACGAGGCGGACGAGGACAGCGACCTGGGCGGTGCTGCTGCGGCGGCGCTGGCGACGTCGCGCATCTTGGCCATGTACTTGTCCCTCTCGAGCTTGACGCAGTAGAACAGCGCGCTCACGACCAGGATGAAGATGGCCACGGTCCCGACGATGATGCCGATGACCGTGGGCGTCACGGTGCCCTCGTGTGCCGCGCCGCCCAGGCTGTCGTTGTCCGAGGGCCTGTTGGCGCAGTCGATGCACTGGGACATATTGGTGCGCCTGTATCTGGTCCGTATCCTCGCCGTTGGCCTGTCTTGTCGCTGCGGGTATGATCTGGTGGCTGAGCAGGGAGAGGGGAGACTGGGATAATCATGGAGGGGTTTTCTTTCTTCTCTGTCGTTTTCTTCTTCTTTTCTCTTTCAGGCCCGAGTTGCTGGGCGTGGGCAGTCAAGATGGTGAGGTGATGTCCGCGGCCCCAAGGAAGTGAATCACAAGCCTGATGAACCCGTGATTACCTAGCCACACAAGTCTGATCTCTTTCTTAAGATATCCTTCCCCTCTCACTCTCTCTTTCTCTTTGGTAGATGATCTCTGTCGACAGGCCGTTTCTATCCCAAAAGCCGCGGAGGGAGCCCGGTTGCGTGGCATTCGCGTTGATGGTGAGGACTAGACGAGAAAGACAAAAGGGTTGATGGGGTGTGTAAGGCTGGATCGACCTCTAACAGCCACACGGCTGTGTTGTTGATGTTTATTCTCTCTCCTGAAGGGAGGAAAATGACGAGGTGCAGAGAGAAGCGCAGAGATGTGCGAGGTAGGCAGGAAATGGCCAAAGATGACAGCGACATCTCATACCACCGCCACCTAAGTACCATTTCCTTCACCACCATCCCCAACACGCCTTCCTCCTCCTTTTGTTTCCCTCTCTCTCTCTCTCTCTCTCTCTCTGGTCCTTCTTGCTCCTTCGAGATTCAACAGAGACATGTGCTCACACGGACCCTCGGCAATCCCTGCACCCAACTCATCTATCTGCCTCGGGGGCACGTCACACATACAAAACCCCCCCAATCTCCCTTCGTTCCCGCCCTCTCCCGCCTCGACTCACTCGCACCCAGTCCGCCCCCCCCCCCCGGCAGCCGCACCGGCACCAGAGAGAGACAAAAAAGGCACCGCTCTCTGACTTGGTTACCCCACGGCCGTAATCCTATTCGTCCTCCCATGTGCAGAGGTCCCCCCCCTCCCCCAGGACTTAAAGCTGCCTCCCGAGACAGACAGCTTTTTTTCAGCCGACGGCCTCGTCGCAGAGTCGAACCCGATCGGCGCCTGTTTCTTGACGTTTCTCCCTGAGGAGCAGGCAGCTGGAAAGGCGGAGACACAGAGAGAGGGAGGGAGAGAGAATGATTTCTATACTGCGATGTGTCTGCGGCTGTGTCAACACCGCGTACACGATCTAGATCATCTCTCGTCCTCCCCAGGCAGCCACCCGCCTAGGGGTAGGGAGAAGAAGGAGAAAGAAATGAAACGAAAACGAATAAAACCCATCTCAGCTCAGCACCTGTCTGTCGGTCCAGGAGGTGACACACTGACAACTCCCCTCCCCTCCCTCCCCCAAACACCCCTCGAGATGAGTCGAACACAACAGCTTGTCCAACGGGTCCCCCCAGACTTCACCCGAGATTTCAAGACACTAAGTCTCAGCTTTCCTTTTTCCCCTTTGCGGGTCCCGGCCGACATAGATGAGACTGTTTTGCTTCGGTTATAACTGTAGGAAGCGCGGCAGCCTCGTTTATGTGGGACGGGCGAGGGCTGCGCATCTGAAGTTGAACAGTCTCGCCTTAGGAGACATGAAAAGCCCCACAGCAGGAAGAGATGGCGTGCGGTTCGCCTCTGAAAATATTGTGCCAGTACAGAGTAAGCACCCAGTGTTCCTATCATCATTTCATATGCCTTTACCAGCATTCGACCTTTCAAAAAGCTGCCCAGTCCTACAGAGATCTCCTCGTTGGTCCACATGAGCCACACAGGCCGCTCGGTCGTTGAATGTCCTCCAGACTACCCCGAAATGGCCAATGCATGCACCTCATCTGCTGGTCTACACTAGTTCCACTCGCCATGAATTATATCTGGCATCTATCTCCCTGTCCCCCTTCTTTGGGTGACTGTCCTCGCCTCCTCCTGCCCCAAGAAACAAGCCGAGGCTTGGGTGGGCTACAGCAGCGTCCCCCAAACCTTCCGGTCTCCCGTGCTTTCCTGCTGCTCCCTGCGCCCTAGGCCTGGTAAGGGTGGCAGTGGTTTGTTCTGCAGCTTGAGTCTCGTGCTCAACTTTAGCTCGCGCGTCTTGTTGGTATCGACGTCAAACCTGACCCTCTTCGCCCGTCGGCCAGCCGAGGACGGGCCTCCGGTGGGCCGGGATGAGGACGGCACTGCTGGTGGAAGTGGAGGTGACCACCTGTACTTCTGAGGCCTGGGCCTGGGAGGACCTATGATGCCAAAGCCAGCCCCGTCCCCTCTGGTCGGATCAATGGCACCGGCGAAATCCCCTTCTCGTGGTGGTCGCCTCCACGGCTGCTCGTTTGGGTGTCTATTCTCGCGGTTGAAGGTCACCACCGACGTCGGTCCTCTGCCTCTAGACCCGGAGGCGGAGGAGGCCACCGGCGCAGTCCTCGGTATCCTGGCCAGTGGAGGCGGGGCAGGAGCGCCGTCGAGGTTCATCCCCAGGAGCAGTAGTCCTTGGTGGTCACCTGCCTGGACCTGTCCCATCACGCCTTTCCCTTTATCCCTGCGGCCGCCGGAGGGTGTCAGGACACCGCGCCGAGGGGAGCTCGTCTTGAGCTCATACCACCTCTCACGCGGTGTCCTGTCGCTGGGGTCATCCCAGAGGACAGCCCGCATGCCGACCACGAGGAAGACGATAATGACAATCGTCAGCAGCCACCCTCCTGCCTTGTCTGCGGTGGTGATCGGCCTCAGCCCTCCGACGGCCTCATCTGCACCTGCCAAGCGCGCACCGGCTGCGCCCTCGTCTGCACGCCCGACACTGGTTCCGCCGGTTGAGTTGGTCACGGGCGCCTTCAGATCCCGGATCAGGTTCGCGAGGACAACTTCCATGGCGGCCATCTGCTGCCCCACGCCTGTGGTTCCGTCCCACCTCCCATCGTTCCCCGCCCACATGAGCCCGCACATCCTGCCGCTGCCGCCGCCGGTGCACTGCTGTGCTGCAGCTACAGACGAGGATTCCAACAACGGCCTGACCGTGTCATACGTCCAGGGCGCCCACTTTGTCGTGGCCGCCATCCAGCGGGCGAGGTACGCCTTGAAGCTCTGCTGGTCGTTGTCGCACAGGTGTACGCTCTCGCAGGCCACCTCTGCCATGATGTTCTTGTCGGCACCAATGAAGAACACCTGGCTGCCGTCGAGCAGGCCGTCGACCCGCTCGTGCCATATCTCGGCGGCGGCGGGATCGCTGTCTGACGTGTAGTTGTACATGGCGGCGGCACCCAGGAGGAAGGCCCCGGCGTTGTAGGTCCACTGGTAGGTTGTGATGTCGGTGCAGTTGTCAGCGATGTGGGCGCCGTCGTAGATGTAGTATGACTCCTGGGTCATGAGCCCGGTGCCGATCATCCAGTCCCAGATGCGGTCCGCCCACCTGGCATAGACCTCGTCGCCCGTGTAGAGCGCCAGCCGGGCGGCCATGTTGAAGAGGCAGGCCTGTGATATGGAGTTCTTGTAGTCGAACCCCTTGTTCCACTGGAAGATCTGCCAGCGGAGGCCGCCGTTGCAGTGTGCAGTGTCCCACCGTGCTATCTGTGTGTCGAAGACGGCCTGTGCGAGGGCGAGCCACTGTGGCTGGCCCGGAGGAGGGTTGGGAAAGTTGTACTCGGCAGCCGAGAGGACGGCCATCCCCCAGAATCCCCTAGTCGGAGAGGGGATGGGAAGACAAAAACGTCAGTGAGACAGGAGACCAGCAGCACACTGGCTAGGGCGGGGCCACATGGCGAGATTTACCTGATCATCATTACCCTCCGTCATGGTCTGGTTGGGAGGTATATAGTCACGATTCGGTCCGACCTGGAAGAGGAGACCCTGCATGGCCACGTCGTTCCACCTGTCATCTCCCGTGTAGTACCAGTAGTCGACGAGGGCACCCATGAGCGCACCGCCTTCCCACCCTGGGGACAGGAACACCCAGAAGAGGTCAGCAGACACCCCTGTCCCTGAGATGGAGAGCCGCAGGGTCCGTATAGCACGACGACTCACAGTAATATGGTTCTGGGAGCAGACCCGGAACCTGGCCCGGCTCGTTTCCAGTATAGAACGACATCATATCATCAGCCATATCTGCCGCAATAGACATGACCGAACCTGTGACAGCGTGTGAGTATGTGTCAACGGGTGTTATGAGAAAAAGAAGAATGACGGAGGAGGGAAAGATAAGAGAAGAAAGAAAGAAAAAAAGAAATCAACTGTCGGTCTACCGGCCGTGTACCTTGCGAGGTGGGATCCAACGTGTAGCCCCTTGCAAGCTGGAGGCTCACGAGCAGACAGGCTGCCTCCATATGCCCCAGCGCATATCCTCAAGGCGTGACGCGAGGGCAGCGGGATATAATGTTTAGGATCTCGGGAGCCAGCAGAGAAAGTGAGGATCTGAAGAGAAAGAGAGAGAGAGAGAGTACGTGTGTGGGGGGGGGGGGGGCATAAACGGTCGGTAGCAGTCAGTATAGAAGCCGAGAAACCGCAGCATAAAAGACAGAACAGCGCTGATCGAGGATACCTCGAAAGGCGCAGCAGTGTGGCTCCTTCCTTCCAAGTCTGCCAGCCGTGGTAAATAAAGCGTCCACGGTGACGATTAACCCCTCCCACGGCAGGTGCAGCACCTGTAGCACCTGCCCGCGCCGGGTGTCGTGGCTGACCTCGGACAACGCAGGCGGGGAAGCTGAAGCCGGCATTATCGTCGCCGAGAACCGCGAGAGACACACAAACCGGCCAGAGACGACTCCTCATATGGTGAGTCCTCTCTCTGTCTTTCTCTCCATTGACACATCTTCAAGGCTCAAGGATTGGTTGCCAAGGCCTCGGTCGCTATGGATCACCGCCACTGCATCGCGACGATCAACAATCAGCAGCCCTGATCCTGCTGCTTAAGACCATCAGCAGGAGAACGGACAGAGGTGGCGGGAAAGGGGGAAGTGAGAAGAAAGGAAGAAGAAAAAAAAACGGTTCATCTCATGAGATCCTCAGGGTATTTTTTCTTGTTCCTCCGGTGGGGGACATGCACGCGATCAGGCTGACGCTCAAGTCCTCCCCTTCCTATCATCTCTTTCACAACCATGAATGACATCCGGGCATCTCATAGACGCCGGCCGGCGCCGGAGCTTGCATGTGCCTTGTCTGTTTGCTGTGCTGTGCTCGATTTTCTGTGACCTGTCTACCCCATCTAGACACAGAACGCTGCCCTCCCTCCCCCGTCCCCCCCTACCGCACACCTAACCCATGCCGTGAGACAGAGCAAGACCAAAGATAAAAGAGGCAATTGAGAAAGCGAGAGATGCCATGATGGAGGAAAGAAAAAGAGAAAAAAAAACAAATCCCATAAAACCCAATACAGTACATCTCATGCTCTTCTCTGTCTCTGTCTGTCTCTCTCTCTTCTTCTCTCTCTCTCTCTCTCTAATCCGACTACCATAGTACCATCATAGTGCCATCGCTTAGAGGCAAAAAGGAAACACAAAAGAAAGAATACCTCCGGCCATGATCCGCAAAAAAAAAAAAAAAGGGAAAAAAAAGACAAGAACAGAAAACCACCTTGGCTTCAGCCCTCAAACTCGACAGTTCTCGAGGCTGTGGCCACCTCGCTCTCGACCACGCTCATCCGCTGGGCCTCGGCGTCGTTCATCTTGGCCGCAGGGCCGGCACCAGCCTCACCGTCGTCCGCCTTGCCCTGCTGCCCGCTGCCCCCGGCCTCGGCGTCCGCACCCTCGAGCAGCATCCGGTCCTCGATCCGGACGCTGCGCACGCTCCTGCCGTCCGCGTCCTTCTTGCTCGACGTCCGGGTCAGCTGGTGGATGTCCACATCGCCGTCCTCATCGTCCTCCTCCTCCTCCTGCGCGTGTCTCTGCCCGGGCGCCGCGTTCTTCTCCAGCTCCCTCTGCGCCTCCTCCATGCGCCTCCTGACCTCGGCCGCCACCCGCATGCCGTCCGTCACGATGCCGTCCAGGACGCCCCGGAGGCCGCGCTGGCCCCCTGCCGCCGCCGCCGAGGGACCCGCCATGGCTGCTGCCGCCGCCCGCCCTGCAGACTGGCCCAGGCTGGAGAAGGTGGTCAGGTTCGACGACGGGGTGCTGGGCACGGCGAGGCCCTCGATGATGTGGAAGGACGCCGGGAAGCTCGACTCGAAGAACTGCTCCAGGAGCTCGTCCGCCAGCACGACCATCCGGAACGTAGGGAGGGTCATGTGGAGGGGGTTGGACGGGTCGAGGGCCACGTTGGCCGCCTCGCGCTGTGCTTTCGAGGCACTGCGCTGGCCGCCCTCGGCAGCGGACGTGCCGTGGCTGGGGTTCACGATGTTGATCGCCGGCGGGATGTTGGACCTGTTGGGGGGTACTTCTTCTTCTTCTTCTTCTCTTCTTGCTCTTCCTCCTCCTCCTCCTTCTCCTCAGCCCCGGGGCTGTCCTCTTCTGGTGGTGGGTCCCCGAGGTCCAGGAGGTCCTCCTCCTCCTCGTCCTCGTCCTCGTCGTCTCCGATGGTGAAGGCGCTGTCGTCAACAGTAGGCTCCTCCTGGTTCCTCTCGCTGGCCTGTGCGTGCGCTGTGCCTGCGGCGCCCTTGTTGTTGGGGTGGTCGGGGTCCGCGTATTCAAAGCACCGCTGGATAAAGGCGCTGATGCTGCTGAGGAACCTCTCGTTAATCGATGCCCCCTGCAGCGCGCCGTCCGGGCTGTGCAGCGGTCCGCTGGGGTCCTGGAGCCCGCTCAGCCCCGTGAGTGAGGCCGAGGGGCTGAGGGAGCCCTCCAGGCCCCGGCGGGAGAGGAACAGCAGGGCCTCGGAGATGCGGAGGATGCCCTCGCGGTCGACGCGGCCGTCCCCGTCGTCGTCATACAGCTCAAAGAAGTAGGTGATGGTGCCCATGATGTCCCGCTTGCCCTTGATGCCCGCCATGCCCGAGACGACGTTCTGCAGCGTGATGCGGCCCTTGCCCTCCCGGTCCCAGTGCCTGAACAGCCTCTGCAGGAACTCGTGGTCCGCCGGCTCCGGCCCGCTGCCCCACGGCCCGCTGTACACGTCGGTCCTCCTGCTGCTGCTGCCGCTGAGGTGGTAGCCCTGCCTCTCCTTTTCCGAAAAGGTGCTCCGGCGCGGCGTGGCGGGCGAGTCCGAGACGGCCCACCTGGACATGCCCGCGAGGAACTCGCGGAAGGCGTCGTAGTCCATCTCCGAGGTGCTCGGGGCCCCGAGCCCTGCCCTGCCCCTCTCCACCTTCTCCTCGTGCTGCTGCTGCTGGTTGTTGCTGCTGGTGCTGTCATTGCTGCGGTGGCCGGTGTTGTGGCTGCCGTTGCCGTGGTTGTCTCCCGGCCTCGGCCGGACCGCCTTGGCCCTCCGCTGCTGTTCCTGCTGCAGCAGGTGGCTGCGCTGCTGCCGCTCGTACAGCACGCCGAAGAACCTGTCGTAGAGGGCGCCGAGCTCGTCGGTGGTCATGATCTTGGCGTCGGGGCCCAGGTTCCGGATGGCGGTCCTCTTGGCGAAGCTCTCGATGTTGTTGAGGACGGCGTCCTTGTTCTTGAGCCGCAGGTCGGTGATGGTGCCGTGGGTGACCTGGGAGAACTCCTTGAAGGCCACCACCATGAGCTCCTGGAAGCGCGTGACGGCCCGCAGCTTGGGGTTCTCGGACCTGGGGTGGGCCGACTCGTCGAGGCGCGAGAAGTACGACTTGAGGACGGAGATGAAGGCGCCGTCGTCGGCCGAGTCGAGCAGCTCCTCGCCGTTGATGCGCAGGATGGCCAGGCCGACCTGGAACAGCACCTTGGGGCCCTCGACGAAGAAGACGTCGAGGACGCGGAAGGCGAAGACGAGCGGCATGGAGTTGATGTACAGGGACAGGAACCAGGGCAGGGAGACGACGGACAGCTGCACGTCGCTCCGGACCAGGTGCTCCCACAGGACGGGCATGGTCCGCTCGACCAGGCCCTCGAAGACCTTCTGGTCCAGCAGGGTGCCGTACATGGTGGTGGAGTAGTAGCCGGGCACCAGCCGGTCGCAGAGGGCCGAGAGCAGGAAGAAGGCCTGCGTCTCGGACATGTAGATGAGGAGGGCGGCCACGACGATGTTCATGGCCTGGCAGTAGCCGACGTCGGCGTTGACCCAGCTGTAGGCGGTGAGCACGCGGCGCAGGCGGCCGATGCCCTCCTCGCTCTGGAAGCCCGGGTACTCGGGCAGGCTGCGGTTGAGGTCCTTCTCGATCTCGTCGGTGGCGAGCGACTCCTGGCCCCGGTACCGGTCGAGGGTGTCGCCGTACAGGGTCGGGCTCTCGAGGCGCAGGTACAGCGAGCCCGAGGTCAGCTCCCACACCTCGCCCCGGAGCCGGTTGGGCAGGCCCACGCGGATCAGCTTGTGGAACGTGGGCTGGCGGATCAGGTTCATGTTCCTGCCGTTGTCGCGCAGGTACTCGGCCCAGAGCCGCATCTTGGCCCGGTCCCGGAGCTTCTTGGGGTCGCCCGGGTACCGGAACACCATGCCCAGCCCGGCGTCCGGCGGCGTCTTGTCCTTCTGGTCCTCGGCCCGCAGGAGGTACTCCGAGTAGCACCCGGCCATGACCTTCTTCAGCCTGCCGACGTTGCCGACGCCCGCGCGGAGCCCCTTCTTCAGGCCGTCGCAGAACCGCTCGCAGGCCGGCCGCGTGCCCGCGAGGGTGATGGTGATGCGCTGCTCCCTCGCGTCCCTGCCATCCCTAGGCGGCGGCGGCGGCGGCTGCTGCTCGTCCTTATTCTCCTTGTTCTCCCTGCCTGTCGTCTGGGTCAGGCCGTTCCACGTCGTGATGGCGAGGGCGAACTAACATGATCAGGTTAGCCAGGTCGGTCAGCCCGTCAACCCGTCAGCTCGCCAGCCAGCCAGCCAGCCACCTCTGTCGTCACCACATCGACCGCCAGGGAAGCCTCGAGATCTAGACGAGCGTGTATATGTATGGAGAGAGAGAGAGAGAGAGAGAGAGAGAGAGAGAGAGAGAGAGAGAGAGAGAGAAAGAGAGGTCAGGGAGTATGGTGTGTCCTTGCCTGAAAGTTCTGGCTGTGCAGCCGCTCGACCCTGCGGATGGAGCAGAGGGGAAAGGTGAAGCCGTTCCCGCTGGGGCCGCCGCCGTGTGTCTGCCCGGTGTAGACCGACGAGGTGGAGCTGCTGGCCGAGGACATGAAGCTCGACGGGGTGGTGGAGAAGCACATGTAGGCCTCGGAGAGGTGCAGCTTGCCCGCGTAGTGGTAGCCGGCATCGTTCTTGCCGCCCTGGGTGGCGTGGGAGGGGGGATGGTGAGCTCGGCGTTGATCTCGTACAGGGGGTGCTGGGACGAGGGGAGGCGGAACTGGTTCTGGAAGAGGGTGGCCTTGGACGGGTTCCGGTCCGAGTCGGAGAGGTTCAGCCCCTGCATGGGGTCCAGCAGCTGCTGGGCCTTCTGCACGAAGCTCGAGAGGTTGAACATGGCGGCAGGGGCGAGAGGCGAGAGGCGAAGAATTGGTGGGAGGGGGAGGGGAGGGAGGAAGAGGGGGGGCGTCAGTGCGCCCTCGAGGTTGCGGCGATCCTCGGGTCGTGATCTGGTCTTGTTGGTCGTGCTCGTGATCGTGGGGAGGAGGAGGAGGAGCTGGAGGAGGACGACCAGAGGAAGGGAGGGCGGGCGCTCGCCAAGGGGAAACGAGACTCTGGACGGAGGGAGGGAAGTTGGGGCTAGAGCATGGCACAGGACCAGGAATGGCTGTGTGAGAGAGAGAGAGAGAGAATGAGAAGGAGAAAGAAGGAGAGAGAGAGAGAAGGAGAAGGAGAGGTTGTCCTGCTGCTAGAGGTACTGCTTCCACCGGACCGTAAAGGGTGGTGGTGGTGATGGTTCTTGTCGTCAACAACAGCGGCACATGCATGCTACGACGAGAAGCCTGAAGCGGCTGGTTGGTTGGGTAGGCAGCTTTAGCGGGGGGGGGGGGGTAAGAGAAACGGGTCAGGGGTCCGGGGGCTGGAAAGGGAAGAGGACCACCACCATCTCTGGTGGGCAGCCCTCCCCAGGGGTGTGTGGTACATTCAGGGGTCCACTAATTGCTATGTTCATTCTCTCTTTTTCTTCTCTTTTTCCAACCACACACTCTTCTGTTGTACAAGTAGTGCAGTGGAGGTGACACATGCAGGAACAGGGTTTAATTAGTGCCCTGCGGTACAGACGGATTACTACTGTACCATGTGCACCTTCTCTACTACAATGCATGTCCTGTATGATGCCGTCAGGAGAACAATTCTTTATTTATTTATTTTTTTTCTTTTTCTTCTCTTTCTCCTCCGTTTCGTTTCCTGGAGATCTAAGCCCTGGGGCCCGCCCTTGATAACCAGTCACCACCAGCCTGTTCCATCCGCATACGCCAGATCCTCCGTCATCCATATATCCTCCCGCCCGCCCTCCGCCCTCGTGCTCATCACACCTCTATCGTACACATATGGGTAGTAGTATAAATGATAAACAATGATGCTTGATTCGTTAAGAAGTGATGACCATGATGATAATGATGATAAATGATAATGATGATAGTATAATGATGATGCCATGTTTCGTCGTCAGCCATTGTTGGTGCTCTTGCCGTAAAATCCCAGGTTGGAGAAGGGATCATCCTCCTCTAGTCCAGAGACGAAGTGAGGAGATATGAAAAGTAAAAAAAAAATATAGGTATAGGGGAGGAAAAGTGAAAAGAAGAAGAAAGAGGAGAAAAAAAAGGGGGGGGAGGCGAAAGCAGAGGGGGAGAGAGAGAAAAGACGGGGAAGGGAGGGGGGGGAGCCGGCTATGATGGCGGGTTAAAAGTCCTCAAAGTAGCCCTCGTACTTGGCTCGCAGCTCCTCCGTGTACTCGCCGTGGCCGACGTCCTCCTCGGGGTAGATGTCGAAGCACTGGGCGTCGCCGGGGAAGCGGACGGGCGGGAGGATGGGCCCGCGGTACTGGCGGCGGTAGACGGCGTCCCAGTCGACGCCTCGGAAGAAGGGGTGCTCCTTGACGCGCCGTGCACCGCCCTGGACGTTCCCGAGGCGGCGGGACCGGTCGACGGTGCAGAAGGAACGGATGATGTCCCTGGCCTCGAGGGAGATGGCGGGCTCTTGGGGGAAGATGACGGGCTTCTCGACGATCCTGGGAGTGGGGAGAGAGATTGCTTTGGCTTTAGGTCGACACGTCCCTCTTGCGTCTCTGTGGGGGACAAGGGGCACAGACTCACTGTTTATAGATCTCGATGGGGTTCTGGTGCCAGAAGGGCGGGTAGCCCGTCAGGAACTCGTAGATCAGGATGCCCAGCGCCCACCAGTCCACGGCGGTGGTGTGGCCCTTGTTGTGGATGACCTCGGGCGCCAGGTACTCCGGGGTGCCGCACAGGGTGTAGGTCTCGGTAGAGCAGTCCCCGCCCGCGCCCAGCCTCTTGGCAAAGCCGAAGTCGACGAGCCTGATGTGGCCCTCGGCGTCGAGGAGCAGGTTCTCGGGCTTGAGGTCCCGGTAGGCCACCCCGCCCTGCTGCTCGTGCAGGTACTCGAGCACCAGGACGATCTCGGCGGCGTAGAAGCGGGCCATGCCCTCGTCGAAGCGGCGGAACTTGCGCAGGTACGAGAAGAGCTCGCCGCCGGGCACGTAGTCGAGGAGGAGGTAGAGGAAGTCGCGGTCCGAGAAGGAGGCGCACAGGTTCGTGATGAAGGGGTGGCCGCTGACGTCGCCGAGGATCTCGCGCTCGTGCCGGACGTGGTCGATCTGCTTAAGCTTGATCACTGCAGGCCGGGCGCGCAACACACACAGGTTGTGTCACCCTGGTCAGCCCAGCAGGAACAAGAAGAGGAAGAGCAGCGGCGAGCGGTGAGGAACAGAACCATACCTTCTGACTTGCGTAATATCTTGAGCGCAAACACCTTGTTCCGCTCCGGCTCGGTCTGCGGGTCCGACAGTTTCACGAGACATACCCGCGCAAAGGTGCCTTTTGTGTGTGCGTGCGTGTGTCTCGAGAGTAAGCCGATCGGGTTCGCTTGTGGGATCGACGACGACGACGAGGAGGGGGGGGAGAGGAGGAAGGGGGCTACCTACCCGTCCCGAGCGTGCGCACCCTCGCAAAGTCGTCCAGCTTCAGCTTGCGCGACGTCTTGGAGGCGTTGCTGGACAGGCCAGGCGTGACGACCAGACTGCTACTGCTGTTGTTGTTGTTGTTGTTGTTGCTGTTGTTGTTCATGGCCTGTGAGGAGGTCCTGTCTAGGCTTCGCCCTGTTGCGCCTGCGCCTGCGCCTCCTCCTCCACCTCCCGTGTGGCCGACGGTCGCCGGGACCTGGTGGGCCACTGTCGCCGCCATCTCGTAGAGGGGGGAGAAGGGAGACGAGGTGGCGGGTGGGAGCAGGGTGTTGGTGAAGGAGAGGCGAGTCGTGCCGGGTCTCGTGGCCAGGTTGGTCAAAGGGGGTGGGAGAAAAAGAAGGCCCGCTATGCGACGACGGGTGGAACAAGTCCGGGGAAAAGGGCGGCGGGGGGGTTGGGGGGGTTGAGTCTATATCGGAGATCAGGTCGTGTCGTGTCGCGCGCCTTCTTGGTCGTAATCCGTAGCTCTCTTGGGATCGGAGGATCACAAGCGCCACCCCATCTCCTCCAAGGCTCAATGGGTCGGGTGGGTTTTTGTTCTGGTCTGCGCTCGAGTCCAGGCTTAGGCGGGAGGAGGGTGGTGGTGGTTGCTGGGCAGGAGGACGTCGGAGTGGTTCAGGCCCACCACGGAAGCAGGCGGCGTCGAGAGCCGAGACGACGGTAAGAGGAATGAAGTATGTTTACTTTTCAGGCGGGTGCCAAAGCGGTGGGACTCGCGGGTGCTTTGGGAGGAATGAGGTGAGGGTGGCCCAATTGGCATCGTCTACAATATATATATATGTATATATAGAGAGAGAGTGTGTGTGTGTGTGTGCGGAACGTTTTGGGCTGTTTTTTGTTTTTTTGGTTTTCTTTTTCTTTTTCTTTTTCCCTTCTTTCTTTTTCTTCTTCTGGTCTTTCCCTCGGAGTCAGGGGGAGGAGGGAGGGAGAGGTGTAAGACGAAATACGGTGCAGGAGGGGTGAGAAGAGAAGGGGAGAGAGAAGGAAAGTAAGAGAGAGCGAGACAATAGGGCCAAAGCGTCGAGTAAGATCTTGGGGGGTGGGTGGGAAAGAACTGGGGGGGAGGGTGGTTGGTTTAGAGGAAACCCAGCAGCCAAGCAGCAAATAGAAAGGAAAAAAAAAAAAAGGCAGACAGGACTCTAATAAGAGGCTAATGTAAGTGTTACAAGAGGTCCCTTTTTTCCTTCAGCCGGCTGGGTTTGTCTTGGACCGATCGGGCAGCTGGAGGATCTCCTCATGTCTCGTCTTTTTCTTTTTTTTTTCTTTTTCTTTTTATCTCCTCCCTTGCCTGGCCTGGCCTGCTGTGGTGGATTCGAGTAGTGGCCGGGGGGTGGGCGGTAGTGGTGGGAAGAAGCTGAGAGCTGATATGTCAGGAGGGGAAGAAAAAGAAAATTGTCGCCGTTCTGACGGGAAGTTTCAGTTCCCTTCGGGACAGACCAAAAGAAAAAAAAAAGCCAAAAGTCCAGAACCAAAGATGGTGTTGGAAGAATGAGAGACGGAGAGACAGAAAGAGAGAGAGAGAGAGCAAGACGAGTACTGTAAGTAGGCAGGAAAGCACTCTTGTCCCTAGACCTGTTGGGACCTTGCTCCTCTCTCTCCCTCTCCCTCTCTCTCTCTTTTTTTAAAGAAAAAAATTTGACGTCACTTTAGATCTTCCCGCCCAAACCCAATTGAGCCGTGGGGGGGTGGGAGGGGGGCGAGAGATCCAAGAGATCGTTGACTGCCCCGTTCCCGCCCCGGGGAGATCTTGGAAATCGAACACCGCTGAGCTGTCGTGTCAAGAGATCAACTTATGTGGAGGAGCAACGCAAGCCCCCCCCTCTCTCGTCTTGTCCTTTTCTTTTCTTTTTTTTTTTTAAGGGGAGGGAGGGTCTTAATTACTATCTTAAAAAAAGAAACAAGTTTCTATCCTGCTGCTTCACTCCACATTATTGGAGACATGAACGGTAATGAGAACCTCGTCCATGATCGGGACGGGAGATTCGGCATGCACACACAGGTCGAGGACCGAGATATAGCTCAGATCTTGGGGGTGTAGTGCATGCCTCGACGATCTCAGCCACCTTGGCCATTTTCTCACTCACACACACAATCTCTCTCTCTCTCTCTCTCTCATGCGCTCTCTTTTCTGGATTCGGCCGAGACATGCCTGTTTCTGGGCCACCCCTCTTCATCCCCTTCTTTACGTCTTCATGCATGGCCCCTGGATGCTGACGTTAGTGGCTTCGCTGGCTGCCGCTGCTGCTTCTTCTTCTCTGGCCGGGTCAGCCCCCCTCCCCTGTTCCATCTCCACCTCAGCTGCCTCGAGTACAGCACAAGGAGGGCATGGCTTGATTGTTATTGCTTTTTCTTTCGAGACCTCTCAAGCTGCGGCGCTCCCAGCCAGCCACCTCTCAACAAGAGCTTCTCAACAAGAGGACCTGCCCGTCCGGCCAACCGGAAGCCGGCCGAGGTGTGTGACCTGAGACGGCTGAGACGGAGAGAGGGCCTTGTCAGGTACCCAACCTTGCCTGTTGCTGTTGCTCATCATTCACTGGCATCGGATGCTCACCTCGTGTTCAAAGCATTCATCATTCTCGCGTTCAGAGTACCTCTAAGTCGTGTCTGTGTGTGTGTGCGCTCGCTCTCAGTTAAGAGGTAGGCAACCGACAGGTTACAAACACACACACACACACACACACACACATAGGATGACTACGGTACTCTACCGATACTCCCATCGCCAAACCGTTGCTCCTACCTTACAGTGGGTATCAATATGTGACTGGCGCCCTGGAACCCCACCCCCGGTCCATGAATTTTTTTTTTTGTTCCTCCTCTTCTTCTTGTTCTCTTTCTCTTCCTTTTTGTCCGCCCTTTCCTCCCGAGACCGCCAATCCATGCATGCTCTCCATCTATGCCGTACCCATGCTGGCCAAAGAAGATTGAAACCTTGAGGCGGGAGGAAAAGCTGCCCCATGCCCCACCAACCAGTCTGCTGGAGAAACTCTAGACGTTCCTAGGCCTGGCGTCACTCAGATAGAGGCCCCTGTTGCAACCATCACTCCATCAAAGAGCTATGCATAGACACTCCTGAATACCCGAAACTCCTGTAGAAGAAAAAAAAAGAAAAAATTCCTGGTAACCATCACCACCATCAGAGAGAGGGGCCGTCCTGGAAGCTCCTGGACCCAAGGCCCCCTTCCTGGTACCTCTAAAAGAAGCCCTGATACAGCCACCACGACCACAGGGCCAGACCCACCACGGCAGCAACGACGATCGCGCCCTCTTTGGTAGAGAAGAACAGCGCCGTCATGCCCGTGTAGATCTCCCTCTTGCGGGCTGCCGCACGGCGGGCAAAGGCGCCCGTGTCGACGGGGACGGGAAGCTTCAGGCGGGGGTCGTTCACGTCGCGAGGTGACAACTTGGTCGTGAAGGGCTGCTGGGGCAGGAGCGCACCAGGGGCCAGCAGCGGCACCGAGGCCCTCAGGAACACGGCCTGGTGGTCAGAGGTCATCACCGTCGGGAGGGAGTTGTAAGCATGGATCTTGATCTCGGGAGGCGGCTCCGACGAGGAGGATGAGGAGGCAGCGCCGGGGTCGGGTGTGTACCGCTCCTTGACCCAGTCTGGAATGTCGAGAAAGAGGATGCGATCACACCAGCCGGGCCAGCGGTGGGACGCCCACTTCCACGCTATGACCTCGTGCTCGCGGCCCGCCTCCCGGGCGGCGCTCAGCTCGTCCTTGTTGACGGCCTCCGCGGCCTTGCTGGGGCTCAGGTGCTTGATCTTGTAGGTGGGAGGAAACCTGACGGGCGCCTCTGACAGGCCGTGCAGTGTCCTCCCGGCCATCTTCTCCTGCGTGAGCTGGTCGCGCCCGAGGAAGTCCATGTAGGTGTCCATGGTCGGGAAGGTGGCCACGGCAGGGGGCGTGGTCGTGGAGATGCGGTAGTTCAGGTCGCCTGCCACGAAGAGATGTGTGCCCGGCTTGAAGATGCTGATGTCCTGCAGGTGTGCTGCGTACTCAGACGGCATGGCGGCCTCGTTCTGGCGCCGCGTGAGGAGGGCGTGGCGCTCCTCCTCCGTCTCGGGCGGGATGTCCTCGCCGCCGTCTGTCTGCTTGCCGTCCCGCCTAGCGGAGGATGAGGATGTCGACGCCTCGATGATGTTCTTAGCACCAGGCTCGTCGAAATGATATGCGTCGGGGAGTGTCTTCTTTGGGTCCTCGAAGAGGCAGGAAGAGCAGATGCTGGGACAGGGAGAGAAGAGATAAGTCAGCATCAGGGGGGGGAAGAGAGGAGGTTCTACGTGACCTGAGGACAGGGGACCAGGGTCCAGGCATCCAGACATACCTCGCCCAGTTGGCGTTCCTGCGTCTCAGGTTATACTCCATAGCGGCCAGGTGAGTCGCCACAAAGGTGACCTCGGCGACCTTCCTGGGTTCCCCAGCAGCACACCCCTCGTCCTCTCCGGCGAACAAGACCCTCAGGGCGATGGCCCCCTTGTTGCCCATGTTGGCAATGCCAAAGGCGCACTCGGCAACCTCGACCCGGGTAATGGCCTCAGGCTGGCGGGCGAACATCATGATGGCCGTCATGCCGACATTGCGCGCCTCGACCAGCTTGTAGGGAGGGTCAGGCTGCCTGCGGAACATGCTAGAGAGGGTCGACTTGGACCGGTTGAGGGGCTGACGCCGGGGCGTGGACCGGCCGCTGTTCTCGGCGGTGCTGAGAGGGGCCGGCGACGGAGAAGACGACGACGACGATGACGATGGTCGTTGCTGTTCCAGCGGCTGGCCGAGGAGGTCAAGGGCGGCGAGGTTCAGGGCATCCTTAATAGGGTTCAGGTAGGGCGCGAGGAAGTGCCCGCCCAGGTAGCCAGACGTAAGAGGTGCAATCTCCTGAAGGGAGCTGGCCGTATCAGGAGCAGGACAGGTGGTCAGCAGACATGGCCTCCCAAGATGTAGAGAGAGATGGGGGGGTGTGTGTGTGTGTGTATGTGTGTTCTGAGTTGTGAGTTGTGAGTAGTTGTGTATTGTTTGAGCACTCACAAGACCACCAGATCAGGCAGCGCAGGAGTATCCTCCGGGCTCCCGTCTCGTCCGACCTCAGCCTCCCCAGCCTCGCCCTTGTGCTGCAGCGCGGTGCGCAGGTGCGTCGCGAAGGGGACCACATCGATCACCGCCTTGCCGCAGTTGAACGTGAGCACGAGGACGTCCATGGCCGCAGGCGGTGTGGGGCTGCAGGAGGAGTAGGAGGTGCAGGAGGGGTTCCCGGTGATTGTGCTCATGTAATCCACGTCGTCGTCGTCGTCAACAACGTTATCCTCCTCCTCGTCTTCTTCGTCGTCGTCGTCGTCGTCGTCGTCGTCGTCGTCGTCGTCGTCGTCAACAATAGCAGATCCCTCCAGGATTTGGGCAGCAGACACTGTCAGCTCGTCCTGCCGGGGCTGGGGCTGGGACAGGGACTGGGGCTGGGGCTGGGGCTCCTCGCCAAGGGATGGGACTTTGTCGGCGGGGAGTCCTGGTCCTTCCAAGGTCGAGTCAGCGGCTAGGCCCGCCGTCTCCTGGGGTCCTACTGCTGACGCCATCATCTCGCACTGCGTCATAGGGGTTTTCTTGGTAGCTTTTTTTTTTTCTCTTTCTTTTTTCCCTTCTTGACCCTAGAAGGGCGTCGAATTGGGTCTAGACTTTTTGGGGTGATCTGCTCGGGTACTCCAGGTCCCGATCTTGGTCAGGCCGGGTCTGTTTACCTCTGATGGGTGGGGTTCAGACCAGAACCAAGGGGACAGAGATGGGTCAGTGTTGGTGTGATGTGGACTATGATCCTAAGAGGTCTGGCAAATAATTGAGATGGGGTGCAGGGGATGGAGATTGATTGAGACAGGAGGAGAACAAGGGGAGAAGACAGGAAGAAAGGAGGCTTGAAGAGAAAGGACAGGTGGAGGTAAACAAGAGGGGCGCAGAGGTAGAAGTAAAGAGGAAGAGAGAAGGGGGGGAGAGAGAGAGACAGAGAGAGGGAGGGAGGGGGACACAGAGAGAGAGAGGCAGGGCGCGTGGGTCGAGCTCCAATCATGTGTTGTTGGCAGGACGGGAAGAAAAAGACAACATCACGAGACGCGCTTGCCTAGCACTGTAACCATTTACTTGCACCTGAGCACAAGTTGGAAAGTGGTCGGAGCAAGGAGCCACTCAGCACTGACACCAGGAATTGCCTAGTGCCACCACGAAGCCGCCTATCCTATCTACCTGGGACGGCAGGACTGTCGGTCACCCTGCTGTGCAGATACTGACTGCCCCAGAAGGTCTCAACACCTCGGGAGATACAACCTCTAGCTACAAGCTTGTGAGCAGGCATGACCAGACCTGCCGCCTCTCCCACATCCCTTGCATCGCTTAGGGCCTCGAGAGTGCCTGCATCCCGCCCCTCATCTACAATGTCTACTGACTCACCTGCTGCACCCATCATCTCTCAGCTTGGCCACAGCAAGACCGCACACCTTCAGCTCACAATATCATCACAGCATGAGACAATGTTGGGCAGGTTAATGATGGAAAACAATCTGTTTAATTCTCGTGTATGAGGGATTATGGTGAAACGAGGGACTGTGTAACTGTGATATCTAGGCCGACCACCATCATGACCCCACAAGACCCTCGCCATACTGTCAGAGACAGAGACAAGGGACAGGGGGCCCGCATCCCAGAATGGATAGCGAGTGATGATCTGCCATGAATGTGTAAAGTTTGGCGTCTGTGGAAAAGAAGAAAAAGTGAAAGAACCCGAACATGACAGCCGACGACCTGCCTGCTTGCTGAGGGACCAATGGTCCTCCTTGCAGACAGACATCCGCAGCCATCCACCCACAGACTTCCTCCGCAATCCATGCTGTTGTGCTTGTTCCACAAGAGATCCCACCAGGAGTCCAAAGCTGAGCCCCAAATGGGTTCATGCAGTCAGCATCTCCTTGTGTGGTGGGTCACCGAGCTGTCCCGAGCAGAGGAGAGTGGCATCCGGAAATTCCAACGCGAGAAAGTCAAAACGAGCTCGTCCCCTAGAATTACCTCCCCAGAAGCGCACGCACAATCTCAAAAAACGATACGTGAAAAGAAAAGAGAAAAAAAGAAACCATAATTGATGTGGGGGGAAAAAACGCATTCGGCGGGTTGGCGGACCCAGGGTGATAGCCGTGTGTTATCGCGACGATGGAGCTGATCGTAATCATAGGTGTGCGGCATGGCCATCGGAAGCCAGCCTCGGTCCTGCTGATGATCTTTGTTGTGCTCGACCCGATCCTTCTCTGCGAAGCTTAATGCTGATGTTTTCTCATAGATGTGGTTGTTTTCCCTCATATCTCGATACTGCAACAGGTGGAGTACCGGGCTTGCCGTTCAGCCAGTGCCAGGGCGAGGACCTCAGTAGGATCACCACGGCCCAATACCATAGTGACCCCCAAAAGTTGGCCCTCGCCCCGGGCTGCCCGAGATACGAGAAGGGAAAATTAAGAAAAAAACACCGCAAAAGAAAAACGGAGACGTCGAAAAACGATAACAGCGCTGGGTGTGAAGGGGGGAGATGGAGACGATTGTAGGATCGAGTTTCCCTGAGCGGCGACATGTAACCATAAGAGGGGTGTAAAACGCCAGCAGACAGCCTGCGGCACCTTGGCGTACTTGTCTTCCAGTGTCGCTCAGGGATAAAACAATGTCTCCATACGTGTAACAATCTTGAGAGGATCAGAGAGGCCACAATTCATTCAGTTGCCTCGTTGTGTTCCGGAGCGCAGCTGCCTGCCATGAGCCCTATCATCGCGGACTAACGGTCAGCACAATGGTCAGCATTTTCCCTCGGGCCACCAGGTTATGAAGCGCACCACAAAGTCCAAGGAGGAAATCCTTACAGTTTGGGCCGGGCTTGCAGTTGTGTTTGGAACTCACATCGGCTGGTCAGAATCGTTCCCGATTCGGGGGGGGTTGCGGCGGGTGGCGGGCTGGCCAGAGGTCTGCTTGGTGGTGGCAGCGGTGCCCGCGGCCTCCTTCTGCTCCTCCTGGGCCTTGATCTGGCTGGCGTTCTTCTGGTACTTGTAGACGGTCCAGTCGAAGACGTAGTCGTACTGGAAGCCCTCGCGGACGAACAGGTCGCGGAAGATCTTGCGCAGGTAGCTGTAGTCGGGCTTGTCGTCGAAGCGCAGGGAGCGGGTGTAGTTCAGGTAGATGGCGAACTCGTTGGGGAAGCCACGGCAGAGGACCTCGGTGGGGGTGGTCATCTTCTTCTCCATGATACGGTCGTACTTCTGCTTCTTGGTCGCAGCCTTAAGACCCTGCCAGGGCAGAGAGCCGCGGCAGAAGTAGAGCATGACGTATCCGAGAGACTCCATGTCGTCACGGCGGGATTGCTCTGCAGGACGAGGTCAGCACAACCAGTCACACGCACAAGGCTGTGGGCTAGAGAACAATACATACCAACACCGAGATGAGTGTTGATGGACGCATAACGAGCGGTACCGGTGAGGTTCTTGTTCTCTCTGTAGGGGATGTGGAAGTGAGTCTTGGGGTCGCGGTACTTCTTGGCCAGACCAAAGTCGATGACGTTGACCTGGTTGCCACGCTTGCCGATGCCCATCAGGAAGTTGTCGGGCTTGATGTCGCGGTGGATGAAGGACTTGGCGTGGATGTACTCGATGCGGGAGATGAGCTGGTCGGCCAGGAGGAGGACCGTCTTCAGGGAGAACTTGCGGTTGCAGAAGTTGAAGAGGTCCTCCAGGCTGGGGCCGAGGAGGTCCAGGACCATGGCATTGTAGTCACACTCGGTACCGAACCAGCGGACGAAGGGGATTCCCACGCCGCCGGCGAGGGACTTGTAGACGCGGGCCTCATACTCGAGCTGGGGGTGCTTGGCCTTGACGCTCTCGAGCTTGATGGCGATCTCCTCTCCGGAGATGATGTTGGTACCCAGGTAGATGTCACCAAAGGAACCAGAGCCGATCTTTCGGCCGATGCGGTACTTGTTACCGACGCGCAGGTCCTGCAAGAGGGCATCAATTAGCTGAGGTCACAAAGTGCGTCATCAGTGCAGCCCAGACACGCCAGCGACAGGACAATCCGAGTACCACGCCTCAGACAGCGGCGTAGCGAGTCCATGGGCGCTCCTTGATGGGGCACAGATTGATCGACAGAGGCCCTGCATCATCATCTCTATTTACGTACCATGGTAGTCATGTTGACAGCAGTGCTGGGTCGTAGCGTGCTACGAACAGGAATGTGACTCGGGTTGGTATGGTCGCTTTCGCTTCGCGCTGTAATACCGTAAGGCGGCTGGAAGAGCTGGTCGTCAGATGACTGAGAGTCTCAAAGATGCTTGGGAAATGTCCGACAAGGAGGCGGAGATGAGGGTGCTGTGTGATGCAATCTGCAGTCGAGGAGGAGAAAGGGGGACGGGAGTTGCAGATTTGAGGTTGGTAGGTGGAGGTTTGCAATCAAGAAAGATGAAAAAGGGTGGACAAGGAAGGTCAGAAAGGGTCGTCAGGCCAAAAGGCTATGGAAGCCACAGGCCCTTTTGAGGATGGGTCAAGGTGAAAGACGTTGATGGTAAAAGGAAGGCAGGCAATGGTGACGGCACAAAGGAGTGTGTGAAAGTTGAAATGGAAGGTCAGAGGCACCGACGGGCGTTTGCTCGGACTTTTTCGGCCTGGCAAAGACGGCAAAAGGGCGCGGGAGCTGAGCCAAACAAAGCCTGCTCTAACCTGAAGATCAACGGCAGTCCTGCCGTTTGAACATCGTAGGTCGAGAGGGGGGAAGGTGCAGATGCAGAGGCTTGGGGGGGTGGTTCTCTCCTGTCTATGAACTTACGTCTCGAAAGCGCTGTCCTTGATGGTGGTCGGTCGATGGATGACGAGGAAGGAAGATGGAGGTCGGAGAAGGGTTGAGTCGACGAAAGGGGTCGGCTGTGTCTGTGTCGTGGCGAAGGGTGGCGGTCAGGGAGGAAAACTGGCTGCAAAATGCCTCGAATGGAGAAACCAAATGTCCCAGTGACGCGGGTAGGGAAAAGAAGGAAGAAAGAAAAAAAAACAAGACGACGATCAAAGAATCACGTTCTTTCTTGACCCAACAAAGTTCTCGCTCTTCAATCAAGAAAGAAGAGGTCGAGGGTTGAGAGGGAGATCAAGAAGGTAGGTGGGTGGGTGTGCGTTTGTTGATGGAGAAAGAAGGAAGGGAGGGAGAGGAAAGACCAGGACGAAATGAGTTGGGGGGGTGGTGTGGGTTGTTGGCAGGTGGGAAAAAGAGAAGTGCAGTCGAGCGCAGCCTAAGCAGCCAGGCCAGGCCAGGCCAGACCAGAGAATGAGTGGGCGCGTTGTGGGCTGGAGGATCTCACCTGTGCGGAGTGAAGTAGCAAGCCCCTGGCCTGTGCAGTACTGCCTTGTGTGCTGTGCTCCCGCTGTGCTGTGCTGTGCTGGGCTCGGCTGGGGGCTCTAGCAGGGTTGGTGGGTGCTCGGGTGGTGGTTGTGCTGGCAGGCAGGGAGACAGGGAGACAGGACGGGCAGCGGAGTGGCGTGGCGGTGGGCGGGCTGGCGTCAGATTGGGTAGGGGGGTGGCACTGACCGCCTGCTGGGCACCGCTGTGCTCCGGGCTGGAGGGGAGGTTGGGCACCACTGAAGCTCGGGCTCTGGGCGCCTGGGGGACCCACCTGCAGCGGCACAGACCACGCCATGATACGGAGCCTTTTTTTTTTTTTTCTTTCTTTCCTTTTCTCATTTTAATTCTCTTTTTCTTTTTTTACTCTTTTTTTTAAGCTATTGTCAGATGTAGAGGAGATTTGATTATACTGTTTGTAGACTGTACGGCCCGCCGCGGGAACCAGCCCTACCCTGTAGACCTGGCCCTGGGTTTGGGCATCATGTACTTGCTGGCCAGTGCATAGTCCTGCATGAAGTCCATGCCCTGCACTGTCCTATCAGGTTTGCGATTGAGATGAGTAGTGATCATGCCCAAAAGCGGCCCCCCTCTCTCTCCTCATCCCGAAGATTCTCCATCCTCGTGCTCGTCGTGCTGTTGCTGCTACTTATTGCTTGGCATGACATGGTATGCCTCTATCGACGGTCCGAGACAGGCTGCGGTGTCAAACGGCACCGAGAAGGCGTCCAGATGCGCATTTCTGGCGACCCAGGCTAACCACGGCGGACAAGCACTACAGCCGCAGTTGAGGCAGGCAGGCAGGCGGGCGGGCAGGCGGGCAGGCAGACTTGGCATCACCAGGACATCAGCTGCACCCATCTGAGGCCGCGCCAAAATGTAAGCGACACCGACCTGCTGACCGAGCCGTTGAGCCTCGGAATCCGGGTGGTAATTGCGAACCATGGTCGGAAGTTGCATTGCCTGATGAGGCGTGCCGCCTCCCAAATGTCACGCGAGCATCTCACCGGGCACAATTGTGCCTTCGTCTTTGTCTCAAGATCGCACGGGTCTCTTGTGATGTCTAGACGGGAGAAGACGAGGGCTTACTACTACATAGTAGCAACACGCAAAAGACAGCGGCTAAAGTCCCTTCTCCGGAAGAGGTCTCTCGCACTCGAGGCCCTCGAAGGGGCCCGGTGAGCCCGACAGCTCGGATGAGACGAGCTCTGCGCTGTTGGCCCACGGTGCAGCCTGTCACAGCCCTCGTCCCAGGGACACAGCTGGGCAGAAGCCGCCCACCACCCCGTGCGATCAGCGCTTAGGGCCAGAGCGCCTCGCCACGTCTCCCCCTCCTCCTCCTCATCCAGGGCGCACGGCAACCTGGCAAAACGGCCCGCCGCACTCCCACCTCATGTCCGGCACTAGCGAACAAAGGTCGATGCACCGTCTAGGCCACCGGACTGGAACGGTTCCACGGTTTTTATCGTTTTCTATTCTTGGACCCTTGTCGACATTTCGGGTATCTGTTCTCTGGGTCGTAGCGCGTGCCGCGGCGTCTTTTCGACAAACTGGCGTCGTAATATGACGTGCCCCATTCCATATAATCAACACACCCCCCCCTCCCTCATGCATGCTTGCTTGCTTGCTTGCTCGCTCGCCTGCATCTTCCAAGCGCCCTGACAGGCCTCAGCTGTGACACCCCAGGGGACGGAACAACCCTCGCTCGCCCTCAAAGGTCCGTTGCGGGGAAGTGCATGTCGCTTATGGCAAGCCCGGGTGACCTGGTCCACGATCGGACGGCCACTCGTTCGTAGGACCCCAGGACGGACGGAACAACAGGCTGACCACATGGTAGCGTCGACTCGTGCCACGTCGCCGCCATTCGTTGTCCACCCAGGCATGCGTGGCCGCTAATCCTCAGGTTTACCTCCCGTCCCTCACGAGTACGGTATAGTGTGCTGTGTGATGTATGCTCACCTGAAACTCCCACAGAGCCCTCTCCCGGGACCGTGATTTCCTTTTTCTTTTCTTGTACTTTTTCCTTTTCATGAGATTGCGGGAATTCCAGTCTCAGCATGCCCTTCCCGTAGCTCCCTACTGTAATTGCTATGTAGGATCTCATGCAGGCTGACCTGGCAACCTGGTTGGCTACGCAAGGCCCCCCCGGCGGGGGCATTCCAGTCTGTCGTTGTGTTGCATTTTTGACCGATCTTTTCCCACGTCAGATGTCAGCACCCAACGGACACCGAAAGGAGGGGCATTGCTCCTCCCTCTGCTCCATGCAACAACACACACACACATAGTACTCACACTCACGGCTCACAGCAAGCCTCGCCAACGGCTGCCCACATGCAAGCTGCGTTTCACAAGAGACAAGTCCTGCCGACGACGTGCAGCAACGTCCTGGTCTCACAAGCCAATGCCTGTCTTTGTCTCGCATAGAGATGAGACCGGCGGCTGAGCTCGAGACGGAGGATGGATGGTCCGACCAGGCCCTGCCACCATATGCATCTTCTGGCGGACGGCTTCTTGAGCTTCGCTCCGAGTTGCCGCCAGAGATGAAAGTTCGGGTGGACAGGCGTCGTTTGAGCATTTTCGCGCGGGCAGATCTGCGCCTAGATGAACAAGGTCTGGTGGTAGCCCGTTCTGTAATTAAGTGCAGATTGCAGATGCAGGTCTAGGAGGTCTAGGCCGCCTTCGGACCAAGCACCCACACACCGCCTCTCAGAGGAACAAAAGCAAAAGTAGAAGAAGCAACCAAGGTGATCATCAGCTCCGGCCCCTAGGGAGGAAGAAGAAAATGTCACATCTCTCGGGGACATGAGACAGGACCATCGCTTCCCATTTGCTGCTGGGGTTAGGTCACAAGACTCAGTTCCCGCAGGTCTTCAGGTTCTGGCTGGTACAGAAGATCCTGTGCTGTGCTAGTGACCTATGTAATGTTGCATGGCACTCTGTCTTTCATGAGCCACATTTCAATTTGGAAATGAAACATCGCCTCCCTGGCTGTTTTGTCATGTTGATTTGGAAAACAATGAGGCGAGAAGGTCTTTGAGATTTGACAGAACAAAGAACAAGGGTTCTTGGGCCATCACCAGGTAAACCTGTAGTGGTTCTTTCGGGTGGGCACTAGAACTTGATTACAGGGGGCTCTAAGCACCTAGACACTGGGCAAAGATGCAGACACAAGAACTCATCTCCACTAGTTGTCTTTACATTGTTCTTGGTATCTCTACCTTAGTAGCCTGGAGTCCAGGCCTCAGTAGTAGCACCCGCGCTGTGGGTGTCACCACAGTCCTTGCTCAAGTCACATTCCAGACTTGAGCCTGTGTAGCTGCACAATGTGATGCAGAAGCCCCAAGGCTATCATGTGGCTGTCTTGTGTGCAATGGTAACCAATCTGCCTCTCACAAGGAATCCAAGCTCATCTGTTCTGCTCTCTCACCTTCCAGTCTCTTTCTCCTGGGTGCTGAGGTGGTGAGTCTAACTCAAGCTACTGTCATGAGGAGAGGAGGCAATCTTGTCATCAGTCAAGCCTCCTCTTCACTTTTTCTGCGCGAATCATCTTTCCGTGTATCGAATGCCTATAAATACCTCCTAGAATTAGCACTTCTACTTCCCAAACTTCTACAAACCACCATCAGCTCCCTATAGATCGACTTACCAGCTTCTTCTACTCGATTAGAACACTCATATCAGACATGCCTGGAAGTCAATTATTTCTGCCCCTATTTACAAGTGTTCTAGCTTTTATAGCACTGTTTCAGAAGCACAGTGGTAAACCAGCCATCGAGTAGGTCAATGGTGTGGTCAGCACCTGTCGAGCTGGATATGGACGAGCCATTCGGCCCTCTCAAAGTGCTCCTGTCCATCTAGAGAGTACCGGAACCAAGGGTTTCAAGCAGCCCAAGTACTTCTTGACAAGAGGCCCAAGGCAAAAGCTATCGATCCTGAAGGCATATCAACTGCGAGGAATGAGAATGGTGACTTCAACCTATTCCAGCTGCTCCGAAGCGCATCAATTGTTTCGCTATCAGCGCATATTATGGGTGGAAGGTAAGCATGGACTTGGTGATCAGATCAACATAATCAACACAGTTAGCTGACTTCTCTCTTTTCTGCTCTGCAAACAGACATGCAATCAGTCTTCATCAACTTGAAGACCCTATTTATCAACATTGCCAGCCTGGAACATCCTCAGCGCAAGCCTCATCGACAGCCTGATGGGGTCTCTGGGGGGCGGGGGGGCAGTTTCTCAAACATTGACCCCCTCGATCTCATGACTGGGACCAAATCAAGACCATACATGGTCTCTTTTGTTCTGGTTGCGCCATCTACCACTCCCCGATATCGGCTGTCTGCTATCATCAGGAGAAGACGAGCATCTGGGCATCGACATGGTCTTCTTCGTTCATGCCCCAAGATGTGCCTGGTGCTATCACTCCGGCTTCTGCTATTGTTGAGATTCAGACAAGGGGCTGAGGAACCTGAACACTTTGATGCAGATCCTGTCTGGCATGCTCGGTGTTGTCCAGCCAGCCATAAAATTCTTGTCGTATATCAAGAACAAGACAGGCCTATGGAACCCGAACATCTGATACAGATCCTGTCCGGCATCCTCGGTGTTGTCCAGACAGCTATAAAATTCTTGTTGCATATCAAGAACAAGACGGGCCTATGGAATCGAAGCACCTTGATGCAGATCCTGTCTGGCATCCTCGGTGTTGTCTAGCCAGCCACAAAATTCTTGTTGTATATCAAGAACAAGACGGCCTATGGAATCGAAGCACCTTGATGCACATCCTGTCCGGCTTGCTCGGTGTCGTCCAGGCAGCCCCGGGATTATTGTATTGTCTTCACAGGATACAAGGACGGGCAGGCAATCTGACTTGTTGGGCATGAGAGCATGACTACATGAGGTTGTTTGGCTGTGTTCAGTCTATCACAACCTCCTCAGACACGAGCTACTACCTCACGCCAAGTCGGACCTGCCCAATATCCCTCGACAAGTGCGTCTGGTGATCTATTATGACACTCTATCTCAGCCACAGCTATGGCTATGCGAAGCAACTATTACAGAGGCAGATCAGTCGATCTCCAGCTTCCAAATATCAGTCCTGGACAAAGACAAGCAATATCTTCGTTCGTGATGACTAGCCAGCTCAGCATTCACCGTTAACATCGGAATTATCGTCTAAGCTGGCGTTTTACAGGACTTGGTGTCTTGATGTACCAGCGGTACAGATCCGACAGCAATCATTTGTGGGCAGAATCGACAGTGGCACATGGTACCCAGGCACTGAATGCCTCTCTGAGGGGAAGGCCAGAAGGGAAGAGTTCATGTCCTGTCCAGAGGTGATTGACTTCTCCAACAATCTCGGCCGGAATCGGTACTCATATGTGAGGCCAGTGAGGAGAACGTCAGGAGCGGGAGGGAGAAACAGAAGCTATAACGACTATATCACTCTACAAGTCATATCACTTCCGCCTCGCCTTTGCCAATCCACGCCATCTCCTCGCAGTGATGGCTCGTCGCCCGGCGCTGCATATCTCAACGAGGAGGTCTTCGTAGCCCTGTTCCAGGAAGATGGGATAATCCAATGCGAAGAACCGGATCAATCTGCCAGCGCGACCGAGCAGCTTTACAGCTGGGGCGTCGGGCAAGTCTCTCTCACCTATGGGCACGGGGATGAGTATCACGCACGATCCCGGTGGGAGGAAGCAGCACAGCGACGCCAACTAGATGCGGTATCAGCAGGTATATTGATATCTCGTGCAGCGGCAAGAAGGTAGGCTCGGTCTCCCTATTCCTGGGATTTCTATTGATCCAGGCCTGAGACCAGAGACCCTACTTCTCGCTCCCTCGCACCACTACGACAACCGCTACGCATTGGGCACCGTGGCTATACACCGGGGAACAGCCACCACAGATCCGGCGCCGGTCATTTTCAAGGCCATTTCCCGTTATCCCCGCTCAAGGACCATGTCGCTTGCCTCGGCTCACCTCTTCTTTCGGCCTCTTACTTCGTCTAAACTATCCGCCACACTCTGAGAACCGACGGCCTTCCCGAAACAACCACCGCTATGGTGGGCGTTCAGACTGGGCGTCTGGTCTATGGTTATGAGATCCCCCCCGGGGGGGTCTCTCGCCTGACAAGGTCAAGATGCTTGCTGAGGAAGATGATGGCTTGAGATCTTGGTTCCTGGCTTCTGGCTATAGCCTGGACGAGCTGCAGGCTAGTAACATGGACGCTATCCAAGCAAGTCCAGCATTACTTGGGCCGATCCAACATCATCAATGCGTTTTGGAAGAGACTCAAGCAGCCTATGGAGGCTATGTGGCCAGCCCCACCAATTACCCTGGGCTGGGCTGCCCCCTCCTCAGCGCCAACTATGGGGTCTGGAAGCTGCATCTACCATCCAGGGGCCTCAAGTCAGGCCTGCAGTCTCGCCGAGTTCGAGAACGATGTGGCGGCCGCGGCGCTATACAGCTACCCAGGGAGCCCACAAAACTTGGTCTAGTCTCTGTCCTGGTCCAGCGGACCGGGCCAAATCATGGTCTGAAGTACGTCCATAGAGAGAGACAGCAGCATATAGAGAGAGCAGCAGCACAGAGAGACAGCAACATACAGCGGCAGCAGCATACAGAGACAACAGCATACAGAGACAACAGCATACAGAGACAACAGCATACAGAGACAACAGCATACAGAGACAACAGCAAACCGAGAGAGCAGCACAGGAAAATTTTAAATCAGTTCCGCCATACACATGTTTGAGAAATTTGGAAATGGTACCCTGCTCTACACACGATTGTGATTTGTGTCACGCCATTTGCGTACGGCCCCGAGTCACCTCCACTCTCTCTAGACACCACGCAGGGAGAAGAGGGATGAAGTACAAGGTTCTAGAATGATATTCTACTTAAAGATCAAATATATCAAATATGAGGGTATATGCACACCAAGAAAGACTGGTGGAGATCGTGGGTGATGAGGTTGACAGCAGGCTGTAATATTATAATCTCTAAACCTTCCACCCATACCGCTGTTCTCCGTATTACCTCGACATCATCCTCAGGGAGGGCTGTGGTTTCATGTAGAGACAGAGGCTCGAACTGGTCCCCGAGACATCTCTGTCAGCTTCTCTTCGTTTGTGATCCGTCACTTTGGCTGAGCCAGTATGATTGGGTCTCAAGCTGGACCCGGGAACACAAGAGTAGGTCCTCGACACGAACATGTGCTTGCCATGGTTCTCCTGCAGGAACTTCTGTGGTTATTTGAGACAGTTCAGCTCAGGCTGAGCAGTCAAAATTCCGAGAAAGACAACATGACTGAGAGGGTCTTTGTGTTCCAAGGCAATCTTCGTTCTCCGGTAGCTTTCTCTCGGCCGTCTATCAGCCCCTATCTAGGTAGCCAGCGCGGGTCCAAGCCCGTTGCCAGCCATCATCTTCCATCTGATAGAAATAATTTATCACATATCTCATCCCAGTCATCAATCAGACATACCACTCATATTATCATGTCCTCGTCCCTGGCTGCTGTTTCCTGGCAGCTGTGAAACTAGGCCGTTTCCCTTCACCTAGACACATGAAACTTGGCCACCCTGTCTGGCATACGAGTGATACACAGCTCACGGCAGAACTGGCCCCACTCGCCTGACGTACCATCCTCTACCGCTTCCATCATGTCCTTGCCGTATCTCTCCTGGTAGGCCCTCTTCACGGCGGTCATGTGTGCCCCGTCCCAGTGGTAGCGCACCAGGCGCGAGGTCAGCAGCTCGCGGCGGAGGGCGTCCTTCTTGGACGCCGTGAGTGCGTGGTGGACCAGCAGCGCGTCGCGGACGGGCTTGTTGATGACCCCGTTGAGGATGTGTGCCAGCAGCTCGCCCTGTGCCGGAGGGGATGTGTCAGCTCCTGTCTGGTGCGCGCCGCCTGCCGAGAGAGGCTGGAGGAGGGACAAGGGTGTCTGTTCACTGGAGGGCCACTTACCACCAGGTTTCCGCTCTTCCGCAGCGCGTCTCTCGCAAAGTTGGACCTGTACTTGTCGCTGTACACCCGCAGGACCTCCCTCAGGTGGTTGTCGCTCCTCTTGACGACGATGTTGATCATGGCGGACTCGCCTCCTTTCTCCGCCTTGACGGCGCTGCGCAGGTCGTCGGCGTCATCCTCGACCTGGTACTGGTCGATGGGCAGGGGGCGGCCGTACTTGTCGACGTCGTCCTGGCGGTCCTCCTCCAGGACTAGCAGCACGGCCTTCTTGAACTTGTCCTCCTTGAGCTCGTGCTTCATGCAGCGCGACAGGCTGTTGTCGTAGGTCTTGTCGCTGAAGGACTGCCTGATCTCGTGGATCTCCTCGTTGGTGCGGCCCATCAGGCTCTCGATCAGCAGCTCGCGGCGGGTCTTGTCGCCCTGGTACCAGAAGCTGGACCAGTACGCCTCGCTCTCCCACCGGCCGAGGGCGGTGGCGTAGCAGGCCTTCATGAGGGAGGGGTCCTCGTCCTTGAGCCGCACGCGGATGTGCTTGGCGACGTTGACGCCCTTCTTCTCGGGTCCCGTCTTGACGAGCCGCTTGTACTCGGCCCGTAGGTCCATCACCTGGTCGTGCGTCAGGCCGGGGAGAATCTCGATCAGCGGCTCCGTGTGCGGCGCCTTGGATCCCTTGAGCGCATCGGCAAGCCTCTGGGCGTCATCCTCTGGGTCGGTAAACCGTGCTCGCCTGCTGCGCTTCTTCCCGCCGGCCTCGTCGTCCGAGTTGAGGGGCGAGACGTCTGCGACGTGGGCGCCGCCGTGGTGTGTGGGCAGGAGCAAGGGCGAGGGCATGGGCGACATGGACTGGTACGTGCCGTGGTACGACTCCAGGAGCGGCGACGGCGGTGCGGCGGCGAGGCTGCCGGCGTTGAAGGCAGTGTTGACGGACAGCGACGACATCTTGCCCACGGGCGGCGGCTGGGGCGAGGAGCTGCGCTTCATGGCGCTCTTGCGGGGCCCCGCGTCGCCGGCGGGATCGGCAGTCAGCGAGTCGCGGTGGGCGTGGTGGTGCTTCCTGCTGCTGCTGTCGCGCCCGTCCGTCGAGTGGTCCCTGGCGCCGGTGCTCCTGCTCCTGCTGCGACCCCGACCGGAGCGGCCATCGCCTGCGCTGAGCAGGTCGGCGCTGCGCCTGGGGTCGGCCAGGTACGAGTCCCTGTGCCTACGCTGCTCGTGGGCGTGGGCATGGTCGTCGCGGTCGTAGGGCGGCGAGGTGGGCGGCGGGGGGATCTTGCCGTAGGCGAGGTCCTCCTCGAGCTTCTCCTTCTTCTCGGCGCGGCGGTCGCGCGACCTCTCGCGCGACCGGTCGGAGAGGGGGCGGTCATGAGATTGTACGCATCTGAGCCCTCCAGCTTCTTGGCGTACTTCTGGGGGAGGAAGGCGTCCGCCAGGCCCAGGCCCGTCCTCGCCTTGTCTCTCTCCCTCTCTCTGTCGGAGTCGGAGTGTCTCTCCCGCGGGCTGTCGCGCCTGTGGTCCCTCAGATCCCCATAGGAAGCCCGCGCGCCGTTCTCGACGGCTGGGCTCCTGGGGCGGCGGTAGTAGTCGTCGTCAGGCGACGCGGGGGTCCTGTAAGAAGACGAGTGCCGATCTCCATAGTCGTAGGACCTGTCCCTGTCGTCGTACTCAGGGTCGATGTCGACGACAGTGGGGATGCCACGGCTCCGGCTGCGGTCGCGATCACGGCCACCTGGAGACCGAGACCGGCCACGCCGGTGATCCTCGACCTGGAGGGACATGAAGAAGGATGAGTGCTGCCAGATGCTCAGGCGACGAGGCAGCTCTAGGCAGGAGATGAGATTGTGCTCCGGGACGAACGAATCCACACCCACGACACACGAAGCACACACGCACGACAAGCGCAACACACACGCGCGCGACACACAGAGAGACACACACACACACCCACACACAAGACTGCGGGGTAGCGCCCTGTCGTCTGGGATCGGCGTCTCGTGACAAGGGGGGGGGGAAGGGAGGGTGGCTGGAGAGAGCTTTCGAGGCCGAGATGAGAACCGCGAGCCGAAGAACCGCCGTCTGTTTCTCTCTCTCTCTCTTTCTCTCTTTGTGTGTGTGTGTGTGTGTGTGTGTGTGTGGTGGACTGAACCCACGACAAAGAGATACAGTGCCTGATTATATATGCCTGTACGTTATGTGTGAGGGAGCAATGAAAGTATTGCAGACAAAATCCGCGAGTCGAGACGGAAAGGAAGGGATGTTGGAACAGGGAGGGAGCTACTGGGGGTGATCAGCAGCCAATGCCAGCCACACACACTACATGGGCCGTCACTGCCCTCTCTGGGCTGTGACTGCTACCGATCATTACTAACCACTGAGCCTTCGCCACTGCTGCTGCCCTGCCCTACCCTGGGCCTCTGCCCTGTCAGCCTGTTCAGCTTTGATTGGGTTCTTTTTTCTTCTTCATTCTTTTTCCTGCTTTATTCTCCTTGTTTCTTTTCTCTCTCTTCTCTTGCCTACAGCGCATTGCCACGCGTGCATGCCGAAGAGGAGCCCCAACAAAGCCCCAGGTCGAGTCCAGCCAGGCGCCTAGAACCGGAGCCCTGCCCCTCTCTTACCAGCCCACCAACTACAGCCCCGAGCCTCCACTAGTACCACCTCCGTTGGTCTGCAGCTACAGGGGCAGGGACGCTTCAGCTGGCGCTCCAGGTTGACAGACGCCATCGCCCAGCAATCAGCATTTGGATTACCAGCACACAGGTGTACATATCGGTTTGCCTTGACCTGTAGATCAGCCTGCATTCAAGTCATACCAGCCTGCGAATTTCTTTTTTCTTTTCTTTTCTTTAAGAGAGAAAAAAAAACTTACCTTTTTTCTCTTAACATCCGACAGGGAGGCCTCGTATCCCTCAACGCTCGCAGTTTCAAGAGGGAGGAGGGGGGAGGGCGCATGAATGACTAACGCATCTAGCAAATCCTTCCCTCCCTTCTTACTACACCTGAACAGATAATGATTACTACGTAAGCCTCTTAGTTCTTCCAGACCAGACCCAGTCAGTCTCAGGCTAGCTTTCGGGTCAACCGCCCAGGGCAGTGATTCGCTTTCCACCGGTGATTTCCGCCCTTCATGACAAGGCTGATGGCATCCTGAGAACTGTTTCGTTTTCCGTCTTGAACCGGACAACCGGAGTCTGTATAGACGCCCGGGCTGACCAGGGATTCTTTGGTCTCTACCTCTTCGTCTCGGCTACCTGCTTGGATGTCCTACACCCGCATTTGGTGGCTTCTATGTCCTCCAGTCCAGGATGCAGGCAGGGAGCCGCAGCGTGATCGAGAGAAAACGCCCTCGCCCCACTCTTTCTTTACAGGTAATAGGCATCTGAAGCATGAATTGACGGAATTATAAGCATTTGAAGAATGAGATGCGTTTCAGGCACGTCGCGTAAAGTTGGGGGTTGTTGAAATTATAGTAGTGTACTGTATCCCCTGGATAGGCGTATAACTACTCTGTCCTAGCATTCTTTGCTGTCCTGCCCCCGTTGTCCTCATCATTACCAAACGAAGCCCCGCCGTCTGTGGCCACAACGCTGGCAGACCGGCCCTTATTCCACAGCTGCGTGACCGGATATATTCCTCTCATCGCCTCTCGCACAACCGGCTGCTGAATCTCGACCAACCATTCCTTCATGTTCTTGCTAAAATCCACGCAGCCTTGCAAATCCTTGGCAAGGTAGAAGCTGTCGATAAAGGACATGCGGAACATGTCCGTTTTGGGGTCGTAGTAGTGCACGTGGGCAATGACCTGCCTCTGGGTAAGGACAGCCGAGAAGACAATAGCATCGCTAGCCTTATGGGTACGCTGCGGGTCGATCTGGTCGAGGATCCAAATCATCGAGCGGATGCGGTGGCAGCCAGCTGTGGCCAGCTGAGCCTCTGCTCCGTAGGCTGTGCCTCCTGTAGCCTCCGACTTGGACTCGATAAGGAAGGACGGGAACAGGTTCTCTCGGGACGGCTGCGAGTATGGCCGTATTCTGGGGTGGTCTGCCGCAGCAAGCTCATCCGCTGTCCACTCGGAGCCAAGCGTGGTCTGGTAGCCTAGATGCTTGTCGGTCTTGGGAGTTATAAGCGGGTAGGTATCATTTCGAGGCAGTGGCGTGCGGGACCAAAAATTGTTGCCTCCCTGCAGTAGGCTGGGGTATTCCTGGAGATCGTTAAGGGGCAGCAGGGGAAGCGCCATAAGGTCGGTCACTGTGGATTCGTAGCTATTCCAAGCCAGCCTGATCTTGCGTAGAATGTTGTTCTTCTCGTCGCCGTCTAGCGGTGGCGATCCGCGCGGTTTCCGTATATGCTTGGTAACCAGTTCCTCAACGTCTGGGGGTATCTCGATGCCGTGGTCGTCCACCATCACTTTGTTCATCTTCAGCGACCCACGGTAGATGGGACTCGACGTCTTGAGCCTCTCAGACACTGTCGAAGACTGGCCATGTGAGCCCACACCATCCTGTGGCTGTGACATCTGGTCGCTCTCTTCGTCTTCCCAGTCGAACGGTCCCTCTATACTAGAGACAATCTCATGGTCTTCGAAAATGCTAGAGGCAGGAGAGTCACAGCCTTCCCGAGTCTCTTGAACCGCTGACGTCAAGTCAGTTTTGCTCTGCCAGTGATTGATAAACCAATTGTCTTGCTGCTCTGCTGGCTGGGGCTCTGCTGGCTGGAGCTCTGCTGGCTGGGGCTCTAAGGCTGGTGCAGGTCGCGGACGGCGCTTGGATGTGGGAGGATCGAAAGTGGGCTCGTTGAACTGGCGCTTGCGACGTCCCCGTTTGCTGGACAACTTGCGTGCTTCGAGTGCCGGCTCGGATGCTGCTGCTGTGTGAGGCTCTTGGTAGAAGTGGGAGGCGGGTTGGGCGTGCTGTTTGGGTGATGCAGCAGAGCACGCGGGTGTGGGTAGCAACGGGTCTGGCAATGGCTGGGCCGGGGAAAGCGCTGGTGGCAATCCTTCCAGCCGACGCTGTTTGTGTTTAGGTTCGGTGGTCGTCTCTGGGTCATCCTCGCGCGCTCGCTTGAGAGACTGCTTCATCGGGTCTGGTGGTTCGATATCGCGAAGCATGGTGAATAGGATGATGGGACGCCAAATGGGGAGTCTTTAGGAAATGAGACCACGGAGACGATGCTGTAGGTAGGAGGAAAAGAGGAGATGAGTGGAGCGGCGCTGAAAGCTTGGGCCACAAGCCTAACTCCGGGTCTTCCTGTCGAACGAATGACTGCAGCTGTTAATGGCTGCAGCTGGCAAGAACGAATGTCGCCATACTCCAAGCTCATTCTTCTTATTGGTTCTCGTGCCTAGGTGGGGTGCTTTGTCTAGTTGTCTTACCCCGCCACCGCCAAGTTTTGCTGGGCTATCCATGCTTCTGCATGCAGTGGTGCAGTCTTCAGCCAAACATGCCTTTGTTGCTATGGTAATTCGCTCGAGGACCCCCTTCCTGGCCCCCGTGAGACGCATCTGTAGATGAGCCTCCTCTTGGATCCGCGATGTAACCACCTGATACCTTTACGGTGCAGAGCCATATGCCGCCGGCCTCCCAACGCGGGTTAACACAATGCACGTCAACGCCATTTTCCCCACAGGCTCAGCCTCGCACCACGGCAAAAGACTCTACTGTGTGACAAGACAGCATCATTCCGTACCACAAATGGCGTCCTTGGGTCATACCCGGACCACCTGCAAGTAAGTACATGGCAGTGCGAGAGAGTTTATTTACATGCCCTGGGCCTTGGGCAGCTTGAGCACGTCGTTTCCCGGGCGGGCAGCGAGGCGAACAGACCAACAATTTTCTTCATCATCCCCTCGTCATGCCGTATAGTTGAGACCCCCATCTGTCAGACAACGTACGACAGGATGGTGTTGCCTTGTGTGTGTGTGTGCGAGAATTGACGCGGAGAGTCATTTGTTGAAAGAATACCTACCTGCCATGGCCCGGGGAGGCCGTGCTGACAGCTTGGCCGATGCGGCTCTGCAGCCGCACGCAGCTCGATATGATGACAGGAATATGCTTGATTCCATGTCAGCCATCATCCTGTCTGTGACCGAGAACGCCAGGGTCAGAACATAGGTGTCTCTGCCTCCCCAGGGCGGCGCTGCCTGACTGGCCCGCCTGCAACTTCATACGGGGGAATCCTCTGCGAGGGCCGAGTCTCGAGGAGCCAATCCCTTCGAGGGACCTGGATGGCATGGTGATGTGGACTGTTGGGAGGGAGGGTTCTCAGGCCGAGCCGACCCCTGCCCAAACACGCATCCGGCTTGGCGAGAAAAATGTTCACGTGGCTGACAGTTGCCATCTCGACTTGATATTGAACCACCCATGAGCTGTGTGTGCTGCGTAGACGTTTCGGGGAGATGGCCAGCCTTGGCGGTGACCTCGTCTGTCTCAGTATCTTCCCGAGGCCTGGCGGGACAGAGACGAGTACAAGTCGGAGTCTTTCCCCCCCCCCTCTCTTTCTTCTCTCTTCTTCTTCCCTCTGTCCTTTCCCCCAACCTGAAACATACATGCATACGCCGATGTTTCCTCCAAGGCGGGTAGCAGTGTCGGGCAGGTGAGCCCCTGGTGGCAGAATAGGTGGCAAGATTGGAAACATCCGCGTTCAGATGATACACGCCATGTTTAGATGACGTTGCAACGAGTTCCCCCGCGTACATCACTAGATGGATCGCTACCTTCTCGCATTATATACCAACCAGATATTGCCCCCATCATCCTTACGAACGAGGATCGAGGATGGTCACTTCTTGCCAAATTTATTGTTTTTTTTCCAAAAAAAAAAAAAAAGAAACAAACTCTTGATCCTGCCTCTTGTGGTGGTTGGAAAATTTAACCCGAAAGGTACCATCCGGCCGGGTGCACTTTATACTTTAATAATTATCAAGAAGTCGACAATCAACACAACAACACGACGACAAGATCGCCTACACACAAACGTGCGGCGGGTGTCTCTGGAGTAGGCGCTTCTCAAGAACGTTTCACCAGCTCTGTACAAAACAATACAACCAAGCCAACCCAACCTAAACCGACAACCAACCCCCCATCGCCGCCTCCCCTCCCCCCTCCCTCAAAGAAACAACACCGTCGTCGACAGAGATGGACCAGTCCGAGAGGGCAGCAGTCATCGTCTGCCTGGGCCCGCACTCGCGCTCCCTGGAGAAGACGATGCAGAGCCTCGTCGTGTGCTCCGGGATCCTCGACTACTTCCGCGCCACCCAGGGCCGCGGCTACATCATGACGGTCAACTTCTCCGGCACGAGGCTGCTGCAGGCCCGCGACCCGGACGAGGCCCAGGCCTGCCTGCGCGAGGACTGCCACGACTGGACCTCCATCCTGGGCCGCGCCGCCGAGCGCGCCCGCGCCGACGCGCCCGAGACCTGCCGCCACGTCGAGGTGGTCCTCGTCGGCACGAACGAGTGCCCCGCCGGCGCCGCGGACCTGGACACGCTGTGCCGCCAGCTCAAGTCGCAGGCGATCCGTGTCAACGCCGTCGTGGTCGAGCCCGAGTCCGACGATAGCAGCCGCGGCCGCTCGTCGTTCGTCCCGGGCCTGGCGGGCGGCTGGATTGTTCTCGACGACGGCCCCGGGAGCCAGGCGCGCAGGCGCACGGGAGGGTCGGACTGGGGCATGGTGCAGCTCGCCCGCGGGACGGGGGGCTTACGCTGATGCCCAACGCCGAGGGGAAGCTCGCCATCTACCAGCTCTTCACCGAGATCTTCCGGCGCTGGGGCGAGCAGTACTGGAGCATGGCTGCCGCGCACAAGGCGAAGGCGCCCAGGGTGGTGACGAGGGAAAAGGCTGTCGGGCTGTCGTCATGAGGCCCTCCTTGGTGGTTTGTTATAAATACAGCATGGGATGATGGGGGCCCTCGGCCGCGAGGGACAGTACATTCTTGACTACGAAGACACGAAGGTGTAAGAGGGGTGGTAATCATGTGAAACAAGGCAGACTTGAGGTCTCGAGAGTATGGCAGCATGGCGTGTGGTGGAGAGACAGAGAGAGAGAGAGAGAGAGATTCACGATGTTATGATGATGAGGAGCGAGAGATATACCTTATGTATGATTAGTCCAATCCACGAGAGAACCTTTCCCCTCCCACGGAGCAAGCTGCACGCACGCACGCATGCTCTCATCAGACCCTCTGCGTGCCATTCACGGCCACCACGCGGAGCCTCATCCCCAGCTCCCTCCTCTGCGCCACTCGCCGACGGTACGCTCTGCGCTTCTGGCATCGCCAGACCGACACAGCAACCGTCAGCACGAACCAGGCCCCGATCCCGACCCCGATTGCCATTCGCCTCCCGAGCGAGAGGTCGGCCGTGAGAGACTTGTTGGCAATGCGGACCAGTATGGCGCGCGTGATGCCCGGGGTGATGCGGGCGTGGAGGTCCTTGGGTGCCATTCTCTGTGTGTAGATCGCTTTGTGCGCCAGATGACACGCGGATGGTGCTCTTGTAGATTGCCAGGTCGAGGTCAGAGCTGTGGGGCGGAGGGAGGAGGCAGGGCGCCTGGCGCTGAGATGGGCAGATCGAAAATCACCCTCCCCTTGGTGTTTTTATTGGCTTAAGAGGACGAGCAGTGCGTATGAGTCGACATGAGGAACTTCCAGGTTGCCCCAAAAGTCCTCTTGTGTGTGTTGCAGCAGTCATCAGCACAGGTCATGCTTAAGATCTTATATACATGCAGAGAAAAGGGTGGCTGCTAATTCTCGGCCTAGCTAGACATGCATATTTCTCCAAACTCACCTCGCTGCCCTGTATCTCGTTCCATCATCCTACGCTGATCCTGCCAGCCTAGCTCTCTGCAGGGTAGCAATAGTAACCGGAGCCCATGCTCCGTTCGGGCTTGGCGGGGGACGCTCTGTGTCTTGTGGTATCAATAAGGCTCTGCTCTATAATATTGTTCATATAGCCCATGATCAGGCTGTAGCTGGAAGAAGAAGTGAGGCATGGAGTGTAAGCCTTGAGGGGGAGGAAATGGAGCGCCTGTACCACACATGAGAAGCTGGTTTTTTGGTGGGGGGTTTTTTTTTCGAACGTATAGGGTGCTACATAATGCCGTGTGTCGTCGACACGAGAGGCTGACATCTGGGTATCCAGCTAAAAAGGGAGTTCATTACATATTACATATCCTATTGAAAAGCTATCCAAAAAGAAGCACTTGTCAATCGCCATCCCAGTGCCTCCTACTGATAATAATCGGCCTCGCGGGGTCCCACGGTCCGTAGATCTCGTTCTTGTATTTTTGTAATCCAATCAGCCACCAGCTGCACCCGCCCATAGCGACCGCAGAGATCAGACAGCCCACGACCATACCCAACAGGCCGCTCTTCCAGGGCCAGGGGCGGCGGCGCAGGCAGCCGGCGTCTCGCAGTCTGCTGCGCCGAGGATCATGCCCACGCCGCCCCCGGCGCCGAGGACGAGGAGCACCGTTAGGACGACGTGGTACCGCCATGAGCGGTGGCGTGCGTACCGCCTGAAGACGGGGAACAGCCCAAAGACCTCGATGGAGAAGAGGGTCAGGCTGAACACCTGGCCTGTGGAGGGCAGCCGGCTCGCGAGCACGGTAGACGCCATCAGCGCGGCGTTTGTAGAGAGCGAGGCTACCGGGAACTTGTTCACGCCGACCCAGGTTCCCGAGTAGTCAAAAAAGAAGATGTTGATAGCAAGAAGCCAGAAGGACATAGCCCAGATGCTGTCGGAGGACGTGGACCTGGTCAGGGACTTTAGGATGGGGGAGAGGCCAAGCAATGTGAAGTAGATGAGGATAGCAGACTTGATGGTGTTCATGCGGAGGTGGGCCCGGCCGCCTCGCAGCGGAGACGAGGGCCTGTGTCGAGGTGGTGATAGGCTGGACCGGTCGGTGGGCGAAGACGTGCGCCGGGACGTGGTGCGCCCGGTATTTGTGCCGGTCATGCTTCCTTGGGATGCTGCTGATACAAGTGACGATGCTGAGGTGGAGTATGGCTTCGACGAGAGCACGTGATCCGCGCCGCTGCCGGCCGCGCCCGACAGCTGCGCGTGGCTGGGTGGGCTGAGCAGGTTGGTGGTCGAGTTCTCGGCCGACGGCAGGGTAGACACGCTGCTGTCTGTTGCGGTCATGGCCTGCGATGTCGGGATCAGGTCCTCGATCTGTGGCCCGCTGACGCTGCCGCCGGCCCCCGAGCTTCTCTTCTCGTCGCTCTGGAGCCGGGCGGACCTGCGGTATCGACTCGCGTTGATGGATCTCGTCCTATGCAGACCCTCGAGGTCGTCGTTCTCGGTCTCCTTGCCCACCCACCAGTCCCACAGGATCCAGCCGACAGATGTAGCGATGCTGCCCCAGCCGACGACGGCCACGGGGCTCACGCGCTGCAGGTGGATGCCTACGAAGCAGACCACGAATATGATGACGGTGCAGACATGCTGGACGATGACCGTCGAGTCGGCGACCAGGGGCCAGAACTCGTAGGGCTTGAGCCGGGGGTTGCGCTGGAGGTTCTCGAGAAACGTCGCCTGGTCGGTAAAGTTATCTGAGTCTGCGGCGGGCGGGTCAAACCTGCCATTAGCAAGTGGCTGGCGCCGGGCCTCCTGTATCCCACCGACGACGACGACGACGACAACAACAACAACTTACATGACTGCTTCACCCACAGCAGTTTCTTCCACGGCCTCTTCCTCCTCCGGCTGTGGCTCCTGCTGCCCGGCTCCTTGCTGCGCATCCGCAGACGCCGCGAGACGACATCGCTGGTGCCATTCGGGGTCGACTCGAAGCCGTTCCAGCGGCCTGGGGGCGACGCCGCGAGAAAGGCATCCTCGGGCGCAAGATGCGAGGGATCTGGACGCCCCTTCTGGACCTGCTGGTGCTGCTGCTGCTGTTGTTGCTGTGGTCGCGGGCGGGTCCCCGTAGCAGCGATGGTCCGGGAGGGGGTCGGGGCCGTGACTGAACGGGCCAGAGGAGGTATAATATGGTCGTCACGGGGCGTGGGGGTGAGGGCAGCAGAGGTCTGCAGCCCTGGAGAGGGTGCCATGGCGGCTATACGGACACGCGTGATGACCCCATCCACGAGCGCGCCGTTGGTACTGATGATTGGGGGGGGGTACGATGTGGGTAAGACTGGGTGGTGGTGTGCTGGTGTTTTGTTCGGAGCTGATTTGGTAGCAGACTGACGTAGCGCGTATTTAGTAGCTAATGGTAGTGCCTAAGTTTAGCGGCAGTGAAATTGGACCACTCTGTACTGAGCGATAAGAGATAAGAAGGGGGAAAAGGTGGCGCCGGTTGCCGACACATCAGCCACATGCGGCCGCCACAGTGGCTCGAGAGCTGAGCTCCTCCTGCGCCTCTGGAATGTCCTCTCCGTTTTCGTGGACCGCGTCCCACACTCACGCAAACAGACTGGGACCCCAACCCACCGCTCTCTACTTGCGGGCCTTGCAGCTGTGCCTTATCTGGCGAGATAATACAGGCGAACAGGTGGGTTTTCGTCCTGCCTTGTTCCCGCAGCTTCAGCTTCGTGCGAGACGAGACAAGTCACCTGTCAGGCCTGAGCGCCGTCCCCCCCCCCCCCAATGACCGATCCCCCTTGGCCCGACCATCTCCTCCCCTACTGCCACCACAGACTACAGTGCTGTGAGCTGAGACCTTCCTCCCCCCTTCAGCATTGCGCCCAAGAGTCGAGACACTCCACTTCCATGTCTTGGCTGGGGACCTGTCATTCGCATACTTTGTACCATGGTACGCAGGAAAAAATGTCTCACTGTTGTACATTACTACAAATCTGTCCAACTGTCACCGCATGCAGATAAACAGCATCCTAAAAGGAGGGAGGGAGAGAGACAGAGAGAGAGAGAGAGGAAAAGAGAAAGAAATCAAGAAAAAGACCCCCGCCGGGGCGACCAACCTGTCGCAGGCATGACCCGACATGACTGGTTTAGGATGGAGCTCTGTTCTCCCGGTAGTGCAGCAGACGGCCAACAGGACATGAACCCCGAGAGAAGAAACACGTCGCAGGGTTGACTGGTACCGTCATCTCTCTCTCTTTAGCCTTGAGCTTCTAGAGTTCAAGGTTTGATGGTTCAACCTGCTAGGCCTCAGCTAGCCCCGATGATGGTTATTATGGGAATCCCACGCACAAAAAGGACTGTCTGCCGGGAGAGAGAGAGAGGAGGAGGGTGTGCAGCCAGTTACGAGGAGGAGGCAGTGCTCTCCTGTCCCCCCCATGGGGTTTTGTTCAGATGGAACTCGTCTCGTATTACTCTACACCTGGACCCGTGCTTGGCGTCGGACGGCGCAACACACGAGGCGTCAGGCACAACATCCAAGCGGCCGATAGTGACGCCCCCAAAGGTTTGCTGGTCCGGGCCCAGCCTGGCCAGGAGGATTCCCGCTGCGGCTGGCGGGCGCATCAAGGCTGCTACCGAGGCTCTCACGAGACCTGACGCCCACCGCGGCTGGACCACGACTCCCTCGCGCGACGGGGGCAGGCGTTCTGGAACGAGGTGGCGCCAGAGAGCCAGGACGCTAGAGGGAGGACGTCCCACCGGGCTGCCCTGCCCACCCGGAGAAGCCACGAGGATCCATTCGAACCAGCATGTGCTGTGACCCGACCGACCTCGTCCCGCAGCCTCTGGTCAGAGGGGACGACGGGGGAGGCGGAGCCCGTGACAGTGTCGACCTGGCGAAACACCGTCCCATTTAAGGTCCTGGAGGGTGATCTCTTAAAACAACAAACCAGCGCTTCTTCGCTGGCCGGCTGATGTGCTGCACCATTTAAGCTTGAAATTTAGCGTTTGCATGGCGCCCGACAAGGGAGGAAGCGTCCCGCCTCCTCGTCCTCCTCTGCAGCGTGTGCACGCAGCGTGCATAGTAAGTGGGTTTGGTAAGCTACTGTCCACACGTGGTAGGTCGCATCCAGCCTAATTGGATCGCCTCCACAGCAAATCCCTGTGCAGATGGCCCTCGAACAGGAAACTCGACATGGATGAAGGGCGAGGGGAAGAGAGGGGGGGAGAAAGAAAAAAGCGGCCCCTCGAGTTCCGCTGTTGCTTGCGGTCCCTGCCGCACACGGCTTACAAGCTATACAGCCTTCTTCTTCACCTGACCTCTTGCAACGTGCTCGGGTGTATGGATTCGGAGCGCCTTGTTCGGGATCGTATTAGTGGGTGGTGGGCATTGAGGTAATTATCTTATATGATCCTCCAACACATACCAGTACTTTGATCACCTCTGTCCGCCCACCCTCGCCCTGCTCTCGTCACTGCATCTGTCTGTCGGCCCTGGCATGCAAATATCACAACAACAAAGTACAGATCAAATTTATCATCGACCTACACAGCATTCCCTCCATCTCTTGGCGATTCCTCAGGGCAAGTATAACCTGCCCCGACTCCCATCCATCTCCCCTTTCCTGGAGGCCTTCCCGTCCACCCCACGCGAAGCTGTTTCACCTCGCTCGGGACCCCGGCCACTTTTGTGACGCCTCACCAGGACCCAAAACCCTATCGAGCGAGATCAAAGCCTTTTTCTTCCCCTTCATCTTCTTGGTCGGAATTTTTTGCCGACGGCCGGTCACCTATTTTTTTTTTATTAAACCCCCCCCCCCTTCGTTCGCCACTTTTCGTCTCGTTTCCTGCTCGACTGGGAAAGCGGCCCCTTGGTCTCGTGCGATCTCGGGCGAAACAGGAGGCCATAGAGGAGAAGAGGAGAATAAGACGAAGAAGAAGCAACACGATACTTAACTCCACAGGTTAGGCACGCCCGTGGCATTTGTTTTTTTTTCTTCTTCTCCTCTTTCTCGGAAATCTTTTCTGGATCTCGACACGCCGGCACGTCCCATTTGTCTTAGACAGGCTCAAGACATCACATTCATTACCCCCCCCCCCCTCAGGCAGGAGAGCCACCACACCACACCTTAATTCCCCATAATTTATATTTCTTGTTGCCCTCTCTCTCTCTCTCTCTCCACAGGACTCTTCGGGGACGGGCCCTGGCTGATCTCCCTGTCAACGTCTCCCACCTCTCCGTGCACGGGAGAGAACCACACACACACACACCCACATACACACACAAGGACAGACAAGACAGGTCCGCCACAACATGAAGGCCGGCTACCTCCTCAGCTCCCTGTGCCTCGCGCCGCCGGCACTGGCCGCGCCGCTGGCCCACCAGACATCCGTCCTCATCGCCGGGGCCTCCACCAGGACCGTCGTCCTCCGGACAGGCTCTCAGCCGTCCCTCCTCGGAGGAGGAGGACCGCACGCCATCGGGAACCCGAGGCCCAAGACGCCAGCAGAGGACGCACCGCCCTCGGCCTCGCTGGACTCGGAACGGCCCCTCACCACGGCAGAGCTCATGGCCCTCTCGAACCCGGCCATCTTGTCGGCGCCGTCGGGCGGGGAGGGCTCGGCGGAGAAGCCCTTGGCAGCAGCCCGGGGCGCGGTCTCGGTCGGCGCCCTCGTCGCTCCAGGGGGCCAGGCCAGGGAACCTGGCGCGGGTTTTTGGTGTCGACAGCGTCAAGCCGTATCTCGTCCCGGGGTATTATGTCTCCTCGCAGCGCGCAGACGTGCTCGTGGTGGCCTTGATCCTGGCGTTCGTGCTGGTCGTCTCGCGGTCGAGACCTCGGGTCTCGTGGTTGGAGTGTAGGGTCTCCCCCCCCTCCCTTCCTTGATCTTGTTCGTGGCGGCTGACCTGCGTGTATAGCGTGTCGAAGATCTTCCGATGCGGGAAGGCCAGGCGGTGTGTAGAGGACAGGGAACGGGGCCCGGTCGTCGGCCTGGTGATCATGGACTGTGGGCTGGACAGCGATGATGAGGATCTCGCGCCGTTTGGTGGGTACAGGGTCCGCGGTGAGCAGAGGGGCTTGAGGTTGCCCGAGAAGCTGGACGAGAAGGCCGCCTTGATATGATGGCATCCTTCTGCCAGGGTGTCCAGGCATGGACCGGCATGCCCTTCCTTTTCTTTCTTGAATAATCTTTTTTTTCTCTTCCTCTTTTAGCGAATGTTCATGATCTGCAGCGATGGCGCGTTGGTTGCTTTACCGCTCACATCTCTGACCGCATCGCCGTGGAGACTACCTGTGATATGTGTTTTTCATGCAGAGCTCTCTGTGTTGGTCGACAGCACACGCAGTGGATGTACACAGCAGGGCTCTACCTATATGGCTTCAGAAGGGCACGGGAGAGACGCGTTGCGTTGGACCTGCGGGGCCCAGGGCGTCTTCTGTCCTGTGGCCATGATCAGTGCAGTCAGTTGCCCTTGGCAGCCAGCCTGTCGTGTCAGACCTGGGCCAGCTGAGCGAGCCTCTGGACGTGCGGTGTTGTTGTCATTCACATGCGATAGGGACGACTGCCCCAAGAACGTGTCAAGTAGAAAGAGGAAGCGATTTTATGGTCCTATTCTCGGCTGTTTGTATATATACACAGGACCTGCCCTAACCGGCCAGTCACATTACAGGCGGTAATGGACCGCCTTCTTCCTCGAGTACCGCCCAAGGACAGCTTCGTCCTCCTGGACAAACGAGGACCAGCCCACCTGGCAGCTCCACCTCGACCAGTCTTCTCATCCCCCCCCCCCCCCGAGGCAGGATCAGCGCCTCTAATTATAATTGTTTTTGGGGGGAGGGAGGGAAACCGGACGTCTTGGAGGAGGGAGAGGAGGGGACCAAGTATAGGGAGGGGGTGATCAGTCCCCTCGGTCCTCCTCCCTCCCAACACGGAGGTTGTGGTGGCCGTGGAGGGGCCCCATCTGTTGAAGGGGAGGAGGGGACCAGGCATGGAGGGGGCCAGGGCGAGCATCGATGCTCAGTGCCCCCCTCGGTCCCCCTCCCCCCCTTCGCCCCAACAAGGACGTTGTGATGATGGTGAAGGGGCCCCCGGTATGTTGCCCAATGGTGACCGGGGGCCCCAACCGTCAGTGGGCGTTGGGGGACCGAGACCTGCTCGGTCCCCCCACTGCTCAGTCCCCCCTCGGTCCTCCTTCCCTCCCAGACACTAAGGTGGTGTGTGGTTGTGGAGGGCCCCCTCTTGTGTGTGTGTGTGTTTTTTTTTTTTTTTTTTTTTAGTGAGAGGGCCCTCTCCGATGTGGAAATTTTGTGTATTCAAAGGGCCATAGGTGGTGTCGTCGGGGGAGGGACGCCCTGCACACAGGCTTGGAGGTGTCGAGGGGTGTCGATATTTCTTGTTTTCCTCGTCTTGGACGTTGCTGATGTGATGGTCAAGCTGCAGCCAACAACAATCTGTAAGTAGTCTCAGGTTAGCTGATGTCAGTTGGGGAAAAGGTGCAGACAAGATCACATACCACAGGTCACAGCCAAGATGTTGCCATACTGGGCTCGCTTGTTGGAAAAAGGCATCAATGGTAAGGGCGAGGGGCGAGGAGACTTGTCGAGCAATATCGAGACAGGGCTTGGTGCTCGCCGCCAGCAACACACCTGTCAATTGACCTCAAGTCAGCTCATGTGAGTTGGAATGGTGGCAGCAGACAAGACAACATACCATGAGACTGTTGCATCTGGGCTTGTTAACCATTGTTGGATCGAGTGTGGTGGTGGGGGAAGGAAGAAGAGGAGGAAGAGGGTGAAGGAGGAGGAGGAGGAGGGAGAGGGTGGAGGGGAAGGAAGAGGTTCAACCTGCCCCCTCTCCCTCATTGTAGATGATTATCAGCAACAACTGTAAGTGGTTTCCAAGTTTAGCTGGTGTGAGGCTTGGAAGGGTGAGAAGAAGATGACATACCAGCGCCGCACATTGCTGGCGACGATGGAAGAGGGAGGGAGGCAGCAGCGGGCAGCTGCCAGCGCGGCCTGATGCTGCCTCCCCCCTCCATGGGGTGACCAGAGCTGGGGCTCTCATCCTTGGTGCTGTTCACAGGTGGTCACCAGGATGAGAGCCCCTTGGCTGATCAGAGAGTAGTGGTTTTGATGGTGGGGAGGAGAAAGAAGGAAAAGGGAAGAAGAAAAAAAAAGCAGGATCTTGGCTTCAGGCAGCGACATTATATAGTAATTACTGGCATGCACGGACCAGCTGCTCCTGCTTTCGACCGCCTTCCTAGTTGGTATTGTAGAAAATGATCAGACGAAGGTGCCTGGCTATTGGGGGGAATGGGGTACAATGGCAGTTGGGGTGTAGGCTGGCTACTGCATGGCCTGCCTGCAGTGGGGGGAGGGAGGAGGAGGAAAGAACGCCAGATGCTGGGCAGGGGGGAGTAGAGAGCTCTTGCTTATATTGTTGTAGGTGCAGAGGAGCAGCCATCTTCCTGGTCTATGGCACATGTAGCATGCTGTCCCTCGTGGGTGGGAGGAGCTACAGGCACTGGAGTCACCAGGTGCAGGTTTTTCAGAGACAGAGGCTCCCCTGTAGAGCCTCAGGATAACTATGTACTGTAGCAACAGGAAGGGAGATGGATTCTCCTGGCTGGTGTCTGGGTGACTACTTAAGTACGTAGAGTACTTGTCATTCATATAATCACAGTCAGGCCAAGAGAACAACCTCGACAGAGACACAAACATGAACAGAGCAGAAGGTGCTGAGGGAAACCATCTACTGTATCATTGGTGTCTTGATCTACATACTTGGCAGGGCAGGCCTGCCAGGAGGTCTATGCATCTAGCTGGAGCCTCTCCAGCATGTCATCAATCTTTCTAAGCAGGATCTGATAGTTCTGTGCATCAAGGTCAAACCCATCAACCACCTCTGCACCATCTAGGGTCCGGACAGTGCCACCAGCCTGTGCAGCAGGTACCTGGTGCCCTGTGCTGTCTGCCGCCAGAGCAGCCATGTCAGGTCCTCCTCCTCCTCCCCCCTGGCCCCCTGCCTCGCCCTCAGACACCCAGTCATCAAACCCGGTATCCTCGAACCGCAGGCGGAAACGCTCCGACAGGTAGTACCGGATGTCATCAAGCAGCTCGATCGTATCTGTCTCCTGCCTGTCCCTGACCCTGGAGGCCGACTCCTGGATGAGCTCGGCGAACTCTGGCTCGTCAATGTAGTCCTCCAGTCGGTATGCCAGGTACCGGCCGGCAAACTCCTCCAGGCGCTGGACGCGGAGGTCCCATGCGGCATGGATGACATCGTAGATATCAATGGGCTCTGTCCCGCCGCCCGTGTCTGCGTCGGGGTCATTGGTGTGGGTCCTGTCGACGAGGATGTTCTGGGTCGCGCTGCCCAGGGTGCTGATGGTGACGGCCGCCCTGTTCTTCAGCCTGTCCATGAGGAGCATGTCTGCGGTGTAGAGCAGCTCCAGCGCGAGGTGCAGGGGACAGTCGGCCTTCTCCGTGTACATGAACTGGAGGATGATCTCCAGGACCTCGGGTATGCAGTCGACCTTGACGATGTGCAGGTGCTCTGCGTCCTGGGCCTCGAGGAAGTCGCTCGAGAACATGGTCTCGAAGTATGGGCTCCTGATGAGCATGGCCTTGTGCACCGGGTACACGACCGATCTCTTGGGCCTGGAGTTTCCGTTGATGGCCGACGTCTCTGCGGCATGCCCGATCGGGATACTGCTGGGTCCGTCCGCGGGCGCCGGCGTGTCCATCTCGGGTTCCTCTTCCTCTTCGTCGTCCTCGTCGGCTCGTATGAGGCAGTCGGCAAATATGGAGTTCTCGGGTTTCCACCTGATCCTGTCGAGCTTGTCCGTGTCCACGCGCATCTTGTGGCCCAGGACCCGCTGCCGAAAGAAGGCCTCCACCTGCGACTGTGCCCGCTCGACCTCGTCCTGGTACCTCTGGCGGGCCAGCCTCCGGTCGTCCATGGAGAGCACGGCCTCCCACAGCCGGTCGATCTCGAGCTGCTTCCTGATCTTGTCCATCTCCTTGAACACCTGCTCCTCGGTCGCGGTGCTCCGCGCGTCCACCAGGTCCCGCGGCATCTCGCCCAGGTAGAGATACCTGACCACCAGCCGGATCGCCTCGGCGGGCACGGCGCTCGACAGCCTCCAGTGCGTCGTCCCGGGCGCGTCCTCGAGCTTCCGCCTGAAGTACGGGGTCCTGGACGAGAGCAGGAACTTGTGCAGGTGTAGCTCGTCAGACCCGCAGGTCAGGGTGATGTCTGATGTCCTGGGCGTATCTCTGGTCATCAGCGAGGTGATGTGTGACGACCACGGCTGCAGCGGGTCTGATGATTTGGAGTAGTCATAGGACAGGAGGAGCTTCCGTATCCTGTCGTTCAGGGCGTTGTAGACCGCCCTCTCGCCCTGGAAGGTGTTCCTCTCCGCAAGTGCTCCTGTTTTTTCTGACGGTAAGCGTCCCTTCCCCAGGGGGTCCCTCCTCTCGCCTGGCGGTGAGCTGCTCTGCGTACCTGCTTCTAGGAGGAGCTGGACCAGCTCGAAGTGACCGCACAGGCTGGCCTACAGGCGTTGGGCCCGAGGGCCTCAGGAATTAGAGATGACCGGGTCCTCTCGCTCGACCTTCAGGGCAAGGGACGGAGCCCACTCACGACGATCAGAGGCGTGTAGTCAAACCTGTCTTTCCCGTTGATATTGACGCCGTTTGACATGAGCTCTTGGCATGTCTTCAGGTCCCCTCTCCGGCAGGCCTCGAGGAACTGTGCAAAGTCAGAGGACTGGTCAAGAGGGTTCTCATCCCGGAGGACCCCGCTGGCGATGAGCTGGTTCTCGTCCTTCAGCTTGGCCTCCAGCTCATGCTTCCTCAGGATGTCACCCATATTGGTAATATGTGGAGGGGCTGCCAGCTGAGGAATGAAGAAGACCTGAGACAGGAGGAGGAACCCCCAAGAATTTCTGTCGCTTTGGGGTGAGGTGGTTGGCGGGCACTGCACTGTAAGCCCTGGGAGTGAAAGAGTACGTCTTGGGCTCTCCCCCGCCTGTAGTGATGATGCACAGGCCACACATTGTTGCCGTCATAGGGGACGTCAGGGGCCTGGGTGTCTGGCCTGTGGAGAACATGATGCCCCAAATCTGGCAGTCTACAGTGGCTTACAGTGGGTTCATGCACCCCCCTGCCACTTTAGCGCATCCAGCCCACCCCCCCTGGCCGTTGCCCCTACAACCAGCTCCATTGTCAACATTTGCAGCCAGGCACGACCTGCCGACCTCTGCACTTCATGAGATTTCATACACAGCACTACAACTTGGCTGCTGTTTTCTTTTTCCATCCACCCTCAGGCTGTCACCAACCTGTGACTTGCAGCACCAACCTACTAACATCTACAGGTACACCACCCTAGGCTCTGTCTTTCAGCTGCTTGATACTCGCTCTTCCCCAACCTGCATGGATCATCACTTCTCTGCTGCTTCTTTTCGTCCTGTTATCCATTGATTCTAGCTGTGTGTCGACGTCCAGCATTCCAAGATGTCCTCGGACATTGCTGACAAGTATGAGGTGCTGGAGAAGATCGGTATGCACAGCAACATCCATCCTCCTCTCTACCTCTGTCCAGTGTCTGCACTGTTGTGACAGACAGATTCTGGTGACTGATGCTGACCTGCTGCTGTCCTGGCCAGGCCATGGCTCCTTTGGCATCATCCGAAAGGTCCGCAGGAAGGAGGACGGCATGATCCTCTGCCGCAAGGAGATCTCCTACCTCAAGATGTCCCAGAAGGAGCGCGAACAGCTCCATGCTGAGTTTACCATCCTGTCCTCCCTCCGCCACACCAACATTGTCGGCTACTACTCCCGAGAGCACCTCAAGACCACCCAAGACCTGCACATCTACATGGAATACTGCGGAAACGGAGACCTTGGCCGTGTCATCAGCGGACTGCAGGAAAAGAACGAGTACGCAGAGGAGGCCTTCGTCTGGAGCATCTTTTCTCAGCTGGTGACCGCCCTCTACCGCTGTCACTACGGCATCGATCCTCCAGAGGTCGGCAAGAACGTTATGGGCCTCGGCCCGACCGCGAGGCCCAAGACCCCCTCAGGCTGCATGACCATCCTGCACCGTGACCTTAAGCCCGAGAATAGTACGTGACCCGCCCGCAGATCGGTGCATTGCGCGGGTGCTGTCGTGTGCACAAGCTGACGCTGGTCTCTTGCAGTCTTTCTCGGGGAGGACAACTCTGTCAAGCTTGGTGACTTCGGCCTGTCCAAGGTCCTGACCGCGCAGCAGTTCGCCTCGACCTATGTCGGCACCCCTTTCTACATGTCTCCAGAGATCTGTGCTGCCGAGACGTACACCCTCAAGTCGGATGTCTGGTCCCTGGGCTGTATCATCTACGAGCTCTGCACGCGGCAGCCCCCGTTCAACGCCAAGTCTCACTACCAGCTCGTCCAGAAGATCAAGGAGGGAAAGGTCGCCCCGCTCCCCAACGTCTACTCTTCCGAGCTCAGTGCTGTCATCGCGGACTGCCTGCGGGTCAACCCTGACCGGCGACCCGACACGGCGACCCTGCTCAACCTGCCTGTCGTCCGACTGATGAGAAAGGAGCGGGAGGTTGTCGAGATGGGCCGGGCGCTCCAGAAGAGGGAGGCTTCCGTGCTGAAGAGGGAGGACTCGGTCCACCGCCGGGCCCGGGAGCTCGAGAAGAGGGTACAGAAGCTGGACGCCGACAGGATCACGACCAGGCAGGAGATCGACTCTTCTCTGCGGCGGGAGTGGGAGACGCGCGCACGCCTGGAGATCGACCGGCTGGTGGCCGTCGAGATCGAACAGCTGCAGGCCAAGTTCGAGGAGGAGGTCCAGGCCCGCGTCCAGGTGGAGCTGAACCAGCACAAGAAGATGGTCTCCTTCGCCGCGGCCCAGTCCATGGACTTCAACTCGTCGTCCTCAAAGTCTGACTTCCCGTACTCGTCCATCGGCGCCGACAGCAACCGGAGCGAGCTGACGGCAGCCACCGACCTGACCGAGCTCTCCGCCGGCCCTGATACCCCGAGCGACGACGTTAAGAAGGCAGCCCGGACGCCATTCGTCCGCGCCCAGACCATGTACGCCGGCCCTCTCGGGACTCCTATGGATGTTGATAAGATGTCTCCCTCCCCCTGTGCCATCGCATCGCTCTCGCTGTCGCCCCGGCGTAAGAACGCAGGCAAGGGCCCCTTCGTGCACGCGCCCAACATCTTCGCCAGCGACGAGTGGCGCAAGGTCCCCGAGATCACCGACGACTTCGACTCCGACCCCGAGGAGGACGAGTCTGACGAGACACCGGTGTCTCCCTCCCCAACGCGAAAGGTCAAGAAGGTGACAGGCACCACGCGGCCGGGTCTGGCGCACATGAGGACAGCACCTGCCGAGAATGTGCTCAAGAACAAGCCCTCCCTGCCCGCACCGACTCGCACCACGGGCAACCTCCTGCACCTGACCTCAGGCCAGGAGATGCGATCCCCCAGCATCCTCCGCGAGCGGGACCTGGCCAACCGCCAGCTCTCCAAGATCCCTTCCTACACGAACCTGTCCGCCGCTGGCAGCGGGATTCGTCTGGCCGGGCCGGCCTGTCTCGCAAGACCTCCTTGACCGGTCCCAATAGCAACAACAGCGGCGGCCTGGTCAGCAAGATGACCAACGTGAGGGGCCGAACTCTCGTTGAGCTGTCACAGGCTCGTGCTGGTAGCCGTCTGCCAGGCAGCAACGAGAACTCGAAGGCAGCGGTCTGGGACCCCGAGACCGACGAGATGCCGAGTCCCTTCCTCGTCCGCAGCAAGCACATTCCTAAGCCCGTCCCGAGCGTCTGAAAACGGCGTCTCATGAACGGTGATGGTCAGCGAAGGCTTTTTATCTTCTCCTTTTCTTTTTTTTCCTTCTTGTCTCTTCTCCCTTGTTTATAACACAACCAACCTCTTAGAGAGTTAAAGGTTCCATCCACAGAACCTGCGACAGCAAGTGGCACCCGACATACTCCTGGCGCCTTCACATAATAGTGTGCCTGCCGGTACTGCTCACTTGCATCCTCATGTGTGGAATTTTCAACCTGGTACAAAGAGTTATGATGGGCTAGACATCATCAGAGGACGGCAAAAGCCACCGTCACAGACTGCACATTCGCCGTGCGAGACGATCAGCATTTCATTTGTCAGCGCTCACTGGAAAAAAGGGGAAGAGGCTGGTGGTCACGGGATGGAGTTTTGAGTGGACGAGAGAGAGACCGGCCAGCGTGGAACGGACAGCAGCGATGAGGCATCTACACTTTCTATCCTGTCAAGGGGGGGAGGATTGTAGGTGACTCGGTTCGGCACAGTACCTCCACTACACGCAGCAGCAGCACGGTGGTCCACAAGACTTGATTCATTATTCTTACGATGTCATGGTGTTGGGCGTTTGGAGGAAAACACTTATGATGAGCGCTTGCAGGTGTGGTTCGACTGCTTTTTTCTTCCTTTTATTTTTTTGCCATTGCTGTTCTGCATGATCCATCAGCCTCCTCATGTTATTTAACTCCCGTCCACATGGACTTGTGTGTGTTTTCTTGTTTTTTTGAAAGACCTGCGATAGTAACTAGCTCATAGCTCGAGCAGCGCAGCAGGCCCGAGAAAATCCGACTCATTATATTCATTACACTGCTGATACCTCAAGTACCCTGCGCCTACTCGTCCGGGCAAGGAGGACGTGCTATCGTCCATCACCTTGTCTTCCTCATATTCCTTTGGGTTCCGGCCACCCGAGTCCCTGGTTTGAAGAATGGCATCCAGGCTCGTCACTTGATTTACCAGGCAAACACACCCTTGCACGGATCACTTATTCACCATAGGTTATATCCCCTCGTGCTCACTGAATCACTAAACGCTAGGATCTCGCTGCCTGCCTCAGCTGGTCAGAGCCAGCCCAGCCCAGCCCACCCTCACCACGGCACGCACGCAAGGCCTGTCGTATTCGTTCCTCCACGACCCGCAGGACAGGAACATCCTCCTCGGCGCCAGCCCGTCAGCGCTATGGCACGCGGGTGGGAAGAGACCAGGCAGGGAGGGAGAGTCTCGTGCGCCTCCGCACCCGGCAAAGGACCTTCCCGCGTCCGCCCTCTCTGGGGCGCACGGCAGACGAGAGAGAGAGGCGAGGGTGCTGGCACAGGTCAGAAGGGCGGAAACTTTTAGTGAAGATGGGACGGGTGGACCGGTCTCACTTCGGGATATGGCTCACTTCGGAGGAGGAGGAGGCGGAAGAGGAGGACGATCTCGCGGTCAGCAACCTTGGCGGGCTACAAGTCTGGGCGGTATCCAGGCCCAGCCAGCCAAGCTTCCTGGGACAAGACCTGCCGCCACAGCCCTCCGAGAGCGGGACGACATTGCGGTCAAGGAGCCCTTCCCCCCCCCCCCCCTCTCTCAGCTCGATCCTGCCCAGCCGCGCAAGAACCCCCCCTCCTCCCCCTTCGCACGGCGCCGGGATCCTCACGGCTGGCTTGAGGCCACATGCGCGATCCCGCGCGGACTCAGGCTCAGATTACCGGCCTTGGTCAAGCCACATGGTTCGACTCCCCAGGTTGTCAGTTGCGCAGCAGCGACGCCTCGTGGCCTGATGCATGCACGCACCAGAGGCCGCCGTGGCTTGGACGAGAATGGGGGCGTCCTCGCCTCAAGACGCCACAACCAGATTCCGGGAGCCCGGACTTGAGGGTAATAATGTCATGGTTCGTCCCTCTCTCTCTCTTTCTCTCTCTCTCTCTTCATTCGGCCCTACGACCCGCAGTGGCTGACCGCTCAAGCCACTGACCCGACGGGCCGCTCAGTGCCAAACCCAAAAGTGGCCACGTCAAGATGTCTTGGATTTTTTTCCCTTTCCCTTTTTACATTCTTTCTTAGCATAACACCACCACACCGCCCGGGCATTTCTATGCGGGCGTATCGAGGTGAGACTTCCCCTCAAAGAGACTCGACAAGAAAGTTTGGTGCCGAGCCCAGAAAAATGCGAAACCACGCGGCTTGTGAGACGGTCTCGGTGCCGGGACTGTGACTGGTATATGCTGCGGAGGGCGGTGTCGAGAGAGAAAGAGATAGACAGCCCTCTCGAGCGGCGTCCAATCGCATCTTGGCCGCGAGCGGGCCAGCTTGTGCCCTTTTTTTTTTTTTAAGCCAGCCCAAAAAAAAAAAAAAACACCTTTCTTTTTCTTTCTGCAAAACGTTTTTGGACTGCAATCTAGACAGCATCAATCAGTCCAAGAAGAGATGGAGGGGGGGGGATGGATCACTCAATCAGAACGGCACAGAATCAAGCAAAAGTCCCGTCATAGCGGCTAGCAGGACTAAGACAGACACACGCACATACAGGGTGACAGGCTGACACGCCGGGCTGGTGGTATAGGGCCTTCGGTCCTTTTGCCTTGATCTCACAGTTGTCGTGCTTTTGTGTTTCCCGAACTGTTGACATGGGCCCCCTTCAGAAGAGACCCCCAAGACACACCCTCCCTCGGCTCAGCTGGTGTCCCTCTGCTGTGCTGAACGGGGTGTGTGCTTGGCGCTGCACTCCTTTTCTTCTTGTTCTTCTTCTTACCTGATATGATAAAGCCAGCACCGTAGAGAAAAAGCCTCGTGCGCCCTTGGCCTCGGCTCGGCGTCGAGCTAGATTCGATCTTGGTGTCCTTCTTGATCTACATCCCATGTGTGCGTTGGTGCTGTCTCTGGATTTTTTCCCGCTCCTTCTCCTGTGCTACAGTAGCCCGCCATGATCATGCATACATGCATGCATGCTTTTGCGCCGCCGAGACAAGAGTACGCGTCCTCCTCACGTGCGGGAGTACATACCCACCCACCACCCTGCCACCTGCCGATATACTAAAAAAGAAGAAGAAAAATAGGTATCTCTGTAGTGCCGTTATCATATCACAGTGTTCCTTGCTTCGTTCGTTCGCCACGTGCGCGGTCTGCGGGGAGGGATCGGGGTGGATCCTGTCGTCACCACCCGCAGCATGCAGTCAGTACCAGGGGAGCGCACACTCGAGCCCTCTCGAGTGGTGGGTTGGTCATGTTGATGTTGCCCGAGCCCAGAATTGCGCAATAAGCAGGCGCATGCGAGGGAGGGCTGCTCAATACCCGAAAGGAGCCTTCTCGATCCCTCGTCGCCTCACCGCCCAAGGACCGAAGAGAGGAGGGGGGGGGGTGTGTTCCGAATTTCAGGTGCAATGTCCGATGCAGGCAGGGGTTCTGGTCTGGTGCTCGCAGACCAAAGCAGACAAGCCCCCCCCCTCAAAAGAGGGCTGCCTTGCTGCCAATGCCGGAGCGCTGCGCGGCTGTAGCGTTTTGTTTTCTGGATGACGATCATATGCAAGGCCTGCACCGGGAAGTGACCGGATGTGCTGCGAAGACGGGTGCAATGTCTGAGATGGGCAACCCCACCGCCGCCCGCTGGCTCAGCCCAGCCCAAGGTGAGCGAGCTTCTGCTTTTCGCCCGGCCGCCGTCCGGTCACCTTCCCACTGTGAAGGCTCCGTCCGCGATTCGGCCGACGGTGATGGGAACAAGAGGAATGCTTCGGGAAGGTGAGTGTGCCTTGACCGAGAAGACGATATACAGGCGCTTCGATACGTGATCTCCGCAGCCAAGAAAGAAAGAATAAAAAATCAGGGAAAAAAGGAAAAAGAAAAAACCAAAAAACCACCCCGCCACAGCATGATGTCTCGGACCATACACCCGGAATGACAAGGCGTGATGGTGGACAACGTCGGTACCTTGAGACATTCCCAAGAGAGACTGACTGGGGCCGGCGCCACATCATCTGGATGCAACCAAGAAGATGATGGTGTGCGGGAGGAGGTGGTGTGTTGGCGTAGCAGTGAGAACAGAACGATGGGGACCAGAAAAAAAAGTGATGATCGAGGGATTTTCGGCTGGGGGCTGGGCCAGATTCCCTAACTCGGCATGAAACTCGGGGCAGGATTGCGACTCTGCCGGCCAGAAAGGGAAAATGACGGACCCATTCAAGAAGGACCCAGGCCTGCTGCGCTCAGATCTTATCTCTCCGTGCAGGAACTTGGAAATGAACCTTGTTCTTTCAACAAAAAGGCAAAAAGTTACTTTTCTTGTCCCCTGTTGCCTGATCAGCACCGTCGATAATGGCCCCCATATCCCTTGACAGAGATGGGTGGGCACGGCAGAGAAAGAAGGGGAGGGAAAAAACAAAGCAAGCTTGGTGGGATGTAGGGATTGGTCGAAGCGCATTGAAGTGGCTCATTATCCCAAAGATGTGTCACTATTCCATCCACACAGCACAGGCTGCCTGTCATATTTCGATGCCGTGCCGCAGAGATCCGGTATGGTTAGGCAGACGACAGATCCTCTTCGCACAGCGCACTGCAGCTTTTTGTGCTCTCTCGCATGCGCTCCCTGAAGAGGAAGCATGGCCCGACTGTCGGTCTTTTTTGGGGGCAAGGAGATCTGCAGGAGGGATGTTGGTGATCCCTGGCCAACCGCTTCCCCGGATTCGGCGCGCATGTGGGACCTCGCAGAGCGCGCGTGGCTCGTCAGGGATGGGATGGATGGACCCGTCGTTAAAGTACGCGGGGATACCGAGGATGTACCATCATAGTACCATGGTATGTTGCTCTCGTAGCAGTAGGTCATCGATCCATCAACAGACCCGGGTTTGAGTGGTCAGCTACCGCAGTTGCAGAGCGGAGAACAACAACAAGAAGAAGAAGAAGAAGAAGGAAGAGAAGGAGGTCTCTCTCTCTCTCGCAGAATCTGTCATGAGACCTCCTCGTCCAGTGCTCTAGGACGTTTTCCTCCTCTGGCCAGTAGTATACCCATGGTCCTTATCAACTGCATGTACAAGGAATCAACAATGCATCCTGTGGTACAGTAGTAGGAGAGACGGGAGCGACCTCGGCGGCGATCGCAATGTAGGTTGAGCTGTCGCCGCCATACGGGGCCTCTCCCGCCCACCATTTCTCATTACCCGCACCACTCTGGGCCCTTTGCGCAGCTGCAATGCAATGCCGCTTGTCGGAGAAATCCAGCCTGTCAAATGAGCAGCCAGGCTATTGGTATTAGCTAGTGCAAGGGGTGGTGGCATCTCTCTCGATAACAGGAGGATTTGCAGGGCTGCCTTTGAAGTGACCTCACTCTTGATGTCACATCCACCACCACCACCACCACCACCTGGGCCGAGGTCACAACAGCGGATTGGCGCCCAACATACGTGTGCTTTCGAGGAGATGATGACCGCCCCTCGGATGCTGTGCCTCGGAATGGAATCGGCTGCAGCCTGCTGATAAGGCTTGGGGAGGTGACCCGGGCCACTGGAAACTTTTACGACCTTCCGAATTCAGCGTCACTAGTCACCGGCTGGATGGAATGGCATGCACTTGCGCCGCTTACACGCAGCCCATCATAAACCTGTCCAGCCATGAAACATGGCGATCTTCCGCTATATCCGCTGCCCGCCGACATCCTCTGTGTGTGTGTGTGTGTATGCGTGTGTCCCCGCTGCGAAGGAGGGTTTCTCCGAACACCGGTTCTGAAAGGAGTCACCTAGGCGAGAATTGTACACTGAGGGTGGTCAGCCTGTAGAGGTTGCATGAGCGGACCAGATCGCAGAAGAGCCACCACGATTCTCTGGATCTCTCCCAAGACCAGCGCATGCTACTGGGTAGAGCCCAGGACCCACCACCACTCGCGCAATTTTCTGGGTGCCATGTCTCACAGCCATCCCGTTCACGCTCCAGCAGGGAACGCCATTGGCAAGAGTGTACCCTGATGCCGATGCCACCCTGTGCTCCATCTGTACTGCCAACTCACACACACATGGTCAGCCCCATATGTATATCAGAGCAGATATTGCTGCAGCATGTGCAACAAATGCCGGACTCGGAAAGATCGATGGCTCGCAGCAGGGCGATCTCCGCCTGCGAGGTCGTACACATCCATCCATGCGGCGCCGAATCGTAAGATGAAAGGTGCAGCGCGTACAGACAGAGCCGTGTGTTCTCGTGAGACTGGTTTGCATATCGATATGAGAAGGTGGTAATGACGTGGCTTCAGCATCATGCCGCCGCCGTCGAGCTGCTGTGTATGGAGTACACGATCCACCGCATACGAATACGCTGTAAGTCGTGTGTGAATGCTGACAAGGGGGCGTCGAGTAAACCCACCTCCTCGCATCTCTTCGGAATTCAGCCGCCACGCCAGCATAACCGCTCCCCTCCCCTTGCTGCTTTTGTTTCTCCTTTGTTTCCAAACAATATTCAACACCGTTTCTCGTCATGCGCTCACGGTGAAAATTCTTCGGTGCCGATCGCAACCCACCGATATGCCCGATTACAACCGGCGTATAGCCACCTCGGGCGGTGAGCCATCGTGTACCCATGTTGCTGGACCCTTTCTGGACCGAATCGGCCTCACCCGGCGGTAAGGTCCCAGCTCGACTTGGTGGTGTCACACTGCATAATCATAGCGATGATCAGGTGGTATAGTGTTGAGGGAAAGCAGTAGGCCGGGTGCTGTGCGTGCTTGCACTGCATTGCAGCCTGGAGCATCCGCTGACAAACACCGGAAATTCCCCGAATGGTTTTCGGTGGCTGAGACAACATGTCGTTGCAATAGGCTCGACATTTGCGTCGCTACCCGCGTGACAAACCGTTGGCGTTGGCTTTTCTCTAGTCCCGGATTGGTATCCAACTCGTTCCCCCACTCGGGCACATTGACAACTAAGCTGCCTGGCCATTATGTAAAGAGGTGCTGGAGTGAGGCCCCGAAGAAAGCCGCTTAAACAGGTGGTCTCGCTTGCTGTTCGGTGGCGCTCGAGGTCTGCAGAGTTCAGAAAAGACCCTCCCCATCCGTCAACCGACTGCGCCTATGCCGCATTGTAAATTGCGCAACGACCCCCGTATGAAGAGGACTCAAGTCAGGCCATGATGACAAGATGTGACCTGGACTTAGGATTTAACCACCATGGGTCGAGATTAGGCTTGCGCCAAGTCGACTTTCCCAAAAGTCCTGGGAAAAGATCAGCGCTGGCCAGGGCTGTGGGAACGAGGGCTGCGTTGACAACAACCAAAGTGCTACGTGACAATCTGCCGCACACGTGTCATGCTATCCACAGCGCACCGCCAAGAGACTCGTGGTCGGCTGCTGAGCATTCACCAGCTGAAGTTGATACGCACCCACGCACTTCAGAAAGCAGATTGTAGACAGGCTGTGTGTGACTTGGATCAACCCTGGCGATGCCACGCGCTCATGAAGATCGCTCAGGGAGGCCCTTGCAGCCAGCTGACTTGCCGATTGGAGATGGGTTTCCACTTGTAAATGACAGAGGTCCACCAGCTGCAGTACACGCTAGGGTGCGGGCCGGAATTTCGAGGAAGATTACTGCAATGTTGCTGTGCATACTGCCGCAGAACGGCTGAGGAAGGAAAGCTCTTCGTCGACCCGCCCCGCTATGCACGTTGGTCGATGTCGAGCATCATTGCCCGTACCTAGATAGACCGACCTCCCTCCGAATGTCGAAGTGCAGACGAGGGTATACTGGTAGAGCATCGCCTGGTAGCTGGACCAGACGGACTGCCCGCGCTCTCCACACAATCGACGTGGTCCGGGGAGTCAAGGTCGTGGGGAAATGTGTCTTTCTAGAAGCTGTGTTGTTTCTCGCCCCTGGCAATGAGCCTTGGTCGCTGTAGCTCTGTGAGCCCCACTGGCCGACAGAGACAAGACTGGGACGGACGAGATTTGCTGAGACTGGCAGGGTGGGAATTGGATATCGAGCTACCATAGAAGATGGGGTCGTGGCCCTTGCTTAGTGGAAATGCCGAAACTAGCCTCGAGGCGAGGAGAATTCTCCTGGCAAATGCGCAGAGACCAGCAGCGGGTCGGTGCAATTCGTCGGCGACTCCAGGTGATCGGCGAACGGAACTTTCTTCCTCTCGGACCACTCTCATGAGATCAAAAGGAGGCCAGATAAGTAGCAGCTCATGACAATTCTGCAGATCCTGCGAATTTGCCGGTTGGAACAAGTCCTTGGTGTAGCCAAGCTTAGTTGTGATGCTATCGTCAGGTGAGCCCGGGCTCGTCATCTGCGGGAAATTCTGCCGTCGTCGTCAAGAGACACATGGAGGTCTTCAAGCCGAAGAGAAATACCGTGCCAGTCAGAGAAGATTGCACTATGCAGAGAGTGGGGTCCTTTCTCGAAAGCGTCGTACGAAGTCCATAAGCGCTGCAATTTGCGGCGTCGTCGATCAGTTGATCTGGGTAGGCTGAGCTAGCCGGGTCTTGGTGGGCGGATCACGTCGGGGACAAGTCGTACGTCTTGACGATGTAAGCTCTAAGTCCTCAGGCAGCTGCCGGAATAACAAATAATAAAAGAGAAAAACGACGTACCTCCCTCACACACAATGTGATAGTGGTTGTTGAACATTGATGGATTGGCCAATTGAAAAGAAAGAGAAAGAAGTAAAAAAAAAAAAAAAGAGGCAGGAGAAATGAAATTCTGGGGTACAGATCGACAGAACCGAGGACGGGATTGACGACATGAGGGCCCAACGGACGAGACGAAGCTGGGGGGCCGGAACGACCATGTGTTGGGTCCCAAGCTGGGCTTCAGGGGGACGGGGTGATCATGCCGTACAGGGTGTCCCAAACTTCCAAATGGGAAGAAGAAGACGTGACCGTAGCGCCAAGACGCCATCTCACGACCCGTGTAGATCGTCGTTTTTTTTCCTGATGTGTGCATATGCATTAGCGTTCTCAACGCCCACGAGCGCAGAAACTCCATACTAAAGCACTTATGGTAGTATGGAATAGTAAGAGCAACTTACGGGCGAGGAGGGTCCATAGATGAGTTGCTAGTGCCGGCGCGGCTACCTGATGCCGCGTGGTGGCCCTGGTCCAGCACCTGGGTGTCGGTCGGAGGCTGTCCTCTAACTCACACTATTAGCTCTTAGGTCAGTCAGCATCAAGAGGGAATCCCGGGAACTGGGACTTCTACGGGAGCGCGACGAGGATGTTCCCGCATGCACGTGGCCCAGGGCCAGCGGCCATGTTCTTGTTCCAACCACGTCCCCGCCTGCGCCCGGACCGTGCTCTTGCGTGCGGCGTGGACACCCGAGTATCTCGAAGCGGTGCTGACAAGACAACAGATAGCGGAGAGCATGCCTGCTGACTGCCAATGCAGGTGGTGTGCGGGTTGTGGCCGATAACCCCTGCCACAACAGAGCCGTTGTCTGTGGATGGTGGCGAAGAGACGAGTGGTGACTGAGCCCGTAGATATTACGTGGTACGAGAATGTGTACGGTGCCGTCGGGAGATCTGATCGCTACCACTACCACGGTAATTAGCCTTATCGACACACGCAAATCCGGAAACCCTTACGGGCTTTGCAAAGTCGCTTACCAGAGTACCGGTATCCCAAGGTCCATCTTCGAGCCCAAGGAAGCCAGCAACGGCGATCTTTGAAGGAGGGGCGGGAGGGGCAGGGAGATCGTCGTGACTGTCGACCTGGTCACACATCGTAATGACCTCGATTGTACCAGCCCTTTTCTCTCCCCTTTTTCTGTTTCTCTCGCGTGCTCTCCCCGTCTCCCTCTTTCTCTGTGTGCGTTGTGTATGTGCATGCAGCAGGTAAGAACAGCTCGTTGCGCAGGATGCACGACACTGTATAATGAAGCATCAGCTGTTGCCACCAGAGAAGAAAATAGGGGGCGAGTGGGGGAGGCGGTCGGAATTGTGCAGAAGCGAGGTTTTTCGGGGCGTGAGGGTGAGGAAAGAAGCACGAACGGTAGGTATTGAGACTTGCCTGTTCATGACATCAGGCGGTTGCCACTTGCAGACCTGGGAAGGAAGACACAACCAATTGCCCATCTCCAACACGACGCCCCCTAACCAACCCCACCTACCCTTTCAAGTAGTTCTCAACAGCCAACCTTCAAGCCTCTCGTATCTTTTGACAGGACAGGTCTCACCTCCTCTTGGTCGCATTCTCCTCACCTTACTTGCCGTGGCCTCAGGCAGAGTGCAGCAAGCATGGCTTTTGTGCATAGCCTTTTTTTTTATTTTTTAAGTATGCTTCAAGACAACCTGATCGAGATACTACAGCATGCATTCGTCCACCTGCGCATTAACGCCAGCACGGAACAGCACGTTGATGGGTCTCGTCCACCACACATTCACACATCCGCAAGTGGTCTTGAGCTGCGGTCCTCCATGAGATAGCCAACGCAGCACAGACACCACCAGTGTCCATCAGGTCAACCGCTGCACATAGATGCCGCCAGTCGGACTGGCTGGACATGGAGCTGGTCGACACAGGGCAGTACACATCGGATGGCATCTGGATAAGGCCAAGGCATGATCAGATGCAACTAGAGCACCAATACCCAGGGCTTTAGACGGAGCGCAGTAGTCTTGACTGCTGTGTGATACAGGACCAATGAGACGTCAACGTCATGTCGACCATGACTTGACCTTCAAGAGAAGGCGCAGGGAGAGAGCCTCAGGCAGCCTACCCCCTTCTTGTCATCGTCAGACTCTGCCTGTCCCAGATGCGAAGGCAAAGCGCCATGCGCCCACCACGGAAGCCCCTCGTTGAGGACGGAGCTCTCGGATCACCAGGCTCTGCTTCATGCCAAGCTCCTCGGCGACAACGTACTCCAGGATGCGCCTGATTCGCCTGCACCACCCCTGTCTGTTTCCTTACAGTACAGTCGATCACGGGCCCCTTAAAAACGGACCTGGAACCGTTCTTTTGGGGGGAAGGGGGGAAGGGTGGTAGGACAAGCCTCCCTAGGCGGTGTCTGGGCCCTGTTGGCCTTACTCACCTCCGAGTCGCATCACTCATGTCAATTAACCTTGTTTTTTGTTTATCCCTCTCCCACAAGCTTATTTGATCCGGCTTGTTTGAGACTTTGTGAGCCGCGTCTCAGCAGCCTCCTGGCAAGCCACTCCAGCACGGGACCATTAGCAGCAGTAAAGGGTACTGAAGATCAGAGCGTGGATCAGCCGTGCATCCTCGTGCAATCGACTGCACCTCAACTCCCAGGTCCATCACTCTTGGATGTTTTGTGGGGGGTGGAGGGGAGCGGTCCTGGTGGGGATAATTCTACCAAGTAAACTTTCACCATCTGGCTCGGGGCGCAGCTCAGACGCCCGCGTGCCTCCTGTTACCTGAGAGCATCTACGCCATCTTGGTCATGACAACGCTTGGCACCTCAGTGGCACCAGCACCACGACTGCTTTTCCACCTGTTGCAAAGCCAAAAGGGAGGGGGGGAGAAAGAAGAGGGAAAAAGGGAGCAGGGAATCGTATTTACTGCGTGGACAGCGTGTTGCATTGGCGAAACTTGAAAGAATAACGTCATCATTGCTCGGAAACCTGAGAGACACGACTCCGGGTGGACGTGACAGCACATCCGCAGCCCACACCTTCAGGATCCGCCCTCGAAGGTGGTTCCGTGTCCAGGAAGGAGAAACCAAGTGACGATCCATTGGTCCACTCGAGAATCAAATTTGTCAATCTTTACCAAGCGCGCGGTCTGATCTGCGCAGAGCAGATGGTGGGTGGTCGAGCCGGGTGGTGGCTAAAACATCCGGCAACCATGTCTTTGTCAAGAGAGAGAGAGAGAGATAGAGAGAGGGACAGTATGTGTGAGGGTGTGAGAGAGGCTGCTGATGGGGGGGGGCCGCCCGGACTCTGGAACGGCGACAGCATCGCCATCCGAACGCGGGGCAAAGTAGCCTGTTTGAAGTTTTGAGATGGCATCTGGTGGAGGGACGTTCGGCATAAGATCAGCTGGGCAATCCGGTCGCAGCCCAAGCCAGGCTGACCAGCATTGATGAAGCTCCCGAGGCATCATCCTCCACCACAGCACGAGCGCAGTCGAGGCACTCCGGTCATGGCTCGTCTCACGTACGTGATGGAGCTACTCGGGTGAACCCTGTCGTCCCAGCGACAATATCGTACTACACAGCATGGTACAGACAGGATCCTGGTCCTCCACACAAGGTCGTCTCTTGTCGAGGGCTGTTGGGCGCACGGCGGCAGTGAGGCCGCAACGGGCAAGCTGATCCGTGACCCATAAAATTGGCTACAATGTGCACCCTCGTTCGGGTTAGCCTTTGTGCTGGAGCCTCCCATCTAGGCATGTTCATCGCAATTTGGCGCGCCTATCTTCATTCTCGCCAAAGGCCTCATCTCGTCGCCCACATCTCTTTTCACCCTGTCCGCCCTTGCCCGCAGCAGAGACCAACACAGCACAAGCTGATCAGCAGGATGATTACTCTGTATGCTCGGGCAGATCCAGTTCCGCCCCGCTTTGTCAGTCTTTGGCTCCGGGAGATCACAGCATGAAGTGGGTTGACGGAGTGGCGGATAGCCGTCTGGCTCGCTGAGCAGATCCTATGCGAGCCCTTGTAGACCTTGTTTTCTCTTTCTCCCTCTCTCTGACTCCCTCGAGGAGCGATCTGCTGCCAGGCGGTACATAGTACGTGCTGCGGTACCTTTTTCGTACAATGTACCAGGGTACCGCGGTATCATGGGCTGCCAGCGAGGTGCAGCAGGCAATACAAGGTGGTCCACCCCACCCACACACCAAGTCCTGGGTACCACCACCCGCCCAGAGACAGAGAGAGACCACACACACACACACACACAAACACACACACACCCCTGCCCCCTGGCAAACCAAGCTGGTGGTCCACACCATCCCACACCCTTGACCACGATCATGGCAGCCAGGGGAGAGACCGACATGGGGCTCATGGACCGGCCCACCATGCACGAGCATCGCTAGGGATCACCCCGAGTCAGGCAAGGGCTCGCAACGTCGAGCAGGGCGCTACGAGTACAAGGTACCGTAGTACATCTGGTACATCTGGTCTACGGACGAGTACCTGAGATCGACGCCTGCTGGGCATGGTCATCTCATGTCCCTCAGAGGTTGGATGAGGGACCGACCCGCACAAATTTTGTGACAGCTGCTGCTGCGGCACACTCGCCCAGGATCACCGTCCATCATCGTTAGCCTGATCGTCCTGGCTCTGCTTCGGGAGATTTCATCTACATACTCTACTACCCTTGGGGGGCCCTTACCATTCCCACATGGCACTTGTCCTCGTGGTCACCTACATAAGATATCCACCACTCCCACCTTCTCCCTCCGGCACGTCTCTGAGGAAAAGGCTCTTCATACTCAAAGCACTTATACAACTCGTGTGGATTCTTGGAAATCCATCGACATCTCTCAACTACCCGCCACGCAAAGTAATATATAATAATCTTTTGTGTCATACTTCTTTTTTTTCTCTCCTCCTCACCCATCTCGCCACCGGCATACCGCATAATCTCACCTCTGGAAGGGAAGAAACATAATCGGCAAAGATGGCTACCATGATGATGTCCTACGCCGCACAACCAAGCGCGCATTACGGATACGGGCAGCCCCAGGGACCACCGTCACCTCCTATGGACGACACGTCCAAGTGCTCACTGCCCTCCATCTCAAACCTGCTCGGGTTGGCCGACGGTGGATCGCCCACCTCAGAAACCTTCCAGGCTTCGCAGCAAGGTAAGAGCTTCAACCAAACAAACAGACTGGGCCCCCTGAGGGCGAGGGCGAGAAGACCAGCAGTATTAACAGGAGCAAGCAGCACCATCACCAGTCTCCGACTCTCGCCCAAACTCTTCTCACTACAATGTTCCTGTCCGCTGTGGTGCTCTGCCACCGACACCACCCATGTCCTCGGATGCGTCCTTCGACGGGTACCAGTCACCATCACCAACCAAGTCTGTGGGCCAGGTGCCGCAGAACTACTACTTCGCCTCGGCACATACCATGGGCCATGTCGAGGCTTCTGAGGCCCACCGCCAGCAGATGGTGCCTCGTATCCCAGTCCAGCCTGCTTATACCGCTCCCGCCTTCGTCTCGTCCTACATCTCGAACCAAGCGATGCCCTCTTACTACCCAACGATGCAACCCACGCCTCCACCGCAGCCACAGGTCTCGGGCCTCTTCTACCAGCGGCCGCTCCCTCAGGTATGTGTCTCTTCCGTCGGGCTTAGCTATACCCGTCGCCTCTTACCATGAGAGCATATGAGCCTAACAGACCTCACAGACTTTCCCTCCGATGCCTCTCAGCGTCGCCGTGCCCTCATCCGGGGCCAGTCCATGGCAGCACCACCACTACATCTCGCCAACATCGGCGGCCTCCTTCCCTCAGTCTCAGGACCGCTACATCTGCCAGACCTGCAACAAGGCTTTCTCCCGTCCCAGCTCACTGCGCATCCACAGCCACTCTCACACCGGCGAGAAGCCTTTCAAGTGCCCTCATGCCGGATGCGGCAAGGCCTTCAGCGTACGAAGCAACATGAAGCGACACGAGCGCGGCTGCCACAACTTTGACGGCAGCAGCTCCGGCTCGCCCCCGATGTCTTGAGAGAGAGCGACTCGCTGCCTGATTATCGATTTCCTTACTTTTTTATCTCACATTCGACCTTACCACCACCACCACTACTATCTTACTATCTTACATTTCTAATGGGCGCGACTTTCTCTATCATAACGGGACACAGACGGATCGGAGATACCTCACGGTACAATTTACCTGGGCAACGGTTTTTCTAAGGACATGGGGGGTTTGACCTGACATGATACCACAAACAAACGGATGGCGTACAAGGCGCAGCCTCACCAAGGGCAAGAATTGCTTTGAAGCATTTGCACGGCGTTTCACGGTGGTAACAGCATGGGCGAAGGGGGGGGAGGGGTGTCTGGCCAGCGAGGAATTGTGGTACTCTCTGGCTTGGCGGACGGGGGGTGCTCAACAGAAAATTAAAAACAAGGAAGCGAAGGGGGGGGGGGGGGGGGGAATAACAAAGACTACTCTCTTTTGAGATTTTTTCTTTCCATCTTGGTTTACACACTACGGTTTCATTCCAAAAAGGCAAAACTCTGGGTTTTTCTCAATAGCTTTGCTAGCTAGCCATCTACAATCAATCATCCAGTATGATACAAAATGGGTTCATCTGCGCGTCTCCTCCTCTTCTCAGCTCTTGATTCTCACGATGTGGAACCCTCACCAAAGTAAATTCCGGCGGTGTGGTTTCCGACATTCTCGTCCCGACCTGAATTTTTGCGCCCTCCTTTCTCGTTGTTGACAGCAACAACAACATACTACGTACCTACGACCGATCTTGGAAGGCCATACGGATCAGGTGTCTCCCGGCCCCCCAGCGACCTCCCCCATCGCAATATCGGTAACTTCCATTGGGATTTTTAAACCCCGGCCGGACCAAGGGCGCAGATCACCGAGTGGTCCAATCTCAAATCACATCACTCAATTTACCAATGCCGGGATCTCAGGTCAGTCATTTAACCCTGCCTCGGAGCATTTTTTTTCCCACATGTCGACTTTGTTCCCTCCCTGGTAGATCGGAGAGCTCAGGGCAGTAGTTCTCTCTCTCTTTTTTTCTTTTTTCTTTTTTTTTTTTGGTGACTCTCTCTTCTCCCTCTTCTCTCTCAAGGGCATCCAAGGATACTTCTTCCTATGCTAGCGAGGAGGATAAGTGCCGTGAGCTAGTCCAAGGGTGATCGCCTGCAATGGCCCACCCGGTAGATCATGATCGCCGGTCGAGCGTAGCTTTTAAGATTCTCGTTATACAAATCCGGACAGATTGGGAGAGGCGGGGAGGCCGGTCTCTTCCCACAAACCCCTTCCTTTTGAGGTCATCATCACCATCACCGGTCCAGCTGTAATAACGTCATCTTTTCCTCTATTACTGCGGGTATTCTTCTCTCGAACCCCCTTGTCATACGGGCCCCCTTTGGGACCCGCTGATCTCCCTCAACAAAGGCCTGAACCCTAGGCGATTTCACAGCATCTCTGGTCCCCTTGGCAACCTGATAATGTGCTCGAGAAGGGCCGTCCCTCGCCTCCTTGCCGGGCCTGCCTTTAGCCAGCCCAGGGGGGTGGGGGTCCTCTCGCACTCTCTCAGCTTTGTTTCCCCGCGCCAAGCCTCCTGAAAGTCTGGGCTGCCTCTTTAGTTGTGGTTCTGGCTTGTGTCTACTTACCATAAGTGCACAGCAGCACGGACACTTCACCTCAAACCAGGCCCGCTCTTGCACGCCCAAGGAGGCCGGCGGGCTGCAGACGTCATGTTTTCTCCTGATTTCAACCCGCAGGCCCATCATCAATCATCCTTGTAGCCACGAGCCCTCGGGACGGCAACAAGAAAAAAAAGAGAGAAGGGAAAAAAGAAAACAATAGAAGAAGAAAAAAAAAGAGGATGGCGAAGGCAGGGCGAAAGGATGATCTGTCAGGATAGGCTTTGGGTCTACGACTGAAAGGGGCAACGCTCCTCGTTGTTCCCATACTGTTCAACTGCGCCCCCTAACAGACAAAGCCGAGAGTGCCGTGCTCGACCAAGCAATCTACTACTGCTACTCTGTGCAGTACTTTTCCTCGTGGCAAGCCAGACAAGAGAAGAAAAACCACGATAACGCGGTAATGCCTGTCCGGCACCTATGGACCCCACTCGCCGGGCGGGGGGGAGGGGAAGGAAAGAGAGAGATCATCGTGGGTTGATGGATCCTTGTGACAATCGCCAACGTTGTGTTTTCCCACACGCTGGCGGCCTGCCCGGCTATATGATTTTTTATTTTATTTCTATTTACAGGGGAAAGAGGGAGGCAGCCGAGCAAATTCCTGCTGATCATCTTGAAGGATTGTTGAGCGACTAGGCGGTGAGGCATGCACAACATGAATTTGCAGTGGTAGTAGAATGAAAAAAATGACGATTTTCTTCTCTCTTGTTTTTTCTTTTTTCATTTTTTTTTCTTCATGGCCTTCATCTCTATCGCGCCGAGGTAGGGGTTTTTTTCTCTCTCTCTCTTTATTCTTCTTTTTATTACTCTGCCTTGTTCCAGCCTGTCCTTCCCTCCAGGCTGGCTGCTTGGGCTTCAGTTAAGCTCAAGGCTGGACGGCTTTAGCTTTTAGATGGGGACACAAGAGGAATTGCGCCCAACAAATTGCTCCGAGGCCGAGTCAGAATGGTTTTTTTTCCCCCAAGGTTCCGGCCCACATCTTCTGAGAAATGACCTCAGCTACACAGGCATCTAATCGTTGGTCATGCGGGTGCAGCCGTGAGCAAGCTCTGCGATAGCGCCCTGGCGAGCTTGTGAAGCCCTCCTCCTCTGCTCGGTCCCAGGAATACCGTCTGCTCTTACCGGACAGGTTCTGGATGAGGACGGCACGTGTGTAACTATATCGCCCACGCGTGTGACACCCTGACCTGGTCCATCAGGTAGACGGCAAGACGGCACAGGCTAACTCGAGAGCACCGGGCCAGGAGTGAAGCCGTCGGCTGTTTGTGAGTGTGTGAAGGAGGTGGAAGGGCGAGGGCGCAAGGTTTGGGACCGTTTTCGATAGTTTAGACGCCACATGTACCGTGGTAAGGCACCCTTGCAACAAGAAGAAAGGAAAGGAAAGGAAGAGAAAAAAGAAGGGACATTGGTCGAGGAGGGCAGCAGAACTGTGCTAAAGTGATCATCACCAATGTGCCCACACACGCCAAGTGGTGGTCGAAGACACGACATGAGGTCCGAGGTCGTTGGTTGTGGGAGTGGAGCCGCGCCTGTTGTTAGCCCTGTTAGCACTCTACAGTGGATGAGGGCAAAGAAATGGGGGAGGGCTGTGTTTCTGCTAGCAGCTGCCTGCTGTGGCAGGGGAACAATGCAGCCCCTGTTGCACAAAGCTGGGGTATCCTGTTCAGATGTGCAGATCCAGAATAACAAGCCCTGTCAGCCATGCACCCTCGCACGTTTGATTGTCACGAGGATGAATCCCTCCTCTTTCTTCGTGTTCTTCTGAATCCAAGAGGACTCAAGAGCGAGCCTGCACCCAAGGAGCGTTTGAGGATGAGCTCTGCAGCAGTGCTCCACACATAGTCTCACTCTTGCTCACTCTCTCTCACTCACACGCATAAAAATGAAAAAGGAAAGGGAAGAAGGAAAAAAAAAAGAACAAGCCCGGTTGTATTTTTGCCCAGAGTCTCAAGTCTGTCAGACCTTCCAAGGTTGTAATAGTAGAAAGAAAGAAGCGCAGGAATTTACTGCCATGTAACTGTGGTACTATGGTACACTACTACGGTACAGTAGAGTGTCTGCTGTTGGAGAATTAAGCTTAATGCCACTAGCCCTGCCAGGCCTGCGGTAAGCGCAGGGAATCTTGTCCAGGGTGACCAGGGGGTTACCAACGTCGAAACCACCTCGCTGGTGGCCTGCGCAGCCGAGGGTGACATGATGATTCCATAGCATGCCACAGTACCAGAGTACGATGTCGTGGCAGTCCTGTCGATCTTCCCGTGCAGGCGAGCAGAGACCAGCGACCTCGCAAAGTCCCGCGGCCGGCAGCGATCGACGCATGACGAGGCTGCTGCGCATTTTGTGGGCTGCGCAGGTCAGTTCGCCATCAAGGGGGGCCCTGATCCTGTGTGATTTCGTAGAACGGGGGAGAAGGGGACGCCACAGACAGAGCCTCACTGCAGGCGAGGAGATCGGTGCGTAAAAGTACTGTACGTACACTGTCTATCATGTCTCACCTGCGACTCTGCGTTTCAACGGACAAACTCGTACATCGCCGACTCATTGCCCAGGCGAAGCAGTGCAATGACTACTATGGGCTGGACCATTGGGGTCCAGGACTCCTGCTAGACCAACTATTGTCCCCAGTTTTTTTCTCTTTCTTTTCGGGTTTTATTTATTTTCTCTATTTTTATTTATTTATTTATCTTGTCTTCGGTCGTGCGGACGGCGAGGATCTCTGCTCTCGGCCCCGCTGGGAGACCAGCCCATATCAGACTCACCTCCGGGCTTGGCACCGCACTGGCCAGATCGTCGTGTGTCTCAGCATCCTTGCGGTCAGTATCAAAGCCATACACCCCAAGTCAGACGATCACCTGCCACCCGATTCGACTTGAGGTGAGGCGAGGTGAGGCTCAATGCCGCCTGTCGTCTGTCCTCTGGATTCCGCTCCCTACGACCGGACTTGGGTTCATCCCAGCAGCCATCACAGCGGCCCTCTGGTATCGCGACAGCTGGCTGGGGCCTTTGGTGTGCTCTGCGCTGGCTCCCGCAGGGCTGAAGCGGGCTACACAGTCTGGCTCCCGGCCTGGGATGCCAGTGCAGCTTCTTAACGCCTGCTCCAGTCTTCCACTCACCTACCAGAGGCGTCTCTGTCGACCCGATCCTGTTTGCGAAAGACGGGCGACACCATCGTAGAGGCTTGTCGACGACAGTACCACCGCAGTGCCTTGGTTCATTGGGTCAGAGACAATGTTCAACAAACCTGTACACCAGTCAACATATGGCACAGCACGCGCGGTCTGTAGGGCTGTCAATGTCTCAGCCCAGTCAGGGAGGCCGGTAAGTGCAAGCGACAGCAGAGAGAGAGAGAGAGAGCCAAATCCGCTGCGTGCACAGACAGATGTTTCGCAACGACGAAGGCGACGACGGCGGCGACAACGATGATGACGAGAGCGCTGGCGGCGTGTGGACGTGAGACCGCCACAAGCTGTAAGGCCCAGTGGAGATGTTTCGGTCCTCCTTGTTCGCTTAGGACCCTTTAGCAAGCATGCAGCCCCAGCTCGTACAATGGTACCGAAGGATGGTGGAGCGGCGGGCTTCCCCACGGCGCCTGGCCGTCCGCAGCTTGTGCTCCGGCGGAGAAACAGCCTCCCTGTGGCTGCTGGGCCGGGCGCAGGTGGCTGCGAGCAGTCCTGAGGCTATTGTACAGTCAGTCAGTTAGTCAGTCCAGAAAGTGTGAAACCCGGCGGAGAGGCGGTCTCGTTCTTGGCAGTCGAGGTCTGAGGGCGACCGTGTTTCAGTTAGTCCTGTTCCTGCGCAGTGTGGGCCGGTTCCAGGAGACAAAACCTTATTCAGACGTCGACGAGGGACCCTGTTGTCTACTCAATCGACACTGGTGCAACTGCCCATCTGAAATCTGAACCAAGATACAGCTGTCCTTCTTCTAGGCTTCGAATTGTTCGTCGTGTGTCGTTGTTGCATTAGGTTGCGCATGTGCGCGGTCAGGCGGGCGGGTCTCACGGAAACCTTCAGGGGGGGTTTACTACTATCATGCACGCTACCATAGAGCCTCAGGTCAAAGATCTGGTCTTCGTCCGTATTTCGGCTCGTGGTATTGCGGGTGGTGTTGTTGTCTTGACACCAACCAACGGCTCAACAACAAGATGAACGACCAGAAAATCAGGATGAATGAAAAAGAAGAGAGACAAGAAAAAGAGGAAGAAAAAACACCCTGCTACAGGACCGAAACAAGACAAGATTGGGGGTAATCATTCATCGACACGCGCCTGTCACCCAGCCTCTTCCAGCCACAGCGCTTGGTACACCGGTTCTCTCCCAAGTCTCGTAAGGAACTGCTACGCATTCTGTAGACATGGTGCACCATCATGGTGGTGAGAGATACCTGACATGTGTGTGTGTGTGTGTGTGGGAGAGAGAGAAAGAGAGAGCCGCCGCTTCGCTTCCGCCCCTCCCACACAATCCTCCAGCGAGGCGCCTGTCAGAATCCTAGCACAACCTGAGACGAGACGAAGAGAGAGCCAGACTTTCGGGAGCCGGTGCATCCATCCCGCCACTCTCCGCACTCTGCTGCATACTATGACACCGGGAGGGGATGTACTTAAGCTTACCTCCTTTAAGCATCCTTGCCGCTGCGAGCCCCGGCGTCAAGGGTCGTCTCACAATGAGGCCACCTGCACCAAACCTGTCATTAGTATACACAGATTACAGTCTGTACCATAGTAGACCGTCTACCCTACTCACCCCCCACCCCCCTTCGCTACCAGACTTCGGATTCGTCTGATAAGCAGTATTGTCACGGCTGTGGGTATGTTTCGAGGGGACAGCCAGGGAGTGGCGCTGCACACAAGTGGACGTTGAGATGCCCTTCCTGTGGCGGGTTGTGTCCATCGATCGACCCCCAGGGTCCAACTCTTCTTATGTGACAGTGAGCAGAAGAGACACACTTCTCTGGAGGGAGACAATGTCTACCTCCCCTCCCGTCAGGCCAGTCACTCTACCGTAATCCCTCATGTCATGATGTTGCCCTTGCCTCTCTGCCTCCTTGACTTGACCCTCTCTCTGGCGAGAGAGCCGTGCTGTGCTGCCTCGTGTGCATCCTGCGCCCAATGAGGACCAAGCGGCAACCGACGTGGCCTTATGCGCGCGGTGCATCGTAACCACCAACGTCCTGTAGCACCCAGTCGAGTAGACTATAATATGACGAAATAAGCTCAAAAACAAGCGTATCCAACACACGTGCCGTCAGAAGGACCCTCGGGACGGCGAGGATCCGCGTAGATCCACCACCAAGGCCCCCCCCCCCTCTCCCCAAGGCGGCCAGCCCTCTTGTTCATGGCTTGGTAGGACTAGTCGGTGACAGACCTCGGGCTCCAGGACAGGGCTCACTCACCATCACGACGTGGGCCGCCGGCTTTTGACTGGTGAGACTGGGCATGTGTTGCCCGCTGGGAAACCCCTCTGGGCTCGAAGGGCCTGGTAGGGTCGTTTCGAGACCTCGCCTAAATACCAACACCCACCCCCGGAGGACGAAGGGGCAACGTACAGGGTGTTGGTGGACCCCCTGCCCACATTCCAGGGCGCCCCGCACGCGGTCATCGGCCCATGTTGAGAACGTTGGCCCGTGGCCTGGCAGCACTCGTCGTATTCTCTCTTTCTTTTCATCTCAAAAAAAAGTCTAGGCGGTGTCGTCTCGCCCATGGGACGGCGGGTGGGCTTCCCCCTCTCGTGTTTCACGCCCTTGGTTGGTGATGGTAATGATGCCCTGGCTCCTCCCACGCCGGGGAATTCTTTTCCTTTTGGGATTTTATTTTATTGTACCCCTGTCTGGCAAAGATCAAGCTTAACACGACCCCCCTCCTCGCTTCCCTTGTACACGGTACTCCAGCCCAGTACTATGATACACGCAGATGGAGGGGGGATCGTGGTCACATCCACATTTTGGTGGTGGTGGTAGAGGAGGAGGAGGAAGGGGGCCCCGACAGTCTGGCTTGCGGAGAGGGGACCCGCCTGCCCTTTGTCGAAACCAAACCTGATGTGCTATGTACTGGTGACCTTTCTGTTGATCCTCGTCGCAGGTCTCTGGAGCAGCCAGCCAAGACGACGGAAGCGACTGAATCCGTGTGGTGGGGGTTGGAGCTGGTTTGGGTGGTATGCATCGCTTGGATCGACGCCCAGCACGGGAGAGCGACTGTCCAAGGGCGATCACAGGTCCTTTTTCTCCTTGGCAAAGGACGAGCAGCGGGATGAAACTGCACACCGTGATCTGTGACATGGTCCATCCGGGGGGAGGGAGTCTTGTCCTCCTAGGGGATCGTCACAGCTCTTGTGGTTCTCTTGTTGCGCCCAGGAGGCGGGACGAGATCGACTGTAAGTCTCTGCGCCTCAGATGAGCCTGAATTGCGAGGTGGTGGGATGGCATACGGCGCTTCCCCCCCCCCGGCCCCCCGGGAAACCATACGGTCTATACGGTGTGTACTATGGTATGAACAGAGGACCCCTGCTTGCTTCTGGGACGCCTGGGTTCTCGAAGACGGTAGCGGGAACCCCCTGAGGGTCCGAGAGATGGGAGGTAAGGTACTTGCTGTACTTCGAAGGTACAAGTGAGGTTGTACATCCCGACCCCTGCTGTACAGATGCAGCTGAGACGGAGGCGATGTTCGTAAAGGCAGGGCCGTTGGAGCCGGGACATGATCAGACACCAAGGAAGAAGATGCTGATGTTCTCCGGGATCCTCTGTTCATCCAACGGCTCGACATTTACTGTGTCTCTGCCATCCGAAGTGTTGAGAACCGGCATGTTGAGCTGGAAAATTGTAGAATTCTGTGCTTGTGGGAAATCAATGAAGCCCTGACTTTGAGGCTATACTGAGATTTAGTTAGTCACGTACTTGGTAGATGAACATACTGTCTCCTTGACCAATCCGTCTCAGTCCCACTAGGTCATTATATGATAGTTGATAGTAAGGACTGGTTAACATGTAGAACATTATCAATCATGTTGTTGATGAGACTTTGGAAATCATGCAGATTGGACACAGGTATTGTAGTGCATTGGCCACGAGAGAGGAGATATGTATACGTGTGTGTGTGTGTGCATGTGTTTCTATGTATGCATATAAATGCACATGTATGTGCATATGTGTATGTGTGTCTAAGCAGTTTCTTAGTGGATCAGATCTCCATCTAGTGAGGCCATCTAGACTCAAGTTCTTCACCTGCCTGCTTGGATTCCTCTGCCTGGGCACGTCTCAAGACCCTGAGGGGGCCTGCGAACGTGTAGACAATAGGTTCGTGGACAAGATGTTGTGAATTTGCTCGAGGATTGATCACACAAAAGGGAAACCAGCCTTGCAGAACGTGCAAATCTGGAGTATAGAGTCAGGGTCATGATGATGTTGTCCCTGCGCCTGTGATGTAGGCACATATATAGCTTCCCACTGATGTACCTTGCGGTCCATCCTTCAATTCTCAGCTTTGCCTTCATCAGTCAGGTTGCTTTCTGCAGAAGCTTCAAGCTGAACAGTCACCATAGGTGGTACCTGCTCACATCAGTGTAAGGCCCACAGGACACTGCTTGAGGACAACAATATCTCCCCTGCTGCAGTGAATGACCAGTTTTAGATGAGAAGGGAATTTTGATGCCCATTACTACCTGGGGTACGTCCCTGCGTACAGCCATCAAATTCCCAGGTCCAAAAAGAAGAAAGGTTTTAAGTCTGCCAGTCATGATCTCAATGCCATCGTGAGCCCCCAAATCATCGAATAGATGCCTTCCTCGTCCCCAGTCACACGTCCAGCCTGCGGATGGTAATCTCCTCATGGCCCAGACGGACATATTTTGTAGCTGCTGCCTCCTTGACCCTCGTCTCCGCATCTAGCTTCTCCTTCGCCTGCCTCGCCAGCTCCTTGATCACGAGCCTCGTGCTCCTGGTAAACGTGTTGTACCACGATGCGTGCGGCTTGCACCGTCGGCGTTCGCACATGCCCGCCGTCTCCATGTTGAGCTCCTTCCCGGCGGCCCCGGCATCCTCCTGGGCCTTCCACAGCTGCTCGTCGGAGAAGCTGCCCTCGGCACTTAGGCTGTTGCCCCTGTAGATGACCTCGCCCTGCGCCGACCTGGCGAATATGGAGAACTCGTTAGGGCAGCCGACGACGTCCAGGCGGCAGTCATAGCCGCACACGTCTTTCTCGAAGAGGCCAGCAGTGATGGCCGCCCTGCGCCGCTCGTTCGCAAGGTCCAGCAGCTGTTGCATCTTCTTGTTCAGCACAATCTCCTCGGCCAGGGCATAGCGGTCCGAGGCGGATGTGGCCAAGAAGTCTTCCTCTTCAGGCGTGAGGACGTAGCATTGATCGACCTTGGCCCAGAAATCAGACGGAACGTCTGGGTGCTGTCAGTGAAGCTGTTCCTCATGCATGGTAACGTGGATACCCGGCCATGACATACGAAAAAGAAAAGGAAGAGAGAGGGAGAGAGAGAAGAAGAAGGGAGAAAGACAAGGTGTCTCACCAAATGGTATCTTGCCGATGCTCCAGGGCACCTCCCCCCTCGATGGAGCCGCGCAGATTAGAGCCGTCCAGCAAGCCCATAAACTGCTCCCTTGTGAGCTCCGTCCCCTTGGCCATCGCCTTCGCCTTCTCGGGGAACGACCGCACCAACAGCTCCCACCAGTCGTCTGCATGTCTGTCACTGCAGAAGACACTCAAGTACGCCCGCGACTTCACGGCGCCCTTCCTCCCCGCGTCCCCATCCTCGTACATCCGCGCGGCGTTCAGACAACCCTCCAGGGCACACGTCTTCTTGTACCTGGTGACATTGACGCCGTGGTTATCGGTGCAGCTGGGACACACATAACGCACGATGAGGGCCTCGCCGATGGTCTTATCAACGCCGACACACTCCCCGTGGAACCAGTCCTCGCAGACGTCACAGCTGATCATCCAGCGGTGGTCGTCTGGGCCGCGGCAGATGCAGTAGGGCCCGTGGTCGGACTCGTCGTACACGTGGCCCTCGCTGGCGCCGTCGATGTCGCTCGAGGCGGCGGTGGCAGCGAGAGGAGGGGACGTGGGGGTCTCGGCGGGGCCGAAGCTGGACTTCTTGCCGCCGCGCCCGCCGCGCCTGGAGGCTGACATGGCCGCCCTGGCACCTCCACGCGTGGCCCTGCCGGCACGTGACCCCCGCGGCCTCGACGGCTCGAGGTCTTCTTGACGAGCGCCGCCGTGCCTTTCTTCTTGGCGGCCCGCGCCGCGCCCGAGGGCTTCGCGGAGGGGGACGCTGCTGCTGATGAGCCGTCTAGCTGGGAGAAGAACGATGGCGTCTGTGACGAGCGAGGCTCGCTCTTGTTGGTGGTGGGTGTTGGCAGGCCGTCGGCCAAGGCCAGGTCCGGGATATCTGCCATGTCGGTCTCACCGTCGAAACCACTGCTGGTTTCCATCTTGATACTTGGGTCGGATGCCACTGAAGCAGCACCGCTAGGTTCAGCATCCACATCAGTCGACGAAGGTGAGCCTGCTGAGGCCTGAAACGTGTGGGGGGAGTCAGAATAGGACCTGCTGTCGGAATCCATGATAGATATATGCCTGGCCACGGGGCGGTTGGCAGAGAAGGGAACCAAAAAAACAAAAGGCAGAAGCAGCGGTATTCAACTGGTCCAATGTCCCAAAAGGGTAAACAGGGAAACCTGCAGCATCAAAGGTGTTATCTGGACGATCATCTATAGTGTGGACTTGGGTAGAAAAGGCAGCTGGTGATGGCATATAATGTTGTTTGCTCCCTTGTGAAGGTCGTTGAAGGGGAGGTGGAGTTTGCAAGGCTGATTGGCTGTGCACGCGGACTCCGCTTAGGCCCCACTGGAGCCTTGAGAGCACAGGGATCAGGCACCCTGGAGAATAAATCGGAGACCCGGAAGGTGGTCTGTGCACCATGCAGGTCCTTTTTTTCTTCGATTTCTTTTCTGGTTGGCAGTCTGCAGTCTCTCAATACAAGCTATTGGGCGAGAGACCTCGGGATAATCCTGCCCTGATCTTCATTTCTCTGCTGTGTCCTGTCCCTTATCCTACATCGATTGCACACAGCATGTCTCGGTCCATAGCGCCCTCGAGGGCCCTGCTGCGCAGCTTCCACGACATCTCAGCAGCAGCACCAGCGAAGCCATGTCGTCGATTCCTATCCTCCTCACAGGGCTCCTCCAGAGAGAGGCCCACCGTTATACGACCGACTGCCCATTCCCAGAGGCACCAGCCCCTCGTTCAAAAGCGCTTCAAGTACAAGTCAGTCGAGGAGGCAAAGAGCCGGTACTCAGTAGGGGTATGCAGAGAGACCTAAACACCCGCTGTGCACTGCTGCACAACAGCAGCAGAGGAGCAGGAAAACCGAAGAGGAAGAGCTAACGTTGGACCGTGCCGCCACAGCCGTTCTCCTGGAAAGCGGCCGTGCTGTTCGTCGCGACGGCTGCCGGCCTGATGTGGTACTTCGAGTCCGAGAAGGGGCGCATGCAGAAGAAGCGGATAGCAGAGGCGAACAAGGCGGTCGGGAAACCCAAGGTGGGAGGATCATTCAACCTGGTGGACCAGGATGGTAAACCCTTCACGGACGCCGACCTGAAGGGGCGGCACTCTCTGGTACGTCGCCGCCGCAACGCTGCGTGCCTGTGCAGTCTGCGCATCACCGCTCCTCGCTGATCCGCGACATGTTCTCACCTTGCCCTAGGTCTACTTCGGCTTTACGCACTGCCCCGACATCTGCCCCGAGGAGCTCGACAAGATGGCCATCATGTTTGACTACGTCGAGAAGCAAGCACCGGGCGCACTGAACGCCGTATTCGTAACATGCGACCCTGCGCGCGACGGACCGGAGGAGCTGAAGACGTACCTAGCCGAATTCCACCCGAGGTTTGTGGGACTGACGGGAACATACGACGATATCAAGGCCATGTGCAAGGCGTACAGGGTATACTTCAGCACGCCGTCCAAGGTGGCGCCGGGACAGGACTATCTGGTGGACCACAGTATCTACTTCTACCTGATGGATCCCGAAGGCAATTTCGTGGAGGCGCTGGGACGACAACACTCGCCCGAGCAGGGCGCTCATATCATATCGGGTCACATCAAAACGTGGGACAGCTGAAGGACGACCGGGTGGGAACGGAGAGAGAGAGAGAGAGAGAGAGAGAGAGAGAGATGAAGAGAAAAACCATGGCGTTCTGGGTTCTCCACTCACACAGAACTGAGAAACATTGCACGAAAGGCAATGCATATATGTACTGTATGAATGCTGCCAGATATACCCCAGATCTTGCAGGCCAAGCAGCTAGGCTGCATAGGCTCTGGACATTGCAGAGAGATGCTCTTTCGAGAATAGCTGCAGGTGATGCCCTGCAATCATTGGAGAGAAGCAATCACGTCATTATGCTGATGGAACCCTGCAGCCTCGATCTGGACCTCCAGCTGCAGTGCGGCTCTTCACCATGCTCCAGGGCAATGCAGGCTGACTTGTCACCACTGCACTGCAGAGAGGAGAAACCTCAGATCATGGAAACTGCCATGAGATGCACAATGACTTCAGCCTGTCCTGATAGGCTCGACAGGAGCCAGCCAGCCAGCCAGGTTGGCCATATCTTGCCACCAGAGAGGGCGCGAAAACGTAATGCAGCGATGTTTCATGGGAGGTGGGGGTTACGTCACTTTTTCGGGCCCAACCGAGTTGACGCCCACTACAGCTCTGGAGCTTTGGAGGGGCTGTGCCAGGGCTATCGATACTGCTAATGTTCTAGCAGACATGACCAATCGATACATGAAGATAGAGCACGCCTCTGGGGCCAGAAAGAAAGAAAGAGAAAGGAAAGGAAGAAAAAAAAACCACCAAAACCAACCACCCCCCACCAAAAACCCTTAAACCCTGTCTTGTCCCTTCGCCCTGTCATGTGCCTCAATAATTTCGCAGAGCGACCTGGTTGATTTGACCTGAAAACAACCGCATCTCGTATGCCTGAGCAATTCTCTCCTAACTTCCAACAGAGAATTTGTTGTTCCCTACCGTCATACCAGCATTTTTATAGTACGTCGAGTTTATGACAATAGCAGATCCCTGTGCGTATCTATCTATCTTGTGCCCATCCCTGGCTGCCGCTGCCCGTATCATAGCTTCTTATCTGACTCAAAAACACTCAGTCCCGAGCTGTATTACCGTCTCTAACCTACCTCCCTTCTCGTCCTCCTCCGCCCTCTCCAGCATCGAGCTCGATCTGGTTCCGACAGGCCTCGTTGCACAGGCTTGAGCAGGACACTGCTTGGGGGAGAAGAAAAATCGCCTCAGAGATGTCTACATCCACGACTCCCATCCTCAACGCCCAGGGCCAACCCATCAGGTCTGCCCTGAAAACCGACGACGATGTCGCGCGCACGCCTCCCAGTGGGCCCGTGAAGGGTAAGCACATCCCCCGAAACCTGCGAGGAGGCTTCCTGCCTCCTCCGTCTCACCCAAAATCATATCATTCTCGTTCCTGCCTGTCCAACATGGCACAGCGCAAGTGCTGATGACCCGTGTTTGCTTTGGTGTCTTGCAGCGCTCCCGGGCCTTGCGTGACTGAGGCATTCTCATATGGAGATCCTCCAAGTGCTGGAATCCTGTTATGACCGTGGCGAGGGCATGAGGCTCTGTAGTGCTTGATCCTCACCAGGTAAACGCTCCGCCTCCTCTCGGGAGTCAGCCTGCAGACTTTCTCCTCCTAGCTGTCTGCTCATGCCCTGCGACTCACGCTGACACCACAGCTCATTACAGCCGTCCAGATCGCCGAGCCAGAACCTCCTGCACACGAAGAGCCAATGTTCAAGAGACAGTTTTCTGCCAGCGTGGGGGGAAACGTCTCAGCGGAAGACCACCCATACCCACCGGCAGCTCCTCGCGCTCCTCGCTGCTCTCCTTGAGCAGTATCGAAGCCTTGGACTTGTGCTCGCAGCAGAGCGGCTCGTCTCTAGGCCAACCACCCCCCGAGAGCCCAGGCCAGATAGGTGCTGGCCAGCAGCAGCAGCAGCAGCAGCAGCAGCAGCAGCAGGGCCCGGATCAGCAACACTCCCACAGGGTGGACCGCGCCTCGGAGAAGCTGGTCACCCAGATAGCCGAGTGGCTCCAGCGCGAGAAGGCCAAGAGGGAATCCAGAAAGCCAAGGAGACACCACCATTACCACCGCCACCACCACCTCCGCCGGAAACATGATAAGCCACAGCCTCAAGAAGATCCGATCCCGGAGCAGTCAGAGCCGGAGATTGATATCTCGCTTCAGCGAACGACTTCGGTCGAGTCCAATTCCAGTGATGTGTCTCTGGACCGGCTGCAGCGCATCCTGGAAGATAGCATGTCCGCACTGGGCCTCAACTCGATACCGCATTTTGGGCTAAGGATGGGCAGGCGGTCTTCGCATCGTAGCAAGAAACATGCCTCACGGTCGTCGCTGCATCTGGCTCGTGCAGCTTCATCTGACACAGACTACGTCGACGGCGACGCTATCGTACCAAGCTGCGATGCTATACTGGACAACACCCTGACGCTTAAATACTGCCAAGGCACCGCGGACGATTCCATTTCGGTGTCGAGCCGGCGGGAAGAGAAGGAGAGACAGGTGTGGCTCACCTTCAAGAACGAGATCATCCGCCTGGCACATACTCTGAGGCTGAAGGGCTGGAGACGTGTTCCGCTGGACTCTGGGGACGATATCTGTGTCGAACGACTGAGCGGGGCCCTGACGAACGCGGTCTACGTTGTCACCCCTCCTGAGAACTTGCCCGAGCCTGCCGAGCCCGTCACGAAAAAAGAAACCCCCAAAGCTGCTCCTGCGCATATACGGTCCGAATGTGGAGCATTTGATCGATCGCGACAATGAGCTCATGATCCTCAAGCGCCTCGCAAGGAAGAAGATCGGGCCGCGACTACTGGGCACCTTCACGAATGGTCGCTTCGAGCAGTACTTCAACGCTGCACCCCTGACGCCAGAGTCCCTACGCGAGCCGGGGACGTCCAAGCAGATTGCGAAGCGTATGCGTGAGCTCCATGATGGCGTCGACCTTCTCGAGGAGGAGAAGGACGAGGGCCCGACGGTGTTTAAGAACTGGGACTGCTGGGTGGACAATGTTGCGAAGAGGACACTTTACCTCGACCACCTAATCTCCATTGAGAAGGCCAATACTCCTCTTGAGTCCACTGAATCGTGGAAAACCCAGGGCTACGTATGTGGCGTGGAGTGGCCCAAGTTCAAGGCCATGGTTGACAAGTACCGCAAGTTCCTGGTCCAGTCCTATGGTGGGCCAGCCGCACTGCGCAACAAGCTTGTTTTCGCGCACAACGACGTAGGTCTTGGCTGCCTCTCCATGTTTGTCCTCCTGTCCATGCTCACATCACATATAGACCCAATATGGCAACATTCTCCGTGTCCGCCCAGACGACGAGCGCTCGCCGCTTCTGCAGCCCGAAAACGTACACAAACAACTGATCGTTATCGACTTCGAATACGCCTCGGCGAATACCCCGGGTCTCGAGTTTGCAAACCATTTCACTGAATGGGCGTACAACTATCACGACGCAAACACCTCCTACGCATGCAACGCCGAGGGGCGCTATCCCAGCCTCGAGGAGCAGCAGCGATTCATCAAAGCCTATGTGAACCACCGCCCTAGATCCATGAATACGCCGTCGTCCGCCTCTGACGACGTGACGCCATCCGGAACGCCGCTCCTGGGCCCACAGCAGACGCAGCCGCCCATGTCCACGCCCAGCTCCAGCTCCATCGTGGAGTTCATGCTGGACGCACGCGTGCCACCCGGTGGGTGGAAGGAGGAGGAACGACGGGCGGCGGAGCTGAGCGACGCTAAGGTAGAGGATCTCATTCGCGAGACGAGGCTGTGGCGCGCGATGAACAGCGCGCAGTGGGTGGCCTGGGGCATCGTGCAGGCCAAGATCCCTGGGTATACGGATGCCGACGGAGGCAGCGAGCCTGCGCCGCCCTCGCCCGTAGGATCCGAGGCGACGGTCACGGGGGAGAATGGCAGTATCGGCGACAGCGGAGACGACGAGGAGGGCTTCGATTACCTGCGGTATGCGCATGACCGGGCGCTGTTCTTCTGGGGAGACTGTGTCCAGGCGGGACTTGTCAAGATGGAGGAGCTGCCCGAGGGACTGAGGGGCCGCCTCAAGATTGTAGAGTACTGACGGGGTGCAACATGACGATGGGGGCCTGGACAGGATTGGCCGAGGCGCTGTGGAGATCAGAGGCCGGGCGGGAAGCTCAGACAACAAGGTAGAATGAACCGTATCGCAAGCTGATGAATGCTACCAGGCATATATATGAGGCATTGCGGGAGGGTGATTGACTTGAGTAGGCATGTAAGGCGAACCAAATCGCCACCCGGCCTCCCTTTTGATGAGAAGAAAAGAACAGAAAAGGAGCAAAATAGAGCACATTTCTGCCTGGGCAATACGAACATCAACACAAATCATTGGACCCATCAGCCAGAAACAACAATCTTTTTCATTTCATGGTATTCAGTCATATGAAGGCCATCCGCTCTCTCTTTGTCAGTATAAGCCATTATTATCAGATAGTCCGCCAACAGCAGATCAGGAGAGGAAGTAACACACACACCAAGAAAGAAAAAAAAAAAGAAAAAAAAAAAGAAAGGGAACCAAACAAAGGTTGAAGAAAGAATAAGAGTTGACACAGGGTAAAAACGTAACGCAGCCGCTAAGAAGATGCAGAAACCTTTGGTCGGTACACGTATCCAGACACGAAGACAAAAAGAAGAAGAAAAAAATCAAAGAAGGATTAATATCTCGCATAGGCATTCGTCGTCATGGCGGGTCGTAGATGAGTGGCCGCGAGGCTCAGATGATGGGGTCGATCCCAGTCCTCTCTCTTTTTTTCCCCTTCTGATTTGCCAATTCCCTCCTCCCTTTTTTTTTTTTTTTCCTTCCGGAATTTTTCTTGATTTCACCCCTCCTTCTGTCGGAGTGGTTTGGTTTTTTTTTTTTTGCGTTCGTTTCAGTAAACCATTCCCAGCAGCCGCGAGGCCCGAAATGCGATCTTTGAGACATGTAGAATGGACCAAGACCCTCCTTCGCCTCTTTTCCCCGGTGTGTTGATGATATGATACAAGGGAGACAGAGAACGGACCAAAAAAAAAAAAAAAGGAAAAAAAAGAGGAAAAGATGAAATTAAAAGACACAGAAAGAAAAAGCGACATCTCTTGTTGGAGCGGCGGATTGTGGAACCGCTCGTGACGATTGTCTAAGGGTCCCTCCTTATACTCGTGGCAGCCTCGTCTTCAGTGGTGGGAAGGGCTGGGCGCCGGGCCTGATGCCCCACGCAGGGCAAGCTGCGGTGCTGTTCTTTCCCGGGACTGCTTGTCCGTCAATACAAAAAGGCCCTCTGCCCCCCCTCCCCTCCACAGGATCGGGACTTTTTGTTCTTGTGCGCCTCGAATCATTAGCCGCATGGCCTCGCCTCTCGCGTGGCCTACCCTCTCTTTGGTTTTTGTGGAGAGCGGCGTTCGCGGCTGTTCGGACATTGCATTCCAATAGCTGGATTCCTTGTACGACGGTCGACCGCGTACTTATGTCTCCGGCTGCCCAGGGTGCCTCTGCCAGGGGCGAAGGCTCTGTGTTCCTCCTCTCTCTTGTGTTCCACCTCTTGTAAGATCGTTTCTTTCCCCTTAAATCTCTTGTGGCGTGCCTGAGCCTCAGTGCCTTTCCCTCCGCGATGATGTGTGCTGCGATGTATGATGCGACGACGAGTGATGGTGTCTCGAATGGCCGTGCGACGAGTGACGGTGTCTGCCGCTGCTGCTCGAGTGGTGGTGTCCGCTGCTCGGCTGCGATGCGTCCAGGGCGCGCTCCATCTCCTGAACCCTCTGGCGGAACCCCCTCACGATGTCCCTGATGTGACGTATGCGGTCGAACTCGGTCTCGAGCTCATCGATCTGGCCCATGATGGTGTGAAACCTGAGGATCTCGGCGTCGGCGTTGTCGATCAGGTTCCCGGCCTGGTCGTACACGGCCATGGTGACCTGCTGCGACTGCTCCGTCAGGTGGTCGAGCTGCTGGGAGATCTGCTGCATCAGCCTCTCGAAGTGCCGCCCCAGCTGTGCGAGCGACCCCGAGTCGAGGAGCAGGAGGCCCTGCGAGGAGGCGCGGCTCGCAGCGCGCGATGAGCTCGACCCGCCTGCCGCCTCTCTCTGTGCGTGCTGTAGGGCGACGATCTCGTCGCCTGAGAGGCCTAGCTGACTGACGGACACTGCATTGGGCACAGCCTGAGACGACGAAGACATGATCGGGGTGGGAGGGCCAGGTCAAAAGTTTTGCCCCTCGGAGGGGTTGGGTATGAAGGCTCGGAGAGCCTGCAGGCTGGTCGAAGGTGTTGGTATTTTTTCTTCTTTTCTTTTCCTGTCTTCTTTTCCTTCTTGGAGGAGGAGCTGCGGGGCGCACGCTCTTCTTTTTGAAGCTGCTGCTGCTGCGCCTGCGTTGGCGGGGGGAAATGCAAGAGAGGGGAAGGAAAAAAAAAAAAAAACTCTCCAGCAGCGCACCGCTGGTGTGTTGGCCTTGACGTAATTCTGCTGCTGGTAGCGACGACGGCGGCGTGAGGGCTCCCACGGGTCTTGTCAAAAGTCCCTCCGGGGGAAGACGCAGACAGACAAACCGGGAGAAAAAAGCGAAGAAAAGAAAGGACACACACAAGCGCAGGCCAGGCGAGGCCGGTAATGGGAGACAGCAGCCAACTCAACCACGTCGAGCCGCAAGGCGACCGACAGCTGGTGGCTGACTGCTGCTGCTGCTGCTGCTGTTACTGCTGCTGCTGTGCTGCTGTTGTGGTATGATGTGGGTGTGGTGGTGATGGGCACGACGCGGACGGCCTTTGTGGTGGTGGTGCGACCGACGACGCAGCAGTGGGGGCGGCAGTTCAAGATCTTGATGACAGCGGTGATCCTGTGTCTGTTCCCACAGCTGGAGATCGATTGCGGGGTACGGCGCGCGGCGCCGCCGAGTCGTCCCACAGGGGTCGTCGCACCACGAATGCGACGAGGACAACGTCGACTGAAGAGGTTGCGGCAGCTGCTTGCTGGCACACGGCGTCATCGTTTCGTTTGTGCAGCGCACATGGCAGGTCCTTCTGGGTGGTGATGGTGGTGGTGGGAACGATGGTAATGGCCGGCGATGGGGGGTGAGACTCGGGCGGTGCGACAGGCCCCCCGGTGCTCGCCAGAGGAAAAGAAAAAGGCTCGAGACGACACACGCCGTCGCGAGGCTGGTGGTGGTCACAGCTGCCCTGTCGAGCTAGATGAAGCAGGAGACACGGGACGGCGCGGTCGGTGAGGGCATGAACGTAGACATGTAGCTCGGGAAACGAAGGCGCGCAATCGAATCAGAGCCGACCTGTCGACTGAGTCGAGATAAGAGGCGCAAAAGAGGCGCACCACGGGGGCGGGCGCTTGGTGATGGTGGGCAGGCGACCAAAAAGATGATGTAGGGGTGCTTCGTAAGGTGCCGCAGCGCCTGGCCGACGGAAGCCCTGGTCTGGGGGTTGCTCTGGACTGCACCTGGTCTGCCTGGCTGGTGTCTGCAGTGTGTCGTCGTCGGCTCGTACGAAGATGATCAGTTGTATCGTCCAGCAGGCGAGACGGCGGCGGTAGAAACTAGGTAGGGCACGATCTCAAAGCGGCAGCCCACGCTCCACACGAGAGGGAAAGAGTTGGGCGCACGTTACTCCCGAGACAAGGTGCTGAGAGGTGCTCTGTGCTCCTAGCCGCCGGGTGTGCATTCACATGGGCCCTGGTCTTGTTTCTTTTGATGTGTGGATCAGGTCTCGCGAGAACGGCTGATGGTCGGTCGATGTCGTTTGTGTGTGCGTGCGTGCGTGTGTGCTTGCTGGTCTGGAGATGAAGCAGAGAGAGGTCGTCGTTATCTCTGCGCGCGGCGTTCCTTACATCGTTATTACCCGATCCGCACGTCAGCTGATGCATTCATAGACCGGTGCGGCAGTTCGTTCTCGATGTCTCTGCGCCCTTCCTCCGTGCGTCTGACCCTGTCTGACTCGTCTCGTCTCTCTCTCGCACGCGCGGTTGGGGGAGAAGGCAAGAGATCACGAGCTCTTTGCTCTGCTCGCGTATCAGGACGATAGCGGGTTTGGTCCTGCGACGTCAAAAGTCGTAAGGTGGAGATGCATAGCGGGATCTCGCCGTCGGGACAAGAGAGGAGCAACGGCTGCCCAGATGCCTCTCCTGTTGAAGAAAAAAGTTAATACGTGGTATGGGTTCGAAGGTGCTGGGTCTTATTTCCGCCGATGCTACTGTTGGACCAGGTACCCTAGCCGAGGCTCAAACCCTTGGAGAGTAAGTACTTACAGCACCGTCCTGGGGCCAACCCTGGAGGGCCTGCAGTCAGTGTACCTTTGTACTACTACCGCGGTATGTCGTACTACCACGGAGTATTATGCAATAAGTATATCTTCTTCCTCTCTTCTCTCGCTCTCTTTCTTCCTTCTTGTCACTCTACACTGTGGTGCTCTCTCCCCTTCATTCATCAGACCGGATCACCATGATGTCCTGTCAAACGTCCTTGGTCTCTTCGTCCTCTTTTTCTTTTGGTGAATTACTTGCCTAGGGTATCACCTGGACGATGTCTGTACGGGGTCGTGACTGGGCCACCTGACCAGTCACATATATTTGGGATCACATACTGCTTTTTCATCCCCTCGAACAGCTCGGATCTGGAGCTCTGGTCGTCTATAAACAAGGTAACGAGGGGAACGAAGAAACGAGCAATAAATCTAGCACACATGACGACCGAGAGACTTCTTTCATTCTTTCTTTTATATACATGTGTATGCGGACATGTAATGCTTATGCTGGGGACCACATCTAATGCCTGAGTGGTAGGTTGTAAGAGAATATCAAAAGTCTAGATCGGACCCCCAAGGCTCAAGGAGAGCGGACAATAAGCGGGATCGAGTCTCAACTTGGGTGGGTGCCAACCTTTACAAGAACGCCAGAGCAGTAGGACGAGATAATGCGCTGCCTCTATGGACGTACAGGTCGGGTTCCGTCTAAGCCTGCAGATGTGCAAGAGCTGGTGCAGGCCGCCATCAGACGGTGGAACGCCCTGTCCGAGGAGCTGCCCCAGCTTCTGGATGGGAACATGGTGAATGCCAGCAGGATAGGAACATCTAGGTGAGTTGGGAGACGAGCAAGGTTGGAAGATGTCGTAATACATTGGACTACAAGGGACTTAGAAACTGCCCGACGCCGGAAGCCTGATCGGCGCTTTCGAGGGCCTGAGGGCCGGACTGCACCACTATATACTATCCTCTCTCCCTTGGGACCCAGCAACGCACCTCCAACATGCAAGATTTTGGCTAATCTGCTCTCTGGCGACTCTACCCCGAACGGGAATGCAGGAGGGTATGCTCAAGCTTCATGAAGAAATATAAAAGGGATATCAAATTTGTATCTGGGTATCTGTCTAATAATAGTTTGAATATTTAGGAGGCTTGGTACACCTGGAAGGATCCGAACTCCCAGTATGCGCTCGTAAAGTTGGATGGATTATTTGCCACAAAGTCCGTACAGTTGCTCGGGCCTGGAACCACAAAGGAAGATTAATGCTTTGATCCTTCACGTGAAGCGGATGGGGAGCGGGAGGAGGAAGGAGAGGAGGACAGAGGAGGGTAGGGGGAAAAAAAAATAGAGATCGAAAGATTTTTCTTACATCCGGCAGAAGTATAGTCGTCGCCGCCAGCCCAGCTACCGCAAAAGTCGATATTGATGATGATGGACTGGTTCTTGAAGTGTGTGTCGATGTCACACCCCGTGTCGGGGAAATCTGCCGTCGCCGTGCCCCAGGTGCTCGGGTCGGGGCTGCCGGCGTCGATGTCGCTCGGGATGCTGCCCCTCGCGAACTGCCAGACGCGGATGCCCGCGCTGCGCCACTCGACGGCGGTGATGCCGCCCCCGTTCTCGTTGTAGTCAGCTCCAAAGGTGGCGGTGTCGGCCTGGACGCCGCACCCGGCCTCGTCGTTGGCGTCCCAGTAGCAGTTTTCGTACAGGGCGGAGCCGTTCATCTCGCGCTTGTGGTTCATCTCGCAGTTGCTCTTGGTGTGCAGCGTCATCTGGTTTCCTGTGGTGCCCATGTTCACCGCCTCCATGGCATCGATCTCTCCGTGCGCCGGCCAATTGTTGGGGTCCGTCAGCCACAGCGCCGGCCAGGTACCGCAGCCTATTGGTGAGTGCTTCACATCGAAGATGAAGAGACCCTTGTCGTAGGTCGTCTTGGAGGTCACGCGAACACTGTTACGGGCCGTGGTGGTATCGCGGCGGTGTTTCCGACCGGGGCCTCCACCCTGACTGGACTGACCGCCCTGGTTGTTGTTGTTGTTGTTGCTGCTGCTGCTGCTACTGCTGCTGCTGCTGCTGCTGTCCGAGTCGCTCGAGGAGCTGTCGTCCGCGTCGGATGTGTCGACGCGGAGGACGGCTGATGAGCTGGAGGCATATGTCAGGTTGAGAGAGCTGGCCGTCTCCGAGTCCACATAGGTCACGGTGCCACCCGAGGGATCTTGATTTTCCGGTTATCGTCAGCGCATGAGGCAGGATGGGTATGATGAACAGGTTGTCTTGTGGTACAGCACTCACCTGTGTCTGTGTAGTAGTCGAAATAGCTGAAAAAGTCCTCGCCTTCGTAGGTATCGGCCAGCGTGTAGTTCAGTGCTGTGTAGTCGGGATATGCGTTCGCCTTGGCCTCCTCGACGGGGACGACGATGACGATGATGAGCACGACAGCGGCTATGCCGCCTATTATGATCCACGTCTTCTTGCTGAGTGTCTTGAGGAAGCCGAGAGGCCCATGAGGCTGCATCTCTACCCGGCCCATCGTCTGCGCTCTAGTGGGCACCGAGTCTGGCTGGACTGTGAGTGTGAAGACGTCGCCGATGCGATCAAGGAGGCAAGTGACCTCGTGGTTGAGGGTGAATCTCGAGTGCGAGAGGAGGTGTGAGCGCGCCTCTGGGGTGGAGGAAAAAAGAAAAAAGAAGGTCTTGGGGCAAGAAGAACAGAACAAGATGATATTAGTTAGGTACTCAAAACTTTTTCTTCTTCTTCTTTGGTTCCCTTTTTTTTTTCTTTCTTTCCTTGTCACTCTGGTCTGATTGTTCTTGCCTTTCCTGTCTAACAGGATATGTATAGGAGAGATGATACAGCAGCCATGACTTGTACATGCAGGTCTGGCCCGCCAGCAAGACGTGGTGGCCCCATTGTTAGGAGGTACGTTGCTGTAAGTCTGGTTGGGAAATTCGAAGTCCTGCTCCGCCATGCAAAGACGCGCGGTCTGCGTGTCGACAGCCTCTCAGAGGTGCCCACACCCCTTTAGAGAAAAACGGGTCTGGGTAGCCAAATGAAGATAAGTTTGATAAGGAGACGGCTGCCAGCGTTGAGGAGAGATCTCCCTGTTAAAAATAGGGACCCTCCGCCACACTGGGTTGACCGGGTCTGCAGCAGCTGTTTCGGTAGGGGAGGAGGGGGAGGAGGGGGGATCTATCTGCCTGCTGCTGCCCGTCCCTTGTGTGCCAGTGTCTCAAAAAAGGGCTGTTAGTCTGGGATGACGACGTCGTCCCATCTCCACCTGACGCGCACGCTATTTAGTGGGCCGGCTGTCTTTTCGATCTGGCTTTTCCACCTGAGGGGAGGGAAAATCCAAACAAGACGAATCAGAAAAGGGAGATGGATACATTTAACAAATAACAAGTAACGAGAAAGGAGGCCTCAGACAGGTGTCAGCCTGTTTCTGGCTGCAGCATTTCTTGGGAGTTGTGGTTCGTCCTCACTTTGAGGCTCTCTCGGGTTGTCTGCAGGGTACTACTACCATCTCTGATTGGCGGCCGTTGAAAAAAAAAAATAATAATAGAGAAATGCTTAACACGCTGATCGGTGCACACTTAGCAACTCGCCCTTTCTTTTCCTTCCCGTCCCTCCCCTCCAGGGCTCGTCTTTCCTCCGTACTTTCACCCCCACATCCCGAGAAAGAAAAAGAGCAACAGAGGGAGAAGGCAGATGGTCTCAACTTCCTTACCACACCCCCCCCACTCTTTTTGCCTTTTACGTGCTTCATGTTCACATGAAGCATCACAAGGAAGTCTGGAAAGGAAAAACGAGTCCTCCGGCCGCACTCTTCGGAGGCCCGCTGATCCTGTACTCCTGAAGTACCATAATTTCATGTAATGATTCCTTCCTTACCTCTGCTATATACAAAAATACATCTACCGCACAGAGTGACTCTGCTGGGCCACAGACACCGTCGCCGCCCTCCTCAAGGTCCATCAGTGAGGTGGCCTCTCTGAGACTTGGGACACCCACGATGGCCGACCGCACTAGCCGGGCTCTACTCCACCCTCGCCGGCCACCCCTCCATCTCGAACGCGTGGTTCACTGCGGCCTTGACATCATCCTGCACAGTATCAGGCACCGCCGCCGGGTCCAGCCGTTCCCGGGGCATCTTCTCCTCGTCCCAGACGCCCGTCCTGACCAGACACGCATTCCACTCCGGCCCCTCGGGCGTGTAGGAACCGCCCGGCCCCCTCTTGCCTATCCACATGTTGGCGCCGCGGATGTCGCTCTCCGGGTTGTCGCCCACCATCCAGACGCTCTGGAGGGGGTTGTCATGCCCGACCCCACCGTCGCCGGCCTGCCACAGCGCCTGGAAGTGCCGCATCAGGACCTTTTGTGCGTAGTGGTACGTCGACCTCTCGGGCTTGCCGAAGGTGAAGTCCTTCATGCGGTAGGATGCCGCCGGCGATCCCCTGTCCTCAGCCCCGGCCCCGGCCTGCGCCACGATCGCGCCGAACTGCGCCCGCACGGCGTTACGGAAGGCCCCCTGGCCAAACCGCGGCAGGTGGTAGCCCGTGCTCCAGAGGAGGTCGCAGTTGCTGAAGACGAGCGCAGGCTGGCCGTCTGACTGCCACGGCGCGGCGCCCGGGCGAGGGTCGCCGTTCTTGGGGCTATACGTGCCTAGGTACCCCCGCCGGGACAGCAGCAGGTCCATGACGAGCTGGATGTCGACGGCCCAGTCCCGCGGGTCGTTGAAGACCAGGATGGCGTCGATCTTGAGGCAGTCCTCCAGCCGCAGCCCGGGGTCGTTGGGATCGTAGACCGGCCTGGGCAGGGGGAGGGTCTCCTGCCTTGCGTAGAACTCGGACAGGGGGTCGAAGGGGAAGATCTGCGGACAGGCGGCCAGGATGTCGGCTGGCGTGACCACCGACTTGAAGCCATAGCTCTGTGCGATGCGGCGCGCCGCAGACGCATCGGAGCCCAGGACGAGGATGGTGGACTCGTGCAGGTTCCTGATGCCGACTGTAGACTCGAGGTAGGACGGCAGGTCGGTGAGCTCTGGGTCCATAGCCCGCCCGAGATCAGCCTCGGCGAGGAGCTGGTACGGCGTGTGGCTCTGCACAAAGTTGGAGGTGTCGAGCTCCACGCCCAGCTTCCCGGACAGCTCCCTCACGCGGGCCTCCTCGGACTTTCCTCCACCGTTTGCTGACGGCCAGCATCAGTGTGTGTGTGTGTGTGCGTGTGTGTGACATGAAATGCAGAAAAGGGAGACATACTGAGGAGAATAAACGGGATCTTGTGTTGCTGGAGATACCTCAACGTCTCTGTCGCGCCCTTGATAGGTTCGGATTTATGTAGTAACACGCCATCGATGCTAGAAGGAGGGCATGGTTAGATCTGTCGAGCCAGCCAGCCAGCCAGCCCGTAGAAGATGGAAAAGAAAGAGAAAAAAAAAAAAGCAATCTGGGGTCCTAAGGCTCACTCGAAGGCGAACGCAAACCGCGGCAGCTGCCCGGTGATGCTCTCCCGGCTCCCTAGCGACGTCTCCGAGCTCCAGGCCCCGCCGCTCGCACCCGTGCTCTCGCTCCCCGCGTCGCTGCCTGACGCCGCCGACCGTCTCGAGAACGCCCTCGGCCGTGGCAGGCCCGAGGGCCCGCATGTCCTGTGGCGGAGGCCGGTGAGACAAGCCGCCGCCGGCGAGAGCTGCCACGAGACCGTTCCTGGCGGGGGCCTTGTGGCGCGGCTGGCGAGGAGCACCTGCGCCCTAGCCAATGCGCGCATCGCACCGACGACGACGAGCGAGGAGGCAAAGAGAGAGAGAGAGCGGTGCGATGACAAATGATAAAACGCAGCCGGTCCGGCCCGGCCTCGGTCTCAGTGCTGGTGGACGCCCTGCCGGTTGGACAAGGTCAGTGACTCGGTCTTGTATGGCAGAATTGTTGGGGGGGGGGTTGTTCTCGGGAAGTGTGTTTGTGATTTTGACTTACCTTGTGCTCTTGTGACGGGGTAGCGATGGCCGGCTTAGGAGACGGTGATTGATTATGGTGAGGTGCTCGACATGTGGGCGGCTGTTGTTGGCGAGTCGATGATCTTGAGCCAAAGTCCCGTCTTGTCGATAAAGCTTGAGGGGCCCTTGTCAGTGGTCCGTCCCCCCCCCCCCTAGCTTGGCGACGTCTGTGCCAGCCAGGGACCCCCCTTCGCCTCTGGAAATACATTAAAATAAGGGTTATTCAGGAAAAAAGAGAGTAGTGGGAAAAAGAAAAGAAAAATAGTAAGGTGACGAGACATTCAAACAATATCCATCAGCTGTTAGTCGTCATCTGTCACGTAAATAATGAACGGGACAAGAAGGAATAAGATACCATCACAACGGCACGGCCCCTCACCCAGCCAGCCACTTGCCCCTCCTTCAGATTACTATTACTACCAATACATAAATGTACAGTGCACTTTTTCCCGAGGTGGCCCTACCGAACTCACCTCTTTTCTTTTTTTTTTTTTTTTTTTACTCTTCTCTCACCGCTCGACCACCCATGCAGAGAAAAGAGAGAGAGAAAAAAAAAAGAAAAAACGACTCCAGATCCAGATGTCTTTTAACGCCTTGCCTTGCCTGGTTGTGCGCACCACTCTCCAGAAATCACTCAGGACCGCCCGCTCTCAGTCCTCGCCTGCAGGCCTAACCCTCAGCCGGCTCAATTGTTCTCGTGCGTGGTCTAGCTCGTGTAGGTAGGTAGGTAGGTAGGTAGGTAGGGCAATGGTCGAATGTCGAGCTTCAGGTGATATATGCCGCATGTGTAGGCCTGCGTCTAGCTGAAGAAGAAAACATAAAAATCAAAAAAAAAACCCCTTCCCTGATGCTACCCGGTCTGACACCGTGAACAGACGTCGTCAATCTGCCCTGTCATGCCTGACAGGATGTGCATGACGGTGGAATACAAGACAACATTACTCCGACATGGCTGATAGGACGACAACATTCATATCGACAAAGAAAACAAGACAAGAATAGGAAAAAGACAACGGGGGGGGGGGAAGAAGAAAAAGAGCACGTCCCGCACGACGTTCACCTGCGGGATCTAGCACGCCGCCTTCTCAACTCCCTTTGCTGATGTGCCCTTTTTCGGGGGGAAAAAAAAAAGAGGTGGGTATCAAAAAAGATTCTGTGCCTCCAAGAGAAACAAAACCAAAAGACCGCAGCACGAATGTGGCTTGTTCCTTTTTTTTTCTTCCTTCCTTCTCTCTTTCTCGGTGTGTTGTACAGTAACGCTCCACGGCTAGACGTCACGAAGTGCTATGATGATGAGTCTTTCCTCTCTCTCTCTCTCCTTTTCCACCACCAACAAACAGCTGAGATGTGAGCGAAAACAGTCGGGTCCAGTCGTGCGTATTCTGCTGCTGATGCATTATATAGCCTTGGTATGCATGCTAGTGGATACTGTAGACCGAACAAGAAAGCGTTGGTCGCGGGGGATGGTATCCTGTGCTGCCTCTATAGCACCGGGCTGGTGCAGGCTACTGTCTAGTGCCGACCGACCTGGCTCTGGCTCTGGCTTGCGCTCGTCCGGCTGCGCGTCTCGTCCTCCTCGATGACATCGCTCAGGCGGGTCGGGTGGTGGTGGCGGGGCATGGGGTCCCAGCCGGGGGCCGCGTAGCCGGTGCCCGCGTAGTCGGGCTGGCCGGACCACTGCTGCTGGGAGGAGGACGGGGGTAGCTGACGCCGGGCAGTGCTGAGGGGGTCTCGTACTCTTCTGCGCCAGAATCATCAGAATCATCGTCGCCTGGCGTGCCCGGGTAGGGGATCTTGTGGCCCCGGGAGTCACGGATGAAATTGCCATGAGCATCGATGAGGTACTCACCCTCGCTGTAGCCACCTTCAGACTGCGCCCCGCCGCTGTACGGCCGTCCCTCGTCGCCCGCGCCCGACGGCTGCTGGTAGTAACCACCACCACTACTACCCGAGGCCGGCACGGCGGACGGGTGGTGTTGCTCTGGAGGCGACTGCGAGTATGGTGGGTATGGTGGCTGCGGGGACGGGGCGTCGGGCTGTTGCTGCTGCTGCTGCTGCCGCGGTTCCTGGGGGTTGTTGGCGCCGCGGCCGGGCACGCCCTGTGTCATGGGCACGACCTGGACGCCGCCGACGATGGTGGGCATGCCCTGCTGGAGCGAGACGGTGCGGTCGCGCTCCTCCTGCTCCCGGCGGCCCAGCTCCTCCCAGGCGCGGCGGGCCTCCTCCTTGGAGATGAGCAGCTCCTTCTGCATCTCGCTGATCCTCTTCTGTGTCTTGGAGCTGTTCTTCTCCCGGTCCAGCGCCTCCTTGACCGCGGCGGCCTTGGACAGCCTCTCCTCCTGCAGCGCGCGCTCCAGGCCGGCCTTGGCCTCCTCGTGCCGCTCGAGCTCGGCCCGGGTCTCGAAGAACCACCGCTGGAACTTGCGCTCGGAGCTCGCCCGCAGGCGCTGGAGCTCGACCACCGCGTGGAACAGGTTGGCGCCCGCCGCGGAGAGGTCGCTGACCTGCCGCGACAGCTGCGCCGACACCGGGTCGCGGTCGATCTCGTCCGCGTGCTGCTGCAGCTTGCGGATCCAGAAGCTCGTCAGGCCCTCCCAGTGCGCCGACAGCGCCTCCCACCGCTCAAAGGCGTGCGGGAACGTGTTGCGCGGCTGGACCGCCGCCCCAGCGTCACCAGGCAGGACAGCCGCCGTGCCGGGCATCTGTGTCGCGGCCCCGTCCATGCTCGGCACGCCCGAGAACTGGAGGGGCTCCTGGCGCTGCTGCCCGCTGGCCCTCGAGGTCCGCCGCTGTGCCTGGCCGGGAGGCTGCTGCGCCGTGGGGACAGGCTGTGGCTGTGGCGGTGCCGCGGCCTGCTGCTGTCGCCTGCGCTGGGTGCCGGAGGGATCTATAGGTTGCGTGGATATGGGCACCGAGGGGTCACCGCCTGCGACCACGGCGGCGGCCGGGGGTGGTGCTGCTGCGGCGGCGGCGGCGGCGGCGGCTGCGTTGGCCCTCCGCTCCGCTGTTCTCTTCTGGTGGTCCTCCAGCTGTCTCGCCTCGCTCTCGGCCTGGAGCCGCTCCATCTGCTCCCTCTCCCTCTCCCGCTCCCGCTCCTGTCTCTTGCGCTCCTCTCGCGCTGCCTCCCTGGCCGCGCGCTCCTCCATGATCTTCTTGGGGCCCTTGATACCCTGCGACGGCGAGCCGGTCTGGGAGGCCGGGGCCGTGGGCCTGGCGCCGGGCGAGCCGAAGCCATTGGTGACGGCGGGCGGGCCGCCGACCATGCGGATGTCGGCCATGGATGTGTTCTCCTCGACCAGGTCGGGCGTGAAGGGGTTGGGATGTCTCAGCGCCTCCTCGAGGGCCCAGAGGATCGCGCTGTGGGTATGCCTGGAGACGCGCAGGAACGGGTGCGCCGAAGAGCGACCAGCCGGGCGGGACGAGGTCCTCGGCGGTACGAGCGACGGGGGGAGGGTGGTGGAGGCGACGTCAGCGTCGTCAGAGGGCCGCTGAGCAGGCCCTGGGAGGGCTGCTTGGTGGTGGTGGTGGCAGTGGTGCTGCTGCGGCGGCGGCGGCGGCGGCTTGCTGCTGGCCTCGGCTTGGTCTCGCGCGCGTCGTGGTCGTGGTGGTGGTGGACGTGGTTCTCGTTGTCGAGGATGGGCTTGGTGAACAGACCAGGGTGCCTGATGCCAACCGAGACGGCCTCGAGGTGTAACGGTCTCGGGGGAGAGTCCGGGGCGACGGGTGGGCCTGGGTGGCCTATGAAGCGCGGCGTGCGGCGTAGGGCACGCTGCGACAGCGGGGTGGACGTGTCCGACCTCGAACCTATCTCGGCAGATATCGGGGTCTGTGATCGGCGAGGCGTGCGCTGCTGCTGGCGCTGCTGCGCCGGAGAGGAGGTGGGCTCGTCGTAGCTTTCGTAACGGTCGTAAGGGTGCAGTGAGTCGGGACCAGACACCTCTGCGGTCGCTTCTGCCCCCTTATCACCAGGCGGAGGTCGGTGGCGGGACAATGTGAGGAGTCAGTCACCACTTTCTGCAAGTGGTGGCAGAAGTGGTGACACGGAGGGAGGCGGAGGGGGTGGGAAAGGGAAGTGAGGGCCGGCGGGGAGTGGTCGTCGGTATTTTCCGTGGCTGGAGGAGGAGCCCTGTGGGATGGTGAGACGTCGAGGCGGTCAGCAAGCTGGACCCGATTTTTGAGGCTGGTCGAGAACAGGCGCGAGGTACCAAGATGGCGTCAGGGACCCGTGCTGCCAGGGTCCTGCTAAGATACCAGCACCAAAATGGAAGCTGGCCAAGGCCCTAGAAGAAGAGGAGGAGGAGGAGGAGGAGGATGAGGAGAAGAGGTGTGTCCAGACTTACGAGCTTGAGGGTCAGGTGGCTGGCTGGCAGGCGGACCTGGTGTCGTCGCAGAGGAAAGCAGAGGAGAGAATTGCCAGCGCACGAGATCAATTGGTGGTAGCCAGCAGCAGCAGCAGCGTCTGGAGGCGAGCGCAATGCCTCGGTGGGTTGTTTTGGTACGCGCCCGATCGTGGGTGTTGACGTTGCAGTCTAATTACGGCGCGAGTCGTGGCATGGGAAAATGGGAGGTTGGGTGACGTTGCAGTGCCAACGCTGGTGGCGGGCACAGCAGGCAGATCCAAGTCGAAACGAGCCTGGGGTGGGAAAAGGGAAGGGGGCCAACACCACCACCACTACCACCACCAAAAAAAAAAGAAGGATCTGAAATATGACAAGCTTGCTCTGCTCCTCTCCAGCTGGAGATTTCCTGTAGAGATGATGGGATGCGAATGCCAGCACCTGAGACGTGCTGTACTGGGGGGAGGGGGATCCAGGGGCGTTTATTCGTCAGTTTCCAGTCCTCAATGGCGGGGAGAAGACATTTAAGAGAAGGGGGGAAAAAGGATTAAGAAAAAGAGACACAAAAAGTGGACGAACTGACCTGGACCTCTCAACCTTGACGACTTGGGAAAGGATTGTCTCTGTTCTTCTTTTGACCTTTTTTCTTTCTTTTCTTTCTTTTCTCCTCTCCCGTCTTCTCTCTCTCTCTCTCTCTCACCGTTAGTGTGTTGTTCCGCTTGGCACCCAAGGCAATTGAGCCTGAGCAGTCGAGCCTGATGATGCGAAACCCAACGCCAGACAGAAAGAGCTGATGGCCGATAGCGATGCTGGTGCTGGTGCTGACGGTGATGATGATGCCCGAGCTGCCGCGCCGTGGTCGTCTCCTTGCTGCTCCTTATCCTGGGTAGCTCTGGCCTGTTCCTACGGCGCCTGGTGGGACCTGGCTGAGGCTGGCCTGATCAGGTTGCTAGAACTGATAGCGCGCACGTCGCTTGTCGCTCGCTGCACTTGATTAGCCACGCAGCCTAGGCCGGCATGGAGACGAGACGCCGGTGCGAGCGAAGAAGCTTCTTTCCCCTGCGCGCCGCCCCCTTTCAGGCTCCAAGATGGATTTGAGGATGTTGATAGTTGTGCTTCCTGTTGTCACAGGAGAGTCGCAGTCATGCTTGTTGCTTGTTGCTTGTTGCTTGTTGCTGTAGCCCGCCCGCCCTGTCTGTACTGCGCAGTCTGTGTTGTGTATCGGTCCCTGTCTGTATCGGGAGCAGCTCCAGCTCCCTGTGCGCCCGGGAATTGTGCTGCTGGTAGGCAGAGGAAAGAAGAAGAAGAAGAAAAAAAAAAGGCAACCCTGAGAGGCGAGGCTGTGGGGAGGTGACGAAGACACGTGAGGACAGAGCGCAATGCCGGAAGGAAAGGGTGCCAAAAGGGTAACAAATAGAAGAAGGGACGCGCTCTCGTCATACAAGACACAGCACCAGCAAATTGTGCATGCAGGTCTATTATCTGTGTATCTCTCGTCTCGGTGGCCTCGGGAAGCGGAGGGAGGCGAGGATAAGATTGACGAGGATGAGGACGAGGGGAAGTTGAAGAGAGTGTGGTGGGAGGAGAAGGAGGAGGAGGAGGAGGAGGAGGCGGTGGTGGTGGTGGTGGTGGTGGTGGCAGAGATGGTGGTGCAGTCGGCAGATCTGATCTGTACTGTACTACGCTGGGTTGCGCTACACAAGGGGAAGGAACAGGGTATAATTTTTTTCTTTCTTTTCCGTTCCTTCTTTTTTTTCTTCTTCCTCCCCTCTGATGTTGCTTATTCCTTCCCGCGGGCGCACAGAGAGATTCGATCCCCTAAGGAAGAGAGGACATTGAAATTGGAGCCAGGCTGAAATCAACGTCCGTGCCATTGGCACAAATCCCAGAAGAGTCTCGTGGTCGAAAAAGGTTACTTGGCCCTTGTTCCACGTTCCATATTACCATGTTCCATGCTATCCCCTCCTCCTCCTCCTGCTTCTTTGCCCCCCCCCGGCCCCTGGCCCATATCGTGTGTAGTATCCGGGAATATGTACATAAGTTTGTGCCGATATAGCCTCAGCTCCTCCTCCTCCTCCTCCTGCTGGTGCAGGTGCGAGTACGAGTAATCTTTTTTGGTACGGGCGTCAGCTCTCGCATTTTCTTCCCGCCCCCCCGGGAGTGAACCTCAGACAGAGGGCATATGACAACCCGTGCTGAGCGCACAGCAGCTGGAGCCGAGAACCCTCAGTCTTCCTGTGCAGGGAACACGAACTGCCTCACAGGTTTTGTTGACTAGACCGATACAGCGCCTACTATTAGTGGCCGTGTCTCAATCCAAACACGAGCAGCGATCATGAGTTGGACATGGCAGGACCCCATCCTCGATTCAGGAACAAGAACAGACAGACCCGATGATGCAGCGTCCCCACAAGAGCTTGCTGATCCTTGTCAGCCTCCCCAGTAGTGCTTGTGGTGGTACGTACAGGTACAAGGTCTCACGCGGGCGCCGGTCGAGAGGCTTGCCATACCGCGCAGGACGAGGCCCGGACTTTATGTGCGGCCGCGATGGCTGGCGCAAACAACAAATCTCGACGTCCTCCTCGCCATTGTCGTGTCCTGCTGAATACCAGGTCTAGCACTGCAAACAGGACAAGAGAAAGATAGCGATACGGAGGGGAAGGGAGGAGGAGCGGGGCACCACAAGCACAGGCCGGTAGACGGTGAGGGCGAGGGACCGGCGCACAAACAAGATTCGACTCGGCCTCTCCGTCAGTCATGTCCGTACCACCCCCACCCCCTCCTCAGATCCTCCTGGACCCGAGAGAACAGATGACGGAGGAAAGAGAGGGGAGGGGGGACAACAAGGAAAAAGAGAGAGAGAGAGAGAGAGGAAGGAGAAGAAAAAAAAACGTCATGTTGTGCCATGCCACAATGGCGGTGTCCTCGATGCTGCGGACCTAAAAGGGATATGCATCCATCAGTCCGGGTCATGATGCTGCATTGCAGCTAGTCTCATGCTGGGCACCTGCAAGTGCATAGGTACCTTATGCGTTGCTGCGTTGGCAGTACATGAGAGGTGACGACAGGCCTCGACGGCTAGCGCAAGCCCTGCATTCCCAGATACAGACAGACAGGCATCCTGGCACCCTTTTCCCTAGCGAGGCCCAACCCGCCGGATCTACTGCTACCCTAATCTACTTTGTACCAACGTACCCATGTATGTAAGGCAGGGAACGTGGGGAGAGGGGAGGAGAGAGAGTAAGAGAGGGTACATAGTACACAAAAAAAAAAATAAAAAGGCTGCCCATCTTGCTGATCCTGGTACGGCTGCAGCATGTCCTGGAAGCTTTTCTACATGGAACCATATTTTCCAACCTGACCGACCATCCGGTGTGGCTTTACCTGGCCACCGACCTGTGTGGCGCCCCGGCAGCCTGATGCCCAGAGCAAACCAAACCCACCGACCTGCCTTGTGCGGATTATCCTCCCCACCCCCACCCGGCCGCCTCCTCTTCAGACCACGACCACCTACTCATGTACTTTTTATATGATGTCTTACTGCTGTAGCGTTTAAAGTATAGTACATTCGAGACAAGGACGACTCACAGTTTTGAGACACATTGGACGCTACGCAACAATTCCCTGCCGCCTCCCCCCCCCCGTGTTGCTGCCACGCGCACATTGACGACGCAAGGGCAATGGGCGCTCCAGTTCCAATCGTCCTCCTCCTCCCTCTATTAAAGTTTTTCAATGGTGCACACTAGCCTTTGGAAGTAACTAGCCTAGATTGTACCAGACGGCCCTTGGGAGAGGAAGAAATAAAATAAAAAAAAAAGAAGAGGGAAAAAGGGAAAGTGAGGCTCCATCCAGGGCGGCACTGCGCGACGGGACTGCCGGACCCAAGGGTACATACATGGGTTGTGACGAGCCAGTGGACACCCTCCCTCTGGTGATTCTGCTGCACGAGGATCAGTAAGCTCCCTCATATGCAACAGGCGGGCCGCTGCCGCTCGTGGCACGCCGGGATGGGACAGTAATTTCGATCGTACGACTGTCCTTTGGACCGGTGCCCCGTGGGTGAGACAGCCGGTATCAAGGGGTAATGGCAAACGCGGCAGGCCGGACCAAGAAGTCCTCCCGAGATACAAGGGGGGGGGGTCTTGAGGTCTTCTCCCTCCTGGTGCTGTCGTCGACTGCTGGGACGACAACACATCTGTGTGGCGTAGGACAGGTCGGGCACAAGGCCCTGGTCGCATATCACCTAACCGAACCAGGCAAGACTTGTTTTATGGATAGTTTGAAAAAGAAAGAAGAGAAAAAAAAGAAACTTTGCGCAGTCCTAGGTAGACTGAGGGCTGTGTACTGTCGCATGGAGGCCCAATACTACCATGTGTGCCAGCAGGTGAAGAAGAGCTCACTAGAGCTAACTACTTAGATATCTCTGAAAACTGTAGAATTCAACAAGCGCCTTAACCGGCGCCCGGCTAGCTCAATCGGTAGAGCGTGAGACTCTTAACGGAGTTTCCGATTCTGAAATCTCAAGGTTGTGGGTTCGACCCCCACGTCGGGCTCAATTCCCGTCGAATGACTTCTTTTTTTCTTTTTTTCCTTCCTTGGCGGGTTTTCTTTTTGAGTCTCCTGGTAGGTACTGCTGCTGGCAGGGCTCATTCAGTCTGATCCTGAACATATACTTTGAGTGGTTGCATCCAAACCAATAGCTGTGGCTGTGGAGCTGGAGGTTTCGATAGTCAACCTATTTCCCTGCTGGTTTGTTTGTGTCCTTTTTTTCTTTTTGAGTACATGAGGTGAACTACCTGGAATTGGTCCTGGCTGTGTATGACCTTGGGCTTTCACAACAAGACTTTGTCTTCCATCATGAAAAAAAAGCCAAAAGCAAGTCTCTGACCTTGTCGTCAGAAGTGTATAACCCTAACCCTTATATCCTCGAGCTGGGATCCTGCTTGAAAGGTCGGGGGGCCCGCTTCTTCTGAGCTCCTGCAGAAATTTCCTCGTCTCTCTCTTTAAGACCACACCACACGCAAAGACTTGCTCGGGCTGTAGATCTTACAACCTCTGGGCCACTGCCCCCCTCTTTCCACCGCCCTCCTCATCCTCATCAGCTTTCCTCCCGGCGCCTTCCTCCCCCCGCCCCCCTTGGCCCCTCACAAGATGCCCCCGAGGATACCAACACACTCGCTACAGGCATGTAGCGCAGAGATCTCGAGCCTGGCGAGCTCGAACAGCTCGATAACAGCAAGCACCGCGTCGCCTCTCGGGCGGGTGCTGCGCGCGCGCGGCTCATCACCAGCGCCGTCCTCGCCCTCGTCCTCATCCTGCACCAGGAGATCCTTCTCCACGACCGCGGACCGGAGGCGGAACGTCACAATCGCCAAGGCCGGGTACATAAAATGGATGAAGGCGCGGGGCAAGGACCTGGAATCGCACAAGCCCGGCCAGACCAACTACCTGGGCGGCGAGACCTCCAGGTGGCAGCCCTTCCCGTCGAACCCGGCCTTCACCAGCCAGCCGGTGCTGTCGGAGGAGGCGCGCGAGATGATCTGGAAGAGGGTCTTCATGGACGAGGAGCCCATCAAGGTGGTGTCTGCACAGCTGGGCGTGGACCACAGGAGGGTTGCCGCCGTGGTGAGGATGAAGACGGTGGAGAAGGAGTGGGAGAAAGAGGTACGTGTTGCCCTGCGCGCCGGGTCGCTTCTTCCCCCCTCCCCCCCCCAAATTGACCCATACCAACCAACCTTTTCCCCTGTGATGAGTACAACACAAAAATTCGATTAGTCTTGAAGACAGCACAATGTGGTTACAAAATAGCTTTGCGAGCCTCTCTGAGCGGAAAACTACTACACCCCTTCTCTTTTCAAATCATGCAACATCAACCCTGGCATCGAGGCAACGACTAACCCTTCTCTTGTGCATTGTGTATGACCGACGAAACAGGGCAGGAAACTCGCCACGCCGTACTCTCGAGCGGTGCTCGAGATGGTCCCGACCCATAGCTACCCACAGGGCCGGCCCACCCACCCGCTGGAGCCGTTCAACGAGATCCACGTCCACGGCTACACGATGCAGCAGCTCTTTGTGCCCACGTCGGAGTCGCGGCACTTCACCCGTGAGGACGCCGCCAAGGCCTTCCACCACACGATGCTGTCGGCCGACGCCCGCATCCCGCACAAGGAGCTGGTCGGGCACCAGAGGCGGGTGCACGAGGGCATGCGCCAGAAGGAGTCGGAGGCGCTCTTTATCAAGGAGGCGAGGGCCTCGCAGCTGAACGACGAGGCGCGGGATAGGGCGGTCGAGGAGCACAGCAAGAAGCTCACCACCGCGGTGCCCACGGACCGGTTCGAGTTCCGGTTCAAGAAGATGACGGTGGACGACGTGGGTAAGACGGGGCGGGCGAGGAGTGGTGTCGGCTGGAGGTATGGTATCCCGTCGGAGGACCGGAAGAAGGACCAGGTCAAGATTCCCACCAAGATCGACTAGGACATATAGGTGGCAGCCTGCTGGATACACACACACACACACACACACACACTTTTGTCTCTCCCCCCCCCCCCAACCCTACCTCCTCAATATATAGAGAGAGGCTGGAGGGATCTAGTATTACAGTGGCAGGCGAGGGCATCACGAGCACAGCACAACACAGCACAGCATATGCATGCGCATGCGCATGCTCTGTCAAGCCCGTCCAGCCTAGAGAACCTTGACCTCTGGGGAGTGTACAAACATCAGAACCATCGCAAAGGTGAATGAATGAATGAATGCATTGTTTGCCACCAGGAACCAGCAACTTGCACTGAAAAAAAAAAAGGATCCTTCTAAAATGAGACTCCATGGCCATGCTGCTGCTATTTATCTGCCCTTCCTTGTTCTCCTCTCTTAAGAAAATATCGTAGGAGAGACACTCGCTGGCGGACACACAGCCGGCCTACCTCAGAGGATGAGCTGGGCGTGCTCCTCCCACGCCACGGGGGCCTGGCGTCCATCGTCCGCGTCAACAATCATGTTCTGGCGGATGGCCTCGATCTCGGCGGTGCTCAGGCCGACCTGGTCCCGGAGGTAGTTCTCAACACTGCCCCAGCGGTCCCGCAGCGCGACCAGGGTGGCGGCCATGCTCTCGGGGCGGCTGCTCACCATGCGCTCGGCCTCGGCGCGGCGGCCCCGGAGGGGTTCCCTCTCGATCAGGTGCGAGATGAACTCCTCCTTGCGCGCCTGCAGGCCCAGCTCGGTCAGGCTGTACTCGTGGGCGACGATCTCGTCGGACACGCCGCACAGGCTCAGCACCAGGGCCACCATCACGCCCGTGCGGTCCTTGCCGGCGGTGCAGTGGACTAGCACGGGCGAGGGCGCGGGCCGGGCGAGCTGGCGGAGGATCTTGGCGAACGGCGTCTCGCCGGAAGGATTGGCGCCGGCCTCGAGGATGCGCATGTAGACGTCGACGAAGCCCTATAGGTTCCGGGGGAAAAAAGGCGAATTCCCTCCTACGTTAGCCTTTCTGGTGTTTTCTTTTCTTTCTTCTTCTTGTGGAATGTCTCGAGGGGAGGGAGGCAGGTTAGAGGAGGAGGAGGAGGAGGGGGAGGGGGCGAGGAGGAGGAGGATGCAGCTCCCGGCTGATCCGGGAAAGTGCAATATCATCATCTGGCCCTGGTCGAGGTGGTGTGACGATGCCAGTATGCGAGATCTCCAGATACAGTGCACACAGCCCACCCAGCACACCCTCCTCAGCCTCTCTCTCTGGATAGTGAAACGTCAAAAGCCTAAATGGTCCTCACACGCCCCCCCGCCCCCCCGCTGCTGTGGCGTCCACGTCTGAGGCCCGGCTGGGAGCAGAGAGACACCGATAAATTCACATCTACATTCTGGCTCCCCCCTCCCTGGTAGATTCTGGCACTTACCGTGATCCCTTCCTTGCCAAAGTTTTCCAAACCGCTCGGCGATGGCCTCGGGGGAGTAATCCTCCTGTAGGAAGACGGGCGCGAAGACCCGCTGGGACCCAGCCCACTCCTTGACCTGGCGGTCGCCCGAGCGGGCGTCGCTGTCGATCTCGGTCTGGGAGCGCAGGTCGTAGACGTGACGGATGCCCAGGTCGCTGGTCACGAGGGTGATGCCCTGGTCGGTGATCTTGGAGGGCTCGGAGGCGCGGAAGAGCACGCCGCGTCGGACGATCTTGGTGGGGTCCGCGGCGACGGGTAGCCGCCCGCATCCCTGAAGTTCGGGAGGCCGGGGATGTCGACAAAAGGAGGCACAGGGGGAGGTCTGCTGTGGTGGTTGTTGGTGAGGCCGGGTTGGGACATGTTGTCTGCTTGTCTCTGGGGGGTTGTTGTGTCGGGTGATGGAGGGACCGCTCGTAGTAGCTTAACGTAACAGAGCAGTGTGTGCTCTGTAATATTCTGGATGGAATGGGCCTCGGAGGGACTGAGGAAGAGGAGGGGAAGAGAGGAGGGAAAGGCCTTGGGAGAGAGAGGGGCAGGGAATTTATGTTGTGTGCCTCTCTTGAAGAGTGAGGGTGGCTCCTCCTGAGTAATGCCACACAGGTGTACGGAGAAGTTGTATGCAGGTGCGCGCTTTCGGGTGACTGCTCCTGCGCACCTGCTGTAAACGTGGGGCCCCGACAACATTATTTTTTCGATTCATTTATTTATCTTGCAGGATCTATTCAATGCAGCAGGAGCGTTGATGAATAAGGATATTTCTGCTAGTCAGGGCAGAGCTTCTGCTAGTCAGAGCAGAGTCTCAAACAAATGGCGTTGGTCTTTTTTTTTTCCCTTCAAGTCTTTCTATCGTTGGGGGGAGAGGTGAGGGTGGGATTTGTTTAATCGAGGAGAACGAGAATCCTCATATTGAGCAGATGCAAGACACTACTTCTGCACCTTATATAAATATGGACCTCAAAGGGATCATCGTCACTGAACCACCCTTGCGGTCTTGAAAGCGGGCGCCTCCCGCTTGAAGTTTACATATTACCTGACCCAATGGTCTTTTTTTTTTTTGAAAAAAAAAGGTAGGGGGGGGGGGAGAATGAAAGAAAAGAGCCTTGAACAAGACCTCATCATGCATCCATCTCCTCTGGGGCCACGACTGACTAAATCAGAACTCATGTCTGTCGACTCAGCCTAGCCTCCTTCCTTCACGCTGTCGACATGCCACTCGGCTGCCAGACGAGGACATCCTTCAGCATGCACAACGGCTTCGTCAGCGCGCACAAGCTTCCGAACGGCTGCAGGACCCTGCTGTAGCGCCTGCGTGAACCCCAGCGGCACCGACCGGCCATCGGAGCTGATACCCGCGTGAAGATGGGAGGCGGTTCGTGGCTGCAGGTTGTTCCGAGACAAGGGAAAGGGAGACGACGACGACGACGACGACGACACCGCCGGCGAATCTATACTGGAGGGAGGCGTATGGAGAGGGTATGCATGCCAGCCCGACCGCCATGCACAGGTGCCTAAGGCGGCAACCATGTTCCACTGTGTCTCACCGCCGCTCTCTGCCGCGTTCTCTCACTCACACACATTCTCTCTCCCTGTGTGTGTGTGTGTGTGTGTGTGTTTCTCTCGACTCATCCCATCCTAGCTAATCCCGAGGACGCACCTGATGTGGCACAAACCTCCTGCAAATGCGCGCAGGCAGCTCGCATATGGTGATCAGGTTGTCCCGCCCACGACGTAACAGCATTGTTGATGGGGAGGGCGCAGCAAGGGAACCTGGGCCCTCCGCCTCGCTTCACGTCACCTGGACCAATCCACCATCCTCTCCGATCCCTCCCCTCCACGACAGGTGTTCGGACCGGGATTTTGATGTCGTGCAGCACAAGCGAGGGCCTTGGCCCACGGGTTCGTTCACCACGCGCCAGGGGGGGAGGGGGGGAGAAGGGCCCTGGACCCCCGCGACACTGCCGCTCTCGGCGACACGAACAGATCCTGCAGGCGACGACGGCTGGTGGGAGGAAGAGAGAGCCCAAATTGTAGAGCGATGAAGAGAGGGGGGGAGAGGAAAAGGAGGGAGGAGGAGCGTGAGAAGGAGAAGGAGACGCCTCACAGGCCATACATACTGATCGGGCGGTGGCAGTTTTGATCCCATGACGGTCAGTGATCGCCTTGCCAGCTATTCCACCCCCCGTCATGTTAGATTTTAGGTTTCCGCACCCTGCCTAGAACTTCCGCACTATACCTCCGACTCATGTCCGCAACTCAACAGACGACATCCAAAAACATGACGGATAGGCTGGCGTGGTGGTGCTTGTCTTGTATGTGTGTGTGTGTGTGTGTGTAATTATACCTCACCACTAAGGCGAGTCATCTACATTTTTTCTTCTTTTCCCTACCCTGTTCCCTGTGCCGCAGAGGGCCTGTTTCTGTTGCATCCCCTCCCCTTAGACCATCCAGGCCAGGCCGCTTTGGTTCCTGTTGTTGGCCTCCCAGGATGAGACCGCTAGGCCTTCAAGAAAGCTAGCGGCTAGATTCCAGCAGAGGGAACACAGAGTTCGAGACCTTTTCTCCGAGGCTGGGTGGCTCGGCTTGCATCCTGCTTGGCATCTTTCCTTCTCTACCACCCCTTCCGCCCTCTTTTTTTTTCTTCTTTAGAGCAGGAGCAAGGGGAGAGGGAATCATCTTTTCCTCCATTTGAGGGGTTTTTTGGTTTTTTTTAACTGTTCACCAACAATGACCTCATGTGATCTTCCAGCCTAGGCATAGTGCTTTGCACATCTCCTCATCGTCGGTGTAGGGGTGTGGAGACACTAATCACTGCAGTGACTATGAGGCCTCGAATGGAGGAGACAGTCAGCCATGCAGAGTGGAAAACTTGTCTATGTTTCGGTGTGGGAGGGCCAGGCTCTCTCCTCTCCCCCTCTCCTCTGGGCCGGGGCGCCAAGAATTCCAAGCTGGACAGCCTATGGGAACTTGTCGTCGAGAACCTCATGCTGCTGATTGGCAGGGAGTGTGGGTAAGAAGGGAAGGAGAGGAAGGAGAAGAAGAGAAGGATCGTGTCTGCAGAGCATGGAGATTGTTGCGGTGGCAACGTCTCCGTGTGTGTTATGGATGTGTGTGTGTGCGTGTTACGTGCTACGGTCCCGAACGTGGGGGAGATTTGCTGACCAGGATATCGCATCAGCTGGGCATGTAGCTGAAAGTTGGGGTCCAGCTCGTAGCTCTCATAGGCCTCCTCTTGAGGCAGGTTCAAGCCCAGCAATCTTACGAAAACAGGTTCATCCGCAGCAGGCGAGGGATATGTGGTCCGCAAATTTACAGGTGTGCTGTGCATGCAGGGCGTGCAGAGCTGACATGTGATGCGGTGGGGGAAATATGCAGCAACCGCCTAGACACCACCCTGGGAGGTCCAAAATGAAGGAACAAGCAGTGAGCAGAAGAGCAAAACAGGAAGGAGGAAAAGAGAACGGGAAAGGAAAATCAGGGTCCGAGAAGGGCAGGATCCTCAGCAGGACACCAGTCACGGAAAGCTTCTGGAAGACGTGTAGAAGCTGGCCCACGCAGTCGGGTCAGGCCGCTTGGTCGAGTCGTTGGACAGACCGTTCGTGATCTTGGAACACATGGCCTGCTGTGAGAACTGTGTGAGATCTGAAGCTGCCGCCCAGACGTTGGTAGGGCACAAAAGTCTATTTCAATGCCGTATCGTACACCTCCCCCCTCCCCCCTCTTTGCCCCGCGTCTCCTGAAAGCAAACAACACCACCGCGAATGCCTATCTAACCTCCAGTCATGCATACTTGTTGTACAACAAGAAAGAAATCAGATAGATCCTCCCGCGCCTCGCTAGATCCTGTGCATGACGACGCGTACAAATACAGTTATAATACATTGGTGAAGGAGACGGACATCGTGCTCAACTGTACGGGCTAGGTACATGGAGGGAAAGCAATCACCTGATCATCTTGCCTTCAGCCCAAAGCCGGATAAGACATAGAGAGGGGTCGGGAACTACCCGTCGAGCCAAGGTAAGGTGGTTGCGTAAGGTATAAAGATGGAACAAGCGAATGCCCGTTGTGACCGGCGTCCAGAAGCGTGTGACCAAGAGAGAAAGACTGAAAGCGATAAACACAGAGAGGTAGTCGAGGATCGAGGATGTTAAGCGCACATCAAGTAGCTTATTGAATCCACCGGCGGTTGACCTCGTGCTTCTCGATGGTGCTGTGTGTCGACCGGGGACGGTGACAGAAGACGCAGTGCTCAGTGCTGGACAGCAACATGGGTCCACCGTGGCAGTAGTAACAGTACCAGTATATCTCGTACTGGACTTCGTAGATTTTTGTGGTGCCATGATCGTTGACACGAATGTAGCCAATCTTTATAGAAAACCCAGAGGTCAGCGTTGTACAAGGAGGACTGGAGATGGAGGATGCTTGGTGACTTACTTCGAGGTCACGATGAGCGCCACCACGTTGCATAATTACACGCTATGCTGTCGTTGGAGACTAGATGGTTTCGAGAAGAGGGTGCTGAGGGAAGGAGGTGGCAGAAGGCCTGAGCGTACTATAAACTGTGTAGTGAGAGGTGAGATGGCTAACACAACGTGCTGTTTGAGGTGGTCTCGAGGGTCACAGACAATCGTTGAAAGGCGGAGCCACGCCTTTTAAACATCGCCAGGCTCGATCGCAACACCTAGAGTCTTGATCATCAGTAGAGACAAGGCGAGCAATGGACCCACAGACCAGACATAGCGGAACCAGTGACGGCGTCGAGCAAAGACATGATGACCCTGAGGAGAGTAGAAAATCCGCCCCGGTCGGCTCGTCCCAGGCAGAGTCCCGCCCTATAGATGGAGGTACCTCGCGCGGGAAGACGAATCAAGATCATGCATCCCTAAACGAGGCCTCTATTGATGGCGCAGGAAGTCCCGACGATTGGATCACCAAGCTGGTGAGGCCACCAGGTCACCGAAGAGGTGGGGAGGCCAAGCCCCTGAGGGAGGCAGACTCGTCATCCCGAGGCCAAGATATTCCTTCTCGAAGGTACAGTCGAAGCTTTGAGCACGAGGAGGAGGCGGGACGGGTTCTTAGATTAGAGCCCTAGGTACCGAGCAGGGGAAGACCTGATGGTGGTGACATAGCAGCGAAACGACCGTGGAAGATGCAACGCGGTGGAGGGCCGGAAAGTTAGCCCCTGCACGATGGCCCCATGCAGCAACAGAGAGAAGAAAAAAATTTGCCACCTCGCCTCGAGAGACTGATATGGAGTCCCAGCTGGGGCTCCTTGGTATCGGTGTACTAGAGGGGCTGGCTGGAATTGTAGTTCGGTGACCCTCGGCGAGCAAAAATGCGGCTGCGTATCCGTGGAAGGGTGGCAGTCGCAGCGAGACGGACGTTGATGCCTGTTTGGCACATACCCGGGAACCCAACAAGCTCGGATCAGGGTCCCTCGAAACCGGCGTCGTACCTCGAGAAGGTGGACTTGATTCCAAGGCGCCTCTTAGAGATGGGGTAGAGGTTCGCGAACAGACGGACTTGGGAGGGCTTGCGAGAATATCGTGGAGCCTATGACTCAGTACAAGGTTCAGTTAGCTATCTTCTAGCGGAGAATCGAGACAGAAGACGTGAGATGAATAAATCTACATAACAGTAGACAAAAACACGCAGGTATAGTCATTTCTTTTAGCCCTGTCCTGACGTGAGCCCCGGGGGGGGGGGGGTGGATGACAAGACGCTCTGACGAAAAGAGAAAACCTCGGTTGTGAATTTGCAAGAGGCATTAGACAAAGCCCAGACATGATGACCCAGTCTTGACTGGAAAGCTTGATTTATGATAGTCATGTGTGCTGAGCCCGCCCCGCTGCGGCAGTAAGGCAAAAGTTGCACTTGCTGGTGGTCCGCCTTTTTCCGCGCACCACCATCCCATCATCAGAATTGACAGGAGACACCGTGTTTTAGGCCCCGAGACAGACCTTGTCGAGCTGATTGGATCGACTGGTGCCAGAGTTGGATTCCGTCAAGCCTTGCTTTGACGGGAGGGGGAGAGAAAGAGAGAAAGAAGAAGACAGTCTCGCCGCTGCGAGAGGATGCAGGATCTCGTGCTTGGCTCTGGTATGCCCGTCGGCCCGTGATTGCCTCTCGTACACATTCATGGTCCAGCCTGGACACATGCGAAAGAGCGCAATCACTGTCATGGCGGCTGTCGACGGCGATGGCTTGTCAGCGGAGAACTGCTCCGAGCCCCTGGCTTAAGATCATGAATAAGGCTGTTGGAGCTTCCTGTCACCTGAGGATCAGGATGTCGGAAATGTCGCTGCAGTGGCTCATCCCCTTCGAATACAATGAACAGTACTCGAAGGAAGTGACAGAGAATACCGCTCGTAGCCCCAACCAGCCTCGTGAGATGCGCCAGGCTCGCGGCGAGGACCAGAGCGATCTGGAGAGGCCATCATTAGCAACGGATCCGTCGCTGGTCCAGACGACAGCTCGGACGCATCTGAGAACGCCTTGGATCCTGCTGCGCCGCGCTTGCGGGCTGAAGCTTCGGTTCGCGAGTCGATGGCGGCGGCGTGCGCACGAGCTGAATGTGATGATTCAATTTTGGAAATGGAGTCGAGGGCTTGGAGGTCTGAGGGAAGGAGTTGGGGGAGGAGTTGTCTACCCCTCCTTCCCGCTTCCCCGGATGATCTTTGGCCGAGAACGCCTCGGGTTTGGATCATGACCTTGCTTACTAAGTACTTTGGTAGTCATTCCCTATTGGGCCAAGAGGCCTCACCTTCTCCTCCTCACATTTTCTCACATTTTCTCACATTTTCTCACATTTTCTCACATTTTTTCTCACCATGGTAACCAAGCCCGCCTTGGATAGTCTCGACTTCGCCCAAAAAGACTCCAAACTCTTGTGGGATTGCCCAATGAACCATGCGCCCAGAACAGAACAGCTTTCCATGGCAGTGTCCCTGATCCTTTGGACAAGTATCGGCCCGATCTCAGCATCAGGTCCGGAGGTTATCTACAGAGCCACCCCCTGTACACCCCATTTACAACCTGCCACGTTTTTTCTCCCTTCTTGCTTCTTCCTCTCTTACTTTTCCCCTTACAGCTTCCATGTACACATCTCTGCTTGTACTGTCTGTCGTGTAACTCTGGGTGTGCATCCGCAGATCCCAACCCAAAAGATGACTGGGTATCATCGAGTATCCTGCAATACAACGCTGTGCTTGTTATCCAATGACCAGTTCATTTGACTCTTAAGAGCCGCACTAATAAGTGAAGTCTACATCCTCCCCCCCCCCCCTCCGGCCCCCTCCAAATTCAGCTATGGTTCCTGTTCTCCGCCCTTTTACATCAGCCATGCATATTTGACATTGCCACCCATCTCTCCCTCTGCAAAGCCAGAAGTTTTCCTATAGGGAGCAGCGATGTAACCGTGTCTTGATACATCTTGGCAAGCTTGAAAGACCTGTACAGATCAGTGTCCCTGTTGGATTGGACTGTGTACTTAGGTACCTCAGCAAAGCATATCATCACCAGAAGTAGATGTCAGCGTGTGACCTCCGGGCCAGGAAGCCAGCCACGACAGATAGCACATGCTCTAGAGCACTAGGGCACTGGGAAGATTTTCCGATTGGCCATCATCAAATGTCGAGCTGGCGAGGCAGTTTGCGCATGCCGTTGGACTGTGCTGCAAGCGAGCCTTGCTATTTTTCTCTTGCCCAGAAGAGGCAGGAATTTCCGTGGGAAGGACTCATTGGCCCGCCCATGCTCTCGGGGAGGGAATAAAAGAAAAAAGCTCAGGGTTCGCGGGACATCATAGGTCGAACCGCAGCTCCAAGCCACTGCAGGGTCTCGACGGGCCTTTTTATTCTTTTTTTATTTTTATTTTTATTATTGGCTTCCAAGACGCGGCATGGATTAATTTCTCTTACTTTGGGCCAGGCAGGGTCTCAGTTCCATCTCTGGCAGCCAGGACGCTCAGCCTACCTGCCCTCTCAGGCTAAGGCTTGCTAGGGAGAAGAGAAACGGTTTCACTCTACCTTGGGGTGAGAAAGTCTGACTTTTTCTTTTCTTTCTCTTTAGTATTCGACCGCCCTGGACGATGAAGTGCCGCCAGCCACGACGATCTGAACATGCGAGCAGGCTGCATCAATCAATGCTCATAACTCTCGTTACGCGACTAGCAACTCTGCCTACGATTGGACATGCCCTGACAGACTGTTTTTGTTCCTTTGGGAACAGCGGGAAATACTACGTTGCTAAGCAAGACGATCTCCTGCTATCCAGCCAAGCCGCAACCGTTGGCCCTTATTCCGGCCCGGGCGTACAAGTCTATACGCGCTCGTGTCCAAACCTGGGACAGTATCCGTGTTAGCTCCGTAGGCTACGCGAGGAACCGATATTTCATGTCTCGGATGGAAGCCCGAGCATGCACACCATTGGTGTAGACCAGCGAAGGATTCCTGGAGCTTGTGGGAAGGTAGGGTGGTCCAATTTCCTGCCCAAAACTCGCGGATATGTCACATTCACCTCAGCGGCCGGGACTCTCAGTAGGTTATGTGCTACGAAAGTACCAACCACTGGGGTGTGACGTGATGAAATAGTCCCGCAGTGCAGCAGCATATGCGTAGGGGTAGGTGGCGAGTCAAGAAAGTGTGGTTGCAATAGTAGCGTGCATCTGCAGCCGTGCGGAGTACAACATGGTAACAGAGCCTCATCCTCTCAGGGTCAAAGTTGCGCCCGCCTCTCTTGTCTCTTTGTTCCCTGATCGCCTCAAAGTGTGTGCCACACAAAAACAGCTATCATGCTGGGTTGAGGGTGTGGGCAGATGTTACCCATGCACAACTACATGCGGCTGTAATGGCCGCACACAAGCCGACCGCGCCAAAGCCTTCATTTTGAGCGATCCCTTAGCTCCTCCTCCCACCGGTTCCATATCGTCTTGTCGGGCAAAACAATGGAGTGTGGTTGTGGCGCAGGAGATGTGGTACCATGTTCTTTCTGGTTCCTCCCTCTCTTCCTACCGCGTCATTTATCATCTCCGCCCACAACAGCTACGCAAGGCAGTTGGCCTGGCAGCTGACCTCAACCCCGTTTCAAGGGCAGCACCTAGGTCCAAGAGTCCACGGTGATTTGTCAGGGATCGACACAAGCTGCAGACATAGCCCCTTGACCGCATGAAAGAAGACAGCTGCAAGGTATACCGACATACGAGAATGTAAAGCATGTTTAAGACATCACATGGAGGCTGACTGATGCAGGGCGCACGGCAGTGTGGCCGGTGAAACAGCCCTCTTTTGTTATCGTCAGCGTCTGGGCGCCGCTGTTTAGTTTCCTGACCGTCCAGGCTCAGCACTGCCCATGAACTTGCCTCGCTTGGCCCCTACCACCTCAACCTGTGCGGTCTATCACATGGAGGACGAGCCTGTTCGCTCTCCAGGGTTGTCCTCAGCAGAGACCGCATGGTGACACTCAGCTCTGACAGCGGTCTCAATTCCCCGCTAGTCCTTCGGGAGAGGTCTCACATCCCCTTCGTGACCGTTGAACTCTCTCCACCTCGGCCCCTTGGGCTGGTTCTGTCCTGAAAGTAGCGCCGAACTACGACAAACGTCCACATGGGCCCCCTCAGGCAGCAATCTGCTGGCCAGTGGTTGGTACCTAATGCCCTCAGGTCCGCCAGCAGGGGTCCAACTGTGTGTTCTGACCACATCCCACAGCGAGGGCGCTACAGGGTGAGCGGGAGCCTTTTTTCTTTCTTTTCTTTTCTTTTGGCGTTACTGCTCGGATTTGTGGATGGGTGGAGACCATCCCAGCCTCATGCTGCAACACTTTCCTTCTGCTGCCTGGGGGGTATCCGTTGGGGCAGTTTTTCGGTCCAGATACCTGTTGCCCGGGACGACATGCATCACGCCCTTCGTGAGAATCATGTCGCGCCGCGTGGCCCGGGCAACACATGCCTTCATGACTCTGGGGCAGAATTCTAGGCTCTCACGCTAGCTCCCTGTTTGCGTTCCTTGGATTACTATTGAAGGGAATACGAGGCGTTATGCTACAGTAACGGCGACGGCTAGCAGTGATGGGCTATATTTCATCATCGCAAGGTTGCTGCTGCTCTGAGTCTGTCCACAGTAGAGACCACATGACCGTGGTTCTTGAGAGTACAACGTTACGTCCTTGCACGGCAGAATTAAGATACGGAGAAGGAAGAATTGAAGGAGTGTTTGTCTAGGACAAGGTCTACAATTTCATATGAGGACGCGGTGCCGAAATTACGCCACACCACACATGCGCGATTTAGCAAGAGGTTCTTATTATACGCCTCGGCTACAATGATATCGGAAAGGAATACCCTGAAGAGCTATTATACAGATGATCTCTGCTGACCTGTTTGATGATGGGGCCGAAAGATAAGGCTGGGTGTGAAGATGCGCGTCAAGCCGTGTGTGTGCGTGCGTGAGAAAAATTATGCGCGCGGGCCGGACGGCTCAGCAGCATGTAAGCATGTCTTGTGAGACGGAACAACACCTGCGGCTGCTGAGCGAGTGCTTTCTGGATATATGAGAAGAGCAAATGACTATGGGAATGAAGTTTGGGTGAGATGGCAGAACAAAGTATACAAGAATGCGGCTCGTGATAGAATGAAGCCTGCTACCAAGAAGAAAAACCTCTCTATCAAGAACCCATCTGAGATCCACCAAAATATTGAAAACGCGTGTATGAGAAAAGACAGAAAGGTCATAATATGCAGTCTCTAGAGTCTTGGTCCCTCCATCTAAAACTTTTGCATGCCTTGTACCACATAAAAGAGACCTCCGTAAAAGTTTTTGTGGAAATTCTGGCGTGAGCCATATACAAAGTGTAGAGACAAGCCTTATAGCAGCGCCAAGGAGGAAATGTAGCCCGACCGAGGAATGAAAATGAAAGACAAGAAGAAGGAAAAAAAGAGAAATAATCGAGCCCAAAGCGTCGTCAGCACATATGAATAGCATAGCATCATGATAGGATGGTACTGTAGCTCACGAGTCAGGGATCACTCAGTAAAAGGGGTTCGCTGTATGCAGGGACGAGACCGAGGCTGAAGGTGGTACTTACCATGCTACATCGAAGGATGAACGATGAATTTGCGATGCCTCATTTGCGAGTAGGAATTGGGTAGGCATCGCAGTGACCACAACGGATGTGATTGCACTGAACATTTGTACATTGGAGGTCCACTGTACCTACCATGGGCTTCTCCCCACAGCGGCACTGAAATCCGAGACAACATATTAGTTTCTGAAACGACACTGTACTTGTTTACTTGTGAGATACATACACAATTCCACCACAAAGTAGGCCGAGATGCCGAATACTGTTGTTTCTGCTGGTAGGAAGAAGGCTCTGAGGAGTGACCGTGACTATGTCTCGTAGAGGAGTGCTTCTTCTTGTCCTTTGATGAGCCGTGGTGCGGGTGAGGCATCTTTGTGGTTTGGTCTGAGGTGTCGTTGGATGTGATAGCGCAGACTGGCCCGTCTATGGATGTTCAGAGGTATTCGAGAAGGTCGAGACGAGGAAACAAGTAGGATGCTTGAGTCTGTTGAGAGAGAGTTACTGAGACGACGATGGATGCCTAGGATCTTATATCTAGTCTGGGGGTTTATATTTACCGCCTGACCAAAGGTAGGCGACGGCACAACTGCCAGGGTCTGGACGCGGCGGAGACTGCGACTGTCTGCCTTGAACTAGATTGAGGTGAGGCCGTCATCCTTGGGTATGTCCAGTGATCATCAGCCGTTCTGCATTGGCCCCCACCCCCCCCCCCAGCTAGAAAGCCCTGAATACATGAGAAGAACCAGACGCACATGGCAGAATGTCTCTATCTAGTCAATGTGACTTGACAACCAGACAAATCTAAGCAGAAGGATCGAAGACTGCGACATGTGTCGGTTCGAATGTATACCTCCCCTATGATAAGCCTCAGTGTAATTGTGGGCTATTTTTTCTTCTTCTTCAACTTTTTACCTTTTTTCTTTTCATTTTGATCCGCAGAGCAAGAGGGCAGGACCACAAATGCTGAGCCCCCCTCCGCCAATACAACCGCTCTCTCGGATCAGCTATAAATTCGGAGCCGTGAGATGATAAGCCGAGGATGTCTCGGTCAGTGGTGTAGTATTTGATGAAGGAGCATCCGGGGCGGAGACACAAAACTTGTGCATGGAGGACCCCCCCTCAGGAGAGAAAAGAAATAAACCACGAAAATACGAAATGAATGGAAGAGAGATAAATTCTAGGTCAACAGCGTAGCCGCTAGGACGAGATTGGCTCGGTCTCAACGTTCGAGGCAAACGATCCTTAGCTCATAGGGCTGAAATAAGGCTTGACAACTTGGGTGGGTGCATGCACATTTGCCCATGGCCCACTCCCCACTGCATCTTGCATCTCGAACGCCGGCGATTACATGGCGAAACATAGAAATAGTGGAGTGGCACATGACTGCGGCTCACATAATACCTATGGATGACACCCACGCAGAGCTAGGTGCCTCCAAAATGTATGCAACGGCGGCGCCGTCTCGGTGCTGAACGTCCAGGGAGGTCCCCAAATACCAAAGCCACGTTCAGCGAGAATCTAAACGAATCTGATTGGAGGGAGACGAGTGGGGAATGAACCTGATTAAGGGTGGTGGACTCAAAGAGCCCGAAAAATTGTATGGAAAACGATAATTTTTTCTGTTTCAAACCCCCCGCCCCTCCGGAAAAACGGATGAGGCTGTATATGCTCAACCACCACCGGCACTTAGTGTCAGACTCGTGAACACGAGGCCGAACAATGGCCAGGAATGGAATCCTTCATACCGATCTAGAAACCATCCATTCTCTTCCTTCTACCCCATAGCGTGAACTGCTTGGGTAGCTTCTGCTAGTTGCCGCGATTTGTAAGTAGGATCCGGAGACATCCCAGAAGGAAGCACTATCGTGTGCAATCCGGGGCTCCCCATGCCTCTTGGGAAAGCCCCATCCAAAGTATCAAGGTTGTATAAATATGCCTCAGGCAGTGTTCAGATGAGCTTCTCATCTAAGCCGTACCAAGGTGTCACGATGCTTCACAGCCCAGAGAAAGATCTTTCCACTTCAGGAAGCGGTCTCCGGCGACATAGCCATAAGTGAATCCTTCCTATGAGGAACCCAGTCCTTCGCAGCGGGTTGCCATGTGATGAGCACCGTAACGATAGGCCGACAGTGCACCTGTGCCAATATCTCCAAGTCACTCGTGGTGACCGCTTCGGCACGATCCCTCTCTCCCTCTCCACCCCCAAAATCCTTCCGCGGATTCTCCTGGGGGACGACCTGCGAGACCATGGCCAGAACGAGATCATGTGTCCGGGAATGGTCATGACAAGTTCCCTCGAGGCGGCTCGGTGGAATCAAAGCGGGGTCCACGAAGAAGAATGGCCTGCCTGAGGCAGTGCCTGGGATGCTCCGCCGCCAGAGTCTTGGTGAAAAGTTCCGTGCCTTGCACCCCTCCCCCCACCCCTCCCTCTTTGACATCCTTTCACAGCTCGTTTCATATCTGCGAGTCTGTGGCCACCAAAGGACATTGCTGGTAGTACGTAGTACGAATAGCACCTCAAATATCGTTCTAGTCCCGTAGGCCGGTTCATAATTAGCCGTATATGCAGGCCACCCCACAAGGCTGGTCTAACCACACGAGAACATGTTTGAATTCCTGTGGTAGGGATTACCGGGCAGTCATGCTTGCAGCACACGTGTGCAGCCTGAAAACCAGGAGGTTGTAACTGGCGAGAGGACGAGGTCCCTGGTCTGTATGGGATTGGGGTCGGGGTGAGATCCCTGATGAGGCCTAGAAGGCCTTATTTCTCGACCAGCTTGGACAGACCTAGAGCCAGATATGGTAGGCCACAAGCGATTGCGGCTGTCCAGAGGAAAGAACTCAGAAGCCTTGTCTGGTTGTCTTGCACAGTTGTGGGTCAGCATGTGAAGGAGGAGATCATCGACTGGCCCCCACGAAAAGTCCAGCGACGAAGATTCAGCCTCTCAGCTGTCCAGACGATGACCACCATCTGGGCTTGAATGAGCCCATGTTCGAAGTATTCCAAGTTTTGCCACACAGAAATTAGATTTATGTAAGCCACAGACAGGATGATAGAAAATATCGAAAAGGGCATGTAGCGGTTTCGGTCACTACCGAACGCTCGGAGCCGAAGGGGTCGCGATGGAACCACGCACCCCGCTTGGCGTCAGCCGCACACTTGGTAACAGCCGACGACATTGATGTGTAATGCAGATGAAGGGAACCAAAATTTTTTTTCGAGATTGATGACTTCTCAGCTGGGGTAGCTGATGTTTGGGCGGCTCAGCGAATGCCGCCGTGGAAACTCGACAACTCCCCACCGGGGCAGATCTCTCCAAATCCTCAGCTTCCCTCAGCCTCACGAGTCAGATGGGGTCGCTTTGGGTTCTTGAGAGCGAGAACTGTTGTCGCATCATTCAGGTTGTCCATGGTCCCTGGAGCCTCTACAGGTAGACATCGATTGTTTCCAGATGCCCGCCGAGGGACCACGCCGAGGGACTTTTGTCTCAGCTCGAACACCATACTTGGAGTTGGAGGTCGCGGCAATATCGCCGTCCTTCAATCAACAACTGTGCCCGAAACTGGGCAGGGTCTTGAGAAGCGAGCGACCTACCTTTTCCCCAATCTTGGAGCCGGGAAAAGGACGAGAGAAATCCAGCCATGAAGAGATAGGAGAGTGTATATCGCAGGAATCTTTCTCTCCCTCTCCCCCCCGACCAGACAATTTGCACTTGACCTGGCGAGGACGAGCGGGCACCGAGTGCGTCCCATACCTACCACGAAGCTAACCCAGGCCGAACGACGATGCGGCGTTGCAAGCGTGAACACTGCCAAATGATATTTCATGCTAGATGTTGGGGGGTTTTTTTTTCCATGGGTGATCGTTGTTGATCGTTCATCCCCGGGATAAACACAGCATGAACTGCTCGAGAGTCCAAGTCAAGACAATCTAGTCGCAAGAAGTATTAGTGACTCCATCGCTTCAAATTCGTAGAGGCGAGCCTGGGATGAACAGCGCGAAAGCTTCACAGCCAGGTCATCACTACCGTCAAGTCGGGTCGGAAGCGCAAGCAAGACCGTCGAGGTTGACAATCATAAGAATAAACATCAATACGCCGAGAACTGCCTGTTAGGCACTGACTGGGTGGGCTGATGGATGGCTGAGGGCGAGAGACGAAGAGAGACGCGAGGAGTGAGAGATGAGTTCAGTTCACCCAATAGATCCTGGCGGGGGAGAAGGGCCTAAAACAAGCTTCGCGCCGCAGTGGGTCGCGTCGATGGGACGGCGCGCTGGTCTGGGCCAAGCGCCATGCTCTCAGATACCTGAACCAGCAAAGAGGCCCTTCGTCATTGGCGACGTTTCATTGCGAGCGCTCTCATCCAACGTCATCGTCTTGGCATCCCTGTTTCCCTTCCCTCCCCCTTGGCTTTAGCCCATTAGACCGTGCTAGACGCCCGCTCCCTTGATAAAAGCAGACAGAGCGAGGTTCCTCTCCTGCAGCTATTCAGGTTGAGATCGTCATATATCCAGTTGTCATGGTCAGAGTGCTCGATCTTGGGTTTCTTCTTTCACCGCGTCAAACAGCTGCTGCTGCTGCTTCTACTCCCGCTCACGCGTTCACGGCGTCGCGAGCTTGACCGAGACCTCTGGAACGATACAAGACACCAATAACCACGGTACAACGAGATTTTGCGACGTGCGCGAGATACGAGACAAACAAGCATTCCTCCACGAGACAGTCAAAACCAAAGAGACAAACGAGACGGCGCCCTGCCCTGTCCTCTCCCCATCTCTTCCCTCCTCTCTTTTCCAACGGAACAGATCTGCCCCAGCTTTGACCTCGAGTCGAGACGGGCACACACAACCGAGTTTTCCCACACAAGCGATACACCTACCAAGGCAGCAGACACCCCCCACCCCCAAACGGTATTCACGATGGGTGTCCTCGGCTTTGCCATCTCCTACATCGCCTTCTCGGCCCTGCACATCGTCCAGCTCGCCCTTGCGCTCGCGGTGTGCGGGCTCTACGGTCAGGATCTACACCGCGCGGATGAGAAAGGAGTATATGCGGACTCGAAATGGGTGTACGCCGTGGTCGTGGGCGCTCTGAGTGCCTTCACGGCGCTTGTGTACCTGATCCCCTTTGTCCTGCGCATCTGGCTCGTCTGGGCCTGGGACCTGGTGCTGTTCGTGCTGTGGATCGCGCTGTTTGGTGTCTTTGGCAAGATGTACATCCACGAGAATCCCGAGGGCGAAAGCGGCGTCCAGCGCATGAAGAACGCCGTCTGGGTCGACCTGGTCTCCGCGCTGCTATGGCTCCTGCTTGCCGTCGCTGCGTTCGGATATTGGTGGGGCCACCGCGAGAGGCATACGCGCTTCACCGGCCGCGCGAGGGTGTAGAGACCCCCGTGCCCGAGAACGACGAGAGCTGGTCGGCGCCCGACACCGTCAGCGAGGTAGATCAGAGGAAGCATGGGACGAGAGAATGGTGGCTGGAGCAGGTGGTTCAGCGGTCCGACGGCGTGAGGGTTATAAAGGGGTGGGCACCGGGTGCTTTTTCGCGTTTCTCGCCCTTGTGACGATGATGGGATACGGTATTGGCAGCGGGGCGCCTGATCTGGGTGGCTGTTGAGATGATGGGATATACGAGCGGGCCCTCATGATGTTGGTCTTGCTTAATTATTTGAAACCTTCCTATTGAGTGCTAGGGGTTGAGCGTTTTGGTTCCTTCACTTTGCAAAGATTCCCATATACCATTAGAACGCCACAAGACATGCAATTTCATTTAATTCTATCTACACCATCACTTTCCCTGTGGGTTTCCTTGTGGATCTTCTGCAGGGAGTCTTGCAGTGTTTACAGGGTGTGCCAGGATTCACATGTTAAAGTGATAGCTGTCTACAGACCAACTGCTCCGATGAACTCACCCTACCTGTGGATGCACGAAGCTGCACTGTGATGAAAGAGTCAAGCCAAGATACAGAGCCAAGCCAGGAGATATAATGTGAGAGGCCACACATTTGTAGAGGTCTGCACCTTGTCAGAGATCCTTGACCGTGGCCTGGACGAACACACCAAGGACTCACGATCTATCTGGTCTACGCACCTGGAATAGCCCCAGCATTATCCTGGCGCGTATTATATACATTACTATATACTGTGTAGTATGCACTATATAATGTTTCCAGACTGAGTTGCTGTCCGTTCATCATACCAGGGTCCACATGCCTTCTACAGTATGCTGATCAGATCCGCAAAATATCTCCAGATGAGGCCAAATAGCTTCATGCTATAGAAGGTTTGGTTGCCAATCATTACCAAATCTCTCAGCAGCCAGGGCACCTACTATGGTACAATACTCACACAAGTCTTCTACAGTTCTCCGCAGCCCAGGATTCCTGACCATTCACAATCATCTGGACAGCTGTCCCTGAATATGCATCAGAAAATCGGTCACAGCGACATAGGCACACCACAGAGCAGCACCCGTGCTGTGTGTTAGCGGGTTTTGGGGGGGAGGGGAGGGGGAGGTGTCTCTGTGACGTCAGCTGTGCATGACCCCACCCACCATTTGCTGTCCTCCTTCCCCCTCCCTGACAGACCGTTTGCAGCAGGAGCGACCGCACCATAAAAAAATCCCCGTTCAGGCATCCCCCAGGTTGGGTAGGCACGGCAGGATAGCAACATCCACAGCTTGGCGGGGAACACGACGATCCTGGCATCCCACAATTTGGCAATTTCCTGTCGGCAATTGGACCTTTCTTGATAGCAGCAGCAGCTGCAACACACTGGCTGCACATTGCAGACTTGAAGAGAGCCGCTGGGACACCGTTACTATGCCCTGCCCTTCTCTCCCCTCCCCTGCGGAATTTTCCTGCGCGGCCAAGCTCGGGATGGAAATGTCGGTGCTGATCGTGGAACGATTCTGGTCACTGTGCCATGCAGGCGCATCGGGACAGTTGCACAGACCTGTGCCTGAAGCGGATGAGATTGGCGCTGAGAGGGTGTCCGGAGCTGCAGCTCAATGACGGCATCACAAAACGGCTTTTCACACATGCGGCGCACACGACATTCACGAGATGTCGCCGCCGGAAGATACCGATGCCTCCTTGGGGTGACACTGGGCCTGAATTTGCGCTGGCTGAGTGGCCGGACACAGCACAGTACAGAGCCATGTGGGCATCAAGTGCTGGGAGGGGGCACTAGCCGACGTCACGTTGCCGGTGCACAGCGCCGGTGTTATTGAACAACACCAGTCGAAAGGCAGGAGGAAAAAAAGGTTGCCAATTGGACAATGCATGATCAGCATCGTGCTGCTGCCCAAGCGGCAGATCTTTTCCCCTACAGGGCGTCTTTCCCACCATGCCGTTGTTTGCAGGCTCCTCGAAGCCTCGCGAGAGGCTGGTCGCAGTCCTCAAACGTGTGCTGTGCCGGTGGACCCAGACCCCTTCGCTTCCAAGATGCCGAAGAGGGGGGGAGGAAGAGAGGGAGAGACAGGCAGGCACCCATGAAAGCCACTCACATGTGCGTTTGCACCCTTGGTTCTGCGCTCCCGAGACGGGATTTTGTCCTCCAAGGATTATCAAATGACAGCTCAGACGGCGTCCTTTAGGGGATCCGCCATTAGCGCGGACTCCAGGCCCCCTGCATCTCTTGGAGGATGGCTATGCGATGGCTGCATTGCCTGCCTATCAGCCTGGTGGGATACTGCAGGGGGGGGAGGGAGGGTGCCAAGAGCATGCAATAGATGATTCTTCTCATTTCTGTCTGTCCTTCCCCAACTTGTGTGACCACAGAAGGATTTTTTAGCCGGCAGACCACCTATGCCGGAGGGGAGGATGAAGATGAGGAGAATGAGGGTTGAGATGAGCATGATGATGCCGCGAACGACGACGGAACCGTAGACCAGGCCCCATGCCGACAACTCTACGAGTTTATTAGGCAGTCGCTTTTTGGTCGACAAGTCAGAAAGAAGAAGAAGAAAAAGTCCCCAGCAAACAACCGACGACGTGTCGTCCCGATAAGCCTAAGCTCCTCAGTGAGGAGGGCTTCCGATGAGTCCAGCTCGACCACGGCCTGGCCACCTCAGCTTGCGTCTCACAAAACGGATGCGTACAGCTGTGGCGTTCTGGGCGTGCCAATATGATATGCTATGGGGGGTCCAAAGATCCTGCAAGGTCTGGCCGTGCTACCCGCAGGTCATGTACGTCGCCCAGTTTGGCAAGCCAGGGGGGTTGGGTGGTGGTGGTGGTGGTGGTGGTGATGGTGGTGACTGAAGAGGAGGAAGAACAAGAAGAAAGGACGGAGGAGGAGGGTGGGCCAAGAGGTGCGACGTTTTTTTTTTTTGTTTTTTTTTGCCCTCCTTCAACTTTGCTGTGGTGTATGGGTGTTGATCTTTATTCAGGGTCTGGAGAAACCCTTATGAAGCCGAAACGGGGTTTGAAAGTGCTGTGGTGATCACTTCTGTAGTTGTGTCTAGTGCCCTGGTATTCATAGAGCGACCAGCATTGACTGACTGGACTGGGCACAAATCCATCCTGAGGAGCATAGCACAGAGATATGCATGTGGGTTCTCAAGCCTGACGAGGGGCCTGGTAATGAGGGTCAGCTCTTTGCCCCTTTGGCCCGTTTGCCTTTGCTCCTGTCTCTGTCTTTTCTTTGTGGCCATGGCAGCCCTCAAACACACACACACACACACACAGACAGGCCTGTTGTTTGAGAATGAGATCATGAAGTGATCAGTCGTCTGCTGTGTCTCTCTCGTGATGGTTTTTGACTCTGAGAGGTCCACTTTGTTGATCAGCCACTCACACAACCTGTCACTGCACACAGGGGGGAAACCCAAGGTCACTCATCCTCTGGTGTCCACCTGCGCCTACAAGCCCAAGGTCATAGTCAGAGTGTGTGACAGAAAACCCTGACAGGGACAGCTCTGGGGGGAGCGGAGAAGATAGAGAGAGAGAGAGAGAGAGAGAGAAAGGGAGAGGAAAAGGTACGTACCACAAGAGGACACCAGCTGCACAGCACTGCAAATGCACTGCAACTGCAGGCCAGCAGGCCAGCAGGCCAGCAGAACCCAGTTATTAATTTCTTTATTGGATAGTGCATTGATGACTTATTATTCTGTTCTGTTCAGTCTTGCAGGCAGCTAACTTGCCATGCATGTCGCTGTTCTTCTTAAGCCCCATGTGTTGTTGAGCATTTTTATTCTCCCGAAACCTCGCCTTTTGACTTTTTTCGTCCCCCCCCCTTCCCACCACCACCAACCTCATCCATCCTCCAAACACCCGCACGGCTCACCACCGTTTTATTCCCGAGAACACATCAGATCTCAACCAGACTTTTTGTTCGCCCCTTGAGGACCAACACTGGAATTTCCAACGGAAAGTTGGTTGTGACCTTTTATCGCCTGACATCTTCCCGGTGGGCCTGAACCACATTTCTCGCCTGACCGGTGGGGCCAATTACAGCGCCTGGCGATAGAGAGAGAGAGAGAGAGAGGAAGAGGGAGAGAGCGAGAGCGAGAAGAACCAGAGCAGTTCCGTCTGCTGCAGGGGCTTTCTTGCAGGGTCCAGGTCAGAGCTTGCCTGCATACTGCTGCTTCTGAGTGTGCGCAGTGCAGACGGCGGACGGCAAACGGGCAGCCCAACCAACAAAACAGCCCTGGGCGACAAGGCAGACGACAAAACGAGAAACGACCAACGACCAACGACAAGCGACACATCGATTTGGCCTGTCAGTCAGTGCGGCGAGGGATAAAGAGAGACGGAGGACCTCAGACACATATTCCGGCTTGATCTCACCGTCAGATTGAGCCACTACACACGTACCTTGCTTGTGTCCCTATTTTGGGGATAAGCATCATCCTTACCTCCCTGCTGCGAGAAGCCGCCCGGTCGGTTTGCAAAGAAAGCCACCAAACCCACTTGTCGATATTACTTTACGGCCATACAAGCCACCACAAGTCGTCGGTGAAGGAAAACCAGTAATATATCAAGGCAGCCTCGTCGCCCCTCGCCTGCCTTCACTGAGCACAGCGCCGCAAACTTTTTTTTCTCTTCCGGGCAACTCGATTCCCATCCTCTTGCACTCGGTGAGTAAACAGATTTTCTCATTTCTGCTTGTGTTTGTCTGTGCAGATTCGCAACCCAAGGCTCCTGGGTCAGCTCGGACCAACCCGACTCGCACACCGAGCTGGGTCAGCCCTGTTCTCCCCTCTACAGCGTCTCTAGAGATGACAGCCATCCGCCTTCCAGGTGCTCTTCTTGCTGGCAATGACGAGGCTCTCTTTGTATTGCCTCCACCGGCGGCTGAACTCTATCTTGAAGGCTCCACATGTTTCTCTGGGCACCCCGCTGGCGCCATCTCTGGGGGGCGACCGGATCTGCTGCCGTGCTAGTGGCAGCGAGGAGGGGCGCGTACCATGGCCCAAACGTCCAGTGCAAAGTCCACAGGGGCAACAACAACTTGTTGACCACAGGCTCGCGTGGTCCTCGCAGCGATCCCCAGACCTCCACCCAGAGCCTATTTCCTCCTCCTCCCACCCTGCCCCCTACCGCACTCCTGTCACTCCCCTCTCCGTCTCTCTCTTGGCCTTGGAGATTGTTCGATCTGATCACACCACTGCGTGGTTACGACCCCAAACCCTCTATGGCCGATCTACATAGAGCTCATTTTTTGCAGATCCCTCCTGGCTGACCTGAAGAGAAGAGTTTTTTTTTTTTAAAAAAAAAAAGGAGAAAAAGGTTAGACGTTATTAGACGATTCGCTCCCTGCCTCAGCTGGCCGCCATGTTTCCCACCACGAACGTGCTCTGCCGCTCGGCGGCCCTGAACCCATCCATACTGCCAATACACCTAACCGAATCAGCCGACGAGGACACCGGCACCCGCCCCGTCATCAAGCCCCGCAGGAGGGCCTACTCGAGCTCCTCGGAAGCCTCGGTTGCGAGCATCCAGTCTGAGGACCAGTTCGTCTTCTCCCCCACCGCTCGCCGTCTCACGAACCGGCGTCCTTCTTCCCACCAACAAAAACACTTGCGGCAGCGGCAGCACGGCGAGGAGACCCAACTTTGCTGGATCCTGATTCAGATGTAGAGGCCGGTAGCGGACAACAGCGAGGTGTCGGTAAGCCTGAGCCGAGATTATTCCCTTCTCCGTCTGATATTCGCCCAAGTTCATGGTGTGTCACCTGCGGACTTCAAAGCAGCCCGGACAGGCTCGGTCGTGTTTGCATGTTACAGCATGGCTGCGGCACCCGTTAGTGCAGGTGTCAGTCGTCAGCGGGTGCTGTGGCATCTCGAGCCGTGCTACAGGGGGGTTCGATCGGATCGTCGTCGTCCGTGCGACGCTGCCTCTGCCTCTGCCTCTGCCGGAATCTTTCTCTTGTGGTTCTTGTTCTTGTCTGGGGCTGTGGCAGTGTAGCAGAAGGATCAGATTGGGCCCGTCGGCTGAGGAATCTCTTCTGCCTCCTCTCCTACGACACGAGGTCAATCAGCCGTCCTTGTTCCTCTTCTGCGTTCCAACCCCCCCCCCCCGGCTTTACCGCCAATCCGCATTCCCGGTTCAGGTTGCCGTCTGTCAAAGCGGAACAGCAGCTCGCAGCGTCGCATTTTTCTGCGATTCAGGTGAAGGCGGCGCCTGTCAGGATGGGCTACTAGCCAAAATCTGGGCAAGCGCCTCTCCCGCCTCAAAAAATTGTCTCAGGGCCAGGGGCTTACCACCTGCAAGGTATCGCGGGGGGGCCACTGGGGGGTGTTAGTGCCGACGACAAGGCCCCTGCTGGTGCGCCTGGAGACGTCATCCGCGAGAAGGGCGGTGCTTGTTGCTTGCCCACTCCAGCAGAGCAGAGCAGATCAGATCCTCTTTCTTTTGGGTTCCCCGCAACGGTTCTTTCTCGTGCATATAGTCCAGAGCAACAACACATTACCTTTCTTCTTTTTCTTTTTCTTTTATTTCTCTTCAAGAGACTTGGCTGATCGTCCTCCTTACCTCCCCCCCTTTCTAGCTGCACGGGACATTTCCAAGACCTCCCGCCAACTGGCAGACAGCAACTTCACGGCCATATCAGCACCCGACGAGCCACCCACGCCACGCTCCAAGCCTATCGCGATCGAGCTGCCTCCCTCCCTCTCGCGCAAGATCGCGTCCAGCTCTGTCTACACCCCAATCGAGCCTCTGTCAGCCCGCGGGGATATCTCAGGGTAAGTTGTTGCTTGTATCAGTCGATCTGTCGACCAATCGTGAGGGACGAGGGGACTGGCTGGCTGACCATGGTTTTGGCAACTGTCGCAGTGGCTACTTTCCGTTCCACGAAGACCCGGACGAGCGCATTCACCGTCCACATCCTTTTCACGAGGCCGCCAAGGCAGCCAAGCGCGCCTCTGAGGAGTGGCAGCACGAGGACCTTCAGGCCAGCATTGCTCAGGCTAGCAGTGCTAAGACCAGTGCTGCTCAGACTAGTAGTGCCAAGGCCAGCAGCAGTGCTCAGGCCAGTGCTGAACCCTCTTCCACAGCCGCTGTTGTGAGCGCGAGCCGGCCCCCAGTCCCCAAACCCGCCGTGTCAAAGTCAAGGTCGAAGGGCTACCACCCGAAGGTGAGCTCGGCCAAGATGCCTCCTCCATCAAGGTCTGCCAGTCACAACACTCCCGTCACATCATACAACCCAAGCGGCCTGGGCGACATCCCCATCCCTATGGGAAAATACTACCCAAGCAACTACGAGGCCGCCAGGGCGCGGAAGCAGGGCCAGTCTTCCGCCTCCTCCTCCCGCACACAAACATCCCGGAGCAGCCTTCGACCGCCTTTCGCCGCCGACAACACTCCTTGCGTCAAGTCAGACACCGCCGTGCCACAGCTCAACAGGCCAGACGCTCCGCGCGAGCGCTCCGACTCGGAGGCGAAGCGGCGATTGCAGCAGTACCAGCGTGACATGGTCGCGCAGGCTACCCAGGCCGCACGCCACCTGGCCAACTCTAACGGCGTGTCGGCGAGTCTCGCCTCGGCGCACGGCGTGACCCTGCAGAAATTCAACAAGGGACCGAATGGACCTACCTCCCCGCGCCTGCATCCCCTCGGCAGCCCTGGACCGGTCACCCCCATGGACCTGGAGAACCAAGGCGCCGAAGGTGGCTACCTCACGCGTGGCCGGCCCGTGCCGAGCCCAGATGCTGGTCGGGAGCTCGAGGCCATCGCCCGGGCCATGAAGGCAGAGGACGAGCGAAAGCGCCGAGAGGGCAGAAGCTCTCCGGCCGTCGAGGCGGGTGGATTCCTCTTCTGAGTATTTGGGTGCCCCCGTGACCTGCCTCATGCCTGTCATCATCTCATTTGTATCATCATCATCATTATCGCCACCATTTCTTTTCTCTTTTTTTTCCCTGGAGGGTGCTTTTGGAGTTTGGGAGGTTTTTTGTCTTTTTTAGACGCCACGACCCGCCTTCCGGTATTGCTTATGAGGCGTCTATCGATCCTGGAAATCCGCAACGGGTACGCAACCACCTTTAGTGTCGCTGGGAACTCGCAACGCAAAACAGCGACATCTACAGGCGTCAACGGGTCCAGACAAATACGAGAAATTGGACCCTGGAAATTCTCCCCCCCCCCGGGCTGGCAACACGGGGCTTCTTGGATACCCCCTAGCGATTGATCATCTCTTAAGATACCCGAACGTGCATTGTACCAGGATAGACGGCAGAAATATCACTTGAAACAAGCAACAGCACAAAGTGATTGCACGACGACATGACTGCATCTAGACGATGACTTCGGTTCGACACCTCCAGGACGGTGGCCCAAAACAGCGAATATTGTCGTTCGTTACGGCTGAAAACATGAGGGGAAAACAGATTGGACTGCCAGCAGCGAGCCCTTCGCCTGATTGGGTGGACGGCGTGGGCGGTGCTGCATGTGCGTATTGATAAGGGAGCGGCAGGCGTTATGAAAAGTATCCTTTCACCACTGCCGTGATCAGATAGCAAGATCCGCTGGGATAAATTGGGAATCAATTCAAGCAATTGTTATTGGGACGGGAATTCTTTTGCCAAGTACGTGTCTACAGTCAACGAGGGCCCTTAACGGCTCAGGTAATGCTGCAGTCACATCTGTCGGACTTTCTGTAAAAGGCTATCACGAGAAAGGAAGAAGAAGAAGAAGAAGAAGAAGGAAAAACAAACACCCTCTTTTTCAGCTAGCAGAGGGAAACTGATAATTTCGTTGACGGGACTCTCATGTCACTCGGTTTTCAAATCGTTGAGAATAGTGGACTGCGTTTCAGTCATTACGTCGACCCAGACGAATACAATGATGGTGACAGCACGTCGTTCATGTACATCACCAGCAGCCCACAAGATAGCGAGGAGAGCAGGCGCGCGCTCTCACCTGCGCCGTTCATCAGGACTCAAGAGAGCCAGCTCATGAGAGCAGGCGACAGCCTATCACCCCAGCAAGGAAGCCCTCGCGGCCCACCATCAGTGTCATCAAACTTCTTCTGCGGCAAGCAGGGCCGACGGGAGCACGAACGGAGAGCGGGGATCTGCTCGCGTGCGTAGGTGCGAGGAGGAGGAGGAGGAGGAGAAGAAGAAGAAGAAGAAGAAGAAGGGTGTACCGGGATCTGTGGGCGCACAAGGGCAGTGGCGGTGAGGAAAGGGTGAAGGAGAGCGGGTTCTCCCCACACACGTGCTAGAAGGGCGGACGGACGCAGATGCCTGGGTACTTCTGCGGGGATTCATAGTATCACCAGGATCGGATCTGTGGATGCTGTGCGTATAGGTGCTTAAGTGGATAGATGATGAGCGCTGGGATGGCGGATATGGTGACATCCTCAGGGGGGAGGAAGAGAGGTGGGGGGGGGGTTTAATCTCATGATGGGCCTCCGCAACCTACTCAAGGATGGGAAATCTCATGCCAGCCAGGAATCATGCCCTCTCCTTATTCTCCTGCTTCATTTTTTAAAAAAAAAATTGTTTGAGATCAGCCAGTGCTCGGTATCATTCTGCGACTTAACAACTCTAGTCTTTCATTAGAAAGCCCGTAGCCTCCTACCTCCGGTGATATTGCCCTTCCTTGTCTAGACCTGATATCGAAATCGAGAAACAATTTCTGCTGCAGTGTAACTCATTCTCCCTATCATATCAGGTGTTCTTCTCAACTGAAACCATGGCCGTTCGTGAGATCTTTCAATCTAATTGCCTGGTCCACGTTTTGAGCAAAATTCTGATAATTACCCAGTCTGAAAAGTCAATAGCAAGCAGTATCTCACGAAAAGAGAAGCCCAAGAGACAAAAACTTCCAAAATCAAAACATTTTTCTTCATTTGCCATGTTGCTTCGATGGGCCCAGTATTACATTCATCCTTTTGAGATGGTTGCTTAAGCGCACCGATACCAAAACTCACCTTTGGCTTCTAACACACAAAAATTCCTCTACAAGCCTTTCAAAAAGGACAGAACAAAGGTCTGTTTCGCGCTTTATGGATTTACTTTTATTAGGTACTTCTGAGCAGTCAATTTGCTTGTCCCAGTCCTTGCCCAAGTCAACAGACTTCAATGTCTTCCCTTCACACCTGGAATCACTTCAACACTGGCACATATGGTGTGCGTAATTGAGATCCTTGACCAAAAGAGTTGCCAGTGGCCTTTCATACAGATATGCTGTAATTTCTATTATGAACCCCTAAGTAAATAGTAAGCTTCACAATGTTCAAAGGCCTCCTTTCATGCGGAGCATTGCTCTCAGAAAAAGATCTTTGACCCTGTTGTTACAATGCTAGCTGAATTGAATCGAGTAAACAGTGGCCTTAACAGCTCACCTAGACTGTCACATAGAGTATTCACGACAAATCTTTGAATTTCTTGACCACTGCTGCTAACACGGCCTCGCAACGATATATAAAATGTGCCACCTATGCATATGATTTTGGGTCTTCTATCCCTCCTCCAGCACATGAAACCACTTGAGGAGACACCAACTCGAGCTCAGTTGACACAGTCTTCAGCCTCATCTCCGAGTGCTGATTGCCTCTCTGAATAGATTATTCTCCTCAGGCTAGGATCATTGACAGCAAGGCCTTTTGGTGCCAGCCAGTTTGACCAAGCTCCACTGAGGATTCGCTCTTGGGACTGTCGGTTTGCACAAGATGTCCACCAGCCCAGACACCGTTTTTATCCTCTTGTTCCTTGCCCGCTACATCCGTTTCATCGTCCACTTCATCACGGGCGTCTTCCTCTACCGCCCGGCTCTGCAGCGGGAGAACTCTCGCTACACCAGTCACAATGTTGCAGTGATCATTCCCACCGTCGGCCCCAACACAGACGCCTTCCTGCGGTGCTGTGAGACAGTTCTGGCCAACTCTCCTCGTGTCCTAGTCGTCGCTACGGTCGGCCCCAATCTCCAGCACGATGTTCACGACTTGATCATCTCTCAGAACTTCAAGACCAAGTTTCCCGGAACCCGAATCGAGATTGTCACGACGAATGAGGCTAACAAGCGCCGACAGGTGATCGTTGCGAGTGAACACATCAATGTGAGTGAGACACCCATCACTGTCTGCGTCGATGATCACGTCTACTGGGGCACTTCGTTTCTCAAGTCCCTGCTCCCTGCCTTTGACGAGACCAGAGTTGGCCTGGTTGGCACCAACAAGAAGGTCATTCGCGACACCACCGGTGGTCTCTGGAAGTCCTTCACCAACTTCATCGCCTGTCTGTACCTCTGCCGCCACAACTTCCAGATCCGCTCCGAGCCGTACATTGATGGTTCCGTCTTTGTCATCTCTGGCCGAACTTCGGCAATTCGAACTGAGATCCTCCAGGATGACGACTTCCGGCGTGGCTTCAGGAATGAGATGTTCTTCTTTGGCTTGCTTGGTCCCCTGAACCCTGACGATGACAACTACATCACCCGATGGGTCCTCCGCAACGGCTGGAAGATTCGCATCCAGTACACCCCCGAGTGCAAGATCGTCACGCCTCTAGGTGAGCCTCACAAGTTCTATGGACAGATCTTGCGCTGGACCAGGACGACCTTTCGCAGCAACTTTGCGAGCCTCCGGAAGTGGCACACCTGGAGACAGTTCCCTTGGGGTGTCTATGCCATCTACATCTCAGGCATGATCAACTTTGCGGCTGTCTGGGACCCCCTCCTGGTCTGGACCCTGACCCGCACCAGCTTCTACGCTGAGCCCACCCACAAACCTCTGCTCATGACGCTCATGATTGTCTGGATCCTCGCTACCAAGATGGCCAAGATCGCGGCTCACTTCTGTGACCACCCCTCTGACCTGGTCTGGCTGCCGGCCTACATCGCCTTCGCCTACTGGCACTCCTTCATCAAGCTGTACTGTGCCGTCACATTCTATGACCACAGCTGGAACGGCCGCGACCTGAAGCGGGCTGGTAAGTCTGAGGTGTAAGAGACCCGGCACATCGTGAGCTGGAGAAGATCGACGCCGTGTGGCCTGCCCGGTCCTCCCTCTCTACGACACTGCATCTCTTTTCTGTGTGGCCATATCAAGTGCTACCACACTAGGTTGCGCTTCTTTCATTGAACGACGCACTCGCATCGGTACGATTCTATGGGTGACGAGGACTGAAGACCACACTAGTGGGTGTGAGAGGTAAAGGATTGAGACTGGACAACTTTGTCGCAGTCTTGCGCAGAAGCGGACTACACTGCATGGTCTGGGATAGAGGGGATCTGATGACAGGATGGCACAACCCTCATTACCTTTTCGTCGCCTGGATTAGCCAGGAAGGCGGCAGCAAATTGATAACATTGGCATCTTGATTCTGATTTCCGTTAATAGCCTTGACAACGATAGTGACTGGGCCATGTTGGGGGCCCATGGCATGTCCAATGAAGAGACATAAGCCAAGGCCTCTCAAGCCTTACATGTAGCCTTAATGTATGTACACGAAGAAAATATTGTGTGTCATTGACACCTTGCCACGTCCTCACCCGTGCCTAGAGTTCCATGTCTCTTCAAGTACGAAAGATTGCATCGACAAGGCCTGCGAATATCTACGGGCATCTTGCTCTGATAATGGTGTTTGTTCAAGGATAGGGCTCACTATCCCTTGGTCGGTGAAGCCTTGTGAAAAGCCATCATTGTGATGTGAGCTAGACGCTGCCGAAGTCGAGTGGCCTTTTCCGTCTCGCTTTGATCTGGAACCGCTGTGGCCGCTCTTGACCGAAGGGACACGACTTCGTCGGTGGAGTGTGCCGGAGGTTCGACCGCCGCTCGACGAGGCTTTCGTGGTGTGGCGGCTCTGGTTTCTTGTCGGTGCACGGGAGAAGTCGGACTCGGACAGGTTCTCGACGGCGTAGGGACCGTGATGATCGGGTAGGGCAGCGGCCTGCACAATGACTGGACATACCATCTCGGTAGAGCCAGGCTATCTTCCGTCAGCCCTGTTGTTGTATGATGATGATAATAGTCTACCGACAAAAAGAGAAAGAACTGGCCTACCTCCCCCAGAGTAACGTGCAGGTCCAGCTCCATGTTGCACAGGAAACACAGCGGTCGTGATGATTGAGACAGATATCGGTGGTCTGTCCTTTGACTACTGGTAGAGTATGACCGAGATGGCCCTGGATTGGCCATCCTTGTTGATGTTCGCTAGGGCAAAAGATTGCCAGAGCCTTTGGGGCACCTGCCTGGCTCTTCAGGGAGAGGAGTGGCATCTCTACCGGAGCAGAGTAACGCAGACATATATTATTCACCTGGGCACCCCCAGGGCCGTGGCGACCCCGGGGCCCGAGACCGCCACCAATTCCAGGACGCATTCTCCCGTAATTACGCAGGACGAGCAAAAGAAAAAACCTGTCCATCATTCCACTCAGGCATGTCTTAGTATCGTCAATATAGTTTGCTCTAAAATTAGACCCTCGATGCAGCCTCTTGGTCTGCATACGTTGCACTAGTCTGCATAGGTGCCCGTGGCCAGCGTGCCGATCATTCGAGGCCAGAGGCTGAGCAGGTGTCGAGAATTGTTGAACCACAGATGGTTGGTCCGAGTTCTGCCGTGAACATGTGATTGGAACACGGACGGTGGCTGAGCATGTACAAGTATCCATATTACACTGCAGCTTACTTACCTGGACTGGTCTCAGTGGTCATGCTGCATAAGTCTATTGCTTCTGGTGTTGCTGACTAAATTCAGCCGCTGTGTTGAGAATGTCTGTGACTGACCGCCGAGTTTCAGCTTGACACTTTGGCTGCTACTTCTTCCATCCCTGGCAATGATTTCAATGGCAATTAAGCAGCCTGTCTTATTTCGCTGAGTTCTTGGCCTCGGCTCCAGACTAAGAAGTAATTCCCCTCTTCTTCTGCTGAGCCGGCCCCGATTTTTTTTCTTTCCTTTTTCCTGTGTATGAAGCTGACATGCCTTTAACTGTTGACCACTCGTCCCCCCCCCCTGGCTCGCCGATTCCAATTACTTTCTCGCAATTGGACGGCCGTATGACAACTCGCACATGAGCTCGGTCTGCGGCCCGAGTTGAGACGGCGTATAGTTCTTCCCCCCCCCCGGCCCACCCTCTTTTTTTTTCCTTTCCTTTTCTGAGGAAATGAACCAGTCCTGGCAGCCACTCAGCCTCATTGAGACAGGCGTTTTTCTTTTGTAGTAAGTGCTTATTGTGTAGCTCATCCACGGCCGTTGTCGATGTTACCCGTCGCAGTTGCGCATTGCCTTTTCGTCGACCAGCCATGGTCTGGTTCCGAAGCTTGAGCACCAACGTCAGTAATTAGTCATGGGTTCTCAGAGCATCTTCACTGATCTCCTCGACGTCATAACGGTCTAGTGTCAGTTTATGAGTTACGTGCGGGTCTTGGATGAATTGAGTTCCATGTCACCGCATCTTCCGGGCTCCCGAGGTCGGCTTCGATATCACTTCATCCGTTCTCCGGGCTTTTAAAGTCGAAAACTGAGGGGTCCTGACCGGATTTTATTCAAGTGCTAGCCGTTTCCTCGATATCGTCAAGCAAGGACAGACGATTCACGTGACTTCCATCATCCTAATCTGGGTCTATATTGGCTGCTGAGGCAATTCCCTACGGTAAATATATTATGCCGATGTCTGGGCCGCTCGTAGCCTGTTCGATACAGTACCAAGATCTGACCCCTCGTGACCAACTCAGCACAAATCTACTTGAATGCCATGCCATGCCATGCCTAGAAGACATAGCATCTCCTACATCCTCCAGCTATTAACTATGTGGCATGTGTGAAATCCATCTCGTAGGTGCTCATTGTCGCTGAAGATGTGCAGCGAACTTCTGGCACTTAAAAGGATATCCAGGTTTCTAGCTCTTACGGTCGCTTGGTTCCGCCCTATTGTTCTTTCGTGCCCCCCGCCCCCCAACGTGGGCTCAGACTTGGCCATCTATACTTCAGTTAGACCTAGCCATCCTACACCACGCTATTGCAAGGGTATAGATCCCTGCCATCTCCAAACGATATTACAATAAAAGCAAGGAAGTTCCGGTGTCTTTGTAGTCGCATCTCCTGGACTTTGTATCGATTGGCCTCTCACACCGTACATGTGTCCGTACTTCTGCGTAACTTCACCTTTGTCCAGTCGAGCATTACGGCCGTTCCTACGAGGTGTCCAGTCACTTCACGGATGTACTGACTATTTCTCCCTCCTTCAAAGTGCGCCACTTGTGTGATTTGTATTTTTCTAGGTTCAGCATGGCTTCAGACTCACGGACTCTGGACCTGCTGTCTGTCCAGGCTTCAAAGTCCTTTTCACGGCCCCCATCCGCAAGACTTGGATGCTCTGCTCTTGCTTGTGCTGATCGATGTCCTGTTGTGAAACATGTCATTTTAGAACTGCGTCGGGTTTCTTCCGAGACAAAATTGCTTTTCTTGAAGGTGACCCACCAGGGAGAAATCGAGCAATATGATGGGGCCGTCCGAAACCACCGAGAAGCATGACATGGTCTTCAGCACCATCGAGCGGGTCTGCTCAGTATTCTCGCTCCTAGGCTGCGTCTTCATCATCTCAACATTCGCCCTCTCCAAGCCGTTCCGGAAGCCAATCACTCGACTCGTCTTCTATGCATCATTCGGCAACATGATGAACAATGTGGCGACACTCATGGCAACGTCATATGTGAACAATCCGAACTCCGCCGCCTGTCAATTCCAAGGATTTTTGATACAAATGTAAGATGGTGATCATCTTCGGCGCATTCGTAACTATCAGCAATCTCGGGTTGTTAATACTGTGGCCTAGGTTTATTCCGGCTGATGCATTCTGGTCACTCGCTATGGCAGTCAATGTCTATCTGACATTCTACCGGAAATACGACGCCCACGACCTGAAAAGGATGGAAGGAACTTACCTGCTCCTCTGCTACGGCGCACCATTTGTTGTGGCCTTTACCTATATATTCGTCTCCACTCCAACCAAGGGCCGGATGTATGGTGATGCTTCCCTTTGGTGTTGGGTCAGTGACCCATGGGACATCTGGCGCATCGCTACATTCTATGGTCCAGTCTGGTAGGTCCAAGATTCAGACCACCACCACTTGTGTATGAGCGTGCCTAGTACTGATTCAATACTTCTCAGGGTCTCAATCTTTATCACCTTCTTTATCTACATCCGCACCGGCGGACAGATCTACCGCAGATACAAGGCCCTCAAATCACTCAACTCGTCTGGTCGCGAGCCCGAACAACAGTATATCACAGATCCATTTTCGACCAGGACAAACAGGATCTATGTGACGTCTGAGATCGTCGCGGATTTCGGTTCCGCCGAGGGGTCTGGTGGGCTACCTGCTCCGCCTCCAGCCGCCTACTCTGTCACCATCACCTCTAAAACACAACCGCGGGCTATCAGAGGCGATCTCGAGCACGACTGCGAGAAAGGCGGAGTTGGAGGGCGAGACCATAACACCGAGCTGTCCAAAAGTGAATGCGACGTGGCCCCGTTGTCACCCGTGTCTCCGCTATCGACCACATCGTTTACAACGCACTCGCTACGCGTATCGAGCAGCAATCTTACACAGACGGCTACAAGAGCTAGGACAAGGACGCAGAGGGGCCAGCGCCGGGGGGACGCCCTCAATGAGGCCAATAACGCCGCCTGGTCATATGCTAGGTGTGCTTTGCTCTTCTTCACGGCACTGCTCATCACATGGATCCCATCGACGGTGTTTCGCGTCTATACCGTTGTAAACAGTGACAAGCCCGTCAGCCTTGGGCTTGAGTACACGGCTGCATTTGTCCTGCCGTTGCAGGGCTTTTGGAACGGCCTCATTTATGCCCTCACCACCCGGAGAGCGTGCAAGAGGCTTTTTGAGAAAATGAAGGGAAGTTTTTCTCTCAAGATCCCGGTGGCCTCGTCGAGCGACAGTCGAGGTGACAAGGCAGTTGAGGCTGGGGCCGCTGCAGATGGTGCGACCAGCAGGCCAGTCCGGGGTCCGGCCAAGCAGCCGTCGAGGAAGCGTAATAGCTTCATGATGGGATTTGTGTCAGCGAGCAGAAGGTTGGATCTAGATCTCTTCGTCGACCATGATGAGAAGATTCAGTCTTGATGCATGACTTGTATCTATGCTCGTGCACTTGAAGCACAGCCACCTTCGTTTTGTACACTGTGTATACTGCGTGGTAGATATCAAACAATTTCCACATACGTAAACCAGCCTTGAAAAAATATCAATGTGCCTTTTCCCGTGACAGAATATCTATAATGATTGATACTGGGTTTTCGTACCGCAACGAGCAGATCGAGCCCATTCTCACGCCTGATTAGCACTGCGATCACTGAATGCAATCGGCCTGTGGGAATCATCAGTTCCGGAAGGCTGGCATTTGTCTCAGCAAGGACTCTTGAATATAACTTCTTGTACTAACATTCGGAAGCACACATTTATTTACATACTGTTGACTGTATCGTGCCTGCGTAACATCATTCCGGTCCTGATCCGTTCCCATCAAATTCCCTAACGCCTTGACCAGATCCCATCATAATAATCAATAGCCCCTTCAGCCACAAGAGACCTCTTGAGCAAGTATGCTGTCCATGCTTGCCCCTACAGAGGCACAAGCCGAACTGCCCAGCGAGTCCTCAAACGAGAGCGGGTTCCGCCCTGTTAACCTCGCAACCGTATCTGTGCCCTGTACCACATGTCCACGCGAGATGAACCTCCCATACGACGCGAGATCATCCAGGCCTGCATTGGAGTACCGTCCAAAGAAGTCTCCGTGCATGCTCGCACCAGCAGATAACCGCCGCTCTCTGTGGACAACCTCGGGCTTGTCCTCTGATACAGGGCTCACCGGACAGCTCTCACCGCCGGCACCAGCCCTCTCAGCTAGCCACCGCAGGATCTCCTTGTTCGACACCGCCCTCGGGCCCGTCACCGTATACACCTTGTTGGCCTCTCCTTTCCCCATCAGCAGGGCCCCAAGCACCCGCCCGCAGTCCTCCCTAGACACGAAGGCAGCCCTGCACTCTCTCCCGCCAAGACCAGCCCCTGCCGACGCCCGACCCGAGGGCGCAAACACTTCGGCGACTGTGTCGACGAACAGGCAGTTCCGCTGCACGTTCCATGCCAGCCCACTCCCGCGAACCAAGGCCTCTGTGTACGCATGGTCGCGCGCTAGCGGGCGCTGAGTCCTCACCCAGCTCGGCACCCACGATGCTCGTGTAGACCAGGCGGCCGACACCGGCCCTCCGAGCGGCTTCGACAACATTCCGATGTTGGGCACGGCGCGCGGGACCGGCGAGGTAGTTGGGCGAGGAGACGAAGGCGACGACATCGGCACCACGAAAGGCTCGCACGAGGTTCGCCGGGTCGTTGTAGTCGACCATGAGCACGCGGGCGCCGCGGGCAGTCCAGGAGGCCAGGAGGGGTCTCGGGATGAAGCCCGGCTTCGGGGAGGTGAAGATGAGGGTGTCTGTGGGCTGGGCGAGGGTAAGGGCATAGGAGGCGGCGATGGAGGACAAGTGGCCGTCCACACCGGTGAGGACGTAGGTAGGCATCTTGGTAAGGCTGTGAGGAGTGCCAGGTGCAGGTGTGGTGTGGTGTGATGTGATGTGATGTGGGATTAACAGGCTCTGTTTCCTCCTTCTGGACAACTGAGGATATGTATAGCTAGATTCTCTGCAAATACTTATATTGCTAGAGATAATTGTATTTCAGAGGAGAGTTTCTAATGCTTGGTGTTGAAAGGGGGTGGTTAGAGAGGAGAGGTTGAACAATAGGCCCAGGGATACCAGAGGAGAGGACTAGATATATGCAGGCACTTGGTGGGAGACCGACTCATTTCCCTTCTTTGAGACCCATTAAAAATGGAAAGAAGAAGAAGAAAGAGAAGGAGAAAAAAAAGGAGGGAAGGGGAAAAAAAAGAGAAGAGGCACGAGACTATCTTCCCCGCGGAGACCCCGTGGGTAGTCGACATCTCCTGAGAAATGTCGGTCCGGGGTTGTGGAGAATTGCCGGGAAGTGTGATTATCATGCCACTTGGGCGGTCTCATGAGTCCAGACGGCCAGAGACGACAGGAAACAAGAACAAAAAATGGCGCGCTCAGGGCGACACTTACCCAGGCCCATAAGAAAAAAGATAAGTAGACGCGCACCAATGAACAGATGGCAATGGCAGTTCTTGCAATCTATATATTTTTTTTTCGTCCTCAAGAACGGAGTGCAGCGGAGGAGGTCAGCCAACCAGTGTAAGTTGTCGTTGTCTGGAGATGGGCGAACTTTTGCCCCCCCCCCCTTCCTTAGCACGAATTAAGAGGAGACATCCAGCCAGGTGATATTTTCGGGCCCCCCTTCTTTCTTGCCGTCTCTTCTTAAACCATTGAATGCAGTCGGCATCCTGGCTTACGAGTTTCATAAGTAATCGTGTAACTTGTTGTCTCGTGGCCTATGTCCTTATCTCCCTACGTTATTCGTCATCGAACCAGGTTTCAACACCCTAGTCACCAAGCACATTCATATACAAGGCCTAATCGACCTATTTGATCTCTGAAGGGATGCCGGCCTGCGCTTGATCAGGTCAATTTGGACTCATAGCTTACCTCGATGGGTCTGGAGGTGTTATAGAAACCCTGGTCGAAACAGGCCTGAATCTGTTTTTCTTTTTTCTTCCCTCTTCTTTCTTTTCTTCTGTTTCCACTTGCAAAAAAAATATCTCCTAGACAGACCAATACAATACGCACGTGACAAGTCGTCCGGAGCCAAAGAAAACTACTGATGCGTTCCTGGCCCTTGCCCTTCGCTCCAGCCTGGCAGCAGCAGCATCTGCGCGGCCGCTGCTGAGCCGCCGTCTCCACCTCTCCTTTCTCTCTTCAGCCCAGCTTCGCAGCCTCGTCCTGCCCCTTGTGCTGCCTCTCTGACTCGAGCTCCCTCTCGGCCTGCCGGTAGTACTTGGCGGTGTCGACACCGTGCTGGTTGTGGTTGACAAAGTTGAACCAGGGGACCACGTCGGAGAAGAGGGAGGAGAAGCGTGACTGCCGCGCCGCGACGCCCTGCATGTGTGTGGAGAGCTTGCTCACGCCGTAGAGGGGCTCGCCGCGCTTGACCTTGTCGACCATCTCGCGCATGTCCATCTCAACCTCGCGGGCGTTCTCGGTGAACCCGTAGAATCGCACTATAGGGAGAGGACAGCCAAATGGATCTTCGTCAGCCAGATTTGCCAAGACTGTTATGACGCATCTTCGTAGTGCTTCCTATGATAGTCCTCCTCCTCTGTAGACCTGTGTGGGCCGGGGTTGTCACGTACAGATGGATCGGTTGTAGAATGCCAAAAAGCCACCGCAGATACCAAGAGCGCCGGCCAATCTCATGACGGGCGCAAAGCCTCCCCCTACCAACGTAGGAGGGGGCGAAACGCTCCATCGTCCACAGCAGGCCAGGTCCTGCTGCTGCCGCGGTGGCACCAAAGGCGTAGTCTGAGGGGCGGGCATATCCGACGACTCGCTTGAAGTGCCTGTACGGAAAGAGAAAGTATCGGTTAGATCGCCTCGTCCTATGCGCTCTTTTTTCTTCGATATATTCGATGGGGGGGGGGAGGGGGAGGAACTAGAACAGGGCTGGTTCGTACGGGTCGTTGTCTATGAGCTATGATCGCGGATGGTGGGTTAGCGATAGAAAACGGGACACGCGAAACGCTCGTGAGGCCAATTGACACTTTGAGCAGGGAAGAAAAAAGCTCACAGGATAATCAGTCTTGATCTGCCTACTTGGTATGTAGGTCTGAGATTGTTGGTTCGACATGGCTGCTGCTGCTGCGACAGGACCAAATCTTGCTGCCAGCGGGCGTGAGGACTTGGGAAAAGCGGCGGTTCGGGTGCTTGCCAATCGATGGTCTGCCAGTGGACGTCAAAGCTCGCTCCGACACAAGAGATGCCTCAGGTCTCAGGCCTCCAAAATGGTTGGAATTCGGGAGTAGCCGAACAGTGTACAAGGGTGCGCTGGGGGCAATGAGGGGCCACTAGGTGCACGGACCAGCCTATTGACATTAAACGCGGTGTTAGAGTAGAGAATCGCGCCTGACAGGGAAATCGCGATTTATTTCACAAACATCTGGGCTGCACCTTTTTTTTTCTTCTCCCCATCATCTTGTCTCTTTCTCTCAAGGTCACAAGATGGCACCTGGGAAGGATTATGACAGACCAGAGAAAGCTCACCCTCCACCGCCAGATGATCTTGACAACTACTTTCTGGAGGGAGACTTTGACGAGGATGACCCGTTCGCCTCTCCCAAGGGGAACAAAACCGACCCCAGCAGCAAGCGCAAGAAGCCTGATGATGGACTAGGTCTTGACGAGGAGGTATCAGCAGCCAAGAAGCCCAGAGCACCCAGAGTCAAGCTAGATGCACAGAGGTCGGCCTCGTTATCCTGCGCCCATGGATTTTCCCCCTACAAGGTGCTTTCCATACTGACTTCTGGGACCTAGGTTACTCTCAGAAAAAGGTTTAGCAGAACTACGCAAGATGGCAAAAGACCTAGAACTCAAAGGCAAGGGCCACGAGGTGAGATTAGGAAATCGAGTAATGGTCCTGCAACCAGCGACATGAGCTTACCGGCCATCTCTAGTGGAGTGACGCGTCGCGTCTCCTGTCCCTGTACCAGGGTTGGCTGGATGGCCTCTTCCCCCGCGGCAAATTCCTCGACGCACTTGCTATGGTGGAGAAGGCGGGCCATACCAAAACCGTCAAGAAAGTACGTGCGGAACTGATCAATGAGGGCAAACCTAAGACGAGCGTCGCCGACGAGGATGAAACTGTGGACGCGCAGACGGAAAATGCCCCAGCTGCTGGCGCGGGCACGACGCAGCCTCGCTACTTAAACCAGGATGGTGACGACATCTACGGTGCAACACCACCTTCTCTCGATAGGAGGAATGATATGGCCGCAGAGACCGGAGGAGAGCCGGACGATGATGAGCTGGATGCGCTGATGGCAGCGAGTGAGGTCAGCAGACCAACGCTTTCCATGAGACCGGGTGGTGGACAGGCGACGAGTAGAGTCGGCGGCGGCAACCCTAGGTCTGCACCAGCTCAACCTGAGAAAAATAATCATCATGATGATGACGACGACGACGACCTGGATGCTCTCATTGCGGAGGCGGAAGCTGAGCAGGCTTCCCGGCAGAATGCATCAGCAGCCGCGGCAGACAGCAGCAAGGTGTCTGCCACAGCGGAGGATGATATGGACGAACTGGATGCGCTCATGGCGGAGGCAGAAGCCCAGACTGCCCCCTCAAAACCCGCTGGGCCCGGTGCCTCAAGTAGGGTTTGAGGCGGGCGGTCTCGAACCTCAATGACGAGGAGGAAGAGGATTTAATGGCAGAGACGGACGATGGTCCTTGGTTCATTCTGGAAAAGCTTGACGACCCTATGATATCCCTCAATTATGATCTCATAATGCACGTAGGAATTTTTGTATTCCAATATGCTGTGCAATATGATTTTTTTTGGAACCCATTTATCCTTTCTCTAAATTTTAATTGTAGCTTGCCAGGTGCTGGGTGCAAGAAGATGCTGTTGTAATTAAGTACTTAATTACTTACCTAGCATGTATGGCGTCAGTGAAGGCTTGACCCCAAATCTTTTGGTGGGGCCGGCTTGTAACTGTCCCACCTGCATTCCCCATCCCACTTCTGAGTACGCTTTGCTTCCACACGAGCACCACACACAAGCTCCCTGGATCATACCAGAACTCTTGGGAGCTTCTTGTTTTCCCTTCCTCCTCCCTCTTCTTCTTGTGCCTTTGTGAGATGAGTCGCTCTGGGGATCTAGCAACATGACAGATTCCATAGCTGAAGCCCTTGAACGGCTTCAGCTCGTCGAGGAGTCCACTCCAGATGACCCCATTGATGACATCCTCTCCAGAGCAGCTCCCAGCCAAAGCCAAATACAAGACCCCGAGAAGCTCAAGGCACATCTTGAGGAGAAATACCTCTCACCATCACCAAGATTCTCTACCGAATGGCTAAACAAACTGCAGCAGTGAGTCATTGCTTTCTCTCCAGACCCCAGCAGCACCACAACCTGCGACGAACCAGGCACTGACAACACATCATCACCACAGGCGATGGGACATTGAGACCGACTACACCGACCTATTCACGATCGCACCCACCCAGACGCGCACCGTCACGCGGTTCTTACGACGAGGCCTTGAGGGGCGCGTTGTCGGCTATAAGAATGTCACCGTCGCGGCCAACAGTGCCACCGCAAAGAACTCGACTTCCCTGCTGCGAAAGCCTGGTGCGAGGGCTGACTTTGTGCGCGGGTCCGCTGGCTTCTTCCCTTTTGCGCCTGGTGGCCTGGAAGGAGTAGAGGCTACAGCTGCGCTGGAGGACCAGGCGCTACGGAGAGAGGGCTACTTTGACGGCGAGTCTGACCCCACAAATAAATTGGAGAGGATCATCACACTTGGCGAGAAGGACAGCCTCCTGGAGGTGGCGCCTGGCATGCCGCGCGGCATTGACTTCTCCAGAAAGAAGACCGAAGCGGAAGAGACGGACGCTCAAGAAGTTGAGAAAGAACTCGACCAGGAGCCGGACCGGTTACCCACCGGCGGGGATGTGAACAACGTCGCTACCAACGGCCAGAGCAGTACGCCGGAGGATGATCCGGAGGCGGGCGAGGAGGATGGTGAGGATATAGATTCCCTGCTGCCGGTTGAGTTCCCAGCGCTGGAACCTCGTGGCCAGCTTGCAGCGTCAAGCTCTAGAAGAGCCGGGCGCGAGTGGGCACACATGGTGGACATCAACCGAGAGATACCCAACTTCCGCGAGCTGGTGCCGGACATGGCGAGAGAGTGGCCCTTCGAGCTCGACACGTTCCAGAAGGAGGCTATTTACCACATCGAGAACGGCGACTCGGTCTTCGTTGCAGCACATACCTCTGCGGGCAAGACAGTCGTGGCTGAATACGCAATTGCCTTGGCCACAAAACACATGACAAAGGCCATCTACACATCCCCCATCAAGGCGCTCAGCAACCAGAAATTCCGCGACTTTCGGCAGACTTTTTGACGAGGTGGGCATCCTGACAGGAGATGTGCAGATCAACCCCGAGGCCAGCTGCCTGATCATGACCACGGAAATTCTGCGGAGCATGCTCTACAGAGGTGCTGATCTTATACGCGATGTGGAGTTTGTCATCTTCGACGAGGTGCACTACGTCAACGACACAGAGCGGGGTGTGGTCTGGGAAGAGGTCATCATCATGCTACCTGAGCACGTCTCGCTCATCCTCCTCTCCGCGACGGTGCCCAACACACACGAGTTCGCTTCGTGGGTTGGCCGCACCAAAAAGAAGGACATCTATGTCATCTCTACCCCCAAGCGTCCGGTGCCGCTGGAACACTATCTCTGGGCCAACAAGAACATCCACAAAATCGTAGACTCGGACAGGAAATTCAGCGAGAAGGGGTGGAAGGATGCCAGCGCGGCCGCACAGCGTCGGGACCAGGCCCCAGCTTCTGGACCCGTCGCTAACACCAGAGGAGGCTCTAACTCAAGGGGCGCTCGTGGCGGCAACAACAACTCCAATCAGAGAGGCGGCCAGAACCAACGCGGAGGCCGTGGAGGCAATAACCAGAGAGGCAGGGGAGGACCGCCCCGGGCGAGCCACAACCCTGGCCACATGGGTCGCGGCGGTCGTCCTGGGTTTTCTTCGGCTGCCCAGGACAAGAATCTCTGGGTTCATCTGGTGCAGTTCCTGAAGAAGTCGAACCTGCTTCCTGGGTGCATCTTTGTCTTCTCGAAGAAGCGATGCGAGGAGAATGCCAACGCACTGACGAACCAGGACTTCACGACGGCCCAGGAGAAGAGCCACATCCACATGATTGTCGAGAAGTCACTTGCGCGGCTGAAGCCAGACGATCGGACACTGCCCCAGATCATCCGGATGAGAGAGCTTCTGTCACGCGGCATAGCGGTACACCACGGCGGCTTGCTACCCATCGTGAAGGAACTCGTCGAGATCCTCTTCGCCCAGACTCTTGTCAAGGTTCTCTTCGCCACAGAGACGTTTGCCATGGGTCTCAACCTCCCAACGAGAACCGTCGTGTTCTCCGGCTACAGGAAGCACGATGGTCACTCGTTCAGAGACCTGCACCCTGGCGAGTACACGCAGATGGCTGGACGGGCAGGACGGCGTGGCCTTGACTCGGTCGGCTCCGTCATCATTGTCCCACCTGGCGGTGGTGAGGCGCCACCGGTCGTTGACCTGCAGAAGATGATCCTCGGCGAACCGCAGAAGCTTCGATCACAATTCCGTCTCACCTACAACATGATACTGAACCTGCTGCGAGTGGAGGCTCTCAAGATTGAAGAAATGATTAAGCGTAGTTTCTCCGAGCACGCCACACAGCAATTACTGCCGGAACACGAGAAGGCCGTTAAACTTTCCGAGGCGGATCTAGCGAAGGTCAAGCGAGACTCTTGCGATATCTGTGACGTTCACATGGACGAGTGTCATCAGGCCGCACAGGACTACAAGCGGCTGACGGGGGAACTGTACAAGGGTATACTGAGGCTTCCGATCGGTAGGAGGATGTTCACCCGAGGCACTCTCATCGTCTTCCAGAGGGATGGAATCAGGACGCCAGGGATCCTGCTCGCAGACGGGGTTAGCATCCAAGTCACTGCGAACGTCGGACCTACGCTGCACGTTCTCGAGATCAAGCCCAACAGGGAGGCACGCGACTCTACGGACTTGCTGCCTTATATGGGACCACTCCATAGCTATTTCAAGGAGCTTCCCAAGTCTAAGAGGCTCATCCACACCAAGGTCATACACGTTCCTCTGTCGGATGTCGAGGCGCTGACTGGTTGCGTCACCAAGAACATCCTCCCTCAGATTTTCAACGGGGGCGAGGACCACAGGAAGGCCAAGGAGCAGATTACTAAACTGTTCCAGTCCTGGAACAGCCCTACCTTCCAGGAAGCAGACCTCGGCAAGATCAAGAGCTTGTCTCTGCAGGAAATCAAGGAGAAGCGGGTGCAGGCGGAAAGCACGGTCTTGGGCTCTGAGGCCTTAAAGTGTCCTCAGTTCCTCAAGCATGTAAGTCAAATCCCCCTTCCCAAGACTCGTAGCGTCTAAAGAAGACAAGGGCTAATCAAACCACAGTTCGCCATGTGTCACGACCAGTGGCTGATCAAGGACCAGATTGAGGTGCTCAAGCAGGCGCTCTCCAACCAGAACCTCCAGCTGCTGCCTGACTACGAACAGCGCATCCAGGTCCTAAAGGATCTTGACTTCATCGACGATGCCTCCCGCATCCAACTCAAGGGCAAAGTCGCGTGCGAGATCCACTCGGGCGATGAGTTGGTGCTCACCGAGCTGATCCTCGAAAATGTTCTTGCCAGCTACGAGCCTGCGGAGATCGCCGCTCTTCTCTCCGCGTTCGTCTTCCAGGAAAAGTGTGACAGCGAACCCAAGCTGAGCGGCAACCTCGAGAAGGCTCGTGATAAGATCATTGAGATATCTGAGAAGGTCAACAACGTGCAGACGATCCACCAAGTCATCCAGACCTCTGACGAGAGCAACGACTTCGTCTGCAAGCCTCGCTTCGGCCTCATGGAGGTCGTGTATGAATGGGCGCGGGGTATGAGTTTCAAGAACATCACGGACCTGACAGACGTTCTCGAGGGAACCATCGTCAGGACCATCTCGAGGCTGGACGAGACGTGCCGTGAGGTGAAGAACGCGGCAAGGCTCATTGGCGACCCGCAGCTGTATCAGAAGATGGAGACGGCGCAGGAGCTGATCAAGAGGGACATCACGGCAGTGGCGAGTCTCTATGTGTAGATGTCGTGCACCCACACCTGCAGACGAACAGCAACCAACCCCCCCCCCCCCCCAGCTGAGCATGAGCCAGCAAGCCACCTGAAGAGGGGTGACCATGGACCAGTGACCATGGAGGATAAGTGTGTCGCTCTGTACTTTCTCTAATGCATGAGACTGTGAGCATGGTATATGGCGTCGGACATGTGTTGTGGGATCGGCAGGAAAAAAGACAAGGCATGGTGGCGTTTGATAGATCACAATTCACAAATGGATATCGTCGTTACCATCTACCCCTTGCTTTTAAGCTCTTGCTCAGACTGTGCTGCTGTTACTCAGCTAACTTTCGCCTTAGGTGATTCATGATCAACGGATCAACCTTGCCGTGCATGCTCTTGAGAATCTCTGGCGTCACCCACCAGACGTACTCGCTTGTCAACCAGAAGATCTCAACACACAGTCTGTCCTCTCAAGGAGGGTGGTATGGGCAACCTCGTGTCAGTTTCGCCGCATGCTACTTTTGCTCCTTCGAATATGTAGAACAGCTTATGGACTACCTGCAGCCGTCCATCCATACTCGTCAGAAGCAAGTCATATTACTACCTATCGCCCAGCCACAGCGCCATAACCCCCCCTAAAGCACCGGCACCCAAGCTCCAGAGGCCACCAGCAGCCCGTCCATTTCAGCACATCCCACTAACCCACGGACCTACAGGCATGCACTTACTTCTCTAGCCCCCTCTAGACCCCCCCTTAAACTGACACTCTCGGACTCGCTTCACCCTTTTGGTGGCCAAGCCGCCCAACCTTCCCCGCCTAGGACCGGCTGGCCTTCCCTGACCCCTCTCCATCCCTCCTCTCTCTCTCCTAGCCTTTATAGTCTTCTAATTTTGAGGAATTCTGCTGGGGACACGCAGGATCTGCTTGTATGCCGCTGTGGTTAGGAGCCATGCTTGCGGCACGGATCCTGACGATGTCCCCCTTTTATTCACCTGTAGAGGTGCCGTGTTCGAGTTTACACCTTTTGCACCTTGGGCACCGGTTTTTTTGGTACTGATCATGATGAAAGCTTGACGCTGGCTTGCTTTGTTCTTTTTTTTTTTTTTTGTTGGAATGTTTTTGCATATTTCTGTTGGGCAGAACTTTTCTGTACTGGATGTCAAGTTTGCAATCTCGTGCGTTGCTGCACCTGGGCCTCACTTACTCGGCACACATATGAAACATGTCACTCTTTACCCTGCATGTTTGCATGGAGGCTTTGCTTTCGTGAAAGGAAATAGTGAAAAGGGAAAGAAAAAATGGGATGAATAATTATGGAATCGTACAAGCGACGGCAGTATCCTTACGCCCGCCAACGCCGAAACATGACTGGACTGGTAATCAAAAAATCCATAAAAATGATCTTGCCGCCAGTCCTTCCTCTATGAACACTGGCCAGCCTCCTCCTCTGTCCCTCCTGCGCCTGCCTCACCGGCCTCCTAGGCTCGTAGTGCCCTCAGCCTCTGCTGCAGCGCGTCCTCCTGCTCGGGTGTAGGCTCGGCAGCGGCGGACTCGTGGACGGGCTCTTCCTTGGAGGTGGACGCGGAGGCCAGCTCCTGCGACAGCTCGACGCCGGCGTCGTCGGCCAGCTTGCCGAGGAGCTCGCGGACGGCATCGTCGGACACGGAGGCGGAGGTGGACTGCATCATGGCGTCCTGGTAGATGGAGTTGGACATGGCGTATTCCTCGTTCTGGTTCTTGAACTGCTCCATCGCGACCATTGTCTGGAAGAGGAAACACAGGGAAAGCCACATGTCAGCCTGGGAGGGAAAAGGGCACGCATGGTGGGGCTGCTGGTGGTGAGAATCTCGTGGCGACGTACCCTCTCTGGATTCATCTGCTTCTGCGCCCTGTTCATGGTCTTGCTGCTCTGCATCATCATGGCCGTCATGCGGTTCATGGCGTTGTTGGCCTGGATCTGGGCGACGTTCAGGTCGGCCATGTCGGCCATCTGCTCCATCTGCTGGGCGACGGCCTGCTTGCCCAGAAGAAGCTTGGCCTTTTGTTCTGCCTGCGCGAGGGATGCCTTGTCGCCCTTCTTGATGAGCTGTTGGGCTCCCGAGGTTCCCTGGTCAGCCTCTCCTACTCCTTATTCCTCTGTGATCCGGGTCTGTGAGGAAAGGTACACACGTTCGTGATCTGCTTCTTCGCATCGTTGTCGGCCTTCTGGGCCTTCTGGGCTTCGCGGCGGGCTTGTTTGGCGGAGAACTGCAGTGTCGCGAGCGTCAGCCTGCCTTGATTCGCCCTGTAATGAACACGCCGCTCTCTTTCTCTGTGTGTCGTGCAATGGAGCCAAACCATACCCTCGCCTGGAACTCCGTCTGCATATCTCGCTCGAGTTGTCTTCGCGACATGGTGGCGGTAAGGAGGGGGCCGGTCGCTTATCGGAAGAGGATGAATAAGTTGGGAGGGCGGTGGCGGGAAAGAGGAAGTCGTGTCTTGCGCTGTAAATATGTTCGATGAGGTATCTGGCCTCTCGGATGAGTCCAGGTCGATGAAAGTCGCAGGATGATGTCTGCTCGGCAGGTTGTAGTGGCCTTGTAGTTGACGGCCTCGGTTGGGCGCCCGTCTTTAGCGATTAGACACTGGGTGTTACGCCTAGAGAAGTGGGGCAGACATGAGCGGGCAGTGACTGAGCCACTTTCAATGACGTTGGTCTTTCTGTCGGTTCAAGCCACACACCAGGAAAAGAGACGGTAAGCATCAGCCACATCTTTTCAGCATCGTGCAGGGTACTTGAGAGTCCATGACGAAGAGGAAGTGTGTGAGCATGGCAAGCGTTTCTCACCCTCGCAGTATTAACTATCATATCCTTACCTGGTCTGTTTTTATATCATTTTATTTTACTCTTATTTCTTTCCTTTCCCTTTCAAATCTTTCCTATGAGTATCCACAGGATGGGATCCAGGGCAAAGCTCAACGTGCAGTCGTTCCCGCGTCCGCCGCTGCTGGAGAAGACGCCTCGTCACCTGCAGATCAAGTGGAAGGGCGAGACCATCGCCGACACCAAGGAGGCATACTGGGTGCTTGAGACCCATCATCCACCGAGTGCGTAATTCTACACCTCAATATATTTATTTTATTTACGTTGATACTCCGTGTGTGTGGGTGTGGGTGTGGGTGGATGGGTGTGTGTGCTCTTTGTGCTCACCCAAAGCTGGCGCAGCATACTATCTCCCCCCTTCCTCTCTCAAGATCCCGCTGGCCAGGACCTCCCGCAGTACGTACTGCGAGTGGAAAGGCGCGGCGACGTATTGGTCTGCGACCAGCCCGGCCGACCCTTCCGAGACGGTTGCCAACCGCATCTGGTCCTACGGGCAACCGACGAGGGGCTTCGAGGCTATCAGGGACTACCTGTCGTTCTATGCCGGGCCGTGGGACTGCTTTGTGGACGGGGAGAAGGTCGAGCCGCAGCCTGGGGACTTTTACGGGGGTTGGGTGACCGAGGATGTCGAGGGGATCGTCAAGGGGAGGGACGGCAATCGGGATCCTATTCTTGATAGCAGCAAGTGACCAATCTCAATAATACATAGTCCGATGTATTGTACGTCGTACGAATATACTATGCATCTCTGTCCAAGCTACGTGCTTGACACGTCGGGTCCAGACCGCGCAAGCAATGTCGCCATGGTCCACGTACGTGCCGCAGGAACCAGAACAAGGGGTGTCCCAAGGTGGGTACACGATCTCGGGCCTTTATAAAAAACAGACCAAAAGACTTACCATTTCGGAAATTGTCTGGCATGTGTGGGTGACTACTACTATTATTTTATTTACAGAACCAGCCCGAAGTAATTCTTCTTAGAGGAGACGGTGGTGTAGCCGTATTGAAGTGCTCCAACATTGATGATGTTTGATGGTGCCATGTGCCGAGCACTATTGATGCAGGCTGCGGGAGTATTGCTGCAAACCTCCCGTATGCCACGTACCGTGTACAGTGTAGAGGGATGGGAAAAAGGGAAAGGTGGGGTGTGTGTGTGTGTGTGAATATTGGTCCGTTCTCCCTTGTGCACGAGGCTTGACCAACGTCCCATCGTCGGACTTGGAATGTTCGAGACGAGCGAGCGTCAGAGCGAAACGATCTGGTCCTCTTTAATTTTCTGCGCGGCCGCCTATGTTACACAGCCAAAGCTCCGCCGTCATCCCTCCTCCCCAATTCCGAAGAGGCGGCGTCGCTTACGCAGCGCCATGAATATCGTCTGTTGGAAATGCTCATGTCTGACTGTGCCCCCCCCCCACCCTTCCACCCTCTCCTCTGCAGATTCGCGTAGGAATCATCTGGTCTTACTTCTTTCTGACACTGTCGGCTAAATAAACTCTATCTCGGGCACGCTGAGCACCCTCTCTCCCCCTCTACAGGCTCTCATCCCTTTCTTCCTGGTGTTCGGCTCCTTTGGGAACACGGCGCGGACGCTATGGAATCGAATGAGAAAAGGTGCATTGGTGGTGCGGCACGTTAGCCACCCTCCCTTGTTGGATGTTACTGCTAATGCCACCCCTCCCCACCTCTCTCTCTCTCTCTCTGCCCTTTGCCTCCCCAGACAGACATATTTAACCGTATGAGGCATTGAATAATCGTACCGATGGGGAATGTAGGGGTGGGCCAAGGAAGGGATGCTAATAGGCTGCACGGGAACTATTGAGCAGGCTTCCGTGTTTTTGAGGCCATGATGATGCCTTGATGGTCAGGCTGGAAGAAGGGGTGGCTGATCAGCCGGAAATTCCAGTGCACACACATAGCAGGGTCGTTGTACAAATGTAGATCGGGGGACGCGTATCAAAGATTGATGCGGGTTGCGGCATATCATAGTTGGGTAGTAGTGTGCATACTACAACAAGGGAGGCGTCATGGTGTGGTGGTGGGTTGCATGGAAGGGCAGGTTTGTCCGTCGGGCTCTCGTGCCGATGTTGTCAGGTGGTGGTGTTTCAAGATCATCATTAAAGGGCCCCCTGTAAGTTCTTCATGAACAGCCTGGCTTGTCGGTTATGCGGCATGCATTCAGCATCTTTCCCCAGGTAGACCTGGCTGAGCCATACCCAGCTGGCGAAGGCACTTGGTCCCGTGAGAAGAAAGCTAGGCGCTCTGGTAAGAGCGGTAAAGGGCACTTGGTTCCGCAGCAGGAAGACCTAGGCAGGTTTCACAGGAAAAGGAGCAGGACGCTTGGTCTTGCTTGGTCCTCTGGCAACAATGCTAGGCTTGCTGGTGAGGGCACCACCCTTCCCCCTGGCCTGAGTTGATTACCTCCAGGTCTTTCAGAAAGGACATACTTGTGTCATGTCTCCTTAGCGAGGGCGCCTTGGTCTTCTCCAACAGAGTTTGGACTTGTAGTGACAGCACTAAAGGGCGGCGCTAGGTGTTGTGCTGAGGGTACCCAGCCCTGTGGCAGCACCAGCTTCAGGGCCTGTGGTGGGCTTGGCTGGGTTTGGTTTTGGCCCGAGAGCACTTGGGCCTGCAGGGGAGAGAGAGAGAGAGAGAGAGCTTGCAATCCTGGCAGGAGAGCTAGGTCTTCTGGTGAGGAAAGCTTGGCTGTCTGAATAGAGTACCAGGGAGCACAAGTTCTTTGAATGAGGATGCATTGGTCTCCTGGCTAGGAGGGGCCGTGATAGCTTAGCAAGAGAGCTCCAGAGGGGTTCCTAGGTCCCTTAGGTGCTCTAGGTTAAGGCGCTTGGTTCTGTAGAAAGCCGCTAGGTCTCTGGGGGAAGAGAGAGAAAGAGAGAGAGCCCCTGCCCAGTCTGATGGTGGGCTTATCATGACTATGTCCAAAACACACACCCACACACATACAAGTCTCAAGAGACTTGAGAAACAGAATATCTCTGTGAAGCAAGGGAGGGCAAACCCAAGCACCGTTTCCCCCCTCCCCCAAAGACCGCACGTCCCAGAATACGACAGGTGCAGCTGGGGCACGGACGACCTGGAGGGTGGAGAACTGATGGCCCGTACTGATGGATGCGTGTACAGCTATCCAACAATTGAGATATATGCGCTGTTGTAGACCCGCCCCCTTTTCCAGTTGGCAGTTCTGGAGCCGTCGACGCAGGCGCAGGGGCTCCTGTATGACCCACAAAGGAGGGGGCAGGACAAGGCCGTGCTGGCGGCCTTCTCGAAACGCAGCCTGTGGGGGGAGGGGTTTCCAGTGAAGCTTCTCGCCGGGTGGGCTCTTCCTCGGACTGGCGGTGGGCCATAGCTCTTCTTCTTTTTTGTGGTGGAGGAGGGCCAGGGCATGCAGGGCCACCGGGCTGGACGGGATCTGGGGCAGCTCCGCAGTGGCGGCGCGCCGGGACTGGTCTCCCCCGGACCGTGGTCCCCACGACATCTGGACCGGGGGTTTCTCATCACCGCCCTTTCTGTGTTGTCTTTTTTTGTTCCTCTTTCTTCTTTATGATGAACCACAATTGTCTGGGTATCTTCATGATGTGTTGTCCCCGGGTGAGGGGCCCGTCCCCGTCACCGCTGAGTCGGCCCCGCCGAGTCCTACACTGTAATCGCTGCCGGTGGTCCGCTAGCACACCGTTCACGTTGTCGAGTCGTTTGTTGTCTCTGCAGCCTGTTTGTTTTACCTTTTTATCTCCTTCTTTCCCTCTCTTCTTGTCGGCGACATGGCCCAAGAACGGGATGGGATGATCGCGCGCTGTTCCTTGTGGACCGCAGGGACAGATGTGTTGGCATCTCTATCTGCCAGCGAGGGACAGAGATGGAGACAAGAGGGGAATGGCGGTCGGTGTTTCAAGGCATTGTGGTGACTGCTTGTTGGGGGGCAGGTCACGACAGCTCACTGCCGCCGCCCCAGAGGCAAGACTAGAGCCGGCCGTCCTTCCGAGTCGGGATTCGAACCATGAAGGTTTCCCAGATCTATCCATTATCAATTTATCGAGGAATGGATCTACAGGAGTATCGGGTCTGGTCTGTCTATTGCAGACGATGATTGCGTGGGACTATAGTAGGACTATCCAGCAGTAGATCGGCTGCTCGGCAGACTAGCAGACCAGGCTTTGCTCATGTCCTTCTACATAATGCATAGCACTATAGAAATTGAGATGGAAGGAGGCCTGTCCATCCGGGGAACATGAGTTTCAGGGTCCAAGCAGCAGATCATGTCCGTGTTGGCAGGTTGGTCCCAGGAGCTCACCACCCACCCACCCCCCCTCCACGAGATGTCGTGCTGCTGGCCACGCCTGGATGGTGGTGGTGGTGATGATCTTTTTGTGGGCTCTGAAGGATGGCGTGGACGGGCAGTGAGCAACACATCATCCGTCAAGCCAGTCAGTGCTGAAGAGCGCTGTGCAGGAGGTGTGTGGATTACGCCCCATAGTGTACACGTACTCTGGTGCACCTGTAGGCTGTGTGCCATGTACCCCGGATTGCTGGAGCCGGCTTCCAATTATGGAACGGAGGCCCCACCGTATTCTCACCACGGGCTACGCCCTGTCTTAGCAGCTGCCCGCACATCCTGGCTGCAGTCTTGTTAGCAGGTGGATGTTCGGGATACGGGATACGAACAGTGCTCGGCTCAGTTCTGAGATGGTACCATAGTTAGGTTTCACACCAAAAATGTGTATTGCACTCACACCCCCTCCCTCGCTATCTGTGGCCTCGTTCTAGTGTCTTCCACCATGTTGCTGCGCCATCTACAGTGAATGCATGCATGCATGTTTGATGTGATGCCAGCCTGGCAGGAACAGTGAGTATATTCAACACAGGTGTGACCACTTAAGATGACCAGGAGAGAGAGAGAGAGAGAGAGAGGTCAGTCTACTATGCAGGACACTTTGTTTTGAGAGAGAAAGAAGAAAAAAACCTCACCAGAAGTGTTGTGGCAAATTGGGGAAACAACCTTCAGGGGGTACGGGTTTATATACACACCCCTACCATGACTCACACCCCTCCCCTACCATCAGGAACCCACTAAGCCAAGTCTCAGCTTCCACCCGAGGGAGGGATGGGCTAGGGGACTTGGGGGCCCAGCCAGGCTAGTGAGTACGGAGGTACAAGGTCGCTGCCTCAGGACATTCAGGGGGTCCATCTCTCAGCACATGCTCCTGATCAAGGGAAGCCTACAAAAGAGGCCACGTTACCCTTCTCTGCCCCAATCGCAACGACCCTGACTCCCTACGCCCAAGCCCATACACCAACCCCCCCTTCTCCCCTCCGCTCCCTTTCCACTTCTTCACCACTCTTTTAGTTCACTTTGAAACGACCGAACAGTTCAACGGCCTCTTGCCATCGTACTGGGTCAACGCAGCTCGTGACATCCAACGGCTGTGCTCGTTCCTCTCTTTCTCTCTCTCACACACACTCTTGGCCAAAACGACATAGATACCATTACCAGGGCATATTCATCCTCAAAACCAGACACAAGGCCTGGACAAGTTGAGCGACCCACACTCCTGTATCCCAAGGTTGCAGGACCCATTACATACAGAAAGGGAAAGAAGAAAAAAAAAACCAGAACAATCATGATGGACCACCAGTCCAACCTCATGACGCCGTCGCCGCAGGTCAAGTCCGAGGACTTCCTGGGCGAGGAGGACATGATGCCTCTGTTTGACGACAGCGCAGACCACACATCAGTGGACCCGTCCAACCTGTTGTCCTCTCCGGGTGAACAGCTCCGGGCCATGTCGCCTTCCGATATGGGCACACCAGCGCCCGATGCTACACCAGAGCCATCCGAGAAGAAGACAAAGAAGAGAAAGTCCTGGGGCCAGGTCCTCCCGGAGCCCAAGACCAACCTCCCTCCCAGGTACGTCACACACATATCCACTCTCTACACAGGGACGGGTGTCGTCTCTCGTCTCGTGTGTGTTTTGTGTGTCCCTCCTTGCTGACAATCTTAACACAGAAAACGGGCCAAGACAGAAGATGAAAAGGAGCAACGCCGAGTAGAGCGTGTTCTCCGGAACCGTCGGGCGGCTCAGTCTTCTCGCGAGAGGAAGAGGCTGGAGACGGAGGCCCTGGCCACCCGCAACAAGCAGCTCGAGGACGCCCTGCTCGCCCTCACCCAGCAGTACCAGGTGCTGGAGAAGGAGCTCAAGAAGGTCAAGCCTGAGCTGGGCGGCATCTCGACGTCCAGCGACTCCCACGTCACGCTCTCGCAGCCGCTCTTCTCGTACCCCGCGCCGGCACCCCAGGTGGCCGAGCTCGGGCAGCCGTCGCAGCAGGACACCTCGGCGATGTCCAAGCCGACCCTGGACCTGATCAACAGCCTCGTCAGGCAAGCCCAACAAGAGGCGGACGGGAACACCCCGAGACCGTCAACCCGGCCACCATCTCGCCCGCCCTCGCGCCGATCGCCGAGGAGCCCGAGTCCGAACAGGCCCTCGCCGTCACCCCCCTCGACTCGGCGCTGCCACCCCCTTCTCACCCCGCCAGCACCACGGAGGCTGTCGCCGCCGACTCCACCACCGTTCGACACAATACTCTGCAGCAGTATTGTGTGACCTGCAGTGTCAACGGCTGGTGGAAACGACGACGACACTTTCTTTGACGGCGGTCTCGGAGCTGCAGAGCCTGGCTCTGCATTTTTCGACAACCTTCTTCACATTCCTAACTTTGGCGATATCCCTTCGCCAGAGGCAAGCTCTATTGACTTCGATTATCAGGCTGGTGACCAACCATCCGACCTCGACTTCACCACCACGTGGGACGAGTACATGTCCAACCCTGCCGACAACGACGACAGCTACGGGTTCCTGCAAGCCCCTGCGTCTCCGGCTCCTGCGGAAGCTTCTAACCAGCAACCGACAGCTGGCGCGTCCTCTTCTGGATGCGACGCTCGAGGTATTGCGGTCGAGGCAAAGTAGGAGGCGGGACGGGGCCGGCGCGCAGCTATCCGTATGTCAGTCGATCGCGGGAGACCTACCGTCTGACGAGCGTCTGATGTCACTGGCTGCGGCTATTCGACTTCTGGAGCGGAGGATTGAGATGAGGATTAGCAGGAGCGGCTCCCTCACGTCGGGGAGTTTAGGGGGTATTTCCAAGGGACAACAAGGCGTTCGACGGCGTCGACGGGCTCAGAACGAGAGTTAAAATGATACTTTTGAAATACTACATTATGACTCCACACACATACTGTCTATCTCTGGACCCCCCCCCCCCCAATATGCATTATTCTCAAAGTGATGTTCTCCGGGTTAATTACTTGTTTTCGTGATGCTTATTGTAAGACACCACCAGTATGTGACTTGTCCCCCTGACAATTTCCTAAAGAGGAACAAACACATTCGAGTCTTGATTAGTTTCTGCCGAGAGAGAATAATACCACCCTTCTCAAACGGTGTAAAGTACTTAAAGACCTGTTTATTTCCAGTGCCAATTCAATACATATGAAGCAGGTCATAATTGTACATAGGTATATAGGTACGTCCATCCATAAAATAATGTATAAATCGTGAGAATGCACAGAGACATGCAGACAGACCCCATCTCTTCCATACCATCACCACATCCCTACTATCCACGTCATCCACCTGGCACCGCAGTGGGATGTGTCTGGCCTCCCTTCACCTACTCGTGGGTTCTCTCTTGGTGTTTTGTAGTGTCACCTACTGCCTCCTGTTTTTTTTTTTTTGTCTCTCTGTTTTCTTCTTGACAGCGGTTCTCAGCTGTTGCGCTTCGTGTCCATGGATACTCTCGGCCGTCTTCTCCATCACAAGTCGCTCGTGCTGAAATAGTAGTTCTCCCACAGATACTCGTAATCCTCGAGGATCGTGCCCACAAAAGCCCGGCACGCGCCTCCTGACACCGCCCACCACGCCCTTGACGAGGTGGTCATACGCGGCGCCGCGCATCAGCCACCACCACATAGCCCGTCCCCGCCTGGCCCACTCCTCTTTCTCGAGGGCGGGCATGTTCCGGGGGCTTCCGTCGCGGGCGCGGAGGGCGAGCTGGCGCGCGGCGAGCTGCACGGACAGGCCGACGAGCCACGGGGCCCACGAGGCGCGCCGCCTGGAGGGGTCGGTGCGCGCGAGGGCGAGGGCATAGACGAGCGGGGCCAGGATGTAGAGAACCTCGGCGGTGGACGCAGACCCGCGGAGGGCGTGGAGGAGCCTGGTGGCCGGCTTGATGTCGTCGGCCGTGAGGACGCGGGCCAGGAGGTACGAGGAGATGTCGCCGCGCGCGGGGAGAGACGGGAGCGTGAGGCCCGTCCGGGGCATGGACCATTCCTTCCGAGGGTTGTGGGCGTGCCGTGCATCATCGACCACGGGACGGGGGGGAGCGGGCATATGGCCGTTGAGCTTTGGCAGCATGCCGTTGCCGTTCCCGTTCCCGTTCGCCTTGCCGTTCTCTATGGGGTGCTCTTCGCCCTCCTTCTCCCCCGCCTCCTCGTCCTCCCCCATCAGCTCCGCCAGCGCCCTGCCGTCGTCCTCTTCTGCCTCCTCCTCCGCATCGGGCACCCTTTCCCTCTCGGGCAGTGCGGGCGTCACCAGCGGGCGGGACCGTGTGATCTTGAGCAGCAGCAGCCTGCAGAACGCCTTGACGGCCTCGACCAGCACGACGACGCGCCAGCGGATGGCCTCCCCACGGCGCTTGGCCCACATCTCCAGGAGAAGCTCCGTGTACTGCACGACCTGCAGGACGATGGCGACGCGGCGGTAGAGATCCGACTTGGCAGCCCAGAAGCGCGTGTACCGGGCATGGAGGGACCTCGCCAGGTTAGGCGCGGCGCCGGGCGCGGGCGACGCGGACGGCGACGAGGAGGAGGAGGAAGATGGGGTGGCCCGGAAGAGGAGGAGGTCGTGGTAGAGGGAGAGGAGCTGTACGCCTGAGTGGATTCCTTCTGTGGCGAGCTCGGCATCGCGAAAACGGCCTGCAGAGGGAGTGAGCACAAGGCCAGTCAGCCACAGAGCTGGATGGACAGAGAGAAGGGGAGGACCAGTTCATCTGTTGAGGAGGCTGCCGAGAGACCTGGAATTGAATGCCACTCACCTGGTATGATGTATGTCAGTGAGCGCAGTGCAGACTCCATCTGCGCCACCTGGCTTGCATTCTTGGTGACAAAGACATCGTACTTGGCCAGCCATCTGGGGGGGAAGGGAGAGGGCACTGCGCAGGCTGGATGGTGTCAACACTGGTGCCCGTCCAGTCTTGTGCTTGTTGCTTGTGGTATCTGCTGGTGACGCCATGTTGGGAGCAGCAGGTCCAGTGTTTGATCAAGACATTGGGTGTGAGGTTTTGGAGCTGGGCTGCTGGCCAGGTGGTGAGGTGGTTGATGGGACCACCCAGTGCTGGTTTGGTTGTAAAGAATGCAGGTGTACTGTCGTTCGATTTAGCTTGTGAGAGAGAGAGAGAGGGAGAATTACATGCTGAACAGCAGCAGCGTCATGGGTTTGGCTGAACCTCGGCTGCTAGGAGCTGAGGGGAGTGCTAGATAACATTAACAGCTGCATGTGAAGTCTGCACAGGATTCTGTTAGTCTCCTTGTGCCGGGCCCAGCACAGCACAGGCTCTGGGCAATTCAGTGGCTGGCTCCAGCTGCTGGGAACTCCATACAAATGTCGACATGCCCACTGACTTTCAGTCATGTTTGTCTTGCACAAGGGAATAATATTATGGATATTGAATGCTGGTTTTTATTTTATTTTATTATTGAAAATTCGTAGGCCAATCCAGTGATAGGAGCAGTGAGTAGGCATGAGTGTAAATTGCCTTGAAGAGGTCGAATGCAAATCATCTTCACACCAAAATGGTCGAATATCTCAGTCTGGATTCTGTATATTTTCCACCCGGGCGGGATACAGGCATACACCGAGACCATCACTATGCAGATGTGGATACGGGACAGCCTCTCAGATAGGCGTCGATACAGACAAGTTGCTATATGTCCCTAGCTATGCAAGTACGGTGTCTCATATTGCCGCCAGGACGCACGACGTGTCTGGTATGTCTAGATGAGCGAGACATCAGAGGCGAACTCGTGCGTGTGGTTGAGCATCTGTCTTGCTATCTCATCGCGGCGGTAGACACTTTGAGTCGAGTCCCTCAACACCGCTCCCCATCCATCAATCCCATAATATTCACATTCATGGAGCCAATGCTGCAGGCAGGAGGGCATGATCAGAAAGAACGGATAGGTCAGGGTATGAAATTTCACAACTTGGCTCTCTTCTTCAGTGATTGCTCACCGATTGCTACATCGTGTCCTGTGGCGGGGGGTTTCTTCTTCGGGGTATTGCCACCGCATATCATATCTTTTGAATCGATCATCGTGGTCCTTCATTTCCACAAATTAAAAAAAGAAAAGAAAAGAAAAGGTGCGAAAAGAAAAGAATATTACCTCACTCCCTGAACTCATCAGCCTCACCCTCATCCTCACCCCATCCATATCCTTCTCATGATGTCTTCCCCCGGTTTCGTAATGTGCACGTCGCCTCCTCCTTTTTACTGCGCAGTCTCCGTGGTGTAGGTCACCACGCCAGGTCTGAACTCGTCACTGACGTCCAGCTGCTCATCCGTGATCAGAGGCTCGTTCGCGACCGACCCCTCGGCCGAGGTAGACGCGATGCTCGCATGGGGGCCATGGCTGACGGCGCCGCGGTGTCCAGCAGCTGCGGCCTGGTCGCCATCTCCACCGCCTGCTGCCGGCGTGGTGGTATCCTTGCTGTTGTCGAGATGGCGAGGGACAATCGGGGCTTCAGCTGCAGCGCTGTGGTCTTCAGCCGGGAGAACCTCTGTCTCCTCCTCCTCCTCTTCTTCCTCCTCCTCCCTGGCTTCTTCCTCCGCCGTTCCGCCTGTCGCAAGTGCATGGTGGGAGGCTTGGTCGGCTTCCTGGCTGTGTGCCGACTCCTCCTCATGGCCCTCGGCTACCTCGCCACCATGCTCTGCCTCGTGATTCTCCTCGCTGATGGTCGGCAGGGATGCATCCTCCACTGGCGCCGGTGGGGGCTCAACCGGCAGTGTCTGCTCAGCACCTGCGGGGGCTCCTCGCTGATGGTCGTGAGGGGCTCCACTGGCGAGTCCTTCACCGGCGGGGTGATCCCCTCTGCTGCAGCCTCGGTAGGTAGAGGGGATAAGACAACGGGCTGCTCGGCTGAACCCGAGCTCTCCTCCGCCGCCTGCACATGAACTGGCATGGTCTCATGTTCAGCCGGCTCAGTACTCTCCTCCACCTCCTCCACCTGCTCGCCAGCGCCAGCTCCCGCCCGCTCGGGGATCTCAGTCGCTGCTATCTCCTGGCTATCCTGGTGGGCGGGACCATCGACCACTGCCGGACCTGCCGTGAGGGGCGGGGGCGTCGACGCTGAGGGCTGTGCTGCTGAAGTCTCCAGGACCTCCGGCGCAGGCGTATCCTTGAGAGTCTCTCCGGCGTGAGCCTCACCTGCTGGTTCAGGCGTGGGCTCCTCGGGAGGCTCCTGGGCGGCTGGCGGTGCAGGCTGCAGCTGCACAGCTTCCGTGGCGATACTGGCACCGGCGGGCTCTGTTTTCTCCGTCACGTCTGCATCTTCCTTGCTAGTCAGCTCGCCTGTGACGCCCACGGTCCCGGCCGGGGCAGCACTGGTCTCGGCAGCGACCTCTTCTGTCTCGCGCGGCTTCTCCTCCTCCTCCGCCTCCTCCTGGTGAGTAGGAGGAATGGCCAGCAGCTCCTCGTCCCGCTTAGGGTAGACCCCGTTGAAGACGGGCAGGGTGACTGTGGTGTGCTGAGAAGGAAGGCCCAGTATCGACATGCGGGCGCTGCCACCTCCGTCGGTGCCGAGGTCCGGGTTCAGCTTCGGATTTAAGCTCCATGGTCTTGGGTGTTTCTTCGTGGGCCTCACGCTGCCCCTAAAGAACGGGCTCATGGTTGGTGCGCTTCCTTGTTTTTTTTTCCTTCCGTTGATTTATTTCCCTCGTATGAGGGCCGGGGTTGGATATTCCACCTGCGTGTTCCTGGTGAGTGTGGCAAGAGCGTATGTGCACAAATTGTGTGTGTGTGTGTGAGAGAGAGAGAGAGAGGGAAAAAGTCAAGTGATGATTTTACTGCCGCATCCGGGGTAGGAAGAAGAGGAGTGGGTTTTAGAAGGAGGGGGGGGCTGGGAGCAACGATGATATGGCGGCTCGAGAAGAGGCGGCGACCATCGAAACAGCATGTCTCTCCTTTGGTTTTTTTTTTCCTGGGCTGGGGGGGGGGTGGCTTAGGCCTAAGTATGTCAGGTTAGCAGCCGTTGCCTTTGCCTTGCTTTTTTTTTTTCTTCTTTTGCCCTCTGCGGGGTTCCGGGACGGATGGATCCGAGAGAGCCAGAGAGAAGAGAGACCAGAATCTCGTGGCAAAAAGGCGTCAAGGGCACGCAAGGGCGTTCGTAATGTGTGTGCATGGCCACAGCAGGCAGTACTACGTAGTATTGCGAGTACAGCGGCACTGATTGGGGCTGCCCTGGCAGGCCTAACTTAATGCAGGTCAAGGCCAGGTCTGCTTAGTTGATGGGGTACACCAGCCATGGACACTGGAAATTTGGTCGGCGATCCCTCCAAAGATCATGCCATGTTCTTCTGCCTATAATGTGCAGAGTTTAATGCTGCTGCTTGTGCCACACAGCGGTTGGCAGACCACCCCTGCATTATTTTATCAGCAGCGGCAATTTGATCAGTTGGCCCCATTCATGAGTGACAGGACCCTGAGTGAGTCGCGTAAGTACTTACTTATACTCAGAGATACCTCTCCAACAACTTCACTGGTGAGCTGGTCATGATTTATAGATGACAGCTTGTTGCCAACAGCAATCTTCCTCCCCTTGGCATCTTTTGCATAAAAAATAATGGCTGTGAGGGTATTATTATCAGCAGTCAGCAATGCGGTGACGCACTGCAGCATAAATGATGGGACTGGGGTAGTAGGGCAGGGCAGGGCAGGGTGGGCCTGTGGTAGGTGTTGAGAAAGAAGCGCTGTGTCTGTATTACTCCATAACGATGGAAACTTTTGACCTATCAACAACAGATGCGCCAGTGACGCCACAGGATGTACCTATAGGCTGCTCAGCTGATGGTATCTTGAGGGGGTGGATCAGCCAAATGTCCATGCTACTCAGGCTTGTTTCTCCACTGACAAGGTACAGACATACCGCTGATGTCACCCATGGACAGTTCCTCGAGAGCTTCTCTTCACTCCCCTCTGGTAGCTGGCCAAGTGTCCAGCACCATCCCACCCCCGACGTATTAAACTCCTTGCTCACTTGGCAATAGTCGCACAAGGACCCGGTCCGCCAACGTGGCTCGCGTTATCGCCCTGCTGGCTGAACTGTACGCCCGTGTACCCCGAAGGACAGGTCGTATCATTCTCCACGCCTGCCCAGCCATCGATCACAACACAGGCCGCCATAGTCGAGCCTGAGGCACCCGGTATGAACGACCACCCATCACAGCCTTTCGGTGTATCCTCGTAGCAGGCCAAACAGCAGCTCTCTGCGTCGGTAGCCCCGGGGTACTGGACATCCCAGTTGCCTGTAACGCCGGCGATCCCCATCCAGCTCACCTTCGTGACAAAGTTGGAGGCCACACAGCCGCGAGGTGTCGCTGTCTGTGAGGTGAGGTCAGTACCATGTTGATATGATACGGAGAAAGGAGGGGAGAGAGAGGGGGGGGAGGGAAAATCAAAGAAAGGGACAGCACCTGCGCAGAATGAGAGGAGGAAGCAGAAATGGGGGAGGTAGACGAGGGAACAACGGGCTTGGTCATAGTCGTTGTGTTAGCCAGCGAAGAGGGAGCTGGGATACTCACCGGGGTACCAGCGGCTGACGTCGTCGTGGTGCCCAAGGTCGAGGCGGCCCCTGTGGACGAGGCCGGGGCGGGCGCGGAGCTGTTACTGGAAGGGCAGCGCACAGTCAACCACCAGCCTCCGAGGTTGACGAAGGAAAGGGGGAGGGGAGGGGAGGGGCTATCTGTTGGCCAGGCAAGCACTCACCTTGGATTGTCTCCACTTGGGCCGTTCTGGCGGCTCATCATCACCACACCGACGGTGACTCCCGTGAGAATGATGACGACCAGGACCAGACTCGCTATCACCCAGCTCTTGTGCTTGGCGATCCAGGAACGATCAGGTTCAGCGTACACAATGGCCGCGCTGCGTCGATCGCCCACGTCAGGTTGTATGACTGGGCGAATGGAACGGGAGGATGTGTCGTCCGCGCAGTCGACCTGCTCGAGGTTCACGGGCTCTGGTGCGCACTCGGGGTCGACTGCGAGCTCGGGCATGGGGTTGATCTGGTTCTCGGCATACTGCGACCACCTGGTCTCTCGAGGTCCTTGCTGCTGCTCGTGGCCGCCATCGGCTCGCTGCCGGCTGCCTGAGTTGCTGGTCATCTTGGCGATGCGAATCGGAAAATCGAAAATGGTAGGTGGGTTCGCAGATCGTGTTTTGGGGGGGGAGACGTGCTCGTCGTGGTGCTGAAGTCGCTACGGTGACAGCGTTAGAGCTGTTCGACACGGTGCGACATCGAGGCTGTGACAAGGTGCGACAGAGTGAAAGGGGATCTGTATGGGTTCAACAGCGAGGGTATTGTGAGTACTACCCCTTCCCAACAAGTACAGCATGAATGCGCGCGATCTGGGCTGTGAAGGCCTACCGCGACTGTGACAGGCTCGCGTGTATCTTGTACAGCGTCTGCTGTGGCCCTTGCAAGATTTTTTCCTGGTTACCTCGGTGCTTGTTCAACGAGACAGGAGAGAGGAGGGGGAAGAGAGAGACGACCTTTGTGCTGTCAATGCTCTGTGGCTTGTGCGAGGGCAAACAAAACATCGAAACCCTTGATGTGCGTGCGGCCACACGGACAGCCAGTCAATTGTCAAGTATGCAGGCACCCCCAGGCTGACTCATAATCAAATTGTGACAATGCTTCTCATTTCTGCTTTTGTCCCTTTTTTTTTTCCCCCATGGAAGCTTCCTTCCCCCTCCCCTCCCCCCCCTTCTAGAAAGACGCGACTTCCAAAGTTTGCAGATGACCCTACAGGGCAGCCATAATAACCTGCCAGCCGTTCCTGCGCTGGCTGGGCGTGTGGGAAGGGGGCCAGACCTGGGAGCTCTAGAGAGGTTGGGGCAGGCCTCACTACAACATGAAGCCTTCCTACATTGTTTTCAACTGCATCATATTTCTCAGCATGGAATTCATGATTGGTCAGAAGCAGCCTACCGCCTGCATCTTGCAGAGTAGCATATCGAGCACACAGATATTCTTCCACCATTTCTGTATAATTGAGAATTCATTCTGTACTCTGGCATTCTCAACTACTTACTAGCTCCGCTCCCCAATGAAGATGTAGAGATCATGAAGTCCCGGGTCATGTACAGATGGAGTTACAGGGACGCTCTCCTGGATCATAAATGAGAGGATCCTCTTTCCCCTAAGCTCTTCATACTCTCTCAACATCTTCTTTGCACCTTTGCCAAAAGGTGTCTTTCTGAGAAGGTCATGATATGCCTGGCGCCGGGAAACGCTCGATTCGCTTGCTGATATAGAGACAGGCAGCCTGTCCACAGAATGCTCGTTGTAGATCCGGCTCAAGATAGGTAATGTCGTGTACTCTATCACTGAGTCATACTTGATGGCTCTCAGCTTATCAGTGTCCTGTCCTACCTTGTGCTTCCAAAAGCTCATGATCATGTCTCGGAGCCGCAAGGCCCTCTGCTGGTCCCGGTGGTTCATTGCTTCGTACACTGTCACTGTGCCACTGTCAGTGTCAGCACCGAGAGTGGCAATCAGGATGCTGAATGCGGGGCCCGGTATGCATATCTGGCCTCGGGGGTTTGCAGAGTCCGTTGGTCGGTACTGGTAGCCCAGGTCCTCTACTGGTCGAATGACTTTGGGCATCTTGAGGGTTTTGTGAGGGCGTTCTGGGTGTTCTGTAAGTTAAGACACGGAAGTATTGAACGCATAAGGTAAAGGCTTCTGGAGGAGGGCTTTTATATTTCTCAAGGGCATAATTATGACTTGAAAAATTGAGCACTTATTTTGGTCCATTCATATTTTCGATCTTCTCAGATGCACTTGTCGCTCACGAGAACTGTATTCCGAAAATACGAAAGAGTCAGTACTCAGTACAGACTATTGCATGGAAGTGCTGCTATTGAGAGGACATGTTCGACACTGTGAACAGGTCTGACTGCTGCATTTAGCAGCACTGAGTCGAGAAGATCTTCGATTAGATTGGTCGCCTGGCAAGGAAATTGCTGCATATCCATTTCATGACCGGTGGAACCAAATGCAAAGAGACCGGAGAGCATAGATGGGAGGGCATCTTGTACCCCATCTCCTCCAGACTCCGCGCCGTGAGCATAAAAGTCTCCGTTCAATGCGCGACGTTTCTCTACGGATACAAATACCATCTTGTAGATAGGCATAAGACGTTGGGCCACCCATGCATTGAGTGTTATACTCAACAATATCGAAATTGTCACTCATTCATAATGTTAGCTAGACCACTGGAGCCTAGAGCCACGCAGCATTACAGCCACGAGGGCTAGGATACACTGGTAGACCCTGCATATGCTTGCGAGATCTCAACTCTTCACGTTCATCCGGACACAAGAAGTGTGTAATAATGAGTTCACACCGCTTGAATTATCCTTGTTGTCAGAACATGTTCGTAGAGACGGTATATTTTATGTATATGACAGCTAGGTGGTCAGAAACACTCTGCTTGTCTGCCTGAACTCCGAGCTGTGATTGGAACTACGACATCGTGGGGGCTAATTTGCAGATATGCTGACCACAATAGACCTTCTTGGTTGTGTACTTGATCACCAATCACATCATGATGATGCGGTATCGACGAAGGCATAGATGGGTCTCAGGCCTGAAATGCTACCAATCAATATAGTAGTAAACAGGTGGACACTGCAAGTTATTGCTGCTACCACCCTCAGCCGTCCTCTAGGTGGGTCATTCTCTACAAACCAGCCCACCGCGCACGTAATCATCAGCCGCACTCACGAGTGTAGTCCGGGCTGACAAGACGGAGGCCACACAACATTGTCAAGCCCCCGCCTGAGGCGCGACGGCAGGTCTATGCTGGTCCTCCGCTCGGCAGCCGAAGGCGAGTCCAGCTGGCCAGCTTCCAAGACCAGGATGGCACGCGCATTTGCTGATGGCCACGTGGCGTACTTGGGCGTGGTCGGTTCTCGAAGAAGAGAACAAAAAACCCCACGCCAACGAGGAGCATGGAGTGTAAGGTGAGGGCTGAACCTGGTCGGCCCGAGAGGGAAGCCCGAAAGGGTAATAGGGCAAAGAGAGGGAGAGGCAAATCGAAAGAGGATACTGCATATCGAAGGACGTAATTACTGATGACGCTTACGTGACCCGTCAATAGATTTGTCGCAGCCGCATAGGGCGCTGCTGGGCTGCTCCGGCGGCCGAACATGATAATTTGCCACAGGTGTCTCTGAGGGGGGGGGAGGGGGAAGAAAAAAGTACGGGCGAAGGAAGCGCTGCTGGGTCCTGGGCTAACTAAGTACTGTTGGCTTGGCCCTGTGCTGCCAACAAAGCTGGCGGCTGTCATGAAAATAGAGTCATTTTTTGTGAACGAGCGAAGCCATCAGCTCGGGTGGGTCTGGCCTTTTGTCCACTGCACAGGGTATAGAATAGTATCTCGCAGCGCGCAGCTCGCAGGTCGAGCAGCGCTGGCACGTGGCTGACGCCGAATGATGCCGCAAGAGGGATTTGCAGTGGAACCCCCTCCCCTCCCCCCGCCACACACCCGCAAAGCCACGAGGGTGACAGGGCAGTGGCTCCAGTGGGAAGAACGGAAGATCGCCGTTCGGCTCTGCGAGTGATTGACCCAGGGGACAGAGAGAGGGGAGGCACTGTGTTGAGGCCTAGAGGGATCTAGATTGTGTGGAACCGTGGCCCGCGGTGGTGACCGAAGGAAATAGAATGTGGACCGTGTACACACCGAGGGTCTGACCACCGAAACGCACGCAATCTGTAAGCGAGGAACTCTTTTTCTCCTCCTGCTTCCCTCCATCCTCTCTACCCATTCTCACGATCAGTTTCGGACCCGCACAAGGAGAGGGGGAGGAGGGGCCGTGCTGGACTGGCGCACGGCGCAACTTTTCCCAGACGGGCCAGTTCGGCCCCGGGTGCTACTCTCGAGCTGCATAGAGTTGAGCACATATGGGCGCCCCCATGCGTTCATGTCCCGAATCGTACTCAATATTGTTCCTGCGCTGCATATGCATCGACTGCCTCCCTCGTTGTGACCCGGACAAGAAACCCGATTGCCAGGTCTGACTCGTTTCCAGGTCTCCTGTGGAGTTGTGCGGCGGATCCTCGTCGCCCGCAACGGGCAGGAAGCCGTTCTCCATAAGTATCCTTAATAATGATGATGATGATGATGATGATGTGTGAAGCGAGACACACGAGTAAGAGAGAAAAGAGATGATGTCTCTCCTTCGTCGTCAAAGCCGCAGTTTGGGTAAATGTTCCAATGATGAATCCACAGCTTACTCCATCACATGCACCCTTCCAAACATAGAAAAGGCAGATACATCTGCGCCGCAGGGCGGATCGGAATCCTTGCCACATAGAGGATTCAGCAGGATCTTGATCAAAACAGGTATCGAGGGGAGACCAAGGACCGCCAGCCAATGCGATAATACCCTGGCAATGTCCTCTTCCGACTGCTACAGTGCCATCATCTGAACACTGAACAGAGAGCAAAAAAGAAGACAAGAAGAAAGAAAAAAAAGAGTTTCCCTGGTTTCGCGAGTAATCGAGCAGACGACACCAACAAAAGCACAAAAGAAAGACGACGACGACGAAGACGGGAGGAGGGCGAGAAGGATCGGTACGGCGACGACACCATGTCAGTCCCCGGCTGGCTGAAGTTGTGGTACCGGAAGCCGGAATGGCGCGACATCAACGACTACACGCGCATGGCGAACGATGAGAGCCTGATGCCGAGACACAGGCCCAGGAGCCCCAAGCCAGGTTTTGGCTCGATCCCGAGCCGGTTATCACTGGACAGGGTGCTGGACAACAAGACGTGCAGTCCCATGTCGCTGCACGACTTTTACCTGTACCTCAAGCACATTGAGCACTCGTCTGAGAATCTCGAGTTTTACCTGTGGTGAGTGAGGGCCTCGCCAGGCGGCACCAGCGCGGCGCGGAAGGGGTTTGGGGGCCGGGTGGCACCGGCCAGGACAGGACCTGCAGCTGACCGCATGTGTAGGTACAAGAGCTATAATGCAAACTATCCAGACGAGCTGAGGGACAGAATATCGACCGATGTTAAGCGACCCCCAAGGGTCCACTCGACCGAGACGGACCTCTCGAGCATCGGCTCCATCTACAGAAGTGAGCAGTCGTCCGCCCACGCTGAACCCTCATGCTGAGTCGGCCTTAATTACTGACGCCCCCCTCTCTCTTTCTCCACGCAGACAAGGAGGCATCGAAATCAAGAATCGATCTGGAGAGGAGGATAGCACACCTTGAGTCGCCGTGCGTCCAGGCGGCCAAGGACAGGTCGATATGGGGCATGTTCGTCCCGCACTGGCTCCGGAGAAAGAACCACGGAGACTGTGTAGAAGGTTTCTGTCGCCTGGAGGCCATCAACGAGAGCGGAGATATCGAGCGCAACCCGCCGTCGCCAGACCCCTCGCCGGTGTTTGGTAGGCCCACCAGCAGCAGGTCGTCGCCCAAGGAGAACCGCGCCGAGCTCGACTCAGCCATCGCCACGTTTCTGGTCCCCGGGGCCGAGAAAGAGCTCAACATCTCGCACGCCCTGCGCCAGCGCGTGCTGCAGCAGCTCGAGCAGTCGTCCGACCCGCGCCACATCAGGCCGGTGGCAGACCACATCTACGAGGTGATGAAGAACTGCTCGCACCGGAACTTTGTGAACGTGGGCGTGTCGACAGGGACGTACGAGACTATCTGCGTGGGGAACCTGATCGGGATCCTGGACATCATCGCAGGGCTGCTGGTGGTCCTGCTCCAGGCCTTCCACCCGTACCGGGGCTCCCACACGCGGATGACCTGTTTCTATGTGTTTCCGCTGTGGCAGATGGGCGTGACCTTGTTGCTGGTCGGGACCCAGGGCATGTGCATGGTCATGTTGTCCATGTCGAAGAGGCAGGCCCTCCCCCTGGGAGAGGTTTGATGATGGCGCGTCGGTCGTGACGGCCTCGTCAGGGCCCCAAGGCTGGCTGGGCAAGTTCAAGAAGTTCATGGACAAGACGGTGGCGCAGGACCGCAAGTTCAAGGTGGAGGATAAGCACCTGCGGAGGCTGCAGAAGATGATCCTGTTTCAGTGTGGGACCGTCGGTGTGATCGCGGGCCTGCTCGGAGTCCTGCTCTTCATCTTCTTGCCGATCTGGAAGGAGACGTACCACCATCACCACTGAGCTGGCTGAGATCGGGTGACGAGGAAAGAAACAAATGTGTCTTGTGTCTTGTATTTGTGTGTATGGTGAGATGAGTGACGTCTCAGCTGTGGTCTTCTGGGCTGGTTCTTTTTTTTTTTTTTTTTTTTCTTTCTTGGGATTGGGCTTTCTTCAACCACATATACCCTTGCGTTAGTGTCTTAGTATTGTAGAAAACTGGAAATACCATATGTATAAATATGCATATACTTGTTCTGACGATGTCTTGGAGAATAGCCAATAGACACTGTGCTTGGTCGTGTATATCCCTGTGAAGTGTACAGCATCGACATGAGGCACGGCTGTGTGTAGGCTGGGCTTTGATGATCTGACTTCGAACTCTTTGGATGCGATTGATTTCGTGTCCGTAGTGGTGCGTCGCCGTAGAGATTTTGGAAGACATAGCATCCTTTATTGGCTTCAAGCATTGCATAGACCTAAGAGGAGTAGTGGAAGGATGTCAGAAATACGACACACATGTGAGTTATCGGGATCCCTGGTGCGTGAGGTTGGTTACAGGTGGGTTGAAAGCTGCTTTCGGGCTGCAAAAAGATACGCGACAGAAGATCAAATAAAATACAATATAATCCGTGCTCTTACATGGCGCTGTAAGTGCTGGGGCGGCCTATCATGACAGAGCACGATGCTGATGTGGGGCGTGCAAGGACAGGATGGCCCTGCCGCTAGGGGAAAGGATAAAAAAAAGAAGAACAAAAAAAAGTTTCCACACCCTGCTGCCAGCCTTCACGACCAGGAGCTCCTCTCCTCCTCCTCCTCGTCTCAACACCCACCCGCTACATCTTACCGATCGTCAATAACCTCTTCTTCTTGTTTTGTCGCCCCACACACGACAAGATGACGACCGCAACAGTGGTCCCACGTCCCCTGCCCACCCTCCCCGAGGGCTGGTCCGCCGAGAAGGACTTCAAGTTCGTCGGCAAGGTCAGCGCCTCGACGGAGCGCACCATCGAGCCTGTCGGCCCTCACTTCCTCGCCCACGCCCGCCGTGCCCGCCACAAGCGCACCTTCTCCGAGGATGACCGCATCCAGGCGCAGGAGAAGGCCAAGAAGGTCGAGGACGAGGATGACGGCGAGATCAGCGAGCCCGAGGACCCCATGATGCTGCAGCGTGATGCCAAGGACTGGAAGGTATGTTATGCTCTACCCACCCCTCTCCCCTGTGTCGGTCCCCCCCCAGATGCTGACGGCCACATCCCAATGCAACAGGAGCAAGATCACTATGCCGTGCTCGGCCTCTCCAAGTATCGCTTCAAGGCCACCGAGGAGCAGATCAAGCGCGCCCACCGCAAGAAGGTCCTGAAGCACCACCCGGACAAGAAGGCAGCCACCGGCCGCGCCGAGGACGACAACTTCTTCAAGTGCATCCAGAAGGCCACCGAGATCCTGCTCGACCCCGTCAAGCGCCGCCAGTTCGACAGCGTCGACGAGGCCGCCGACGTCGAGCCGCCCACCAAGAAGCAGCTGCAGAACCCCAAGGCCGACTTCTACAAGCTGTGGGGCAAGGTCTTCAAGGCCGAGGGCCGCTTCTCCAAGAACCACCCGGTGCCCACCTTTGGCGACGCCAATGCCACGTACGAGGACGTGGACGCCTTCTACAACTTCTGGTACAACTTCGACAGCTGGCGCACCTTTGAGTACCTGGACGAGGACGTCCCCGACGACAACGAGAACCGCGACCAGAAGCGCCACATGGAGCGCAAGAACGCCAACGCCCGCAAGAAGAAGAAGGCCGAGGACAACGCGCGCCTGCGCAAGCTCGTCGACGACTGCATGGCCGGTGACGAGCGCATCCGCCGGTTCAAGAAGGAGCAGAGCGCCGCCAAGAACAAGAAGAGGCACGAGAGGGAGGCTGCCGAGAAGGCCGCCGCCGAGGAGGCGCGCCTGAAGAAGGAGGCCGAGGAGAAGGCTGCCAAGGAGGCCGAGGACAAGGCCAAGCTCGACCGCGAGGCCAGCAAGAAGGCCAAGGAGGCGGCCAAGAACGCCGTCAAGAAGAACAAGCGCGTGCTCAAGGGCAGCGTCAAGGACGCCAACTACTTCGCATCCGGGGATGCCAGCGCCGCGCAGATCGACGCCGTGCTGGGCGATGTCGAGCTCGTCCAGGGCAAGATCGACCCCGACGAGATCGCCGCGCTCGCCGGCAAGCTCGCCGGCCTCAAGGTCGCGGACGAGATCAAGGGTGTCTGGAAGGACGAGGTCGCCCGCCTGGTCGGTGCCGGCAAGCTCAAGGAAGGCGACGCCAAGACCTTTTCCGCCTAGATATCAGGAGGTCTGTTTGCAGGCGTTTTATATACATATAGGGCCAGCCATCTGGGAGGAGTTCTGCTAGAGGTAGAAAGGAATCATAGAATAGATGCTGTCTCTCTTTTCCAATACCTTGGCCCTCAAGAGCACCTTTGAAGCTCACTGTCATCATATCTCGAGGGACTTGTATTGCCGTCCTGTTCGAGGTTTATCCAGCCGCTCGAGACAATCTGTGGGAGTTTCTGCCTGGACGACGAGATTCCCTAAAACTACGGCCTTTCCCGATGTAATGCCGGCTCTGGTTCGCATCTGTCGAGTACCACTATTCTTTAGAGCACGCATGTTGTAGCCTATGTATGGAGGCCATTCCACACGTTTTGATAGAGAGAGAGAGAGAGTGTGTGTGTATTGGGACAACGACCAGATACACTGACGAGAGGGTGCATTAAAAGTACAATTGATTTTTTCCTACTGTCACTTCCTGAAGTCTATGCCAACTAAACAACGACGCGGAGGGGGGGCCCGCCGATCTGTTATCTCACGACCAGCAGCACCCCCTCTCTTTTTGAAGTAGGTCTGGATATCAATCAACTTCCCCTCGGGCTCTCCTGCTTCGCGGGCAACGGTATCCTGCGCAGCCAGCCCGAATAGCTAGCCAAACGCCCCAAGTCCGGCCCTCTATTCCTCTGCCGTCGACCCTGGCCGGTGCTCATCACTTACAGGAGCTTCAGGAGCTTGGCGGCGTGCTGCTCGATGAGGGGCTCGGTAGGGAAGCTCATCTCCTCCAGCTTCTGGGCATAGGGGGTGGGAACCTCGGCGCCCGTAACACGCTGGGCGGGGGCATCAAGATAGTCGAAGGCATACTCCATGGTGAGGGCCAGGATCTCCGCGGACACGCCGAAGGCGGGTAGCCGCTCTCGACAACCATGAGACGGTGTGTCTTCTTGACGGACTTGATGATGGCCTCGAGGTCGAGAGGCTTGATGGAGCGCAGGTTGATCACCTCAGCCTCAACGCCGTAGTTCTTCTTCAGGGCCTCGGCGGCGACGAGAGACTGGCCGACGCACCGCGACATGGTGACAATGGTCAGGTCCTTGCCGGCGCGCTCGATCTTGGCCTTGCCGATGGGCAGCACGAAGTCGTCCTTCTGCGCGGCCTCGGACATGGGGAAAGACTGTCCGTACATGAGCTCGTTCTCCAGCACGACGACCGGGTTCGGGTCGCGGATAGCAGCCTTCAGCAGACCCTTGGCATCCTCGGACGACCAGGGAGAGACGACCTTGAGGCCCGGGATGCTGCCGTACCAGGCGCTGTAGTCCTGCGAGTGCTGGGCGGCCACACCGGAGGCGAAACCGTTGGGGCCCCGGAAGGTGATGTTGCAGGGCTGGATACCGCCGGACATGTAGAGGGTCTTGGCTGCTGAGTTGATGATCTGGTCGATGGCCTGCATGGCGAAGTTGAAGGTCATGAACTCGCACTAGATTGGGGGATCGCGGCGGGTCAGCAAGATTGCTCCCTCAACTCTCAAGAAGGAGATAAACCTCCGAGATGCCATTCCTCTCTTCCTCTCTTGATCTCTCTCTTCTCTTGAACCTAGACTCCCCGGGGGAAGGCCTGTCTGCTACTCACCACAGGGTGCAGGCCGCTCAGCGCGGCACCGACGGCCAAACCACAGAAGCCCGACTCGGTGATGGGGGTATCAATGACCCTGCGGTCGCCGAAGCGGTCCAGCAGGCCCTTGGTCACCTTATAGGCACCATTGTACTGGGCAACCTCCTCGCCCAGGACGAAGACCTTGTCGTTCGACTCGAGCTCCTCAGCCAGCGCCTCGTTCAGCGCATCGCGGACGGTGTACTCCTTGGTGCCGGCGGAGGCGTATGTCCGAGTCTGGAGCAGGGCGGAGGGGACAGGGCGGAAGGACTTTGGTGATATCGAGGCGGAGCGGGACAGGGGGGAGGAGCAGGAGGGACGGAGGCTTGCTGCGCGCGCGTTGGCAGCCAGGCGCAGGGCCGGTCGAATAAATCGGGACATTGCTGAGGAGGAACTGGATATGATGAGGATGATGATGCAGAAGAAGAGGCGGAACAATAAAGGCCGACAGCACCACTGAGGGAGATCCGTCACCCAAAGGAGGCTGGTCGGGGACGGCTGTGTTGTGATGGAGGAGGAGGTGGTGGTGTTGGGGTGGCCTTCGGTCGAGGTGGAAAAGATGCGATATCGCCTACTCCTGCTCAAGGGCAGACGGTATCGCCGGAGGGAATTTTTTCGCTGCTGGCCTGCAGTGTCGCCCCAAAGCTCCGAACCAATCTGCGGGAGTGCGTGGGACCCCTGCAAGCCCAGCATCAGCGTGGTGCCAGCATGCTAATTTTCTGTTGGGCTGCGGGCGGGATCCACCGAAGCTACGGTCACCGAAGGGCAACCAGCCAACAATAACTGCTGTTAAATACCTCCAGCCCAAAAAAAGGCCACACATACACACACATGCATAGTTGACGTCTCAAGAAATCATTGGTCTGTGCACAAAGGACGACTGCTCTCGACTTGTGTGTCTTTCTGCTTGCTTCTTTTGTCTTTTTTTTCCTTTTTCTCTAAGCAGCAGCCTCTCGGATGTCTATATAATATTATTAGTACATGTACAATGCATTATTAGGCGCTTCTGGTCAGTGCGCTGGATCCTCTTCTTCTCTTTCTCGATTTTCGCTTCACCTAGTTGGCCGGCTTGCGCCCGACCATCAGGTACATGGGCGTGAACAGGTTCAACCTCGCACCGGCAACGAGCCCGTCGGCGCCCTCGCTCAGCGCGTTGGCCGTCTTCTGCGTGCCCTTGGGCGCGATGTGCAGCTTTCTCCATCACGCCGGCGAACCCGTGCGTGAAGAACTGTCCCAGCTTGGTCATCCGGAAGATGGTGAACAGGTCGCCCATGGACTGCAGGTACTTCATCTCGCCAGACAGAGGCCAGTACCAGGGCATGGGGTCGGGCCGCTGCGCCAGGTCCTCGTGCTTGAGGAGCTCAAAGCCCGCGGCCTTCATGGCGTCTAGGCCCTCCTGAATGGGCACCATGTTGGAGATGCCGTTGCCAAGCTCAATGGCCAGGCGGATCTTGCGGTGCTCGGCGTTGTTGTTGTCGTAGTCGTCCGTCATGAGCCACTCGTACACGCCGAACACGCCACCGGGCTTGAGCACGCGGAAGATCTCGCTGTAGACACCTTCCAGCTTGGGAGCGTGGACGGTGGCCTCAATGGCGTAGACGGCATCGAAGGTGTTGTCGGGGAAGGACATTTGCTGCAGGTGGTCAGCTGGGCCGAATAGAGAAGAAGAGGAAGAGGGGGGCGGGGGAACAAGGAGTCAAGAGCAAGGGTTCTCTACCATGAAATCGCCCTTGACATAGGTCAGCTGGTTGGAGAGCTTCTCCTTGGCCGCATAATGAGTCGCACGGTCGATCTGGTAGTCGTTGTTGTTCAGACCGACGATGTTTGCGCCTGTGAACTTGGCGATCTCGCGAGCAGGTCCGCCCACACCACAGCCAACATCCAGGACGTTCATGCCCTCCTGAATGCCGATCTGGTGTGCCAGGTAGTGTTCATGACGGGCAATGGCCTGGTAGAATGGCTCGCCGAGGGAGAAGCGGCAGAAGTGGAAGGACTGGCCCCATCCGTACTCGTAGATGTCGGTGGCAAGGTTGTAGTAGCTGTGAACAGAGAGAGAGAGGGGCAAGATGTCAGTTGGAAATCCTTGGGAACCGCATGGGAGGGTGTGGGAAATACCTACTGTCTGGTCAAAGTGGCATACTCGTCAGTCCGCGCCTATACCAAAAGACGGTCAGCTTGATTTCACGCTGGCTGGCCCCTGCCTCTGCGCGTGGGCGCGGTATGGTGATTGATGCAGGCAATTTACCTTGCGGTCGGCATCAGTCTCGTTCTCGGCTCTCTTCCCGTCAAAGTGCTTGAAGTACTCGTCAAGGGCCGCCTTCTTGGCCTCAGGGTCCTTGAAGAGGATCGTCGCGATACCGTTGGCCTGGGCGGCAGTCTTGCCGTGCATGGCCTTGTTGAACGCGGCATCGCGGCCCTTGTTTTCTTGCTCCAGCTGGATCTTGCTACCCATTTTGACGTGTTGAACGATGGAAATCTAGTAGGATGAAGTGGGCGAAGATCAATTGGCTCGGGGACGAGGACGGAGGACAGAGGGAGCAACTCGACGAAGAAGTAGCGCTGGCAAGACAACCAGTGGAAATATGGTGACAATCTTAAACTTTTTAGCATATGAGCTGGCGTAACAGGGGGCAGTCACAGGGGTAGCCAGAGCGAGTGTGGGGCAGAAAAATGGACATGCTTACTAAGTAGTCATACCCGTAGGTCATTATCAGCCTGTGCACACCTTATCAGGCTCGAGACTGAACCCCTGAGATGGGACCTGGCGTGTCTGGCCATAATAATGGGCACTTGTATGAATACCTATGGACAGGTAGATGCTGTGTACATGGCTTTCCAGAGAATTCCATAGTTGTTTCTTGCAGAGAGAAGTCTGGCTTAGGATCACAGGGCAATCTGATCTCATTCCAGGATCAAACTTGTCCAGCAGTGCCTCGCCAGAGTCGTTCATTGTGGTAGTACTCTTCTGCCACTGCTGCTGCTTGCTGATCTTGACAAGATCAATTACCTGAGTCCAGGCAATCTTAGGCGTGGGTTCCCAAGCGGAAGCATTTGGCATCTTGACTTGGACAAGCAAGCAGCACAAGGCTTAACCTCAAACTCCTGGTTGCTGAGGTAATCATTCCGCCTCTCTTTTGTGATAAGATAAGCTTGCTGCCTCCCGGCGCTCTGCGCCACCACCCGAAAAAAGTGCCCAGTCAACACGCCAACCTTCGATGTCATTATCCTTGGAACATCGACCATCTACACCTGCAGAGCTCACCCCACCCACGACAACAATCTCATCGACATCACTCTCTCACTCACCGTGAAACCGACTCACGCCCATACCCTAAACTCGAACAGACCGTGTACCATCTCGACCGACCGCCAACATGCCACCACAAATCAAACAAGACTTGAACCGTTCCGGTTGGGAGTCCACCGACTTCCCTTCCGTCTGCGAATCATGTCTGCCCGAGAACCCCTATGTCAAGATGCTCAAGGAGGACTACGGCTCCGAGTGCAAGCTATGCTCCCGTCCCTTCACAATCTTCAGCTGGTCCGCCGACCGCGCCCACGGCCGCAAGAAGCGCACGAGCATCTGCCTCACCTGCGCGCGCCTCAAGAACTGCTGCCAGTGCTGTATGCTAGACCTGTCATTCGGCCTGCCCATCGTCGTGCGCGATGCTGCGCTGAAGATGGTCGCGCCCGGCCCCCAGAGCGAGATCAACCGCGAGTTCTTTGCGCAGAACAACGAGAGGGCCATCGAGGAGGGGCGGGGGGGCGTCGAGGAGTACGAGAAGACAGACGAGAAGGCGAGGGACCTGCTGAGGAAGCTGGCACAGAGCAAGCCGTACTTCCGGAAGGGGAGGACCGTCGATGGGGATGGGAACCCGACCGGCGAGAGTTCATCCAGGAGCGCCACCGGGGGCAGCGCCGCGGTCGGTGCAGGCATGGGAGGCGCGGGCCCGATCCGGACCAGGGACTCGAGGGCCGCTGGCGCGATGGGCGCGAGACCTGGGGGCGGGGGGAGACCGGGCGGGTCGAGGAAAGGCGCGTTTCCGTCTACGGCACAGCTACCTCCCGGGCCCAAGGACTGGCAGCCACCGGCGGATAAGAACATCATGTCGCTGTTCATCACGGGCATCGAGGACGACCTGCCCGAGTACAAGATTCGCGACTTCTTCAAGGCGTTCGGCAAGATTAAATCACTGTTCTGCTCCCACATGTCACACTGCGCGTTCGTCAACTACGAGACAAGAGAGGCTGCCGAGAAGGCCTCCGAGGAGTGCAAGGGGAGGGCGGTCATCTCTGGATGCCCCCTGCGCGTGCGATGGAGCCAGCCCAAGGCTGTGGGCACGATGAGCCGAGAGGAGAGGCTAGAGATGCTGAGGGATGGCCGCTCAGCGTTCCCGCAGGCCAAGAGGCAACACGGTGGGCAGAGAGCAGCAATCGAGGGTAGCAGTGCCCAGAAGGAGGAGCCGGTGGCCGCCCCTCCAGGCGCTGCAGATGTCAACTACGCCAGTCTGTCGGGCAACTGAGAGGGGCAGTTTTCATGGACGCTTCTCTTCATGTCGGCGTTTTGGGCGTTTGAGAAAAGGGGACCAGCGACAGACCGATACCATGCACAGCGACAAAGGTTCGGAGCATTTCAGGCAGCATTGTGTGTCGTTCAAGTTTTCCTGTGTCTTAGTAGAGGGGTATCATTTCATTATAGGCAATTCTCTCTAGCCTTTATAATCTTACAGTTGACCCAGCACAATTCGTCTTGTCTCTTCCTGTCCGTGGCTCCGTGTTGGGAACAGTGCACTTCCAGACGTTCGCCGCCAAGACGTCTGAACACCAATGCCCCAGGTGGTCTTCCTCGGGCTGCTGGCCTGATCTGGCTGCCCCGGGACAGAGACATCCTTGGGTGTAGACAATTCCGCTCCAACCAGCCTGGAGGGGGTTCCCGCCTTTTAGAAGTTGTGGCAATCATGCAATAGACTTTTTTTCTCAGCTCGAGCAGCATCCATCTCCGCTCGTGGCCTTCTTCATGCCCGCCAGGGTAATCGTGTCATTGTCACCGCGCTCGGTGTATTCGTGTATTCTCAATTCTGCACACCATTAGATCACTCGTCAGCAATTATTCTCCCCTACCACATGAGATCTCTGGCCACCATCCTGTGAGGATCGAAGTGAGTCCACCCGTTGTACTCACTGTAGGTATTCCCATCGCTCTGCTGGCTGCCCTGTACAACATTTGCCCTCAGAGCTTCCGCAACAGCCTCCGCATGCTGTAACGCAGAGGCGACAGCTGGATCCGCTGGTTGCAGGCTTGCCTTCTCCCGGAACATGGTGCGGGCCTGCTGCCGCGCGGCGAAGAGCATGCGCTCATCGCCCTGGAAGGCTATGCGTGTTGCGCGCAGGACATTGCGGTAGGCGGCGAGGGCCATTGTGTGGAATGACCCAAAGGAACCCTGCAGGAATCTCGAGGTAGGTAGGCAAGAGAGAGGACAGGTCGTGCTAAGAGAGAGAGAGAGAGAGGCTCGTAGACTGTGATTAAGGGTGTGGCGAGAGAGGGATCATTTATTTGGGTGTGGCCCGGCTGGGTGTGAAGAGAAATATTCCAGCATGCATTCTTCCTTCTAGAACATCACTGGAAGGTGATCTTCGGTGCTGGCCGGCAACTACTGAAATCGTTCCCATTGGCCAGATAGGCTGACTAAGATCACCGCCTAAGCCCACAGTGAAGGCAACCCATACCAACACAACACCACCCTCGTACTCTGTATAATTACTATGTACTTAAGTCTACCCACTTTTTTACCCAAGGTTTGCGACTTGAAGTATCGCCAGCGTCAGATTTGTGGTCACTGTTGACAAGAAATGCACCTTGTGGACCAGCTGCGTAGTATCCAAGTAAATAGACCGAGTCTTGCTCTGCATGCCTGGATGTTTGGGTATGGACGAGCCGGCACCAGTGGAAAATTGTCTGGAGAAGCAAAGGGACTTTCTCTTTCCCGTGGAACTGGATATATAAATGGGATGGTCTCGCCTGTAGACTCAAGTAGAGTCACAACACCAACGGCGAAACCAGCGCCTCGTGGAAATTAGCGAAGCCTCACGAACGTGGCAGCCTGGTTGACTTCGCATGCAGATCAAGCATTGTCGGCAAAAGTCTGGCTTTGGGCACCACGCCGGGCTCTCATTGTGGGCTCTTGTTACTATTTCCTCGCAGTCTTGATTCTCTGTTGCGCGTCCTGCCCATCAAGTTTCGGCCCTGAGCCGCTCATCGCCAAGCGTGGGATTCATACGCGTGGTGACGCCGATGACCCCATAAATCCTCACGATCGATTGAGTGCAGTGACGCTAGGAGTATTCGGGTGTTCGGCAAGCCTCACTTTGCAGTTGAGCATACAGCTAACAGGCACAAATGCCGAAATAATATCCATCTCCTGCTTGACGCGATGCTTGGCGCTGCCAAATCAACCACGGTCCTGTCCTGTCTTTATCCAGATTGCCTGCACACCAGAAACCCTTGCAAGCCCCATGCACAGGGTGGCCATGAACCTGTAATGGATATTGAGGGGGCTCAATAATTTAGGTCTAGTCCTTTCCAGGTCTTGTATCTCGGACCAAGGGCGCCGAAGGCATTGATCACGCCGCAGGCATCTGCCAGCCTCGTGGCCCTCTACAGTCATGTCTACCTAAGGGATTATCAGTAGAGCCCAAAGACTCGAGTGCCGCAAGGAGAGTGCACCATGGCTTCAAATATGCTCGGGGGCACACGTCCTAATCAACTGTTCTAGATCAAGTCATGATGTTGGGTTACTAATGCATGTAGATGACATGTGCTATCCACAACATGGGCATTAGCCGCCGTCTCATGCGCACGGAGGCATTTCGAATTAATCTATTCTAGATGAAGGCTGACCCAGCAACGGTCTTGAGCTTCCTGCCATGTTCAGGAAAGACGAACAGCGGACTCGGAAGCGGAGAACGCTCAGCCCTCCTCTCGTGCATGTATAAATCATTTCCTCCCCAGATTGCTCTTCTCGGCAATCCCATTCCTTCCCTAATTGCCAAGACCTTTCGATTTGGAAGACTTGTCCCTCCTGGGTTCCTTATAGATCTTCACACCTGATATCATCTTGAGTCGATCACTCACTAATTCACCCACCATGCGGCTGGATATCCTGGCCCCTATTCTTTCGGCGGCCTCCCTCGCCGCCGCTCATGGCGCAGTCACATCTTACGAGATCGGTGGCACGTAAGGAGATTCTTCCCCACCGCGAAGAAGAAACACACAACTTACACTTTCACAGCACCTTCCCAGGTTATACAGGCTACTCGCCGTCAACCTCCCCACCCACTATCGAGCGACAATGGCCCGACTATAACCCAATCCTGTCCGTTAGCGACCCCATGATGACCTGCAACGGCGGAACGTCAGCCCCTCTGAATGCCACCGTCTCCCCCGGCGAGAACGTCACGGCCATCTGGGCCCAGTGGACCCATCAACAGGGCCCCGTCATGGTGTGGATGTACGACTGCGGCGGCGACTTTTCATCCTGCGACGGCAAGTCACAGAAGTGGTTCAAGATTGACCAGATGGGCATGACAGCGCCTCCCCCTGACCGGCACGAGCTGGGGAACAGCAATTGTTGCGGCGGTGAGACCTAGTCCTTTCTCTCTCTCTCTCTTCCAAGCCCTCAATTTCTTCCACCTCTCTTATCCCCTGGATATATTCAAGCCCTGTTATGTTTCTGACACGGGAAGACAACAGACTCTCAAGTGGACAAGCACAATTCCCACAAATCTGGCTCCGGGCAACTACCTCATCCGCCATGAGCTGCTGGCTATCCACCAGGCCAACACGCCCCAGTTCTACCCCGAGTGCGCACAGCTTGTCGTCACCGGAAGCGGGACAGCAGCCGCACCCTCCAGCTACCTGTACTCGATTCCTGCCTATGCTTCGGCGAACGATCCGGGAATTGACGTGAGTGTTTCTAATAATAGCAATGTTGAGATGGCTCCAGGCTGACTTGCGTTTCCTCTCCTCTTTCCCCGGTCTAGATTGATATTTACAGTAGCACTGCCACGACATACACGATCCCTGCCGGCGATGTGTACTCTGGCTTTGAGTTCTAGATGGGCAGAGCCTTAGGGCGAAGCTGTCTGAAAGAATGAAGGCACGGTTGATTGATGCTCAGATCACTGAGCGTCCGTCTCCAATTCTTGCACGGGAAACTGTCATGTGAGACCAGCATACCCTTATGTAGTCGATCATAAGACACAGTATTCTCACTGCTGAACCGGTTTTAAGAGAGAGAGAGAGAGAGAAAGGGATCGTAGTGATTGTCAATTTTCCCCGTCTCAGCTCTTATAGCTTAGCTGTATATGACGACTTGCCTATGTGCCTGTTCATCTCACTAGTGAACCATGTGTATGAGTGATGTGAAGTATTTTGTGTAGAAATCAAGTTGTGAGTTGTAAATAGTGTATTATATTCATTAAAACGAGGTGCGATGTACATACATCATGATAATCACGGAGCACCCCCAGCCTTGAAAGCGCGGAATTCCTCCGGCGAAAATACCCATATACCAAATCGTTTTTTCTTTTCCCTGGCCCGGAACCGCATGGCCAGATGGTTCGCTGCCAGCCCTACGATAACCTTCACGCCATCCCAGCCAGTAGACATAATTTCCCGCAGCAAGAGAAGATTGCGGGTCCGTGAAGCTGCCCTTATAATTGAGGAAGTCGAGCAAATTGCCGCCGGAGGCCAGCAAGATGTCATTCGCGATTGTGGAAGGTTCCCTTGGCAAGACATTCGTCCGCGGTGTGAGTGCCCAAGAGATCAACGTTAGTAGTAGCACGGCGCCTAGGAGTCCTTCGAGTATGTAGGTTGATCTGGGGTCTTGCACGACACGGAGAGGCTTGCTGTCGGAAATGGCCACTGTTGCGTTATAGGTGGTGGCGTCATTTGTGGCATTATGAGAGGATGAATTCGAGGCCGAGGATATGGCATTGGAAGCAGTAGCCGGGGCTCGGTACCCTATGCTCAACTCTTGAGCTGTCACAATTCTGTACTGGAGAAGGATTGCATCGGACACCTCATTCGTCTTCGTGGCATCAGTCAAGTAATCAGTGGGAATAGCGTATCGTGACTGAGTGAGGAGGGAGGAGAAACTGTCAAAAGATGGATGCCCTGGCTGGTGTTGAAGAGACCATCCAGTTCCTCATAGATCATACTTCCTCGTTCTGAGTCGATAGTCTGCGGTAGGGAAGTGTTGCGGGCCGTGTCTTCGAGTATTTGAGCCGATTGAATGTTCATATCGGCGCCCAAACAGCTCACATTCACGTCCACTGCCTCAACGAAATCCGCCACATCGCATCCCATCGCCGAGACGGTTATAACGGGGTCTCCTGTTGTTGGTATAGAGAATCCGCCCCATATGAAAAGCCAATCCGTGCACGGCTCCACGTTGACAGTGAAATGTGTAGTTTGCAGCTGATGTGTAATGCCGGTGTCGCCGAATCGTCCCGATGATGCAGACATGAACAGAGCGCTCCGAGGAGTAAATTCGCCGACTCGGGTATCAAAAGCGGCATTGAAATTAAATAATGCGTTGTCACTTAATATGTCCCACGCCGTTGCACAATTATCGACTGTGATATTGATCGTCAAGGGATTGGTGATACTCACGGGTTCGGATGATACCGTAAAGTTCGTTGTGTGGTTGAGGGTTAAATTAGCCTGGATCTTCGAAGCTTCGTAGGTTTTGCATGTCATTCCCATCCGCAGTGCTGGGACGGTGGCCTGAATGTATGTGTCCGTTAGGTTGTTCTCATCCATACTGTTGTCAAAGCCTTGTATCGAGAACTTGGGAAATGCCAAACCCTCATTCGTGAAAGGAGGATATGACATGTTCTCCATAAGTATCTGTCGAGCGACAGGAATCTCAATGGGGTTAAGATCGAGTGAGTTCACGACCAAGTCGTTCGTGTCAGTGGAAACGAATGAGCCGGTGGTGAGCAGTGACGCGCTGGTGTATCGGGGGATGGAAGTAGCATGGAACAAGGACGCTGTGAAGATATTGAAGAAAGGTGACAGAAGGGACGCAACCACCATGAATACGACCGCGAGATTATCAGCTCGGGTTGCATTAAGAAGGACACGAGGCACTGAACCGTTTAACAGGTCGAGGGCCACAGAGGAGCGGAAGTTGGACCCACGCTCCATGTTCATGTACGGTGCAAGCGCACACAATGCCGATGACATGGAACCGAGATTGAGAGACAGAAGCGAGAATACCTGGGCAGGAAGGGTGCTCCAGAGCAGTGTCATGTACCTATTCGAGCTAATATCGTCGCCTAAGCCTTGTTGAACAGACGAGATATGAAGGGTGGATTGTAGTGCGATGATGAGCCCGATGAGTACAAGGCAGGTGCCTAGACGCGTTGCATGGTGAAGTGCCCATGCATAAACCATTTTGCTGTTCTCTGCGCTGGATTGGTGACCGACGTTCAACTGACCGGAAAGGTGTTTTTCAGCATACAGTGTAAGCCGATACGTGGAGTCGAAACGCTCGTCTTCAGGAATAGATCCAACTTTAGGGATCGTAGAATAGGAATATTCCTGTAAGTTCCTTCGCGCTTCTTTCTCTCTGAGGTGTCCAAAATCCATAAAGGTGTATATCAGATTTGGCTGATCTCTCAAAATTGAAACAACGCCATAGGTCGTGCAGGGGTCGAACGTTATGTTGCCCCTCGGCTGCTTCAGTAGGATGGTTGTCGCACACAGAATGCCAGAGACGATAAGCAGAGCAGTCATGAGGTGACATGCTAACGCCGAGACCAAGAGCCTGCTTTTCAGACTAGTGACGGTGCCTTCGGTGCTGCTCGGTATCGTGTCCATGAGCATAATGGAAGCAATCTGCGCAGCGTATCCCTGATAATACTGCTGAAGCATGTCTTGGAGCAGGTCTGTATCAAACAGGGCTGTATCCTCTGTATCGTTCGAAAGGCCTTGGCTGACTAAGATGTCGTGCACAAAGTTGTTGGTCAAAAGCGTCAAATTGTTGATCATGAGAGGTTCCTCGACAAAATATGCTGGTTCTGTAATATTGTGCAAGTCCAGATGCACTTGCATGATTTCCCAGGGATGGACGTTGTCAAGGACGTGTGAGGTAGAGTTCTCCGACAGAGAAGCATTTGGTGTCTGCGTCCCGTTTTGAACCACATCGACCTGAACAATTTGGTACCCAGGCTTGCAGACCATTTGACGAGACCTGGCAAGCTCAACCTCTGAGGGTTGATAGCCGAAACCACCACAAATCTCATCCGAAGCCCTGTCTAGCCAAGTCAGGTTGAGTGAGCCGAAGAAGAGGACCACACGCTGGTCTTCGAGCTCCTGCGAGCCATTACATGAAGCCGGATAGAAAGTGCTCCAGTAGCATGTCGAGTTACTGCCATTTATCTTCGCCAAGTCCGTCGTAGCGTTGTAGCTCATCTGACAACCCGGTGTATCAACCCCGATCTCAAAGTAATGCCATAACTGGCGGCAGACTTGGTCGTCTGGCCCATATTGCTGATATTTTAGGTCCACTGTTGCATTTTCGCAGCTGAGGTTTGCAGAGAAGGCCTCCACCGTTGTGTTCAACTTGGAGCCATCTGGTACAGGAGTGTTGATTCGTTGCCATGCAAATTCGGCCGATGTTCCGTCAGGATAAGCAATATAGTCTGCGAATAGCTCAAGCATCAACGCATGTGTCAGAGCCAGCTCGGTATACGTGGGCTGGGTAGCAGCCTGATTAGGTGATAGAAAGCTGGTTCCTAGAGTGACCGCATGAGGCTCGCTCATCACCAGTGTCGGGGTCAAGGTAATCAAGCCAGTCGACAGTGAGAGCAGGAGCTGAATCAAAAGCCCAACGATTAAGCTGATGGCAACGACCCAGTCCCGGTATTTCCAGGCCTTGATGATTGCCAATGGCGACCACATCGACAAGTAGTCCAGGAGAATCGTTCGATCGGCTTCAGCTGGGCCATCAGATAGCCTGCACCATGGCGTTACCAGCTGGGCTTGGAAAGCAACTCGGCCCCAAGCAGCAGAAATGATGGTTAGGATGACGGTCGGCCCATATGTCCAGAGGTAATGATTACTCTCCGTGCTCGTGGCTAATCCGAGATTTCTGCTCGAGGCCAATAGAAGCAGTTCAATAGCCATGGCTAGAGAGATAAAAGTGAAAATGAAGAGGATAAGGACTTGGTGTTGCAGATATACAGGCAGCCAGCGTCGATGGTTTCTGACCACTACTGGTGAAGGTTTTCCAGGAGATGACAAGGGCATACTCTTCGGCATTGGGACTCGCGAAAGGGAAGGCGGGGGTCCTTGTCGGACCTGTTTATGATTAGGCTGTCTGGTGCGGTCATTTGGACTTCTGAGGAACCGGTTTGGTGTCATGGTAAGATGCCGGGTCTTGTGTAGTGAGACTCGCTGAAGCGAAGATGGAGAATCGCGACTCCAGCGACTGGTTCGAAACACGGGAATATGCAAGAATAACGGTTGATTAGGTCTGAGCTGTAGATCATTAAGGGTGATTATACTTTTAATACTATATAAGCTCTCTGAGGGCGGCGACGGCTGAGGGCTGAAACCTCATCGCATGTGCGTAGCATGGCAAACAGCTGACATCGCCTATACACAGCATTTGTCATTTCACAAGGGCGAAGTTTCAGCCCGGACTAGTTCATCAAGTACGAACCTAGTCCTATTAGATAGGGGGGCGGAATTTAGGGATAAATCGCTGCCAATTGATGGATAGACATTGCCGCGGCGTTCTCATGTTGTGTTCCTGCGGTCGTCTTGTCGGTCGGCCCCTCTGCACTCGCTACCTGGAGCTGCCGGATAGTCTTTAGGTATGTTTTAAGGCAGATATTGAGAATGTGAATTCAATCAAGGACTGGGACAGCCCTCCAGGACCCCACGCTGCACGGAACACAGCCGAGCAAGAGCTGGCTAGCACCCTCAATCATGGGCCAGAGACATGATGGACTGTGTGTGGTACATGGCATACTCGCTCCTACAGATCCAGCTCTACCTTGGATCCATGCTATCCCCTCTTTTCCCTTTTCAATCTCCGTATTTCCCTCTGCTATTCTTTCATCCTTGCCTTCTTCACCCTGCACGCATTGTGTTGACTTACCTTTCACAAGTAATGAGTACAGACAGAAGGAAGAGGAGAAGAGGGGCCTGGCGGAAACGTGTAAGATGATTGGCCAAGGATTTGGAGTCCGTACTACTATTACCCCCCCCCCCCAATCGCCCTCGTCCTCTGAAATGGACCCACAAGTGACGCCGAGTGTCTTTGCGGTAGGCACGTATGATAGCGATGGAGATGGGCTGAGCACCAAAATAATAATTGGCGTCAATCATGCACTATGCATACCGATGCTGTGTGCCCTTCCGGAGAGACCCAAGTTGTGGCTACTTGGGAACTCGAGTACCGCTCGAGTACTGTATACAGTCTTGGCAGGTCTTTGAGTTGTATTTGGCCGAACTGCTGGGAACCAATCCCTGGTGGTCCAGCAGCAAGCGCATGACACCGTCTTGGTGCAATGCTGGCCAGATGTCTCATAAGACTACCCGGGCGTGGCCCCGTGATGTCCAGTCAAGTGAGTGGGTGAGCAGCCGCTTTGGGGATGGGGCAGGATGGGGGACAGCAGCACTCAAATGGCCACGAGCGCCGGCGGAGTCCACGGGTCACGAGCCCGTGACAGCTTCCCCGGGGCGTTCTAGGGCGTGCAGCACAGCGGACATGACATGCTGTGCACTCTACTGTGTAAGTTTCTCACTGTCCATGCTCTAGGAAAAGCAAGTGCTCCCTCTCTCTCTCTGTCTCTCTCTCTCTCCCTCGGTAGGATATGGGGCTTTCTTTTCCCTTTCGGGGTGGGTGGGTTTTCTTGCTAGCAGCAAAAAGAAACTGGACAGTCCCGACCGCCTGGAAGAGACTAGGGGCAAATGCAGTCAATTTCGCGATCATTGCGATCTGGGCGCTGGGGAGATTGCCCTCTAGTGGGTTGGACATTGCTCAGGCCCCACCCTGACAGGGCCTGGAGCTACTGTGAGCGGCCGGCTGATGGGAAGCGACAGCGGCTCATTTTAAGTCAGGGTCCCTGTCTAATAAATAACCTGGCAGCTGGCACGCCAGAGAGGTGCTCTGTTCTGCGCGCCGGCCCAGAAGAGCGATCCGTGCCCACGCCACCCTGGCCTATCGCCTGTCTGTCCCTGCATGTGGGCGAGACCACCTGCCTGGCCGGACCTGACACCCCTACGTAGTACCTATGGTAGTGGTTGGTACAGTGGTACCGTAGTACTGTTGGTAGGGACTGCGCAGGGAGGCCTACAAGCTGCGGACGGGGCTGGAATCCTGCTGCATCGTGCATCTCCCGCCTCCCGAACTCCCCTCACCACAAAAGTCTGGATGCTTTTAGTACATACATAGTACATGTGTGGTATGATGGGGTGCTAATTAGCACATGTGCTAACCCTCCTCCTGCTCATCGCTCTTCCATCTTCCTGATTCCCAACTCCACCTTCTCTTGCTGCTCCAGGGCGTCACTTTTTTCTCACTACCATCGTCCAGGTCACTACCCTGACCTCGCCTCTCCTTTTCCCTCCACATTAATCTCATCAGCCTTGTCCACCCTTCCCGCCTGTCCCCCCTCAAGCCTCAAAGCAGCGCAGGTTACACACATAACACCACAGAGGCTTGCTGCACCCTGCACGGCGATCGACCTGGTCTGCTTGCACGCAACCTTTGCGCATCAACTCATTGACGACTCGGCTCGTTGCCAATTCGACCTGAAACTCGCTCATTCCCGTCGGAGGCCACATAGATTGCCATCATCTGCGATACCGACATCCCATTGCCGTCGGACTGCCACTGACAGACGAGGAGAACAAATCTGTTTCTCCCCCTCTGTAACCACACCCCCCCTTCTTCACATCGCACAGCAGGGTGCAAACCTACAGCTGCAGTCCTCCACATACACCCCTCCCCCCCGGCGTGCTACGAAACCTCCGATACGAAACGCTTCCGGTCGTCGCCCACGTTGCCTTCGTCTGACACCTCTTTTCAAACCACCCTACGTGTCTGTCATCGCCCACTGCTGTCCCGGCCCGAACCTGAGACACGGTCATTTCACACGCGAGTAGCACCCGACGAGCCCTACACTGCAGCTGATTTGCCAGCCCACGCCATCATTCTTTTGCTTCGCGGCTGCCGACACAACCCCCTTCGCCTGGACACCGCGCGCATCAATTGCCCTCACCTTGGCCCACGATAGAGTCGACATCCCTCCGGAGGCGCATCTCTGTATCCTTCACCGAACGCACTCATCGTCTCCGAAAGCGATCCCGTTCTCGATCCCGGAAACGCCGGCGTTCCTCCGACATCCTTGCCGACATCATGCCTTGTGGACTTGGTGGGAGCAAGACCGTCCAGCGCAAGCTCGTCTTGCTGTGAGTCGATGATAACCCCTGGGAGGGAAAGAGGAGGACGATGTAGCCGGACTGACGAGCACAATTGGCTGACGATGTCATCGAATCATTAGGGGCGATGGTGCCTGTGGCAAGACTTCGTTGCTGAATGTCTTTACGAGAGGGTGTGTATCTTTCTCGCCGCGTCTCGCAGCCGCCCATCGCGGGATTCGCTCCCTTGAGGGCAGGATCAAGACGTACGGCTTACATTGTCTTCGCGCAGCTACTTCCCAACAGTCTACGAGCCAACGGTCTTCGAGAACTACGTGCATGGTGCGTACTACCACCGGAATCCCGTCCACACACACCGAAACGTCGTTATTGCGGACTTTCAGAACTGACCGAGGGGGTTCAGACATCTTCGTCGATAATGTCCACATAGAACTGTCCCTGTGGGACACTGCAGGTCAAGAAGAGTTCGATAGATTGCGCAGCTTATCCTACGGTTCGTTAACGCCCTCCGACACGAACACGGAAGCATCTCGTGGCACGGAACGCAGCTCACTAACCCCCGCCTTCCAGACGATACCGACTTGATCATGCTCTGTTATAGCGTCGACAGCAAAGACAGCCTGGAGAACGTCGAGAGCAAATGGGTGGGCGAGATCGCCGACAACTGCCCCGGTGTCAAGCTCGTACTGGTAGCGCTGAAGTGCGACCTGCGCGAGGGATCTGAGGACGAGGAGGAGGCGCCTGCGGCCACTACCGACGGCGCAGACGGGCAGAGGGAGAAGAAGCCCATGATCGGGTACGAGCAGGGCCTGGAGGTCGCCCGGAGGATCAATGCCCTGCGGTACCTCGAGTGCTCAGCCATGCGCAATCGCGGCGTCAACGAGGCCTTTACGGAAGCTGCTCGCGTCGCGCTCAGCGTCAAGAAGGACAAGGAGGATAACAAGTGTGTCGTGATGTGAGCCAACGCCATTATCACGCAATCTCGCCGGCCTGCACCTGGCGAGGGCGGATCCGGCAGACTCGGGCGGCCGCGACGAACCACACCCTATCTCCCCGGATCCATCACGTGGCGTCGGCGTCGGCGTCCTCACCTCTATACCGTCTCCCTGTCTCTCACTTACACGACTGCATCTCACGACCGCATCCGATGGAGCCCTTTATTCTACTGTACAAATTAATGTAATGCCCAAGCACACACGAGGCGCTTTACGGCCGACCTGCCGAGGACGGCACCTCAGTGGCGGGCAGGGGGAGACCTCGAGGCGATGTCCAAATCGAAAGAAGGAAAAAAAAAAACTCGACATGCAAGACTGCCTGCTTGGCCTCGGTGGCCGTTGCGACTCTCGAACCACAGCGCCTTTTCTATTCTTTTAGGTGCATGTTGCTTCCGAACCCTTTGTGTTTTTTTATCTTTCTCTTTCTGGTTTTTTTCTTTCTGTTGTTTTTGTCTCTGCTTTTTATCGTTTTGGCGGGCGAGATGGGCGGGAAACGGACGGGCGTGTGGAATACTCTTTTATTTCCCTTTCTCTCTTCTTTTGTACACAACTCGGAGAAGCGTGGCGAAGCCCGGTCACACGACCTCACAGGAGGTTCTTGAACATCGTGTCTTTTCATACAATCGCCCTAAGATGAGGCCTCGGTCCCTGTATGGATCCAAGCCTCGAGAGAAGAATACACCCTAGACTCGAGAAACATCGCAATGCTTTTGTGTGTCACGAGATGAAGAAGCAGTGATCTGTTGTTGACTCGGCCCTAATCCGTGGTAGACTGTTCAAGGCTGGGAGAGGTCCATGCCATGCATCCATGCCCTCCGAATAGGAACCATTCCACTGTGCTATAATTTGACCCTTATTGGTACAGTCCCAGCATTACAGTAGTGTTAGATTGACTATGGATGATCAGCTATGGATGCTACCCAATGCAGGGGATAGCCGGTGACAGCGCTATAAGGCTGCAGTATGCCAGTCTCTAGCACATACGACCATAGGTAGCGGAACGCTTGTGATCCCGTCTGCTCTCACCTGAATTAGCCGCTGACCGCCAGGTTCGAATTCAATTTATCTTTAGGATCATTAATCCGCTGCGAACATATATGGGGGCTAAATTGAGCCTCGACGACCGAACCAGCGCGCTTAAATATATTAGCCGCACACCTCGAATTTATTTTCGAATCACAGATTTTTTTTGCCCTGATGACTCCAACCTGCATTTGTACAGCGTGGATTTCATCGTGCTTAACAAGGTGTAGATGTTGGCCTGACTAAAGGCCGCCTGCCATTCGCCGGCTAAGCCTGAAGTGACCGGGCCGCACACGGCTGTCGGGATGGCGTCAGCGGCCTAAGAAAAAAAAAAATATGGAGGACGCCTGACTAATAACAACCACTGGGCATACAATGCCCTCTTGCTCAGGAGCACATGGCCATGCTGGGGAGAAAGAAACCGTAAGAAGAGGGAGGAGGCTTTCATATTACACGAGTGTGCCGGTGGGATGGCCATTTTCTTTTAATTCTTCCCTTTTCGCAGTTCACTTCCTTGGGATCTTCCCTCCCTCCCTCTCTTTCTCTTGTCGTGATACCCTCACTTTCTCTCTGCCGCCGTCCATCTAGCAAGGTCTACGATGCTAGTGGCGCCGTGTTTTCCTATTATCTCTACTATTATTCCTACAACAACGACAACAGCCACCACCCTCTATACTGCATCATATATATAGGAAGAAGCAGGAAGAAAGGAGGACAACCCACCTCCCTCCTCTCATCTCGTTTCCACCACACGATGGCCACCCCCTCATACCGTACTTCCCTTCTCACAGCAACAGACTGCCGCTCCCACGTGCACCTCATCATCGGCAGCAACTCCCTGGCCGGCAAGCGATGCGAGCAGTCTCTCGCCACAGGCGCGAGGCCCATCCTCGTCGCCCCAGATCCTGAGTCCTCCTCGGCGCAGCCCATCCACTACGGCCTCGCCAAGGCCATCGAGTCGTCTCAAGTGACGTGGCTCCGCCAGGCCTTCACGCCCGAGCTGCTCTTCTCACTCGGCCGCGAGGAGGTCGACCGTGTGGTCGACGCCGTGTTCATCACATCCACCACCACCACCACCACCACCAATAATACCACCAATGCCGGTGTGCCTGGCAGCAGCTCCATAGGTGGAAACGAGAAGGATGCAGTAATATCATCTGCACAAGACATCTCGGCCCTCTGCAGGCGCAAGCGCATCCCCGTCAACGTCGTCGACTCTCCCCAGCTGAGCACCTTCTCCATCCTCTCCACCCACACCGACGGCCCGCTGCAGGTTGGGGTCACGACCAACGGGCGCGGGTGCCACCTCGCCAGCAGGATCCGGCGCGAGGTCGCGGCCTCTCTTCCCGCCGGGCTGGGCGCGGGCTGCGCGAGGCTGGGCGAGGTGAGGCGGCGGGTGCAAGAGGAGGACCACCTCCTCCACGAGGCCCTGGCGAACGGCGGCGGTCTCGGCGCAGGGGACGGGGAGGAAGGGCTGGACCAGTCTGCGAGCTTCAACCGCCTCGTCACCGAGGAGGATCTCGACGCCGCCAAGGGCAGGCGCATGAGGTGGCTGGCCCAGGTGTGCGAGTACTGGCCGCTGCGGAGGCTCGCGGCCATCACCGACGAGGACGTCGACGTGGTGCTGCAGTCGTACCCGGGCACCGCGGGCTCGTCTGCCATCGCGAGCATCGGCCGAGGTGATGAACATCACGGCGGCGGCCCAGGGAGGAGCGGCAGGATCATCCTCGCCGGCTCGGGACCCGGACACCCTGATCTGCTCACCCGTGCGACGCACAAGGCCATCCAGTCGGCGGATCTCATCCTCGCCGACAAGCTGGTCCCCGCCGGCGTGCTGGACCTGATCCCCCGGCGGACGCCCGTCTCGATCGCGAGGAAGTTCCCCGGTAATGCGGACCAGGCGCAGGAGGAGCTCCTGGAGCAGGCGCTGGCCGGTGTCAGGGCGGGCAGGACGGTGCTGCGGCTCAAGCAGGGCGACCCTTTTATCTACGGCCGCGGCGGGGAGGAGGTGGAGTACTTCAGGCGGAGAGGGCTGGGGGACAAGGTCACCGTCCTGCCGGGGATCACGAGCGCGCTGAGCGCACCGCTGTTCGCTGCCGTCCCGCCGACGCAGAGGGATGTCGCGGACCAAGTGCTCATCTGCACCGGGACTGGCAAGAAGGGAAAGCCGCCCGCGCCGCCCGAGTACGTGCCGAGCCGGACGTGTGTGTTCCTGATGGCGCTGCACCGCATCACGGGGCTCGTGGCAGAGCTGACGGCGCACCTGTCCGCGGAGACGGGCCAGGTGCGCACCGACAGCAGCACGGACGATCCATTATCATCATCACCATCATCCGGACCAGAAAAGCCCGGGCCACCACCGCCAGGGCAGGCCGAGGCCGACCGGCAGCCCAGACCGGCCGCCCGCACCCTCTGGCCCCTCAGCACCCCCTGCGCTGTCATCGAGCGCGCCTCGTGTCCTGACCAGCGCGTCATCCGGACAACACTGCAGTTCGTCGCCGAGGCGATCGAGCAGGAGGGGGAGCAGGCCGCCGGGCCTGCTGGTCGTCGGCAGGGCGTGCGAGGCGCTCTACACGCCCGACAAGGGGCGGGCCTGGACCGTTGAGGAAGGGTTTAGGGGGCTGGAGGTCGAGGACGAGGCCGTGAGCGCTGCCCTGGGCGGGCTGGCGGCTCTGGGATAGGATCGTGTTGGGTGAATCGGGATTAACTTGGCGAGCCTATATATATATTTATACTCTCGAGTCTCACCGTCCCAGGGTCTGGCGGTGAAGGGTGGTGTCTTGGAGAGAAGGAACAAGTCATATGATTAGGTAGAGGTCAATAAGACCAATGGCTACGACGTGGAACCCCTGTTGACTGCACCGTTACATGAATGTATCGATCCCCAGCCTTACAACACGATGACAACGTGGTGGGTGCGGAATCACCATCGTTACACAGGGGAGGTCTAGCTGACATCCTTAGCAACAAGGGAGCTAGCTATGCACGATGATGCCCTCCCGCTCCCCGTTCTTCCGGTCCCAACCTCACTCACGTAGGACCCCTAACTATATTGACTGCATTATATGCCCGCATGATGCGGCGGGGGGTTTTTTTGGGGGGGGGGGTTGTTATTTGTCTTTCTGGTAGGTGTGGCTACATACTCGCCTGGTACCGCCCACTGTTCAAAAGTCAGACGGCTGACCAGTTTTCAAAATGTAAATGCTTCACACCACTCCTTGGCCCTGCCGGCTGCACTGTGAACGTGGACGCCAGGTCCCCCGTTCTGCCTTTTTCCGATTGGTATGTTTTGGTGGATACAAGAAGAAAAGAGAGGGAAAAATGAAAAGAGAAAAAAAATCGGAACCAACCGCCGCCAGTAAGCCAGATAAGCGAGAGAAGTTGCCTCCCCGTCCACACTTGTCTTTCAGCTGCTGCTCTTCTAGTAGGACTGGTGCCAATCCAATCAATAGATTCGAAACGCTATCCATGCGCGCGCAATATATGTGTAACGCTCCCTCTGCGCTGCTCTCGATATGCCCTGCTTCCTCCCAGCAGTAGATGTATCAACAAACGAGTGAACAGCGGTGTGCTGCTTGTGGTGCTGTGTGTTGTGACATAAAAACCAGTCCCATACCCCTGTTCGAACTGCGGCGATCGAAAGGGAGCCCAGGTACGGAATGCTGCCTTCCTCGTACAAAATTGCCATACCCATTTCCATTTCGACATCATGGTGTGCATGCTGGCCTGTAATTGAGCCCGCGTATTTAGGTCTCCGTAGGCATCGGACTGCCGGCGGGGCTGACAGAATCCATAGGCGGGGCGTGCAGCGCGGGTTTCTCGGCCGCCGCCGGTTCGAGTCCCTGTCGCCTGCGGTCCAGAACGTCGTTGACCCAGGCGGCGACCTCTTCGTCGCCCGCACCCTCGCTGCTTATATTGAGTTGCCTCGCGGCGGCATCGGCGAGGTCGTTGTCAGTCGCCTCCGACTCGGCCTCGGCCTCCTCCGTGATGGTCTCGGGGTTGCCGAGGGATTTGATCCAAGGGTGTTGTAGGAGCATCGGGTATGTATGGCGCTTCTTGGGGTTCTTGTTGAGACATGACTTCACAAAGTCGCGGGCCAGTGCGGAGTAGCCTTCGGTGGGTAGATCTGGCGGGTCGCCCTCGACGATGGCCTTGAGAAGAGCGGATATCAGGTTAGACTATTATAATAAAGAAAGAAAGAAGAGCAAAAGCTGCTTACGTTGAGCTGACCAAAGATGGTCGAGCAGATCTCTGGCGGGTAGGGGTATTTGCCCATCGCACACTCGATGATCGTCAGACCCAGGCTCCAGATGTCACTCTGGACGCTGTAGGTGCCGTCCGCCCCAGCTGCCATGCCTCCGCCAGAGATGCGCTCTGGGGCCATGTAGCTCTGACAGCCGATAGTCGTCTTGGCAATACTCGCCACCAGGTTGCCGCTCACGCCAAAGTCGCATATCTTGACCTGGCCTCTGGTGTTGACAAGGATGTTCGTGGGTTTTACATCGCGGTGGATGATCTTGTGCTCGTCCTTCAGTGACTTGAGCCCCATGATCGTGCTGTAGGTGATCTTGCGCAGCACGTTTTCTGGAATACCGCCAGCGTAGATCTTGTCGATGGAGCCGCCGTCCATGTACTCAATGCACATGTACACGGCACCTTCCTGGAAGAAGGCGCCGTAAAAGTCGATTATGTACGGCGAGGAGCACTCGTGGAGGATGACAAGCTCCTTGAGGATTGTCGTGAACTTGGCCTCGTCCAGCTCTAACCTGATCTCCTTCATGGCCATGACCCGCCCTGTCGTGCCGTCCATCCGGGGGCCCTGGGGGGACAGCGGTGAGCTCTCATCTGCCGACGAGTCGTCCTGTCGAGAGGACAGCTTGAAGCCGCTGAGGCCCTGGCCGAACCTGGGGATCTTTGGTCGGGCGTGGCGGACCTTGTACACCGTGCCATAATTGCCCTTGCCCAGCTCCTCCATGATGTCGATCTCATCCAATGAGATCGTGAAGGTTGCCCCGCTGGCAAAGTTGACCCCGGTCTTGGTGATCGTCGCTGCGCCCTCAAAGGTGATCCAGCCCTTTTGTGTATCGACGAACTTCTTGTACTCGTCCATCTTGGAGCCCATCGTCGAGCCGTTCGCATCCGGACCCGCCGCGCCAGGACCTCCGTTGATATCGGACAGCTTGGGTGTCGCGGCAGGCGATGGGCTGCCCGGAAAGCCACCAAGGTTCATCTTCCTCCGCTCACTGAGGCCTGGCTTCCTCCCACCCAGGCCAGGCACAATTGGAGCCGACCGGGGAAGGTTCTGAGGGGGCGGCCGCGACAAGCCACCCATGCCGCCGGGCAGCTTCAGGCCGCCGAAACCTCCCGCCATGGGCGAGCCAGCACCGCCCGACATTGGCGAGGCAGTATGTTGTGTGTTGAGGCCGGGTCGAGGAAGGCCAGCCCGCTCGGCCTGTAGTGCTCGTGCCTTGGCCATCAGGTCCATCGGAAGTGTGCTCGCCGCGGGGGGCCGCCGGGCCGTCGTCAGGATGCCCGTCACGCTGGAGCTCGGACTCATACTAGCATTCTGAGGAGCCGAGACGGTCCGTAACGAAGGAACCCGGCGGGGCAGATCTTTCGAGGACGAGGGGGGAGCATCGAATGGGGGACCCGGAGGATCTAGCGGCGTGCTGGCTTCAGAGGAGTCGTCGGCTTCGGAGCCGGGCGAGGCGGGGTTGCTCTCGATCTGTTCGTCCGGCGTGGCCGGGACGGAGTCTGGAGACTCTGGCATGGTGGGTGGGGCTTGGAGGGTCGTTGTGTGTTGTGGAAAACAGTATTCTGCTCGTTCTTATCTTGAGAGGTGATGCATGTGAGTTGGTTGCTCGATGGGCTTATTGCTGTTTAGGCCGAAGTATGCTTGTAATCAGATGCTCTGATGCCCAGTGTGGGGCTCTTGGGATGATAGCAAACGGCGGAAAGGCAAGCTGGGCCCGTAGGGTAGATGATAAAAGGCTAGAAATAGGAGGATGTCATAGAACAAAAGGCAGCCATAGGACCAACCGAGAGAGTATGTGTCCAGGAAGAAGGGAAGGGCCCTCTCTCTTCCTGTCTCTTGTCTTTTTGAACAAGTATCGTCAGTGTGGACCGTTGGGTAGGAGCTGCGAACCGTTGAAACGACAAGGCGACAAGGCAAACGGAACAAGCATGTGCGGATCAGATCATATGTACTCACTAGGGTCGCAAGGAGCCTAAAACATAGGCGAGGTCCGTCGGGAAGTCGGTGAATTCTATGAGAAGGAGGACAGGAGGTGGAGAGCAAGGTCGTTGGGTGCTGAGGTTGGGAGTGTGCAGGAGGGAGCTGAGGGGGGCGAGATAGCTATGTGCAGAGTCTGTTGCGTCAGAAGCTATGTATGGGTGATAATGTGCCTTGATTAGCGACTGGGTTTCCTTAAACCAGAGGGGAGGAAGCGTTTGGGAGCTGATAATGCGATAACAGGAATCGAAATTCCCTCGATAATGCAATTTCACACGTGTCTGCCCAATCAGTATGCGGACTAGCGCGGGTTGCTACCCCTCCATGGCCCCTGTTTCTCCAGAGGTTTCTCCAAGGCCTCCCGGGTCCACTCTCGAGCCTCTGGATCAATCAGAGAGCAGCTGTTTGGGCCCCTTCCAGACACAGGCCTGCTATGCACAGGACCTGCTTGCTCCGTCTGATCGCTATGATTACGTAGGACAGCTGCACCAAGTGACACCCGGCATGCAGGCGCAAGAGTTATCGTGGTCAGATGTCACGACAGTTTTCATCGCCTCATGGCAGCTCGACAGCGAAGCCATTGACGATCCTTGCAGGGGGAGGGTTCCCTACTTGGGGGAAACAGCTCACTCCCCTGCAGGGCAACGTCATGAAGCGAAAGGACTGGTCTTGCAGGGCTGGCTGGGGATGGAAAATTATGAAAAAAATGGCGGCGGCACAGACGCGAATGTCGAAATTCGAGCTTCGAGCATGCTAGGCGGCGACATCACGCTTCTGGCCCCACCATAATGATGACGTTGTTTCTGCCGAACCGTGGTTCCAAGGAGCAGCTCCACCCGGCACCGAAATATACCTCGTGCAAGCTCGTGTGCATGGTGGTGTGGTGCCCATGCGGACGGGTTGATACTTACTCAACGGAGAATCGCGCATCTGGAATTTGGACGTCGCCGAACCTTGGGTGCCAAGAACAGACCTCGCCTCTCACAAGAGATCCCCCGTCCTCGTTTCCTCTCTCGGCCGTCTGAAACGTACGATGGCCAGTCCTAAATTGGCACGCGAGATGAAACATGTTCATCGCTCTGCTCGGTCGAGCCGACCTGAGTGTGTCACGGCATGCAACAGTCGTCAGGATATGGAGTAAACCGCGACAGACGGACACACTTGTACCGTGATCCAGCCTGTCCGAGCTGAGCCTGTCGTTGTTGTGATCACGGACGGAGGCCATCGAGGGGTTCGGTCTCTGCCACGGGAGCTGTGCGATGCCCAACTCTGAAGAAGCTGGTCTGGCAAGATGTGACCATGACAGCCCTGTCTATCTTTGGGTTCGAACCCCCGTCCAGTCGCTTGTACTGCCGAGGCTGAGCACCAACTTTTTTCTTCTTCTTTTTCTGAGGCCTGGCTTGCTGCTGGATTTGGAATCCGGTTTGTCGCCACCCGGGGTATTCACTAGCGCCTCTCCTTCTTCTCTGGTCCCAGCGTGTATGCTATGCCAAGGTGGCCTGCGAAAAAGGGCGGTGTTCGTGGGCGAGGGTTCGACTACCTGGGGCTCCAAGTTGGCGGCGGACCGTTAGCTCCGGGAGCAAGGGCACAAGAGAGACTATGCCGCATGGTGCTATGGTGCTCCTTGGTTGTCGTAAGGGCCCAGGGGAGGGAGGAGAAGAGAAAGAGGAAGAAAAAAAAAATCAAAAGGCAAATTCCCATCGATGGCTGCAGTGACGTCACACACTCGACCTCACTGTCGCCCGCGGAACACGCCGAACCAGGCCCCTGGTCTCAGGCTGGAAAGCGCACCTGCACAAGTCGTCTGCTGTAGCAATACTAATTAATATGCTGTTAAGCCCTAAACATCAAGCCCTCGTCGGTGGCGGCGGCGCTGGAAATGTCGACATGGCCTGTGTGCAACGCAGCACGACAACTATAGGCAAAACCACCATATTGTGACGAGGATGTTTGCTAGCGATCGAAAAATTCTGCTGTGCCCCGTCCCCTTCTTCAGGCCCAGCCCAGCCCAGCCAAGCCAAGCCAAGCCGTACAACTCGCAGGAGTGCTCCCGTCTAGGACAGGCTTATACTGAAATGCCATGCTGTTTGATCAAAGCAGGCACAGGACGACAGGTGAAATGCTGCAGACATACTATTTGCCTGTCAGCTTCCCCCAATCGCCGTGGTGCTGTGTCAGCCGGCACATGTACCAGAGTAAGTACTTGGTAACTGATCGGCGGTAGCTGGTTTGGGATTGGCAGGACACACATCTCAGTCCCAGAATGGCAAGCAGCAGAGACCTGGCCAACAAGCTCCAGTTGGACCTGAATCTCATCGCCCGTCACCCGATGAACGGGCCAATCAATGCTCCAAGGCGGGAGCACGCTTGCAGGATCCAGACCGCAGCCGCGTTGGCCTCTGACGACCTACGACATCATAATGGGCTGTACTGTCCAAGAAGGAAACGATAGGAAGAAAAAAAATACCATGTACAAACATAGCAGGTGTTTTGTGCCAGTACTGAGAAAATGCCAGGAGGCACCGCCTCAAAACGGCGGCCTTGGTTTCAACGATCTACAAGACCTGCACTCTTCCGTTTGGGCTTGGCTGGCTTGGCTGGGCAGACGACGGTTCGTCTGCCTTGTCAACTCGCGCTTGACTTATTCCTATTCCAGCAGTGGAGGCCGTCTCGAAGAATCGACCTAGACCTGAAGTAGGACCCGGAGGGCCTTGAGACTCTTGAAAAGTTCTCTTGTCTTTGTACCAGCAGCAGGGTCTGTGAAAATTGAACGGACTCGAGCTACTCAAGGTTGTCGGGCGGGTGAAATAGGCCTCCCGGGCTATGCCTCCTCCAGCCTTACCAGCATCATACGGCAGTACACTCACTGAGCATTTAGTCCATAGCGTGTGGTGTCCCATTAAACCAACCCCCAGACTGGTATCGCCATATTGTAGTCGCCCCCCCCCCGGCGGGTTCCCTCTCATCCCGCCCCCATATCAGCCCATTCCCACACCTTGTCTTATCAATCTGCCGTCTCTCCCGACGACTGCAATCACCAAACCTGCACACAGCCCATCGACCCATAATTCGACATTGAGTGCCCCAATTCTCCGTCCCCCGTGCCTCGTCAGCATCCTGCACCCTTCGAACGGTTGACTTCGGAATTCGGCTGGGCGTCATGATAGCGGTGTTGCGTGAGAGCGAGCCTTGGCAGCTGGCCTGAGCCACATGCAGAATTCAGGAGAAAATCGCCTCAGATCTAGCAGACGAACCGCTCTGACCCAATAGACGAAACATCAAACGTCGAAGCCTCTCTGCCAAGGGTGGCCAGCACACAAAGAGGACTCCACAATTCAGGCCGAGCAGCCCGGATAAAAACTACGAAAAAGCAGGGGCTTCAGGCTGTGTCAAGAGCCTGACAGCCGCCGACTCTCGACTTGTGAAACTTCAGCAACCCCTTCAGAATATAGAGGCCATCGTCGCCCACGATGGCCGCTCCGTTTCGTCTCGCTAATGTCGAGGCGCCGCCGCTCACCATGGAGCCAATAACCTCATCACAAGCACCCTTTGTGGTCTTCACTAGGCCACATGATTCCCATCCGTCGCTGGGCCACCTAGTCCTGCTCGTCTTCGAGGCAGTGATGCAGGTGGTCTGCGTCAGTCTTCCGGGATACATCATCGCGAGGCTGGGCCACTTCGACGCCGACAAGCAGAAGTTCCTCGCAAATCTGAACGTGATGCTCTTCACGCCATGTCTCAGTATGGCTGCACCCGCCCGAGCGCTGCACTGCACAGTCCCCCATAGCTAACGCCTCATGCCGCACGCAGTTTTCACGAAGCTCGCCTCCCAGCTTAACGCCGACAAGCTCGTCGAGCTGGGCGTCATACCAGTCATCTTTGTCATACAGACTCTCGTGTCGTACTGCGTTTCGCAAACCGTGACCCGGCTGTTCGGTTTCAACAAGAGAGCCTCCAACTTCGTTACGGCCATGGGGGTATGTCGCGCCTGGGTGTGACCCGCTCGGGCGGAGAGGACTTTGTCTCGGACGCTGACAGCTGCAAACCTAGGTCTTTGGAAACTCCAACTCGCTACCCATCTCCCTTGTCATATCGCTCTCGCAGACACTCAAGGGCCTCCACTGGGACAAGATCCCCGGCGACAACGACGACGAGGTCGCCGCCCGCGGCATCTTATACCTGATGATATTCCAGCAGCTGGGACAGCTGGTGCGATGGAGTTGGGGTTATCACATACTCCTCGCGCCCAAGGAGAAGTACGAGGAGTACCACAACGAGAGGGCCGAGGAGGGTCGATTCGCCGGTGACGCGATGGGCAGTGAGGAGACGGACAACCTGTTGGGCTACGACGAGGACGAGGACGAGGAGAATGAGGCGCACAGGAGCAGCGACTCAGAAATCTACGAGCCAGCTGGTCGCACGCCGGTGGCGAACATGTCGCAATCATCCCTGGCTGACCTGGACGACCATCGCGACGGCGCACTCACCCCTCGAAAGAACCGCTACGGGAGGTACCACCACAAGAAGGGCTCCGAGCGCCCGAGCACCGCAGGCACGATCACCGAGGACATCGACGGCACCCAGGACGACAGCATTCTGTCCTTCCCGCGCATCCGTAACAGCGATGAGCCGGAGCTGCCGGAAGGCATCATGGGTGTGTCGCAGCGGGTGCAGCGCTGGACCAAGCAGAGAAAGGCTGCCGCATCGGCGGCCCTGGTGCGCAAGCGCCAGGAGGCATACGCCCGCCTCCCGCCTCCCCCTCCAGCGCGCCGCCGACCTTGCACGGCGCGCCGCCAGCAAGGTCAACACATTCCTGTGGGAGTTCATGAACCCGCCCCTCTGGGCCATGCTCATCGCCGTGATCGTCGCCTCCGTCCCGGACCTCCAGCGCCTCTTCTTCGAGGAGGGCTCCTTCATCAAGAACAGCGTGACCAGCGCCGTCAGCTCCAGCGCCGGCGTCGCGGTCCCGCTCATCCTGGTCGTGCTGGGCGCCAATCTTGCGCGCAACACGCAGAGGCGCGACGGCGAGGCCGTGGACCCGGAAGAGGCCCAGATCGGCACCAGGCTGCTGGTCGCCAGCCTCCTCTGCCGCATGCTCCTGCCGACGGTCATCATGGCGCCCATCCTGGCCCTGTTTGCCAAGTACGTGCCGGTCAGCATCCTCGACGACCCCATCTTTGTGATTGTCTGCTTTCTGCTCGTCGGTGCGCCCAGCGCGCTGCAGCTCGCACAGATCTGCCAGATCAACTCGGTGTACGAGAATGTCATGTCGAGGATTCTATTCCAGAGCTATGTCATCTGGTAGGTGTCCCAACCCCCACGCGCCCGCCCTGCTCTTCCGAATTTTGTCTGCTGACTACAGTCTTGCACAGGATCCTTCCGTCCACCCTCGTTCTGGTCATGCTTGCACTGGAAGTGGTTGAATGGGCAGTCTAGGGGGCACAATCCGCTCCCGCTCCAGCGCGGGACGTCACTCTATCGGGCTGTGTTGCCTTCTCGCTCCCTCAATGCATGAGCGCTTAGCGCAGCACACGCAGCAAGCGCAGCGCGTGCGCGCGCGCGCACATACACATAGCCTTCAGTCATTGGCACATTTATCATCGCATGTCTATCGGTGTTTGGGACCCGTATCGGGCTCGTTCCTTTGCGTTCTTTTCTGGATTTCTCTCGGCATTGGAGTATTGGGCTTCGGGACAAGAGGCGGTGACGGTTTGCTTCTAAGGTCGACATATGGATACACTGTACTTATATGACAAGACGAGTCTTGGGGTTAATAGAGTGTGGGGCTCATTATATTGGGACGACACCGTCGGGGCTTTGGGGGTATACCAGTAGAAGTTTGGCAAGCGAAGTCTTGAGGGAGAGTCAGTACATACATGCCTAAAAGGAAAGAAATCACTTTAAAAAGAAGAGGATCTTGGTCGTATAAAATAGGCAAGCAGACAGACAGGGTCACAATCTCGAGCAGGACCAGAATAAATATCTTCAGTCGTCAAACTCCTACTTCTTTTTCGACGTAGCTCCCCCCATTCACTACCGGCTCGGGTGCGCTGCCCGGCGCGGCGAGCACCAGTCCTTTACATTCCCCTTCCAATCGCTTATCCTCACGTCCCTCACGTCCACCACAATCACCCGCACCTCCTCGCCGGCCACGAAGCAGCCCCTCCCACCGTCTTCTCCCGCCGATAAGGAGCTGGCCTGTGCGAGGGCGTTATTGAGCACGTCGCCGGTGGGCAGCCCTGCCTCCTCAAAGGTGTTGTTCTCTAGGTGCACACCGCGGTAGAAGCGCTCCTCGTCGGTGCCGGGGTCGACAAGCCTGGCACTGCCGTTGATGGTGGCGGAGATGCTGGACATGGCAGAGGTGTTGAGGTTGAGCAGCAGAGAAGCCAGGGAGGAAGGGCGGTGGGCGGCTGGGGGGAACCACCGGAGGAGGAGGATAGGCGGCGGGAGCTGGTGGTTGGGGGTCGGTGGGAGACCCAGTCATGCACGAGGAGGGAGACGTGGGGATTCGTGCGCAGGTTGGCCATCTTTCTGGAGGCTGGGTTGGTGGTCATGATGATCACCGGGGAGGGGGAGAAGGCCGAGGAAGGAAGGTAGGTGTAGTTCATGAGGGAGACAGTCGGGATGTTGTCGGTGCAGGTCGCGAGATGGAGCTGTTGGTTTTGGAGTTTTATTATTCGAGGGTTAGCCTCGACATGTCTGGTGAAGCGGTAACTGAAGAGGAGGGAAAGGAAGGAGACCGTGACGACGTACGAAGCGAGCGTTCTCGAGGCATTGCACTACATCTGGAGGGAGCGAGGTGGTGAGCTGACGGTTGTTGTCGCCATTGGAAGCTGCTGCATTGAGTGGTATCTGCGACATGGTGGAGGGCTAGAGAGTGTGTGTGGGAGAAGAGGAGGGGCGGTGGCTGGCTGACGGTGGTGGCTTTCCAGTGACTTTGCCTTGTGATACCGTGATCCTGTTCAGAGGGAGACGTTGACGTGGGGTGGTGTGGTGAACGGAGGGATGGACAGAACGGAGCACTAGCTTTCAGCTACTATGATGCTACCTTACAGTGCTTACCTTACAATGCGTACAGGAGTACAGCAGTTACTGCCCACTGGTGGGGGGGGGGGCTCTGCTTAGCTAAAGAGGGGCTGACGCTAGCTGATCGCTGAACAAGCCACTGGCCTGCAAATGACGTCTCAGTGCGTTCATTCCTCTCCGGATTGGGCCTGGCCTTCAGGGTTCCCCAGATCTTCAGGCAGTAATCAACAACCACTGACGACGGTGTACTTTACCTCAACCTCTAACTTGACAAGACGAGGAATGCATCCAGCAGTCATGGGTATCCGCTCTGGTAAGAGATATAGAGATGATGCCATGATCCTCTTTCCAAATCCATGAGAAATTTGGATATTCTTTTCGGCTGCGCTGCTTGACTTGGTCTCAAGGATATGGTGACCCTTTCTTGTGCTGGTGGTTCATTGACTGGAGCGGATATCAGCGGCTGAGGCGTGAGGAGCATCAGACATAAACCCTCGGGAACAACACTTCCTTTTGATCTTTGCCGAGGAAATAAACACCAGGTTGCTTCTTCTTCTTCTTCTCCTCCTCCTCCTCCTCCTCCTCTTCTGCTCATACACTACTCATAGTCTTCCCTATCAGCTACTGCCTGTGCAGCAATCCTAACCAACCATGAGATCCCTCAAGCGTGCCCACCAGCGGCTCCCTCTCTCATCAAGTGGTAAACGGGGAGCATCGCGGCCATCACAGGCCTCTCGCCTCCTCTTCTCCACGACACCCACCACAGCATCTCCTTCCTCAACGTCACAAATTCCCATCACACCTATCACCTCTGTCATAATAGCCAATCGCGGTGAGATCGCCCTCCGTATTGCCCGCACTGCGTCCCTCCTAGGCATCCGCACTACTACGCTCTACACCGATGTCGACCGCGCCGCCCAGCACGCGCTCTCTTCGCCGGCCTCCTTATCCCTGCCCTCCTACCTGGATGGTGACCGCATCCTCGACCTGGCCAAGCGCCATGGCATCCAGGCCCTGCATCCAGGCTATGGTTTCCTGTCCGAGAATGCCGCCTTCGCCCGCAAGTGCGAGGACGCCGGCATCGTCTTCGTCGGTCCCCCGGCCAGCGCTATGGCCGACATGGGCGACAAGGCCAGGAGCAAGGAGATCATGACCGCCGCAGGTGTGCCCTGCGTTCCGGGCTACCACGGGTCCGAGCAGTCCGTTGAGGCTCTGCAGGGTCACGCACGCGACATCGGCTTCCCTGTCCTCCTCAAGAGCGTCAAGGGTGGTGGCGGCAAGGGCATGCGGATCGTGAGGTCCGAGGACGAGTTCGCGGCACAGCTGACCAGCGCCAGGGCTGAGGCGCGCGCCAGCTTCGGCGAGGGCGGTGAGGTCATGCTCGTCGAGAAGTACGTCGTGCGCCCGCGCCACGTCGAGGTACAGGTCTTTGCCGACCGCCATGGCGGCTGCGTCGCCCTCGGAGAGCGAGACTGCTCTGTGCAGCGCCGCCATCAAAAGATCCTCGAGGAGAGCCCCGCCCCGCTGCTGGATGAGCCCACCAGGCAGGACCTCTGGGACAAGGCTCGCACCGCGGCCCTGGCTGTCGGTTACGTGGGCGCCGGCACCGTCGAGTTCATCCTGGACCGGGACACGGGCCGCTTCTATTTCATGGAGATGAACACACGCCTGCAGGTCGAGCACCCCGTCAGCGAGATGGTCACGGGCACGGACCTCGTCGAGTGGCAGTTCCGCGTCGCGGCGGGCGAGAGGCTTCCGCTCACACAGGCAGAAATCGAGGCAAGGATCGCGGAGAGGGGCGCGGCCATTGAGGCCAGGATCTACGCCGAGAACCCAGAGAAGGGCTTCATGCCCGACTCGGGGACGCTGGTGCACCTGTCTACCCCCGCCACGGATGAGGACGTCAGGATAGATGCGGGCTTTGCGGAAGGCGACACCGTGTCGCAGGCCTACGACGGCATGATCGCCAAGTTAATTGTGCGGGGCCCGGACCGCGAGACGGCCATCCGGAAGCTCGAGCTCGCGCTGAGGGAGTATGAGGTCGTCGGGCTGAGCACCAACATCGAGTTCCTCAAGAGGCTCTGCAGGAGCCAGCCCTTTATCGAAGGCGACGTCGAGACGGGCTTTATCGAGAAGCACCGGGAGGACTTGTTCAGACCTCGGCGGGTCGAGGGCGAGATATTTGTCCAGGCCAGCCTGGGTCTCCTCTCTGACCAGCTGCGCAGGGAAGCTGCTGCGCGTTCCGGTCCCCATGGCGAGACGCTCGGCTTCGGCGATGGCAGCGCTACCACCAGCAGGAGGAACTACGCCTTCAGGGTGGTCGACGGCTACAGCGCACAGGAGGGTGAGGTTGTCCAGGCGAGCATCACGCAGCTGGGCCACAACCTCTTCCGCGCCTCCATCTCGCGCAAGGACCAGGATGCCCCACAGGTCTTTGACAATCTAGTCTGTGAACCTACTGCCGCGACACCAGTATCATCAACATCGTCACCGGCATCATCATTATCGTTATCATCGGGGAAGACCGTCGTCAGGACCTTCTTCCCGCTCGAGAGGATCGACACTACGATCGTACGGGATCCCACCCGCGAGCACAAGCTCAGCGTGTTCCAGCGCGGCGGCAAGACAGAGCTGGCGCTACTGCAGCCATCGTGGTACGAGAAGGCACTGGGGCTGAAGGAGGTCGCCGCGAGTGTAGTGGCGCCCATGCCGTGTAAGATCCTAAGAAACGAGGTCGCCGAGGGGGAGACGGTAGAGAAGGGTGCTCCGCTGGTTGTGTAAGTGAATTCTTTTTGCCGTAACTCCCCAGCCCTTTTCATTTTCACGATTTCATATTCTCTATCAGGGGAGAATCGAGGCGTGAGGCTGGCTAACAGACCCCTGCTCCCCAACAACAGAATCGAGTCCATGAAGATGGAGACGGTGATCCGTTCGCCGCAAAAGGGCATCGTCAAGAAGCTGGCGCACAAGGAGGGCGACATCTGCAAGGCTGGAACGGTACTCGTGCTTTTTGAGGAAGGCAACAGCGGCGACGATGCGACGTCATGAAGCAGGATACAGTTGATTTGTCTACATATGTATTCTGTTGGCGTTCTTGATAGTCCCTGGCCTGCATGGTGGAGGACTTAGACGTGAATAGAGCTGGAGAGCCGGGGCTGAAGCCTGAGGTCTAAACTCTGTATTGTTGGGATCATGTTGATCCATGCACGATGCTTCTGCCCTCTGACTTGGATTGACGTGTTCCAGGGGTGCTCTTAGAGATACCACGTACTCTATCGCATCCATCTCTTATTATGAACCGTTCTTTCTTTCCTTCTTGGCCCCCCGTCCTCCCACCCTTTTTTTCCCCCCTTTTTGTCAATAAGATATGCTGGTCATCCCCGCCCGTTACGGCATCCAGCCGGGCGATCTTTAAAGTGATGACATGGTGTGCAATTCTCTGTTCCTGCATCCTCCTGCAGGTGATTGTTGAACACCTTCCTGATTCTCATCCGGCCGAACGGCCTCCGCCACCTCCCGTGCGGGGTGGGGGTGCAGCCGAGCCGTAATTATTTGATTTGTCCAATCTCCACAATTAGTTGTAGATAGCCAGAAGCAACACTGGCCTTGCGTAAATTAAATCCTTATCTCTCGGTGAAGTGTTCAGGGGAGGCAGTTGGGTTAGACTGTCTCTTTTCAGGATGTAGCCATGGATGTCGTGGCATGTTGTTGTGCCGCTGCATGGTGGCTGCTTTGGGAAAAAATACGTGGATGGTCTAAGAGGAGAATAATACCCGGCCGGTGTCACCATTGTGTGGCAGGGAGGTATTGGGATCAGCATGATATCGGTTCAAACGTCTTCTCCTCTCTGTATGTTGAGCCCGCAGCCGTGTTATGGTCCCTATCAGGTTCTACTCTTTCCGCTCATTTACAGACTTTTGCTTGAAAACTTTGCCCCTTGACATCCTCCCAAGAAGGCCTTCCATCCCGAGTGCAAGAAGTCAGGGCTCAAGTTCGGCCCTCTCCATCCTCAATCCTTTGTCACTTGAGATGCTATCAACACGTTTTACTCTGTAGAGACACCAAGTCAAGGATGTGAGATCTGACAGGTAATTATGCATGTAATATGCAGGTGATGGTGATGTCTAGAAATGTAATTCTGAGCCGAACAAGTGCCTAGGTGTGCGACCTCTCAAGTGGCAGTGGATACTCAATTACTCGATGCACACCTCGATACCAGGAGGGACGACCTGAGTTAATATAAATATAATACAAGTTATAGTAAAGTCAGTATTATATGTCCCATCTTTGGTGCCATTTGCGGTAATACATACCGTGTAATTAATCTATACAGGATCGGATCCACATTCACATGGCAGACATGGACTCAAAACACTACTGGAGCTATACAAAGATGGGGTTCGTTTATTTTAACATTTTTAGCTCTACCAGACCAGTCTACGGCCCGACGTCGTTACGGGGACCAGGACCTGAGAAACATACAGCATACATCCTGGCGACAGTGCTATGCCAGATCTTGGGAAGAGATGTCGTTGGAGATCTCCAACAGCCGTGCAGCCGCCTGAAGGACCTTCCAGGGCAGGAAGGTCGACAATGCTGGAGGACGGCATTACCACATGTTAGCGTCACATCCGAACCGCTCGACTGGGCATAGTCCCAGACGGGCTCATCCGTAAGGCATGCGAGCTCGCGCCACTGATATGCACGGTCACGACATCTTGATACATATACCAAGAGCCTCATCAAAAGACTGTCTTCAGACGGCGTTTTTCTTTTGAAAAAAAACAGTGCCTCACATCGCAGAGTATCAAGACGACAATGTCGGCGCATCGGTGCACATCGGCAGTTGAAAGCTGCCGATCCAGCGACCACGATTCCCAAAACGTGGCTGTCGTCATTTGGTACTAATAAGTCGCGGTCTGACCAGGTCAAGGTGGTGGGGGGGGAAGAGTCAGGCGTTTTTGTGTGGAGCCCTGGCAGCAGACCATGCCTCGAGACTGCTCAGAGATACCAGGTTGCCAGGTTAGTTGAGGCCCAACCTCGCTGAGCGTCGAACGGCTGGACCGGAAGATGTCGACGCTCAGCTGTCATCTCTCAAGTAGCTGCAGCGACAAGGTGGCCACCCTCACATTGTGGCTCGCCTATGGTACGGGAATAGGCGACCGTATCCGTGCTAGATTCTGCTTACCTTGCAGCATGATGCCATCCACATCTTCGATATCGCAACAGCCATCTTCGATAGTCTCCCCCTCGAGGAGCGGCTCTCGTGGGGGCAGGCGAAAAAAAATTAAAAAATTGGACCTGTAGGCAAACACGAACTGGACCGGGCCCGCAAAAAGAGTGTGGCTGACGTGCTGAGGGGTCCAGCTCACTTGATTCCAGGAGGGTCATGCTTTTACAATTTCTATCCTATCGCGGTTGGAACGAGAAGAATCAATCGGCTGATGGGGGTGGGTCTGGTTATTGAGAAGACTTCCGCTTGACACGAAAGACCTGGAAAGGACATCTCTTACGGTCTTCTTTTCCATTCTATTTGATTTCAGCTTGGATTTTGCAAATGGGACCATCACAATCCCACTCTATTTTTTTTTAATCCTTCTTTCTAGGCAACCTGTATTCAGCCGGATGAACGGGCAGAGAATGGCTAGGATGGCTCGTGGTGACAGCCCTGATTGGCCCGCCTGATAAAATTCAATATGGAAGTAGTGTGCTCACTACTGCTGTCACGCAGGACAAGATGCACACGAGTTTGGTTCCAGGCGGGTTGAGATCCCGCAAAAATTCTTACTCTCGTCAGGGATGTCGGCGTGTCGGCGCATGACGCGATGGAATGATCGGAGGGAGCAATAGAACAGCCGCATCCTCGTGTAGCTCATGGAGACGATTCATCTTGTTCTCCCCGGGGAGCGCGGCTCACGAGACGAGAGAACGTCCAGATGCGCCGACTATATAGTTGTGCTGCTCAGCCCTGTGTTTCCTATCGGGAAGGTCTCTTTGCCAGCATCATCAATAGCACAGAAGAGCCACAGTTCAGAGTCTAGATTAGGCATCTAAACATTTTATTTTCCCCAAGATGGCAAGAGTCAATTATCGAAAGTGGGCAATGCGCCTCTTGGCTGTGACGCAGCTATACTTTGGCTTTGGCTTCAGCGCGTCAGTCTCCGACTCTGGCTGGCCACTTCAGTCTTTTGTTACAGAGCCAACGTTCCAGCCGCCCGTCTTTGACATTAACAAGACAGGGACCACTGCTGATGGCTACATATTCATGGACACCAACACCAACGGTGCAACTTCAGGCAACCTCGTCGCCACAATCATAGACGACGACGGGCAGCTCATCTGGTCTGCCGGATACACAGACACTACGAATCCGTCGTTCCAGACGTACAACGGCGAAGATGTCATTCTCTATTGGGACGGAGAGATTTCAGGTAACATTGGACGCGGTTTCGGCAAGATTGTGATTCTGAACACTTCGTACGAGATCCTGTACAATGTCACCCTGACCGAGGGCATCTACGCGGCTGATACATACGCCTCCTACATCGACGCCCACGAGGCTCTCATCTCGAGCGACAACACTCTCCTCGTGACAGTCTACAACACCACCCAGGCTGATCTCACGTCTGTGGGCTATGGCACGGCGGGCTGGATCCTCGACAGCATGGTCTTCGAGCTCGACATCGAGACGAGCGAGGTCCTCTGGTCCTGGTCTGCCGCCGACCACGAGGACCAGATCCCCTTGCGGACTCACACGAGCCCATCGTCGAGATCCCCCACTATGCCAGCACCGCGTGGGACTACTTCCACATCAACGCTATCGCCGAGTACGGAGAGGGATACCTCATCTCCTCGCGCACGCTGTGGTCCGTCTACTACGTCGACAAGTCCACTGGCGACGTCGTCTGGTATCTGAATGGTGGTGATGGTGGCAACTTCACGCTGCCGACGGGCTTCGAGACCGAGGAGAACACAGGTGACCAGCTCTTCAAGTACCAGCACGACCCGCGCGTGCTGTCGACCTCGAGCACGGGCCTGGTGCTGACCCTCTTCGATAACAACAACTTTGAGTACGGCGACCTCCTGGTGCCCAACAACTCGTACGGGCTCGAGATCTCCCTCAACACCGAGGCGTGGACCAGCACCCTGAACCAGATCCTCTACGACGAGGTCGACCCCATCCACACCGTCGCCGAGGGCGACCGCCAGACCCTGACCACCACGGGCGGAGCCTTTATCGACTACGGCTTCCAGCCCTACGCCAAGGAGTTCAACTCAGACGGCGAGGTCATCTGGTCTGCGCAGTGGGGCTCCATCAGCGACGGGTCGTACCGCTCGCGCAAGTATGTCTACACAGGAACGCCGACGACCGTGCCCAAGATCGCCGTCGAGGCTGACGGGAGCGACTACACGGTTTACGTGAGCTGGAACGGCGCCACCGAGGTTGCCGAGTGGGAGATTGTCGGCTGTGGCACCTCGGGCACCACCACTGTCGACAAGACGGGCTTTGAGACCTCGTGGAACGGCACATGCACGTCCTCTACTGTGCACGCCGTCGCCCTGGACTCGGCGGGCGCGTCTTTGGCGACTTCGGCCTCGGTTGCTGTCTAAAGGTAGTCCGCTGCAAGAGGAGAGGATGTCACCTGGCTGGTTCTGGCGTGGCGAGGAGAGGGCGTGATTTGGAGTTACACGTTCACCATCATTTGGATAATATGCAGCTGGAAAGGAGAGCTGGCGTCCAGTGAAGCGAGTCTGGTTTTTCAACCTCATTGCATGGCCAGCGGAGTATAAGGGGTTTCTTTTTGGAGGATGATTTTTGGATATATATATACACACACACACGTACTCGGGCTTTCAACATTTCCTAGAATATTATCACTACCCAACCTTCCTTTTAGTTTAGCGTTTCCCCTATGCAGGCTTATTTTTAGTCATAATTCCATAACCAGGTATATACCGTGTGTTTCTTCAATGAGATTTCTGACATGCATCTGTCAAAGTTTCCCCAAGGTAATATCAAGTAAAGAGTATCATGACAAAGTACTACACAGTGTCTCGCAAGTAATTACGAACTTGACACCACGGGCATCGATCCCACATCACCATATCATATGCCTCGAGGCTCAACACGGGTAGAAGAGGACATTCATTGTAGCTAGGTCTGTTCTAGTATGAACGCTGATGAAACTATGAATAATAGCATCTTATAGTCTCCGGTCCTCATGCTACAAAGTCATCTTCCTCCTGCCGAATCTTCATTATAAGGAGAGCACCCTTAGAACCCCTGCTTCTTGACTTGGGCCTTCGCAGCAGCGATGGTTGCGGCCGCGTTGGGGTCCACGAAGCCACAGCCCAGCTTGCCGTTCTGGGTGGAGGCGGCCTGGGCAGAACAGATGCCGAGGCCAGAGGTGCTGATCTCGGCGCAGCAGGCCGAGTTGCAATCATCGTCGGCCACACAGCCGCCGGTGGTGAACTGCTCGTTCTTTCCGTTGCCGACGTCCCTTGCGCCGGCGTTGTTGGGGGCCAGAGCGAAAGTGCAGGCGGCAACTAAGAAGAATTATTTGTCAGTATACAAGGCAACCTGGCGCACAGGATCAATGTTGAAAGATTAGATGGGTTGGAGTGGGATGGGCTGAAATTGGGATGAGACTGACAGGCCAGGACAGCGGTAAAAGTGATGCGGACCATCTTGAATTTTTGTTTTGGGAGTGGGTGGTGGTTTATGAGCGTGGTATCAAACCGGTGATAAATTAAAGAAAGTATTTGTTTTGGAAAGAACGACGACCTGGTCGTGTGCAAAAGCGAATGTATTCAATATGAAAGTGAAGAAGTTGATTGATGGGAAAAGACTGAGAAGACCAACATCTTCCTCTGGACATCAGCTCGTGGCTTTTATACAAGAGACCTCTTCTCGATCAGCCGTGTCCCTCTCCTCAACAGCCAAACTAATCATCACGTGATGATTTACTTCTGACAGCGACGTCAACCAATGCAATTGTCTCCAATCAACGTGGTTCGTCGCGGATCCTGTCGATCACGAGTCGGCTGGGTTTCGGACGACGGTTTCAGGCATTTTGCCTATGGAGGTGAGTGCTTCAGTCTTTGTCACCCGGCGGGTGAGTTCATGCCCAACCCGAATAGACGACAACTCTAGTAAATACTTTACTCGACAGTCGGCAGTTTGTGCCGTCATCCCATCAACTCAGCGCATCGAGATCGGAAGTGGTCCCGATCGCCAACCTAATAATCCCCACCCCGCAGCCGCTGCGGTGGACCACATCGTGTTCATGCCAGGATCCAAAACGACGCAAGCTTCCTCAGTCCATGCGCTTCCGAGTGAGGATGCGACGAGGGGAACCCGTTTTCTATGGGCCATGGAGAAGGGTCTGATACACTGCTCTGCAAAGGCTCATACAGAACGCCCTGCGGCCTCAGAAGAGGCAAGAAAAGGGCGTAAAGAGCGGTGAAGAGTCTCGCAGCAGTAACATGATCATCTGCATATGCGAAATGGACGGGACTTGGGTGCACTGGTGCTGGGCATCGTCGTCAGCTGCTGCCCGCTCCAGAACCTCACTGTTTGCGATCTTATTCACCATACTCGCTTGTCTCCTGGCAATCCTTTTTGCACACTTCGAGCTGGACAAGGGGGCCGAGACACTACCCCGACCCGTCCCGGAAGGAACACACCACCTCACAACAGGCGATCTTTTCGAGGCGGGCATCAAGAGGGGCTGGCATCGCCGGGAGATCGACCACGATGACCTGACAGTAGTCCAGACACTCCAGCCCGGGCGGCTGGAAGTCGTACGACATCCTGATTTTGGCAACACGCAGGTCCTGGTCAAGATGGGGACAGATGGATATGAGGCCGACATCCATCGAGAGACCGAGTTCTATCGAATCCTCGACGGTCTTGGTGTGACGCCGCTTTTTCTAGGCCACGTCACACGGGGCCATCGTATCGTTGGGTTCGTCAGCGAGTACGTACGAGCAGGAGAAGAGTCGGCGGCGGCGGGGAACCAGCCGAGGAAGAAGGCGGCCTGCCTCGCGGCGCTCAGGCGGATGCATGCAAAGGGTGTCGCGCACAGAGATGCCCATGCGGGAAACTGCCTGCTGCGGGAGGACGGAACCGCTGTGCTGATCGACTTCGAGTTGTCGGTTGTGAACCCGTCGCAGGCGCAGCTTGAGAAGGACCTATGGGTCATGAGCCGCACAGTCCAGCTTGAAGGCTCATAGTGATAAGCCACCAGCTTACAGTATGTGTGCCCTCTTGAAATGCTGTTTTTCATGAGCGACGCAGTATGAGTCGAAATGATAACGCTTGAGGCAGCTGTTAGTACTCACACCAAAACAATTGAAGAACCTTAACAGAGACTTAGCGCTCACATCCTGCCGACTTCACGGTATCCCATTCTGGGCAAGAGCCAGCAAACAGGACCACAACAGAAAGCTTGAGCCTGCCTGCAAGATAGCGGTCACAACAGTGATCATCACAATCTATAAGAAGCATCAGTTCCTTCTCTAAAGATGACTCTACTGTCGTATTCATCATCACCCTTCAAAAACCTCACACAGTCACCCAAGGACTGCAGATTCCAAAGCCAGCCTCCTCCTCTACTTCCTCATCTTCGTTTCTCACAGAACACATGACAGCCTCACCACCCAGCAGCAGCAGCGGCAACACCCAACGACACAACCAGGTTAGCGACATGACAATGGAGTCTCCATCTCACCCCTACAACATGCCTCCGGGTGTGCACGCTATCCTAAGCATAGAGCTTGACCTCCGTCCCGATGGCGAGATTGACGAGCTCCTCCTGCACCCACCTCCAGTCTCTCCTGGCCACGTCAAGAATCTCTGGTTCTTTTGGCACTCTGGCTACAGTACTATGCACCCATATACCAAGAGGACAGTCAGGACCTACCACCGACGCTTTTCCCGCAAGGGCTGGACGATCCGCGTCCTCGACGTAGCGCCAGGCTCACCCGCCAACGTCTCCAACTTCCTCGACTTGACGGACCCCAAGCTCTTTCCCAGGGCCTTTCGCGAAGGCACTATCACCGGCGAGTACGCGCTGCAGCACACGTCGGACCTGGTACGCTTCCCGCTTCTGAACACGTACGGCGGTGCGTACGCCGACGTCGGGCTGATGGCGATCGGGGACCTCGACGCGCTGTGGGATGCGACGGTGGACTCGTCGGACCCGCACCCGGTCACGGGGAAGCGATACGAGGTGATCAGCTACCAAGCCGGCGTGGACGACGCGCCAGACCTGACCAACTACTTCCTGGCCTCGCGCCCCGGGAACCCCTTCTTCACGCGGTGTCACGAGCTGTTCCTCGCGCTGTGGGATGCCGACGGCGGGCGCACCAGCACCGAGGGGATGCACCTCTCTCCGCTCCTCGCCGGCGTCTCCCTGCTTGGCCAGGACATGGCAGCCGAGACACAGACCGCGCTGTCCGACTACATCATCCAGGGCCAGGCGGTGCGCATGGTCATGAGGACTATCGACAACGACAATGGATGGGACGGGCCGGCCTACGTGCGGGACCACATATACGCCATGGACTACATGCCAGGATCGCAGCTGATCAACCAGATGACGGCGTGGGACGGGCGGCGGGCTTTTGAGCTGATGTCGCTGCGGCTCCCTGCCGAGGGCGAGGAGTGGACTGCCGACCAGGAGGCGGCGAGGGACATCGTGGAGGCGTGCCTGTCGAGGAGCTTCGCGTTCAAGCTTGCCCACGGGCTGATCCTCGCTGTGCTGGGGCCGACGCTGGGGTCGCTGTGGAGGAGCAACGAGGGGAGCGACGACGTGCCGGGGACGTACGCGCACTGGCTAAGGTACGGCATGATACACTGGACGCAGGACGAGCTCCCGCCGCCGGTAGAGTTTAACGAGGTGGCATCCGTGGAACCTGGGCGGGAGTCCTGAACTCCTGAGATGGTATCAAGTATGTTGCCTCGAACCACTTGAAGAAAGAGATTCAACTCATCGTACCTCCCATGACTGGCTGTGCATATCATCATCATCATGAGGTTGAGGATTAAGATTTGCATCTAGGTCGTGAACAAATATATTTCTCTGCTGCCCAAGAATGGACGAACGTCTTGGTCCATACTCTTTCGCTTGCCCCCCCCCCCCCCCCCAAAGAAGCTTTTTTACGAGCGCTTCCTCGACATGGAAGCTGGGGGTGGTCACTGCCTAGATCTCGATGCTAGAAAAGACGAACGGCACGTGCTAACCAGGAGTACTTACTTGATGCTTAGCAGGCGTCAAAGGAAGACTAGAAGCCGCGGTGCCCCATGAGTCGTGCTTTCTTCTGAGCACATTCATTGCGCGCGGGCTGGATCCTCTTGTCCCACTCCTCATACCAGCTTCTTCGAAACTCCGTCGCCAGCTCCTCACGCTTCTGCATGTACCTGAGCATCCGTGAACTCCGTTGTGCGCTGGACTCACCATTGGAGCAGACCTGACTGCACGTCTGACACTTGTGAAGATGATGCTGGGACTCTGGATCGAGGTACCCAGGGAGAGGGGTTTGGCTGAGGTCAGTCGCGCTTGCCGGCTCGCCCATGGTTTGCGAAGATGTGTTAAAAATTTCTTTCCTTCAAGAAAACAAAATAAATCTTATTCCTAGGTGGGTGCGGGCTCTGGTGATAAAGAAATATTACGAGTCTGTGGTGGTGGGAAAAGTACTTGGGCGAAGTTGACTACCAGTGCCAGGATGGACTGGGTGTTTTAAGAACATATTTATATATGCATCGAGTGAGTGCATCACATGCAACAATGAGTAATTACATCATCATTCATCATTTGAGGCTGGAACAGTAGGTCCAACTAGGGCATCTCAGTGGAAGGGAGCGGTTGATGTAAAAGACAGGCCTACACCCAGAGATGTTCACTGGTTCAGCATGGGCATCTAATTGTACAGGAGGGCCACATTGCTGGGACCAGCTCAGATAGGTCTTGCTAGGCAAGTCCCTTTGGAGAGTTTGGAACAAGGTTGTCAGCCTCATCTGGGATATGTTGTTGAGTGCTCGAGGCATTTGCCAGAAAAGACCCCAGTTGAGCCATGAGTGAGGATCAAGTCAGTGTCAGGTCTGTCCACTGTTCTCCACATCACCCTGCCTCCTTCCCACCTATTTGTGCACCTGCCTGCATCCCATATTCGGCAGGCAAATCAACAAGGAGACCAGCCTGATTCTGCTGGAACCTCCTGTAGGAGATCTTAAGCAAGCACCTAAGCCTCTGTCTCTTTCCACTGCCACTGTACTGTGCCTTCTGTTTTTCTTTCTCCTCTCCACCTCGCACCTTCATTTCTGATTTGAATTTCCAGCCTTTTCACCAGGCATCACCCTCCCTTCTTCTCTCTTCAGAAGCAAAATCCATCCTTTTCATCTTTCGCCCTTCATAAACTTGAGGTCTCCACAAACCAGCCTTCATCAGACTCAATCTTGAAAACCTCCTTCCTGCCACATCTCCATCCTCTGCGACCCATGACTACTTGTCACCATGGCTGACGCCAACCCTTCTACCATTAATGAAGTGTCTGGTGTCCAAGAGCGGCACTCTATTCTTCCTGAGAGGCCTGACAAGTACTGTTCCAATTGTGGCAAGCTTGAGAGCGAGCTCAACAAGGTTTTCGATATCTGTGGCCGCTGCCACACACCATCCTACTGCTCCAAGCAGTGTCAGATAGAGGATTGGCGGGCCCATAAGAACTTCTGCAAGATCTGGGTCAAGCCTGAGCGGAAGGGCCGCCTCAATCTCCATGGACCAGCTCTTGTTTTCAGCGACGAGTGGTCAGCAGCCCATAAGTACCTGCACGAGCAGGCCTCTGGAAATGATGCTGCTCGACAGCTGGCAGCTAGCCTTGGTGTCGACCTCACTCCCTCTTGTCCGGGAGAGTCATGCCGAGGAATTGAGTATGTTGCAACCCATTTTCTGTCCCTTGTTTTCTTTTTTTATGTGTGATGATCGATTCCCCTGCTCAGGTTTGTGGCTGACAAGAGGCTCCTGATACAGTGCTACTATCAGTCGACTTGTCTGCACCGGCAAAGACACCGACGAGAACCTTTCCCTGCTCTTCGGACAAAATCAGCTGTCTGAGGTCAAGAATACGACGGCATATGTCCAAGTCCGCTATGATGCCCTCGTCCGTTTCCCCGTCGGTTCACACGGCTTCCATGCCATCCAGACGTGGGACCGCGAGATCCCTATGTACAGCTGGGCCCCGAGACCTGGTACGCAGGCGGAAAAGGACAAGCTCGACCGCGAGATCAAGTACGGCCTGTGGATTCCATCTTTTCAGCAACTCTGGCCCGACAATGAGAGTTTTCCTGGTTTCGACGTGCTGATCGGCTTCTTCCGATGTGCCTTTGGCGATGCCGCCTACCCGTACTGCAATGATAGCCTCGACGAGCTTGATACGCTGCGGGAGGTATTCCGTCGCTGGCCGGGTTTGGACTTCCACGAACTGAATCTCGAGGCTCCAGGCCTTGGCATCTGGGACATTCCCACCGAGATCCCCCGTCTGATGCGCAAGGACGGCATCGGCCTGAACGAAGCCGCCACCAGGGTCTTTGGCAGTGCTCCTCTTCACCATGAGTGCGAGCGCTGCAACTTCAAGGCCCGGCGCTGGGAATGTCTCCTGATATATCTCCTAGACTGTCTGGGCATTTTTATGCCTAGTTCTGGCTGTCTTGAGGAAAGATGCTGATGCGTGTACCTAGAAGACCCAAGGGAAGATCTTGGTGGATGCTGTCCTGATAAGCATTTTACTGTAGCTCTTTTATTTTCTTTGGAGGAGTTGGTGGGAGAGCGCTGTGTGAGCATGTACGTTTGAAGAGAATGGTCTACGCACACCAACCAGGCCGCTTTACTTCATTATTGGTCGTTCTACCCATGAGTCCTGTATTTTACACCTAGACACCATGTATTACAGTAGCTGGGCCTCGCAGATCATTTCGATAGCACAATGAACACAGTATTTAGCTAAGCTAGAGCTCGTATGCACGCTGTTGGGTGGAGGTCAGCCTCTGCCGATGTCCACAATGTGAACCTATTTGAAGGGAGCCGGTTTATGTTTTCCGCTCGATTTTCGACTACGATTTGGTCATCCGCAAGTTGATGATCGCACATACAGATGCATGAGGTGGGTGGTACGGCCGTGTCTGTCTGTGTGCGAGTTCTTGCGTGTAGGCTGACCGGGTGCGGGCTGGAGGAGGAGACCACAGGTGGGGTCCGAGGCACAGGCGCTAAGGAAAATATCCCAAGGAATCTTGGCCCAGACCTGGTTACGAGCCGAACAATGACAGCTTCGAGTACACCTAGATGGGAATAACGTCAGCTGTGCATTGTGTCCCAAACGTCGACACACGAGTGGGCCAGCATGGACAGAGACATCAGCCCTCCTCCTCTCAAACGGCAAAGGATCCAGGCTGATCTCGAAGGCAACGCGACTCCTCAGCCAATATTACAATCTGCCATGGATGATAACATGGGTCAAACATGTTTACGAGTTTTTGCATGGAATATCAACGGGATCCAGCCCTTCCTCCCAGCATCGACGATGCCCATCACGGCGTTCTTCAAGCCCGTGAGCCGGCAAAGGAAGAGCGGCACAGGAAGCGCGACAGCCACAAAGAAGCACTCAGCCCCAGACGCCGCTGGCAGTCCGCTGCGGATATTCCTTCAGAGACACCGCTGGCCCGAGGTTCTCTTTCTTCAGGAGCTCAAGATCAGCCCGTCGGACACAAAGACTCCTGCCACCCTACTCCACTCCGTCAATACCCCGCTCTCAGCTAAAGACGAGGACAACCTCGCGCCAGGGACTAGGTACAAGCTCGACGTTAATCTCCCGCGAGACAAACACAACGCTCGTGGCTTTGGCGGAAAGCTCTACGGCGTAGGGACCCTCCTGCGCGAGGACTTTGCCAGCCAGCATGTCGCCGCCGTTCGGCATGCAATCTGGGACCGTGAGGGCCGTGTCACCATCGTAGAGCTTTTGGAAGAACAGACAAAAAGAGAGCAGCATGGTCACGGCCGCGGTAGCAGCAGCAGCATCATCAGAAGAGCCAGACCTAGATCACTGGCGCTCATCAACATCTACGCCGTCAACGGCACCAGCGCGCCTTATCGCTCGCCAGACACGGGCGAAGCCCTCGGTACTCGGCACGACCACAAGCTGCGCTTCCACAAGCATCTACGAGACGAGTGTCTGGGACTCGAGGAGCGGGGTTTCGATGTCGTCATCGCGGGTGACCTGAATATCGCGCGAGGGCGGCTGGACGGGTGGCCGAATCTCAGGACGTACCCGCGACAGCACTGCTTGAACAGGGCGGACTTCAACAAGAAATTCTTTGGAAACGAGGAAAACCTGAGATCTGAGGCGTATCTAGGCGAGAAGGATCCGAGAAACACCGGCGGCGGCAGCAGCAGCAACATCAGCAACAGCGGTAAATTCTTCGACGGTGTGGATAGTTTTCGTGCTGTACGGGGGAAAGAGCGGAGGTATACATATCACCCACGCAGCGGATACGAGTGGGGTACGAGTTGTGATCGGGTGGACCTCATCATCGTCTCTAGGAGCCTCTTCGATGCTGGCAGAGTGCTCGATGCCGATATCCTTGATTCGCCGCAGGAGCGGGGGACGAGTGATCATGTGCCTCTCTGGGTGAAGGTGAGACTGTGCGTGTGATCCCCACCAGGTCGAGGAACCTCTGCTCGCGATCTAGTGAAAAATCCCAGCAGCTCTGAGAATGGTCTGCCGCTTGTGGTGGGGGTTGTGTGGTCGAGGCTGGGGCCAAGGTATAGCCTTGTGGGTGGGGCCTGTTTTATTACACGCGATTGGCTGGACTGGACAGCAGCAAGGGGGGGAGGGGGAAGAGGACACAACAAGATATTAACTGCGAACGTGGGAGAGAGAGGAAGAGACACAGTTTGACAAGAGAAGCTTCTATCAACCAAATTGGTCCCAACACAGGGGAGCGAGACTCCAACAGCTGCGGTCCGGAGCTTGTCAGCCGACAGGTCAAGTGGGCTCATTTCTCCTGGCTATTTTACCTCAAGGTGTCACATTTAGTACCAAATTTCATATGGTAAACGTGAAGATGGGTGTTTGTTCAATACATGCATGGCATTTACGTTATTGACAGCCGGAAACCGACTGGGTCGACAGGATCACAACTACATCATGCCCAAAGGTTACGCTAAGCTCCGCAAGCGATCTGCTACATAAAGGCGGAGGTAACAGATCGCCGGCCACCTGACATAGTTTCAGCACAGACTCAATATTCTATCGTCATCCTAAGTCTCAGCTGAAGACCGGCTTGAAATGTTCTTGTTCCTGTCGCGGGGCACCGTCTTGCTTAACGTCACGCTAGAGTCAGGCCCGATCGTAAGATTTTACCCCAAATCATAAAGAATATCACGTAGATGAGAGAGATGGAGGGAGCATGTGAATATCCCTCATGTGATGTCGGATCGCAGACATCATACAATCCCGATGCCCGTAGTATCAAGTACTGCCTCTGCTAGTCCTACCACTGTCCCGGCCTCATGATATTCATTGCGTGCGCCGCAAGGCAATCACATGATCAACGTTCCTGTGTAAGCCCTCGACTTACACGCAGACAGGACGCCTCCCTTCAGCTTTATTATGTACACAATATTGAAGGTGCTTTCACGTAAATACTGACCCGCGAGCCTCGCGAGGTGTCCCGTCATGACCGTGCGGTGTGTTGATTTGGGCAGCCTCATGGCTGACATGTGACACCCTGGTCAGAGCGCAGGGTGAAAGTCGCTGAAAACGTAAAATAAACCTCCGTGATTTAGTTGTCATGCTGGTACCTTTCCTTTTGAGGTCAATAGTTCTGGTGATCGACCAGGTCAGTTTTAGCGATGAGCGTCGTACGAGCTGCTTAGCAGGCGCAGACCGCGGCGGCGCAATGAACGGCCTCGTTCAAGGTGTAGATCTTTGTAGTAATAGTCAGGTTCATACGCATCATCCACTTTGTCTAGCTTGTCTATTCAAGAAAGCATGTGACATTGTCCGCAGACACAGGTTCACGGGCCGAATTATAAATAGGAGGGCATTCCTCTGCCTGACCTCAATCCAGAGTTCCTCATCCTTATCACCATCAGTACTCCCCCTTACTACCTCGACACCGACACCGGCACCGATCCCGATCCCGATCCCAAATACCAGCCTTGAGGGTCTCGACTATTTCTTCTTCTTCTCACCAAGACAAAGAAGAAAACCAAAATGCACTCCCTCATCTCCTTCCTCATGGGACCTCTCTTGTGTCTTACCATCATCGCACTGTGCGGTGATGGGCTCGCTGGGGTCCGTGTTCATACCAGTCTTCCCGCCCCTCGTCACCATCCCATGCCTTCCTGGTGAACCCCAAGACTGACGAAGCCACTCCTGAATAGGTCGCTGCGGCCCCTTCCCTGCAGTTCTCCAGCACCGGGGACTGCATTGAGGACAGCTTCTTAGGGTGCATGAGCAACAGCGGCTGCAGAGGTCCGGACGACACCGGCTGCCTCTGCTCCAGCGCCGCCTATGACACCTGTGTCCGGGAGCGCGTCCACGGGTCGTGTCCCGGTCGCTGCGGGGAGGCCGAGGAGATCCGGTGCAACGTGTGCCACGCTTGCGACCGGGACCCCAGGTGTCCTGCGTGAGAGGAAGAAACCTCGAGGCTGGGAGTTTCTGCTGGCTGGGAAAGAGAAAAATTCTTTAAAAAAATTTGAAAAGTAAAAAAAGGAAAGAAAAAAAAAAGAGAAATTGTGGTGGAGTTCAACTAGTGCTGTGAAGAAAGGGTTTGGGCTGGAGTTTCGCGGAGTTTTACAATTTTTGACATTTCTTGTTCTTGGATTGAAATGTGTTACTGGAACGATGCAGAACAAGAAATACGGAGTCAGGTCTCTGGATTTAAGTAATAGTCAAATCCTTGGTGTCCATGGTCTTGAGTGTTCTTTTGGTACGTGGTGGGAGTTTGGGTAATCTTGAGAAATTTGATAATGCAAAGGCCAGTTTGTCTTGAGAAATGTCTCTATAAGGGTCTGTTCTAGCATAGTAGTGACTGGAAATTGACTGAAAAATGCTGGAAACCTTCTCGTGATGCTTCCCTGGTGATAGCACGTGGTCGCCCATCGGTATGTTGGACGTCTTGTCTTGAGACCGCACCGTCCCATGCCGCTGCTACAAGCACCGCCGTGCGTAAGTCCGCACGCAGCCGAGCCTGCGCTTCCGGGTGGTCAGGGGAGCAGCTTAACGCCCCATGGTACCTTCGTGGGCCTCGTGTCGTAGCCCGCCGTCAAAAATCCGAAGAACTCGTCGGCGGTGGCACGGCTGTGGTAGTTGGGTGTGCGGCCCTCGCGTGTGGCAAGCTCGCGCTCGCGCTCGCGCAGGAGGACACTGTGCAGGGCGCTGTGGGGCGGGAGTGCGTCTCCCGACTCGATCAGGGCGACGTACTCGGTAGTCCGGACTGCGATGTAGCAGTCCTTGATGGCTATGGCGCGCCGCATATAGGGCAGTTTTCGAATCATCCACGAGATGAGGAGCCCCGCATGCGAGAGCTGGAAGCTGGCAGACCTTTTGAATTCCCGGCCTTCAGAGAGAACTACTCCCCGTCACGTCCGGGAGGCATTCCGCAGGGTCCCAGAGCTTGAAGGGAGATAACATGGCGCCACACCTTGCGACGGAGGGTCCAAGGGTGTACATCCTTTCGGTGCGACATCTCGGTAGATGTCTCCGTCCAGCCCACGCGAGAGGAAGGGGAGGTGGGAGGGATCGCTGGATGCAGAAGAGGCATCGTCCCATGTACTCCGTTTTCACGCTTGTGCAGTTAGGAGTCTGGGTTGAGTGATTGACATGCATATGATCGCTCGTAGGGGTTGAAGATGGCACTGCTAACGACTACCCGGGGCCTGCTATGCGCCGATTAGTGTGCGTATGTGTGTTTGTGTGTGTATTGAATATTCAAAGCCCTGTCCGTTCTATATTATATACCGTAGATGATAGTATAGAGGCGAGTCAGTCTCCCCTGTTCTCTCTTATATAAGTAGACACACTATGCAGGACAACCCAGCCACCGAGAGTATGATAAAGGTGCAATATTGATTGTATTAGGATTCGGTACCTGAGTATTCCACAAGAACTGTGTTCAAGGTTCGTACAAAAAGCTGTAAGGAATCACAGGTCTGAGAGTAGGTAAATTAGGTAGGAGATATTACGCTGTGTCCAGACATGCGCAGGCTCTCACCAGTCCCTGTTTCTCAGCTTGCTAGGTATTATCCAATTCTGCAGCCGCCACCAGAGAGCCCCCCGCGCTGTAGTACATCTTTGTGTGTCGTCGTCGTCGTCGTCGGTCTACAGCCCCACCCGCCTCATCATCTGCTGCCGTCTAAGCATAGTCATCCTTGACGCGTCGAGAGCCGAGGTCATACGACCGCTGGCTCCTGACACTGCGATTCCGGCGCCAGCGGCGGCCTGAGCCCCGGTCCGAGCTGCGGGTGCCCAGGAAGAACAGCACTGTGGCGATCAGGAGTGCGGCCCATGCGCCCCAGCTGAACCCAAAGGCATATCGTCCGATCTCGGCGGACCTGTTGTCAGCCCGGAAGGCATCCCGGGCCTTGACGAAAGTCGCACTACAACCACAGGTGTGTGAGCCCACATACTTGGAAGAAAGGGGCCCCAAGGTAGATGGAGCCTTGGGGAAGGAAAAGAAACCTGGGGAGGGGGCGGCATACGTCATCAGGGACACGGCAATGGTGTAGAAGAAGAGGGCGGTCAGGGACACCAAACCGGAGACGGCGGAGCCCAGACGGCCGCAGCAGGCGAGGAAGCCGGTGAAGAAGGCACAGACGGAGAAGAAGAGCGACATGATGTAGAGGACCCAGCCGAACCGCCACATGTAGAAGTAGTAGGTCGAGGTCGTGTTGCCGCCGTGGCTCCCTCCCAGCCCGCTCGGCACGCCGGATGCGTTGCTATCCCAGGCATGACCAAAGGGCATCGCGGCCGTGGCCTTGGTACAGTCCTGGTTGCCCTCACCGCAGATGTAGAAGTAGGTCCACTGCGAGATGCTCTTAGCGCCTGTGATGTCTGACGTGTCGGCCTGGAGGAAGTATGTCTTGTCCAGCGGGGTGGTGTGCTTCATGCCGGAGAGGATGACGAAGAAGAGCATCGTGATCGATCCGGCGAGGAAGATGAGGGCCACGAGGCCCAGCGACGGGTCTGCACCGGCGGTTATCAGCATCTCGTGATCGCTGGGAGAGGAGCGCAGGAAGGAGGGCCTCTGCCCCGGGGGGGGGGGGGGGAGCGAGAGGGTAGCACCTACGTCCAGCCATAATGTCTCGAAGCGGAGGTTTGTTTCTCTAGAGTTTGCTCGCTGCACTCAAGAACCTTGGTCGCCGCGCTGGGTCTGGTCAGCTTCTGAGGACCGCGGAGGTGGAAGACGGGAAGAAGGAGAGACGGTGAGGAGGAGGTGATGCGTGGTTGCAGGAAGAGAAGAGGAGACGGGGGTCTTCGTCTGGCATACCGTCCATAGGTTTCCACCAGAATAAAAAGAGGGAATTGTCTCTGGTGCTCTGACGGTTCGGGTCAAGAGTAGGCGGGGTGTCTCACCGCTTAGGCGGCCGGGCTGGGCTAGGCGGTGGCAGAAGGGCGAAACGGACGATCTGTGGACAGTCGGATCGCAGGGCTGGAACCGGAAGCGGTGGACGTCTGCTGCAGGGTTGGCTCTGGAGATGATTATACCGAGCTGTTTGTTTGTATGATGGTGCGCGAAAGAAGGAGGTTGATCCGATCATATAGGTCTGAATTATATGGCGCAAGGTGTGTGTGTGTGAAGGGAGTTTGGCATGTGCTCTGTAGCGTGATAGGAAGAAGATAGGACAAGACAAACGGACCGAAGGAGGGGTCAAGCCAACTTTCTACCCCCGGTTCCAGAGAGGCTGCCTGCACCCGAGAAAGGAGCTCGTGATTATGAGTAGGAGGGGAGGGGGAAAAAAAAATACAGACTGCTTCGGTTTCCTTGAATGACGACAGCGGGAAACTTGGTTCGCAGGGGCCCAGAGCCCACACTGCCCGGCTGCTAAACCGCCCAGGGCATAGCGCTGTTGAGCCTAAGCCGGTACCATACACGCCCCAGAGCACTAGAGTAGCAAGCAGCAGAGCTGCAGCTGCAGCGGGCGTGAAAGAAAGTTTAAGATGCTGAGCCCCCCGGCGAGGACCCTGACAGGCTGACGTCATGGAATGGGGCCACTTGACCTCTGCTATTGCATCGACTCACCCGTAACAGTTTTTTGCTGCTGCACTTGAGAGAAGTACAGGGTAAGAGACCAGTGCCCGGAAACCTCGGACCAAGGGAAAAGATAAACGAAATACTATTTTGAAACTTAAAGAGAGAGAAAAGAAGAAGAAGGAGAAAACCATGTCGTCGTCGACTCAACTCCTCGTCTCCACCGCCGACCAAGCACCTACCACAACAGACCCAAGCCGCGATGCCGATGCCACAGGCTACAATCTTGATCTTATCGTCATCGTGCCATAAACGGTTCCGAGTACTATTCGGGTAGTGCCATAGTACTATTGTCTGTAGGTCTGCAACACACTGGTTACAGGGGGTACACCGTGCCGCCTGTTTTCCACGGGCTCCGGGCCGGGTCCTGGAAATTGCCGCCCAGCCTCCGCTGAATCCGCCGCCCAAGGGAGCTTGACTGCTCGACACCGCCGAGAGGACCTCTTGCTGTGGCCGGTTCAGAATTGGTAGCCACTGATGAGAAGAGAAGAAGAAGAAGAAGAAGAAGAAGAAGAAGAAGAAGAAAATTCCTCTGCCTCTGGCTCTGGGGAAAGTGGACAGCAACCTGTGTCCCAAGTCTCAAAGTATTCCAGTATTGTCCAGGACCACAGACATCCCTTGCTTCCCACCTCGGCGAACCACTTCCTCACCGTCCCCGGGCAGACCATGGCAGCCAGTCTTTTCCTCAGCTGCTGTCCTCTCAGCCCACTGCTAGGGAATACCACCACCTGCATGAAGTCCTGCTTGTCAGCCCAGAGCGAGATATGTGCGGATAGGCATCTGTTATAAGGTGCAGTCAGTGTTGGGACACTGGCGGTAATGAGCCTTCTACGAGATACTTGGTGCGCTGATCTAGAGACTGTTTCTAGGACATGGGAAAGGTAGGCCCATGCGGACGAGAAATGTGAGCATCTGGATAAAATTTTGAGAAACAGGAAACAATGGATCTGCGAACACCTGTTCTTCAGAGATGCACGCATTTTAGGGACCTCAGGGCGGGAGCGCGACTGGGATGTTTCATGGCACGGCGAGTTGACGTTGACACATGAGACGATTTTGCGCCCCCCTCCCCTCCCCTCCATAAAGTATCCGGTCAGCCAGTTTTCCCAATCAAGACCAGATACTGTAGTTGACGCTTAAGCATGAAGATGGCCGAGGTGCTTGTCTGGGTATGGAAGCAGGGGACGCGCACAGGCAAGGGAGGCCCCCCCCTTCTCATCCCCTTGATATCATGGGGGCGCGCTGGGGAATGTTGCCGTCTGCACGAATACATCCCTTGCCCGGGAAGTCGTGCGTGTCCTTCTCGCGTACAAAATATCAACGGGCGTTCTGGCTTGATTATTACTAGGCCAGATAGCGCTCTCCAATCCTGACATGATCTTCCCTTTGGGGCTCAAAAGCCATCCGTTGTTCCCCCCCCCCCCTCCCTTTTTTTTTTTCTTTACCCTCCTTTGATTTGAATCACCTTTCACAGCCGTGAAAAAGCGATAGAGAGAGCGGAAAGAAACAGCAGGAAAGAGGGGAAAAAAGCAAGCCGCCGCCAAAACCCCAAGAACAATGTCTAACCAGCGCCAGTCCGGGACGTGGGTGTTCTTCATCCTCCTCGCCATCGCGCTGCTCTGCGCCATCACCAGCCACCGTCGCCTCCTCCCCTTCCCGGAGCCAGACGAGAACCTCGACGGGTCCCGCCCTGCATCCCACGCCTATACCCACGACTCCTACGACGATGGGGAGCCGTTCGTCCCAACACCTGAGGCCACCGCCAAGGTGGACAAGGTGGACAAGGCCGACAGGCCTAACAAGGCCAGCAAGCCTAACAATGCCAACAAGCCCGACGAGGCCAGCAAGCCTGACAAGACCAACAAGCCTGACAAGGCCAACAAGCCTGACAAGGCCAACAAGCCTGACAAAACCGACAAAACCGACAAGACCGACAAGGCCGATAAAACTCACAAAACCGACAAGGCCGGGAGTGGAGGTGGGGCCGACGAGGAGAAGAAGGACAATAACAAGGGGAAGGAGGCGTACGAGGGCGACGAGGGAGAATCGCTGCTGATCAGCGCGTCCACCAACCTCGGGACGAGCCTGTCGAGAATCCGCGCCTCGATGATGAACGCCCACGTGCAGATACTGGAGGATTAACAAGGGTGTCAAGGTAATTATCTACCTGTATCTCTTTCAGATTCCACTGTTTCTGTGTGCAGTGCCTGAGCTGATGACTGGCAGGATTGGGCGGCAGGCATGAAGGTACAGACGAGGTTTCAAGCCATGAGGACTCACGGCAAAGGCTCATACCTGCCCATCCACGCTCGAGGTGGATATAGATGGTGCAGCCTACGAGTAAAAAAGAACGTCCTGTAATGTTCGAATGATTCAGTCCAGTTTGAAGTGTGGGACGGGTTGGAACTCAACGAGGGCAGATTAGCATACGGGGGAAATGGAAAAGGCCTTCTCATGACCAAGTGCATTCAAGTTTGGGATCCATGAAAAGTGGTGTCAAGACACCATCTGCATCTTTCACATCACTCACTATACGGACCCTAATTACATCGTCGATACGAGTCCCCGCCGAGACGCCTCGCTCCTCTCATGTATGCCATCAAATAGGCTTAAACGAAGAACTCAGACCTCCCCCAACGCGATACGTGGAACACAGTGATTCCTCGCCAGGAAGCCCGCGAAACATGGCTCACACCGGCCGGTGTGTGGACTACTATTAAGGAGTAAATGGACGAGGGTCAAGCCCGCGCTGCGACATGACCACACTAAGAGGAACCACCTGTTCCAACCGATGCAGACCTTTCCACGGCGAGCCAATCACAGTATTTCTTCTCGTTATCACCATGCCCTTCTAAAAGGGAACATGTGTAAGGCTTATGAGGTGGTCAAAGTAACGATATTAGATTCTTTGCAGCAAGACCCCCCATGACTTGATGCCAACCCAACACCCGCACGACTAAACCAATTACCAACAAGTACCATATCCATTCTGCATAAGACATGCAACTTGCACTTATGAAAGCTTGTCACTGGTACTCCGTTGACACCATGGCATCGTCATTCGCCCAACCATCTTTTTTCTTTCGGCCCCCGCAGGGCGCCAGCTGAAAGGCCGTGCAGCCAGCTAACCACCAACACTTCCAGCCGCTGGTCATTCTCTGACCGCAAACGAAACTCAAAACCAAAAACAGAAAAATGAATAAGTCCCCAGCCTGCTCGCCTTGCCATGGAAGTGCTCAACGCCTGAAGTACTCTCTGCCTGCAGTCGGGCTCTAATCCGGATAGGGCGATCTCAATAGTCTCGCGCACCATGTTAGTCACTCTCCTCGCCTAGGTAATTTTCGGGCTGACCGGTTGGGTCCTGTTCGCCGGGGCTCAGCTGTGCTTCTGCTGCTTGCGGCATCAACAAGGCGTCCCGATGCCGTTGGTCTGATGCAGAGGAGCAGGTGGCTGGGTAACTCATCGCGAATGAACATGTCTGGGCAATTGGTGTCCGGGCAGACCGAGGATCGCCAAGTGCTCAAGCAGTGGCTGGGCATTTGTATCCTTTCCCCACAGTTAGGCTCTCGTTATGAGGTGATATTTGACCTATATATTCAAGCTTGATGTTGCCTTGTATGCAGAGGCGGCTCCAGAAAGCCTCGTGGTTCGCGGTTATACTGTGGTCTAGACTGCAGTGGACTCATGCTGCTGACGTGGCTGGGGCACTAGGGTCAATCGATTTGCTGTCAGCCTGCGAGCAAACTGACATGTAATTAAATCACAGAAGATAGGGCAAGGGAGAGGGAGAAAAAAAAGCCAATTGAAGGTGACTCTTAGGTATTGAGCATCTGTGTGACTTCGTCGCAAGTCTGTCCAGTCGGGCGGTTCTTTGGCCCGACCAATCAGGTATACGGAGGTCACGCCACGGAGATTCTCACAACGAACGTGATGCACATTCACTTCAGGGGAGGATCTACATGAGTGAAAAGGATGAAGAGGAGAAAGGAAAGGTTAGCTAGCTCTGAGGGCTAGAAGGCGTAGAAGTAGCGCTTTCTGGCTTACATGAACGTAGCCTATGAGGCCCTATCACGACTATGAAAGAACTAGGAGAGCGTCACTCGGATTGCTGTCATGAGATCCGAGCTGGAGAAGTTCAAGAAGAAGACACTCGTTGGAAAAGCGACCGAAGAGAGGAAATCTAGCCCGCCCTTCCTTGCTGAGATCAGGATCCTTGGGGATCCCATTACCCTCACGGCAGACGCATGTTGCTGTGCATGATAACGAGTTCCAAACTACCTCTAACAACCTGAGCAGTCGAACAAGAAGGCCTTCTGAACTTTTCTCCAGATACTCACGGAACATTTCGACTTCCTGTAAAACTTCTCCAGCCTGTCAATGTGACTGCCCATTCACGGTATCGCCAGTCAGATTCTCTCAAAGTTGAAAGTTCTGTCGTACTCCTTCTGCATGGCATCGAAGCGCACTTTGGCCTCCTTCTTTCTCCGGCGCCAGTCCGCACGGGACTCAATCTCCTGGTCCTTTACCGACGGCGTGACCTGGTTCCGGCTACGGTCGTGCTGATCGAACAGGTACGCTGGGGGCTCGCCGGCAGAGTCGCCGCTGCCGGCCATCCCTTTCTTGCCATGGCCGTCGCCCATGTTCCAGGCCAGGGCGGTCAAGTGGCGACCATCGACATGGCTGGCAAGTTCCTCGCTCGTCTCGTACACCTCGCGGTGCATGTCATCTCCCCCGTCCATAGACTCTCCGCATGCACCCCACAAGCACCTGAAGTCGCCTTGCGCCGCCTTGCAGTGAACCTTGTGGAGGTGCCTCGTGAGAACGTCGAGGTTAATGAGCTCTGCCTGACACCCTTCCCACTCACAGAGGAACTTGATAAACCTTGGCTGGAGGCTGTCGTAGACCTCACGTACTGAGGAAGGGGCTTTGGGACCCTTGGATGGCTTCTTCTTGCTGACTTGCAGGCGCAACCCTCGGGTAGGCCTGTTCTTCTCTTCTTCTGCTTCTTCCTTTTTCTTGGCTTCGGCCTCTCTCTTCTCTTCTGCTTTCCTGGCCTCCTTGTCCCGTAAGCGCTGGCTACGGGGTCGCTTGGCTGGTGAGGATGGAGGGTCAGCTTTCTGCTTGGTGGAGCTTCTAGTACGTCGCTTCTTGTTATCGGGAGCTGGGGCCTCAGGAGCTGATGAGGAGTCGCAGGGCACTGGTAAAGATGACTCTCTGCTTCTCTTCTTGTCTGAGGGCCCCGCCGTGACCGCTTCTTTAGGGGGGGCGTCCCTCTCTTTGTTGGAATGGACCTCTGCGACAACGTCTTTGGGGGGAGGTTCAGCCTCCTTGTTCGAAGGGCCTGCCACGGTCGTCTCCTTGGGAACATCGTCCGCCTCCTTGGCTAGGAGGGTCGCTGGGATGGCCTTCTTAGAAAGAGGGCCCCTTGCCGCTTTCTTGCTGGGCTTCTTTGACCCCTTCATCTTGCGAGAGGGGGTCGGGTCCTGGCGAGGGGTTGGTCCTCCTCTTCGCGAGGACTCTCTGGCTTCTCCTTCGTCTCGCCCAGGGGCTTCGTCTGAATCTGACGAGGTGATGGAATCTTCTCTGCCTGAGCACTCTCTGGGTTTGGCTTTGTTTTACGCGGAGGTTCCTCCTGGCTCTGACGAGGGGACAAGACTTTCTCTACCGGTGGGCTCTCTGGCTTTCGCTTCCTTGTCTTTCGCAAAGCCTTCTTCTGGCTCTGGGGAGGTGTTGACCTTTTCTTCTCTGCCTCTGGGCTCTCAGCTTTTCGTACAGCACGCGCCGCCTCCCTCGCGGCCTTCATGCTGACAGCGCCAGGCGGCTGTGGGCTCCCGCGAGAAAGCACGCGCTGTCCCGCCCGACGCCTATCACGAATGCTCTGCAGACCTGCGAAGCGGGTCTGCTCGAGCTCGGCATCGATGCGCCGCCGGAACTCGTCGGAAGCGCCCTGCTCCTCTGCTTTCTTGCGGGCGCGGACAAATCCGTCCCAGCCACGGCCCAGGGCTCCGAGCTCGCGGGCTAAAGTGGCATCTCGAAAGGCGTGCGTTGCAGGCTTGTGGTAACGCCTTCCAAGATCCATAAGCTCTTCTCTGGTTAGCCTGAAAAATGGGGGAGCGGAGGACTGGGCGTTATCTTCCTGTGGCTGCCGCTGCTGCTGGGTGGGGGGGCCTCCCTGGTCATCAGGTGGCGGCTGTGAACGAGCTTGAAAGGGGTTTGGTCCGAGATCATTATTGGCTGCAGCAGTACTAGATGCAGCAGCATGAGGAAGCTGCACTGGGGTATCGGTGCCAACAAAGCGTTCCCTTGAATTCTGGCGATAGGTGACAGAGCCAGGAGAGGGTTGCCTGCGCTGAGCTGCGTTGCTGGGGACAGGTGGTGGTGTTCTGGCCCTGCGAGCATAGCGAGGCCTCTGCTCAACCCAATCCGGTGCCACAAGTCGGTGGAACTGGGTTTGTCTTCTTGGGTATTCTTGATTGCGTGGTCGACGACGTTGTTGTCGACGTCTTTGCGAGTGTCCTCGTCTTGATGAGAATGGATTGGCTTGTCGAGAAGAAGATTGATGGACTTGTCGAGAAGGGGATTGGCTGCCTGATCGAGACGAAGATGGGTCGACTTGCCGTGATGAGGCCTGCATCGCAGGCCATTGTTGCAGCTGCGGACGGCTCATCGTCAACTCTCTGTTAGGACCTGGGCAGGAGTCAGTCAATCCCGATGAGCTACAATTGTCCACAGGCAACAATGGATTGTCGGCTGTTGATGGGGTTTAATATTCAGGGTGGGGATTGGGGATGGGAATTACCTCGACCTCAGCTCCTGTGGCTTATAACTTGACAGGTCTGAGTTCAGGGAGCGAGGCAAAGTAGTTCAGGCCAGCACCAAAATGCAATTTATATGTAGACGGTCTTGAGTTTGGGTGAAGTTGAACGCGTTTTCAGAACAGCGTGTTTGCTCAATAATAGCCCTGTGCTGTCAATACGGACTTTAGATGAAATATTAAAGATTCACTCCCATTGAATTTGACCAAGTGACACAGTTTACTAATGCATTCACAGTATTGTGAACAGAACATCTGCTTGCCTCCAGCACCTTCTTACCAGCCGCACAAAGGCACCAGGACGGGAGGGACTATGATGGCCATCAAGATCCAAATATTAGCATACCATCACACTCAGAAATTGAGCAACTAATCGTTATGAAGAGTCCTCAAGTATGCAATGGTCAATATTCACTTTACTTCTTTAATTATTATAGCCTGGACCCTCGAGAGGTAGGACTGGCATGGTGTCTTGGGAAGACATCTCACTGGTACATTTGCAGCTGAGCACCCGCAGGATGAATCAGGGAAATGTTTAAGAAGGGAATCTTCACTATAACGAATTCGACAGCCTCTATGAGCAAAGACTCGGTGCTGATGTCAGCCTCCAACACATGACTTCAAAGGCAGGCGGCCGACCCTTGAGGATCTCGAGGTTCAGCCAGTCCACCATAGACTTGAACGACAAAGAAGATAAGCATGACCAGATACGGTTTCGGTCGAGCGCAATTTACGTATAAGCTGTGTTTGCCCTTTCCCCGAACCTTGATGCTGACGGCCCCTGCCAGGTTCCAGCCCTCAATACACGGGGCTGCACCAATCCTCGGATTTTCCATGTCAATGCTGTTGATGCCCATGAACCTTGGTTGCCTTTTCTAAATCTTGTATCGGTACCTTAGAAGGTTTTTTTTCTCACCCAGCTTCATGGGACTCTGACAGAATAAAGTTGCCTCACACTGTACTGTGGTCACGATCACTGCTCATTGGCCTATTGCGACGACTCGTGGCGCGCGCGTACAATGAGGCTGAGCTGCCAGCGTGACGCGTTTGCGACCCCAATCCGCCTGGATGATCTTCAAATATGCCTCATATCCGAGGTGAGCCCTCGGTTTTACAGCATTCATCAGCTCGCCATGGGGTCTCAAAATGCTTCCTTTGCAACGTCTGCATGCGGGGTTCGCAAGGTTCGGGTCAGCCTGCACTCAGTTTGACAGATGTCATTCATAGCTCAGCAGACCAGGCGTCCAGTCGCCTTGAAACGCTTCGTGTGAGACCTCAGCAACCTTGACAGTGCCCAGTCACCATTCTCCCTTTCGAACTTGCATCTTTGTCGGGTGCGCAGTGTATGTCTTACAGTTGATATGCACAACTCGTGGGGTCTGACAATATCATGGGAGCATTTCGTATCAAGTTGGCCAGGCTCGTGCGTCATGGCCGAGGCTTTGAACCTCTTGGTTCAGCCACTATGTCCCAGCAATCTCGTGTGTTGCCTTAGTTTCACTCCCTAAATCCTACTTACCTAGGTACGATTTCATCATCAGAACTACAGAGCATTCTGCTGCACCAGAGCCCTCTTGCTCTTGAGCTATCTGAAATATAGATCCAGCCAACTAGCCAAAAGGCGCACTTCATACCAGACTGAATTTCCCATTGACAATGGACTCCCAATCCATTGACAATCATGGTTATATTGTAGTTTAAGGGGACAATTAACAGCTCTTCTTCTCTCTTGGGGCATCATCTCTGTACTTGGCTGCGCATGGCTGCCCAGGCTTTGTGGTGTGTTGCGTGGAACAGAGGATTGATTGACCCATTATTTATTAACTTTGTTTGTTCTTCTTCTCATTTTCTCTACTCAATATGCTTAGACGGCTGTCACGGCGTTTCTGTTGGAGGGCAGTATCACAGACAGGTCTAGAGGCCAGCTGTAGTGTTGCTCGACTGTCTGACCCTTTTTCACTAGCTGAGATTCTCCAGCCGGTTCAATACTATGAAATCGGGAGATCTAGCGGAGAGTAGAGCGAGTGTGACAGTCAGTGACGCGGTGCTCTATCCTTTATTAAATAGCTCATGTTACATACAGATTGGCATCTTCTATCAAACGTTCAATTGCAACAAAAGTAGCATGATTCAAACAAATAAAAGCAGAGCGACAAAAATTCAGTCAGATATATTAAAAAAAAAAGGTTCAAATTTCAAAAAGACTTAGTGATTGACAATAAAATAAATGCAAGTGTCCGAGGCAAGGATCGAACTTGCGACCTTCGCATGAAGTATCATACTCACACAACCCTGCAGGCTGGGTGTATAAGAGCGACGCGCTAACCACTGCGCTACACGGACATCTTTTTTCGGTTTAAAAAAAGGCTAAATTTTGAGGACTTATATTTCCATGCACGAATAGCAAACTATTGACTATTTATCTATGTTCACGATAAATCAAAAGGTCGTTCTTTCTTCCGTCACCATAATCTCAACTGATGCTTCTCACTATATCATTCTCACCGTTGTTTTAGTAGTATAATTTCTTGTGAAAAACAAGACGGAGTTCAGAGCAAGGGGTCAGTCAAATGCATTGTTTTTGAATGCATTTTAGATATTGGTTGGGACCTCCTTTTCATCTTACCACACTAGTCAGTCCCATTGGTCATTTCCGCCGTAGTGAACTTTGAATCATTTGATTTTCTTAGGCTCGGGGTTCCCTTCAGGACATCCATAGTGGTGTTGACGGAGACATGAACTGCGTGGAACAGCCAGCTATAATTGGGCGGCAGGCTACCATCCTGGCCTCGGGGTTGGTTCGTGAGGATCGAATTCACGCTGACATAGAACCACAAACTAGATTTGTTTTCTTTTTACATTTTTGTGAATGTCAGCTTCGTTTAAGCTTACCAATCAAGATTGCAGACGATCATAGACCCCAAAATTCACAAGCGTGGTGTTATCTTGAATATTACTGTATATTACTAGCTAAACTCCGGTTATGTGGGGAGAAGAGGATCAGTATTCTCAGCACCAAGACGGACTCTGGCAGGTGGGCACTCTCAAGTGCTTGAGGAAAGTCCTGATATGCAGCCTGTTCTGCAATCGCATTGATCGAAACCCAAATTCATGGCTTTTATATCATTTTTTTTTTGTGAGAAAGTAAAAAAAGCCTACCTAAATGTGTGAAATAGGCAGTCATTCACATGTTGTGCTTATGAGGTATGGAACGGGAAACGAAGACCCCACCCACGCTGGCAAATTATGGCCTCGGCGGGATAAAAGATTGCGGCACGAGACAGCACTTCGAAGGCGTACATAGACCGATTTCGGTAGCTAGCCTGAACACAATTAATGAATGGTAGCATTTTGGGCTTTGCGAATAAACGGTCCTGTGACCAGGCTCATTATAAACCCTGAATACTCCAACAGTCAAGGCTTCTAAAAACCCCTAGAACGTGCAGTTGCAGGTGACGAGCCAAATCCGTCGTCCTCGTCAGTAGCTGCTCACCAAACCGAGTCTCACCAAAGCCTTGGCGCGAGCAGCTGGTGTTAAAATTACAAGGAGCATTAACCAAGTACCACTATATATCTTAATGTCGTGTTGCTTTTCATCATCCTCGTCGCAAATGGCTGCACGCGCATCTCGGTGTTGTTCAGCTCTTCCCTAAGTAGTGTTGCAACACCTGGGCATGCAGACTGTGGTAAGACTCCCGCAGATCTTGCAAATGCCCCCGACTCTCACAAGAAAATTCCTCTGCTAGCAAACATTCTGATTATCTTCGAGATTTTGATCTACAAATCTGCTGGGTGGCTGCCTCAACATAGAAGATTGCTTACTGCACGTTACACGCCTGTTAAACCACGCTGTGATAGCCAGCAGAGCGGGTGTCGATCATATCTATGCACCGGATCTTGCCCAAGTCATGGAGGACAGGGAGCAAGAACAACTTAAAAATAAAAATAAAAAAAAAACAAAAAAAAAAAAACAGAGAGATCAAGATCAGATAGCAGGACTCATTCTGCAAGACGCTGTATCCTGGATGGTCAGATAGGCCAAGTCGAGAGCCATAGAGACCGAGCCGCTATTTTCGTTCTGATCGCAAGTAGCGAAGCCGAAATGCCCCTCCGACCATCCATCCCCTTCCTCGTCCCCGCTGCGTCTCTCTCGACATCTCCCCAGCCTCCAACCCCCTCCCTGCCAAACTTTCTCTGCTCGCCAAGATCATAAGTTGAGACCACTCTCTCGAAGCCCACCATACTCTATTCCTCTTAACCCCAGGAAGATCAAAATCATCATCGCCGGGTTCTGACCAATGGTCTTACATCGTTACGACCCCACAGTCCAGCGCTAACTAGCATCATGCGAGCTGTGAATCCTTGACGCCGTTCCTTGACCACAGTCAGAAGAAAGAAGATTGATTTGGTTTGCTTCCTAGGCTACCTCTGCATAATCAAAAGAAAATAAAACACTGGTTATCAATCTTGGTGAAAGTACTTGGACTCAACACTGGACTCAACGGGGAAGGGGAGACCGCTCCGGGGTGGTGGGCTTGAAGACGACGAAGAAGCGCTCAGGCGTGCGCAAAGAAGTAGGAAGAACATGGGTTGGCTGTCATCAGAAGGGGTTCAATGCATTCTGGAGGCTCTCGAACACATTAGACCAGAAATAACGTTCCGTCTTCCGGCTGGAGCAGTTACCAAGGCCGCATGGATTCATGCGTGCGAATGTCACAGTCTGCTTTCTGGCGAGCGGAAGAAGAGCAAGACTAAGTGGACCAAGACAAAAACTTGTGTAGGAAAGAAGACACTATCACCTGGGTAAGGGGGACATCAAAAAAATAGAAGGCAGGATGATCAGAAGAGACAGACAGTGGTCAGGGATAGGAGATGTGACGACGATTGTCCCTGTGTGTCTTCCTAGCGCCGCGGTCGATGATAGGACTGGTCGTCATCACCCTGAGGGTCTTCGGGCGTAGGTTGAGAAAAATACACATAGTCTTCTTGCTGTGTGTTGTAGAATTGCTGGGGCCCATCCCCAGAACTAGTAGTGTAGGTAGTGGAGTACCCGGACACCGACTGCGGATAGCCTCGAGAGGATGGCGGCTGTCCCGCACGATAGTCTGCCGTGGCGTACTGGGCGTTGGCATGACTAGACGGGGCCATATCTTGCTGTGGGGTCTGTTCACGAAAGGGGGGCCGCTTGGAGGAGGATGATGTCGACACGCTGTGACGTCCTTCTCTTGACTGATAGGAGGAGGAGGACGGTGGATAGTAACCAGTGCTCCGCTGGGAGCGCTGACCAGCATCCATTTGTGTTGTCTGTGCCCTTGATCCTCTTTCGCTAGCCCGATATTGCATCCCATCATCTCTGTTCCCTGAGGAGGTGCCGGATGATGGCATCGGGGGGTAGTAAGATGGATCTGTCGTGCTAGCGATGCTGTTGTACTGTTGGGTCTGTCGACCAGCGCTCCGGGTATCGGCGGCCCGCGAGTCGTCGCTGTGGTTATCAAGCGACCTGCTGATATCTGCAGTCAGCTTTCTGGTACATGCTACCGAGTTCTTATTAGGAGAGAACTTACATTGACCTGTGCGGTGAGCCAACATGTAACTCCAACGAGTCGGACATCGTCTGCGCTGTCTGCTTTAGAGAGCTTGTGAAGGGAGCTTCATAGGTAGCGGCCCCATAAATCCGAGGATCGGATTTGGTCCTGGACCTTGGCTTGTCAGAGCGTTGTAGTCGCTCTCCGAGGTGATCGCCCATTCCAGTGAAGTTGACATTGCTGTAATCACTCTGCTGTGGCTGAGCCGGTTGGTTCCGTGTCAGGTCATCATTCGTACAACTTTGGTTGGAATCTCCACGACGCCAGCTGGACCTGGCATAGCAGGTGGAACCAACCTGGTAGCTATTTTGAGGGTTACTTGAAGCATAAGCATAACCAGATGAACCTTGCCCTTGCCCAGATGAGGTACCCATAAGAGGCTGCGCAGCTGAGGAGTCGTAAGAGGCCATACCCTGGGACGACCACGACTGTGAGCCACCATATGAGACCTGGTCAGGGGGAGACTCCCGAGGCAGACGTTCCATGATCGGTTGATGTCAGACCTTGCTGAGGTGTGCCATAGGGGGCGACACCCTCATATTGCGGTGCAGAATACTTGTCAGCATCGGCCCCGGCATAAGTCGTGTCGGCATATTGATCCGTCAAAGGCCTCTTGTGGGAGGCATGACGCCGGGACCGGGCCTCTTTGTCCCTGTTGGAAGGCATGGTGCTAGTACAGGCGTATTGGCGAAGAAGCAAGATGTCAGTGGGCGGAGGTATGGCGAGCGCCTGCCAGCTCGGGGCGGGACAAACGTTTATATAGTCATGAGACACAACCCACGAAACCCCGCAGAGCGAGGTTCGGCCCGCGCCAGACACTGGGGGAGATGGAATGGAAGAGGCGGGAACGGGAGAGGCCAAGCGAGAAGAGGGAACTGGGAAGACCCCCAAAGCAGGCGGCTCTGCTTCGGGCTCTAATGAGGCTACGCTCCATGGATGACACCAGGCATGACCTCCTCGTACATCGAGCCTATCATGTGAGGGCCCTCACCATGCAGCTCTCCCAAGGTACGTAACCTTTCATCTGGCCACTAAGTAAATACAAAGCCCACTTAGCCAACAAGAAACGTGTACTAATTAAGTGATGCCAGATCGGGGGCGAGCCAATGATTGTCTTTTTGGGAAGGGTCGTCAAGCCCCTTCTGTACGGAGCATTTATGGACTGGTCCGTCTCCTTCTTTGAGTTGGCTTTTCATACATGCCATTTGTACGCTATTTGGATTGTTAATATAGTCTCAGACCGAGCTTTGCATATTTTTCAATAAGCTTGATGGACTCGTTACACATGATACAGAGCGCTCCCTTGACTATCCCTCAAGAAGATCGACTCTAATTCTACGAAACAGCACTGGCGAATCAAAAACAACTCTCACCATTCTAGGATAGCAAGACACAGAGGTTCTAGGGCCCTGCTGGGCATAGGATAAATAAGAATTTCGACATAATAATCGAGAAGCCGGTGCCACCGGAAAGTAACGGATGACGATCTGCATACATTTCCCAATCGATATGTATGGTTACGCAGAGACCCCAGGCGGTGCACACCACCAGAGGGATATGTGGAGACTGATGCACCCTAGGAATCATACTGATAAAATCCGTTCATGCTTAACTGTTTAGCTCACCGCTACTTCGATCGACATGAGTGAGATCGGGTGCGGCAGAAGCCTTGAAGGGGGAGCATTTCCCCTCCTTCCTATGGTTCAGCCCTATGACAATCAGGGCGCACCTGGATGCATAGCGTTTGATGTTTTCACGACAGCACTTGGTCAAGTACTTTAATTGAGAATCCAGCCCCATTCCACCAGAGGCCACTGCTTGGAAGCTGGAGTCAGCCAAAAGCCTTCCGTGTGGCATACTAGCAGTCTACATAATATGACCCCATGGCTGGGACTTGCTTCTAACAAGGCACGGTGACAAGAGTTTGCATCGATACATCGCAAAATTTGTGGAGGGTCAGAAATCTGTGAAGGTACAGCCTCAACACACCCCATGATTATGGAATCTGTCGTCAGCTTACGAGCTCCTGCAGCCCTATAATGTGATAATCTCATCTTCCTAAACTCTTTCCATCTAAAGGATGCTCGCTTGCTTTGCCCCCTGTAACAGTGCGTGCACACAAACTACTTACAATGCAACAACGCACAAGAAAACATTCGGGCTAATTCACCCATCTCTGGGACACTAGGAAGCTGACGGGCTCCGACGTGTTTCATGCCTAGAGGTTGAGGAAGCTGTGTCTGGATGTGGAAGTACCGGTGCCGGTAGCCACTGCTGATAAGTAGCTCTAGGTTTTAGACTGTACAGTCGAACCAAGATCAGATGCAAAGGCGATTAAATGTTCCAAGAGTGGATTTGGCAATTCCGTTTTTCTTTATCGCCTCTTCGTTCGGATCTCTACTATCCCTTTCAAAAGAGGTCGGTAGGTAGGAACTTGGCAAGCGAAGATCCCAATGCGAGGCTAGATGTGTGTCATCAGTCTGTAGAACAGTCTTCTGTTTTTTCTTTCTTCCTTCCCCCCCTTTTTTTTTCCGTCGCTCTGCGGTAAAAAAAAAAAAAAATGGTACACTACGATAATCCGTAAGGGTTCTCACGGCGTATAAGTGTGCTAGATACAAATCAGTAGGGGAAGGCATTTGTAGCGCTAGGAAATCTTATTCAAGCATAATGAATAGAAGGCTGTAACAATCGGTCGCCACCAGCACCCAAATTCAAATGATTTGAATCTAATACTCATTTGAATCTTATCTATATAATCCCATAATGCGTAGTTTCGGACTTGGGATCTGCGTGTGTCAATAATAGGACCCTATCAACCACGATCCAAGACTTAAATTTGAGAACACCCTCGAAGCTAAAACAATAGTGAAGCCTCGAAGTCCAAGAATTTCTTCAGGCCCAATTCTCATCAAATGACTCTAGCCATCGTTACATATTGTGATAAGTAGGAGATAAGAACGATGGTTGTATCTATCAACACAGAAAATGAAGCCTGAGACGGGGGATTGCCTTTACTCTAGTCCTTCAGGAATGGGCGCTTGCTGTCAGTTCGTTAGGAAGGCAATTTGTTGGTCGATCCACGGAGGACGGAAGCAGTATTAACTGTATTGATGTCAGGTTCCTGAGACACATATTGCAAGGGAATTCAGAGATCACTCACGGCCAAGCCATAGAATTTCAAGCTCAGACCCTCATACTGTTTGCCTATGTTGTCAAGAATGCCGTTGTTCCTGCCGTCACGCTTGCTGAGAGTTTGACACACTGAACTTATTACCCTCATACGATTAGATTCTACTTTGGCTTGTCAGCAACAAGACTATCCACGCTTGAATGAGAAAGCTCATTTCAGTTGAGTATCAATCAACAGGAAAATCTATTCCATGCACCAGGCCCTCAAAAAAGCAGGTTTTTATCAAGTTTGACTATGGGTGCCCTTCATTAATGCCTTGTGTTGGGCTGGAAGACACTCTACGTATAACATGGAGTGGGGACATGGACACTTAGCTCCCTGCAGCCTGAATGTGCATGTAAGTGTATTGGCTACGGGGTGTCCATGCCAGTCGTGCAGGTATGCTATAGGCTGTGGCAAGGGGTCTATTGATGCAATGGTACCTGAAAATGGCAAATAAAAACCTAAGAAACGAAGTTTGCAAGCCACTTTCTTACTTTTTCTTCCGGTTTCATAGGCCACAGCAAAAGAAAAAGTTGGTGTTTCAGCTGCCTAAGTAATCATGCATAATAATAAGCATCAGGCACTGATTGTCGCTGTAGATGCTGTTTCGATGCTCGTTGAATTGCTCAACCAATGACATGACAATGGGATGGGGGGGGGGGGGAGGGGAATAAATGAAGAACAAAGTACAGAGCATTAAATATCTGTCCAAAAATAAAACAACGACCAGTACACAGCTGTCCATTGAAATTCAACCGCCGCCCCCCCTCTCTCCCATTAAAGCTTTCGTCTCTGCCTCCCATCTGGCCTCAAATAACACGCACCCACAGGATTGATCACTTCTTATAATGGAAAACCCGAAATCGCCTATTCTCATCCGAAGAGTCATAGATGTATGCCGTCGACCGGCCTCTCCCGCCTCCCCCCTTCCTCCCTGTCCTTTGGCCGAGAACTGTGGACGTCGCAGCACCCGATGCCGTGGCGGTACTGTACCGTCCTGACGAGGAGGATCGATGCATAAGCGAATCTTATCGACGTCCTTTGTCTCCGTCCATGTCTCCAACCATGTCCCTCTTGAGTTTTGGGAGGCGGACTCCTGACTAGGTTGTGTTTCAACCTAGAGGACTAGAGACCTCCCGCCATCACAACAGGGCAACCCGCTTGACCAGACCTAAGAAAGTCATGAAAAAGTACGGAGATGCCCTGGAATCTGCCGGTCGACCATGAGCTCCGAGTCCTTGGTTATAGCGTCTGAGACAGACACTAGGCCAAGGAATGAGTGTGGAGCGTGGCCAGCAAGGCTCATGGACCAGCCATGAAAGCCATTACTCCTTTTGCCCGCAGCGTCGACACAAGAAGAACCCAGATTCCACCAAGAATGGAAATAAAAGGAAGAAAGGGATGCGAGGGATGATCGCTCAGATGGTGAGTCCTGCTGATGTCCTTTGTACCATCCCTCCGGAGAGAGAATAGTACTGAGCATCCAATGCATCTGGGGTGTGGGAAAGGCACTCGCCATGTCTCACAACAGACCAGATGAGGCTCGTAGATGGGGCCATGAGGTTTGATTGTGTAGGGGTGTAACGCGTTTAAAGGCGAGTGATTGCCTCGGCGAAGTCGTCGAGAGAGTTGAAAGGTCTTCCTCTCTTCCTTGATCTCCGTCTCGGAGACTTCTGTTGACATCCTCTTCCCTTATGTCCTTCCCTTGTGTCCTTCCCTTGTGTCCTTCCCTTGTGTCCTTCCCTTGTGTCCTTCCCTTGTGTTATTCTTCTTTTCCAAGCAGACTTGATGGTGTTATATTCTGATGTTTTATTCCTGTCTTCTGCTCTTCAATGGTGGCCGTGGTAGGAACTGCAACTGTTGTCAGCGGCCGGGTAACTGTTGTCAGCGGCCGGGTAACTGTTGTGGGCGGCCTGGTAGCTGTTGTGGGCGGCCTGGTAGCTGTTGTCAAAGTCTTCTTCGGGAAGCTCGGTCGGGGCCTGCATCTGGTAGTTGTTCAGATTGTCGCAAGCGCCGAATCCAGTCAACGTTGAGGATGTTTCATAGTAGGGCATTCCGTGGGCCATGGTCGGTTGTGCTGGGCTTTGTTGCGCAGGATAAGGCGGGTTATACACAGCCTTGGCGTATTGTCAGTACATGTTGGCCTGCTTCCCTTGCGTTTAGGATAGGGGATGATACGTCCTTACCTGTGGGTGGCTCTGATCTGCTTGCATCCATGACCCGGCTTGGGTGTTTTGGGAAGAGTTCCATGCGTGTCTGCCTCCGCTTGGGATTGCCAACCTGTCAACATTCTGTTTCTTCTTGAGGGCTTGGCGGAACTGAGCAGGAGTCTGTTGATAGTTATATGGACTGCGAGGAGACAAGAAGCGGTCAGCATCCAAACTTGCTGATGAGATGGCCTGTTGAGCAGCACATTTATTGCCGCAGAGCTGAGGAGGGAGATGGGGGCCACCATCACACCTCCTGCTGACCACATACCTTTGGTCTCCATGAGATGCTGGTGGCGCTTGCACCTGGGTCTGGATTGCATTAGGGTGTGCCTTAGGCGGCTTTTTGTGGTATCCCATAGTTCCTAAAGGTTTTGAGATGCTTGGGGGATTTTTCTTTGTGTTTGAACGTCAAACTTTCAAGAAAAATAGATGTATTGACGGTGATGATGAGAAAGGAACAGGAGAGGGGGAGTTGGATATGTTATAGGAGCGTAGCTCTCGGATGAGAGCTCTGCCACGTATTAGAAAGGGCTCACTACTCTAAGCTGGGCTCATCTCGACCACTCATGTGTCGTGGATCCTCTCCCTATGGGGGACGTGACTCCTCCGGTGTAAATACATATCTCGAAAGTGCTCAGGGCTTCGAGAGGCAGCCAGGCAAACAACCTTCATCGGCGGGGCTTTGTCTGATTCAGGGATCCACGAGGCGAACAAGAACTTCGCCCTTTATTACCCCCCTGTTCCTTGAGCTCGTGCGTGGCTTCCATAGTTTTTTCTTCTTGTTTTAGTCTCCCAGCAGAGGACGGCATCAGTACTCACCGCACTTCAGAGGGGCTCAGCACTTAAGTATATCGGGTAACATTCCCTCAAAGAAGTTGGGGCTGGTAGCGGTCACTCTCACCGAAAGGGTAATTGGCCATGAATTGCGCGCGTATTTATGCTCCTGATCTAAGAGCGACCCCTGCGCCTTAAACAGTGCCGTCTCCTGTTGATACCTGGTTATCTGAACGTACAGAGTTCCTTCACCCTCACCGGTGATTTGTCTCTTCAGAAAACTCGAGTAGTGGGAGCCCGGTACTGGATACTCAGACACGACACCATAGGCCATCAGCCACACTCTCGCCTACAGTGGGCCCGGGAAAACAGGTCTGACAATCTCCAGCCTTTGCGGCAGTGTTTGAGGTCAAGCCCTGATGCCTTGAGATTGTAGGCGTTTTTATTTCTCATATAGCAAGATTTGTCCGGTCGACTTACCGAGGAATTCTCCTTCTTTGTGCTGCTTCTGGAACAACATGATGGCAGGGACAACATGTCACAGGTCCCTTCGTTCGGAGGCCCCTAGCGGTGGTCTGTACCCTTTGAAAGCAAGTGCCTGGGGTGGGCATGTGTGTTTTCGCTGTCACGGAACTCTTTTAATCGCCTGCTAGTGTCGGTGTGGGCCTTTGTACACTTGGGTTAGGCGGCGGAGAGGAACCTGTGTGAGATGTTTCCGGTGGACTTTCCCACCGAGTGTTTGTGTGAAGCCTCGATTCTTGCTTCTTGAGGATTTTGGATCTGCAGCAAGAGTTGATGTATCATACAGTAGGTGTACCATGCATTGGACCAGAGCACTCCCAGAGTCTCATGAGGCCGGCAGCCTGCGAAGTCAAGGGGGCCAAGGTAGTTAGGTAACCAGTAAACATGTGATGGCGGTTTTTTGGAGGGGATTTTCTTTTTTCCTTGTCACCTTTGTCGGATCCATGGCTTGCATGTGCTCATGGAGGATTTGCAGAACGATTTCTGGTGTTGATGCTGCCCAACGTCCCGGGAGCCTAAAATGTCAGTTCAACTAAATCATACACAACCTACTATACGCATCTAGGCCTCTCTGCAGCTTATTAACCGCAGATACAGAGAGGACTGGCTCCCCAGCTGACTCTAAACTCCGTTCTCCGAGGGCTGGGTTCTCAGTGTTGCTTTTTCTCCTCACATTTCTTGCAAATGCTGTGACTCACATCCTTTTCCCCAAAACAACGATTTAGCTCACGACATGAATTTAATAGAGCTCACCACAGCGGTCAACCAGAACCAGGAGAGATCCATTTGCTTGTGTTTGGATCGTCTTGCCACTAGTAATGATACGTGGCACTGCGAGATGGCACAAGAGGATTCTCTAGGTGATCAGCATTTCAGTCAGTAGCCTGGTGTGGAGAGGGATTTTCTCCTTCTTCTTTTTGAGGCGGCTGCGATCCTCCCCCTACTTACTGGCTCAGGTCTACTTCAGACCAGAGATCAGACACGTACTCTTTATTCGAGGAATTTCCTTTCATCATCAGCAAATCTTCAGAAGGATCGTGCCAACATTACCTCGGAGACGAGCAAGGAAGCAGATTTGAGGTCTAATGAGGTTCGACAGTGATGTACACTTCCAACACGAGCTACCAAGTTAACCTGGTCGTGTCAAACGCGCTTGTTCGCCCTGTTTTCTACTACTAAAAAGTTCTGAGTGAGGCGATAACCCTGTCCTGGCGTGGCTAAGTGCATGTCTGTGTCGACAGACCTCGATGTGCAGAGTAGTGTAAGATCTCTTTCTCTCTCTCTCTCCTCTTTTCGCCACACCTACTCCTTGGAAGTCGACGAGTATTTTGCGAGAGGCACTTTAGCACTCGATGGAACTTCGACTCCAGCGGCGCCGTGGATATTGGTCGCCTCGCCCTGGAGAGGGCGCAGTCGTTCTAGCGAGGGACACGACCCACCGCGATGAGGCACGTTGGAGATGCGATGATGCAGGTCTGGTGGCGACGGTGACGAGAGGCCCGCCCTTGGAGTCTTGGCTCGCTAATACACTCGCAGGCACGATTGGAATGTTGCGTCGACGACGACGAGGACGAGAACGAGAACGACGAAGGGAAGCAGCAGCAATAGAGCGATGGCTGGATACCTGCCTCCTCACCCTGCGATCCTGTAACAGGGCGCTCGGCATCGCCACTCCGGGGAGGCGCGGCTGCCTAGCAATGCACAGCAGCGAGTATCAAGAACGAAGAAAGAGCCCAAAAAAAAAAAAAAACACAGAATCACAAACACATCTTTTTGCTTGCATTCGCTTGACACGCGCAAGCCACGCCGTCCGTTATGCTGCCAGGCACCGAGGAAGTGTGGTGTTTGGGAGATGGTCCCTCCCATGATCACACAACCCACCCGGCCTGGGCCACTGGCATATATGTATGTGTGTGATGGCGACTGGCCGGGCGCCTGGGCGAGTCCAGCCAGTGTGGGACCACAGATAAGGGCCGCATAATGGGACACGGGGGACGGGGCATCATGTCTCTCTTCGACAGGTCAGGCTCTAGACGACGCCGAGCTCTGATTCGGCGGCATGGGTGGTGGGCATTGTCGGCTCACGCTGATCGGTGCAGGGTCGTCGTCGGGGGAAGTGTGTAGAGGCGACTCGAGCGTATGCGAGAAGAAAGGAAAAAAAGGAAATGAGGGAGAAATGCATCGTGCCTTCGGGCTCGGTGGTTCGGTGGCGACGGTGTGGAGATTCGACAAGGGAAGGGTTCAGGAGATCTGAGGGCTGGGACAGGGCCACCAGGTCGAGGGGGGACGACACTTATGAAGTCCGGACGTGATTCTGTGGATTCTCATCGAATTACACGCGCACCAGGGAGGGAGGAGGAGGAGGGTGGGTGTACACGGAGGAGATGCTCAACCGCTTGCTCCTCACCAGCAGAGGTCATGTCGCGAACGACCCCACGCCCCAGGGCCACACCCGAACACGACCACTGGGATCCCGTTCTAGATCTGGTGTACAGACTGATACACACCCGCGCGAGACCATTTTCTTGCCCCTGGTGGTAGGGTGGGCCGGGACATTCTCACATCAACCAAGTTCGCGCGACCCATCCATCTCATCCTCACAGTCAGCCGTCATCAAGAGCTGAAAGAGCGAGACAGAAACAGAATGAGATGGGTGGTAGCGGCCCCCGAGTCATCCACAGTCTCATCATCGAGATGGCGTGAGGGAAGGTGGACGCCAGGTGCTCCATTTTGGGGTACCTCAGCGTCTCCTCAGCTGGTGACTTTCCGGAACCAGAACGACGTGCATGATCCTTGCGTCAATAGTTCACGAGGTCGATTACTCAGACCAGCCAGCTGCCCACCAGCATGAACACCACCCGAGCGAGACATCCCATCATGGTGCTATCTCGTGGCTTCGAGTGCGCGAACCGTCATGGGCCTGCACCACTTGGCTTTGCTGGGCACTCTGGGAGGATCGGCAAGGTCACGAGAATTATTTGGAGATAATGGTGGTGGTGGTGATGGTGGCGGCGGGAGGGGTCGGTGGACATTGTGAGGAGGAGGGGAGGCGACATGGGAACAAAGCAGGTAAGGATGGCATCGAGTCTGGAGAAGGTTGTCGATGCATCACAATTTGAGACGCTTCAATGGTCCCACGTATGGAGATTGGACACCCCCGCTAATCTGGCCTGGTGTCTGGATTAGGGTACCCAGGCGCTAAGCAGCAGCGGCCCGTCGATAGATCTTGCCAACGATCCACTGGAAAGCCCGATTTTGAGCCGCACTTACCCCGCCGTCACACCCCATACGCGGCCCCCCCCCCTTTACACAGCGCACACACACGCCCACCCGCAACACCATGCCGCGCTATGCGCCACCGACTGCAGAGCGATCTCGAGCACGCATCGACTGATTCTTATCGCGAGCACACGACACGACACAGAGCATTCAGACAGCTCTACACTTTGCAGGGGGAACAGGTGGATAATCCCGCTGTTGCATGGTGGGTTATCTGCCGAGATGCTGTGGCACTCTGTTACCTGCTGCTCTGGCTGCTCTGCGCTGCATGTATGGCGTCTTGAGCCCGGCCAGCTGCACGTTCTTCGACATTGGGCGTCAACAGCATCCTCCTCTGTCATTTGATTGGCAGCACCAGCAACCAGGCAGTGTTGAACCTCTACGACTTTCCTGTCACTTTCCTATTGGAAGCTCGAGTGGGCGCCTAGTATCGTAAGTGCGTGTGGCCACTGAGAGAGGCCGTGTCGTGCCTATATATCTGGTGATAAGCCAGCACGTGATGATTCTCCTAGGAATTTCTCTTCACCTGGTACTTGAAGTCTCAACAGCGACAGCACCACATGCTTTTTTTTCTTCTTTCACTTTTCCTTGCTTTCCCCCACAAGACGTTACAAACGACGCTGCAGTAGCAGTATCCGTGCCCACAGAAAGGCATCCCTTCGGGCTTCAGCACATCGCCGTCTCTCTTTCTCTCTCTCTCTCTCCATCTTGCTTGGATGTCGGCACGTCATCCCTTCATCTTCTGTGGACGAGGTGGAGACAGCAACTTACAAAAAAAAAAGGGGGGGGCAGATCTCTGGCACGGCATGCCACCGTCGTGCAGGTATCGTTTGCCTACACGAGATAGTGATGGTCTCTCTCATTGGCGACTGGCGGCTTGTTGGCAATGTCCTGCGTTGAGGATCCGGTGGGCGCTTTGGCGGGCACTCTCGCCTCGTACGTCCTTTCCGGCTGGTCTTGTTGCTGATGGATCACAACGGACTGAACCAGACGAGCGGCGATGCCGGGTACACTTGGAGCGCCAGCATATTCCCGCCTCGTACACGTCTGACAGTACGCTCTGGAGAGCTCGGCAATGTCGATGTGCCGCCGGCCGACTCTGCATGGTGTTTTGTCAGCTCTGAACACCACAGCACATACACGATCTCCGTCACGCCTGCACAGCGGAGATGAGCTCTTACCGCGACCCAGAGCACCTGAGCTCCGTCCAGTATCCGGAATACTGGGATAGACCTGGACTCCAAGAATCGAGTGGCCGCGGGGTGGTCCGTATACATGGCAGGATCTAGGCCGGCCACATCTTTTATACGAACCCCCTTGCCCTTTGGTGTCCTCTGCCAGAGGCGGAGTGGTTCGTTCCCTCACACTCACACAACCCTCGACCATGGAACCAGGAACACGTCTGATGATGGAGGGTCTGGAGAGAGAATCAGCTTTGGTCGGCACCATGATGGATTTCAAGTCATCTGTACTCGCTCATCTGCTTACAGAAGTGCTCGTCTTGACCACCTGGGGTGTGTTGTGCTGCCTGGACACTGCTGCCTGCTGCGCCGAATGAGCCACACAGCCTTGGCGGTTGTGCTCATGGCCGACAAGCACCCCAGCTCACGACCGACCAGGCCAACCTCCGCCGTGCGAGTGCTCGGTTGTTCAACTTGGCTGTCAGCACACACATCGCCCGCCTCGCTCCTCCTTTCCACTTCCTAAACCCCCAACGACGTGGGTTCTCTATGACTGGCCTTTAGTGCGGTTTCAGCCTCGTTGGCGGCACCACCACCACCACCTCCTTCGCTCCTCATCTCTGAAATCGGCCGCCACGCAAGAGCGAGGCGCCCCTGTTTGTCAGATTCCACGAGAAGGAAAATTTGTCATCAGGATGTGCGGTGAGTATCGGTGAGCAGCCGCATTAGAATGAAGGATTCTCGGGCATGGATGCATGCATGATCGCCTTTCGCCCTTCGCAGAGGCAGTCGACGCAAGATGATGCGAGATGTCATGGTACATCGTGGAGGACCTTTTTATCGTGCAGACATTTTTATACTCTGTGCCAGAGGAATTTGCTCTTTGCCTTTTTTTTCTCTTCTTCTCCCCGTTCTTGTTAACTCTTTTCGTGTTGCTGACGGACGGGTCTTCATGAATCGGACAAAATTTCTGCAAACCCTATAAGTCATAGGGCGCCTAAGCCTGCCACTCTCAGCAGCACTTTCACGATGTCGGGAATCGCAATAATCTCCTGCGGACTCCAAGCAGGCAGGCTACGGTGAGTCCCAAAAACTTCAGCCGCACATCTTGTGGGCAACGGACGCCTCGTACGTGTAGGCGAGGCTCAGACTCCATACACCTTCTCGAAACATGCTAAGTCGCCGAGTTATGCTACGGGCATCGGTCAGACGCAGCTGCGCTGGTACATCGGCGTCTTACAAATCCGGAACTCCGGCTTTCTATTGCTTTCCTTCTCTTCCTCTTTGCCTTAATCTCACTCATCGCCCGAGCAGCATTGATAGTCGTCCCGATCGGCTCCAAGTGGCTAAATGGTGCTCGGGGAACTGGCCGAGTCTAAGCAAGCTCAGATGCTGTCGCTAGGGGTTCTCTGCCAGTGTAAGAGGGGCTGGTAGTTCATAGCTGGGGTTCTTACCAGGGGGACCACGGGCAGTACTGATTGATTTGCACTGCGGATCTACGGTGCAGAGCATGGCCGAAGAGCGCAAGATCGAGGTCTTCTCCATACTCCATACAGCCCCCCCCCCATCTTGCCCCGAGGAGACATGTCTCCACCACCCCCTCCCCCTCCCCCCTTCCCCCTTTGGCCCGCCCTCTGATCAGCATGAATCCTTCAATCTCTGAAGCTTTCAATCCTCCATTCTCTCGGGCTTGAGGAGGGCGTGTTGATGCCGCAATCAATTGAACACATGTTATTCAGACAGTACACTTGCTTCTCTTCCCAGTGGAAGGCCGGGCACGTTAGAGGCTTCCAGAGCTAGGGCTCAAGCCCATCCATTGACCTTACTCAACTTCATTTCCACTTGCAAGAGCATGGCTAGCCGGGTAAAGGTTATTCCTCGTCATAAAAATCGACCCTTCTGTTCCTGAGATAGGGTGGCTGGCTAGTTGCCTTGTTTTTTGTACTTGATTCTCGATCATCCATCTTCACACCGAAGCCGTAAGAGGCATTTTCTAGCATCCCATACTTTTGGTTCAGGCGTTACCCTAAATGAGTGTTTTGTTACATTAGCTCCAGAACAGGTATTGCTTTCTTTTATCAAGTATTATTCTTATTCATGGCTGCAACCTGTGGCGCTTGAGTCTAGCAAGCCCTATCCCCATTTCTTCCACTGAAGCAGGCATCTACCTACATTCCAACAGGCTGAGCGTGCTGCAAGAGATGCAACTAGCGATAGCCCCCCCCCCACACCTCCTTTCTGACCCCTTCTTATCTGCTCATCACATTCTGAAATCCCCTCTCTTCGGACAGAAAGCCTCTAGGGAGGTGATGACATCTCATACTCATCACAGTGACTTGGGACCGAGGTTTTCCTCTTCTGACGCCCCTTTCTGATCTCACCTACATGAAGCTCCTTGAATCCATCAGCACATCAGGGCCCTGAGTGAGTAAGGATTGACCACCTGGGGTGAGATTTTGTGTCTGTACCTTCGACCCCTAGGCTCAAGTGTGGCTGTCAATCAGCACGTAGAGGGATGCCAGGGTGCTTACGCACTAGCCAACCCACAAACTCAGTGGCCCACCATTCATCAATAGTCCGAATCTGACGTCTCTTTCCAATGATCTCGCGCATGCCAGGACGTCTCAAAAGTGCGGATCCGATGCGCATGTTGAATGACGATTCTGCCCAGACCCTTTCTCTCTCTCTTGTGCATTTACCGTAAGTTGATTATATGGCGTCAATACCGGGTGAGAGTAAGCACGCAAAGGCTTACTACTAGTGTGAAAAAAAAAAAAGGACAAAGCCATGTGCCGTCCTCGAAAGCGTGCGCACATATGAGACATATGGTGCACGAGGCTTCTGCTTGTGATCCCCCCAGGCCTCTCCCATGACGAAAGAAGAGCACATCATGCAACCCAACAGCAGTGGTGGTGGTGGTGGGTGTTGATGGCTAGGAGTCACAAGCTACCAACAACACACCGTCATGCGATCAGCATTGTCGGCTTGGCCATCTTGTCCTCACTTTCGATTCTCTTGACCTTATATATGTCATTTGGACTTGAGGAAAATACGGCTGTGCGGGGTCAGCCAGTCCGGTGGGTGGAGTGTGGAGGTGGTGTGCAACCTAGGCGCATTATTTCTGCCTCGCCGCCGCAAACCGCGCATCAGAAACACGACTGCGATCTCCGGGCCGCTTTTCGAGAAGATCTCCAAAGCCCAGATAGGGCTCTGGGACCCTTCTGGAAGTGTAGTCCGTGATCTACATTCTCACCCTTCTCCAGTTAGCCTCCGACGGCTACTATGGTACCTTGTTACACCTGTCGATCAACTGCCCTGTCTCGTATGGGCGGGCGCACATAAATTTTGGGTGTGGATGTGGGGGTTGGCCTAGAACCGTTAGCAGGGAGAAGCTGCATTTTTTTTTGTGGAAAAGGCTGCAAATAGGAACCAAACGAAATTAAAAGGGACACACAATCGCGCGCACAGGTAGGGTTAGCTGTCCGCCTTCTCGAAGCTTGTGTAGGCGTCGCCCGGCCACCGAGAGGTAAGGCTGAAGTGAAGGGTGGTCTGTCATCAGAACAGCCTTCGGCCCAGCACGGGGCTTGGAAAGGGCGAGCTGCATAGGGAATGAGGGAGCCATGGCGGTGGTTGAACCCTCTGAAGTAGGAGTCTGATGTGCTGCATGTGGCTTGCCTGCACCTCGCGGGGCGGGAGAGTTGCTTTTCTAGAGACAGAGTGAGAGTGACCATTCAACATACGTTATTGGCATGCGACCAGAAGAATCAACCAAGAGAAATTCGTTACCTATTTCATGAAATCGACTGACATACTGACATTATCATCATCCCCCTCCGGCACAAAAAAAGAAAGAATACTAGGAAATCAATGCAAAACAGACACCAAAATTCCCATTGTGAAGCCTGGCGCTGTAAGCCGAGCGCCACCAGCCCCCACCCCCTTTCCGCCGCCCCCTCGCCGCAACACCCAACACCCAACACCCAACACACCAGGCCCTAATACATAACATATCAATATTGTACCCACTCTCGACCCTTGATTCAGGCACTTGTTGAACTTCGAGTAGACAAGAACGACCAACACCAACAGCGTTACTCTTTGGTTGAGTCCCAAAGTCCATAACACGGGGCTGATCCCGGAGTGGCGTGTCTCCAGATAATCCAGTGATCCTGTAGATTAGGAACGCCCGGGGGGGGGGGATCCGGAGGTCCGCTCTGGCCAAGAGAAGGCCGAGAAGTCTTGGAATGAGCAAGAAACTTGTCCCAGGGGGGATGTGTATCATCTTGGGAGGCAGAAACAGGCTGGCGCCGTTCTGCTGGCCGGTTGTCGTAGTCGAGTCCAATCAAGGGCCTTGCGCAAAGGTCCACCTGTGCCCTGAGACTAGACCGAGATCCCAAGCGAAGAGAGATTAGAAGTCCCAATCAGATCCAAAGAGTAAAGGGAACACAAAAGCAGGCGAGGTCCAGAAGTCCTGGGGAAATCCTCTAGGGGCTCCTAGTGAATAGCAAGTGTGTACCTCCTCCTCGGGAAATCCAACGCTCAACGCCTACAGTTGGGGGAATGTAGTCGCAGCGGCAGGCCTTGAATCCTGATGAAGAAAGAAAGTCCATGATGTGCGATAAGCACCAACGCGCCTATCCTATGCATGTTTACGGCTCAGCCAGCGTCCTCTACCAACATTGAGGAGACCTCCTCAGCCTCTGACTTGTTGCAGCCGGAGTCCGAATCGGTCATCTCGTCAAGCACGGTAGCCGTGCTGTCCGATATAGATGTTCCAGCAACCCCGGTAGACGCCTTGGACAGAGTGCCATATACGGGATAATCTCCTTGGGGGCCGAGGTCATGGTTGGCCTGAAACTGCTGGGATTCCTTGTCGTAGATGATCCATTTTTGAAACGATGCCAGTCTTCGGGCAAGCCAGAGAACGCGTGTGCGTCGGTGTTCTCTCATTGATGAGAGTTCGAATGACTTCTCATCTTCTTCGATCTTGTCGGAGTTGAACCACTCAGCTGGGTACAGGCCCTCTACCCACAGATGGCCTCGCATAGTCCAGTCCTCAGGAAGGGGCCTCTCAGTAGGACGAGGGAACTCTTCCGATGCGGTGTAATCGAAGTCTTTTGAATCAATAACGAGCAGATTCAAGAAGCGAGTGACTTGTGTCCATGGGAAATGGTGCTCGAGATGCTTCATGGCGGATTCGTTCTGGGCCATGTAGTACATGTAAGTGAGCCGGACGTGCAGATAGCTCATGATCTTGTTATCGCCGTAACGGTTGAACATCACATGATCGCAATCTTTGACAAAATCCCGAATGGTGCTGAACATGTTTGACGGGACAGGTTCGACGTCAGTCTCCGCGCTATCAGCTTCCGAGTCATCCATAGGCACATCGCCGCCACCAGTCTTCGGGGCCAATGCAGCTAGAATAATATTCTTATCACCCTGTGCATTGGCATCCGTTTTGCCATATTCCAAAATCGCATTGTTATTGGAAATCGCCATTTGACCACCTATTGTATTCCAGCCTTTAGCACACCGCGAAATGGTATGATCAAGGCGCGTGATGAACTCAGTCTTGGTAGTGTTGTACTCTGCCATCATTTGGTCCGCAGGGTTGGGAAGTGGCTTCTCCTCCTCGTTTGTATTGCTTACGAGGAAAAGGATAGCGTGCGACTTAACAAAGGTGAACTCGAGAGGTGGCAGCTTGTGCTGGTTCCCGTTCAGGATGGGATCGAAGAGTGTAAGGATACTATCGCGTGCTGACTTGAACGGGATAGCAACACACAGGCTTTTTGAGTAATAGAAAAGCTGCTGGAAGGCGTTCGGTCTGGACAAGATCGCAAGGTGGTGGTAAAGGCGACCAGTTTCGGGGGCTCTGTCGCTAGCTTTCGCGTACCAATGCCTGCTGACACCAGTCCAGATCTCCCTGTCCCGGATATCCTCATCTTCAATAGCCATACGATACCTGCCGAGATCTCCGAGGCACTCGATCCAGGTATCTTCGAAAGACGGGACAGTTTCGTAGAGCAGGGCCATCATGGAATATGCCAGGTAGATGAAGGTAAGCATATGCTCCAGCGAGGCGGGCAGGCGAGATCGAAGCAGCTCAAGGAACGAATGGATGCCATGTCTCCACATCCTTGCCGGCATCGCGTACTTCTGAGAAAGCCTCCGGAGGGCAGGCGAGGCAGAAGGATGCTGAGAGGCGAGGAAGAAGTCGTGGTGCTCATGAAGGAGAGTCCGGTGGAGAGCAATCAGAGCCTGCCACTGTTCATTGTTGAGCTTGGCAGTGCTCTCGGCCTGTGCGCTCTGCGCGGTATCGACCTCTATGCACTTGGACTCGACCATCACGAGGCCGGCATAGATTCCCTTGACTTCTGCTACCAGCTGCTCCTGCGAGATCGGCCGTGTCTCTGGCTGGGGAATCATCACCGTAACGGATGCTGGTTCTTTCTCATCCGCAGCCTGGGCCGCGCTCGCCCGAGCTGCATGTTGTTGTCGTCTTGCCGCACCTCTTATCCTGTGCTGCGGGGTCGTGGGGGCGGCCTGGGCAGCAGGGGTGGCATTTGACTTGGGCAGGGCGGGGTCACCTTCCGTCCAGAGCCTGCCCTTCGCGGGCGGTCTCGCGATCTGGGAGATGCTGTCGCCCATATGCGCTGGCGTTGAGACGCCCTCATCACCTTCGCCATCACCTGCGGCAGAGGTCGAGGGTGACTTCAGCCTCTTGGCAGCTGGCTCGTTGCTGGAACCGGCAATGTGCTCGGCGCTGCGACGCAGGGCGACAGACTGCTGCGGTTCTGCATTGGCCCCGTCGTTTTCTGCCTGGCCGCGGTCCCTAGCTGAGGCTGGTTGCTCACTAGCGTAACGTGTCAGCTGAAAAATGCTCTTTTCCTCTTGGGAAAATGATACATTGGACCCGGTTCTCCGTACTTACCTCCGAGCCTGACGTCTCAATGCCTTGTTGAAATTATTGACGATGTGGGCCATGGTTCGATACCTCGGAGCGATACGGCCTTGTCGGACAACACTTGACAGCTGTTCAGGACGGTGTAGAGGTGCAGGAAGGAGATGGTTGAATGGTTGGAAGCCCAGCCCAGATCTTGGAGCTACCCGCAAGGGGTCTAAAAGAAAAAACGGGCTTCACTAAGTCGTGGTAACAACTCCATGTATCGGCGCTGAAACGGGGTGTTGTGCTCTTGACAACACAGCCAAGTTGTGTTGATGATGGAAATGAAGATTATCCCGTCATAAAGTCGAGACCAGCAGGACCTTATAAATAAGTCTTCTTTGTGGTTCGCGGCCAACAGAGAGTGCTACCAAAACATGCAGGACTAGCCATCTCTTAGTACCATGTACATCTGAAGGGGGGGTCTCTATGGATGTTGCTAGGGGGTCTACTATGAAACTAGTTAGCACATGTGCCAGGATGGTAGTTGCCTTGGCGAACCACGGTGGCGGACCATCCGAAATCGATGAGGCTCTGTCGATGGCCCCTCCGCATGGGTTCTTACACCGAGAATGGTGCACCACCATCATCCCTTGCCTAACTTTAGCCCTACCAGGTAGGACTGTGGAAGCAAACCGTACAAAAATATCAGCCATGAGGATAGCACAAACGACTTTCCCGCGAACGTTTCCAACAAGGTGTTGCTCTGGTACGCTCGCCCGTCTCATATTTGTGCAGTTGGATAGCTGCGACTAGAATAGAGTCTATAGAGGAAGGTCTGACGAGCCGCAGGCTGATTAGTACTCTCCGCAGTCTCTAGTGACCACACCGAATAGTTGTCGCTTACAAAATATTTTCTCTACTGTGCTCCCATGTATCTCTATTTTACTCATTTTTATCTTCTCCCCCTGCTTGCAGGAAGGGAGGAGGGGCCAGGGCCCGTCGGCTGCTGACTGTTTCAGTAATTACTCAGGTTCAATCTGTTGTAGAAGCACATCCGGGCCTCCTGTGTAGGACAGTTCGGGCACTGGGCCCTTGTACCACGGCTGATGTTAAAAATAAAATGCATGTCATTCAAGAGAAACCTATCACTCTATCTCTCAGTAGGCACCGTTGCACACATGTAGTTGACAGGAAGTCCCTATGTCCTCAAGACATAGAAGTCTGGGGGGAAGAGATCAGGGCGGGTGATGTATCTTTGTATATAGTTACATAGCAGTCGGGTAATTCTTGGTGATCAACATCGACACGAGATGGTTCAAAAGTCACATGGGCCTCAGCTGCCTTCAGCTCTCTCTAATGTGATGTTTTGAGATACCTAGGCGTGGATCAGACACGGCCGTTCGCCCTCTTGGTGTACTTATGCAACTCTCTTTCTCGTCTTCTTCCTTCCTTTTCAAAGTAAATCCATCCAATATATTCTGTCCCGTGACTACCACATGCAGCTGACTGTTACATCTGCCGTTATCGTTCGTGATGACGAACATACCGAACTGACCGAGAACAATCCATATTGTGCAGATAAAGGGATTCCCAACTCCAAGATCTCATGCCATAGGCTCGTAATACAAAAGTACGTCCAGTAATACAGCTAGAAGGATGTTCCTGCAAGTTCGGAAGATTGACGCCTTGTGAGAGCCTAGATCTAATTAGCAAAGCTTGCGCGTCAGAGGCTTGCTACCTCGGAATACTAAGCCCACTGTCGTACAACCTCTTGGCCAGTAAAGAACGCAACCTTTCCAGCTTAACCCGTCTCTACGAGATGATGCGAGCCAGGCAACAAGACACGAAATAAAATTAAACAGGCAGGCTGGCTTTGGTGCAGCAGGCGAAAAGTGTCGGTTAAAATTTCCCCATGAGGTCGTGGAAGGCTGAGGTGAGCAGCAAGACTTGTCGCCGCATCCATGGACCCGTCATGATATTCGTGCATATAACTGCTGAAAATCAGACCATAATCACCTCTGAACTTTTTTTTTCTACACAAAAGGCACTCAATGAGATTTGTAAAAATTTTCAACATAACATGACCACTTTACCTAGTTCACTCCACCCCATGGAACATTCAATCTTACGAGAAGACGACGGAAACAGGTGGCTCACGCTCCGAGAAGACCCGAATCCATCGCTGTCTCGGGCTCATCCCACGCCACGAGGCGCGCTCGAGTGTCCATAGGAAGTCCATATACAGGATCCTATACCGAGTTGGAAAGAAGCAAGGGAGGTGCCAAGGGAAAGGTAGCAGCAAGGGGTGGGGGGGATAGCATAGGGTGAGGTTACTCGTCTGCTCTGCGCCCCTTCCTGCTCACTACATCGAGATCGATTAATAACCTCAGCCACAGCCGGAGGCAAGTAACTCCTATGTATGAATCCATCTAGAAGGCGAAAAGAGAATCACATTATGCTGACTGTGGTTGCCAGGTCTCATCTCTTGGAAGTCTAGCCTCGACAGCTCACGTTGAAGAGTTCCCTGGCGTGCGATCCAACCTTCTCCCTCTCTGGAGTCAGTGCTGCCTACCCAGAGGGCATAGGGCCTTTGGATTACCCCTCTCGCCTGCCTGGAGGCTGTGCTTAAGCGGGCGTAGATGGGTGGAGAAGCAGCTTGTTGCTGGACTTTGCGTATACGCTCGTGAGCTTAGAAGTATAGACCTCTTGTGAGTACACCGAGCACATGCTAAGGATAGAAGGTCTGGTAACATTGTGTCGATTGCCTATCCGCCGGCCGTCAGCCAAGGCAACCAGCTGATCCAGGAACAGGGCTGGCAGAGGGTCTGTTTAGGCTTCCTCGGGCACGAAGTCACGCGTGTCTGCCGCTATGCAAAGCCCTGATCACGATAGCCCAGCCTCTCCTGCCTGCTGATATCGTGGCTGCCCACCAGCGGTGAGCACACCCTTTTTCTTTCAGAATGAGCGAAGGAACTGGGCAGAGTCGGTGAGCGTGATTTAGATCCTAAATCATGGGTCGAGGGCGTCCCATTTGTGGGGATGCAGGCCACGATGGGGTACGGGTCAATGCCCAAGGCAAAAGGTTCGACAGTAGCCTGGGACAACCTACGCCCCGCGCTTCAGGCCAAAAATCTACCAAGGGCATGGCCCACCTTGATAGATGGCTGGGGAGAGCTGGGCATTGTTGCATTAGGCTCAGCTGGGCCCGCGCCTTGGACCGTTACAGCCCTGAAAAATCGGAATTGATATGGTCTTGTGCACGCCCTAAGTACTTACTGACTCAATGACAGGCAGCATGTCCCCCAGGCTAAGACTGGTTGCTTAATTCTCCGTCCTTTTATATGTGCTGTGTAAGCATGAACCCTTCATGGCGAACTTCCGGAACGTTCAGACACTGGGAGATAAGACAGCAGCCGATGGGACCCTCACGAGTGTCGTGTAGCGAGGTCTTGTCTGGTGAGGACGCCCTAAACTACTCGGGTCTGTTCACAGCGGTGAGCGCTGCTAGTACAATACCGTGGGACTCGAGATCGACAAGGCTTCTGCGCGCCCACATATTCCTGCGCCATGGAGATCGGAAAGAGTTCAGCTCGTCAATCTGGGATGGATCAGACTGATCCTTCTCGATGATACCATGGTATAACTGTGCGGTGGTTGGGTGGTTCCGTGTGGCTGGGATATACTCGACAGGCCAGGCTTATGACAACGCGAGCGCTGAGGGTTTCCGCTGCCGGCCAGACTTGCAGGGTCAGGGATGCCATGTATGGGTGCCATCGCTTCAAAAGACCTACACCAATACTCGTAGCAGGGCTGACCCTCCACACGGGCTTGGTTGGGGACGAGAACACCGCGGGAAGATGGCCCCTGCATGCGAATCGCCAATCGCTATATTTGCGGCATCTAATTTTTAATAGCGGATCATCACCTCATACTAACACTCCATGATAGAGTAGATGAGGCGGTCGAGGTATTGAAAGAGCGTGATCAAGGTCAGACGAGTGTCGGAGATGAGTCCTATCGAAGAAGCAATACGCAGAAGGATCGCAACAAGTCTCCTTAGCTTGCGGAGATTTTGAAGACTATTCTCGAAGCTTACGCTTACTGCGGTAGCCAATTATGTTCGTGATCTTTGGAATGAGGTTCAAGAAGTAAGACAATTCTTGAGGGTATCATGGGTGCATTCGAGCCCAATAATATCCACACCACCATAGACCCTTTTTTTTCTTCTTCTTTAATCTTTTCCCCAAGTGGGTGACTCCAGGAGCCAGATCATTTTGTAGGCTCTAAGTCATGTTGTACAGCACGTAGCGGCTGTAGCGGCTACTGCTGCTGCTGCTGCTGCTGCTAATGTTTCGCAGGTGTCCTTTGAAGACACTGCGTAACTCTCGGGATATATTTTCTGTCATTTCCAAAGCCCTTGAGTTTCGTTAGCATTTACTATTGGGTACTCAGGTTTGGTTCTGGTTGCTCTCGGCCTGTAATTAGCCTGGTTAGCCTTGAAAAGTCCCTTTTGGACAGCTATGATCCATACTTTTGCAGAAATTTTTCTCATCTTCTCGGTCTGAGTAACTCCATATGCGATGGTGCTTCGGGGCTGGTCGATAACGTGTTGTCCACAGCTTATTGACAGTGTCATCCCGCCCAACCAATATCGCCGCCTCGTTGCCGTAGGGCGGCTGAAGCAGCTCGAGTCAGGCAGGGCATACACGTACTTGTCACTCTGTCACCTGCAGTGTGCATCGTCTTGGTGCATACCCCCTCTAGGAGAGTAGGACAGCATTTGAGGTAGCAATGTTAATAATTCGTCGACGAAGGGTGCAAGAGATAGAGGCAGACTGCTCAGATATGATCACAGACCCAGAGAGATCTGCGGCCATGGGAGGACTGATATCGTAGGGCTTAGTGGGTAACCACGCTTGTATCGATAATTGGCTGCCCTACAAATTGTGGTCGACAATGTGAGCATCACCTGAACGGGAACTCATCGAGTGGCTACCAGCTCGTGAGGGATGTTGCTGCCCGTCCATGAGGATGACCTCTGGCAACATATCTTCGCACCTATAACCTTCCACGATCAATACCTCTGCATTGGTAGGTGTCTCTGCATGCTCCGTATTGACAAGATGATTTCGACCTGAGGTGAAGACGGCTGGCAAGTATACCATCACAAGACGTGCCGGGGTTGTACCCTGCCTTCCAAGACCGTAATACTCATCCGTATAAGGCTGAACCAGATGGTAGACACTGATTCACGGAAGAAATTGCAAGCGTGCGAAAAGCAAGAAAGAATCGTGCAGCAAAAGGACGCCAGCTGATCAGCTTCGAATTTCGAGATTGTCTACATCCTGAAACCCAATTCGGTTTAGGTCTCGCAACAATCATGTTCTATTGACATCTAAAATAGCCTTTGCTGCCGAGCCGACAGCTTTAAGGGAAATGATTGGTTCGCACACTAAACGGAATGATAGAGAAAGAACATGTGACGGGTCTGGTGGATGTGTCCTACGCTACTCGCAGCCTTATTGTATGAGTCCTTGCTTACATCTGTGGTTTGGGTGCAACGACATGCGGAATCTTCTGCACTGGCTTTGGTTATACAATCCCGTCATTACTTGAACACACCCAGCTCGATCTTGGTCAATTACGAAAGGTACATTCAAGAAGCAGTGAATTTCTAGAAGATGGCACTATATCTATGACGCACTAAAGCCTGGAAACTCCCCTAGACACTCAAGAAAGTACTTAGGCATGACGAAGTGAATTATGATCAGGGCTTTCAGTTATTACATGACATGCGGCAGTGTATGGTGAGCAGGTTCTGCGCTAAGCGTGCATTAACAAGCCACGTCTGGAACTAGGGAGACGAATTTGTCACAAAGAGACCATTAGACATGAAGGCAACTGTCGGTCGAGGTAGCATCGCAGAGTCGCACAACATGGCCAGACGATAATTCATCAGTTTTGAGGAACCTTTCCTCGCCTCCCCCTTTCCGGAGTGGTGTGGACGCGGCGGTAATTTTCGTGACAGAGGCTCGCTGATTACCTCAAATGGTAATTTGGCGTTCTGAGGTTGCAACGAAGGTAAAACGCCCGGATATAATTGTGTCTCTGGCGTAAATATGGGTGACTGGACCCACCGCACTCTGTACCGCCGTACCCAAGGCTTGACGAGCGTTTATGCCATGAGGAATCCACGACATCGAATAAGCTCATGGGCTGTAATAGTGAGGCTGCATTTCAAGACTAGGCCCCTGTCTACTTACTCAGGCCATGGACACTATGATCGAGCCGTCGACCAGGTCTGGATAATCAAGTAAGCTTTTGATCGACACGCTCACAGTGTTGGCCCAACTCCCGCGTAAGCCTTACTTGGAATCGGGAATTGATTTCATTACGGGTGCATTAATTTGATTCACCGGTCTGAAGTTGCACAGCACAAACTATCACACGGCATCGGTGCATTTACGAGGCACAGCCAGGCCGCCTGCAACCCACCTAATGTAACAGCCCTGAAGGTGACTGGGCCCATATTCCTAAGTGCTGAGCTAATTTTGGAATTGTCACCACCGGCTCGTGTTTTGTAACATTTCTGAGCATTTCCGTCCGAGATGTCTTGCATGTTGGGAAAAGGAGCGACCGAGAACCTGATCCTAACCGTCGGATATAGAGACATGTGGGAGGTGGGGGGGGGGGGTGGTGGTTTGTTGACCGGTCTAGTTTTATCGCAACGTAGGCTCGCATTGCCTTGGGTTGCTCTGCATGTAAAGGCATCACATGCAGAATTGTGCTGCTTTGCAATGACCAGGAGAAGAGACACAAAAACACCGGGTTATGGCAGCGTGACGTTGTTTAAGGGGCCCTCCTCCAACCGCGTCCAAGTGGGAGACGAGGATTAGGTCCACTGCTGGAACCCCGGGACAAGCCGCTGTGCCATGCCACTTGACGCTACTAACACGGCTCACGATTGGAGAAAGAGTGAGTGATTGGGTCTCTTTACAAGGGATTTTCTAATATCGGATGAGGGTTTGTACTGCCTGTCCTGTTCCCTGTCTCAATAAAATCGTGACACCACAGGTAGAGTGGCACGCACGCATTGACTCGGTGCCAGGGCTTAGGAGGAAGCTCGTGTGTCTGGCTCGTGGCCTAAAACCAAGGAGGGTCGTGTCGACGAGGCAAATCCGTTGGAGTGCAACTCTGCAAAGGTGGATGGCCCTGTTCCCTCTCTCCTATGAACAGGCTGCAGACTACTGCTATCAATTGCAATTGCGCGTCTCTGAGATTCTGTTGTGCCTACGCGTTGTTATGAGGACAGGCTGGGAATGTGCAAACTTGTTGACGTGACGTTGATTTTGGCGTGCGTTTCGGGGCCATCTTTAGCTTAGCCGGCAAGCTGTGCTGATGACAGCGCCTTTGGGGACCACTGAAGACCCAACGCCGACCAATCAGCGTGCTTCGTTGTGCCACCTCGGGATCGCCAGATCCTCCTGAGCCCCCTTTCCCTCTTTCTTTTCTGGTGGCGAGAAAGCTTCATCCAGTCGCCACCGTTCCTCGTCTCACACCCATCAAGGACTTGTACCCACCACCACCTATTCTCGTTCTTTTCGATGTGGCTGTGCGTCTGATCTTCGCATTCTACGCTCGTCTTTTCTATAGCGCATCTGCTCTCTCCGAATCAGAGGCCGGGACGCCATCTCGCTTCTCGGACGTTCGAGCGATTCCATACTTTAAGTCTGTCGTGTCCCTCGTATTTCATCCTCAGCTCCCAGTGCCACACTGGTCTTGTCACCCAAGCAGCCCTTCCAGGCAGAGGCGAGGTCCGTCCGAGGCCTCTTCTGAACCCAGCATATGCGTGGACGGTCTCGATCCTCGAAGCTTGCGGCACGTCGCAGACACGGGCACGACGAGATGATCACTGCAACGATCCCAAGGTAGATGGGGCTCAGGAGTGTCTGGGGGTCCTTCCCAATCACGCTTCGAGGGGACGTTGCCCCTCGGAGAAACCTTTCGTCTCAGCCATCTTAGTGCTTGGCCGCGCCCGTCGCTGACCACAGGGCAGCTAGGTCTGGCATCCACAGGTCTCGAGACTATGACAAAGGAGGGCTTTGTGACTCAGACGCTATTACGCATGGTCGCGTCTGCCTGACGAGGGCACGGCGAAGGTCTCCGGTACCTGGAGGGCAAGCTGTGTGGCAAGACAGGTTCTCGCCCTCCCCGCCGTCCTGGCTGGAGAGATCTTCAACACCACCAGACGCCTGAGCGTGTTCTCTTTCACACCATCTCTGACCATGTCCTGATCGCATGAGGCCGTTAGACCCCACGCACGCCTTCTCGGCCGGGCGATCCTCTGTCTAGAGCTGTGCCAGAGTCTCAGGAGCAGGGCTCTACGTGGTCCCCCCGGTGTGAATATCGACCAGTCATGGGAGGCGCTGAGCCGTGTCCGACCCCATGACACCAGATATGAAGGCCAAGGGCTACAACGTGGAGCCCTATATCAGATGCCATTGGATATATGAGTTGTTCCTCAGCAGGCCCAGCCACCGGTGGAGATACCTTTCGAACCGCCCTGCGTATCGTCATGGCAGCTCGCTAGTGTGAGGCAACGACACTACCGAGAGCAGAAGCGAAGAACGGCTGGGACTGGAGGACAGTGTGGGATTGTCTCGCGATGCTTGCATGCTCACCTCTACCGCCGCGCAAGAACACCAGACCTGGATAGGAGGTGCCGTCTCATGCGTCTGAGACAAAGAGTTGCCTGCGCTAAGCAACAAGGAGCCCATGTGAGTTCATTTCTCGGTGAACGGTTTGGATGTGGCTTTTGTTCCAAGCGGGACTGTGCGGACGGGCAGCGACACACGTATCGAGCCCCCCCCCCCTTCTTCTCTCCCCTCCTCTTCCCAACCCTAGCCTCTTATCCCCTCCCCTCCCCCTCCACCCTCCTCAGCCTGCCTTTCTTCCGTACTACGGAGGAGCGATGGGTTGGTGGTCATCTATTCATCCATGTTGAAGTCGTCATGATGATGAATGCGAAGTCGTCTCTGGCCAGTCGTCCGCAATTGTACCACGTTGAGAGGGTGGTCGTGTGACTTCTCCTCGTAGCCTACGGATAGAACCAGGCCTATGGAGGTAACCATGCGATGCGTGGTGTGCTGGAGGATATGATCGAATTGGAGAGGTGGGGGTGGCGTCGTCACAATCAGGCTGCCCTCGCGGACTTCTCAAGGACTCGGTTGCAGAAGCCCTGCGGATGTCCCGCCTTGTCCGACCCGGGTGAGACATATGAAGTTAGGCAACCTCTGCTACCCGACCAGCCGCGGCGTGAAGCATCATGGTATAACTGAGGAGATGAGCACAGTGTGCAGGACTAGCGAGAGAAGTGATCGTCCTCCCAGCCTATTGTCACGCAGTTGATGGCGTTTACACGGTCAGACCCCCCTTGACCAAGGCTCTGCGCAGTAGAAGTTCTGGTGACGAGTTACGGGTACATGGACGATCATAGCCGCCCGATCCACCCATTGAGCTGAAAGGCAACCGAGACACTCAACCTGGAGAGGGCAACCAGGGGCCAGACACTGCAGGGTGGGCGCCTTGAAAGCGGGATGAGGTTGGAATGAGGCCCATAGCGGCACGGGAAAAAGTATCGTTGTTGGGCGGTGAGGCCTGAGAAAAGAAATGTTACTGCATACTTAGTACTCAAGTATGCAGCTCGCTAGGGTAATGATTGCTTCTCCCGCCCCTTAGGCATGATATTATACATAAACTTGAAACATGGTATTCTTTTTCCGCCAATGAGCCCAGCCATAGTTCCTGAGCTGGCCTGGTAGCGAGCCGCTGGTTTTTCTTCCTCGGTTGCCTGAATTCTGCGCCGGGCGGTAAGCCTCTGTCATTACGAGACGTCTGTCCCGCGCGAGGCGACCTTGAGCTACTCGTGATAAATGCAGACCACATCACGCCTGCCGTCGCCGATCTCCGACCCTGCTCGGGCGCCATGACCTACATACTTACCTACCGAGACGACTGCACTCGTTGCCTCGCGTGTTCTTGATGCGACGACCGCCTTTGAGAGCGGCACGCCCCGTGTCTGGCTGGCTTGTCTACAGGGGGGGGGGAGGGGCGGGGTCGGCAGGCGACTTCAGCTCCATCGTGATCATTTTCGTCGGGGGACGAAAGGGGAAAGTCTTGCGGCACCGAGATAATTAATTTTTTTCGGGCGTACGAATATACCAAGATATTAAAACCTCGTATTTGATTGAGGCTGAGATTGGCCCGGGGTAGATGCACCCTGGACATGCTATGGTGTGGCAGCATCACAAGCGAGAAAGGACAGAGACTGCCCGGATGCACACTAGGAACATGACCATGTACCATAGAGGAGGTTCTCTTGATAGCGACTTACACAAGCTACAGTACCAAACAAGTACGGACATGACACCGCAGTGTGCTCTTGTCATATCTACAACCTATTGCGTTCTCCCCACGGCACATACACCGGTGGCTAGCTCCGCCCTGCGACAGCCGGCGTCCTTCAACCCCGTTACACAGCTTGCCTTGTGAGCCTCGAAGCCCGAGAAGGGTGCAGTCGCGCCAGCCTGATCGTTCCTATCGTGTAGAGCCCTCGGTGAGAGGAAGACAGTAGAACGGAAGGTGTGCCCTTCGGCAGACGCCTGAGCGGGTGCCCAACCTCTCGGGGCCGCTACACACGAGCTTCTAATGCCACCCGAGCAGCCTGTGTGTGTGTGCTCACGAGGGTCACACGCTCTGGGGCGGGGTGATCTGGTGACTCGACCTTCAACCGCCCAACTCCCCCCCCCCCCCCCAACACGCCGCCCCCCCAAACTCACCTCTCTCTCAGTACAGATGCTGTCCGTACCCGAAGGCTTCCCGTCGCGGGAATCCAAGCTCGAGGATCTTGCCTGACGTTCGTAGCTCGTCACACTGCTTTCTGTGCTGGCTCATTAGCTTCTGTCGTCGGTCCTCCCTGCGGGAACCGAGCCCCCAAGGCTCCGCTCCGAGCTGCAGGCTGTGAGTCGACGGGCGACCTGTCAAGAAAAACCCAAGGTGTGACCACGACGTTAGAGAAGCTGACACGCATAGGACAAGGTTCGCCCGTGGGATGGTGTCGTGCGATGTTACGGCCCTGCTATCCACCGAGGGAGGACCACGTCGTACATAGGTTTCTCTAGGCGTGAGAAGGGGCTTGGGGACGGCGATCGAGCTGGACAGCCCGTTCGGCCTAGGAATCTTGCATGGCGACACAGAACATGGTCTGCAGCGGAACTCTATTGCTGTGAGACGAGCATCGGTGACCGTAGCCCCGGTGGTGGCAGCATGCGAGCACGCAGCACACCTCATGAGTCATGAGCAGATGCTGACCGCAGATCATGTTCCATGGGGCGTTCCACATCGTGACCTGTTGTTCTCAAGGTCAGCCAACGGGTCTCTTTTCAACGAAGCCGTCCGCAGGTAGATGGGACGACGGGGTCGATGACGGCTCACGATAGAGGTGTCTTCGTGTCTGCTCTGCAACGGAGCAGGAGAGATCCACACGATGAGGCCTTCCGATAAGTCATGAGTAACAGAGGGTAGGGGACCAGTAGGAGGACGAGTGGATGGATGTTTGTTATCTGAGAAGAGGAGGTTTTGATCCTGGAGAGGGGGGAAAGGGGGGCCTTGGGGGAAAAGGGATGTCGTCCCTAGACCGGACATGCACAGCGGAAGGGGTTAGGGTTATTGCCCCCAACGCCGAATTCCATCCCAGCCTCGGCTCCGGTTTACGGACAGAAACCGCGCCGGACATCACCAAAGGGGGGAAAAAAAAGGTCCGGGTGAGCCTACCACCGCCAACGCGCCCGGCGTCACCACCCCTCCTCAGGACCGAGGACACTGCCGATGCCTTTTGTGCTGTGACGCACGGAGAGCCCAGCCATGACAGCCTGCGCGATCCAGCGCCCACTCCTCCCTCGCGAGACTGGCACCTCACCGTCATCACCATGTGCGGCCATCGAGGATATGCCTCCTACCTCCACCGCCCTCTCCTCCTCCAGCTCGTGCTGCTGCTGCTGGTGGTGGCTGCTGCTCCTCTCCGGTAATACGTGCCTCCCGAGGCTTCTCTAGCACCACGTCTCGCCTGTCGTCTCAGCAGGACCAGCAGGTTCCTCCTACGAGCAGCCAGACGACGTCCTCGCCAGCTGGCCCCACGACCTCCCCTTCCCCCCCTCCACCTCCACCACCAAAGCCTCCTCACCGTGGCCGCCGGCGCTGGGTCTCCGCCGCCATCTTTCTCCTCATCGGTGGCCTATCTGGCACCGTCCTCAGGGCGGTGATCAGTCCCCCACCACCACTCATCGCGGGCAGCCCTGCGGACCTCGCCCTGAAGGCCGACATCCGGGCCCGGGCCCTCGCGCTGCCTCTCGTGAAGGAGCTCATGGCGGACCCGGCATGTAAGTTTCGCCCCTCTCTCTCTCCTCCTCCCCGGGCTTGAGCCCCAAGATGCACCTCGGACTGCGTGCTCACCCAGCCATGGCTGCACCCAGGGACCCATCACGAAGCCTACCAGGCGGCCCCCACATCCGACGCCGCCCTCCGCATCACCAGCGGACCCCTGGGCTCCTCGACGGGCATCGGTGCCTACCAGCACATCTTCCTCCGTAATGATGACACCCCCGCCCTCCCTCTACCGCCGAGCTCCTCCTCCTCCTCCTCCTCGCCTTCTCTCCCCCAGCAGCCGCACCCCGTGCTCAATATCCTCTACCTCGGCACCTCCACCACGAGCTGGCCAGGCGTCGTCCACGGCGGCCTCCTCGCCACCGTCCTAGACGAGCACGCGGCCCGCGGCGCCCTGGCCGACCCTACCCTGCGCTCCGCCGGCCTCGGCGTCCTGACCGCCAACCTCGAGCTGCACTACCGCCGCCCCACGCTGGCGGGCGAGTTCTACGTTGCGCGGGCGCGGGCCATCCCCGACGCCGAGCTCGAGCCCGGGGAGCGCGGGAAGCGCGAGAGGAAGATCTGGGTCGACGTCTCGCTCGAGACGATGGACGGGATGGAGTGTGTGGCGGGGAGGGCGCTGTTTGTCATCCCCCGCGGGGGCAAGGCGCTGGCGCCTGGCGCGGTGAAGCTTCTCCCTTCTTCCCCCCCGGGAGGGAGAGGGCAAGGCGTAGTAGGGGGTTGACTGTACATGCGGTGTCGGGCGGGGATGGCGGTGGACATCTGCACCGCGTCGCAGCGAAAGCTGTTTGTCTCTATACTGTACGTACATGGCGCCTATCGAGGCAGCTGGCAGGGTGTCTGGGGACAATTGGCTGCCCATCCTTACTACGGTTGCATCTAGACCAACCCACCATATTACACAGAGACAGAGTATAGACTACATAAGAGAACTAGACATTGATATTGGGTAGAAGGCTAAGGATCATGACGGCAGCGAGTCAGTACGGGCTGCCGTCGGCGAGCATATATGTAGAGATTTTAGGCATGCACGCGGACCATGACGCGGGAGATCTTAAGAGTCTTGTGTTGTTTGAAATCACCATAGCATTAATTCGTCAAGAGTATAAAACCCCACCTCTAGTATGGAAAAAGGGACGGTTGCCCCGTGCCTCCAACTCCTCTCTTTCATGATCATCCTCCTCTTCTTCCTCCCTCCATGCCTCGAACCGTTACCCGAGTTCGAACAATAGCTGGGGGGCTATGGACAACGAATACGTACGTATGTATCCAGGGCAGGCCAGAGGTAGAGAGTATGTACAGTCAGCTCTGCCAACGACATATTTCTATGCAAATACAATCTTTTGCCTCCCACTGCTCCCCGACCGAACATGAAATGAAAGCGCTTGTATAACCCAGAAGCTAGCCCGGGAAGATAGAATCCAGAAGAGGTATTGGGAAGGCGTATTTTCTTGCGCCGACAAGAGCGGTTTGGTTTCCGTTCCCCGTCGTAGATGGTCGAGGATATTACTGTGAAGGTGCTGGCGTGAGATGCGTCCCGTGAGGATGCTGCGAACCATGGTCAGGACGGCGGCGGCCCAGCAGCATATAGGTTGGGATAGACGACCGGGTAGCCAACGTGCCCGGGAGCCATATGGTAGCCTCCTGCTCCTTGACCAGGCACGCCCATCTGCCCTTGTGGGACGGCATAATATGCTTGCGGAGGGGGTATGCGCCCCCTCCTCCTCCTCCTCCACCACCACCGCCGCCGCCACCATGGAAAGCACCACGGCCTCGCCCGCTGTGGAAACCTCGTCGAGGGCCCATGCCAAAACCGCCACCACGACCTCGGTAGGGCGAGCCCCTGTAGTCACCACCATCTGGGATCCCAGGAGACGACATTCCCGGGCCATCGCTCGTATGCATGTGGCGACCGCCAATGTGTCCTCGCCTCGCTCCTCGGCCCCGGGGAAAAGGCCGCCTGTTCGACTTGGGCTTGCCGTCCACCACGAACTCGATCCGCTTCACAGGATCGGTCGCCATGGGGTTCTCCGCCAGCCCGGCCTCTTCGAGGTGCTGCGGGGATGTCGTCGAGACCTGGAAGATGTTCTCGAGCTTCTGCAGTGGCTGGAGCTCTGGGACCCAGGTCTTGACGTATGCGCCCTGCTTGTCGTAGTCGAAGGCCTGCTTCACGGGGTTGAAGATGCGTGCTTCGCCTCGGGGGTCATTGCCCACCCCGGCGACGTATTGCCAGTTGGCCCAGTTCGAGGACACGTCGTAGTCGAGCAGTAACATCTCGTACCACTCGGCGCCGAAGCGCCAGTCGATGCCCAGGTGCTTGGCGAGGAAACTAGCAACGTTCTGTCGCGCCCGGTTCGAGGTGTATCCCGTGTGGAGCAGCTCCCTCTGCGACGCGTCGATCAACCCCATGCCTGTCGTCCCGTTGTTGAAGCGCCTGATGAGCTCACCAACCTCCTCTGGGGTGGGCTTCTGGTCCGCCCCGGCGTCTTCACTGACGGGCGTCTTCCACTTTGGTTTCTTCGTCGCCGCGGCGGCGGCTTCAGGGTCATGGCTCTTATAACGGCCACGGAAGCCGTCGAGGCTGAAGAGCCTGTGGCGGAACTTCATCGTGCAGAGGCGCATGTAGTCCCTCCACAGGAGCTCGAAGCGGACGGCGGCGGTCCCTTCGTTCTCGCCCTCCTTGAACCCCTTGGCGTGTTCGTAGTCCAGATCGGTGCCGTCTTCGTACTTGAGCAGCTCGTGGTGGATCTGACGGGCAGTGATGCAGCCCTGGGCGAGGTATGCGGACAGTTTGGTGCTGAACGCCGGACCAAGGAGACCGTTCCTCGTCTCCTTATAACTATAGATCAGGCCCTCCTTGATCAGGTGGCGCAGCCTCTCCTGCGCCGAGGTCTCGCCGCCAGAGAAAGGGTGTGCGGACTCTGCGCCCTCGGGAAACGCAGGCATATCCGGTAGAAAGTCCCGGACCGGGGTCATGAGGGCATCTTCCACCTCGTCATATTCTGTCGGTATCGTGAAGGGAGGTTGCTGTGGGGGTATGGAGGATGCTTCTGGAAGGGGTGGGAGCTGGCCCTTGTCGGGCTTCGGCAGGACAGCGCGCGGTCGGCTTCTTAATGGTTCAATCGACTTCCTGTAGGTGGTGAACACATCGGGTATCTCTTGGACGGGTGTCGAAACATCGCGGCTGGGCTAGTTAGTTGGTTTTCTTTTCTTTTTCCTTAAAAAAAAAACCACCAAAAAACCAGAGACGTGTTCTGTCGGGGCAACCAAGTGTACTCACTCGTCCACATAGTACTTCTCGTCCGCCCAGAGCTCAAAGGTAGCGTCGTGCTCCTTGCAGACGGCAGAGACAGCCTTCTGCTCCCTGCGCTCCTCGACGCCCTCCTCCTTGGTCATCCAGACAGCCCCGACCTTCTCCTGCTTTTGCGAAAATCTCGTGATCAGGTCTGCCACCACATCGCTCGGGTTCCCGACACGGAGCAGGAGCCCCGACCCGACGGACTCCAGCTTCTCCTTCAGGTCCCAGACGGACTGGGCAATGAACCTCGCCCGATGGGGACCAGTCCGCCACACCTTGCATACCGTGCTCCTCGCCTCGGGATAGGGAGACGTGCCGCCGCCATCCTTGATGAAACCCGAGATCTCGATCTGCTGGGGGGGAAAAGACATAGACAGGGAGCAAGTGCGTGAAGCCGTGGTCGCCCTGAGAGGCAAGACGGTGGAGTATGGGGTTGTCAGACAGGCGAAGGTCGTGGCGCAGCACATAGATCAGGATGTTGGACCTGACCATGATGAACGGTGGTTGGCAGACGACGGAGCTCGCTCCCTCTTTCTCCCTCCCTTTGCTGGACCCGAGAACGAGGCACCGAGACAGTGCCAAAGGGATAACTCTCTTTCAGGTGTTTTTTTCTTCTTTTTTTTTTTTAAGCGCCAGTTCCAAATTGACAACGGGCTTTTCCCTTATCCTTTTTTTCTTTTATTTTTTTTCTTTCCTTTTCTTTTTCCTCCCTTGCAAGCAGTTCAGATGTGTTGCTCCTTGAAGAGACCTGAGACGTTGGGGCAGGATCGGGGGGAAGGGTCTCAGAATACTAGCTCGCGCGGCATGGAACAGACCAGGGCCGACAATTAATGTTGATCGTTGATCAGCAGCGGGCGAGACCAGAGGACCTCGGAATGGAGAGCTGATGAAGAAGGTAGTTGTGGTCCCCAGTGGACGAGTGAATGTGTCATAGACTCGGAGTGCCCTTACGCCAACCGGGATGTAGCAATCAAGAGCAAGGTACCAGGCCCTTGGTCTTGTTCAAGCGCAAGCAGGCGTGTTATGGCGATAGAATATACTCACTCCATCAATGAGAGCCTGGCTCCTGCTGGGCAGAGATCGAGGCAAAAGAGACCTGAGCACACTCTGTCCGATCGTCTGGGGTGACAGGGAGAGGAGATGTCTCCAGGGAAGGAGGGGACGCCAGCAGGTGAGCAGAGCTATTGGGAGGAGAGACGATATCGTGGAAGCAAGGGCTGCGCTCTTGGCGGTTTGTGTGGGTGTGGGTAAATTGTGGGTGTAAGTGTGGATGTGTTTGTGTGTGTTTGTGTGGGAGAAAACTGAGGTGTGGGGGGGGGGAGGGAGGAGGGGTGCAGCAGTCAATATTACCCTGAGGCCAACTTGATGTAGAAGGAAGGCGGCAGGTACAGTGAGAGAGGGGGAAGTGAGTGAGTGAGTGGTGGGAAAGTGTGTCCCCCTGTTTGCCTGGTAAGCTGTGCACAAATTATCGAGGGTGCAGTCAGTACTACCACCACCAGAATACTACAGTGCTATGCTATGCTATGCTAGGGGGCGGTCCCCCCCCCCCTTCTGGAGCGAAGGGGCGCTGCAGCACCTCGACCGTTTGGGAAGAGTCGATGGGGTCAAGGTTTGGAAGGGGTTTAGCCAGAGCAGGATGATGGAAAGTGGTTGATGGGGTGGACCCTGAAGTGTGGCGAATAATTATGACGGACAACACGCGCTTGGCTAGGAACGTAATACTCTGTCGCGCGGCGCTGCAGTCTCGGGCATCGTCACCGGGTCTGCCTCGACCTCTCCTGCTGTACTACATGTACTATGTACAAGCTTACAGCGCATAGTCACCTGGGGCGGCAACATCAGCCCGCATACACCAACGCATCATTCACCCGAGAGAGGAGAGAGAGTGTGTGTGTGTGAGTGTGTGAGAGGGCTGGCTGGCCGGCTGGCCTCTGGGAGGATTCATGAGGCGGTGATGACGAGATCGAGGCTTACTACGGGATAAAACCATGGTAGTACGAGGTGTGGTACCGACTACCAACCAGACTGGGAAGGGAGGGGGGTGGATGGGATGGGAGGCGGTAAGGATACCGAGCTGTGGCCACGATCAGTACCAAAAGAAGGATGAAGAGATTCAAGTCCTATGTAGTACGATCATTGGAGATCGGGCCTAGGTGGTTTGGTTGGTGGCCTAGGTCAGCTACAAGGCTGTGGTATTTTGTCACGAGGGCCTCGACACAAGATTGTACAACCACAAAAGATGCATCATGACAGGATCTAGTTCGGGGTTGTGAGCGACGAGGCTTGACCGATATGTAATTGTTCCTGCTGAAGAGGAGAGAAAAGAGAAAAGAGGCGGAAAATTGAAAATCTCGCCCTCTGTACGATCATGGCGTTCCCTTTGACCCGAAGTGGCTGGACAGGGAGAGGGAGTCGAGGAGGTGGGGAGAGCGAGAGGAGGGAGAGAAAGGGAGACAGCTGCAGAGTTTTTATCCATTGGGGAGAGAAGAAAAAAAAACGGAAGGGCGGCGAGGAAAGGGAAGGTGAGAAAGGAACGGAGCATCGTGTCCTCGTCGATCCTGGTCAGCAGTTCGTTCCACCGCGAGTTTCTCGATGCCAAGTCCACATAGGCGTCCTGGAGATCGAGAAAACCTCCGCTAAAAGCCCTGTGTGGAGGCTGCGGGAGGTCCCACCTGGGTTCATGCAGGGCCCCTGTCCCGTACCACCACCACATCACGACTGCTAGCCGCGGTGATGAATTATCCTGAGAAATCTGATATCTGACATCAGTCCTCGACACTCCTCTACTACCTTGCGTACCAGGCTCCGATCGTATCATGTAGCCGGCGTGGGGCTGCACAGTGGTGTGGCACCACAGCTGCCCAACAGTCTCTCTCTCTCTCTCTCACTCACTCACTCACTCACTTTCTCTTTTTTTTTTTTTTTTTAATTCCATCTTTCTCTTTTCCTTTTGGAGGATATCGACACCGGTAAATCCACCACCACGCGCATACTTGCGCCGTAGTAATTAGTACATAGCACTACCACAGCGGTTCTAGTTCTGATTCTCACCCCTTGTCTGCATCGACCCGCCCTGGATCGATCTCGCAGATAACCCAAGACATGCTTTTTTTCCCCCCTTTTTCCCCCTCTTGGTAGCCATACTTCTCTGCTCATTGGAGCCAAGAACCCTGGATCTCAAAGAGGGAAAAAAATTACCCAGAACCCCTGTACATGTGTGCCCTTGGTAACATATCAGATTTTGCGCAATCCATGTCCTTCTCGTCCCTCGGGCCCCCTTCGGTCGTCTGCGAATACTACCCTCCAGTCAGTCACCGTGTCGCTTTGCTTTTTCCTAGGCTGCATTAGGGCCCTGAAAAGCTGACGGGCTGCCGAACTCCGAAGGCCTTCGCATCGCCAGCCACGAGGCATACCCTTAATATACTTACTATGGGTAGTGGGAGGTACGTCACAGGGCCGAGAGAGAGGAGGGGGCCGAGATGAGTTTTAAGCCGACGCTCACGATCTCGCGGATTTTGATCTCACGACAGTCTACTTCTCTCTCTCTCTCTCTATCTTTCTCTCTCTGTCTTTACGTCAGCGTCCCTCCTCCTCCTCCTCCAGACGTCGGTCGTCCATCGTCATCGTTCTCATGGTGCGGTGACACAACTTGCTCTGTGCGTCAGACCTAAATTTTATCCCACGGAGGAATGGCCACCGAGAAGAGGTCTACGAGACGCCTTCTTCACAAAATATCCGTCATAAGGTTGCACAGATCACTATAGGATTTAACTTTTGTGCAAGAAAAAATGCGACCACTCCTTTCCGCACATGATGCGGCCTGTCTGTGTCCCACTTGTTGGGTTGAGGATGGGGTCAGAACCTTAATTGTCACACGTCTAACCCGGGGTTAATGAATACAGTCACCTAGACTAGGACTCATTGCGAGAGAAAGAAGAGGCGGATAGGAAAAAGAAGAAAAGAAAAAGCAGATTCCAAGGAAAAAGACAGGAAGAGGGGAGGGGTGTAGGGGAACTAGACAGGCATCATGATAAGGTGCGCTCAACTACTACTGAGTACCTTGCGTACTACTGCACGTACATAGATAGTAGCATAACCTCGGCCTTGATGTGCACTCGAATCCTGCCCACCCCCACAATTCAAGGTTGCTTGGCAGGGTCCAAATCCAAGGTTCCGGTTTAATAGTCCCTCCAAATAATAGGATGGTCCGCAGGCTACCCTCTCCCAGTGGAGCCCCCGCAGCCCAGACGATCATGATGACCACCACAGATCGTACTCAGCAGGTCGTCGTCGGTGGGCAGAGGTTTGCCTTGGTTCACGTCTCTTGGAGGCCGATAGTATCACGCTGCGTCATTACCCTACGCATCCTTCTTCAAAGACCTCTTGTATCTGGAGGCATCGAGAAGACACCGCGGAATCCCCTTCCCCCCCTGACATGCTGACTTCCTAGTGCTCACGGTCTGCAAAGATCCACCCACTTCGGGTTTTCCGCATCGCAGACTAGTGGCTGCTAATGCCCACAGACCTGAGGTTCAACTGGATCCTCCATGCAGATGATATGGACTAGAGTAAAAAGGCAAAGGAGAGAAGAAAGGAAGAGGGGGGGGGGACATCTCACCTTCGATTTGTTCCTGCCTGTTTGATAATGTTGACAGCGCGGTTCTACCAAACAAATATCGTTGCAGAGTCTGGGCCTCCTCCCCCTCTGTAGCCATTCTCACTAATATCTCCGCCCGAAAGACCGGCGTTTCCGGACAATCCCCTTCTTCTTCCTTTTTCCGCTCTCCCCCCCCCCCGACACACACACACATTCATTCTTTTTCCTATCATCTCCCCTCCCCTCTTTTATTTTTCCCTATTTCTTCTATTCATCCAGATCTCGGGCGCAATCGCACGACATGGCTGACGTTGAGGACTACGCAAAACCTGTCAACCCGGGCGTGCCTATGGAGTAGTCATGACGGCAATCCAGGGTGCAGCAGGGCGTATAACAAGTCAGGTGACGTGTCTTAGGCCTATTCAGAAGGGCTCAGGATGAACAGACGGTGAAGAGGCGTTACTATATCCTCCTAGCTGTCCAGAAAGACCAGCGGGCATCCACGTTCGAGTAGATGCGATAGGCCTTGAGGGCGAGGGCCGAGATGCTGAAGGGGTAATCTGAGGGTGGGGGAGAGTGAGGCTTTGCGTGATCACAGATGTGCACACCTATGAATGCGGGTAGACTTCCGCCCTGTACGTTCTGAGAAGAGATGGTTGAATCTTGAGAATTTTTGTGGCAGCAAGCTCGTCGTCAAGCCGAAGCTCTCCTCCCCTCTCTATCCTCTCCTTCATCCTCCCTGCCATCCAAGATCCTTGAGTTTCTTCTGCCGATGTCTATGTTCGTCGCTGCCGCCTGAGACGTCGGTGAATGCCTTCCTCATGCTTCAACTTTTCCGCCCAGAACCTGGCAAGTGCTAGGTTCCTAATGGCAATCAAGGATTGCACCACACATGAAGTCTCGCAAGGTGAACGGGGCAATGAAGAGATGCCAGTTAATTCGAGAGAGTATAGAGTGTGTGATGAAGGTGAGGAGGAGAGAGGAAAGCCAGCTAGCGTTCAACAGTGTGCGAGTCCGACCGCCTACGCAGCTACATAGGCCACCACCGCTTCCAGGCAGCTGGGAGTGGCCACTCCTTTTAGCTGTAGCATAAATAGCCCTTCTTTTCTCAAGTAAGTAATGAGGGTCCAAGGGTTTTCACCAGCTCCAACATGATCATCCCCCTAGACATGATAGTGCCCATTTTGAGCAAAACCTCAGCCCATATTGAGGGAACCGATGGCAATCTCTGGCAGCCGAATGAGCTCGAGACCGCAGACTTGCTGCCTCCTGCAGTCTCGCGGCAGCAGCAGTAGCAGTCGATGCGTAGCGTTCCTCGACGACCTTGCATCGTCGGCCTGGGTGGCCGCTGCGCCCTCCTCCCTTGTGGCAGCCAGCTCGTCTCCATCTGCACCACCAACAGAGAGGCCGGCCTGTGAAGAGACAGGGAATTATTGGATGCGCTGCATAAAGAACAAGGGGAAAAAACAGAGAGCAGAGAGCAGTGGGGCAGGTGGCTGCCACCAAGCTCGGATCAGTGACTCGCTGGCCCTCGCACAGGATCACTTCACGCCCTCGTGTCTGCTCCCCCCTCTCGATAGCCTCCAGCCCTTCCGCCTATTCCCACCGGCTCTTTGACAGATTTTCGATATCGATAATCTGGATATAGATATTGGTACCGTGGCGAGTCTCCTTAACAGTTGGTGCGGCGACGCCCCCGGCTGGGCAAATCGTGGGGATCTTGGCTGCGTCTCGTAGGCCTGGCGTGGCCAGGCCAGAGGCGAGAAGACGCGTCTTGGCGGTCATGACCCACGAGTTGAGGGGCGGTGGAGGGTTTCGGGAGGAGACGAGCCGGCGAATGTCTCTGTTAATAAAGATATAAAAAAAAAAAGAGGGGGGGCAGTTTCGTCGCGACCAGCGAGACCAGCGAGACCAGCGAGACCAGCATACCTCGACCAGCAAGACCAGCTCTACCAGCACATCTCGACCAGCTCTACCAGCATACCGAGACCAGCGAGACCAGCGAGACCAGCTCTACCAGCACATCTCGACCAGCTCTACCAGCATACCTCGACCAGCGAGACCAGCTCGACCAGCTCTACCAGCATATCTCGACCAGCGAGACCAGCGAGACCAGCTCTACCAGCATACCGAGACCAGCGAGACCAGCGAGACCAGCACATCTCGACCAGCTCTACCAGCATACCTCGACTAGCGAGACCAGCGAGACCAGCTCTACCAGCATACCGAGACCAGCAAGGCCAGCTCGATCAGCTCTACCAGCATACCGAGACCAGCGCGACTAGTCCCCTGGTAATACACCTCTGAGCTCTTGGGAAGGTATATTAGCAGCAGCCACCTTGGTCTGCCTGCTTTGCCGCCTCCGGTGGGACCAGCGGAACCCGCAAAACTCATCGGCCTCCCATAATGAGTTAAGCTGTGAAGAGGAATCAGCGAGAGTCGACAGTGTTGAGGGGCAGGACTTACCAGAGTCTATGTGCTCGCACCATGAGCTTGATCATATACCTGGACATGACCCGGCCGTCCTCTTAAGCTCCTGGTGCTCTTCCTCTCCCTGCCCTGCTCTGAGCTTCCACCCATGGCTCTGGTCCTGGGCCTCGCGGTAAATGAATTGGACCTCATCTATAATCAAACATGTCAGTCGTGCCCACCTCGTACTGCATCAGCGCTCGTTCGACATCTCGTTCAAGGTCTTACCGAAATGCTTAGCGTCCTTTTTTTTTCTCTCTTTTCTTTTCTTGTTGCTGGTCTAGAGGGAAAGAAAAGAAAAGAAACGTCAGTAGTCTAATCTACGTATTCAGGCAAATCCAGCCGTGCTGTTGTCAGAGCTCACCTAAAACCAAGAGAGCTTCACGCTCCAGGGAACCCCAGGAACGAGGTGTCGAGACCAGCCCGACAGCCCCCCCTGGGGAATTAACGGGGAAGAGGAAAGTCCTGCAAGGAGTCAGCATAAAATTCGATCCTCCAGGTGTGTGTAGACTTGGATATACCTCTTCCGTTGAAATCCTCATCTGCGATCTTGCCCTGGGTGATGGCCAGGCGGATCTTTCTCTGGAGACAGCCCCCCTCATGTTTCTTGGTGTTTGCGAGGATGGTGGCGTGACCCTCCTGGGGCTGGCCTTGGAGCTCGGATACCAGACAAGCTTTGGCCGCAGCCTCATCCTTCAGTTGATGGCACTCCTCGCACGGAAGGTTCGAGTCTTCGGATTGCTGTAAGCTTGCGGCCTGCGCACGATCCAAGTCATCAATCTCGCTTCAGAGCTCAATGATGAGATCTTCATGTCCCCTAGCATTCGCTTCAGATTCGAGAAGCAGCCGCGACCTGATGGGAGCAGTCGTTTCCCCCTCTCGCGTACTTCCTCTTCCAGTGTACGAGGGCAGTGACTCACTGACCCTAGGCTGTGCACGGTCCAGCCAGACAGCAGCCTGCTTCTAGATAGCCTCAGCCAGATTAGCTGGCTTCCTTTCTTTCTTTCTTTCTTTCCTTCTGTAGCGTTCATTTGAGTTCAGTTGCCCTCATACATCCAGAGCCTCGATTCACGGCTGCACATCTTCGCGAGAAGGCGGTAGCCTCCCATAGTTCGCCAACGTACTCGTCCAGTCCAGGGCGGAACAGGTGCTGTAGTCCGGGTAGTTGAGCCGTCCAGGGCCTCTCATAGCAAATAGTCCGGACTATTGAAGAAGAAAAAAAAAGAAGAAGAAGAAGAAGATGATGATGATGATGATGATGACGATGATGACGATGACGATGACGGTGGTGATGATGAAAATAATACTGCTACTGATGTTGCTCATCTTCGATATCGTAGCAAATGGGTCTGCTCGGAAATGAGGATCCTCTGGCATGGTGGTTCTGGGCGGGTGGGTGATCGTGCTCGTGCTGAAGCCTTTCGCATCCTTTTACCAACACCGAGTAACCCATTCTTGACTGTAAAGTAAGGAATACTTTCGAGGTCCTGTTTTTCGCTCTTGTATCGCCCAATGAACGGTGCGCTTTCTGAGGCCCTGTGGTGTGGCCGCCCCCGTCTTTTAGGGCGGCGGCGGCGAGACCGACGAGAATATCTGACTTGGTATCGTCGTAGTCTCCATCATCACGCCGTGGGGGCTGCTTCTGGCGCGCCCAGCGTTCTTCTTCCTCGTTGAAGAAGTTCCAGTGGTGCACATGCCGGTAACAAAAATCTCTGCCCCTTCCCTTTCCTCGCTCCAGCGGAGGACGGGGCAGGCCTGGACTGATACGGGCCGTGTGGGTACACTCTCTGAAAACAAGGAGTGAATATTTGAATCCTCCTCCCAGAGCTCCCGCAGCCCGCCGACATTCTCATCTTCAGACCTGGATGACAACGGAGGCGCCGACTCCCAGCCAGGACGTGCTCCAAGAAATTCATCTTGGGGTCGAAAGGTCGGGTCTCTAACTTGAGGTGTGCCCGCACCGCCGTTCTCTGGCCTTGCAGGCTTCGACATGTTAAGAGGTATCTTCATAGACCCCAAGACCCCTTTATTAGGCTTCGGGCCCAGAGCCAAAGGTGCAGACACAGCACCAGCGGCGGCGCCGGAGAAGGGGAAGAGGAGAAGAAGATGATAATGATGATAATGATGCCGGTAACCCTTGTCTTCAGTCAGCTATGCACGAAGTTGAGTTCATGGCTGCTCTGCTCACAAGGTAACCGCCTTTTCATGAAGCTCTCGCGGCTGGCCGGTCCACAAGAGGAGCGACGGCACCGCCGTCCTGCGAGGCGTCAGTATGCGATCCAATCCTCGAGGCTGCGTAAACTAGACATACCTCCTCCATGCCCATCCTGGGGCAGGCCAAGCTCGCCGCGCGGCGGCGAGCGATTGACCAGACCGGCCAGCCTTCACGGACCCGCCGTCTCCAGATCGAGCCAGCCGATACTCGAGCCCACCAGTTGCCAGCTGATATGATCAAGACTGACAGGTCTGAAAAGGGCTTTGAGCTCGAACCCGCACTTCTTGTTCTCACAGACCCAGCCTTGCCAGTGCTTTCGGCGGCTGCAGCAGCAGCACTTGGGGCAGACCATGCCAGTGAACTGGCCCTTTTCGGTGCCATACATGGCGTTATCCGCATTGGGGAGAGCTCCAGTGAGCCCCATCGCCTGCGGTGGGTCCCCAGGCGGACAGCTCAAGCGAACCTGCGCGAGGCCTTGCCAGCCTGGCCAGCACTGTTGCCAGAGGAACTGCCAATATATGCCCTAGTACTGCTGCTGCTGCTGTGCTCCATGCCTTCGTCTACTTCGTCGTCGCTCGGCGACACAATGTGCTTGCTTGGGCCTTTGCTGGGGCAGGCGGCGGCTCGACTCACTATGCCACGACTTCTTAGCCGTCGAAGGTCAGTTGATGATACTGCCAGATAGAAGACGTGGATGGGAGACCTACTGCCAGACTGTTTCTGCTTGGCGGACCGACGTCAGAGACTACTTGGGGCGACTTCTTGGGTAGCACCGCCACACTTCGAGCTTGCGGCTTGCTGAAACACAAACAGCGTTAGCTAGGATGTAACAGATGGAGGGCCTGCGCTGAAGACTATCGTGTGCGTGGCTCGTGATCTCAGCCCAGGTCGTTGGTGGACGATCAAGACAGCTTGTCAACAGCAGGATGAACGGGCTGAGGGTAGATGAGGAGTGTACGCGAGGCATTACAGCACTCGAGGCATCAGAAGGCGTAGAGGAAGAGGAGGACGGAGACACAGAGGAAGAAGAGGGCTAGGCAGGTGAACAGGGCGTTGAGGAGACCAAAGCTCAGGAAGCAGTCGATGGAGAGTCTCAGGCAGACACGAGATGGGCAGTACGATAGATGAAAGGGTGAACTTACCTGTAACGTTGCCTTGACGAGCGCCACGCCTCCTCGTGGATACAAGAACCGCTCTGGGTGGTTGTGATGGGAGGACGGTCGTATATATATATTTGTCGAGGAGCAGGGAGAAATCTCTGAGGATGTTTCTCGAATCTGCCTGGAGAGGTAAAGAAAAGAAGCAGAAGGGCATCCAGAGGGAAGGAGGGGGAGGGAAAGAGACAAAAGAGGGAAAGGGGCAGAGAGAGAAAGGGAAAGAAGGTGGGAGGGAGAAGGAGAAAGAAGAGGGCCCTTTGTGCCACAAGCAGTTAGACATTGTGAAAAACACAGCTTGAAGTAGGGATTTTGTGGGAAAGAACTAAAGATGTCGCCTTCCGGCACCTGACCAGCAGCATTTTTTAAGCCATAGCATGGGGATTGCAATCTTTTTGTGGGAAGGAGAATGCTCCGGAGGCACCAACAAGCGACACTTCCCGACATGGTTGAGGTGTATTGCTAAGCAGGTCCTTCCATTTCTACCAGATATTATTTCAGGCAGGATCGCGAACATCGCCAGCCCAAGATCACCCTATATCGCAGCTGAGGAGCTCCCGGAAGGGTCTAGTTGGGCTCCAGGGGGAGGTCCCCAGGGCTGTTCCGGACCTGGCCATCCTTCCAGAGGCAGCACTTGTCTCACTGGGCAGGCCAGACCATCTCAACAGCTAGAACTCTTGCCCTCTAAAGAAGTTGTACAGAAGGCAAAGAGCTCTGCTTGCCCCTGCTGTCTGTACCATCCTGTCTAGATCGAGCTCAGAGTCTCTTCGAAATCTCCGGGAGCCTCGATGACTCACCTATCAAGTATACCACTCCTTCCTTCGTACGTCTCCGATGTTCTCCTTTAACGTTTGCAACTGAAAACCCCAGTACCCGTCGCCATACCCTGCCGGCACCACAGCGTCCACACTGCCGAGCAGCGAGGTACAGTGCCTACCAGCACAACACCCGGTTACACTGCCGTACACGGTTTGAAATCCTGGGCACACCGTGTATAGACACGCAGCTGGCCTCTGCCTCTTATGCAGCACAAGTCGGCGCAGAGCCTTTTGCAAGTTGAAAGGTCGCCTGCTAACATCTGGCTGGATGACAGACCCGGTATCAAGAAGCGTTCGACAACATCTAAGCCCGAGATCGCACCCGAGAATGAGCAGCTGTCCCTCGATGGAAAAGCTAGACTATACTGAGGGATAGAAACAAGATGCGGGGGATCGGCAAAGGGCTCAGAGAAGGTGCCTCACTTTCCACCAATTCGAAGGTTGACTCCTCTGCATCTGCATGGGTTCTGCAGGTCGGCATATAACACTATTGGTGCTTGCTCCTCATGCCGGACAAGGACCCTTGCGCGCACAGGGCATGGCCGCAGCCAGGACAGCAGAGAACCAGATTGCTCGGGCCGAAATAGGAACGCTGCTGGGTGGCATAACACCTGATCGTCTTTGCAGCAGGCAAGAAAGTGACCGAGGGGACGTATAATGCCAGATGATCTCATCCTGCTGCAAACCACTCCGCTTCCCAGGTTTTCGCTTTTGCCCCTCTTTTGCCGTCTGCCGCTGACAGGCGATGGCGAAATCATACGGCAGCATCTCGCCAACCGGGCAGTGCGGGTCCTAGCTGTAGGATCTGGCGACCCTCCCAGATAATAGCTGATAATAAATAGCAAGGTCGTCACTTGAGGCCATGGCGACGAGTCCTTGTTGACAGTCGACCTTAATCACTAGACCGTCTCCGGTGCTTCGTTATTTTATTCATCTGAAGATGAAGATTTTTAACGCTGTACTGTTTGCCCTGCCGTTCGTGGCAGCCCAGACCTGGGATAAAACATGTACTGTCGATGCAAGTGGGAATGGCACCGACGACGCCCCGGCCATCCGGCGGGCTTTCCAAGATTGCGGTACGAATGGCCGCATCGTGTTTCAAGAGAACAGCACCTATGATATACAGACAGCATTGCAGCTTCACAACCTCAGCAGCGTCCAGGTGGACCTAAGAGGCACCCTTCTTGTGCGTGCTGTCCCCTGTTAATACTACCGCTCGCGGGTCTGGCGGCATTCTCTAACAGCCTCACAGTTCTCGACCGACGTTCGCTACTGGATACAGCATGGCTCGTACTACCACTTCCAGAATATCTCCATTGCCATGGAGTTCTCAGGTCAAGACATCACCATCGATGGTCATGACACTGGAGTTATCGATGGCCAGGGGCAGGTCTATTATGACCTAGCTCTGGGGATAGGTGGGCTCTTTGGGCGCCCTATCCCATTCTGTCTCCGAAATGTCTCAAATGCTGTGGCCAAGAATTTCAAGATCCTCCAGTCCGGAAAATGGTAGGTCTGTGGTCGGGCAATACGGGACGCCAGGACCGTATGATTGGCACCTAGGCACCGCTGATTTTTTATGATAGGCACTTCGTGATGGTAGAATCGAAGGACATTTTGGTGGACAATATTCATCTCTCCAGCACGTCAGATGATTATCAAGTGAGTAAACACCCCACCGGATATTAGTAAATTCCGAGTCTGTAGTTATTACATGTACTGACTGTGTGCAGGCAAATCCTGGGAACCTGGGCAACACTGATGGGTTTGACACAGTGAACAGCAACAACATCACGATACAAGTAGGATGATTCATCTTGCAGTATTAGCATACATTGGCCACGAGTACTAACTGTGATAGAACTCCTACGTGAACAGCGGCGACGACTGCACCAGCATAAAGCCAGGCAAGCCTCCGATTGCGATCCAGCCTTGTCCCTCCAGCACCCAGGCGGTCTCATGCTGACAAAGTCGTAGGGTCAGCGAATATATATCTGAAAAACTTGACCTGTGTGAATACCGCTGGAATTGCCATCGGTAGTCTTGGACAGTATGAAGGCGTTTTTGACGCGGTAGAGAATATCACGGCAGAGGACATTACGGTGAGAACTGTGATCCCAAATGCGTCCAACGTGCTGTCCATGGTGATGCTGATAAATAGAACAGCTTATAGGAAGCCGTACGGGGGCATATCTGAAGACATACATGGGCAAGGCGACGTACTACCCTCCGCAGGGAGGAGGCAACGGAACAGGATCGGTGAAGAACGTCTGTGAGTTCAAACCCTACACGTCCACTTCGTTAGAGCCATGATTGGTGCTGAATATACCCAAAGTTTTCCACAACTTTTTCTTCGCAAACATCACTGCCGCTCCCGTGCTCCTGGAGCAGTGCACCGCCTGGGCAGGCTGGGGAGTGCCACCATGCAGCGAGTATCCAGCAACCGGATTTACGTTTGACAATATTACGTGGAGCAACTTCACAGGCTGGATGAACGAGACAGTAGGGACCACCACGGTATCGCTGGCTTGTTCGCCCTACTCAAAATGCTCGAACTTCCGATGGGACAATATCAATGTATCGCCTGCGAACGGGACAGCAACAGGAGAATGCACCAACATTGAGGGATACGACGACACTTGCAGCAAGTTAACTTGAGAGGGCTTGATTTTAGTTCATAATGAATCGAGCTGTGGCCATGTTCCTGGGCCACTGATGACAAAAAGTACTCGGCTCAAAATGCTGCTCGCCGAGGATTGGCTGACTCCACGTCCGATGTGTCTACAGAGCTGAAGACCCAGGCATCACCTGCCTATGTAATTACGCAAGCAGTTCTGTGTCGGCATTATCTGGTTCGAAATGCTTTGAGCAGCCGTATCGCGAGGTCAGAAACGTGCGTGGGGTGCTATTGTCAACCTGTCAACTGAGATCGACAATGCTACCTACCCCTGTCGGCAAGACAATCTCGATCCCGTCCATGGTCGCCTCAGGTGAGCCACAGAGGAACAAGTTGCTGTCGCCTGGCACTGCCGTAGAACCCGCCGCCGCCGATTGTGATGCCCGGGAACTCCATGACTTCCCGGAGAATGAGGCCATGTCTTATCGTGGCAGCGACGGAAGTATCCATGGGGACGTTTGGTTCAACCCATTCGGTCTGTGTGGACGGGTCGACGCTGACAACGCGGTTTCAGGGCGCGAGTGTCCAAGATATTATCTCGGCTCCGTCCCGAGGATTTCGTGCTTGCGAGCGTCTATTGTGTGGAGGTCTCGTTGTATGTTTCAAGTATGATCGCGTCGACGAGTGACATTTGAGCAGGTTTTGTTGATTTGTCGTTGGGAAAACCTTGAAAGCTGGCCTGAGCGGATGCAGATCCCTACAGAGAGGATCACTGCTTGGTCAAGGCCTCCTCTCAGTGGAAGCTGGCCCTGGAAACTTGCCTTGTAAGGACCTCCCATAAGATTTTCTGTATAACAAAGCACACCCCCAAACGCTGCCGGAAATTTTACCCCTGCGGGCTTCGCAAATACCTTCCTTGCTGGGATACTCTTGATCCGTCGAGTTCCTGCATGAACATGACGCTGTCTTTATTTCAAGATTGAGTTTCTACTTATTTTCGTCTCCACCGGCGGACGTGGCTACTGGGGACGAGACCGAGAAAAAAAAGAAGGAAAAAAAAAAAAAAAAGGAGGAAATACTCTCAAATAATTCAATATCATGGCAATTCTACAACACACTCGCCTTTTTCTTCCTCCTTTTTTTTCTTCTTCTTTCTTTCGATATTGGTCTTGACTCTCTTCTAGAATTTGACGATGGCTGCAGGTGTAGGCTCGACGCGTATGTCCAAGACAGCAACACCTTGACGATCTTGACATCGATTTCTCCTACCACGGCTCTTGAGAAGATAATGATCGGTACTAGCCACTACAGGTGGCTCAGCCGCATCTTTCAGCACACCCAATCCTGACTCTAGATCTCTCCAAGCCTCCCTCTTCGGTGTCCCCGCTGACCGTTAGTCAAGAGTGCGCTTGGCACGCGCCGCCCTGGTCATTAAGGTTTCGCGGCCCTACCCGTAGGTCATTTGCGCCGAACAATGTCCCTATCCGCGCTTTGAGGTCTCAGCTTACGACCATGCTATGCCCTCTTCGCAGACAGGTGGCGTGTATACCAGAAGATATGGTAGGCCAAGCGATTACTCGCTAGCCTTGAAGAGCTGGGCGACGCGGATGATGCCCTCAAGAGAGGTTTACGAAGACCTCTTTTCCACGAGCAGTCGATGGGCACGCGACCACCTGGGAGGGGGGAGGGGGTCCTTAGATCTGTCCTGGGCCAAAGGATTCGCAGACACGAGTTCTTTAAGTAAATGGATGTGGTAAGACGCTCTTCTCGTGATCCACATAAATGGTCTCGGATCCCTGCCACAATACCACATTCGGCCGAGGATGCCAATAATATTTGTGGTTTCTCTGACAGCACACGACTCAGGGAGCAGAGGCAAGGCAGACAACGAAAAAGATTTGGGTTCATATCACCCCCAACGACTTTTTTCTAGGCTGAGACATGGATCGCGTTTACGGACGATTTTTTTCTCGGCGGAACAGAAAAAGAAGACAAAGAAAGAGAAGGAAGGAAAAAAAAAGAGATGCATTACACACAAGATTTTAACCACATCATCGTCAGCCTTGTCTCACAAATTTCTCACAAGGCTGCCTTCGCACACACACGCTCGAGTCTAGAATCGGCCGTATTTATAGTACACACTTACTTACTGGTCCAGCCATAGCTCTGGGCCACGACTCAGGGATCTAGAACCATGGGTCCGCTCTCCCCCAGAGTACCCCACGATTCGACCCGGAGAGGTGGCTCAGCGGGTCAGGCAAAAGATAACAGCATTTGGCCCATCTGGCCACTGGTCATACCCACCTTGAAGGTAAGCAGCACCAGCACCAGCACCAGCAGCAGCGCAGCTCGCTTGTCAAGCTCGCGGCTGCCCACTAAAACAACGACTAATGGTGATATGTGTACAAAATCGAACGGGTCTGGGACGGGGGCTAGCTGTTAGGCTGCCAAGGCATCGTATGTGGCGGCGGTTTCTCCTCGATCAGGCCAAAAAAGCCACTGGACCTAAGGAAGATCGACGGGGCGGACATGGGCGGTCCCAGCGCAAACCACAGATTACCCCCTCGGCTGATGGTCAAGATAGGGGCAAAGTCAGAGAGTAAAGCCGAAGGTTTATTCCTACCCTTGTTGCTATTGTGAGTGAGATAAGAGAAAAAAAAAGGAAATAAGCTACATGATTGCTGTTGGCTTGTTTCGATCATCGCAGTATATATCTATCGTGTGCTCCTCTGCCGCATCATCCAGCGCCCTGTGTTTCCTGTGTGGCTCTCCAACATTTTTCACTTGCACGGGTGTTGGTTTTTGGTTTTTTTTTTTGGTTGCCGCTAGAGTCGGTTCGATATTTTGTGTGGCCCAGCACCGCGAAAGGGGGACCGATTCCATCCATAATCACCATGTTTGGCATTACCCGCTCCACGTCCAACTCGTCGGGCGACGACAGCGCTAAGAAGGAGAAGACGACTGGTGAGACCCTGCACCCCATCGAGTCGACCCGGGTGGCTCGTGTGTATGAGGACCCTGCTGCCCTGGACAACCTCGAGGACACACATGTGGGCGAGTTCGGCACCAAGCGTGACCTCAAGGCCCGCCATGTCTCTATGATTGCCATTGCTGGTACGATCGGCACCGGTCTGTTCTTGGGTTCGGGTGCGGCGCTGGCCAATGGAGGCCCTGTGGGATTCTTCTTGGGTTATACCATTGTTGGGTGTCTCGTTGGTATGATGATGTACTGCCTGGGTGAGATGTAAGTCAACTACAACCTCAGGCCATCTTGCTATAATTATCCAAGACCATTTTGAGAGAGTAATTTGCTGACGACTCTTGTGTGTGAAAACAGGACCGTCTTCGCTCCTAATATTGGCGGTTTCATCGAGATGGGCAACAAGTACATATCACCGGAGATGGGATTCGCCATGGGTATCAACTACGTCCTCCTGACGGGCTTCACTGTTCCCACGGAAATCACGGCGATTGGTCTTATGATAGGATTCTGGGACGAGACATCAAGTCATGTGAGAACCCAGCCCAAGTATTCCCAGATCGAGTGATCTTGCACACAAGAATCGACATGCTGACTTGACGCTTTGCCCAGCTTGCCGCGTACATTGCCGTCTTCCTGGTGGTGTGCATCCTGACCAACTTCCTCGGAGTGAAGTACTACGGAGAGATCGAGTTCTTCTTTGCCTGTCTCAAGATCACCCTGCTGGTAGGGCTGATCATTTTCGGCATCGTTGCCAACACTGGTGGTGTCAACGGAGGTAAGTTTTTCTCTCTTGACGACGTCCTCTGTCTTTGCTCCGGCCAGATGCTGACGATAAGGGTGATGATAGTGTACACTGGTGGCAAGTACTGGCGCACCGAGCCCTTCAACGATACTTTTGGCGACCTGTCCCCCGTCAGCCTCGCCCGCTTCCTCGGCTTCTGGAAGGTTCTCACCCAGGCCGCCTTCGCCTACGGCGGTGTCGAGTCGATCGGAATCATCGCCGGTGAGGCTCACAACCCTCGCAAGACCATGAAAACGGCCACCAAGACGGTCTTTTACCGCATCGTCGGTCTGTACGTCACGGCCGTCATCATCATCGGCGTCAACGTCAGCCAGAAGTCCCCGAGCTGCTGTCCGCCGTCGCCGCAGGTGGCCACACCGCCGCCTCGTCCCCCTTTGTCGTCATCTGCCAGCAGACGGGTGTCAAGGTGCTCCCCTCTGTCATCAACGCCGTCGTCATGACCTCTGCGCTGTCGTCTGGAAACGAGAATGCCTACGGTCTCTCTCGCACCATGATGGCCCTCGCCCGCCAGCGGTCCATGCCCTCTACTTTCCTCAAGACCAGCCGCGTCGGAACTCCCTACATGGGTGTCATTGTCGCCTTCTGCTTTGGCTGCCTGGCTTTCCTGTCCGTGTCCAACGGTTCGGACCAGGCTTTCACCTGGCTGTCCAACCTGTCGGCCCTCAGCTCGCTCATCGCCTGGACGTGCATCTGCATGTGCTACGTCCGCTTCAAGGGTGCTCTTGATGCCCAGGGTGTGGACCGCAAGAACCTGCCTCTCCGTGGATACTGCCAGCCCCTGATGGCCTATGTCTGCATCTTCATGTTCGTCATCATCCTCTTCTTCAACGGATTCCAGGCGTTCCTTGGCGGCTTCAGCGTGGCGGACTTCTTCGCCAGCTACATCACGATTCCCGTTTTTGCTATCGCCTGGGGTGGCTTCAGGCTGTATGGGGCGAGGGCTGGCAGGCCAGTCGGCATGACGCCTCTGGACCAGATCGACCTGAGCAGAGGACCTGAGGGGGCCCTGCGGGGAACTAAGTACGATCTGGGTGCGCCGGCCCAGATGTGAGGTTTCTAGTGCATGGATTCTAGGATGGAATTAGAGATGGAGTTGATAGACTATTATGATACCACGATACCTTTTCGCACATGTCTTGTTTGTACACCATGTGGTGAACTGTCCAAGTAGTGACAAAAAAGAAAACGACTTTTTTCGCCGAATTTGCAAATCATGCGTGAACGAGCTTTATGAGATAAGAGTCCCAGAGAAGGAGCTGCGACAGTGCCAGACAACAAGCAATGGACCACCAATCGTCAGAGTACATACTCCTTGCAAGGTGGCAACAGAAGTCCGTGGTCGAAGTTCAACGAGACGTGCAGCATGCTGAGGAACAAGAAAAGGCAAGAGAAGGGCCGAATGGGAGGGGAGAGGAGACCAGCAGGCTAGACTACAAGGCCTCGTTCCGGCTTACAACAGAGACACCGGGGGAAATGTCCTATAGGAAGTGAAGACAGCGGCGGGAACGAGGCTTTGGAAGAGTAATCATCTGAAGATGGCCGCCGTCGAGCACGAGATGAAGATGGTCTCGGGCATGCAGCGCCTATATGTGTGCATGTGCGAATTGACTCTTCTCCGTCGCCTTTAATTACCACTTAGTCTATACGTGGTCGATCAAAGTCTGTCTACGTTGGGGTTCCAGCCTGATACCAGGTCAAGTGCTCTTGTTTTTGTGAATCTGCTTGATGAGCTGTTATAACCCCTATTCATGGGGCATCTCACCGTGATCATCAGCAAGGACCTTGCCCGGGTCCGTTGAGCGGGGACGGGGTAGTAAAACAAAGTCGGGAGGTTTGGTCCGTGCCGCCACAGCACCGAGGCCCTCCGAATCATCCCAGGCTGCCGCTGCAGATGTGATTATCGGGAAACCTCAAGTCCATCGTCCTCGCGGCGGTGAGGACCAACTAGATAACCAGTGAATCACGTACGCTGGATGATTACAATGCCCAGGTAAGTCCATCGTATCCTGTGCAAATCGTTGCCCGCGATCACCACCATTTTATGGGGCCCCCGGGACAGCACGGAGCACGCCCGGACGATGTCGGTTCACCGGCTTGTCCACTGGGTGCTGCAATCAGGTGGGTCTCGGCGTATTTTTAAAAGTGGAAGAAGGCCCTCAGCATGAACTGAGAATGCTGATCAGGGCAGCGGCAGTGTTTGCTGGCAGTGACCCCCAGTGGTGTCTTTTTTTGTTTCTCGAGAGACAGCCGATCTAACCGAGCAGCTTAATCGTGCATGCAGGCTGGTGGAGACAATGCTGACCATCACCGGAAAGACACCGACAGAATGGGCGAGTTTAGTGATTACTTTGGTTCATGGGTGGAGGAGATGTAGTAGTGTCTTGAGAAGTATCGCCAATAGAGGCCAGGATTCTTTCTCGGTAGTCCTATTTCTATAGGGTCTATGCATGCATGTGATGGACTCTCAAGTCCGTCGTCGTAAAAACGTCTTTGGTCGTTCGTGCGCATCGCACGCGAGTGAGAGATATAAAAAAAGAGGAAAAAAGAAAAAAGTCTATCCCAGTACCCAAAATAAACCTCCATCCAACGCCAGGAAATTCGCAGTTCAAGCTCTTTGATCTGCTGGTCGGCAGTAGGTCCCTACACCTCGATGGCGTGGTTGCCCTCCGCATGCAGAGGGTTCATGCTCTTCTCGTCAAAGTGCATCTTGAAGTCCTCGCCCAGCTGCTTCCGCAGCGCCGTCTTGACCGCCTCGAGCACGTTAGGGAACACGCCAAAGTTGGCAGGGTTGTTCTCATCGTTGTCGCCGCCCTGGAACACACCGGTACGCACCAGACACGTGTTCCAGCCGTACATGTTGCCGCCGATGATGTCCGAGGCCGGGTTGTCACCGACCATGTAGATGTTCTCGGGCAGCCTCTCCTCGCCGTGGAGCTCGCCCATCCAGCTAGACATGACCTCGTCGGCGTACTTGTACGTGGCCATCTCGGGCTTGCCGTAGACCACACGCTCCAGGTCCACGCCCGTCAGGGGAGCGGTACATGGCCTCGAGGCCGATACGGAACGCACCCTGCGACATGCGCGGGTAGGGGTGCTCTGTCGGGCACAGCATGTCGCCCTGGCTGAAGTAGATGGGGATGCGCTGCGACACGGGGTCCTGGGCCTGCGTGTGGAACCGCCCGTTCTCGGACCGCAGAAGGTCGACGATGATCTGCATGTCCGTCGCGTAGTCGCGGCTGTCGCTGAAGACAAGGATCGCCTCGATGTTGACCTTGGAGAAGTCACGAGGACGAGAGGTGGCCCGCTCCGCGTCGGTGAAGACCCGGTAGGGGGCGATAGTCGGGTCCCACGCGATGATGTCGTTGGGCACGACGATGTCCTTGAAGCCGTACTGCTCTGCGACCTCGCGGCACTTGTAGCCCTCGCCACCAACCACCAGGACGGTGTTGTAATACTCGGACAGCGCCGACATGGGCGTGTGCGACTGGATGAACTGGTCCACGTTGACGGGCTGGCCCAGGATTTTGGACAGCTGCTCGCACCGAGCCTGCTCGGGCTTACCAGAGCCGTTTGTGAGGCTGAGGTGATAAAGCGTTAGCACTCTTTTTTTCTTTCCTTTTTTCGGACGAGGAGGGGTTGGGGAGGGCTCAATTCAGAGGGTGCGCTATGTACGGAACAATAGGGAGCAGAGAGGGGAGGAAAGGCGGTCAAACAGGCCAGGCTGGGTGAAGCTCTCCAGAAAATGGAGGCGCCTTTTCAGAGGCAGGTACGGGCCGCGGCCTTCGGCCACCTTTGTGTGTGACAATGACAAAAGACGGTTCGGTAGGGGAACAATCCTGCGTCTAGACTTACAAGATGTGAGGGATCTTGATGCCAAGCTCGTTCTCGCCGTTCAGGATCTCCAGGGCCTTGCGACCCTCGGGGATCAGACGGTCGCCGTGAACAAGCACACCGTCAATGTCAAAGGCGAAGGCCATGTTCTTGGCCTTCTTCACCTTCTCCGTCTCGATGGTCTGCACCTGGGACGCCAGGAGAGCTCGCGTGGGCTGGATAGGAGGCATGCCAGGCCGGGCCGGCCGGCCAGTCCCAGAGTCCCGCGCATCAGGGTAGTGAACAGAAGACAGGCGAGACTGTCTAGAGGCTCGTCTGGGGATGGGCAGCGAGGCGCCAAACGAGTTGCGGGAGCCCCGCCTGTCCTTCATGGATGGCGACACGCTCAAGTTGTGCATGTACTTGGCCGCCTCGGACACGGAGGACCGGGTGGCGGGCACCTCGATGGCGCCCTCGCCATGGTCGCCAGGGACGGGAATGCCTGCTTCCGCCTTGGCTGAGCCCTTCGGGTGACCGTTGGTGGTCTCGACAGCGATGTCAGAATCCTCAAAGGTAACCATCTTGAAAGAGTTCGTGGGGAGGTCAATGTAAGTGGAGGGAGTTATGTATGAGGTGGTGGTGGTTGTGTGTGTGTGTGTGTGTTCGTTGTAGAGTGATATGCTAAAACACGAGAAGGCCGGAAGGAGAGGATATCATCAAGTGACGACAATGGCTTTGCCTCATCCGTCAGCGGGAACGTGGGCTCTTCAAACGTTTATATACCTTGCCTACCAGAGGTCCAGAGGCCAAGTCTCCTTTCGACCTCGGATGACTACGGGATTGTTTTTTTTTTCTTTCTCGATTCTTTTTCCTTCCCCTTCTTTTTCGTTCGAGCTGGAGCCCTTTCCCCTATCGCTCAGTCCATCCCATGAGGCCACGCGGTGAGCTAAAGGGTGGCAGCATCCTGGTTTTCCTCGAAACGGGACGAAGATATGATGATCCATCTATCCTACTTACTACAGTACATAGTAATTAGTACATACTTGGCCAAGGTATATCCGTGCCAAGTGTACCGTCTACACTGCCGCCGCGAGATGCGCCGGCGCTGAGACGCCAGAGGACATCAAAGAACTGATGTCGTCAGTACCTGGCGTCAGCTTTTTCAAGGTACGTAGAGTAACCTTGACGCTTATCCGCAATCTAGAATGGAGCTGTTCTTGGACAAGTCGGCAGGGTGATGGAGACGCTGACTCGTTTGGGAACGTCATCGCGCCACAATTATCGCGACAAATTCACGCGAGCAGGGGAGTGCAAGAGGGACGGGAGGAGACAAGGAGACAGTCCCGACAGTGTCAACAAGCACTGAGCAGGAGAGTTACGGGGGGAGACGGCATACTTCTAGCATGAAACAAGGCTGCGGCCGTGGACTGTACTGTGTATAGTGCAGATATGGAGAAGATAATGGGCCAGATGGTGAGTGGTGTGCGCCGGCAGATCCGCACGCTTCATCCTACGATAAGGTTTTTTGTGGTTTTTTTGCGGTGAAAATTAAAAATTTCGGGGCACGACGTTGGACGGTTGCAGGCATTGGCGCAGAGCCGCAGAGCTGTCATGTTTTCGTAGGTGGCGGCTCATCAGAAGGTTGTGGTTGGCTGGCTAGCCCAAGTCGGCCTTCGCCGAGCCAACCTCGTTCGTTATAGCCAGCGTTTACCAAGTTACGCAGCAGAGTCTTCTTTTTTTTTTTCTTCCCTTTCGTCTCTCTGTCTCTCTCTTCTTTTCCTTTTCCCGCCTTCCCCTATCCCCTGGCTAAACCCTTCAACAGGGCCAGCAGAGACCCTGATCCGGGACATGATCTTCAGGGAACTCATCCACCGGAAAAGGGCCGTGATTTTTTAGGTACAGGACCATAAAACCGTATCCGCCCGGCGGCATGCTTGCGGATCCTCAGCGGACCGGGTGATGTCACAAAACCGGGCCTCGGATAAAAATCTCTGCTCGGCAAGATCCAGGTAACGGTAACTTTGAAGATCGGGGCGCCGTCTGCCTAGTGATGCTCTGTCGGCCTTGCTCAGGAGGGACTTGTCAGAATGCTGACCTTGCCCGCATAAAGTCGTGTACCAGAATAACTGATACCCATCTGCAGCCTTTTTACTAGTGGCCCTTGCGTCAACCAACAAACCTGCCCACCACCCCCACCCCCCTTCTGTTCTCTTCCCCCAGGGACCCTTTTTCACATGCCTGGTGTCTGATTCGACCTTGATTTCTCTGCTGAAACCGCCTATTCCGTAAACAGGACCCGCAGTCACCTCCTTGTGGTGGATCGCTGTCATCAAGGGGACTAACCGGGACAACGTTGGCACCAGCGACGTAGTCAAGTCATGTCAGAGTTGAGGCGATGAATAAGTCGCTCGTGGCGATGATCCCAGCACGTATTGGGAAGAAGAAGAGAGGAAGAAGAAGAAAAAAAAAAGAAACTTTTTTCACTGTACGACAAAGCAAATAATGACACTGTGGCGACAAGCCAAGCAAATGATGCGGTTATTGTTGGGGCCAAGATGATGCAATGCCAAAGAAAGAAAAGAAGAAAAGAAAAAACTCGTTCGCCCTTGATGGATAATCGGTCCCTGGCCGAAGGTTTTTGCCTTTTTTTCCTCTTTCCTAAGGGAGACCCTAACTCAAATGCTGACGCCTTCTCTGTCACCACAGTACGAATACTCACAGTCCTATCGAGTCGAACCCTGATTATAGTATACATACTACGTAGTACTGATATTCACTTGCCGTCTCACCGCCGTCATACTTGAGAACTGACAATATCTTGACCGACTTTCAAAATAATCAACAACACATACAACTTTACACCAAAATACTCTCATCCACTAGAGAAGGAGAAGAAGAAAAAAACAATACCCAGTGAGTTGGCACTGACCTTATCTCCTTCTCTCTCCCTCTTCAGGGCTTATTAGGGAGGCGCTGACTGACACGTCGTAGCATTATCCTCCCTTATCTCATAAATAGACCGCAAAAGTCACAATAACACCGCAAAAATGGCTCAGCACACCTTCACTCTCAACAATGGCGTCAAGATGCCCGGCCTCGGCTTCGGCACCTTTGCCAGCGAGGGCGCCAAGGGTGAGAGCTACAGGGCCGTCCAGAAGGCCCTCGAAGTCGGCTACCGGCACCTAGACTGCGCCGCCTTCTACCAGAACGAGGACGAGGTCGGCGACGCCATCCGGGACTTCATCAAGGAGAACCCAGGAAAGCTGAAGCGCGAGGACCTCTTCATCTGCACCAAGGTCTGGAACCACCTGCACCAGCCCGAGGACGTGAAGTGGTCGCTCGAGGAGTCGCTGCGCAAGCTCGGCACTGACTATGTCGACCTGTTCCTCGTCCACTGGCCAATCGCCTCCGAGAGAACTGAGGACCACCAGCCCAAGCTCGGCGCGGATGGCAAGTACGTGATCAACAAGGAGCTCACGGAGAACCCTGAGCCGACGTGGCGCGCCATGGAGGAGCTCAACCAGTCCGGGAAGGCCCGCGCCATCGGTGTCTCCAACTGGACCATCGACGGCCTGAACAAGCTCTTCTCCTATGCCAAGATCAAGCCTGCCGTCAACCAGATCGAGATTCACCCCTTCCTCCCCAACGAGGACCTGGTCAAGTTCTGTCTGGACAACGGCGTCGTGCCTGAGGCCTACTCGCCCCTCGGCTCCCAGGACCAGGTGCCCACCACGGGTGAGAAGGTCCGCACAAACAAGACGCTGAACGAGGTTGCCGACCGCAGCGGTCACACCCTCGCACAGGTGCTCCTGGCATGGGGTCTGCGGAGGGCTACGCCGTTTTGCCCAAGAGCTCCACACCGAGCCGCATCGAGAGCAACTTCCAGGTCCCAGAGCTGTCAAACGACGACTTTGAGGCTGTGAACGGCGTGGCCAAGGGACGGCATACGCGCTTTGTGAACATGAAGGACACTTTCGGATACAATGTCTGGCCAGAGGAGTCTCCAGAGAACGGCACTGCTATTGCTTGATTTGACTCTTTCCTTATGAGCATGGTCTTTATGGGTCAGATCGGATGATGTTACACATACACGAAGGCGCTGAAAAAAAGATGGGAGATTCCCAAATACTCAAGATACCAGTTCCGGGGAGACGATAAACTATGAATGGAGATAGAATGAAGGGCCTAAATGAAGCGGATTCGACTTTTGAGTTTACACCACAAGCGTTGAAAAGCAGTGGTAGACTCATAACTGAAACAAGCCCATGGATATTTTTCACAAGTGCGCACAGTCTTCAAAGTGCTGAGCCTTGGGAAGATACAACAGGCTTGTTGGCATTGTGCAGGCTGTCAGCTCATGCATGGTTCATTGCTCTTGACATAAAGGCATTGACAAGTGCTACGTAGCCCTTCAGAAGGCATGTAATGTCTTTTTTGCTGTGGGATTCCTTTGCCGCATAGATCAATGGGTTAGACCAAGGACTTGTCCCCACTAGTGATATTTAACATACCGTCCTCCCCTACCTTCTCTGCCGTCTCAACATAATAGCATTGTACTCGAGCTAGCAACTTATACGACACCATCAAGCGCAAAATCTGCATCTTCAGCCTCTCGAAATTATTTTAAATCGTCGCTGAACATATAGTTCACGGACGAAAAGGGGAAAAAGGAAGGGAAGAAAAGAAAAAAAAGGAGAGAAGAGATGGATACCAGCAACATCCCCCCTGCTTACCTGCCTATTGTATATATTGCACAGGCTCTGTATGAGAACCAGCATGTTTGTGGGCACTGTTCTCAGAAAGTCTTGCAGGGTTTCGTAGGTAACTACTACGGGACAACAATGGATGCAGTCCTCCAGACTCTACCACAGCTGTGCCAAGGTGTGTTCAGGGACTATTCTGGACCGGAGGCTCAGAGCTATCTGCAGGAAAACGCCTCAATGCTGCTCAGCCACGTTTCTGGTGCTGACAAGGCCCAGCTGTGGTTTGTCATTGAAGGGCAATTCCAATACTCTGAGATTTTCACCAGAGATATGCGCACGTTCTTGAGCCACCACTATGACAGGATGAGAATCCTGGGATTTGGCCCAAAATGCACCTGCTCTGACAGGAGTGTCCTGGAGGTAGAAGTTGGGATGCAACGCCAGGCTCTTTTCCAGAGGATCTGGAGCAACTACCTTGATCACGGTGTTAGGCTCATGGTGCAGTCTACCGCAACTCGGTTGTCACCTGCTGAACGCGAGTTTTTTCAAGGGGCTAACCCTTTTAAAGCCTTTTTCTCTTGTCTGGACTCGGAAAGTTGTTGAAGCCGCAGGACTCAAATAGTCGTGGGTAAGAAAAGTACACAAGCTTGGCGCATCAGACGGTCGACACTGCGTATCATGGAGTCCAAGGTAAGTATCCAATATCTCGTAAGTAATTATAGACATTGCATTTTGTTTCTCTCCTGCAGCTTTGAAAGTCCTCATGGCCGGCCCGTCTTTCTAAAACCTATGTTGTCTGCCCGCACATATTTACCCCGAGTGCAATATAATCCACTCTTCGCCATGCACTTCTCTCTCCCTCCCGCCCTCCCTCTTTTTTTTTCTATTTTTTCTTTTCTTTTTCCTTTCTCTTTACACCGCTATACGTTCAAAATGTAGCATCTCAGTGGAGTAGAAGAGACGGTGACAAATGTTTCAATAGTAAGATTGGACAATGGACACAGAAGTCTGGGATGTTGCCGCTCCTCTCTTGGCTGCAGGGCTTTTCTTTTCTCTCCTTTTAAAGGAAAAAAGAAAAAGAAAAGAAGCGGGAAAAGGACCTCTCAGACTGTTAGCTCCAGTTCTGAGGGTGTATGGTCCGGGGGTCAAAAAACCTTTGTACAATTTGAGTTTAGCAACAAAGACGTTCAAACCAAGAAACATACTTCCCAAGTAACTGTATTACTTTAGCGATAGAAGGTCTGCAATGAAATTGACGACTTGGCACAATGGACAAAGAAGTGATAGCCCACAAAGCCATCTCCCCAAACGATGTAGACAGTTGAGGCTCCCTTTATGGTCTCGGTCACTCCTATATACATCTCTCAAATCCCGCAACAAATTTCTGCGATTATCTTACATCGTCACTAAAATATATATCAGGGCTTTGCATGAACAAAAGGGGGAAAATAATTTTCACAGGCGAGGGTTTGCTCAAAAGTAACTTGTACAAGAAGCCTCCTAACGTCCTCCCCTAAGAAAAGAACCGCAAAAAAAGATCGTATCTCTCATTGAAGAGGCGAATCTTTTGTTTCTTTTGATCCGTGCAGGGATCGAACCTGCAATCTCCTGATTCGTAGTCAGACGCCTTGCCATTGGGCCAACGGACCGATTATGATTGTTGAAATTTGCCGCCGAAAGAATGACTCTTGTCTGCAACTAGAGGTGGAGTCAAGGGCTTGGGTGGCTCAGGCTTTCGACTCGTGACAAGGCCCGTTTCCACCAAGATATGTACAATCAGGATTGAATAAATCTTGATCCTAACGTACTGAGTGGGTTCCTGTCGAGATTTTGACACAAAACATTGGCTGAATCACATCTCGATTGCTGAGGCAGGACCTAAGACTAAGTATTTCTAAAACTTCTAATCAATGTACAAGATTTTCACACGACTGCGCGTTTTCCAATTTCGTGTCGACCGTTGTTATGTACTAAATGGTTTCCCGGGCGTAACAATATAACAAAATTAATGAGAATTGCCCTCCGATTTGTTTCACTTCTCGCTCTTGTCGCCCACGGAACCTGCAACAGCCTCGGTGGCCAGGTCTTTCTCGCCCTGGCGTCCGTCGTGCAGACTCTCACTGGGCCTAACTTCGCCCTGGCCCACGACCTCACTTGGCTCGTCAGCCCTCCAGAAATCCTTCTTTCCCTTGGCCAACCTCTTCGTCCACGGTGGCAATACTCCACCGGGGATCTTATATGTCCACTCTTCTTTCAAGTCCTTGTTGGGTGGGACGATGCGTCCGCCCGAGATCTTCTCCAGCACCCACACCGTCGTGTTGAGTACGATGTAAACGCAGATGCCAGCAATGAGGCCGTCCGCGATCGAGTAAGAAAAGGGCATGAGAGCGATGGTGACGAAGGCGGGAATACTGTCGCCGAGGTAGCGCCAGTTGATTTCCGTCACAGACATGGTCATCATGCTCCCCACGAGGATTAGCACACAGCCTGTCGCCCAAGGAGGGATCGAGGCAAAGATCGGGGCGAAGAAGATCGAGATGAAAAAGCAGATTCCGGTCGTCATGGCCGTCAGACCCGTTTTCCCGCCCTCGCCTATGCCGGCGGAGGACTCGACAAAGGCTGTCACCGGTGGGCAGCCGAGAAGAGCACCAATCGAGATGGAAACGGAATCGACCATGTATCTAAACCCTCAAGATTAGCGGAACGTTGATGTGACAAGACAGATCGGAAAGCTAGAACTCACGCCACAGTCGAACCCTCGAAATCCTGGGTCACCGGATCGATCAGGTCGGCGTATCTGGCCATCGAGTACAGGGTGCCGGTACAATCCAGAATGTCGACATAGAGGAAGGTGATGAGCGCCAGTCCGAATTGACCGCCATACTCAGAGATGTGCCAGTCCTGCACATTCAGGGTCTTCTTGATCTGGTGGAAGTTGACCACCTGCTTGAAGAAATCCCACGAGTCATTGCCTGCAGCCGTGTCGGGAAAATACGTCACGGAGGTCCCGCGAGGCCATGAGATGATAGAGACCAGGATGATTCCGAAAAGAATGGCGCCCTTGACTCGATAGATCAATAACAAGCTCATCAGGATCCCGCCGCAGAAGATGCCGATCCACATGCGTGGGTTGCGCATCTTGGCCCCGTCAGGACACAGGCCAGTATCCGGGTCGCGCAAGGCATCCACACAGCCAGCCAGCTCGGTGGGCGTGTCTGTCGCGCCAACAATGAGGCCGATGCCCTCCGAGTAGGTCAGACCGATGAGCGTTAAAAATAGGCCGATGCCGACAGAGGTCGCGAGCTTGATTGACCGCGGGATGGCGCGTGCGAGCCACTGTCGCATGCCGAAGAGCGCGAGGGCAAAGAAGATCCAGCCCTCGACGAAGATGGCCGTCAGAGCTACATTGTAAGGGATTGGGCCAGTTGAGTGGTAGCCAACCAGGGTGTATGCGAAGTAAGCGTTTAGTCCCATGCCAGGAGCAAGTCCAACAGGCCTACAGAGATGTCAGTCTGGATGAATACTTTTCTTCCCTGGGGGTCGGGGGGCGGGGGGCTTGACAAAGCCACTCACAAGTTTGCGAACAGACCCATGCAGAACGAGGAGAGCGCGGAGATGGCAGCCGTGGCAGTGATGAGATCTCTCTTGACCTCGTTCACGCACAGTAGATAATCCTGGTTGCTATCACACACAGGATCATCCGCCGTACCAGTGCAGACACATGTGCCACCAGTATCCGCGACGATCGATGCGTTCACGGCTACGATGTAGGCCATGGCGAAGAAGGTGGCCAGGCCGGCGCGAAGCTCAGTCAAGAAGAAGGACCCATTACGGGTCTTCTTGTGGCCGGAGCCTTCGAGCTTGAACCATCTTCCGATCACGCTCTGCGCGACTCTGCCGTTGATGGTCTGCACCAGAGTCATGTTGTCTGCCAGGATCGTTTTGGGTTGTTCTTGTTGCAGCACCACCAAGCCGCAGACAGCAGTGGTGTGGTTGATGGCGGTGGCCTGCCCGGGCTGTACTTAATTACTGACTAGCTGGCGCAGGACTGGTTGAGTTGGGAGGCTTACCGAGGGTTTCGACTGATCCCCCAGAAAGAATCAAGAGCAGCAAGACTGGAAAATAACCTGGAAGAAGCGAAAGAGAAGCCCTCAAGTCGAGGTTATATTATTTGCATCCGAGTATCGAACAGCTCTAGAACTGTTCCGTGTTGACCTAAGTGCTTGGCTGCCAAGCGGCCAAGCCCCGACCTTATCTCTCGAAGGAGCGAGTGCAGGCCGGTTCTTTGAAAGGAGTAAGAGCTACGCGGTTTTATCTGTCTTGGCGGAACTCAAGTGGATGGGCCAAGAGTCGAACATTTCCACCTTTTTTTCTACTCCTCGGCGAGACGCGCAAGTGGTGGTGATAAAGGATACTTGCAGCAGGAATCCCATGACTGACAAATTGACAGGTACAAACTTGTAGGGACTACTTCATACTCGGCCTGATACAACATGTTCTCGAACGGCCTAGGTCCGAATTTGTTCACACACCTCGTCCTGCTATCTGTTGTTCATGATCGTTTTGGAGCGAACTAATAACACAAGTGTCAACAACACCGCCTGCGTCTGTACCAGTTGCCGGTGGAGATATCAATATCCTTGCATTATCATCGCGGCCAGCTCCGACGCTGAAAGGACCCAATAATGCCTTGTAGTCATCGCAGCAACAGCAGTGCCCCTCGACACGACACTTATCCGTATCGTGAAAGGAATTACCGTCTTTGCGCCACAAGTCACGAGATGCGACCACAATGGAACTGCAGCCTGTTCCCCCGCTAGCTCTGTAGCCAACCCAAGAGCTGCACTGGCAACAGACTACACATCACGACCCAGCCTCTCTGCAAGTCTCCCTCGCACATGATGCTGTTCCCACCATGTCCCCCGAGATATAGCCAGAACCCCTGGTCTCAGTAAGCTCAGATCTTGAGCTGTGATATTGAGTATGATAACCCTCGATTATTGGCAATAATTTCTTGGATTATTAGAGCGAAGAATCAGGCAGCAAGCTCACCTTTTTGTAGAACCTTTCCCCTCTTCTAGACTTGAAAAATATAGATTATTGCAACTCGCGATGTACAAACGAGACAAGTATGGTACGGCGGTGCTGATTCGGACCCCCAAGGACACTCACAAGTACGTAAGCAGAGAAGGGCTACCGTCGTGGTGCCTTCCGCTAGCTACGTGAGCTTTCCTCTCGCCTACTAATTTTCATCACACACACACACACATACAGGCTCTGTACACCCCCGAATTGACTGGCACCTCTTAATTGCTCGTTTCAATGAGAGAGTCTCCGTGTGCTGACCACCAGCCGACTGTGTGCGACAAAATGGGTGTCAAGAAGACAACCGTTTCTCTCCAGGCTGACACGGCCATGACTAACAGGCCCGAAATCATCGAGGTCCGGACGACAAAAAGCAAGAGATGAGACCGGTTTGGCCATTGCGAGGGCTAACAGGAGTCAATTACGCCTTGTAGAGAGGAAATTTCTTTGTTGGCTAATAGGTCCCCCCACCAAGAAGGACCCTCTCCTCCGACCTTCAGCAGCCAAGATGTAGCCCGTCAAGCCGAGTTGCGGTACAGACCACAAGCCTCCACCTCGCGAGCCCACAGACCCCAGGGCCGCATTGCAGACCACTTCAACATGCCAGTGGCAGCCTGGGCCTCGTCCTGGCTCAGGTATTGCAGACCACCATCACCACCACCACCACCAACCTGTGCCTGTCGGCTGTGTGCCGTCTGCAGTGTCAGAGCGGCGCTCTGGATGCTGGCATTCTTCATCGTGTAGACGGCCCTGGAGACGGCCTCTTCTATGCCGCCGCCGATGACAGTCAGGCCGTGTCCTCTCATCAGAGCCACCACGGCGCCCCCGTCGAAACACTTGGCCAGGGGCTCCCCGAGGTGTGGGCTCCGCACGAGCAGGTCGGACGTGTCCTCGCCTTCCCTGATGAACCGGGCGATATCATACACCTCAGGACAGCCCTTGGCGCCTAGGCCCAGAAACCCGGCCATGTGGTAGCACGGGCGCAGAGGCACGCCGGAGATGGTGTAGGGGATGACGCTCTCGGCATGACTGTGGATGACGGCCTGGACGTGCCTGTGCCGCTTGTATACCTCGCTGTGGATGTGTCTCTCCGAGTAGCCCTTGGTCGACGAGGGGTCCAGCGGCTCGGCGTTGTCGACATGGTAGACGATGAGGTCGTCTGGGGACGAGATGGTGCCGGGCGCGATGTACTTGGACATGACGAACGTGTGCTGGTCGGAAGGGTGCCGGAACGAGAGGTGGCCATAGGCGTCGAGCACACCGTGGTAGTGCAGGATGTGGCAGCCCGTGATGAACTTCCGGTGCAGGCTCTGGAGGGCAGCGGCTTGGATGTCGTCGCCGTCCATCTTCCTCTAGCGCTTCCCTACGCGGGACTCGTCGTCCTCGAGTGAACAAAGATGCACCCCTCCAACTTGCCCAAAGAAACAGGGAAGAGGAAGAGAAGCAACAGCAACAACAACAAGAACAACAACCCCTTTCTAAGGAGTAATATATATACACCAGTATCTACGGAAAGAGAAGAGAGAAAAGAAGGAACACTGACGACATCAACCTGCATCAGCACATCGGCAGGCCGTTGCCGAGAGGTGGAGACTTTTGAGCGCGGGGTCGAGTCGATGCCCTCGAGAGGGGATTCGGCCCGGCGTCTCAACTCGTTTTATATTGGGGATATATCTCACACAAGGCTTTGCCTCTATGAAGAGCTGAGCTGGGTTGCCGTCGTTGTATAAACTATCAGAAACTCACAGGCTGGGCTGCAAAATGATGATCATGACCGTCGTCCTCGGAACCCCTCCTACACATCGATCGGCTGGCGGACTTTTACCGTACCACACCCAGTGCTTCTCACCAACATCAAGACAAATAAGAACAAACATCGCCATCGCACCCATAATCACCAGACATGTCAGGACAACAGCCGCTGCAACATTCATCTGTCCGACAGGCGCAAGATCGCTCGTCCCGCCCGTCCGCCGCCTTCCTTCTCCCGCGTGCGCATCGCCCTGGCTCGTCCCCCCCAGTATCGTGCGTCACAGGTGGCGGGAGCATCATCGTGTGCCCAGTGTCGCTCCCCACCACGAGCAGCGCCGTCAGCGCCGACAGCGCGCTCGTCTCCTGGCCCAGGCCGGTATCGCCATCATGTCCGCCCCATCCCCACCGCAGGCCACACGCCGTCCCTCCCTCACCACCGCCTGTGCACGTCTCGACGGCAGCCTCCGCCGATGCCCTGACGGCCCACAGAACCCGGTCCCGCGTCCACGGGCAGAGCTGCGCGGCGCTCGCCATCCACCGGAGAACGAACCCCTTGAAGGACTTCATGTCGCTGGTGCAGCCGCCGTCGAGCGGGTAGCCATCGCACGCAGGCTCGCGCGCCACGCCGTCCGGGGTGAAGAACAAGGCGAGGAGGTTGTCGAGCAGGCCGCCGACGCGGTCGGCCCAGCGGTCGTCCCGGGTGAGGTCCCACATGAAGGCACTACCCTGCAGGAGGACCCCCACGTTGTACGAGAACTGCGCCCTGTTGATATCCTTACAGTCAAGCTCGGTATGGGCCCCGTCAAACACGTTGAAGCGCTCGTCGATGAGGCCCACATTCCTCATCCACTCGAACGTGGACGCGGCCTCGAGGGCATAGGCTTCGTCCCCTGTGTATCGGGCCAGCCGTGCCGCCATGTTGAAATACGCGCCATTGGCGATGGAGTTTTTGTAATTATACCCGCCGTTCACTAATTATGGCTGTCAGCTTTGGGAATCTCTCGCAGGTATACTTTGCGAAGGAGTTCTGAAGATCAGAGGAGGGACGCTGGATGAAAAAGAGAAAATGGGGAAGAAGAAAGAAAAAAGGAGAGGGGGGGGGGGGGGACGACATACGTGTGAGAACCTGCCACCGGAGACCCCCGCCGCAGTCTGGGTCTTCTTTTTGGATTCTCTCTGGATGGTGTGCACGGCCTGAGCGAGTGCAAGCCACTGGGGGTCTTCCGGGCTCGGGTCCTGAAAATTGCTCTCTGCAGCCAGCAAGGCCGACATGCCCCAGAACGCCTACCAGCGAAGAGGCAGTTGTCAGTCTGCAAGCTAATCTGGCCCCCTCCTCCTAAACTTCTAGGGAGCACCATGAATGGTGGACGGACTGTCTACTCACCTGGTCATCGTTCCCAACCGTGGCGGTGATATTAGGTGGCATGAAGTCCCGTCCCGGTCCGACCTGGAACAGGAGCCCTTCCTCCACCGCGTCGTTGTATGTCGTGTCCCCGGTGGACTTCCAGTAGTCGATCATGGTCCCCCAGAGCGCGCCGGCCTGCCACCAGAAGTAAGGGCCATCTGGAGGAGGACCGGGCAGGATCCCGGGGGTCTGGCCGTACTCTTGGCCGTGGTAGTAGCTCACGACATCTTGAGCCTTGAGGGCGGCTGCGGCCAGGATAGAGTCTGGGTTGTGGTTATCAGGTCAGCACATGCGTCTCTGAATAGTAAAGATACCTCTCGAAGATCCTGAGGAAGAAAAGGGAGTGTATGCTCCTGAATGAAAGGATGGGTAAGAGGCTGTGAGGACCACTTCAGGGCTCTATACAGAATACTTGCCTCTGGAGGAGAAGTCTATGGAGAGCGAAGCGGACGCTGTGCCCCCGAGCACCATGAGAACACCGATCGACTTCATAATTCCGTGGCGGTTCCTGGCGGCGGAGGCTGAGGCTTTGTCGAGGGATGAGGAGGAGGAGGAGGTTGTCGTGGGGCGGCTGACCGGCGAGAGGCGACCGCGTACAGAGTCAACTCGAGACAAGCAAAATTGGCCACTGACCAAAGTGTCATTCGTCCAATGCGTGAGAATGTCGATGGCATCTTTCTCCAGGCGGAGGTCGCTGGCTGTGCTTTGGGCTGTTGCTGGTGGGCCAGTACGTGGACTCTGCAGTGGTTAAGGTAGGATTATTACAGTACAGGGTCTGGGAAGGGGGGGTTTTTCTTCTCCCCTTCTTCTTTCTCTTTCTGCTTCGTTCTATATTCTACCTCGTGGGAGCAGAAACTTCTTCCCAAGACCCGTGCTAGCTGGCTGATGCTGAAGAAAGGCCTCCTATACAAACCTTGAGGAGAGACGGCGTTGCGCGAGCACATCCTAGCGTTCCCCGCAGCCACCCTGGTATTGACCAAGTTACACGACAGTCCAATTAGTCCTATTGGCGGCTACATTTTCCTCTGCTTCTTCTGGTTGTGGCTCTGGGCAACGGCTCCGATGGCTTCTCTTCACCAGGGTGAAACTGATATATCTGTGCTGCTCCTCCTGGATTCGATAGCATGCATGCATACATGGTCCGACGATGACCTCGTCCTGAGCAAGGATCGTTAATACTTACTCTACGCCCTAGAGCTTGACGCCCGGAGCGTAGCCTCAGCCAAGGCACAGCCACAGGACTATATACGTCTCTAATGACTATAACGGGTAGTAGGTATCTGGTCGGACTGCCTGGCCAAAGGTCTTCTGGGCCTAGGCATGCACCGGTCCGAGCCTCGAGACTTTCTGGGGGGGTGAGCTATGCATTAGTGTGGCCCCCGGTCCATATTGGGATTGCCCGCAAAAGGCACGGTGCCGTTTCAAGCTCTGTGACTCACCCGTAGCATAAGTAAACCGGGCCCAGGACCGACTGGCACTGGTCGGGTCAACGTGGTGCGTCGTCGGTGAGACCAGGCGGATTTCAGTCCAGGGTATCACTCCTCCGGATGGAGAGTCATGGCATGCCTGCAGTGCGATGTTCCGATCGTTGATATCATATTCGCACGGGTGTGATGGTGAGAATGGAGCACTGAGCTGCCATGAACTGAGAAACCGTCGGGTGTTGATATTGTAGCAGCAGAACACGATGGCACGAGTGAGGACCTCGGGCTGGCCGCACCGTCTGGGGGAGAGAGAGAGGAGAGGAAAATAAATATGCAATGAACACACAAACACCGTGCCTGCTCAAACTCGTCTGTCCTATGCAGAATATGTTACAAAACCCAATCTCGCTATGCAAATTACTTGTGACCGTTGACCTGCTTCTTCGCGCGGGGTGCAGCCACCATGCTGAACTGCCCGCCTGTTCCACACCAGGAGAGCTTGACGCCCTCCAGCGACTTGGCCTTGACCTCCTCGGCGATCTCGACATCATCGTCCTTGCCGTTGCCGAGCTGCAGCTGCGACCCGAATCCCGACGCGAAGGCTTTGCCCTCCCTATTGACAAAGATAGTGTGGCCCGTGGAGCAGGCGACATAGGCAGCCTCGCCAATGTTGGGCACGGCGGTGGGCTCCAGCAGGATCCGTGGCTTCTCGTACTCGTCCTTGCGGACAACCTTGGGGTTGTCGATCTGCTCCTGCGACAGCTTGAGCCCGAGATGTCCGCCGTCTATCCGGCCCCAGACGAGATAGCGCCCATCCTTGGTCACGGCGGCGGAGTGGTGCGCACCGGCGGCCATCTGCTCGATGCCTTGCTTGGACAGGGGCTTGATCTGCATGGGATACGGCAGCTCGGCGCTGTCGGCGCCAGCGTTGCTTGCGTAGCCAGCTTGGCCAAAGTTGTTCATGCCCCACGCAAACACTCGGTCCTTGTTGTCCACGGCCAGCGAGTGGTACGGGCCGGCGGCGACGCTCTTGACCCCGTACCGGCTCATGTCGGCGACGCCTGGGTAGTAATTGTCCTTGAAGTCCTGCGCGGCATGGACGCGACGGCCGACCTGGGTCTTCTCGTTCACGCCCCAGGTCCATATGCGGCCCGAGTGGTCGAGGGCGACAGCATGGTTTGCGCCGCAGACGATCGACTTGATGTTCTGGAGGCCAGGTATCAACATGGGCGTCTCTTGCTTCTTGATCGTCTCGCCGTTGTAGTAGAGGAAGCACTGCTTGGCCTCGCTGTCCTATTCGCGCAGGTCGCGTCAGCACCGCCTTTTCTTTCCTGACCAGTAGTTACTGAGAGCGGAGACGCGTAGGATAGCAGGATAACGTACCGTAAATGTTCCCCAGCCGTACACGAGGCCGGTGTCGGTGACGGCGAAGCTGCAGCTATCGCCAGCGGCGACGCACGTGAACTTTGTGCCTTTCGGGAAGGACCCGTCGGGGATGTGCGTAGGAGTCGACTCGACCGGGTTGAGCGCCTCGTCGTCCGAGTCCTCAGAGCCGGAGCCATCGCCGCCATCTTCCATGTCACGGAGCCCGCCGTCCCAGGAACAGTCTCTGCCCAGGGCGCCGAGGTCATTGCCGCCCCAGGTCACGATCTTGCTGTCCTCCGTCAGGGCGATGGTATGCATGCCGCCACAGTCGAGCTGCACGACGCGGTAGCTGTCTGCCTCTCCCGAGTCCAGCTTGGGGATGACGGTGGCGCGCTTGGCCGCCTTCTTGTTGGGGCCCAGGCCGAGCTCACCAGCCATGTCGCCGGTGCCGAAAACGTACACGGTGAGCACGTCGGTAGGAGCCGCATTGATGACGGAGAGGGAGGAGGTGTCGGGAGGCGAGGTCCTGAAGCTCTCGAGGCCGGATTCCGGCACCAGCGAGACCGCCTTTGTCGCGGCGGCGCGCTTGGGGGCAGGCTTGGATGCCTTTGCGATCTTTCTGGGCTCCTTGGCGCCATCGATGTCCTCGATGGCCTCGTCCAGCTGCTTCACGTCGAAGTTCGCCGCTTTGGCCCGCTTCGCGGGGACAGTCTTAGTCTCGACATCGACATCGTCGGCCTTGCGCTTCTTGGACGCGGCGGCCGCGCCGTTGACGCCCGACGCGGATTTCGTAGCGGCGCGGGCGCGTTTTGACTTGGGAGGCATCTCGAATTGATGTATGGCTCAAACAGGATCAGACAAGAGGAGATGAATTGATGGTGAGGAGTGACAATTAGGGGGGGCTGGGCTGTGTGCTGGCGTGGTGTTTCTGTGTAAGTTGTAGAGTTTGAGAGAGGAAACAGGAACAGGAGACTGGGGACGTGCGATGAAGTCAGTCAGTCAGTGGTATGAGGAAGAATGCTTGGAGCTTAAAGAAAAAAAGAAAATCCTGACCCCCTGAAAGAATGCCACAGGGGTGCCCTGCATGGTGACGGTGGCCTGTGCTGGATGTGCCTGACAGTTGCCCCCTGTGATTGGATGCAGGCACAACAGGAAGTGGGGAGGATTAAAGAGAACAATAGACAATGGACAATAGACAGTAGACAGTAGACATGGATGGAAAAGTCTGGATACTCACGGAAACGAGGCATATCACCAGCAATATCCAGGCATATATATTGACTTGCTTGTCAAAATGTAGAGGCTTGAAGGGATCTCAGAGTGGCAATGCCTGGCTGGGGCTTAGTCAGGCATACAGTGAACACTATTGGACCAATTTTTTCCCAGCCACAACTCAGGTCTCTCTCACCCCATCCTTTTCTTTTAACCACCATTCCTCCCGCCACCATGATTGTGTCCAGGTTTCCCTCCAGTAGACTAGGAGTCTCACCTTCTAGTCCTGTGAATAGATGCTTGCACTGTATCGTTGTTGGTGTTTAGATGAGGTACAAGGTCGAGGCGAATTGCCCTGCCGGCCCACCCCCAAGAGTTCATTCTTGATGGCATAGTTTTGTTGGGTCAAGTCCCTGCCAAAGACTGACTGGTGCAGATCATGATTCTGGGGAACCACCAGATGATCAGGTTCTGATGTTGTCTCCCTCTTGTCTGCATTTTCACCCCAGGCTGCTGACCCTTGGTGGACTGTGCTGCTCGCTGACTGCCTGAGAGCTCGACATGAGTCCAAGCTGTCAGGAGAGAAGATAGTCCCTAATGTTCCCATAGAGTCTCTCCAAGAGTCCAGTTTCTCCACAGACACAATTGTCCTCCGTGTGTCTTCAGAAAGTCGCCTAGAGATGTTCTTCTCGCCTAGGCACTCATCTGGTTTCAGACACTCCTCTTCTCTGTAGATCTGTCGGGGTCCTCTGCCAGCCTTTTGTTGTTCCAAACTCAGTAGATTCTTTCTGTTCCAAATGTTGTACACAATGAGACTGACACACCCTAAAGCCAGAAAGCATCCGTAGACGATGGCGCCTACCCCGAAGAACAAAGGCCAGCTGAGTGCCATTTTTGTTGCTCGCAGTGGAATATGGAACCAGATATCGCCACCCAATACTGATGGACCAAACAGCAAGTTGAGGAATGATTTTATCAAGGGAGACTAGATATGCGGATACGTTGAGTCGACCTGTTTCTTTATGCGGTTCTGAGGCTCGAGGTCTAGGCAGAGAAACTCTACGTGTCTCACTGAAATATCAGTGCTGGGAGCTTTCATACAACACGTCGTCATTTCTACTCACTCGATAGATGGTGCTATAGGAATGCCTGAGTCATCGTTATATCAACTATGGAAACGGCGAGTAGGACTCATTACGAATCTACTGTCACTTTAGTGATCATGCAATCACAGTCGGCCTCGAAAGTGACTCATTGCCTACTCAAAAAAGTGTTCTCTTGACCGATCTCCTCAGTCATGAACCGAGAGCTGTGCTGGTAGACTAGGCAATCTAGCTCCCAAGGCTCTCCCTCTTTTGGTCTTGGAGAAGACTGACAAAGTGACAGCAAGAGTATGTGCACTCCAGACCCCGAATACGCTTCCCTATTCAAAAAAGTTCTCTAGTTAGCGGTCTAGTGGCGAGTGTAGTTTACGCAAAAGAATCAAAGATTTCAGGTGTGTTCTGATTCTCATGAGTCAACAATCATAATGATGTTCATAAAGTAGCCGGGCAGATGCACCTTGTGTGTGGGTGATCGAGTTATTCATGTACAGACTTTGCACAATGCGGACCTCGTGTGGAGGGTTCCCAAGGCACTTACTCAGCTATCAATCATGACCCAACATAGGGTGGTTTCCTAAGGAAACATCAGAGCAGGAGGAAAAGACGCACAATGGCGCCGGTCAATCCTAACGTCTTCATTGCCACCGGGAAGAATACTCGCCGGGCTGATCGCAACAGCCATATCCGCATCACAAATGCAGCTTCAGACTGAAGAAAGGAAAAAACACGCCCAGATGCTGGAGAAGATCAGTATGGACTTTGTCTTGTCTATGACCAAGCCCATGTCAACGACCCGAGCGAGTCTGGGGATCAGAATCAGACTCCGTCGCCTTGGTGTAGGCCCCAGGCAGTCATGACGAGAAAGATCAAGCTCTTCGCCTCGTCTCCAACCCTCACCCCGCCTCCCCGCCCCTCGTGGCGCTCTTGGCTACCATCATGGATACCATTGCCCCGAGACTATTGACGCCGTTCGTGTCACGAGGTAGCAAAGGGCTGACTTCTACGCACATGAGGCGCCAAGGAGGTAAGTGATGCGCGCCCCGGCTATCGCTACGGCGACGCGAGGTAAGGACTTGCAAGTCTTCACGAGGCATCTATAGCCGAGTGGGGTGCCCAAATTACAAGGAAGAGCATTTCGTGATCATGGAGGATTGTAACCTGCCTTCTTAGCCAGAGAGTCCGGCCGTGATAGTGGCGGCCGGCCGGCTGGTCCGGGCGTGGGGTAGAATTCGTTTCTAATTATGCAGACTAATTACGACTTCACCCTCTGCACAGTCATCAACACCCATGAGTGTCGACGGCCTATGGTGACATTAGCGCTGGACACGTGTAGCCCTGGAGGCGATCACCAGAGTGGGCTCCGATGTGGAATCCTGTTATTCTGTTCATGCTCCTAAGCGAAGGGAGGAGCAAGTAGACCCCGGCGACTTGTGAAATGACCGCCCCCCGTCGTTTTTCACGCACTTCTGGCGGAGGGATGTATTAGGTAGGGCGTAAAGCACACTCAAGCTAACGCAAACTCGACGATCAGCAAGCTGGCAAGCAGTGAATCTAGTTGGCTCTTTTAAAAACGTGATCCCCCAGCTAGTTGGTATTGCATCACTAAAGTGAATGAAGGGATTCCTAGAGAGTGTGAAGAGCCTTGAGCAAGGAAACAACATCTAGTGACCTTGAGGGAAGGCGAGGCTGGAAGTCTTCCGGACTTAAGTCGGTATCTGAATTTGAAAATTGTGAGAATGTTTGTCGAATCTAAAAATACTTCTTTTGTATACTAAGTACTCATCGTACGATAATTCCGGTACGTACCTGCAGTAGCAGGCGGGTTGTCAAGGCTTGAGAGCTTGTAGCAAGACCAAAGAGGGTTGCATATGTGCCAAGACTGACCAGTCACACCGGTCGGGCTCTTGCATAGAGAACTGTCGCTATCCATTCCAAGCTGCTTGATGCAGAGCACGAAGTGGTACCTTGTGGTGAGGATGCTGTCGACAAGATCGACGCAATGGAGTACAGTTTTGATATATTAGTTCCTAGGCGTGCGTCAGATGATACGACTTGGGCCTGGAGAGTGCCAACAGACGGCTTGGAATCCTTGCCAAATAGTTCTCTGCAAGCACTACATTTGTCAGGTGGGGAACTCTTGGCGATCTCGAGATGCAACTCCATGGAATCCGGGGAAGTCTTATCTAGACCGTCCAAGGATGTCCAAGTCATCTGTGGTGGATGTTGAGGGCAGGCTTGCTCTAACTTTATTCCGCTAGCCATTCGTTGTTGTTGATCACCTAGATCCACGTATTTCGTAACCTCTTCTTCCCTCCTCCACGCAATCTATTACCTTCCCGCGCTACACGCAAGTCCCCCATGGCATGCCAAGGCCGGAGCATGCACGGTCAGCTTCCGGGGTCAGCAATGAGGGATGGTCGAAAGAGAGTAAGCATGTGGTACGGAAATGCATCATGAAGCAGATTCGCCTGGAGTGCAGCGGATGCCAAGGCTGGTGAGGAGTCGTGGTGTCTACAACTTTCCCTCGCTTGCTAAAGACGAATGAGGTATACCTTGTTTCCTGGGGGCTGACGTTCGCGGCTTTCACCAATCACAACCTTGTGACGGATCATAGTCTAACGCCTACCAATGTGACTTGGGGAAGACAAGGGGGATAGAGAATACAACAAAAGTGTCCGTCTGTGCATCGGAACGAATTGACGAGATTTCTCGAGCAAGTGGCGCCAAACATTGGCCTCCCCAGTGCTGGCTAATGGAGGGGACACAGGTGCAATTTCTACAAGCACACATAGCATCCTGCGAAATTATAAGTAGGGAGCACATGCCCTTCGAAAAAGTGTCAAAGTCCTCAACCACTACCAGCTCATCCAGATCAATACAAAACAACAAGTCTCAGCCTGAATCAGCACTCTGATATACAAGATGCAATTTAAAGTCATTTTTGCTTTCCTGGCCGCCTGCACTGCGGTGGCCGCCATTCCCGTCGAGAACTCGGCTCGCGGTAAGTATCAATGATTATTGCTGCTCTTGCTGGTGCGCTCCGGCTCCAGTCTTGCTGACAGCACATTGGGTTCAGACCTCACCCTGGCTGGGGCCGTCACTGGTCGCAACCTTGACATGGTCCGTCGCCAGGACGACGATGATGATGGGGATGATGACGATGGCGATGATGGCGACGATGGAGATGACGGAGATGATGATTAAACACGAGGACGTCTCAACATAGTGGCAGTTGGTCTTAGTAGCGTATAATATGGTCTACTTTCAATGAACAACACTTTCTGCTCTGTAATCGCCTGGTCTGCACGTAATTTCATGATATTAAATTTACCTCTCTGAAATATGTCGTAGAAATAACCCTAGGTTAATGCGTGATAATTGCCACTCTGTATAATTACTAATAGCCGATGTATGAAATATTTAGCATGTGAAAATTGCTGCATTATCTAGACAGAGGGAACCGGACAGGCTGGGACGCAGCTTATTGGTCCTGCCAGCAGCTCATAAGTAGCTGCGTACTTTTAGGTTGAGGGAGCCAGAAAGAGTGTCTTGTTCCAACCTACGTACATCCTCCTCCATCACACAGCGCTGACGGAATCTACTATGTACACAAAAGGGCGTACAAGCGAGCTTCTCCAGAGCCAGTGCCAAGAAGTAGGCTGCAGCTGAGTATCCACTTTGACTCTATACTTAACAGCAAGGCCTGCAGCGTGCTAGTGGCCTTCTGCTCTTTGCGTGGTCACCAGACGCCATGTCAACTCATGTTTGATTGTGAGGTATCAGTCGGAGGTCGTCACCCTTGAAAGTAGAGCTGCAAGAGCGCGCACGAGGGTATCACCATCACACCGGTACTAAGCCATCCGCGTATTATGGCTTTACTCCGCAGCAATGGCTTACGCATTGCCCTATGAAGAGGTGCAGGTCTTTCTTGGCATATGTCTTGGCAATACAAGAGAGGCTGCAAGTCATCCCCGTCCACTCGGACACAATTCGGCATCCTCTTCCCTAACGGACAGGTTCTTTTTTTTATTTTTGGATCCTGGTGACACCCATTTCAAAGAGGCAGTACGGTCCGTCGCCCATTATGCAGAATTTCCAGTTTCTCATGGGAGAGTGGCTTGCATTGTTCTTATCGCTAACCAGTGGCGTTGAGAGCCTTCATACTCCTCCTGCTGCAGCAGTCCGAAAGCAGTATGTGATGGGCTTGCATCCTTCACGTCAGCAACAGAAAGTGTTGAGTGCTTCCCCGCTCATCCACCGGACAAAAGGGCCATGTAGAGAGGCTTGTATCGTTCTCCTCACTTGACAAAGGTGGTGTTGAGCGCCTACTCTTTCCTTCGGGAGACAGAGAGCAATGTGACTCGTTTGCATGGGGGTGGTGGCGGGTGTGGTGAGATCATACCTGCAGATCCAGTACACTTGAGCTGCGGAGACATCAATGCCTCAACACCGCTCGTCCTAATCCAAATGGGAGTCTCCGGCCTGTCTAGACAGACCTACCGTCTATCCGACACTTTCAGAGCTCATCATCGTTCCCTCTTCCCTTCTTCTCTTACCCACAGACTGAGAAGCCTTCTCATCAACCCCTCAGACTGACTTCGCCTGGTCACTAATTTGGTGGTTTTTTCTCTCTCTCTCTCTCTTCTTTCTCTTGTCTCAAGTCTCTGCCAAACATTTCACAATATCATCCAGCATCATGGCCACGGATAAAAAGAGTCGTGGAGCATATCATGACCTCGATTCCAACTCCGACAGCGGAGAGTCCGATGCATTCTTGGTGGGCTCTCGAAGCCCTACCCATGGCGAGTTCCATGCCACAGGGGGACGCAGGGCTGGCCGGTCCCTATTCAGAGGTGTCGTGCTAGGTCTCTCTTGGGCAGTGAACTTCGTCCTGCTGGCTCTGTCTCTTGTCCTGTGGTCAAAGCTGCAGAGCCTCTCGAGTGATGTAGGATCATACAAGTTGGGCTTTGCCCCCGACTTCAGTAAGTCCGCAGGCCCAGCCAGACTTACTGCCTAAAGAGGTTGCTAAATGCTCGCAAGGCTTTTGAGGACGAGGCCCCCCTGGAGCTGGTCCGCTTCACAGGGAGCCCTCACTTTCATGAAAACGGCACCGCATGGCGAGACCCTGTCGACCCTAATGCGCCCTGGCCTGATAACATGCAGCTCTTTGGAGACCCGACCCCGGAGGTCGATGAGAGCTGGGAACAGTACATAGGCAAGAGATACTTCTCCATTTCTGAGGAAGAAGCCATCCGGGCCTGGGGCGATAAACGACACGAATATGTCGACCAGAAACGAGGTGGCTATTCTGCTGGGTAAGCTTTGAGACCTCCTCACCCTCCCTATGTCAAGAGTGACGGATGGCTAACGAGACACATATTATCACACGTTGTAGTCTCGATGTGTTCCATAGCCTCCATTGTATCGTAAGCCGCGCACGCACCTGTTGCTATCTGGACGCTGCTCTTCAAGCCTGCCAGTACTGATCTGACCACAAAAATTGACAGAATGCCCTGCGGCTGGCCCTTCATCCGGAGTACCAGGGCTCTCATCAGCACCACCGTAACCACCTCCCGCACACAGAGCACTGCCTCGACGTACTCCGCCAGTCCATCCAGTGCTACGGAAGCACAACGCTGATCCCGACCAAGTTCTTTGAGGGACGGAAGCGCAACTACATCGACTCGGACCAGGTTCACGTGTGTCGAAACTTCAACTACCTGCGGGACTTTGTCACGTCACGCGCAAAGGGCCATGAAGCCTATGTCGAGCGGGACAAGTCACTGCTTGATGAGCGCAAGCATGCGATCGTGAAGCAGTACTACGCAGACAAGAAAGCGAAGCACAAGGGCCATGGTGAGCACAATGCGTGATGAGCTCTCGGCCCTATGGGCGACGCGGTAGTATGGCCGTAGGTAAGGCGCACTCGTTATGGTCACCAAGACTTATTCAGCAGATAGAGTCACGCCGTTTCTGAAGGGAATCTGGGATGAACCTGGGCATCACGTAGGGCAACATCCAAGGTCAACAAAATGAGTTTCACTGTTCGTGTCTGACTTCAACATGTCCGATATTGGATGAAACGGCTTGGTGGCTCGCGGTTATAATAGTATGTGTTATCACTCTAGCCCCGCGAGCATAGAGATTAGGTGGGCCGGATGAGACTACTGGTATTTTGCAGCACGAAGCTATTTTAATCTATCTCATTATCGCCGGACATCTCGTGAAACCATGGACAGTCTGAAGTAACTAGGCAACGCTACGTCTCCTGAGCCCCCGAACCCAAGAGAACATTGCTGAGATATACCAGAATGGCGATACGCCAGCTTCCTGTGTGACTGATCTAAATAAAGGCAAATATACTACAGGTGGCGAGGGATTCCAGAGTCTGCGCTTGCCGCAACGCATACTCTCTCACGCTCGGGGTATGTAATGACACGACCAGTCCGTGTAGGTCTTCAGAGACCTCGCCATTGCTAGCCACACAACATGGCGGCGAGCGTACCATGCCATTAAGCTGCTCGGAGGGGGCTTACCATTGATACCGGTGTTCAGACTACCTAGCAGCGCAGAGCCAGCATCCTGTTCAGGTATTTCTCATAGCCCCTGATGTTGACGTTCCTGCCGGCATTCTGTTCATCACGGTTGGGAGCCCTGGCGAGCTGGAGACGGGAGCCGTCAGCTGTGAGTGCTAAGCCGCCTTGATCGTTTCTTTTCACACTTTGCCCGTTGAAAATGTCTCTAGCTGATACTCTGCCTTACTCTCGGAGTGGCTGTCATGACTGCGAACATTCACCTGTTAACGACCCCGTCCAGAGCCTCGCGACCGCGCTGGACACTTTCTGCGCACGGCCTATGACTTCGGACAGAGGAGACTTATCGGTTTCCAGGTGCAACGCATGACGTTGTTCCTATGGCTCCTGCTGATCCCCGTGGCGGTGTTGTGGTGATGGGATGCAGGGCTCATTCTGGCAACAACGGTCCCCGATAAAGAGGCAACCCCGGCTGGCTGGACAATATCTACAAATTTTTCTACTTGGCACACCAGGCGTCACAGCCCACGGCTGATTCCACGTACTCAACATAATTTCACTGGTATCAGGCCCCCCTTGACCGACACTGACCCGCGTTTTCTTACCATTGAGGTATCTTATCTCATCTATGAGATCGCCGCCTTGGTATCAGCGCAGCTTGGGACCGCTCATCTAGCGGCGCAGAGCATCGTCATCACCATCGCAATGGCGACGTTTCCAGCTGCCGCTGGCCCTTGCGATCGCTGCATCTGCGAGGGTCACCGATGTCGTGTGGGCTAAGCCTGTGGACATGGCAGAGCTCTCAGCGAAAGTGGTAAGGAGAAGCGGCTGAGAGCTCTCCGCCCATGCCTCCCGAAAAACTCCCGGGACAAGCAAAGATAATCCGATGCTGACTGAGCCCCCAAAAGAATTTTGCTGCCTGTCGGTTGCCTCGCCGGTCTGTTCAACCTGGCGCTCCTGTCATCGTCGCGTCCGATGATCTCGGCCGTCTTGACCCATGGTCGAGAGGTGATTGGTCTCGTTATGGACACTCAGCCTAGACTTTCGGGCGCTGCAGATCTTGGGCGCTGCTGCAGATGTCATCCGCTCTCCTCTTGATCACAGTATAACTATACTATAATGTTCGCCCATCAAGAGAGCCGAGTTGACGGTCGATCGATCAGTGTTGGGGCCCTATAGAGGCGCGGGAAGTAGATGAATTCAGCCCCAAGGACGTGTGCTCATGGGAGAGAGGTTCGTGGGAGAGAAGAAGGCCTGGTCGGTTGGCTACACAAGAATTTGAGGTTTGGATGCGGCTGAGTAAAGCAAAAGACCCTAACCCTGGCGGGACGGCCCTTTTTGGAGAGGCAGGGATAGACGCTGTTGAAAAATGGTGGGGACAAGCAGGGATGAGGTCTCGGCCGGCTCGGAGCCAGGGGGTCCCTGACCAGGCTGGCCCCTCGCCCTCGTCGCCCTGTGGAGAATGGGGAGATGCAGCCTTCCCTCCCCCATTTCGTTTTGCACCAGAGACTCGAGATGACAGATGGCCTGGTTGGTATGCCAAGGCGGCGAGGCACACAACGAGACTGCATAATTCTTCCGTCCGGGCCTGGGTCAATGGCATATCCCTGGACAGTTGCACCTAGATTATGATGTGTACTAACTCCTGGTCTGATTGGCGCCACCAGGAAACACAGCAAGGCAACATCGAGGTCTGGTCGGCACACGACACAAGCAAGATCAAGACACACACTATGGGCTGCGGGCCGCGACGCCATGTCTACCAGAACCGTGGAGTGGCGAGTATCGTCGTTGCGGTGACGACGGGGAAATAAACTTCAGCTAGACAGCGCATGACAGCCGCCGGCCTCATGCATCTGCAGGGCAGGGGAGCCCGCGACAGAGACACACAAATCCTCCCCGTCCTCCTCCGCTTCTCGTATAGACGAGTCATCAAAACAACGACCCGTCGTCGATCAGGGCCAGCACGACCCAACCCAGACCAGGTGAGAGGGACGAGAAGAGGAAGAAGAAGAAGAAGAAGCACCGCCGACAAGGACAAGCTGCTCCTGGCGGGTTCGGACGGGGATTACCGAGAGAGAGGGGGGGGTCCTCCTTTGTTTCTTTTGCCTTCCTTCTTTTTGTTTCTCTCCGAGGCTTGAAGCCTAAAAGGCCTGGCGGCTCATTTGCAGGACCGCGCCGGCTGCAGCAGGAATCTTCCGTCGGCGGCACCTCCTCAGGCTGCCGGCGCATTAGCTGCTGGTGGAGATGGCGATGTTGCTTCGTCCGCTGGGACACCAGTCATGACCAGATTGGTCTGTGATTCCGCCTCGGCACGGCTGATCAGCAGATCCAGCCAGCAGATCCAGCAGATCGTTGGATCCGCCCCAGGAGTTTGGACGGGAGGAGCAGCACCTCATGTGACGCGAGAGCGAGAGAGAGAGAGAGGGAGGGAGAGACAACCTTGGCATTTACTGCTTGTATCTCGGACGACACAGACAAGGGTGACGGGGATGGACGCAGCAGTGAATGTTTGAAACATCTGCGGGAGCTGACGACTTTTAACACATGAGACGAAACCTGCCTGGACAGCCTGAGCCTCTCCTGTGGGTAGTGGCTGCGCTGACAGCTGACGATGGCCTGTTCAGCCAAGCCCTCTCCCCCTCTCCCAGAGTCCTCGACATGCTCGGGGGAGGGAGCCCCTTGGGCGGGTCTCCACAGCCAAAAAGACTCGAGTCCAGCGGCCACAGCCCGCGCGCTGCGGCAACCCAGCTGGGCATGTCATTGGCTGAGATCCTGCAGAACGCCATTGTTTCAAAACGCTGCTGATAGCGGTGGCCCGCCTGGGGCGCGTTTCAGGTGCAACCCACTCGGCTTCTCAATTCGACGGTTCAACCTCTCGACCTCTGGGCACCTTGGAAACACTCTGGGGGGCTGAGGGAGGGGGACTGCAATGGTCCTCATGAGATCAGAGATGACCCTGTCGTTTCCCATTTTCCCCCTCCGTCGGGTCTGCCCACCCCCTCCCTCCCCGTGCCTGGCCTTCTTCCATCTCCAGTTCTTCCTTTTTCTTCTTCCCGTGGGAACCCTGCCCTCAACTTGACCATGAACCTCAAACAACAACCGACAGTCTCATCTCACGCGGCCAGCCTCTCGCCCGCTGCTAATTTCTTTTCTCTGCAGCTGGTCTGAACACTACTGACGTCCCTCGGGCCACCGACACCGGCTTCGACAGCTTGTCATCCCTCCTCCCCCAGGTTAGAGGAGCGCGCGGCTTGGACACCCCCCTTTTCCGGGCGGCCGAGGGCTCATCCATCATTCATTCATTACTCGCTGGTCTGAGCTTCCGCCCGCTGCTCATCTCCTCAACAACCGAGCCCGGCCTCAGTGCATCCTACGCTCATATCACCCAACGTCTTGTCGTCTCTCCCTCGGCCTGGCCACGGCGAGCGCCCAGCCACGACGATCACCACCACCACCTCCTCTTCTCCTCTGCGCTTTGATTGTACTCGGGTCGCGGGTGCGAGATGGAACACCCACGGGACTCGTCACGAGATAGCCTGGCTCTGGCCAGGCAGCACGTTCGCGCCCTCACTGACGGCGGTGTGTCACGAGAGGCGTTGCTCCGCGCCCTGCTGGAGCAGGAAGAGGCTGGCAACAGTCTGCCTCCGCTCTCTTCCCAGCAGGTGCCTCCTCAGGCGCCGCCCCAACCACAACTAAACAACAACAAACCGACTTCTCTCTCCCGGTCCATGTCGGTGTCCCAGACGACACGCTCCCAGTCGCATTGGTCGGTCTCCACAAATGGTGAGTGCCCTCTGCCGCGTTCGTCTTGTCCCGGGTGCCTCTTGCGGTCTAGCCATATGTCATCTGGTCTCATTCCTGGGGGGAATATAAGCTGAACAAGGTGTTACAGGTCGTGCGCATGAGGAAGGCGATCGGCCGGCGAGCTCAGATCGGCTGTCCACCGTGACAAGCCTCTCGGGCTCGCGGGGCAGCTATCTGTCGACGAATACTGCTGCCACCTCACTGTCGTCACGGTCAAGTACCATTACTCAATTTCCCGGTCCCGAGCTGCAGGGGAGCCGGCCGACCTCCGGCAGCACAAGAGCTTACTGGTGCACCTCGTAAGTTCTCGTCCTGTATTACACCATCACATCACACTGCCCAATAAAACTGCTGGTGGCTTTTTTTTTTTTTTTTTTTGCGTCTTCTTGTTCTACACCGCCGGATGGATTTCTGACCACCGCCCCTTCTAGGTGCGATACCGAGTTCAAGCGCAAGTTTGACTGGAAGAGACACGAGGACGAGTTTCATGAGCGATACAAGAAATACCCGTGCCCAGACTGCAACCGCGTGTTCTGGGGAGCAAACACCTTCAACCAGCACCACAAGACACGGCACAACTGCAAGACATGTCCTCATGCAGACAAGGTCATCAAGTACACGAGAAAGAAGCGGGCGTGGGCATGTGGGTTCTGTGCCGCTTTTCTCCCGTCCATGGACCGCTATATCGACCACATCGGCCTTCACTATGAATCCGGGAGGACGAGGGCTCATTGGTACCACTCCAATGTCATCTATGGACTGCTCCACCAGCCCGGCGTCAACTCGGCATGGAGGGATATCATCGGCTCGAGGTTCAGCCACATCCCCAAGGACCAACAGCCTCGATACGGATGGGACCCCCAAGACGACAGGGCGGAAGCAGGGGTTCCTGGAGAACGAGACCGCCGGCAACCTGCAAGACCTGCTCGAGTTCTTCAACCCTACAAAGGACGACCCGGTCAAGGTCGCACGCCTGGCCTTTGACTTTGCCGAGCTGACCGCTGCCAGCCAGGCCGCGGGAAGATCAAGCCTCGACGTTCCTGACAAGACCGCGCCTCCTCCGCCGCCCCCCGCCCCGAAACGGGAAATGTCATCTGCGTCCTCGTCCTCGCGAAGGAAGCCCAACGGGGGCCTCCAGAGAGATCTCACGCCCCCGAAACTCACGCTGCCCCCTATCGTCAAGGAGCGGCCCGTGACACAGTGGCCCGGCCTCCAACCTGCCGACATGCCAGAACTGCCCAGCGCAGACTCCCTGCCCAGACACGACAAGCCTGATGTTCAGATGGCCGACTTTGACGCCTCCGCTCTCCCGCAGCCCTTGTTCGCCAGCAGCTTGTCGCCGCCGCCTCAGGCGCAGTACCACCCACAACCTGCTCCTGGCATTGCCATCTCCCGATCCTCCGACCAACCTCCATTCCTGGCACCACCGACACCCCTTCCCCAGACCCCAGTCACGCCCTTCCCCGGTGGTGCGATGCCCCGCGATACCGTCGTCGACCTGCTCTCGAACTACATGTCTCAAGACCAGCTGCAGGGCATGGCAAGGAACTCGGACCCGCCGCCGCCGCCGCCGCCGCAGCAGCAGCAGCACATGCCACCCTTTGGCTCGTACGAGGACTGGAACTCCATCTGCAGCACCATGGTGGAGGACGTCACCTCGCCGGGCCACAACGGGCCCCCACTACCCCTCGCGCCGCACGAGCGACAACAGCAGGCAGTCAGGCGGTCTGACTACTGGACCCCGGGAGGTGACGGGCCCGAGGCGATGTACATGGAGGACGTGCAGGCGTGCGACCTGGCGTCGCTCCATGAGCAGGGTGGTCCTGCGCGCAGGTCAGACGTCTGGGCGTCTTCCGGCGGGGTGGACTATGAGGGGATGGGGTATGATGAGGAGATCGCCGCAGGGCCTCCGCCGAGCGCCGGTTGGCTGTAGGGGCTAGAGACAAGGGCGCGAGCGGAGCGGGCTCCAGGGGGACTTGGAGACGCTGCGCGGGGCTCGATCTCTTGTTGTTGTTTATTAATGGTAATAGAGTGTTGATGAAATGCGGATACCCCAGACTTTTACCATCTTATCGGGTCAGATATTGCCCGTGTTGTTGATGGAGAAGTGGCTGTATGATAGTGGATTGTTCGTGTTGTTGTCCCAGCTTCCTACTTCTGTATATAATTGTATTATGACGACATTTCTCTGCGGTTGATCGTTTGTGTACTCAGTGGACATGCTCTTTTCACTGGTGATCTGGGACCTGCCTCGACATGTGTACAGAGTGCACATCAAAACACATCCTCACTATCCTACCGTGTTTTCTGAAATGGAAGCGGGTCTCCCCATAATGTCTCTCGTCGGCCCTCCTACCCATGTCCTCTCTATGGGCAGCCTGTTCGTGAATCTCGAAATGATCAAAGTGTGAACCACTCACTCCCAATCTACGAGGATGGTCATCAGTTCAGAAAGTCACAATATGCTGGGGCCACGTCGAAAACTTTCGTTGCTTTACCTGAGATAGAATCACGACGCAGACAGAGGACTTCGTCAACGTAATCAATCGATCCGGATTTGCCTTCTCCAAATAAAGTAATGAATATAATATATCCCTTCTGCAAAAGCATGGCAAAAGTTCATTTCCATGAAGGTGAGAATAATTCGCACAACTCAATCAAGGCCTCGTGCCAGGCCAAATATCCATAAGTGTGTTTTGTGCACTTATATGGCTCAAGAAAAGAACAGGCAGTTGAACTCTCGCCCCCCCCCCCCTTCTCTTCACAGAGCAAGGTCTTCTCTCGGCTCAGTCGCCTTGGGCTTTCTCGACAGGAACCAACAGATCCATGCTCTGGTGATCCAAGATGGCAGCACAGTGACGCTGAGACATGACATCGACAACATCCTTGGGCTGCATCATGGGCCCAGCAAGAGCCCATGCAAACCCGTGCATCTGATGGGTGCGGTATTCCTGGTGCAGACAGGGTCAGCCAGAGCACATTTTTGTTCAGCAGGCAAAGGTGATTCCTCACATCCCATACCGCGTCGACCTCCAGCCTGGGGCCTCCGGCTCGGAACAGCTCCTCCAGGTAATGGCCAAATAGCGCCCTCTCGTGCGCCCTCCTGTCCTGGACCGTCAGTGCGCCCGTCATGAAATAAGCCACGTCGTGGGCAGCCGAGTTGATGTGGACACACTGCCAGTCCAGGAACCCAGGCCGGCCCTTGGTGTCGATGAACGTGTTGCCGACCTGCGTGTCGCCGTGGACTATGCACTCCATCTTCCAGCTCTCGGCGGCCCACAGCGCGCGGAAGCACCGGACGACCCTCTCCCTGTCGGCCCAGAAGACCCTGCTGATGGGCGGGCGCACGTCGGGGTCGGAGAAGCGCTGGTCCCAGTGCTCGGGGCTCATCATGCCCGCGATCACCTCGCGCAGGCCCGACCAGGAGCGATCCCAAGGGATGCCTGCGCGTCCCGCCTTCTTCTCGCCCCAGGTGGCCGCGTGGAAGGCTGCGAGCTGGGACAGCGCCTCGCGCACCTGGTCGGCGGACCAGGGATGCAGCGGGCTGCCAAAGGTGAAGCCCGCCGCGGCGACGTCTTGGAGGATGACGATGCCCTGGCCCTTGTCGCCGGGCCTGTTGATGCCCTGCCAGCACGAGGGGGATCAGGCGCAGACCGGGGACGCGGGGTCCGATCTGGCGGTAGAACAGGGCCTCGAGGCGGTAGACCTTCAGGAGCATGGGGAGTGACCCCAGGATGTCGGGGTTGAGGCCTCCCCTTGATGCAGAGGCGGGTGGGGAGGGAGTGTCTGGAGCCCGAGGGTATGTCACCTCGACCAGGACCTTGCTGCCCGAGCCGTGGATGATTTCCTTGACCTGGAACGAGGTGATGGGCACAGCGAGGGCCTCGGACAGCCACTCCTTGGTGATGTCCTCAACCGTCAGGGGCAGCTGCTCGCTGACCTCGAGGGCTGGGGGTGCTGCAGCCCTGGCTTGTGGCACGCAAAAGACTGCCAAGAGCTCCTGCACCAGGCCTCTGCAGAGACGCTCAAGACTAACCATGATGGTCAGAGGAGGTGAGAAAGTGGTGCGACTCTGGATGTAACTTGAGGAGGTAATTACAGTATATGTTAGGTCCTGGATGATATCAACCCTCAAGAGCCAATATCAGACAAGAGCTCCAGGTCCAGGAGAGAAAGACGTCGCAGGGGTGAAAATCCAGTTCTTTTCCAATGATCAGTGTAGCGCATATTTATACACATATACACACACATATATATACATGTCTCTGTATATACTAAATCAAAGGCGTTCCTGCTAGTCCTTCCGGCCGCAAGAGAGAAGGGGGAAAAAAAGGGTGGTTGCATGGAACCACAAACCATCCTACCCTAGACACGGCACACTGGTGCGCCTTGAGTGCTGCAACGAAAACACCACGCATATTTGGAACCAAATATTGCCCGCCGGTCTCAAAAAGGGCGGTCTACCGTGGACCCTAGCGACCAATTACATGCAGGCTGGGTCTCATCAGAAAGTCGTCGTGCAGCGGTCGTTGGGATGGTTTGTCGCTTAGCACGCTTGGTGGCGTAAAAGAGTGGTCCGGATGAGAGCAATGGCCTCGGTTGGCTGAGCCCGCGTGGACTTGCATGATGGAGGTGGTCTGCCCGATGTACGCAGTGGTTCGCAGTGTGGTGTGTGTGTATTTGTGTCTACGTGTGTGTGCATGTGTGTGTGTGTGTGTAAGCCCATGACCAGCTAGGGCTCACCTCCTCTGGTGGCAGCCAGACCTCAGCTGTGGGCTGATTCTTACCGGGAATGGGAGGGGGGTTCTGGCCCGTATTGGTCGTGCTGCAAAGACACCAAGGTAATTGATGCCGTGAGACTTTTTACTGCAGATGATGAGGATCAAATTTCCCAGGGTCAAGCTGAGGACTGGGGCATGAAAGAGAGACAAGGACAAAAATCAAATTCCGAAACGGTCACAGGGCTGTTTCTGGGGTCAATCAATATCAGCCGATTTCCCATCCAGTTTTCCAAGCTGGGGTTGACGGAGCTCAAGTGAGTCTCTGCTGAGGTGACAGCTCGATCTTGAGGTGTCCAATCACCAATAGGGATCTGTAGCTATCAGATGGAGGCGTGCGCATGGGAGCTCTCAATATGGGTGGCTGAAAGGCCGTGCTCCTGAGGGCTCACAAAAATTCGAGAGCCAGATATGTGACGGTAAAAAAAATCAGTGCGATGAGGCTTTGCAACGGCTGCCATGGACCGCTCCAACGAGCACTTGTTAAGACTCTTGTCGACACATCATCTCGGTAGTTTCTTTAGATGTAGGCTCGTTACTGCTCAGACGCAGTGGAAGAGGTCCGTGCTGCTGAAAAATTGATTCTCTGAGCTGATTGGGACGGGTGCGGTGATGATGATGGGCAACAAATGACTGGCAATGCTCGGTGACGATGCCGGGGCAGTACGAGAGGAAAGGATTAAAACGGCGATGGCTCTCATCACTACCCTTCCTGAAAATGACGCTCGATTACACAGCTCAACATTGCAAACGTCTTCATAACTCTGCTGTACCATCATCTCTGTGCTCTTCACAGTAAAGAGAGATGCCTGAAGTTGGGCTGGTGGCAGCCCCAGTAGGCGAGACTCCGGACTTTTCCGGCATCTCAGATCTCCAGGTCACCATCTTGACTGTATTCCTTCTCACGTCGACTGTTACTACGCTGATGCTCATACTGCGGCTGTACACTGGGGCATGTCTGGTTCGGACTCTGAAGTTTGACGCATGTAAGTCACAAAGCTTTTCTCGAGAGCATCTTCCCCCCTCTCCACGCTTGAAGGAACAGAGACTGAAGGGAAAATATGAATCTTATGGGATGCAGAAGAAAAAGAGAAGGAAACCGAAAGAAAAGAAAGAGGGGAAAAAAAATAGGCCTTACAAAACTAACTTGTGCAACTTCATTCTACAGTCTTCCTCTTCTCAGCATGGGCCGTGTACCTCTCTTCCTTCATCGCCATCGTCAGAGTGATGCCGTGCGGCTTTGGCAAACACCTCTGGAATATCACAGAGAGCGGGTACCAGTGCTATAGGAATGTGAGGTCTTTTATCTCCTTCATTTAGACGTGCTCACCGCTGAACAATATCACAGCTGCTTCTCTTCCTCGGCATATCCTATTTCTTCCCTCCCGCCCTGGTCAAGCTCTCCGTCGTCATGCTCTACCTCCGGATCAACTCCTCGCGCTACTTCCGGGCCTTGCTATACTTCATTGCATTTTCATGCACCGTATACACTGTCGTCTTTACCGTCATCCTCTCGGGCCCCTGCAACCCACTCGATCATGGCAGTGGGGTCTGCCTCAACAATGTCGCCCTGGCCCAGGCCATGCTGAACATCACAATGGACAGCACGCTGCTCATAATGCCCATGGTGACAATTCATAAGCTGAATATGGATAGGAAGCAGAAACTGGCTGTCATACTTATTCTAGCCATAGGCTCCGGGTTTGTCCACATTTTCTTTTTCTTTTTCTTCCCCCTCTCCTGGTGTCACCACAGTGACACCCTCATTTCTTCTTCCCCTCCATCTTCATCAACCCTTCTCGTTCCTGTCTTGAGCAAGCGCTGACATGGATGCTCGCCCCAGGACCGTCATAGCCTCCTGCATCCGCATCGCCTACATCCGCACCATGGTCGACAACCCGGACGTGCTCTGGGCCCAAGGCAGCGCAGCCATCTGGAGCGCCGTGGAGATCAACATCGGCATCCTGTGTAACTGCCTCGCGATGCTCAGGCCCTTTGTGCGTCGTCACCTGCCGGGTCTTCAGAGCCTCGTCGGCATCCAGAGCGGTGACGGTGACGAGAGCGATACTCAAAACATCGAGTATACGGGACAAGACGGCGGTAGCGGTGGCAGTAATCGTAGTGGTCGGTCGCTCTGGAAGGGCAAAGGGAGAGCGAGATACCTTCACAGGGAGAGAAGAGGTCGCGATGGGAATGGCTCGTATGAGCTGCACAGCTTTGGGAGGGACATAGAACTAGGCGATAACACGGGCCAGGCGAGTGTTCACATCGAGGGAGGGGACAAGGTCGAGGGCGCACGTGCCTTGCAGGAGGAAGCGGAGAGGCTCGGGGGCATTCTGGTCACCACCGCCGTGACCGTGAGCAGGTCAGGCGAGTGTGACAGCAGTACGGAGAGTATCCTGATTGGGGCGAGGCTTGACGACCTTCCTGCGCACTCGAGGAGGGCGAGGACGAGATACATCATCTGAGCCTCCGTGACCGAGGGTAGGTTAGGACGAGGAATGACTTGACGGGAGACGGTTCGGTGGGCATGGGATGATGGGCGGTGGTGTATCGATATTGAAATTCGCGACATGTATTTTTCCATACCTGGTATTGTTAACAACATGGTGTCATGGCAGCGTAGGGTGAGAAGAAGAAGACTGAGTTTGCCTCAGGACCTAATCATCACTAATCGAAGAACGCTTCGGACCAGCTGCAATGCCCACCGCCTGTGTCCGCAGGCATAGTCTCTTCTAAGCTATCTAGAGTCTAAATCTTAACATGGAGCAAAGCCAAATGAAGTAGTGATGCACTCTAATTCCCTTGATCCCACCCATGCTGATACGATATCAGTCCTTGGTGGCAAGACAGTCAGCTATCATAGCGTCAAAGCAGGCCCCGAGAGCCCTGACACTGCTGACATTGTTATCCTCAGACGAGTAGATTCAACACCTTAGACAGGCCTCCCGCCCTCCAGCAGATCAAAAGCCTCCCTGCTCCACGGCCCCTCGCCCCTGGCCGACTGGAATCCAGGGAATGTCATCTTCTTTTTAGGCCGCTCCGGTTCTTTAGGCTGTTCTTTCGGTTGTGTTGCCGCAAAATCGGCCGATGAGATGGGGACCAAAGCGGACGGCTGTGTCGGAGGCAGAATCCGCTGAGGGCTTTACCAGCAGCGTCGGACTTTAGCGCTGCTTTACGGCCGCGACTCGCTGGATTTGCTATTCGAGGAGAGGGCGCAGGCTTCCCGCTATGTTCTGCTGCGAGGTGCAGGTGCGGTCCTGGCTGATGTGGCTGGGCTGTGAGTCCGTTGATAGTCCGAGCCGCCGACATTGGGTGAGGTAAGCCAAGAGGCCTTTGTTGATTGATAGAGGCCGCTGAGCCCGTTACGGCTCGTGAGCTTTCGGCCAGGCCCGCCAATTTGGTCGTTTCAACAATCGGCTTGTCGACAAGCGCGTTGGCGTGTGACTGGTATGTGGGATCTTTGGCCATTTTCTGTGGCGAAACGTCCTTGGACGCCCGTTCCTCGACAAGCTTGGGTGGCTCCGGTTCGATAATGATGGCTGGGCTTGAGACTGAAGCCGCTGCAGCTTCTGCACTGGTCCGAGCGGTCGAAGCCGACGGTTGGGGGAGAAGGGCAGCCGTCGCCTTCTGCACTGTGCAAATCTCTGTAGTCCCGACAATAATGGTTGAGCCGACAACTACGTTGTTGCTCGCAATATTGGGTGCTTGTCTTCCAAGGATGAGACCAGGCTTCTGTGGGGGTGGGTCAGTTGTTGGTACAGCCATGGCATCGCTCGCAGACGTTGGAACGATGTCTACGGCCGCTTCTGAGGCGCCTCGCGAGGGCCCAGGCTTTGTGGTCGTGTCTGCCGCTGCGCTGAGTGCCTGCTCCCACACAGCCGGAGGCGCCTCGTCCAACATCGAAGCATCAATGGGTGCAAGCCACGGAGAGGAGTCTCGCTTCCGGCTCTTCTGCGATTCTTCAGCGGATATACCTGGGCATTCTGTCGGTGTCGTGCGTCTCCTGTCGAGGGTAAGACGCCGTTCGGGCTGTGGTGACTGCGTGGGAGGCTCGTCTGGCGAGGATGTAGACGGGAGTGAATCCAAACCAGCCTTGGGTTTGGCTGCTGATTCTTGCCCAGACATAAGAATGTTTAGGGTCTCTTTGCCAGGCTCAGCTGAAATAGGGTGTCTGCCCCGTGCTTCGACCTGGTCTTCCTGACCCCATCTACCAGTCGACTTTGCACTGTCAAGTGGAGCTGCCACCACAGGAAACTCCGCATCCTCAGCAGGCTGTACAATAGCGAACTCCTCCTCTTCGTCGGTGGTCCTAAGTGACCTGTCATCGTGGGCCGTGGTCTGCTCCAAGAACAGGTCCCTCGAGTGCTCATTATCAATCCGCATTTGGGGTGGCTCGTCTGCAGGCGAAGAGATAATCCTGAAAGGCACCCCAATCCCTCTAAGACCGAGGGGCACGTTCAGCGCCGAGAGGTTGAAACCGATGAGCTCTCTACTCTTGACGCTCTGCTTGATTCTCGCTAGACGCGGCTTGCCCTTCAAGGCCCTCGATTTGTTGTCTTTGCGAACTTTCTTGGAGGCCGGCTCCTCTCCCGAGTCTTCCTGCTCGCTAGGCGGAAGGACCACCTCAGACTCTGAGGCACGACTGCGCGTCTTTCGAGTCAATTTTGGGCGCTCACTAGGTTGGACCTCCGCCGACTCCAGCTTGGAACCCTTCCCTTTCAGCCGCGACTTACTCCTAGTGGCCTGGATTGTCGTGTTGGATCTGACTGGTTTTTTTCTGGCGGGCTCATCCTCAACAGGTTCCATCTCACTCTCCTCCGAGGCCTTTCGGGTCCTTGACTTTCGTTTGAGTGCCTTTGCGGGTTTCTTTGGCGGCACTTGATCCTCCGAAGCGGAATGCTGCGTATCTGAGCTCAGCTCTACGGCCTCGTTGGCATTCATGCTCGTCCGTTGAGCAGCCTCGAAGGGCTCGTCCTCCCTCATCCTCGTCGTCAACAACAATCTTGCGCCGAGCCCTTCGAGCTGTTCTCCCCCTAGCCATCTTCTCCAGGTGGCTCGTTGGTTCCGTTCCATCTAGGTCTTTCAGACTCGAGACCATAGTGTGATCACGAAGAACGTTGGACTTTGTCGGTGGATTAGGTGCTAGGCAAGACAAGCGTGTGGGGTACTCCTCGGGCGAAGACGAAGGCATACGGTAGGGATCGTAGGGCCTCTCTGGTGGCGTTACTCGTGGGTTATCCAGAACGTAGGTAGGCTCGTCGTAGTCCGCAGCAGGGCCCATCTCAGTGTCCATCTGAGGTCCGACTTCAGCACCAAATTCGTCATCGGCAGCCTGTTGGACAGAACCTAGAGCCTTTGCTGTCTCAATTTCGTTGTCACTTGATCCACCAGTGCCAGCATTTGAAAGGCATCGGGATCGAGGGGATGGTGGTCGGAACGGATCGCCGTCTTGTCCTAGCTCTATTGAGATCTTACGCTGAATTGGGCCCCCACGGTTCTCTTCGAAAGTTTGTGTCTCGTGTTCGTCACTTGGATGGGGCGACAGTGGTCGAGGATGGCCGCGTTGCTCGTCAATGGTGTTTGCAGTCGACGCTGCAGCAGAGGGCGCGGCCTGGTCAGGTTGCCTGCGTACCTTCTGTGGCAGCTCCGACAGCATCAAGAGCCCGCGCTTCTTTCTCGGTTTGATTCGAAGTTCGGTGACGTGCTCGGGCGACCGTCTCGTCGTTGTGACTAGTCCAGACTCCTTACTCGCTTGCCCAGACGAAGGATCGTCTGCTGTCTTCTTCTTGGCAGCGGATGCGGGGTTGGAAGATTCCAATTGATCCGGTTCCACGGGGCTCTCATCCCTTCTCCGAGGGCGCCTCGTCTCACTACCTCGATCCTGTGCTTCATTGGCCCTTCTGACTCTGTGAGGCGAGTCGATGTTCGTCAGAGTCGCATTTCTCTGCAGAGAAGGCTGCTTGCCGGCCTTCGCTGCGCTAGATGCAATCTTCTCCGCTCTTGTTGGGCGAGCAGGCTCTTTGAGGGCGAATCCTGGGGCATCAATCTCCACAACATCATCATCTCCTGGAAAGGCTTCTCTTCGCTCTCGTATATGATCGTCGCGTGGTGGATCGCGGGTTCTTGATTGTCGTTTCCGAGGTCCCCTCTCATCTACCGCATCTCTGTAGCTGGACAGGCGGTCGGTTCCCTTCTCTATTGTCTGCTCGGGTTCGACCGGCCGGTTGAAATGCGATGACGACTTCGGCTGCTCCCTGAGAGGGACCTTGGGTGTCGCTGCCGCTGCCTCCCGCCTGACTGGCATAGAGCTCGCCGGAGTGGCACTGAGGTTTAGGGCCTGACCAAAGAGCGCACGAGCGTGTCCACTCCTGCTGGGAGGTGGCTCGTTGAATCTTCTCCGCTTTGCAGCTCGCTCATCTGGTGATTCAGCAGGCTGGTGCCTCTGCTCAAAGGGCGACTCTTTGGGCACCATAGCTCTCCCATGGTGCCCCGATGGCGTTCCAATCACCTGAAGCAGTGGCCGATGCCGCGGTTGGGGGTGATCGGGAGCAACCGGCCTGGCCACAAACCTCGGCAGCGTCGCAACAGCAGCCGGTGAGCGCGCAGCAGCCTGCATTTGGCGCTGCTCCTTCTCTTTTACCCTCTTTCCCAACAGCTCCGTCAGGTCCTGGTTTGTGCGGTGGATGAGCTCCTGCACCTGCACCGTAACACCACCACGCTGGAGCTCGACCTCCTCACCCTCGTCGAGGTCGCCATCATGGTGCCAGTGTGTGTCGCCGACGAAATTGCCTCGGTCATCGTAGACCATGATCCGTTTGTTGAAGGAATGGTACTTGAGCCGGCCATCCTGCCAACGCTTCTGCTTTCGGCGCAGGTCGTGGGTGTACAGGCAGATGAACTCGAGCACCGCGGCTGCTGCGGGTGGCGGGCTGGACTGTCCTGGGCCAGACATGATGGGAGATGTCCAGGGAGCCAGCTTAAGGGCGCGATGTATCCTCGGCTGCTTCACATTCCTTCTTCGCACTCCCGTGCCTCCTCTGCCGGCTGGAGCCTATGGCGCGTGGGGTGTTGTCGACGCGTCTTTGAGGTGCAACAGCCAGGCGACAAGAAAGAGACGCGTCAAAAACAGCCGCCGCGGTGTCAGCTGATCCGCGGTGGCGTCGTCCCAGGCCAACCACCCAGAACTTCCAGGGGCAAAGCACACTGCGGGGCCGGGCCGGGGCCCCTAACCACCCACCCCTTCCCCCCTTGTGCGAGGGCGAGGTGCCTCCTGCGGTACGTACTCCTAGCGTTTCAGTGGAGTGAATCACTGCACCATCCCCGGTGCAGTGTAGCGCGCTTCTGCCGTGCCGACCCAACCCAAGCCCCAGCTTGCCAGCCATGATTCCTCGGATATACCTTCAAGAAAAGCGCATTCAGCCCCCGACTGCTATTTGCATTGGCGAGGCCCAGTAGAGCAGGCTCCTAGACTTCTGCCTACTTAATACTTAAAAGTTCCCCATTCCTATCCTACTTTGCCTACTGCTTCCCTTCGCGCTTCATCTCATCCTTCATGCATCTTGCTGCTGGTCTGTCTCTTATCTCTCGCTTCCTTCTTGAGGCGCTAACAATGCTTCCAAAGCCCTGATTGCTGTTCCCAGCATTGCGCTCGTTCCCCTCCCCCCCTCCCCCAAGAGTCTGTTCAGTTCTTGCCCGGTCTTTTTTTCTTTTCTTCGAAAGCTATTGTTATCCTTTTGATTCACTGCTAGGGTGTCTCGCTAATCAGGCGTCGTTGGTACACACCGCAGCCGCAGTTATAAAGCGAGGGTGCTTTGAGTGAGCCGCTGTTTAGGCGACGGTGGAGGACAAATTAAAGTGATCATCGGCTGCTGTCGCATAAAGAGCATTTTCAGGGACTGAAATAATATAACAATTGTGCCTTTCGCGTTACACATCAAGGTTGCTTCTCTAACTGATCATCTTTGCCGCTAATGTAACTAGAAGGCCAAACGAGTCGGCGTAAGCATACCATCTGTCGTGTTGATTTCCACTCGTTTCCTTCAACTCAGTAAGGTCACTGTTTCTCAGCATTCCATGCATAGCGTTCTTATGGAGGTGTTCTGCATAGTCAGGTGCCCAGTCAAGCTCGTTCTCGGCATGCCACAGTTTCATTGGAGACGGTGCAGGCGAGGAAGAATACTCGGGCATAGCCGAAGACGGTGCCGCAATTTGTGCATACAAAAGGCCGTTTATAATAAGTACAGCAGTTGCAGTTCTTATCGTGTCAGCTAAGTCCTCTTGAATTGGTGATATTCGTCTGGCACCACACACACTTACCGACGACGCGATTCGAAAAATACCCAGTCCTTCCACATGATCGTTTGACCCGTAAGGTCATCAGAGCTGATGATCGTACCAAATTTTGCGGTAAAATGCTGGCATATTGCCTTCGCCTCTCTATTCGTAAGTACTCTGACTTTCAAAGAGGTTTGCACCACGCCCGCTCACATTAATTGGAAGCCAAAAGTTGAGTATCAAAGTTGGTATAGTCGTGGCGTCCCTCGATAATTCTCAGGAGGATATAGATAACGAGAGATTGCAGCGCCTCCAGAACTTCCCACTTGTTAAACCTGTGGTGCTTTTTGCGTTGGCTCTAGTCAATAATATGGTCCTCTCTATTAATTACTGACCCGAATTGAGGGGCTCTATACGTACTTCGTAAAGGAGTCGCTCCTGTTCGATCCGGATTAGCCCCCATATCAAGCTCTTATTCATCCGTCGGCCGTGCAGCATCGTCTTCGACAATTTCAGGGCAGCATCGAGGGGACTCGGATTTGCCTTGTCATCTTCAGACAAATACTGATATTTCGGGTGGATGAAAGGAGGGACAGAATCCCGGTTGACCATCATGTAGGGGTAGGTACGTAGGATGTGCAGGGCAAGGTCGGCGGTAAGCTCAAGTTCCGGCTCTGAGAACTTGCGTCGTTCAAACAACGAGGAAGGATCTCGATAGGCCAGCGAAAATGGGGTCGAAGGCGATGGTCGAACTGCTTGACCTAGGAGAGTATCAATATTGGACGAGTACTGTAGTGCGCCAGTGCTGCTAGAGTCGTCGACATAAGGTCCGAGAGGATTGCCTTCAGCCGAACCCGTCGTTAGATCAGACAGATGTGACCACTCAGGTCTGAATATGTCATTTTCCCAAGTGAAGGCCGCGAGGGAAAGGTTGCTGTTCGTCGATATCTCTTCAGGCTCAACAGAAAGGCTGTCGAGGTCGGGCCTAAAGTCTTGTAAAGACTGGGACGGAGTGTTCACTGTGGGTACGCCGGTGAGCTGCAAGGAGGCCGTTCGCACGGGGCTACCACCACCTGTCTCAAGGGCTAGGTTGGCTACATTTTGGTTGTTCAAAGTGCCTTGATATGTACATAAGACGCTTCTTGAGGCGCATCGAGAGCAGCCTCCAAGGCCTGGGCTGCAGCGGACCTTGGATCGCACGCATTCATCACAGGCCTTCCTTCTGGGCAGGGGCTCTGATTGATGTTTCTTGCGGCAATATGAGACATGCTTGCTCTTAGCTCGTGCTACGTAGTGTTAGTTTAGGTCACTTGGCCGCACCGGTAATCTCTTACAATCGGTACCGTTAGGGTAGCGCTTTTTACAGATGGGACAGTGCAGTGCACTCCTCCGGTTCATCTGCTCCTCCATTTGGGCGGGATAAGACTTGTTGTCTCCGGGACTCGAGAGGTGTATCGGGGAAGCAGAAGGGCTTTTCCCCCAACTGACTACGGAATTCCGTGGTACATTGCCACAAACACGTGCCGCTTTGATTAATAATGACGATGCACTTACTAAGTATTACATAGGTGGACTCCAGGGGTAGGGACGCAATAGATTCGCGGCTCCATCGAATCTTAGGTAAGCATAGCACAATGTACCTATACCTACAGTATGATGACGGGTATAGCCACTATAATATCAAGTACCCATTCTAATGGACAAAAAGTTTGCATACTTGCTATGGCCCTCTGCGTTCCACTCGCTACAAGCAAGGTTTACTGTATGGGCTCAACAGCTCATGCTAGCTCGGCTTGTGCTGGCTCTAATAGGGGGGTAGGGGTAAAGCAGGTAGAAGGAGGATAAGTAAAACAGGTAACTAAGCAAGCAGGTTTATATTAATTACTAATTAACTAAGACACAGCAGTATTTGTGGTATTGAAGTTTGTACGCACTTGCAGCGGTTAGGAAGTCCATGCACCTCCGAGGTTGGGGGGGGGGGAGGGGTGAGTTAATAATCTAGGGGAGCATCGATGGGACAGTTCCGAGATATGTTAGCAAATTTTCCGGAGATGTCCCACGGAGAATGTGCTAGATGATCATCTCGTATGCCTTGTAGATTGAGACTGGCTTCAAGGCTAGCCCAAAGAAAAGATATTTAAGAGGAGGCATCTCGATCAATGGATGGCCAGATCTATCAATACTCTGCGTGTTCAGTCACATCAGTTATCTCTGACAGAATCTTTCCGACTTTGCCCGCAAACATGGCTGCTCCTTTTTTCCCATCACTTACCAAGGTGTATCATGGCGAATCTTACCCAGCCATATCACCATCGCGCCCTGAGCTTTCAGCGAAAGGAAAGGTTGTTGTCATCACCGGCGGTGGCACTGGCATCGGCGCTAGCATCGCAAAGGCCTTTGCAGCCGGCGGAAGCACCAAGATAGCTATTATTAGCAGGACTGAGAAGAAACTTGTCGCGACCAAAGATGCTATCGAAAAGGAGTTCTTAGGCACCGAAGTTCTGGCCGTGCCTGCCGACATCACCAACGCGGAGCAGGTCAATGACGCTTTCGCTAAGATTGACCAAACCTTTGGCAAGGTCAATGTGTTCGTCTGCAACTCCGGGTTCCTGCCAGCTAGTCAGCCTGTACTCAGCTCAGGTTTCGATGTGCAGGAGTGGTGGACCGGATTCACCACCAACGTTCTAGGAGCGTTGTATTCGGTCCAAGGATTCATCAAACATGCAGCCGAAGGAGCCTGTATTCTGCACATCTCAACTTGCATTGCCCATATGCCACCGCTTGCACCTGGTATGTCTGGCTATGCCGCAAGTAAAATGGCCTCGACAAAGTTATTCGACTACTTGGCGTTGGAGAATCCCGGGCTACACATCGTCAACGTTCACCCCGGTCTCATCGAGACCGATATGAATCGCAAGAGCGGATATCCTAGCACGGATCACAGTAAGTCAACTGACATCTTCTTTTTGCTTTGCTCGCTCCATTTCTCTGTCAGATTAGTCAAGCGCTTTTGAGTCACTATGGAAAACGAAACTAATAGTAGAGTAGTTGATTTGCCTGGCCACTTCTGCTTATGGCTAGCTAGTCCCGAAGCCTCCTTTCTCAGGGGCAAGTACGTATGGGTGAACTGGGATGTGGACGAATTGAAGGCTAGAAAGGAGGAAATACTGAGCACCGATCTACTGGATACGAAGCTTGGCGGAGTTTCTTTTGTTGGCTGGGAACTGCCAGCGTAAATAGCAAAACAGCTCTGAGCAACACCTAGTGGAGTTTGATATAGAGAAATGATTAGTATCTTCGGTATGCAACCTCGCATGTGTCTTGTCTTGGAATAACTTCAAACGCCAACGCTCTATGTAGAGTTTTTCGTCTGTCTTTCCAGAGTTAATATGAGAACCCAAACCAGTCGTCATAGCGGCATAGGCTCGGACGCTCCAAGCTGTTGTTATGGAGCTCCAATGACTAGCGCCACGGGCGACAGCATATTCTTCACGATGCTTCCCCCAGAGCCGTGTAGGTATATTCCTGTTACAGCGCTCGGTGGCCGAACAGCGCATTATTCGTGGACCCCCTTTGACCTCATGAGGCAAGCGCTGGATGGGGTATGTATGTAGATACTGGACGAATGCCTCGGAAGACTTTATCGTTCCCGCAATCGACGAGTGCATAGTAACGCAATAATTTGGCGCCGTCGGGACCTGGCAGGACAAGGATTTGAACCAGCACACGCCTGGCGCTTGAGGGTGGCTACGGTCGTGCCGCCTAGCAGAGTATTGGATGGGATTTGATACCAGACTGCGCACACACTAGATGTCTATGCTAATCGATGGGTGTAGCTATATCAAAGGCAACCAAGTCCTCTACAGCGGCAAGACTTTCCACACCCGCATCAGCAACTAGCAGCATGTACTTCTCTGTCTTATTAAGCTTACAGTTCCTGCTCTGAAGAGTCCGGACAAACTCGATACGAGAGCCCTAGGCGTCCCTCTTGCTGCCTGCTGCGCGCATCAGCTTCTCGCATAGCTTGAGCAGCTCCTGAAGCTTGTACGTCAGGCGCTGGCCCGAGGGAAATTGTTCCTCGCTCCGGTAGCGATGCTCTATTGCGACAGCCTTCGTGTTAGCTTAGTTCTGTGAGTGCTGTTGGTGCTACGCCCTTTCTATCTTTTTTTTTGAAAAAAAATTAGCTAAAAAGCGAGGCATTTGAATATTTCGGATGCAATTTATTATGAAGGATGCGCGCTTTGCGGCGAAGAATAGCTATGTTGGAGATATGTAGCTGAAGATGTAGGGTGGCTTGGCTGAGAGATTGCGTTAGGCCACCGTTTTGATCAAGCGTAACGGCAAGAATTCCTGTCAGTCCGCTAGCACTACCCTTGAGCGGTACGTACTCCTAGCGTTTCAGCGCTGGGAGCTTGCCTTGAACAGGGCAGGGCAGGGATCGAGCCCTGGTTGATGTCCTGCTGTCAGGCTCAATCTGCACTGCCCCTCCTCACCCGCCGCCCAACAGCGAGAGGAATCTCTTGTCTGGACAGGGCAGATGTTGTCTTTCTCTCTCCCACATACAAGAAGCTCTACATGCCAGCCTCTCACGAACCACAACAGAGAGCATCATTGACTTCCCTCTTTTTGTTCACAATTCCAACCGTCCTGCTGAGCACTCGTTCTCAGTCTGACGTACCGCCCTCATCTATAGCCTAACCTGGTCCAAGCCCCGCCTAGGCGGTCCCCTCAGGCCATCCCAGATCCTCTTAGTGGACAGTTCCAATTTCTCATATCCGAGGACTGAATTTCGATACACCTACTCCTCCTTCTCCTTCAGCTCTTTCACCCCTTCTCTTGGCAGGCCGAAGTTGACGGTCATAACGATATCCTCAAGAGCCTTCTCAATCAATACCTCAGAGAGTGGTATTTCTTATCCGTCTCTAGATTTTCCCAAATACAGCGGCCTGTCCACAGCTCGTCTTCTGGTCCTCGCCCTGGCTTGGGTATGACTCTGATGTCACCGAGCTGAGCTTCAGTCCGAGCTTCTTGGCTCCCACTCTCGCTAATTTCCAGGCCTGCCCAACATTTACTTGCCTGATCGTGGCCCCTTTTGAGACTTAGACACCACACTCCAACATTATATACACCTACCTGGACCTCGCCTCAGCACTTGCGCTTGAAACTGTCACCTCTCCGAATAACCTCTCTACTTCGCCACAGAGCTTGGTGCCTGTCAACATTTCATCCAGCATGCAGTCGGTGCAGAGACAGTTTGGCAAGCTCATGAGCAGGGGCCCTGGCGATAACGCCAAAGTCTCGGTCCTCCTGAATGACTACGAAGATGCTGACCGTGTTCTGGCAAAGGTAATCGCAGAGATCCTCCTCCCTTCCCCTGTCCCCAGTAGCCCTTGCTTCGGGGCTCCAGCTGACGCCATCGTCCTCCGACCAGATCATTGAAAGCACGAAATCCTGGCAAGAATCATGGAACAGCCTCGTGTCCTCTCAGCTCGACATCGCCGTCGTCTACGCCTCCCTTTACGATCCTATAGTTGGGGCGTCCGACGGTCATGGCCGCCCGGCCCAGCAGACTGGGGAGGATCAGCTCCGCCGGACATTCGCGCTCAAGGAGGCGTATACAGAGCTGAGAACCGAACTTGTTGAAGGGATCCAGTCTATTGAAAAGGAGATCATCAATCCGGCTCTCGACGCCCGAAACTCCATCGCCCCGATACGCAAGACCATAAAGAAGAGGGAGAACAAGAGACTGGACGTCGAGAAATGTCAGGACAAGGTCCACAAGCTCCACAGGAAGATGCCCAGGACGCCCAAGGAAGATGCCCAGCTGTCAAAGGCTGAGGACGACCTGTCTAACCTGAACGAGGTATGCCCGCAGCTCACCCGAGGTCTGCTGCTCTCAACGACTGCCTGCTAACTTCTGGTGTCAGGAGTTTGATATCGCCGATTCCCACCTGCGGGAGACGCTGCCCCCATCATCCAAGCCACGTTCAGCCTCATCCCGCCTCTGCTCGCGACGCACGTCCGTATTCAGAACCAGCTGCTCGGCCTGTACTACACAGTCTTGCACGGATACTGCGAAGAGAATGGTTTCCAGTCTCCGTCGCCTCCCATGGATCAGGTCATCGCGTGCTGGAACGATGCTTACCAGCCAGCCAAGAAAGAGGTCGAGGCAGTACCCATGATCGCGCGGGGGAGGGGGATCAGGGAACCCCTGAGACTCAACAACGATGACAGTGCCCAGGGAGGCCGGAAGCTCTCTGCGCCTCCCCCCTCCTTCGACGGCATGCGCCGTACATCCACCGGTCTCATTCCAGGGTCTGGTGGACCACGGCGAGTTCCTTCGAATACATCGTTGCGGTCGAACCCGTCGCCACAACCGAGTCCGAATATTGGTCCGAGACCAGACCTGAAAAGTCCCGGCTACGGTGGTCATCTCAGGCCCACGGACTTTACCACAGCGAGCGACCTGGGCAAGTCACCGGGTCGGGTGTCCCCGCAGCAGCTGCGGCAGTCGACAGCGGAGGGCTACTTTGCCAATCGCATCCCGTCATCCCCCGCGGCGTCGGTCACATCGACCCTCTCGCAGAGCAGCACTAATGCGGCGGCGGCCAAGAAGAAACCGCCCCCGCCCCCTCCAAAGCGGATACCTAGTGGCAGGCTCGAGGAGTTCGTGATTGCACAGTACGATTTCGCGGGCCAGGGCGCGGGCGACCTGTCCTTCCGCGAGGGAGACCGGATCAAGATCGTGAAGAAGACGAACACGGACCAGGACTGGTGGACGGGCGAGCTGAGAGGAGCCAAGGGCAGCTTTCCTGCGAACTACTGCAAGCCCGCCTAGCGCGCGCGCACTACTATCTGAAGATCACAATGAAGGCATCGTTCCTGAGTACCGGACACCCAGGATGAGGACTGACAGGGTGACGGCGTGGTTGTCGGGGGAAATCATACTTGGCCTCCTCAGATCACAACCTCGCGCCCTGGTTCTATAAGCACGCCTGAGAAGCTGCTAACAGTATCCGTTAATCACCCGGACAGGGCTGCACTGCCGGTGGCTGCGCAAGTCCGCCTCCACCCTCAACATCAAGACCTATATAGCATCGGCATACTGAATATCAGAATGACTCTCAAACAGTGCAGGCACAAGACATGTGAGGCGCAGAGGCCCTGTTTTGTGGACGCGAGAAAGTGGAGTTTTGACGGGAGATCACTTGCTAAGCGATCTTGCTCTCAGCGGAAGATGACGTGGTGGTGGTGGTAGAGGATCGGGCCCACAGATCCGGCTGTAGTGCTTCTTCATACATACCCCAAGACGGACGTGACTACGTGGTGCATACATAGTAGTATCTCTCACAGGGTGTACACACACACACAGAGAGAGAGAGAGAGATTTCGAGAGAGAGATTGTGAGCTTTATGCGGAAGGCCCGTCAGATTCGTCCATCGCAATCTGTAGGTGGCAGGCTGGGGACCTGTATTTTGCAGGATGAGGCTCTGCAACCAACTCCAGCGAACGAACGGGTCCATAGCCTCCTCTTTTTCCTCGTCCCAAGCAGGGAGAAAAAAAAAAGAGACGGAGGAAAAGAGAATAAGGGGAAAGTAGAGTGTGGGGTCATGCCTGCATGAAAAGGAGGAGCTTGATGGTCCTTCTCCGCCCGCCCAGGTCCAGCACCACAGCCATTGCCTCGTGTTGATTGGCGAATGGCCTGAAGCCCCCGGGTTTCGCAACTGCGCGGATACGACGATAGATTATGAGTCAAAGTGAGCACGCTGTAAGACCGGTGCCGATTGGGGGCTGCAATTGGGGGTCCGTCAGCAACTGCTCCGTAGCATTTGGATGGCCTTGGTGAGGATTCAGCCATTCTCTCGCCGAAATCTACTCGATGTAACCCTGTCTGGGCCAATGGCAGGGCGGGATGGGGACCCGCCCAGGCTGACAGGTACGCGGGCGGGCCTGCGGGTGAGATACAAAGATACTTCTCTGTGTGCCCGAGTTCTGGTGCGACCCGAGAGTCCCGCACTAGTAAGTCCATCCTGCCTGTCAAGTAGCCACTACGAGGGGCGAGCCTTACTACATTTGTCTCGCCGACTGTGCTTGAGAGTCGGACTGCGCCATGTCCAACTTGGGAAGGCTTCCATAGTTTCAAGGCCGCAAGATATCAAGAAGATGACTCCCTCCCGAGGACCACGCCCGTTCGTCTCTTTTCCTTTCTCTTTCAGTTTTTTCCCTCTCTCTCTCTTTCTCTCTCTATAGACGAAGAACATCTCGTATCACATCTCAGGCAGCTATTCTCTCCCCCGCCTGTGAATGAAGAAAGCCTGTGGGGAGCCCTGGCAGCACGACAAGGGAACCAGTAAGAAACCACACGAAACTGGTCCTACACCTGCCGTTCAGATCTCCTGCTCCGCCTCTTTCTTCCACCCCCCTCAGCGCTTATTGCCGCTATCGCCGTATAGTAGGTCTCTGACAGATCCACCAACCAACGACTGCTGAGCAACGGCTAGCCTGGAAACAACGTACGGAACGCAGAATCAAGACTAGCCTGGCTCTCGAGTCCTCGCGAAACTTGGATCCCGCAGCACAAGACGACAGGCCAGACGCCCCCCCCCCAAAAACCCATTCCAGACATCGAATCTGGTAAGTTCAGGGCACATTGATGTCGATAGCCTCAAACAGGGCGGCCATTCCACAAACTCTAGTAGAGGCCAATCGGCTAACTGAGTGGCGTGGCACAAGCGGTTATCATCATCTTATCCTGAGATAAGACAACATATCATTAAACCTCACCCAAAAAACCACCATCACCTTGGATCCATCTTGCCGGCTTCTCGGCGACAGTCTTGTACCAATGGCCAGCATGTCGCGCACCACCTCCGCCAGCCCTCCCAAGGGCTTCTCCGTGCTCCAGCCTACCCTCGGTGCCCCTCTGTCTTGGATGCCCGCGGTCGGAACCGCAGAGCTGGAGCAGCTCATTCACGCCTACCTGCCCGGTCCCGCCTCTGCCCAGGAGAAGCGAGCCGCCATCTCCATGGACTTCTTCGAGCACTCTGCCCAGACCGGGGACAATTTCAAGTACTACCCCGTCAGCGCCGCCAGCCGCTCTCCGGCCAGCTCTTCTGCGTACAACACCTCTCCGGCCATGTCCGACCTGAGCTACTACAGCTCCCCATCGCAGTCCTCCACCCCGTCCTTCTCGGCCGCAAGCATGACCCGCCGCTCCTCCCAGAAGTCTCCTGCTGCTGCGAAGGCTGGTGAGCGCACCGACTTCTCCCACCTGCCCGGCATGAAGATTATGACTGCCGCCGGCGAGGACGTGACCAACTCCGCCTCCAGGGGGTGCAAGACCAAGGAGCAGCGCGAGCACGCCCACCTCATGAGGGTGCTCAAGGCCTGCGACGCCTGCAAGAAGAAGAAGATCCGCTGCGACCCGAGCCACAAGCGGAGATCGGCATCCCAGGCCAAGGGCGCCAAGCCGGAGCCTGCTACCAAGGCGACAAAGAAGGCCAGAAAGTCCCCGCCGACGCCCTCGTCCCAGTCAGCGGCATCGTCATTCACACCTGCTCGCGAGGCATCTTTCGACCTGGACATGATGGGTGACCTCGCTGGCTCTTCTCTTGACCAGCCGTGGGACGAGTTCCTGTCCTTCAACGACGACCCCATCAATGCCACCATCCCCCAGGATTTCTATGGCGCCGTGCCGCAGGACTTCGACTTCTTCCTAGGCGCCGACAACCAGTTCTCTCCAGCCAACTCGGGCTCTTCCGGCTTCGCCGACTCTCCAGCTCTGCCACTGACGCCGGCCGCCCCAGCTCTCCTCCCCCAGGCCGATCTCACTGCCTTCAGCGACAGCTCGCTATATGTACAGGCAGGCGGCCTGGAGCCTACCCTGCCATACCTGAACGATGGTACCCACGGCAGCAACTATGTCGACTTCAACCTCTACTCGCCTCCGTCTGGCTTCCTCGACGAGGAGCCCCAGAAACTGAAGGCGGGCGGCAAGAGGAAGGCATCTGCTGCTCAAGACGCGTCGTCGCGGTCCCAACCCACCGGCCCCAGCACCAGCTCTCCCGCTGGCCTGGACGAGTCACAACCATCCACCAGCCTCCGTGATGGTCAGCAGTGGCGTATTGATCACTCTCGATCCACCTCCTTCCCACCGGCTGGACTAGAGTGGCAGGGCTCGGGCGTTGTGGAGCAGCAGGCCGGAGGTTTCTCCCTCGATCTGCTAGATGAAAGCTTCTGTATCCAAAGACCATGGCACGCTAATGATGGCGGCCATGGCGATGCCCGCGCCGTCACAGCGGCGGCGGCGGCGGCGGCGGCGGCGGCGAGATCACATGGCCCGCTTCTACAGCGACAGCAGGTCGTGGATGGTCCCTCGCCAGCGGCGTCTACAGCCCTCCTGGAGGATACTGCAGCGACCACTGCTACCTCATCATCTTCACAATCCCCAACGACGTCCCGCCCACAAGTTGTTGTCCGGCCACAGGACAGCACCTCCTTCCGCGGCGAGGCCCATGTCAGCCCACGGACAGTTAGTCCGACTGTACGGCGCCCCTTTTTCCAATCGTATCCAAGCTCTGCTTGCTAACTATTAACTAGGAACTTCAGGTCTCAGTCAACAGACTGACGCCACGCCTGCGCAACAAGGCCTCACCGAAGATAGCTCTGTCCACAACGGCGCCGTCATCGCCCGAGACCCTGAGGCGACCACTGGCCGACGGTCTTCTGCCAGCCGGCGGACTGCAAAGGCTACAAGTACTAGATGACAAGTCACCACCGTCAGCCTCACGCGGTCAGACCATCCGTGCCTGTGGAGGAGCTATCGACCGCGCCTCCGCTGCAGACCAATGCCAGGCAGGCGAGCCCAGCACTCGCAGCCACGCTCGCGAGCTGTCGAGGCACAGCCTACCCCCTCCCCACCCACGACAAAGACTGCACTGCAAGATGATTATTGCCGCCAGCAGCCCTCAACCCCTGCGCCGTCCCTCGGATTGCGCAACCTCCCCGGTGCGACAACTGGTGGGTCGTTCGTCGAGCACGGCCCAGCTCGTCGCACTCGGACTTGTTATCATGGCCCTGTCAGTTGTGGTCGGGTTCACATCGCTGTTGCAGTCACTGCAGACACCATCATCATCACACTTCTTCGCAAAGGAACTGGAACAGTACCTTCTCGCTTTCCCCCTCCGTGGCCGTCATGCTGGCCGTCCTCCCAACACTCATGCCGGGTGTCTCGGATGCATCCAGGCTTGACGCCCCCCTCAATGCTAAGAGCAAAGTCAGTAGCTCTGCAGGGACACCGTTCCGACGTGCCCTTCGGGGCATCTCTGTTTGGACGCCCCTGGTTTGCATCTGAGAGACGGCCACACGGGAACCCCCCCCCCGGAGGCGGAAAGCGAATAATGACGATTGTGTGTATGTGTTTTTGGTCTCTGCTTCTTTGTAGCTTCAGCGTTCTTGTGATACCCAATTTTCCCACATTTCTGTCTTGGTCTTGGAAACAATAACTTTCATTTCCCCCCTTTCCTCACTGTGGGTTGTATGCGTTGCGAATGGTGGCGGTGGCGACGTTCCCACTTTCAGTGTGGTTGGAGGATAATAAAGGCTGGTCGTTGATGATCTCGGGGTTCTTTTCTGTGTACTCAAAAAAGGAGATCTGGCTGTGTGTGTGTGATCTAGTGTCAAGCGGAGAAGGGGGTGTCTCGTCACCCTGCCTCTCCCCCCCGAGCGAGGCTGCACTGCCAGTCGCTCCTGCATGTAGAGAAATCGAGATCATTGATGGCTGAAATCTGAACCGTGCTCTTGTGTGCTCGTGAGATGGCTGACAGGGCGAAAGGAGGCCTGCTGGATCTACTCCCGGCGTACCAGGTCCTGGATGAAGAGGTTGAGGAACGAGCATGGGTTGTCGTCTTGGTGAGGTCGTACCCGTATCCTCAATTCTAGCTAGAAGAGCATCTGAAGGAGGTGGTTTAAGGTTGCTGGGCTTGTCACTGACTATTCTTTCAGCCATGACCTCTAGATGGACGCAACCTCCCCTGGCTTCATCTTCACAATTGCATTTCCAAATGCCGAGTCTTGTTGAATTCGTCAAAGTCCAGTGTTTTGCTCTTTACATAACCCGCCGTATCCAAACGCCAACACCTCCTTCTAGCCCCCGTACCGGGTGCGAAGTCCCACACGCCGAATCCCACGCTTGTTTAAAATGCACAAAGTCCACCCACCCCCCAAGAAAGATCAATACTCTCAAGACCAAGCATAGCAATAATTGTCCTCCCACACGGTATCGGCAGTGCTCTTCCCTTCCTTCCACCTGAAGCTCGGGATCGAGGAGTGCCTCTCCTCAAAGACGACATCCACCTCCTTCTCGTGGAAATCGTGGAACCCCTTCACGCCCCTGGTGGTGACCTCGTCCGGGTTCCACACGAGCACCTGCTTCAGGCCCCACGCGGCAGCCTCGGCGGCGGCGGCCTGCAGCAGCTCGACGACGTCCCAGGCCTTGTGCTCGTCGGTGACGGGTTCCCCGGTCTCGGGGCTGACGTCGAGGAAGACGAAGCGCAGGACCTTGAGCTTCTTGGCGCGCCAGTCGTGGTCCCAGTAGACCCAGCTGCGGCCGCAGTGCGTGATGGCGCCGCGGTTCTCAATCTGCCGGCCAAACATCCATTTTGTGACAAACGTCTCGCGCGCCAGCTGCCAGGAGATCTGGGCGTGGTCCGGGGCGAAGGCGACGTGGGTCCTGGTATGGTCCGCGGCGAGCCGCCTGAACCGCGCCTTGAGGGCGGCGACGTCCCTCTCGCACAGCGCGGGCAGCTCGTCGAGGCCCAGGTAGCGCGCGCGGGGGTTCTCGGGCAGGGGGAAGTGGTCCTGGTGCAGGAAGACGGTGACCTGCTCCGAGGGGAAAGGGTTCCAGCCCAGGTTGGCGTAGTAGATCCTGCCGATGTCGCTGTACAGGGCACTGCACTCGCTCTCGGCGTCGACGTACTCCAGCAGCTTGCGCAGCATGTAGGCGGCCATGCCCAGGCGCCGGTACTTTGGGTTAGTGTAGACGCTGGCGATGGCGTACCCTGTCGTCTCCACGAAGCCGTCGTTGACCCCGGTGCCCTTGCCGGCGATGAAGACGGTCTTCTTGATGGACTCGCACGAGGCCACAATGTGTGTGCCGTCGTCTTTGTGCGCGAGGATCCAGTACAGACAGCGGTCGTCCTTGGTCAGCGCCTGTGTGGAGAGGTGCGTCTCCCGCTCCAGGTAGGTCTCGATGTCCAGAGGTGCAGCCCAGGCCTCGCCGTTGAGGCGCCAGGCCAGCCTCCGGATGGTCTCGTCTGCCCGGGTGAAGACGACATCTTGTGTGGTGATGGGTTGATCAACGATAAAAGGATCAGCCATGCTTGGGGTTATATATGGGGGTTTGGTCTGTCGTTATTATGACGTAGGGATAGATGGTATGTGTTGAAGAAGAAGATGATGAAGGAGGATGAAGGAGGCCGATGATGATGATGATGATGATGATGGTTGATGACTGGAAGGTAGTATTATTATAGCGCGCGGGTGGTTACATGCCGGCGTGCCGCGCTCTAAGTCAGTTTATAACTGGCTTCGAATTTCGTACACGGCACAAGAGAGACGCGTCCTTGGTCTCAGGAAAGGGACCCAGCGTATAAGCTATGAAGCTTATATGTGGGTTGTCAGATGTCTTCGCTGAAATTCGATTTTCGCGAGGTTTCCATGCGGAGCAGAAATGGTGCGTACCACTTGGTACGTTGTTACTTACGGTGCAACTGGAGGGTACAGGTGAGCGTCAAAAATGCCGGCTGCAAGGGAAATAACACAGGACAGCCACTGGCGCTGTGCCACGTACAACACGGCGTCTGATATCCTCAGACATACCAAGCTGTTTGAGCTGTGCAGCGGCAGTGGGCGTCGCAGCGCAGATTACCGAGCGGCAAGCTGTATCATCTCCGCTGCGGGTCGAAGAAAAAGAGAGAGGGAAAAAAATTGTCGCAGGGTATTTTTTATTTTATTTTTTTATTTTTGGCATGCAGCAGGCCTAGGAAACTGAGCCGTATGCCGCCCGAGGCGCGGCCAACCGGACACATTCCGGACGGGACAGGGGCGCCGGATGATAAGGAGGATATTAGGTGGTGATGTAATACTGTAAGACTTCACCTGGAATCATGAGATCGTAATGTTGCTGAGCAGTCGACTTTGAGTCGTGGCGAGATGACTGGTGTTTGAAAAGGGCCCTGCAGCCGTATGATTCTCGTATGGGGCGGACCACCGGTGGAAGACGGGATGGCCTCTGTTGAAACAGCTGAGAACGAGTGATTCGAGCACATGGTCCGTAATTATAGGTCCGAGGGCTAGATAGAGGAAATGTTATGTACATCGTTCGTGAAGGTCGAGACCACTGCTTTGACGTCTGACGCGTGGGGGTCCTGGCTGAAAGGAAGGGAGAAGAACACGGGAGGAGCTCTAGACTCAGCCTTGGACCCAGGATGAGATCTTCAAATCTTGCATTGCATCTCCTGATGTCCCCAGAGAAAATGAGAAGAGCCTGGGTGGGTGGTCCCAAGAGTGGAGGTGCAGTGGGCGATGGACGCCGCAGTCACCCGGGCACGCAATCTCCTGCGGGTCGCCGGTGCAAGACCTGTCAGGACGCAGACTCCTTCCTCTAGACTTCAGGCAATGATTGCAATATTGAGAGGGGGGACATTTCAAGTCCCTCGAGCTTTGAGTTGTTATCTTAGAAGTGTTTCGGTAAGTTCTCTATTCCTCCCTCCCACGTAAAGACCGCCGTTTTAGAGACCCCCTGAAGCGCTAAAACCGCAGCCCTAAGTACATAGTACACCTCTCTTAGGCTTTGCCAAGAGGCCCTGTGAGCGCCCAGAGGTCGCAGACTTATTTACAGCCAGGGGGTTCCACCGTTTTGCCGAACCCAAAATTGCCCAAGGCGTCTACATTCCATCTTCAAAGTACCTGTTATGATCCTTCCGAGCTAATTTATACTCGAGGTCAGAATGCTCAAGAGCACCTTCAGGTCGTCTTTGTGTTCATGTGTGTCGTTACCCGCCCATTAGTAAAAAGAGCCTTGTCCATAAACTAAGTACGCCAGCATTGAGTTGACGGAGCCGCTGGGCACGCAGCTTTTAAGGGATCCCACGCCCGAGATGCAGCACTGTTCGTAGTAGACACGTGAAAATCAACTAAGACAATCCGCATCGATCTCTCAAGTTCCACAGTGCCTGCGCTTGTTTTATTCATAGTTAAAAGGATAGCAGTATTGTCGATGTCCCCTGAGCGACACCACAATTAATATCAAGGGCCGCTGACTGAAGCAACTTGCCCCATGCTGTGTGCCTTCCCACCAGGACCATTCCCAGCCTTAGGGCTCAAAGATACGACTGATCTAGAAGGAACACAACACGTGTGGTATTGAATGGAAAGAAGTTACTGCAATGAAACTATTACTCGGCCGCATTTGCGAAAATCAGATAATGGCACAGCAAAGAAATCAAGTTCCTGGTTCCCGTTAGACATTTCAAGCCGGCTTACAAAGGAAAATGAAGACAAACTACAAAATCATAGACAAGGAGATCAGATATACTTGCCTCGAATTTAGAAATTGGCTGTCATTGTCTTACGTGGTGGGACACTTCAGGACTGCGGAACGTGGGTAGACGGTTCAATGTGGAAATTCGACTTTCTCCTCTTCATCCTAGCGATATGAGGTCTGTCAAGCATAACCTCTGTGTATAAGGTACCCAGGTGCTGGAGAGCTATCTCAGCCCAACGCTAAGGAGAAACAATACTTGAAGGGCTGATTATAATTAATATATTAAGACTTGGTATGGGATCTGTAGCCCCGCTGTGCCAGTAACCATCCCATAAACCACCAGCAGTAGAAAGATGTTTGCATCAAAACATCTTCATACTCTGAACTTGAACACTGGCCCCTCTCCTAATATCATGACCACAAAGTCCAATTTTGCTGTGCCCTGGGCAATGTCCTGCAACCGGCTGCTTGAGAAGGCTATCCAGGTACCGTGCAGGTTATGATTTATTAGCGAATTACATGCATGATGGCCTGTGCTTGCCTGCACAAGGTCCTGGTCTCTTCGTCCAGTTCGGGTTGCCTCACGATCCAGCTCATATCCGCAATCTTAGTCCTCCAGGTTGCCTGAATATTGATGCTAGCATCATACAGGCGTTGTCCACAGATCATAATCCAGTGTACAGCAGCTGGTGCATGACCCTGAAGAGCAACGAAACAATCAGAAGTAACTATTGTAGTTTCATAGTCAGCCTTTTAATTCTCGGTGCAATGACAATTCTGCACGTCAACAGTGGAGAGAAAGGCGCAGCAGCACAATTGTGGTTGTGGGAGAATACTAGGCAAGGAAAATACGGGATGACTTACTTTCACGGCTTTTCCAATTAACTCTCCATGCACCCCTTCGCAGTGTCATACAGAGTGTCTGCTCGCCAAATTGCCCTAGGTTCTGGAATCCTGCCGTGTATAGCAGCGCTATGAAGCGGTTCAGATTTGCCCACTCAAGGCGTTCCTGATCATGCCACACGGACGATGGATCCGGGTCGCCATAATGCAGCCACCGATCGCGCAGCACGCGTCTCACCGTAGTGTTGAAATAGAACAGGTTCTCCTCGCCCTTCTCCTGCTCCTGGCTTCTCACCTCGCACATGAGCCTGACGAAGTCCTCGTGCGTCTCTGAAAGCTCCTCGACCGCCTCCAAGATGCACTTATCCAGAACTTCATCGGCTTTCGCTGCGTCGGGAATGTCGAATGAGTCCGTCAGGTTTTGGGCCGTGTCAGACACGGTGGCGCCGCCTATGAGGAAAGTTTGAAGTATTACAGCGCTGTATTGCTGCTTCGAGCTGGCTAATACTGCGTTGAAGTAAAAGTCCTCGATTGATTCGGCCATGGTTGAGGAGATTTTGATGATTGCAATGAGAGGGAAGTAATGAACAATAGTGAGTGGGCGATGAAATCGAATTTGGTGAAATTGTCGGTTGACGTGTGGTGATGGGTTCCTGTATGAACTTCAATACCTGCAAAGAAAAGTACCTATAAGGTGATAAGAGACAGCAGACTGTTAGCAGCTGGGAAGTGCTGCACGGAGAAGATGAGCTTCGGGGCGCAATTTATGTACTGGTCACAAAAGCTTCACATGTCATTCGCGTCTTGAGAAACTACTAAGTAAGTACTAATGGAGGTGATGACACATTGACTGGTGCCTTTAAACCCGCTTGAGGATAAAAGCTCGACATGTGCTCGGAGCCGGTCAAAATCTTGTACTCAGGTGGTATTAATTTTAGCATCTCGCGAGTTTTGGTATGGAGGGTTTTCGACTCTGGAAACCTGCCGTCACACAGACCTGCAGCCTGAATTTTTTTTTGCTTTCTCTCCTTTTTTCTTTTCTTTTTCTTCTTTTTTTTTTTGGGTGTGTGGCTGAAATGACCTTGATTCCGGGTGAGCTGCCTGGGAATTTTCCTCGATCACAGGTCACAAGCTGCACTCTGTTCTTAGAATCGGGACGGGGCACAAGGAGAATAGACGGAGGAGCGGTAGTGAGGGCCGGCATGGGGCCGGAAGGCGGTGGAACATCGACCAGCGCACGTGCGGCGCTAGCAACGGAGGGGACCGGCGACGGAGCTAAGCCCAGTCGAGAGCAAGCTGAGTCAGCTGGGATGAGCCAGAACCAGGCTAAAATACCTCTCGGCGCACAAATTTTTCCTTCCGGTCCACCAAACTGAATTCTGCGTGTTGTGCCCTCAGACAGCGAACCAGGCAGGCGGGCAGGCATACTCACATCGCGAACCGATCAAACGACTAACCTCCCAGCACCAAACCTGTAAGCACGCACACACAACTCCTTCCATACCCTTTCACACACCTTGTCGACTTCCATCGATAGACACCCATTCTAATCATTCAAGTCGCCGATACAATACAGACCGCCAGCAAGATGGGTGACATCAGCATCGTCGCTACCGAGTGGCGCACCGTCCAGGTCGGCCGTGTCGTCGTCCTCCAGTCTGGTGCTGAGGCCGGCCGCCTGGCTGCCATTGTCGAGATCGTCGACCACAAGCGCGTACGTTGCCAATCCCGCAGAGATGATCAGAGATGGAGAAGACATGGGGGCGGGGGAAAGGGCTGCATTGCAGGTGATGATCACCGAACAGCAAGACTGACATGCAATGCTACCTACAGGCTCTCGTCGACGGCCCCTCCTCAGAGTCTGCCCTGCAGGTTACCCGACAAATGGTCTCCTTCTCCAACGTTGTCCTGACCGACTTCGTCGTCGCCGGCCTGCCCGCGGCGCTCGGACATCCACCCTCAAGAAGTTCTGGGAGAAGGCCGAGATCGACAAGAAGTGGAAGGAGTCCAACTGGGCCAAGAAGCGCGACCAGCAGTCCAAGCGCGCCGCCCTCACCGACTTCGACCGCTTCAAGGTCCTGCGCCTCAAGAAGCAGCGCCGCTTCGAGGAGCGCAAGGCTCTGGCCAAGGTCAAGGCCTCCGCATAAATACCACCCAACCACGCACCGATCAACGCGCGACGATACAAGGTTCTCGACACGACAACCGGCGAACGGGTGATTCTTTGGGATCCTCGTCGAGGCAGAGATGGGGCGAAGGAGGCAGGTAGACGGTTCAGGGGTTGATGATGACGATGGCAGCAGGAACAGCAGCAGTAACCACGCTTGCTGCGGCTGACGTGCTGGACGGCGGCGGATGGTGTTCTACTAGAGGGTGGCGGGTATTCTGGACGGCACCGGCAAGGACAACCTCTAAAAATCAACAGCATCTTCGTTCGGGTCCGATGGGCTAGGTTTTTCTTTGCTTCGTTTACGGGACATATCACCTCCAAAAAGGCAAAGGTGGCCGGCGTCAAATGATATGAAATTGAGAAACCCAAAGACAATGGTGACTACCTGTCGAGGTCTTGCCAAAATTATATGTGATACCAATTCTTCTCAACTCTCAGGCTTTGTAATGGATATCTCGAGGACTTGTTTGTCTCAAGCATAGCACAGCTCAACCTGTGGCATAACAGCTGGCGGCCTTGTAGTCTTTCAGTATCCTGGCCTTCTTGCAACCATTGTGTACATCGTACCATGACTGTCATATCCTCGATCTTTGAAGATGCTGAGCTGTGTCTTCTTTTCGTGCTTTTGCGCCTTGCTCTGTGCAGTGAAGTGATGTCTGTCTCTCTGGACGGGTCATTCTGGTCTGCGGGCCGAATGTGAGGTGTGCCCATTTGGGTTTAGCGCCTTGCCTGGCTGCCAAACCCTAGGAATTTTGCGCCTTGCAAGAGCTCTCAGCAAACCACCAAATCCAAACCCCCCATTGCCTACTTTTTGTTTGTACAACGACACACGCACCTCCTTTTTCGGGTTATTTCTTGCAGATTGTAAGTCTTGAAAGTCTCAATTTCCTACCAGCCATCTTTCATAAGAATTTGACTTGCTATCAATCGACAGCAACCCCCAGAAAACCACCTCTTCAGTAGGCGGCAACTTTGTGTGGGGTTGAGGTCAATTTTGTGGAAGCAGCTCTGGCCCAGCACCTGACAGGTGACAAACGAACAATCTCAGCTAACCAGCAACCTCTGCGTTTTTGTGTTCCCCCTATAGATCCAGTCGCAAACATGGCCAACCCTAGAGTCGAGGAGCTTCCCGATGAGGAGCCCAAGAAGGTGACTGTCGACGAGCATGACGACGATGACAGCTCCGACTCCGAGATCGAGGCTGGTGACTCCAGCCTGCCCGCTGGCTCGACCGCCGTCATCCACTCGCGCAACGAGAAGAAGGCCCGCAAGGCCATGGAGAAGCTGCACCTGACCCGCATCCAGGGCATCACCCGCGTCACCCTGCGCCGACCAAAGAACGTGAGTTTGCACCGAGGAGGAAAGACAAGAAGCATAGGAGGAAGAAAAGAAGGAGGAGGAGGAGGAGGAGGAGAGTTTGGGTGGCGAAAAAGAGCATCAAGTCGGGACATGCAAGAGCACGGGGCTGACTGGACTACCGCAGATTCTCTTCGTGATCAACAACCCCGAGGTTTACAAGTCCCCCAACAGCAACACCTACATGTATGGCCTGCCCCACCCCCTTCCTCCATCTTATACCCGTCTCTCGCGTCCCTCCGCATAAACTAATCCATACGCCTGCAGTGTCTTCGGTGAGGCCAAGATCGAGGACCTGAACGCCTCCGCCCAGGCCGCTGCTGCCCAGCAGCTCGCCGCCGCCGAGCACGACCACGCTGGCCACGACCACGGCGAGTCCAGCAAGGCCGTCGAGGGTGATGACGCCGCCAAGAAGGCCGCCGAGGAGGAGGAGGATGATGGCGAGGAGGTCGACGCCGAGGGCATCGAGGATAAGGACATCGAGCTCGTCATGACCCAGGCCAACGTATCACGGAAGAAGGCCATCAAGGCGCTCAAGGAGAACGACAACGACATTGTCAACTCCATCATGGCCCTCAGCATCTAGTCACGCAACGGCGCGCCCACATGCGGCATGTCATTTCCTTTGGTGCTTCCAATTCTTACTCTGGGTGGACTCCGGGAATCGGTCGGTTTCGTAGGGCACATGTCTGAATTAGGGCGGAAATTGAGCCCCTTAGCGCTCACTACCGGGAAAAAAATGAAAAGCTCATGGCCTGTAAAAAGGTCTCTTTGCACTTCTCAGATATGTTATGTTCTGCTGCACTGCGTACATTCGCTCCTATGGACTCTTGGTGTCCAAACGGAGCACATGCTGGTACTTACCGCCGTATGCCAAAAATCGGGTCCTCGCCCGAAAGCTCAATGGCCCTTCTCAATCGCCAACTAACCTCGAGCCACATTAAAATCAATTCTGATTTGATTGCTACGTATCTATGAGTGTAAAGAGGATTTGAAAGAGAAAAGAAAAATTCGACTCTTCTTTTTGTCTGCCTTTCTTTGGAGGGCGTTGAATTGTCAATTGAGCGCCCTGTTCAGGTAGGGGCGTCCCATGTCCAGGCTTTGTCATCACGTGACTGGGACGGCTCAAACTGCTTCGGCTTCAAGGCGCGAGCATCATCAAGCCTGCAACGTCAACTCTCCGCTCCTCCCCCCGAGAACCTCATCCACAACCATACAAGATGGCCGCAGTAAGTGCTTTCTCTCCGTCAATTGACCTCTCGAGATGTCCAGTATAGTCCTTCACGATCCCAATTCGAAGCATACGACCGCAAAGTCATGGCTGCGCTCTCGTCCCGAACTTCTCCGAAAGCCCCCCCCAGCCCGGCCGGTACAGTGACTATGAGCTAATTTCTTGTGTTCGCCTCCAACCGCAGCGATCCGCAGCCCTCAAGCTCGACTGGGCCAAGGTCCAGTCCTCCCTCGGCCTGCGCGGCCAGACGGTTGCCTCGCTACAGGCCTTCAAGTCGCGCAACGACAACGTGCGGCGCAAGGTGCAGCAGCTGTCGGAGCTGCCCACGACGGTTGACTTTGCCGCGTACCGATCGACGCTCAAGAACCAGGCCGTCGTCGACGAGATCGAGAAGCGCTTCAAGGCCTTCAAGCCCGCCGTCTACGACGTCGGCCGCCAGCTGAAGGCCATCGACACCTTCGAGGCCGAGGCCATCAAGAACGCCGAGGCCACCAAGGAGAAGGTCGACCTGGAGCTCAAGGACCTCGAGAAGACGCTGCAGAACATCGAGCAGGCGCGGAGCTTCGAGGAGCTCACTGTGGTACGTATACGGCAGGGGATAACGACGGCGGGATGGGCCCGGGTGTGGGGAACGATGCTGACGTGCTGCTGCTACAGGACGAAGTTGCTGCCGCCGAGCCCTCCATCGACGAGAAGACTTCCAAGCTGGTCTCTAAGGGCCGCTGGGGTGTGCCAGGATACAAGGTGCGTCCCATTCGTGTCCTCTACAGGAACGTGGCAGCTGCTGACCAAATCCTCACAGGAAAAATTCGGCGATCTCTCTGTGCTGTAGACGACACCATAGCGGCATCTTTCCCTTTGTGTACTCTAGCATTGTAGATACCGGCAGAGCCAGACCAACAGAAGACGAGCTGATACATGGGCGGAGGCATGAAGAAATAAGAATTCAAAACCCAGCCTCAGCAGGCTTTCCTTGTGCTTCTACTCCCTATTACAGTGATATTGTCCTCCTACGACGACATCTACCTCGTCTCTAACCTATACAGTTTACTCCACCACTACCTCGCACCAGCAATCCATCTCAACCCCTCCATCATGGCCAGTTCCGCCTGCAGCGCCCTGTCCAGGTGCGGCGCTTTTAGCCAGAACGTATGCGGCCAACCCCATACGACATCTACCTTGACCTCGATGCCAGCATCCCTCAGCACCCTGGCATAACACGCACCATCCGAGTACAGCCCGTCGTTCGTACACACCTGGATCCACGTCCGCGGCATCCCTCTCAGCTCCGCCGCGGCAGCCTCGAGTGGCATCCTCGCCAGCCCGTCCCGCGGTCCGTCCATGTCGAGCCGGGCGAGGAGAGAGGTCTGGAACGACAGGTGGCCGGCGCTGGTGTGCATCGCGCGCAGGTGCTCGGGCACGTACTCCAGCCCGCGGAAGGCATCGCTCGTCACGGGGCAGCGCAGGAGGACGCCGTGGAGGGAAATCCCGACGGCGACGACGTGCTGGGCGACAGTGGCCGCAAGCTGGCCGCCGCTGGAGCTGCCGACTACGATGATCCCCGCTCCTGCGGCGACGGCCTGTGTCTTGGCAAGTGAGACGAAGGCGTCGATGCTGTCCGAGACGCACGTCGACGCGGGGTGCTGCGGCTTGAGGCGGTAGCCAACGCTGTACAGGCGCACGCCAGGCAGGAAGGCAGCGGAGTCTTTCACCAGACGGCGGCAGGAGAGATCCTCCGAGTCCGCCTCGCCGACGGAGAGGCCGCCGCCGTGGTAGTAGACGATGATGATCTGCGGCTCTCCGCCCGCAGAGGACGAAGCGTCGTACTGCAGCACCGGGATAGAGAAGCCGTCCCTACTCGACGGCACGGTGATATATTTAGTAGTGAGGCCCTGGGCCAGGTGATGGTCCCTCGCGCCGGGCGCTATCATGGCCGCGTTGCGCTCCCGACACTCCGCCGCGTACCTGGGCTGGCGGACGACGGGATCCACGGCGGGTCTGGGCGCGAGGAGTCCTGCCCCGCGTTCGTGGGTGAGCCAGGCTGGGTCGAGGGCGGGCGCCTCTTGTAGGATGGGCGGTGGCTCTTGGTCCATCCTTGCCAGGGCCGCACCGGCAAGCTTGTGTGCCTGGATGCTTACCAGGGGCCTGGAGGTGCTAGCGCTGTACAGCAGTGAGAATCTGAAGGCCGGGGTGGTACTGATACTGCTTTCTGGGCTTCACAGTACACGCACATCACCCGACCAGTTGATGTCTAGGGATCAGCAAGTAGGTATGAGTGATTTCATGATATCGACTATTTTCTTTTTTAGCCCGCCAATTTTTGTAGTTAAACATATGATGCGCCGTGCGAATTTCCACCAATCACACACATCTATGCGGAATGTGCAGTACTGTGTAGAATACCGTGCGACTGTTCATAGACAAGACATGGCGGGTTTGCAGTACGAGATGGCAGCGACAGAGGGCCCTTCGTGCGAAGTTACTATACCAGTGTGCCTGGTTCTATATCCAGCGGAGACATGGGAAACGTTCCTACACCATTTTCCATATCAGTCAGCAATCCGTGCTGTCGTCCAACGAGTCGTCAATCCTTGTCGCCGCTGACCTCCTCCCTCGTTAATATGGCGATGTATGATGACGATGATGGTGGCAGTGGTTTTCTAATCATGTAAACCCATCAATTAGGGGAGTCTCTAAACGACAAGTCCAGATGTGGGACGGCAGCCTCCAAGACGCGCGCCCTTCGCTTGACTCGAGACGACTCCTCCTCGTCTTGGGGTTCACCGGGAATACAAAAGAGGGGATAAAAGAGGGGAGACGATCAGCTCGGCCGCACAGGCTATAACAGGAGTGAACTGGAGAAGAGGAATCCAGTTAACCCTACTCCTCAACGCTCAGCACCTCCCTCGTCGTCCTCCCCCACGTCCTCTCATTATCACTCGTCAAACATGGTCGTCAAAGGCAGCTGTCTCTGCGGGCAGACAACATACGAGTACACCGGCGAGTACTCCTCACCTCCCGGAGTCGTACGTCTTCTGTCCCTCTTCTCACCCCAATGAATACACACAAACACTCAGGCACGTCTTCCCGAGACTGACAAGAAGGGGATATCCATCTCCGCAACCCAAAAAATTAAAGGTCTCATGCCGCTGCAACGCCTGCCGCAAGACAAGCGGCACCGACCGCTCCCTTAACCTCGTCGTCCCCGAGGGCTCCGTGGCTGTGGCCCCGGGCTCGCCGGAGAAGCTCGTGACGAGGAAGGGCGATAGTGGGAAGGATGTCGTGTATCACTCTTGTGGCAACGTACGTGTCGCCTGGCCTGGCTTTTGCCTTCGCACCCTGGACGGTGGGATCTCCCGCGTAGTTCCTTGCATCTTCCCCTCTCCAAAGAATGAAGAAAAGACGGGTCTTTGTTTTCTGGCTTGAGAGAAAAAGAAAAAGGGGACTCCTAATGCTGACTGGTTGACTGGGTGGGAGACAATCAGTGCGGCAGCATCATGTACGCAGACGCCGAAAACTCCCCAGGCGACCTGTGGCTCAAGATCGGGCTCCTCGACGACGTGAGCTTCATCAACTGCCTGGGCCCGCCTCAAACACATGTCTATGACGAGAACATGTGGTCTTGGGAGAAGAAGGCGGCTCCGGCGGGAGAGGCGGAAGCGACGAAATCTACCTGATAGCGCCCACCTTGCGAGGGCATGCATGATGGCGGTTTGTAGATCATTATGTTTGTGGATCTTGTCGGCAAGCAGTGTGTCGTGAGCAAGCCTCACTCATGAACATGTTTACGATTCTCTACGTTGGTAGGCGTGCAATTGGAAAGGATACGATTGCGTCTTGTATAAGAGTCGAGAAGTCAGTCCTCTATGTAGTGCGGGTGTTCTCTGCCAAACCTACTCCAGACCACGCTTGACGTCCTTCGCCCTCAGCCCCGTCAAGCCCTGCTCGGGCCTGGGATACTCAGGCCTGCCGCCCAGGATATCTACTGTGTCTTTCATGTACACCCAGTGCTCCTCGATCGGTCTCCTGTTGGCCCAGTCCGTCTCCTTCTCCTCGACCTCCTTCATGGGCGTGAACACCACGCTCGCACCCCTGATACCGATGACCGCCGAGCTCATGGGGTCTGACATGACGCGGTCCGCCGCGTCGCGCCCAAAGTTCTCGAGGTGCTGGATGCACTTGATGGCGAGACGCGCGGCGCGGCATCTGTCCATGGGCGACGGCACACCGCCCTGCTGCACGTGTCCCGGGATGCTGTCCCGCGACTCGAAGCGGTCGTGGGCCTCCTCGCGGATGATGTCAGCGATCAGCTTCGCGGTATAGACCTTGGAGGCCTTCTCGTTGATCAGGATCAGCCGCCCGGCGCGGGACTGGCCCTTGTCCTTGGCGAACACGTTCTTCAGGTGGCGCACGTCCGCCTCGAGCATGCCCAGGCTGACGCCCTCCTCGGGTGTGTATACGGCAACAGCACCGACGCCGAGGCCGGCAAGGGTGGCCACATACCCGGAGCGGCCGCCCTGGGTCTCGATCACGAAGACGCGGCGGCGGGCTGCCGAGGCAGACTGCTTGATCTTGTCGCAGTAGTCGATCAGCTCGTTCAGGCAGGTGTCGGAGCCGATCGAGTATTCGGTCCCGGGGACGTTGTTGGAGATGGTGGCTGGCAGGGTGACCATGGGGATGCGGAGGGAGGGGAACTGTTCCCGGGCGATACGAAGCTGTGACACGGCGTGGAAGGCCTCGAAGCCTCCGATCAGGAAGAGGGCGTCAAACTTGTACTGCTTGATGAGGTTGGCGATGTGTTCCATGCCCGACTCCTTGGGCAGCTCGCGGTTGGTGCCGATCTCAGAACCGCCCTTGCTGGCCCAGCCGTCGACCTCCAGCCAGTCGAAGCTCCGCACAGCTCCCACCGGCTTGTCGCCGTGGTGCCTCGCGAAGCCGGCAAACCCGTTGTGAATGGCAAGCGCCTCATGCCCGCGGGAGATACAGTATGCCACGCCGGCCCGGATGGCGGCGTTCATCCCGCCCGCTGGTGCGCCGACGTTGATGAAGCCGATCCTCATGCGCTTGTCCTCGGAGAGCTTGTGTTCGCCGTTCAGGTTTGCCGTCGTCGTCAGCATGTATGATGCGTACTGGTCGGCAAACTCGGTGTCACGAAGCGCCATGGCCCTGTCAAAGTCCTGCGCCTCTATGGCCTTGGCCACGGCCTTGGTGTCTATGACTGCCTGCATGAGGGGCCGCCGGACGATCTTGTTCTCGGTAATAGCGATGAAGCAGGTCTCGGTCTCGGGGGTGGCCTCAAGCACGGCCTTGACGGCCTCGACGCCCTGGAGGGTGGCCAGCATCCGGTCGTAGGCAACGGCGGTGCCGCCTCGCTGGACGTGTCCGAGGGTTGTGATACGGGTGTCGAGGTGGAGGCCCTTGGGGTCGGCCAGGAGGTCCTTGATCATGTCCGGCGAGATCTTGTTGCTGTGCCTGTCGTGCGCGCCCTCGGCGATGATGACGATGGTCTTCCTCTTGCCCAGGCTGCGGTGCTTCCGGACGATCGAGCACATCTCTTCCTTCCAGTTGTCCTCCCTAGGTTTTTCTGGGATGAAGACGAAGTCGGCTCCGGTAGCAACCCCGGCCATGAGGGCCAGCCAGCCACAGTGCCTGCCCATGACCTCGATGACGAAAGCGCGCGAGTGCGACGAGGCTGTCGCCTCGATGTAGTCGACCATCTCACAGATTCTGGAGAGGGCAGAATAGCCACCGATGGTGGCGTCTGTGCCAGACATGTCATTGTCGATCGAGCCGACGGTGCCGACAATGTTGAGGTGCTTGTAGGGGGCTACCTGGTCCCTGGTCAGCTCCTTCTTCTGGACGAGCTCATCCAGCAGCGAAGGCCACTCTGCCCGGAACTTGTCGGCACCGGTCAGCGAGCCGTCGCCGCCGCAGATGATGAGCGCATCGATGCCGTTCAGGACCATGTTCTTGGCGCCGGTCAGGCGGCCAGGCCGCTCGTAGAACTCCATGCACCGGGCTGTTCCGATGAGCGTGCCACCCTCGGAGAGCCAGCCACGGACATCTTCCCACGCCATCTTCCGGATGTAGTCGCCGCCCTTGACCAGACCCTCGTATCCCTCGTACACACAGTATGCGTCGCAGCCCATGTGCAGGGCCATGCGGACGCAGGCCCGAACGACTCCGTTCATGCCGGGGGAGTCGCCTCCCGAGGTCATGATGGCGATCTTCTTCTTCGGCGACGCCATGGTTGCAGGTGGAGAGGGGACGACGAGAGATGAGGATGGTTTGTAAGGTAGGTAGGTGATCTCGGCAGCGAATCCTAGGCTGATTTTGTAACGTTAGCAAAAGAGAGCAGCCGAGAAATGTAGCAGCAAGAAGAATAAAGAAGCTCGCAGGACTGAACAATGTCCGGGTGGAACAATGTCCGGGTGACCAGAGCCAGGGAGACGTCGCCAGCAGGTAGTGTGATACCCAGAGTATCCTCTTGTTGAAGGTATCACAGAGGGAGGGCATGCTCGTTCCAGAGCCCGTCCATCCCTTTCTACACCAGGACGAGAGGCCATGCCTTTCGAGGTGGTCCTGCTTGTGCGAAGTACGGCTCACTATTGACTCCAGCACTGTCGTGCCACGTCTTGCTCGCCGTACCAACCTGGGCACACGCAGGCCCAGGCTCAATTGATTCGCCCCTCTGCTTCCTCGACAGAGGAATGCGCAGGGCTGGTCAATAGCAGACGCTGAGGATCTTGGCTCGGGGTATTTGGAAATCGGGGACTTTTCGAAGCAACTTACTTAGAGATAGATGCAGAGGAAAGCAAAGTCTGTTTTAATTATGACATCCGAAGCCTGCTGGAAAGAAGAGAGCTCCCCTGTTAACCAGAGAGGAGGAAGGGAGGGAGAGTTGGACTCAGGTGAGGCGGAAATCGAGACTTGGCTAATGATCATAAGCTGAAGGGAACGCCTGCGCACGCTGACGACCTGACGTTTTTAGCTGCGGTAAGTGCTAAAGTGCTGCAAGTTGAAGGTGGGATGTTTAGTGCTCTTATCTTATCGGAGCTTAACCCCCCCTCCTCCTTGGAACCAACTCACCGACTGAGGGCGGCAGGGAGAAGGTGTGTTTTTTTTTATTAAAAAAAAAGAGGAAAAAAAAAAGTTCTTCTGGGTGTGACTTCATAGCAAAGAATGTCCCCTACTATGGGGCTTAACAACGTCATTTTTATCCCTCATACTTATTATGGTAGTACGACTCAAACCACTTTCATTCTTCTCGGCGCCAGTCTCGCTGAATTTCCGCAGCACAACGCCGAACCACAGTGGATCTGACACTCGCCTGCCCACCAGTGATGACTCCGAAAAGAAAAGGTGGTCTGTCCTTTGTCTCATGCTGCCCAGAAATCTTGTCGTATGTCACATGTATGTGAGCAGATCAGATGGCGACAGAGGTTTTTCTCTTTCTTTTTTTTTCCCTCTTCCACCAAAGGACCGACAGCGCAAAGATCTATCGAGATTCGAGGGGCCGAATAGAGAGTAGCCACAGATGGTCTGATTTTATATAGTAGTACGTATACATGCAGTAGGATGTATTAGCCTCTCTCAGCCTTGCATAGATTGCCAGCCCAGTGCGTGTCATCGTGCATGTCTGTGATACGGTAGAGGGGCAAGGTGGGGGCCTCTCAAGACCTCGAACTGATGCACTGCTGCTGGCGGCAGTGTGAGCCCCCTGTAGTTAGGTACCACACGTACTGTGCAGTGCTTGGTATCTTGAGTATAGCGGTACCTCTTAGCGCCTGGAGGTCGGTCGCAGCAGGCCGAGGACCCCTGTACCGTCGTGGACGGGCCCACGGCTCCACCCTTTCAGGCTTACCAGCAATTGACCTATCAGGCGCGTCTACCACTGCAGAGCTTCAATGGGACCTTTTGTCCAGCCTAGCAGCCAGACATCTCTCTCCTTGCTGCCTCTGCGGCGTCAACCCCACGAACACTCCCGAGCTTGGAGACCTCAAGCCTCCCGACATCGACTGTCAACAGCTTGGTACCGGAGAGAGGCGCGCTGCCGCCCATCATCAGTCCCACAACAGCGACACTGGACCGGTTTTTAGACCAACCCCCACGATGGCCTCGAATCGTCCCTTCTCCTCCTCCTCCCCCTTCGGCCTGAGTCCCTCCCCCTCGGCGACCGCCGGCCTCAGAACCTTGCCGAATTCGTCCAGCGCGCTGATTTCGAGCGGGGAGGCTTCCGGAACATCACCGAGGAGGGCTTGCGCGAGGAAGTAGAGGCCGACGGAGATGGGGTCGTCGTCGAGTCCAAGGAGGTGGATATGCTGGATGGCAAACCTGGAGATGACGAGGGTGAGGACGAGGGCGACTTCTCGGGCAAGATCAAACCAGAAGAGTATCAGGCGGCCATTGTAGAGGTCATGGAACAAACCGAGTACGTATTTCCACCAGCAGCCCTGGCACTGAGGCGGTTTGTGGCAGCTACCAGCCCTTGTTAACATCTGCCACAAGAGTCGCAAAACAGAGTGCCTCGTTAGCCTTCGAATTCATCTCCCTCCTCCTCTCCAGAGAAGATCCCGCCCAGGCCGGCATGTCTCTGTCCTCCGTCCTCCGAGGTCTCGTCGGGGTCGGGTCCCTCGGGGTTGATAAGCTTGTCAAGTCGAACACCACCGAAGCCCGCCTGCAGGACCACAAGACCGTTGCGACTGGTTGGAAGCTGGGTGACATCGATCGGACCGTCGACTCGCTGCTCCAGTCCGCATCTCGGCTCCAGAAAGAGATGGCCATCGAGGCTAAGTACTGGGAGCAGGTCCTCGCGGTCAGCGACAAGGGCTGGACAGTCACTCGTCTGCCGAGCGAGCCCGAGAACCTCGGCGTGAGATACGGCTTCTCCGAGGCGGCACCCAGCTTCCGAATGACAAGCCTGGCCCCCCTGCGACGAAGCGAGGACGGAAACGTCGACCTGGACTGCGACAAGACGCTCAGCGAATCTCAGAGGCTGCTGGTAACGCTCGAGAGGGACGGGGCGGTCGTGGGACGCTCTGCGCTCCCGAGCTCTCTGTCTCGAGATGCGCCCCTGGAGGACCGCGTTCTTGATGCGCGCAATACCGTGTTCGCGCAGGAGCTCTGGCACGAGCTGGACCGTGAGGGCCGTCTGTTCCCAGGCTATGGGGTGTGCATCGAGGGCGGTGTCCTCTCCTACACCTACAATGCGACCTCGAGGATTGTGATCCAGCTGCAGACCCTCCCGCAGGGCCCCGATGAGGAGTCGGCGCGCTCGCTGCCCGAGGACCAACGTGCTGAGGCCCTCAGCGCAGCCCTACACCAACTGCTCACCTTTGCGCATCGAGTTAACAGCTCAAAACGCTCGCAGATGAACCCCAGAAACCGAAAACAGACCGCTGGGGTGCAGCCGTATCAACTCGTGCGCCCGCTGCTGGCCTATACCCAACATGAGGGGGGCGGTAGAGGAAGTTACGGGGTTCATCTCGGACCTGACGACCCTCCTGCAGTCCGCCGGGGTCGCCACGGCCATGTTCACGCTGACGGAGCCACCCATCGACCCGAGTTCCGCCACAGCTAATAGCTCGCCGTCAGAGGCCCTCGTCAGGTCCCTCCTCCGGCCGTTGGAGTGTCAATTCGAGATCAACATCACGCCGGAGTCTAGGGTGCGTATCCGCTGCCGAACGGCGATGCGAAGCTTCATCCTGACTACCTATCACATCCAACCCCTCCCTCTCGCGTCAGGCGCGGCGAGCCCCCTGCAGAGACTGTATCCGCCCAGCGAGATCAGCAACAACGAGGGCTACACCCTGCCTGATCTCAAGTACTACCTGCAGCAGGCCGTCTCCCGCGTTCTCATCGACCGTACCGCCGAGCTTGTCATCCCACACACCACCCCAGGGACGCCGTCGGCGGAGGGCGAGCTGGAGCCCAGGTGGATCAAAAATTTCAGCGGCACAACCCTTCAGAATGCAGACGATGAGAAGGAGGACATCCACATCGACGTGGTGGTTCCGAGGGCGACGACGGGCAAGCAGCACCCCGAGCTGCGCGTGCGAGGGCGCTGGAGCGCGGGCCCGACTGGGTCTGCACAGCGAAGCTGGACCTGGACCGTTGGTGGTGCCGCCCAGGGGGGCGAACAGGAGAGCCTAGAGCAGATCGTCAGGCAGGTGATCAGGGGGAGAGGCGCAGCCCGCATCCTGAACTCGTCGAGACGAGCGGCAGGTCTGACGCAACCTCGCGCTGGATTACTATTTTGAGAGCTACGCCATGGTGGACGTGGTGGACGCAGTTGATAGTGAACCCCCAACGGAAACCCACGCCAAGGTGGATGTAGAGGGACGGCAAGGGTAGAGCCAATATCATGACCCTGATCACAACGAGAACCTTGCCTAACAGGCTCCCCTGACAGCTCGTGACATCGGGCATTTTCTTGGCCGTAAGAAGCGGGTACGGAAACCTGGCAATATGAGCTGAGCATGAATGTACCCAGACGCACTAGTGAAATGAGCTGAGCCCATGAGATGAAGATGATGATATGTGGGCTGCCTCGTGGGATCAGGGACCAGGCATGTTTCTATCAGTAGTGGCATCACGGTATCTTCTTGATAATTGAGTTTGGTATAAGACAGAGATATCTCAAAAGAGATCATGTGCGATACGATGCCTTCATGATGCTCTGAGAGAAGAACTTGTGAGGTGAGGCCAGCAAAGTGTTAGGACCTGGCCTGTCTTGTCTCTGAGCGAATCGTTGCGGCATATCGGGAGGAGGCTCGGTAATGCCGAGGCAGTTACTGTACTTAGCGGCTTCGCAACACTGACACGTTGACACCTACAGCCCTCACAAAAATCAAAACCAATCACAATACTCCATACACAATTACCTATCAATTGAAATATCAAAATAAAAGACTTCTTTTGTAGCTACCCGTCCCTCTCGCCAGCAGGCCCATCTGGTATATCACGAGCAGGCACAGACACACACACACACACACACACATACACACACGCGAACAAGACCTCGCCGTCCAATCCCACCACCTTGCAACCACACCAGGCAAAGATGCCGCCCAAAGCGCCCTCCCCCGCCGCACCGGTCAAGGTGACGACCTTCCCCCTAGTCCGCCACCACATCATCCCCACAGCCATCTGCGCCGTGATCATTCTCCTCTCCTCCCGCCGCGACTTCATCCAGCCCGGTTCCCCGATCCACAACCACATCCTTACCCCGCTCGCCAGCCTCACCGGCACCGCCGCCGCCAGCGTCGACGCCGCCGCGGCTGCCGTGCAGGACTGGACCTTCCGCTTGTTCTTCTGGGGGCACGTGCTGGAGGTGCCCCTGTTTGCGGCGACGAAGCTGCGGGCGCACGGGGTGGGCTTCCTGAGCGGGCTCTGGTGGAAGTGGGAGCTTGCGGTGTTCTTGGGGGCAAGTTTACCTGGAATTTGTTTGGGGGAGACGGTGAGGGGTGCGGAGGCGAAGGAGAGGTAGGCCTGGGCGGAGGACTGCATGGTATGTTGATGGGAGGGGTTTGCTGGTGACGCCGCCGTACGAGCAGACGCCAACAGAGGCTGAATTTCTTTCTTTTATGGAGGAACGTTGTGAGATGTGTATGAGGGACTGCTAGGAGCCAGAAGATGATATCCAGAGGAGAGCTTGTCTCGCTGCCTTCTTGCGGCATGAACACCTTGACAAGACAATAGCCGGGGGCTCACATCTTTCTCTAGCAGGTAATTATGATGGAGCTCATCCTTGCCTTTGGAAACGGCAACGCGCAATGTCTGTCTACACATGTCTCCATACAGGCCCGCCAGGCTTGCAGAAATGACAGCTGTCACATAACCACGACCATTAACCACAACTACTCAGATGTTACCTTTTCTGTCACTTTTTAATAGGACTTGATCTAACCAAGTTATTTTTTCTTTTCTTGTTCAGCTTCAACTACCTGCTTAGGGGCTCACCCAGGTGACGCAAGTTGTGCTACCTTGATCAAACACATTACTAGGTTATTCAATTAGCATCTCGGTTTTAAATATAGATAATTAATGTCGATATGTTCAAGAACATACACTCTCTGATTGTTTGTACAGCCCATACTATCCAGGCAAGATGACCTCAGCATTGATACCACTTGGATTATCTCAAAAGATCCTGCTATCCTACTTATCCAGGCCAGTGTTTTTTCTCCTTCTTTTCTTCTTGTTCTTCTTTGGGAAAGCACATGCTATTGTGTGTTACAGCCCTACATGCTGAGCCTCACCTCACTGAAACATGGCTAGAAAAGCTGAACGGTTGTGTTGACGTCAAAGGATGTTTCATGGTTCCCTTAGCCCGCCTTTCAAGAGGATCCAAGTTTAGCACAGCGCTTTACTATATAATTACCGCGTAGTACTATGTACATACTCCGGTCCATTGTCTCCGGGGGCTCTAGGATGACGACGCCAGTGACCCAGCTTGGTAGGGGCTTGTTTCTCTAGACGTCCAAGGAAGCTCTCATAATAAGAGCCTAGGGCTGAGGATAATATGTTACATTGTGTACTCTATGCTGCTGCACTGAAAGGGGTTTCGTACTCGTCCCGGTTACCAAACCCATCTTTGTTGGCCTCCGTCCGGTTACGACAATGTGTGCCTGATCAGCAGGCCAGCGGTGGTGGCATCATACTACGGTGACTCTTCAATAGTGATGAGGTGATGGGTGGTATAATACATCGTAATACTCCAATCCCCATCCCAGAATTGGACGAAATCCAATCTCCGGCTCCGAGACTATCGGTTCAGGTTTGAGGACTGGGCTGACAGCGGGGGCAGGAAACGCTCCCAATAGCTTACCAAATGATCGCGCCCCCATTGGGGGTATAAAAAAAAAGGTTTTTTTATTATTATTATGATTATTATTTTTACAATGATCGTCACCAGGAGAAGCAAGATTTGGTTCGTGGTAGACCCATCGTGAAATGCCATCCAATGCCTTTGCTCTGGTTGCGCAGGGCGCTTGTAAGGGAGCCAGGGGCCAAAGGGGGGGGGGGTAAAAGAAGCCCCAAACAGGACGAACTCAAACTTGGCTGTACCAGATTTGGGCCGGTGCAACACACATACGACCAGTAGAAAGCAGGTTTTTTTGTCTCTGGATACATTGCAGTGCAGCCGCGCCAAGGTCCGGGGGGGTAGGAGGAGAAAAATAAGCCATTGACCACCATGCGTTGTGCCGTGTCTAGTACCAGCGTACCGCAGGAATCTGAAGCAGGCTAGGATGATATTGATCGGGCTGACTGGTGAGAATCAAAGGAGGGGTTTGCAAAGGGATGATATGGCTTTAAACCAAGCGGTATGCTATGATGGATGGTGAGCAAGGGAAAAGGGTGGGAGGGAAGGGAGGAGAAACGGTCTGTTTTATCTTTTGCCGATCACGATAAGCACGCCGACGCTTTTGGCGCTGTAGCTTGCATGAGTGAAACTAGAATATGTTTGACCGGTGAGCTCGACGAGGCGGTTTTCACTTGATGAATGTTGGGGGCGGACGGCTGGGGTCAGACACACACACACACACACACGCACCAAAACCTTGGAACGGCTGACCGACACCACAAGGGGGGGAAGGGGGGCTTGAACCGATCGATCCTCTTCTGCGCACGCGCGGGCGAGAGGGAGATCTGGTGACCTTCAGGGCACGCGGTGAGGCGGGGAGGCAGTAGAAAATTGAAGCCTAGCGGGAGGATCGTGCATGATACATTGACAGGCCTCGGCTCGCGTCAAAGTCCCGAGGGCCCGGGGGACAAGGCCAAGCAGTGTGGACGCAGTGGTCGGGCTTCTCGTCTGCATGCTTGGTGATTACGACAGTACCCTAGCCAGAGCTAAACAGTCTGGAGGAAGGAAGGCCTTGCGGGATTGCTCACTGGGAAGCTGAGCAGGTGTTGAAATGCCGTATAATACGGTTGTGCTAATTTCCACGTGGCTGGTGTACAAGATGAGGTGAGCCGTGGCAACAGAGAGGAATCAATCGAAGTGTGTCAGGATTCAGTGTAGTACATGTCATTTGATGATTGCTTGAATTTGATGGCCTTCTGAGTGACAGCTTGTCCGCATACACATTCTGTAGCCTGCTCGTGCCTGACGTGCTCTCTCTTGACGCGTAATGAGATGTCACCCGCCCAAGTAATGGTGACTTGATGATGAGATGATGAGAGTGAAAAAGTATTGTACAGTCTTGACCCATCCGAGACAGCCGAATTGGGTACCAGGAAATTTTCAAACTCTCTGCCTCTCAAAAGATGCAGTATGCCGCCCTGCCGTTTTCCCCGCCATGGCCGATGATACCTATCGCTCAGACAAATAGCCGCCGCTCAAAACGCCATGCTCGCTAGAAGAAAAAATAAAGTGACACAAGAAAATAAATAAACACATAGTGAATGTTCAGACAGGTTGTGAGAAGCAGAGAGAGAAAAAAAAAGAGAGAAGGAAAAAAAAAGAAAAAACAAATCCATCGGGCCTCAGCCTGGAGGTCCGCGATGTCTGTGCATCCCGCCGCTTGTGGACGCACCGCCCTCAGATATCAAAGGCATCATCGTCCTTTTGATAGACCTCAGCGGATTCTCCCCCAAAGAAGATGGCTCTCCTCTTCCATGAGCCTCGCTTGATGAAGTAGCCCGGGTCGTCAGGAGACGCGACCTGCGGTCTCGGCCGGGCACCTGCGCCTGGTGCACCCTCCCACAGCTCATGGCTGCGCAGGACGGCATCGTCTTCGTCGGGGGTCTCGTCCTCGAACCAGGACTTGTCCGAGTCGACACTTGACGCCGGCGAGGGCCACCCCTTGTCGTCGGCGTGGGCGTCATCCCCGGCGTGCCGCGTGCCGTTGTTCCGATCGACAATGTGTACGGCCTTGGCCTGCTGGAGGGAGAAATCCAGGTCGTGATAGGCCTCGAGCGAGAGGCCCGAGTCGGAGTGGTGCAGGCGGGCGGGGCGGCGGGTGGTCTCGTGGCCCGCAAAGGACCTCTTGGGCCGCAGGACCTGCAGCGGCTGTCGCTCGTGTAGCCTTGCTGGGGGCTCCGGGCCCTGGGCGGCGACGGGCGGGTTGAGCTTGAGCGGGTCCCACTCTATAGGCGGCCAGTGCTTCCGTGCCAGGCCGTCTGACGACGATGGCCTCCCTCGTGATGATGGGTATGCTGCCGCTGCGCTGACGGCCGTGGTGGACCTGTCCGGACTGCTGCTGTTGTGCGTCGACGAGGTCCATGGGGTGCACAATGCGCAGTTTCTTGTGGTGGTGGCTGCGAGAACGGGACAGCATCCCGTGGCCGCCGTGGCCGACCATGATGAGTCTGATGAGGGCGGGCCGGTGACGTGTGGAGTCCGCGGGTGACAGAGATAGAGAGACCCTCTTGTCCGTTGTTTGTGTGTGTATGTGTGTGTGTGTGTGTGTGTGTTGTCTTGAGATGACAGTCGCCAGATGAATGTGACAACTTTGCTATTGTATAAGAGAGAGAGATAGAGAGAAGAAAGAAAGAATAAAAAAAATCTACGCAGGGATAGAACAGATGACAGGCTGGGGACCTGGGCGGGGAATGAGAATCTTGATATATCTTTCTTCTCGAAGGCTTCCCGGCCAATCCGGGCTGTGTGCCTTGCATGGAGCGCACACTAGACCAAGTAAGCTGCACGCAATAACGCGAAGGATACTTGGCCAGAGGTACTCTTTTTTTCTTTCGATGCGGGTGACCACAAAAGGGCTTGCTGACACGAACCAGGAAAACCTTGGCCCTCTAGTTGTAGATCGTTACGACGCACCAGTGTCATCAGCCACACACACCTCTCTGCCAGTCGAACCGAACTAGCCGAGCACCACAAGCTTAAACGCGTTACTGCACCCGTACACACCACCTCGTCTCTTCTCCTTTTCCTTTCATCTTTTTTTTTTCTTTGGTAGGGCGGGGTTTCGTCTGGCCTGCTCCTCGGCGTTTACTTACCTGCCAGGGTCAAGATGTCCATGCTGCCTCGTTATGGACAACAACAAAATCCCAGTCTTGAGCGGCCCAACCGGGGAGAGGGACCCTGGGCCTTGATCTTCAGCCTTTGGAGTGGAGACATGCGTCACACTCTTGATATAGCAGTGCCACGATCCGAGAGAGTAGCTAAGGTGTGTGGGCCCTCCCTCTGCTCATCGGCCGAGCTTCCCAGGGCCGCCGTGCCACACACACCAATGAAGCAGAGGAGGACAGGGAGGCCTGTTTAGACTGTCCGTATTAATGAAAGGTTCTTTTTTTTTTTTCCCGCCTTCTTTCGTGTCTGTAGCCAAGCTCTCACGCAGGCCAGTCATCTGCCTGCCCTTTCGTCATAGCTTTCTGACCTTGCCCATGGACCTGGAATGACTCTGTAGAGTATCGGCAGATGTCAGAAGAGAGGAAAGAAAGAGAAGAGAAGAAAAAAAAGGTGGGGCCGTTACGACGTGACCGTGGAGCAGTTCCGGGGGGCTGAGGGAACCATTGACAGCAAATATCCGTCCTTGCCGTCTTTTTCTTTTTTCGGCCGCTGTATGTACGTAGTATCCTGCCATGATGTGCTTGGGGGTGGGGGGGGGGAAACCACTCTGGTCCCTCGTCCATCTGAACAAAGGGAATCTTGACAAACAGCTTCCTGTTCCTTTTTTTTTATATTATTCTTATTTTATCTCCCTTCATCTTCCCATTTCATCATAACTTCCCCAGGAATTCAGGCAGGTCGGACGCTGGGCCTATGCTGGTAAATGATGAACAGGGGGTGGCAAGTTTAAAAAGGCTGGTGGTCTTCCTAAAGTGGGCAGTGATCTGCCGATTCCTGTGCTCTCTTAGCAGCATGTCAGCAGCATGTGTGTGCGCATGTGTGTGTGGGTGGGTCGGATTGACGAACTTGAGCTGATCAAAGAGCTGACCTTGTGTGTCAATGTATGTGTGTGTGTGGTGTGCCTGGGTAAGACCATCCCGCCCCAAGCCACCCAGAAGCAGCGAGTGCTGAGCCTGGCGTGCGAGCGTGCCTGGCTAAGCCGCCACAAGAGCGATACTGCGGTATGTTTCCTATGACCACAAAAGTTTCCGTTTTTGTTTTCTGGTGGTGGGTCTCCTCTGTGTGTGCGTAGTACTATGGTTAGCGGTGCATACATACAATGTGACCATCCACGGCACCATTCATCGATACAGCAATGTCGGCGCAGCGATCCATGCCGGGGGCAACTGAGGGATGGCTGCCACGCTGCGGCGTCGTCCATCCATGCAGGCTGCAATCGTGCGGCCATGACCATGTGGCCCGCGATGTTCTGCAGAAAAAGCTGTGGGCGCCAGGCAAGGCTGCGTCCCGCCCGATCGCATATGGAGCAGGTACTTACTGTAAGGTACACTCCGTACACACACAAAAAAGCCATGACGCGGAAGAAAATCCTTGCGACCTGCTTTAGCGGCCTATGGGAATGATCTGCCAGCCCGCCTGCCCGCCCATAATTATTGGACTGACCACGGGCAGCCACATTGTCTCACCAGCGGCTAAGCATCTTGTTTGGGCGGCCCATCAGGGTCGGTCTAATGTTGATCAACGTATTTATGTATTGCGTATGCGCGACAGGATCGGGCTACTGCGCGAATCTGATATGATGAGGGGGTTGGTTGCTCGACATCTTGATGAGATCATGGTGGTGAGCGCTGGTGTTTCAAGTCGGTCCATCATGTGTGCCCCGATCGACGATAACGAACAAAAGAGTCCCCGAAGGGCGGTTGATCTCCCCATATACCAAGAGACACACACACACAGAGAGAGAGAAATGATCATAAGCTGGCTGTGTAAGCGCTTCCTCCTCAACGCACCCGAGCGACGTGGCAGCTCAGGTGGCTGTCTACGACAGAGGCTTGGTGTTCCGTTTCATCGGAGATTAGGAGCAAATCATGTCTTGCCGTCGCGTCTGGTCGCGCGTGTGTGTGACAAACATGTCTCTTCCCCGCCGATCTTGTTCCTTTGGTTTCACACGACGAACATGGAGGCACGGGAGGGAGGGAGAGACTCTGGTCCTTCCTGGACACCGGATCAGCAAAGAAAAAAAAAAAAGATCGGACGAACGACCACTCGCACAACTCAAGTTTGTATTCTTGGGTCTTGTGTCCTTGATCCCATGCGTCCTCGGGCTATTCATCATCCATCATGAACTCGGTGGCGTCTTAAATTAAGGCTTAGTGGTTCTTGCTGTTGTTGTTGTTGTTACGCTGATAACCTCTCCCCTCCCTCCCCGCCAAAGAAGTGATTGCGTTGCGCTCGAGGCTGAGACTGGTGCCTTGACTTCTGAGTCACCACTCCGCCTCCAATCCCTGGGTAATGGCGTGCTTTCTTATCTGCTGCCTAGCAGGTAGATTCTATCGAGACATCGCTGCTTTGATGCCGTTGCCGTGAACACCTCGTAGCTTGACGCGGCCTCATACCCCCGCGAGAGATACCTGGCGACCAGAGCCCAGGATCAGATGAGACAAGAGGGTATTCTCCCTTACCCCAAACTCAAATACCCTTCTCTTCGCTCTGAGGCTGCAGGCCGGGCACGATCGAGGTCATCGTCCATCCAGTGGCTGTCTGGCTCCGCCCCTCAGAGGCCTGACGTGACAGATGAATGACTTGACTCCTCTTTGCCAGTGACAAGTGCTTGTGCTATGGCTGAGCCGAGCCGAAATTGTGCCCCCGAGGAGCAGCCGAGGCGCTGCAGACGTCCCATGGTATATATCTGCACCAGACAGGCACCGCTTCTGGGTCCGGCTGACGCGTCTGAGCACAAGGGGTTTCGACCTCGATCTAGACCTGCGGTAACACCTCTTGTCTCCTTTTCCATCGTTCGAGGTTGGCCGGCCCGCGATACCACCAAGGCTGGTGACGCATACTGGATATCCGACACGGAGTTTGGGCTCGCTCGAGGCTTAGCCTTAGTACTGGTGTTCTTGTCTGCCCTGCCAGCCAGCCAGCCAGGTGGTCGCAACGGGGCTATATGAAATATGTCGTGACCATATATGTGCAGGGATGGTGTCGTCTGCACTAGAGGGTGCCGTCGTTCTCGCCCGGCAGTCGCTTGACACGCCTCTGCTCCCAGTCGTCGAGGTCCTTTGCGGCAAGTCTCTGCGGAGAAGAAGAAGAAAAAAACAATAGCATGATGATCAGCAAAACACCATCCCCAACAGTGGTAGCAAGCAGCCATGATAGGTGCCGCCGGAGAGAAAGCGGCTCCCCCGTAGCTTACATAGTACTCGTCCCGGATATCAACCTTGCGGCCTGCCCTGCCGACGCCCAATTCCTCCTCGCGCGTCATCTGCCGCACTTTCCTGTCGTGTCTCTCGTAGCGGATGGCCGTGGCAGGCGTCAGGACGAAGGACCCCGCGACGATGATGGCCATGAAGGGCAAGCCGAAGAGCAGGAAGGGCCGCTTGGCGAGGGCGGCTCGGTACCGTGCTGCGATGGTGTTGGACTCGGCAGCGGAGACGTACTTCTTCTTTGAAAAGACAGCCATCTTTTTTCGTTTTGGCGTCGCCGACCTGGCTGTGTTCGTTCGGTGGACGGTGGACAATCGAGGCTGGAGGTTGTGCGGTTGTAGGCTTTTTGGTTGTGGTGTGACGAGGCGAGAGGGACTCTGCGGAAGCTACCATGGCTGCATGTCTGGGGCGCGCTAGACTCAGCACAGACTAGCATTGCCTGCCTCTTGTGAGAACCAGTAAAACGCCCCGCCGGCCCAAGAGGCATGCTCAACTTTGTCCCTCCAGGTCGGTGACGGTTCTCTGTGCTTCAGGCCGTTCAGGCTTGCATACTTAAGTATGCATCCAAGCCTCACGACGTCTCAGAGAGCTGGTTTGGCCTCAAGGACCATTCACCTAGAGAGAAGTATATATAGTAAGTAGTAAAATATAGCTGCTCGAGTACCTGGTCGTGTCTCTTGAACACAACCGGACTGGCCCACAGAGTCTATAACCAATGCCAGTGCAGGTTCCGAGCATTGTCTGTATAGGAAGGGAGCATAGTGTTGCTTGCAAGGTAGCAATTTCTGGATATCAGTGTTGGCTATATAGGACCGCTACTAACAGGCCGAGTGCCTACGGGCATACAGTGAGATTCCATGGCCTGGTGATCACAACGTTCCCTCGGGAGAAGCCTCTACTTTTTGCCCTGTTCTGTGAAGGGCTCAAGTTCGAATCACGCTTCGATCTTCTTTTTATTTTTTATTTTTTATTTTTCCCTTCTTTGTTCAAATCCAGCAAGCTACATACTATGTAGCAGCGAGAATCCAGCTTGTCTCCACCCGCACAGTAATGTGAGTAGCGGGCACGTTTCAAACTTGCACAGGCCTTCGGATCCGGGCACTCCGAGTAGTACCAAAACCCCTCCGCACCAGAATCGTGTTTCAGTGCGTCATTATAACACAGTGACGAGCTCTGTCTCTGTTATTTGGCCTCCTGCCTCCCCGAGAAACTTCACGCCGTAGTATGCCATGGATGCCACCGCGGGCGACCCAAAACCCAACCCATTCGCATGGGTCCTGACACTGATTGGGGCTCTTGACTTGTGAGTAAACATCACCGACGCGTAATAAATCTTGAGACTGCTTGCTTCATTATCCATAACAACTGCAGTGCTAACTCTCAAGGCAGTCATTTCCTCGTCACCTTCTTCTACAACCAATTCCGTCGCGTTCCATACCCCAATCATGACTTCTCAGGGAAGACGGTCATCGTGACCGGCGCCAATGTCGGCCTGGGCTTCGAGGCAGCACGGCATCTCGCCCGCCTCAATGCAGCCAAGGTCATCCTGGGATGTCGCGACGCCGACAAGGCACGGCGGGCCAAGGCTGAGATCGACCGCTCAACGGGCAGGCCCGCGGGCATCGTGGAGGTCTGGCCTCTGGATCTGGCCAGCTTCGACAGCGTCAGGGAGTTCTGTAGCAGGGCAGGGAGGCTGGAGCGTCTCGATGCCGTCATCGAGAACGCCTCCGTCGCCATGGTCTCTCCGGTGGTGACTCTGGTGGAGGGATTCGAGCGCACCATCACGGTCAACGTCGTCTCCACGTTCTTGATGGCGCTGCTTCTCCTCCCCGCGCTGAGGAGGACGTCGGCAAAGTTCAATACCCTGGCTAGGCTGACGATAGTCTCATCCGATGCCCACTTCATGGTATGGGGAAGAGAGAAGAACAGACTGCATGGGGCTTTTGGATGTATGGCTTACTGGGTTTTCAGGCGCAATTCAACGAGAAATCGGCCGAGAACATCTTCGATGCCTTCAGGACGACCAAGGTGCCTCCCGACCGCTACCAGACCTCCAAGCTGCTCCAGCTCCTCGTCGTCCGGGAGCTCGCCGAGGACATGTCCAGCCCCATCAGCAACACCAGAGGCTCCGTCATCCTGAACACCGTAAACCCGGGCTTCTGCCGCACAATGCTGTTCCGAGACAACACATTCCCCGCGTATCTCGCCCTCACGGCTATCTCCTATGTCATCGGACGATCGGCCGAGGCAGGGTCGAGGGTGATGGTCGATGCTGCGGCGGCCGGACCTGGGTCGAATGGGAAATGGCTTGACACGTGTGAGGTCCGGGCGCCCAGCGCCTATGTGCGGAGCGAAGAGGGTGAGCAGATGCAGGCTCGTGTGTATGAGGAATTGATGCGCGTGCTGGAGGACATAGAGCCAGGCGTCACGAGGAATGTCTAAACTATGAAAAGCGAGAAGGGGGGCTGTGCAGTATTATACCCCCAACCACAATCAGTGTGTGATTATATTCAACATGATGAGGTGCGAGAGTCTGGTCCAGTATCTAATAATTAATACCAGACATTCTTACAATGAATTTATGGGAATGCTGCTGTAGGGTCACAGGGTGTAACGCCTTCGTGGCTTGTGTCTCCGTAAGAAAAACGATGGTCATATCCCAGTGTGCCAAAATTGTAAAAGTACAGGTGGGCGGTAGGACAAGGTTATACAAGTCGTGTTTGCTACAATAAAGATGTTTGCCTTCTGGCGAGGTGCGGCCGCTCTCGCCGGAAATCAGCGGGTGAAACTAGGTGGGTAAGTAATTATGGGAGACTAGAGACAAGAACACGACCAAGGCTGGAGAGGATCTCAGAATGAGGGTATTATCAATTCACTGGTCAGATACAGAATTATGTCGTTAAAGAGTTTGTAAGATGAAAACTTCGGATCTCTGCCGGCTCCGAGCACTTTTAGATCTGTCCTCCTCCTCCTCCTCCCCCTCCTTCGCCCCAGTGTGTATGTACCAGACATTAAGTGAATAATAGACCCACAACCAGAAGGGAAGCGGGGGGCAGCGCAACCAAGCGGCCCCTACCGTGCGAGGGTGACATTCAGGATGACAAAATTCTCGTTGACGCCGTGCAGATCGTCTCCACACTCGCTCCGGAAGCTCCCATCGCTGTTGGTCGGGTCACGGCCGATGGTGATGCTCATCTCCGAGATGGTGACCCAGCCGCCCCCGTCCGCGCCGCAGCTGTCCGTGATGAGGGCGTCCGCCCGCCAGTACTCGTTGACGTCGCACGAGGTGGCGGCGAACCCGTGGTTGCAGTAGTAGACCTGGACGGTGCCGCTGCTCCACGCCAGGGCCCCGTCCCCGTCGACCGTGTCGCCGCTGACGTCGCAGGACCCGTACAGGCCGGACGTGCTGGTCGAGGTGACGGCCGTGTCGAGGTCAGCCGTGTAGTCGCTGTCGCCCTCGTCGCTTAGCTTGCGGCCGGAGCAGTGCACCACGGGGTCGGGAAAGCCGTTGACGGTGTCGAGGGTCTTTGTCGAGTTCAGGCCACCAGAGCGTCTCGGTATTTTTTGTATGAGCCTCTGCCGCGCGGGTGTCCCGTCCACAGCAGGCGAGGCTGCCGGCGCGCCCAGGCCTAGGACGGGAAGGAGGGAGAGCGAGAGGACCAGCGAGTGATAATACATCTTGGGAGACCTGCCCCGGCTGAAGAGAAACGAGCGAATGAAACGAGTGGGTTTCCAACTGGGGAAAAAAAAGAAACAAAAAGAAAAGAATGACAGGATCTGCGAGGGAGATCGACAGTTGAAGATGGGGATGAGGAAACGGGGGGAGGGGCCAGAGAAACAGAGAGGCAGATGGGACGATCCCATGGACCTGCGGAGGTTAAATAGATTGCACCACGCGCCAGACCCATGGTGTAGACCCACGATGAGGTCCCCGTAGGCGGTCCCCATTGGTGTCGCCGTGAAACGTCCCAAGAACCGCATGAACAGAGGCAAGCAGGGGTCTTCAGGCGCTCTCGGCACGAACCGAGAAATTAAGGCCCCGTGGACGCCTTGCTCGGCCCCCGCAGGCGCCCAGTCTTGAGCAAAATGTTTCCCTGGGCGATCCCGGCGGGTTCTGTTTGTTTTGTTTGCAGGCAAACAAGATGCCTCTCCCTCACCGCGGCGTACGATGCTGAGAGTCTTGTTCAGGAGATGGTCTCGTCATGTGTGTCTTTGTCTGCCTGTGCTCGCAACAAACCTCCCCTCCACTCCCTCCCCTCAGCCTTGCGGGACTAACACGGGGCTGACAAGCAGGTCGATCCTATAGGACGCAGTTTCTGAAATTCAGGGACAGGCTAATGTGCATAGCAGACGTGAGATGAGGGCCTCACAACCTCGGGACTCGCTCGTATTCCTCGTTTGGGGCTGCGCCCGCTCACCACCCTGGAACCGGCAACCTAGTGGCATGACAACTGGGAGGCTCTGTGCTTTCTCTAATTTCCCTTGCTGGCATACCTGGTTTAGCTGTGCCTCGCTGCTGGTCTGTACCAAGAGAGACCTTCATGTGTAGGGAGATGCTCGGAGTAGGTCTGGCAACCCTGGATGATGTCGGCGTACTACCCCTACGAGGTCTGGACCACCTCTTTTGCCATGACTATGTACACAGCAGGCGGGTGGATCAGAGGATAAGCGCCGGGGTCTCTTACTGTTGCTGCCGCCGTGCACTTACCCCTGATGTAACCCAACTCTTGCGCCCAAAAATAAAACAGAGCGCATCTGCCGTATCTGTCTTGAGCGGCCCTCGTGGTTCACCCTCTCAGGGGCAAGCTCTCGATCTTGACCGTGATTCATAGGGAGAAGTCAAGGTATGGAGAGGCTGGCATCTGACGTGCACAATTCGTAGCCAGGTCCAGTGGTCCCGCCTTATCAACATGTCGTGCTGGCTAGATCCGGCTTACAGATATATTTCCAGCTTCGACTCGTCCATCTCTTGTTGTGGAAAAGAAATAATACCTACCTGGAGAATTCATCTAAGCTGGCCTTTGCCGGGCAAGGTACTTCGAAGCAGTAACACCGTCGTGTCCGCTACATACTTGCCTCCCCTATAGACACCATTGCCCTTGGTATGTCCAGTCACTCAGTGCTATTCCTGGAGGCAGCACGTCTACGAGAGCGCACATTGAAGGCTGTCGTACTTTGCTTGGTCTCGGTTCACTCAGATCGGCAAAATAACTACAGTGGGATGAGGCCCATCACCTGGCTGTCTTTCCCCCCGGGTGCGTTGGGGCACATGTCTCCAGCTCCTCGGCCAAGCTTTGTGTGGGCGAATTTTTCTTATAATTTGGCTGACCGTAGAATGAATACACAATTCCTTCCCATCACTGCTGGATGAGCTCTGTCTACAGAAGCCCGCATCTGCAGTCTCTAGCTTCAACAGCATTGGCGCTGAGGGGCAGGGGGAAGAGGTAAGAAAGCGGACGGATGGCGCAATCGTGTGCTCGCCCCAACCACACCCTAAGAACGAAGATCCAAGCCCAATGAGATCCTTGTGGTTTTAGACACATCACGTATCACCAGGACAGATCTGTCCTCGTGGATGGCACTCGCCGTGAATTGTCTCGACCCTGGCTTGCTTACGCCCGATGCTTCGCTGGGGACCAAGGCCTACATGATCGCAACATATTCGCAAGACATTGCTCACCTTGTTTCATCGTGTTTTTATGGGGCCTAGCCATCCAGATCCCACGTATCTCGACCCTATCTTTTGTTTTCTCTCTCTCTCTTCTCCTGATCTCTTGCGCCTGCTCGAGATCTGATAACATGGAGGTAGGCGGCAGGGCTTAACTTATCACTTACAGAACCCCGGCGTGGCTGGGGAGGAACTCCGCCTATGCTGCACGCTGTGCACACCACCAACCTGGCCGGATATCGCGAGACAGCTCGAGGATCTCGCAGGGCTCTCGATTTATTGAAGCTAATGGCCACCTGCGTCCCAGCCCAGGAGCCATAGGTGGACTGCGTATTCTCAGACCACCGGAACTAGTCCCTGGGGAGCCTGGTCTAGACCTATAACCACTACGCCTCGCCATCTTGGCGGGTTCTCTTGACGATATGCCTTCCTCTTATAAGAGACCAGCCGCTTCACGGGTCCAGCATCGTGAGGCCGACGTGTTCACGCCACTCCTTCTAGACAGCATGGGTGCCGAGACCAAAAATCCACACGACGTTCGGGAGTCTTCCCCAGAGTCTTCCCCCCCGTCTCGAGGCGGGGAGCGTGAGCGTGTCATCGGATGAGACATCGCCACCGTGGTGGTCGTACTTTTGGGTCGGTGGGCAGTCTGAAGCAATGTGCACGACACGATGTGCTTGGGCTAATGAGCCTGTTCATCACAGGATTATGAACCGTCCAGGACTCCGGATGAGAGGAGGTTCGTGCAGAAGCTGGACCTATCCCTCCTCACCATTCTCTGTCTGGGTTATTTCATCAAAAACCTCGACCGTACGTCTATCTTCTCTTCTCCTTCCTCCTCCTTCTCGTCTCCAGCCTTGCACAGATCGTGGCGCAGGAATCCCGGGATGGCTGATGGAACTCGAAATGGACCAGAGACCAATATCAGCAACGCCTATGTGTCGGGAATGAAGGAGGATCTGGCCATGAACGCGAACCAGCTGAACCTGATCGACGTCGCGTGGACATCAGGCTACGTGGTCGGGCAACTGCCCTCGCAGTTCATCCTCACCAAGGTGCGCCCGTCGGTCTGGATACCTAGCTGCGAGCTCGTGTGGACCATCCTCACCTTCACGCTGGCCGCTGCGACCACCAGCAACCATGTCATCGCCATACGCTTCTTCGTCGGCCTCGTCGAGTCCATCTTCTACCCGGCCGCCCACTTCCTGATCGGCAGCTGGTACAAGCCCAGCGAGCTGGGCAAGCGGGCCTGTATCTTCCACGCGAGCTCTGCCGTGGCTGGAATGTTCAGCGGGTACCTCCAGTCCGCCGTCTACACGGGCCTCAACGGGACGCTGGGCAAGGCCGGCTGGCAGTGGCTCTTCATCATGGACGGCGTCATCAGCCTGCCGATCTGCCTGGCTGGTTTCTTCCTGATTCCAGACCTGCCCGAGAACTCGCGTGCGTTTTATCTCACGACCAACGACATATCCCTGGCCCAGAAACGCATGGACGAGGTTGGCCGTGCGCCGAGGCGAAAGCTGGGGTGGTCCATCCTGAAGCGGGTCTTCACGCGCTGGCACGTCTGGGCCCTCACGATCCTCTACATTATTTTTATCAACACTGGTCCTTCTTCCAGCATCAACCCTCTGTCCTTGTGGATGAAGGCCAACGGGTGGTCGGTCACGATGGTGGTAAGTCGAGGTGCTGCCACTGTACACGGCTCATGTCAGGAAGGGAAAAAAGAATCTGGACAACGCAGCAGAGATGATACTGACAGGCCGCCCCCAGAATATCATCCCCACGGCCCAGTACGCTGTACAGCTCGTCACAACGGTCGGATTCTCCGTCTTCTCGGATTACTTGCGAAATCGAGCGGCCATCATGTCGGTGTCCACATTCTTCGGATTCTTCACCTCGCTATGTCTTGCCATCTGGACAATCCCGGTCGGTCTGAAGTGGTTCTCGTTCTTCCTGTCTAGGGCTGCTGTGCCCTATGGCCCTCTCTCAATGTCGTGGGCCAATGAGATCTGTGGCGCCGATGCTGAGGAGCGTGCTGTGGTCCTAGGCATCATGAACGCGTCGGGGTATGCCTTCAATGCCTGGCTGCCACTGTTGACATACCCTGCAGTTGATAGCCCTAGGTTCAGAAAAGGCTTTGTCTGGAGCACTGCTGCTTTTGCAGCGCAGGCAATAATAACCTGGACTGTCTGGTGGCTGCAGAGACGAGAAAGGAGGAGGAAGCTGGGGGTGGGGAGAAGTGACCAGCAGACTGATGCCTAAGCAGATTAGCGCAGCAGGAAGATGGGACAGTGCTGGGGGAGAAATGGGAAGCCAGCAGCCTGTGGTGGAACCTACAGGGCACTGCTTGGTGAGTTGGCCCCCTAGAACCATCACTTGACCGCCCAAGCTAGCATTCATCAGCTGCTAGAGTTTAACTGTGTCCCCTACTGAGGAATTGTCTTGTAGGAGGAAAGAGGCAGATCCACAGACTAGACATGAGGGCTTGTAGCCAGGTGGGGCAAGCCATGATTTTCTGGAGATGGGTTCATATTTAGTTCCTGCACAACAACCAGCTCTAGATATATAACAAAGCTTCAGCAGCTTGTTCTGCGCATTTTTACTAGATATTTCATGAACTAGTCTTGTCATTCTCTTGAGCCTAGTTCTCATGTCTTTGGACTGCATCCCCTGTGCACCTTTATTTTCCTACCCAACAGGCTCTGTCACTTCCATTTTGTAGCGCAACCGAACAGCTAGCGCCCCAGAGATCCCCCTCCCCAGTGGTGACCATGCTGAGGAGTCAGTGGGTGGAGTAACCTCTCTACACCATCTGGAGTCACCATGGTTCAGTGGTGTGAAAAGCTTCTTGGTAAGTGCCAATACAGCTCCTTTCTTCCTTGTCTTCTCCCCTCCTCCTTCCCCCCAGGCCTCTCAGTCTATCTTTCTGTCTCTAATTCGCTCCTGCAGTCTATATTTCTGTGTCTCTGTGTCTATTTGACCCCTGCAGTCTGTGTCTGCGCTCCTTCAGTCTGTCTTTTCCTTCTCCAGCTCTACTATGTACCTTTCTCTACCTCCTCTTCGCTCCTTCACTCTTTGTCTCTATCTCTATCTCGCTCCTTCAGTCTGTGTCTCTGTCCATCTAGGTACTTCTCCCCTTCACCTTGCGTCAGTGCCTCTCTATGTACTCTCGCCCCCAGCCTTCATGTCTGTCCCGCACTGTACATCCTCTTATAGCTCTGTGGCTCTGTACTGTATCTCTGTACTGTGTCCCTTCCTCTTGGTATCTCTGTTCTGCATTCGCTCCTGCGTTCTAGTCCTCCTCCTCCTCCTCCCTTCTATTTAAGTCTCGCTCTCGCTCCTTTTCTTTCTCTCTTTGCTTGTTTTCTCTCTTTCTCTCTCCTCACATCCTCACATCCTCACATCCTCACATCCTCACATCCTCACATCCTCACATCCTCACATCCTCACATCCTCACATCCTCACATCCTCACAGCCTCACAGCCTCACAGCCTCACAGCCACAGAGCCACAGAGCCACAGAGCCACAGAGCCACAGAGCCACTGAGCCACTGAGCCACTGAGCCACTGAGCCACTGAGCCACTGAGCCACTGAGCCACTGAGCCACTGAGCCACTGAGCCACTGAGCCACTGAGCCACTGAGCCACTGAGCCACTGAGCCACTGAGCCACTGAGCCACTGAGCCACTGAGCCACTGAGCCACTGAGCCACTGAGCCACTGAGCCACTGAGCCACTGAGCCACTGAGCCACTGAGCCACTGAGCCACTGAGCCACTGAGCCACTGAGCCACTGAGCCACTGAGCCACTGAGCCACTGAGCCACTGAGCCACTGAGCCACTGAGCCACTGAGCCACTGAGCCACTGAGCCACTGAGCCACTGAGCCACTGAGCCACTGAGCATGTGAGGATGTGAGGATGTGAGGATGTGAGGATGTGAGGATGTGAGGATGTGAGGATGTGAGGATGTGAGGGCGTGAGGGCGTGAGGGCGATCTCTGCCTGCCCTAATTTCTGCCTAGGTACCTCTACTTCCATTGTAAGAATGTATTGTAGCATTGTCCCAAGTCATTCAGGATTGAGTCTAAACACTCTGCTACTAAAGCTTGATTCCCTAGGTCCTTGATGAATGTGAGCGAGTTTACTGGAAATATGGGTCCAATGCCTGCTTGAATACTTACTTGTCCAGCCAATCCTCCAACCATTTGATATCCACATGTCCATAGAATGCAACTAGATACCTCTCAAGTGTCCTTAGAAAGATCCTAGAATGATCCTAGAATATTTCTAGAGTGTCCTAGAGTGAAAGTACTCACCAAGTTGTTGTGAAATGCCATCTGGTGACCATTGTTGTGGGATGCGGTGGGTGCCCAGAGTTTCTGGTTTACAATTCTTTCACCGCTGTCCTAGATCAAACTCTAGGCCTTGCTCAGTCAGTGCCTAGAGGAAGATTTGGAGAAACCTAGAAAGTTGACTAGGGTTTACGCTGCAGCAAGAAAGGTGCATGTCTTGCCTAAATTCAGCAGGTCACATTTGCTCCCAAATGAATACCATCCCATGATCACACCTCGCAGGGTGCAGGCGACCTCCTAGAGGACCGCCTAGGGAAAAATCTAGGATCACATACTATAGAGTGCATATGATCTCGCAGGAAGGTTGAGTGATCATCTGGTATCAATAAAGTGTGGTAGCACCTGCAACCGACATTAGACACGGGTTGGACGGGTGATCGGCATGCATTGGATACATAAATGGATCGATAGTCCACCTCCCCCCAGGTTTTATTCCCTGTGTTTAATTTGCCCCTGCTGCTGTACCTGCATATGCCGGCGCTAGGTGTCCAATGGGAACTGCCACCGAACCTTATCGAGGCAGTTCCTCCCCCAGGGATTTGCGTGTGACTAAAAGGTCGGTTGATCTCTGTTGATGACCTCTCTGTGCGAGACAGTTGGTTCGGTCCGTGCAGCCAGCTACTGCAGGCTTAAATGAAAGTATCGATCCGGGTCGAAATAAAACCCACATCAGCAGACATGCCGGTCCGGAGGGTAGAATGACAGGTCAGGGACAAAAAGGTCCGCCTGAGACAGTCAACCAGGTCTCCTACATAGTATAAGAAGCGCCCCCTCGGATTCGCGTTGATGGTGTGGTTGCGCTCGTTGCTCTTGGCAAGGCCCAGACTGAGCTCGGAGCGTGGCTTTCCTGCGAGTCTTGACTATCATCAGCCACCATGTTCGTCCCCGCTGCCCTTCTGTCCCTCGTTGTCTTCCCGGCGGTGATTGGTGCTGATCACACGAGCACTCACAATCCCACTGCCGTCACTGTCTCTAATGGCCCTATTATCCCTTCCTACAGCCATGCGCCTGCCACCACCACTCTCTCTGGTGTCACCACCGCAACCGTCTCGTCGTCTGTTGCACCGTCAGCCACTGCAATCTCCAACGGAACGCTGCCGGCGTGTAAACCAGTTCAATATGCCTTCCCGGCGGGTACTGGCGGCAACGCAACACGAGCAGCTGCCGTCAAGGAGGCATACCTCTACGCCTGGGACGCGTATGCCGAGTATGCGTTTGGATACGATGAGCTCCAGCCCCTGAGCAAGACAGCCACGAACGACTGGTGTAAGTAATTATGCTGCCGAGGCGGGGGTTCGTTCACCTTGTGTCGAGCGCCTGGGGGAGATCTCCGGGTAATCAAATAGCTGACGCCTTAAAAACACACCACAGATGGATGGGGTGTCACCATCGTTGATGGCATCGACACTGCCATCGTGATGAATTTGACAGAGGTTGTGGCCAAGCAGTTGTCGTTCATCTCGACAATTGATTTCAGCACTACCCCTTATGGAGACGTCGAGGTGTTTGATACAAACATCCGGTACTTGGGAGGGCTTTTGTCGTCCCATGACCTGCTGAAGAGCGGTCTGTTTCCAACCGAGGGTTATATTCAGGCAGATATCGATGCTCTTCTTAGCCAGGCTGTCGTCTTGGCCGATAAGCTCGCATACAGTTTCGACACGCCCAGCGGAATAGCCTCGGTAGATCTGTATGTGTTTCCAGCAACCCCTTTTTTGATCTGTCTCAAGTGTTATAGATCTCATCGTTTTTACATATTTACATATGAAGGACTAGTAGCTAACAAGTCTACACAGGAACTTCACATCCAACACACCAGTTGAGGGAACTTACACGGTGACCGCGACGGGAGTCACGTACAACAGCACCAACACCGCGTCTGCCGGCACCTTCTTGCTCGAGTGGTACAGGTTGTCTGACCTGACAGGCAACGCGACATACAGACATCTTGTTGACCGTGGCGAGTATCCTCTCGTGCATCCCAGCCCTGCGCCTGTCTATCCCGGTCTGGTCGGCACACAATTTGACACCACGAGCGGCGAGATGCTCAACTATGCTGGTGGCTGGCACTCTACAGTCGACTCATTCCTCGAGTACCTCATCAAGACATATCACTACAAGGTGACAAACACAACGTACGTTTCTGAGATACCCTGACGCAGGTCTCAAGGTTGAAAGCCCGCGTTTGATGAACATGACAATGTCGTATTGAACAACAAGAGAATCAGCAACGCCTACCCTACTCAGAACCAAATTCCTGTCAAAAGGATATATGGCTGACTTGTGATCCCTTTTAGCACCTATTATAAGGACTTCTGGCTAGATGCAGCAGCCAGCACCGCTAGCTACCTCGCCGTACACCCCTACGGCTTTCCGGACCTGACATTCATCTCGGAGCTTGACAACAACGGCACGCTGACTGACTTCATGGACGACTACAGCTGTTTCATGGGTGGTAACCTCCTGCTCGGGTGCAAGATCCTCGGCCTCGACTCCCTGTGCGATCTGGGCCTTGCCGCTGCAGATGGCTGCCATCAGACGTACAACACCACGCTGACTGGCCTCGGTGCCATCTACTGGGGCTGGTACGACAGCGCGACAGACGAGCAGCCGGCAGACACGGACCGGGACGTGGATGCTGCGACACGCGCGTGGGCTGAGGAGTACGGGTACTTCATCGAGTATGGCGATGAGGTCTACGCCAGCTTTCCCGAGTCCATAGAGAGCTGGTTCTATGCCTACCGCATCACGGGCGAGCAGAGATGGGCAGATTACGTCTGGGACGCGTTCCTTGCCATCAACAGCACGGCCAGAAACAGTGTTGCCTTCGCGACGGTGAACAATGTGAACATGCCTTTTGGTGGAAGCCAAAGCAATAACCTAGACTCGTGAGTAGCAGACTCCCTCCCTCTTCCACCATTTTTTCCAGCGCTGCGTTCTTCTTTCCGGGAGAAATATCCATCCTCTCACTAGTGCTATCTTTCCCGGGCTTATTCAAGTCATGAACTAATTTGATGCCTCAAATCTCCAGCTTCTTCTTTGCTGAGGTCCTCAAGTATATCTACCTCACATTCGAGGATCCGAGTGTCATCAACCTAGACCAGTTTGTCTTCAATACTGAGTGTCATCCTGTGCTGGTTCAGTGTGGCATTGGCGACATTGATAATTACTAGAAATCTTCTCCATCTTGTATATCATGAAGACTTTCGATATATACGTAATATTTATTAAGTATATAGGCTTCTACAAATGTATTAGCAGTCCTACATGCCGGTGAATCGCGCTCTCCAAAACAATTTATTGAGATGTCGAACCAATAACTAAAAAAAGACCTGTTAGAAAACTGAAAGACCACCCGCGCCCGGACTTGGGTAAGTATCATCTGGGTCACTCGCACTCCCTTACTGATTTGGCCAATCCAGAAGAATCCGAAGAGTCTTTTCGCAGAAGTCGCCTTCGAAGACAGCTTGCAAGACCGTTGAAAAGTATTCTGCCTTTTCGCCTGTGCTGACCCGCGCAAAGAGAGTCATGCAGGCCTTGAACTTAGCAACTTCTTTCGAGCAACCGAAAAGCTTGGTCAGGTCTTTCTCCTTGCTTTCTACGACGGCCTGTATCGCGGTTCTAAGACGCAACGCGAGGGTGTCATCCTCGAGATAGGACTCGGCTTCCTTGAAATCCTTGATACCATACAACCTGCTGTTAATACTCTTACCATATCCGCTGTGCAAATTGTCAGAAATTGTTCTCAACTTGTATAAAAGGGCGTGTGTGATATCCTCCCTCATGTGCCCTGCGCAATGCACGAAGACATGACATGGAAAGGGGAGACAATACTTACAAAATCTGGGGGAAAATGAAACAAGTCCAAGGAGACCTCTTTTGGCCTCCGCGCAACTCCAGAAGAGCGCGTTCGTACTCCGTGACTGGCACGCCGGGTATCGGCGATACCTGAACCGTTTGTTCCTGAGCACGCATGAATCTCTCAAGGTCCATTGTGAGCACTCTTCCGGATAGCAAAGGCCTGCTTGTGAGTTTTTGGTAGGTATATATCGAACTTACAGTGTTGAACCATCTATGCAGAGTAAAATCGTCACTTATAAGATTGGCAAATGCAGTGTCTTTAATTCCAATTCTTGCAGCTGAGCCTCGGCTCTGCAACAATGCAGCTATTGATAATACCAATGTTAGCCTTTGTATTTTGGAAGACAATGAATGGTACAAGAATTGTTTCGGATGCACAAAGCTACTAGAGAAAGACACATATGTTTCTTTCAAGTAGTAGTATAGATCGATAATTCTCTTAGAGTGCATCCAACTTAGTGTAAAGCTCAAACGCTCCTACATGGCCTTTGTTGGCACTACCATAATCTCAAGCTCAGATGTGCACATATTGCTGCTTTACAAGCAATCTCACACATAATTTGGTGATCCAAAAAGGTATTTACTAGCTTAAGGAGGGGGCTCCTTCAATGAACACAGGCAGATAAAATGGAGGCATGACAGAACAGACACGAGAATCATCGGGTAGCATGGTTATTGAAGTTTACATTGGCTAGCACTCATGTAAACAAAGAGTGTAGTTCTTTCAGGCCTGGAATTGTTGTTTTTGACAATGCCCTGACCAAGGCATTGGATCACAGCGACAAGAATGGCAATGCTCAACCAGACTATGTTTGCTTAATCGTATCTCATAGGCTAAGCGAGCCTCCCACATTGCGCTCAAGAGTTACAAAATCAGTCAAGAAGACATTTGGAACCTTGTCCGCTGCCTTCTCCTTTATACATAAATTGATATACGTGATAAGAACACTCATATCTATTTATGCACATCGATAGCATATAGCTAGCAATATCTACACTAATTGTTCTCTTGATTTCAGCTTACAAGTACAAGCCAAGAATATGTGAGCGCTAAAAGGAGGATTATTTCCAAGGTAGGCTGCTAATGTATGGTCTAATCAATTAATTACTTAAGTACTAAGTATATAAGTCGACGTAGTAGGCAGGCTGCAGATCTTACACGTTTCTTATTGTGCGATGGATTTCTTTTCGTGTTGCTACCTAAGATGTGGAATCGCCTGCTAGAAGACAATCATGACAAAGTGCGAGACGAAGCAGTCTAGATTGCTTGCTGCATATGAGTGTGACGTTTTCCGCAACCCATTTAGAATCTACGTGAAAAAACATATTTGTCGACTACGTGTTTGGCAGTGATCAAAGCCGTGATTCCATATAAGTAGAATAATTGTTCATACATTTTGAAGATTCTGAGAATGGCTAATGAATGATTCACACATGACACAATGAACTGCTTAGTGTGGTTATTACTGGGATAAGTTTCGGATTGAGGAGTACTGTTATAGTTTCGCAGCGTGCATATAATACACACCAGACGTGCGCTGCACGCTGTGTCGGTATCTGCAAAGTTCCGTCCCTTGAGGAATACTTCCTAAAGATGGTTGTTAGCTTAGACAGCGATCGTCTCTAGCTGTTCTAACGCATCCTGGTCGTATTATTCCCACAGTCCTGCAGGTAAGAAGCCAAGAACGGGGTTAGGGAAGACATGCCGCAGCTAGCCTCGGTGCCGATGATCTGCGCCCTCTGCGCCCCTCTCCACGCAAGAAGCACGGAGGACAAGCACTATCCAGTGCCGACCAGAGGTTTAAACGAAAACGATATGCATTAGTGGCCGACTTCAGTCTCGCCGCGTGACGTGAACTCCACTGGACTCTTGCACCATCGATCCCTAGATAATAGCAAGAAGCAAGTCGCGTAGGAGGTTGGACGGAGGAACGCACCGGAGTCTCCGAACCTGCAAGGCGCTTCCCAAAATTTAATATATCACCGCAGTCGCCCTGGGTAGCAATGGCGACGGGATCTGAGGCAGACCTCGCATCCCCAGACAGACAGGTTTCAAAGGGTCCTGCATCGAAACAATGGCTACTACTACTGGCAAGAGACCAAATTTCTTGGTCGTCGTGGCGGACGATCTCGGCTTCAGCGACACGGGCCCGTATGGCAGCGAGATTCCCACCCCGACGCTGGACCGACTCGCCAAGGAGGGCGTGACGATGACGGGCTTCCATACGGCATCTGCTTGCTCGCCGACGAGGGCCATGCTGCTCTCTGGCACGGACAACCACATTGCTGGGCTCGGCCAGATGGCAGAGCTTATGTTTGCCACGAAGGCATCGTACTGGGGCAAGCCTGGGTATGAAGGATACCTGAACTTCAGAGTGGCCGCCTTGCCTGAGATTCTGCAGGATGCTGGGTACTACACTGTAATGTCCGGAAAGTGGTAAGTTACAATGGCCTCACTGCCTACTTCAGCCTTGATTTTTTTTTTCTTTCGTTTTCTTTTTCGTTATTCTCAAGTGATCACCCAACAGGCACCTTGGTCTGAAGAAGGAAGTCTGTCCACACGCCCGCGGTTTCGACAAGTCCTTCGTCTACCTCCCTGGGGCGGGCAACCACTACAATAACGAGCCGCAGTTAGATAACGTGGGCTCATTCGTCATTCCAGCCCTCAAGTCCGACAACCTCTGGATGCGCGACAACGTGGTCATCGATCGAAAGAAGGACATCCCCAAGGACTTTTACTCGACCGAGAGCTTCACAACCGAGATGATCCAGTACCTCAAGGACCGCACCCCAGAAGAGAAGGAGAAGCCATTCTTCGGCTATCTGGCATACACCGCACCGCACTGGCCGCTCCAGGCCCCTCGGGAGGTGATCGACAAGTACAAAGGTCAGTACTCGGACGGTCCAGAGGCCCTCCGCCGGCGCCGCCTAGAGGCTCTCATCGCGCGCGGCCTGGTCCCTTCCGACGTCGAGCCAGCGCCGATGGTGGGCGACAAGGTCAAAGAATGGGCGGAGATGACCGACGACGAAAAGACCCATTCCTCACGGCGCATGGAGACATACGCGGCCATGGTGGATCTTATCGATCAGAACCTGGCGCGGGTGGTGTCGTACCTCGAGGAGACTGGTGAGCTCGACAACACGCTCGTCATGTTCATCTCGGACAACGGCGCAGAGGGGAAAGTGCTGGAGGCCCTTCCCGTCTCGCAGGGGATGCCGCTGGCCAAGATCATCGAGAAATATTACAACAACTCGATGGACAACATCGGAAACGCCGACTCGTTCGTGTGGTACGGACCACAGTGGGCGTGTGCAGCCACTGCCCCGTCCAAGGGCTTCAAGACGATGGTGACGGAGGGTGGCATCAGGTGTCCCTGCATCGTGCGGTATCCGAAGTTTGCCCTCTCGCAGGGTAAGGTAACCCACGACTTCACCACCGTAATGGATATCCTCCCCACGTTCCTGGAGATGGCCGACGTGCCACACCCCGGTACGAGCTTCCGCGGTCGCGAGGTTGTCCTTCCGCGCGGGCGGTCCTGGGGCCCCTTTCTCGACGGCAAGGTGAAGAGCGTACACAATAATGACACGCAGGCCGTGCACGGCTGGGAACTGTTCGGCCGCAGGGCGATACGCAAGGGGAACTGGAAGGCTGTTTTTGTGCCGGCACCACAGGGCTCGGAGGAGTGGGAGCTGTTTGATCTGTCCAAAGACCTGGGTGAGATTCATGATCGGGCAAAGGAGGAGCCAGAGGTGTTGGAGGAGTTACTCAAGGAGTGGGAAAGGTACTTCTCCGAGACCGGAATGTATGATCCTGGGGCCGAGCAGCACAAGAGCAAGTGGTGATGGGGCCAAGCAGGTCCGCGTACAGCTTCCAGATGAAGTGGGTCAGGTCCTCGCTGGGGAGCCTGGTCTGGTTAGAATATATTGAATAGGTCAATCCTGCTCAGCTTGATGGCAAGACATCATGGTGTGAGCCATCTTCCCCCATAGACGAATCAAATGATAACAGTGGTGCCCTGTGTTCCAACTTGACAGACTGAAGGACAGCCTCGACCATCAAACCGCAGTGACCGCGCACCCAAGAAGAATCTCGACCCTGAAATGTTTTACCATGGCTCTTTGCCGAGCAACATCTGTTGGCGGAGTGGTTGGGGCCTGTGACCTGCCCATCTAGAAAGCCCATCGAAACAATATATACCCCATAAATGCTTGATGTTTTGACAGCTAATGCTTGCTGTGTTTGATATCTAGTGAGCTAACGGGCTGCTTGGTTGGATGCACACGTATTTGTACAGAGTGTGTGTCTACATAGACAGGTTCACTCACAAGAGATGCAACGGGGAACACAAGAAGCGGGACTGAGGGTCATAACATCATAAATTTCCAGAATGCCTGTGTACACCGACGCCCATCAAAAGAAAACACCAAGTCCTATCTCGTGCCTCATCTTTCGCTGACATGACATGGCTTTTTTTTTCTGGTCGTAAATTCGTAACATGATGAAGCAAGGATGGCAGGCATGTGCACACGCGCACACACCCCGCAGCATCGTGCAAAACTCATGGAAATGGCTCATGATCAAAAAGAAAAAAAAGAAGAGAAGAAAAAAAAGACCAAATCGTCCACCTCTCTCGGGTCTCGTTCTCGGCAGTCTGCCCGCTCGTATCCCTTTCACCATGACCAGGTTTGCTTATTTAGCTGTATCTCCTGCACCACGCGTTGCGGTCATATCCATGATAATGCGTGTCTTCCTTGTTCCACCTCGACAGTCTAGGATGCCCGGGCTAGATCCTAATGTTGGAAAATAGGTTGACCACAAGGGAGAAAAGCCGGGAGATTGTCATCGAGTCGTCCATGCAATAACCATAAGAGGAAGGAAAAAAAAAGTTGGGATCCGATCGTCAAAAAGACGAAAAGGTTGTGTCACGAGGTCTCGTTGAAGGGATTTAGTATCGTCGGTTCCGGTCAAAGACGACCTCCCTCTCGACGACCCTCTCACGCTCGTCATCCCACCTGTCGCGACGGTCTCTGCGGCGCCGCTCACGTTCCATCTCCTCGCGCATCTCGCGCTCGTACTGAATCTCCCGGATCCGCTCCTTTCTGCGGGCGCGGATGCGGTCCGAGACCTCGACCAGCTCCAGAACATCCTCCTATATGTGTGTGTCTGAATTAGTAGGCTGTCTCCTGGGAAGCCACCTATCTATTGCGCGTAGAGGTGATGGAGGAGGGAGAACGGGAGAGGGAAATGGTATTTTTTGTTGGAGTTACTCACGTATTTCAGATACTGCATGACGTAAAAGAACAACTCTGTCTCTTCGTAGTCATAGCCCAGCTCCTCGACGGCCTCCTTGATGACGAGGTCCTTTGTGATCTCGGTCCACATATCTCTGGTCTTGGGGGCTGCTGGCGGCGGAGCAGGAGGAGGGAGGCTGGGCCGCAGGCTGATGCGCTTATCCGTGACCCTCTCGACCTCAAAGTCGCGCTCGCGTTCCTTGTCGTAGATCTGCACGCTCAGGCGGTCTCGCTCACCACCGCGCGGCGGCCTCTCATAGTCACGCTCGGAGATGACGGTGGTGTTGGACGACGAGGTGGGCGGCGACGCAGGCACGAGGGCGCCGTCGCGCTCAGCGATGAACTTGGCCTTGCGGGCGCCGCTGTAGCGCTGCCAGGTCACCTCGGCCGCCCCGCCGCCGACGCCGTCCATGCGGACCCTCTCGGTACCAGGCGGCACATCGACGAGGGTCCAGTCCTTGGTTCTACCGTGCCAGGCCTCACCCATCTCGCCGCGGGAGTCGATGCGGCCTGTGATACGCTCCGACTCGTCCTCGTAGTCTGGGGCGGCAGAGTGGGACCTGGGCCGCGCGGACACGCTCCGGCGCTCGTGCTCGATGTCGACCTTGAGTTTGTCACGGCCCGAGGAGATCATGATCTCGTCGTCGTGGTAGTAGCCACGCTGGCGAGGCGGCTCGGCAGCTCGTCGAGGCACACGTTCATGGGACGAGGAGCGGGCACGCGGGCGGGACTGGGACCGTGTCTTTGTGATATCAATCTCGGTCTCGCCACCCCTGTGGTAGATGTCAATGTCCGTCTCTCGCTTCTCAGCCCTGCTCCGAGGAGCAGGTGGCGGCGAAGGTGGGCGTGCTACGACGAGGCCTGTTTTTTTTTAAGAAAAATTAAGAGGTCAAGGTTAGCAGGTGTTGCATTGTGTGTGTGTGTGTGTGTTGTGTCGTCGTTTAGAAGGATTACACACGACAGGAAGAAAAAAGCGAAGAGACAAAAAAGGAAAAGAAAAAAAAAAAGAGGGCTGGAGGCGTACCATGATCGATGTCTCTGTAGTGTGTAATAACCTCTCTTTCGATCGTCGGGGCTCGAATGACTGGAGGAGGAGACGGAGGCGGAGGCGAGGGGCTAGGTGTAGGCACACGCTCTCTCTCTCGCTCAATGATCCTGAGCCTGCTCCTCTCGACCTCGGGCGGCGGCAGCGGCCTGGGAGACGGCGACCTCTCCCTGTCGATGATCCTCGTGCGCACGCGCTCGCGCTCGAGGACACTGGGAGGAGGAGGGCTTGGGGATCGTTCGGGCCGCTCGATGAAGCGGGTGCCGAGGCGCACCCTGTCGAGGGCCGGTCCGCGGCTGGGACTACGCACCCGCTCACGGGAGCGATCGATGACGCGGATCTCTTCCCGCTCACGAACCTCAGGTGGTGGTGGCGGCGGCGGGCCAGGGCTCACGCTCCTCGCCCTGGTCTTGGTGACGATCCGCTCCCCTGACTATGGGCGACGGCGAGCGTGGTCGCGGTCTGGCCCGCTCAACGGTTTCGACATCGCGCTGGCGCAGGACCAGGGCACCAGCCTCGGAGCGGCGGCCGTCCTCGCGCATGAAGGCTGGGACGCGTGACTCAACCTCCTCGCGCTCGCGGATGGCGATCTCGGGGGCGCTGCGGCGAGGCATAGGCATGGGGCCAGGGCTGTGCGCTCGCCTCTCTTCCCGGCGCTCGTAGATGAACTCCTCGTCCCCGCGAGGAGGTGGTGGGCCTCGCCTAGGCGGGGGAGCCCTCCTAGGAGGCTCGTCTTCGTCATAGTAGACATCCCGCTCTTCGTAGCGGCGATATGTCTCGGGCATTGTGGTGGCCTTTGTATGTGTGTGTGTGTGTGTGTGTGTGTGTGCAGACCGGATGACGATGTGGTTGTGCTGGCAGCTGGGGCGGGAGGGACTTTAGGCCTCAGTCGTCGCACCAGGGCTGGACCGGAAGAATTGTGCTGGTTGAGGTTGTCGAGGCGCTAGAGATTCTGGTCAGACGACAAGCTCGTGTCTGATGGATGATGAGGTATGGGAATCCAAGGGCTGGTAGACGTACACAACCACCAAGAGGGTGCCTGCAGCAGGGACCGGGTATAGCTAAGCTGGCGCCAGGCTAGTGATGGGATTTATGGACAACCAGGGCTGAAAGAACGGTCGTAAGAGCAAATGAAGGACCCTTGGTTCGGGCCTTGGCCTCGGGCTGGCTCCCGTCGAATATCCTCGTGGTGGTGGTGGTGTTGATGGTGCTTGAAAAGCTGCGGCCCAAGGCTATGCTGATCAGGCCTGGCTCGTCACAGGTGATGGTCAAGGCGGGCTTAGGCGAGGATGAGGGGTTGCGTTCTTTAAGGCAGACGATGATGTAGTATGACGGAAGACGCCACCAAGACGTGGCCCCAACCCAGACTCACAATTGCCGACTAGGACAGACAGGCGGACTTGCAAGTTGGACGAGGAAGGGAAAAAGGGGAAAAGAGGTATAGAGAAAGAAAAGAAAAGAGAGAAAAAGAAAGGGAAAAAAAAGGGTCCAGAATCAGGAATAAGACGAGGTGGAAAAAGATCAGCCCAACCAAGGTAAAAATAAGTGAGGCAGCGTAGGAACAAGGAAGGGTTCCAGAGGGGGAAAGGGACCCGGCCTTGCAATTGGAAGGAGAGTTTCACGCCTGGTCTTACTGAGGAGGAGGAGGCCGGCAATCCTTGGACCGATGGGGAGGGGCTTGGCTTGTCTGGTCTGCAAGTATGATTACTGCTCGTTTATGGGTCTTTTCTCTTTTTTTCTTCTTCCCTTTCTTTCTTGTCTCTCTCTCTTTTCTTTCCTGATGTGGTGAATTTATTTGATAAATTTCTTTTCAGCGAGATACATAGATCAAGCCCAAAAGAAAACAGAGGGATTTCGAGAGACACAGGGGGGGAGAGAGCGAGCAGTCATCCGACCAAAGATGTGTAACGACCAGGCAGGATGGAGAAATTTCTACCAAGTCCAGGCGAAGATGAATCTTGCTTGTGACTGGGCACAGCACGGCAGGCCACCCTGGGAAAAACGTCGTCATCCTACAGCTGGACCGACTGCTGCAACTGGTCGGTGGGTCACTGCTGCGATCATCACCCGCAGTCAGGTTCCATGCTTGCCATGCTTCGGGGCCCAGTCACCACCAGCCCTGAACCACCCGATCGACGCAGTGCGCATCTTGTTGTGTGTGGAGCACGATTGGACTGACCACCACAGGCGATAGTGTAGTATGTTGCAACACCTGTCCCTCCATCTCATCATGCACGAGCGACCATCTTGGGAAGGCCAGCAGCAGCCGCAGCAGGCAGTGCCCAGTGCCGCCGCAGCTAGGCATGGCACTTGATCACAGTAATGCCCAGGCCGGTGTGTGTGGGAAGAGAGCTTGCAGGTGATCCCTCCTCCGTGGGCGGAGGCTGACCCGAGATCCGCTGTCTGCTGCTGACAGCCTCTCTCTCCTCCTCTCCCGTTTGCATGTAACCTACCAAGTACCATGGATATGTCGGGTGTCATGCAGATCGCAGGCAGAGAACTCATTCCTCTCGTCCACCATACTTTGGACATTGCCGTGATGATGTGTTTCAAGTGCCCTCGAGAGTATGGGGCGTTTTTGCTGCTATCTTGGAAAGCTGAGGGATTCCAGGAGGCCCCATCCTCTGACCCAGCGGGCCGTGGTGGAGGCCAGTCGACAGATCCCCGACGTCACGTATGTATTTAGAGCTGACCAGCCCACATCTCTCTGCGCTTGCTTCTTCACATGCTGCCTTTTAGATCCTGAAGACCCTTGCACTATGTACCATAGTACACTAGAGGCGGTGGGGTCCCTCCAGCCTGACTGTGTGTGCACAGGCCTGAGGGGGTGGTGCCAAAGTCCCAGTCCAGCCCGCAACAGAGACAAAGAGGGGGCGTGAGAGCAGCCAGCCGTTCCCTGCAGGCGAGTGCCTGCAGATGAGCGAGTGCCCACCGAAAACACTATGGCAGGTGGCCAACTCGGTGTATCATTTAGAAAAGAAAAAAAAGAGAAGAAAAAAAGGCTCTCCCCAACGTACCATCAAATGTCCCGTGCTTGTAGGTGCTGGGCATCTCAGCCCAGGCCTGCCAGGTATGGTCTGCCAAGGTAGACAATCAGTCTCGACACCGATCGCGGGGCATGTTTCTCCACTGAGGTCGCTGACGCAATCGTGCATCGGCGCAGGGGCGACGAACGGTGGGTTTTTGTTTGTGGTGGCTGGGCAGAGCTGACCGACCTGACCTGACCTGTCAGAGGAAGAAGAAAACAAGCAGGAAGAGACAAGGGGAAAAGAAAAAAGAAAAAACAAGATAAAAAGAAACTTCGGGATGCAACCTTTCGTGACAAGTTGCCTGGTTCTGAGAGCCATGGCACCATGGTTCGATAATGCCGAGCAAGGAGGCCCTATAATGCTGCCAACCTTTTTTTTTCTTCCATATCCTGGATCCCGCAACAGCTATCCCTGTTTCCCAGAACCCCTCACTCACTCAGCAGATAGGGTTTTGCTTTTTCCCTTGGAGGGGCGGGATGGGATACGAGACGCATACTAACGAACTGAACGTGATCTTTTTGAAATTGCTTTTTCGGTGCTGAAACAGGTTACTGCATGTTTGCCCAGGTGGCTTGACAAGGCACCAGAGCACCAGACCGCTCACCACCAACACTCTGCTGCGCACTGCTTACCCCCCCACTGAAATGTCTCGGCTAGATGCTTCTCAGCAGAGGAGATACGGGAAGGATCGTTGGGCTTCAAAGCGCTGCACAAATGCACCTGATGCCTACCAGACAAGCAGCTCTTCGCTCGCCTACTTGATTGGTCAGCCCATTAAATCTGGCTTCATCGTTATCAGACACTGTGGCTCTCCTTGCCGTGCTATTTTCTCTCCTGTTGAGAATGTGTGTTTTTTTTTTTTTGGTTTTTTTTGTGTGGTGTGGTTGCACAGCTGGACGTGAAGATTCTAGGTCGCTCCTATTGATACTGTGGCTTGGGAAGCAACCTCGACGCACTATATTTCCCGAGGTCTGCTTTGACCAAACTTTAAGCAGAGAAAAATCCTGATTCCCTCATTGGTTTGGCACTCACCATGTTGCTCCACTGGGTCAGCTGGGCTCATTCAAGAGCTGAACTACCTTTTTACCACAGAAATTCCTTTTTGTTCTCATCACCAATGTCATCTTGGACACTGCAGGTGACTCTGGCTGTGCTTTCAGCACAGTGTCATGCAGGGTGGTATGGGAGGGTGGAGATCATCACACGTGTGGTTCTTCAGTGTTTTTTTTTCTTCTTTTCACCTAGGAAAGAAAAAGAAGCCACCACAGTCGCTGATGTAAAGTGCATGTACTGTAAGTATCGTGTTCAGATCATGAGAGATGAGGATCAACAATGTACCACACAAAACTCCTCAGGAGAGGCACAGTCACATACCTAAGTAGTTGATTGTATGTCCTTCAACACAGGCTGCTGTGTCATGTCATATGCCACCTTTCAATCACCAATTTGTGGATCCACTTATGGCAAAACCTGCCCATTGTGAAGATGGTACTTGTGATCCTGATCATCAAGAGAGCACTATCACATAGAATATCACTGCATCAGGACTCGGAAGTATTTCTTCCTTATTGAAAGCTGGTCTGCATTATTTTATGCAGGCTTGCCGTGACACCTTTTTTTCTTTTTTGCTTTTTTTCCTTTTTTTTTCTTTTTTTTTCTTCCTGGAGCAGGCTGCTCGACCCCCGGGTGGAATCCACTGTCAGAAGATTTTCGTTTCCATCATTTTGTAGGGCCAAATGTCACTTTTGTTCCCACTGTGTTGATCAGTCTTGTCAGCCTACAAAAGCGAGGGTGGGGAGGAAAAAGAAAGAAAAAAAGCAATATGAGACAAGCTAGTACATGCATGCAGCATCTATAGTGCACTCATGTCACACTACGTCCCCAACCAGGCCTCAAAACTTCGGGTTGCTGCATGCTGGGCACCTTAACATAAATTACATGCAACGGGTTCCAAGTGTGAGTCAGAGGGGCTGGCTCCATTTCTGGAGTTGCTTCTGCCTCCTCTGTAGAGGATGTGAATTGATCATGTAAGGGAAATTGGTATGCATGCTTGCTACCCATGCTCATGTGTGTTTGCTTGGGAGCAGAGCCTAACTCTCTTGGGACCCTGTAAAAAAGGCCCCAGGCCTGCATGCACACATGGTGTTTCTTCCCTTTTTTTCTTTTCTTTTCTTTTTGTGTGTGTGTGTGTGTGTGTGTGTGTAAGTGTTTCTTTCTTCTTCCTTTTCTAGTAGTGGCAGAATATCCAGTGAGACTATGAGCACATTGCATGTCAGCCTACCAATTCTTTTTTTCCTTTTTTTTTTTAAAAAAAAAAAAAACTGCTCTAGGGCACGGCCTGCTGGCTTCTTCAGCTTGTCCAATACGTTGTGGTCCAGATGGTTTCTTCTCCCCAGTGCTGCTGCACAGGGTTGGCAGCATGCACCCCTCTCCACCACAACTAAAAAATAAAAAATAAAAACAGAATAAAAAACAGAACACTAGAAAAAGGCATGAAGGATGTCTCAGTACCTAAAGTTACTACATAGCAAGGGAAGCAACTAGAATTGCTGCCTGGGGTGAGGAGAAATGTGATCTACACCAGCCCAGGCGAGCGTTTGCAAAAGGCCACTGCATGGTGATACATGCTCATATATTCGGTATGCAGCTAGGTAAGCATGCTCCTGGAAAAAGTAAAGCTGTTGCTAGAGTTGGAGGGTTGCCACTATTGACGGGCCGCTAGACTGCCAGGGGGTCCCCTGCATGTGAGGCTCTGCCCCACCAATCTGCCTACAAGACTCGCCCTGTCTGGCTGCTGTAAATGGAAATGGCCTAAGCGCGTCGGGGGGTTAACGCGCCTCAACCTTCCCTGTACGCACTGCTCTATACAGACGCAGACAGAAGGTGCCAGAGAAGAGCAACCTCTCTCCCTTTTTCTCTCTTCTCTCCCCTCCATCCCTCTCCTGTCACCTCCCGTTCACAATTTTCACAGCCTGCAAGCTGTGCTGCTTTTTAATCTCTTCTTCTCCCTCCAGTGGTTTTTCATAATTCTCTGCCTGCAGGCTAGACTGTGCATCAGCGCAGTGTAGCCTGGCATAGACAAGACTGTGGTCCTGCACGACACACACGCCGTTTGTCAGCCATTTCAACCATTTCAACCATTTTGTTCCAAAGCCTCGAATACAACCTTGGGAGCTGTGCCACAGCACAGCAGCATCTTTACATAAAGATGTCTCCTCCCACGCCTGCTGCCGACGACGGCATGGATACCTCAGACCCCCAGATTGAGAGGGAGAAGGCTCTGCTCCGTTTCTACGCCTCCCTGAGCGACCCCAAGGAGATGAGAACTGAGATCAAGTACCAACAGGAGCTTATCACCTCCCTGACGGAGAAACTTAACGCCCTAGAGAACCGCAACAACACCTGGATGGAAGCAGACATCAATCAGGGACAGAAAGCCATCGCCTTCCTTCGTCGTCGTCTCAGCGACATGGGAGAACAAGGTACTCATCAGAATCTATCTCTTCTCCATACCTAGCCCACTGCTAACATAGACCTCAGACTCTTCCCAGGAGACGCCCTCGGGCTCGACTTTCGCTGCAGATGGAAATGGCTATGCTGGTCCCAGTGGCCTCTCTGCACCTGCGAGTGCGTCTGCAGGCAACGCCAGCCAGTCCAAGCGTCCTCATTCTCCAGACTCTAGTAACGACTACAGCGACAGTCACAAGAACAAGTCCCACAAGGTGACCGCAAGCCCATCATGCACAGGGGTTACCAGCCCTACCGACAGCGATTGCATGTCTCTCTTTGATGGGAACGCGCTCCCCGACGACGACGACGAGGATGCTGGAGAGGTAGTCAGCGATTTCCAAGCAGCCCTTGCCCGCCACGAGCAGGTGATGGAGGATGAGAGGATCGCCAGAAATCTGAGCCAAGAGTGGGCCAGACGTTCTCTGAGTCCGAGCCCCTCTACCACTGGTTTTCGCAACCGTGAATCGAGTGCTGGTCCCTCGAGTGCCCGGCCCCTGCAGCACCGCGTGCCTAACGCCTACGGATTTATTGACAACGACGACAATTACAACGACGAGGACGAACACGTCGGCTTGACCACCAATGCAGATCTGGCAGACCGTGATGGATCGTTCAAGCCCACCTGGAACCTTCCATTAGGTACACCCTCAGCAGCGGGCGGTCGGACTGGGCCCTCCCGACGCATCTTCACAATCCATCGGCAGCAGACCGTGCGCGCCGAGCAGCTCTTGCTTCGGCCACAAACAGCTTCGCCAACGCGTCCCCAGGATCCTCTGCTGGACCTAGCACTTCTTTCCCCAGTCTTCTTTCTCGTCGCCCAGGACTGCTGGGTTCGGTCACGCATCTTGCCACGCACGGCCTGCCGATTCACGATGCACAGAACACTGCATTCAATCGCGCCAGCGGTGATACTCCCGGTTCCACCGTCGAGAATGCGATCGATCTTACCGACAACCCCGACTTGAACGATGGCCGCGGTAGGCAGAGCGAGCCACGTGGCGGCCTCGAGGACCTCTACGGTGATCTTGATCTGCGAGGCATCCACGGTCAAGGCGCTCGACGTTCAGGCCAAGATTATCAAGAAGATCCTGGTAGGATGTCAGAACAGATCATGGACCTCCTGGCAAACATCAGGCCCGATGAGGACATGCCAGCACATGACCGCGTCAACACCCCTGAGGCCCTGAAATATCCCTTGTATCCTCACCAGCAGCTCGCGTTGAAGTGGATGATGGACAGCGAGGAGGGCAGCAACAAGGGCGGCATCCTCGCTGACGATATGGGTCTCGGAAAGACAATCTCAACCCTGGCCTTGATGGTGAGCCGGCGGTCTTCTGGTGGGTCGTCTGGTAGGCTCAAGACGAACCTCATCGTCGGGCCTGTCGCGTTGATCAAGCAGTGGGAGGTCGAGATCAAGAAGAAGATCAAACCTGAGCACCAGCCGAGAGTGCTGCTGTACCACAACAAGACCATCACGCCTGAGCAGCTACGCACATACGACGTCGTCTTGACAACCTACGGAAAGCTGGGTGCCGAGGACAAGCGATTCGGGGTCTGGGAAGACAAGAACCCCAAGAAAGACCCCGCCACCGACAAGGAAATCGCAAAGAGCTGTCCACTGGTGCACCCCAGCACCAAATTCTACCGTGTCATCTTGGACGAGGCCCAGTGCATCAAGAACCCCTACACATACCAGTCAGCTGGAGCGGCGCGGCTGAGGGCCATTCATCGCTGGTGTCTGACCGGAACGCCTCTGATGAATGGAGTTCAAGAACTGTACCCTCTCCTCCGCTTCCTCGACATTCCCCCTTATCGCTGCCCGCAGAATTTCAGAAAGGCGTTTGGTTGCTTGAGCCCAAAGTCCGACCGAGCTCGCGCAAATGTTACCGCTCAGCAAAACAAGCGGGCGCTGAGGACCCTCCGTATTCTTCTGAAATCCATCATGCTTCGCAGAATGAAGACATCCACCCTCGACGGCAAGCCTCTCCTCACGCTGCCGCCAAAGACGGAAGAAATCGTGCATGTTGAGATGGACGAAAACGAGCGACAATTCTACGTCGCCCTGGAGACAAAGTCCCAGACCACGTTCAACAAGTACATGCGCGCCGGAACTGTGGGCACCAACTACACAAATGTTCTGACCTTGCTTCTCCGCCTGCGCCAGGCTTGTTGTCACCTACAGCTTAACCTGGATGTCGACTACGTCGGCACGCTCGAGTCGAGCAGGGATGAGATGAGAAACCTCGCCAAGACGCTGGGCCCCGACGTGGTTAAGCGCCTGAAGGCAACGTCTGAAGCAGGCTTCGAGTGCCCGATCTGTCTGGACGCAGTTATGGAACCGACTATTGCTCTTCCATGCGGTCACAGCAGCTGCGGGGAGTGTTTTGCATCTTTCGTCGGAGCCTCTATCGAGAATAATGCCCGAAATGGCGACGACCGCATGAAGCTGACGTGTCCCGAGTGCCGTGGTGCTATCAGCACACAGAAGGTCATCAACCTAGCAGCTTTCAAGGCCGTCCACATGCCTAAGCCTGAACCCGACTTCGAGGACAGCGATGATGGCAACAATGCCGACGACGACTCCTCTGCCGCAGGTCCAGCCAATGCTGGAAACTTCACAGACTCTATTGCCAAGGACGATGAGGGCGATGTGCAAATGTCTGGTGTTAAGGACTCAGACAGCGACATGGTCATTCCTGGCCCTTCCACTTCTGCATCTGGAGAGAACAATGAGCAGAAGAAGTCCAAAGGCAAAGAGCGTGATGTCAAGGGCAAAGGCAAGGCAAAGGCAGACACAGTTGAGCCTTATATCCTAAAGGCTCTCCGTATGGATGCAAGGAAGAACCAGACTGAGCACAATCGTTACATGAACTATCTCAGGAAGCACTGGCAGCCGTCGACAAAGGTCAACAAATGCTGTGAGATCCTCCAAGGCATCCAAAAGAGCGGCGACAAGACTATTGTCTTTTCCCAGTTCACCTTCCTGCTGGACCTGCTCGAGATCCCCATCAAATACCACCTTGGCATCAACTATTGCCGGTACGATGGAAGCATGTCGCGTAACAAGCGAGATGCTGCAGTCCAGGAATTCCAGGACCCCACTTCTGACATCAAGGTTGTCTTGGTGTCCCTCAAGGCTGGCAATTCTGGCCTCAACCTCACCACTGCCAACAATGTCATCATCATGGGTAAGTCCTTGCAGGTCTTGTCGCCTTGTGATCTTGTTCTCTTTTTTTTTTTTCTTTCTTTTGGTCCACCCCATTGCAAATGATGCTGGTTGTGAGATGGAAATGTCCATGCTAACTCTGCAAATGTCACACAGATCCTTTCTTCAACTACTTTGTGGAGAGCCAGGCAGTTGACCGTGCCCACCGGATCGGACAGAACAAGCCAGTCAACGTGTACCGTATCCTTGTCAAGGATACAGTTGAGGATCGTATTGTCGACATCCAGGAGTCCAAGCGTCAGCTTGTTGATGCTGCCCTTGATGAGGGTGAGGCTCGGCAACTGAGCCGGATGTCAGTCCAGAACCTTCGATACCTCTTCTACGGCAGAGAGTAATGAAGGATGGGCTGGATGTCAGCTGCATCCCCATTGTGTGTGCCTGTGTGTCTGTCTGGTTGACCATTCACCCCTCCCTTCCTCCTATCTGGATGATGACGACAAAAAGCACCACCCGATCTCTCTCTGGATGGTTGCTTGCCCCTTTGGGCTGTGGAGGGGTTTATGGTCCACTTGACGAGATTTCCACACACTTGACAACAAGACTTCAAGGGGACTCAACAAGACTTCAAGGTCTGCAAGGCTCTGCACGAGTCCTTCTTGTGAGGAATGTTTGTTGGTTGGTGGTTATGCAATGCTTCCCCCCCCCCCACCTTTCTTTACTTTTTTCTTTATTTTTTGGGGCAAGGATCAGATGGGAACCATGGTTTGCCTTCTAGGGCAATTAACATCATGAGTGATCTCCCAGGATTTCTTTGCAATGATGATGATAATGGATGGGAGTTCTAAGGAAAACAAAACATTCTACCTAGGAGGTTCTACAATATGGCGGACGGGTGTGGCGTTATGGATATGACTTGCGCATCACCTGCACCAAAGGTCAGGTCATCATCTGATGGACAATCAACTACGCAAATGACATCGGGGCCATACATAGAATGCTGAATCCAATGGTTTTTAAACAAGTCTTCAGACATGCAATGTCATGGCCTTCAGCCTGCAGGTGATGGACACAGCTTCAAACAAACTAATGAAAAGATTGCTGCAGGCTTGCCACAATCCCCTTGGTTCACTAGATGGACTCTCAAAGGACCAGATGTCAATCTGCCGTCGTAGTCACCCTGGAATGCCCACACTGGCCCTGACATGCCCGAGAAGGTGAATAGAGACGAGAACCACAGTGTGACATGCTCGACAGGGACTTGCCCCATGATATGATATTATTGAACAACACCTCAAGATCGTTGTTGTGCCACAAACCAAATACCCAAAAAGAATGATACATTCCTGTAGCCCAGCCCAGCGCCAAACGACCGCAATTAAAAACAAAAGAAAAGCTGCTGTATGGAATATGCACAAAAAAAAGCCATCCAAGGCCAGCCCTCAAAGGGTGCACAGAGGCTTCTTCAAAGAGGAGTCGAAGATAAAAGAGTCAGATCAGGCTGCACCTTGGGGCTTGTCCTGGGGAATCACGGGCACCTTGCCGCCGCCACCCTGGATGGTCTCCCACGCCTTGCCCGCCTTGTCCGTCGTCCAGCTCCACGCCTTGCCGAACTGGTCCTTGGCCCAGTCCAGGGCCCCCTTGGCGGAGTCGCCTATGCTCCCGAGCAGGTCACTGTCGCCTTCGCCGGGAGGGTCGACGCCGACGGGGGCCGACACTTGGCCTGTGGCCACGGGATCTACGCCGAGGTCTTTGGAGGGAGAGGGAGCCGGAGCCGAAGCCGGAGCCGGAGTTGGTGTCGGAGTGAGAGTGTAGCTGGTGACGGGATCGGAGGGGACCTCGACGGCGGGGACCTCATCGTGTAGGCCGGTGGTCTTTAGTGGGAGGCGGAGAGTGCCGTTGTTAGGCGCAGGGGTGAGGCCGATCGAGTCACAGAGGATGTTGTAGACTTCGATGTTTTCTAGAGGCGCGTTGCGTGCCTGGTTAGTCTTTGGCTGGCACGTTTGGGCTCGACCAGGTGGCTGTGGAGAGAAAAGGAGGGGGGGGGGGGTTGGAGAGGCTCACGAAATGGCTCGACCCTGCTGCCCGGCTGGTGGGGAAAAGCAGGGCCGCGGGCGATGAAGATGGCCCGCATCAGAGGGTGTTCGTGGTCGTACCCGTGCAGGCCTCGCGGGTGGTACACCAGGCCGTTCGCCCTGGCGTCTTCAATGTCGAACTCCTTCTTGTCGACGATGGCCCAGCCGGTCTTGGGCACGATCCAGAGCGGTGCGATGCGCTCGTTGCTGGAGAAGTGGTACCGCTCAGGCATGTTGACGTCGCGTAGATAGACGTCGAAGTTTGGGTTGGTGCTGGCCTTGTCGAGGAGGCCCTGGTACATCTCGTCGAGATCGGAGGGGTTCTTGGGCCGCAGGCCGACCAGGGGGCCAGCCGTCGACGTGGTCGACCTTGCTGAGGTCCACGAGGTCCTCCATCTGGATCATCCGGGACACATCGGTCGTGGCCATGCCGTGGTCCGACACAACAATCACATTGACAATGCCCGTCAGGTTCCGAGCCTCCAGGCCCAGGAAGATGTCGTCGAGCATCGTGTCGGCGTGCTGGATCGTGGAGCGTATCTCGGTGCTGTTGGGCCCGAACTTGTGGCCGTCAGCATCGACGTTTGGCACGTAGGCTGCGATCAGCTGTGGCCTCATGTCCTCCGTCCTGGCATGCGTGTCCTCCAGGCCGGGCTTGTCTAGAAACTCAAAGATCCTCGCGACCTTGTTGGATAGCTTCTCCTGGCCGTTGTACTGGTCGATAAAGGCAGGCTCGACACCGCCGAGGTGAGCCTCACTGCCAGGCCACATGTGGACCGCGGTCCGGATGCCGTGCTGTTCTGCTGTGACCCAGAACGGCTCCCCATTCCACCACTTCGACTGCATGCTGACATCTGTATCCGTGTAGTAGAACTCCTGTTGTAGTTTCGGGTCCCAGAAGCTGTTTCCCACAATCCCGTGGGCTTCTGGGTACAGGCCAGTAGCCAAGGTGAAGTGATTCTGGGCGGAGAAAGGGGAGAAAGAGACCAGTCAGCTGCTAAATCTGATACATATCAAGAAAAGAAACATAAAGAAAGAGAGAAAAAAAGAAACACTTACAGGAAATGTGACACTCGGGAAGGACGGGTTCATATATAATGGCGAGACGCCCTCCTTCACAAAAGCGTTTAGCCTCGGAGTCAACCCTCGCTGGAGGAAGTCCGCCCTGAACCCGTCCAGGCTGATAATGAGCGTGGTGGGTGCAAAGAGCGCAGTGCCATTGCTGACAAGAGTCTGCGCCCTGAGAGTTGCGGTCTTGGCAGACATCTTCCAGGCCACAAATGCCAACGCCGCAAAGGCCGCCGCGATCGACACGTATATCAGAGCCCATCGCCAGCGATCCCTCCTCCGCTGCCTCTTTGCATCTGCCAGGTACCGAAGGCCGCGCCTGTCGAGCTCGTCGCTGTCCTCCCTGTCGCTGCACCCCGCCGAGCTGCCCGTCCTGAGCCCGCCCTCCTCTAGCTCAAACATCAGCTCCCCGTCTTCGCCGTCGTGGGCCTTCTCCAGCAGCCTCTCCTTCTTCTCCCTCCTCCTCTGCCGCCTCTGGCTCCTGGCCTCGCCCCGCAGGTCCTCCGTCGACACCTGCTGCGACAGCTTGTCCTCCGCAGGGCTGACAGACCGGCTGCCGGCGCTCCGAGGGCGACCGCCGTTAGCCCCGGAGAAGAGGTTGATGGGCGCCCGTATCGACAGGCCCGACACCTTTCGCTTCTGGCTTGACCCCCTGCGCTCGCGCTCCTGACGCCTGCGCGCGTCTATCACGAGCTGGTCCATCTCTTCCTCCTCGAGCAGGACGATCCGGTCGTGGGCGCGCAGCTCGCGGCTGTTGCGGGCGCGGGCCTGGCGTTCGTCATCGTCGCTGTCCGAGTCTTGATCGCTGCGGAGGGAGTTCGCGTCTGGGTCGTAGCTCTTGGCCGAGAGGAGAGAGCTGTTGGGGGATTTGGGCCGGTTGAGGGGCCTGAGGAGAGGCATTGTCGTCGGGGGTAGTTGACTTTGGCGGGAGTTGTCGAGGAGGTTCGGTATTCTCTATCTGTGCGCAGCTTGCGCCACCAGCTTGGACCTACAAGACAAGAATGGTGTGCATGGTAGGTCTGAACACTGAAGGAGGGTTGGTTGCGATGGAGAAAAAAATGAGGTTCGTGGTTTCAGGGGGGGGGGAAAGAGAGAGGACTTATTTCATTTGCGAATTGCGTCTCCAATCTCTGTGACGCTGAATGCGTTATCGAGGTGGGTCAGGGCGGATGGGTGGGTGGGCAGGTATAATGTAGTGCAGCCCCCTACCCTGATTTACTGTACATCTGATCTGGAGGGGAGTGGGGGGGCTGAGTGCAGAGCATTTTAAGTACTCAGCCTTGTTGATGACGAACACTCTCTACTGTGCATAAGGCCCTCTTCATTGACTTTACTTATTTTTAGAGGGAAACCGAAAGAGGGAAAAAAAACCCCTTTCTTACCAGCTTGAGCTACTATAACTTTGTGGTGGCTTATTGCTCATCCTCTCTTGATTCTGGCTCTCTGCTTCACCGAGTAAGGCAGAGTACTGATTATTCATGCAGCCAGTCATCCTCCTTTGTGGGTGGCGATATCCAGTCTCTCATCATGATCTGGCAGCCACAAATGACAAGACATGTCTTGGTTGAAACATCCTGCTAAATTTTGAGAAGAATTTTGTATTCTTTGAACAGAGGACAGAGGATGGATCAGCTAGACGTCACCGTTGAGCCCTGGATTTCATCAAATTGATAAAAGAAGATACACATAATATCTCCAGATTCCGGATTCCAAAATCTAAACTGCTGTTCATTGTCATATCCGTTCTCAATGATAGTATACCCTCTTGTAGGTCGGCAGGTTTGCACTGCACCAAGACCTGCGCCCGAGATTGCAGCGGACAGTTGTGCCCTTGACCCGACAGTGAGTAATTACAGCGCCACCCTTTCGAGTATTACGATGCAGTACCTTGATATCAAATTTGCTCATGATTACTTATGCCTCTTTGAAGATTATATGGATTCTGGTCGCAGTTCCTACCGACGGCTGCTGAACCAGTCGGATACACGCGAGCGGTGACATTCGCATAGCACATCTTCTTCCAGTCACACTGGGGAAGGACGGGAGGTTGGCTTGCTTCGGAAGAGACGCGGCAGGGTTGTACGCAGGGAATATGTGAGCACATCCGGCTCATCGCGTCCTGTCAGGGAGACATAGTCGGGGGCGCGGATATGTGCCGTGTCCATGGCGAGGGGATATAGGAACGATTTGATTCGGGACCAGTATAGAATACGTCGACGGTGGGTTTCCTCCTGGTGGTGTCAAGGTCGGTCCTGATATTCTAGGGGCTCTCTGGAAATATTTGGACATGACCGTCATGATCTGCCGAGGGTGCGGGTGGAGCGAGACCAGAGCTGGCTCCCGGATCAGAGTTTCCTGTTACTCCTTCATTATTGCTGGAATCTTCATCGTGAGGTCCATCCTCTCTCTCCATATCCCGTCGGGCTGGATACTCGTCTAAGTATGGAACCATGATTGGTTGGAACCGAGACAGAAGCGGTCTTTTGAATTGCTCCCAGCTTCCTGCACACCTTTGGATCCAGGAGCGGTGTTCCCTTGCGTCTGGTCTGTTGTCGTTCTCAATATCGAGGCTGTCCTGGGTGTCGTGGCGGTCATGCTGTGCCTGGAGGTGCGAGAGTTCGCTCTAGTGGTACAGGATGTCATCATCTATAACAATGAAGCTGGCTAGTGAGCTAAAACTAGAGACATACGTCTGGGTTGTCGTGTCTGGTAGCCCCGATGATGATGCCACGTGTGGTTGGCTGCGAATAATCAGCATTAGTGGACTTAGTTGGCAGCGTGTACTATAGGTTCCGTGAGAAGGACTCGAAAGATATTCGTCCTTGCATAGTGGGCTGTCACTGCAGATCCGATATACCTGTAAACTTAATTTTGTGTGTGCTTTTTCCCCCCTGCTCTTTTTCTTTTTTTTTTTTTTTTAAAAAAAAGCGCGTAGTATTATTGTCATGCAGGACCAAGGGGACGTATGTTTATGGCTTACACATTGTGCTCCGACATGCATGTCTTACGGAAAACTTGGTTCAGTCTCCTGCATCTTATAGGTTCACGGCACAGCCACAAGAGGGGTTTGAAAGTGCATTTTCCATGCCCAAAACACAACATAGATGCCCAATGATCCATGGAAGCCCAACGGCCTGAATGCGTACATGCAGCCCGTAATACTGTGTTACCTCTTGGCATTGTTGCTCACACCACTGCAGCTCAAATATAAGCCGGTTTGGCCCGGATCCCAAATTTGATTTCTTGTGATGTCGTCGTTCTTGTCTTTTTAATACTTTCTTAGTCACCGGACAGGGACGAAAAGTTCAGGCTTACTGCATATTTAATGACTTGCCGTTTCTCGTAGCCGGATTCATATTATTTTTTTCCTTCTCACTCCTTCATCCATGTCACCACCACCAGGTTCTGCCTCGATCACACCCCCCCCCCCCCAGAAAAAAAGTGATATGAGGGATTTCCTGCTATAAATTTCTTATGCCCGCAGATTGACCTTGTTTCCAAGAGGAAAAAGACTACTATAAGGCTAGGTGTTTCAGCTTCGTTGTTAAAAAAGGAGTCCACAATGCAGAACGAATATTTTGTGCCCAGAGAGGGCATCGACCGCGAGGTCATCACAGCAGATATATGCCGCTACCTCGGCAACGACGCCCTCGTCCGCCCAGGGACGTATGAAGAACCGCAGACGGGTCAGGTCCTGCAGGGCTTCATCATCAAGAGCTCGCAGCCTCTGACCAGCGAGATGATACGACAGCTGAAGGCGGATTCGGCGCGGTGGCGGCAGGGAAGAAACGGCGGAGGTAGGTGAATAGTAAACACCCTTGGAGAGAGATGCCATAATATTTAATATGCCATGGACCGAAATTATTAACTCGTTGTTTGTTCTTTTCGTCACAGCAGTACAAGCACCACCCCCACAACAACCACTACAGAACGGTCATCAAGCTGCCCGGCCAAGTTCTACCTCTTCGCCAGTATCTTCAATTTTCACACCCGACGCCCTCGCAGAGTCCCCGTACATCAATACTAGTAGTCATTACCCGCAAATGTACGCAGGCATGTCCCTGAGCTCTGGCTCTAGGGAGTGGGAGGCCAGGGAGCGCGCGGTCGACGTCTCGTTGAATAATGCGAGTACCTCTGCGGCAGCCACCTCACAGATAAACGGCGGCGAGCTGAGGACCCCGTCGCGATCCTCCATGGTCAACGGCACGATGGATGCAGATGGTGAGTACAGTGACTATTATCATCCACAGGGAAAAGGGGTGGCATCGAGTAAACGGCGGCGCTGACAGAAGAGGGCACATGAACAGCAGCGAGGGCGAGCTTCAGACAGCGGCTTGAGGATCTCGACTACGAGTGGGAGAGGAGAGAGCTTGCGTGGGGTTACATGGCCTTGGACGAACGGGAGCGCCGGACAGGCGAGCTGGACAGGCTAAGACATGATTACCAGAGGGCTCGTCAGGCCATCACTTCTCAGATGTCGAACCTGAGGAGTTCGAGATGAGAAAGAAGGGGCCTGGGCACTTTTTTTCTTTCTTCCTCTTATTCTCTCTCGGTTCCACCAGTGATAGAGTGTGTGATGATGCACAGCAGGCACAACAGCAGAAAGCAGAACGACATCATAATTACAGAGGAGAAGAAGTGTGGTGCGAAGCCACGCCTTGGGCAATGTTGTACATACATCTTGAGACGTAAGTGTAAGGGGGATCTGGGGGACTCCTGACAATAATCATGAGCTCGACGTTAAGCTTGTACTTACTTTTGCAGCGAAGAGCTATTAAAGCTTGAAGTCTCTGGCCACTTGGAACTCATGCTCTTTCCCCCCCCCCCCCCTTCTTCTTTAAGAATGCTCGCTTGTGGTGATCGCTTACTTGCATGTCTAGATGGGAATTTGACAAGACGGTCAAGGTAGATTGTGGCTCTGACCCCATTTATTCCTCCATCACACAGAGTAGCTCGCATATTCCTTGTTGAAAGCCCGGCCTATAACCATCCGCCTCACCTCTGATGTACCAGCACCAATCTCGTAGAGTTTTGCACTGTACGTTAGGTTTTTTTTTTCAAGGTTAGCAAAAGACATTCTTCAAATAGACACAACATCCGCCAGTACAGTGAAGCTTACTCTCTCAATATCCTCGAGGCCGGCATCTCCTCCACGTAGCCCATCCCGCCGAGCACCTGTATGCAGTCGAGGCCACACTCTGTCGCCCTCTCTGCCGCGTAGAGGATCGCACCCGCACAGTCCTGCGTCCTGATGACCCCTTCCTCATCGACCGCCCTGGCCGTGGCGTACGTGTAGGCCCGGCTCGCCTGGTACTTGGTGTACATATCCGCCAGCCTGCCCTGCACGGCCTGAAACGTCCCGATGGGCTGGCCAAACTGCTTCCTGGTGTGGGCAAAGGGCAGCGCCACGTCCAGGGCCGCCTGCATCAGGCCCAGGGGACCTGCGCTGAGCACCAGCCTCTCCAGGTCGAGGCCCTCCATCAACACGCGCACGCCACCGTTGATCTTGCCCAGAACGTTGGCATCCGGCACGAAGACGCCGTCAAAGACCAGCTCGCCAGTATTGCTGCCCCGCATTCCCATCTTGTCCAGCTTCCTCGCACACGCGAAGCCCTTGGCGCCCTCGGTCTCGACGATGAAGGCCGTGATGCCTTTGCTCCCTGCGTCGGGCTCCGTCTTGGCGTACACGACGATGAAGTGTGCGTCGGGGCCGTTGGTGATCCACATCTTGCTCCCGTCCAGGACGTAGCCGCCATCGACCTTCTTGGCCGTGGTGCGCATGCTCACGACATCACTGCCGGCGCCGCTCTCGCTCATGGCCAGGGCGCCAACCTTCTCGCCGGCGATGAGCCCTGGCAGGAAGCGGGCCTTTTGGTCGGGCGAGCCGTTGAGCTGCAGCTGGTTGACGCACAGCTGGCTGTGAGCGGCGTAGCTGAGGGCCACGGACCCGGAGGCGCGCGACAGCTCCTCCATGACCACACAGTGCGCCTGGTAGCCCATGGCCAGACCGCCGACGTCCTCGTCCGCCGTGATACCTAGAAATCCTGCGCCGCCCAGCTTGGCCCACATCTCGGGAGGGAAGTTGTTGGTCTTGTCGACAGCGGCGGCGACGTCGGGGCTGATCTCGCGCCGTGTGAACTCTTGCACGCGCTCGCGGAGCTCGTCTAGGTCGGCCTGGGTGGGCGGCACAAAGCCCTGGGGGTGCTTGGAGGTGGAGGCATATCTCCTTGGGGATCTTGATGGTGAGAGAGCTGCTGCTACTGGGGAAGAACGAGCATGGAGGAGAAGGACAGGGGAGGAAGAAGCAGAGGGCCTGGTCAGGGGCCGCCTCGCTGGACGGGCCAGACTGTGTAATAACAGTGCTCCTGAGGAGGACATTGTGCTGAGGGATGATGGATCTGGCCCAATAACCAAGTAAATTGAGAGAAATTTAGGCTCATGTGTGTGTGGAAAGAAAGAAGAGCAGCAGATTATCACGGATGAGGCCCGAGGTTGGCGAGTGAGGCGAGCTGCAGCAAGTTGAGGCAGGTGCTTAGATGGTCGCGTAGGCTCGGCATAACGTAGAACCAGCGAAACCCCGGGTTGTCAATTAGCGGATGACGTCGCTTAAACGCGGGCCGAGGATGGAGAATCCGGGGAAGGAACAGAGGAAGTATCTACACTAGTAAATGTACAGTACGGCACAGTGCCTAGTCCATAGTAACAATGGAGGGAGAAGCTGCAGTGGACAGCGGCTCTAGGTTCTCAACGTCGTCACCGGATCTCGGGACAATCTTCTTCTTGTCCTTGTCCTCAACATCGTGCCCACTAAAGTACTCTTGGATACCCTTCCTCTTCCTCCTTCTTGTTCTGCTCAATGTAACAAGGTCTGCTGCACGGGGGCGTACGAGCCACGACAACCTCTCCCGACCCAAACAATGTCGTCGTCCATCCGAGGCTCAAGACGAGTCATCATCTCCACAATAGCCCGTCCCCCCTCGTCGTCGTCGTCGACCCACCCCCTCCTCAACCACTGCCCTGCTGTCTCCAGGGTGGTAAATGTGCGCAGAGCGAGCTCGAGACCCGTCCTCACACCTCGCCCTAGACAGAGAGAAGGGGCTCCTCCTCTGAACCAGAACACCACCAGGCGCAACATCGCGACCTTTACGCCGCCGTACCAAGCCCAGGCCATCTCCACGATCCAGACCGTCGTCGACCCCTCCAGCGATGACTTCAAGGAGAACCAGCGCGCCATGGACGAGGCCATGGCCCGCCTCACCGAGCTGACCCGCAAGGTATCAGAAGGAGGCCCGCCGACGGCCAGGGAAAAACACATTGCGCGCGGGAAGATGCTGCCGAGGGACCGTGTCACCGCCCTGATCGACCCAGGGACGACGTTCATGGAGCTGAGCGCTCTCGCGGGCCACGAGCTGTATCCCGAGGCGGAGGTACCCGCGGCGGGGATCATCACGGGGGTCGGAGTCGTCGAGGGTGTTACCTGCATGATTGTTGCCAACGACAGCACCGTCAAGGGAGGGACCTACTATCCCATCACCGTGAAGAAGCACCTGCGCGCGCAGGCCGTTGCGCAGGAGAACAGACTACCGTGTGTTGCGCCCACCCCCTCCCCCCCAATGCGCCCGAGTGATGCGTGAGCTGACAATGGAGTGTGTGTGCTCTTCCCTTTCCCCCCTAAATATAGGTGCATCTACCTGGTCGACTCGGGCGGCGCCAACCTTCCACACCAGGCAGACGTCTTTTCCAGACCGCGACCACTTCGGCCGCATCTTCTACAACCAGGCACGCATGTCCGCCGCCGGCATCCCTCAGATCTCCGTCGTCATGGGGCCCTGCACCGCCGGTGGCGCCTACGTCCCAGCCATGTCCGACGAGAGCATCATCGTCCAGGAACAAGGCCACATCTTCCTCGCAGGCCCGCCCCTGGTCAAGGCCGCCACGGGCGAGTCCGTCAGCGCCGAGGACCTGGGCGGCGGCAAGATGCACAGCAGCGTGTCAGGCGTGACGGACTACCTCGCCGTGGACGATGCGCACGCCCTCGTGCTGGCCAGACGGTGCGTGAGCAACCTTAACTGGCCGAGCCGGGCTGCTCCAGCAGCAGCAGCAGCCAGGACGGAGGACGGGGGCTTCAGCGAGCCGCTCTATCCTCCTTCCGAGCTGCTAGGCATCGCCTCGACGAACCTGCGCAGGCCGCTGCCCATCCACGAGGTCATCGCCAGGATCGTCGACGGCTCTGCCTTTGCCGAGTTCAAGCGCGACTACGGGACCACCCTGGTGACCGGCTTCGCGCACATTTACGGGCAGAAGGTCGGCATCGTCGCCAACAACGGGATCCTCTTCTCGGCGTCGGCGCTCAAGGGCGCCCACTTCATCCAGCTGTGCGGCCAGCGCGGCATCCCGCTCGTCTTCCTGCAGAACATCAGCGGCTTCATGGTCGGCACCGACGCCGAGAGGGAGGGGATCGCCAAGAACGGCGCCAAGCTGGTCACGGCCGTCGCCTGTGCCGATGTGCCCAAGCTCACCGTCGTCGTCGGCGGGAGCTACGGCGCAGGCAACTACGGCATGTGCGGCCGTGCCTACTCGCCCAGGTTTCTCTGGATGTGGCCCAACGCGAGGATAGGCGTCATGGGAGGCGAGCAGCTGGCTGCCGTGATGGAGACGGTGGGCAAGACCGTGGACGCGGGCCTCAAGGAGAGGATCGAGAAGGAGAGTGACGCTGTCTACTCGAGTGCGAGGCTATGGGTGAGTGGTCACTCCTTTTTTTTTCTCTTTCTTGTCTTTTCTTTCTTTCTCGACACGCTGTAGTCCAAAGTACTAACAGACAACTCGACCAAGGATGACGGTGTGATCCCGCCACAACATACTCGCCAGTATCTCGGACTCGGCCTGAGGGCTGCCATGTCAGGCCGGAACGAGGTCAAGCCTGGTGATACCAAGTTTGGCGTGTTCAGGATGTAGCTGGCAAAGCAGAAGCCCATGAGGACGACGCTCTCGCGTGAACAATAGATATTCTCGAGTCATCACACCATCTTGTGACGTGAGAGAATCCTACTACTCACTGCACGGCGGTCCAGTCTCATAGCCCATGATCAACCAACCAACTGAATTGATTCATACCCTCAAGGTCAGCACCAATGCTGGTGAGTCGCCATGTCCATCAGTCGAGGGACTGAGCTGTCATTATGCTCCCGCGATTTTTTCTCCCCCTATAAATTCCACAACCAGAGGCTGTCCACAGGGCCCCTTTCCCTGACAAGTACGCGTAACGAGTATTGGCAGCCCACTTCTCTTGACGATACACATTCCAAGGAGCCCCCCCCCCCGCGTTGATCTGCTCAACCAGGCTCCTGAGAGTGAATTAATTCATAGCCCCGCCCTCCGTGTCCGGCCACTGCTTCTTATTCCAGCAGGCTTGACACCCACCCACTCGCAGCAATGTGCTTCTTCGAGTACGACGTATACGACTGCCTCGTATGCAGGGAAGTCATGCACACAAAGCACTACCTCCAGCTGAGGCAGCCTGGGCCCACCACCCAGCTCGAGATGATCGACAGGCGCTGCGGCACAGCCCAGAGGCTGGAGCTCTCTGCGGAGAACTGTCCGTTTGTCAAGTACAACCACTTCCCGAGACGGATCCAGCCCAGTCAATTCTGCGGCAAGATCTGCGAGAGGATAGCTTGGGATGCCCGAAACGCAAAGCGTCGTCAGGCTGATGCTGCGAAGGACCACGGCGGCCCTTGGAGCACGGCCTCGCACATGGACGGCGATATCCACCTCGGAAAACCTCCTCGGTCACCTGTGCCAAAGCGAGGCCGTTCGCCGTCTTCTTGCTGGCAGTGGCTGTATAACAGGAAAGAAGAGAAGCAGGAAAAGGACCTTCCCTCGAATAAGGACGGGGACGACGTCTGCAGCCCGGACAGCCGCTTCAACCAGGAGGAGGACGATGGACACAGTAACTACTACTACGACCCCGGCGAGGACAGCCGCTCTTCGTCCATCCTCCCAGCGGTCTTTCATTGGCGGCGATCGCGGCTGGGGGGTTTTAGAGAACTGGACGAGAAAGGGTACGGCTGGGGGTCAGGAGCCAGTGTCCGGACTGCTCGCTCGGGGCACAGGTCACCGTCACCGCCGCCCTGGGGATCGGGAGAAGCGGGATGTTGGGGCAGGAAGGAGGCTCGCAGCGAGACAAGAGGACGTAGCCGGACTGCTCGCCCCGTGCAGGTGCCACCATCACAGCGCCCGAGAGAGGGAGAAGAACGCCACAGGGGAAATCATTGGGGCAGGGCAGGAGGGAGTGCTGGCCTGGCACAAAGGTCACCATCGCCGCGGTACGCAAGGGGCGGTGGCCACAGCTGGCGGAGCAATCGCTGCAGCCCGGCGGCAACCGTCCGGACTTTTCTCGCAGCGCCTGAACCCTGGGTGCCGTACGAGTGGTGAGGAAGAATCTCTCTTTGTCAGTGGCTCGCTTTTCTACATTTCTTGCTTTTTTTTCTTCTTTCTTTCTTTCTATCCTCTCTCCCCCCAACCTTTCATTTCTCTCCTTGGGGGGTACCTGATTAGAAGGAATCGGGCCGGTGTCCTCCGATCAAGCTTCATCTTTGCGAGTGGCATCGTGGATGGTTAGCAGTCGTGAGGGTAGTCCTTTTGTTATTGCTTTTTATCAGATATTCCTCACAGCTGATGTGGCAGGCTATCAGGTTATATTGAACAGAAGGATCTGAGTCTTGATATCATGCCAGTGTCAACCAGAATCGTGAGCATGAAATGTGATGGGCCTCTCAGCATCAACCTGGTCACCCGACCCGGCTCTTCCAGCCAAGCAACAGAGTTTGTAGATCTGTCTGTACCTCTATGAAAAGGTAAGCATCTCATATTGAATCACCATTCCCAATCTCTACAGATCATCCAGGTCCCAATGCCATGAACCTCCTTGTATTAATGAGCCCGGGGTGCCGAGACAAAAGACGGCGATGCATCCATCACAAATGACTTGTCACCACACATGATGCATGAGAAAAAGAAAAGATGCATGGTGACACCCGACGAGCCGGTTTCCCTACCTCGAGTCCAATATCCCCCCAACAAAAAGAAGAAAAAAAGAGAAGAAGAAAAAAGGAGGAGGAGAAAAAAAGAGGAGAAGAAAAAAAACCAAAACAATGTCCCAGTAACACGAGGACCACTGCATGCAATGAATGCATCAGTGCCCAATCCCCCAAAGCCGCCTCGTCCTTTACCTACCTGCCGAGAAGGGAAGAGAAAAGCGAGAGAAAGACCTCCCCCTCCCTCTCCAATTTCTCTGTCACACACAGCCCCCCCCCCCCCCCCGAGGCCTCGTCCCAAAAGTTCATAAGCAAGCCACACAGTAAGCCGGCATTCCCCACAACGGCAATCCGTTTCACTTCCCCTCCCCCCGGCCGCCCGCGCCGCAGCCACGTGCCGCTCCGCTGTAACGCTCATCCTCTTCCCCGGTGGGACGAACCAAATTTCAAACTCACCGTTCCTTTTTTTTTTTGCTTTCTTTTTGTTTCTCCCTTTTTCTTTCCTTTTCTGACGTGGTCCAACCACAAACGTCACATCACATCACATCACATCACATTCCCCCCTTTCTGCTGCTGCTGTTTCGTCTTTTTTTTTTTCTTCTTTCTTTTTTCCCTTCTTCCCTTTTGCTCCCTCTACTCTTCTCTTCACTGTTTTCTAACAAGGCCCTTTCCTCCCTCCCCATTTGCCTAGTAAGAAGGATTCCGCATAGTGCTACGTATCACTAAGCGCCGAGGTTTTTGGTTGGTTTTTTAAACTTATGCAATGCAATCTACTTGTTTCTTCCTTACAAATCACCGCTACTGCACACAAGCGGAAAGAAAAAGCAAGCACACACACACACACACCCCTTGACCCAAAAGGAAGCGGAGCGGGACGGATGAGAGGGCAAGCGTTCCTAATGGTAGACAGGAGGAGGAGTGAAGGCCAGTAAGAGAGGCCCTCCCTCCCTCGTCTCCTCCTCCCCCCCCTGGGCGAGCGGGATGTGATAGCGAGGTCGGAGATTAGGCGGTAAGTGAACACAGCCAACTACGGCTGCCTGTCTTTCGCCAAGGCCCTGCTGCCAGCCTGAGACCAACCACGAGGGGCCATAACACAACACCCTAACCGTCCTTCCGAGCCGCGTGGCCTGATCGATGCCAGCCCGAGGCGGTGAGCCGGGAGAGAGAGAGTGGGGGGGGAGGGAGAGAAGGAGAGAGGAGGAGGTAGAACAAGGAAAGGGTAAGGGAGAGAGGGGGGGGAGGGAGGGGGTTGAGGGCATCGTGATCACCATCAGCTCTCCCGCCCTGTGTCCACCCCGGGTCGCTCGGCGTCTGGTCTGAGGTTGAAACTACCCCGGGAGGCTTAGCTCCATATATCAGCAGAAACAATACCTCCCCCCCCCCTTCCTGTCTGTCTGGGACGGAGTGGCTTTTTCCTGAGCCAGGAGCGGGAAGGGCGCAGCAACAAGTCCTGTGCGGAATTGTTCGCCCAACCAGCCAGCCAGCCATCTTGGCGGCAGAGGCGCCCCAGGGGTTGGGCTCATGCTGGTCCGGAATGCAATGTGCTTTTTCAGCTCGCGCCCGTTAATCGTTGGGCTTCGACGGGGCCAATCTTCATACACGCCACGCACGGGGCACCTGGCGGGTTCGTAATTTCAGTGTGTTTCTTAGTATGTTTCTCTTATTGCCAGCATGCGTGCATGGATGGGCAGCAAGAGATATCGGGTATCATGTACATGGCGCGTACGTCCACCACCACCAACCCCCGCTCTCCAACCCCCCTTTCGCCCCCCTCTTTCCCAGTCTCCTTGCCTTGCTCGCCGGTTTTGGTTGTTGGTGGTACACAGGTATGTGAAGAGCTCGCTTGTAAATGCCATTGATTCAAGGGGTGAAAAGAAGTAAAAGAAAGAAAGAAAAAAAAAAAAAAGCAAAAACAAAAACACAATGCTGTCAGGCCTGTGGAGGCTCCCGAGTCGAGTAAGCCGGAATGTGTCGCTCCTATGCCAACGCCAACACCGTTGCTCAACTACCAGAACGATAGCCGTAGCACCCATCTTCTTGATCTAATTATATCTCGTGTATGATCAAAGGTGATGCGCCAATGCCATGCATGCAAGTAACATATGAAAGATGGCCCCTCCCGTCTTTATGGATGGCCGGTATTATTGTGTCGCTCCGGGTCGTCAGCGCAGACTCTGCCAAACAGTGGAAGGACGGACCTCTAGCCCTGTCTCTTGCCGCTGTCCCTGCCGTCGTCCTGCTGAGAGCTGGTGCTGCCGTTTCTCTGCTTGTCGCCCGTCCGTGACTTGTCCCTCTCCAGCAGCAGCGTCAGCTGAGACTTCGACCTTCCCATGGGTGGTGCCGGGGCTGGATTCGGCTGCGTGGGGGTGAGCCTGGAGTCGAGGACCGAGGCCTTGCGGATGTCGGGCTCGTCAGCCCCGAGGGGCGGAAGGTCCTCGTCGGAAGGTCGTGCTCGGGGCGTCTCAAAGTCGAAGCCTCCCTTCACCGCGAGCTTGGACATGCCCACAACGCTGGGGGACTTGAAGCTGGCGGCTAAGGCCGGGCCCGAGCTCGTCCGCCTCGGCTCGTTAGACTTCAGTCGGATCATAGCTGGTGCTGCACCGCCCGCGTGCCCGCCGGAGGGCCTCTTAGGTCCGCTGCCTGCTGCCTGTGTCTCCTCTGCCTTCGCGGCCGTGCTCTCGTGACTCTTAGCAAGACTCGTCGTAGGCTGAGGCATCTTGCGCCCTGTTGCACCGTCAAAAATGCCCAGAGGGTTGTTAGTGCGAGTCGGAGGTGGGTTGGACGAGACCGCTGTATCTGCCGGCTTCTCTGCGGTCGGCTTTGCGCCTCCGCGTGGAGCTTCGGTGCTTGCTTGCGAACCAGGACCGAGACCGCTGCCTCCCTTCGTTTTCTCTCCCTGGGAGAGGGGCGAGGACTTCCGCTTTGGAGGTTTGGTGTTCATGACAGCGCGAAGTCCCGACTGCTGCGGCCCTTTGGCCGTGGTCTGCTTCGCCGGGTCAGGAGGGTAGACCGCTGGCAGCTTGCCCAGCTGTTTAGTAGAAAGCTGTGGCGCCTCAGCGCGTGACGTCGTGGGTCCCGAAACTGCCTGTCTACCCGAGGGACTGCCTTCCCTGGGTGATGCGGCGGGCGGCCGATGGAGTTGGGTCTGCCTTGGTGTGGGAGAGTTCCCGTCCTTTACCGTAGTGTCGGAGCCAGCCGATCCCGTAGACGATTGTGAGCTCTGTCGGCGAGGCAGGACAGGACGCCTCTTGAGCGCGTTGCTCGACGCGACAAACTTCTTGCCCGCCGCAGACTTCCTCTCCGTCTTAGTCGGAGACCTGGTCCTGGGCGCGGCGCGGGCGGGCGTGCGGCTCTTGCCTGTATTGTCCGGCTGGCTTGCCCCACTGCCGCTCTGCTGGGGCTCGACGCTCGGCTGCGTGGTCTCGTCTTCCGAGTCTGGCAAATCGACGAACCGTGCTGTCGGTCTCGGCCCGGAATTCGAGGGCCCTCTAGGCTTCTTGAGAATCGGGTGAGATGGCGGCGGCCTCGACGAGGATGGTGCCAGGCTCTGGGGCGGCGGCATGCTCGTCTGGGACGCCTGGGCTTTACTCCGTGTCTGCCTCTGGTCTCCATTCGCGGGCTGCTCCGGCCGGCCGGATTCGTGCATGCTCTGGGCATGAGGGATCTGCTCGACCGCGTCAGCTGGAAGAAGAGAGATGGCTCCAGGGCGGCACCCGAAGCTCACCGGAGGGCGCTCAAGTCGCGGTGGTGGCATCGGTGGTCCCCGAAGGGGAACTGCTGTGGGGCCAGATGCGATCTGCTCCCATAATCTGGCGAGCGTCTTGCCGCTCAAGTGCCGCCTGTCGCTTCCCCCAGACATGCCACCAGAAATTCTCAAGACGGCACGCGGTCGGGTCTTGCAGCTTCTTGTACATCGAGGTATAGGCTGCGGCGGAGGAGGAGGAGGAGGAAGAGGAGGGTCAGCACGCGTATTGTTTCAATCTTCAACCCCCCAGAGTATACAAGGTTCATTCGAGTCCATACCATACCAATGCCGCCGCACGTCTTCCAGCGGGACGACAGGCAGTTTGGCGACCTCGGCATATATCTGAGGAGAGTCGAACAGGAGGCCGGGAGGCAGCAGCATGGCCAAGGCCTCGGCGATTTCTTCGGCGGCCATCTTGGGAGGCGAAAGGTGGGTGGTGCTCGGCGGGTGAGCCTGGTGATGGGTGGCCCTCGCTGAAGAACCGTGTAGAGAGGCACCGCCTATCAGCTAGACATGATCTGCGAGGTCCTGAAAATCTTCGAGGGGAGGAGAATTCTCTAGCGCAGGTCTGTGCCGACCAAGGCCAGGACCAGCTGCTGTCGTGCAGGTCAGGTCGGTGGTGGGTAGTGAGACAGGCCGAGCCTAGATGAGATGTCGGACGCGGCTATGGGTCTGACGCGAGCCTTGGGCGAGCCGTGTGAGTCGAGAGATGATCTCGCTCACCATGCCTCCTTGGCTGGATGGGTGACTGAGTGGCTGCCCGATGGATCGAAGGGTTGAGGTTGCAGACGAAGCGCGATCGATGTGTGATTGCTGGGCACACCCTCGAGGGTGAGAAAAGACAGGGAGAGGGAGAAGAAGAGGTCTGTCACGGAGCGGCAGACAAAGGTACGGAGGTGTGCAGTGCAGGAAAGTGGCTTGCTGCTGGTTGCGATGTAGATGAATTGCGTGGGATGCGAGGTATCACGATCTGACCGACAATGATGTAATTGTGACTGCCGCTTCCTACACCGCCGGAACGAGGAGCTCAATTTAGATGTTATGGCTGGGTGTCGTGCAGGAGCAGGAGAAGGGGGGGGACCTGGCTTGCAAGTTTGAGAGGAAGAGGGAAAAGAAGTTAAAAAAAAATCAAGGAAGGAAAGACCAGATCAGTACGGAGACGCCGACGCGTAGATTGAGTGAATGACGGGTTGTGACCAAGGCAGATGGATACACGGCGACCCTAGACACTAGTAATGAGAAGGAGATGGGAAGGATGCGGTGTAGAGGGCGAGTGCAGGCTGCGTTTTGAGATATCGTGTGTGGTGGGTGTGTGTCTCTGTGTGCGTGTGGATGCGTTCTTGCTCTCTTTTTTTTTTCTTTTTTCCCTCCGTGTGTGTGTCAAGAAATGAGGCCTAATGGCGCATGCCCGATTTGGAAATCGACTTATACGTTCAAATGGGTAATGGCAACAAGGAGGTGTGCAGAGTCTGGTGGGATTGGAATCGATGTCGCTATCCGTTTTCTGAGAAGTGACAGGATCTCCAACACGGCGAGACGGTACTGTCAGTTTCAGATGTGGAACCCAGTGATTAGACCGAAAGTGAAGGGAAATGATGGCTGGTGCCAGAGCCCAAGAGAGCTGGGCAGTAAGTATGGTATATGGAGAACAGAAGATGATGATGATATTAAAAAAAAAAAAAAAAAGAGTGTGTGACTGTGTAGGTGGGAGGGACAGAGGTAGGGGTGGGTGGGTGGGTGGGTGTGTGTCCCCCCTCTCTCTCTTTCTCTCGCTCTGTGGTTGAGATAAAGTGCAGGCCTGGCCCTGGAGGAAGGGAGCTTGCTGCTTGTCTATCTAGTCGAGGATGCAGGACCCAGAGCGGCTCGTCAGTACTCAATGTTCTCGAAGGGCAGGGGGAGAAAATTCCAGCCTTGGGCCTGACCACCCCCACTTTTCCCACAGGGTAATCAGTATGAGCTGCCGCGGGAGGTGGGCCGCTAAGAAGTCCCTAAAAGGTCCCAGCGGGCAGGAGAGAAAGGATAAAAAAAAAGGAAGAAAAAAAAGGAAGGAAAAAGAGAGCACAGCCCTAAGGGATCCACTATAGAGAACAAAGATGAGGGCCGTGGTAGGGTTTGGTGGTGGTTCTGGCTGAAGCTCGTCCAGGGGGAGAGGGCACAGAGAGAGAGAGAGAGAGAGAGAGAGAGAGATGAAGGGGTATGAGATATACCGAGCACATGTATGACGAGGCTTCTGTTGTTGTATCATCTCCTGTCCTCCTTCTCGACAGGTAGAACCTGCTACAGCCTCAGTTCTCTGGTCCTAGAGCACGGTGTGCTGTGTGATGATGCTATGTTATGGTATTCGGCCTGGTGCTATGTGCCCTACTGAGAAGGCAAGGGAGGTCGACCCCAGCTGGCTGTGATCAGGGAGGCCCCCTGCAATCTCGTGGCCCTCTGCCCTTCAACCTCCCCCCCAAGCACAGTCCAGTCCAAGTCGACCTTCTTCATTAACCTGGATCATGAGTCGCCTGTTACTACCTGGGTCGGCTGTTATCTCAATCTGGCCAGGCCTGCTTGGGCCTGCTCCTTCTTTTTCTCTTCTTCTTCTTCTTCTTCTTCTTCTCTTCCTTGCCTGGTGAGGAGCTACGGCTATACATGGTCACAGATACAATGGTCATGTGCATGGTATGGTGCATAGCATGCGGAAGCTGCCGAGTGAGGCCGTCCGCCTAGACCCCAGGACCCAGGCATGCCAGGTACCAGGATCTGGGAAGGGGTCAGCGGAGAAACCTTGGAATGGATCATGTACATGCCACAGCAGCAGAGGGTGTTCGAGATAATGCTACATACCAAGGTAGCACCAAGCTACCCTGTAGAGAGAGAGAGACTCGTCACTGCTATAGTGTTTGAAACAGAGAATTGGGTACAAGAGCCAGCTGTGCCTCATAGTAGTCATCTGTTTGTCCTATTTCGAACCAAGAAAGAAAAAAAGGAGTTGCCAAGTCCGAGAGGAAGGCTTGCGAGGAAGCTTTCTATTTTGGTACCTCCTGGTACCGTCTCGTCCCGTGTTGGCGTGCGACTCAGGCCGTGATAGCGTACATGTACCGCATACATGCCTCCTCCTGCTCCCCCTGACGTGCTCAGATCAGTTGGGCTGAGGGGAAATACTCCGCACCAAGGGAGATAGATACTGCAGATCGATCTGCGCTGTCACGGGATCAGGCATGCAAGTACGGCCGGCCATACCAGTACCGCATGCAGAAAGTACGCACTATGACATGATAATGCTCCGCCCCTGCCACTTTCCCATCTGGCATCCCGCATTCCCATATGCAAGGAAGGAGCGGTCGGCGGCCCAACCAGGACAGGGAGAGGAGAGGAAGGAAGGAAAAGAAAGAAGAAGAAGGAAAAAGAAGAAAAAAACAACCCCCACCCCCCCAAAAATACCATGTCGAGGCCAAGAGGATGATTGGTCCACCACCAGTAGAACACTCCCCTTGGAGCTATAGCAGCTTGCAGTATGGTACATCGTAATGGTCGGAGCCTGGGAAGGAAGGCAAGAAGAACCAGAGTGCGCGCCCAGGGCGTAGGTTTCATTGGTGGGGCCTGGTCCGCCGTGCACCACAGCAGGTGAGTACCTGGACACCTGGGTACGTACCTGACATCGCGACTTCCCAACCTCAACTCCATCCATCCCACCTTCGACTCCCCATCGTCATCATCATCATCCTTGTCCTTCCTGTACAAAAAGGCACCGTCTCCTCGACACGGTGGCACCAGGCCCGGATCTGACACTGCGCTGGCTGAACCACCTCACCCTGATCTCACATGACCTGCTCCACACCCAATGGCATCGTCATCTCACCAGGGAAGACGCTGGACGGTTACGCATCTCGCATCCGCTGGCGTCCTCTTTTCCGGGGCACGACATTTCGCCTGTAAGACCTGCTCATATCGCTTTTTTTTCTTCTTCTTGGTGTGTGTCCTTCTATCTGGTCTCTCCTGTACCATATGCCCCCTTTATTCAGATCCTTTGCAGCTTCCGTCCCACCTCCCTTTCCAGCTCCAGCCTTCTCTGCTCGCGGTCTTGTCGGGGCCTCGGCTTAGGCTGCCGGCGAACCTTAAGTTCCACGCCGACCCCCTGGCATTCAGGCCCGTCATCAATCCGTTACGATGGTCCAGAGGAAGAGCGAGTGAGCGAGCGATCATGGGCGGTTGCGGTCAGTGGCAGCCTAAATGTTACATGGTACGACCGCCTACAGCAGCACCCGCGGCACGTCAAGTGCCGTGACACCTCGGCCGTAAGAGGCTCCTGCTGTCCCTCCTGCTGCTGCTGCCGCCCTCCTGTTATCGAACCAGCTGGCCAGAGAGGTCTCCTGAAACTCTCGCGGGGCATGCCGCCGCAGGATGAGGGCTCGGGCATGCCTGGTCCTCAAGGAACGACCCCCTTTGGGCCTCGACAGGTTGATTCATTCACCAGCCGCCCCATGCCATGACCTCCGCCGTCTATCATCGGGAAGGGGGAGAGGGGGGGGCGCACCTCACGGCCAGTACCAGTACCAGTCCCACTCGGTACCCTACAGAGGAAGCTCGGCCAGGGAGCCACGGACCTCATCATCTCCCGTTTTGGGACGTCGGGCACCAATCGTGGTTACAATGGCCCTGCGTCCCACACTCGATGTGCTCGCGGGAGCGTGGGAGGGAATCTTGAGCACAGTCAGGGGTGGGCCGCCCCCCCTCCCCCCTCTAACAACAGACGACCCCACAGGCGTCGCCAGCTTTTCGGGTCCTGTCCTGTCGGGCCTTTGCATGTGAAGGTTCCGAGCTCCTCCGGCTGCCTGCACAAGCGAGTCCGGTTGATCCCTTGCCCCACGTTCAGCACATGCGCCCTGCAAGCACCTGCACTCCCGCGCATGGATTTGTTCTAGAATCCCAGGCATTAGTGCACTTCTCCCCTCGAGCGGCCCGCGGCTTTATCAAGCAAGCGTTTGTGGCAAGGTCTTGGTACCCTTGCCTCGGCACGGCAGGAGGAGCATGGCTGAGTGCTGACTGACCAGTAGCTCCCGCACGATATCACTTACCTTTCTTTTTTTTTTCTTTTCCATCAAAACAGCCAAGCAATCTACTCGAGACGGCAGACAGGCCCTTTCGACGCCAGCCTGCCTCGTCACCTGTAGGGGATGGATCTCACGAACCTTGCTGCCGGTGACCAGAGAAGGAAACAGCGCCGGCAGTCCCCCACGGACTACCATGTGGGCGTGCCGTTGCTACCCGCGTCGAAGCCACTGCGCGCTGCTCTAGCTTGGAGGTTCTGTCTGTCTGGAGAGCTTCACCTTTGGTCAGCAGGCCTCCTCGGGCCCACCAGCGCGGCACATAGCTCGATGCGCACCTCTTCCCCCAGCGCCAACCAGGTCCTGCCAGGAGCCGCTGGCCGTGAGATTGTGGCGCGCGCGACCGGGTGTCATCTCACGTACTAACTAGGACGCTTTTTCCTTCTTTCTTTTCTCACGCAAGAGGGAGAGGAGGCCCGCAGAGGTCAGCCCTCCGGGGTCGCCAGCCGCCGCGGGCCAGCTCTTGGGCTCTAGAGCCTACCTACTACCCCTCCCCATCTCACCCTGCTTCGAATCCAGAGGGCGTGACGTCTCCGCGTTCGGCTGCTACAGCCCGCACTCCGTGGTCCCGTGAGGCCATGTCTCACCCTGCTCTGAAACAGGCGAGGTGTAAGCCCTTCGTGAGCACGGCTTTCGGCTGCGGCAGCTATTGGTACTGCTCCTCCAGGCCGGCGGGAGAGGCTCAATCAGCCACTTGGGCCCAGGGATCCGGCAAAGGGTCCTCGGGTACACAAGCGCCAGCCTTGCCCGGACGGTGTCGTCTGATCAGTTCCTGCGCGGAGAAAAGAGGTCGTGTGACCCCAGCCCCCCCTCCCCGGGCGGAACATACATACCACTTCCCCATAATGTGATCCCAACTGGACAACCACTACCACCTACATCCCATGCGAGTTTCTTCTTGCAGAAGGCATTATCCGCACTGGCGCTCGCTCGCTCCAGCTTGGGGGTCCGACCGGCAGCGCTCTCACATCATGGCATCCCCCTCCCTGTCAGCCGCACATCTACGTTTACCCCCCCCCCCAACGGAGTTTCGATCGTACAATAGCGACTCATCAAATCGCTATCACAATCCTCCTCCCCCCCTCCTCCCCCCTCCTCCTCCTTCCCTCCCTTATCCTCTAGGATTTCTATCTCCTGACCGCCGCGTCTCTTTTCCAATTTCGGAATGTGGCCCAACCCCGGCCAGTCCGGCATTCTGTGGGGTTTCTAGGGTGAGACGAATGTATGGTGAAGAAAGTAGGACACTTACTTCTTGACAGAGCAGCGTCTCTCAGAGGCTGGTCTGTCAGGCCTCGTAACGACAGGCGCTCGGGTGTCAGGATTACAATATGCCTGCATGGACCGTACCTAGCAAAGGAAGGGGCTGAGACTCTGAAATTGGATCTCAAAAGCAACTGAAATATCATCTTGTACATGCCAGGTACTGGGGTTCAGGACTCGGCAAGCTCAGCTAACCTGCAGGAACCACAACGCCCACTCCAGCCTGACAGCTCTAGCGTCAGCGTCATACACACACGCACACACGTACGCCTGAGGGGGAGAAGGTGGTGTATTCGTCTGCGTCAGTTTGGGGCCGGCCACAAACCTACCGTTCCTGGATGCCACCCACCCACCCACACCCACATCCACACCCACATCCACACACCCATATGCACACACACACACACACACACACACACACACACACACACACACACACACACACACACACACACACACACACACACACACACACACACACACACACACACACACACACACACACACACACACACACACACACACACACACACACACACACACACACACACACACACACACACATACACACACACACACACACACACACACACACACACACACACACACACACACACACACACACACACATACATACATACATATACACACACCTCTTTTGCCACAACGTGCATTCCCCTTGCATGTCATTTGCCTTTTTGCCTTTCATCCTTTATGAACAGCCCGTAAAGACCCGATTATTCCCCTCGAACCTTCTGATATATTCCTATTATTACGGCCGAGCTCTTACATTCAACCCACAGGCTGCTGCCGGCACACTGCATATCGGTCAAAAGGAGCTGGTCATACTGCCCACCAAGGAAACCACCCGCCGACGCCGCCTTCTCCCCGCTCCCCTCCCCCCTCCCCGTCTTTTCTCCCCTCGCCCCGTGGGGAATGAGGCCATTTCTAGCCTGCATGACCATTCTTCATCCTGCGGGAGGCACCGCCCTGGCCGTGTCTCAGCACTTGATGTACCCCTTCCTGGCACCAATGGGTCTCGCACGGGACGCAGGTAAGCCTTGTCGGCAGGCCGGGATTAGCTGGGAGGGGGAGGGGGGTAGAACGTTCAATCCTGATCTAGAGAGAAGTGGCTCTCTGCTCGACAGATCTCAAAGTCGACGGGCCGTCTTGTTTCCCCTGTCCCTGATGCTCTTCGGCGGGGCACCACCTCGGTCAAGGTGCCTGGAAGCGCCAGGTGCGCAATCGACAACACTAATGTCCTCCAGCCGTCCAGGATTGGGGGCATTTTGCGAGTGTGCACGTTGGCCCCTGTCGATGGAGGAGATAACAGCCAGCCGGAGCTCAGAGGTTGCGAGGCTGGTACACCCGATGTCGCGCTCCACAATGCACTTGCTCACGCGACTTGGCTTGCTGCGATCAGCAGGATGTAGGGAGCGAGGTGGCCGGAAATCTGGTGTCTTCCCTGATACCTTGCCAGCCCGCAAGTCCGACATTTCTCCAATAACATCGGCTCTCCAGCTACCAGCACCAACTCAGCTTGCAAGGGTCGGCATAAAGGCCTGAGCGACCGGTGAAGGCACGGCTCCGCATCACCGTCCGATGACCGTGTTACATTTACCCTCCCAGCACATGGCTTAGACCCCCGCCCAGGGCAGGATGAGCTGTCGAAGACGGCTTTCTTTTTCACGTGGACGGCGTCCCTCCCTCACCCGAGGTCTGTGGTTTCCTCCGCGCTCTCTCGCTCTGTATTACTGTCTCCCGAGGTTGAGAGTCCTGTCGGTGTGCTGAGGTGTGTCGATGCAAGACAGCAGCGGGGAAGAGACGTCGGGGCTACGGAGCTACACTCATGGCCAGGTTAGCTCTTGGTCTCTCGCCTTCTTCTCTCTCTGATCCTTTTTTTTTTTTTTTTAGGGGATTCAAGATGCAAGTGAGGACGTTCCAAAACATCATTAAGACAAGGAGGAAGACATCATGATTAGACAGAGTGTGAGGATAATAATAATAATAATAATAACACATAATAGTGCGTAGAACGTAGACTTATTGGGCATCTTCATCTTTGAAGAGGATCTGCCTCGTTGGGACAAGGGTGGGATTTCTGCGGCCGAGCATGTAGACCTGAGAACGCTTGGCTTGAACTCTCCAGTACCTCTCGCTCGGCCTGTCACGCGTGCGTGCTTCAACTTTGCCTCGGGCCAGACTGCGCTCTGCCTTGCACGGAGTTCCGCGCCTAGCTGGCCTGATGCATACGCCGAGGGCAGCCGAGCAAGTTGTTTTTTTACTTTGCTACGCGTGTGTGCGCACGCTCAAGGGAATCAAAACACAGGCCGGCACAGAGGCTCGAGTCCGTGCGGGAGCCCCAGCTCACGACGGGCACCCGTTCTCTTGATCAGACGTCTGCCAAACGCATGTCTGCCAGTCGGTGTGGAGGTGACCTGCGCCCTGTCGAGTGGCTCGTTGTCCAGGGCGTGGCATCTTCCCCCTCCCCCCTTCTCCCACTGTCTCCGTACCCTTTCTCGACGAGACGTGTATGTCGTTGGAAGAAGCTTTTGGGCAGGGTTCAAGGCTGGTACAAATTCAACTACTCTGCCACGAGATATGCTGCGACCTGTTATACACATGTGATTCTTTTCCTCCGGACTGCCCAGCCAGGCTCGCTAGGGATGCAGGGACAAGAGGACAAGAAGGAAGGGCAAACAACAAAGGGCCAGAGAGAGAGAGAGAGAGAGAGAATAAAAAATCTTGTCCTCAGGCATAAGCACAGATTTTGGCCACGCTTATAGAGCCGCTCCAACGCGCCCTGGGCTTCGGACGCGATATGCACACCCTGATCAGGATAAGGAATTGACTCTTGGCTGCATTCATCAACAAAACGGCCATACATAACCAACCACCTATCCCTTTTGACAACCTGGCGATCCTGAAACAGGACCGGGTCAGTCTCAACCAAGAGAACAGGCTACCTTTTCCCAGAACACAAGAGACAAGCCTCCTGTGTCCCTTGAACCCCCACCAAACTTCTCAGACAGGCAGCTCAAACGCCTCCTTCGTCCAGGGCGTGGGCGTGGGGGGAGGGAGGGTTTGGCAGATGACCAATCTCCCAGCGCGGGATTCAGAATTCGGGTCAAGGCACACCTAGCCGGGTGTGGATTCAGTCTAGAGACAGAAACAAGGATGAAGGGCAGGGTCTTTGGAAAGAATGGACGGCGTAGAGTGGGCATATCAAGGGCCTTGGTTATACACGTGCATTCCTCGGGCTCGGTCTTTCAAAATGGGTGTTCGATGAGTGCTTGAGTAAAGTAGTGTTCTAGAGATTATAGACTTCAAATGATGATATGCGTAGTAGGAGAAAGTCTAAGATCAAGCTGATGCATCACATCAATGACCTGGAGAGAGCGCAACATCTCGTCAGGGAGGGATAGAACGCAAGGCACCAGACGTAATTGCGTCTTTCTATGGATAGCTTGCGAGAGGAGTCTCACTATAATTACCTTTGTAATTAATCCCCGTCTTGGGTCCTTTAAATTGATCATATAAGCTAGACGAGAGCGTCTCATGATCTCAAAGACCGGTCGATTGCAAGCAGAGCAAGAAGTCTGCTCCCAGCCTGCCCCCACAGCACCGATCTGATTATGATCAAGAGTGACGAACGGATTAGCATTATGATGTTCATATACTGACTGCATTCACCATATGCTGATTGGGCCCTTCCGTTCATAACCCGGTGAATGTGCGGGAAAAAAAGGAAAAAAGAAAGAGAGAACAAATGAACCGTGAATCCCTTTTCCGTTCCATACCAACACCACGCCTTACGCCGTTCGTTGCGAGTCGATCCAGATCTCGAGAATCTCTCATAACAGGACATAAAAGATGAAGAAGAAGAAAAAAAAAAAGAGGCATCGTTACCGCCCAGCCTCCTACCATGCCTCTTGTACCCCTGCCAGATGAGGCGGAGAGAAGGAGGAGAGAGGCACGGGCATAGCGCCTGCCCACCTAGGTGACGGTATAGCCACCATCAACACGCAGGTCGGCACCGGTGACGTAACTAGAGGCGTCAGACAGCAGGAAGGTGACGGGGCCCATGAGGTCCTCTGGATGGCCCATCTTGCCCTGAGGGATGAGCGAGGTCCACTGCTTCTTAAGGTCGGGGTTGTCGCTGAGGATCTTCTCCGTTCTATGATGATAGGATAACGACGGCCTTTGGTCAGCAGACAAATCCCAGGTAGTCGTCTCTTGAGAGGTCCAGGTAGGAGGAGGAGGAGGAGGAGGAGGAACTTACAGAGCCGTGAGCATGTAGCCAGGCGAGATGCAGTTGACGCGGATGCCGGCGTGCGCCCACTCGACGGCCAGGGAGGCGGCGAGGTGACGGACGGCTGCCTTGGCGCTGTTGTAGGGTCTATTACCAAGGAGGTGGTCAGTATAAGGACACCCTTTTTTTTTTTTACTTTGGTTCTTGTTGTTGTTGACCAGGAGAAGAAGGAAAAGAGAGAAGGAAAAGGAAACACTCACGCCTGGGGCTGGGGCACGTTCACAATGGAACCGCTCATGGAGCCGATAAAGACCATGCTGCCCTCAGCATGACGCTCCATGAGGTGGCGGGCGACGGCGGTGGCGAAAAGGTAGGTGCCGTCGACGTTGACGGCAAAGAGCTTGCGCATGCGCTCGATGGGGTAGTCGATGGCCTGGAAGTTCTCGGTGAAGCCGGCCGAGGTGACGAGGTTGTCGATCTTGCCGTGGGCGGCGAGGATCTCGGCGATGCAGGCGCTGACACTGTCCTGGTCACTGACGTCGGCGTAGTGTGCCGTGACGTTGGGGGGCCTAGAGGAGGAGGAGGAGGAGCAGGAGTGAGTCTCCCGTGTCAGTCTTGCTAGTAGGGGGAGGACGACGACGACGAGGGAGCTGGAGTTTTGAAGGCAGAAGGAGGAGCAGAGACGTACCTCTTGGCTTTGGGATTGTCCTTCTTAAACTGGTCCATAATGGCCTTGGCCTGTATCTCAGCCTCGTCCTCTGAAGGCTTGTTAGCTCAACTCACCCTCATGAGAGAAGGAGCACACTTCGAGCCAGAGAGAGGAGAGAGAGAGAGAGAAGGTATAAAAAAAGAAAGAAAAAAGAAAACCTACTGTTCATATCCACGATGGCCAGTTCGGCCCCGCTCACGACCATGCCCTGGCCCATGACCAGCCCGAGGCCCCTCGCGCCACCAGTGACGACGCCGACCTTGCCCTCGAGAGAGAAGGTGGCAAGGGTGGGGTGGCGGGCGGCACCAGCGATGGGCCCAGAGCTCGGCAGCTCGTTCTCCCCTGGGTACTCGACGGTGATACTGTCATCCGTACGCGCAAAGGAGCCGGCGTGCGCAGGCTCATCGCGGTCCTTGTTGTTGGAGGTCTTGGCGCGGGCGGTGGTGGAGATGGAGAACTTGTTGGTGCTGGTGGTGGAGATGGTGGCAGCAGCAGAAGGCGCGGTGAGGACTGTGGCAGGCCGGCCGAGGGAGGTCGAGGAGGTGGTGGAGATGGTGGGCCGGCGGCCGACGGTCCTCAGGGCGGCAGTGGCGGCGCGCTGGATAGACATCTTGTCCGTGTCGAGGTGAGGTGGTCTGTAGATGCTTGTTGTGAGGTTGAGGTCAGCTGGTAGGGAGGAGAGCGTCAAGTCGACCTGATGGGAGGGGAGGTGTGGGGGAAGAAAGAAAGAAAGAAAGAAAAGAAAGAAAAAAAGGCTGAGCTGGAAACGAAAAGCCCAGAGACAAAACACGTCGGGTTGGAACAGGAAGAGAGGGCCTCTGTCGACCTGGTGTGAATATGTGAAGCGATAAGATGGGCTGCAGCAAACTTCACGTGACGGGAAGTTATTAGCAAAAATTGATGCAGTGTGATGTGAAGCTCGATAGATTGTTGGAGGGACCAGTGTGAATGGTGGTGGCACTGGTGAGGGATGAAGGTGGTGGCAGTGTCTGCAAGCTATCAATGTCTAGATAAATGACGGGATGCACAGGCACAGAAGGACAGTCAGGACCCCTTTCTCTCTCTCTCTCTCTTTCTTATATATTTATATAGAAGCCCTGTAGGGAATGAATTTGGTGGGGGAGCAGGACTGTTCCAGATGTGTGGCGTGGAGGAGGAGGATTGGGCATAGACGAGGGTGTCTGCAGTCCTAACCTATGAGCGAGTGGCGTGGGCTCGTCGAGTCTGGTGATGAAGGATGGGGTGGATGGGACTGGATATCTTGGTAAGTAAGGGTGTCACGATATGGAAGAAATCGACTGGTGCTTTTCCACTCCCACCACTTACAGAGCATTCAGCAGTGATTTTCTGTATTCCTCTTGCCTTCCTCTTTTATGACCAGCTACTGTCATCTGACGATTGCCCCTCCCAACCTCACTCAGCTGGATGGATGATGATCGTTTACCGTGTAGGTAAAGTAATTGTGAAACCCCAGGCCTCCCCCTCCTCGCCCTTCGAACGCCTTTGACATCACCCTGTGCAGATCCATGCCCCCACATCAGGTAGTTTGGGTGGCTCAACAGGTCTGACAGTATAATTGGGGAAAGGAAGCAAGGAGCGGGGAGGAGAAAAGAAAAAAGGAACAGCAGCCCAATGAAACAGAAAAGAAAAGAAGGAAAAAAACGAAAGACTTACCATAGTATGTGAAAACCCCCCCCCCCTCTCAAACTCTCTTTTCTTCTCCACAGCCCCCCCCCTCTCTTCTCTCGATCCCCAGTTTATGTTTCTCCCCCCTGCCTCTCGTGTCGTATTGCATGGGATGGATCTCTCGGCTGACAGCCATGCAGGCAACGCACGCCGGTGGGTCTAGTCCCCATCCCCATTGCTTCTGCAGCAGCATGGCAGCAAGCTGGTACCATGGGCATGCAGTAGTACATGGGCAGGTACTTTGTACCATCGACACAGTACAGTACATGGGAGATCAAAGTTCCCGAAGACGGGGGGGCCTGCAGCCTGCAGGATGTCTTGGTTGCATGCTTGCGCTAGGGCGATCCGAGACCGCCGGGGCTCGTGGCCACACACACACACACACATGCACACACACAGCCAAGGGGCGGGACTCGGTCGGTCTCGAAGCTATTGCGTGCCGTGCGCGCGTGGGTTGTCGTTGGGCACACATGACGAGGGCGACAGAGACCCGTCGGTGAGGGCTGTGGCTGGGGTTGAGGGCAAAAACGAGAGGGGAAAAGAAGAAAAAAAGAAGCGAAAGGAAAATATCGTGAGATCTGACAACTTGATGCGTTCTTCTGACCTGGCTGGTTCCAGACCCTCCTTGTGTGGTGTGAGAGGGGGTTCGGTCCATCATACAACTTCTGCGCGCAGTAAATATACACAAAAATACTCCCACTGTGTACGATCATCAAGACTGACTACGTCAGTAGTGCGCTATAGAGGCAAAGAAGGAAGGACAGAGGCCGGCCAGCCAGCCAGCCAGCCAAGACCGGGCCAGCTGAAGCTATCTGGGCAGGGCAGGCGCCTGCCAGGGGCACACGGGGCCAGGTGAGGCAGGCACTGACTGGCCCCCTCGCGCGCACTTTCTGCTTGGTACTTTCCTTTCTCTTCTGCTGTATACGTCACATTCATACTGCCGTCATCACCTAATACATTACGTATATGATATATCTCGTGCCAGCATATTCTGTCCTCTATCGTATGCCATGTGTATAGTAGAAGAAAAAAGAAAAAGAAAAGACAAAAAGAAAAGAGAAGAGTAGAAAAGAAAGGATAAGAAAAAGAATCTGCCTTGCTGACGAGCCATCATCAGAGGCGTGAAAATACCGTCCCTCTTTTTTTTCTTTCTTCCGACGGTATCGTGAGACAGCTGACCCCGGGTATCCCATAAAGAGAGAAAAAACAAAAAGAAAAAAGAAAAAAAGCCGCCTCTGGTGTTTTATCCCCGAGCCTCCCTCCTTCTTCCCGGCCTCAGCCAAAATTACTAATACCAATGACTTCCTTCCAGAGTAGGAAGGCACGATGCTACACTTTCCTCCTCTTCAAGCGCCTTTCATGAAAGGGAGACAGACCCCTGGAGGTACCCTGGTCGCCCTGCTTATGACTAATCCCTGTACAGGAATTACTGCAGTGGGTGGAACCCAGAGTTGAGAACACTCTGTGCCTCCGCTTTCGTCGAAGCAGAACTCTAGATGAGGACCTTTCATGTCGTAGTCATCATCGCCCGCCCGGTTTGTCTCTCATACCCAACAAGAAAACCTCCTCACGTCGTCCCCGTGCATGATCAAGACCTCGCAGCCCACCCGTATCGAGCAGGAGAAGGGGAGGGGCCACCAGATCCGGCACGGAGGACGTGGTGGTGGTGGTGGTGGTGGTGGTGGTAGTGAGGGCGCAGGCTCGTGTTCCTCGCGTGATGCCTCCTACTCGTCGAGCTTGAACATCCTCCTCAGCGCCCCAAACTTTTTTCTTCCTCTTCCCCTCCGCACCGCTCATGGCGTCAGCGCCGTCCGACTTGGCGGTGGTGTTGGTGGACTGCCTCCTCATGCGGAACCCAGGCCGCGGCAGGGCTGATAGCGACTTGGCATGCCTGGGCGCGCTCGCATCGTCTCCCTCTTCGGCCTGCGCGTTGTGATGACCCTCGGCGTCCTCCTCGTCGTGGTGCTCGTCCTTGTGATCGTCTCCTGCTGTGTCGTCTGGCAGCTGGGCCTCGTCGTTGCTCAGCGGCCATGCCCCCGCCGCCCGCCTGTCCTGCGCGCCGTTAGAGCGTAGCGACGCGAGCTCTTCTGGTGTCCTCTCCAGGCCCGTGTCACGCCGCGCGGCACTGTCCGTCAGCTCGGGCCGGGAGATCTTGCCGCTGCCGACACCGTCGTGTTTCTTGTTGCGCCGGAGCACCGAGGACATGAATCCGCTCCGCCTCGAAGACGGCCGTCCCGCACCGGCGGCACCACGACCAGACTGGTTCCGTCCGCCAGCGGCTGCTGTTGTTGTCCCTGTCGTCTGCTTCTCGCCCTCCTCGCCGCCTTCGCTGGCGCCCTCGTCAGACATCTCCTCCTCTTCCGGCAGCGGTGGGCTCGGGGCGTCTCTGCGTGCTCGCATTGTCTTGGGGATGCCGCCCGTCAGGCGCGGTAGTAGAGGCTCGGCGGCCACCACCTCACCACCGTCTTCATCGCTCGAGTCGTCGAACCGGCTCGCATGTCGCCGGCGTGGGACGCCCTCGTCCTCGTCGCTGGAATCATCACCAAACCTCGACCTCCGCACGCCGCCCTTCTTCCCCTCCGCTGATGCCCGGCCAAAGTGACCCGCGAAGCGCAGGTAATTTGTAGTGCCCCTCCCAGATTCGTCCGAGCCCCGCCTGCCGTGGGAGGACGAAGAGGCGGCGTCCCCGCGCAGCGTCGTGCGCATGCGTGCTGTTCCCATGCTCACGGGCGGCGACGCGCCCCTCATCGAGAGCCGGCTGCTGGTGCCGGCGTGCGGCGGCTGCTGTCCTCCGTCTCCTGCAGCAGCAGGGTGGTCGGCACCTGCACTGCGCATCGTCTTGCGGCTGAAGCCAAACCCTGCGCTCGCGGGGCGCGCGCGCTTAAAGCTGCTCGCGCTCGAGTCCGACCCGCGCCGGCGCAGGCCCAGCTGCAGGTTCTGTATGGCGCTGTCGCTCTCGGACACGGTCCGCGTGTGCTTGCTGGTAGGAGTGGCAGTGGATCTGATCGGCGTGCTCGTGGCTGGCTGGTGCGACATGGGCCTCTGCGGCTGCGGCTGCTGCTGCGGCGCCCCGGTTCTCATAGACTTGCGCATGTGTGCACCGCCCGCCTCGGCGGCGACAGGTTGTGACCTCGCCTCTGGTGGGGCACGCATCGATTTTCGTAGGCGCATTCCCCCCTCTGGCTTGACGGGCGCGGCTTGTTGGCGCTGCTGCTGCTGCTGCTGCTGCTTCTTGTCGCCCACCACCACCGCATAGTCTTCCGGTCCAATCTTGGTCCCAGGTTTGATCATGTACGTCCGTTCTGCGCTCACGGGGACCGCCACCTCCGCCTCCGCCGCCGCCGCCGCCTTCTTCTGCTGCTGCTGGTCGAGGAGGGCCTTCTTCTCCGCCATCCTCTGCTCGGTCGACTTCTTGCGCCGGGGCTTCTTGGCCGCTTGCTGCTGCGGCGCTTCCTCGAGGTCGCCCTCGATGCCGGCCTCCTCGACGGCCTCCTTCTCCAGCCGCGCGCGCTTCTCGGTGGAGAGGCTCCTCCAGTAGGCCTTGGCTGCCGCCCACGGGTCGTCATCGCCTGGCTCCATGACCGCCGCCGCCGCCAGACCGGATCCTCGTGGCTGCGGTGTCGGCGTGGTGACGAACACGTCACCCTGCTGCGTCTGTGCCTGTGCCATGTCTGGCACGCTGCTGCGGGATGGTGGTGGTGTCGTCTGGGCGGCAGAGACGGGGCTGTCCACGACGGCGGCGAGCGACTGGAACCCGTCGCCCTCGACGTCCGACAGGTCTTCGTAGGCATCGCTATAGACGCTGTTCCCGTCCGACTCGTCGTCGTCACCGTCGTCACCGTAGATGGCCTCGTGGTCATGAAGGGCCGGCTGGTGGGTGGCCAGGACTGTACCGGGAGTGTGCGATGTCGCCGTGGCGTCCTCGGCCTGCGTGACAGGCTCGAATGCGGCCTCTCTAGCCGGGGCGTGCTCATCATCCGTCGTCGTCTCCGTCTCCGTCTCTGGGAACTCGCCAGGGAAATGCATAGACTCGTGCTCGGGACCAGGACTCGGCTGCGTGATCGAGATTGTCGGCGGCAGTGCTGCGCCGCTGATCTTGGTCCCCGTATTATCGCGGCTGCCAAAGTCCTTGACATCCACTACCGAGCCCAGACCCTCTTCTGCCACGGCTGGTGCTGCTGCAGCAGACCCGTTAGGCTTTCCTGCCAAGGATAGGTCGGACACTGCCGGAGCCACCACGGTCGACGCCTGGCTGATGTGGCTCTCCTCGGCCCCGAGCCTGGGCGTGTCAGCCAGCAGGGCGGCCTCGTCGTCTGAGCTGCTGTCCGACGTGTCTGGGTACCCGTCGCCCTCGATGGACGTGACGACCGGCGGCAGCGGCTCGCGCACTTTGGAGATATTGGCTCCGTTTCTGGGTCCACCTTGCTCCTGCTGCATGATGAGCCCACCCAGGGCGTGATCGCTGGACTGGCCAGGCGGTGCGGTTGCTGTCGAGGGATTGCCTTCCGGGTCTGGGGTCGGTGGCTCAGAGGCCTCCAGGAGTGGCTCCTGAGGCCTGACGAGAGGACGCTCCTCCGTGGGCCTGGGCGACTGCTTCCGACCCCTGACACTGCCGAAGCTAGGCAGCGCAGGGCGTGGCTTCATCACCTCGTCGTCCTCGAGAGGTGCTGCTGCTGCGTCCTTCTTCTTACCTATGCCGAGCGTATTGTACCACGGCCGCCTGTTGCCGCTGTTGTTGGTGGTGGTGGTGGTGGTGGACCCTGTAGCTGCTGCTGCTGCTGCTTGTTGTTGTGCTTGTGGGCTCGGCGGCACAGGACTGTCCGTCCCACCACCGCCGGCAGCCTCGCCAAAAACGACCGTGTTCTCGTCGTCGAAGCTGACGCGGACAGATTTCTTGCGCTGTGGGGGCGGCGCGGCCTCCTGCTGTGCCGACGCATCGACGGCGGACGTGTCTGATGACGTCTCGCCTGGCGGAGATGCACCGCGCGAGGGGCTGCGCTTCAGGACAGACTTGCGAGGCGAGAGAGACCTCGCCGGTGGCTCGTGCTTGACCACCAGCGTGTCCTGTACGGGACCAAAACGGGCAGTGCGCACGGGGCTGTTGGACTGCGTACGGCGGGACTCGTGGCGGAGAAGAGCCTCTGTGCCTCGAGGCTGCTCGACATGTGGCAGCCTGTCTTGCGCTGTAGTAGTATTGGCTTCTTGTGGTGACGTTGTTGTAGTTGTTGTCGAGGCTGCTGCGAGCTCAACAGGAGCTGTGGGCGGCGATATATCGACAGCCTTCTCGTCTGTGTTCTCGCTGTGCGGTGGAGAGGGGACGCCGTGGGTATAAACACTATGCCTCACGGGAACAGCATCCAGAGCTGCCGCGGCTGCCACGGTCGGCTGCACCGCGATGGGTGCCTCGAGCTCGGCGTCTGAGCCAGGCTCTGCCTCTTCCTCTTCCTCCTCCTCCTCTTCACGTACGACTGACGGTCGCCTGTGCAGACCGCCTTCCAGCACCTCAGGGAGCGGGGACGGGAACACCTCGGGTGCATTGGACGCAGGCGACATGGAGATCTCGGTATGGCGAATGCGAGGCTCTTCTGCTGTCCTCTCTGTCTCCAGCCTCGGCTGTCCAGGGATGGCCTCGAGTGCAGGCTGTTCGTAGATGTAGTGTTCCTCCTCTCCTTCTGGATCCTCCCCGACCAGATGCTGCCTCTCCATCGTCACCAGCTCTCCAGCAGGTTCTGGTGGCCCTGCGCCGTGGTGGACGTGATGCTGCTGCTGTCTCTCCTCCTCGTCTCCTCGATGTGACCGCAGGCTGGCGGCGGCAGCCATCTGCGCCTCGTTGGGCACGCCTCCGTCATCGATGACAGCGGTGCCGCGTGACCGTCCCACGGTACCCCTCGCGAGGTGCGACCCGGCTCTGCTCAGCATGGACTTCTTCTTGGGCTTGCTGGCCTGTGTCTGCACCTGCGCCTGCTGCTGCTCGATCGCCAACAGCTCGGCCCGCGGCACCATCCTTCTAGAATTGGGGTCGTAGACGAGCGCCTGTTGGTCGGACGAGGCAGCAGACGACGGACGGTTCGTCGACCTGGCCGAGCCGCCTCGCTGGGGGGACATGGTGGAGGCCCGCTTCTTGGGCCTCGCCTGCGGGGGGAAGATTGTACTGCAGCGGCAACGGCGGCGGGGGTGGGTGAGGCCACGCGCACGCGGGCTGGGTACGAGAAGTTGGTGGACTGTCGGCTCTCTGGGCGCCCCTCGCTCATATCCTGCTGCTGCTGCTGCTGCTGCACCATTGCAGGGTTCGGTTGTGTCTGTGGCTGTGGCTGCTGTGTATAGACCTGCCTCTTGGGTTGTTGTTGTGGTGGTGGCGGTGGCGGCGACGACATGACCGCGTCCGAGGTCCTCACATTACCCAGATCCCCGACTCTCGCGGCGCCGTACCATGACCCTGATGAGTCTCTGTTGTCCTGACCCCTACCAACACCAGCTGCCGCCATCTTCTGCGACGCCGTCCTGACTGGCGTGCTCACGAATCCCAGGCTCTTGGGCAGCGGAGGGCCCTCCCTCGCCCGCGCCGCTGCCATATTCACGCTCTCTGGGATCGCCGGCACGGGAGGTGGTCTCTCCATCTCGATCTGGTACGGGTTGCGGGGAGTTCCTCCGCTGCTCAGCGACCTCTGGTGGTGGGCTGTGTTCTTTCCTGGCGACGGCGAGCGGCGAAAGGTCCGCTCCGTCATGGACCCAGAGCTGGACTGCCTCCTGAGGCCCAGGGAGGAGAGCGAGGACGCCGGCAGGGGTGTGGTCTGGCGGCTGCCCGAGGAGGAGGACTGGGACGCGCTGCGGCGGTGGGTGCGCTTCGTCTGGACGTCGGCGACGTTGGTCGGGGTCATGGGCCGCGCCCTGAGGGCGGCTGCTGCGGCGGCGGCGCTGAGGGTCGAGCTGCTGGACTCGCGGCGGGTACCGTTAAAGGCGGAGAGGGCAGCCGATGCCGCGGACGGGTTGGTGGCAGCAGCAGAGGAGGCATGGAGCGACTGTGAAGCAGAAATGAGAACAAGAAGAGTGTGTCAGTCAACAAGCAGGCATCATCAACACAGAAGAGACAAGACGGCGCCGTTGTGTATCATGATGGAGGGGTTGAGAGGAAGGGATTAGAAGGGCGCCGTCGTCGACTGCGGGCTGACGGAGAGAGAACAAGAAAGTCGTGCTCCCACATACCGGATTCGGCGGGCGATGCTTCCTGGACCCAAACATTGTCTGATGCGTGCTACCGGATGGTGTGTCGCATGATGGACGATGGAATGAAATGAAGAGGGAGAAAGAGAGACAGAGAGAGAGAGAGTTAGATTTGTGCGTGTTAGTATGTGTAAGAGAATTCCTCCTATGAGGAGGAGGGAAGAGGAATGTTGTGTGTCAAGGGAACTAAATTAGAAAAGAGAGGAAGTGTGTTTTCAGCAAGAGACAAGGACCGATGATGACGATGGGAGGTTCTCTGGATCAGGTTGGTTTTGGTTTGGTCTTGGGGGGGGGGGGGAGACGGCGCACCGGCTGGAGAGGATCCCTCCCGCCAGCTAATACTGTACTTCCACTGTTCTCTGCGTAGTACACGGTACTACCATCGCACTATTGTGGTATAGTACAGCTATTACAGGTCGGGACGCCCAGGCCACCAGGCAGTAGCCCCAGTTGGCAGCGAACAAGGGGGAAGAAGAAAATGCCCACTTCCCACGGCCGTGCCGCTGCAAGAACACCTGGTGGGAGGATGAGGATCCCTTGTTGTCAAGCCTTCCTCCTCTATCCTCGCGTCCCATCATTCTCTTCGGTCTAGGCAAGCTGCCTATCCCAATGTAGAGAGACACACGACCAAGAGGGAATTGTTAATCGAGTCCAGATCCATCCCGTTAGTACAAGTACTACAGTAGCAACCATCTGCCATGGTACTTGAAGATCCATCCCGAGGACTAGGCAAAAGTTAAATCTCCACCAAGCACCACCTGCATGGGAGAGAGGGAGGGAGAGAGGCAGCTGCAGATCCACTCCACTGCTGGGGATGATGGCCATATATCATACTACTATGGTAGTGTGTGTGCACTTTCCTAAAAACCCATCTCGAGCCAAGGGACCACACCCTACGTCATTATACATGAAATCTGCCTCTTTTCTACCAATAGACAACACATATTCAGATGCTTACATACAGTAATGTTTATGCTCAAGTGAGTGAGAGAGAGGAATTGACTTGTCACCCAGCCGATGAGAGTAGGGCGCAATTATACATTCCACGGCAAATAGCCTCACCCTTGAAAAAAAAAAAAGAAAGAAAGAAAGAAAGAAAGAAAAAAGAGAGGAGAGAGGGGGGGAGGGGGGAGAAGAGAAGAAGAACGGAAGCGGGGCTTACGACTCCATTATTCACTAACTACTACCATCACAGACACACACACACACACGCACACACATACACACATGCTAATAAACGAAGCAGCGCCAACGGTTCCGGCCAATTCCAGGCGCGCCGGAAGTCTGGAAACATGGGCCCAGCCAGGGTGCCTCGCGAATGGGATCATCCTTGATATCCCCAGCGGGCCCTAATGCGTTGTTATTTTAATCTCCCTGTTATGTTATTCTTTGGAAGGAAGAAAAAGGAAGAGAAGAAGAAAAAAAAACATAGAGAGGGGGGAGGGAGATGACAGACACCTACAGGGGAAGGGGGAAACGGGAGTGAGGGGAGGAGGGACAGACAGCGCCCTCATAATCTCGTCTCTCATCCTACTTTGAATATCACAGACCGAGACATCGATTGTCTGACGACGGCTCGTCCCATCCCTCGATCTACAGCCGAGTACTGTGTAATATCGCCAGGAGACCAATAGCCATGCATACGTCATAGCTCATCCAGACGTCTCCCAAAGAACTGGTTGGTCATAGGTGGGCGAGCTCAGCCATCAAGTCACATCGACGAGACAGACATGAGGAGAGCATCACAATCTTAGAACCCAAGAGACATGACGGGCACAGACACCAGAGAAGCAGTCAGCCTTAGGAATATCGTCAATTTTACGGGGAGGACATCTAGTCTAACAATAGTCTTGGTCCGTGTCAAAATGATACCATAGGCCCTGCGGAGTTGGACATGTCCTCCTGTGGTTAGTTAGCCATCCACTCGGCTGAGTGAACATACCATTCATCACTATTGCCAGCCAGGCATGCCAAAATTCCCCCTTCGTCACTCAGATTTTTGGTCTTGGTCCGTCTCAAATGATAGCACAGGCCCTGCGGAAGAAGATGCCCTCCTGCTTAGCTGGCCATCCACTCGGCTGAGTGAACATGCCATTACCATTGCCAGCCAGGCATGCCAAAGACTTCTCCTTCGTCCTCCAGATTCTTGGTTCCTGTTGCCTCAAAATGACCACCTCCCATGCCGATAGTTGTCCCTGTCTCGACCAACCATCCATCCACCAGGGGCCTCCACCGACCACCGGCAGACCCGGAATCCTGGGCAAAGACATGCTAGCCTCTGCCACGGCCGGCCTCCACACCGGTAGCTCGAGCTCCGGAAGCTCGGCCGCCCTTGGTGCCACCGTCAGGCTTACGGCCTGTTCCAGTGGTACGGCCTGGTCCGGTCGAGGGACCTGGTACAGCGGCACGACCTGGGCCAGTTGAGGGGCCTGGTACGGCGGCACGGCCTGGTACGGCCGCGTGGTTCTTCTCGGACTGTTTGAGCATCGTGGGCTCGGAGTCAAGCTCGTAGTTTCCCTCCGCCTCGTAATCCTCGTCGTCGAAAGGCTCGCTCTGCGTGCCCTGGCTGTGCGTGGTCACTGTGGGTGGTGCCTGGTGCGCGTCGTTCGCCTGGTTGTGCAAGTTGTTATGGTTGTTGACCTGGGCCTTGGACGGCGCCTTGGTTTTTCTTGCCCTTGCGGCTTCTAGCCTTGGCCTTCTCCCAGACGCGACGTCGCTCTTCCTCTTGCTGGCGGGCCTTTCGGTCCTTGATCTCGTACTGGCGAATGAGCGCATATGGTGGATAGCCGAAGATGAGCTCGTACTCGCAAAACTCGCAGATCCAATCGTCCTCGTCGTGCTTGTGACCGTGGAGAACGTTCTGACGAGCGGTCTCCTCGCGGCGCTTGCGAGCCTGCTGCTGCAGGTCTCGGTCGGCACGGCGTCGCTGCTTCCGCTCTTGGGTAGCGGACTCGGACGGCTGGCCCTCCATGCTGCAGTCAGAGGCGGGTTCTTCCTGTGAGGAGACAGCCGAGCCAGCCGAGCCAGCTGAGGCAGTTGACAGCGTCTTCTGGTGGGACGGGGTGGGACGCGGGTGTGGGTAGCTTCGCACCGGCGAGTCGTACTCGGCAGGCGCAGACGAAGACACCTTGGGGCCTGCTCCAGGCCAGGACAGAGAAGATCCAGGGACTTGGGAGTCGCAGGTGAAGGTGAACTGGGTAGACGAGGGCGTAGCCTTGGCGGGTGACTGCTGCTGGAGGAGGCTGGTTGTGTTCTCCTGTCCTCCTGGGACGACGAGCTTCTCTGCGTTGGCGATCGCGTTAGAAATGATGCCGGTGCTTTGCGCTTGAGTGCAGAAACTTTGTCAGTGTGGATTCCCACGAGAAAATCCCACGAAAGAAGTTGTTCCCTGGGGAAAGGGGAATAGAGGGATGGGGAGAGGTGAGGGAGAAAAGGAGAGAAGAGAGAACCGGGGGCAGGAGAGGGGGGAGAAAAGAGGAGAAGCAGGCAGCTTCGTCCTCGAGGGAGGAAAGGCCGAGCGAGCACCTGCCTGAGACGACGCGGAGAAGGGGGGGGGGGGGGGGCGTGTCTGGGAAGGAGGGCCTCGGCGCGGGGAGGAAGGTGTTGTCCTGACTTACCTGGCTGAGGGGACCAGTTCGAGGGGCGGGTCTTGGAACCTCGTCCCAACCAGTTGCCGCTCACCTCCGAGAGGGCCTGCAACGGAGTTCTGCCACTTCTCACCCTTCCAAACCGGCCGCGACCTGGACCAGATATGTTCTGGCCAGACAGCAGCGAGCTCCCAGACGCGTAGTAGGGAGCAGCAGTCAGGCTTCCATTCTCGCCAGACTTGTCCTGGGTGACCGCTGAGCTTCCTGGGATAGAGTGAGCATCGTTCAAGCCATGATCGCCCAGGCCATGTGCACCAAGCATCTCCCCGGCGGTCGGGATCTTTCTCTTCTTCTTATTGTTAGTATTCTCAAAAGACTCGTATCCATCTGCAGAGGAGGTTGCCGAGGGTGGAGGCTGTGGTGACTGAACCTGCCTGGCGGGCTCCGGCCGCTGCAGCAGGCGAGCAGGACGGCCCAGGGACTCAGTTGGGGGGCGGGGCACTACTGTGCGTCTCGGCGGCGTGCCGTCCGAGTCTCCCTCAGTCGAGGCACCCTGTCTGCGAGAGCCCTGGCGGCCCGCCAGCTCAGACTCCCCTACTAGAGCTCGACGACTCCTCCTCCAGGATGCTGCCCTTCAGACTGCACGGGTATGAGAACAGGGCAGACGCCGACTGGGGGGCAGGTGGGTATTGGATCGAATCGGCGACCTCAGGAGACAGTCGCTCGCGGAGACGACGCTTCGGCAGCGGCCGAATGGGGCGGTCGGGCCGCTCATTCTCGTTGCTCGCGGAAGCGGTGGTGACACGATCTGGGGCCATGTCTTTGTCGTCGTGGCCAGCCTGTCCAGGGACACAACCACACAAAGTTAGCCCATATCGAAGGATGAGGAACAGAGAGGCAAGTGCACAGGCAACAAGTCCAATGTTCTGGAGTGCCAGAGAGATTGAGGACTGCTGCTGATGACCCTCAGATGATGATGGCTGTGCTGCCATATCCGACTCCTCACATGGTTGGAGGGCCATCTTTGCTGTTCGGTATGCAAAAGATGGTGATGGTGGTGGTGGTGAAGATGGGTAGGGTCAAGGGCAAAGGCACAGTGAATGGGAGGTGATGGGAGCAGCAGAGAGGTAGCAGATTGCCATGGTATGTGCAAGGTGACGGTGAATTGTTGCGGTGTTGAGCAAACTGACAAAAGAACAGTTGCTGTGGAAATATCTAGGGATGTCGACGGCGACAGCAGGGCCAAGGTGTATACTGACCTTTTACAGCCTCAGAACAACTTTCAAGGCCACAAGTTTGCTCCCAGCACACCCAAATACATCAAAGGTCCAGAGTGCGTGATGGTAAACAGGACTGCTGTCCCTCCTGCTCCCCCTCAGCAGCACTTTGGGGTTGCAGTGCTGATGTGGGTGGTCAAAGCAGAGTGGTGGATTGCTGTGCACGCGTGTGTATGGTGTTGTTGTGTTGACGTGTTTAAAGTGGTGTCGACGTGGGTGTGGTCTTGGAGGGGAATGAGGGGCAGCGCTGCGGACAGCTCAGAAGGGATGGAGGTTGACGTTGCAGATGGGCAGCAGCAGGTCTATCTGAGAAGGAAGGTCAGAACAATCCAGAAAGCAGGCGTGAGGCCCTCACCTGCCCAGGTCAGGGAGGAGCAAGTATGCCATGCTTGACAAGCGCGAGGAAGGGAGTAGGGGGAGCTCCAGGTTGCCCCTCCCCCTCCTGCCCTGCCCAGAGAGCATCATTCCAAACTGGCCCAGGGAAAGAGTCATTGGCACCCGACCATGGGCAATGGCCTGTGGGAAACACAGAGGGGCAGGCAGGCATCTCTTGGCCCTTGGGAAAGCAGATGCAAGTGCTGAGGACAATAAGAACGGGTTCAGCTGACCTTTGTTGTACTCGACCTCTGCCTCGAGGAGGATCCGCTTCTGCTGGTGGGTAGAAGCAGCTGCTCTGCAGGGCAAGAATCAGAGGCTGCGGAGACCCCAAGATTGGAGTTCTCGAGAGGCTGTAAGATGGGTCAATTGCGGTCAGGCGCTTGCAATAGAGGTAGTACCTCTGGGTATCAAAAATCACAAAGGGGTCAGGTCGTCGGTGGAGGGGGAAGAGGTGGTGTCTGTAGAGATGGGAATGGTGAGAGTGGTGGTGTCGTTGAGTAAGGAAGTCCGGTAGTGGTTCCCAAATGCTTGGTCAGGCAGGGTGCGCTACACACGAAATAACGGCTCAAGGACAAATGGGGGACCCGTGCCAGGACAAGCTAGATGCAGGCAGTTACATAAGCACAGCAGATGGGGGTGATGGGATGGGACAGGGGATGCGGGTGGTCATCATGGGAATTGGTGAATCGAGACTCAGGCCCCTGGCCTGCACCTGGTCTTTCCCACCCCGCCGCCTGAGCACCACTACCACTACTACCAGGACTGCATACCTAAGTAGTAATATCCAGGCTCCCCTCCTCACCCTTGAGTAGAAGAAGCCAGCAGGAAAGAACAGGTGGCTGCGCAGAGGAAGGCAAAGACTATGTCTTGTTGTGTCCCTAAGCAGTAACGTAACAAATAATACAATAGCTTTGTGTTTCTTTCCCTCTCTGCAGCAACTTCATAGTCAGGACCTAGAGACCTTTGGACAGAGGACATTCGGCTAGAGGGTGCTAAAACTGAACCCCATCACCCACTGCCTACTCTTTGTGTCCAGTGCTGCTGGGGCTCCGGCAGCCCTCTACAGCTGGCCCCTCAATTTTGTCATCATCAACCACCCTGGGCTCCCTTTCTACTAATGTACCTCCAGGGCTCCCTTTTCTGGGGCCAGAATATGTTTTGAGGACTCAGCCGGATTTCCCATGCCAGCACAGGTCCCAGCTGTCTTTTATCCCTCTTCCTCCCTCTTGACTCTGGAACACATTCATCACCTCCTCGAGCCTCTGATCCCATCAATACCACATACACCCCCCGAGTTCTGGCATCGAGTCATCGAGACAGATCTGCACAAGTTATATCAGACATGCCCTGGCATGATCTTCACTCTTTCTCCTCTTTAAATCACAATGTCAACCTCAACAAGATGTCCGTCTCCTGGGCTGGTTGTGCCAGTGTGCTGGGCAGCCAGCTCAAGGCCACGCACGCTGCTGGGTAGTCCTGCTATCCAGATACCTTCAAAACCACCCCAAGATACGCCATTTCACAAGTCCATCCCTATCACCTAGCCTCCCAGCAGCCTGTGCCCCCTCCCACACAGCACACACATGCCCTGAACAGAACCCAGTATAGCGGCAGCCCTCGGTGAGCAGCAGGCAACAGGCAAACATGGCTGGCTGAACCCCTCCCTCTTCTTCTTTGCCCCCTCCCCGCCTCACTCCCTCCCCCCTCATCATACTTTGGTACCATGGCAGGTAGCATTACATAGTATGTACTAACTAAGTTAACTAACTACCCTTGTGCTCTTCACTGTTCACCCCATCTGCTACTGTGCAGTGCAGCGAATCGAACCATCCCTGTTCTGTTCTGGGGGTCCTCCACTTCTTTTTCCAACCCGGCACATTGGATTGAGCGCCGATGCGACCTGAGAGCTGCTCTCCGCCGGTTGTTGCTAAGCAGGCAAAGAAGCATTGGTTTTTTGGCTCTGACCTCTGATTTTCCCACTCGTCCGCCCTTCTTCTCACACAACAGTCGCGCCACTGCAGCTCTACGCCTCCTTTCCCTCGACCTGTTTCTCCTGTCCAGCTGTCAGCACAGTTGACTCTATCTAGTCTTTGTCGAGGCGACATTCCGTCATGGTGACTTAAAAAGGCAGTCTTGCACCAGAGCAGCAAACCTCCTCCGCCCCATCCATCCTCCCGTGTCTCGGTCTAGAATCGACGTTCCCAACCTGCCCACCAAACCCTCGACCGCCGTCCCGCCCTGCCGACCCCCCCTCCTACGGCCGTCCCTCGCGTCTGCTGCTGCTCTCAGTCCCCTGGAGCTGACCCGACCCGACCAAACCCCTCCCCCTTCTCCCGCCGACGCGCCTGGCTGCTCTCGCCCTGGAGAGAACAAGCCGCCCTCTAGCGTGTCGCATCCTCACCTCCCTCCCCTCCCGCCCACCTGCGTCTCGTCTCTCTCTCTCTCTTCCTCCTCCTCCCTTCCCCCCCTCCTAGCCCTCGCGGCGAGACATGGCAGGAAACTCTCCACCACGACGAAGCTCACGTGCCAGAACGGTTCAGTCACAATCCACGTCCCTGTCACAACACTCGTCTGCAACCTCCAGCCTGTCTGGTCGTCCAGAGCGGGCTACCAGATCACTGAACAAGGCGGCCTCGCCCCAAAAGTCCACCCCCAGCCTCTCTGACGAGCCACCCGAGGAGTCTGTCGCCAGCACAGACGACATCCCTACACGACGCCGGCGCACCCGTGCCCAAGAAAACGAGGAAGGACGCGACAGGGCCCCCTCCAATCATACCACCATCGAGATGGCCGGCGACCCTGACGAGATCCAGGAGGACGACGAGGCCGTGCGCTGCATCTGCGGCTTCGACGACTACCCAGGTGCTCCGCCTACCCACGATGACAAGAAACATACTTCAAAAGATTCAATTGACGTCGGGCCCGTCCTGCCGTCCGAGATTGCAGACGACGTGGCCGGCTTCTTCGTACAATGTGACGTCTGCAAGATTTGGCAACATGGCGCCTGTGTCGGCATCATGAGCGAAGAGGCAAGCCCTGACGAGTATTTCTGCGAGGAGTGTCGCAAGGATCTTCACAGGATACACATGGCCAGCAATGGGTGAGTTTACGGCTGCCTCCTCAATACCCCTCAATCTTCTGTCTCCCTCTCCCGCCGTGGCGTTCTCGGTCGCCGTGTCGCTCCCCTGGCCTGCCCTCCTCTCGTTACCCACTGCTCAATGGCCTCCAAATCAAATTGCCAAATGACACAAAATTCACGTCCGTGCCGACAATGCTGACACGATCGCGCGCAGACAAAAATACTCAACCTACCTGCCACTCGTCCGCCGAAAGTCGACCACGCGCTCCCGATCACCCAAGCATCATGACACAAAAGACTCTAGAGAGACCAGGAGCGGCCGCCAGTCCTCGTTGACTCAGGCGTCCAAGAGGCGGTCTACCATGAACAGCAGAGATGCGGCTTACGATGAGGAAGAAGAGCTGCGCCGGGCCATTGAGGCGAGCAAAGAGGAGACCGTTCATGAGAGTACCGAGAGCAGTCAGCGGCGAACAAAGCGAGGTCGCAGCGACAGCGAAGAGTACGTCGGCCTCCATCCCGGTCGGGAATTCTGTCATGCGTAGCTGACAAGTCGACAGGAAACCAGAGAGCGCCAAGAGGCAGAGGACCAAGTCCAAATCGCCTTCCCCGCTAGAACATGACAACGATCTGGAGTTGGCTGGTGACGACTCAGAAGAAGCCCTCCAGCACAGAAATGGATCCAAGAAGTCCCGGAGCGGGCTCTCGCGAACCCAGAGCAACCAGAAGGAGAGGTCAGAAAGAGAAGAGCGCGAGCGCCAGAGAGCAGAGGCGGCCAAGAAGCGCAGTGGTCGGGCAGAGCGCCGGCGAGCTGACGGTAGCACACCCGCGTCTACGATCCTTGTGAAGGGGCTGGAAACTCAAGTGGATACAGATTCAGACCCTTCAGAGGAGTTGCCACTGGCACTGCGGGCGGCAGCACATCGGTCGGCGGCCGAGAGGGCCACAGCAGCGGGGGCCACGGCGGAGAGCAAGGCCGAGGCCGCTCGATCGGCCCCAGAGCCTCCCCCCTCGTCCCAACCAGCTCCCGACACTCCTCCCGCGATCGTGACGCCTACCTTGAAATCGAAGCGAACCAAGAAGAAGGGCAGGAACCAGTACACCAAGGACAGGGAGGCGCGCGAAGAGACGTCTCCTGCACGGTCCCAGTCCCGCGACGTCCAGGGCCACGACGGCGGGCACACGCACCATGGCAGGTCCGAGGGCTCGTCCAAGTCGCACTCGAGGGCCAAAGGTGGATTCAACACCAAGGTATCCATGACCGACCTAAGGCGGAAGGCACACGCGATGCTCGATTACATCTCCAGGACCCAGATCGAGATGGCTGGGGAAATTACACCACCCAACGACGAGAGCCGTAGGCCCAGCGACAACACAGCTCCGTCATCGGTGACAGAGACAGGGACATCCACAGGCGAGAAACCGTCGTCGTCGTCTCAAACTGCTACGAACGGCGACGCCGGCAGCTCCACGGGCGCACCGAAGGACTTCAAAGATCTTTCTGCCATGGAGATGATGGACCACCTGACCAGGGACTTGGTCAAGTGGCAGAAGGAGTTTGCTTGATGAGCCGGTCTTACCTCCTCAACGTCCTAGGAGACAGAGTGTCTGCCCGCGGACCATGACTCTGACGATCAAGGTGGAAGAAAACATCTGAGGGCAGGTTAATCTTTGCATGGCCGTCGTCAACTGACAGTTGAATGGAAAAACGAGCGCACCAGGGCACGTCAACAATTCTTGTGGGGCAAGAGGCTTGCCAGGTCTTGTGCTTCACGACAGTATCATGATTTTATTACTACTTCTTTTCTTACGAAGCAACGCTTGGTCTTTTGAGAAACATGGACTTCGCTATTCTTATGGTTTTTTTCTTTCTTTTTTCCTTGGTCCCTCTTGCGGCAAAAGGGAATGCTGATACCCGAAGGCGGGATGATACTCCGAACCATGGCCTAGGCGTTATGATTAAGGACTTGAGTATGGATTGGGACCTACATTGTTCTATGGCTGTATTTTGTCGAGTAATGCTTGCAATGAAAAGTATTTGATTATAATTATATCCAAATGATGGTTTCAATCTCATGTCGCCAAATGTGTCTTTGTGTCGAAACAGGTGGTGTTGGCTGTGAAGAGAGAGTATGAGGTGGGCAGAGAACTTGGCATATAATTATTCACCACAAGGAACAGATCATCCTGACCCTTTTAAAGTGATCTAGTCAAGCACTCAAGGCACACCACCATATTGGAGAATTCTTGGGATACATAGGAAAGCAATTTCCACAAGCAGATCATCATTGAGTGTCAAGGTGCTACTTCTTGGAACTATTCCCATTCCCACACCTCCCCAAGCAATCTCCTCAATTCAGACTTCCATGCTATGCCACAACCTTGACTGTGAAGATGCAGTGACTGGTCAGAGAAAAAAGGTCCTCAGCTCAGCATATTCCCATGACAGGGACTGAAGGTTCCTGTGCTGGAAGATACTACGCGTCAGTCTAGTGTTTGTTCCCACTTGCTCTCTCATAGGAGAGTCCATGCCCCTGCCAACAGATAATATAGAGATAGAGATGGATCATCAGATAATTGATAACACAACATACACATAAACACCATTGTCCACCCCTGAACTACTCCGAAGCGCAGAAGGGAGTCGGATATCCGGCCGGCCAGACGCAGAGGTACCCGGGCGTGTCGGAGCAGCTGGCTGCCTCCTCCCAGACACCGTTGCTGCAGACCACGACGAGGGTGAAGTCGTTGCCACAATCGTAGCTGCCGTCAGGGCTGCAGGAGGTGCCGGTATCGACCTGGGCGAGGGCGGTGGTGGCCAGGACGGCGAGGCCGGAGAGGACGCGGAAGAATTGCATGGTGAAAACGGGTTGTGAGGGTGGGTTTCTTTGTTTTCTTGATCGAAGAGAGTACTTATTGCGTGGACGGTGTGATGCTGTTGAGAGATAATATCGAGAGAACGAGAGGAAGGTCTGAGGGCGTATTTATACACATCGCTCCAGAGCCCAGTCTCGAGGTCCAGGGACATAGCCTTTCCTTCTCGACGATCGCTGATCCATCATGTGTCTCCTTGATCCCCTCACCCTTGGTTCTTTTGTGAATAGTCTCTTCTGACCGTAGCAGTTCTCTGCGCTCTCTGTCTCACAGAGGAAATTGATCTGCAATGAAGGTCCGAGGGTGTATGCGAACTGGATCATGAGGGAGAGTCTCGTTGTTGAGGATCCGACCAGGCAGGCTATGCAGTCAGCTTAAGACACTCGGCCACGATGATGACTACGTAGACTGTTTGTTAATACAAATGTGCGTGTGTCTGTGTGTGGCCTTTTGGATGCGGCGTAATACCGACTTCCGACACTTCCGGAGTGATGCTTTACTTCTGCACAGTCCTGACGATCCCGCATCTCATTGGGTGCTCTTTTGGATGACTGTGCAGATATACTGAAGACGATCAGGCTTTGTAAAGTCCCCGAGGGACGAATCGCGTTCCAGGAAGACTTCCACAGCCTCGAATCCTCAGAGTGTCTAGTTTCTGACATTTATGCCTGCTCAGACTAGGGGCGCGTAGTATATCTGAGTTGTATTACGACGTTCAAGGGCTTGGAGAAGTGTCTAGGCCATTGAGAAGTCATCTCCACCTGTTAGACTCAGTTTTCAGACACTGAGCTGAGACCTAGTCACACGTGGACCGAGGAGAGGAGAAGACGGGATACGGCTAGGATGTTACTGTTCCATCGAGGACCAAAAGACCATGCAAATCACCTGTAGTCAGCATAAAACATAAGCAATACAGAGACCGTGGCGTCTTTCTACTCCCACTACCAGAAAGCATATGGAACATAGGCCTTGTCTCTTGGCCTCTTTTGGGCAGATTCTTGACGATCATGTCCTCTCCGAGTGTCCTGGTGTCGATGGCATGCAGCCGGGCTGGATTTCACTTACGTACCAGTTTGCTCGTGCATGACCAGGTCGCTTACGGGGCTGGATCAAAATGACCTCAGCGAAGAGTGTGTCCGCCTCGTGGAGGATGTCCAGGTTCTCAGGGTCGGGCGTGGGCATGGTGTTGGTTGAGATGCCCCGCGGTCATTGGAAGAGAATCACGGCGGCCTTTTGAGAGAGAAGGTTTGGAAGAGAGAATAAGGAAAAAAGCCTGAGGAAGATGGGAGTCTGGAAGATGAGAGAAGCTTCACCAGAAGGAGAGAATTGTGAGAACAACACAAAAGGAAATGACAAATCGCCTTGGGTTCCAGGAATGACAGTAGAGTGTGTTATTGATTCACACACATACACACACGAAGAATACGGCTAGAAAGAGAAGAAAAAAGACCATCGTGTCAAAGAGAAGGGTATCATTTCCTCACAAACTCCCCGCCAGCCAGCTTATTTGGCTAGCGTCTGCTCTGTGCCTGCTTTGCAGCATTCCGCTCTCTCCTCTGCTCCTTGTCCCTCTTTCTCGCCTGGTTCATGCTCAGCGGCGGCTCGAGGCTCCTCCTCCTGGCCTGCTCCAGGCTCGCCTCGCTGACCTGGTCCAGCGCAAACTTCCCCAGCAGCCCCTTCCGCCACCTCCTCACCACCCAGTCGGCCGCGCCCGCCAGGAACTCCCCTCCCCCTTCATCAGCTTCCCTGTGCGCTGCGCCACGCCGCGGAGGAACTCGTGGACATCGTTGGTCGGCTCGTCGCAGTAGAGGCGGTAGGCCTGGCCGGTCGGGTCCTGGCGGTTGAGGTGGAACAGCAGGTAGTCGGCGACGGTGACCCACGAGATCAGGCCGTCCTTGACGCAGCCGACGAGGGCGAGCTTGAGCATGGCCTCGGCGTCGGAGACGAAGGGGACAAACACGCCGGGGGTGTCGAGGAGGAAGACACCCTCGGAGTCGTCGTCCCCCGCCAGGATGCGCACGGGGCTCCCGAGCTTCCTGGTGACGCCGGGCTCGGCACCCGTACGGGCGACCTTGGAGGCGCCGCCCGGGTTGGGCCGCCCTTGGGTGCGCAGGCGGTTGAGGAGGGTCGATTTGCCGGCGTTGGGCATGCCGACGACCAGCGCGCGGAGGCCCGTGAGGCTGTGGTGGCCGTTGGAGATGTTTCGGACCTCCTTGAGGAGGTTCCTGGTGTCACTGTTCTCGGTGCCGGTGCCGTGGAACAGGACGACCGTGTTGAGTTCTCTCTTGTGGAACTTCTCGAGGGCCTGTATCATTCTCCTCCCTTCCTTCTCAGCTATGAGATCCCGGTGCGTGTAGACTATGATGCGGCCGCGGCCTCCAGCGCCCCCCATCATCGAGCTTGGGCCCTGGCTCCCTCTCTGGCGGAAGTCTGTGTTGTACATGAGCGAGGACTCCAGCATGGGGTTCCACGAGGTGAGCGGGACTCTCATGTCCCGGCACTCAATGACGAGCCCGACGTTAGAGAGAACTCGACGCATACGCGAGAGCGCCGCGTTGTGATGACCCAGAAAATAGGATCGGATGATGGACTGAGATACATCGAAGGTCTGCCGGGGAACGAAGGGTGATGCTGCTGAGGTGATGGTGGCGGATGAGAAGGCGGTCTTGGCGGCACTGGCTGCTGCTTCTATCGTTGGCGCTGCCATCTCTGGAGACTTCTCTTAAGGCACTCAGCCTCTGGTCTGCCCTTGGCTGAATAGCAATCAGTGGTCACCTTGCCCTCGTTATGCTCATGACTGCTCAGGAAGAGAAGCGTCACGGTCAGGTCGCGGACTACAGATGGTATCGTCTTTGTTGATTCTGGGTAAAGGTAAAATTAGATATCTAGAAGAGGAATAAGATGCAAGAAAAAAGGATTCGTGGATGAAGACTCTCAAAGTTGTCGTGACTTTAGAAGGCCTCAAATGAGCGTCTTCAGGTTGAATTTGATGAGGTCTTTGAAATAAATAACCCTAACCCTAGCCAATCAGCTCGCTCTCTGTGCCTCAGCTCGCCTTGCCACCTGCACCTCTCTTTGACGCCTAATAATTTAGAGAGGGAGAGAGAAAAAAAGAAAAAAGAGGAGATGCGAATAAATCACTGCATCTTTGCATTGTGTTCCTTTTTTTTCCTAAGTCTCTTTCATTCTGTAGTGTGAATGGCCATGAAAGCCGGTGGACGGGATTCAATGGACAACCCGCCGAATTGTCTCCGTTGCGGCACCGACAACAAGCCCGACGACCTACGTCACAATCACTATCGCTTATCGCTATCGCTTATCGCTATCGGTCTGCCGCAAGGGCTACAGCTACCATGCATGTTACACACCCGCATATGCTCCGGACTTAGTACCTGCTACTCACAGCCTTTCGGAAGAGGACATGTTCATTTCTCTCCAGGGGCCTTGCGTCGAGCCAGAGCTGCCACAGAGAGAGCCACACAGCACATGATGGCTTCCATCAGACCAGCCCGCTGCCTCGGCGCAGCATTCCTGCGTCCTCAGAGCACCAGCAGCAGTGCATTCAGACCCGCTGCCCGGTCCCGCGCCGTGCTCGTCCCCGTCCGGTATAAGTCCGGCCCCTACGGCTATACACAGGCCAAGGCGCTCGTCTTCTCGAAGCCAGGAGAACCGGCCGATGTGTTGAGGTGAGTCGCCCGCCTCGAAGACGGGTAAAAACACACACACACACAGATGAACTAGCCCTGATGATTCAAAACACAGCCTGCACACCCACTCCATCTCGCCCTCCCTCCCATCCTCCTCCGTCCTCGTCCGCACCCTCGCTGCGCCCGTGAACCCGGCCGACGTCAACACCATCCAGGGCACCTACGGCGCCAAGCCCACCTACACCACCGTCCTGGGCACCGCCGACCCCACCTCCGTACCCGGCAACGAGGGCTGCCTCGAGGTCGTCGCCGCCGGCACCGGCGTCCGGAACCTCAAGAAGGGCGACTGGTGCATTCCCGCCGCCACCGGCTTCGGCACCTGGCGCACCCACGCCCAGGTCGACGATGCCGACACCACCCTGCTCCGCGTCGACCGCGCCGGCCTGAACCCCACCCAGGTCGCGACCGTCTCCGTCAACCCCTGCAGCGCCTACCGCATGCTGCGCGACTACGTCGACCTGATCGGCCTCTCCGTGCGTACCTTCCAGCGCGACTCTGGTGCCGAGGGCGGCGCCTGGTTTGTCCAGAACGGCGCCAACAGCGGTGTCGGCCGCGCCGCCATCCAGCTCGGCAGGCTGTGGGGTCTGCGGAGCATCAACGTCATCCGCGAGCGCGAGGGCGACCCCGCTGCTACCGAGGCCCTCCGCCAAGAGCTGCTCGGCCTCGGCGCCACCGTCGTCGCCACAGAGGCCGAGTTCACCGACCGGTCCTTTGCGGCGCGGCTGAAGGAGGAGATCACGCGCGGGGGCAGGGACCCCGTCATGCTGGGGCTGAACTGCGTGGGCGGCAAGAGCGCCACCGCCGTGGCCAGGTGTCTCGGCGAGGGCGGCACCATGGTCACGTACGGCGCCATGTCGAAGCAGCCCGTCATGCTGCCGACGGGCCTGTTGATCTTCAAGGACCTGCGGTTCAACGGCTTCTGGCTGAGCCGCTGGGCGAACGAGGACCGGGAGGGCAAGAAGCAGACGGTGAACGAGATCTTGAGCTTGATCCGTGACGGCAGGTTCAAGGATGCGCCGGTGGACGAGGTGAAGTGGGACTGGGACACCGAGGCCCAGGTGTTGAGGGAGGCCGTGCAGGGCACGCTCGGTGGCTTCAGGGCCGGTAAGGGCATCTTCGTATTTGGTGACACATAGGGAGGATCTTGCCGCTCAGGGGGCCAAGGGAAAAAAGGTAGTCAAGAGGAGACTCTTGACCATGTAAAAAAGAGAGCACACAGAATCTAGGAGAGCGAGCATGTATGGTAATTTTGAGGCCCAACAACCCTTGGCGCGTGGGTATCTACATTTATCTCTAAACAGAGCATAAGATCGTGGCTCTTGGTTCCAAAAAAGAAAACACAAAAAGGACACACAGTTCCTGACTCCGTACTGTTCATCCAAGAAAGAAGAATGCAAGGGTAAAATCCCCTCCCCTCCGCCCCCCAAAGGCCTGCCTGGAGACGCCTCGTTTAAGCTCTGAACGCCTGTGTCATCGCATGGAATCGATCAATCATGACGCCCGAGAGCGCATACAGATTATCGTCAATGATCCTCGCGAGATGGCGCAGCGCGTTCTCCTCGTTCAGCTCTAGCTGTAACCTCTCCTTGACCTTGACGACCGCCTTGTCTGGCTCGAGCCTGATATCTGGGATGTTGGCATCAACCATCAGGCTGAAGAGGTTCAGGATCAGGTTGCTCGACTTGCGCAGGGCCGAGTACGCCAGGAAGCAGTATTGCTTGAACTGCTTGTACTGCTCGCTGTTGGTCCCGCCCATGGCCTCCACCATCTCGTTGGAGATCTTCATGGCCGGCGCAAAGGGCTTCGGGTCACGGCCTAGAATGAACCCGAAGTCTGCGTGGAAGAAGTGGCCGTCCGGTGCCAGTAGCAGGTTGTCCAGGTGGCGATCGCCCACGCCCAGGATATACGTGATCACGCAGTAGCCCGCGCATGACCTCACAAAGGCATCCATGGCCTCTTTACGGATCCCCAGGGGCGCATTGTCATCTGGGTTGTTTTGCTTGAGGTATGTCAGCGCCACCGGGCCCTTGTTCTTGTATTTGGTCACGATGGCCTGCAGGGGCATCGACGGGATGAATTGTGAGAGTCCTGCGCTGGTGCTCGTGGCCAGGATCCTATATGGCGTGAGCTTGAGGTCGAGGTTCTCCTTCAGCAGGAGCTGGTCGAACAGTGTAATGATCTGGATCACGAGCTGATCCTGCCGCAGGTCGTCTCCTGTCTTGAAGATGACGGGATAGGTCGAGCCCGTCGTGGTCCTGAATGCCACCTTGATGGGGTGCAGTGATGATTTGAACACGACGGTCTCTTGCGGCGCCACACCGACGATCTGTACTGACGGGTCCAGCGGCAGAGGCAGCGGCGGGTCGATGGTGACGAGCTCATTCTTCGGGTCTGCAAGGAAGTGCTTGACGCGATCGGTCCTCCTAGGGACCGTCTCGTTTGACAGCTTGATCTCCGTCGAGATCTTGGACAAGATCGCGATCCATTCGGCCTGCCGCAGGAGAGTTTTCCTCGTCTCCTGGCCATCGGGCTGCTTCACGAGCTCGGCCATGAAGTCATATGCGATCTTCTGGAACATCTTTCTGACCTCTGGTGGCTGCTCGTCGCTGGTGTCATCGCACTCCACCATGACATACCAGTAAAAGTAGTTACCCAAAATGAAGTTGCTGACTGCGCGGCTTATGAGAAACCGAGCGAGCGATGAGTCTTGGATGGCATCCTGGTTCGAGTCAGTCGATATGTGCTCGAACTTGAGCGCCTGCACCAGCTGCAGGAGATACAGCAGAAGCTCGTCGTCGTCCGCCTTGTGAAGGCGCTTCACAGCATATGCCCTCACGGCGGTATTGTCAAACGTCGGGCCGAGTAATTCCAAAGCGTCGTCCACGTCGACATCGGTCCATTTGGCGAGTACTTGGACGGCTTGTTTCGACTCGCTCTGGTCTGTCCAGTTGACAGACTTGACGAATTTAGTGAGAGCTCGCTTGTCACGGGTCAGATGGTATCGGAACTTCCACACCAGGTCCTTCTCCTCGGGGGACAGTGGTTGTGTCGGCGAATACTCTAGGATGTTGTTGAGCTCGTCTCGCGTCTTGGCGTTGGGCTTCAGGTCCTTATCCATGATGCCGTGTCTGTGCTGACTTCTGACGAGCCTCCTGTGCTTGCTCTCTGCGGGGTTGTCGCGGTGGCCAACTTCTGGATCGTACACCCGGATGAGTCGGCCGCCGAACCCGTCCGAGTCACCTACTGCGTTGATACCGGGGCCGAACATGACTTCGGGCGGGGGTTTCAGCTGAATGTGAGACTGCGATGCCGACATGTGCTGTAACGATGATATTGGGGGGGCGGGTACTCGTGGTCTGCGAAGACGACAGGGAAATCGAAGCGAGGTAGCTCCACGTTGAGCGTGAACTTGGAAGGCCCAGGGCTCTGCTCCACCCCGTCTCCGGTCCCGTCTGTCTGTCCGTCCTTTCTGGCTTCTGTCAGCTCCTTGTGCGCCCGCGCTCTCTGCAGGTCCTTCACAGAGGTCTTGGCAACCTGGACATTGCGCTTCTCAAACCCTCTGAACACAAGCTGGTCGAGCCATTCCACTTTTGGTATCTCGCCCATCTCGTGTTTCTTGAAGAGAACTTCCATGCGGTCCATCTCCTCAGCATCCTTATCCACAATGATTGTCTCATCCTTCCTGCCCGTCTTTTTGTTTGTCAGGCCGCGCAGGAGTGGTCGTATTATCATTGCCATCGGCGGGCTTATGTCTGTGGACGTGGCACTTCTGGCGGCCCTTCTGGATCTGATTATCCTTGTCGAAGAGAGGCAGGGTCGTACCTCCAAAGGGGATGGCATGGCCCTGGGCGTTGTCGCCACCAGTCGGAGACAGGTCCCAGACCGTGATGGCGAGGTATGAGTTGATCGGAAGAGTTGAGTAGTTGATCGGCAGGGTGAGCCACTCGTTCCATCTCCTCTCGGTCCGAAAGGCTCTGTATGAGGTCTGGATGGGCACGGTCAGAGGTTTGGAGCCGGCCCAGACCTGCACGGTGACATATAGATCGGAATGGGGGCTCGTGTTCGATCCTATGTGACGAAGCTCGGGTCTGTCGAGGAGTGTTGAGAAGAGGAACGGGGTCTCGTCGCCATCTAGATTTATTCTAGCTCGGGTATCTCGTCAGCTATCCGAGGGGATGGACCAGGTGACAACTTCGGCGCGCCGTCCAAACGTACATGCGGATCTTGACAGGAAACTGCACCGTTTCCGAGCTGGCAAACGAGAAGGGCTCCATCGTCTGACGCCTCGCCATCACCAGGCGGGCATGTCGTGGTAGGTAGACCAGCAAAAGTGACGGAGCTGTTGTCTCTCACTACCTCGGCGCCTGGATGCGCGGAGGAGAAAAGCTGAAGGCATGCATCCGTCTCAAAAGCCAGCGGACGTTGTGCGACGTCGTAGCATACTACCCTGGTATTGGAGGCGTTGAAGCTCAGACGGCACATGCTTGGTCCTCGACCGAGCAGCCAGGCAAGCGGGCACCAGCCCCACTGAGCTAGACCCTTGACAGGCAGAGATCCCTGTCTCAACCCCTGTGGCTGCTGCAGGCCATCCCCCCAAAACCCACTATGCTCTCATTGTGCGACGCGACTCAATCTGTCCCGACGCGTCTCAGTACCCTTCTTTTCATCACCTGTTCTTTAATTGAGACAGCCAAATTCCATGAGGTGATCACGTCTCCAGCCACCTTTTCTTTTTTCAATTGCCCAATCTATTTCACCCAGGCCTGTGTAATTTATTCCCCAAGAAACATGTCGGCCTCATCCTCAGAGGAAGACCTCGATGCGTACGACCCAGACCAGGATCTGGCTGAGCGGCGACACATCCAGCGTGGCATCCGCGCTCTGGAGCGTGACATGCTGGAGAATGCAGAGGAATATCTCGTCCCAGGTTCAAAGCGTATCGAGGAGACACTCAGATCTCTCAACGAATTTTCAAGCAATATCAAGCAGACCACAGAGGCTGCCATCGACTCCAGAGCCCTGCTGACCCTCGTGGACCTCAACCACCGGAAGCTCCAGCGCCTGACCGCGGGCCACCTGAGCACCGGTATAGACCCAGACGATTTGGTGTCCAAGTGCATCACATACATGCGAAGGGCCGCCGGGATCGAGGACGACGAGAGTGAGGAGCTCACCTACACCCAGCGTCGTAGGCGCGGCGGCCCTAACGGAAATGGCAACGATGACGACGGGAGTGATGATGGCGATGATGATGGCATGGACGATGAGGACGGCACGGCTGGTGACTCGCTGAACTGGTCGCACCTAGGTCGATATGCATGTGTACCAGCTGGGAGGAGGCCGCCGCTGTCAGGGCACATGCTCGGCCCGCTGAGCGTTGAGAAGAAGACGCGCGAGTTCATCGTTAGATCGGCGCCACTGCGGCTGCGCGACCTGCGGGAGGTGCGGCCTCAGGTGCTGAACACCGAGGATCTCTCCAAAAGGAGAATGACCTGACGGCGATCTGCAATCAGATCCTGAAAGAGCTCAAGCAAGCGCTAGCTATCGCCATGGCTGAGGTGCAGAGGGTTCATCAGGATGATACGAAGGACGATCAGGACGTTTGGGCGGCTATGGAAAAGTTCGGGCTGACCGATTCTGGCAGCCTCGACCTGGTACGGTTCTGCATCAACCCAAGATCCTTTGGACAGACGGTCGAGAACATGTTCTACGTCAGTTTCCTTATAAGAGAGGGAATGGTAGAGGTGAAATACGAGGAGAATGGTCTTCCATCTCTATGTAAGTATGGTCTTCATCCAGAAAGTCTTTCCTCCCCGCCGGCTGATCCTAATCCGACTCGTCAGGTCCGTCCGAAGCAGCCGAGCAGGAGACGCCATATATCCCCAAGAAGAACGCCATGAGGCGCCAGGCAATCTTGTCTATTGACATGCCGACGTGGAGGGACGTGGTCGAAATTTTCAACATCAAGAAGTCAATGATCAAGCACCGTTATGAGGCCGAAGACCAACCCGGGGCTCGAGGGTGGTACGCTTGACCACACCTAATCGGCTATCCGACCCCATCAAGCTTCAAGGAACCTGAACCCCGAAGGTGTGATTGTCACATAAGACATGATCAAGATTTTGACGGCATTTGGGCAGGCCAAAGTATGGATGAGGCTTGCTGATTTCTTTCTGCAGTATACATCAACAGACCAGGGATGACTGACTTGATTAATAGGGCATTGTGTGATCGAGATGGCTCTTGAAATCACTGTGCATATTGGCTTTGTGCTCTTGAGCATGTGCTGCCACCATGTAGTTGTGGCTCATCCGGGGTCGTGAACAGACATTTGAGCTCAAGGCCAAGGTATGTCAGTCCAGTCGACACAGAGAGCCTCAATAGCCTATGCACAGACCTGCTCTAATATTTATCACATAGTGTACCGATTGTCCTTCCATACAGAATTCACCGCGCCCAAACAAGTGAGCCGGAGCCTGCAATGATCAAAGCAGCAGCAACAAGACTCACAGATACCTCTAAACATTATATTGGCATCACTGTAACAGTGTCCTCTTCTTGATTTCTCAGCAGAACAATTGATTTTGAATCCCATCAGAAAACTCTTCGCAATTTTTTTTCTTTCTTGTAAATATGGTGGGTCTTTTGACAATGCCGTGGTTTTCGCGGCGAGTAGGTTCGGCCAAAATTATCTTTTGGGGTGCTAGAAACAAAGACTTGACACCCCACCCTCACCACTCTTCATTACGCCTCGCCGTTTCCGTCAGCCTGTCACTAGAACACCACCGCGAGTTGGTGGACCTCCTTTATTCAAACACATTGACGAGCAAAAATACAAAGACAATGGAATGTTACCGGATCACAAGGTTTGGGGGGCGAGGGCGGGGGTTGGTATGTCCTCTACAGGATGGTGCAGGCTGACCGGTGTCGCCAGGGAGACTGTTCTCTCGATTTGTACCGGAAAATCACACTGGAGACTGTTGTGAGTAGAGCAAGCGGACTGCAACTCACCAGACGCACATTGGGTACCGGTCAGGAGACTCAGCATCAAGAAGCCTTCTCATCACTGGTTCATAAATCCACTTCCTACTTGGGAGAGCCCGGCTTTAGCAAATATCGTGGTCAAGATGGCCGACGAAGACAATCACCGGTCAACACCGCGCGCGTCTGCTCTAGACAACCCCGGAACTGATCCGGACCGGCCCACAAGCTCGGGCAGCGCGTCAACACCCTATATGAGACGCATGAGATGGCTCTCCGAGTCTCCGTCGCGTCCTGGCACAGCGGACTCGGGCAGCGTGCCGTACACGCCGCGCAGTGGGAGGATGCCCCTGAGCGGGTTCTTCACGCAATACAGTCCATTCAGCAGGCACACCAACATAACCGGAAGCCCATCATCACTGGCGCCTGCGAGGGGCGGCAAAACCCTGTCGGAAGAATTGGAGGAGGCGGAGGAACCTGATGAGGACGAGGACGAGGATGCTACGACTCTGCGGCGCAACGGCAGCGATAGCCAGTACGACTTCCCCGGACTACGCCATCCCTCTGCCTCAACCTCTAATGACCGGTCGCCAGCTATCGAAGCCCAAGAGACCGAGTCTGTCAACCCAACCAGCGACGTCCTCCTGCAGACATATCAAGGCGGTCAACCTCGAACGGTGGCGGGACGCAGCAGACGACCGCCGCCGCCCTTCCAGCGCACCACTAGCGACGTAAACGCAGCCATGACCCGCGCAATCACCAGCCGTGCTACCATGTTGAGGCCTCTGCTCGACCGCCTCCGCGAGGACAGGCTATTCACAGACATGGGGTCCTTGATGGATGTGACGCTTAGGATACAAACTAATTTCAGGCCTCTGGATCTGGAAGTTGTCGAGCAGTTCGCAGAGGGGTTCATTGAAGATTTCCGGCACAGACTCGACCACCCAGGCGCAGGACCTCTTCTCCCTGTGGAGACGCGAGATCAGGTGACGGATGAGATGAACAACCTGAGCATAAGGATTAGGAACCTCATGACGGAGGTGGCCGCGCGCACCCTCCAAACCGACGCAGATACCATCCGGAGTATCTGCGTGGATCTCAATCGCTGCATCGGCGTGAATGCCAGTAGGCCCGGAAGCGCAGGGCGAGTATGGGCACGATCCGACGTTAGGACACCGACTTTCACACGCAGAGCGTCACGCATCTCGATAGTCTCAAAGCCTGAAAGTGTTATTGGCTCGCTGAGCAGGCCGCTCGATCGTGAGCAGCTATCTGCTATGCCACGCGCCGAATTGATCGACTTCTCCCTAGCGCGAGACCAGGCGCGGACCGATATGATCGACGAGATGAGAGATCAACTGGAGACGTATGAGGAGAGCATCGTCAAGGTCCAGGAGGAGAGAGACACGGCGCATAAGCAAGTGTTGAACCTGAAAGCCGAGACCGACTTGGAAAAGGCAAAGGCGCACGAGTTCGGCAGAAATGGCCTGGACATCAACGGCAACGAAGAGACGACGCCACAACAGCGGGATCGAGAGCCTGATGATCATGATATAGTGCATCTCGAGTCTAGAATCCGTTCTCGCTCGCCTCGCAACCAAAGCCGGAGTAGCGGTGGCTTCCAACCGTTTCCTGATCGATCGAACTCGCCACAAGTCCGTCCGCTGCCTCCAATGGGGAACCTGGGCTCGCTAGCTGTCTTCTTGGATGAAGACACCGTCCAAAAAGAACAGGACTTTGCCGACCTTCAGAAAGTCATCGCGTTGCTGAATGATGAGGATGACCTGATAACAGGCTTCATCGACAGAACCGTCCAGCGAGCCGCCCTATCAACCAGAACTATTTCCGAATCGGATGTCACGCAGTTATCTCCTGAAGTCTCGTTGCATCGCGCGTCGACAAGTTCCACCGTCGCCGCCACCGCCGCCGCTTCTGATGATCTAACCAAGGAACAGCTCCAGACACGCCTTCGAATAGTAGAGGAAGATCGGGATGCCCTTCAACGCGAGAGAGACACTCTCCTCGAACAAGCGACACATGGCCACAGTATCGATGATCTCGGTCCTATAGACCGGAAGAAGATCGCTTTCTGTGCTGACCGGGCATTGAGATTCATCGATAAGTACTTAGACGACTTCATTAGGTGCAGTCAAAAGCTGTCCATCTTTACGGTAGTCGCGGTTGAGGTGGGCAGAATGGACACGGGGCGACAGCCTTGTGTGGGTGAGCTCCAAGCTTTGCTCGAGGCCAGCCGGATGGTCTCGGATGCGAGGCCGAAACCTTATGAACGAGACAGCAAAGGATATGGGCAGTTTAACGAGCTGGAGGCATCTCAAAACGAGTGGCTACCCGACGTTGAGCAGTTCCTCAACCACTTTGTCGCCCTCTTTGACGATGTGCACAATCTGACCACCAAGGCTCGAGCCTGGGATACTGCAAATCCCAGGGACGGCCAGGATGATCAGCCAAGAGACCTTTGGGTGTACGACAACGCGCCAAGTGGCCGCCACCCGAGTCTCTTGTCACGCGCAGCATCCGGCATCTCTGGCTTGCTATTTGGTGCCGAGGAGGCTGGCCAGCCATATGGATCTGTTGCTGGAAACTCAGAGCGGTTGAGTACGCAACAGAATGGCGACGTGGACGACGGGGACAAAAAGCAATGGGGTCCAGCTAAATCCCGCAGCACTGGTAGTTCTCGCGTGAGCTTCGCAGATACCCACAGCCAGCTGCCTGTCACCACGACCCCCCAGGTACCTCCAAAGGGTATTCTTAGAAGGCTGTCTGGGAGGCCTAGATCGCTGGACATAGGCCGTGCTAATTCGAGCCTACGAGGAACCAATGACGCGGCCATAGGCACTCCATACCCGTTTTTGGTGCCGGAAGGCCACACTCCAGGATCTGGCTCGGTCTCTTTGCCATCGACGTTCAGCTTAGCCAGAGACAAACAACGTCCTCCTTCTGATGTGCCGCCAGCAGAGACTCGTTGGAATACGGGCGGCAATATTGCTGGGGGTGAAGCAAGCGAGTCCACCGTTGTTCAGCGGTCTGATGACCTTAAGAGGCCATCTTCCATGTCCAAATTCCCTGGATATATAAATCCCGGGGGCTTACTGGGACTCATCAGCCGGACCGGATCATATAAGGCATCTCGCGGATCTGGCTCGTTGCCTACTACGACTGTCTCGCAGCGGGGACCCTCGAGGTTGTCACAGCCAGCCTCGTTCCCCCCTGGGCCGCCTCGAGTGTTGGCGGCTGCAGCATCCCCAGCATCCCTGGACCAGGAATTTCACAGTATATCGCAGGGTCCACTCTCATCCCAACCGTCGCATGTCTCTTCAAATGGATCATCATCCGGGCTCTCTTTCTACAGCATTCCGGAGCATGACCCCGACAGGAAGCCTGAGGGCAGATCACAGGATGGACGGAGACCTGCAGGCCAGAACGGCCAGGGAGGCAGAGCGACCACAAGAGCGGTCAGCTCATGTAGGAAGCAGCCCTGGCCAAAGATCAAGTTCTGAGCGAGATGGTCAGGGAGGTGAGGGGGTGCCAGAACCTAGGCTTAAAGATGAGCAGCCCGCTGGACCACAGGAAGGCCAAGAACAGGTGGCAGAGAGTCGAGCCGGACAGCGACCGCCTCCAATTGGTGAGCAGTCTCGCAGACAGTCGGAGTCCGGGCAACCTAGTGAAAGCGACAGCCGTAGCGAAGGGGGACGCTGGAGTGAATGGTCGGATTCTCGGTGGCCGCAAGCTCTCGGCCCCGTGCAAGCGTCTCGACCCAGCCCTGAGTGGCAGTTCTTGCGGCTGGTGTTGGTTCTGTCCCGCTGGCTCACCTACGGGCAGCTCTTCAACATCTGGGCCATTGTTTCTTTCCTCGTGGTCCTCGTGCGGTCCTACCTCAGGACGGCTCAGGAACTGCTGGCGACGGGAGTATCCGGGCCACGACGCGTACGTGTCTTGCCAGCAGAGGAGATGCTGTCGCTGGCGCTGTGGTGCATCGTCGTCGGCCACTTGACCATGCTGGCCGCGATGGGCGAGGAGAGGAGGCTGTGGATGGCCGCCAACCCCACGACCGCGAGCTACATCAGGGGACTGAAGCACCGCAGGGCATACCCCTGGTGGTCGCCGTATGATGTGGATTTTGCATTGCTTGCCCCGCTCGTGGAATCATGGAGTGTATGGCTTCACCAGCTATATTTCCGCCGAGGACGCGGGCATATGCGTAGTCTGCTAGACAACCTTGAGTTGCTCGTTAGGATGATTGGGAATCTGATATGGGAAGCTCGGGCGGCTCTGGGCCTGTGACCAATATCGTATATGGGAGAATTGCCGACAGACCTTGAGGTGGAGGATAGGGACGAGCATGAAAAGTTAGTGAAATTAGACGTAGGGAGGAGTTTATCTTAGCATAACGTCGTCGTGACCAATATTCTACTATATAAACTATCACATGCTTCGTCTATGGTGTATTTTACTACCTTTACCGTAGGCCTTCACTGTTCCAGTGTCTACAAAACTACTGATAGCGAAAACAGTTGTCAACATCAGTGGGTCATCGAATCATCAGTACAGCCGAGGGTTCCGTTGACTCTAATTCGTGGGCCACAAATAGACCGGGGTCAGGCTCGCAATTACCATGTAGCTCTCATGATCGCTGCAGGCTGGCTTGACTGGTTGCTTCACAAAGGTCTTGGGTTTGGGCAGCGTGATGAATGTCTCAAAAGGTCCGGAGAGCCTTGGTCTGGGTGGCACGTGGGACTTGCTTAACTTGTAAGCCACCTACCATAGCAGTCCATAGAACCAACTCGGAGCCGCCCATCTGACCATCTACATAGTACACTAAGATTACCCCACGATCTGCGGGCCATCATCTTGTGCTGGCGCTACCTGGTCCAGCCAACGTACGTAATGCTCATTGCAGTAGACGGTTCAGAGTATCCCCTGAGTCGTCAGGCAACAGACAGTGTATAATCCACTGGTGGCGGGCATTCAGCTCATGAGGCCATGGACTGATCTGCTGCACAATAGGCACAGGATTGGCCCTCTCGGGAGGAATGAACAAGGTAAAGGGTCAGCCAGGGCACTCGACTGGGCTCGAGAATGCCATCTGTAACGAGATGGACTTGTTGGGGGTGTGTGGGGGCCCACCCTCTTCCCACCCAAAAAGACCCTTCCTGCATAATCACTGCAGCAGCACAGCGAGTGCGATAATGCTGCGTACTGGTGCAGGTGGTACCTGATGCGGTGTGGAGACTGATCGCCGTATTTGCTCGCCGTCGCCGTTCGCCACGGGCAGGCCATCTGACAGCTGATCACTGATAGGTGGTGGTAATGGTGTGGTGCAGTTGACTCGGGAATGCCTATCTCGAGTCTGTATCTGGCGAGCTGGTACCACCACACAGAGAGAAAATGGTTATGAGATGTTAGGCCCGTTTTATCTTGCATAAGCGGCTGTCTTGGGTCGAGGTGTTGGTGTGGCCCCGTGCTTGTTGTTGGTACAAGGAGAGACAGGGCGGAACAAAGCATCTACTAGTAAGAGGGGTGAGTGAGAGAGAGAGAGAGAGAGGCGAAACCAATGGCCAGTCAGTCTCCACGCTGCGGTAAGGAAAAGGGGCAACAAAGAAACGGTGAATCTTCCAGATGGCACTGTACAGTGTTAACCAAGTATCCAGGCGAGAAGAAGAGAGGAACCACGTTGTTGTGCATTTCAGCTTTGATGCTGCGGTCAAGACCGACTGGTACAAGTGTCCTCCTCGTCCTGCTCCTCCTCCTGCTGTCTTTGTTCCTCGGCTTCTCTCGCCACTACGACAAAATGTACCGTTGAGCGCGAAGAGAGCTTGGCTCAATATTCATAGCATGTACTCTCTCAGTACCTATGGTAGTATATCGTTCCGCTTTCGGACCCTCCGTCCCAAGAGATGACTCTCTCCCTTTTCACGGTGGTATTCAACCATGTCAGCAGACCAGGCAGAGCGAGGCAGAGGGCAGAGGGCAGAGCGTTCAGGCCTACCGGGCTAAGTGGCCAGGTACCCCGTAACCTCTCTAGAGTGCTGGCATCATAGGTGGGTCCCAGAGCTCCTCCTGGCCCCACCAAGGCGAGGCAGGCGCCAGCTGTCGTGACTCTTCCGTCCCCCGGCCACTGCTGCGACAGCCACCCCCAGTACCATAGTACTGCCCCAGTGCTGCTCACCCCCTCCCCCCAGCAGCAGCAGCGCTATACCCCCAGCGCCCATACCCCAGCCGTATTGCCCGTAGGTACTACTGTATGTACATAAGCTACCCTGGTCCGCCCAGGAGCCACAAGTGCTAGGCTTACTAGCCATGTGAGAGGTCCTCAGCCAGCGTCTGAGGGCGGCTGGTACTCCCTACCCCGTCTCTGCAGGCTCTGACTGCGACGGCACACCACATCAGGGTACCCAGCCGATGTACCTGGTACCTCTCATACCCGCTCTTGGCTCCTTGCCTCGCCCGGCCCTGGGGGATCCGTCCAGGTAGGTCAGTCGTCATTCCAAGTGGGCGGCGATAAGGACTTGGAGGTGATCCCGTGCCTTGTCCTTTATCGCTTGTCGCAGTCGCAGTTGCACCTTGTATTGCGCATGCGCAGCGCAGCCTTCCCGTTAGCCTTAAGCTTCCCCAACCTCCGACCTGACTCCTCATCTATCGGCCTCTCGCTCTCTCGCTCTCTCTCTCTCTCTCTCTCGTGTCTCCTCCTCTTCCTCTTTCTTCTTCATCATCAACAACAACACAACCTGAACTCCCCATCACTCCTCCTTTTGCATTACCTCTTGGGCTTCCTCATTCTTCTTATCCCCTTCCTTTCTCGGGCTTTCCTCCTTGCTGCCCTTTTGTAACCTGACCAGTCGCTGGTAGACCCACGAGCCGTTCCTTATCTCTTTATCTCCCCGTCTTGATCACATCATCATCATCACCGTCACAATGAGAGGCCTCGCCGCCCTCTCTCTTATAACCACCGCTGTGGCTGCTGTCGTCCCTGCCTTTGGGACTGAGACCATCCACAACGGTGCCGCTCCTTGCTGTCTTCCACCAACGCCGAGGTCATCCCCGACCGTTACATCATCAAGTTCAAGAGTCATGTGACAGACAAGCACGCCGACGACCACCACGTCTGGCTCAGCTCCGTCCACAATGCCAACCAGGAGGCCCGCGAGCTGGAGCTACGGAAGCGTGGCCAATGGCCCCTCGATGGAGGCCTCACTGCCTTCGAGGGCCTGAAGCACAGGTACTCCATCGGCAGCAGCTTCGCAGGCTACGCAGGCCACTGGAGCGAGGACACCATCGAGGCCATCCGCTCCCATCCTGATGTGAGTCTTTTTTTTTTTTTTTGGTCCCTCTCTCAGACTTGCTGCTTCCCATGGTTTCTCCACCTGGTCAGAGAGAGCACATCGGCTGACTTGGGGTTTCTGGTGACAGGTCGAGGCTGTCGAGCATGACACGATCGTCCACACGATGGAGTACAAGGTGGAGGAGTCCTGCAATGGCGAGACCGAGAAGATGGCCCCTTGGGGTCTGGCTCGTGTCTCTCACCGGAACACCCTCTCGTTTGGTACCTTTAACAAGTACCTGTACGCCGAGGACGGCGGTGAGGGTGTCGATGCCTACGTGATTGACACTGGTACCAACATTGACCACGTCGACTTCGAGGGCCGTGCCTCGTGGGGCAAGACCATCCCTAAGGGCGATGCCGACGTCGATGGCAACGGTCACGGCACCCACTGCTCTGGCACCATTGCCGGCAAGAAGTACGGTGTTGCGAAGAAGGCTAATGTCTACGCCGTCAAGGTCCTCCGGTCCAACGGCAGCGGCACCATGGCTGATGTCATTGGCGGAGTCGACTGGGCTGCCTCCAACCACCTTGAGCAGGTTAACGCCGCCAAGGATGGCAAGCGCAAGGGCTTCAAGGGCTCTGTCGCCAACATGTCCCTCGGCGGTGGCAAGACAAAGATGCTCGATGCTGCTGTGAACGCCGCCGTCGAGCAGGGCATCCACTTCGCCGTGGCTGCCGGCAACGACAACGCCGATGCCTGTAACTACTCTCCTGCTGCTGCCGAGTATGCCGTGACCGTCGGTGCTTCCGCCATCGATGACAGCCGTGCCTACTTCTCCAACTACGGCAAGTGCACTGACATCTTCGCCCCCGGCCTGAGCATCCAGTCCACCTGGATCGGCAGCGACCATGCCGTGAACACCATCTCCGGCACATCCATGGCCTCTCCTCACATTTGCGGTCTCCTGGCCTACTTCCTGTCCCTCCAGCCCGCCCAGGACTCCGAGTACTCTCTGGCCGCCATCACTCCCAAGGAGCTCAAGAGCCAGATGATCAGCCTCGGCACCTCTGGCGCCCTCTCTGACCTGCCCAGCGACACCCCCAACGTCCTCGCCTGGAATGGCGGCGGTTGCAGCAACTACTCCGCCATCCTCGAGGCCGGTGGCTACACCGTTAAGCCCGAGAGCAAGAGCATCCTGTCGTCTGTCTCTGACAAGGTCGCTGAGGCCGGCGAGTCTCTGGCGGATAAGGTCGATAAGCTCTCCGAGAAGATCCACGAGCTCGTCGATGAGGAGCTCAAGGAGTTCATGGACGAGATGAACGCGTAAGGACATGTGTGTTCAGTAACAGAACATCAAGCGCCACGCGTCTGGCAGGATATCCATCGTCATCAGCATCATCATAATCATCATCATGGTCGTCATCATTCTCTCATCACGGGGAGATTGTCTTGATACAGCGTCGGGAACGGACGCGGCACTCTTGCTCTAACGAGCAGAGCGGCCCATCAACACTGACACCGCACATGGATGGGAGTTCACTCTTTTCTTTTTTGTTTTTGGTATGTGTACGTGCGTGCAGTCTTGTTGGCTTGGTCTGATTAGGCATGGTTTTGGATGGACGGTTAAGAGGGTCTGGGCATATGTTCTCCATAATGGCACGCTCTCTCGCCCTACAGCTAACTACAATACATTTTACGGGATTTCCTTGTCTCTCAAAGAATACTCTTTGCCTGTCTCTCTTGTGCTGGCTTCTTCACCACTCGCGTGTGCCCTCGTCAGCAAGTATGCTGATTTCGTCGAGGTCATCGGCCGTCCTCGGCCCTGTCGCGCCTTCTCCAAGAGTCACTAACAATTAGATGACCTCAACATGCTATATGTTCGTGCTTTCCTTCCCCCAGGCTGACTATTCGCTCTCCACACAGCAGCAGCGTCTCTGGTGTACTCAGGCAATGTTTGTTTTGATCTGTTTGCGAAACGCTCAACCGAGCTCAACCCAAACTCATCACCTAGATTGCCGGCGGAATTCTTTCTCACGACAACGGAGGCATCGTCTGTCGAAACGTATTCAAAACTTGATATTCTTGGTTAGCTGCACTACACACTATACCAACGGTCTATCTCTGACTATTACTTGATATCACCATCTCTGTTCGCCGTCGTGTCCCGGCCGCATCATCGCATTCCGAAGTCATCTCCTCGTACGTACCAGCAGCCACTCAAAGTTTCTCAGTCGAGTCACCCTCGCTGCACGCCTCGAACCTTGTGCAGAACTTCGCATCCTCGTGGGCATCAATCTTCCTGCCTTGCTCTCTACACATCACCGATGCTTCGGCGACACAGCACCAAGTCCAAAGCGGACCTCCAGAGGCGCAAGTCTACCAACTCGGTGCGCGGCGTGCCTCTTGAGCACATCAACGTCGCTGCCGCCCAGCGAGATGCAAAGCTCGCAGCTTTACAGGCCTTCTCTCGTGGACAGGACCGCCGCTCTGCCGAGACGCCTCTTTTCCCGCCGCAGCCCAGCTCTTCCCATCATGGAGAAGGTGGCAGCCAGGCTCAACCTCTGAGGAATGATAGCGTGATCGGTCGGGACAGCGAGGCGAATGGCCTGTCCCTTGGCCGCAGACGAAGTGTCCGGTTTGTAGGTCCAGATTCTAGCCTCCAGACTCGAGCATCCAAGATCAGCATGCGAAAAGCTGCCGCCGACAAAGAAGCTGTTGCCCGTCACCGGCCTGTCCCAAGGTCACGGAGTTCACAGGATGTTGGCGGCATGCCAGGCACAGTCCCTCAAGACAAAGCACAGGATTTACGATTCCCGGACCGAACTTCGTCCTTTGGGAAGACACTTGTGACACCAAAGACTGCCCTCAGGGAGGAGTATCTCCAGGCTTTGGCGCCAGACCTTCAGAAATACACCCCGGAAGACGACGTAGCTTCCATGCCATCCTCATACCGGCGAGTTCGAAAATCAAGGTCCATGTTCACGCCACGCAATACTTTGAGGAACACCGGTGACGAGACTCAGGCAGCGCCACTTTCCAGGACCAACTCGACAGCCAGGACACAACAGGCTACGTCTAGGATGCTTCGACCTCGTTTCTCGTTCTTGAGCAGAAAAGAAGCTGAGCTTCCGGCAATGGCTCCGCCACTGAGGGCTCCCAAGTCGATGAGCTTTCTCAAGCACTGGCGAGGTCATACCGACGGAGCAGCACCGCCATGTCCAGGTCCCGCCCACGACAGCCGACCAGTCTCGCCGATATCCTCAGCCCAAGACCACTTCCTTCAGTCACAAGATATGCCCAAACCTCGCAGACTGTCTGGATCCATTGGACACAATATGCGCAAGACTTTTGCGGCGCAGCAGCGCAAACACCACCTCACCCACGCCCGAGACAACTGCCAGCATGACTTCTAATGTTCAAGGGAGCCTCAGGGTTAAGGCACGCAAAGTGTCATCCACTATGAAGTCGAGGATCATGAGTATGTTTATGCACAAGAGCGAGGGTGACACCAAGATTCCCGCGCAACAGATTGAGGCTCGGAAAACGCATGTGTCAACCTCGCTCGATGAGGATGAGTTCGGGACGATTGCGTATGAGACTGTGGGCTCGCAGGCGAGGAGCCGCATCTCCAGAGTTTCCTCGCGTGTCCCATCCCTGCATACCGTGCCTTCAGATGAGCGGTTGCGCTCTCTGCGGGGCAGCATCGAGAGTGTTCGGAGCGAGTCGAGGAAAGTGTCGGACGAGAGGTCTCGGGTCACAAGCTGGGCCAGCACGGAGGGAGAGACCGTCCTTGCCCATAGAGCACAGGGACACAGCTCGGACGAGTGGCCAAGGCAGCGACTCTCCGTCATCACAGAGTCCGACCTTCATTCCCCATCGCCCTCGTTGGCCCGTCTCAGGGCCAGCCTTCAGACCATCACATCTCAGGAAGAGTTAGTCCCACCAACAATCATGGAGCGCTTGCCTCCGGGAGCAACGGTAGACAGTCAGCGCGTCTATTCAGCTCTGATGAAGAGGATGAGAGAGACACACCAACTTTATGCTGAAGTGGTCGAGCAGCGCAAGTCAAGCGACACTTCAGATCCCTTCCGGACGTTGTCGCCTCCGACCAGTGAGGAGAGCAGTGGAAGAGGGAGTTCGGCTTCTGTTACCCGTGCACACGCGACTGCCAGCGGCAGTCTGGAGATCAATGATGATAGCCGAGGAGATCGAGCTCAGGACCTTGCGGGATCATTGCGCTCATCTGAAGAAACGGGAGGCTCACAGAAAGCTTCCCACGACCCTCAGGCTGCATCTCACCCGACTCTGTCGCCCCCGTTGCATCTGCTTCCCGGAGGCGTAGATACATGCTACCCGAAACCTATTATGGATAGAAGTTGTACATTCTTTGGCAGTCCGACGTCCCATCTCTTCCGAACAAAGAGCCCGTGGCGAAGAACCCTGCAGGAGGCTATGGAGAAGGCCAACACGTTGTCTGAGGAGCCTACGGTCAACACTACCGAGACCATCGCCACCACCTCGACCATCACTGAGGCTGCCGATAAGAAGGCAGTGACAGACTCGGCGAGCAACTACTCTCAGGATACACAGGTTCATAATTGGGCGGTAGAACATGACTTGCCTGTCGCGGGACGTTCTACTGCGGTCGACGCTCCTACTTCCTACCACCCCACAGGAGAGCGCCTGGTCTCCACGGCGAGCTCTGTCGATTGGAAGACGACGCTCTCCTATAAGGTCGAGAGGGCGGAGGGTCCGCCTCCGTCCCCGACGAGAGTCAGTGGACGGGCCTCCGAGGTCGAATATGTCGTGCCAACGATGCCGCGAGCGTTTAGTCAAGGCCACGTGCGCGAGGCAGCGCAGACTGGGCCCTGTGAGGAGGACGAAAACAGCCTAACAACACCTGCCGTGCGCATGCCAACGAACCCTGCGACGCCTCTCGGCAGTATTGAGCCCAATGTCATCAAGCTCACCCCTCAACAGCGCTCAGTCATGCAGACTACACCACCTTCAGCAGGGCTGCTTCAGGAGAATGTGTTGCCGAAATCCAAGACGACGGGCTGTTTAGGGGAAGATGTGACGTCGTTCATGATTCCCAGGGACTTTATGCGGCCACGCGCATCGCCCCTGGACAGCAGCACTGGGTCCTGTGAGGAAGAGGTCGGGAACGGCAACATCTCACAGCCAAAGACACCAGGTCAAAATAATGTTGTTGCAGCCAGACAGGCGAGGTCACTTGCTCATGCCCAGAGCTATGGCAGGCTATGCTCCGAAGAGACGGGCTCGCCCCTGCAGCATGGAGGCTCGCCCACGGTTCGGCTGAAGAGAAAGCAGGTAGCCAAACTGGAGCCTAACCTGGAGTCTGTAGCCTCGACCCCGGAGCTCAGCAGTGCCTTTAAGCGGCACTTTGGGCCGCTGGCCTCTTCTCCACGTCGCCGGGGTGGCGTCGTGGATAAGGAAAACCAGAGCCCTGCCAGCAAGGCTCAAGCTCAGGGTGGCCAAAGCATGGTGGATTTCTTTCTCAACGCTCGAAGAAGGCAGGGGGCGGGTAGCAATGACGGGCCGGCTTTTGTATGAGATGGTCCCGCAGCAGGCCGAGACAAGCCTGGTGTGTAGGCAGCAGTATGCGATGGTGGTCTGTACGGAGGATGTATTTATTATGCGCGCGCAGGCATTGGCTGGTGGTGCACAGCAGGTTACAGCATTATTTATGAAGACACACGGAGAAGCTGATGAAAGGAAGCATTCACAAGATGAATTGGAGCCCTGCCGCTGTAAGAGCGGGCATGGGACAGGAGTGGACATTGGGTAGTATTCAGAGAGAGAAAAAGAATTCGAGGAGCATCTCCATCATCGGATAGTACTCCACCTCGAGAGAAACCAGTGGCCGATTTGTCAGCTGCAAAAACACGAAGGTAGGATGGCCATCGCGACGAGGCTGGGCATAGAGGCATAAATTTTGATTGCGGTCCCTCTCTAGCGCTTGCGGGCAGCCTCGGGAAGCCCTGAAGGTGGATACGTTCGGGTCTCTCGAAGGGTCCGACTCCCTCTAACTGTACTGCAGTATCGTACAAGCAGTGAGGTCATCGATTCTGTCTCTTTGCAACCGCCCTCGACGCCGCCTCCTCAGACAAAGTGCATTTCCTATCTATCTGTGGTGTAATTCCAAATACGTGGAAATTTCATTGCTCCACATCCAGAGAGGATAAGGAAAGTCGGCTCCGTACACACGACGAAAGAAGAAGAAAAAACAAGGTCGCTTCAACCTTTTGGGTTGTGGGGGCCCTTCACTCCCGATTTCGTGGGGTTGTTGATGGTCTAGAAGACGAGAGACAGGCTGGCTTGGCCACATTGATGATAAATACTACAAGTGTCATAGTATAAATCAAGGGTTCATCTGGCCTCGGGCTCGTGATGCCGCGGCTGAAGGAGGGTCGTCGATTACTGCCTAACCTTGCTGGAGGTGCTGGGCATTCTAACGTCTGCTGTCTCATCGTCGCATCGGGTCTGGTGGGTCATCTTCCTCCATCCTTCTCTATCCTCTTTTTTGTTTTTTCTTCTCTCTTTTTCCCATCTGTCTTTCTCAATCTCCCTAAACTGTCAGCTCATGTCCTACCTACTTGTTATTTATTGAACTAGCGCCTCAATTGTCTCTAATTTGGATCTGTCATAGTTCATTCCAACGCCACTGCGAGCACCTGCAACAGCACCACCAACAGCCGTGCCGCTCACTCAGCAGGCTGCATTATACCACCACCCACTGACATCAGCCCACCCTTGCCCTTCGGCGCCGGCTTTGTACTACCATCACCACCACCACCACCACCACCACCACGACCACGACGCCAGCAGAGGCCTGAAGCGGTTCTACTCTACAAGTCGTCATCATCGCCATAAGAAGACGACGACGCCACCACTACCCAGAGCAGCAGGTCTGGGACCGTTTGGTACAGCCTTCTTGCTTTTTCCAGCCGCAGCTATCGGGATTGGAGTTTTGGGGGGATACGTCTCTATCAATCCGTTCTCAACAAGTTCAAGGTCCTCGTCTGAGGACGGAGAGGGCAACAGCCGCAGCATGTCGTCCAAGCTGATTCCCGCCAACCCGGCGGATGTCATGGTTATCCGCGATGTCACGCCCAATGTGATCACATTCTCGGTGCCTTTTAAGCGGTTTGGAATCATCCCTATTGGTGGGAGGGGCACTGTCGGTGAGTATAGTGCTGTTTGTTCAATGCCTGTCTGGACGGTTGGGTGGAGATGTCGCTCGCTCTTGTGCGCCGTGTGGCTTCGTGGCTTGCATGTGTGCCGCGCGCCAGTCCATCTCTCACCTCTCTTTTAATCTCACACACCTTGCTGGCCGCTCATCCAAGTCGGACCAACGTACTGACGTTTCTCTACAGTGAGACTGACCTCTGGGTCCCTGGCCGTCTTTTCCCCCGTCGCCCTCACCCCGGAGGTGCAGTCCAAGCTGGCCACCCTGGGCGGCACGGTCAAGTACATCATCGCCCTGGACTACGAGCACCACATCTTCATCACCGAGTGGCACAAGGCGTATCCGGAGGCCAAGATCATCGGCCCAGAGGGTTTACCCGAGAAGCGGGCCAAGCAGTCGGCCACGGACCCCAAGATCGGCAGCGAGGCGTTCGCGGTGGTGTTCCAGGCCAAGGACAAGCTCTCGCAGCGGATAGACGAGGAGTTTGACCGCGACTTCGCGTACGAGTACGTGGACGCGCACGCCAACAAGGAGCTGGTGTTCCTGTACAAGCCGGACAAGGTGCTCATCGAGGCGGACCTGATGTTCAACCTGCCGGCGACGGAGCAGTACAGCCGGTGCTCCGAGGCGGAGCGCAAGGTAGGCTTCCCGGCGAAGCTGTTCAACAGCATGCAGAGCACCGAGGGCGAGGCCAAGGGGATGAAGAGGTTCCTGTGGTACGGGGTGAGCGGCAGGGACCGCAAGGGTTTCAACGAGAGCATTACGAGGATTGATGCATGGGACTTTGAGACGCTCGTGCCGTGTCATGGGGGAGACCATCGTGGGGACTGCGAGGGCGACGTGGAGCAAGATCTTCGAGTGGCACCTGACCGGGAAAAAAATGAGACAGGGTGATGATGATGATGAGTGTCGAGTGATGTCTGGCTACCTGGGAAGAAGTAATGAGTGGTGATGGCTTCGTAACTTAATTTATTCGCAGTGTACGGGTGGGGAGGCTTTCGAAGTTATAATATTCCCCTCTGGAGCGGCCATATTTGAAAGCAGCTGAAACGGCGTGAAGGTGGTAATAAGGTGACATATATGGGACAAAAGTATTAAACAAGTTGGCAAAGTGAGATTCCATCTTTTCGACTTGTTTGTGTCTGAATGATTGGGAGTAATTCCTTTTATGTTTTTTTAAATCCTGATATCTTCAAGGTGAGCAGGTGAGAAGGAGAGGGTCCGGGGGGGGGTTGGTCTGGCACTGATAACGATAAGCCCTCTCTACTTTCAAACCTCCGAGCTCAAGCTTCCCACATTCCACACACCCTTCTTCCTCCTTCTTTGTAGAAGCCCTTCTGCGCTCACAACAAAAACGCTCAAATGTGAACATCCACCCTCCGAGCGTCAACTCCAGTACACAGGGCGCCTACATGTCCCTCAATGGCAGGCTGACCAGCCTGCGCCCCGTCGCCGCCCGCCATGCGAACCGCCGACTACTTGTACCATTACCACTCGTCCGCCCGCAGCGTCGGTGCCTGAACGAATTTATACACAGAGGTCAGACACACACACACACACGGAGAGAGAGGGGGATGGAGGGAGAGGGAGAGAGGGAGGGAGAGAGAGGGAGAGAAAGAATAGAACAAGAACTTCTTCTAATACACAAGAAAAGCAGCTGACAGGCGCAAGAGACAGCCCCCGGCGCGGAACCGCAGACCCCTCCACAACCCCACCGACCAGAAGATTCCTTCCGCCTCGCCGTCAAGGACAACATCGCAACCCTTTCCTCCGATGGCACTACGACCTGTGCCTCGGGAATCCTGGCCAGCCATGCCTCGCCGTTCGAGGCCACGGTCATCGCCCAGCTCAGGCGACGCGGCGCCGTGGTTGTGGGCAAGACGAACCTGGACGAGTTTGGCATGGGCGGGCACAGCGTGAACTCGGTCTACGGTCCCGCCGCGCAAGAGGGGTGCAGTGGCACGGATGGGATGCCCGTGAGCTTCAGCGCCGGTGGCAGCTCAGTGGCAGCGCCCTCGCCGTAGCCTCGGGCACTGCAGACGTCGCGCTCGGCACCGACACGGGCGGCTCCGTGAGGCTGCCGGCGGCGTACTGCGGGGTGTTCGGGTACAAGCCTAGCTATGGAATGATCTCCAGATACGGGGTCGTGCCTTATGCAAACAGCCTTGACACGGTTGGGTTCCTAGCTAGGGATGTGCGTAGGATCAGGGCGCTGGTCGTGGATGGGGGATTGTGGGCGGAACACGACCCGCGTGACCCGACCAGCCTCTCGGCTGCCGCCAGGGTCAGGTGTGCAGCCTCGAGGGACTACTACCGAAAATCTGATGCGGCCGGCCCGGCTGGGCCGACAGGGAGCGGTTCGCTGCGCCCGCTGACCTTTGGCATCCCGGCAGATTACAACATCGAGGAGCTCGAGCCGTGCGTCCGCCAGGCGTGGCAGGACACGGCTACCCTCCTGCGCGACAAGATCGGCGCAAGAGCCGTCCCTGTCTTTCTGCCCTCGACCAAGCACGCGCTCTCCGCCTACTATGTCATCGCCCCCGCCGAGGCCTCCTCGAACCTGGCCAAGTACGACGGTGTCCGGTACGGTCCCAGGCAGCCCGAAATCGAAGGCAGCGGCGCGGGCAACGGCGTCCTGTACTCGGCCGTACGGGGCCAGGGCTTCGGCGCGGAGGTCAAGCGGCGCATCCTGCTCGGCTCCTACACCCTCAGCTCCGAGGCTATGGACAACTACTTCGTCCAGGCGCAGAAGGTGCGCCGGCTCGTGCGGAGGGACTTCGACCGGGTCTTCAGGCTGTCGAACCCCCTGCTGGATGAGGACGAGCAGCACTTTGACCTGGCGGGCCTAGACGAGGGCGTCGCCCTCGAGAACAAGCTCGGCCCGGCGCAAGTGGACTTCCTGCTGTGCCCCACCGCGCCGACGCTGCCGCCGACGTTGGCGCATGTGCAGGCGCGGCAGGAGAGGAACCCCACCGAGGCGTACATGAACGACGTCCTGACCGTCCCCGCCAGCCTGGCTGGGCTGCCCGCCGTCAGTATACCCAGGAGGGTAGCAGGCGGGTCGGGGCCAGGACCAGTGGGCATGATGGGTCTGCAGGTGATTGGACAATACTGGGACGACGCGAGACTGCTCGCTGCCGCAGAGGCTCTGGCGGCGTTAGACGAGACTCGGTAATGGCCAGCCCGCACCGGCTGGCCCGCATATCCATAATACAGGAATCCCGAACCCATTTAGAAATGACAATTATCTGTCTGTGCCTTCAGCCTCTCGGCGAGAGCGTTAGTCACGTTATAGGTAGACTAAAACACATAGCACGTGCTGCAGATAGAGTCAAGGATAGAATGTGTATGCACTCATTATCTTAAGCAAGAAATATAGAAAAGAAAAGAAAGAAAGAAAAAACAGAAAACCTCCAAAAAAGGTAGCCAAGGACACCCGCCCCGTTGGGGAATCGAACTGCAGGCCCCGACTGAACGTTCAGCAGGCTATCACGCTAACACGAACATAAGTATGACGTGCTAATGGACCACTCTGCCAAACACCCACTCGGTAAATTGTTATTCAACCTCGCAACTGGACTTGCTGATAACTGCTAGTTGATCCTGGTGAAGAAGCTTCACACCCTGAGCAAGGACCACCCGCAATACCTTTCATGTCTTTGTGTCGATACGCAGGCAGAGAGCCTGCCGTCCAGCTACTCAGACTGCCCCCCCCCCCACCCCAAAACCCCAGCTTTAACTTCTCGCTGCTGGTAAACTCCTCCTCATCCGCTTTGATCTCAATCTCGGGGGCCTTCGCGGAGGCTTCCTACCAGATGAGACGCCGCCACCCTGCGGAGCCCCTGTCCAATCAAGTCCTTCTTGAAGAATACAACACATCGTTAGAGCCGCGAGAGGCCTTTTTCACGGAGCCGCCATCGGAAGACTCCACAACAGAAAGAGGATCCTCAAGGTGTGGACGCCTGGTCTTAGTGGCGAGGTGCATTGCGACCAACAGGTTGACGTGTCTCCCCGGGCAGCTCGATCTGGAGGACTCGTCCCGAACGGACACCAGGGCAGGCTCTGCCTGTGCATCGGATGGCCAGCAGCAGACCTGGTGTATCGAGGGCTTTTCGTGCCCGACCCACGAGCAGGGTGAGAATCCATCCGTTCCAGCATGGACGTCCGGTGGTGACCTGCTCGGACCACAACACTAGCGGTGGCCGTACCAACGCCGTTGGGGCCTCGATGAGAGGCGTGTAGGGTCTCTCTCATATGGGCTGGACATGACCTGCCTCCACCAGGCTTCCGATTCCGAACTGCGCTAATGAGCTCACAGGGGCATGTTGGTCTGCCCTCTTCGCTCCATGTCGCTCAGATGTTCCTCTCAAGGACTACGGTCTCGGCTCTCAGGCGTGTCTTCCCGGCCGGCCTCCATCTGACCGCCCGATCCTTCCTCGTCATCACCACGGCCACTCCTCTCGGGATCACTCCTCCCCTCCCGATAGTCCCCGTTCTCACTCCCGCGGCCGCCTTCCTCCATGCTCACGTCCTCGTCCTTCCTCTTCCCCTCATCGTCTTCCTCCTCCTCCTCCTCCTCCTCCAGCAGATCCTCAATATCGCCCAGCGGGCTGACCCTCGGCTCCAGCTCGTCCAGGTCCTCCAGCAGGTCGCGTTTCGGCATCTTCCACAGGCTCGTACCGCAGACCCTGTCCTTGACGAGCAGGTCGTCGACGAACTCGTCCATATAGGTAAGGGTGGAGCCGGCGCGGCCCTTGCGGCGCAGCTTCCGGCGGTCCTCGAGGTAGGGCTCGAGCAGGGTGTAGACGTCGCGGGCGCGGCGGGTCAGGCGGATGTAGAAGACGGCGAGGGCGCGCAGGTACTTGAAGCGGTCGCCGCCGAAGCGGAGGTACTCGCGAAGGACGTCGTCGGGGGCGCGAGCTGCAGCAGCTTGAAGGCGAGGCACAGGAACGGGGTGGGCCGCTGGGCGGAGCCGTAGGTGCCGCCTATGAAGCGCACATGGTCGGCGACGCGGTCGACGATGTCGGCCTCGTTGACCGCGAAGCACTGCTCCTTGAAGAAGTACGAGTCGACGATCCGCTCGCGCACCGCCTTCTCCATGATGGTCGCCGGGTTGAGGCCGTTGGGCGCCAGGGTGGCGCTGCTACCTCGCTCGTCGAGGAAGCGCCGCTCGTCGGCTCGGTGGGTTCGCTCGCTCATCTTGGGAGGGAGTCGCTGGAGAGGAGAGAGAAAGAGAGAGAGAGAGAGAGAGAGGGTTGGGTCCTCCTTGCCGGCGCTGAATGGCGTCGAGTTGTGTGAGGAGGGGTGAGACCAGTTGAGACTGTCCCAGCAGTAGATGGTGTTGCCCGTCTGATCGAGTCAGGCGGATCAAGAAGGCTCTGTGGCCCGTAGCTCGTCTGCCTTCCCCGGATTTTTTCCTCTCAGCCCCGAGCAAGGTCTGGGGATGCCGCAAGCACGATGCACGATGTACGCCAGCTAAAAAGCTGCAGGCCTGCTGCAGAAGGGTGGGCCCCCACCAGGGATGTAGGTCTTATCGATAAGGCTAACAGCAGCCCGTTACCGTGGCGGCCTTGTTTGTTAGATTGCCCGTTTGGGGAGGTGACGCAACCCACACACACCACACACACACACACAAGCAGCCCCAGCCACCGGGGTTTCCCGCCCGTCGACTCTTCAGCCTTACACGCGACGGATCCCACTTTCAGCAGCAAAACAGTTCAACCCGCTGCACCCTCCCGCCCGCCTCAAGTCTCGAATCTCCCGTCCTTCAACTTCTTCGATGTTACACCTCTGCACGTCTTCTGTGTAGAAGAAAAAGAGAAAAGAAAGGGAAAGAAAGAAAAAACACAAAAGAGAGAGGACCATGTTGCTCACGTCGTCACAAGTCTCCGTCGCCATATCCTCCGCAATTGGTATGTAGTGCTTGCTCCCTCCCCCACCAAGTTTCCTATGCTTTCTACACCCACCCACTCATGCATGTATGATACCCTCTCGACTAACCCATCCTCTCTCTCCTCTCCAGTCGTCGCCTTCACGGCTGCGCTCTTCCTCAGCGGCTATGCCATCCAGCAGAGAACAGTACGCCACCTGCGCGCTGCGATCAGGCCCGACACCTCGCCGCAGATCTACCTCCCCGACCGGTTCCGAGACGACACGACCGAGCTGGCAGACGGGACAATTGTCATGTTGGACGAGTACGGCCGGCCGGTCAGGCTGAAGTCAGGGCGTGTCAGCATCGGGAGGGGCTCTGCTCCTGTCCGCGGCCAGGAGGTGGACGGCAGCGAGGACAATAATGAGCTTGAGGAGGTGGTCGACATTGAGGTCCAGGAGACGCTGCCAGAGGTCCTGGACCAACAAGAGCAGGTCGTATTTGCCGACGACAGCCCTACAGCGGATGGGGAGGCCGGCGACGAGGCCGGCGGGGAGGAGCAGCAACAACAACCAGCCCAGGAAAAGCCAGTGCAGGCGCCGCCGCAGCCAGCACCGTGGGAACTCAGGCGGGAGGATATGCCGGAGGACAAGTCTGCTCCGAGCCCAAGCGGAGAGGGCGAGAAGCCCATTAGCAGGGCAGAGCGCAGGAGGCTGATCAAGGAGGAGATCCAGAAGCTATCGCAGGGCGAAGAGCCGCTTTATTACCAGCGACGCCTGTGGTAAGCGGGGCGATCGTCGGGCCCGGGTTGGAAACTGCAAGAGGTTGGGCGGGCTTGTTCTTTTGCACCGAGTGCACTGCTTGGGACGGCTGCATCACCGCTGGCTTAGGACCAGCTCGTCACCATGTGTGTATGCGTATATAGACTCACAAGGACCACACCGACGGATCAAGAAGTAACGAATTCATGCCTCATGACTATTATTACTCTCTCTTCTGGAAACCTGTAAATCAGTCTGATGCAATCTGCCTAGCCGATTTTCCATTCCGTTGTTCCCTTACCTTCTCTCCCCCATCTCATGGATTAATTGATACTGATTATTCGATTCCGTGTCCAGCACAGAGGCTTCTTGATCGTTACAAAGCCAATGGTCAAAGATGAGTTTGTTTTTTCTTCCTCGAAACATGACCGCGCGCCCAAAAAGCAACAAAAAAGAAAATGACTCCGCAGACGCCAATGACCTCCCATCCTTGAGAATCTCATGACCGGCCCATTGATCCCCAGTAGTACACCTTGTTGTCGCCCATCCCATCCAGCACCTTTTTGCAAGTCAACCCTGTGTCCCGTTGGGATCCTCCGCAGGGCGGGCGGGCGGACGGAGATCCAATCCACATAGAGGAGCCGCCTCGGGTGAGCGGGTTGACTCGGCGTCATTTCATGGTCGTGATAGTTGTTGATGTTTCTTCGCCTCTCCGATGATGGCCTGTCGAGGCTGAGAGGAGCAGAGAGCCCATCTAGTTCTTGTATCGAGGGTCCACCCGGACAGTCCTGCCCGACGACGGCTCGTGGGGGCGCTGATGCTGTCTCCTGGGAACGTCGACGGCAGAGCCCTTGGAGCGGTGGGCGTCCTCGGGCAGCAGCCCGTCACTCATCGAGGCGCCGCTCTTGAGGGCGAGGCACAGCTTGCAGCGATCACCGAAGCGGCTGACGACATTGTGGCAGTTCAGGGAGCCCTGCGCAGGTTGTATGGTCAGCATAGTTACTATCGTGGTGGTGGTGGTGTTGTCATTGAACGTCTCGTCCGCCACGATCAGGGCTTACATAGTAGTTTGCGCAATATGAAGACATCTTGGGATTTGTGGTATGTGAGATGTGATGGGAAGGAAGATCGGTCACAAGGGATCTCGATCGACTGGTGGTATATAAGGCGAGTCGAGCGGTCAGGCTTGAGAGGGAGGGTGTGAGCCAAGATAGCTTGGTGGCGGGACGATGTTACTCCTCCTATGTGTGGAGAGAAAGAGAGCGAGAGAGAGAGAGAGAGAGAAGAGAGATGGATGGATGGATGGAATCAAGGAATACGATGTTGTATTGCACCGCTTCTACTGTCTGAGAGTAATGTCGTGGGAAGATGGAGGGAAGAAGGAGAAGAGGCGAGGGAGAGGAGCAGGAGGCCAGAAAGCCATCCACGGAGCCTTCCTTCCTTTATGTATACACCAGACCAGCCCCAGCCCTACCTTCCCTATCAATAACTATGATACACTCTTGTCTCTCCTTCCCCTACTCAAAGGGAGGACGGGGGACAGAAGAAAAGTAAGACCAAGTTGCGCCCAGGCGGTACCTAGCAGACGATAGTACACAGGCGGTACCAATGAGAAAAAAATAAATAATAAAAAAAGAGGCCCCCCTTCAGAGGCCCGAGTCAGGGAAGGCCCCGGAAAGGCAAAAGAAGAAGAAGAAGAAGAAAAAGCAAACAAGAAGGGCCCCATCCCCATTCCTCGCCCAAATCACTCGAGAGCTTGTTCTCCTAACCATGGCGCCCCCCCCCCCTGGTCGCGAGACACACCCACCCACACACCCATTACATCGCCACAACCCACCACCACAGGGAAGACGTTCAGGGTCTGCCCGTGTTTGACGCGATGCAGTGCAGAAGTCTAGACGCCTCCCTAGCCCCGTTCCCGCCCAGTGAACACCACCCCAGTCCGACGCCATCTTTCATGTTCCCGCTTTTTATTTTTATTTTTTTTCTTGGTCTTTTTTTTTTCTTTTTCTTTTTTTTCACTCCTCCCCTCCTTTCCCGAGATAACTGGTACATATTATAGTACATGGCCCTTCGGTCGGCGGTAAGAGAGTCTTGCGTGTACATACGAGCCTGGGAACACGCCATGGTTGATGTCATTCCTGCTTGCTATGGCAATTCTATATCTGTACTATAACAGTAGGCTGTGTGATACTCCGCAACGCGCGTGGACCCGATCGATTGCGCCTTCGCTCATCATCATAGGGAGAGATCTGTGAACTATTTTTACTTTTTCCTCTTCTTTTTTTTCCGCCGTCAAGGGAAAAGAGGACACACACACAGAGAGAGAGAGAGAGAGACCTGGTGCTCTGGGGCAGGCAGCACGAGCACGGCTGGAACTCTCTTCTAACTGTGATCAGTGCTGGTTTTGATTACCCTTAGACCGGCCCGAAGACAACAGACAATAGTACTAGACGAGCAGACGAGATAGGACGGAGATATCTACGGTGAATTCCTTGGGAGATGAGACATTTGCTCATACGAACGCTGATCCCACCTCCGGTGCTCTGCTGCAAGAATTAGTTCCCGACCCGCGCAACGACTGCCCTTTGTCCTGATGCGGCAGGGGAATGAATTTCTCTCCCGGTAGTATCTCTCTCGCTCTCCCTCTTTCTCTGTCTCTTTTTCTCTCTCTGCACGCGGTCTCCTCTTCTCTGGGTTGCAAGGTTCGACCCTCCGTAGTCATCCCTAGCAGGGACAGAATACGTCAAAGAATCATCCGAAAGTCCTCCTTTCGGCCATGTTTCGTCGGTAAACTCTGCCGAGACGGATACACACACTCTCTCTCATTCACATACACACACACACACACACACACACACACACCTGTCTTGAGACGCGCACCCTAGCGCGAACCCACAGTCTTTCCGCCGCTTTTATGCTTTGCTCGAGCGGGGTGCAAGGGGCATGGGTCTGCTTGGATGCCCGATGGGGCCCCTTTCGGTCCGTGGCTGCATGCGTGAAAGCTTGACGACGTGGGCCCCAGGAGGCCTTGCCTGGTGCCTGTCTGATAGAAGGAGGGGAGGGGAGCCCTGAACCTTACCAAGCCCAATGACTTATTATAGTATTACACTGCGTACTATGTACGCTCATACCAAGTGGCGTAGCACACGGCTATCATAAGCCGGGATAGGATACCCGTGGGGCCTGTTCGTATATGATGCCCAATGTGGCCCCTCGTGAGGGAGACCACATGTCTGAGCGGTGGGTTGTCTTCTCTTGGTAGTTTTTTTCTTCTTCTTTCTTTCTCTTTCTCTTTCTCTTTCTGTTTCGTTCTTCGCTCTCGTGCTGTACGATGTCGCGACGCCGTCTCAGACGAACACTGCAGCCACCGGCCGTCCTCGGGTTGCAGGTTCGTGGGACCCTTAATGCGACGACATCGGGGCCGACCGGGAGATGGGAGAGGAGGGCTTTCTTCTAGCCGTGCAACCAACCTGGCGCGCTATGCTGGACATGTTACTAGTCTTATCAACATCGCTTCAGAGCGAGCCAGACGGGGGATGTCTGGCGAATAGCAGACGGAGTTTTCTCTTGTGTGTCTGCCTCAGCTTCATACCCGTGGTACAGAGCACAGTCATAAAGCCTAGGCCTGTGACACTCGGGGACTCGGTCCACCTCTTGTGGGACCACCATTCGCCGGGCAGAGAGACTCCTCACTAAGTAATTATAAGAGTCCAGGACTGGGTCTTATGGGTCTTCTACCTTCAGCTTTCAGCTGCTCGATCAACAAGTACCATATCACCCTACACGCACGATGATATATATCCCTTGCTGAAGAGATCTTCCATCGGGAAGATATTCAATCGACTGCTGACAAGCCGAGTGAGGGACCTACACCCTCGGCATGAACCAAACAGACCGGTGTCAGCAATACATGCCCAGGCATTCGGGATCATGGCTGTTGCGGTTCCTCCCGCATGATGCATCCGGTGTAGAGCTGGACTCTCCTCTTGCTGTGGCGGGCTCTTGAGAATCCCAACGTCCACTCACAGGTCTTATCTGTCTGCTACATAATTTAGCAGCCAAGCAAACCAACAAGAACTTGCTTCCCACTGGCGGTTTCTTTGTCATGGTCGTCCGTTGGCCAGGCCTCGGGAGGTTATTCTTGTCCAGCTTCCTTGCCAAGGCATGAATCAGTTCGAGAGCAGCCCAGGTCTTGTCGAGTCAAGAAGAGCTCCAGAAATAAGTGAGCTTCCGACGTCACTCGTCTATCCGATGCTGTTTGCGTCCTCTCCACGACCTTGCGGCCTGCTGCTCTCCCTCACCGTCGTGCCGGCATTGTTGTATGCATGCGTGCGTCGTGCGAGCCAATAAAGCGGACCTCTTTGATGTTGATAATAATTATATAAAAACAATCAACCATGTACTAATTATAACCATGGTTCATCTCAGTGCCGTCTTGCCTGACATGAGAGTTCGATCTACTCGGGCTAGATTACGTATATCACCTGGGAACGATAGTCATCCCTCTACCGCCAGCCTGGACGGCTAGCATCTACGATCCCTCATCGCAGGCATATGACTTCTCAGAAACGGCCCGTCTTATGTCTCGTATGCCGGACAGCCTTCCTAGTCTACCATCCCGGTGCAATTCTGGTCAAGCAAGTTGCATTTTACCTGCTCTGACGCTACATTAGTCTACAATGCACAGCATACAACGGTGGGATTCATCATCGCCGGTCTAGCACTACATCGGCGGGGATCAGCTCTGTATGCCCCGAGGCAGGCAAGCTCTGGGCAAGAGAGAGAGAGAGAGAGAGAGAGGCCAATGCGTTGGGCAGGGCTGCAGCAGGCCAGGGTCTGGAGCTCGGTGGAGGGGCGCAAATAAGCTCCTTCACCGCTGAGGGGAAACCGACTTCGATGTACCAGAGATCGGGATATCAGTGTATCTCGGCAGCCAGGCTGCCAAACTGCGGAGGAAGAAGAGAAAAAGATCCGAGTCCTGATGTTGGGCATTGTCTTCCCTTTCCCTCCCTGAGGACTTCCGTCCTCTGTCTCTTGACAGTGCCATTGCTGGCCTAATCCGGAATTCACGATTCCAAGAAAAGTAAACCTTAAAGCACGGCGGAGGCCTTCCCCCCCCCCGCCCGGGCAAGTACCTATATTATTAGTTTTGTCCTGTGCATTACCATCGTGATACATGCTCGGTTGTCTCTCCAGGGCCTTCCCCCCCCCCTCCTAGTTGAAACGAAACAACAGCAGCAACCAAAAAAAAAAAAAAAAGAAGGGCTGGCCTCCTCACCCTTCCGGCCCCACTTACTCAAACACTTGTCCCTACACAGTACATGCACTTTCGGATCTTCCTCCCCGCTGTCTCGCAACGGAAACGAATGCGGAAACCGGCAACCAAGCCTCCCTGACGGGGGGCGCCCTTCAGACAACCGATTTCTCGGATCACGATCCACCCAGCTCGCGCACACGACGTTGCAGAAGTGGCCGGCCGTTGTGATGAGCCCTGGCCCCCAGCCTTGTTCTCGACCTGGGGGTCCCAGGATACGAAAAAGAAGAAAAAAAATATACGGATCGAGTGTAAGTAGCCATGGTAAACTTGCAGCCGGACGACGCAGACAGACCGCTTCAATATACAAAGAAAGACTACGAGTCCGTCTTTATCATTATTAGTCAATAATTATGCATCTTGACCGTCCACAGGTGTCTGCTTTTACGGATGTCGGGCTTTCACGCGCCGTCAATCCTCTACGTTCGTACGCTTTGGCCTATCTGTGACTTCTTGTGTCTCCTCTAGCCGTACTTATTTACTCTCGGATCTGAGAACGGACGGAAGGGAAACAAGACAAAGAAGAAGAAGCGGGAAAGAAAGAGAGAATAGAAGAAAAAAAAAAGTAGTCCCGGTCTACAGCGTCGCACCAACCTTGAGCTTAAGCTTGGTCCATCTGATCGTCAAGACATGTCGTCCCAGAGTTCAGACGGAGCAACTCAGCTGCCCTCGGGGTTCCAAGACATGATGTGCGACTTGGTTATGCCAGCACCAGTAGCCAGGAAAGAAAAGCAAGGTTGCACTCGTTAAATTCTTCATTCCGTGTTTCTTCTGGAGTTCCTTCTTCTCTGCCCCTTGTCGGATGATCACCTGATGCTCATGCAATGCGAGCTGCGCATCCACCTCAAGAGGCATGGCAACCATCTCTCAGGACAGCTGGTAATGAGCTCACAATCCGAATATAGACTGTCACCAGAAAGGAGGAGGGGGAAAAACCGCCTTACATACAGCTATGGCCATTCATCCCATCCGCATCAATCTCCGTATTACACACCCTCACTATCTAGACAAGTCTACCCAGCCCTTGGTCCGCTGAGGTGCCCAGACCGCGTCCTTGGCCACTCCCAACAAGCCGACAAGTCTCGTAAGAAAGCAAAAAAAACTTGGAGGAGAAAGTTTTTCGTGTAACAACCCTGAGCAGAGACCGCTGCAAGAACGCCAAAAACCGAACATTTGTGGCAAATCTTTTCTTTCTTTTTGGCCTGTGGACTTTGGCCACCTGTTAGCACATACGCACAAGGGTTGTTTGGACCGCCGCCGGCTCCGGGGAAGGCGGCCGTATTCCTGGGTGAAACGGGCCAGGGGGGGATGGCACCAAAGCCTATTTTTCTGAGGGGGGATTGCGAGGAGGCTCTGTGCAATGCGGAGATCCCTGGTGTGAATGGGAAGAAGCAGGCACAGTTAAACTTGGGAGTGTCCATAGAAGAATCAAGCCTGGGCGGGGAAACTACTACGGTAGCATGTCCCCCGTCCTCTTGGTTGTGGAGAAGACGCGGAGACCTCACTGCATGGAGACGTGACAGTGTCACCTTTTGGCACACACCTGGGCAGGCAATTCTTTGAGAGAATAAAGTTTGTGACTCTGGGAACACCTCTCTGCATGCTGTCAGAGGCGGTGAAAGAGACTCCCCGCTCCCCTCCCCCAAGAAGAAAAAAAAAACAAAGCTGAAGGTGATGCTGAGTCCTTGGCCTGGGAGTGGTTCAGGATCGCGCAATTCTATTCAGTGTCCACAGGTCAGTGGGCCACCTTTACACCTCTTCCTTAGCTTTTTTTACAATGTCACACAAGCGAATCACAAATGCAGTCCGTGTGTAAGGAACAGGTTGGCATACAATTTCCATAATGCCTTTGAAGTACTGATTATCTCTACCGCAGCCTGCTGTCTGTCTACCTGGAGGAGAGGAATTAGATTCTTGCTAGGCATAGGCTGGGGGCAGACTAAACACCACCCGCCAAAGTGTGTTCAAACTCATCTCATTTCTCACAGGGGGACCGACGTCACTCAAGGAAACAAGATTACGAAGTCCAAGATTCCATCTCACATTCACCGCTATAAGAGATACCGTCAAAGGATGCTGCTTGCTGCTGCTGCGTGCTTGCTCCCTGCTGGCAAAAACCCCACCAACCCAACCCAACCAAATATCTTTGAAAAAACAGACAAGAAAATCGCCAGAGATAAGGTTGAAGTCGGTCAAGCAGACAGGCAGGAACCACAAAATAGCATCCGTCAGTGATGACGACGTATGATGATTAATGCCCAAAGCTCCACCGCCAACCACCGGTTTTGGTCCGCTCCATCATCTCTTGTGACCGAAATGGAAAGAAAAAAAGAGAACCGAAATGCTGTGTGAGTTGTCAAAATGCCCTCCCCCTTCCGGATCCACTCATCACCAGCCGCGGGGGTGATATGTTGATGTCATCTCCTACGAGAACCCAGGGTCCTTGATGACAGTGAATATATCTTCATCCACCGACTCCTGTCCAAACACCAGCCGACCTGTCACCTCTGGATTATCCGGCCGACTGTGCATCAGTCCCTCGTCTATTATCCCTCCACCCCTCCCCCCCAAAAAGGAATTGCAGTATAAGCATTGATATGTTTCGAGTGAAGATGAAGTGTAGGTCGGATGCGGTTCAGCCGCCCATACCACCACCTCAGGAAAGACCGTGTTCAAAGTGCTCGTCTACCTGACCTTGTGTGAGTACTTAGTAACGAAACACCCCCTCCCCCCCAACCCCTCACTTTGGAAGACAGAAAGATTAGGTTGGAAATTGTCCTCGGGTCGAGCAGCCGGTGCTCTGGAGATAGCAGGCAGCCCGTTTGGGGGGGGTGGGGGTGGGGGCGCGTGATCTGGCATGTCTTGCTTGCAAATGGGTGACAAGCCCGTAGCTCAACAGAGAACTATTGTGCAAGCCTCGAGTGGTAGCCAGAAGTAGGTGTTGATACCTTCTCTCCCAGACCATCGGGCATGGCACTCTTGCGCTGCTGACTCTTCCAGAAGTCCATAGCCTCGACAATATCCTCGCCCTTCTCGTCTTCATATGCAAACAAAATCTGTAAGGGAGGAGGAGAGGTCAGCATCAAGCGTTCTCGTCTGGACTGCCAAGGCAATATCTTGATGAAACAACGAGAAGAAGCTTACCTCATGTGTGCTACTATGCAGCATGCGAATGTTCTTATGAGGAACGATGTGCACGGCGCCGGATTCGATGTTTCGAAGCTCAATGAAGTTTGGTTCAAAGGCCAGGATCCACGGGTAGGAGAGGGCAAAGCTGTGGGGGTGCCCTCCCAGTCGATCCGCCACTCGGGCCGTGCCCTCCATCCGTTGCGGTTAACAAAGAAGGAGAACTCAGAATAGTTGAGTAGAAACTCGCCGTTGAGGCGCTCGATGTGGATGGGCTTGACGCCCTCCTTCCGGGCCACAAAGTCGAGGGAGGTGTCGGCCTGGTCGAGGAGAGACTGGGTCTCGAGGGTCTCGAGGACACGACCTCGAAGCCGCGGGCGCATGCCACACACAGCTTGGACTTGAGGGAAGTGGACCGAGGTGGACTCGGTGGGGATGTAGAACTCCTTGAAGGGCTTGAGCTCATCCTGGCCGGCATTGAACATCTTGGTGAACCCCTTCTGCTTCTTGCTCTTAGACATGGCATCGTTGGGCTCGTATACCTTGATGGTCGTCGACAGCGTGGTGGGCTTCACGCAGCAGACCAGATGCCTGCCCATGGATATGCCCGCCTTGAAGTAGCTGCAGTGGCTCTGGATCTTCTTGGGCTTCTTGGACAGGGCGGACTCGTTCGGGTCGAGGGCTGCGAGGTTGTAAGAGATGAGCGACTTGTTGGAGAGCACCAGCAGAAGCTGATACTCCTCCAGCGCATCGATCTGCGTGACGTTGGTCGCCTCCAGGATCTTGCGCGGCTGACCGCCCGACTTGCGGTCTGACACGTAGATCCCAGCATCCGTACCGTATATCAACTTCCGGCCACCGTCTATTGTTTTCGGACTGTTAGTCGCCAGGAAAGGGAAACCAAAAAAAAAAAAAAAGGGAACCTGTGTCGGGGTGGGGACACTGGCGAGGGCGAGGGCCAGCAGCAGCAGCAGCAGCAGCAGTTGACTTACCAAAGGGAGCAACACAGTTGACCTTATTTGTACCTGTGAAGAAACCATGTGACAGGACGGAGGTGTTGAGGAAGTCCACACGGGCCCTCAGTTTCTGTTGGGCAGCATCGATGAACTCGAGCCATTTCTGTCGTCCCGTCTGGGTGGATGCATATAGGGTCAACTCATATCCGTTCTTACCCATGTGCTTGAAGGTGATAGGCCAGCCCTCTCCCTTCTTGCCGCTCTCGGTCCGTATGGCAGGCAGGAGGCTTGATGCGGACCGCTTGACCGTCCCTGATGGGATCACCTCCTCCATCTCCTTAATAGAGAGAAGCTCAAGAGGGATTGGCTGTTTTTTTGGGTTGGGCGGGGTTTTTGTAATTCTCATATTAGCCAAAAGGGTTCTCTCACACTATCTTTCTCTCTTTTTCCTCTTCTTTTTCTGCTATAAGGGTTGTGTGGTTTTGGGGTTCTTACCCGTCGGTACGCCTTGACCTCGTCCACCTTGCCGACCTGTTTTATCCTCACCAGCAGGACGGCATGGTCAAACAGGAAGGCTGTGATCTCGCTGTTCTCGGTGGCGGATTTCTTGAAGTTGCTCTTGAAGACCAGCTCGCGCCCCTCGTCGGTCAGCTTCAGGTCGACCCTCTCGTTGGGCCGGAACTTGAGCTGGTCGTGCAGGCGGCGCAGGTTGAAGCGGTTCTCGGCCTTTCCGGACTCGGCATTGACTCTGGTCAGGAGGTCACGGATCATGATCAGGGCCTTGGGGATGTCATCCTTGTCCGGGTTGCCGTCCTCTGTGTACTTGAGGATGTTCTCGAGCAGCAGGGGGTAGCGGGCCAGCCTCGTGGTCGGCTTGGTCAGGTAGCCGTTCAACTCGAGCTTCCTCGACTCCTTGCGCCGCTCGATCTCGTCGACGAAGCGGCCGAAGTTGGGGTTGACGGACCGCTCGTTCTCGAACTCGTACTTGGCCTCGAGCTGCTTGGAGCCGTACAGGATGAAGGGCTCGAACAGGGGCACGCAGTCCAGGAAGATGTCGCCGATGTTGCGCACGACGTGGCCGTTCTGCTGGCGGTCCGTCAGGGACTTGGCCAGCCTGGAGCTCACGGCGTGGATGCTCGGGGGGTCGATGATGTTGCTGAAGATGTTGCGCACCACCTTCTCCCCTGCGCTGGGGGGGGATGGGCGAGGCCTTGGACCGGAGCGGGCTGATCCAGAAGTCGCGGAGGTACTCGAGGTCCTTGCAGAAGTCCCGCTCCGTGTAGCAGATCTCGGAGATGACCTCCTGCCTCTTCTTCTCCTTGTCGCTGACGCCGTCGGCGACCTCCTTGGGCACGCTGTTGATCCACAGCTTCTGCTCGTCGGTCTGGTCGATGTCGTCGTCGTTGGCGGGGGCCTCGTCCGTCTTGAGGCCGGCGCCGATCTTGAGGTTCAGGCGCGACACCTGCTCCAGGCGGCGGGGGCACGCGATGGAGTAGCACAGCTGGTCCCGGGTGCAGGTGGGCGAGTAGCACTCGGACAGGAGCACGAAGACGCCGTTGACGGGAGGCCTGTCCGACTCGTCCTCCATCATGGTGTCCCGGAACTGGTACATCTCGGAGGCGGAGTCGCGGAGGCGGTGCTCGTACGTGACGTCGTGGAAGTACTTCTGGGCGTCGAGGGCGCGGCCGAGCAGGAGGGCCAGGTTTCGGTCTGTGGTCCGGATGATGTACGAGAGCACGTCCACGGCCTCGGAACCGCTGAAGGCGTTCTTATACGTCAGCTCGTTCTTGGTGCGGTCGCCCGTGATGATCTTCTCGCGGAAGCACTCGCCGACCCGGGACAGGAGGGCCGGATAGACGAGGGGCGGGCGTATCTTGGCCGTCAGGGGTCGCTCGCTGTCGATGGTGGCGCGGCTCATCGAGGGCCGGTGGGCCAGCGTGGTGCTGTCGGACCTCTCGGAGATGGAGGGCGCGATCGTCGAGGCCATGGACATGGTGCGCCCGCTGCTGTCACCGCTGGCCGAGGACTGCACGCTGGACCTGGTCTGGGCCCCTGGCGTGAACCCGCCGCCGCCGCCGTTGTTGCCAAAGCCATTGTAGCCACCGTTATTATTATTGCCGAAGCCATTGTAGCCACTGTTATTATGGTTGCCGTTACCAAAGCCGCTGTAGCCGCCGTCCTGTTGTTGCTGCTGAGAGGGGGAAACCTCGGCCGAGGACGAGGGCACCCTCCTGTTAGGAATGACCCGCCCGCTCATGGTCTGATGCGCATCACCGCCACGCTCGTGGCCCGGGTAGCCACCCGTCATGCTCATGGCCCGCTCGTCGTGTCGTTCCGGCACCACCCTGCCCTGGGCCGTCGTCCGCGACGAGTGGGCGTTGTTGTAGGGCGCGTGGCGGAAGGCGTTGGCAGGTGCCTGCTGCTGCGGCTGCTGCTGCTGCTGATACATGGGCTGCCTCGGGGGACCAGCGAGGGATTGGGAGCGGTATGAGTCGGAATTGAGAGCCGGTGCGGGTCCTGTGCCGTTCTGATAGAACCTCTGCGCGGGCGTCCGGGCTCCATACGCACCGGGCGGCGGTCCTCCCCTCTGGTCGAACCTCGGGCCTGCGGGCTGCCCTGCGGGATAACGACCCGGCGGCGGCCCCTGGGGTTGTCTCTGCTGCTGCAGGTACTGCTGCTGCGAGCCCCCGATATCGACCTCTGCTGGCCCTGGTAGTAGCCATTGGACATGCTGCTCGCGTCCATCGTCCGGGTCCGCTCGTAGGCTGCCTGCGGGGCCATGCGAGGGGGAGGCGGCCGCTGCATCGAGGACATGGTCTGCGTGCGGTCGGCGTGCATCATCTGCGGCGGCACGGAGGAGGAGGACGAGGACGAGGTCATGGTGTGGGATCGCCCGGGTCCAGGAGACGCCCCGAAGATATTGGCATAGGCCGCATCTCGCTGTTGGTATTGACCATAGTCTTGGTTTGGTCTTCTCGGAGGGGGCATGCGGTCTTGTTGATAGTCGGCCATGGTTGTGATGGGGCAGACAGGCGGGTTGGGAGAGGGACAGAGAGGGGGGAGGGGACGTGTGCGGTGGGCGTTTGGGGCGGGCGTCGGACGTCGGCTTCTAGAATTGACAAGAGGTGTTATCAGCACACGCGAGCGTGCCCATTGGAGATGGGCGGAGAGGTGGGCGTCGGACGAGATGAGGCGTCTATCGAGGAAGGGGAAGAAGAAGAAGAAGGGGGGGGGTCTGGTTGTGGGTGGGTGTGTGTGTGTGTGCCTCCGTTCCGGATGATGGGGGGAGCAACTTTTGGTCGCAGCAAGCACCGGAGTCAAGGACCAAGGACGGTACCTTACGTACGCGGCCATGGCATGCCCATGACACGAATGGCCACCAGGCCAGCCCAAGTCAAGGACGGGGCAGGGCAGCAAGGGGAAAAAAAAGGGAAAAAAGTGGGCCCTGGGGAACCTTACTCACCTGCAACGCCCTGAGAGTTACCTGCTCCTCCTCCTCCCGAGTCGTCTGGTAAAGGATCGTTGGGAGTCTGGGGGAGAGGGAGAGGGAGGAAGAGAGAGTGTGTAGTGTGTGTGTTGTGTTGGTGGCGATGGTGCGTGCCAGGCCTCAGCAGCCGCCGACCTTGGCTGAGATAACACAGGGGCCCTAAAGCTTAAGGCTGGGCCTGCAAGCAGGAGGCAGGGTCTTGTGTCTTGTGTCTAAGTATGCTGTGTGCCTGCTGCATGTGCGCTTGTGTAGATCGGTAATGCCCGGTAATGATATTTGTTGTTGTTGTGTACGGAAAGATGATGGGTCTTGCACAGGCTACAATCAGACCTGGGCGGCAGCTTGGGTGGCAGAGAGAGGTAAGGGGGGGGGGGTGGGACAAGGATTGGTGGTGGCCGCCAGTGGGAACAGTGAAAGAGAAGAGAGGTTTCCTGTCTGTCTGCCCGCCTGCTTAGCTATTGTTGTTTGGGGAATCGATCAGTGAGTGCTCAGGGTCACCCGCCTGCTGCTTTCCACTGCCCACATGCACCTTTTTTGTGGTTTTTTTCCCTCACTTCCTTTCTCTTTCTTCTCTGTCTGTCTCCTGCTTTTATCCCTTCATATGGTAGTACAGGGAGGAGATTCTTGTGTGGGAAAAAAATTGTCAAATGTGACCCTATTGCAGTCGAGATTGAGCTGTAGATCGATGCAGACAGGCATGTGTGTGTGTGTGAGAGATCAGAAAGGTGCAGGTGGGTGCGCTGCAGTGCTGGCAGGAAGACCATGGATACTCATAGAAAGTTGGATGTGAAAGATGAGTAGAAGAGAAGGAGGGAAACAAAAATCCAGCTCATGTCCTCCTGTTGTCCTTGTTTTCTGATATTATGACTGTTGGTGGTGGTGGTGATGATGTTGAAAAAATGAGATCCCAAGGACACATAGTCTCACACACATTCTCTCTCTGTATTCTATCCCCCCTCATCTGTGTCTTCCAAGGCAAGGAAAGAGAGGGTGTATGCGTGTGTGCCTGCCTGCTTCTTTAACTCTACGCTAGATGGCCGCCCAGCAGGTGCTCAGGTTGTTGCTGCCAACAGCTGATGTGAAGACAAGACGAGGCACCCAGAAACACAGTCCAGCTTGTTCCTGTTCCCTCACAAGATCAATTTCAAAGAAAGAAAAAAAAGAAAAAAAAGCCAAACCAAAAAAACCACCAAAAATCATGCCTACCTTTTTAAGTCAAAGGGCCATGAAGGAGGGGGGCATTCATTGCAAATGGTGCCAAGTGGTTTGTCTTCACTAAAGACCCCCCTGCATGCCTGTATAATGAGTGTCCAGGTGCTAATCCCAGGTCCTCGGCTCTATGCATTAGCGCTATAGTGGCCCCCCACACCCCCTCCCCATCAAAGGGCAGTCTGCTGGCTGGTTTGCGCTGGGTGGCCTCCTGAATCTAAGTTACTCGCTAGATCAATCCTTTTTTTGACCACAGTTCTTTTATGCAAGTAATGATCTGATGAGAATACACCTTGAGGGTTGGCAAGTTGGCAGCCCAGACATCCAGAAATCTAGACTCCATTTTCCAGCTGATCTATGTCTTCACCAGTATTACTCTGTGTACTTAAGTCTGTACTTGAGTACTACGTAGCCCCTTGCTTCGGTATCTACTATGGTACATACATGCCGTACTACTTAGCACATGGTGGCTCTGACACCTGATCCCTGCAGCCCAGTGGAGACCTACTTGCTGCTTAGTCATTCGCTGAGCACCTCCCAGGGTCGTAAGCTGGGAGCTTCTCTGCTGGCTTGTCGTCAGCACCTCCGGCAACCATCAACCAAGATTCCACGCGACGACTCACCAACCGTTTGTTCGAGCGCAGACCAGACACCCTATCCACCTTATCCCGCACCTCAGGTCGCTGACTTGGACTGAAGAAGAGCGCACGTCGTGACGATGGCAGACTCCGAGCTGTCCCCCAAGTTCGCGCCCTTCATCGGCATGGTACGTAACGCCTGATCCTGAATCCCTCGGCCGGTGCTCGAGGACGATGCGGACTGGAAAACCCCCCTCCTGACCCATCTCGCAGGGCGGCATCGCGGCAGCCATGATCTTCGGCTGCGCAGGAGCAGCATACGGCACCGCCAAGTCCGGCATAGGCATTGCCGGCGTGGGAACATTCAGGCCAGACCTGATCATGAAGGTTGGTAGTAGTCAAACCCCCATCTCTCCTGTCATGAACTAACTCCGCGCTGCCCGACAGTGCCTCATCCCCGTCGTCATGTCCGGTATCATCGCAGTCTACTCCCTCGTCATATCCGTCCTGATCGCGCAGGACCTCGACCCCAAGTCTAGCTACAGCCTGTTCAGCGGTTTCATGCACCTCGCCTGCGGTGTCTCCGTTGGCATGACAGGTCTCGCGGCTGGGTACTGCATCGGTGTCGTGGGCGACAAGGGCGTGCGGGCTTACATGTACCAGAGCCGCATCTTTGTGGGCATGGTCCTGATCCTCATTTTTGGCGAAGTCCTGGGTCTCTACGGGTCAGTCCTTCTACTTCCTCTGGGGAACAAGGAGCGTGTTTGATTGTTCTGCTTGCTAACGGATAGTCTTGACTCGCAGGCTTATCGTGGCGCTTATCCTCAACACCAAGAGCAAGGGCTGATTGTCTACAACCATTATGACTACACAGACTATGAGCCAGGGAGCGAGCCAAGGGGCGGGCGGGCAGGCAGGCAGGCAGGCAGGGGGAGGGAGGCGACATAGCTGTAAGAATATCACAAGAGGGGTTGCCAAGTCAAGGGCGAGGGATACAGCATTGCATGGTTGTTCTTGGGCGTTTCTGGGGATTTCTTTCGATATAGACTCGAATTGTATGAAAATGGAGCTGACGTCGTTCAGATCGATCCTCCCATATCCAACAAACAGAGCAGTGCAGCAGACGACGAAGTGACCCGTTCGGATCGCTGCATATACGTTGGATAGGCAGGGTCGTCCTACTGAACGCCTTGACGCCCATGTCCTAAACCAACCACAAGGGGGCCCTTCAGCTCAAGTACCTGGGCAGTCCACCAAAAATAACCTCTGGCCTCTTTTAGTCTGGCGTTTTCCACCGAACAAGTCGAACCCTCACTGGCGCTTCCGTCCGAATACTCAAGCAGTGGAATGGACGAGAGATAAATCGCCTCCGGACCACCGTCCATCATTTCGAGAGGCTGGGGACTGCCCTCTAGGACGCACTGGAAATTCGGCTCCTGCTGCCAAGAGAGGACGTGAATTCAATCACTGCAGCTAGTCTCACAAGCAAAGGGACGTGTTGGACGGAGGACAGTGCGGCTGTGCAAACTCTCAAGTTTCAATACGCGCGAAATGGGCTAATATCGTCCTTAGGCATATCGCGTGGAAAGTACAAAGAGGACGAGGAATCTAAAAAGAGAAAGAATGGCTGCGGCCTTCTTCATGGGCAGATTTGCCTCTTGCCCCCCCCGCGTAGGGCAAATACGGCGCGTGTGGCTGCCCTGAAGAGGCAGGATGAGTCGCGCTGGTCAACTGAGACATCGTCGACAACAGCATTCCTGAGCGCTTCCACGCCCCCTGCGACCTGGGCACGTCCATTTCTTCGCTGAGATCATGGCTCACCCTCCGGAACGTACCAGCGAGCCGAATCACCTGAGTGGTAATTTCGAACTGAATTACGATAGATTCCAGCGCGACCGGTAGACATTTGTTGGTACTGGGGCACGCGTCTTCTTGGGTTTTGCCCTCCATCTATAAATCCCGAGCAGACCTAGGTGCTTGCACACCTGGCCCTCGCCGGGAACTTAACTCCCTACCACACTCGTTGTCGGATTTTTTTCTTTTTTGGTTGTTTTTAATATTGTTGTTACAGCCATGAAGAGATCTCTGCTTACAGGCCTGCTAGCCAGCATCGCTACACCGGCCCTCGCTGCCGCCCAGGTAGGCGATGTTGGTGGCTATGGTATCCCCCTCCACTCGCTTCCGTCTGTTTCACGTATTCTTCTACCTATCTTGAGACGATATCCCCAGGCCCAGCCATTGCCACTGTTACGCAGCCTGGTGGAGTCGTTACTGTCACGCAGCCCTCTGCTCAGGCTTCCACCACCACACCAGCGTTCTTTGACGAGGTGATTCTGGAGATCATCCCTCTCACAGCCGCCGGCCGAAGCGTCAGGCGACAGGATCGGGCGTCGGAGGCTTCGTCAGCACTGGTTCAGACCCGAACCCACAGAGCTGTACCGATGCGACCACGTTCAACCTGGGCGGAGGAGAGCTGATGTACGGAGGGGGAGGCCATCTTCGTGGTCCTCGCGGACGATGCCTACGTCGAGCTCCGCACCGCAGGCACGCCTCCAGATGGCGCCATTACCACCACTTTTGCTAGCAGCAACGACTTCCCTTGCCTGGGAGAACTTCGACTTCCTGACCGGAGTAGCCGCCTTCTGCCAGGTCTCGACGACTGGACAAGTCTATGCCGTCTTCGAGGACGTGTATCCTGATGGCTGTTTCGCTGTCGCTCTCGCGGTTTACAATCGTAGGTTTCTCGAGACGGCCTGTCTCAAATATTGTCACGGACTGGAGGCTAATACCAGGATCTCACAGCCGGAGCCTGCCAGAACGGGAACATCAATCCCGGTAGTTCTACCGTCAGCGCCACCTCCGTTCCCCCCGCCACCCTCTCTACCAGCTCGTTCACGTTCTACCCGAATGTGTCCACAACGAGCGCTCCTTCGAGCTCTACCTCATCTGCGGCCTGTGCATTCGCTACTTCAGGATCGGACCTCGCGGACGGCGGGTTTGAGACCGGGACGAGTCCATTTGAGGTCACCTCAGAGGGCGACGGGTTCACCATCTCGATCCTGCCCGCCTCGGACAGCCCTGCGCCCGCCGACGACCTGTGCAATTACTTCTTGGCTATCAACTTTGCTGGCGGTGACGGCTCGACGCTATCCTATTCCGTGACCATCCCGACGACAGCAGGTGTCGAGTACACCATCAGCTTCAACGGCCTCTTCAGCAGCGGGAGCCAGTTGACCAAGAGACGCGCTCTCAGCGCACGGCAGGATGCTGGTTCCACATCATCCTGGGATGTCTCTGTGGACGACACCCCGATCGCATCTGGAGACGCCAGCTCCGGCACGCCTACCTGGCAGTCCTACAGCGGGCAGTTCACCGGCACCGGGGAGGACGATCTCACCATCACCATCGATGCGGAAGGAGAGCAGAGCTACTACCTGTTCGACAACTTCATCGTCGTCGCCTCGAGCGTTCAGCCCTCCAGCTCCAGCAGCGAGGCCCCCTCTAGCACGGAGGTCTCATCTACAACAACACCGACCAGCGTGTCAGCCTCGGAGACTGCGTCGTCCACGACCCAGTCCAGCGCCACCGAGTCGCCCTCGATAACCGAGGCGCCTTCGTCCAGCTCTGCGTCCTCCACGGCGACGACTTCCTCCACCTCGAGCGTCTCTCTACCGCCCCAGCCCACCATCACCGCCGGCCTCCCGTTCTTCATCGACCTGAGCCCATACCTGCATACTCTCGGAGATCTCATCACGTCTGTTGATTTTGACCCAAGCACCACCTGGCTCGAAGATTCGGTAGACACCGAAGATCAGACGCTCGACGGAACGGCACCCGATGAAGTTGACCCTGGCACGGTCACGGTCACTATCAATGCTGACGATGGAACCACTGTCGAGCCGTACACTGTGACCTTTACCATTGCTATCGTCTATGGCCTGATCTCGTCATCGTCAACGTCGACCGGGGCCACCTCCACCAACACGAACGGTGCAAGCTCCACGGCGACGGCGGTCATCACCTCCAGCGCCACGGCGACCGCGAGCTCGGCGTCGTCCTCGAGCAGCACCTCGACGTCCAGCACGATCTGTCCGTTCACCACCTCAGGCTCCATCTTTGTCGACGGAGACTTTGAGGACCCGAGCTTGGTGGGCCCGTTCACGCTCGGAGGCGAGATCAGCCTCAGCGCATGGGACCAGGTGGTCATCACGGCCGATGCCAGCCCCACGGCAAACCAGCCGTCCGACCTCTGCAACTACGTCCTCGAGTTCGAGGCGCCCCAGCTGCTCCAGTCCGGCGACTCGCTGTACCAGTACAACCTGACCACGGTGGCCGCGCAGTCCTACTCGCTCTCCTTCGAGGCGGCGGCCTGCGGCTCCATCACGTCGCAGACCTTTGCCGTGTCCATAAACTCGCAGGTCCTCGTGACGGTCAACGTCCCTGTGGAGTGCTCGTGGAGCAGCTACCAGTATACCTTTACCGCCAACTCCACGACAACCACACTGGGCATCGAGCTGGTGGCTCTGCTTCTCACAGATGGTATGTTTCTTTCCCCCCTTTTGCCTTATGTAAACCGTGGACGAAAAGTTGTATGTCAACCTGTTTGCTGACAATCTGGATTGAAACAAAATATAGCGGCCTACTACTTTGATAACTTCATCATCGTCCCTACAAGTGCCGCTTCCAGCACCACCGCCGCTGCTTCTAGCACCACTGCCGCCGCCGCCACCAGCACCACCGCGGCTGTCAGCACCACCTCGATGACGACCTCGACCTCGACCTCGACCAGGAGCTCATCTACGACCTCATCCTCGACCGTAATAGTTCTAACATAGACTGATCTTTCTTGTTGTCGTTGTTCTGTCTCTGTATTGCGGACCTTTCTCTTCTGCGGAACATTATTCTTTGTAGCCCCCTTTTTGTTTTAATTATTTTACCTTCCCTAATTCCTTTTTCTGGTGGCTCTGCACGAACTTCGAAGGGGGCATTTGATATGATGTATATTGAATGTTCTTGGGAGTAGGAGGCGTGTGCCTGGCAATATCAATACACTACTACATCAAACTCACATGCCTCGGCCCTGCTATGAGGTAACTATAGACGCTGTGGATAGGTACTAAAGTACCCAGTGGGAGAAGACCTATTCCTAAATGTCACCAATGCAGATGCTACCGGAGTGGACCAGTTGGACAGGCCAAAAGACCAACCCACCCAAATCCAAGGCAGGATGGACCATAGGACCTGTGACAAGACGAGAAAAGATGTGTCATACACTAGGTCAAGGTTCTAGGTTCTCGCAGGATTGGTTGGGATCATTCACAACTACTTTTCACCCTGTCGCAGTGTGCATGCATGCATGCATCCCGGTTCATTGAAATTATTTGATCTTGCAACATAAGAGTCATCGATACGTTATTGTTTCATCCCAGCTTTGGACGAATGCACCTACACATGCACCATGCGATGCTGCTGCTGCTGCTGATGCTGAGTGACAATTCAAACATAACATCCTGACCCAAAAAAGGAAAAAAAACGCCTCGTGGTCCCAAAAAGAAGCCAGGAAAAGAAAGAAGATGCCACCGTCAGGACAAGAAGAGACCAGGTCCTCTAGTGAGAGGGAAGAAAGAAAGAAGAAGGAAAAAGGAAGGCCTTGTCACCCTATAACTCAACGACGGTAGGTGAAACGACGGGCTAGCCGGCCGCGTGACATGCCCGTGTTGGTGCTCATGCCCTGGCGGAACCTGTTCCAGGTACGCTCGTTCTCGTCGCGCTCTCTCTGTTGGGCTATTATTGGCACTTGAAGTCAGCTGATCGTTCTCTTCTGCTCCTCAAAAATACTCTTCTTTCCCCTTCCTTGCCTCCTTTTTTTTTCTCCCCTTCCTTCTCCATCACGACAGGAAAAAAAAAAGGGAGAAGAAGAAAAAACTTACCGAGAAAGAAATCCCACCGTCTATCCTCTCGATACAGCACGGCATCCCCGTTCTCCCTAGCCAGCCTCTCCCTCCTGGCCCTAGCAGCCGCCTCCTCGCCGACCAGGTAGGGATCCTCGAGCGGCCTGACGCGCTCGCCGCCCCCGTGCGGGGTGTCAGACCCGGGGCTGCTGCTGCCCTCCTCGTTCACCCTGTCGAGCACGCGGGCGGCGTTGCGCAGGAGACCTTCCCCGCTGGACATGGCGGCCTGGGCGCGACGGGTGGCGACGCGCTGGTAGGTCGGGTTCGTGTTGACGATGCTCCACGAGGGGATGCGGAAGGCGCCGAGGGAGGGCACGTCGGAGCCGCTGCGGCGAGGGGCAGGGGGGATCGGTGGCAGGCCGGGGGTGGACAGGTGTGCCGTGTTGGAGGGCAGCAGGGTCGGGAGGCTGTGTGTGCGGCTGGTTGTTGTGGTGTTGTTGCTGCTGATGCTGGGCCCCGCGGCGGTGGAGGTGTTGGTGGTGGGGCCGCCTACTACTGCGCTGGTAGCCGAGGCTGTGCTGTTGTTGTTGTTGTTGTTGTTGGTGTTGTTCGAGGAGGACGGCGGTGAGTACGGTGGGATGGTCTCGCCGTTGGAGACTGTGGTGTGGTAGGAGGGAGCCTCCGAGACTGAGAACGAAGCAAGCATTGAGTCAGTGGGTATGTATAGTTTCGGTGCACATATCGTCGTGGCCTACAGCCCTTGTTTAGGTTGCGTGGAGGTATGAATAACCACCCCTCCCCCCGCCTCCCCGGCCGAGGGCTTGATCTCTGGGAGGCAACAAGAGTTCGGACGGTGGACGAGGGCGTAAGAAATGTGGGATATTATGAGAAGAAGCTCACCATAGGAAGGGGCAGCAGAGCGGATCGATGCCGTCTCAAAGTCCTGCCTGCTGTAGCCGCGCAGGACAATGTCGTTCTCAAAGGTAAAGGTAGCCATGGCTGGTAGGTACTTGTGGGTGAGGGGCGGGCGGTGAGGACGAGGACATCGATGTGTGTTTTGGTCCGAAGAGAAGAAGGACAGGAAGAAGAGAAGCAGCAGCAGGGAAGAAAAGAAAGTGAAGAGAACGGAGGAGGGAGAGGAGGGTCCCAGACCGACAAGATGATCTGTCGGCCCTGCACACTCCTGTGAATCCGAGTTTATGTAAGTGTGTATGGGAAAAGCCGAACGGTATGAGGTACTGTATAAGTCCCCTCTAAAACGCGCAGCACGCGAGCAACCATATGCAACCCTTCCCGGGCGTGTGAGACAACGGGAACAGGTCACGCTCCCGACCTGGTGCACACACACACACACACACACACTTTTGCACAAGCGGGCAGATATCAGGTCCCTCTGATAACAGATTGAGGCTGCTCCCAAAGGTGTGTGTGATATCACGGCTTCGATAAAGACGGGTCCTCTCTGGCCGGTATCGTTGTAGGAACAAGGAACGCCAACAGCAAATACAAGTTCGAAATCTCGCTCGTGAGGAGCAAGCACCTCTCTAAGTAGTAGGTTGACAGGCCAAGCCCAGCTCCGGGGGAGACAGGCATGGTCCAGGGATGCTGCTGAGAGGCAGAAAGAAAAAAACCCCTCCAGTTCTGATAGGGAAAGGGGGCAGGGACCCGGCAGGAAAGTAGTAGAGAACGTCTACAATGTGGAGGATAGGATAAGACAGGAAGGATAGAGTGGCATGTGCTCCCCTTCCCCCTCACAAGCATCTCGCGGCTTACAGGGGTAAGACAGTCCGTGGAGGGGAGGGGGGCGGAGGGCGGTGGAGAAAGGTCGTTTACTAACCGCGTACCACTTATTATGGTACCATACCACAGTAGTACTATGTATGTTAGTCTTTCCTTTCCATCTAGGCCCGGAGGGGGACACTTTAGGAGGAGGTTGGGCTCTTCCACCCACCCCCCTCTTCTTCTTTTGTGGAGTCTCGAAGCCTGGGCTGCAGGTCAGCCTGCAGGACTATTGCATGCCCAGGAGGGCCAGCGTCCCAGGAAGGGACTGGTGATGAACTGGCAGCACCGCTCATTGGCGTGCCTGGGTCCAAAGATGCATGCGGCGGCGGTCCTCGACTAGGCAAGCGGCTCCCAGATCTCACCCGCGACGGCGGGTCCAAGAGCAAATTAGTTGTTGCTGTTGTTGTGAGTTGAACAACGCCCGGGGGAGGGGTGCCTTGTCTCGTGTCAAAAGCCCGCCACCTGCTGCGTTTCCCCCCCCCCTCTCCTCTGCTGGGAAATGCCAAGAAAAAGGGATCCAACGGGCGCGGTGAGCACGCGGCGGGGTGGAGGGCTCCTTAGCTCTGCGACACAAAGGCGCAGCAAGTTCAGTCTGCTTATGGATGATTGACAGAGGAGAGCCTGTGCGAAGAAGGTCTGCCTCATCAGTTTGGCAGGACGCAACCCCGCGGCATCTTGCGTTGGAAACACGGGAGGCCTCATGGAGATCGATCGGCGCGGAAACGTTTCTGGAAACCTGATTCTCAGCTGGCTAGCAGTAGCAGTGGTTACCACCATAGTACTGTATAGTATGTGATGAACCATAGTAGTGTGGGTATGAAATCATCGACGGATCCTACAGTACAAAAAAAGCTCGCGGAGGGGGGGTGTTTGTGGAACCGACCGCACCGTTTGGACCGGGCGGGATCAGACTTCGGGGGAGAAGAAGAAAGATACCACGTACAGGACTGTACTACTAACAGCATACTAATCTGCCGAATGCCGAGAAGCTCCCAGCCACGCAATGAGCTTGCGCGAATTTTCATTCCCTATGCAGATGCCGTTGAACGCGGTGGTACCGTCCGTCCCCTCTCTAGGCTGCTCCGCCCGAGCGTGTCTGTGTTCTCCCTTGACTCGGGCGGTGAGGCGTGAAGAGAATGCCCACGGCCTAGAAGGATCGAGATTTGGGAGTTTACGGTGCCTGGGTGGCCCGCTGGCACGGCTGGTGGGCGCTGCCAAAGTGGCACGCGCAGTGGCACGGCGTTTCCACTTACAAGCAGGGCCAGCGGGACGGGAGCGGATGCAACGTTGAAGATCCCCTGAACCAGTCCTCAACCTCGTCCGCCGACAACTTGGGTCGTAAGTCTCGCTCGACTTTTTGTTCGGCCTTGTCTCAGCAGCAAGGTGAGAATTGCAAGAGAATGTGTTGCAATGGAATCCAGATCTCATGTCTGTGGCTTCCAGTTATCTTAAGTACCTGCGTACTGAGTATATGTGGGGGCGTTGGGAACCAGCTCCGCGAAAAGCGACCAATCTGGAGAACATACACGGTGGTTCATGCCCGACTCAAAAGCTGGGCTCTCGAGAGTTGCAATGTTGCATTTGTAGGATCTAAAAAAATAACTGTAGTCAATAGAAGACATTTTCGGGGGAAGACTAGGACTAGAGATGCTCACAGGGAAAATGTATCCTCAGATTTGACGTTGAAGTGCGAAGTAAAACACGGTAATACCCACCCATCCACAATGCTTCCTGATGCCTGAAGTGCCAGCCATCGAATCTGGCATTTAATATGATTCAATCAGTTTCGTCCTAGAAAGAATATGGCAGGGTCAAGTCGAGCTCACCATTTGACTAAAAAGTGGAGGGCTTAGTACGGAGCTGAAGAAGCTCAATATGTCAAGTGTTCGCCACAAGTGTAGTTCAGGACTTGCAGGCAGCTTGTTCTTCCCAACCATACGCTATACAATGGTTTTCTAGCATCGTTCTGACACAGCTCTGGTAGGTTCTGCTTGGTCTGGTTCAGTAGCGAGAACCAGCTGCCAAAAAAGGCTGGCCTGTACTAGCCATAAAGTGAACAAGTCACAGGGAGCACACAACTACTGTGAACACCTTTATATAAATATTGTACGCAACAGAAACTGCCATTCCTTGTTGTAATGATAATTATGGGAGTGTTAAACTATCTCAAAAAAGTGCAAAAAATGAACCAAGGCTCCTGCAGAGCAGGATTGAACATACAGCTGCCTGGGCATATATGACTGTATCTTATAATGCAGTAGATCAGCAAGGAGTTGACCCCCTCTACCACTGCACTACGTATAGGCCTTGATTCCCAAGTGATAGGACAGCTGTTTGACTGAGCTATCTAGTCACCAACTGTCGCTGCAAGGTTGTGAAGCTTCTCGAACCACCTGCCTCCTGGTTTTGCAGCCATCTACATATGACGCCCTTGTATATGCCTATTCCAATGTCCAATGTGAAAATGTTGCAAAAAGTGACCCACACTAACCAGTTCAATTGCAATGCCTTGAGTTACTATGTAATAGGATTTCAAGCTTGTAGGGTAGATTGTTCACTGCCCAGACGCCCAGGTGCTTGAAGATGTAGGACATGTTTTTAACCATATTGAGTACCTTGTGGCAGCATCTAAGCTGATAATTGTAGTACTATTCAACAAATCATGAAGAATGCTTTGACCATCATCAGTGCTAGTACATCCTTCCATGCTCATAAGGACTGGCTGTTAAAGCACTCCATATACTGCACTGCTTGGATGGGTATACCACGTCATGTATTTCTGGCTACTGTCAATCTCTCCTACCTGTAGCTCACCTGGAGTTGTGAACAGCAAATCCAAGTACCCACTTATGTAAATAAACTCTCTGGTGGTCCATCTTAAGTCATAGAGCTGGGTAAGGATGAGGGGGTTCCTTCCTATAGGCATGTGCTGTAAGTTGACGAAGACATCCATGCCATTTTGATCACCAACAGATCTTTGACTGACGTATTGATTTCTTTGACCAGTTTTCAGGACCACAACACCTCATCAAGATCAAGCAGAAGCGGGATGGCAGTTCTGCAGCCATGCTGCACCCCGACACTGATGCCACCACTGACAGCCTTCCTATGCTCCCCCACCTGGCAAGAAAATAGTGGCTGTTCCATCATGTATTTGCTGAGAAGTCTCCCAGCCAGACAAGTTGATGTTTTCAGAACACATGAAGATCAATGACTCGCACGTACACTTCTTCATGGCCTGCACCAACAAGTGACACTGCCTACTAATATCCTAGAACCTGAGAAGCAATACTACTACTCTGAACTTTCCAGCTGGAAGCATCCGTTCAAGTGTGATGACATATCTGATGTCCTCAAAAAGTGTCAACAATTTTATCTTGTGCTGTCCAGTGACCTGTCAAGTATGAAAACCCCAAGGGCTGCCCTGTCAGACTGGGATAAGATATAAATGCACCAGCTTCATTGTCTTGTAAGGTAAGGCTGGATTTCATTTGTGGAGCAACAGACAGACAGATCTTGTGCTGCTCTGCAGAGGATCATTCCGCATTCATGAAGACAAGTGTGCTCGCTCGGAAAGGAGAAAGGTGCTGCAGTGGATTCCATCTTTGGTGGTGAAACAAACGCTGATGAAAGGCTAGTGTGGAGTTGGCAGCGTGGTGCTGGATGAGGCCTGTAAGTTGGCTGGGATTAGGTTTGGGTGGCCCCACTAGAGAGTACACTCCAGTCAGTAAGTGGTGTCAAGCTCCCGCCATGCCGCGCTGCATGTGGTACGTGTGAGCTACACACGAGCCCAAGGCTGACACCTTCAACTCTAAGCCTCCTGGATCCAATCTGACCTTGCTTCCAATAACTGCTCTGCACCCTACCTGTCCATTCTCCTTTTGCACATGAACCCCATCCCACCAATCTCGCGACACATTCCTACAAGCTTCGAATCTAACAAGCTCCTCCTCCAGCAGCAGCAGCAGCAGCAGCAGCAGCAGCAGCAGCAGCAACTACTGTGGGGTTAGTCAACAGTAACCCACCGGCAGCGCCCCTCCCCTTGCCTTCACATGTGGCAGTCCTGTTGTTGGAACCTGGACCCTTGAAGGGTGCTGGGACAGATTCTCGAGGGTGGACAGAGGAGATGAGAGACTGAGGGACAATACTGGAGTCGCCCAAGCCATGGAGTCGCTCTCTGTGCCCAAGCTGGCAAGTCGCGCCCGACGATATCGCTCCTCGACATCAGCGTCCAACCCCCCTGCCGTGACCAAGGCTACCGAAGTCCTCCAACACCTTCTCGATGAGATCGGAGCCGTGATCCAGACCCGAGAAGGCTCGGAATACCCAGCATTTCTTCCGATCTTGAAGACGGCTCGGCAGATACACCAACATGTTGCAGCCACGAGCCCCCCCTCTCCATCCCAAGACGATTTCCGCCACCTCGACGGCTATCAACGCCTCCTCAACGTTCTCCGAGCCTACTCTGGCTTTTACAACCCCCAGAAGAGGACATTGGAAGAGAAAAAGGGGTTTTTTGAGCTTCTGCATGTCGTGCTGGCCATCCTCTCTGCGACGTTTAGGGAGCATCATGGGAATCGCCGTTACTTTAAGCACAGGGTCGAGGGCGCTGGCTGGGAGGCTCTGGAGCAGATAATAGCCAGTGTCGGATTGGGTGGATCCGACTCGGACCTCTGGTCAAACTGCCAGCTGTTCGGCAAGCTGCTCTCCTTCGCCCTCGACGACCAGAGGCTCGATGAACTGTGCCAGGCGGTAGCCGCAGCCGCCGCTCCCCAGCCACAGGAGCCCGGCTCGGCGCAGGAGGACGCTGAGTACCGCAATGCCGATGGGACCAAGATTAAGAGTTTTGACGTGTCTACGATCGAGAGCGAGCTTGCGAGGGTCATCACGTCCGCCACTGTCCTCTCGAACCCGGAGATCATGCGTGCCACTGCCGATTTCTGGGAGTCTATGCCCAGAGAGACGGACACCACCGAGAATCTGGCCTCCGTCATCGTCCTGACCACGATGAGGCTGGCCACCTCTGCCTCCTTCTACAACCTGACTGCCTTGCATGGCACGGGTGTCCTCTCAAGATTCCTGGCTCTATACTTCACCAACGATTCAATATTGTCACAGTACGAGAAGAGGATCGTCCTCGACCTGTGCAGGTCCCTGATGCACCTCGGCGTCAACCGACTTGCGGACACACAACTGCTCTTGTCTAGACAGGACTCGGCAGCATCCCAGTTCTGTCTGGACATGGCACTGAAGAACCACGGGCCTCCTTTCGTCCAGTTCGACCTGTCTCTCCACGGACACTCGTCCATCGAGCTGCCCTCACTCGGGCGCTCGTTCCCTCCACAATCTTCCGCAGGCTACACCTTTACTGCTTGGATACGTGTGGATCGTTTCGACCCGAACTCTCATACGACAATCTTTGGCGTTTTTGATGCTTCGTCAACATGCTTTCTAATGGCATATTTGGAAAAAGATACCCACAGTTTCATTCTGCAGACTTCTGTCACCTCCCAAAGACCGAGTGTGCGGTTCAAGTCCGTCAAGTTCAAGGAGAACAGATGGTACCATATTGCGCTTGTCCACCGACGACCGCGGACGATGACGGCTAGTAAGGCGTCGTTGTTCATCAACGGCGAATTTGCTGAGCAGCTAAAGTCACAGTACCCGATGCCTCCACCGGCGACCAAGGCGAGCAATGGGAGCACGGAAAGCTTCGCCTCCTTCAACTCGAGCAGCAACAAGACACAGCCGGTCCAGGCATTCTTGGGGACTCCTCGCAACCTCTCTACCACGCTCGGGCGCGGGCTGGTCTTCTCGAAGTGGTCCCTGGCATCAGCCCATCTCCTCGAGGATGCACTGAGTGATGATTTCCTCGCCGTGCACTACCGTCTGGGACCTAGATACCAGGGCAATTTCCAGGACTGCCTCGGTGGCTTCCAGACCTACGAGGCATCGGCGGCGCTGGGACTGCGCAACGAAATGCTACATCCTGGAAATGAAGAAGGCTCCTCGGATATCCTCAAGGCGATTCGAGACAAGGCGAGCAGCATCCTGCCGGAGCAGAGGATCTTGTTGAGCACGCTGCCCACGGCCATTTTTCGCACTGACGGACAGTTCCTCGACTCCTTCCTCTTCCGATCGCTCTCGAGAAACGCTGCGAGTAATTTGTTCCAGATGACTACTAAGAGCGGCACCGCCATTTCCATAAATGCCGCGCTACCATGTGTCAATGATGCCCTTGTCCGGGTTCACGGTGTTGCTGTCTTGACCGGAGATCCTGTCGTCGCGACACCCTTTAACTTCGATGCCAATCTGTGGCGCGTGGGCGGTTTCACGCCTGTTGCCCTGAAGCTTGTTGAACGGGCAAAAAACGCAGAAGAGTTATTGCGCTCCGTTGAGTTGATGTTCCTGGCTATTAAGAAGAGCTGGAGGAACAGCGAGGCTATGGAGCGTGACAATGGCTACGCCATCTTGGGCATGCTGCTGAGGGCGAAGCTTGGATATGCTACTTCCAGCACTGACATGCCAGGCTGGCGGCTTTTACTGACACCCGAGGAGCGAGATCAAGTGAGCTTTCAGCTACTGAGCTTGGTGCTTGACTTCATTGGGTACAGGCACTCAAGCCCTGTTGAATCTTTCATCGTCAATCCACTGGCCTACCGGATCCTGCTTATAGATTTCGACACCTGGCGGAAGGCCGCTCCCCTCACTCAAGAATTGTACTACAAGCAGTTTGTGACATTCGCAGTCAACAGCAAGTTTCATGACTTTAACAGCCGCCGACTGCAGCGCATGCGTCAGTATCCCCACGCCACGAAGTACTCGAGCTTCATAGGCTGACTTGTTTCTGGTGCAGGTATTGTGAAGAGATTACTAGACGCCTTGAAAGCAGAGACATTATCCGAGGATGTCCTGCCTCACTTCTTGGCTGCGTTCGAGAGCCTCATCAAGTGCAACTTTAGCGCCGAGGTGCACCGAACCATAGCTCTCTTCATTACCTACACTTTCCATTCTTCTGCAAACTCACAGCCACGAACCCCTCGACCGTCGTCCGCAGTTGGCACTCCGACCGTCACTACGAACAGCAGGGTTGGGTTGCGCCGATCAACCGTCGACTCGATGAACGGGTCCGGTCTGCGTAACTTGACGAAAAAGGCAGTCGGTGTCAAGATATTAGAGCTATACACCAACCTGCTGTGCCTCAAGGGCAGCTACACTGAGATCCAAAAATTTGCCAGGACAGTAACGAACAAGGTACGTATAACCTCTCGGCCGAAGCAGCTCTCTTGCTAAAGGGGAATCACAGTGGCTGTTGTACCTACTTGCGGAGGACAACCCAGAGATCGTAGTCTATGGCTGCAAGATCATCTCCAGGTTGCTGGTATCCCACGGAGCCAACTACATCGCGAAATTTACCAACAAGACTGGCGGCTTCGCGATCATGGCCCATCGCTTGAAACACTGGTGGGACATTCCGACCCTTTGGCCGATGTGCTTGAGCATCCTCTTCGGATATGATGTGTCGCAAATCGACTTTGATCGGTCTTTCGATCTGCTGAACCTGACGGAATTGTTTGGAAAGAGCCGAGTGTCGTATCCCGACGTTCTGCCAGTCATAACAACGATGCTTCAACATGGCCTCAGGGACATTCTGAAATACCAAGATGACCCGGATTCTCCAGTGAATCCCGAACAAGGAAACCTCAGGAATCTGACCACCTCGGATGCGTCCTCGACGAGACCGCGGGCTCGATCGATGAACTTCATGGACGAGCTCGGAGCTAGGCGTACGCGTGGTGTGGACAAGGAAAGAGTGGCTAGTCACGCTGTCGTCCTCCAGACCGTCGTCAGGTTCCTGGGTGACCTCCACAAACGCTCCGCCGACTTCCGAGACTTCTCAGTGTCGTCCAAGTACGTGCGGCTGCTGCTGGCTGCTCTATATCCAGTGCTCGTCAGCACGGACCCCGTCAGCCCTGAGACCGAACTCAACTCGCGAGACTCTGCGCTCACATTCGAGGGTGGCGATGTTATCATACGTCCGCTGGCAGGATCCTCTAGCACGGCTCCGATAGTCAGAACGACAGTTGTTTCGTCCGTTGATGGTCCGCCAAGCCAGACTAAGGGTTCTCAGCTTCGGCGAGCCTCTTCCTTCGTGCTCGTGACAGCTCAAGACTCGCCACAAGCATCCAAGAGCACCGCACGGCTTGCACACGTCATGTCTCCTAAACAACAGGTTCAGGCACAGATGATTAGCAATGTCGTCCTTGATGGGCTGCTTGGCCTGGTCCTTGACGTCTTCACGGATCAGGTGCTGGTTCGCAAAGACTTCCAAGGGTTTGGTCTGTTTCTAAAGATCCCTCCTGGTTTCCAGGAGCATCAGGCCTATCTTGAGTCCTACATCCTGCGACACTTCGTTTCTCACCTCGCCTCCATCATCCAGTCAAATCAAAGCATTCTCAGTGAGACTAAGGTGCTCACGAACATGTCTCGATTTGCCCTGCACATGTTGGACGCGACCTTTGAGGGCTGGTTCATGAACGGCGCCGAGACCATAATGGACTTTCTCGGAACCATTCTCGAGTATCTCGCTCGGCCCGATGTGTCTGCCCTGAAGAGCGTACGGCTTTGCAGCCAGAACGTCACAGTACTCAAAGGCACTTTCGTCAAACTGGTGCTGCTCCGACTGTCAGACACTGACGACGTTCATGTTTCTGAACCCACTAACGTTGCGGTTCTCTCGAACATCTTCTACTGGCAGCTGGTCCTGTTGGACTGCATCTCTATGGAAGACGAGTCCATGAAGCTCATCTGGTATCAGTTGTACGGCAAGCTGATTGATGCACGGGAGCGGGTGCGGCTGTCCGCTGCTGGCATCCTGCGCATTATGCTGGTCCAAAGGCCTGATGAGTGCTCGCGGGTCTTCCGAGAGTTTATGACCTCGGAGGATCACCAGCTCACCCAGGGCTTCCAGACACTGACTGAAGTGGACGATGGCACATTCCTGGATTGGGTTGATCAGCATAGGCCTTCACTGGATGCTTTGTTCCTAGGTGCCATGTCCAAGCCTTGGGAAGAGTACGTCAGCCAGGAGAATCAGCGCACGCTAGAGAGCGCCAGATTGCGACTGTCCCGGCGCAAGGACAAGCTCAAAGGGTGGCGCGATGAGGCCCGGTCAATTGAAAATGTTCTCCTCCGGCATGAGATGGCAAACAGCGCCTGGATGAAGAGCATCTTTCACACAGAGCATTCCAAACACCAGCGTCTCAACCAGGACCAACAGGATGACTTTGTGTTCCTTGTCTCCTCTTTTGCCAAGATGGACCGAGATCTCAAGCGACCTGGTGGTGTCTTTGCTGATCCTTCACCTGTCATCAAGTGGAAATTGGACAGGACCGAAGGGAGGAACCGGATGCGACTGCGGCTTCTGCCTGACTATTCGAAAACGCAAGACGAGTATCAATCGAAGCAGACGAAGAAGAAGCAGCCCGAGAACAAGACTGCAGAACCTCTCCCCAGCGTTGCAGGCCTCAAACTGGACACCAAGATTGGCCCCGACTCCTCCCCAGCCAACAAACCGATTCCAGGCGGTTCCGAGGCACAAGGCACAGATAATGCCACGGCTAGCGAGGCAGGCCAGGCTGAGCAGCCCTCAAGCTCGACTGTCGCTCTAGAGGATGACTTTGAGATGATTGAGGACATGAATGAGCCGGGAGGTGACGATGCCTTCGAGGATAAGAACCGAAAAGTCATGAGGCGCCTTGAAGTAGGCGACGCAGTGCAGAGCGTGTATAACATTTCCCGCATCATTGGTCTTGAGGCTTGCGAAGGTATCCTCATCATCGGCAAGGAAGCGCTGTACCTGATGGACAATGTTTTCCGCAGTGCTGACGGCGAAATCATCAACGTCTGGCAAGCTCCACCGGAAGAACGCGACCCATACTCCCAGATCATCACGGGCAGCAAAGGAGCCGAGAAGCCTAAGGCGCCGAAGGGCAGCGAGCAAGAATCCCGCAGCTGGAGATGGCACGACGTGATTAGCATTTCGAAGCGCCGCTTCCTCTTCCGAGATGTTGCTATTGAGATATTTTTCACGGACGGCCGGAGCTACCTGATGACTGCGCTCACCCCCGGCATCCGAGACGAGGTCTTTGCGAGGCTCTCGAACAAGACGCCTCACACGTCAGACCCGAAGTCGCTACCGAATCCTGAGGATGCGTGGAGACTGGAGGCCATCAAGGTCTTTGACGAGGCGCCGCAGTCCTTTGGCTCTAAATTTGGGTCCATCTTCAACGCGTCTCCGTGGAACCCCATCATGAGAAGATGGCAGAGGGGAGAGATCTCCAACTTCCACTACCTCATGCTCGTCAACACCATGGCCGGTAGGACGTTCAATGATCTGACACAATATCCGGTCTTTCCTTGGGTCCTCGCCGACTACACCAGCGAGGAACTCGACCTGACCAACCCGGCCTCGTTCCGTGACCTGTCGAAGCCGATGGGTGCACAGACCGTTGCTCGACAGACCGACTACATGTTGCGGTATAGCAATCTGATGGAAGTAGGCGAGACTCCCTTTCACTATGGAACACACTACTCGTCTGCCATGGTTGTTGCGTCCTATCTGATCCGACTGCCACCCTTCGTGCAGTCCTACATACTGCTCCAAGGCGGGTCCTTCGACCACCCGGACAGACTGTTCTACTCCATCGAGGGCGCATGGAAGTCGTCGTCCAGGGACACAGGAACAGACGTCAGGGAGCTCATCCCGGAGTTCTTCTATCTTCCCGACTTCCTCACCAATATGAATGGCTATGACTTTGGCGAGCGCCAAGGCAATGCTGGAAAGGTCGATAATGTCATCCTGCCAGCTTGGGCCAAGGGTGACCCAAAGATCTTCATCCAGAAGAACCGAGAGGCGCTCGAGAGCCCGTACGTGACGCAGAGGCTCCATCACTGGATCGACTTGGTCTTTGGGTTCAAGCAGAGAGGCGAAGCAGCTGTGGAGAACCTCAACGTCTTCCATCATCTATCCTACCACGGGGCCATTGACCTGGACAGTCTCGTCGACGAAAAGGAGCGGGCCATCACCACAAATATCATCCACAACTTCGGGCAGACGCCCCACCAGGTGTTTGCCAAGCCGCATCCAGCCCGTGATATCGCCAACACTGCACCTAGGCGGCTCGACATTGGTGTTCAAGCCCTGACGAGGGTCACGTACCCCTTGCTTGAGAGCCATGAGCGTGTGGCCAGTATCATCTACGCGCCCAAGCTGGACCGCCTGCTCTGCGCCTCACCCTTCAGGATCAACATGCCACCGCACTACGACAAATTTCTTGAGTGGGGTTTCGCGGATAACAGCATCCGTTTCTACCTCAGTGATAATCGCAAGCCGATCGGAATGCAGGAAAACCTCCACCAGGGCCAGATCTCGTGCGTGGCATTCGCGGACTCCAAGACGCTGATCACTGCTGGTGAAGATAGCGTCGTCTCGGTCTATACGGTCAAGATGCCTTTAGGGAAGAACGTGGAGCTCTTGCCGCGCCTGTCACTGTTTGGCCACAAGACACCTGTCAATGTTATCGCCGTGTCCAAAGCGTTCAGCACATTCCTCACCGTCTCGCAGGACGGCACCGCCTTCCTCTGGGATCTCAACCGGCTCGAGTTCATCCGTAAGCTGCCCGTGACCCGACCAGTGGAATGCGCACGTATCAACGACGTCTCTGGCGAGATCATGCTGTGCTCGGGCCCCAACGTCCTCCTCTACACGCTCAACGGCGAGCTGCTCCTGGAGCAGAACGTCTGCGGGGGAGAAGGGCAGGATGACTACGTACACTCGTGCGCGTTTTACGAGGGACAGGGCAACGAGTGGCTGGAGAACTACCTCGTCTTCACGGGCCACAGGCGCGGTCGGGTGAACGTCTGGCGGAGGGCAGTGAGGAAGGGCGACGGCAAGTGGGTGCTGGAGCTCCTTAGGAGACTGGACCACGTCGATGTCAAGAGCGAAACGGGCGCACCGATCGATGGGCCGATTACCTGCGTTACGCCGATGCCAGGGATGGTGTACACGGGAGATGAGGATGGGAGAGTCGTAGGTCTTTTTCTTTTCTTTTCTTTTTCTTTTCCCCCTCTCCTCCGCGGGCTGACTTGACTGCCTTGCGTGGACTTGAGCTGACACATTACATGAACAGTACGAATGGAATCTTGTGCAGAGAGAGCAGCGCTAGAGACGCTGGTGCTCCTCGGGATCATTCGTCATCATCTAGGGCGGGAGAAATGGACAGGTAGTGCCACGAAATCAATGAAAGTAGAAAGCATAGCGCGGAGCGAGAATTGGATGCCTGGGGCTGGGAATCTTGCTTGGTGGTTGCGCACATTTCCTGTTGTTGGTCTAAGAGAAAAAGTCCTCGAGGTTTTGTATTCTATATGGGTCGGCACAGTTGTTTGTGGTAGATAGAAGAGACCCAAAAGGGACCGTGGCTAGCAGGATAGAGGAAATGAAATGTTTAGACTCGGCTGCAGGCCTCATCGCTCGTATTTCTCTCTGGTGCTGTATATCGGAATGTGTTGGCCGTGAAGGTGGTTGTGCCCGATCCCCAGAAGACCGATGTAGTCCCGCTCGTGCCACAGTAACAAGTGTTCAGCCAGGTCCGAGACGTGCTCATCTTGAGTCGTTTTCGACTGAGAACCCTAACGCCCCCTATGTACAGTTGACCCAGGCTCCCCTTGAGCTTTTCCTCCTTGTCGTCCCGATCCGGCCTGTAAGGCCACCCTCTGGTCGCGAGCTCGGTCTTTTCAGCGCGCGCCTTCCTCTCTATCACTGGTATCATCCCGCGCTCTCACTGCTCCGTCTCGTCGCCGTAGCCAGTCAATGTCTTCCTCGGACCTGAAGGGACTGGATATCATAGTTAGCACGGTGGAGATCGAGAAGCCAGCCAGCGGATTCTGGGGAGGAGGTCGTACTCGGATATGTGGAGGGTACGGGCGCCGCGTCGGGGTCTCCCAGGCGGTGTCTGATGGGCGGCACGACAGCCAGCATGACGGGACCGGAGACGCCTATCACGCAGGACCAGAAGAGGGCAGGGCGTTCTCGTGATGCCCAGCGCCAGTAGCGGAGGGGCTGCTGCCAGAACAGAGGGGCTCGGCCGGACATGGCGGTCTCTGTCAAGAGGGTCAGTATGCCTGCTGTAACACAACTGGAGACTGGCATGAGGATTGGCATCTTACATGTGTGGGTTCAACTGAGGGGTGGAGTTCAATGGCCCTCTCTCCTCGACTTGGGATCTCGGCAGAGCTTCAAAACGACAAGGTGAAGTCAGTGGAATGGGATCCGAAGTCATTGGTCAGCCGGGATTATGTAATGACGCTCTGCCGTTGAATCCTGGTAGACATGGCCCGTGCACAAGGTACAGGGCCTCCCCCTGTCGATGCTGTCGCAAGAAGGCCACGCAGCCCAGTGGCAGCAAGCCAGGGGTCTGGTAAAGGTCCCCACTGGCAGGTCTTGGCAAAGGCCTACGTATCCAAAGCTGTAACTTGAACTGAACAGCAGCACCTCATCAACTTTCTTGTGTGTGTGTGAGAACGGCGCAGGACAATTCATACCAGCAGCTGAGCGACCAACAGACCAGCTGCTGCCACATGCGAAGCAAGTAATTGCTGTCGCCCTCTGTACCCTCTTTTTCTTTCCCCCCCTTTTATTCTTTTATTTTGTCTTGTCTTGGCCTCGCCCTACCAAGATGAAGTTTGTCTTGTCGTGCCTGTTGCTGTTCCTGGCAGCTGTGGCGCAAGCTCTCAGTGCCACCGGCGACCGTCTCCCTGACCATCTGGGAAGATGTGGAGGATCAGCAGCTTTACTCTAAATTCATAGGAGATCTTGAGAGTATGGGAGTTGTCCGCAGACCTTGATTTGTTGCACAATTGCTGAATACTGACTGCTTCGCAGGCCGAGGCTACAAGATCACACATGCGACTCCCAAACAGGACAACCTGAAGTTGGAGCACCTAGGAGAGAGGAATTATGACCAGATCATCTTCTTCCCTGTCAAGGCAAAGGGTACCACCGAAGCCCTCCCTATCACATCATATATGGCTGGAGGTTCACAAAGGGCTGACTGTGCTGCTCTGTTCCAGGTCTGGGCCCTAACCTGACGGCAAAGCTCCTCCTCGACTTCCTCAACGCCGGCGGAAACATCATGGTTGCCCTGAGCTCCACACAGGCCGTCCCTACCGCCCTGAACGCTGCCCTGATCGAGCTCGACATCCAGATCCCCGCCGAGCGAACAGGTCTCGTTGTCGACCACTTTAGCTACGACGTCTCCAGCGCCGCCGACAGCCACGACGTGGTCCTCCTGAAGACACCCGCCCAGTACAAGCCCGGCACGAAGCACTACTTTGGCAGCGACGACAAGGACGCCGTGATCGCATTCCCCCGCGGTGTCGGACACATCCTCGGCGACGGCCCGCTCCTGACGCCCATCCTCAAGGCGCCCCGCACCGCCTACCTCTACAACCAGAAGGACCAGTCCGAGGTCGTCGACGAGATCTTTGCTGCCGGCGAGCAGCTGGCCCTGGTGTCCGTCGCCCAGGCGCGCAACTCGGCCCGCTTCGCCGTCGTGGGCTCCGCCGAGATGCTCCAGGACAAGTGGGTGGACGCCAAGGTCAAGCGCCCCGGCGACAAGGAGACCCTCAAGACCGCGAACGGGGACTTTGCGAAGCGCCTCAGCGGCTGGACGTTCCACGAGATCGGGCACCTGCGCGTCAACTCTGTCGAGCACCGCTCGGCACTGACGCCAATGTTTCCGACCCTGGTATCTACCGGGTCAGCTCGGACGCGGTAGGTGGCACACGCGCCCCAGACATTCCGGACGACTGACTGACCATGCTCCACCAGACCTACACCATCTCCATCTCCGAGTGGGCCTGGGACCGCTGGGTCCGCTTTGAGGTTCCCGACCAGGACGAGCTGCAGCTCGAGTTCAGCATGCTCTCCCCCTTCCACCGCCTGGAGCTCCAGCCGCAGGAGGGCGCACCCGCCGACGAGGGTGTCTACAGCGTGACGTTCAAGGTCCCCGACCAGCACGGCGTCTTCAACTTTATGACCAACTACAAGCGGCCCTTCCTGACCACCGTTGAGGAGAAGCGCACGGTGACCGTCCGACACCTGGCCCACGACGAGTTCGATGCCTCGTATGAGATCCACGCCGCCTGGCCGTACCTCACGAGCATCGCTGTCACCTGCACCGGCTGGCTGCTCTTTGTTGCCCTCTGGCTGTTTAACAGGCCCCAGAGGCAGGCCGACGCCGTCAAGAAGACGCAGTAGACGGCCTCAGAGGCTGCCGTGGCGCAGAGATGGTGTTACAGAGTGTGATGAGCTCTTTTGAGAACTACGGCGGAAGTGGTCGGATATCCTTGGGAGCTGAGCCGGTAAGCAGATCAGGTCTGGCAGGGTCGCATCACTCGCGCATGTACAGTATATAGGGAATGAACCCTCCTGGGATGGGGTCCTGGTTTTAAAAGTCTATGGGATCAATCAATAAGCAAATTTGATGACATTGTGTCGTATTGTAACTGCAGCTGCGTCCACTCTATCTGTCCTGTGACCCGCCTTGTCACCCCCTCCCCCTTTCCTCCCTTTAAGCTGCTTCGTTTTTCACTGCATGAGGTCGCGCTGACGTTCAGCCAGTCCAATTGCCTCGTTCCGATCGGTCTGTTGTCACGTTCAAATCCCCTGTCCCATACCTGGCCTTCTTTTCCTCATTCGGCTTGCATCTATAGTCTCTTCTCTTTGACCTGCTAAGACCACTCGGCCAAATAGACGCGAAATCTTCTTAAAAAAAAATGAAAGAAAGGGTAAACAAAATCAAAAAGGCAAAACAAAGGGGGATCTCTGCTGCGAGTACAACTAGGAAAAGAGTAGCAACAGAAGGAAATAAAGAGAAACAAAACGCCCTCAGATTAGCTCTCTCAGGTTCTCAAGGACAACCGTCGCCGGAGATCGCCTCTCGACTATGCGAGGACGCGGCTTCTGCTGCCTGCAAATTTGGCTTTTTGGACCTTTGGAGTCATCACTGGGCTCACAATTTCCCTGTTACGCTTGTGTCACTACCGCCGTCGACCGCCCCAAACCGCAGGCCCTCCGCCGAAAGCGAACACACTGCCGGCGAGTCCACCCAGAAAGCAAAAGCAGCAGTAGACGCTCGACCGCTCCGATTGAAAACTATGTTTATTTCGCCGTCACTGGCCGGCCTGCCGTCATCAGCACGTGGGAAGATGGCGTGGCTTTCTGCAAGGGCCTCTGGTCTTGTGCTGGTTGTCGTCATTGCGGTTCGAGGCGCCACTCTGGGGGAAGCACGGGAATGGACGGCAGGAGGGAAAAGGAAGGGGAAGAGGAAGGGGAGGATGAAAGATGCCTGCTCAGATCTCTGTTCTTTGTGAGTATTATCATGTCCGCTCTGCTTCCACTAGGAAACGCGAGGGTCAAGGAAAGAAAAAGCTCTATCCCTATTTTGTATCATCACAGCAGGCGGAGAGGGAAGATAGAGGAGAGAGGAGAGAGAAGAGAGGAGAGAGGAGAGAGGAGAGAGGAGAGAGGAGAGAGGAGAGAGGAGAGAGGAGAGAGGAGAGAGGAGAGAGGAGAGAGGAGAGAGGAGAGAGGAGAGAGGAGAGAGGAGAGAGGAGAGAGGAGAGAGGAGAGAGGAGAGAGGAGAGAGGAGAGGAGAGAGGAGAGAGGAGAGAGGAGAGAGGAGAGGAGAGAGGAGAGGAGAGAGGAGAGAGGAGAGAGGAGAGAGGAGAGAGGAGAGAGGAGAGAGGAGAGAGAGAGAGGAGAGAGGAGAGAGGAGAGAGGAGAGAGAGAGAGGAGAGAGGAGAGAGGAGAGAGGAGAGAGGAGAGAGGAGAGAGAGAGAGAGAGAGGAGAAGAGAGGAGAGAGCGAATGCTCAGGCTCAGGGCCTTGTTGAAGTTTGAATCCGCCATCGTGGCTGGTAAGCTCTAGCGAGCACACATCTTGTGTGTAATTGCGGGCGTGCTTGTCTCTGAGAGGCCATAGCAACAGGTGATGTCCTAGTGGTGAAGTGGCGTTTGCAGCCAGCAGTCGTGCAATGTGCCTCAGAAGATGGGCTTGTAGTAGACATATGGTTGTGTAGTCTTGAGAGCATGGTTGAATGATGCTGTTGGTACGATGGTACCATTTGTATGGTGATCCTGTTGGTAGGATGGCACCGTTTGTATGATGATCTTTTGGTACGGTTCAACCGTTTTATGTGATGGTTCCTGTTGGTAGGATGGCATCGTTGGAATGATGACCTTCCTGGTACGATTGTACCGCTTGTATGGTTCTGTTGGTAGCCTTGTACCCTTTGCATGGTGGTCCTGATGGTATGATTGTACGCTTTGTCTGATGATCCTGTTGGTAGGATGGCATCGTCTCCATGATGGTCTTTTTGGTGCCATTGTACCCTTTGTATGGTAGTCTCCTTGGTCTGATGGTAATAGTGATCCTGTTGATAGGATGGTAATGTTTGAAGGATGGCAGGTGAGGTTTTGATGGCAGGAGGGAGAGGTATGGTGGTAGGAAGGAAGGAGGTTTTGAGGGGGATGGAGCCACTAGAGGCTGACTTGGGGGGTTGAAGCTGGACAGAGCCTTTTGGTCTCTGGTCTGTTTAAATGTGGCGGGAGGTCGTGACTGAATGCCCTAGAGCTGAGCAGGCTTGAAAGTATCCGCAGATCTGATCTGCTGTGTCTTGTAGACGCGTTGTTGAAACAACAGAGGGCATGTGGCTACGTGTTACCACGTGTCGAAGGCCAACGTGTAGAAAGGTCTCTCAGAAGAGTTTTGAGATTTGTTTTGGTCGTGAAACCAGCCAAGTCGGTCTGGTAGTAATAGGCAGTCGCCTTTTGAGCGTGTTGGTGGTTGATGGACAAGCACTGAGTGCCTGGATATTTTTTTGCGCTCCATGAGCTGCATGTTGGCGAAGAGCAGAAGCTGCAGTTGACTCCAGGAGGAGTTGATCCAAGTGTTGCATGCCCTGAGGGCTAGCAGAATGCCTTACTGGCAATGGAGGAGGTTTTGGTGTTGGATGAAAGGCCCTGACTGGGAACGAGGGGGGGCCGGGGGGGCGGTTTTGATGTTGGATGGGAGGTTGGTCTGGCAGTGGGGGAAGGGGAAGGAAGGGGGTTGATGTAGGATGGGAGGTTGGAGGGGCGATTCCAGGTTGTTCTGGAAATCAAAAGGGAAAGCTGAGCGAAAAGGAAGTGCTGGACGAAGGTGGAAGTGAAAGTTGCAAACGCGGTCTGGACAACGCGCTTTTGAGGTTAGCCTACACCAAAGAGGCCAACCCTAACCCCCTTTCTTTTTCCTCCACGAGGCTGCTGCAGATCCGCTATGATTTTCCTAGCTCGTCACCAAACCTTCACCACCTTTGACCATTGACCACTCCTCTCTCTACTACCATCCACCGCAACAGCTACAGCCCACTGAATCTCCTCCACAACCTCCTCCTTTTAAGTTGCCCATTCACCGCAAAGATGGTAAGCAGCAGCAGCTATCCCTCAAAGCAGCCCCCCGGCCCTCTCCTTCCCTCCAGCGCGGCTGCGAACTCGTACTGACCCTCTCTCTGAACCCCCCCAAAACCAGGCGCGCAACTCAGAAAAAGCCCAGTCGATGCTCTTCCGCTTCCGCGAAGCCCAGGCCGCGGACCTGGGCATCATCGACGCGGGCCGCACGCGGCGCCCCCGGGCCATCACAGACCAGGACAGCGTCCCGGCGTGCGAGCGATGGCGCGGCCAGGTGCTCAAGGAGATCTCGCGCAAGGTCTCGCGCATCCAGGACCCGGCCCTCAGCGATTACCAGGTGCGCGACGTCAACGACGAGCTCAACAGGCTGATGCGCGAGAAGCACGCGTGGGAGGTGCAGATCCGGAACCTCGGGGGACCCAACTACATGCGGGGCGGGGGCGGGAGGGCGGTCATGTACGATGAGCAGGGGCGGGAGGTGCCTGGGGTCGGGAACAGGGGGTACAAGTACTTTGGGCGGGCGCGGGAGCTCCCCGGCGTGAAGGAGATGTTCGAGGCCGCGGCGAGGGGGCGGGCGGACGCAGAGGGGGACAAGAAGAAGAGGGCCGGCCTGGAGGCGAGGGACGACCTGAGGCGGGCCGTGAACGCGGCGTATTTCGCCCTGGCGCCCGGCGAGGAGGATGAGGAGCTGCTCGCGTACGAGGAGGACAAGGAGGTGGCGGCCTTTGAGAACCTGGCGAGAAACGGGTCTAAGGAGGTGCCGCCGGACTGGGAGCCGCTGCCAGGCGACGCGGGCGACGGGAAGCCGTGGCACCTGCCCACCACTGAGGATGTCCAAGAGGAGCTGATAGACCGGAGGAGGAGGAGGCTGCTCGCGCAGTTCTGAAGACGGCATGGGACACGGTAGCGGGGGCGTCGGCGTCACGGTGTCGCGGTAGCACGGTTGTTTGCATAACATGGCGTTGGTAGGTTTGAGGGTCACGACAATCACTTGGGGAGTGCCATCTTGAGACTTGAAATTCGATTCACGACATGAAATGGATGCTCTTTGATATATGGCCTCACTGGTCAAGGCACTGGGATGATGTGTCTCTTGTCCTGCTATGAAGGAGGGAGGCATCGAGTAGCGGCCAACCGCTCGCTACCCGTTAGCCAAGCGATGGGTATTGATATTGCGAAGAAAAAAGAACAAGTTTGACATGGCCATGACTTCAGAGACGCACTGGCCTTTCCACACGAGAAAACCAAAAAAATCCAAGAAACTCCGTGATCCTTTTCAACGCCTTGCCGTTTCCTGTTGCCTTGTCGACTCCTGATGCCCACCTGTCCCGCCCCGGTAGAAATTGAACAAAAAAGTCCACACGCCTTGAAGCAGATATTCCAAGTCCTGTCCCGCAGACCTACGCACGTTTCGAGCGCCTGACGACCTGCCAGACCATCATGAGAGGGCGGTGACGTGCTAAGCGCCCTTTAACTTCCGCCTCTGTTTTGCGTACAACAAGCCGCAGACATTGCAGAGTAACCCGTCAGGGCCTTTCCTCCACTCTGGAGTCTCGGTACGGCCACACCGGTAGCAGGACAGCTCGTCGTCACCCTTGGACATCTGCAACACAGGCCCTGGTCAGCCAATTCAAGAAAAGGATTGAGATAAGACACCCCAAGATTCGGGTGGCTCAAGGGCTCAGCCTACCTGGGTCCGTTTGGAGCCGCTTGCCCGATCATCCTTTGCCGTATCACCGCGAGCCTGGCGGCGATGAGAACGATGATGAGAGTATTCCTTTGCGAAATGGAGCTCATTCCCGCTGGCGTGGCCAACCTTGCGCTTCTTGGTGCGCATGCCATGATGCCTCACGGCCGAGATGCCGCCTACGCTCCGGGCAATGTCGTTGGACAGCTGCGTCATGAAGAGCACGTCGCCGTCGCTCATCACGGGAATGGGGGGTGACCCAACGAGTGGTCATGGGTGCCGATCATGGAAGTGGTCTAGATGAGACGAAGAAAAAGACAAAGGTTGTTAGGCGAATCTTCATCAGGACAATATGCATGGTCTGGTGGGATGGGCAGGGGATGATGAGGACGGGTCTGAAGCTCGTGGGATTAGTCCCAGTCCCGTCCCATCATGGGTAATTGAGACAATTTTTCTCACAAGGAGGGAAAGCTGCCTCTGGGACATCTTCCAAGGGGCCAGCTCTCTCCGACAAGTACTCACGAACTCCACGAGGTGCTTGGCGCTGCGGTGTATCTGCGAGGACCGGTTAGCGGCGGGATGAGAAGATCCTATCAAGGGAGGGTGAAAAAAAAAAAAAGAGAGACAAAAGGCGGCTGTCTCAGGAGGAAGAGAGAGGGGGTGCGGAAGGGAGCACACGGACGGTGAACAAATCCTCGGCAATCTTGGCATCCTTGAGCCAAAACTGATGATTACCCGGCCCTGTGGCAGCCTCGAGCCTCAACTCTGCTGGCGACACAACGGAGATGAGGCCATGCTCGGCGGCGGCGGCGGCGGGGTCCGGAGCCGCTGTTAGGCCTGGGCCGCGCTGAGTAGATGGAGGAGTTTCGGGAGTGGTGGAGGTCTCCTCGTGGCGAGGGGCCGCGAGACGGATAGGGAGCGGAAAAGACATGAGCAGCGACGGTCTGCTGCGAGACCAGTTTGCTCCGGGTCACACCGTCGGCACGGGGCCAGCGGAGCCGGAGTACTGAATCTCGTGACCAGCGTGGTTCTCTGATGGCCAGATCGAGGTCCAGATCGAGGTCAAGGTCCGGGGGAAGGGCTCCTCAGCCTCGCAGGGTAGCGGTGGGGGCGCCGAAAATGGAGACCAGGTCGTTGCAGGAGATAGTGATGTGGTCCCGTTGGAAACAAAGAAGGAGGGGTGCATGTATGCGTGTGTGGGTTTGAGTTGTGAGATGGCCGTGTATTGTGCGACGAGGGCTAATACCCACGATGGATGAAGGCGGATGAGAAAGGAACGAAAGTAATCGGGGGAGAAGCGTGGTGATTGAGAGGATCGAGATGAGTGAAGGGAGGTGGATGGACGAAGAAAAGGGCTGCACAAGAGAGAGAGACAAGAGAGAAGTGTTAAAGTGGGTGCAGCCTAAGGTGCTCTACGCGTGAGGGGTGGCGAGGAACGAGGGATGAGAATTGAGGAACGGGTGTTTTTACTAGTTAGAGTAAGAGAGGGATAGGCCCAAAAAATGAATCAAGAAGGGCTCTAAAGCCTAGACCACCGTAGACCCCCCAGGTTTTTAGCGGAGGTTTGAGGCGAGCACCCGGCCGGAAGAAAAGCTCCCCCACCACTTTTGAAAGCCCAAAGCCACTGCTACCTGCTCTGCATGTACAAGCAGGCGAATGATCATACCTGGTTGTTGGCTCAATCTAGGGATTCTGATGCGATCCAGATCTCGGCAGGACCGGATGAGCCCGTCCAAGATCGAAATGTTCCAAGATTACCATGTTGTCTGCGTATGGGAAATCCTCCCCAGGGCTGACTTGTGCCAATGCAGATCACTATAAGGTACCTTGTACTATAATACCATGTACAAACTCTACTCTGCTGATGACTCCTGTGAGCTTGCTCGCCGCTCTATCGCTGCAAGGCCTGAATGTATCCAGACCAGATCAACCTCTCGAGGTTGTCCTGCTCAATGGGAGGGGATCAAGTCGCCCATCTGTACATTCGCTTCCGTAGCGCCTGAAGGGAAGAGGACCCCTAAATTGGACCCCTAAATTTCAGCCTACAGTACACACTGTACAGCGGCTCGCACTCCGCAGCTTGGTGTTTTATCTTATCTCAACTGTGGGCACAACGTAGTACTAGCGCCGTACCTCATGCGTCATTCTTACTACTATGGTAGTACATCGGCCCGCCCACCCATACACGTTAGATAGTCATCACGGGCACATTCACCGTGCCTCACCAGCCACCCACCCAACCGCCATCAACCTTCCCTTCCCTCCTGTAGAATGTGAGTTGCGGATGTGACGACTCCTTTTCTCTGTCTCTCTCTCTCCTCCCTCCCATCGTCCTTCTATAGCGACGGAGCGGATCTCCCGTCTGCTGTCCGTTGTCCCAGCTGCGGACATAGACCAGCAAACATGACAACCACCCGAGCCTTATTGGCCGGCGGCCTCTTCGCCGTCGCTGTCCAGGCGATGCAGCCCAGCGCTGCAGAGCCCGTCGCGGCACCATGCGTGATCTGCAGTGGGCTCAGCTCAACTTCCTCCATACGACCGACACCCACGGCTGGCACGGCGGGCATCTCCAGGAGTCCCAGTACTCCGCCGACTGGGGCGACTACGTCTCGTTCGCACACCACATGCGCAAGGAGGCCGACGATCGGGGCGTCGACCTGCTGCTGGTTGACACCGGCGACCGCGTCGAGGGCAACGGCCTGTACGACGCCTCCACGCCCAAGGGCAGGTACACCTACGACATCTTCAAGCAGCAGGACATCGACATCATCTGCACGGGCAACCACGAGCTGTACAACTACGACACGGCCGAGCACGAGCGGGCTCAGACCGTGCCCAACTTCGCCGGCAGGTACCTCGCCTCGAACCTCGACTACAGGGACCCGACCTCGGGCGACTGGGTGCCCATGGCGCCGAGGTACAAGAAGTTTCAGACCAAGAAACAGAAGCTAGACGTTGTCGCCTTCGGCTTCCTCTTCGACTTCACGGGCAACGCGAATAACACCAGGGTCCAGAAGGTGTCGGACACCATCAGAGAGCAGTGGTTCCAGGATGCCATCCGGGAGAAGGCCGATATCTTTGTCGTGATCGGTCACATCGGCCTGCGCATGGAGGAGCTCCAGAAGATCTTCGGGGAGATCAGGAAACAGAACTGGTTCACGCCCATCGCCATCTTCGCCGGACATGCCCACGTCCGCGATGCTGCCAGCTTTGATGCCCGGGCCTTCGGAATCGCGAGCGGACGGTATTTCGAGACCATCGGGTGGATGTCGGTGGACGGCATCGCGAAGAAGTCGGAGGACCTGCAGACGACGGCGGTCTCTTTTAACAGGCGGTACATCGACAACAACCTGTTCGGGCTGTACGCCCACACCAGTCTGAACGAGACGACCTTCCACACCGAGCACGGCCGGAACGTCAGCAGGATGATCACCGAGGCGCGGAAGGAACTGGAGCTCGACAAGAGGCACGGCTGCGCGCCTCAGAACTACTGGATGGCCCGGACGCCCTACCCGAGCAACGAAAGCATATACACATGGCTGGACCAGGAGGTTATGCCTGACGTTATCATCAACGAGGCGCGCAAGGAGATTCCCCGCCTCGCCATCATCAACACCGGCGCCCTGCGCTTCGACATCTTCAAGGGGCCCTTCACCATCGACACTACCTACATCGTCTCGCCCTTCCAGAGCAGGATGTCCTATATCCCTGAAGTCGAGTATGAGGTCGCCAAGAAGGTTCTCGCCCTGTTGAACAAGGCAACCCGGATCCTCGACGTCGTGGACCACGACCCGAGGATGATGGGCCCACCAGAGCAGTGGACTATAGCCCGGGACATTATATACCCCGACCTCCCCCCACCAGCCGGATCCTTCCTCGAGCTAGACGGCCAGAAACCCATGAGTGATACGGAGGACAAGCCTCACTTGGTCAGCGGCTATACCACCAAGGACGACATCGGCGGCGATGGCGACGACGCCATCCACTCCCCGATCAACTTCTACGTCCAGCCGAACTGCATCCAGTCGGAGATCGGCTTCCCTGAAGACGGCGAGCCGGAAAAGGTCGATCTCGTCTTTAACGACTTCATCACCCCGTGGGTCATCCTGGCCCTGAAGTTTAGCGGTGGTGACTACGAGGAGGCGGAGGTCCAGCTGTGGGATGAGGCCCCCTTCACCGAAATGATGGCCGGCTGGATCAAGGAGCACTGGAAGGGAGATTGTTGAGGTGGCAGCACAATGCTGTGAGCACGACTTAATACCGGCAGTGGTCACCGCGCTCTCAAGAGCTGAGTGCGTGAGGAGTTTCTCTTTCTTGATGTCTTGGAATTCTTGGGCACGGCGCTAGAACAGGTAGCACGGGATATTTGAGGTATGATAGATATATTATTACGTAACCAATAAGGACGTCACTTTCACGTAACTAGCATATTTAACTGGTCAAGGCCGTTTGCTGCATGTAACAGAACTTGAGGGGCGCTTACTTTACCTCTGCTTGGTTAGACATCATCTATGGTAGTCTCGATGGTTGGAGAGAAATACAACGTACCCCCTTTTTTGTATTACGGACCAGCCGTGCTTTGCTATCTATATCAACCTCATACAAGTGCTCCTAGTCTAGAGGCCATGTTGAATGGCTCGCCAAACCGCCAAACCCGGTAGCGTAACGGCTCTCGGCTCGTGGGGGTCCGTTTGACCTGCATGTTGGATGGGTCATAACGGCCCCCCTGCGACCTATGACAACTCGCAACACAAAAGCAAAGTCGATCCATTTCGTGTACTTCATCCGAAAGCCATGTCCCTCTACATACTCCCCATCCCGGCCCTATCCTGCACGCTATGCCAATTTTCCGAGTACCTCTTGCCGCCATTCCAAACCTTTCATCATAAAATCGTAACTGCGCGGGTGAAACGCTATAGATAGATGCCACTTAATATCCGTGAATGCTCTAAACACGCCGCCGTCTTCCAATCGTGGCACACGTCTGGCTCTTTATGTCCTAAGCAGTACGCCCCAAGTGATGCCGACCGTGAGGCAACAAGTCAGAACAACACACCAAGAGTATCCCTGAAGTTGAAGACCAGAGGCCTGATGCCGGCGGAAGGGCCATCGAGAGGTCCGCCGGGTCCTTTCGGGTAAGACTTGGGAGCTGGGAATATAATGCGGCGCAATGAACATGATGGGCCAGTTGGGATCATCAGGGCGAGTGCGATAGGCATCTCCAAGGTATTTCCAGTCTTTAGGCCAAAATTGGATGGGCCAGGGGTGCGCAGGCGTGACCATCACGGTCTCAGGGTCGTTTTCGAGGGATCCTGGGACCAACGCCGACAGCCGAGTTTGTTCATACAGGTGAGCTTGCCGGTGGCGCATCCCGACGACGTGCCCAAACTCGTGGCGGAGGATGTTCCCGATGAAAGGACAGCCGTCTCTGTCGTGGACGGACAGAGGTCCGATGCGGATGGAGCGACTTGGGTAGTCACAGGTCGACGAGGCCTTGACGTTGGGCGGGGTGCTGGGGAAGAAAGAGTCTGCCCAGGTTTCAGGGCCAAGATTGGGGTCGTAGTAGATCTTGAAGACGACTCGAGGGTCGTTGGGAGAATAGTGGAAACTGAGGGGGATTCTGTTTTCGGCGAAGCCTTGCCTCATCTCCCCCCGCGACAGTGCTCGCCCCCGATACGAGGTTGGCCAAGAACACATCACTAGCTCTGCCCTGAATGAAGCTGTGTATGTCGATATCAAACGAGATATCCGAGTCCGGTTCGAAAAGGATTGCTGGTCCGTTGGGCGCATCCAGGCGGAGTTCTGCGAATCCGGAGGACAAGGGAGAGGAGGGCGGACCTAAATCAGCCTGGCAATGGAAGATCTCACTTGGAGCGGCCACACTAGTAGGCTTATGGGTTGTGATGCTTTGGGGGCACAGGGGGGTCGGTCCATTGATCTGATGGGTGGCAGCCGAGGCAGTGGGAACAAGCAGGCCTGAATCTCGCGGATCGCCTGTCACGTCGAGACCTGGACGAAAAGAAGGAGCCGGTCCTTGCACTGTCCTTGCGATAGTCAGGAAAGAAAATGGGCGGACCTGGCCTACGTGGGTGGTGGAACGAGGTGGAACCATGAGAGACTGTTACACTTACACATCGCCATGGGTTGGACCGGACAAGACCTGGTCCGAAGATACTGATGGTTAGAAAGAAATTGGGTTATGATCTTGAAGATGAAGTCTGTGTACGCTTAGTAGGGGATTGTTGTTCGCATTGTTCTGGGAGAAGTGAGACTGGCTGTCAAGAATTATTTAAATGTACGGCCTGCCACCTTTATATATTCATTGCGTCAGAAAAACACAATTCTCTGAAATCCGACCCGAAATAAACCAGGCGCTAGTGAGGAACCCGTAGTCAAGCTCAGGCGTAACTCAGAATCTCACCTTGGGCAAGTAACACGTGTGTGGTTCCCCAGCAGAGACGCATATCGTGCATTTGCATGCATACATATTGCATGGTACATACAGTAGTACATTGCAGGGATGCATAAGCAGCACTAGGATTCAGTCCTTAGTGTTGGGAGTGTAGATGTTGCACTGGTGGCGACATGTAGGGTTTTGGGGTCACGATGCAAGAGACTTTCCAAGTAAGTAATCACCAGGGAGTGTGTGTACAGTACAGTGTAGTGATTGCAGCCTACTACTATTGAGAACAGTCACTGAGCGGAAAGGACGCGGCAGTGGACACGAGATGTTCCAGGCGGCTGCAGTCGAGTCGCCCTTGTTTCTTCCAGTGCCCAAATTAATAGAGCCAGTACCCATGGGCTCTTGCCTCGTTGGCTCACTGCTCCGCAGTGGGTGCCAAAAACCCCTTACGGCCTAAAACATCTCACATTTCAAAGGCTTTTTCTCATACAAACTACCAACTTCAAACTAGAATAATTAAATAACGACTAAAGATATTGAAAGACTTTCTATATAAAAGTTATAAATAATACTATAATCTTTAAATAGAATATTTTTTCAATTTAATTCAGCAAATCTTCAAATTTGAAGTTTTAGCGTAAAATTTTGGGTGTAAGGGTTAGAGTTCTCAGAGGCAACATTTTTTCACTTAATAAAATTAAAAAAAAAGTATTTTATTGCTCATAAAAATCTCTATAATATTTGTATAAAGTTTACTTTTGTATTATTGCTGATTGTTTAGAAATTTAGCTTTGAAGTTGATAATTTGTATGAGAAAAAAGCTTTTGAAATGTGAGATGTTTTAGGCCATAAGGGGTTTTTGGCACCCACTGCGGAGCAGTGGGCCAACAAGGCAAGAGCCCATGGGTAACGATCCGGTCTCTGCGAGTACAGCCAAGAGCAAGGGTTAAATAGGTGTGCATATCTGTTACCATACATAGTACGAACCTCACACCGATAGGGAGACATCCAAGGACAGATCCAAAATTGTTAGTGTAACATTGTATCGATAAGCTCGACATCATTGCAGGTCTGAGAAAATGGATGCATAATCATATGTATATTCCCCATGAGATAGATATCGCACATAGCTCTTCAGTCGTCAATTTAAGCATCATCTTCATTACACTCTGGTAGCCCCAAAGGCCATGAACACTTGCATCAATCATTAGGACTTGTACGGTTCTTGTTGAACCGGGCGAAGATTATGCCCCGCCCATGCGCGCCGCCTTACCCCAGATCGATGTTTTCGTCGCATTTCGTCATCCTGGCTATGCGGCGCCACTAAACATGCCCTTCAACCTACCGCGCGTGGAGTAAGCTGGAGCTGGGAATCAGTGGGGTGTGCATTATGCGACGACCCTCACGGCGTGTTAGATCATCACCGACAACGCCTAGGACGGCTACCTAGCAGAGCGTGCCGACAGCCGAGAGCGACTCGATGAGGCGTCCGACCCAGATACGATCCTTCTCAAGAGCGAAAACTTCTTCATTGTTCTAGATAAACCAGTATACGCCATTGTTCCTTGTTTCCAGGGATGGAGATTTCCAGCCACTCTCCCGCGGGTCTGGAGAGAGGCCGGCACGGCATTCCGCCCTGCCTCTCGGGGCACGGGTCCGGGTCCGAGGTGTGCGGTCATGGGGCGTTTCACAGTCGATTCGGCTCATCTCGTCCCCAAGGAAGACAATATCTGGCTTTTGAACAACGCGATGGCCTCGTACGACTCGAGTCCGGTCGGCGATATTAACAGCGCGAGCAACAGGGTATACCTCGACTGCTCCTTGCACGACGCGATGGAGAAGCGAATATACGCGTTTGCGCCTCGTCACGGACGCTTTGTGGTCCAGACGATCGCGCTGTCGAGAAACCTTGCCTACGAATACTTCTGCGAGTTTGTCCACGAATACCACGGCCGACATATGACGAATCGCGGGCGTATCGAATACATCTTGTCTCGATTTGCATGGGCGGTATTATATATGGTCAAGGCCTTCCTACTCTTACCACGGCAGCAGACGTTACTCGCGAGGTATCGCATCTGGGAAGACGGTGCGCTGCAGGACAAGGAAGAATACCTGTCACCTCGGGAGATCGACCAGCTTTTTGGAGGGGGCGGCTCGAGGAGTGCCAGTTCCCGGTCCCGGCAGCGCACCTGGACGACGTCTTCCCAGAACATGGTAGACGATGTGAGTCCACGTCTCGACAGCAAGACTGACTGGGGACTGGAGCCAGATTGGAACGAAGGCTGCCGTCGCTGTGATGATGACTGCCTATGCACTTGCATATCTTGAAAAACTTTATATCTGTATAAATGTATCTTGCTTCGAGCTGTGCTTTTGACGATAAATACCCCAAATGTAAGGTTATATATTCAGCTTTTCAATATGAATTGTAATAATCGCCGAGCGATTATTGCAGTCCCTAGCTTAGCCATATAGACTGTTGAGCCATTGTTGCGGTCTCCTTCTGGTTGGTCCAGCCTATAACCATAATCTTGGATTATATAATCTGATTCTGCCAATATTGCATTAGGATTTCTGCTATGCTCTAGCCTCGCTGTTCGCGTGGCCTGGTTTGTGACTTCCATATTAAATGGGTCATAATAAGATTGTAGAAATTTATATAGTATATACAAAGATAAGGCAAACTCCAAATTCTCTATAGCCGCTATCACTTATATAAGATCTTTAACTTGGGATCCTCATAGTATAGTTTCTTTCAGAGCCCTCGGCCTTTCCGACCATTTCCACGAATATATAAGCTGTAGCATAGGACTGCCAAGCAACGTGATATATCTCTCCGCCAGCATCCGCTGGCGCCACCACTCTCGATGAAATATCTCATGAAGATTCTCCCCAGATTCAGCTCGAAAAGACCTTTCGCACCTCAACTCTGCGTCGAGACTCTCCCAGGTTACCAACATCCACAAAGTGGAGGTTGGATTCTCGTTTGTATCCAGTGCCCATGCTGCCGTTCCATCAATATATCCATCCGCCGCCCGAGCTAGACTCTGATCGTATAGGCTGAATCCTGTTTTCATCCCCGAGCGTTGGTCATCATTGGAAGGAATCATAGATCAGCTTCCTCACAATCGTCGAGCCCAATGCATAGCCTCCGGGCACGGCGTAAGGTTCCACGATGCTCTGGTTGAGATCAACCACCTGAGGCAGGCTGGATGGCACAATAAGCAATGGGTCTAGGAGGGCGGCGAATTTCGTGTGATAGTTGCGGAGGAACTCGTGCGTGGCGCCGGAGCTTTGCCATTCGACGAGTAGGGTCATGTGGTCCAGCGCCTCGTGGTGACGGCCCCAGCTAGAGCTGACCCAGTGGGGACAACTCGAGAGATAGCCCATGGTCCCCTTCCACTTCTCACCATCCGTAGTGGAGGGCTCATCAAATTTAGAGTTGCTTTTGAGAATTAAGACTTGAAGAGTGAAAGGCATGGTGAATGCTCTGGTACTGGTGGTGAAAGGTGTGAAATGGATTGATCCAACAAAGAGTAAGAGTACTAAAAGGATGCAAAGAGAATGAGGCAATACAGGGCAGCTGTTCAAGGTGTAGGCTTTGACAAGTCTTTTATGCTCTGATGCTGAAGGTTGGTCCTGAGATTTGTTTGTTGGTCTGGAGGTCATTACAGTATAGTCAGCATTGGGAATTGGCATTGCGTTTCAGAGATAAAAATAACTATCACTGCTGAAAAATAGTATCCACAAATCTTTGTTGGTTGGGGTTGCTTTAAATGTTGGTAGGTCCTAGGGAAAAGGCGGGGCTTCGTTAGCTGACCCAACATGATGTGCTTACTCAAACCTCACGTTGGTGATATTTCGGCTGTAGTCTCCAAGCTTACTGTCTGATCCACTGATGAAAAAGCACAGTTCTCCACTAAACAGCGGTGGGCAATTGTAGTCTGGTGCATGTGTTACAATACTATATATTCATGAAGGTTTGCAATGATATTCCATTGTTTGACTTTTGGCATATATCAGCATCTATTTCCTTTGCTTCTTCCCTACTTTCATCTTCTCATATATCCACCAATTTCCTTCAATTTATCTAAAATTGTATTAAGTGTTCATCAAACACGCAGCCTGCATCATGTCTTTGTTGAACTCCAAAGCATACATCTCTCTCCCCTTTCACTTCTTTTCTCATGCTTTTTGGCCTCTTTTCTTCGATCATAGTTCCTACCTTGGCGGCCACATTGCCCAGCAAACGGACCACCTTCTCAGCCAAGACATTCTTTAAGTATGTCGACAAAAGTTGTGATTCGTACCTCACAGATGTCAACAATGCTGGCGATGACATGAATGCACTTGTCAAAGCTGCACAGGACTCGTTCACGTGGACAACACAAAGCAAGAACACATTCAATGCATACTGGGGCGAGCTTTCCAAAGGCATCGATATCGACTCGAACTCTGCACTCGTAAAGTCTGCATACGGGAAGCTTGGCTCAAATATGCAATCCGGAAAATACTCACTCTACTGTGACGGTACGGCCTTCAAATGGGTCACAGAGCAACAAGAAGGAGCGGATAAGGGCAAAGCTTTGGCCTCGGGCCAGAAGGGCAGCTGGTACATCCCTGAAGACAGGAGAGCGGCGGGTACGGATGCTGTCTACATTGCGGGAACCCAGCGCGCGGACTACTGTGCGCACCCAGACAACACAAAGGCCATTGCCGGCGCCTCGGCACCTGGAGAGCCTTATGTCGTCCTTTGCAAGGGAGCATTCGACCTTACACACAAGACCCTATCGGGTGTCAAAGACACCGCTCAGGCCCAGAAAACGAACCTCGACACCATGACATCCACCGGCGCAGTACTCCTCCACGAGTTCTCCCATGCCGTCTTGAGCACCAACAAAGCTGCCAACAACCCAGAGATCTATGGCGCTCTGACGTGTGTATTGACGGCAAAGCTCAGCCCTGCCAAGGTCCGAAAGAACGCAGATACCTTTATGCTGTACGCAATGGCTAGTTATCTGCACAAGAACTCTTGGGTGACAGGAACGGCAGCGGACCTTACTAAGTAATCCGTGACATATTATAATATATCACAGGATGACTCCTACCAGACCGCCTTCATAGATGGTCGTTACAGGATATGTATATTGGCTGGCCCTATATATCAAAAAATGTATTAAGAGGAATGGAATATTCGGAGTTTTGGGAATAAATGCCCGGTTTTCTTGAGTATATATTTGAGTGAATCGTCCCTGTGATCCAAATATAAGCCACGTAGCTCAAGGCTTATTCGTCGTAATCTGTACTTCCTGCAAAGTATATTTGTAGCTCAATGCCGCGACCCTCGGTATTATTTGGTGGAGCGTTCCACAAACCGGCTTCCACGGGAGCCGGTATGAGGCAGTACACTGTGCTCGGATTACTTCTTCAACCCGTGTTTACATAACTTAAAAGTTAAAGACCAGGCAGGCTAAATATATAAATACGAAAGAATGTCTGCTGTTGACAATAATTCGTACTCAACACACCATACAAAATATCTCGACAAGATACATAGTATTCTACGGCTTAGAAACAATGGCATACAAAGCCTACTCGGTTATCTCTACGTTTATGCTCTTGCTGCATTGCGTTACTGCTGATGGAAAGGTAGATGTACTTCCCAACAAGCTATACAATGGTATAGTGACCGTATAGATAGTATCTGGAATAGAATGCCTCGACGGTTTAGAGCTTTCATCCACGGCAAATACAACTTCCCTACGAATGGTTAGCAGAAAGTTCCTAAATTCCGGGTTTCTTCAATACTTAACATTTATGTTCAAGGTGGTATTTCGATGCCGTGTCCACTTCTTCTCACAACGAGTCTTTTTAATCTAGTTTTTTTTTTTACGACGCTGGCCCCGAAGCCTTTCCTCGTTGATACAACGACGGATCTCTCTCTGTTAAGCTTTCGGGAATCTCTGAGAACGGAATCCTGTTTTGGTATAATCTGCCTGTTACCAATGAAGCAGTGTTTATCGAGAATGAGGTCGGTCTGTCAGGAGATTAGAAAGGAACCGGGGCCAACTTTACTGGCTCGAATCTTTCTCGTCCCGAGATTGTCTTGCACGCAGCTATCCAAAACCCGGATATTGGTGTGTCTGGAGAAGTCAAATTTCGTTCGGTTTGTGTCCAAGATTAAAAGCCGGCCCTTAGTGATAATCGACTAACTCCAAGAAATAAGGCTGCGCCTCCTCGATACAACTGTGGTTCCGAGATTGCTTTCTTGAATGTTGGTTGGGCTAACGCTGTCCCCGATGCGGACGTAACTGTTGATTTCAACGTCAACGGCGCACCATTGAAACTCACTGGACTTGGTTATCACGATCAGAATTGGGGATTTTCACCGTTCATCAACGACATTAATCATACTTACTGGGGTCATGCCCGCGTTGGCCCATATTCTGTCGTCTTTTCGGATGTCTTAATCCCCGCCGCTGGTGGCCAGTGCGAGGAGACATTCTTTGCAACACAGCCGTAAAGAACGGAAAGTTTGTGGAGCTGAGTTGTGCACAAGACGCTGTGGTGGTACGACCTTGGGGGGGCAATGATGAAGACCCGCCGAAGACTGGATCACCACCACCATTCGGAGTGGAAATCACCTTCCAAGGCCTCATAATGCCTGACGTACCGAGCCGGCTCACTCACTTGCAACCTGTCTCACAGCCGTAAGCAGCAGGGGCTTTTGGTTGGACACCAGCTCTCGAGCTGATAATCCGACACTCGACCGCATTATGCTATGGCTAAGTTATTCTTGATTCATCTGGCTATCAATTTTCGAGCTGGTAATCCGATACCCGACCGCGTTGCTATTGCTAAGCTGTTCTTGATACGTCTGGCTATCGATTTTTCTCACTCGCTCCCTTCTACTGTCTGTTATTCTTGATCTCTCAACCTCTCTCTTTATACGAAAAACCGCCATTTCAATCGCCCTCACTAGGACTAGCCGTCACCGCATCACGTCCAGTTGTTGGCAAAGAATGTGAGGACGGTCTTGTAACCGCGGCTGTACTCCTCCTCCACCCGCTTGTCCTTGAGGTCCGAGCGCGCCGCCATCCAGCCGTGTATCTGGTCCTGGAAGATCTCGACGTGCTTCGGGCTGGTGAGGGCCGCCTTGAACTTCTCGACGTCCTCGGCGGGTTCGTCCTTGGACGCGAGCATGGCCAAGGGGATCTTGATCCTGTTGTGCGTTAGTGATCTGGGCGAGGAGGCGGACGAGGCATCCAGGTGTGGGTCTTGAAATGCCAAGGAAAAGGTGGAGGAGGGGATATTCATACTTCTTCGCATCTTCGGCGTCGACCATGGCGGGATGGCACTCTGCACCGATCTTGAAGGGGTTTTCGGACTGGCTGACCGTCAGGGAGATGACCTTGGAGCCCCAGCAGAACTACACGTCGCCACCCAAGTCAGCAGGATGCCAAATGGCCGGAAGAAAAGAAGTAGGAGGGATATCTCAGGGAACCCTACACCAACGACACCCCACTCCTTGATGTTGGGATATTTAGCCTGGGCGTCCTTCACCACGCTGCGGACCTTGGGCACGAAGCTCGGGGGGCTGTTCTGGCCAAAGAACTCGCCCACCTTCTTCTGCTTCTCCTCGTTGTCGGGCGGGAAGAGCTCGATGGGAAGGGGCTTGCCGTCGAAAGGGTCGGGCATGAAGACGGCGTACTTGTTGTGGTCGTCGGCGGTGGCTAGGATGTCGCAGCCCTGGACGGTCTGGTCGAAGAAGCCGAAGATGTCCATGACCACCAGGATGCCCCTGGACGCCTCCTTCGCGGGGCCCGTCACGTACGTCTTCCTGCCGTCGATGGTCTCGTAGGCGCCCTTGTGCTGGTACCCGGACGACACGACGGGCGGGATGTTGCAGCAGGCCTGCGAGTGGCCGCCGGTGGCCTTCATGGTCGACATCTTGGGCGCGGTGGTGCTGAGGGGGCGGACGAGCTGTAGGTTGGTGATGTTATTGATTGGTGGTCGTGATGGTGTCGGGCGGGGTAATCTGCAGCCGCAAGACTGGTGGTGGTGGTGGTGGCAGGTAGTTGGGATCGGGTTGGTGTTTCGCGCGGGGTTGGAAGTGGAAGTATTTAATACACAAGGAGAGGGGGAGGGCGCTGCGATAAGCCGGCAGTGGGGTCGACGAAGAAGAGCCATGACGCGTGGATGAAATAACTGATCGAAAAAAAAAAAAAAAGGCGTGAATCACCAGTTCAATTGATTTTCTTAGTATAGAGGTTGTAAAATTCCTCTTTTTTCCCCCGTGCCCTCTCCCCTTTGCTTGATTGAATCGTCACCTCAATTTTGTTGTCTTGTGATGCTGTCGACGATTGATGATGCAAACCCGACACCTCGCGATCCTGGGTACGGCTGCTTTTCCCCCTTCCGCCTCCCCTCTTGCTGCCTTCCGTCTCTGCTCGCCGCTGTAGCTCTCATCCATACAACAGATCATGACGTAGCGAGGGGCTGCCCTATTGAGCTTAATTATTATCCGCAGTTGCCCCTACTGGACAATGTGGATAAGTGGTGTGGATAAGTGCCTTGACCCAACACGCCCCCCCCCTGCTAAGCCCGCCGCGACGAAGCCGCCAACCGAGCCGGAGGGTCGGATGAGAATCCGGACTGACAACCGCACGGTCGGGATCGTTGTGGGACCTCATAGCTCCCGAGAGCTGTAGCACGAGCGACACGTGAACATCTCCTTGCAGTGTGATGGCGGCGGCGGCGGTGGCGGCGACAAGATTGGCTTACGGAAAGGGGTCTGCAAGGGAATGGAGGCGAGGAGGGGAAGCGGAGGGCACAAGGAGCACAAGCAGGGCGTGCAAAGAGACCTTTTGAATGGATGCGCTGGGAACGGATAGATAAAAGGATTAATTAAGATAGAGAGACACCATAGCCTTCCTCTGAGCAGAGGGCTACACTATTACTACTACTAATGATGATGATGAAGAAGAAGAAGAAGAAGAAGAAGAAGAAGAAGAAGAAAAATGAAAATTATCCATCGACATGGCCAGCGGCCGTCTCCCAGTGCGCCTGCTTCCTTGCATTCATCCAACCATGGCCCCCCCCCCTTCAATCCTCCCTCGCTCATCCCTAATGGTCTTTCGATTTCACCCACCATCGCCAGACTGGAGAACGCCATTCAGATGTCCTCCTCGGACACAGGCCCCTCAGCCTCTGGAGCGCAGTGGCATGGCCCTTCTCTGCAATCTCGGGTTTGGCCTCGGGCCGACCAGCTCGGATCCAGTGTGCATCGGCAGAGATCAGGGCCTCCTTCTCCGCCTGGAACCTGAGCGCCGCCCTCGCGTCCACGACCCCCATCCACCTCGCCTCCAGCCCCTCGCCCAGGTCCTGCGTGTTCTCGTGCGGGGCGGCGTCGGGGTCCGCCAGCGTCGCCAGGTAGAAGAAACACATCTTCTGGGCATCCGTGTCTGCGCCCGTTCCGGGCTCGGTGTACGTGACCATGCCCACCGGTTCGGTGCCGAGGTGGTCGACGACGGTGCTCTTAGGGCCGTCCGGCTGCTCGTCCCGCGGCTGCGTGGCTCGCGTGGGCATGCGGACGGGGACCAGGCTCACGCGGTGGCCGGTCTCCTCGTAGGTCTCGCGGATGGCTGTGTCGTGGATGCTCTCGCCGATGTTTCTGCGGCCCTTGGGAAGCTGCCAGATGTCCTCCTGGTACTTCTTGTTGAGGGATGACGAGGACCTCTTGGGTCCTGGGGTGGAAGGTGACCGTGCCGGCGCTGATGATGAAGTCGACATTGCGGTGGAAAGCCATGTCGCTGTCGATGCCGTCGAGGTCTAGCTGCCTCCTCGCCGGTGGTCCGTCCGCGGCCATTTCTCTCTGTCTCTCTTTCTTTTCTTTTCTTTTTTTTTCTTTCTTGGTCTAGGGTTTTGATGTCTCCCTTGACGGTGGTGGGTGAGGGCACTCGGTACTGCAGGGCGGGGATGGCTGTTGCCTCCGTTGGGTTATATAGTATACGTCGTGCGGTGGAGTGATGAGGGGAGAGGGGGCGAGCGTCTCTAGTATATTGCAGTGAGACCTCCTGACGCACGAAATGCAACAAGAAGTGCTTTTTCTTCGAACCGAGAGCGACTACCAGCGGGGGGCTCGAGAGACATGGCCCATGCTCGAGGGTTCGAAGGAGGAGCAGAGCAGAACAAAAAGGACCGGTGTGCCCAGGTTCGTCAGTCCGTCCTTTAAATGCCTGTTTCCGTGGCTGCCCCAGCTCAGCCGCTTCGGTCCTGCTGCAGCAACCTGCCTGCAGTCGCAGCAGCAGCAGCAGCAGCAGCAGCAGCAGCAGCAACCTGCCTTGCCAGCTCAGCCAGCCGGTGCTCGACCAAAAAGTATTTCCTTTTTTTGCCTCCCTGTCGGATCTCGCTTGCGCGATTCCGCCTGTCGCACTGTCAATCGAGGTGCCATAATCAACATGTCATATAACGCGTCAGACCTGCTCAGGACCGGTGAAGGTTTCGCCAGGTCGCTGACCAAAGCCATGGCTCGGATCCGGCGCCTGGGTACTTTCCACCGGTGGCTCCACCTTTCTCTCTCTTTTTTTTTTCCTTCTTTTTTTCTTTTTTTCTTTTTCTTTTTCTTTTTTTGGCTGAGCGAGCGGTAAGAGACACGAAAGCGCCAGACCCCTCCTCTCTCTCCCCCAATCTCTCTCTCTGTCTGCCCTCTCCTCCCTCGCTTGCTCACAGCCCACTCTAGCCGTTCAAGACATGATTTAAACCACAGGGGGGGCTTGTTCCCGTATAGGAAAAGGAAACGCGTTTGCAGTGGAACGTGCCAATGCACCCAACTCTTTTCCTGCAGCATGATGCGGGCGGGCGGGCGGGCGGGCGCCTCTGCGCTCCGCGGCATTGGTGGTTCTTGGGTGAGATGCATGGAGGGAGGGGGATGGCGGCCTATCAGGGCTGCTGGAGCCCAGTCCCGGCGTGGACAGCCATTCAGCTCCGATGTGGGAGGATCCAAATCAGGGAGAGACCTGCGGTGCCGCTGAACCGCGTGTGACTGGTATGACGGCTTGGACGGCCACTTGGGGCATCCACCAACCTGGCAGCCTGGGTTGGGGACGGCACTGCATCGCTTGGGGGCTGCAGCTTGCAGGGAGCAGATGCCGGAGCAGAACCCCCGCAGTACCCGTAGAGGCAGGACCCGTGCCCTTTATTTTTCTTTCCTTTTTTTCTGTTTTAATTATTGATCGGATCAGCCCCCCTGAGGCCTTGCACAGAAGTTCGATCGCTATCCCTCATTTATCTCCGTCTGGAAGATTGCTCATGAAGGGGAGGTCCGGGGTTGTAACGAGACACGCGTCTGGTTGTGGGCGCAATTTTCTCCTGCCACGAATTGAGACTGACATCCTCCTTGCTGACCATGTAGAAACACAAAAGAGAAAAACTAAAAATTTACCAAAAGACAGGGGAAACGGGGAGGGAAAGAGAAGGGGGGAAAGGGGGGTGGGGGAGGGAAGAAAAAGAAAAGACAGGAAGACAGGGAGGAAAAGCAAAGGAGAAAAAAGGTCATGCGTGCAAGGCCTATGTAGCAATACTTTTGAGAAAAAGAAACAAAAAAAAAAAAGGCTTGACTATTGTCCGGGGCGGGAGTGTGTGTAAGAGATAAGGTGACTCGAGGTCATGGTGGCCTCGCCTGCGCAAAAGGTAAGTAAGTAGGTGAGTATTTATATCATTCGCACTCTGGTAGTTTGTACAACCGACCTCTACCGTGAGTTGTCCAATGCGCTCTTTATCTAACGACATCTGAAGAGGCATCACAGGCGAATTATCACATAGTACGGGATTTAGCATCTCACCCTACCGCAGGGATCGATAGACTCGGCCGGCTGAGAAGTGCCCATCCCTGCCTGGGTAAGTAAGGTTGGCAAGTAAGTAGTACCCAGGTATCAATCTGCCCCACCTTAACTTTTGGGCTCACCCGCTTTGCGTCTGCCCCTCCATGAACTTCGAGATGGCCCCTTTGAGTCACCACCGCACTGCTGCCGATTCCCAACCCGCCCTCCCGACAGACCATACGCAGCAGCCAAGATGGCCTCGATGTCGGCTGACGAGAGGATTGCCCTCATCAAGGAGAATCTTGCCGAGACCCTCGACTTTGAGATTATCGAGAAGATCATCAAGGATGGAAACGACCCCAAGGTCTACTGGGGAACGTACGTTGCTGGGGATCCCATCAACCCGCCCCGTGCTGGAAAATGCCCTCAGGCGCCCGGATGCTAACCTCCTCCTCTCCCATCTACTATAGGGCGACGACCGGACGGCCTCACTGTGGATACTTCGTCCCTGCCATCAAGCTCGCCCAGCTGCTCCGCTCCGGCTGTTCACTCACCATCCTCCTCGCCGACATCCACGGGTTCCTCGACAACCTGAAGGCCCCGATCGAGCTGGTCGAGCACCGCGCCAACTACTACAAGCGCGTCATCACCGCCATGCTCAATGCCACCTGCGGCGAGGAGGACGTCAAGAAGCTGAAGTTCGTGTACGGCAGCTCCTACCAGAAGAGCGCCGACTACTGCATGGACCTGTACAAGATGGCCGCGGTGGTGTCCGAGCACGACGCCAAGAAGGCCGGCGCCGAGGTCGTCAAGCAGACCGCCAACGCCCCGCTGTCCGGCCTTCTCTACCCCCTCCTCCAGGTCCTGGACGAGCAGTACCTGGACGTCGACGTCCAGTTCGGCGGCGTCGACCAGCGGAAGCTCTTCACCGCCGCCAAGGAGTGGCTGCCCAAGCTGGGCTACCGCCAGCGCGCACACATCATGAACGCCATGGTGCCCGGCCTCCAGGGCGGCAAGATGTCCGCCAGCGACCCCAACTCCAAGATCGACCTGCTCGACGAGGCAGACACGGTGGTCAAGAAGATCAAGAAGGCCGAGTGCGTGCCCAAGGTGCCAGAGGGCAACGGCGTCCTGGCCTTTGTCGAGTACGTGCTGCTGCCCGCCGCGCGCCTCAAGGGCCGGGAGGGCTTCGTGGTCGACCGGTCCAGGGATGAGCTGCCGGAGCTGGTCTACACCGACATCGAGAAGATGCACGACGACTACCGCAACGACATCCTCACCCCGCAGATCCTCAAGCCTGCGGTCTCCAAGGCGCTGAACGAGCTGATGGCGCCCATCCGCGAGGAGTACAGCAAGGACGCCAGCTGGCAGGAGCTGGTCGAGAAGGCCTACCCGCCCGAGGTCAAGTTCGTCAAGGAGAAGAAGAAGAAGGGCCGCGGCACCATGTTTCCCGGCTCTAAGAAGGACGGGGAAACGGCACCGGCTGATGGTGCGGTGACGTCTCAGACGGAGGACCTCCCTGTTCGTGCTGCCAAGGAATAGACCCGCGCCTCAAGATGTTCAAGGAGCCTCACACTGTCCACAGCCGCCAGCCTAGAGGGGTAAAAAAAGAAGGCGGACAAAATAAAAAAAGAGGGGGAGAGAGAGAGAGAGGGAAGTAGACGATAGATACCCTGACAAACACTCCCGGGGGCAATTTCTGGGATAAACCTCTCCTGGCCTATTCCTTGGTTGTGTCCTGTGGGATGGCTACAACATGGAATGGCCAGTGTCCTCGTCGATGCAGACGGGAATTTACGTCCTCGAGGTCTGCCACGAGGAAGAGGGCCAATTGACCCTGGCACTTACCAAGATAGATATGTACTTATTCCTGCTATCGCAAATACTATGCATCTCTAATTGGTATCTGCTCCTTTTGTTTGGGGGAGGGGGCCCTCTCTAATCGCAGGTCTTTGGTGAAGACGGGATGAATAGGCACGGTTGAGCATAAGCTTCATTGGGACCAGTCTCGGAAATCCTGTGCTAGTGTCAACGGTTCGTACTACCAGCACCGCCAGTAATTTACGAGCCTGGAACGCGTGTTCCGAGGTCGGTATAGCTTAGAGACAGTAGCGCGACAACAGCTTTCCCCCCTAGCCTGTTATTGTTTGCCTCTAAGGGATTTTGTCTGAACCTCATCCCGCCTGATGGTGGTGTTTCTCATCGCAGCTGCCCTCCCTCATCTCATGGTTCTTCATTTCTCTCAAGCTGTGACCTGAAAAGTGGGCTCGCCCTGCAGGCCTTGTGAGAAACAAGAGTCAAGCACAGGTGTTGACAGGCCCAGAGGATCCAGTCCGGGATCCCGGGAAGAGGGCCTGCAGCTACAGCGCTACTCGGGCAGTCAAGGTGTCCACGCATTACCAAAGTACATGCCAGCGACGAAAAGTATGGAGATGTACCTATGGCATCTCACGGCAGCATTGTGTGATTGAGATTACACATGTGGCATGGGATTGGGTGGGAGGGGGGGCAAGATGTGCCGAACCAATGCAGGTGCCTGAACCCCTGCAGTGGGAAGGTGTGTTCAAAATTTACAGGCACGAGATGACTGTCATGCTTTGGGGTGCAGGGGGGGGCCATGCAGCAGAACTGGGCACAGCAGAGGTACAGCAGTGGTACAGCAGTGTCTCGGCATAACATGACCTGCCTGTCAAACCCCAGCGTCAACAAGCCAGAGAGGGGGTCCTCAGCAGCTTACTTACCAATTGCTACAGGCCACCCACTGACTGCCAGCGAGCCAAGGCTGGGCTGGGTTGGGCTGGATGAGCTCCATCGTCATATCGTCATCCTCATGATTCTCGACCTTATTTTTTTTTAATAATTTTTTTTTTATTAGCAACACCTTGGCCCCCTCCCCGTTCCTTCGCCCTTCCTTTCTGTCACGTCTCATCGATCTCGAATCCCGATCCCATCGTCGCACGCCCACGTTTCTCCACCGCAGGAACAGGCCACCGCTAAGGCTCCGCGCTGCAATCTCCCGTCGCCGCCAAGGTGGACTCGACATCAATTGTTGGGCGCGTCTTGGACCCTTGAGGCCTGACTCGACGGAGACTCGACGGGACTCGGCTCTCTTTCCTGCACCAAAGGCCCTGCAGTGAGAGACAGACAGACCACGAGCACGAGCCCCTCTCCCAGGCAGGCAGCCGAGGCGAGGCAACGCGCGCACGAACCAGGCGACCCGGCCTGATGGTAGTGAGGAGACGAGCTCGGTCCTCGTACGGATTCTTCTCTCTCACCTCCATGTCCACCTACGTCTTGTCGCCGCTCTGTTCTTTATCCGACCGACGACGTCTCATCGACACTTTGCAGATGCTGCCGCCGCCGCTCCCACTGCTGTCTTCTTCTTCTTGTTCTTCTTTTCCCTCCTCCTCCCCTCCTCCTCCTCCTCGATGATCGTGCCTATTTATCTCATCTGATCCCCACTCTTCATTCTTCATTTCTTTCTTTTAATTTTGGCACTGCTGGGAGGTACCTGTCAGGCTGTTCCCGTACCTGACCTGCCGTCAGCCCCAATAGCGCCCTGGCAAAAGACACAATCCTTGACCGACAGACGAGATCGTTCATAGTCCTGGGCCCTGGTCTCCCCCCGGATCCTATACGCGACGCGATTATCCCGGCCTGCCACCCCAAGACTTCTCCACTCCCTCTCTTCTTCCTTACTTTTTTCTTTTGCGAGAAAAAAAAAAAAAGGGGGATCTTCCGGCCTGCTGACTGCCAGTAAAGTTGGGCACTCGTCGACGACGCGATAGGATAGGTACTGAGAATCAGCTGCAGACGACCTGTCCATCGTCTGTGCTGATCTCAGAGTGGTAAGCCTCCCTCCCACATATTCCATCCCCTGCCGACAGGCGCATCCAGTCTGGCCCCCCACCCATCCAGGTCCGCAGGCTGTCTGGTGTAAGAGAGAGAAAGAGAGAGAAAGAGAGCACCTCATCTGACGTGCGCGTATCTTGCCTCTTGTCTAGGTCCCCGCAAAGACGTCTTCGCAAGAGTCGTCACCACCACTTCCTCCTCGTGCTCCCGCACAGGACGGTCTGGCCAGTCAATCACCACCAAAATCCCCAGCCCTCTCGACCGCATCCACTGCCGACGGCGAGGCGTCCTCTCCTTTCGTTCCACACCTCGCGGCCCCGCCGCTGCCGAAGCGCGCCTTGGAGCTGTTGCGGACGCCGCCTCCTCGCGACGACGACGACGACAAGGGCGAGGATAGCCAGTACGTCACCGCAAGTTGGGGCAGCCCGTACCCCAGGTCAGAAGAGGCAGGTCTCCGAGCACAGAGCCCCGGCAGCGAGGCGTCCGACGACCCGCCAATCCACCGCCTGGAGCTCGACACCCCGTTCCTGCGCCCGGCTCCGCTCCTGGCTGCCACATCCGCCGAGCAGCACCCCGCGTCTCTGGCCGCTATCCTCGTGAACCGCGCCAGGAGGCCCGATCTCGCGCGCGGGCTCACGGAGGACTGGATCCGCCAGCATACGGCTGCTGACGGGCACGTTGAGCCTCGCCATTGGCTGAGCGACGGTTCGGACAGTGAGCACTCTTCGCTGAGCGGCTCACCACCCCAAGAGGGGGCCGCGTGGCTCGAAGACAAGGACTTGATCACGCCCAAAGCCAATCCCACCCGCGTCGCCTCGTCCCAGCCGCCGTCGGGCCAGCACCCAAGGGCGCGATCGAGCACCGAGACCCTGAAGCAGAGCACTGTGGATCAGCCACGACAACCGCGGCGTGAAACCATGGCGGCCTCCAGTATAGACGGCCCTGAGCAGGGTAACACGGGCGACCTGATCACGCTGTCAAGCACACCCGACCTCCGGCCGACAACACCTGTCGGCATGACGGGTAGCAGCAAGTCAGGGTCCGCCGACGCGCATCCGAGAGAGATGAAAGCACCGGTGACGCCGACGAGGGCCGAATCCAAGAAGGAGTCCGCGCCAACGCCTCGGATTAAGAAGCGAGTGCCATGGCGTGGTAAGAACATCATGGTTCTGCTTCCTAGAGACGAGGGCCGAGGCAAGCCAGGGAACCGACCCATCCCCCCTCAAGGAACACGAGGCGCGGAACATGTTCAGAGAATGGGAGCAGCTTGGGTATGACATTCGCGGGTTCGACCTGAACGAGCCTGAGGGGAACCCCGCGCTGCCAATCGAGCACTACTCCAGGAGCAGGGACGAATGGCCTGACGTCGAAGACACGAAGAGGGAGTGGACAGAGCGCGTGTTCAAGGTCACGCTGCCTGACATTGGGGGTGAGTGTCTTCTCAGTAATGGCCCCTCCCCCCCTTCCTGGGCAGCTCGCTAACAAGCAACCCTCACAGCATGGAAGAGGTACGTCGATGAGTTAAACGAGGCTAAGCTTAGGGCTCTTGGTGTTTCGTTTGCCGACGAGGAACCACCACTGCCGCCACCGGCGTCCATCTCGCCCAACCCACAAACGCTCAGCCGACGAGCCACGGTCACGCAGTACCCCCCGCTGCCTTTCTCGCCGCCGATCCCGCCGTCCTCGGCGTCAAGTCAAGGGCTGCAGCAATTTCCCTTCCCTGGCCAGCCGACCTCTGGCGGCATGAATGCTGTTGGCTCGCCGGCCCAGTTCAACGGAAACTTCGCCTCGCCGCACGCAGCCGCAATGTCTCCGAACCAGCCACCCTTTGGTTTCATGCCTCCTCAGCCGCAGCCGTCACCAAGAGACATGTTGCTTTCGCAGCAGGGAATTCACCGTGCCTCCCCGTCGTTGTCGACCTCTCCTTTCGCCCCGGGTGGCTTCCAGCCCCCGCTTCCTCATCAACGCCATCAATCACTCCAATTCCCTCAGCTGCCGCATCAGCATTTCATGCCTCCTCGATCGACTCCCCATCTGCAGGAGCTGCGTGAAGAGGAGGAGGAGGAGCAGGCCAAGAGCCCGTCAAAGACACCTGAGCCTGGCCAATCGTTCGTCCGTCACAATGCAAGCGACAGCCTCCAGAGGGAAATTGACGAGGCTGAATATCACCTGGAAGAGCAGTTCCGATCCCAGCTTGAGCATGATCAAGACTACAGCCCGCACAGAGAGGATGACAAGATGCAGGCCGCGCCCATTCCATCAGTACAAGAACCGGCTCTGCAATATGTGCCACAGGCGCCACACTTTGAGAACTCCGTCAACGATAACCTTGTTCTGCACCATCCGCGTCCTCATAGTAGAGGACATTCGCTGTCCCAGAAGTTTTTTGGCGAGGAAGACATTAATACCAGCTCTGGCGCCGGGGCTCTTGGCCGCCTGAACACGATTCAGGATGATAAAGCCGGCGAAGAGCTCGAGACGAACCCAAGCAACCTCGGGACGCCGGTTCATGAACAGTTTCCCAACCTGGCTCACGACAGGACGTTCAGCAATCCTTGGCAGGATGTCCAGTCGATTTCTCGCCGTCCCAGTCACGATAGCAAGCCTTCCAACTCTTCCAAACTTAATGTTGCGGCGCCCGAGTTCAAGTTCAACCCGACTAGCTCGTTCCAGCCTGGCCAGTTCAACTTCGGAAGCAATACCTTCCAGCCCGCTGTCTTCCAGAGCGGGTTTATACCGAGGGCACCAGAATCAGTTCAGTCGAGCCAGTTCAGCCCGCCAGCAGCACCGTCGTCCAAGATCAACGCCAAGGCCCCGGCCTTCTCTCCTGGCTCGAGTGATTTCAGCTTTTCCGCTGCTGGAGCTCCGACGTTCAGGCCAGACGCCCCTTCTTTCACTCCAATGCAATCATTCAATGGTTCTGTCACATCGCCAGTGCTCTCTGGCAGTGACAGCGGCACGATGCCGATGTCGATCTTCGGCAATATCGACCTCAACAGGCCAGAAATTGTCAAGCCCGTGAAGCAATCCAAGGCCATTCCTATCATGCGGCCGTCTAGTCACTCATCGAACCAGGCAGAGCAACAGCCAACGATGACCGAGGACGAGAACGGCCGCATCGTGGATGAGTCGAGATTCAAGAGATTTAGAAGTGCAAGCGCGGATGGGGACGAGGACGTTCGATTTGCAGAGCCGACAGAACATGTTGCGTCCATCGAGGATGTTCCAGACGACGGCCCAGGAGACAAAGCCGCCGAGGAGGAGCGCCCAGGCCCCGAGACAGCAATGTCATCGACAATTGTCTCCGATTCTACAGATGCCAAGGACACAACCAGCTTGTCCGAGATGTCTGCGGCCGACCAGAACACCATGAGCTGGGCGCCGGCTGAGCTGAGATCGGAAGCTGAGATCTCGGACTTTAACGCTGCGAGACCTTTTGGCGAGGATACTTTCACTGCACAACACAAGAAGAGTCTTTCTGCAACAGCGAGACCATTTGTCCCCGGCATGTCTTTTGCTGAAGGTGACGGCGAGAAGGAGGACACGCCCGTTCCCGGGCACTTTGACGAGTCGCCATTGGCACCTGTTCAGCAGGCTGGCGTCAGTCCGGTGGAAGAAGAGGCCGTTGAGGACATTCCTCAAAAAGTCTATCGAGGTTGAAGAGTCACCAGTCCTCAGCCAAGAAATCGGACTCGGAGGAGACGCCGCTTTTGATGAGACCAGATTCTCGCCATCGCCCTCGCCCATCAACATGGGCCTCAACGCAAGCAGGTTCGCCGCCAGTGTCTCACCAGCCAAGGGACTCGCTGCTTCGAAATACGCCAGGTCGCCATCTGCAGTCTCGGAAGCCGAGACTCAGGAACCACGAGAGGCTCTGGCTTCTTCTGTCACTGCTGAAGATCTTGAGGACACCCAGGGAACGGTTTCTGGACCTGTTAGTCCACCAGCCATCCAGTTCGATGAGGATCACGAACTCCGTGAACCAACTTTCGAGGAAATCGATGAAGTCATGCGGCACATCAACGAGGATCCAGCCATGGGTGTCAAGAAGACCGTCGAGTCGCCTATTTGGCAGCCAAGTCCAGCACGGCCTATTATGATACCTGGCGCTGTGTCCAGTAACGGGTCTCCTAAACACATTCACCCGCATCTGAGAGATAATGCACCAAGCCCCAGCCCAAGGCACTACCATCTTCCACTCAAGGTGATGGCGCCCCTGCTCTCTACAGAATTGGAAGATCCATTCGTCGACCCTCCAATGAGCGCCCAACTGTCTCGACTTGGGACGAGCGAGAGCCAGGCTGCCAGTGACGACTGGGAGCGGGCGTTTAGCGACGAGGAGCAGAACAAACTCGATTCCAGGGCTACATTCTTTGATGGCCGGGTTAACGACCTGGTCGATGGCGTCTTGGAAGCTCGTCTGGGCCCTCTGGAGAAGACATTGGGCGGTATTCAGCTTGCTTTGGCCTCGTTCTCTGATCGCACGCCACAAGGTCGTCGGGAGCGTCGCAGCTTGTCTGCCGAGGTCATCCAGGAAAGCGACGCTGACGACGAAGACGATGAACCTATCCCACACCGCTCCATGAGCCCTCGGAAGGACAGGCGGATGGATCAGATCAGGGCTGCAGTGATGGAAGCCGTTGCAACTCAACAGCGCAACAATGCCCCCTTGCCCCCGCTGCCACCAACTGCTGGGTTGGATGAAGCCTCTAGTCAGACCATGTCGTCCATCTTGAACGCGATGGAGGAGATGAGGCAGCAGTTCAGCGAGTCCCTACACCTAGACTTCCGAGCTGAGGACCTACGGACGGTTGTCGAAGAGGCGGTTGAGAGCCGACTACCTCCTCCACCACCACCGGCTCCACCGGCAGTCGAAGCTGATGATGAGCGGCACGTCTTAGCCGAGAAGATGAACGAGTTGTCAGCTCGCTGTGCTGATCTGGAACAACGCCTACACCTCGAGGAAGCTAAGAGCTCCGCTGAGATCGCCTCCAGAAGGGCTGTCGAAGATCGGGCCGCTGAGGTCGAGAGACAGCTGCATATGGCGGAGACCAGGATCGAGGTGGAGATCATCAACCGCAGCGCCTATGACCAGCGTGTCGGTGACCTCGAGGACAAGCTGCACCACAATGAGGAGTTGGTCGAGAGCGAGATCAGCCTCAGGCGGGCAGCCGAGGACAGGCTTGCCGAGGTGCAACGTCTCCTCCGTATCTCCTCTGAGGAAGAAATACGTCTACGCGAGGCCCTCGAGGAGAAGGATGAGAGGGTGAACATACTCGATGCCAACAACAGCAAGAACCAGATGCGACTGGCTCTGCTTGAAGCATCTCTAGAGAACGCCCAGAAAGACAGAGCCGACCTAGAGGCCCGTGTGGAGATCGCCGAAGTGGACGCCCGCGACTTCCGCCAGGAAGCAAGCCGCTGGAGGACGGAGGCGGAGCGAGCCATTGAACTGTCCGAACGCCAGGGCGACGATCTGCACCACGCCTTGGAAGAGAAGAAGCAGCTTCACGTGCTTGTCGACACACTTGGTACTCAGCTGAACGAGAACGAAAGAGTGCGTGAGAGTTGGCGTGCCAAGTTCTTGTCCTTGCAGCAGGACATGGAACGCGCCACCTTCGAAATTGCCGAAGAAAATGGGCGTCGCGTCAAGAAAGAGCAGGCCATGCTCGCCCGGCAAGAAGTACTCGACGCTAGACTGCAGGCAGAGTCGCGAACTCGTGAGCGCCTGGAGACTGAGCTTGAGAGGCTCGAGGCTGGTGAGCGCCAAGGCATGAAGGCTGTCAACGAGGCCAAGAGGCTGGATGCCCTGCTTGGAGAGATGAGGACGGAGAACCACAAGCTCCAGCAGACTGCCATGCGCTACCAGGCCGAGTTCTCTCAGGCCCGGGAATCAGCGGCACGCGAGATCCAGCGTTCTCGGGACTCGATGCAAAGTCAGCTTGAGCAGGCGAATAACCAGGTCAATCTGGTCCGCGAGGAGCTCGAGGACCAGATCTCGACGCTGCAGGCCCAGCTTGACCAAGCCAAGCTCGATGCCGATACCGTGCGGTCGCAATATGATATGCTCGCGGAGGACGCCAGCCACCACCGCAAGGGCGACGTCGATGCGCTCATCCAGAAGCATCAGGACGAGATGGAGGACCTGCAGGCCCGCCTCGAGAGGCAGCTCAACAACGCGATGGAAGATGCACAGCGCGGCGAGTCTAACCTCCTTGAGCGCCTGAGCATCTCCACGTCCAGGTGCGAGCACCTTCAAGATCGTGTGGCCCACCTCGAAGAGAAGCTCGAGATCACCAGGGAGGCTGCCCGTGCTGCCGCTCAAGCTGCCAAGGCCTCTGGTGTCACTTCTCCGCCTGTCACTGGCGTTGCCACTCCCGTACTCGTAGCTGCACAGCCTGCCCCCGTCGCGCAGCCGCAACCTCCGCTAGAGGCTGTGGCTCACGCCATGCAGCTTCCCGAGAAGATCTCGCCGCAGGCGCTCCGGGGAGTCCATCATGGTCCTGCAGGAGCAGCTGCAGGAGCGCGAGCAGAAGATCGAGGGTCTCGAGCAGACCGTCGCGAAGCTCGACCCCGAGGCCGAGACGAAGATCGCCAAGCGTGACGACGAAATCGTGTGGCTGCGTGAGCTCCTGGCTGTTCGGCATTCTGACCTGCAAGATATTATCACTGCCCTCGGCCGGGACGACTACGACCAGGAGCGCGTGCGTGATGCTGCTATCCGCCTCAAGGCAAACCTGCAGATGGAGCAGCAGGAGCGCGAGAGGGCTATGAATGGCGGCTCGAATATCAATCTGCCGAACATCGCCGCGAGTCTGCGTGAGCGTGCGCCCGGAGTCGTGCAGGCAGTAGGCCCCCTGGCTGCTGCCCTGGGCAACTGGCGTAAGGGCGCCAGCTTTACCAATGGCAAGGCGTCATCGCCAGCACCAGGCCGCATGGCTGCCACGCCTCAGAAGGACAGCCCCGCGTCGCAGAGCAGCTTCCTCTCGGGACTGCTGACCCCGCCTCAGTCCAACCTTCGCCAGGCGGCGCCACCGTCCGGCCAACAAACCGCCTTTTTCTGCTACCGGGCGCCGATTCACGCCGCAGGATCTTGCGAACAGGCCCAAGCCTCCGGCCATGTCGCAGCGACAGGCTGGGAAGCTTCCGGCTCGCGAAGAGAGCCCCATCCGCCAGCCGAGCGAGCCGAGCCTACCTCAAACGCCACCCATGATGCGATTGGCGTCATACGACGACGATGCACTCGCGCAAGACGAATTTGACGATGCGGGATTCTTTGACGACGAGTAAGAGCGCTTGTTGTTCAATTCGGCACTCGCAGGTGCATATGTCGGATCACCTAATTAATCAACTTTTCTTTTGTCGATATGAGAGTGTTGAGACGGGGAGGGGGGAGAGAACAAGAGAGATAGTGTGAAAATAGTTTCATGTTTTGCTACCTTGTTGTTTCTTTCATTTCGTATTTTTTTTTTTTTGTCTTTTCCCTCCCTTCCTTGACCACAGAAACGCGAACACAAGCCCGACATACCCATGATCACTGCATCACTAGAATGATACCCCTGACTTCAACTGCGAGCACGAGCACGAGAATATTGCGGTGGAGACAGACTGTTATACTGTATCGTAAATATTTAAATACAACACTTTCTTTTCTGGCCATACCGGTGAAGCAATTCGGAGGGTGTATATACCATCAGGATATGGGGAGACTGTGGGATCGAGTGAGGTGTATGAGCAGCGCTTCAAACAGCTTCTGGGTTTATTAGTTAGACAAGATCTTCAATACTCGTCTCCGAGTACGTGCCAGAACTTGGCTGAGTGGCAGCCCCACGTCACTTTCTTCACCGCGAGGGCACCGGCGAGAGGTAGCCTTGGTCATTTCTCTACACGAATATCATTATAGCGTACTTAGAACTCTGGCTATGGCTATTCATCATCACATATCACTTGTCCCTCTCGAGCTTTTTTGCTGCCATACGGCGCCGCCGCCGCCACGCAAGACCGAAACGCCGTACCGATGATAACTCCACGCGGCTCCAGAGAGCTATCTCCTTCCTCGGGCTCAAAGATTAATAAGAAAATAAGACACAGAGGCGATCCCGGGCCGTGGCAGGCAGACACTATCGACCTGGTCCCCCCCCTCTCTCCCCCCTCACACCTCGCAGAAGAAGTTATACTCGGCGTTGGAGCTCACGAGGGCCAGCGAGGCCGAGGCGGTGGTGGTTGCGGCCTCGGTGGTCGCGGCGGCGGCGGCGGCCTCGGTGGTCGACGTGGAGGTCGAAGAGGAAGAGGAGGAGCTGGAGGTGGACGTCGAGGTCGACGTGGACGATGTCGTCGTCGCCGCCGCCGCCGCCGCTGTGGTCGAGTCCACGGCGGAGGCGGAGGCCGTGTCTGCGCTGACGGCTACCTCCTCGTTGGTAATGTCGGCCTGGCACTGGGCTGGTCGGGGGGAGGGTTGGACGTGCGATTAGCACCATGCAGATTGGGCCGACGCGACAGCTCTACAGGTGAGGATAGAATGAAAGGGGGGGGGGGGGAACTGGTCCTACTCACTGTTCTGGTCGTTGCAGTCACTCACGGTAAAGGACTGGCCGCCGCTGTTGGCCATGGTGGCGCAGCTGTTCATCTGGTTGTCGCAGGACCGGCCCGCGGCGTCTGCAAAGTCGGTGAAGGTGTCGCCGTCGACCGCGAAGGGGCGCTCGCTGTCGCCTGTCTCGGTGACCTGGGCGTGAGAGCGAAGGAGGAACCACGGTTAGCTACACACTACATAGCTTTTTGAGAGGCACTTGCATCACTAAAAGAGAGACAGGGCGATAGGTGTATGTATATATGGCTTACAGGTTCAGCGGTGATCCCACCCAGCGCGCCCGAGAAGGTCTGCAGGTTCGTGCTGCTCTGCCGCGGCAGCAACACCGCCCCGGCGCCGTGGAACCTGGCCCGGATCTCGTTGAGCATGTCCGGGGCCGCCGTGGCCGCCACGCCGGTGCTGATGGCCGCCAGGAGGGTGAGGCGTGTGAGATACATCGTGATTGGTTTTTTGTCTCTCGCCTTCTCCCTGCGAAGCGTGTCTCTCTGTCTGCTGAAGCAGTGGATGATCCCCCTTGCCGGTGTCCCGTTTTCTCGAGGTCGAGGGACCAGTCGTGGTCGAGCCAGCTCCGTCGCCCTGGAGAGCGGAGTCCCGAGCCGTCCTGCTGGGAGAAGATATGCCGAGAGGTTCGCGCAGCCTGTCAGCCAGCGTATATATCTCCTGCGCCTCTCAGTTCGTCTTCGCGATGATCACCAGTGGCCGGCGCGAGAGAATCTGCTCCACCTAAAGAACTTGTCGCTGGAAGAATACCTCACAAGCTTGATGATAAAAATGAGAATAATTAAAAAGACAAGGACCGCAGTGCTACAATTCAGGTTGAATCGATTGTACAATGAACGATGAATTTACAAATTATGAGATGCTAGGGCGAGACGCCGGGCGTGGAGGGGAGAATCTGAAACACCCCTGAGACGAGGCGCCTTGCCCTTCACGGCTCGAGCCAGGCGTCACTTCCGCTCCTCGTTTTGGGGGGGGGGGGGAACACACATTGGGCATGCACATGAGAACTGACCCAGAATTCTTGCGCCATGATTTTTTTGGCTCGAACTCGTTAGAAGGGGGGGGGGTTCACTCTTAAATTCTTATATAGACAAAAGGCGCTTTTGGCACAAGCGGGCAGCATTGGGAATCCCAGTTGAGAGTGCTGGTTGTCAGCGAGCAGCCAGCCTTGTCCGTCGTCGAAGTGTGGATCCTGATCAGCATCAGTGCGACGGGTCTGTCTGTTCAGTACTCTACAGGCTCTGCCGGCTGATATTCTGACTGGATTAGGAGGTATCGAGAGAGAGAGAGTGTGTGTGTGTAGGTGTGGGTTGCTGTGTCATTGCAAGCCAGGGAGAAAGGAACGGTGTTGAGAAGGGGGCATTAGCGATATACATAGCGGTAAGCATCATCTCTACGAAATGGGGAGAAAGGATTCCGAGCGTGCCGGCGACAGGGGCTTCCTCCACATGCCAATGATGAAGGGCTGGGCTGGGCTGCGTAAGTGTGTGGAGAGAGTGTTTCGTTTTGTTTCGTTTCTTTTGGGACAGCACATATCGTAGGAAAGAGACATACATTCCCTCGCCGGTCCTCGACATCCCTCCGCAGTCACTGGGTCCCGCAATTTGGCTTCGTCTGGGAGAGAATGGAAACGGGTATCTGTATTACATCGTATCTTGTGGGTGTATGAACATTTAATCCTGCGGATCCAACCCTGCGGATAAGGCAGGGCTGATGATCTCGTTCTCATGGGCCTCATCCCTCCACGGCTTCAAGCTTTTTTTCCATCGGGGACAGTCTAGAGTATATGCTCTCAGGTCCTCTCTCTCCCTCCCCAAGTCCATGTTCATTAAAAGAAGAAAGATGAGAATAGAAGAAGAAAAAAGTATTCACTATTCCATGCTCCTATGGTAAAATGGCTCGTGTCCCCCTTTTTTGGGCAACCAACTCGGCTGATTGTGGGACTCCGGCCCATGCAAGAAAAAAATGCTATGCTTGTTGTGAAAAGATTCCTTCTCTCCTGCCTGTGACCTAGACAGGAGAATTCCAAATCAAAAAAGGAACGCAATGACTCCCCGTGACGCCGCGCATACACGCGCACCCTCCTCTCAAGAGAGATCCAGCGTTGGTGGAGGATCACCCTGTCGTCCGCCCGCCGCACTTAGAAGTTGGTCGAGGCGGCGGCCTTGGCGGGTGGTGTGGCCTGGTGATAGCTCTCGAGGGTGGACTGGAAGGGCGAGGAGACGGCGGTGGTGCCAGAGACGGTAGAGCCGAGGCCGCCAACGCCGCTGGTGCCGGCGTCCTTGTCGTTGAAGCCCATGAGGCCGTCGTTCTCTCGCTGTTGCGCCTGCGGCCCCAGATCCTCCAGGCGAAGACGCCGGCGACGCCGAGCACGATGGCGCCGCCCACGCCGACCACGACACCAATGATGGTGTTGCGGGTCTGGTGGTCATGCCGGAGCTGCCGCTGCCGGAGCCCGAGTTGGACAGGCTGGCGGTCGGGGTGGTCACGGTGATGGAGGTCGAGCTGCTAACCGACCCATCGGTGGCGGTGACGACCACGACGGTGGTGGAGGTGGTAGGGGTGGCACTGGCGGTGGTGGAGGCAGACTTTGACGAGGACGTGGTGTCGGAGCCGCCGGCCGAGGTCGACGCGGCAGCCGCCCCGGAGGTGGTGGAGGTCGGGGTAGTGGCGTCCTGGGAGGTCGACGAGGTCGTGGTGGCGGCCTCCGTGGCCGACGTAGTGGTCGCGGCGGCCGCGGTGGTGGTCGTCTGTTCCGCAGAAGTGGAGGTGGTGAGGCTGGTGGTGCTCGTCGACTCTTCTGACGTGGACGTCGTGGTCGTGTCGGCCGCCGTCGTCGCGGAGGCGGCGCTCCCGCCCCCGCTCGCGTCGGCAGCGTTGTTGGCGTCAGAGCTGCCCGAGTCGGCGCTCTGCCTGGCCATCAGCTCGCGGTTGTTCCGCCCCAGGAGGTTGGCATCAATGATGAAGCCCTGGGCGACGCTGGTGGCAGACAGCGCCGCCACGACCAGCTTGAGTATCCTTGTGGAATGCATAATGTGTTGTTTGTGTGTGGATGGATGGTATGGGTCGTCGGTATGAACACGAGAAAGGAGAGATGGAGGAGGGTGGACAGGCGAGGTGAGACTGTCCACTCGTTCACTTGACTGTGCGCTGGTTGGTGTGGCCTGCTGTGTTGCCAGGTGAGCCCCTCTGCGATCGGCCCTCAGCTGGTTGTGGCACCCTCGAGAACCCTACTTGCTGCTCTTTCTCTGTCGAGGTGAATCAAGGTGTCGTCGATACGAGAGAGAGCAGTCGATCGATATCCAGTGAATGGTCTGTGTCGGGACGTTCGTATTGTTATTATTGTTGTTGAGAGTGCGGTAGGCTGGTGATGAAGGGGGGGGAGGGAGGGACGGTTTGACGAAATTGACTCTACGAAAGGGGAAGAAGCGAGCGACGTTGGGGTGGGTTGGAATGATGAGTGACAAGAGTTGGTTATTAAACTCGAGTGGGCTGAGGAGGAGGAGGAGAAGTGAGTAGGAGCTCAAGTAAGAATGGGCAGGGAGGGTGAGTGGAGTGGAAGGGGGGGGAGTAAGGACTCGACCCTTCTTTTCCTGGTGGGCCCAAGGGGGAGGAGGGAGAAAAAAAGAAAAAGAAAAGAAAAAGGAAGAGGGAAGAGGGACAGGGGCACGACAGTCAGGTTCAGCACTAACAGAAACCAGCCGCGAAAGCTAAGGACCAGTGATACTACGGTACAGCTTCAGCATGCACGAGGCGCTAGAAAACTGCCGCAGCACCCGAGCAGATGGGCCCTAACCAGGACGCGCCGTCCCAACTTCGTATGCTATGTTGTACTATGTACCGTATAGTAGTAGTGTACAGCAGTAATAAGGAGCATCTACGACAACGCCCTGGACTTTTGCTTGGTTACTGACTGTCACGCCTGGCTCTCTCAACACCTTGAGACACAAAATCTTTGAGTCCAGAGCCCAAGACACCCCGCGCGGGATCGTTACTCATACTGTATCTGCACTGCCTCCTGCTGCCATTCCGGGCAGACTGATGACTGCTACCAAGATGCACTATCGGAAAGCGGCAACACCACAAGTACCGTGACAGAGGGTACTTTGGAGATCCCTGCAGGGAGGACTCGTCAGGCCCTGTCTGATTGGCCCTGGTGCGGACGTGCAGGGAACCTACCCCCTGGGTTTCGCCTAAACACGGGCTTGGTTCCTCGTATTGCTGCTACCTGCAGTACATTGTAGTGCTATGTACAGGCATGCGGGAGGCCACCAGCCAGTCAGCCAAGTCACCCTCACTCAGCAGTGCCACCCACCACCCACCACTCACCCCATCACCCACCCACCCTCCAGCCAAAGGCCCCATTCCCGTCCTGCTGCCAGTCTGACCATATGAGCAGAGGAGAGAGAGAGAGAGAGAGGCCCTAGCCCAGCCTAGGCTTTTATCTTCCTGCACAACCCAGAAAAAGAAAAGACAAGAGAAACTCTCCGCGATGTGGGAGGGAGAAAGGTCTGACAGCGCCACACACACACACACACACACACACACACACACACACACACACACACACACACACACACACACCAGCAGGCCCTTGTGCTGCTTGCCCTTGTCGGTTCTCCTCGCCCCAAAAGCCCAGCCATACATGCTACTACATCATAATGTATGCAGTACCATACATACTGTTGTACATACATACACACAGTAGGAAGGAAAAGCACAACGCCACCGCGGACCAGGGACACGCCTTGATGAGAGGATGACAGGACGCAAGGGGATCGCGGGACAGCCGGGGCCTTCACTGCATGAGATCGGTTCCACAGATTAATGGAGTCAACAGTCATACCGCTGCCCCCAAAATGGGAGGGAGGAGGGGGGGCCATGAGCAGGGGCCGTCAGGTCTGTCACCTTGTATCACCTGTCGCCGTGAGGAATCGATGAACATCGGGCTCGGGAGGCCAGAAAGAGGAGAATGGAAACCACAAAAAAAAAAAAAAAACGCTATTCATCAGCGGAGAATCCATCGTCAGCCAAACTTGCGCGGCCTCCTCGACGACAACGACACACTACTATTAGCGCCCAGCGGCAGAGTTCTAGAAGCTCTGTCCAGTCGCCAACCCGCGAGGAACCTTTTTGACGTCCCGCCGCCCGCTGCTGCTAAATATAACAACAGCACAACCTGTCTCTGGCTTAGCGGTACACATAGTACTCCGTACGTATTGTACTATGGCATGTCATAGTACACGGCAGCGGGCTGCCAGGGAGGGTTCTCTTGTTGTGGCCCCCGGAGAGCAGGTGCTTTCGCAAATCAACACAAAAAAACTTACAATGACGATATATCTCCGTGTCGGTATGATCGCGTGCCTCTGGGGGAAAAGGGGGAGACCTGTTGATCCTGCGCCTCGTGATCTCCAGCGGGTGGCCTGTTCCACTGTCGTCATGCCGCCGTCTCGTCGAAAGCAGGGTTTTTTTGGTGGCTGTTTTTTTTTTTTTTTGTTGTTCTCCTTTGGGATAGACCGGGGATCCTCCTCTACTCTCGGCAGATCTTGCACAGCCGCCTCCTCGACCCCGCCGAGGGTGGGCAAAAAAAACAAAAGAAAACAAAAAAGAAAGAGAAAGCAGGGAGAGAATCAGGGTCTCGCATTATTGTGCCAGAGGACCACCCTGATTTACACTGTTTGCTCAAAACGCTAACAACAAGCATAACAGGCCTCTCTCTCTCCCTACACGAGAAGGGCAAGAAAGAAAGAAAAAAGCTTCTTGTCAAGCATCAATCTAGGACCATCTCCAAAAAAATAAAAATAAGAAGAAAAAATAAGAATAAAAAGTGTCCTACTGTGTGTCACATACAAATGAGCAACCCAGCCCGGACCCTCTCTGTCGCTCGTCTGTTCACGCGAGCCCGCCTTGTTTCCCCCGTGACGACGATCTTGGCATGACGACCTGCGGATCATGCAAACATCACCTCGGTCCGAAGAGGCCATCCTCCTTCTCTCTCCCTCCCTCTCACCGTCTGTTTTGATAGGACCCGCGCTCTCCTGCACTCTCGTCGCGTAGGCCAATCATAAGCTCGTCTCGCTGCCCACCCCCCCCCCCCCTCTTCTCCGGCGTTCATGTGGTCGACATGCTGCATATACTCTGAAACAAAGTTTTATCTACGACGGCTCCCATCCAACCCACCCCGCCCTTCCCCCCCAGCCCTCCAATTTACCCTGCAGAGAAACGTAGTATCTGGCCGGCTTCGTCCTGCCAGCCAAGGGGGGGGTTGACGGGTGGTTTGTCGGCCTCGCATAAGAAAAGAAAAAAAAAGCCAAGAAAGAAAAAAGAAAACCACAGCTAAGCTAGAGGTGGCAGCGTACAACAGGGTCAGGCGTCAAGACATGGCTACCACGGCAAAAGGACGCCCGAGAAGATTACGAGAGTACCCCTCCCATAGTCCATATATAATCTAGAGCTAAGCAGACAGATGTGTTACATACAACGAACGCCCCTGGAGGAAGGTCGGGTTTCGTGATCAGCAGGAAGCAGCAGCACACTTCGGGCACGGCGACGTGTACAGAACAGATCACTTGAGACGATCAGTCAAATTCTCCTGTGTGACTGCCTCCTCGCAGGCGGTACATACATATATATATATATATATATCTACAAGGAAGAGAAAGGTCGACCCGTCCGGGAACAAGACGGCGCAAGACAACACCACCACCAATACTACCACCACCACCACCTCGACACTTCCCCCCCCCCCCCGGCGGCCGCCTAGTAGGCCCCCGGCCTCTCCGTCCAGGCCGGCTGGTCCACCAGCGTAGGCGTCTCCCGCCCCGTCCAGACCGGCGTGGCGCCCACGGTCCAGTTCAGCCCCGCCACCGCGGCCCCCTCGCCCCCCAGCGCCCACAGCGTCAGGCCCAGCCAGTTCTCGCCGCCGTAGTCCAGGACGCCCTCGGGGATGGGGAACTCGGCCTGCGGGCCCACGTTGCTCGTGTACCGCCCGAGCTGGTACCCGTTGACGAAGACGAGCGAGCGGTAGGGCGCGGCAGACCCCGCGGCGGTGTCGTTGGCGAACACCAGCGACAGCGGGACGTCCCACGCATCGGCGGGCAGGGAGAGGGTGAAGTTGGTGGTGTAGAAGGCCACGCCGGCGGCGCTGATGCCGTCGAGGGGCGAGCTCCCGCTGGTGAAGGCGGCGGCGCCGACGGGCGGGGACGGCTGGTGGTAGCCCTGGCGCTCGGCGAACAGGCCGCCCTCGTTGAGGGGCCCGCGGACGCGGTCGGCGTAGTCCTCGCCGCCGAGGTTGCCCGTGATCTTCCACGTCAGGTCGGAGGCGAAGGTGTAGTCGAGGATCCCGCGCGGGTCCTTGGCCTCGTCCGCGCCGACCTCGCCGTTCTCGTCGAGGCCCGTGCTGTCCATCAGGACGGTGAGCACGTAGCTCTGCCCGGCCGTGACGGCGCCGTCGGGCAGGGCGAGGGCCTGCGTGTAGGTCGAGGGGATGTCGTCGTAGCCGGCGGCCCACGAGCCCAGGAAGGTGTCGTTGAGCCAGACGGAGGCGCCGTAGGCCTCGCCGCCCTGCGTGGTGAGCGAGAGGGTGGTCTCGGCGCCCGACGCGACAAAGTGGCCTCGGAACAGCAGGCTGCCCGTGTTGAAGCCGTAGTCGGAGCCGTATAGGGACACGGGCGTCTTGAGCGGCGAGCCCACCGGGTTGGTGGTGTTGGTGTGGTCCGCGTCCGGCCAGGCGCTGTCGTCGTACGAGGCCTGGATCTCGGGGAGCGAGTCGAGCGCGTACCAGACGGCCCCGGCCAGGTCGGGGAGGTCCAGGGCCGGGGGCGAGTAGGACACACTGGCGGCCCACGAGCCCTGGGCATCGGTGGTGAAGTCTAGGGTCTGGTTGTTGACCTGGAGGGCCGTGGCGCCCTGGGGAGCCCCGATGATCTCGACGGCGGTGCTCTTGTTGAAGTCCGCGGCCAGGGAGAGGGTGGAGCCGTCGACCGAGGCCGTCCGGACGAGGTAGGGCCCGTTGACGATGACGGCACCCCCGCCGCTGGTGAGCTCAGGAACCCAGTAGTCGTAGGCGCTGTTGCGGTCTGGTCATCGCGTACACACGTATTAGCACACACTTTGCCGGTAAGGAGCCTGAGATGGGTTTTCCCCCCCCCCCCTTCTCTTTTCTTCCTTCCTTTCTTTCTTCCTCCTTGCTTTCCCTTCCTTCTTCATAACAAGACGACGTACCAAGAATGTAGATGTACAGATCGGCGACCTGGACGATCCTGCGGGAGGTGGACGTCTCCCACTGCGCGACGAGGGAGCCGTTGGCCTGCCGGATGGTGACGCCGCTGCCCTCGACCAGGGGAGCCGTTGGAGGCCCCAGCCACGGCCAGCTCGTGAAGCTCACCGGCGCCGCCGTAGACCACCAGGACGGTCCTGTCCGCAAAAGCCTGCCAGGTGAAGATCTCGGCGGTGGAGTAGAGGAGTAGCGCCGAGCTGCCGACCGGGTAGTCCGTCACGTGGACCTTGGAGTCGCGCCCGCTCAGGGTGAGCTCGCCGCCGAGCTGGGGGACGGCGAGGGTGCCCGCCGAGGTGGGCAGGGACAGCGTGTAGTTGGTCGAGGCCTCGGAGGTGTAGTCGGCGTGCCTGACGACGAAGAAGGAGCCGTTGGCCCCGAGCACGGGCGTGGTCACGATGTCGGCGTTGGTGTTGTAGACGCCGGTGGAGTACGAGGTCGCGGGCACGGCGGTCAGGTATCCCGGCGAGACCTTGAGGAAGTTGGCCTCGAGCTTGAGCTCCGAGTACTTCTCCCTGTCGACGGCGCGGTTCTCGCGGATGGCGGAGCCGTAGTCGTAGGAGGTGTAGACGCCCGGGTACTGGATGTTGCCCCAGTTGGTCCCGCCAAAGATCTGCCCGTGCGTTGTCGATGGGGTCAGACAGGATCGATCGCCCAGGGGCTCGGGACAGCAGCAGCTAGCATACATACCATGTACAGGCTGAAGATGGTCACGCCCGCCGCGTAGTTGTTCTTGTAGAACACCCTCTCGAACTCCATGTTCAGGAGGTCTGCACACTTCTCGTAGCCGGCGCCCGAGGGCGGGTCGAAGGAGCCTCCCTGTCGTCATGTTCAGCGCGTGAGCCGCCGCACGGCTTTCATCATCTTGATGCCCCGTCTGGTGGGTTAGCTGCTGCTTACCTGGAACTCATTGATCAGGTACGGCGTCGTCGGGCTCTCCTCGAGGTGCAGCTCTCGAAAGTCGGTGGGGATGGACCCGGACGGCCAGGGAGGAAGGGTTGGCACAGTCGAAGCCCAGCGGGTAGGAATCACTACGGCAGGGTTTCATGTAAGCAGCAGGGAGAAGAAGCAGAGGAAACAGAGAGAGCTTACTGTCCCTGTTGTTTGGGTACACGTGTCAGCCGGACAAGAAAGCATGGTATTCACTGCCCTCCAACTCCTCGACAGGGCCACGCCCGAGACTCACATAGATGTCGACCTGTCCCACGCCTGTCCCGGGGGCGTTGTGTCCATCCGGCGACGCATCATTGTTGACGAGGGGCACCACGATCCCCGCATCGCGCAGCTGGTCCTCGATGTACTGCATGTAGTACCCGTTGGGGAACACGACGTCCGAGGTGGCATCGGTGTACTCGTTCTCGACCTGGACGAGGATGATGGGCCCGCCGTTGGTGATCTGGTACTTGGCCAGGATGGCGCCCACGGTGGCCATGTAGCTGGGGTGTGTCACCTTTGTTCAGCGGCGGAGCTCAGAGGGAGGAAGTTGGGGGCTCTCTCTCTCTCTCTCTCTCTCTCTTGGGGGGGAGATACGGCCAGACGTACTTGTTCGTGGCGTTCAGGTAGTCGGTAGCGTTGGTCCTCAGCTTTCCCTCGATCCTCTGCAGCCAGCCTGGAAAGCCACCGCCTGTGGACTCGGCATCTGTATTCCTCGTCCCGGGCACACGCCCCAGCTGATCAGCGGATTTTTTCTTTTTCTTTTCGTATTCTTTGCACTCACTAATGTACGGTCCCGGTCTCGCGATGAGGTACAGCCCGGCCTCCTGCGCAGCCTCCAGGAACGGCTCGATGGCCATGGCGGCCTGGTCGTTGAAGTCGCCGCTCTTGCCCTCCAGCAAGCCCCAGTGCAGGTAGAAGGAGACGGTGTTGAGGCCCAGGGCCTTGACCTTCTGGAAGACATCGAGCCACAGCGAGGGTACGGGCAGGCGGAAGGGGTGGAACTCGCCCGAGTAGATCATGAGCCGCTCGCCGTTGATGAGAAGCGAGTAGTTGTCATAGGTCACGACGTCCTGGAGGAGCTCGCGGCGGTCTGGGCGCAGGAGCTGCGGGGGGCGTCCGGCGAGGGCGGCGGCGTGGGCCGTGGTGGCGGCAGCGGTGGCACCCAGGAGGGCAGAGGAGAGGATGCTGGTGAGCCTCATCGTGACAGAGAGCAGCCCCTGTGGGCAGCTGTACGAAACGGTTGCCTTTTTTGCTGACGGCGCTGCTTGGACAGAGCCTCTATGGTCCTAGGCCGGGGAGAGGGGGGAGGATGCCTGTCTTGAGCGTCTGGGTGAGGCCTGTCACTCTTCTGTCTCTCTGTCTGTCACTCTCTCTCTCTTCAAGGTTTGACCAAGGGGACATACATCATCAACCAGGTTCATCACCCTGCTGCTTCATGACGCCCGCTGCAACACACACTCTCTCTCCCTCCCTCCCCCGGCCCGCCTCGGTCCTTTTGCTGGACGACATTATACCGAAGTATCGCTCCCAGCCCGTGCCTGCATCCATGGTTACAGGGACACGGGATTGTCTGTTGGAGATCACTGCAACGTCGTCGAGGGACAGGGCAGGGGGGAGGGGGAGGGGGCGCTTCCAGGTACAACAAGCTCTCCCTTGGTTGGTGGAACATCAGGCTGTAGTTGTTTCCCGAGCCGTTGGCATCAATCGTATACCATCAAGCTATATGGCGAGAGAGTTGGTGAAGTCTAAAGTACGAGAAGTGGTCCTGTCGATCATAGATTGATTCCCTCGGGGGGAAGGGGGAGGATCCAGGAACAAGGATGCTTGATGTACATACATAATACGGATCCGTATACTGCATATGTACCGTTCCTCGTGTGGAGGAGACTGTTCGGATGATCGCACGCGCGAGAGAGAAAAAAAAGAGGGAGAGAAGGAGGAGGGGGGGGGGGAATGAGGGGAAGCCCTGCTCTGTTGGGGATCTGCGGCCATTTCGGAAGGCAATGCAACCCTATTTTACCACTGCAACCCTCCCATGCCTCCTTCTCGGCTTGTACATCTTCCTGCAGCATTGCTGTCCGTCCGCTGCCTGTGTGTGCCTTTCCTTGCTTGTTGGTTGTGTGGGTCTTTTTTTCTTTTTCTTTTTTTTTCCCCTTCCTTTTCTCTCCTCTCCCCAACACAGTGTGTTTTTACTAGGAAGTTGAATATGTCGATAGCCATGTTTGATATCAACGTAGTTACGAGTCCATGGCAGAATAGGAGAAATACACTGAGGCTTATCCTCCAAGTTCATTAGAGTACAAAGAGAGAGAAGAATCTGGGAGACGTCAAGGTTTATATGTGAATATATATGTGTGTATATAATAAACATATCAATATGTGTATACGCATCTACGCAGAGATCAAGCCCTGCTCCTCACGACGCGGCGGCCAGCAGCGCAACGCTCAGGTTGGGCAGGCTGAAGCTAAAGGCCCCGCCGTCGCCCGCCGTCAGGCTGCTCGTCGTGGTGATGAGCTCCACGGACCCGATGCTGTTATAGCTGTAGCCGTCCGGGGCCGTCAGCACCGTCAGGGTGGCCGTCGACCCGCTCCCGAGGCCGTCAAAGGTGACGTTGAACCCGACATCCTCGGTGCTGTTGTACACGGCCGCCTTGACATAGTACGTGCTCGTCGCGTTGTCCACACCCGCCACCCAGTACGCAGGGCCAAAGTCGTCGGTGGTGTCCGCGGGCAGGGTGGACGTGAAGGCGGCGTTGCCAAATAGCCGGAGCACCTCGTACGAGGTGCTGGTCACCGTCTGGCTCTGGTCGGCCGTGAAGGAGATCAGGTCCGGCGACCACTCGTACGAGTTGAGGTTCTGCAGGAGGGGCGCGTACGAGAACCCCCAGACGCGGTCTGCGTTGCGCTCCATGCCGATGACGAAGACGGCCTCCGAGACGGAGCCGATCCAGTACGGCCAGGGGCTAAAGAGAGAGGAGAGAGAGAGAGTCAGTGAGTGAGCGGGCGGGCGGGCGGGCGAGGGTGGTTATATAGATACAAAGGGGGACTCACTTCTTGGCGTCGTCCCAGTTGGTCGAGTCGCTCACGTTGTCCGTGTTGTTCTGCACGACGGCGAACTCGCCCACCTGGATGGGGTGGCCAGCAGCCATGTTGTCGAAGAAGTTGAACTGGCCGACAAAGTAGTTGGGCAGGGTGTACTGGTGGTAGTCCTGCCCGGACGACTTGTAGGTATAGCTCAGGTCCGCGAGGGAGGTGAAGATCAGGATGTCAGGGTAGGCAGCCGAGATGGCGTCTGTTCATGGGGGCACAAGAGTGGATTAGCAGATGGGAACTCTCTTGTTATAAAAAAAAAAAAGAGAGAGAGATACACACCGTAGAACATGTTGAAGCGGTAGTCGATGTAGCTGTCCTCGCCGCCGTTCAGGTTGTCCTCGTTGCCGACCTCGACGAACTTGATGACAAAGGGGTCCGCGTATCCGAGGGCGACACGCTGGGCGCCGTACGTGGTGGACGCGTCGCCCATGAGGAACTCGAGCTCGTCGAGGGCGCTCTGCACATAGGGCGCCAGGTCGGCCTCGGAGATGATGGTGCCGTCCAGGTACTCGCCCGACCAGACGGCCAGGACGGGCTCGAGGTCCAGGTCCTGGCACCAGAGCATGTACTCGACTAGGCCGAGGCCGTCGGTATTCTCGTAGCCCCAGGTGCCGGGCCGCCCGGGCCGCTGCGTCAGGTTGCCGATGGTGTTGTTCCAGTTCCACCAGTACGGCGGGTCCTCGCCCTCCAGGTTGTTGCCGCCGGGGATGCGGAAGTGCTTGGCGTTGAGCGCGGCCAGGGCCTCCATGATGTCGGGCCTGTTGCCGTTGGGCGTGTCCTTGTACGTGGGCGGGAACAGGCTGATGAGGTTGAGGTTCAGCACGTCGCCCGCCGACGCGTCAAAGGTCAGGACGAAGCTGTTGTTGCTGCTGGGGGCGTCGGCCGCCGGCGCGAGCTCGTAGCTGAACCGCGTCCAGGCGTCGGCGCTGGACGAGCCCGACACCGTTGTGGACGCCAGCGTGGCATTGGTTATGTCGGACACAAGGCTCGCCGTGAAGTTGCCCGAGTAGTCGCCGAGGACGTAGAAGCTGCCCGAGTAGGTGCTCGAGGCCGAGACGTCGACTGTTTTGTTTGTGTAGGAGAGAAGAGAGGCCAAGCCGTCAGCAGGAGTAACTGCGTCCACCGGGGGGGGGAGGGGAGGGGAGGAAACACCACTGCACACTTACTTCCCCACCAGCCTGGGTTCCGGATACCAGCAGCGCCGTCGGCCGAGGCTGTCACCTCCACAGAGGTCGGCAGGGCCCATGACAGCGGGGTAGAGCTGTTGTCCAGGGCGAGCGAGGCAGAACCGACAGCCGTCCACGGGTCGAGGGTGGACGGATACTCGGTAGAGCCCTGGAAGGCCCGGTTCTGGATCAGCTCGGCGTAGCTGCACCAGAGATCGAGGCGGCAGGCAGACAGTCAGCTCTCCTGTGCGCTCCAGCATGCCCAGAGGGGGGGAGGAGGAGGGGACGTCAGCGCTGGTCACTTACATGCCGCCATCACCACCGTGGTTGATGTCCTCGAACATGAGACCATATTGGTACCCAGAGGTCGCATTCCCGCCAGAAGACGCCACGGAGAGGGTCACGGCCGCCGCACCTCCCACGAGGAGGGGGACAGACAGAAGAGGAGACAGACGCGCCATGGCAGAGAAGGAGGAGGAGGAGGAGGACATACACACGCAGCGAGAGGATCAGCGCTGCTAGAGAGAGAGAGAGAGAGAGAGAGAGAGAGAGAACCAGCTGGGAGGAGGAGATGCGACAGGTCTCAGGAACAGGAAGGGGATCACCGTCGACCCCATGCTCCCTTTTTGTATAACAACAATCAAAAGATAAGATCTCCCCCCCCCTCTCTCCCCCCGGTCCTCAAGACCTGATCGCCTCTCCTCCTCGCCTGCATCCCTCGACAACCTTCTTCCCGGCCTCCAGTCCGGAGGCAACGTCCCTGGCACACCCACCCTGCCTGCACAACAGGCGCATCAATGAGACACCGAGAGGACGTGCCAGTCCCTCAGGAAACCCAAACCACCCCACACCCGGCCCACGAACTCCACGTCGCCGAGCTAGACGGTAGCGCACAAGCTCTCTGTTGGAGAAGAGACGGGGGCGGGGGCTCAAGGCTGATCACCTCGAAATAGCATCTTTGCCCCGAGATGGGCGGCCCAGGAACGCCCAGGGCCAGAAAGCAAAAAGAAAACAAAAGACATGCTGCCGCCGCCGCGTGCCACTTGGGCCTTGGCTGTGGGCCCCTTGCTTGACGTATTTTTGTAGTGTGTCAAAGGTTAAAAACAAAAAAGCAAATAAATAAAAACATAAATCACACAACGGTGTTACTGGGCGAGATTGTCGAGGATCTGGGGAACCTGGTCCTGGTAGCATTCAGGCTCGTGGAGACAGATGTCGGGGTAAATGAGGTTGGTGGAGGTGGAGGAAAGGGGGGGGGACTCCACATGAAATATGTCATGTATATGGTATATGAAGATAATTGTGTTATGTATGCAAGTGTAAAGAATGTATGGTAGTATCCCGCTCCAGAGGAGGACTACTGCTGCTGCTACTGCTGCTGCTGCTACCTGGTATCCGCACCAATGACTGCCGAGGAGGAGGGCCCATCGACCTGGGGTCCACTCATCATCATCCAGGCATCAGGCCTCGGACTTTCTTGTGCGGTCCCTCACTCACCGTCTTGTCCCGCATGGAACTGAAGACACCGACCAGGGTGCTAATGATTCGCCGAGAGGCAGGTTAGGCTGAATTGAACTGTTCCCCTGTACTGGGTATCAATCTTGTGTGCATATTTGTCGTCAAGCTCACTTAGTAATACACTGACACAATCATCACGATGGTGCAATGTCCTCATGAATTGAATTGTGTCTGGATGTAAACAAAGGGAGGGGAAAGGGAGCTTATCTGTCCAGGGCGCAACAGGGATATTGTAATGAATAGCTCATAATACATCCCAAATACCATTCTCCATCTTCATCTGCAGCCTCGATGACAGCCATAAACCCAACACCACCCTTCCTCTCGATCCCTGCCATTGTCAGCTCCTGCCTGGTAGGCTTGTGCATAGTACTGCTGCTTGGATGGGGAAAAGAGAAGAGGGGAGGGAGGGCAGGCTGCTAGACGGAGGAGGAGAAGAGGAGGGAGAGAAGATGATGACGATAATGGTGGTGACGATAACAACAGTGCCACGGCTGATGTTGCTGCTGACGATGTTGTCATTGGCAGAAGGGAACCAGTAGATACTGGGGCTGGGTGGCTGCTGCAGCTGCAGGGCCAGGAGAAGAGATGCATTAGGTACATACATGTGTCACGTGTGAGCTCCCACTTCCTTGATGTCTCTCTTGTTTTGCAGAAGCAAGGTTACAGCGGGCACAGGACCACGAATACACGAGCGTCATGTGTCGATGCATCACCTAGAGGCCCAAACTTTTTTTTGATCTTGCCTCTGAAGAGAAAAAAATCCATGATTAGTGACATCACAACAAATGTTTTGAGATATGAGATGGAAATTATTGTAATCAAATTTTATTCGCTCTTGCTCAGTATAAGACTTGGGGCGGAAGGCTGGGCTCGAAAGCCCTCATGCCACACACACACACACCCACACACGCGCGCGCGCACACACACGCACGCAAACAAAAAAAACAAAAAACAAAAAAAACGGGAGGGTAGAGGCCGGACGCACTCGGCACCTATATAATAAACAAATTAGCATGCTAACGAGCATCAGCCAAGCAGAATAGTCGTCAGAGCCTACCTATCCCGAGCGCTTTCTCTTGGGCCGGGGGGAGGCGGCCTCGACCTCCCGAGCCCGCTTAGCAGGCCGTCGGGGGCCAGCCCCCCCTCTTCTTTGACGGCCGGCTCCTTCTTGGCGGCCGGCTTGGCCTTGTACGGGGTGTCCTGTTTGAAGGCGGACTCCTGCTTGATGCCGGGCCCCTGCTGAGCAGGGGCCCCGTCTTTGGCATCGTCCTTCTTGCCCCGGCCGCGGATGCCGCGCTGGCCGAGGCGGTTGTACTCGGGATCTCCGTTGAAATCCTCGTCTGCGATCTTGCCCTGGGTAATGGCCAGGCGGATCTTTGCTGGAAGTGGGGGTATTCCCTGAGGCAGAAACTATTAACATTATGCTTACAATATAGCATAGAAAAAGAGAGGATATAAGAGAGATAATAATGCAAAGGAAGAAATAGAAAGAGCATAATCGACAAGATGTAAGAAGAAATAATAGCTAAGCAGAAAAAGAAAAAAAAGATATAGCTTACCCCATCTCGTCATAACCATCAATCAGGTCAAAGTCGTAGCTGCCATCGTCATCCTCGATAGACTCTCGAAGGTTCTTAAGCTGGCTGCCAGATACGCATCCCCTGCGCAAATAATTCAAGTGTTAATTCATGTATCCGTATCAAAGCAAAGACTCAATAGGGCTGCGCTATGGGATCATACCAATGCTTGTAGGTCCAGGAACCATGGCTCTTGATCTCAACCCAGGTTGCGAAGCGCAGCTCGCCCTTCAGCAGCTTGACCTTGCTGTCCTGGCACTCCTTGTCCTTGCAAGTAGCGCGGTTGTTAGGGGAGACCTCTAGAGAACAAAATGTTAGTATTTTGCCGACGGGATGATAGCTTAGAGGAAGAATAGCGGCGTGAGAAGACATTGGCTTGTAAGATGTATTGTCTGTAGGGAGCTGCTCAAAGGCATAGTGCTGCAGATTGGATTCACTTACCGATACGGTACTGAGGCATCTTGAAAGACTTGGTTCAGGTGGTATGTTGGGGGGGGAAAAAAGGTCTGCAGGGCTGCTGAAAGTGGATGGAAAGGCGTGGGTATTACAGAGGTGCAGGCGTGTGCGTGTTGAGGTGGAAAGGAGAAAAGGTACGGTGATGGACAGCTGTTGCTAGAACTTGCTTGCCGATGCCTATCAGACAGGATACAATGTGGTTGCAGAAGAGAAGAAGAGGATTAATCGGTGAGGTTGCTGACGAAGAGAAGGGAAGAGAAGAGAAAGTTCGAGTTCTGGTGGTAGGAGAATTGGAAGGCGGCAGAACAGGCAGAAGTTGTGGGCTTTTTGTGTGCTGCAAGAGCGAACCACTGTTAGCGCGCTTTCTAGAGTAGGCAGTCCTCCTGGAGGGTCGCTCCTGATCAATAACAAGTGCTGTGGTAGTGGGTGGGTGGCAGGTCAAAGTGTGGTGGGCACATACCTGCTGAAGCTGTCTTGTCTGAGATAGAAACAAGCTGCAACAAAGACACTGATCAGACTGGTTAGGACTCTGGGCGCACCCTTCTGCTGTGATGTAAAAGAAGAAGAAAAGAATCAGAGTTGTTGTGGTTGTGGGAAAGTTCTCGGGTTGAAGTGTACTGAAGGGAGTCTGGTTTGGTGGAGGGTAATTATCAGTCAGGGATTGCGGCTTACGTAACACTACCTCACCTTGGCCTACCCTGCCATGTATATTTACAGCATGGCAGAGAGAGGGAGAGGAAGGAAGAGAGAGAGAGAGAGAGACAGAAAGTGAGAGTCAGGAAGAGAGAAAGAGAGAAAGTAGGGAGAATCTTGATAAAGACTTTGTCCAGATTTATTGATGGCGTCTCTTGTTTCCTAGCTATTAATTACACAATAGAAAACACGTGCTGTGTACTTAGTAGCCTTCCAAGCCTTGCGCCTCTTCTCTAGCAGGCTCAAGAGATCAACAAAAAGTAGGGAAAGCAGGCCTGGTGGTAGGTGGGTCAGGACACTACAGGAAAGGACACCACCCAATGTACATAGAGGCCAGGTTCTTGGGGTTTGTGGCCTGCCTGATCAGCTCCTCCACCTGGCCCTCCACACCGAGCGGGATGCTCTCGTCTGGCAGCAGCCCCCTCACCTTCCTCCTGATGCTCTCGACCACGCTGGTCGGGTTCAGCCTGACCAGGTCGTTCTTCCGCTTCTTGTCCCGCTGGAGGTCCAGCGTGGGATCGTAGATGAACGCCTCCAGGATCGTCATGAGGGTCTCCTCCTGCTGCCGGAGGATGCCGAGCGTCAGCTCGCTGCACTGCCGGAAGGGGCCCTCGTAGCCATAGATGCCCATGGCCGCGACCATGTTGTGGGTGAGCCGGAAGGGGACGCGCTCCGGCTGGGCAAAGGTGAGGCCCTTGTCGAACAGGCAGTTGAAGTCGACGTGGAACACGCCGCCGTTGCCCTCCTCCAGCAGGACGTTCTCGCCATGCCGGTCGCCCAGGCCCAGGATCGTGCCGACCATGGACATGACCGCGCACGAGCGGGTGTACTTGAGGCGCGCGGCGAGCCAGGCGGACGGGTTGGGGAACTGCGATATGAACCAGCTCGGCAGGACGGGCGGGAACATGCCCAGGATCTGGTCCGTGAACACCGCGATGTTCTTGTCCGACACCATGGCCTCCCCTCATCAGCTGGGCGATCTGTCCGTAGTTGGGGCTGATGCCGCGCGTCTTGTAGAGGCCGAGCAGGATGTCGCGGAGCGTCTTGAGCCCGTCCACCCACTCGATGATGCCGCACTCCTCGTTGAGCGGCGTCACCGCGTAGGTGCGGATGTACAGCTGCCGGCGGCTCGACTCTGCGTCGCGCTTGAGGGACCGGTTGATCATCCCGTTGAACTCCATGAGCCGCTGGTCGGTGCGGAGGTCGTCCTTGGGCTTGATGAGCAGGTTGTACAGCCTCCCGTCCGACCCGCGCGCCGTCAGCCTCCGCGGCTTCGCGAGCGACCCGAGGACCAGCACGTCGTCCAGGAAGCCGTCGATAGCTATGACGTCCCGCGAGAAGGCCTTGTGCTTCTTGATGTTGTCGGTCAGGGTGGGCAGCGTCGCCGTGAGGCACGCCTCGATGGGCACCACCAGCGGGCAGGGCGTGCACCTGTGGTTGAAGTTGAGGTCCCGGGTGATGCTGGCGTGCGTCGTCCTGTTGCTCTGGAAGTCGCCGTTGTTGCAGGCCAGGAGCAGCTGCTCGGCGAGCTTCTCCCCCATCCTACAGAGCTGGGCCAGGCTGAACGAGGTGCCGTCTGCGCCCCTGAGGTCGCTGTCGCGGAGCTGGTGGAGCAGCTGGTTGCCCCGTCTCGCCCGGTCACCTGACTGCCTGGTGGTCATGATCGCGAAGAGGCCCCACAGGGCCTGTCGGGGGTGGGCCTCCACAATCTTCACGATGATCTGCTGCAGGGACCTGACGATATCCGGATTGGGGTGTGTGATGCGGGCCACGATCTGCGGCATGGCCGTGTAGAAGATGTAGGCCGGCATGCGCTGCATGTGCTTGTTAAAGTACCGGTTGAGCTCGTGCAGCAGCGTCTTCCTCCGCTGGTGCAGCTCCTTGGATAGCGAGACCTTTCCCTCGGGCGCCTTGTTGACCTGGGCCCCGAGATCCATCCACAGGGTCAGGATCCGAGGCAGCGTCTGGTACAGATATTTCGTGCCAAAGTTGAGCGACCGGAGGTAGTTCTCGATGACCAGCTTGGCCGTCTCGCCCGTCAGATACTCGTCGCTCTGCTCGTCCGGCGACAGGGCCTTCTCGGACTCCAGGACCTTCTTGTAGTGACGGCCGAGGTAGTAGTGGCCCTTCTCCCAGGTCGCGTGCATCCTGGCCGCCTGTTGGTATCGGGAACGCAGGGCACCGGCGTGCGTCTGTCCTGTGGAGTCTTGCCATTTCGCCAGCAGCAGGTGTGCGCGGGCTGTCAGCAGGTTCCTCTGCACCTCGGGGGCCTTGCTCGAGCTGGGCGCGGCCGGCCCGAGGTTGTACCCGATAAACGAATCTGTCTGGATGGCGTTCTCGAGAGTCTGGATAGCCTTGCGGTGGTGGCCTTCTTTCCACAACAGGCGGGCGTTCTCGATGGTGGCTGACCCATCACCGAGTTGTGATGCATGTAGGACGGCGTTGAAGGACTGGTGCAGCGAGTCGGTCTTTCGAGCCAGGCGGGCACTCGAGAGCCATAGAGATGAGATGTCTCCGTTTGTGAACTTCGGCCTGTGTCCTCAAGAGTTAGCAATAGGGCTTCGAGGCGAGTCGCAGGGTCCTGTGGCACATACCGCATCAATTCCATTGCCGCTCGACGTATGCCGAGTACATACTGCTTGTCGTTTACATAAGCCCCGAGCACTTCAGCCGGCGGCTGAGCAGGGTCATGGTGTTCTGCTGGTCGCTCTCCTCCTTCTTGTGATCTCCAGCGATGATGTCGAGATCTGCAAGGACGTGGCACTTTAGCATAGCCTCGTGGGCCGACTGAAGAGATGCGGTCGCAGACAGGGACATCGACGAGGCGGCCTGGTCCTTCAGCCTCTGGATATGGTCTGCAAGATATTGGTCTGCCCGTCCTTGAGAGCAAGGAGGGCCGAGCCAACACCGAGGTTGAACTCCTCGAGAGGATTGCCGGCATTGTACGAGTATAGATACTTCTGTAGAGTCTCCCACCTGCTCGTGGCCCAGGCTGCCTCGACGGCGAAGGGCGCAATCTGGTTGATCGTGGACGCGTCGGTCGCCATACCGCTCACATAATTCAGCAGCACATCTAAAGAGTAAACTGTTAGCTACTTTCACCAGGTGATTTGCTTGTTTGATAGGGCCAGGGGGAGGGGATAACGTTTACCGTATTGTCCGGACTGCTTGAGGCAGGTTAGGAGGTCAAGCTGCACGTCGACACTGTTGGGATCCTCGGCAAGCTGGACCTCGCACCAGGTCTGCGCCCGGGACCACCTCCCAGCTTTCCTGTGGCTGAGGATCTGCTGCTTCAGATCGACGACCTTCAGGTTCGCCGAGATGCCTTCAAGCCCGTCGGGTTCGTCGATCTGTGCGTATACATGCTGCAGTGAGTCCAGGGCCCGCTGAACACGGGTGTCATCTTGGCCCGGCTCTTCCTTTTGGCGGAGGACATATGGCTCTAGGTGGAACAGGGCTCGGGCGTATTGCTTGCAGTCGATGGCACGCTGGGACAGTAGCTCCGCTGGGATCGCATCGAGCCTCTTTTGGATCAGGGCGACGTTCTTCTCGCTGGCTTCCGTCAGCGGGGAGGCCTTCTGCACCTGTATCCACCTCATGGAATAATCTATGATGCGAAAAACAGCCTAGAGACTCTCACATCAGCAACCACATAACTTGTTCAGTATTTTGGGGGCTGGGAGGGCATCTTACTTCGTAGAAAAGGTTCTTGTCTTCCTTCTCCTGGTAGGATGTGTTCAAGGACACATTCTGTTGGAGGATCAAGAGCAGCTCGTCCCAGATCGCATCCTTGTCCTCGTCCTTGTTCGTCTGGCCTAGTGTCACGTGGATGACCAGATAGGGTAGCAGGAAGACCGCAATAGACAGGTCTTTGACCCTGATGACCCGGCATAGAGGCTCGAACGTGAGCTGTGCGAATATGTTCTGCCCCTTGTGGAGCAGGTCGAGCGTGAGATGTTTGAGCCAGATGGCGTACGACCGTCCTGCGCGGAAGATGGGATACTCGATGACGGGAGCTGGTAACGGCTGCAGGGTGTACTTTGAGGTCAGAAAGGGAGTCAGCATCTCGCGGACCATTTCGGGCATCTTCTGCCAGTTCTGGTATAGGCGCGCGCCGTGCTGCGTGCTGCCCTGCATGGCGATGACTGCCCTGTAGTCGCACCTGTCCAGGAGCTCCTGTATGACATAGGAGAGGTACCCCTGCAGAGTTACGTCGGTCGTGGAGAGGAAGGCCTTGAGGAGGACCTCTTCAAGGAGGAAGCTGACAAAGTCCGTCGTCTCTTCTGCATTCTCGAAGTTGGACGACATGATGAACTCTCGCTGCTCCCGGGCGGTCTCCATCCTAGTCGAGTCCAGACATCCCATGAACCCGATACATTCTGCACAGAGCCGCGGGATATTTGCGTCTCTGCCGTTGTATTTTGACGCGCAGTCCAGCAGCGCCCGGCCCAGCTTGGTAACTACAGAATCTGGCTGCTCGCTGATGGCTGATGTCTGCAGGTAGCCCTGATGCTGGCGGAGGTAGGCCGAGAGCTCAGCCAGGGCCTGCGCCACCACGCCTGCGTTCTCATGGAGAACCCGCTCGATGAAGATACAGTAGGTGTTCCGGACGTCCATCCGACCGGCGGCGTCGAACTTCTTCCAGATCTCGGCGAGCTCGCCGATGTGGGCCAGCGACGGCAGCTTCGGGGCGGTCGCCTGTAACACATCCTTGTGGTCACTCAGCAGGAAGTGGAGCAGAGACTTGGTCTTCTCCCGTGTCGCCTGGTCTAGGGAGGTCCAGTACTGCCCAATGATGAAGAAGGTCGTCTCGATCAGCGCTTCGACGTCCTCCTCTTCCATGTGGTTGAGCATCGAGTACCAGCACATGAAGACGTCGCTCCGCAGATCGGGGAGAGAGAGTGCACTCAGGAGACACACGGAGATCTATCACATGATCATTATTAGCATTGCCATCATGTGAGCATACCAAGGCCCGAATCTTTTGAAGGTGAAAAGGAAAAAAGAAATTACCTGTGGGCGAGCGGTGCGAATGTACTCTTTCCCGAGCACAATCATTTCTTCCATGGCGCGGATGCAGCGCCTTTTCTCCTGGATCGGCGGCATGACAGACAAATCATCGGTGATGACTTGTATCATCCTGGTGGACAAGCCCAGGGCGTGCACGCAGAGGAAGCGACCCATGACGTGGTGGCTCTTCCTCCGGCCGCTCTGCGGGTCTGGCATCAGCAGCCCGGCGACGAGAGCCAGCGCGGAGCGTGCAGACGCTTTCATGGCCTGATCCCCGTCGCCGCTCATCTTCAGAAGCTCGAGGGCTGTGGGGACCGGGTTTGTGGACAGGAGCTCCTTCAGGGTGGGCACCTCGAGCTCTGGGCAGACATCGAAGAGTACAGACCTGGCATGAGCCTCAATGTCGGGGACGTCTTGCACCAGCAGCCGCGAGAGGATCGTGCTCAGGTTGGCCTCGTCAAAGTAGAGCATCTTCCACAGCGGCTCGATGTTCTGCGAGTCCGGCCGTGACAGCTCTCGCCTGGCGTCGAGAAACCTCTGGATGATATCCTTCTTCCTGTGCAGCACCAACCACGGCAGGGCATGGGACTGGATGAGCAGCAGAAGCTCTGTGATGCTGGTCTTCAGCAGGTCCGCGACCATCTGCGTCGCCTGGGGCCGTGTCAGCATGTCCTTGACAGTTGCATAGGCAAGATTTCGCCAGAACGGGTCGAGCAGTCGTCGAGGTGTCGTCTTCCGGCAGCTGGCAAGATTTGTCATCTCGTTGAGCGCGACTGCAGAGATGATGGGGTTCTGGTGGCCCAGAAACTCGAGCATCTTGACGAGGACCAGGTTGAGGCCTTCATCCGAGACCACCGTGCCCACCTGACCCCAGGCCATGAGGCAGGTCTCGCTGATGTTGGGCTTGTTCCTGTCCGAGATAGATCTCATGATGCCCAGAGCATTGGCCGTGTTGCGGCTCAGAATACCAGGTGCGGCCACCTGTCCCACCCGGGGCCGCAGGAACAGGGCGATCGCCCTCCCGGCAGCAATCCGAAGCTCTCTCAGAGAGCTGTTCAGGGACTGCAGGCACCACTGGCCAAGTGCGGATCTCTCAAGATCCAGCATGTCCGGGTCGCTGCAGTGCAGAATGACACGTCGGAGTGCTACCATGGCCACAACTCTCGGCCGCCGTGACATCCGAAAGCTGGATAGGCCAATGAGCTTCACGAGGAGCGAAAACACAGCCGAATGGGTTGCCATGTCTTGATCCTTTGGCGGAGTGGACTCGTCGTCTCGCTTTGAACAGACCAGACACTGCATCTCACCTTTGCTAGCTGATGCCAGGACGAGAGTGCCGTCAGAAGCACAGAGCAGGCGGCATAGCAAGTCAAGGACCGAGCAGCGCACAGAATCGTCCGCCTCGGAAAAGTGATTTCTGGTGAAGTAGATTGTGAGGGGGTTTTGCCTCTTGTGACGGTTGGGCCGAAGGTAACTCACAACAGTGGTTTCTCAATATCTGCTAGGCCTGTGGAGGGTGGTACGCCAATCACTTTACAGAGCCGCTTCATGGTATGCAGCAGCGCGGTGGGCGTCTCGTGTGAGGTCTTTGGCCGCTTGACAGCTCGCTCGCCGTCTTCGGCTGGGGCGGGGGCAGGGGTACACTTTGTCAAGAGTAAAGAGACTCTTGCACCCAGCTTCTTGTCTTCGAATGCCTCTGCTGAGAGATCAATGTCGGGAGGTTGGGTAGCAGGCAAGATCACCATGTTCCGAAGAAGGTGAGCGGAGCGCTGGAGGGCAGGAGCAGTCAGTCAAGAGGTGGTGTTCCCCGTTCCATAACCCAGGGGTCAGGGATGGAAAAATACATACCTCCAAGTCCTTGTCCTTGAGGTGATCCTCGGCCCGGAGGCCGTCCAGCAGCTTCAGCAGCTTTGCGGCAACGAGTTTCGCGACTGGCCTCTTGTTGATCGAAGCATCAGCGAGATGTACAAGAGCAGATGCCAAAGTCTTGCTGGTGGCGGCAGCGGCGCCAGCAGCACTCTGCGCCTCGCCGTTGAGCTCGCCTAGAAACTCTGCCGCATCTGCTGCGAGCAGCACGATGATGGAGTCAAGCTTCTGCGAGACCACGGGCTCGAAGACGGGAACGAAGCGCGTGGTCCCGAGGGCCTGCTCCAGGAGGGGCGTAGGATTGTAGTCGGAATACTCTCGCCATGTCTTCTGCTGTTCGTTCAAGGCTTCAAAAGAGTCGATTAACCACGAGAGGTGCCTATTAAAAGACAGGACTTGCTTTCTGGGCTGGTCTTCCGGCACCATAGCAGCGTGGAGAACATTGAGGAGACAAGAAGCATGCTGAATCGCGTGTTTGTTGTCGACAGGGGGAATAAACAGCGCCTCGACCTTCTCCAGAGCCGGACAGGTGAGGCAGGACGAGATCCAGGAGGCTTTCTGAAGGCAGCACCAGATCTTGTACTTGGCTCTGTAGAGGGGACGAATCTAGATGCGCTATGATGGCTAATATCGCAGGCGTCAGCCGTCATGATCGGGTGGGCACGAAGAGAGCCAGGACATTGTCTTACATCGAAAGTTGGCCTGGAGGTAGGCATACATGGGCTCGAAGATATTCCAGAGGCCTGCCGAGCTGCTTGCGTCTACAAGGACAAAGTGAAAAAAGGACTCTAGTGCGGGTAGCAAGGGCAGGCAGTGCGGATGCCCGAGCATCTTGAGGAGCTTGGGAAACAGCCAAACCCACAGGGGCTCCCGGCCGCGGTGGAGGAACGCGCCGGGCTGCTCCGCGGTGTGCTTGAGCACCTGGGGCGTCTCCTGTATGGTCATCTTCAGGAACTGCACCGCATGCTCAGCTTTGAGCCTCAGCTGGTCACGGCTGGTGAAGGGGTCGTCCCACTTGAGACCGTCGAGCACAACACATGCGTAGACATAGACCAGCACGTGGTTGTGCTCGACGCGTTGCGCCGCCGTCTTGAGCGAGCCCGGGTTGTTCCTTACGGCCTCTATCGTCTCCAGGAGGCGCTTGAGCTCGTTATTCTCGTCGGGCCTGGAGGACCTGACCGTGGTCGAGATGTTGCCCACGAGCTCGGCAGCCAAGGTGGACGGGGGAGGGCCGCCTGCGCCTCCTGCTGCTGCAACAGCTGCATCGGGAGCCATCGTGGTTGCAGCGCTATCATCTCATCTCATGTAGGAGAAATCCAAGGTTGACATGATCGAGATGCATTGCCCAGAAGTTCTGTGCTGACGAGGCTCGAATCCCAACTGAGGCTTCCGCGACGCGTCTGTTTTGCAGGAAACTTTACATGGCGCGACGCCACAAGGGTTGGGGGTTGTACCTTAATTGACGCTTACATAAGCAGAAACAGCCCTTGGTCGGCTTTCGTGCCGTAAGGCAGTCATTATTACTTTGTCAAAGTAAATACAAGTTTTCGCTTCAAGCTCCTTGATGCTGTTCACTCGTCCAGCCTAAGAAAACCGTCCTTTACAAGAGCCAACAGGCTAGAATTTATCTGCGGATCAAAGGGCGGGACAGAATGATTTTATACATAGATTTCCCTATAGCAAACCTACCTCCAAATTTCTGGTGTGGAAGGAAGACTAACTATTATGCCCTCAAGATTCCAGTAGAGAGGCTCAAGAGACTACGCAATGAAGCATAATCCAGTAGTCTTTTCGTTTGAGAAGCAAAGGAAAAAGACGTATTACGCTTTTCACACCAAATTCAACGAGCGGAGTCATGGGTATACGCCATGCTATTGCTAGCTTCTGATCGTTGGGTGTTGAGTTTGTATGGTTTATGGGGTAGACGCGCCAATGTTTTCGGGGGACGATATGTGCAGCCTGTATGTTGGTCCCCAGCGCAAGACCCAGGGCATGCCTTGCCCGCTGATAGCGCATTTATTAAAGCCACACACTTCCTGTCTAAATCTGTGTAAGAGAGACACTGCTTCAGCAGGATTGACTAAGCTTGGTGGTTCGATTGGCTCTGGCACGAGGGATGCTGTCTGCGTCTGTGCTGCTGCTTGTATGCAGGGGAGAGAGGGAATAGAGTCGGGAAGGCGATTCGAGTCTTCGGCGCTTAGAATCACGCGTTAGGCTTTCTGGCCTCAGTGAGCATGATTGATTGATGCCAAGATAGCCTGGGTTGTACCGTCTCATAGGCACCTCGGAGCGAACAATATAGCGATCTAGTAGAAGACAAAAGTTAGTAGGAAAAGGGAGCTAAAGAAGGAAATATGGGACATGCACCTGCAGAGTTATGTACTTGGCCTGGCTGGTTGCACGTACGGGAATGCAAGACAAAGTCGTACTGTAGAATTTGTTGGAGAGTTGGTGCCGGAAACGACGCGAGGTTGTTCTTGTCGAGCACGATCATTCCGGATATCGAAGGGAAACCATGCACGAGAGAATCTGTTGCAGTCGGGATAAGAGCCGCCTGCCACTTGTCAGTATTGTTGTTAGGAGGAGGAGAGAAGATGAGGTAGATGTCAAGGTTGTGAGCGACGTCTGCTATAGTAAGCAGTTGATCGCGCTGATAGATTCCCGCGATGGACTTGCCCCTGACCATGATTCTTACGTTCTAGGCCGACATTCAATAGTCTCTTGTAGGGGTCATAGTCGTAAGGCCGCCACATGAAGAGAAAGAGATAGACTAGAGGTAAAAGGAGGGAGAAGGAGCCTGCAGCGTTGGCATGCAGCTTCTGCCAACATCCTTTGTGAGCTATGCATGGTTTTGTTCAACTCTGGCGAGTAATTAAGCTTGTATCGATGCCTATTGGACTGCTAAAGCCCTGTCTAGCTACCAGCTCTGCTTGTTGGAATAGCTCGTGTAATTTTCTTCCTCGATACCAAAGCTTGCTCCTCAACACCAAAATCTTTCAAAAAAAAAAATCAATCACCAGATGCAGCTTCCATAACCTTCCTAGAGCAACGAAATCTTAATATGTGGCACTCTCTTTGCAACCAAGACTGCAGCAGATTCTGAGCCCTCTGGCAAAACATATCAGCCTAGGTCTGCCGGTTTGAACACCGGTTATTTACATAAAGTTCACATTAAAAGCGAGTGAAGCACTCTGGGAAAAGACCAAACCGTACGCAATTTCTCAAATCTATACTTGGTACTGGCAACTTGTGATTGATATACCTGGCCCACATCCACTGGATGTGCATGCCCAACAAAAATAAGCCAAGGGTTCACACCTTTCACTGCGCAGCCCTTATCAATTCATATTCTTTCCCCCGAAAACCATTTACTACATGGAAACTTCATCATCTCACCGTCACACGTTGGAGTTATTGATACTGCTCGGGCTTGGACATAAGTCGTCTATATCACGCGTTATCTGCCTCAACCCACTTAGGCGACTGTGAATCTTTCTGTATCGTGTATCTGTGAGGGAATCATGATCACCCGAGGTTGGTAACAAGTCGCTCTCAGCAGACCGTGAGGCCGTCAAGGCGTGCAGCAGCGCAAGCCGCAGGGTTCCCTCTGCGCTCTCAACCAAGCCTAAAAGACGTCAGTTAAAAATAAATCCACCAGTATATATTACCATCGCTGCGAGTCGATTGGGTCGTGGTGAATACTTAGTAATACTGGAACATACCTAGGGCCTTCGTTGCTAGGAACTCCTGGTAGATTGCTCGTATGATCATCTCAAACTGTGTCACCTCTGGCAACTCAGGATACGGCCGGACTTTTGTCATTGACTTGCAGCAATCCTGTCTGTCGGTGTCGCTCAGCCCGGCGACGCGCATGCATGGTAAGCGGAACTGGTATGAATCTGTCATGAACCTGCTGCTGAACATGTTGATCATGTCTCCGTCCTGGAGGGTACGGGGCAAGAGTGCCAGGAAGTAGGCCGCCATGGGCAGCCTCCAGCTCGGCTCAAAGAGTTCCGAAAGACGGATCACCGCGCGAGCCTCGTGCTCAGTGACTAGCCGCGGCTGGTCGCAATAAGCCTCGCGCATCTCGATGACCCGATTCGCCAGACCTCGCCCGTTCCTTAACATATTGCCAAACTCGGGGCGCAAGCTGGAAAGGCCGTTGTCGAGTAGCGCGGCTAGACTGACGACTTGGATGTGGCCCTCGACCTTCAAGCAGCCTTGTGAAAGATACTCTCCGAAATAAAAGTATCCCTGGTATGTCTGATGTCTCCGCTGTCGCAAATTGTACAGATTATCCAGTCTGGGAGAATGCTCGTGATAGACTTGTAGAAGATCCATATCTCGAAGGAAGACTCCCTGAGGTAACGCCGAAGTGTCAAGGACGAAAAGGTGGATGGCAGAGGAGCTGCAGCCCCTTGAGATATGTAGCCAGAGCATGTACTGTATTGCAAACAGCTGCGAGCTTGTCCAAGAAACGAGATTGTCACGTTCTCCCTCCCATCGCAGGTGCGCGTTCAGCATGGCGGCAGCCTCGTCATCACGCATCGCGAATAAATCGACCGTGAGGCCTGCCCCTTGTCGCTGCGCAAGGTCTGATCTGATCCAAGTCGTATCATTGGCCCCGGTAGATCGCGGGCTTACAACCCTCAGGAGGTAACGAGGAATATCCTCAAACTTATCTCGTACATGGTTCTCAGACTGTGAAGGGTTGAATGGCATATAGTCATCATCACGAATCTTCAGAGATTCAAGGACTCTTGAAATGTCGTCTAGAGCCATATAATTTGAGGGTAAAGGGATATTAATTATAGCAAGGTGGAAATGGTACTAGATGATACGAAAAGTGGCACACAGGGCGGAGTTCAATGAAGAGGGGCAATGTTTGTTTATGTAGAACACAGATGGGTGAGCTACTCATCTGCTTAAGGAGCCAGAGTGGGTTTTAGGGATGCGTAGTGGTTGGCCTCCTACAGGTAGACTTGGGATGCGTACTTAGTATGGTGGGGACGCAGCACTTATGCAGGCTACCGAGTACTTAAATACTTAGTTGCAGAGAGAATGACTCTCAATTCCACCCTGTCAGATGTTGGTTCAGCTGCTGCCGTTGGTAAGATGAAGTGAGGCTAGGTACTCAAGTAGACATGGGTAAATGGCAGGTTGGGGGGAGGGGTGGGGGCTAGTTCAACGCAGTGGAGGGCTAAGCAGGAGTAGGTTTCTGCCAATCACTGTACTGCTTCTAGTGTGTGCATGTGATTCTGGTGTGTTGGGAGATCATCACTCTCTACGGCCTCAGCTGGAACGCCCATGACCTAGGCGGGCTAGTCTTGTGTTAAGCCAACCTTGATGAAGCTATATAGACCACCATTATTTCCGGCCAGCTGGGAGTGGTCACCCCTTTCAGCTGTCGCCCAAGTCATGCTTAGGATAGCTCCGGATAAAGCAGGCTGGTCATGCTAGCAGTTTAGCTGTCTAGGTCGAGGAACAAGCAGGCTGGATGGACATGCCTAGGTTGACAGCTAGGTAGCCTGGTAGGACTTAGCTTAAAGACTTATGGCACCATGAGCTGCGTCAGATTGACCTTGTGAAGCCCAGACCCCTCCTACTCAAGCCACTACATGAGAGCATAAAAGGGTGGCCACCCCCAGTGCTAGTCGGGACGACACGGTGTGAAGGACAAGGTACTACAATATGTGATCACCTAATAACCAGTCCTCTTATTCTATCCTGGAAGCCTCATTCTCCTTCAGATACTCACTTAAGCTCCTCTCACTGGGGGAAAGCGGGGCCCTAGCACATAACTTCTGACGAGCCTTCTCTCACATTAATCTTCTTCTGTGGTAGAAGCTAGTTTTTTCACAACTCGCCACAAAAGAAAGACAGCAGGGTTGTGTATGAGTTTTGGTAGGTACCCGATGTGCTCAAGCGCAAGCTCTGGCTCAGGCCTCTCTATGTGCTTGCCGTCTTACTGCCAGTCCTCCTTTGGCTTCTTGTTCTCGCCTGGATGCTTCTGCATGAGCTCTCCGATATGCTTTGCCCCTGCAGTGGGATCATGACCTACTGCGGTTCATCAGCAAAAGCGTGGCCGGTCGCCCAGTGAGGTGGATGTCGAGGCTATCGTGATATTCCAGAGCAGCCTAAGCATGACCCTCATGTCGTTAGAGGATGAGGAGACCGATGAGGATAAGGAAGCACATGATGAGTTGTAGCTCATTAGCAAGTCCAGTGGGAGCTAGGCCTGGGGAGGGAGAAGGACAGCGATGGACAAGGAGACAGTCAGAACTGAGAAGATGAGAGGAAAGGAACGAAGTCAAAATAGAAGAACAGAGGCATTACAAGGTGAAGGAGCGAAACAAGGACAGGAGGAATAAAATGAGAGGAAGAAACACAGGGCGCAGGTGCGAAAGAGGTGGGGATCAGACTGCCTGCCCATTTGGTCTTGGAGTTGGCCATTGGCAGCAGGAAAGCACGAGTTCTTGATTTGTAGGTGGAGACATCTGGAGTGCCTCTTTCGAAACTGGATGGATTCTTCTGTATTTGTCACACAGGACTATCAAAGGCTAGATAGTGGAATTTTGCTCACTGATGGCCCAACTGTAAATATTGGAGACGAAACTTATTGCGCGCACTGCCAAGGATAAAGGCGGCCATCTGGGCGGGCGAAGAGGTAATAACAGTAGGAACTCGGGAGGACATGTTTGTACCCAGTTGTGCGAGGGCCAGAAGGTCACTTGACTGGGCTCACCGAATTATTTTATGTTCACACGCGTCATTTCATTGATAGTCATATATGTACATCATGGAAAATGAACATCCAGAAGAAGAATATTTGTGGTCAAGTACAAGCTCGCAGGGGCACAAACGGCCACGACCAGCAAGGAAGAAAAAAAACCCAATCCTGTCCCTTGTCAAACCACCACAAGAAACCCAATCCATACATCGAATCGCCCTTTATGACTTTCCCCAACAGACCAAGAGCTTAATCCAGGTTGAAAGCAGCCTTGGCAGCCGTCCAGTACGTCTCCCGCTCAGGCTCAGAAGAGGCCCAAGAGGAGCCCATGCCGTCGCAGTTGGCCATGTACTCGTCAAACCAGGCATCCGCATCATCCTTGGACATGGAGCGGGCAGTGGCACACGCGTCCTGGCTGGTGTAGTACCAGGCGCCGCTGCCAAAGTTGTACTCGTTGGCGGTGACCAGGTCCAGCACCGTCGAGGCCGTGGGGTTCTGGGATGCCAGCTCGGGGAACATGTTGGCGTACTCGATGTTGTACTCGGCTCCCTGCTCGTTGGCCGTGCCGCGTCCCAGGTTGGCGTCCTGGTTCGTGTTCTTCTTGTACTGCAGCTCGTCGGACTCGTACGCGATGAGGGCCAGGATACCGGCCTGAACGACACCGCTGGTGATGCTGTAGGTGCTCATGGCGTCCGCCAGAAGGGGCCCGGCCACCTCTGCAGTGGTGCACTCGTCGCCGCGGCCGGAGCAGGAGGTAGAGCTGGGCATGATGGCCTCGATGACGGAGGCGGCACTGCGCTTGCTCAGTGTGCGCGAGGGTTCCACAATCTCGCCCACGGAGCGGAGCGTGGGGCGGGCGAGGGAGAGAGCCCACGAGGGCGGCGGCGGTGACGATGGTCTGCAGCTGCATTTTGTGATCTCGGTGGTGGCGGCAGTAGGTGAAGATGAGGGCGACCTGGGCGCTCTCAAAATAACAGTCCTGGCTGGCCGGTGTGGTCGTCGAATCTTGAGTGGCTCGGTCTCGGCTCTTCAGATTCGTTCGTTAGGAGGAAGTGAACAAAATAGAAGAAAAAAAGGCTGGTCCGGGCGCTTTTATGTATTCGAAAGACTCCGGGGGAGCAATCGTTTCTCCAGAGAGACACAACAAAGCCTTTGTTTTGGTGTCGAGTACTGTCAAAAGGTGGTTGATTGTGATGTTGTGCTAGGCCTGTAGCAAACAGTCGAATTGTACTTGTCCTGTAAATGAAAAAGGAGGGACTGGGACAAAAGTAGAAATGATAAGAGCTGATCAATGACAGACGAGATTTGAGAACTGCCAGGTTCTTCAATGACGAAAGTGAAGGGGTGAATCTGTTGTTGGTGAGAGAGAGACAGAAGAGGGGGAGGGAAGTGGCTCACTTGAGCCTTATGTCGTCGCCCTGTGCAGAACCTCAAGCCCTTCCTCCACCTCCTCCTTGTTCTCCTCCCTTGCAGGTGCATACACAGTAGTCACATTTTACCCGGACCCATGCTGTTGGTTCCTTGTATTATGGCACTGTGTTATTATTGTCTGTTACTCCCAACTGTCATACATCGAGTCTCCAACTGCATAATCCATTGGCGTCAAGGGCGTTCCTCGGGGCCTCTGCAGGGGAACAAAGTATGCTACTTGGCTCCCTGTGGGCTCACACCTCGAGGCAAGCTGACGAGGACGAATGGATACAGTGGATTACCCTCTAGGGACAGCCTAAAGGAGGTGGGCGGGCGCCTCTCAGGGGGGGGTTACCCCAAACAGCTGGCCAATCACTGCCAAGTTACCCCTGGTTGACAGCAGCCTTCGAAACGTGCAGGGGCTCCCAAAGAGGCAGGCTCCAGGGCTGCCAGTGGCGATCGTTGGCTTGCCCCTGAAACGCCCCCCCCTCCCTCGGGTGGTGCTGCCACTATAGCACTACTGCTGCATTTTTGCCAGCACATCAGCTACTGAGCACAGGCCTCTCCGTGTTGTGAGGCCTCGCAGCTGTTGGGAACTTTACACTTTGTCTGCTGCACAGTATCCAGGGTCATGTGGAGGAGAGAGCGCGGGGGTTTCATGCACGAAATATGGTTAAATGCGAACATGTGAGGTGATCTGCACTTCGGAAGTTCATCTGACTGTTCTCTTTTGAGGATCTACGGAGTTCTGGTCAGGTTGGATGGTGAGACCCGATTCATCCCCCATCAGCCAGATTCGTAAATACTCGCTTGAGCAAATGCAAACAGCATCCGGCATCAGAAAAAAAATATTGATCAAGGGCGTGCGTGTGCTTACTGCAAAGGCCCCAAATAGCACAGACTGTTTCTGTTCACAGCTAGCTCTCTTGCTTTTCAGCCCCTAACATTCACAATCAGCCACTTCCGAGGCATCCTGGTTTTGGAGCCCCCTCTTCATCCTTTGCTAAGGAATGTGCACAGCTTCAGGAGGTGGCAAGGTGAATAATAAATAGCCAAGCTGGGCCAAAGCATCCTTTTCTTGCTGTGAACATCCCAATCCCAGATCTCATGAAGGGGCCAGGATCTACTTGGGCCTGCAGATCCTTCTCTGTTGTTGTGATGGGATCTCTGATGGTTTTAATAATAATTCAGACTGGATTTCTGTGGTCAGTCCCGTGCACTGTTCAATCAATTTTCGGGTTGTTCGGCTCTCCAGAGTGCATCTCACTCGAGTCTCTGGACTGAAGGGGAGGGGGGGAGGAGCGGGCAGGTGCAAGGGCCGGGGAGGGACCCAATGGGCCTGTGCATGTGTGGCTGGCACCTGCCCTACCCTGCCTTGCCACCTTGCCTAAAGTAGATAGCCTCAGCCAGTCTAGGCCTGGCTTTCTTTCGTTCCTCCTGGAGCGCACACCTCAACAGAAGCCATTCCCATAGGCTGACTGGACGTCCCTGACGTTCTGCTCGTCGTATCCCATGAGCCGTACTGGATCGCATCAACCATGGCGAGATGTTCTTGCTCAATGCTCGGCCTCGCGATGCTGTACGACGCATCTCAGCACAGAACAGGAGGCTAGAAGACGTCTCCAGTGCACTGCGTGCGGTCCAGCAGAGATTTCCGCATCCAACTCTCTCCCGCACGTCGCCCAGCTGAAGCTGTAACCAGTCATCATCGCCACCAGTGGTAACCTGAGGGGGTGTTCATTCCCTTTGTCGCATGATTCAAAGATCAAAATCGTCTTCGAGACTCCCAGCAACGGGAAGAGTCGAGCAGCAAGGAAAACATGTCCTCCAAAAATGGTTGCTTGAGCGGGATTTCCACAATATCGAGTAGTCCCAGCTTAGGCACTGTCGCGGTCTAAAAGGTAGGTATGTCTCGGATGATCTGCTCACACACATTTTTAGAAACTTCAAGAGAGGTGTAGCAATTTCCCCATCAGCACATGCTCGCTCATCGGGGTGGTCTGAGTGCACGGCGGAACGCCGGGAACAGCAACGAAGCAAGGTCGCATGCTCTCAACTTGTTGGCCACTGGGAACGTACACTGGCCTCTTCTACCTGTATCTTGATTAAATAAGCAACCCCTCACGAGGCATTGGCACAGTCCCATGTCCCACCGCTGCCTGCTTGGCCAGGAACAGTAGAGATGATATATCGAGCATGTTTGAGCGCCATCGCAGCGCACCAAATCATAAAAGCGGGCAGCACAGCTTCCCCTCACGCAGGCCATGCTTCCCTTGCCAGCGCAAGCAGTAGTGTGCTCGGCGAGCTGCTGCGTGAGTGCTGCAGGGCCGGTGCCGTCTCCTCCGAGTGGCGAATCTGGGTGAGGAGAGCCGTAGTCCTGTCGGGGCCGCGCTCAGTGCCACACACACACACACACTCACACACACACACACCTTTCATGCGACACGCAACACACGCGAATCTGCACGTCGCCAAGGCTGGAAAGACTGAGAGGGTCCGATCCCGGCATCCTATAATATTACACATCTCATCTCTCTCTGTCTTGGTCATCCTCGCTCCAATCGGGGGTTCTGCTATGCTGAACTGACCATATATAAATCTCGTCCCAGGACAAGCAAGCAACCAAGCAAAACCTCGTCCCCTCTTTTGTGTCATATCACATATGAGAGAGAGCTACTAGGCTACGACGACGACTACTACTACTACTAGTAGTAGTACTATCACCACCACCACCGCCAGCAGGAGAAAGATAAGAAAAAAGAGAAGAACAGGACCCTAATACTTATTACCATGGCCACCGAGACGACCATCCTAGGCGCCGGCATCATCGGCCTCTCCACGGCGTACTACCTAGCCAAGCGCCAGCCGCCCTCGACGATCCACCTCGTCGAGTCCTGCCCAGAGCTGTTCGCCTCCGCGTCCGGTTACGCAGGCGGGTTCCTGGCGCGCGACTGGTTCGGCCCTGGGTCCGCTCCGCTCGCAGCGCTGAGCTTTGACGAGCACAGGCGGCTCGCGGAGGCGCACGACGGCGCAGCGCGCTGGAATTATCGATCCAGCACGGCGGTGAGCTACACGCCCGCCTCGGAAGGAGAGAAAGGGAAGAAGGGGGTGAGGGGTGAGGACTGGCTGAGGACAGGAGCGAGCCGGGCCGTGGTCGCAAACGGGAGGGCCGGCGGCGGCAGCACCAACAGGGGCAGGGAGGACGAGGACCACGAGGAAGAGGAGAAGAAGAAGCAGTGTGCCATCGCCGCCCCGCCGTGGCTAAGGAGGGAGGAAGGGGACGAGGTGAGCACCATCGGCGACGGGACCACCACGGCCCAGCTCGACCCGCTGCGCCTGTGCCGGTTCCTGCTGGACGAGTGCGTCCGCCTGGGCGTGCACCTGCACCACCCGGCCCGCGCGGTGGCGGTCATGGCAGACATGCGCGGCGAGCTGTCGGCCGTGCGGATCGCGGACACCACGTCGTCGTCGGGTGCCGAGAGCGACATCCCCTGCGCGAGGCTGATCATCGCCGCGGGCGCGTGGTCCGCGCGCGTCTTCTCGGGCTTGTTCCCCAAGTCGGTCTGCGAGCTGCCTATCTCGAGCCTCGCGGGCCACTCGCTCGTCGTCCGGTCGCCGCGGTGGACGGAGGAGATGGAGAAGTCCGGGGCGGGCTGCCATGCCGTCTTCGCCACGAACAGGCAAGGCTACTCGCCTGAGATGTTCTCGCGCGCCGGCGCGGACATCTGGATTGGGGGCCTGAACTCGGCCGCCACACCGCTGCCCGAGGACCCCATGGGGAGGCGCATCGAGGACGAGGCCATCGCCCAGATCCAGAAGACGGCGCTTCGGCTCCTCGGGACCACCCCGGCGGGCAAGGAGGCGGCTGCTGAGGTGGTGCACAACGACCTGGAGGTTGTCAGGAAGGCCCTGTGCTTCCGGCCCGTCACCCCGTATGGCACCCCGATCATCTCCAGGCTAGATGATGGTCACCTCGGCGGCGGGATCACCACGAGGCCTGACGCGGAGGGTGGCGTGTTCCTCGCGGCCGGGCATGGGCCCTGGGGCATCTCGCTCAGCCTAGGCACGGGCATTGTGCTGGCGGAGATGGCGCAGGGGCGGAAGCTGAGCGCCGATGTGAGCTCCCTGATGATGTGGTAACCTCTGCTCAAGCAGGACGATGGGGACGAGCCTGAGTCGTCCCGGGGGCGCACGCAACAGTCCCCCACCTTTCTGGCTCGCGGGGTGGAGCGAGCCGACATATCTTTATAATTATTTTCAGGGGCCTTGTCGACGTCACGGACCAGGTAACTAACGTCTATGCACATATGGGGGAAAATACACGGCATCTACCATCTAAGAGGGACCAGCAACAGCAGCAACAATCAAATCTTGTATAAACTGTCTCAGATATCAGCACACTTCCCTCTTCTGTTGTGATGCTGCTGGATGGGCAACCCTGCAGAAGATCAATCTCCTGCCCACCTAATGAATTTGCATAGCTCTACTTGCACGTGGGTCCAGCTCAAATGCTGGGCTGGCTTCTGTTCTTTCAACCTGTTTCATGGTGAGACTAGTCACCTCGCATCTATTCACCTGGGCGAGAGGAGGGGCAGTCATGTCGGGGCACTGTGCATAGATGCCAGGCTGTTGAAGAAGGATCATCCGTACGAAGATGGCGACGATGAGATGATGTGGCCCTTCAGAGAGACCCTTGTCGCACCTCTGGCAGCAATTACCATGTGCGTCTCACATAGTCTGGTGATACCGAGTCACACTGCATTGTTTTGTTTGCAATGTCTCATCACACCAACCATTGAGCAGTGCGCCAGTGACAGTGTCGACAGTGTCGAGGAGGGGGGGGGGGGTTGGCGGGTTCATGCTGGTCTGTCTATCTGCTGGTATGTTGTCTACGTATGTGTGGCGTGATTCGTTAAGAGGGATCTAAAAGAGAGAAGGGGGAAGAAACCACCAAAAACACCAAAAAAACCCTCCGAGGACCAGAGAGGGTCGAGAACCGGCCATGCGGATGCTGCCGAGGTCCACCATCCGAACACATCCCCCCTTCCCGCGCTTGTCCAGTGCCGAGTTGCTTCGAGCCGCCGTATCAGCACGGTCAAGTGAGGCACGATGTGTGTGTGACTGATTGATGGGCGTGCAGGCCGACCCAGACTCCCGGTGCTGGTCATGTCCAATCAGGCTGGAGATCACCTGGAGAGGGGCTCACGAAGCGCGATATGAAATGCTGGTCTGGCCATATCGGGAAAGACAATGTAAAGATTGGGCCAGGTGGAGGTGGTGTGTAGGCTTGACGATAATGGGCGATATTATGGACTGGTATGTTTTTTGGTCGAGCTCGTCGAGACGGGCTCATCATTGGTGTATGCGTGTGTGTGTGTGTGTGTGGTCTCATGATCAGTTTTCAAGGTCGTAGTCCCTCTTCTAGTGATCGGTGGCGGTCCAATGATGTCCGCAGGTGAGTCTGGTTGGCTCCACGGTACCCAAGAGAAAAGGGGTTAAAGGAAGAGAAGAAGAGTAGTAAAGAAAAGAGACAAAAGAAAAATGTCTTTGTCGAAGAAGACAGTGATGGTATTACGGTAATCAATCGACTTTCAAAGTTCAATAGAACGCACAAGAGTTGATCCTCCTCAGTGAGAAGAGGGGTCCCTGTCATGGCTTACCTAAGTAAGGCATGTACCAGTATTCGGCTACACTACATACCATAGTACTGTATTCCAGACCATAGTAGTATGGCACAAACATGTACCTCATCATGCTAGCCAGGGGTATCAGTACTTTGTCCACTGCCAGTAAGACAGACTATTGTAGACCCACTCTGTCACTGTGACCAGCAGGGGGTCCCTCACTATGGAATTGTTCATATCAGCCAATCAGCGAGCTCCATTTAGCGCCCGCCTCGAGGTTCTTTCCCGTCTTGTTTGGCACCACCTGCCAGATCACCAACCGCCTCGACGTCCACATCTCCAGAGCAGCCCTTGCATCTTCACCAGCCCCATTCGGCATGCTCTGGCCCCCAACCCGACCACAACGTTCAAGCCATGGCCCTCCTCACTGGGCGGGCACACAAGGTGGAGAGGGTTTTTTTCTTCCTTCCCTTTTTTTTCTTTTTTTACTTTTGCCTAACGCCATTACCCTGCTCCTGCCCTGGCATACTGCGTAATGGGGCCCTGGATCCTTCCCGGGTCCGTCCCGTCCAGCCGAGTAAGCAGAGGGAAGAGAGTAAGCCACAATGATGATGAACACTCTTCATCCACACCCGATCACGCCCTGCAATCCTTTCCTCTCCATCCCATCTCGTCCCTCCCCCTCTCGAGTCCACTTTTTCTCCCTCTGTGGCCCTGTGGCCCCCTTCCCCTCCCCGCCTCTACTCATCACTACGTACTTGTCTCCTGCTAGGTCCGCCCACACATAACGAATCACAGGTCGTGAAGAGGAATCGTCACCAAGTAGCAGATCCTGACGAGGTCTGCCGTGCCTGGCCTCATTGGCTCCTGCGTTTGATGACAAGATCTCCACCCCGCTCGAAAGACGACGGCGGCGTGTTGAGATATCTCGTCCCTCTCCCACTCTTCCTGTTCCCGTCAGCCCAGTCTCTCGTCACGACCACCCAATCTTTCTGGTGCTCCGTGGGCGCTACGAGGCCTTCTCCTTTTTCTTTTGGTCAACCGGCGCTTGTCGACAGGCACATACATCATCTCTTCCTTCTGCCCTACCCCCACCGCCATCATCTCGGTGCGACTCTACACATCCCAGTACATGTCAAGTCGCGCCACTCTGGTCAAGGTGTGAGCTGAGGCTCGATCCTGTTGGTCCCTCTTCTCGGCGATAAACTTGCTGTCGGCACACACGGTGTGTGGGCGTGTTGTGTGTGTGTGTGATAGCGCCCGGCCCGGACGGCTCCTTACGTCGACAAGGGGAGAACAGACCCTCATCACCTGCATGACATTGCGTGCCTGCGTGCCAGCATCTGTTCACATCGACAGGGAGAAGCCCCACCTCTCGTTTCCTTCCTCTTACCACTCACCGTGGCCGATACACCTTTTTTTCTCCCGCCAGGGCGCCTGTCGAGAGAGAGAGTGTGTGTGCATGTGCGTGTGCGGGCTTGTCCCTCTTCCCGGCTCACCCTGCCTGTTCCACGCAGGTTCTCCGCGTGTGCGACCTGCATTGCATGAGCAGCGGGGAACAGGCCAGAACAGGCGGCCAGCCAATATAAGGAACGGGTCTACCGCTGGGCCTCAATCAATCTACACCATCACAGTCACTGTACCATCTGGACCCGGATCGACTTTGGATCTCAAAGGACAAGCACATACATCCATCTCCCTGCACAATACCCCCCCCCCCTTTGGGGAATCTGTCCCCTGTGCGAGGACGCCACCGTGCGACGCCATCGTCCAAGTCAAGAGGTCGCCCGACGCCCCGTTCCCTACTTAGGTTCTCACATACCCACCCCTCGCGCCGGCTCTTCCATATCTGAACGTTTGGGGGCCACGACGAAGACCGGTCTCTCTCTCTTTCTCTCTCTCTCTCTCTCTTTCCCCCCTCCAGGTTCCACCTCTTTTCCCTGTACAGTACACCAGACGCCACCACGCCTGACGTGAAGCTCGTACAACCACGCTCAAGTGCTTTCCCTCTATCCACGTCGTGTGTACCAATTGACCCACGACCCGATCACCCTCGTCCACCAGCTCCGAGCCATTGTCTCCCCTCTCTGTCTTATTCTTCGTTTGGGAAGAGGGGGTTCACCCAGAGAGGGCCTCGCGCTGGGCACTCCGTCGTCCTCTTGGAGACCCCTCGGAGAGGCAGCAGGCACCGATCGCCTCTGCGAGCTCCTCTCACCCTCCTACGCCCAGAGCTCGACACGAAAGGCCGCACGGGAAGAAATTCCCGACCGAAGAAGGCTGACGACATCCATGTCATTACTCTGACGCTTTCACTGCGCTTAGTCGCTCGCACAAGCAAGGCCCGTCTCTGGTGACAGCCGGACTGTCTCACAAAAAGAGCCAACACACACACACAGACACACATCATGGCAGCAGACCAGAGGTTACCCGTCATACTACGAGAAGTAGGCTCGGCGGTCACGACGAGAATGGCGGATCTGGCTAAGCGGATTTATATCCCGCTGACATCGAGCAGTCCGCCAGGCCTGATACAGGCAGATACGGTTGACCCCTGGAAACAGTCTGGAAAGTATGGCCTGGCATGGACATACTTCTCGCTGGCGCTGATGGTCATGGTCTTGGTGGTCAGGTTATGGCACTACTGGCAGGACAAGATCAGGCAGGCCATTTACAAGCAGGAGATGGAACAATACTACCAGAACCTGTGGAGCCTGGAGCCGCAACATGCACTGCAACAGGAGGCGCTGCAGACCACACAGCCCTCGGCGACCGCCGACCGCCATTTCTTCCCAGAGGAGGAGAAAGCCGCGACAGCTTTCCGGCCCAAGGAGCACTTTTCCTCTGTCGGCTTCATCAACGATACCCTGGCGCTCTTCCGGTGGGTCTTCTACCGACCTATCCCCGATATAAGGTGGCGCAAACACAGGTTCACCTTCTCCTCGCTGGCCGTCCTGACTGTCGGCTTCATCGGCCTGGCCTTTGTGGCCCTCTACTGCTTCCTGCCCCAGCCCCTCTACTGGGTCAGCATCCGCTACGGCTCGCCCCCGCTGGCCATCCGGTCCGGCATGTTTGCCGTGGCCATGACGCCCTGGATCATCGCCACGAGCGTCAAGGCCAACCTCCTGAGCCTCATCACGGGCATCGCCCCTGACCGGCTCAACGTGTTCCACCGGTGGGCCGGGTACCTGTGCCTGTTCATGGCCCTGGTCCACATGATCCCCTTCTTCATCCAGCCCGTGTGGGAGGACGGCGGCATGTCGGTCTTCTACAAGCTGTTCCCGCCGGGGAGCGGCATCATCTACGGCAGCGGGATCGCATCTTTTGTCCCGCTCTGTTGGCTGTGCGTGGCGTCCCTGCCCGTCTTCCGGCGCCACCTGTACGAGCTGTTCGCCCTCCTCCACGCGCCCGTGGGCTACATCTACATCGCGATCCTGTTCTGGCACACCAAGAACTTCCTCATGTCGTGGAGCTACCTCTACTCGTCCATCGTTATCCTGGTCGTCTGCAACCTCTGGCGGCTGGGCAAGCTGAACTGGACCAAGCCGTGGAGGTACGCCTTCCTGGTGGGCGACGAGGCGGCCATCCAGATCATGACGGAGAACACCATCAAGATTACCATCCCCACGCAGATGAAGTGGGCACCGGGCCAGTACGTCTACCTGCGCATGCCGGGCATCTCGCTGCTCGAGAACCACCCCTTCACCATCTCGTCCCTCTGCAGCGAGGATTTTCCCTCCGAGTACGGCGAACAGTACCGGGACTGTGTGCTGGTGTTCCGACCCTACGGTGGGTTTACCAAGAAGGTGCTGGAGACGGCCATCGAGAAGGGACCTTTTCACACCTACCGGGCCTTCCTGGACGGTCCGTACGGGGGCATGCGCCGAGACCTGGCCGCTTTCGACACCTGCATCCTGATCGCGGGCGGCAGCGGCATCACATCGCTCATGTCACAGCTGCTCAACTTGATCAAGCGGATGCGCGACGGCAAGGCCATCACCAAGAAGATCGTGGTGGTGTGGTCCCTCAAGCGGCTAGAGGCCATGGACTGGTTCCGGGAGGAGCTGCGCATCTGTCGGGAATCGGCACCGCCCGAGAGCGTCACCTGCAAGTTCTTCGTGACCGCTGCCGTGCGGAACTCGATGGGCGCGGTTCCCAGCTCGCGAGCCCCGAGGCCGTTGTCCAACGTGTTCCACGACAAGCTCGACGGGTTCGTGGCGGGCATCGCTTCGAAGCGCAACTCGACGCTCATCGCAGACGTCGCGCAGGGGGACCCGGACAGGGAGCGCGAGCTCAGGGCAGAGGAGCAGGACCGGTTCACAGCGCTGCCCCAACAGAAATACTTGCAACCATATAATATCCCGCCGCCGCCACCCGGCCCGCCGCCGTCCAAAAAGGACAGACAGTCCTATACGGACGACGCCCTGTCCCGGCTCGAGGGCCGCCCCGAGCGCGGTGACGACCAACCCGAGATCACCACCGCCACCACCAGAGACACCAAAGATGAGGCCGTCCCAGAACAACCAGCACCATCATCCCCCGAGAAGGGTAAGCAGCGCGAGTTTCACTTCCCGCCCCTGCAGGCCAAGACGGACGCGCCGCACTTTAACTACCCTCCTCCCAACTCGCCTAGCTACAAGCGCACGTCGCAGTACCTCGCCGCACAGCAGCAGTCACAGTCACAGTCGCAGTCCCAGTCCGACGGTGAACAGGAGCCGGGCAGCACAGATGCGACAGGACGGCAGCCAGGCGCGCTAGACGTGCCAGAGCTGGCACACCTGCGGACCAACCTCGGCGGCGTGCAGGGCCAGCGGGCAGCAGCACGGCCCACCAGCACGTTCGGCCCGCCGTCCGGGTTCGAGTTTGGGTTTCCCGAGACGCCGACGGAGTTCCAGAAGAACCTGATGCGCTTTGCGTTCCCGGTGCCGCACCAGATCGACGGCGGGTGGAGCGTGGAGTACGGCCGGCCGGACCTGGGGTTCATGCTCAAGGAGTGGGCGACGGGGGGCTCGGACGGGAGGGGCATCCTGGGCCGGCGGACGGCCGTGTTCGTGTGTGGGCCTCCTGCGATGCGGGTGGGCGTCGCGAACACGGTGGCGAGGCTGCAGGCGGAGATCTGGGGGACCCGATGCTGGAGGAGATTTATCTCCATGCAGAAAACTATGCTCTGTAGAAGGACGAGGATGACGAGGGTAAAAAGCGGCGATGACGATGATGGGTTGGGAAAGGAAGGGGAAGGGAGTCTAACTGGAGTTTCATTATCATGAATGTTTACGAGATGAGATACCATTTTCTTTTATATATACATACTGGTCAGGACTGTATCAATAATTTAATAACACGAGGAAGGACAAGGGCGAGCTGGGCGAGATGGAGGCGGGCGACGAGAACAACGAAGTAGGTCGAGAGAAAAATTACCGCCCAAAAAAGTCAACCTTCTTCTGCCCAAGGTCATGGCTGGCTGGTCGTTCAACTGAACATACTGAAATCAAATATACATATATGTGGCCAGCTTCTATCTCTACCTACATACACATCGCTGACTAGATGTATTCATATGTTTCTGAAACCCAGTGATCGGTCACTCTTTCTGCGAGAGGTTGAAACGGGGTTCACGGCGAGATGCAGGGAGCATGCGTCCACAGGCCCACGAGCACAACTGACCGGCGGCGATGTCTACGCGGGAAGGGGAACGGATCGTGAGAGGAGAGGCGCATGCATGTGTGCACAAGAGGGCTCGACATATTCATGGCAACTTGATCATGTATTACCATCTATCCATGGTGTGTATGTGTGTGTGTGTGTCAGGATCCCCTTCCTCTCCTCCTCCGTTGTCCTGCAGCAGCAGCAGACACCGATCTCAAGGGCTCACGTTGAGCATCGTGAAGCATCTCAAACACGCCTGCCTGCCTGCCTGCCTGCCTGCCTGCCTACCTCCCTACCTAGTCCTCGCAGCAGGTCTCAAAAGCTGGCCGCGCTCACTGGAGATCTGTTTTCCTCCCCGCCCCCTTTGAACGAGCGGATTTAGTTCCGGACATAGATCCCTTGCGCCGCGGCAGCTTTCTCTCTCTGTCTGTCTCTCTCTCTCTCTCTCTCATACACACTTGCACATGCTCTTTGACGATTAGTCTCCTTGTGCTGCCTACACTAGAAGGCGGTGGGGTTGTCATTCCGACGCACGGGATCCTCCTTGTCTGACTTCCTATTCTGACGAGACAAGGAGGAGGAAGCTGAGCGGAGGAGCCGGGGGCGGGGGTAGGGTGCGAAGAGGGGCCCCCATCCTTCCAAGAGGGCCTGATGAACAGCCGCCATCTCGTCTCGAGCGAGCTGTGAATCTGGCTCGCGTGACCGCTTCGTCGAAGAAGTAGAACCGCCTCTCCGGATCATGACAAGAAGAGAGAGAGAGGGAGAGAGAGGATCAAAGGCCGACGGGAAGCGTGCTTACACAAACGAGAGAGGGCTCACGATACTTTGTGGCGAGGCAAGGGGTGGCGCTTCCCTCGACGAAAAAACCCACCGTGTCTGTCAAGCCAGCCAGCCAGTCAGTCCCTTGCCTCGACGTGGCCGTGATCACTTGACCCGGGAACAAGGCCTCCCGAGTAGTCATGAGCGACATCGCAGCATGTCACCCGCCTGTTTGTTTGTCTGGCCATGCGCCATGCCATGCGGAGCCTCGCAGGTTACCGAGGAAGTCCCGTCCCATATCGCAGAACCGCGTGGACAGGTGAACAAGCCCTCCTCGGGCGGGCGAGTGACTCAAACTATGCCGCGGCCCCTGTCCTGTCCACTGCACCCTCCACCACCTGGCATGACCAGCTGGCAGAAAAAGAAAACCTTGTTTTTTTCTTCTTCTCTCCTTCCTTCTTCTTGTCCTTTTCCTTCCCTCTCGTCATCTTTTTTCATCATCTTTTGCACAAGTCATCGCTGAATGAGTGAGCGCAATAGTGTTTTTTTTTTGGTGGCCAGCGCCATCAGCTGGATACTAACACGGGTCCGCGTGGTTGGGGCGACGTCGTATTTGGCTGTTATTAGTCACTAGCCCTTACGGTTCAGCTCTCACCGTCCGCCGCAGCAAGGCAAAGTTACGTGTGCCCTTGGGAAAAGGTTCTGTTTTCTTTTCTTTGTTGGGCAGGCTATTGTCCAAGCGGCGAGCGCGCGTGTGCTTGCCTGCCCGATCAGCACAAGGACGGCAAAAGAGAGGCTGCGCCCTGTTCTTTCTCTTGTTTCTTTGCCCGATTTGAATACGTGCGAGGCCTCTTTGATACAGCCAAGCCTCCGTCGTCGCTGGTCGAGGTTGGCCTGGCGATCTCCAGGCTTGTCCTACGCCACTGGCCACATTTGGGAGGGTCAGTCCATGTGACGGGGGAATATGCTTGGCAAGAGGAGCCGGAGACAAAGCATGGAAAGAAAGAAAGAAAAAAACCTTTCGTGGGTGACTCGGTGGCCTCGACCAGCTCCCTGTTCGGTAGTGTCGCCTCCAGCTCGAGTTTTCGGCCCCCGCGCAAGTGTGCAGAGTAAAAGTGGTGGATGGGCAGGTCAACTTCTCCTTGGTTTTAGCGTGGTCTATCTGTCTTACGGGGGAAGGCTGAGTGCCAAGCTATCATTGGCCTAGCGGCATTGGCCACCCCCTCCTTCCCTCTCGTGCCTCTCCAATCTTTTTTTTTCTCTTTTTTCCCGCGACGGCGGCTGACGAGAGGAAAGTGCAACTCTGTGGGGCAACACATGTCGTCAAGATGATGATGACGATATGAAGAAAGAACAACCCAGAGAATGAACCTTCCTCCCAGAGGATGAATGGTCCCACGAATGAGGGCAACCAGCGACCCATCTTGGAAGGGGAGAAGAAGGCACTGCGCCACGAGCCCTCGAGCTTGTTCAGTCAGTGCTGAGCCCGGCGCACCTTCAGCATATTCCCCGGGCGGGGTGAGTCAAACCCAACCCCCCTGTAGGCTTCTCTTCTTATTTTTTCTTTTTTTCTTGTTTTACCGAGCGGTTGCGATTGCGACTACGAGATCCTTTTTCTTCTTCTTTTTCTTTCAATCTCCTGCAGACGGGGACTACGAGGTGGGAATCTACTTGCTCCCCTGGCTCTACCGCGCGGCAAAACATGGGGAAATGGGATGTGGGAGATGACAGGCATCATCATCATCATCGCGAGTAATCCATTAGGGTGTATCGGAGATGAGATACCTGCTGTGTACACACACATACGTACACACTCCAAAGTCTGTACATAGTAGATTGTGCATGGGCCTGGCTGGCGTCTTGGCTGCCTGTGCCGCTTCCGGTCACGATGGTCCGTCCAGCGCTAAGCCGTAGTGTTAGTGTACTATGGTGTCTTGTCCCGAGGGAAGATGGAAGGAAAGAAGATGCATCTACAGCAACCAGTATCCTTTAAAAGGCCCGAGGGAAGAGAAGATAGTGCCATTCTCTCTCTCTCTAATCACAGTAGTGTCCCTTTTGCCATTCCGCTCGGGACTAGTGAGCGAAACAAAGCCGCAGCGCCCTCCGCTTCCCCCCCCTCGTTACCATGTGCACACGTGCAGGGCGGCAAGACTAGGTAGAGGGTTGCCCTCTGGTGTGGTAGGACTGTCTCACAACACGAAAATGCCCCATGGCAGAGATAGGTATGATCATCTTCAGCAGAGGTTGATCCCGAGTATCGCTTGACGAGAGAGAACGAGAGACATGTTCTGTCCATCTAAAAGACAAGGCTGGAGGTACTTCCTCGCAGTCATCCTGGATGGGTTGGCTATCAAACCCAGTGAATCAAACTGGGGCTGACCGACAAGAAAACCATCATGGCCCCCAAAGACACCGTCGGCAGCCTGATATGATGTGTGACAGCTGGGCTGGGCTGATGCACACCCACACACACACACACACACACACCCTGTCAGATAACGGAACCCAATGCTTGTGCGGGGCCCAGAAAAAGAGACAAGAGAAGCAAAATGCAAATCTGCATTTTCTCTCTTGGAGGACGGACCACATGGCACACACATGGCCAAGCATGATTGCACGTTTCTTCTTCTTCAGCCCGTCCGCTGTCCCATTGTTCCGTAGGCCGTGGTCTATGTCCCGTCCTCGTGGCTTGGTGCCCGGCCCCCTTCCCTCTTCCAGAAGCTATTGGTTCGTGCAAGACACCACATTATATATTATAGTACAGCATGCATATCTGTGGTGGATTTGAATCACACTCTCGGTGGGGTAACATGTAAAGCTGCTGCTGTGTCGTTGTCAAGCCCCAGGGCGGAGTCGAGTGGGAAAAGAAAAGAAGAAAAGAAAAAGGGCTTAGCTGTCTACTAAGTGCGCTACATCTACAGTACACTGTCCCGCCCCCTCACTATGAATGGTGATAAGTCACATGGAGTTTGCGCTGTCCCCGCCCTTCCTTCCCCTCCCTCAAGGAACGAACACGGGGGTTCCACCAACATTCATCGTCCTGCATACACGTGTTGGAGAGAGAGAGAGAGGGGGGAAACTATGTGTTGCGTGTGTGTGTGTGTGTGTGAGACTGGAGAAGCTGCTTCATCCATCCTCCTGCATACACGTGTTGGAAACTATGTGTTGTGTAGAACGGGAGAATGCGCCATTCTCAAGCTCGAGATCTCCCCGCCCGCTGACCATCGACAGACAAAGACGTCGAGACGGCGCTACCAGGGTTATTGTCACAAGTAAGACAGCAGGGCGGGGCGGGGAACAACGCCTGCTGCGGCGGTGTCCATTGGAGCTTTGTGTGCTGTGTGTACTACTAATTTGGTAGGCGGGTTGGGATGGGAAGGGGTGCGTGCATGCATACACATGCATGCATGTAGGCAGACTTGTGATGCAGCCCCCAGGCTTTTTCCTCCTCCTTATTCTTTTTTTTTTCTTCTTTCTCTTTCTATCGGGCCAGCTTGGGCGCTGCATGCATTAGGAGGGCGGGCATCGCTCGCGGTGGTGGACTATGCAAGGGAGGGGGGGTGGTTGGTGTTTTGCGGTGAAGGTGTATGTGAAGGTGTGTGTGAAGGTGCAGGTGTGGAGTAGGGTGTGAGATGACGATGCATGCCGTGTGAGTGTGATGGGTGTGGGTGGGAGAGAAAGCGAGCCAGGCAGCCAGGCACACACACATACACACCGTCGGTTCGGAAAGGCATCGCTGAACATTCTCGAAGGCGGGCCCCCTGGGAAGAGGAAAGGATGGGGCATGCTCCGCCCTGCAGCAGAGATATCCGCTGTTCACTCAGGACAAATGAAGTTGCCGTTAGTACTACTTAAATGAGCGGTAAATGGCCTTGGGGTGAATGCAGGCGATACAGGCCACCCAACCAAGTAGATGCTGCCCCGTCTGGGGAAGAGGACACCGTCCAAGACGGGACCCGCGTATGGGCAATTTGCGGACGGTAGCACCGTAGGATTCCTTCGGGCGCCCAAAAAGAGGCGCCAGGGAATAATTCCACAGATCGAGCCTTTCACCACCAATCTATGTAAGAAGGACTCAGAATCCAAATCAATCAAGAGAGGAGGGACAAGTGAGACGAAAATCACCTGCCACTTGGACATGCCACTGACAAATAAAGTCGGGCCACAAGGGTCGGGAGTTGAGTGAGAGCGAGTGAGCCCTGCGCTAGAAACCTGAAGACAATTGTGTCGGTTGGGTGGATGGATGGATGGATGGATGGGATTTGATCCTCGATTTGGCATCACTCTGCGACATCAAAGATCAGATGGCAATCATGTTGTCTGATCGGTCAGCGAAACAAGGATGGAGGCGAGGCAATGGAACGGACGGCCTTGGGGCCTCGAGGTTTTCCTTAGGCGTTGATCAGGAGCCCCGAAATCACCCGCGGAGCCCCAGCACGGTGCTGCTGACCTTTAGAATGTTGTTGAATGGTTGAGAGGTGGCGTGTTTTCCAACCCGACAACGTAAGTTATGTTGAGACAGACACATCGGGGACAGGAAGTGTTCGGGAGGCTATTCCCAATATCGAAAGTGCCGCGTTCCCAAGGTTTTGTCTTTTTTTTTGTCTTTTCTTTTTTTTTTTTTGTTTTTCTTGGGCTGTGACGAGCTGTGACGGTTTCTACAAACATGCGGCACAAGTGGACACCTGGAGGGTGTACGTACCATAGTACGAGAATACATAGGGTGTGTAGCACATATACGACCTTGATTGCAGAAATCACCCGAGTCACCCTTATCACCTTGCAGGGTGTTATTCTGCGTGGTACAACCACTCGAAGAGGTCTCGTCCTCAATGGCCAGCACATCGGATGACTTGAGCTGTCCTGTCTATCATTGTCTTCATTCCTGATCGAGATGTCTTGGGCCGTGGCCGGCTCTTGGTCCATTCCCTCGGCCGCTCCAGGACCGGCGTGGCCGGATATAGACCAGGCAGGACACGACACGCCAGCGGGCGAGATTTGGCTGTACGTAGTACTGTGATCACGCGTAGATTGAGTGGCTGAAGCCAGTGCCCGCGAAAAGAGCCGTAGTGTGAGGTCTGGACCTGGTAAATTCCGGCTGTTGCCAGGGTGCCAGACATGCCAGACAAAGAAAGAGGTGTGTGTGTGAGTGTGCACCTGAATGCATGGACGCATGCATCGCATTATTGCGGGGAGAGAGAGAGACAGAGAACGCCGCAATGGCTGTGTCCGTGCTGCTGCGGTGATCAGACGTAGACAGCCCCAAAAAAAAATGACTTGATGCCAAATTTGGGTGGACAGATGGAGCAGTGCTGACGACAATAGGCATTTGAACTGCCTCAAAATAAGGAGGCCCGCTGGAAACAATCCCCGGACAATGAAGGGGAATGAGGGACTCGGAGAGGACTCGTATTGTTAGGGGAGATTGCGCGTCGGCCCAGCCAGGCTACTATCGCCCGTGCCAAAATTAGCAGGGCTTTTTTTGGGGTGGCTGTGGCTTGCCGAGGTGGACGGAGGACTCGAGAATTCTCGAACATGATGGATCACATCACGGCTCCGCCCTAAACCCCCCCTCCCCCCGTTCCCCCCCTTCTCCCGAGAGAAGGCCCCAAGCCCCAAGCCCTGGGCACTGCAGCAGGTGCTGCGGTTGCAGACATGGTGCGTTTCGTAACCAGTATTACGTGGTGAGTCGTATTAACAGCAGCAGCAGGAGGTGGTACAGCAGTGGCCGTTCGCAGCGGGCAGCGGGAAGGATGGAGGAGCAAGGCGAGAAGGAGGGGGTGGTGGTGAGATCATCGCAATTTCGTCTGTGCTTTGGCTATTTCCACGTCACGAGGAATCACGGCAGGATGGAGTGATGATGGGGGGTGAGGGGACCCAAAACTGCGGCCAAGCAGCGGAATAAGGTCCTGCTGTGTAAAGGTGCGCAAAACCTGTTGGCTCCAGCCGTGGCACACGCCTTGGTACCACTATAGTAACCATCCATACCAGAAAAGCAGTGGCAGATTTTAGGCTGCCCCGAGCAGTGAAGTGGATGTAGTGTTGGGTTGCCCTGCACGGCCTGCAGTGCTGTGCTGACCTACCAAGCCTGCCCAACCTGACTGTCTGGCTGGCTGGCTGGCTGGCTGGCCCATCACCGAGAGAAATGACACTACAGTAAACTGCCAGATACCTACCAACCTCGTATCTGGCTGATTGTTCCACAGCAGAGCATCGAATGAGAGAGAGAGAGAGCGTGAGAGATGCTCTCCCATGATGAAAATTTCTTTTCAGATTTGGGGATAGAGTTCCGATGTGGCAAAAAAAAGCTGCGAACAGGGAGGGAAAGGCTGGGCTGGGATGGGCAGCTAGGGGACAGCGAAGCCATCCAACCACCTGGCTGCAGCTGCACCACCATCTCACCACCACACAGAGTACATAGTAGTACCCCCGAGGTTTCTGGATTATGACTCTTACCGTCGCCCCTGAAAATCTCATACACGCTCTGTGTCTTATCTCTAACCACCCGCTCCTTATCCCTTCCACATCCCTACACACACCTCTTTTCTCGTGGCAAGAGAGAGGAAAAAGAAAGCAAGAGATAATTTTTTTTAAAAAAAGGGAAAAGATGGCCCGTTCTTTATTTTTATCTAATACGGCGTCTGCTATCTCTGTACCATGTCAGACGGCCAGACTGGTTTGAGGTGACGGAGACCCATCTTACTCGTGAGGATTCTGGATGAGTGAGGGATTGGGGGGACGGAGGGGAGGGGAAGGGGAAAAAAAAAAAAAAATAAGAGTCATCGCGATCCTCCTCCCTCTCTTGTCTCTACTTTTCCTTGTACTTTCTTTGTCTCTAGTCCCGCCCACATTTGGGGTTGCATATTCAGGTTGACGCTAAGCCTCAAAGACCATAGTGGGGGCGCTAGGGCCCTACACATCTGCAGTGGTGTCCAATCGCGGGACCGTCTGCGTCGTGGTGGCTTCCCTGTTCTGTTTAGCCAGCCACCCTCGTCCCACCATTCCACTAACAGGACCTACCTTCTCCTCCTGCCCTCGAATCTCTGGCGTGCTTTGGTTATGGGGGGGGGGTGGTTGTGTGTGTGTGTGTGGGTGCATCTCGTTTGTGAGTACAGCGCAGTACCACCACCCGTGCTTGCCGTAGGCCTTGCAGGGGTGGCCTTACCGTTGCGCGTCCAGGTACCTCAGACGCCCAGATGACACCGCCGGGGTACCTCTGGTGGGAGGAACAGGGTGTCCAGAGATGCTAAGACAGAGGGCAGCTGCCAGTACCGGTCGAATCTTCAAAACTGCTTTGGGGCCCGCCGTCGCGAATCCCCTCCTCCTTTCCCCCCTTCTTTCGCTATCGAGCAGGCAAGATGTTCGATTCGACCTCCTGAGAAGTGCTAAGCGACTCTTTGTGGTCTGCTTCTGCACATATCCTGCTGCAAGGTCGACTCTTTCTTGATCTGATCTCGTCTTTCCTGTTTGTCTCCTATGGTGTTTGTTTGATTTGTTCTTTTATTCGCGAATCCTCAAATCTCCTCTCATCCGTTTTTTTAACTCTTCTTTTTTTTTCCTCTTTGTTTTTGTGTTATCCGTCTCCTCCCAGCGACCAGACCAAATCCGCCGCTCGACCACAGTCGGACGCCAGGCCTGACCATCTCTCTCACGAACTCACTTCATTTCTCGCTCAGCCCTCTGGCCAGTCTGTTTCTCTCCCCCTGCTTGTCTGTCTTCTTTCCTCTCCCGTGAGGCATTTGCTTGCACCTGCGAGAGAGATCCGGAAAGAAAGACAAGAAAGCAAGAGTGAGAGGACAGAGACGGGGACGACAGGTCTATTCTTGTGATATCGACCTCGGAGTTTCCGTCGACGATTCCATCCTCACCCGGTCGCCTCGCCCCAACTTCTGCTTACTACCCGAGTGTTTCTTTCGGCTGAGACCATACCAAACCATCTCGAAAGCGACATCTGGTGCTTCTTTCATTTCTCTCTCATCAGACGCGGTCAGTTAGTCACAGTCACGACTCACCTTTCCCAAGGATCTCCTGATTCGGAGCCCTCTGGAAACTGGGGGACCTGGACACCTGGACTCGCCACCACGAGTTGCACTACACGAGAGGGCCCCGTCTTCAGGCTTCCGCCCCCCTCGCCCCCAGGGCCTGATCACACTGGCCCGAGCCCAGCTGCTCACTCGTCACTCCACGCCCGCGACTCATTTCCCGTCACGTAGGCTGTGACTCGACAGGTAAGGGCCCAGTGCACATACCCATACCCATGCCATACCTATTCTCTCTCTCACTCACTCTCACACACACACACGTACACCCATGCCCATCATTTGCCCTGCCCAGCCAAGCAACCAACCAGCCTCGAGGCTTTGTGAGCGCCCAGCGCCCAACCAGGCCAGCCTCTCCAGCGGGATAGTCTCCCACCTGGTACCACCAGCCTCTCCTCTGCTGCCGTCCCCCCCCCCAATCCCCCCCGGCCCAGCCGCTCTGCTACACCCTACACCTACCCACCCTGCTTTGTCCGACCTGCGACCAGCGGCAAAGGCCTTTGTGGGTCTCTCGCCACTCCTATCACAAGTTCGCAAAAGAGTCATCCAAGACCAGACACGTATAATGGGGCACCATCCTGTCGTGGACGTGGCCGTGTCTACCTGGCCGTCTCCAGTATCGGAGGTCAGACACTGCCTGGTCCGGTCCACTCTGCCATACACAGACCAACATCATCGTCATCTTCGTCTTGTGCCCTCAGCTCGTCCCCCATCCCCTGCTCATTCTCGCGACGCCTCTTCAGCCTGGCCTAGCCACTGCCTAGAGTTGTGAGGCGCTTGCCTTGCCTTGCCTTCCCAGGGTACCAGGCTCCGGTGACCACACGCGCACACACTCTCTCTCCCTCTTTGGGCCGCTGCTTGCCTCTGGACATCACCAAGTTACTCATACTTCAGATGACAGTGGCGCCTTTACTACCAACCTCTTAAAAAGAACTCCTTGTCCTGTCCTTCCACGGCATGTCATCACCAGCCAAGGACAACTGCATCAGACTTTCCATCGCCTTGCGGATCCTCTCATCCTCTCTCGACCACCTGCTATAATCCTCTAGCAGTCTAATCGACACCCCCCTTCCAGCATACCGACCAATACCCGACTCGCAACTAGTAGTATTTATGTGGTACAACATGGCTTGCCAGTAAGGTCTCTCGTCTCGGTCAGATATTCACGCCAGGGAACCAGAAAAAGAAAAAAAGAAGAAAAAAAGAAGGGAAAAAAAAAAGTTACTTTCAAGGTCCTCGACGTATTCGAATCAACCCGACCGGATCGGCCTTTCTTTTAATCGATCAAGATGACGGCAGTAGAATACCCCTCGCAGGATTTCTACTCGGTCCGCCGAACTGTGTCATATACTTCATCACTATCCTCTTCCTCCTCCGCAACGGCTTCGGTCTGCTCTGATGCATCATCCTCTTCCTCACAGTTTTCTGTCGAGACATCCACCACAACAACTATTTCTTCCTGCTCGGTCGATGTGCCTCCTTCGAGGTCCGGCTTTGCGTACGCCAAACCACAGGCGCAGCCCGTTGTCTCGGACGCTCGACGCTCGCTTCGGCCGAACCCGAGGCGGACCTCGAACACCACAACGACTCGGACCGGCTGCCCTCCCACCTTGGTCAGGCAGGCAGAGCGGAAGCTCAACTTTGTCGACAACCTAGTCGGTAAGCCGTGACGAGAACCTCAAACCAGGCAACCCCCGGCCGGGCGTTCCTTTCTAAACCCTGCTCTAGATTCCTCCACCCAGATTGTCGAGGCCATATGGCCGACATCATCTGTGGTCTGCCGCGATGAGAGCAATAGCTCGAGCGTGCTCCCCCTGCGCACCTTCATCCAGGAGACGCTGCGCCGCTCGCGCACGAGCTACTCAACCCTCCAAGTCGCGCTCTACTATTTAGTCCTCATCAAGGATCAGCTCCCCGAGCGTGATTTCACCATGGAGCAGATTGATGATTGTCACTCGAGCCGCGCCCTGCAGTGCGGCCGCAGGATGTTCCTCGCTGCTCTCATCCTGGCATCCAAGTACCTGCAGGATCGAAACTACTCCGCTCGGGCATGGAGCAAGATCTCGGGTCTCAACACCAACGAGATCAACCAAAACGAAATGGCTTTTGTCCTCGCGGTGAACTGGAAACTCCACATCACCGAAGAGGTTTATCATCGATGGACGGACTGCGTCATGAAGTACAGCCCTTCCCAGCCGCCCGCGCCTGGCTCCGGCCTGGCCCATGCGCAGTTCGAACATCAATGCGACGTCTTCAAGCGGATCATCCGCCGTCTGAACTCGGACCTGGAGAACCTGGAAGACGTCCTGTCTACGGGCCGGTATTCCCCAGTACCATCCCTGTCTCCGCGCTCATTGTCACCCCGGTCTATCCTGGCTGCCGCCCAGAACGATTCGGTTGCATTTGACTGCGGTCGGGACGCCACGCCGACGCCGCGCATTTTCAAGACGCCTTCCGTCATGGAGCCTTCACCCTCGTCTGCTCAGGCTGTGGCCCGCCTGCCTCCTTTCGGGCTGTTGCCAACTCCTCGCCTGACGCCCCAGGTCAGCGCCGTTCGGGACATCTCGCCGCCGCAGTTCATCGCCCCGGGCTCGGCCATGAGCTTGGCTGTGTCCACGGCCGGGTCTGTGCACAACGGCATGATGCTCGACAGGTGGCCCTGCGCGATTTCCTCATCGCCGCAGAACTACTATACGTCACGCCGTTCCTCGCTGGCCGCTTCGGTCTCGACGGTTTCTTCACCCGAATCGATGGTCTCGGACGCGTCCGGCACGTCTCGATCATCCTCAATCTCGTCGCTGTCGTCACTGGCGGGTGCGCCGTACCCCAGGTCGGATTATACCAACCTCCAGGTACAGGCGCGCTACCGCTCTGCGAAGCTGGTCGACGAGAGGTTTGCTTCGAGGCCTACCATCGCTTCCTATGGTGAGGAGTTCGCCGAGAGAATCTCGGCGTCGCCCAAGTCCTACTCGGGGCCAATCGAGGTCGACGATGCCACGAACGATGCAGCGCAGGCTCTGCAGGCTCTGCATGACAACTGGCAGCGGTCCATGGCGACCGGAGGCTCCATGACGTCGGCACCCAAAGCCGGCCACAAGCGGAGCCGCCCCCTATCAGGTGACCATGGTCTCCAGGAAAACGTCCGCGATCTGCTGCGTGAGGACTGCAGTTCCAAGCACGCGAGCTTCGCCGGGGGAGATAATCACTTTCAGGTCCCTGCCCCTTCTTCCGAGGGCCGCAAGCGAGTCTGCTGCTCTACTGAGGCGGCTCGATTCCGGATTCCTTCAATGCACCCCCGCCATGGGCGGCTTTGGAGGTCCTGGAATGTGGTCAGGAATTTTGAACTGATGGCACAATACGTGTTGCTTTTTGTTTTTTTGGCATCTTGGGACATCGTCGTCGTCATCACTATCGTTTAAACTATTTGTTTTTTCTTTTTTCACAAAATTAATCTTGTTTTCCTGTCTGGAAGATGAGGCGGAATGGCATTTTTGAGACCGCTGCCTTAGACGTCAATTTTGCTGGCGTATGAGGGAGCTGGGGCCGAAAACCAAGGGGATGGAAAAAGCGCTATTGCGTTTTACATGCATTTGGCAGGTGTCTTTTCACTGGGCTCAGGGGTGGTTATTACATGGGAAATGAGGTGTGAGTGCGCACCGTGTACGATGAAGTGTGAGAATTATTATGCATCTTGCTTTTGTCTGGGGAGGAGGTCGGGCTAGAGTCTGGTGCGGCTGGGAAACCAGCACCCGAGATATCTAGGAGCAGGGGTAACGGCGCAGGAAGGGAGAAAGGGGAGAGGCAGCGGCGGCGGCGGCGGTGGTGGTGGCGGTCTGTGAAAGGAAGTCATTTTTATGTGGCTACGACTATATAACTACTACTGGCAGCAGAGACGAGCTTGGAGTTTCCCTGGAGCGGCCAGCGTGGCGGGCGCCTGTCTTGCGAAAGCACCAAACGGGCTGCCAGCACGCACAAACCACTTCCGGAACCCAACCATCTCGAGGCTCTCTGCCAAACTGACCTTATGTTGCTCCAGACAAGCACTGCTGGGTATATGAGAACCAGTTCCTGGTCAATACTCGCATCAAGCCAGCCGCGACGAGAAGAGCATCTCCTCACCGAGAGCCGCCTTCGAGACCCGAGCTGGCCTTGCACAAGGAGAATACACATCCTAATTTAAGCAAAAAAACCCAAACGTCTCCCAAGACCACCCCCAAAACAAGGACGGCCCTGAGAGACACGATGGTTCCACTGGACGTACCGTACCGCTTGAGCGGCAGGTTACCCACCTTCGTACATGTGTGTGATGATGGCATGAAGTTCAGTGCGACATGCGCATATGCTCACGCATCGTCACAGAGCCGACCGCCTATGTCACCTGGACACCAGAGCCGGCGGATTCGCTTGGGCAGCAAACTATACCGAAGGCCGGTTCCACCCCGTCTGAGCTTGTAAGCAGGCACGCTCGCTCTCTGAGTTCCATGGACACCAACACGCGCTCCTCCCAAGTCTCGCCGGAGTGAGTCATCGCCGGGACCGCCTCCCTCCCCTATCGCGGAGACTCTGTGAGGGCGGCAAAGGATTATCCGACCACCTGGGATAAGAGCCATGCCCCAGCTGGTGCTGGTGCACCGACGGAGACGTCTGCAGGCCAGAGCACGCACCTGATGTCGCCAAGGGGGGCGCGCGACTGGATCGGGATCTCCTCAGCTGCAATGGCTGGAGGGATCTGGTCTCGTGATTTGTGGGCTGGTGTTGGTGTGACTGGGCCGCCGCCGTGCTGAGCCATGCCCGAAGGAAGAAACCCCGAAGCCAGAGAGGGCCCGTGGTCCCAGCGTGAACGGCGCGATCATGCTTAGCATGGTGGACCGCACGATGATACATGCATCGTGAGCCTCACAGCCTTTGCTGACCCACTCTCAATCTCAGGGCGTTATCAAGATCTTACAGAGGGACATCAGGATTTTGTGTCCTTTTTGCAAGGGTTTTTTTAATTATCTTTATTATTTTTTTCCTTTCTTTTTTGCTCGCACTAAGTTCCGGTCTTTCACATCAGGTACGTGATGCTATCTGTGTGCCATCGTCTATGCTGACAGTCAGGCATTCTGGAGGGACGACGGCGCCGAGTCCCTTGAGCATATGACATACCCAAAACTGAGCTGGGGCTGCTCGAAGCGCCCTCAAGTAGGCCAAAGGTAAGTTCGTGATCAGCCAAGGCGTGAACGGCTTAGGGGTGGGACTAGGAAGGTGATTCGTCTCGGAGGAAAGGGTAGGCAACCCAAACAGCTCAAGACAAAAGCACACCAGTAAGTCGGACGGACACAACAAGAGGTTGTCTAGTGGCTGGATGGATTGTTCTCCCGAGATCACATTCACGAAACGGTCCAAGCTCAGCTGAGACAGAGACACATTTGACCACGGTGCGGCGCCTGAGGCACGGGCGTCGTCGTGATGGGGAACGGCGAGTGTGCCAACCGCGGCTTCATGACCAAATAGTCAGTCGGCCTGCCTGCTTGGGAAACACAGACTGGCCAATGGTCAGGCACCAGACACGGCGAGGAGGGAGAAAAAAAAAGGGGGGGAGAACTAATCAGTCCCACGATGCTGGACGAATAATCCCCCCCCCCCCTTCTCTCTTCCCAGCCCCGTGGCAAAGCGTGATCCCACTGCCGGATGCTCCGGAGCTGCTCCTCCAACGAATTTGTCAGACGGCCAAACTGGAAACAAGATCGTGAGTATCCACCGCTGTTCCACGCAGCACATCCGTGGCCAAGACCAAAGTACCATCCCCCTCCAATCCATCGCGCCCCCTCGCGTTACCTGTTCCAGCCCGCCGACGTACATGTGTTTCTGCGCCCAGCAGCGACTTTCCACTTCTGGCACGGCGGGTGCTTGCTAGTTTCATGCCGTATTTATGCATAACGTGCTGTGCTATGCACGATCGTACTTGGGGTTCTCGAGCGCGGCAGGTCGGAGATAGTGAGCCGGCGGGTGACTAACTAATCAACTCATCCATCCATGTTGCTTCGTATTAGTGGTTTGTTCTCCCACATCTGGGTCCGGCTCATCCGTCTTACTGTTGGAGAGAGGAGGGGAGGGAGGGGAGGGAGCTCGTGAATGATGCATATCGACATGCTGGCATGACTGCAGGACGGAACCCCTCCCTCCTCAGGCTCCCCGTCGAAGGGGAGGAGGGGTGTGCTGTGTGGAGTTCGGCTCAGCGACAAAGCGTATGTCTGGATACCTCGACAAGAAGTCTCGTTCTCTGAGGTGCTCGAAGCCCTCTCGGGCAGAAGCTCTACAGGCAAGAGGCCCGTTGCTGCCTCGTATTAGTAGAGAGAAAGAATCCCTCCCGCTGGACAAGGTTCCTTAGGAGTGGCTTGTTCTGCTGGTCGCTGTGCAGGCCGGCTTAGACCCCTTTGCGAGACCACTGTTATACGGAAGCGAGTCTCTGTATCATCATCATTAAAGTTTCCATACGCATGGGAAGGGGGTGGTTCGAATAGCTGAGCTGCTCTCATCTGGCCGCCAGCCTTCTATATAGTATGTACCTCACATAGCTTAGAGGAACAAGACCTGTTGACTGTTGGCGGTCTCATCTTGTCCATGCTTCCCATCTAGTTATACTCCATCTCATCTCTCTGCAAGCGAAGGAAATGATACAGTAGGAAAGAGTGTGAGAGCCGCCAAACTTATTCTCATGATACCAAAAAGAAAGAATAAGGGTGACCTGAAGTCATACCATTATTGAGTTCCATTTCTTTTCAGAACAGAGTCCGCAATGTATGTCTCTCTCTGTCTTCTGATTCGAGTCTACTGCGCCATCGCAAACCTCGACGTAAATCCAGAGATGGCATCTTTCAATAATTATCTGGCCGTACCATTTTGTACTTCTCCAAGTCTAAGAGACCTCGGAGTGACCAAGGTGAAAATTGTCCTGTCGTGCCTGAGCTTCTCAGCCAGTGTGGGAAAAGATAGTAATTTAAAGTTCACGAGAATCGACGCACAAGCACTTCATTCAGAAACAGTCAAATGGAGCAAGGAACCAGCGTGTAAAGTCGAATTTCGTGATTATTGATTGCCTATGGAAGATGATGAAGACTACTTGAAGAAAGATGCCAACGGATCCTTTTCGGCCACGCAAGAAACACGCGCCGAATCCGCGGCGTAGCTACCAGTGTCAACTATCCCCAAGAGCATCTACCATCCCTTTCCTTTCATAACCTTTCCGTGACGTGACGATTGCATCAAAGTCCTGATCAAAATTTTGCCTGCAAGAGCAGACGGTGCAAAGACCCCCTTGGCCATCATGAAAACACACCATGCAAGGCAGGCAAGCATCTTCTGGCACGAGGCAGCGTCGAGGCGCTTACCAACCAGAGGTGGTCTCGCCAGCACCAGAGCCCCAACCACCGCCAGAGGCCTCACCGGCACCGGTGTTCCAAGCATTGTCAGAGGACCGGCCACCACCAGAGGGCTGACCGGGGCCACCCCAAGCGTTGCCAGTATCGCCAGCGCCGGACTCAGCACCCCAGGCACCAGTCTCGCCAACGTTCCAGCCGCCATCACCGGCAGGCATGTCCATGGCGAAGTCGCCCTCAGACTCCCACTTGTTCAGATCACCCTCCTCGGGGATGAAGCTCTCTAGGAACTCGGGGATTGCCTGCTCGGTCTCCAAGAGGGTACGGACGAGAACAGGAGCCAAGGGCTCGTCGCGGTCGGTGTAGAACGAGGAAGCAAGGCCCTGATGACCGATGCGACCAGTACGACCTGGCAAGATTAGGGGTTAACAGAAGGGAAGTGCGTGAGAGACTGATTGTCTTGCGTGAGATTATCTTACCAATTCGGTGAATGTACTCCTCGATACCACCCAGGTCGACAGAGGGGAGATCATAGTTGATGACATGAACGACGTTGCGAACATCGATACCACGGGCCGTCAGTCCGGTGGCGATCAGGATGGGGGTCTTGCCGGCGCGGAAAGAGCGCATGGCATCCTCACGCTCACGCTGGGTGCGGTCAGAGTGGATCGAAGTGCTCGGCATGCCATTGTTGTACAGGAAATCGTCAAGCTCGTCGGCAGTACGCTTGTGGTTCACGAAGATGACGGTACGAGCGGGAGGAAACGCGTTGAGGAGCTTCAGGATAGCGGATCGCTTCTCGTGAGGAGCCACCTCCATGACCTGCTGGTGGATGTTCTCATGAGTGCTGCCAGCACGGCCAACACGGAAACGGACGTGATCAGTAGACAGGTGCTGCGAGGCAAGCTCACGAAGGTCCTTAGGGAAGGTGGCTGAGAAAAGAAGGTACTGGATGTTACCCTCTTCCTGGTCTATCGAGACTGTCAGTCGTGACTACGCAAGCTAGGGCCATGGGTTTATGTACTCACCGCCACCGCCCATGATCTTGGTGAATTCATCCTTCCAATCGTCGTGGAGCATCTCGTCGGCCTCGTCAATGACCATGAACTTCAGGCGACGAAGCGTCATGATGTTAGGTCGATCGATAAAATCGATCAGGCGACCAGGAGTCGCGATCAAGATGTCACAGCCCAGGGCCATCTGGTAGGCCTGGTCGGCGATGGGAGCACCACCGTACAGAACGCAGGGGCGTAGCATGCTGCGGTAGCAGAGCTTGCGGGCCTCCATGAAGATCTGGACGGCCAGCTCGCGGGTGGGGACGACAATACAGACCAGGGGCTCTGCGCGGACCGGCTCGTCGTAGCGATGACGATAAGTAGAAGGGTTGGGGCGAGGAGCCGCAAGCTTCTTGGCTTTGCCCATGAGCTTGTTGAGAATGGGAATCAGGTAAGCTGCAGTCTTGCCGGAGCCTGCGAGTTTTGTCAGTTGTCTGTGGGCGCGAGATGATCACGATGAACATGAGGCAGTGCCTACCGGTCTGCGCGATACCAATGACATCGTGACCCTCGTGGATGGCCGGTAGGCAGTACATCTGGATGACGGTGGGAAGCTTGTAGCCGCAGAGCTCAACGTTCTTGGCCATGGCCGGGTGTAGACCGGCGTCCTCGAACTTCAAGCAGGGCTTGATGCGAACCTGACCCTCCTGCTCGAGCTTGATGTCGTTCATCCTAAGGGGACGTGTTAGAAAAGCTACAAGAGGGAAACAGGAAGCGAGAATGCTTACTTGTGCAGACTGGGACCGGCGACGCCGTGGGGATCGCCAAGACCGCGCTGGTCAGGAGGACCAAAGATGTCGATCTCCAGCTCGGGGAACTCGGGACCAATGTCGCCCTCCTCGCCGTCCCAGCAGTAGACGCGAGCGTTGCCGTCATAGTCGCTGCTGCGGGCGGCGAAGTCATCATAGTCATATTTGGGGCGGTCCTGAGCAGCCCAATCCTCGCTGGCTCCAATCTTGGAGGGGCCGGCGCCATCCTTGACCGTGTTGGTGACATCCTGATTGCCAGGGTTGGGCTCGGCGCGAGTGCCGGAAGTCTCGTCGCGAGGAGACTTCCAAGCGCCGCTGCCGGGCTTGAACTCCCGAACTTCGTTCCACTGGGTGGTCATTTTGGTGGCAGAAGAAACCGACCTGTAGTTGGGGATGTTGTCAGCCACTCTGGCAAGATGGTCTGTGAGGGAAGCCCCAAGGGAGAAAGCACATCAGGATATAGGTTGAGGTTTGGATGTAAAGGGGAAGAAGATGAAAGAGGGAGTGGTGAAAGAGGAGGAGGAGGTCCTGCATGCTGACAATGAAGTAAAATGATGGGAACAACTTACCAGGAGTGAATGAAGGTTGGAAGAACCTGTATGGACCTGGTGAGTATCTCTCTGGTGACCAGGAAAAAGGAAAGAGGATGAAAGACAATAAAAAACAATGTTGTGGGGTGCAAAGAACAGGCAGGAGGCTCCTTGAGCAGATCAGGGTGAGAGCAAACGACAAATCGACATGGAGAATTTTTCTTGCCCCTCCTTCTCGTGGGGCAGGAGAAGATCAAATCCAGCCCAAAGAGATGGTCCTCAGGGGATGGTCTTGGGTGTCAAGAGCTGTGTATGCATAAATCCTGGTAGAGAAGAGGGTAGAGGAGGGGGCAGGAGGAGCCATTGACATGTTCTGTAGACAGCCTGTGGCAGACAGACCTTCTTCTTTTTGTTATTTCAGACAGGTGGTCAGACACCTGATCTGGAACAGGTGCTTTGGGGGAAGGTATTGGAGCGCTCAAGGTATTGTGCAGGAGAGAAATGCAGATGGTGAGCGGGAGCCGTTACTGACGGTCGCGTAAGGCAAGGTTTAGGCATTGCCGCACGGCGATGAGGAATCCTAGAGCCTGTGATGATGGTGAAGAAGAAGAAGATGATGCGTGTAACGCGAGGGAACGGAGACAAGAGGCCCTTGTAGGAAAGAACACATTTGGGCTCGCGAGTGGTGCTTCCTCTCTCTATCACAGTCTCCCCCCTCTCTCTGATGATGATGATGCTGAGGACGTGTAGATGGATGGATGGGTAGAGCAGTGGATGGATCGGTGGTGGTGAGGGCTGGATGGGATGCTAGATGATGGGTGTTTGGTGCTCAGGGCGTTTACTTACCTGGAAAATCTCAAGAAGGGCACTTGCTGTCGTCGACGACGTTGGAGATGATGTTGGTGATGTTGTACGGACTAACGTACGAAGGGTTGCGGGTGAAAGGAGGAGAAAGAAGCGCCGCGAACTGACGCTCGAGACGCGGAGAAAATGATGGTGGTGGGAGGAAGGAAAGAAGGAAGAGCTGGGAGTCAGAAAGAACAAGCTGGGCAGATATTTATACCAGGCCCCAAGCTGGGGGTGTCGACATCACAGGGATGAGGGTTTGATCTGGTGAGAACATGTGATGTGTTTTCGACGCTGTCATTGTCTGGGAAGTGCTGACAAGAGAAGCTGTGGGAGGAGGTTAATCTCCTGCTGGGCATGAAGACCAGGCTGTGGATTGGTGGCCTAGGCTGTCTTGTAAAAGTCCTGGGGCTCAGCTCATGAGGAACCCCCCTCTAGGCGTAGCTTCCCAAGGTAGAATAACTGGAGGAGGAAGGTGCAGGTGGGTGGTTGGAGAGTGTTGCCAGGAGAGAAGAAGGGGCAGTGAGGAGAAGCCGGGTCCCGGTTTCCTTCCTCTAGAATGTTGTTGCACACCAGACAGCTTCATGAAATAATCCTGAAAGAGGGTTTCAGATCAGCTGAGAGCTTTGTCTCCTTGTCAGGCCAGGACTAACAGGGCTTTGGGAAGAATCGGGAGCACTGGTTGGTGGTGGAAACGGGACCGGCATCCAAAATCTAGGTATGCTACAGGACGCTCCGGATCTTGGACGGGAACGAATGCCCTCACACTTTGGTGGTGTAAGCATTGAAAACCTGGATGGGGGATGAATGGAGAGAAAGGGGTGATCGGCCTCCAAGAACTTACAGTAAACCAGTGCCGGACTGCACCAAAGCCCCGACCGCCCCAAGGCATGGTGATCGAGTCGAAATGATCGCAGTCGAATAAATTGTATATCATATGAAAGTTGAGCATTGCGTACCTCTTTGGAAGAATGCTATCCTCTATGTCTCCCATGGACTCCTTGGCCAAAAAAACAAAAAAAAAAAACAAAGGGAAAATAGATTAAGAAGTCTCTCCCTGGCGCCGGGCTGCCTACCATACCATCATCTCTTCCACCTCGACATGCTCATAGCCCTCCATCCCCTCCTCGATGACGCTCATCAGCTCGCCAGCAGCCCGTCCAGCTGGTCCGCCCTCCCTCCTGGCCTCGCCGACTCTCCGCTGGATGGTATCCATCCACCTGGAGAACACCCGCTGCCGCTCCTCGACGTCGGCACAGATCTCTCCGTCCTGTGGGGGGCCAAAGAGCGATAGATAGCCCAGGGGGTTCGGTCCCTCGGGCAGGCCGTATACATGCTGCCAGTACTCATCCTCGGCCAGGGCCCGCACGGGCGGTGGCTGCTTCAGCCCCAGCGCGACAAACTTGGTCAGCACGGCAATCTGGCCAGCGTAGGACGAGCCGCCCTTGTCCGCGCCGAAAGTCGTCTTGGGCGCCGACGTCCAGCTTTTGTCCGCCGCCGCCGCTCCTGATCTCGCGCCCGCGGCACCAGCGTTCCTCCAGCCCATCATGGCCGCAAAGGCCTCGAGCATCTTGGTCCACCCGCCGGCTGTCTCCAGCAACGGCTCGCCCGCGGCGTCGAGCAGCCACTCTAGGAATTTGAGAGCATCGTGTCGCACCTCGGCTGAGAGATGCAGCATGCCCAGCCGCACCCACTTGGCGGCCTTGTCAGCGTGCGGCGAGACCTCGTGGGCGGGGAGGGCCTGAAAGAGGCGGAGGAGAGTGGTGCGCACCCCGCCCGAGGTGTCGGTGACGAGCGGGAGGAGCTTGTCCAGGAGGGCATAGGTGCCCACCGGGTTGTTGGGCGGGGTGGAGGTCAGCTGTGTCACGAGGTGGGAGAGGGCCTCGCGCCGCTGCTTGTCGGCGCGAGAGGTGGCGAGGGAGAAGTTGTGCCTGAACTGGGCGATGGCATCAGGGGCGACCGTGGAGAGGGACTGTTGGTTGACAATGATGGCTGAGCATGTGGTTAGCGGATGAGTGCCCAAGCAGGCGCAGATCTTTCGAATAGGGACACAGAAATGAGGTCTGTCACGTCTTCGTGCTGCATTTCTCCAGCGGCAGAGCTAGCATTCTCTGACCCCGCCTCGATCCGCTGCTCATCGATCGCTAGAGCAAGCCTTGATGGACATAGTAGAAGGATTGCCCTCTACCCTGGTGCTTGGATCACGAGAAGAACCTCGAGAAGACAAGGGAATGCCGCCCACTTACCCCTGGACTGAAAGCTCGTGTCCGTAAAGTTGGACGCCTTTGCCTTTGCCTTGCCGACTTTCAGCTTGGCTTTCTGCAGGTTCGCCTAGTCAGCCTCGAAAGAAATCTCCACAGACACAGATATCAAGAGGACACCCGCCCGGAGAGAGGCAGTACAGGGAACTTTACCTGAAAGTCCTTCTTCTTTTCCTTCTTCTTCCTTGTGCTTGAGCCCATCTTGACTTCATTTGACACTGGATCAGCTTCCCAACGATGACCCTACTGAAATCCCTTTCCCTGGAGAGGGGATTAAAAAATAGAGGGTAGGAATCTCGCAGACAAATCCCATACACACCTAGTTAGTTGCAAGACGATCTGAGAATTCTCGAGAACGGACTTTGACTGAGAACGAGGCCGAATTGGGTAAAAGCGGTGTGCGTGCCTGCCCGTCGGGGATGCCCTGCACCAGAATCCAGGCTCGGCTTGGGGAAGAGGAGCTGAGTGTGACCCCCCACTGAGGCACCGTTGGGCCGGGCGAGCACCATAGCGGCGTGGAGCTGGGATGGGTATAGCTTGCCGTTTGTTTACATGGCCTACTGCAATCACTGCGATTACTATCACAAGCAGCCGTCGCCGTCGCCAGACAGCACTTTTCGCGTGAACCTGTCCAGCTCTGCTCACCTCCACACGCTTCGACTTCACGACGTCTTGTCCGCATCCCCTAAAAATGGCAGACACAGTTACGGTACGTTCTCTCATCTCTCGCTGCCCCCCTCTTCTCTGTACGCATCGGTCGACAACCACCAGAGGCTGAACTGAGACTAAACCTCCTGCCGCCCCGACTAGACCAACGGCGCCGACGCCCTCGAAGAGACCCTCGGTCGCCTTTCCAAGAAAACCCGGCGTGAAGGCGACCATCGCACTCGACCGCGTATCCGGCACGATCCTCAAGACGGCGGGGCAGATCTCGTTCCTGCACACCTCCAAGGACTCCTCCCAGCAGCAGCAGCAGCAACAGACACAACCACAGTCCGACGACCCTAGCACCGCGACAGCGGGCGTTGTCGATAGTGAGACGCAAGGCGCAGAAGAACTGGCAAAGATGGTCTGGGGATTCGTCAACGCGGCGGGCGGGCTAGTGGAGGGACTGGACACCGAGGTGAGCTCATCCAAACACACAATCAACGCAGGCTGCACTGTCCGAGGAAAGGGGGGAAAGGCGGTAGAAAGGAAGAGTCGCACAGCGAGGCAAGCATTTGGGTTATGGAATGGGCAGGATTCTCGGGGGGAAAAGGCTGACGTTTGAACCTCCACTACAGGACGAGCTGAGGCTGCTCCGCGTGCGCACCAAGAAACAGGAGCTCGTGATCGTGCCCGATGCCAAATACCTCCTGATCGTGATCTATGAGACACCAACGGCCTGATGATCTCGACAACAACCTACTTGACTATATTGGCGGGGGACAGAAAGAGAAGAAAAAACCAAAAAAAAAACCCCCCTGGTCCCAACCTCTGCTCGCGATACCGCCTCGCCTGCACGAACACTGCAACCTCGAATGACGACACCGACGAGCTCCTGGAGTCGTGTTGGGTCGCGTTACGAGGAGGCCTAGCGCCCCAAGGCGGCGGCTCGTATTCCTCGCTGTGGCCAGGGTGAGATTACAGGCTGGCACAAACAACAAAAGCAAGAAGGCATGCATGGGATCTAGATGGCTAGACCATGATAGCGCCTTGAAATTTCCTTTCCCCCTCCCCTTCCCCCCACTACAAGTCCAGCCTCCTCCTTCAGACGCAGTTATCTTTTGCAACACTACTACTTTAACTTCCATGGCGAGAGGAGGGGGGGGGTCCACCTTGAAGATACAGAGCAAGAGACGGGTCTGTGTGTGACGGTGTCATCGGCCGGGCGCACAGTCATGGACCGGAGGTCCTGCGACGGCACGAGCAGATTTTTCTTCCTCAGCTCGACTGTCCTATGGGGCGGGCAAGGGCATGACGTTCTTGTCTGGCGGTGAGGCACCATGATGGATCGGCGGCCCGCGCGCTCTGACGCATCTTTTATTTATATTGGACGGGAAGGGGGGCGCGCCTTTCTTCTTCTTCTTCATCTATTCAAAAATCTCTGCCGGCCGCTTATGCGACGCGAGGAGGGGCTCCGTCGCGTGATGCCCCAGCTAGCCACCCCATGCTGGCAGAAGGAAAACAACGGCGTGCTTTCTGGGGTTTCGTGAACCGGAGGAAGGATAGTGGCATAAGATGCTGTATTAGCCCTTTGGCGGCACGGATCATAAGAAATGAAAAAGAAAAAAAGCAAAATCTATGGTGGGCACGGGGAAGGGGCACGGAACGTAGACGTCGTACATGTCTCAGCAGAATCTCGGATGTTCTGGCCAAAGGAGGCTGGTGATGATGCCCTGGCGACCTGGACTGCATAGTAGCTCGTACAGGATAAAATAGATGTTGCATACCCCCCCCTTTCCACCCTGGGGCTCCGTCTAGACCGAGCCAACCAATTGTGGCGTGTGGCTTGGGGAGGAGGGACCCGGCTGGCCTGGCCCTTCATCTTTGCACGAGGAAAGCGAGAGGGCGTCACATCGGGCCATGTGCGAATCTCGGCTCGATGCACGTCGTGCGACCTGCGACTGCGACTGCGGCTTGTGGAGATCATGCAGCAGCAGCAGTTAGCTTTGTGTTACGGCCGTGGTGGAAAACAAAACGGCTCTTTTCAACCTTCGCGCGAGAAAGACACCGACACCGACACCGACGAGAGGACAGAGCAGGAGAATCCCTCTTTTTTTCTTCTTTCTCTTTCTTTTCTTTTCTTCTTCTTTTTTCTTTTTCCCTTGATAGTAACAGCAGACCAGTGGGATATGTTATAGTAGTATAGAATACATAAGCTAGATGATGAGGTGAATAAGAATGTAAGTCAGGGCGTGAAGTGGGTGGCGGGCTACAGCAGACTGGCGGTGACTGGACTGAACTGCATTGTGGCGTGAACACACCCGAATGGCTTGTTGCTTGGCTTGCTCGTCTCGCCCTTTTCCGCGCATTGCGTCAGACAGACAAGCTTGACAGGGTGCATCCGGTGGTCCAGAACCTTGTTGCTTGCTTTACTTTGCTTGCCTCGGAAGGCCTGGTAGGTTCGTCCGCCTTTTTCTTCTTCTTTTCTTTTGTGAACCCACTCCTCCTGGAGGGATATTGTGGCTTGCTTGTCAGGCATGGATTATCTAGGCTGCCCCTCCCCTTCTCCTCTATACACATCTTACATGCGCTTAGGAGGACGAGACGGCGTAGTCTTCCGCCAGGCTTGTACATCGGCCATGCAGGGTGAACGCATAGCGCGGGCAACCGACTCGGATACAGTATGGGCAGAGTAGGACCTAGACAGCTATGCCCCGCCATCTGGCAGGACAGGAGTGCAGCACAGCAGAGAGGAGGGGTGAAAGAGAGAGAGAGAGTTTTCAGGCTGGCTTTTCTTGCGCCCCTTGTTCGTTCCTCTCCCCCCTTAGGAAAGTTGTGGTTGGTTGGCTGTGCTGGCTGGGCCAGGGCAAAGCCGATCCGCTTGAGCTGAGGAGTCTATTGTATCGGATAGACAGCCTTGACAGCTCAGAGAGACAGCCAAGCAAGCAGAGGAGCAAAACAAGCTTGCAGGCCCAGCCGAGCCCAGCGTGCCACGCGGACGAGCCCTGGAGTCGGGCCGCCACCGTCCCATCAGCATTAATACACCCATACGCACATACGTGCAGAGGAAGACGGGGAAGGAGGGGGAAAAAAACCACCACCATTATACGTGGGGTTCCCAAATCATCTCGCAAAGTCCTTGCTTGTTGTTGTTGTTGTTGTTGTTTGATGTTTCTGTGTCTATCATCTGCCAGGCGAACGACCAAGTTTCCCCGCCGGTCCGTCTGGCGAGTCGTGTTTGCTCCTCTTCGCCGTCCACCCTTCGACCCTCCAGAACCGTGCTAGCATGACGTCGTCCTTACCCACCTGGGATTGATAACAAGGCCTGCGAGATTACAGTCTCGAATTGTTGAGGGCCTACGGGCTCTAGAAGGGGGCGCGCAAGCACACACGCACGCACACACATCGTGTCTGTCACGCTCAACCTTTGGATCTCTGACCCGAAGAGAGGGAGAGAGGAGGAGAAGGAGAAGAGAAAAAAGAAGACGACTTCCTTAGCCAAGACAGAGCATACGGCACTGGTGCACACAGACGCACACGCACAGACAACGAAGGCCCCGAATCGAGCGCTGGCCCGATCGACATTGGATGCGATAGGTTGACCTCCATTCCGGCGCGTGAGGGAAAATGCCGCCGTGGACGCTATTCAGCAGGAAGCGCAGATCGGTGCAGCAGACGAACCCACCCACCGCCACCGCCAATGCTGCTGCCGCAGAAGCCACCGCCGCCAATGCCGACAATAGCAGCAGGCTTTCCAGGAGCGGTGGCCCTCCGGAGACTTCCAGGACGGACAATGCCATCTCACTGGCAGCCAGCACTGCCAGAGCGCAGGCGGACGCCACCACCACCACCAGCAGCGGCGGCGAGCAGCAGCAGCAGCGACAGCAGCAGCAGGTAGCGACGGGGATGATGACGACTGCGCCAAGAGGAGACGAGACGGGCAGCGACGACAAGACGACGCGGCGGTTGGTGCGCACCGACACGAGGCGTGACCCGTTTCGCCTGTTCCGCAGCCGGTCGGCGCATTTCCGGTTGGGCAGCAGCGGAGGTGGTGACGGCGAACCGAGAACGAGACTGAGCTGGCACGCCCCGCGGGATGCCAAGAATCGCGGTGGCGGGGATCATTCTGCCGCAGCCGTCGTTGAGGGTGACGAGGGTGAGGGTGAAGGTGTCAGTGCGAGGAATGCATCACCAGCGCCTGCGCCAGACCTAAATCACCCGGATCCGGCGCCAGCCTCAACACGGGCCGTTCGGGAGGAGGAGGAAGAGGAGGAGGAGGAGGAGGATGAAGAGGCAATCCTTCAGCCACCAGCACCAACACAAATATCAGCACAGATATATCGGCAGCAACGTCCAGATAGTGTCGTTGTAACAGCAGCAGCAGCAGCCAGAGCCGAGACGGCAGCGATCGACAACACCGCCAACCCCTCATCCAGCGACACTGTTCCCACCACCACCACCACCATCACCACCAATAACCAAAATAACAACAACAGCGGGACTGGTAGGCTCCAACGAGGATTGAAGAAGCTGCCAAGCCTGTCTCTGAAACGAGGCCTGTCGAGGCGAGGACCTAAGCTGATCAAGCTGCCACAGCTGGTTGTGACGCCTGCTCCGGTGGTAAGTTCTGAACAATCTCTTTCTTGTCTTACTTGTCGTGTTCGAGTCAAGGCCATGTCTTGTATTGTGTTGTGTTTTGTGTGTGTGCCTGTGTGTGTATGCATGAAAAAAAAAAAAAAAAAAAAACCAAGACAAAAAACGGGATGAATGCATCTCCGACTTTATTCATCTCTCCCTTCCCCTTCTCCCAAACGTTTACCCCCTTCCCCTCAGCTGCCCTGATTTCCTTCGCCATCTCTCGCCTCTCCAGCCCGCTTTCCCTCCTTTCCCTCCTTGCCCTCCCTCCAGGGACCCTACGGCAACCAAGGACCCCTGGAAAAGGTGGTCTAGCAGGTGGTGCCCAGTGCCTCGACCCCCTGTCGGAGTCAGTTCAGGCCCCACATTTTACCCCAGATTCATCAGCCCACTCAGGGCAAGGCGGGCACTTCCACCACCCCTGGCAAGGGCCTAACAGGGCCTGGGAACAGAGAGGGAGAGCCTGGCAGTGGCACAGTGGCACGCTGCTCCCGTTGTGTCCGAGGGGGCCGATTCATGAGCCAGCAGCAGCAGCAGCAGCAGCAGTATGAGCAATTGAGTTGGAGGAGGAAGAGGGGTCCTCTTTCTCGTCCTCCTCCTTCTCTCCTCTGCCTTCCTCCTGCCTCCTGCCTGCTACCTTTGTCGCGTCCTCCTCCTCCTTTCTCGTACCTGGAAAAATTTCATCTCACTCAGGCCATCATCCTGACCACCTCACCTGACATCATCCCTCTCGGTCCCAATTTCACTCTGCCCATATCCTCGAGCCTCATTCGAATTTACCCACCAACACACCACCCTTGTTGCACTGTTCCTCCTCGTGTGTGTGCCCTGCATCTGCACCATGCGGTAATAGTAGAGGGCTGGCTACATTCCCGAGATCTCACTTCTGCCCGTGGCCCCTTACCTGCCTTCTTATGCATGTTCCTGTCGCATCATCCCGGGTCCCTCTTTTCATGCATCCTCTCTTCCCAACGGCATTGCCACTAAGCAGGCCTTGTTCACACGACATTCCATGAAACACTTGGAATCGGCTCGGTGGCTGACATATACACACACCTCTGCGCTGCTGTTCTGGTCCTGCAATAGATCTCAGATTCGTCCCCGCCAGACTCGGCGCAGGAATCCCTCTCCACCCACTCCAGGCTGACATCCCGCGAGCCTGTGGATCACAACAAACCGCTCCCGCCCACGCCAGCTGCCGAAGGCCGCCAGGGAGATCTGCCGCCAGATAGTACGGCCAGCGGTGATCCACCGTCATCACCACCACCACCAGCAGTCGTCCCTCTACGCCTCAACCGCATCATGGCGACCCTGTCCGTCCTGGACATCGAGAAGCTCTTCTCCGGTGCCCCGCAGTACTTTGCCCGGTCCGAGGGCCACTTCACCGGCGCACCACACCCCTCCGTCGCCTTCCCCTGGGACGAGGAGCTTGCCATCCGCGACCTGACCGACCACACCCAGATCGAGGACGAGGCATGGGGTTGCATCACCGCCTGGCCGCACATCACGAGGGATGTGCGGCGTGGACCCTCGGCATCCGCCACCCGCCAGGTCGCCGAGAGGCGGAGAGCGCACTTTTATCCTCGGTGTAGGGAACGGCCCAACATGCTCAGCATGCAGGGGCTAGAGAAGGGCACCATGGGCTACCAGGCTGCCCTGGAGCTCGGCGTGGCGGACACGCTCCAGGAGGAGCAGTGGGGTTTCGGGAGCCTGGGCGCCAAGGACCGTGTCGTCGTCGAGGCGAGGAAGAACCTGATCGCGTCTAAGGACGGGCTGAGGCGGCTGGAGGAGACGGCGGTGCTGGACCACCTCATCAAGAACGCCCAGCGGTACCACGAGAAACACCAAAAGGACAAGGCCTCGTGCCACGAGCTGTACAACGAGCTCTTCATGCAGCTGCTGCACCCGCCAAGCAGGACGTTTACGGACCCCTTCAGCCTGTCCGTGCAGATCCAGGCCCTGCTGAAGGCCCTCGCGACCCCGAACGTGTGGATTGACTTCTCCCACGTCGAGTGGAGGATACGGCTCGGACAGATTCTATGGGGAACTGCATCCGACGACGGGGAGGATAGCGTGAGCGACGGCAGCTCGATCACGGACGCCGAGACACGACGGGGCTGCACGAGGAGAGGTACTGGCTGCTCCTGCAGATCCTCCCTGGCCTGTGAGCTGCTCGTCCGCCTGGACACCCTCACGGAAGGCGATGAGCTGCCCGACAGCGTCAAGCCTTCGGAGATACAAAAATTCGAGAAAACTGCCAATGCCTCTGTGAAGTGGTCCCTGGTCATGGCGAGGGCTTGGCTGGAGAACATCGAGATCACCAGGACGAAGCCGTCCGCAGACGGCCAACAGGAGCAGCCCAAGGGCTGGCTGGCGAATTTTACACACAAGATGGCACTGACGAGCAACGAGCGGCCGCGCTCAAGACACCATGAGAGGCACCACCAGGAGCAGCACAAGCCGAATGTCATCTACGTCATGAGAGGGAAGTACTGGGAGAGACAGGTGCGAGGGCTGACGCATTTCGCAAGAAGGCTCAAGTGGCCCGAGATCGACGCCCAGTCCGCGCTGATTGTCAACAACTGCCGTGCCCTGACCGAGGGCACGCCCATCAGCACACCTCTGGAGACGCCCCTGTCCATGGCTACGGCCAGGTCCAGGAGCTCCTCCTATTTTGCCTTCAACAAGGACAGCCCTGTGGGCAGGAGACAGGACAGGCGCCAGAAGGTGGGAGCCGCACTGCACCCCGCCGGCTGGCTGTCCAAGAGCTACGTGTCAGGCCTGATGCTGCCCGGGGAGGGGTTGTTTCATTGCATCATGTCGACGCTCCTCGAGAACGATCTTGTGGCCATGTCGAGACTCGGCCCGATGGCGAACCTGTGCGGTGGCTTTGTGTACAGCGGCAAGAGCTTCTGGAGCACCGCGTGCGTCGTGGGACGGGTCCTGGCCGCAGGCAAGGGGGCGGTGGAGTGCATGGGCTGGATCTCGTGCGACATCATCCCCCACGGGCTCGGCGACGGGTGGGTGGACATCGACGTGGAGAACATCGCCGAGGACGTCAAGCGGACGGGCAAGCAGGCCAGGCTCTGGGGCAAGCTCGCTATCGAGCGGGAGTCCTCCATCCTGGGCGGCTCGGACCCAGACGCCATCTTCCCTGCCGACTTTATCATCCCGTACGAGAACCACTATAGGACCCCGCCGCCCACCATCAGCGTCGAGCTGTTGTCGCTCAACCTGACCGAGCCTCTCGACTCCGTCACCACGACGCCGACTCTCGAGGTTGTGACCCCGTACTCGGAAGGCCAGGGCACGACCCCCGAGCTCAGGACCTTCACGCCCTCCATCACCTTCAGCGTGACGACGTGGGAAGACGAGGAGGACCGCGAGTACACGCTCCCTGTGGGCAAGGATGTGAATTTCGTCACCGCCCACCCATGTGTGCCCTCGCATCATGTTCGGATCCTGAAGTCGCCCTCGAGCCCAACGATCCAGCAGATCGACCTCTCTGGCCACCCTGCCGCCGGCCACGGCAGGTCGAACGGTCACACGAGTATCACCTGTGAGTTCCTGTCTCCTGTCTCTTGCTGTCGTAGTGCCGCCCTCGGTCCTCGCCCCTCCGCTGACACATGTCTCTCACCAGGCCACCCGCTCCACAAGTTCTACACGTATACCCCGATCCACCTGTCTGCGCTCCTCGCCAAGCCCGACTGGACCCTCGAGCAGCTCCTCCAAGATGCCCCAAGCGACACCTCGCCCAGCATCACGCCGTCCCCGAGCAGCACGCCCACGCCCCGCGTCCTCGTCATCGACGCCATCACAAACTTTGTGCCGCAGCCCGAGGCACACGAGATCCCCCTGTCGCCCGTGACGAGCCGCACCAGCACAAGCCTGAGCGATGCCTCGATCTCGAGCCGACACTCGTCGCTGAGCGGTTTGGCGTCGCCGGACGTGGACGGCGGGTTCCCCAGGCTCCAGAGGACGGACACGGAGAAGAACGGCGGGGCGGCGGAGCGGCAGATGCACTCGGAGTCGAGGAGGCGGCAGTTTGGAAGCGACATGGAAATCCTGGTCAGGGCGATCTGCGCGGCGCGGGGCTGGAATGCGGTCATCTCGAGGCGAAGGCGCGGGTGCCTGGCCTGTGCCATCCGCGAGGCAGGCGCGATCGGCTGGCGGGTTGTCATCCGGGTTGACTAAGCCGCAGGCAGCAGGGCATGTATGAGTTTGTAGCGCCACCCTCGATATTGTCTCCCTGCCCCGCCACCAACACACCCATGAGGAGAACTTTTGGTTGCTGTACGAGGAGACGGAAGTGTTTACGATACCCTGAGAGCAAAGCGAGCGCGTTTGATATTAGCCCTGCAGCGACTTTTGGACCTGCCTGCACACACACACACACACACACACACATAGTATGGGAAACGGATACGGATACGATTGGGAAGGAACGAATGTATACATTAGGGCAGGAGCTTCCTAGGAAAAAAAGCTGGCTGGGGATGGGTGGATGGGAAGGCAGGAGGTATCGTCATCATCTTCACTCTAGTAAATCTTGGTACGAGATTGTTCTTTATAACCTCGAGAAAACCTGTGCGTGTCTTCCCACTTAAACGATGATTCGTGTGTGTGTAATGCACAAGGTAGTATTGCATTCTGGATTCCAAAAACGCCACTCCGACGCCATGTGGCTTGGTGAACGTCATACAAGCGAACGGTGGTATTACATCCTCCATGTGTCGTTGTCCTCTCTCTCTCTCTCTCTCTCCTCAAGTCCATCCTCCATTGTGTCTACCCTCCCCTCATCGGGATCACTTATTGTTTCATCTACCGGCTCACAGCTCCCACTCTTGTCCCTCCTCGACGCTCCACTCCTCCCACCCCTTCTTCTCCCCAGGCAGCCTCACCCCCTCCCACTCCTCGCGCGTCACGTTCCGCCACTCTTCGACGGGGATCCACCCGATATACGCCCGGTCCCCGAACCCGCCGATCCAGTACACCTGCGTGACGACCAGCCGCACCCACTCGCTCTCGTGGATCCGGTTCCCGGGGAGCCAGTACTTGGCGTCTGGGTGGGCGTCGAGGAAGCAGGACCGGAGGGCCTCGGCCGCGGAGGTATTGGTGGGGAGAGGGATGGGCTCCAGGTAGCCTAGGAGGGAGAAGCGGGGGAGGTTGGCGGCTGAGTAGGGAACAGGGTCGTAGTGCGGTGTTGGGTGGTGGTGGTGGCGGTGGTGGTGGTGATGATCATGGTCCTCTTCCTCCGTCTTTCCGAAGAGCCAGCTCCCCGCCCACCCTAGCAGACCTCCTGGCGACTTTCTCTCCTCCTCCTCTGACTCTATCCTCTTCTTGGGCGGGAATGGCGGCACCCAGCTCAGGCTCACGCTCATGTTGCTCCCGGCATCCACGTTCTTAAAGCTCGTCGCGATCCGGATCGCCAGGATGGTCGGGTCCCCATTGCCCAGCGGCTGCTGCTGCTTCTCGCCGCCGTCCTCCTCCTCCTCCTCCAATAGCGGCGCCGGGTCACAGTCGGCAATATAATCCATCAGCCCGACAGGCACACCCCCAGCCCTGCCGGCCGTCGCTCCATCAGGATGCTCTGCGGCAGGCCGTCGGCATCCTCGGCGGCGGCGGCGTAGGAGGCCGGGAAGACAGTGGAGAGGGTCGCGAGCGGGGTGAGGGCGAGGATGCGACGGCCTAGGACGGCGGACTCGTAGGAGGTTGGGATGCGCTGGTGTTGCTGCTCGGAGGAGAGGGAGGGTTCGGGGTTCTGGAAGAGGTAGGCGGAGGGCGGTTCGTCGAGGGGGTTGCTGCTCGCTGTGGTCGTGGCAGCGAGGCCTGCGAGGGCGGAGACGGGTGTTGAGAGCTTCATGGTCACGGGGATCTGGGGGCTATGCACACACACACACACACACACAAAAACACGAGGGTAGAAAAAGAATAGCAGAAGTTAAGACGATGATGCTTGAGAATGCTAATAATGATGATGATAGAAGAAGAAGAAGAAGAAGACGAAGAGGATCATATGTTTAGAGATGGGCTGATCAGCAGTTACGAGCCGAGGGGCCTCGGAGCTTATCTAATCGATCTTATCTCCTGACATGCTGTGGGGTCAGGCGAGGAGGGTACATACACATCATCGTACGAGACGGGCGACTTGATGGCACGACATGATGCTGGCTGGTGAGAGAGATGATCAAGACGAGGGCGAGCTTGTGATGCTCTTCGTGGTCATTATTCACATGTCTGTACTCTCTAGTTATACGGATCTGTGTGGGGATCAAATTGGTTGACGAGGTTTGTGGCTGCGTACCGTGTTGAACGTACTTGGGTTTTAGCATTATTACACTATATTAGGCGAGGCTTTCATGACGGGCCAAGAGGTCTCATCTGCGCCCTTCTAAAGAATATACTCGGACTGGAGGCATCTATACATGTTGTAAAAGAAAAAGAAGAAGAAAAAAAAGAGCTTCCGATGTAGCCTTTTCTTTTCTTTCTCTTTTTCCTTTTCACATGTTCTTCAGAATGCCCAACACACCACCGACTTTCCTCACCAGACCGATCCCGTAGCCCGTCTCGACCACGCCCCGGGCGAACCTCCAGCTCTTCTCCTGGCTGCCCACAGGATACTGGATCGGCGGCGGGATGCTCGTCCTCACGCCGGCCCAGCCCCAGCGATCCGCACAGACGGCCTTGATATTGCAAAGCCCTCGGAGCCCCTCCTCGCCGGCGAACCTGCCATACCCTGAGCCGCCTACCCCGCCAAAGGGGAGCTGGACGGCGTAGTAGGCCGCAAAGTCATTGATCGCCACCATCCCGCTCCTGACGCCCTTGACGATGGCCTGGACCATAGGGTCCGAGTCCTTCCCGAACACGGACGCGCCGAGGCCAAAGTTGGGCGCATTGGCAATGGCGAGAACGTCGGGGGCAGAGTTCGAGGGCGCGCGCATGAGGACCATGATGGGGCCAAAGCATTCCTCCTGCGCGATGTCCATGTCGGGTGTCACGTCCACGAGGAGCGTCGGCACGAAATAGAAGCCGTGGGGGTGGTCAGCATGCTTGTACCGCCTGCCCCCAGCGAGGAGGCGGGCGCCGCTCTTGACTGCCTTCTGCACCAGCCCCTCGAGACGACCAAAGCAGGCATCCGAGATGACGGCGCCGACGTCGAGGTCCTGTCCCAGCCGGAGGGCCTTGACGCGGGGCTCGAGGCGTCCGACGAGCTCGTCGTAGACGCCTGGCGTGGCGATGATGCGCTCGATCCCGATGCAGTTCTGCCCTGCCGCCTGGAACGTGCCGCGGAGCAGCGTCTCGGCGATGCGCGGGAGGTCTCGCTTGGCCGAGTCCACAACCATACACGCGTCCTTGCCACCCAGCTCGGCGACCACGGGGATGAGGGCCTTGGCTGCCGACTCGGCGACCTTGTGCGCCACAGGTCGCGACCCGATGAAGGTGATGTGTGCGATTTTGGGGTGGGACGTGATGTGGTTCGCCACCTGTGGCCAGCAGACGACCGTCTGCACGAGGGCAGGGTCGTGGCCGTGGGCGACCAGGGCGCCCCTCGCGATGCTGGCAAAGAAGGACGCGCTCCATGCCGTCTGCTCAGAGGTCTTGACCAGGATGCCGTTCCCGGAGAAGACGGCAGAGATGATGGGCCCGATGAGGTTGTGGAAGGGGTAGTTCCAGGAGACCAGCGCGGCCACCACGCCAAGAGGCTCGTAGTGTACCGTGTTCTTCTTGTACGCCATGAGGAGGTTTGTCGGCCGCCTCTCGGGCGCCAGGGCCTTCTCGCCGTGCGTGATGGTCCACTGCAGCTTCTCGACCGTGACCAGGATCTCTCCCAGCTGCGCGTCGACCATGGTCTTGCCTGAGTCGAGGCAGGCCACCCTGCAGATCTCTTCCTGGTTGTCGAGGACATACTGCAGCATGGAACGGAGCACCTTGCGCCTCTCCCTGAAGGTCGTGCTGGCCCATGTCTTTTGTGCAGCCTCGGCGGCGTCGATGGCTCGGTCGATGGCAGACGGGGAGGCGGCGTTGATGAAGCCGAGGAACTGTCCTGTCGCGGGCGCAAAGCATTGAACCGCGCTGGTTCCAGAGACCTAGAAGAGAGAGGGGGAGAGGCCGAGAGCCTTGATGTCAGCCACACGGGGAGAACCATAAAGCTGGGCTTGGGGGCCGGCTGCTCTCCTGCTGCGCACCATACCTTGACGCTTGGGTTCGAGAGAAACTCGTCTCGCTCTGGTGTCTTGGGCGAGGGGACTCGGTAGCGCACGGGCTGGTCGTTCTCGCCCTTCAGGTAGAAAAAACACCGCGAGCAGGGCCAGCGGCCATATCGCCAGCCATGCCGCCTGTGGTATGTCGTTGAGCCTGTCGGCGAACCACCAGCCGTTGTCAGCTGGCCGCGTCTCCTCAACAGGTGGGCAGGCGAAAGGAAAAGGAAGCGCGTACGGCAGTCGTTGAAGCTGCTCCCGCGCCTGGGCGAGCCATTGCCCGAGCGTCTCCTCGACCTGCATCGTGTCTCTCTCTCTCTCTCTCTCTCTCTCCTGCACCAAAGAGGGCAAGGTTTTGGTTTGGGAGAGAAGAAAAAGGAGCTGGCGGTTGAGCTGCTGCGAGGTGGTGCCACACGAGAGCTCCCGCCCGGATGATTTTCTACAGGGGATCTTCAGGGGCCTGAGCGTCAAAAGTACTGTAGCAGCGGGTCTAGTGGCCGAAGTCGGGTGCGGCCGAGACTTGTAGACCCCTGGACGGTAAACAATAAAGGAGCCAATGGCGTGTAATACTGCACTGTTGTTCCCACCCAGGCTGGGGAGTACAGCAAGTAACCTCCCTCACCATACTTACAGTAGTACTATGTTCTTCTATATAGGACAGTCACCAATATCACTACAGTCACCGGGGAAACGTCGTTCTCAGATAGAGTACATATCATGGTTTCCAACCATTCTAAATTATTTATTTTTCTTCTCACTCATTTTCCCTGTATCTCATTTATTATTGAGGTAGAAATTCAACATCACCAGGAAAGCAGCTTAAGCAGGGAGGAGAGACTGCAGGAAATGCTGCATAATGATTGTAGTAGAAGGGTTTCATCCTGCCAAGCAGCAAGAATTTCCAATACATGTACTCATTTACTTAAGTACTAACAAAGAGACGACATTACTGGATGGTAAACATTATTATCATCATTGCTTGAACATCCATGAATGATAATAATCATGATGATAACAAAACAATGCTTGCAGAGAGGGGAATCATAATGCTAAAATCCTGCCACATCAATAATCGAGACCACCCAACATAAGGCCAGCCAGCCTCAACACACACATACACAGACCAGAGAAGGAGCCCCTAATAGCCATTACCTTCCCAAGGCTGCCGTAGAGTAAAAGAAGAACAAAAAAAAAAATCCAAGGGCCGAAGCCCAATTGGTCCAAAGAACCCAGCAGCAAGTGCATATTGATCAACCAGTCCCAGCAAAGTCCAGGTGTGTCCACAGGCGGGCATGAATGACCTCTGCAGCTCCCAGGTCCACAGCACGTTGTTCTCCACCTGCCTCTGGCTCAGCACGAGGCTGCACTTCTTCATCTGTGATATCTTGAAAGAGCCTGGTGCGTTCTGTAGAAATGTGTGTGTGATATGCCTGTGCAAGGTCTCTCTGGTATTGTGGATGGACCTGGGCCTCATCATACTTTTGGTCGACGCCATCTCCCACTGAGCTGTCCATTGATTGAAGGGGGGTCATTCCTCAGGTTATGCATAAATTGGATGTAGGCTGCAAGCTCGATCAGGTAAGTGCCTTGAGCTGCACTATATGGTGCCTGATGGATGCCTGTGATCATGTCGTCAACCACAATTGTTTGGATAACATCTGCTCAAAGTTTTGTCAGTCTGGGCTGCGTACATGACTGAGCATTTTTTCTTCTTCTTGGAAAATGTGTGGAACTCACAATCAGGCCATTGCGCTTCAAAAACACCCAGTAAATTATAAAGGGCGAACAGCTGCGTGGCCAGTGAGAACCGCCTCTGGACATTGGTAGGAGTTGCCTCCCCTCCTGCGCCTGTGATGAGCTTGACGATGGCTCTCACACCACCCTGCAGGACCTCCCAGCTCTGTTCAGCTTGGAGACATGCTCCACCACGGACCAGCCAGAACAGGAAGCGCATCTTGGCCTCCCCAATGTTGACACTTCCATCTTCTGACTCGAAGGGGCCTGCAAGCAGGGGGTCTGGTATCTGTGTCTTGGGGTGGACCTCTATGTGCGACCCCAGGAGGGCATAGAGGTAGCACTCCTGGTCCAGGAGGAGGATGTTGGGATTGCGGAAACGGTCTCGGCTCAGAAGCCCGCGTTCGAATTTCTTAAAGTCGAAGGCGAACTTGTCTGGCATGGCCATGGTCCTCTCCTGGTCCTCAGGGATGGTGAAGTAGGCGCGATTGCGGGCGTGCTGGCGCGTCCAGACCTCCAAGGAGGTGATCATCATGGGCAAATCTGCCCAAGAACAGCAGAGAATGGCAGACTAAGGTGCTTGTTAGCTAAGTAGTTGAGACTGGTGTTGCCGCCCTGGCATGTGGCTTGACTGAGCAGCTCACCTGGAAGGCTGGGTCACCGACGAGTCGGGCCTCGTCCGACCACCATCCACTGTAGGATGCGACTGAGGCGGCATCAATGCCATAGTAGGTGTCCCACATGGGCCCGAAGGCAGCGCTGACTAGCTGGTACCTGGCAGAGGGCGAGGACAGGCGGTTGTACAGCTCTGAATTGACAAGGGGCAGGGATAGATTTCTTGAGGTTACAAAAATAACCTCAAGGATCTCCTGTGGCAGTCTGTCTAGCCGCAGGCGGTCTCTCTTTCTCTCGCCATCGTCGGCCATGGTGGGCTGCTTGGTCTTGGAGGGTGCTAGGTTGGTCGACTTGTGCTGGCCACGCTTCCCACGTACTCGGATTGGAGTAAGCTTCATTGTTTTTTTCTTTTTTCTTTTAAAAAAAATAAAAAATAAAAAAAGCACCACGACTCTGTATATCAGTGAGTCTTGGGCGAACCTGGCTTGGAAATCTTAAAGCTGAACATACAAGACCCGGGCTGCTAAACTTTTCTCACAGCCCAAGTCAGCTTGACTCCAAACTGAGCTTTAGAGATAAGGGAAACAGAAAAGAAAATTAAAAAAAAAATAAGTAAAAGAATTCAAGTTTTAAAAAAACTTTAGCAGTCAGCTTCAAACTTGCTAAGGTATGGGAGGGAAATAATCAAGAATAACAGTACAAAAAAAAAAGAAGGGAGGGAAGGAGAAGGGTTGGAATAAACTTAACAGGAATAGAAACAGGCAGGTGCATGCTTTTTTTGCGGGGCAAGGGTTAGGGTTGATGTCTTGTTGTAGCGTTTTGACGTAATTAAGAAAATCTGCCATCGAGTTCTGGATTAAGCAAACAGCTTGTTCCGATATGCTGCTGCTGCAACGTCAACCATAACAGCGCGCGAGGTCTCGAGATCTCAGAGACAATTGCTGTCAAGCATCCTTCCGAGGCGGAAGGCCGTCAGCAATCGTCCGTCGCAATGCGCTCCGTACTGCAGCCTGCTGTCCCATCCCGCAGGCTGCTTCGTTTCCTGCGCTCCCAGTCAGAGGGAACTCCCTTCTTCAGCCCTCACCATGTCCATGCCCATGCAGCAGGTGCAAGATGGACTGGCCAGTCTCGCCAGCTGAGTGGAAACTCCGCTGCATCCAGCTCAGGCGAGGCCAGAACTCCCTCTTGCCCGTCCTCAGCTGCTAGACCAAAGCGCCTCGAGCCTGCCCGCCAAACTCCCGCCTTCCACGTCGAGAACGTCCTCCCGAAACATCTGAAGCGAGTGCGCTCGTCCGGCCTGACGCTGCTGGCCGCAAAGGGTACCGCGACCTCGCGTCGGTTCGCCTCCAACGGGGAGCGCTTCGAAGGAGGGGAAGGAAACAAGTCTGCGTCGGGGGAGACTCTGGGGGCCTAATGCCGTGAAACCAGACTTTCGGAGTCGCAGTACCGACGAGCTCGAGGACTCCATCTTCACGGCTGGCATGACCGGCAGGCGGGCAAAGGCTGCGCTGGAGCCTGTCTTGAGATGTACCGAGGTCGACGAGAAAGGCGATGCAATCCTGACGGACGGAGCCTTCAAGAAGAGCGAGCTTATCGCCAAGGTGAGCCGCCGGCAGCACAAGCGACGACGTCTTGCAGCTCTTTTTTTTTTTTTTTTTTTTTTCGCACCAAGAAAGAGCGCCCTCGCTAATCTCTACCTGTCATAGTATGGCCTTATGCCGCGTGACCTGCGCAAGATCGATTCCTCCAATCTGCCTCACATCCTCATCCGACCCTTTGCGATCCTCCTCAACCTCCTGCACCTGCGCGTGCTCATCAAGCACGACCGTGTGCTCCTCTTCGATGTCTACGGCTCGTCCAGCTCCTCTGCGCAGTCCGAGTTCATGTACGAGCTGCAGGGCAAGCTGCGCCACAAGCAGAGCCCCGGCACGGGCGGGGGGCTTCCCTATGAGTTTCGGGCTCTCGAGGTGGTGCTCATGTCGGTGACGGCTGAGCTGTGGAAGGAGTTTGGCACCGTCCAGGAGCCCGTCATGCACCTGCTGAGCGACCTGGAGGACGACGTCGACCGCGAGAAGCTGCGGGTGTTGCTGGTGCTCTCCAAGAAGGTCAGCACGTTTGGAGCAGAAGGCGAGGCTGGTGCGCGATGCGATCGACGAGCTGCTAGAGGCGGACGACGACCTGTCGGAGATGTACCTGACAGAGAAGGCCCGGGATATCAGGCGCGAGCTGGACGACCATACCGAGATCGAGATGCTGCTAGAGTCCTACCACAAGATATGCGACGAGGTCGTCCAGGAGGCGGGCAACTTGGTGTCCGGCATCCGGAACACGGAAGAAATGTAGGTTCAGCAGCACGCACGCGCGTGCACACACACACAATCTGTCTCTCTCTCTCTCTCTGTACCCGTAGCCTCTGTGCGCGCAATCCTGCTAACACAAAAGTTCATAGTATCCGCGCCATCCTGGACGCCAACCGTAACTCCCTCATGCTTCTTGAGCTCAAGTTCAGCGTCTATACACTCGGTCTCGCCATGGGCACCTTTTTAGCAGGCCTATACGGCATGAACCTGGAGAACTTCATCGAGGAGACTAACTTCGGCTTCGCGGCTGTGACCGTCGGCTCGGCCGTGGCCAGTATCTTTGTAGCTTGGTGGGGCTTCACCAAGCTGCGCAAAGTGCAGCGCGTGCGCATGAGGGAGCCGGCCACGCGCACTCGCAAGACCAGCGAGGGCAGGGACGGAAAGGACGCGCTGGGCCCTTACGGCGTACGGGAGTGGTACCGCGAGGAGAGCCCCACGGCGCTGCTGGAGGCGAAACATAGGGAGAGGCTCAAGAGGATCGCGCAGATGAAGGAGAGACGGTCTGAGACAAGCGGGTTTACGAAGTGGCTTCAGCGGTTTCGCTAAAAGAAGCCTCCTCCTCGCGGTCCTCGATGCCTTGCAGCCTACAAAGAAGAAGAATAACAAATGTCGGGTAGTCGTGTCGAGGTCTCGAGAGAGGAGGTTAGGAGACTTGTCGGGTGGTAGACCGAACTCGGTCTGGAGGCTTACAGGTCCGGCGAGGCTCTCGTCCGCACTCCGTCCTGGCATTTCCGACTCGATTCGCGTACATATTGGGCGGCGTTTTGTGACGATGACCAGTCCCCTCTCAGTTCATAGCAAGGGATTGTAGGTCGATGATACCCCCTTTTCTTTTCCTCTGGTTCTCCTCGGTTTGCACTATTTGATATGATCTTTTCATTGCTGCAGTGACAAGAAACTACTGGCATTCTCAGCTGTCGAGACGACCTCGGTTCCTCCCCTCTTTCCGAACACCCCTCTCGCAAAAACAGATGTTGCCGATGCTGTCTGCTCACCGTGATAAGAGCTCCCTCAGCCTGAACACCTCGACGTCTCCGTCCTCGGCGGCAGATACTTCCCGCCGCGATACCCGAACCCACTTCCTCCCTTCTCGCCTCTGCGTCCCGAATGGATCCGTCCCACCAGCCTCGCCGTCCACCGCCGGCGGCGGCGGAGGAGAAGCTGGTATGTGGTAAGTATCCGCACCGCTAATCTCCTCGGTCGGCGGGGGGACGGGTGCCCTCCTCCCGGGACTGGACATCGATTCCTTGACCTCGGTGGCCAGCGGGTCCCGGCTTGAGATTGTGAGCGTGATGGCCGACGGCGCCCGCTCTTGGCCGTCGCCGCTCCCCCTCGGTGTTGGTCGGGGAGTGTGCCTCCTCCCTCGGCGGAGACGCCAGCAGTGCGGCCATGATTTCGGCGTCCTCGAGGTCCATCTGCCTCAGGGTGCGGTGGCGTGCGTACTGGGACATCTGGGACCGGTAGCGCTTGGTGTAGACTGCGTCGGCCTGGCTGCAGAGCGCGAGGGAGGGGTATGTGGAGATGAGGACGAAGATGGGCTCTTTCTCTCTCCCATCGTCATCATCGTCATCCGCCTCCGCCTGAAATAGGAAGTGGTGTGACCTCTTTGGGGGGCTGGGCTTGCTGAGGAGCGACAGGCGGAACTGCGAGCCTGAGGAGATGGGCGACGGGTTGTAGGTCGCGCAGAGCTCGAGCACGTCGGTCCAGAGCCTCGTGAAGGCTGGGTCTGTCGCTGAGACGGTAGGCTGGAGGGTGAAGAACCAGAGGCGTGTGACTCCCATTTCTCGTGTGCGTGTGTGTGTGTGTGTGTGTGTGTGAATGTGTGTGTGTGTGAATGTGTGTGTGTGTGTGAATGTGTGTGTGTGTGTGTGTGTGTGTGAATTTGTTGATTGTAAGTACTGCGGGTGAGTGAAGAAGATCTCGAGAAGAATTGGGAGTCTTCTTGGTAGAATTTCTTCTTTTCCTCTTTCTTCCCGTCTTTGATATTTTTCTCTCTTTCTTTTCGAGTCTGATTTGGACGAAGGAAGACGGGTTGTCTTGGTCTGAGAGTTGGTGGGATTTCAGAATGATGCTAAATACTTTAGTACCCAAGGCTCGCTGGGTTGACTTTGTTGGATTTGAAGGTAGATTTGGTGGTAGATGGAGGGGTCAGCATACTTACATACATACATACATACACAAACACAACCTCTTCTCTCTCGTTTTTTTTTTGGTTTTATTTGATATCTTTTATTTATTTCCTAGTCATCTTTTGTGCTGTAGCAGGCAGCGTGACACAAGAGCAATGACGGAGCCCGTGTATGGAAGTTTACGTGTTACCCATGCTCCACTGACGAAAGGTTCGAACCCCATCGACGTCAGAGGGTCTAGCCTGGCCGAATAGTCGCCCTTTCCCGCACTTAAGGGGCATTAGTGGGTTTATTATAGCGGCTAGCACCGAACTGAACCCGCCAGAGGTGACCCAAAAAAACAAAAAAGGTGGTGTGTGTCAGCTGCCGTGGCACTGCTCCCCCCTCCTCCCTATCACGCCAGGGCGGGGAACAGAAGGTGTGGTACTATGGTATATATACTTCTGTGCTTTTTTGCTTGTGAGGGATGGCTGAGGTCGTATCATCTGAGGACCGCTGGCTTCATATGCCGTGCTAACTGCACCTCTCCATGACAAAAGGCACGACCAGGACCAGGATCAGGACTATGACGCTGCCAGCTGTGGGAACGAGCGCAGATAGCCTGTCTGACACTGTCTGCCTGGCGGGGTTTTACGATGGCTATTACCAAGTAGATGTTGTTGGGGTATAAGCTCGACGTAGGTAGGTGGTGGTGAAATACCGAAGGCACGGTAATAGAGTGCTGTAGCTGCTGATCCGACTTATCGACAGTCAGTTCTAAGAATGTATCGATGATGTGGGAGAGAGAGAGAGAGGATATGATTGATATCTATAGTGAGGTGGGGATTGATATATACATACATACTTGGACACTAAGCAAGTTGGTGGGCGAGTGGAGTGACCTGTCGAGTTCTAACGCCCATGGGGAGGAAAGAAACCCCTTCTCCTGCACCTACATTTCCTCTCTTGCCTTGACGCTTTCCACACATTTCTGCCATCTCAACCACCTCATGTAGAACCCCTCCGCCGCCGAGGTGGCCACCGAGCTGACCGCAAAGCCAACCCAGACGCCGTCCAGCTCCCACCGCAGGGGCCCAAGCTCCAGCCACATGGCGAGCGGGACCCCGACGGCGTAGTTCATGACGAAGACGATCCAGGCCGCCACATCCTGCCTCCCGAGGCCGCGCATCATGCCGTGCGTGCCGCAGAGGACAGAGTCGACGCTCTGGAACAGGGCGACGGTGAGGAAGCTGCTGGCGGCGATGGCCTGGATCCTGGCGTCGCCCGAGAAGATGGAGGGGATCTGGCGGCGAAACACGTAGAGGAGGACCGCGTTGAAGAGGCCGACGGCGGCGAAGACGACAAAGTAGAGGCGTGTGGCACGCCGTGCGGTCGGGAGCAGACCGGCTCCTATGAGGTGGCCCAGCCGCGTGCTGACGGCCACGCTGATGGAGAACGGTATGTGCCAGACGATGACTGTCGCTGTCGTCTATCTCCCAACCCACGATTGTCAGCCCACACACACACACACACACACACACAGAGAGAGAGAGAGAGAGAGAGAGAGAGACGTCTGCTCGAGAGACTTACCAGGATGGTCTGGGCGGCCAGGTGCTCCGTGCTGATATAAGACGTGCTGAGCGTGAGGATCTCGAAGGCGCCCCACTCGGCCAGCGTTGCGACGACGCCCGCCGTAGACAGAGAGATCATAGTGCCCCATCTCCTCAGCGCCTCCCTGGAGAACCCTCCCCAGCAGCCGTGGGACCACCGGCCCAGGGGCGAGACGATGTACAGCAGCAGGAGGACGAACCGCAGGTTGTTACTCAGCGCCGCGCCCAGGGCGGCACCCCCGAGCCCCATGCCCAGCGGGAAGGCCAGCGCCCAGCTCAGCACCGCGTTCACGGGCGCGCAGACGATGAGCACGGCCATGCCGGCGTTGCAGTCGCCCTGGGCCTGCAGGAACCTCTTGAGCGCCTCGAACGCCGCGTACCCGGGCAGGCCCACGAGGCTATACCGCAGGAACGACCCCGCCTGCACCGCGACGTCGTGCTGCCTGACCACCAGGGGCAGCACCCAGGGCGAGCACGCCCAGAACAGCCCGATCGGCACCGCCGCCAGCGCCATCAGGAGCAGCATGCGCTGCACGTGCAGGCCCACGGCGGCGGGGTTGCCCGAGCCGTAGGCCTGGGCGCACAGCGTGTCGAGGGCCGTGGCCATGCCCTCGAAGACAGCGAGGCCCACCACGTTCATGGTCGTCACGCCGATGCTGGCGGCCGCGAGATCGTCGGGCCCCAGGTGGCCGGCGACCACCGTGATGATCACAAAGAAGGAGTACTGCAGCAGGTAGGTGGCGATGAGGGGGAGCGAGTAGCCCGTGAGCAGCCACAGCTCTGAGCTGCTGCCCGACCCGCAGACACCCATCTCGTCGCGGGCGGCTGCCTCCGTGGGTTGCTCCGGCCTGGGCGATATCGTCGAGGCCGGACCCTCAGAGAGCAGTGGGCTGCACTCATCGGCCGCACGATGCACGTCCTGCTGACCGCGCATGCTGGGCATTAACGAAGCCCCAATTGCTGGGAGAAGGCTTTTTTTCTTCGTTTCCCTCTCTCTTTGGTGCAGACCTGTGGAAAAGAGGGGTGGTGGTGGTGGTGGTGTGTTGCCGGTTCAAGGATCTTGGGCTAAGATATCTTTAAGTACGGTCGTTGGTCGGTAATAATATACTCAATATGCCGCACTCAACCGCATTGAAGATTTTCTCCCCTGGCTGCGATTCGCCTAGACAATCCACTGGCCCGTGTCGTGGGTTCCTTTAGCCAAGAACCGTCGCGGACCTTTTTTTTTCTTTCTGTTTCTTCTTTTGTGGTCACAGAAACCTCGTGTGATACATGATCTCGACGGGCAAAAAAAACAATTGGTCAATAAATCTCCAGCCCAGAGAAAATTTCTCAGCCCAGAGTTACACCAACAAAATCTGGATCACCTGCACCCATCCTATCCACCGTCCTTCTCAGGCATTTTCAGGGTCTCTTGCTCTTCTTTGCCATGCGTGCTCACCCCTGATAAATAGCGTGCATGTTTAAACCCCACCGCTCCCGAGACGACGCATAGGGCTCGCCCCGGTCCATAGACCCACCACCCATCGTGAAGGAGGTCTCCAAGCAAGGGCCCAATGACGATGAATATAGTTCGTAGCACCGAGGGTTCTCGCATAGCAATACTCAATCATCGTCATCAGGTTGTGGAAAGCAGGTAGCCTCGGGAGTAGTCGAGATATTAGGGCTTGCGTAGTTGATATCTAAATCAGAGTCGACTGAGGCTATGCTGTAATTCTGTAGGATTAGTTGTCCTCCAAGGTCTATCACATGAAATCCATGCTGCAGCTCGATTTGTTGTGGAATATTCTCAAAATATTCTGCGCGCTGCCAGATTTCTCGAACAACCATGGAAATTTGACGCAATCTGCCATTGCCTAATGCGTGCTAAAATTGGCTCTGGACCTGTCGTTGCCTGCTCATTCGCAATGATGGGCTTTGGGTCGAGACGACTTGTGCACGACTTCTGTTATGAATACTTTGCATATTACTTCTATCCAAGACGTGCTATCTTAACCGAAACGATCGAGGCGGGTTCCCGTTCACCAGACCGAAAGAACGTTGAGAAACCGACTTTATGATGCATATGTCATGATCATAAATACAACGTTCGTGTCTCAGAGGTCGGGACTAATCCGTGTCGAGCCTCCCCAAGCCTCCCACCTTTCTTTCCCTCTTTTCCCGCTGCTCTTTTTGACATTGTTTGCCATCACCACCATAGAATATTTTCCCCAGCTTCTAGCAAAGAGCTGCATGAACCTGAGGTCGGATCAGAAATGATGGGAAGCCGTGAGGTGCAAGATTCGACGACAACTTCTTCTGAAACCCCTGCGCCCAGCGATGAGACTATCTAGGAGCAGACACGTACGAGGAAGATGTTCTCGACCGACCAGCTGCTCGCCTACTCCCCTGACTGCCATGTCGAACACCATGTCGACTTTACGTGTCAGACCTGGACGACGATATTCAAAATAACGTTCGAAAGGGACTGGATGTTACATCGGCTGCAAACTACATTTATGAACCCTCGATGCTGTCCAGTTCACAGAATGCCTCGAAGAACAGCTTCAGGTGTAGGTAGAAAGACTGGTACGAGAGCTTTCATGGCCATTGGTGTCCACTTGGGCGAGCAGCCATTTTTTATGCATGATCTTGAATCATTCTTCTGGGTGCTCTTCTGGACATGTGCTCATTACGACGGCTATTTCCACAGCAGAATAGTGCCACGGCTCGAGAAGTGGAACCATGTCAATATGGCGGAGCTAGCAAGGCTCAAAATAGGAGAAGTGGCCGGGGGCGAGGCTGATTTCATCCAGAGCATAGAGGATGATTTTACGCCATATTACCAACCCTTGGTTCCTTGGAGTCAACAGGTTGCGGAAGGTAGTGTTTCCAGGTGACAAAAGGTGGAAGAGGGAGGACCCAGCACTATACACCCGGATGAGGGAGGTCCTGCAGCAAGGACGGAAAGATGTGAAGGTGTTTGGAGACGATCGTGCGTAATGCTGATGATATGATGCCCCAAATGGCCTCAGGAAGATCTGTGGGAAGTCAGGTATCACAGGGTCCAACTGGCAGTTGGAAACTCTCAGAGCAATGGTCCGGGGGTTATGTGACCAATAATGAATAAAGCCATTTCCAACCAGTAGTCCTGGTCCGCCTGCACCATTTCGAGAACTCAGTAGACTGGCTGAACTACGGAATTTTTTCTTAATTGGCTTGCGTTTTGCAATAATTCTACACTGCTCTTTAAGGGTCTTGAGAGAAGGGGGAACAGTTGTTACAGTAGATTTGTGCAAGGGTGCGTTTTAGCAGCGATTTTGATAACCAGAAAGAGGGGGGAAAAAAAAGAAAGAAAGAAAAAACACCCGAGTGAGTTGTACACAGAAACTGGCGATATCTAGTTATGTTGCACATTGGCTACGTGTAAATTCAAGATGAAGCAATGCCGGCACTTCCTAACCGACAGCGGAGCCCCCAATCAGCAGTTGCTGGGACGATCTCAAATCCGGGTGGTACGATGTCTCCCATAGGTGTTGTCGCATCTTTCCTTGTGAAACACAACTGCGGGAGGATTATATGTGCAGCGTGTCCAAAAGGGCGGTACTATATTTTCAGTCTAGCCTTTGTGTTTATTGAAACCCATTTTGGATTCAACAAAGATGGTCCCGCATTTGGGGGCCAATGGTTCTGCATGGTGCTAAAATCCTTTCTTTGAGCACGCCGCATGTAAAGTCCGAGGTGACCCCCAGATGACCATCATTTTTCCCCCGCCTCCGAAGCGATTTGAAAATCTGACACCTAGAGATGATAATTCATACGGTTCCGAAATGGGCAGAGAAGAGACACCGTCCTTTGTGGCCAGGCACAAGCCGTCACTCGTCGTCCTCGTCTCCCAGATATCCGCTGCTGTGGTACATGGGGTCGTCAAGTCGTTGGAGAATGGGCTGGACCCTGTCGATCCCTGGCAGATCCTCCTGGTCCGAATGCTGATCACGGGAGTTGGGTGTTCGCTCTATCTCTGGCTGAGACGAGTGCCCGAGTTTCCCTGGGGTCATCGCGATGTTCGCTCGATACTGCTGCTGAGAGCGCTTGGAGGGGTGCTTGGTGCAGGTGGCATGTACTGTAAGTTTTGCTGCTGAACGATAACATCCTCTCATATCTGCTGTCAGAAGATGTTTTTTCTTCCTTTTTTCTTCTCGTTTTGACCACATAATTGATATCATACATGACGGCAGATTCAATTCGATACCTTACCTTGTCTCAGGCAACCGCCCTAAACTTCCCTCGCCCCGATGGGTGCGATGATCATATCGAAATATATGGATCACGGGACCTTTACATTTATCGATCGTGCGGGTGCGGCTGTAGCGCTGGCCGGGGTGGTCATGGTGGTTCAGCCTGACAACTTTTTCAAGCCCGGCGAGACGTTACCACTTGGAGCCAAGCCAGATACCTTTGGGAAATGGAAAGGGCTGGCCTGTGGTCTTGTAGGCGTCCTGGGCACCATCGTGAGTTCTGGTCCCTCGCATCTGGACCTTGCTCCATGTCTATCATCCTGGCCAGAGCCCAATGGACTGACACCAGCGGATTTGTGCCCCAAAAATGAATAGACGGCACTGACGACAATGCGCCGCATGGGATCTCGTGCACACCCGCTTACCGTTGTCAACTACTTCGCGTGGGTGGTTGTGCTGGTTGCTCTGGCGGTGGTGATTATTGAGCAGCTCCGTTGGCCGAGTAGCCCCAGGGCATGGACATATATGATCCTTGTCGGACTTTTTGGGGGTCTGATGGTACGTGTTGCGAGAGCCTCAGCATGTGTGCAGATGGGCGGACCGCACTGACCAGACACAGGAATTCCTCCTGACCGCTGGGATCGCGAGCGACACGTCGTCCGTGGCGACCATCATGATCTACTCGCAGGTCTTGTGGGCCCTAGCCCTCGACCGCATCTTCTGGCATGTCAGCATGAACCTGTGGACATTTGTAGGAGTGGGAAGCGTGATAGGGAGTCTGACCTTGGTGTCTCTGGCCAAGGAGATACCGGCCTTTCGTCAAAAGAGGCAGCGTTACGAGGCCGTCCCCATTGTTGATGACAACGGCGTCACGGTTCATGAGATTGATCTGGAAAGCCTTTATGACTGTGATGAAGCACATGGAATATAGAAGCCCACCGGAAAGGATATAATTACAACAGCACTCTTCTGATTTCGAAACGTAATGCAGATGTACAAGTTGGAAATCCAGCAGTCCCATGCCAAGCCGTAGTAGGGTGGCGGTCAAAAAAAAAGGAAGGGGCTCGAAGAAGAAAGAAAAAAAAAGAGAGAAAAAACCCCTTGGTCACGTCCACAGCGATCACATGCAGCTGCTAGGTCTTACCCTGCGCGTCTGTCGTTACAAAAAGGTGCCCTGGCGATCTCGGAAGGCCCAGAATGAAACGTTCAAACACATAATAGGTGGCTGTGAGTACATGAGTAGGGGGGAGTAGAGGAAGAAGCACAACAAGGATTATGAATTCCTACGTTGGTACGGAGTACAGTAAAGCACTATGTACAACGTCTCGAGGTCGTATGTCCTCCCCTTCGGCTCTGGTACCGGCTGAGGGGATGACGTCAAGGTTGTGTGGATCAATGGAAATAAACGACGCATGGAGATTCGAGGCTCGGCTTTCTCTTTTCAGCAGTCCGGTCAGACTCGATCTTCCAGAAATGAGGGATCGTCCCTCCACCCTATGCGGGGTGCAGCCTCTTGGGTGAAATCCGGGGAAGGATGATGACTCGACTCCATGCTCTTTCTGGAGATTCTGGGGATGGACTTGGCCCCGGACGGAGGGCGCGAGCCTTGGGCACCACCGAATAGATGCCGAGCCCGACCGGCCGGTCAGCCCACCAATTTGTGTGTTTTGGTGGTAGCCCCATGTGCTTGGCTGGTTGTGGTGGACACCGTGAACCCAGTGTGTAATGTATAAGTAAGATGCAGAGACTCTTCTGTCTATCCTCTGGCTTTTTAAACCACAAGGATAGTTGTGCTGTTCTTTCCTCCTCTCCATCATTGGCCAAGCACCCAGCCCCCCCTCCCTCTTCCTCTATTAGGTTTGTCAACATGAAGAAGTCCAAGTTCTACGGCCTCAGGGGCACGTCCCTAAACGTTGCCATCGCCGTCATCGCCGGGACTGACTTTGCCCTCTTCGGATATGACCAGGTGAGCCAGCAATAAAAAAACACACTTAGTGATCATCACTCTTCTCAAGACCGGCATTACTAACATAATTTTGTCTTTTGCCCACCCCCCACAGGGTGTTATGGGTGGGCTGCTGACCCTGTCCTCCTTCTTGAAATACTTCCCCCAGGTGGACACGGCCAACCCGCCACCTGGATACACTGCTTCTCAGGCGTCCAACATACAGGGCATCACCGTCGGAGGGTACACCCTGGGGTGCTTCTTCGGGGCCGTGGCCACCATCTGGCTGGGCAACTGGCTCGGACGAAAAAGGGCCATCATCACTGGCTCGACCATCATGATCATCGGCGCTGCGATCCAGTGTGCCTCGTTCTCCCTGCCACAGCTCATCGTTGCTCGTCTGATCACCGGGTTCGGCAATGGTAATTCGTTCCTGGCCCCATCTTCGCCGCTGCACATCACGTACTGAGAGGCTTTTTGCACACAGGAATCAACACGTCGACGGTGCCGACATGGCAGTCCGAGACATCGAAACCCTCACAAGCGGGGTCAGATGGTCATGATCGAGGGATCCCTCATCGTCTTTGGTGTGATGCTGAGCTACTGGATCGACCTCGGCTTCTCCTTTCTCGAGCCGTCGACGATCGCCTGGCGATTCCCCATCGCCTTCCAGATCATCCTCGCCCTGTTCGTCGCCCTGGGGATCCCCGGCCTGCCCGAGTCCCCCCGATGGTTGATCCTCAAGGGGCGGGAGGACGAGGCGCTCGAGGTTCTCTCTGCGCTCGCGGACCTCCCACAGGATGACCCAAAGGTCCACAGCGACTTTCAGGCTGTCAAGGATGCTGCCCTCGAGATGGCATCCGGGTCGCTTAGGGACTGCTTCAAGAAGAACGAAAACCGCAACCTTCACCGGACAATTCTTGGATATGTCAACCAGATGTTTCAGCAGATCTCAGGTATCAACATCATCACATACTGTACGTCGCTGTCCCTTTCTAAATATCCTCTCCCTTTCTTGCACAGTCGTCGCTGACTACTCGTTACTCGCTCGTGCAGATGCGGCTACAATTTTTGTCAGCATCGGCTTGTCAAACTTCCTCAGCCGACTTCTCGCCGCACTGAACGGAACAGAATACTTCATCGCGTCCTGGATCGCCATCTTCACCATCGAGAAGTTTGGTCGGCGCAAGCTGATGCTCTTCGGGGCCATCGGCCAGTCCCTATCGATGGCCGTGCTGGCAGCGACCAGCAGGTACACCGAGGTCAGCCAGGGCGCAGGAATCACGGCTGCCATCTTCCTTTTTGTCTTCAACTCCTTCTTCGCTGTGGGCTGGCTAGGCATGACCTGGCTCTACCCTGCAGAGATCACGCCTCTGGGAATCCGAGCCCCAGCCAACGCCATCTCCACCACGGCCAACTGGATCTTTAACGTGAGTTTCTGCCGAGGCCGATCTCCGCGCTGCCTCTGTAGGACTGAAGAACTGCTTGCTGACACACCGTTTCCCAGTTCCTCGTCGTGATGGTGACTCCTCCTGCTTTTGCCAACATTGGTTACAAAACTTATGTCGTCTTCGCCGTCATTAATGCCTTCATGGTGCCGTGTGTCTACTTCTTCTTTCCTGAGACAGCCTACCGGTCCCTCGAAGAGGTATGTCCACCTAGCCCTCGCCAGCATCACTTCCCCACTCTCTATGCACAGCAGCTAACCTAACGGCTTCGCCAGATGGACGAGATTTTCCAGGATGCACACGGGTTTCAAGGCGCTTTCGATGTTGTCAAGATTGCCAGGGAGAAGCCGAGGCGCTATGACAAGCACGGCGAGCTTCTCATCAACTATGAGGACACCGAATACGCCCACAGGAGGCATTCGGGCGTGGGTGGTCCCAGGCCTCAACACGAATATGCCCACACTGAGAAGAGCGAAGAGCATATCAACGGGTCTGAGGAGAGGAGGGAGAATCTGTGAGGGAGCGGCAGATGAACTTAAGGATAGGAACCTGACAGTGTGCGGGATGGGTCGAGGGCCTACAGGAGCATCCCAGCATAAGCTGGAGATTCAGATCATTAAGTAAAGAGGACGAAGAGTACAGCATCGCGCTACCTGAGCTATAAATATTTTGACAAGAGCAATTTGATCCCAAGCCCATTTGATATCAGCTACACAGGCTCAGTTTCTTCAACAAGCCACCTCCCCTACTCCCGCGGCCATCCATCTTCCACTCCCATCCATGCACTTGCTTCTTCTTCTTTTTCCTTTCTTCTTCACCATTGTTTGATGGGAGGTGCTACAGTACGCTTGATTCGGACGCCGGACGGAGCCTCATCGCTGTCGCCGTCGTTATTGCAACATTGCCATCGCTGTCGCTGTGGCTATGGCTATGGTTATTGCCATCACCATCGCCATCGCCGTCGCTGCCGTCATCGCTATCATCATTACCGTCGCACCATCGCCATCGCTGTCGCTATCGCTATCGCTGTCGCCGTCGCTGTCGCCGTCGCTGTCGCTGGTGCTGTTGCTGTCGCCGTTGCCATCAATACGAACCTGCTCTTGCTCTGCCTCCTCAATCGTACTAACGAGCTCCAGGAGCGGGATGTTGATAGGGTACTGCTCTAGGAGAGCAGCTAGACGATGTTGTTTTCGATTGGAAAGGCAGGGACGGAGAAAGTCCCGGAACGTAATTTGAGCAGCTGCAGTGTTGGTAACGAGACAGTTGCCTTGGTCATCGCGTAGAACCTGATCATGATATGCAAGATGGAAGAGGTCAGTAATCTAGCAAGCCAAGAAAACAATGATCGCAAACATTTATGGACAAGGAACTAACCTGGTCGAAGCACTGGATTGCAGTGACAGAAGATGATTTCTCGTCGAAAACAGCTCGCCAGATAGCCAAACGTATCTTTCGAGTATTGGAAGTCTTGTAAGGCTGCTTGATGACTATGACCATACGGACGTCACCTTTTTTACCACCATCCCACGGACTCAGCAAGTATTGCTTTGCCTCGTAGACTGCTTTTGCCCACGTTTGTGAGTATGCAGATAGGATGGCAACTGTAGGGATGGTTAGATAGCCGCTGACGCCGTAATAGCCGTCCGGTATTTTCACAAGTCCTTCGCGAAGAGTAAATCTCGTATCGGTCCCATGTCGAAGAGTTTGAAGGAATCGGTTGACGTGGTGGTTGAGAGAGGGTGACTCTTGCATCGTTTGATCGAGGGAAAGTTTGAGGTACTCGATTAGCCACGTAATTTGTTGGCTGTGGATGTAGAGAGCCGTCTTGACAGTAAGGGTCTGTTCAGCAGCATCGTAGTTGTAGCTGTCATGATAGAACTAGTGTCAGTTTGGACAATTGCCGCTGGGCAGAAGTGATGATGGGTGAAAGATACCGGCACTTATTAGCTTCAAGAAAGTTCTGAGCATCATCGAAATGCTTTGGTGAAAAGTGGTACTCCATAGGAGTATCAGCATTGCGGCTGAAAAAGATGTCGTTCAAAGCATGTTCAATATCACCATCGTACTTATCCACTATGTCGCGAGCGGAAGAGAGCGAACAAGGCAGCGAAACTTGATTGTTTGAAGCTGTGCAATTGCCATTAGCACTGCCAACATCACCATCAGAGGTAATGGGACGAGGGGTGGTCATCTTGAATGGTTGCTGTTGTTATGTTGTGCGTGCTTTGAAAGAGAGAAAAAGAAAAGAGGCAAGTCAACAATGAAGGAAGTGAATCTGAATTCGCGCTGAGATAGAAGTCAGGCATGTCTCTCTGCGGCAGGCAAGGCAGCTTCACCTACATACCTTCTATCGTAGCAGCAGCAGAAGCAGATAAGCACAACAATGTTATATTGGATCTGAGCATCCCTATATGGTAGCCCATGAGGCTGATTTGCTTTTACTTAAGTGCTATGATACACATATTTTTTACTATTTAAAATGCAAATATGGGTAGCGAGGATGAGGAAGAAGCTAGTAATGTGTTCTGCTGTAGATATTATCATGTCAAGAGCCAGAGCAGAGTGTAGATGCTCTCCAACAAGAACTGTGAGCTAGTACAGACCCATGTGTGCTTCTTAGGCTGACATTGTTACAGGAGAAGCAGTGCAAGGAGGCAGGCAGGTAACATGAGGTGGGCTATCTGGAGAACCTCTTGAATAAGGGGTTCGAGCATTTTCCAAGTCAATCGCTGCCCTGAGAGAGAGAGATACAATACTCGAGACATCATCAACACTCTTGAAACTCTACACCAGGCAGAAACAATGTGAGTCTATGCAAGGCTTAGTGACTCACTGGCTTGTGCGTTGCTAATTAGTGGACACCTGCTTTGAGATTTTCTATAGATAGCTTAAGCTGCTACGAATGAGTTTTGCTTTCTTTCCCTCATCCTCTCTTACATGCAGTTTTGATATATATATATGCTTTTTTTTTTTTTTAATAATTTAGTGATATCAAATAGCTAGTTTTCTGCGTATCTCAAATACTTTAGTTTTGCTTTAACAAAATTGCTTTTCTAATGGCTTAACAAAATTTAATACGTTGTTTAACTGTAACAACTTATTTTGATAAAATTCACTACTTTCAAATACTTATTATTATTTCAAATTTTTACTATTATATACAACAGTTTGTATAGGAAACTCAGAAGATCGTATTATGTAGATACGCAAATAGGAGCAAAGCGTAAAAAAGATCAATCTATTTGATAAAAGAGTAATGTAACAATGAAAAGGAAAGAAAAAAAAAGAAAAAGTTAAGTTTAAAGCCTGAAGCATTGAAATCGCTCTACCTAGCTTACGTAACAACCCTAGCAGTTGTTACATAATCATAACTTCTCAAGTCTGACAAGCATGGATTCCCAACACTATACTATAGAAGATAACTTGGACTTCCAAATGCAGCAGTTTATTTGTAAATTTGTTTTCCAAGCTTTTGGCTCTGCATAAACTGTAGAACAAAGTAATATTGAATAATAGATAAAGCGACCTCAAAAAAATAAAGATACATATATATATACGGAATTATTTTTATGCAAATGAAAGAAGAAAGGGAAAATCTCGACTCCAAATGAGACGCATAAAAAAATCTCTCCCACCGGGAATTGAACCCGGGTCTCAAGCGAGAAGCAGTGTAGAGTGCGTAACCCTAACCCTGACAAGCTTGCATACTGACCACTATACTATGGAAGATAACGAAGTATCTCTTGGCGTTCGGCACCAAGATAGCGGGTCTACTGATCGTTGGGTTTGAGTGCGAAAAGTTAAGTTATATAGCCAGAATACTAGTAAAAACTTAACTACTATACTGTGGAAGATTTGGTGGCGCATATTTTACATAGTACATGAAGTACATTTCGCAGGATGTACTTATAATGTCACGATACTTAGCACATAACCCCAGCTGATATATCCTTAACAACCACTAACAGAACCTCGTTTCTGCTGTTTCGCTGAAAGCTGGTGGATCAGAGCAAGGGCGCAGTTGCATATACGAACTGACGCTGAAGCAATTAGCAAGGGCTCTCGCAGCCCAAGCATGCTGAATGGTTACAAGAATGACAACAAATGAAAGCCACGAAGGCACAAGAACAGAGTAAAAACCCTGTCTTGGACCTGCCCAAGAGGGTCAAAATCGAAAGGAAAGGAAAAGGACGTGATTGTTACTGTCCGTTTGAAGAAGAAAGAAACGGAGGATAGTACCCTTATGTCTCCGAACCCCTGTCCACCGCCCTGGCCACCACATCAACGTTAGTCGCTACAAATGTAATTATAAAAGCAAGTATGAAAACTCGTTTATTCGAAGACAATATGAGAACTTGTCACAACTTTTCTCAAAATGGGGTGTCTATTTAATTTCGTTTTGAATTTTGGTTATAAATTTTCCATGGTGGTTCGATTTTTTTTTTTAAAAAGGAAGGGCAAGGACGGTATCTAAGCTGGTCATTTGCACAGCCCAGCCAGTTCCAACCCCGGACCTTTTCCTCCTCGCCCTGCAAGACTAGCTGCACATGGCACTTGTTCAAGACTACCACATAGGTTGGATTATCTAACAATTCTGAACCTTGGAGCCTTTTCTATCACCATATATTTCTCGAAGTGAAATATCTGAGTTCTGATGCAATGGCAGCGATTCGGAATCCACAGTCTGGGTGAATTGGAGCCGCTCGAGGATGTCAGCAGCTGGCGGGATAAAGTGACCAGCGGGGTATGTCCAACGATTCAGCAAGTTTACAACCTGCTAACCCTTTCATTTCGTAATGATTTACTGTATCATGACCCCAGAGCTAAGCCCATGCGTGGAGGCTCTACTTCTGATCACGATGTCAGGCCGAGTTAGAATAGGCTCCGTGTTTCTGGTCATGTGCTTCCTTCTTACTTTGCGGCTGGTGACACCGATGCTGCCAGCTTTGTGACGCTCGTTTCTTCTCTGCGAACGGGATGGAAGACGGCTGAATCCTCGAGACCAAATTGTCGGAAATTATCCTGGATAGTCTGCCTCGCAGCCCTGATGTGACTTATTTATCAATACTGTGCGCGATGGATATGGTGAGTGCTGCTGTTCAGTGTCCCCAGCTGAGTGTCGATGCCTTGGGCCTGGTTTTTATTCCTAGGGCGAGGCCTCTGATAGAGGAGTAGGGTTTTGGTCTGACATGCATATTGTCTGAAAGTTACCCAATACGGGTAATGGTCGTCGACCCCTCTCGGGCCCGGAGGTTGGCAGCGCGTACCATCGCACTTAGAGACCTAAAGTCCGCTGAATAGGAGCCGTGGACAGTGAACAAGCTTGAAACTCAGATAATATATAAGGTTACGTACTCAACGCGGTACGCCTGTAATTTCTGAACTGCTATCATCCAATTTCCATTGTTCGCCTGTCATATCTGACTTTGGCATTGGAATTCACGGCTCGGCGTCGCCTGATACCTCGTAGTTTCTCTCCCTCGTCTGGAAGACCCTCATTTCGAACTGCAAAGCCGCACTTGGCTGCGTGGACGTGGAAATCCAGCTTAAGAGTCTCACCAGCAGCTACTTGAAGCGTTTACTTATCGTGTTCCGAAACTCTGAATATGGCAGCTGAGAGCATTCCTCCTGTTGGCTTCGGTTTGCTGGTGAGTTAATGCGCGGACCCTCGAGGAGGGTCGTGCAGAGGGTTGGCATGCCCTTCCTCCCTGGACGCCTTCGAACATCACATCATGTAACTAACAAACCACCACCCCAGGGCTTCACCTGGCGAGCGAAGCAAGTTCCAGACGAGCAGGCCTTCAGCGCCATGAAAGCTGCAGTCAACAATGGTGCAACCATGTGGTCCTCTGCCACCGCATATGGTCTGCCCCCGGAACCCCCGACGGCCGGGTTGTGGCTGCTGCGACGCTACTTTGAGAAGTACCCTGAGGATGCTCCTAAGGTGACGCTCTTCATCCGGGGCTGCCTGGACTATGAGAACCGCGCCGCGAAATGCACACGCGAGGGCGTTCGTGCCAGCTGGGAAGAGGTTGACAGGATCCTCGGGGGCGTCAAGACGATCGACTGCTTCGGCCCCGCGCGCATGGACCAGCATGTCCCTGTCGAGGAGACCATCGGAGCCCTGAAGGAGCTGATGGACGAGGGTAAGATCGGGAGCGTGGGCTTGTCGGAGGTGCGAGCCGAGACGATCAGGCGGGCTTCTGCTGTGTGCCCGATCAGGTTTGCTGAGATCGAGTTCTCGCTGTGGAGCACTGATATGCTCCATAACGGCGTCGCCCAGGCCGCCAAAGAGTGCAATGTTGTCTTGTGGTGCTATGCACCCCTGGGCTATGGCTTTCTCACGGGGGCCATCAAGAAGTTTGAGGACATACCTGAAGGTGACGGGCGCCGGGCCATCGGTCGTTTCCAGCCAGAGGTGGGTAGAGTTTTGGGACACCCCTTGAACATGTCAATGCGGACTGTACTGATGGGGATTTTCTGACTGACCACCGGTGCCCTTGCAGAATTTCTCCAGGAATGTTGAGTTGGTCGACAAGCTCACCGAGTTCGCCCGCCACAAAGGCGTGACACCTGCACAGCTCGCGCTGGCGTGGATCCGTGCAAACTCCAACTCTGGCGTCTGCGGCACTCTCGTTTCCATTCCTGGACCCACGACTGCTGATCATGTCGATGAGAACTGCAAGGTGGTCGAGATGTCGGGCCGGGAGAAGCAAGGGCTGGATGGGATCCTGGCGTCGATTACTGTCGTCGGGCATCGGCAGATTCCTGGGATGGACCACTGGCTGTTGACTTAATTGATGACCAACTTGAAGATTCATGTCCGGGCTCTGGACTATCGGTCTTTCTATTTTTTTTTTAAAAAAAATATGAGAATAAAAAACCCCTCGTGAGTTTGTAGACATGCTCAGTTGTTTCCCGGGAGCACCGCCAAGGAGGTTGTACTGCTGAGATACACCAAACTTGATTTGGTTTGTTGGAGCTGTAGTGGGAAAAGGGCAGCGCTGCAGCAGACGAGACAGGGCCCTGTGGTGGCATGAAGGAGTACAGTGCTGAGTGCTTACAGGGGATATCTTCCAGGGCCAGTTTGCACTAGTGGACGACTTAGCAGGGTCACGTTGCATCGCTAATTAGCCGCGGTACAGTACCGCTCCCCTGAGTTGCGGCCTGGAGGACGCTGCCAAGTCCTGTAGATCATATATTCCGCAGCTGGACCACTAACATCTAAAATGCTTTCCTTTCCATTGTTGTCACGCCCTGTATTCACTCCAGAGAGAAAAAAAAAAGAAGAAGAAAAAATGCGCCTAGCGAGAGAGCTATTCGTCTACAGTCTGTTGCATGTAGCTCGAGTTCGGTGCTGGAACCACGCAAGCTCAGAAGTTTTCGATGCAGGTCTTGCTGCCCATGGCGTATCCTTGGTAGCCTGTGAGTGTTCTACTGTGGCTGTTTAGGGGGGGGGGGGTGGGTTGGATTGATAGCACCAGACAGATATTGACTGTTCCTTGCCATCATAGTCATTTCTGTACGAGGTCCCAATCTCCTCTGGCTCGTGGTACCTTCATCTTGTAGGCTGAATCAGTGCTAACTTCGGGAAAATCGGGAAAACCCAGCCAAACGAGTAGGTCTATTCGCGGGAAGAGGAAGACGGCGTGATCGATTCATTGTGATCAATTCATTGACATGTCTCTGCAAGGCCAAAAGCCAAGCTCTTGAGAAAGAGTGCTTATCCATACAGACCGAATCCCACGGCAGCTTCGTGAGCATCGACTGCTCGGTCGAAACGACAGCATGCGACGACAGCAGCGCCTACCCGACCTTGCTCTTGTTCAAGGATGGAAAGCCAGTGGCGAAATATCAAGGTCCTCGGCGGGCATCCGGGTGAGCAGCACTCCATACACTCCTCGCAAGCTTGATTTTCGCGAGGCAGTGGAGCTGATATTATAGAGGGACGAAAGCATCTCGAACTTCGTATCGCGTCTGAGCAGACCTGTGGTGACGGAGCTAGATGACATCGAAAGCCTGAAATCCTTCGAGACTGCAGATGAGGTTGTTTTTATCGGCTACTTTGCGCCCAAGGATGAGGTCGCCAGGCAAGGCTTCACAGCCTTAGCGGACAAGCACCGTAACGAATTCACCTTTGGCCTGGTTACCGATGATGCACTCATCGCGGCACAAAATTTGGACTCACCTGCCGTGGTGTGCCATGTCGTCCAGGACGGAGAGGTGAGGACCTTTGACTCCTTCTCTGTTCCAGATGACCTGGACAGATTCATCAGAGAGGCGTCAAGGCCTGCCATAGGAGAGCTCATGCTGTACAATCAGCAAATGTTCATCGATGTAAGCTAGACTGCCCTTTCTCTCTCTCTCTCTCTCTCCATCTCCTCTACAAAGGACTATCTGGTGAACATCAATTCTAATTTTCATCTCTCAAAATAGCGCGGTTGGCCCATGGTATATATCTTCGGCGAGACCGAGGCCGACCGCGCAGAACTCCGCAGCTCGCTGCGCAAGTTTGCCAAGTCCCAGTATGACACGCTGACATGCGTCACGGTCGATCCCCTCGAGTTCCCCGATCTTCAGGCCGAGATGGGTCTTGAGCCTGGCATCTTCCCCTCGGGCGCGGTTCATCAGCTCTCAAAGGACAGGATCTACCCATACCCGCGCGGTCAGCCCTTCGACGCGCGGTCGCTCCAGAAATGGGGCCTGGATGTGTGGCAGGGCCGGATCCAGCCCTGGACGCCTCCTGGCGCGACCACTGTCGACGAACAACATGCAGGCCCGACTAAGGGCGTTAAGAGAAAGTTGTCGGTTGCGAATATTCCGGGCGTCAACATCCGGGTTGGTGGACGGGATGAGCTGTAAACGTGAGGACTCTCGGTCTCTAGGTTCGTTGGACATGGCTTCTCTGTTTTTTTCCATTCGTTCTTTTTCTCTTCCTATTTCTCAGCCATGCATCTTGCGCCTCTGTTTAGAAATATGGTCGCCGAGTAAGGACCAAACCACTCAATCTGCCATACACGGTTGGATCAACCACGAGGAAAATGATCTGGCATCAGTCTTTCAGGATTGAACATCGGCAAACGTCTCACGGACTGAACATTGGATCTATGGTGGTTCTCTCACAATCACTAATTGGACATATCTCCTTTGTTTGTCTCCCCCCCCCCCCCCCACATGTTCTCCTGTAACAAGGCACGGATGATAATAGCGATCGGAATAAAAGAAATATATATGAGGCTCGTCCTCCGTGCCATGCACGCCATCTCAAGACAAATGTGTCGTGTTGAATAGACGGTTGCCCGTATCGGTCGTGCCGCTCCCGGTGTACTTGTTGCTCGACAGGCGAAGGGTGACAAGATGCAGGCTGCTGTCAAGTGCAACTGCCTGTGCAAGCCCCCCGTTCCCAGTGACGGCCTTGGACTGCGTGACGCCAGCGACCAGCACGATGCGCAGCTCAGGGTGGGAGCCGCGGATGAGCTGGATGAACTCCAGGGCCGTCTTGCCGCTGTTGATGACCGAGTCAACAAGTATCACGACGCGCAGAGGGTCTCCTGCTCTCGCGAGGTGCTGCGAGATGTCCTCAGGCCGCTTGGCATGGACAAGCATGGCCAGCGGGAAGATGTCGCTGACGCCAAAGGCCATGGGCTCACCGGCGCGCATCACTGCGACGATCAGCGCCTGTTGCTCGCCGGCCAGCCTGTAGCCACTGGTGTTGTAGCCCTGCACGTGCGGGATGGGGTGCTCCTCGACGCCGAGCAGGTCACCGAGGAAGGTGGTGGCAAGATACCACCCCACGCGGCGGTGGGCTTCTCGGAGGAGCTGGTCCGGCGACTGTGGCGTCGCGGGTCGGCGTCATGAGGAGCTTGGCAGCATTCTTGTCAGACGCGTGGAGCACCCGAGGACCGGGTCTCAGAGGTCGACTGCGGAAGACCGCTTCGATGAATCCTGGGTCTGTGATGTCGACGATCGGTAGCCTGTAGGGATCCAGGCGCGGTGGTGCATTGTGAGGCAGCAAAATTTGCCGCGCACAGAGACCACCACTGCCGACGGCGCCCGTCAGTGCTGGTTCCATGCTCCTGGACCTTGTCTGCTTGTCGCCCACCACGATGAAAGCCTCATCTGCCCTGGAGAGCATGGGAATGTCCAGAGTACTGTCACCGAATGCGAGAACGTGGCAGTGCATGACATCTTGGATGTGGCCAACCAAAGCGGCTTTCAGCTGGGCTGTCACGACGAGCGTTCTGTCACCATTGGGTCCGCCGCCCACCACGGTGCAGCGGGTCAGGCCCGCACGTCTTAGAATTTTCTCCCAGACAACAGCGAGTCCACAAGTGATGACAACAGCCCTTGTGTGTTGCGATGTTTCCGCCTGCTCGAGGAGCCGTAGGAACTCGGGATGGGGCGATACTTGTGCCGCTACTGCATCGCAGACCTCTTGAAAGTTGTCAAGGTTGTGGTTTTCTTGTTCTTCATAGAGCAAATTAGCCTGGCAGAAGGCGAGAAAGGAGTAGCCAAGCGGTCCGCTGAACAGTGTCCGAAGAGGATCATCGTCAGCTTCTTCGCTCGGCGCTCGGCGCTGCGCAATGGTTTTCCAGAATAGAGTGCCCGTATCCTCTGCGATCAGTGTCTTGTCGCCGTCCAGGACCAGCACCGTCTCCAGAGATTGAGTGCCGTGCCGGAGCCCTACGTCCAGGACTTCTTGGGCCAGGTGAATGTTGGACTCCTCGGTCTGTCTGATGAAGCCTCGTATGAGGCCCAAGACCTCCGTCTCGGTCTCGGACGGTCGAGCTGTGCCCACCGTGGAGAACAGGATGCCATGTTTGTGGCACATGCGGCGGATCTGCGCCTTTTCCTCGCACTGCCACGCGCGGACGTGCTCCATCAAAACAGGCTCACGGGTTCTCGCCAGATCTCCTTGCCTACGCTGGATGATAGTGTCCGCAGGTATGTCAAGGTAGACGATGTGCGTGTAGACGGCAAGGTCATGCTGGGTGTATACATGCTGCGCCACCTCGCCTTCAGGCCAGAACATCCAGTGTCCTGTCACGATGGCGGGAAGCCCCGAAGCCGCGGCGGAGTCTCTGATCTTGGTGATGGCCTGCTGGCGATAGAGGATCTTTTCGGCCTCTGGGAGCTTCTGGAAGGACTCTAGCGCGCCCGGAACGATCTGCGAAATGACCTGTGAGCCTTCATAGAAGCTAAAGTGGTCCGGTCCACCGTTGAGCATTGTCTCGAGCCTGCTCAGGAGGAATGATTTGCCTGAGCCAGGCAGACCATAGAGGCCAATGACAATGGGCCTGCCGTCGAGAGGTGGAAGCTGTTTAGCAAGAGTGCTCATGGCTTTGGTATGGGTAGAATCTTGAGGGATCATGGGGATTGATGACAAGGGCTGTAGAATGATGATGGAGTCTGTCGTGATAGACACGAATGTATATATATATATATACATATTCATCGTTTCTGTCTGGAAGAAGAATCGGGAAGGCCGACTAATGAATGCTCATGGTTCCCACACCACTCACCAGGGATGTTACATTATGCTGGAGGCCTACCAGCCACATGCCCTGAATTCGCACCTATTATAGTGGCGGCCACATCCACATCGTTGCCCTTTCATGTTGAAAAGCATGACTGAATTGATGCCAGGCCTGAGAGCGCCCGACTGCGACCACATCAAACTTGCTATCCTTGCCTGGCAGGTCTGCTACCAATGTCCTGAACCCAGCAGCACATGAGGTCGGGACCTCATTGCCATGTAAGCATAGACTAAAACTTCCCGCAACCCAGGACGAAAGACGGCCTCCTGCAGACCGGTGAGGCATCAAGTGTATGCATGTGCGTATGTGTTATACGGCTGACGCCTAAGAAGAGGTCGGGCGTCTCGCTCGCTTAGCCTGGGGAGGGGTCTCAGGATGGTGCACCGCTGGTGGGATTCCTCCCGCAGATAACGTGGATGCTAGAGGGTGGTGAAATGGGTATTGAAATGTGTGGTATTCTCTATAATGGGGTCTCTATGATGTCGTTGACTTTAGCTGCTGTCAAGCTAGACCTTGCTAGCATGTCGACGAAGTGTCGCAGTGCCCATATTGTGGGTATGAAGAGAGAAAAAATGAAGCAGGTTACAGCTGTAGATTGATAACTAGATCTGTGGGTTTGTCAGTCTATGGTTGTTCTGCTGCTGTTATTTTGATGTTCTCAAGGGGTCTTGAATCAAGAAATGTGTTCTGCATGCGAAGAGCACTCACCATCATGATGATGTAATATGTATCCTCAGATAAAAAGCCCGCAGACACTGTTTTCTACTATTTTGGCAACCAATTCTTTCAAGTGAAGGCTCAAAGTTTGGTCTCCTCAAGATGGAATTGAAGCAGTGACAGTGTCTTGGATTGACCTTGCTGTTGTTGGTAGGCAAGAAGACGTGGTGTTTGTAGTCTGCCGAGTAGTGCAGTAGTACAGTGTGTGGAGTGTGTCCCCCCTCCCCCAGTGGGAGGTCCAGCAACTTTGCGGCAGGCAAAAAAAAAAAAAAAAAAAAAAAAAAAAAAAGGTGCCAAGGGTGCCCGCTGCTGAGGTGCCTTTCTAAATTTTGGTTGCTTGTGAACGCGCAACTGACCACTGCACCGCCCAGAGCCGTGATGTGGTGACTTGACAACAACAAGCAGCAACAGCTCCTGTTCTGCGCTGACAGGAGACTTGTAGGCTAAAGGTGGACACTTGTGTGAATTCTACTGCGCTTTTGCTATTTTTCTTTGCATCAAAGGAGCCCATTCAGTTTCACCTCGAGCTTCCACAGAAGCCCCGACGGACCTTTTCTCTCCTCTCCACTTACCAACAACCTTCAACCTCGAGGACAACCACCACAATGGCCGCCACCTTTCGCACACGGCCATGGCTGACGGCCTCGACACGGCCAGCGCTCTCACCCTCCTCCATCCTCGCAGCGCGAGGTCTCCTGGCAAACCTGGAGCAGACAAGACAGTATGCCGCTGCCACCCGCAGGAGAATCGACCCTCGCTTCCGGAACGCGATGCAGCATACGAAGCACTCCCAGCTCAAGCAGGAAGCCACATCCTCGCTCATGTCTGACATGATAGACGACAAGAATTACATTGAGACCTCCGAGATGGCAGTCCTGGCACCTCGTATGTAGTCTGCTCCGCCTTTACTTTTCTTTGGATCTCCCTGTCTGCAGCACCGGCATGTGTACTGACAAAAGGTCTCCCTCCATCCAGGTACCGTCGTCACCCTCCCTCTCTCCAGAGCCCCCAGAGAACCCAAGAAATTCCTCCGATACTACTGGGAGATCCTCAAGACCCGCTTCGCCGACCGGGCCCAGATCCTCCAGCAGACCGTCGCCCTCAAGGAGAAGTTCTTCTCGCGCGCCAAGTTCCGCGTCGAGCGCAAGGGCGTCGTCGAGGCCGCCCTGAACCTACACGCCGAGATGTCGCAGAACCTAGCCATGGGTGGTCCCGTCGGCCGCGCCAACCTGGCCAAGATCTGCGTGCCCAAGCTGCACCGCTCGCTGGTGGCGGCCATCGAGTCCCGTCCCAAGGGCAAAAGCTACAGGTGGGAGAGGCTCACGACGACGGGGCGGCCGCGCATCATGGACCACAAGTGGGCCGAGGTGGACGTGGGCGTGCCCATGTCGTTCAGGCAGGCCGTGGTGCGCATCAGGAGCAAGCAGAGGCTGACGGAGCTGGATGCCAAGGGGAACGAGGTCGGTAGCAAGGTGCTGGACCTGCTCGAGTACCTGGTGCTGTGGCGCACGGTGGACAAGCAGCGCCTGACGGAAGGGATCTGGCAGATCTATGGCACGCTCAAGGAGACCACGCTCGAGGAGCTGGAGAAGGAGACGGCGCTCATGAAGTCTATGGGCGACACGCGTGCGGCAACGAAGCTGCTGGAGAGACAGGCCCAGCTGGATGCTAAAAAGGGAGCATGATGAGCAACAGCATGATATTGATTTAATTGAAGTATCCGCCAGGATGTCCTTGCCTATACGGCCTAGGCAGGTTGCTCCTTGGGGAGACAGGAAGAGGTATGAATATTTCCTGCTGTGTATAAAATATCATGGTCAAGGAGAAAGAGAAAGAAAAAAAAATTACAACAAGCCTTCCCTCCCAAGAAGAACAATCTGTTGTATGGACGCAGCTCCTTCATCTACAACCATCTTCCGTCCGACCTTGAACCATTCCTTCATCCTAGCCCGCTCATCCATAGCACCCGGTGCTGTATTGGCCTCCTTGCAACCTCTCTTCAGAATAGTCCTAGAAGAACTTCCCGACCTGCTTTGATGTTGTCGCACCCTCGTCACGAACAATATCCACCCTCTCGCCGATGGAGTCACTATCCTGCACCTCCGCCGGACGATCGAGCGCATCAAACCGCCGCCCTGTCTTCTTGGCCCAAAGATACTGGAACCCGATCCGTACCGCACAGGCAGCCAAGCCAAACAGCAGACCCCCCACTGGGGCAGCCACAAAGGCCCCAAAGGCGCCCCAGTCGCCCTCGTAGAGTCCCGCCTCGAGCAGGATGAGGCTGGCCCCCTGCTGGGCGTCGCCGTAGTAGATGGTACCAAAGATAAAGACGCACAGGATGCCGCCGAGCCCACCGACGACCACCTCGAACCCGCGCCACCAGTACAGCCTTTCGGACAGGCCCATGCACAGGACGGGGATGGTGGAGGCGGAGAGGAGGTCCGAGATGAGATAGATCTGCAGGATGGAGGGGGCCTTGAGCGCGATGACCACGGTGGGCACGATGAGGCAGACGACGGCTGCACGGATCGCCCAGATGTTGAGCCGGTTGCGGAAGAGGTCATTGGCGGCGGACGATACCATGGCGCTCTGTAGAGAGTCAAACGAGGCCGTGGAGAGGGAGACGGCCATGACCAGGACGATGCCCACGACCCACGCGGGCAGCTGTTCGAGGAGCAGGAAGAAAGCCACGCTGCCGTCCTGCGCAGGGTCGCCAGGCCACGCGCCCGACCACGCCGCGATGCAGCCCGTCATGCCGACCAGGACCAGGATGATGAGCACCACGACGCAGGCGATGCTCACCCCGATCCAGAGGTCGCGGTCCGTCTTGGAGGCAAAAGTGCGCAGCCAAAAGTTGGAGAGGAAAAAGTCGTTGGTCAGGATCGCCACGGGTAAGATGTACAGGAGCTGCCAGCCCAGGAGGTTGGCCTGCGTGAGGCCGGAGGAGTCAACCAGGGACGGGTCGATGTGCGTGCGGGCGCCGATAGTGATGGTCGCGATGATGATGAGCCCGATCACCATGGCGCCTTGGATGTTGTCGGTTGTAAAGGAGATCCGGAAACCACCGAGGGCTATATATCGAGAAAAAGGGTAGTCTGTCAGTGTCGATGTTATGTGTGGTGTGTGGAATCTCAGAGGGGAGAGACCTACATGTATACACGGTCGTGACGACGCACTCCACGATGAGGATGGGCAGCGCATCCAGCCCAGTCAGGGCGTTCACCGCCTGGCCGATGGCAGACAGCTCAGAGACCATGTACAGGAACATGGTGACGAGCGTCAGGAAACTCAGCCAGAGCGCCGTGACGATTCCATACCGCTGGCGGGTCCACTCGGTAAGAACAAACCCCTCGGGACACTTCCTGCGGATGATGGGACCCAGCGCCGCAAAGACCAACAGCGGGAGGGCCGAGGTCAGCGCGTACACGAGCACGCCCTGCACACCGGCGATGGTGGCCAGCTGTGGGTAAGAGAACAGGATGCCGGAGCCGAGGCCTAGATGGGTCAGTTACGACGACGGAGGAAGAGGAAGGGGGAGATGGGAGGGAAGAAAACAGAGGGATGGAGAGGGGGGGGGTTGATCGGAGCGGCAGCACGTTTCCCACGCAAGCATTATCTTGATCGAGTAATCACGGTACAATCTCAGCTTCATTTCCACAAGAGCCCCCGGGCAGGATTTTCTTTTCATACCCCCCAGCCGCGAGGTCAAGATCCTGCACAGGAGCAATTGCTTCAAATCCGCGCCCGTAGTGAGCCGCAGTCCCCATCCTCCCAGGCCAGGTCGACCAGGCCATCAGATAAAACCTCGGGGAAGACCCCGCGCGGGATAGCCCAACAAGAGGTTCCTCCTCAGGACCCTGGTCCTGGCCCGAGAGGACAGAAGAAGACTGTAGATATTGAATACGAACCTCTCTGATCAGTTGTGCGCAACTCAGCCGGCATAGCCCATGCGGGTCTGTCCTGCGTCACCTAACAGTGACACCTGCTCACGGCCAGACGAGGGGATTTTTCGCCTCTCTCGCTTCGCTTCGCTTCGCTTCCCGTGTGTCATGCTGCCTTTTTTTGTTTCTCCTTGTCTGCTACCGCTCTGGATATTCCTTTCCTCTTTGGAGGACGTGAGCGCATTCTTCTGCGTGTCTCACTCACCAGAGGCGATGAAGTTCAGGGCGATCGGAAGTGCTGGTATTACCAGTCAGCAAAATTCAGACCCATGCATAATGAGGGGGAGAAGACCAGAGGAGATGAGCGCTGGAGGAGCCAGAGGGGGAAAACCCTTTTCGTCAGGTAGAAGAAAGAAGTTTGGGCATCCAGCGAGCAGCAGGTCATCTCCCCCATGCCTCAAAAAGTCCTGACCAGTCCGAGTTCTGTTCCCAGAGAGGAACTCTCCTTTAGAGTCCTTGCGATAATTCCATGCCAGTGCCGTGCCCAGAATCCTGTTCCCGAGAAGAAACTCCTCTATCAGCCTCTGCGTAATTCCCAACCTCTTCGGGCCAGACGTCATCCTCCCGATTCACCCTCTCGCTCGACATCACACGTACAAGAAAGCGCCGTATGTCAGGTAGACGATGGCGTTGGACGCCTGAAAAGAGGGCTGACCCATGATTGTGACCAACAGCTTGCCCGAACGAATATGCAATTTATGCTGCAGGAAGAACAGGATCGGAAGCACGACTTGGTCAAGAAAAACAAAATGGTGGCGCCTCTGTGGCTTTTTTATACGGGAGTCTACCGTGCGTGGAGCACACTTTATTACCTGATGAAAATCTTGCCCTGGTGGCGTGGTAGGCGGACTGAATCATCCGTCGGAGCATATCGGCGGGCTTGGAGGGGTCTTGGGGAGGGGCAGGCGGGGTCCACACCGGCGTACTACAAATTTGATTGGCAGGGGGATAGGTTAGTGAGGAGTACCACAGTGAAGGCCCAGCTGGTGTGCATGGAGAATGAATGCATTGTTGCTTGTGCAGGTGAAGCCAGGCTGTTACAGGCTGTACACCTTGGAGCATGTTATAATGTTTGGACCAATTCTGATCTGTGTACTATGTATTGCATAGACACCTTCTCTGTCGAAGAGTATTTTACACATTTGTCTGTCAAGGCCTGTCTGCCACACAAGGTAGTAAATGGGACTCTACCCTCGACGTTTGACACCTTGGGCCACACTTGACCGCTTGGCCTGCCATGCTATCGAGGCCATTCATAGGTCCATAGTCTTGTGGAATGTAGCGACCCCCTGCCCCCCCCAACATCACCACACACTGTGTGTAATAGCCAAATTGGGCTATTATTGTCCACAATCATGTACAAGAAGACATGACATGGCACCCGCAGATAGGACCATATATATTACAGGAGCACCAGTACATAGAGGCTTCTGCGAGCAGCCCAGATCAATCAGCCCAGTTGATGCTCTTCCCGTCCTTGCTCTTGAGCTGGCCCTCCTTTGCGCCCTCGGCCTCCGGATCGACATGGTCGGCCTCCCTCGCATTATTTGTAGCCCATATCCTCTCGATGGACAGGTCGAACGGCCCCGCTATACGATCTGTCAGGCCGATGCCGATGGTTCGGACCTTCTGGCGGAGCATCTCGGTCTGTGGCTCCACGACAAAGCCATGGTTTGTCCGCACAAAGTCGTTGAACCTGATCAGCACCGTCTCCCACTCGCCAGGACGTTTAACAAACAGCCGGTGTTGGTGTAGATCGGTCGGCACAAGAGATTCCGTCTGGATGTTGACGAGGTAGCTCCTCCCATCCGACTTGATCCGAAGCGCCAGGAAAGCGTACGGATCGATGTCCCACACGCTCTTGCCAAAGATGGTCGGCGGCCTGTCCAGCGTCTTCCACGCTGCGTACCCCGACCTCTCCACGTCTGGCCTGTTCTTCGGGAGCTGCGTGGATATCGAGCCGTGGAATCGCGCGTGGCCTTTCGGGTTCTCGGAGGGGTTCGGGAGGGAGGAGGTCGGCTTTTCTGAGCGCGGTCTGGGTGGTAGCCAGTCGAGCTGTGCCTTGGAGAAGCCGCCAATGTCAGCATCAGAGAAGACCCTGCATGCTTCCATGGACTCTCTGTCGTGGAACGAGTATAGCTCGCGAGGGCCCGAGGGACCTTTTACGCCCTCGAGATTCATTGCTGAACGGGGCCAGCCCCAGTCAGCATTGCAACCTCAAACCACCTACAGCGATCCTTGACGCTTGCTGCTGGAGGTACTGACCTATCTGCGAGAGCCTCTTGAACTCGTCCAGGCTCCGGGCCCAGAAGCCCTTTGCCAGGCAAGATGTGGCCCTCATTGTTGGTGGGCGGCCCAGAGGGAAGACCGGGAGGCTCTTTGATTCGTAGAGAAGTTTGTGTATGTAGCGGACACCCACCAATTGACCACAGCGTCAATTGAAACGAGGTCGTCTTCGTCTTCTGAGGCTGCACATGAAAAAACAGAGTCGTCACACCTGTAGGACACAAGACGTGGATCTCCTCCGTGATCGCTCGCTGCGCTGCCTTTGGTTCAACAAGGGAAAATGGGTCGGTACAGCCATAAGTAAGTACTACGGAAAACGTCATGCAGTGCCATGGGTCAAGCAGAGCACTGCAGTGATCCACCCGGGAGCTCCTACAGGGGGGGGGGGAGTTGGTACAGCGGTAGACTGTGGGGCTGGGGGCTCTACAGGGCCTTGGGTGGTCCGTGCACATGGCCTTGTCCGACGACATCCCGATCAAACATACTGCTAAGTGACAGGTCCAGCCTCGAGACTGTAACAACATCCCACACCCCCAATTCTAAACCTGTCTCTATTCAAAAGACATGGATTTGCTAACAGATGCAATAGAAGTAGAAATGCAGAGGAAAATCATTTCTTTGATGCCAGGTTTGCAAAGTCTAGCAGAGCACTGTCCCCTTGTTGCCCAATGAGAAATGGCCAAGGTGATTGATTCACCTGCTTCTCAAGTGAGAACTCAGGGATGGTGCTATATCAAGGCCTAACATGATCCTGAGGGGTATATCCTCAGCAGGATCTTAAGGCGGCGGGGTGTTGGGGAAATCATGTGGGCCACCACTATCAATTGCAAGGCTACACAGGTGCCTCAGGGTCTGGAAAGAGCTTCATGCTGTTAACAAGATCAATCCTGCCTAGGCACTACAAAATTGAGCCCAGGGCTTCAGAGTCATCATGTTCTTTCCCTTCCTGCTTTCTACATGGGTGGATGGATGCCTGAAGAGGGCAGAGCACTGGTAGCCCCAGCCTTCCCTGCCAGTGCTGGTCCTTGACCAACACCAAAGGAGAAGGAAGGGCTGCAGCATTTCCTGGAGTCACTCAGCTCTCTCAAACAGATGGCAATGGCATACCATGTACTTGCGTTTTATCTGTGGTCATGGAAGCAGTGCTTCATGAGCGTGTAAGCTTCAGGGTGCTGTCAATGTACCAGAGCAACCCAGGGATACATTCCATAGATGTTTCCCGAATAAGAAAGAAGCATCTGTTGCGCCTTCTTGGCCTCTTTTCTCTATGATCCATTGAGCTTTCTCTGCAACTGGTCCACTAGAGGGAATGGGTAGGAGGGGGAGGGTAGTGACTGCGGTGTGCATCCCAAAAAGGAACGCTTTTTGGTTCAAGAACTGAGTATCTTCGCACCTTCTTAGACTCTCTGTCCTGCTGCCTCAAGGTGGAAAGGGCAGGAGGGAAAGAGGGTGCACTGTGGCCAACAGAAGGAACGCTCTCTGGTACACCATATAAGGAACTAAGCAACAACAAGCTGTTACCTGCCTATCAGTAGTAAAAGAAAATTTGTCAGGTGACAACAAGTTAGTGTCTTTCCTTTTCTGCAAGTGCCTCCTGCCTCTGGACGCGTTGGCAGGCTAAGGACGCGTGTGGAGGAGGATAAAATCTCGAGTTCTCCCCTCCTCTCTCCCCACCTTCTTCCTCCCAAAACAAACCCACAACCCCGACACGCACACACTCTCCCAAACCCATCCACACATCATCAAGATATCTTCCCTCTTCCTTGATTCAGGAGCAAGGTTATCAGTTGACGAGATCTCCCAAGATTGAGTTGATATCCACTTCAATCTGGTCAAACCTGGGTTGAGCACGTCTCAGCTCCTCGTTGTTGATTTCCCCTCTCCTTTGAACCATTCACACATACACCAAGTTCCCAGCAGACCAACCTTCAGCAGACAACATCTTTTTACCACCAGCCATTCTTATCTACCTGTTGTTGTTGTTGTTGTTTCTGCTGTGCAACACTCTGTTCCATCCCAGCCCAACCTTTTGTGATCCCACGATCTTGCCATTGTTGGGATCATCATCGTCGCGTTCACATCTGTGCCCCAACCAGCCCCAACCTCAAGCAAAACCAAACCATCATTCATCACTGTCTCCTATCAGGATGGCCTACAACAACAAGGGCGAGAACGCCTATGAGGTCTCTCCTGTTCGAGAGCGCTTCCAGCGTCGCAAGCGCCCTGCGCCTGACACCCCTGGCACTGCGGATCCTGACGACAACGCTGGCGAGATGGCTTTTGTCCAGCATGAGGCGAAGGGTAAGTCTTTTGTTTTTCTCCTCCCATTGCACTGTTGCACCTGACGCCTTCGATTCATCCCTTGTGCTGTTTCTACATCGCGTGCGTGTGTCGCGTACTGCAGCACCAGGGGAGCCTCTCCTTCGAGTGGCTGTACCTGCCGACTGTTGTTTCGAGCAATAATACTGACTGGCAATCCACAGGTGGCAAAGGCAATCGCAAGGACATGATGAAGCCTCCCATCCCCAAGTACACTCCTCCCCACGCTCGTCAGCCAGACGCTGCTGGCAGACCGGCTTACTGGGGCCGCACCTACACGGCGGACTTCTCTTCTCCTCTTCGTATGTTCGATGATGACGTTGGCGCTGAGTCGCCTACCAAGTCTCTGCTGGAGCGCCGCTCTCTGCGTTCTGTCAATCCTGGCAAGATGGGTCGTCTGGATGTCGGTCTGGCTAATGAGGAGCACCCGCTGCGTGAGTCTTCCTCCAACCTCAGCGGACGACACCAGATCAATGGTGTTGATGCTCAGAATCTTTATCCTCCTACTGCCTGTGTCTTCGTTGCCAAGTAAGTTTTCCTCCCCTCTCCCCCTGTCCATCCATGGCCGCTCTTGGTCACGTCGTCTGTCTCGAGAGACGCATCATGGCACATGATGGCTTGGATGCTCCTTCTTTTGCCTCGCAGTTTCGCTGACATCGGCTAGTCTGTGTGAGCCCAAGGATGATGTCGCCCTCGAGGCAGCCATCTACCGCGAGTTCACCAAGTATGGCAAGTGTTGGGTCAAGATTCGTCGCGACTCCAACAACATGCCTTTGCCTTTGTTCAGTACACGACTGACAAGGAAGCTGCAGAGGCCCTCGAGAAGGGCCGCGGCGCCCTCATCCACGGCCGTCCCTGTCGCACCGAGAAGACCAAGGCCAACCGTACCTATGTCGTCCAGAAGAAGAACTACGGCCCCATCACGGTCAAGGAGGCAGAGAAGATTCTCCTTACCTTCGGCTCCCTGTCCAAGTGCGAGCTTCTCGATGACGAGCGGCGCGAGACCCTCGGTTTCCCCCCGACTGTTATGGTCGAGTTTGAGATGTTTGATGCCACTCGTGATCTTCACGCGGTTCGTACTTCTTTTTGTCTACCTCGGCACACTCATATGTGTCGGACCCTGACTCCCTTCTCCCTGCTGGATTTTTCTTTTCTTTTCTTTTCTCTTTCTTCTGTGTTTTATTTTTTTTTATTTCCTCCTTGACAATTGATTTGCTAATTCTCAATTGCAGGCTTTCCGTCAGGATCCCGTCTACACTGTCTCCTCGTTCGATGTGAAGAAGAACTGCACGGCCGCCACACGCCCCAACAACGATGAGACCTTTCTCGCTAACTGTGAGCGCGACCGCCGCTCCATCTATGTCGGAGATCTTCCTGCCACCACCACTGCGGATGCCATGAGAGAGCTCTTCTCCGAGGTTGGCGAGGTCTTGGGAGTCTTCATGCTTCAGAAGCCAGCCAACATCGTTGCCAACTCTCGTGGTCAAGCTGGTCCTGTGCGCACGATGGCTTTCATCGAGTATGCTCACCCTGACGAGCCCGAGGACGCCATCATCCGTTTCGACGGCGCGCCATACAAGGGCACCATCCTGCGCGTCGAGCGTAAGAACATTAAGAATCGTGGCCCAACGCCTCGCAACAGCCGCCCGCAGCTGTCGTCACCCGTCCGCGAGCTCACCATGGATGATATCGGCCCCCAACCATCCCCGATGGACTTCAACAACCCCTCCAACTACACAAATTTGAGGCCCATCAGGGCTCTGTCGCCACCTCCCCCATTTGTTGCTCCTCCCCGACGTGGTCTCTGGCGGCCCCAGCCCAATCCTAATCCGCCACGTCCGATCTGGGAGTCTGCCGGTTTCCAAGAGGCTATCAACAAGAGCTTGGAGCCCTACCTCTGGCACCCTCCTGCCGACCTGGAACCTCTCGCCCCTTACTGTGAGATACATGGGCCTGGCGACCCTCGTCTTGCCAACCGGTTGACACCTGAGGTCCTTAGTCAGATTACCAGCCCAATGGAGTATTGGAACCTGCTGGTGCCCTGGATCTACGCAGACCAGCATCCTCCCCCTTACAGCTCAGGCACTGCGAACCCCGTTTATGGACACTTTGATGCTGGCACCCAGGGTTATGGTGCGCCTGTCCCTGGCGGTACTGCCGTCGCTGGTGGTGTCAACGCCCCTGGTGGAACCCCTACTGTCCCTGGTGGTGCCCCTCCTACTCATGGTGGCACTTCTACCGCGGTCAAAGAGGAGCAGGGCCGGAGTGATGATCCTGGCTATGGCTATGGTGCCACTGTCAAGACTGAGACCGACAGTGACGGTAAGGAAATCAAGGCCGAGCCCCTGGACTCCTGAGTCTTTCAACCTGCACGGCAGTTTCTTTCTGTTTCTTTTTTTTTTTTTTTTGATGATGTTGTTGTGAGAAACAAACGACAGTGGTTGCTTTTTGCGATGGTATTCTTCTGGTTGAGGAGATGTCGAATGTTCATGTCTACCCTCTTGTTCCCGGCTGGGGCATTTGGTCATCATTTCATTGTGTCTCTGCCTTGTCTCAAAAGGCTCACTGACATATGGCAAAAGTCAACGACACATGGTAATACCACTCGACATTTCGGTTGTCTGTACTATTCATATCCTGTACCCCTCTCCCACATCCTGTACATCCCATCCTATCAAGTTCCTTATCATTGGGTGTGGAAGTGGAACACACTGGCACAAATCAAGGTGGCTTTAGTAGCTAGCATCTTACCTGTTGGCTCACACTGAGGAAATACACATGGTTATGATATTAAATTGTCTTTCTCCCATGCCATGCTGACCCGTGCAGGTGTAGATCTGATTCACAGCTTGCTATCTTGGTGCCTATCTGCAGCATAATGAATGCCAACACGATCAAGGAGGGTCACAGGCCAATGTCAGAGAAGATCATGTTCCAAAAGAACAGAGGATCAGTCTTCTGAGGTCATCGGAGATCTACCTAACTTGTCTGAAAGCAACAGCTAAAACAAGACCAAATTTGCACACAAAAGGAAAAGCAGTCGAGGCTCCTTTGAGCTTGACATTTCCCCTGATATTCTTCCCCAGAGCACCATACTAAAAATCCAAAAGCCCAGAGTAGAAATATATCTGTATCTAAAATAATATCCCGACAATGCTCATTCTGTTGGCTTGGCTACATCACCTTTTTTTGTGACGGACAAGTCGGGACCACTGCCTGTCTCCGTGATCAAGGTGGTGGGAGTCCCTACAACATAGAATGTCAGTGGAAAGGGAAGGAAAAAAAACACTACGACATGCTGTGGGACGAGAAGAGGCTTACTATGAGGGCTCACAATGAGCCAGCTGGGCGACGAGAACAGTGAAAGATGTGATTCCTCTGCCGCTGCTGATAGGCTGCTCACCTCGATGGTCGAGATGGCCTCAGGTCCGCAGCATAGCGAGGCCGACTCCGGCAGGGAGATCGGGTGGAGGTGCGAGGTCGACGTCCAGAGATAGGTCGTCACTGGGTCTTCCAGGCTGGTCCTCTCCCTGGTTGTCCTTCTTCTGCTGCTGCGCGTCGCCGTCTCCTCCTCGTGTCTTGTCTTGGTCGTCACCGTCGTGGATGTCACCAGCGTTGTCTCATCGCAGGTCTCGGTGGTGCGGGACATTTCCACGAGGGACCATGTCTCTGTTGTGTCGGATGTCGCTGTAGTGTGGTATGTTTCTGTGGTGGTCTCAGTCTCGACGCAGCTGGTGTTCACCGTGAGGGGCTCCACGATCGTCGTGAAGGAGGGAGGAGTGGTGGTGTTTGACCAAGACGTGGCGCTCGAGGGCAAGACTGATGTCCACAGGGTCACCGGATGAGTGGAGCTCGCCTGGGTGGAACTGGAATTCCCTGAAGCAGCGGACGTAGAGTTGGCTGTTGTTGGATAAGGCACCGAGCTGCTTGCTGTTGAGAGTGAGCTTGTGACGGCCACGCTGCCCGGTGCGGACGGTATCGCAGACGCGCTGACCGCACCAGCTGATTCGATGCTGGTCCTGAAGGCGGATGATCTGGCTGATGTGGAGTTGACGAGCGGAAAGGGTGTCGAGGTGGTAATGTTATTTGCTGACGGGGTTGGACCTGTGGCGGTGGCTTCCGAGGTACCTGTAGGCGGGAATGGTCCTAATGTGTCTGTGGAGTTACTCGATGGATGGGACACCCACGAAGATGGCCTTGAAGAAGTAGAAGAAAAATTGCTGCGAGTGGTCGAGGCCACTGTGACTTCAGGTAGAGCTGTGGTTCCCGTTCCTCCTATTCCTGTAGTCATGTTATATGTAATTGTGGTGGAGTTGGTGAGAGGATAGTACGCTGACGAGGTCGAAGTCGAGATGTTGATGCCAACAGAAGTGATTGTGGACATATCTGAGGAACTTGTAGGCTCTGACGAGCTGACACTGGGTCCGACTATCGTCGTAGAATTGGTGATGGGCTCGGGCTCGGGCTCGGGTAACGCAGACGGCGAGAGACTGGCGCTGGTCGAGACTGTGACGGTCACTGGTGACGCGACAGTGACCAATTCAACTGTTCCAGACGCAGTGGTGAGATATGTTACATTGCTAAGAGGAAACGGTGGTAGAGGCCCTGTCGAGAGCGTCTTTGGTGGATTGGCTGCGCTGCCAGTGAGTGCAGACAAGTGATTTCCACTTGTGGACATAGGAGGTGTTGTGGGCGGCGAGAGGACTGAAGACGTGCTAGATCCTCCAAAATCTGTCCCACTTCCAGAGACGGCGATGGATGATGTCGAATTGGGTAGTGGTGATGGCCGGGGAGCCAGCGGGGACATGGAAAACGATGTGAAGCCTGTGGCGACAGTGGGGCTGCTGGATGTACTTGGGCTCGCGGCTGGGGCCAGCGTCGTGGAGTTGGACAGTGGATAAGGAGCTGAGGAGGAAGAAGCACTGCTGGACGAGAAATTACCAGAGATTGAGCTGGTTGGCTCGGTGAAAGACGCAGAGGTTGCATTTGCGATACTGATCGATAACGAGGTGGTGGTGCCTGTGTGTAATGTCGGGGGTTGTGTCGATAGGGTGGTATTTCTTGTTGTGGAGTGGACTGAGGAACGGTGATGGGAGGTGATATTGGCCGTGCTGGGCGAGTGGCTCGATATTGCAACCGTGGTCGAGGTTGGGTGCGGAGTCCTGGTCGAATTGATCGAGCTTGTCCCGGACGAGGAGATCCCACTCGACATCCGAGTGGATAGAGAGTGGCTTGTAAAAGTATTATGCAGGCTGACGTTCAAGGACAAACTACCACTGGGCGTCCCAGTGCTGCTGCTCCTGGCCTCCGTTGAAGAGTTGGTGAAGATGAAACTGGTCGAGGTCGACGTGGTAGTATTGAGCGATGTCGTCGTGCTGACACTTATTTCCGTGCTGACGGATACGGACATGGTCGCTGAGATTCCTCTCGAGATCGACGTCGAATTTGCAAGCGTAGAGTGCTCTGGTGCTGTGCTTTGAGGAGTCGTGGTGATGCTCCTGGTCGTATTCGTGGGCCTGTGCCTGTGGGTAGACGGGAGGCTGCTCGTCGTGCTGACGTGGCTTGGTGGTTCTGATGTGCTGGAACTTGTTGTTGGCGTTTCCGGGGCGGTGGGATCCCCAAAGCTTCGAGTACTTGTCGGCTCTGATGGTGAGGTAGTCTGCCCAGAGCTACTTGATGCTGAGGACGTGGAATCACTACTGGAAAACGTACTGGCCGTGGCTGTCCTGCCGTTGTCTCCAGAGCTGGAGGGAGATGAAATGATGGGAGACGAGGTGAGACTGCTGCTTCTCCCCCCTGGATGAGTCTGTGATTGGTAAAGAACTTAATACCGTGGCAGTTGAGTCAGTCGACATTGTAGTTGTAAATGAAAAGTGCACTGTCGAGAAGAGATCATCAGTTCTTGGCTCTTTCTCATGTACAGCGAACGAAGAAGAAGGGAGGAAAAAGAAAATATATTTCACGAGGCCGTTGGGTATCGGCTTACTGGTGGTCGTCACATGAGTAAATCTCGTAGTCGAGTGTGAATGTGGCCGTGGGTGATGAGCGTCCTCATTATCATCCGACAGCAAGGTGGTGATAATAGTAGCTTCTGTTGATGGGGAACCAGAAGGCTCATCGTCTTTTGCGACATGTGCTTGACCCACGGGAAACCCGATGTGCGTTGATGCGTCTAGGATGCCATCTCTCTGAGCCCGTGTTCCGGCAGATAGGCTGAGAGAGATGAGAAGAGACGCGAACTGGGCTTTGAGTTTAGAGACCCTCATGGTGGGCAAGCACCTCTCAGCACCTTGAGACAAGAGCAAAACCCTCGAAGTGAAAGTGGTGACAAGAAAGAGGAACAGGCCGAGAAGGAGGATGTGTGCCGTGTTGGGAAGGAAAAGGGGGGAGGGGAGAACAGAGAAGCACACAAAGCAGCGACAGCGACAGTGAATACAAAAAAGAAGGAAAGGATACCAAGTATCCGTGAGAACAGGAGGGGAGGGTGTACTGGAGTGAGTCGGAACGAGTGCGAGCAGGCAATCAGCCATTATGAGAAGCCTTGGATAAGGCGAGACTTGTGAAGAGCACCGTTAGCACATCGCCCCTTTACCTTTCCATGTCCTCCATTCTCGCCTGACGAGGGAACACATGTTCCACCAGATATGGGTGGTGTGCCCCAAACAAGAGCAGCTTTCGGCTTTTCAGAATGGCCAGGCCGGGAAGCAGGCGAACTCTCCACCATGGCCTCTCGGTTATCAGTCTCTTCCAAAGGCCGGATAGATTCTATGTATGAACCTCATTGGGTATTTTGTTCAGTGTGCAAACGAATGGTGGCATCACCGTCAAGCAACTTATCTTTCGTGCGACACCTACTACCTTTTGTAGAGGTATGTCCTCGATCTGGCGCTGGGTGAAGCTGGGTTGCCGGTCTGGGTCACAAAAGGGATTTGGTCTAGGCTATTCATTCCGATTAGAATGATCGTCCACTGGGATATTTGACAGTCATCTTCGCAAGTTTCTAGCACAGAAAGCCATGGTTCGCAGTAGGGAAGGGAGAAATTCTTGACGGTACACTCATGAGCTCCCCCACCTTGCCTTGTGCTGATGGTGAAGAGCAAAAGAGAGGGCACGGGCAGGAGTGAAAACTGAGACTACCAGCCTCGTCGGAGTCGAAAGATTATGCGAGGCCCAGTGAGACGAGTCACAGCTGCTTACGTCTGCTCGAGTCTAGAGCCCGTCCTCCATGAAGACCAATTAAGAACCCACCAGGGTACGCGCAGCAGTAGACAAGATTGGCGACTTGTACCTCCCGACGAGAGGTTGCAAGTGCAAAGATATGCCAGATCGCAATCCACAACGGCTAGGCATCAGGCTGGACAGGCAGGACTTGGGATGAAAGACGAGAGCAAAAACCTCCTGTGCGAGCTAGCTCTCAGCCATGGAGAGGCCCGGTGCGTACGGTCATGCTATGTCAGGAGGGAAGTCATTGGTAAGAAGCTCTCGCATTACTCTGCAGATAAAGGAGTACCGAAAGGTTGCTTCTCTGCCGTCACACAAGCAACCTGTCAAACTTGCAGCCGTGTCTCTCGTTTACGCTGTAACACCTAATCTTTGTGCGGCCTAACAGCCTGGGGAGGGCTGTAATTCCGGTGACCGTCACTCGGCATTTTCAGCCGCTTCACGTAGCTCCGGCGCTGTCGTCTCCATCATTGACGTGTTCTTGGCTTCGATGTCCGCAGCCCACAAGGCAGCTCCGACTAGAAGTACGGTCAGCCCCGCCTGTTCCTCAGCGACATGCGACAACCAGGGTATCGAGTAAATTAGACTTGCCGGTATTTGTAAAGGAGAAGAAGATACCCACGAAAGGGACCATCTCCAGGAGTGTAGCGACAGTGCCGAAGCTGATGAGAAAGTGTCAGCAAAAGTTTCCAGAGTCAGGCTTGTGACATGTATGCAGATCCCACGGGAGGTCCGTATCAAGGTAGCGAGACAACTTACGCTGTGTACGCGCCGACATTCTTTTGCAGCCACTCTGACTTCTGAGACGAGGACCACCTCTTGAGCTGGAAGTACTACACCCGAAGATCAGCGCTTGGTTCCATCAAGACAGCGAGACCATATTATTGTATCCACATACTCGATCATGAACTGTCTTTCCCCGTGTCCGACCTAAACACGCTAGGTTAGCCGTAATAATCTCTCGGTTGACCTGTAAAGAATGCAGGTGCTCGAACCTTGTAGGCCAATGAAGACGGCGGTGCCCACCACAGGGATGAAGTTGAAGGGCAGGTACAGCAGGTATCGGATGATGGCCTTGGGGCTGAAGCGCTCAAAGGGACTCTTGAGGATCCTGCCCAGCTTGGCAATAGGGTCGCTCCCTGACTTGAGCTCTCTGCCGTTCTTGACGAGGTTGGTGGCATTCCGAGCCACCAGGGTCCCATCGAACGTGTCGAGCAGGGCGTCCTGCAGGATCCAGGTGCGGGACAGCATGGAGACGATGGTCGAGCTCTCGTTGAGGACGAGCAGGACGGTGGACAGGACCGCGATGGGGCCGTCGACGAAGACCATCACGGCCAGCTGCGGCAGGTAGGTGAATGCGAACATGCCGGCCAGGACTCCGGCGCTCAGGGTCAGCGTGGGGCCGAGCTTGCTCCAGAATGGCCTCCACAGGGCCCGATGGCCAAAGAAATACACGATGCCCTAGATAAGAGGGGGGGGGGGAAGAGGGGTTAGTGAGCCTATCCACCCAGAGCGTATCTTGAGAGGTTGACCTGCCTTGAAGGGATAGCTGAGACGCCGCGCATACGATGGTCAGCTAAGATCCATCAGACGAACATGGTGTGAAGTGCAAGTCTCCGAGGCGGGATGAGAAGTGATTAGCGTACAAGAACGAGCCGCTCTTTGCAGCATCATTGACGAGCAGTCTTGCCTTGCTGAAGTCCTCCTTGCTGGATAAAAAGGGTAGGTCAGCTAGAGGAAGGACCTGGGTTTTGCAGAGGTGTAGTGGCTGGTTTCTTACGCGACCTCGGCGGCCTTGTTCCCGACAGAGTCGACGACACCTCGACGCTGAGACATTCTGACTTTGGAGCTGGTTATTTCGCGTGGGTGATAAACAATGCTTCAGCGGCAGCAGATTATGTTGGCGTAAGCTCTGCCAGCAGCGTAGAAATGGATATGAGGTCTTGCAGCACAATGGCTAAATTTAATCCTAAAATTATCGTGACGTCTGAACGATGAGGTGTCAAGTCTGCCCTGTCATGGCGCTTAGTGTCTCATCCGTGGCATTTAGCGGCTGTTTTGCTCCGGCGTCTTGTCATGACAGTGTCGTCATAGGTGGTGCCTACCAGCTACCAAGCTGAAGCAAGCCTAATTCGTAACTCGAGAATCTACCCACATTTCGAGACTCTCGCTGCGTCGATATGCTCTTTTTGGCTGTCAGGTCCTGACGCGAGACCTGAGTTCCTAATTATCAATAACTGTATCCTCGCCCCCCTTAAAATAAGAAAAAGAAGAAGAGAAGAACAAAAACATGCAACACCGGGTATTCGCTAATGGTCACCCACTTAACTACTAATCCGGCGGTTAGTGGCTTATTTAGGGGAGAGCAGACGGGATCCCAAGTTTTCCACTACCTATGGTCGCATGTGCTGGATATGTGAAATTGAGAACTCATATAGTCTCTTAACTTGAGTGACAAGCCGACCGCTGCGCTGAGGTGCAGAGAGCTCACTTCGCGGTTGATACGGAGAATAACGATTTCATAAGTCTGGGCCTCTTTTCGACAGCCTGCATGGTAGAGCCCTCAATATCTCACACGATCCTGAGTCTTGTGAGAGTGTCTGTTGCTGTCGACAGGTACCAAAGTCACAAAGAGGCTCCCATACAACAAGCAACACGTCCCCCCCCCCCCAAAAAAAAAAAAGAAAAAACTGGTCTTGCGGCGATGCAGTCCCAGACAACCTGTTTGATTGATGCAGCATTTCTAATGCAGCTTAGCCCTGACCATCCCCCCCCCCCCAAAGACTTACTACCAATTGTGGGAGAACGAGCCCAGACCAAGCTTGCCTTACTCGGAACAGCGCATTACATTTTCCTTCCTCTCTTGTCTTCTTTGGACCTTTGGGCCTAATATGAAGCCGGTTATTTGGCTGGTGTTGTTGCCGGTGTACTCGATCGATGCCATACGTCAGGGATCGCGAGTGTGGACACGTGGTCTGCACAAACTTCAGTACAGTCAGTCCCTATCATGGTGTAAGTTCTGCCGCTCAAAAGCTTCGGAAATTATTTCTGACTTGTGTTCTACTTTCAGTAAGTAACAAGCGCCATGCGTACGTGGCAGGGAGTAATGGGTGAGCGACTGCAAGTCAAGAACGGCTCCTGGAGTAGCGTGCAGTACGGAAATGTCAACCTAGGACCTCAAGCTCTCCTTAATACAATGCTGGCAGAGACCCATCACATGTGACTCAATACGGTGAGATACAAACGCTAAGCAAAACGCTGAGTAAAGTGATGAATTAACATTCATTCATTATTCACGCTCAAGAAGACACGATGCACAACTGTGAATATTTAAACCCTTATCCTCACATCTTTACAATTCCAAACTCCACCAAGACCAAGCACCAACCCTAAGCTGACAGGTGGATTAGGAGATGTGTGGAAGAGGAGTCCTTTGGGGGGGAGGGAACGGGGGAAGAGGAGGGGGGAATACAGTGCGCACCGAGAGCTGAAGCCCAAGGGCTTTGCCTACGTGTACCGCAATGATGGCCGATTCCCATTCCTCTTCTGAAAAACCTCCTCAAAAAAAAAAAAAAACAGCTTGCATTCTTTCAGGCTATAATATAGGCGCATAAACCGCTGACTAGGCTTAATGAGTACCTAACGCTAGGAGGTAGGAAACAAAAAGATAATTACCAGCGGTTCGTATTTTAGTATGCGGCTAAGATTGAAACAGAAATCAATTTGGAACGACTTGCCTACGAAACTAGACTATGACCCCTAGACGAGAACCGTGATAGCTAGCACTTGATGAAAAAAGGATTGCTATCGCTGTCGAAAACGCTCGCATCATCTGATGAGAACCGTGGTGTTCTTAGCCGCCATACTAGTGGCACCTGATGCGAGAATTGACCATTTAGCACGGGTATTCTAGATTATTTGTAGATTAGTACTGATGTGTTGTTGATATAAATCTGGCCTGTTTCCTGTAATTCCATACACCCGATAGTCGCTGAATTTCATTCCTTTTCACAACAATTGCACACGCTCACATCTTGAACTTTCCAACTCATACTCCTACATCGCTCCATTATCGAAATTAATTATCATTGGTCTTGGTATCTATCACACTATGTTCTCAACATCACTTGGCAAGAAGCAATGGAATTCAAGATGGGATGGCTTGCCTGTCGAAATCCGGCTTTTTATCTTCGAAGCCCTGATACAAAACGGTTGTACACTGAGCTGCTTGGCCACAGTGTCTCGAGAGTGGCAAACAAACTTCGAGCGATATAACTTCGCTCAAATCAAACTGACACCATCGCGCCTCGCTGATTTTAATTCGATGATTCATCGCAATCAAGCTCTCGTTGGCTACATCTGGTTCTGCTTGGATCTTGATGATTATGATTGCACCAAGTGCAAACCTGCCGGTGGAATGCTCACAGACGATGAGTGGGAAGAGCCATTTTCTTTCAGCGATACACACAGCTGTCCTATCACCACGGCATTGCAGAATGTGTTTTCGATTCTCAGCACATTGGACCCTCACGGCGATTTGATACTCGATATTAGTATCTACTCGCCTGGCGACTCAGAAGATTGGTTTAAACATCTGATCTTTATGCCTGATAATATCAAGTCTCACGGGGATGTAATTCAATACCTAATGTTTTCAAGCGACGTCATTTGGCCCATCTCGTTTCAGCAGATCTGGACAGCGCAGAAAGCTTTGGGGGGCGTGTAATATACCGTATATTAATACGAACGAATTACAGACACCAAAAAACAAAGTGCCCCCGCGTGATATCCCATGTTAATTTGAAATGTAGATATGGTGACCTTGACCGCGATATCAGGGCAGATTATCACCCAGCCGTGTTTACTAAAAAGGGTAAATGCCTGTCAAAAGAAGAAGAAAAAATCCATTATACTCTCCGAATTGCAAAAGCTGTCTGGATACAGTTCCGCGCGAAAATACTCGAGAGCAAAAAGTCTATGCAGAGCCTTCGGAATCCGTGACAGCTGTTGGTCTACGAAGACGTCACGCTCATTAGTTGGCAGCCAGCAGCTTTGGGAGCAGCCGTTGAAAAGATCACAATTATATGCAGCCAGCAGGAAAAAGGTTGGGTAAGTAGGTAGGTTGACTGCTGCGTCCCGCACCAAAGGTGTAGAACCCATTGTGCTTAGTAATCAGCCCAGGGTATTGCCTTGCATCCCGCTGGGAGGACCCTCGCACCATAAAGCGGGTACCGCCGGGCCCTTACCTAATGGCTTTGGCGGGGACTCGAGCAACTTTCTTATTTCGCAAGCCCGATCGAGGGGCGAGGTTCGGAGCCTTTCTCGACAACATCCAGCACACAGCACTTGAGCTGCGTTGGTAGCGTGTGTATTTCATCCAGTCCCCTTTTCGGCAATGATGGCATCGCCAGCGTCATCACTACGCCGCGCAGAGGCACCACTGCGGCGCTCTCTCGCGCGAGCTATCGCCTCAGGCACTCGAGGCTATGCCACTATTCCCACAGAGTCCAAGTCCCCGACCTCACAGCCCATAACCACTGCGCCGTCACCTTCGTCGTCGTACCCCTCTGCACCTTCGGGAACCCGCGTGCGACCGACATACTTCAAGAACACCACCGTCCTCTCCCTCGATTCCTTCCTCGCCAAGCGCGAGGAAGACACGCTTCCCAGCTCCGAGGCGTACGAGCTGCGCACCGCCCAGGTCGGCCCCGCAGGCCGCAAGAAGACCATCACCCGCATTCCCAAGTGGCTCAAGACGTCCATTCCCTCCCCCGGCGCCAACTCCAACTACGGCAAGATCAAGGCCGACCTCCGCGGCCTCAACCTCCACACCGTCTGCGAGGAGGCCCGCTGCCCCAACATCGGCGAGTGCTGGGGCGGCGACAACAAGTCTGCCGCCACCGCCACTATCATGCTCATGGGCGACACCTGCACCCGCGGCTGCCGCTTCTGCAGTGTCAAGACGAACCGCAAGCCCCCGCCCCTGGACCCCCACGAGCCTGAGAACACCGCCGAGGCACTCGCTAGGTGGGGGCTGGGCTACGTCGTGCTGACCAACGTGAACCGGGACGACCTGGCCGACGGCGGCGCGAGACACTTTGCCGAGACCATCCGCAGGATCAAGAGCAAGAAGCCCACCCTGCTGGTCGAGGCGCTGACGGGAGACTTCATGGGGGACTTCGACATGGTCAGGCTCGTCGCCGACAGCGGGCTGGATGTGTATGCCCACAACGTGGAGACGGTGGAGGGTCTGACGCCCTATGTCAGGGACCGGAGGGCTACGTTCCGCCGGAGCCTGCAGGTGCTAGAGGAGGTGAAGAAGCTGAAGGGCGACGATATCATCACCAAGACGAGTATCATGCTGGGCCTGGGCGAGACGGATGATGAAATCTGGGAGACGCTGAGAGGTAAGAAGCCCGTCCATTCTCCGTCCCAACAAGGCTGGCTGGATAGCTAACCGACGGTTATCACCCGCAGAGCTGAGAAAGGTCGGCGTCGACGTCGTCACCTTCGGCCAGTACATGCGCCCGACGAAGCGGCACCTCAAGGTCGAGAAGTACGTCACGCCTGATGAGTTCGAGTACTGGCGGCAGAGAGCCCTGGACATGGGCTTCCTCTACTGCGCCAGCGGGCCCCTAGTGCGCTCATCGTACAAGGCTGGTGAGGCTTTCATCGAGAACGTCCTGCGGAAGAGGGCTGGAGAGAAGGCTGTGGCCGCGGCCCGCGGACTGGACCAGGCTGCTATCTTGGGACAGGACAAGACAAGCTCGCTGTGATACATGACAGTTTGCCAGAGATCTGATCCTGGCCTTGCTCGTCACATCTTTTTGCTTTTCTCTTTCTTTTTTTTCTTTCCCCCGAACAAGAGGCACTGGGAGGTACTATTCATTCTGGGTTCGGCGCAACTCTGAGGACATAGAGGGCAGTCCGGGCTGGACCAGTGATTCAACAGCCTGTGTAGGAGGGCAATAAGCAAACAACATTGTGAGGAGATGTATTACCAAGAGGGCAGAGGGAAATTCAACACCGGCATATATCTACCAAGATCCAAGCAGGCCTGGCAGTCTTGTCTCATTGACCTCCTCTGTGAGCCGAGACGCTGATTCCAAATGCCTTTGTGTTCATGGTACGTTGCACTCCTGATCTATCTCGTGGCTGCGTTAGTCTCAAGTGCAGCGCGCTACCTTGTACGGTATGCGTCAGCCCAGATGCTCTCAACCTTTTGAACCAACCACCATCATACTGTCGAGCTGTCTTTTAAGGAACACCATGACTTTTTACAGCTAGCACCCCTCCTCGACATCATCAAGGACACTTTTCTGTACAAGCGTCACGTCCCTCGACTGACTTATCTTCCTCGTCGGCCTGCACCCCCTCGATATGTGTCGTCCGATCTAGCTTTCCCGCCGTGAAGGCGCGGATCTTCTTGCCATAAACATAGACAAGAGGGAGGCCGAGCGTGACGATGCCCAGGGCGGCTGCGTAGATGCAGAAGCTCTTCATGAAGCCGAGCTGCTCGACCCAGGTCGTGGCATCAAAGGACAGGGCGAAGCCGATGATGAGGCGGAATGACGAGACGTTGACGAGGACGGGACTTGGGAACCTTGCAATCAGCAAAAAGGTGGTGAACAGGTTGAGTGGTGGTGCTGTGGAACTCACCCAGCATATCCGGGATAGCTCTCGACGAGATAGACCGAGAACAGCGCGTTGGCCGTCAGAAACGCGAAGCCGATCAGAAAGATACTGATGAGGAACACGATGATGGGCACCGTGCTGACGTTCTCGGCCGCATACCCAAACAGCACCGTCCCCACGATACCACACAGCAGAGGCAGCACGAGGCTGACCAGATGCGCCTCGGGCTCTCTCCTACCGCCAGCCCTCAACGCGTGCCAGTTGGACACCATGTCAGCGAGGTACCCGCCAAATAACCAGACAAACGGGCTCGCGACCACGACGGGGATGACGGCCAGGCCGAGGTGCTCAAACTCCCAGCCGGCCGCGAGCAGCACCGCGGAGCCGACCTGCCCGGCCGCGCCCTGGATCGAGACAAGGACCGAGTTGACGAGCATCACCCACAGGATGTTGGGGAACACGGACGTCTTGACGGTCTCCCAGACGGCGCGGCGGGCGCGTGGCCACTCGGAGTCTACATCCAGGATACCGAAGTTGCTCTTCATGTCGCGCGGGCCGTAGCTGCTCGGTTCGAGGCGCGGGCGGGTCTCTCCCGGGTGCAGGGCGTACACCGGTCTACCGGCTGTAGAGGGGATCAGTAACGTCCCAAGTAAGGCTCAGGGGCCTCCGTCCCTGGGAGCTGTTCAACAACATACCAAGCTCGGCATCTGATCGGATAAAGCGAGACTCGGGGACGAACGCAAGAAGAAAGAACCAGCTCAGGACACCCAGACCCGCCGTGATCCAGTAGATATATCTCCAGTCCAGACGAACCACAATGATGGGGCTATTTGATCATCTCACCTCATCTTGTCAGCCTCTCCAGGGGGTCTTTGTGTCTCAGAGGAGACTCATTCATTATACATGGATTCAGCACCTCAGCAGTGTGCACAACATACCTCGCGATTCCCAGACTCACGATGAACACCCCCTGGGCCGCACCGATCAGCGAGATGGCCCTGTTCCGCTGATGGATAAACATCATATCCTGCACGACCAGCGGGATCAGCGCCTCCACCGCCCCAGCCCCCAGGCCCTGGAACGCCCTCGCGGCAAGATGGCTCGGCAGGCTTCGTGAGGCGCCCGCCCACAGACCACCGGCCCACGCCATGACACCCACGGCCAGCAGGACCGGCCGGCGCCCGACGGCGATGGACAGCGGCACGAGGACGTACGAGGCGACGCCGTTCATGAGCAAAGGGAGCGAGCTCAGCAGGGCGACCTGCCACACGGGCGGGCCGCCGAGTCCAGCCAGCACGCTGAAGGGGTTGAGGTTGACATCGCCATCGACGCCGGCGAGCGTGCTCAGGTCAGGAGACCCGAGGATCCTAGGGTCGATGCCGTCGTACTCGAGCACGAAGACGGGGACGAGGGCGCCGATGATGAACTCGGAGGCCAGCGCGAGGGCGCCGAAGAAGGAGAGAGCTGGTGACGGCGGCCCACTTGCGCCAGACCGGGAGGTTGAGCGGGTCGCGCGGGTCTGGCGTGGGCATGGGCACGCAGCGCAGGCGGTCGCCGTCAAAGAGGTGTGTGGTCCCAATGACCTCGGCCGCGGTAGTGCTGTTGTTGATATGGACGGTCGCCATGATCGGGACAGCGGGCAGGTTCCCGGTTGGCTGTGGTGTCGACGGTGACCCTGAGGATTTCATCTTGACTGTGGGTTGAGAATATAATCTTCCTGCTCTGCTCTTCTTCCTGCTGCTTGCCTGAACTGTTGGTTTTGTCCACCCCTTTTCTCTCTCTCTCTCTCTCTCTCTGTTCTCAGAAGAAAATCCAAGGGCGTGATTGTGGGTTGTAAATTATCGTTCTACTAGGTCACCTCAGTCTTCTCACAGTACCACCCAGGGGCTAAAGAAGAGAAGAAGAGAAATCCACACCAAGAAAAGAAAGTAGTATACGGACGGCGTTCAACGAAATTCGATTCGCTAGATGTAGTATCAGCACCACGATAATGTCAGACCCTGGAGAAGCCACCATGCATCAAACTCGCAACAGAATAAAAGAATACGAGATGCTCATGCGGCGCACGGCTATGTTGGCGTTCCAGACGGCACAGAATGGTACCCAAGACGTACCCAAATGGGAAATTCATCAGCAGGTGCGTCAGAGAAAAAGAAGATAGAAAAAGAAACCAGCCACTACCAATCACCGCCTGTCCTCCCTGGGGCAGCAAGTAGAGCCTGGTGAAAGGGAGCCAACCTGGGCCAAGGGAAACAATTGACGAGGAGAATAGTGTAAATGGACGTTGCATGTGCTCTACTCAACCAGAGACTTTTTGCCTGCCCTAGGTAATTTCTGTGGTGCTTGCTCCCTTGAGACCTCAACAGCATGTGTGCATGGATAACAGCATGCGTGCATGTATCCATGCATGCATGCTCTAATAATACCACCCAAGGAAAAAGAAAGGGAAAAAAGCAACATGCTCCCAAAAGCAACATCGAAGCCAAGCGAGCCACACCGAAAATCTTCCCAGAAGCATGACAGTGCAGCCAGCATCCGTCTTGTAGCGGTGAAGTCCTCCTCATCCAGCAAGGCCTCGAGATCGGCATTCGGCATCATGTCTCTCTCTCTCTCTCCCCCAGCGGCTCTCCTTTCTTCATTCCAACAACAGGCAGAGAGCTATTGTGGTAAGCCTGCCGCCGCCGCTGATCGAGGGTCGCAATTGGTAGGGACACACCTCTCGTCGGCCCCTTATCTGAAACCTGCTTTTTCTTTTGGCTCTTGTTCCCGTGTTGCGTCCCGCCTCCGGTACGGAGTGGCGTGCCCATCTGCCGTGGTGATTGGTAGTACATGCCGCCAGCCCCCCTTCCAGCCAGTGCCTGGTCCACTTGCTGCGCAGGAAGTGTGGTGACACGGGAAGAACGCCAATATGGGTGGCCAGTCAGCCAGTGTGCCAGTCTCCCCCTCCCGGGCCTCCCTCCGTTCCACTTAGCCCGCCACTGCAGGCGCCATCCCGTGCGATACACTCACTCGGCGTTGTGGAGCCAAGAAGGGCTTGATTGGACGCAGTGGATGTTTGGGCGAGTCAAAAGATCGATCGTGCCTTTGGGTACCTCAGCGGGGGTACGATCTTGGATGATCACCTGGGCAGGCTGAGGAGGGAGAGGGATGGAAAGGGGAGCTTCGGTGTCTTGCAGGGTTGGGTTTGCTGCTGCTGCTGCTGCTGCTTTAATGGCAAAGCATAGACTGTCTTGATCTTTAGGGAACCTAAACTGGGGAGTCAGTAGTAAGAAGAGAGTGATCAGACCTGGTAGGGAGATGATCTCGGTCCCATCACGCGCAGATCATCATGAAGTGTGGAAGAAGGGGCCTGGACAGGAAGTTCAGCAGATGCCACACCTTTTCCAGGGACCTGACCACGAGTCCTACCTAGTGCTGTCAACAGAAGACCTGCCACTGGAAAGACCTGCTGCTGCCACTACAAGGCCTAGTAGCCATACTAAACAGACCAGGCTGCCCTCCAGAAGGCTAAGCGCCTTCACCATGTGCCCAACCGCTTTCCCTAAAACTGGTACCGTTACCAGAAGACCAGCTACTAGGAGAACCTCCAGGGCTGTTAGCTGCTATTACCACGAGAACAAGCTGTTTCACTAAGAGACCAAGCTCAACACCAGAAATCCAAGCAGCCTCACCAGATGCCTAAGCATGTGTTCTCAAGGACCAAGGGTGGACTCTTGCTGAGGTGCTAGGCTCTTTAATAAAAGACCAAGCTCTTTTCCCAAAAGAAAAGGCCAAATGCTCTTGCTGAGGCAGCAACTCCCCAGCCTCCCTTCTAGATGGCCACGTGCTTCCAGCAGCCCACCCTACCACAAGACCTGGTGCTTACCACAAAACCTAGTGCTGTCACTACAAGACCAAGCCTTCTACCAATATACCAAGCGCCTTCGCTTCAAGACCTGACATGCTTTCCAAGCAAGACCTGATGATGTGGGTGGGTCGCTGTATAATTGTATAAGAGGACCGACCCTCCAGAGTTTTTTCTTTCTTTCTCTTTTCTTTCCTTCCTTCTTTAGACAGGCAACAATTCACAACTTCCTCTTTGAAAAAGACATACTCAGGTCGACAGTGCCCTTGCCCAGTGCTCAACATGTTAGTCCATGCTGCTCTCGCCTCTTGGTTTCACTGGCACTGGTTTATAGCACTCTTGGCAAGCAGCCAGCTGCCTCCTTGAGCTTGGGCCTGGAGATCTGCCCAGACTGTACCGGCCCTCGATGCCAGAGTCCAAGGTCAGCGCATGTAGTACCGTGGGATACCTAGGCCACGAGATCCGTCGAGGGAGGGAACCGCTGCATAGTGCTGGTATGGTCGAAGTGGGTGTGGAACCAGATGACAGCCTTGTTATCTCGGCGCGAGATGGCCAAATCACTTTGATTTGCATCCAGGAGTGTGGACATCTCAGGGCATTTGGCATCATCCTGTCTTTGATGTGTGTAAATACACACATGGTTGATGCCTTCACCATCTATGCAGCTTCCGCATTAGCTGTCAATACTGTCATTCCTTCCATCGGCGGTGCAGAGAGAGAGAGAGAGAGAGAGAGAGAGAGAGAGAGAAGAGGGAGGGATTGAAGACACCTGGATCCCGAGAACGGCTTCACTTAATCCTGACTCGGGACGAATATAAGAATCCCATCTCGGAGAAGACTGGTCCATCAGGAGATGCTTGGGTCTACCTACTAACATCCTAGAGCTTGGTGGCAGCTGGGAGCATCTATGCATGACAGGAGGGAATTAATGCAGATTCAGACGAATAGAGGGCCCTCTCTGTCTACATTTAGACTTGTTTGTCTCGCTAGAAAGTAGCAGCTTAGGGAAGAGCGTAAATTGGTTCCGTCCGAACGTGACTGCGTCTTCATTGGCCCGGCTTTGCACGTACTCCTCTGATGATGGCAATGGGCTTATCTACGCTAAGTAGGCTATACGATTTCAATGTGAGGGGACATATAAGAAGTTCATCGCATGTATGATGAAGTTGTTATCAATAACAGTCAAACCGCACAAGAAAAAGAAGGAAGGAAAAAAAACATGGCTAATCGGGGTCAATCATACCAGGGGCACCTTGCCACAGTTGATTTTTTTTGGTACTATGGATGCCCGTTGTCGTCGTCTTCGCCTCCTTAGATATGATCAGTATTCGCGACTTTATCGCCAGGAGTCAACTCTCATCTCACCCAACCCAAGCCAAATAAATGCCCACTACCACTTGGTCGACTTGATGTTTCTCCTCATCAGTAACTCTAACTTAAAACTTTCCAGCAAATGCCATAATATCATGGAGGAGCGGTCTGTCTGTCTGCCCTGACAGGCAGACTTGAGAATACATCTCCGACAACCTTGGCCAGTCTTGTACCCTATGTGCATGATTTGATCCCTGCCTGACCCAAACTCCTAAGGCTCTTCCTGAGATCCAAAAAAAAAAAAAAAAAAAAGACATTGTCGCTTACCCATCCCTTTCCCAAAAAAGTTTAAAAAATAAATTGGTATATCGCATGGTTGGAGCGAAAATAAGTATAAAAACACGCTCCATGCTGCAAACCTCAAGACAGTCTCGGATGGATGAAGAAGAAGGAGAAAGAAAAAAAAGAGGGGGGGGGGTGCGGCATGCTGCATGCAGAGCAATGTTGGGCCCATTCAGCACTTGAACGGGACACCAATGTATGTCGATGTATGCGTTATGCAGGCTTTGGGTCGTCGCGTCCACGTTGTGTGAAATCACACCGAATCTCTGTCCCGTTTGTCCTTTGTCGTCTCGTTGTCGTCTCGCGAGTGTGTCTGTCATATATACAAGTGTGCACGTGTGCGTCGTTCATCGTCGTTCATTTCTTGTCCGCTGTTCCACGGTCAAAATCATGCCGATGCCGTCCCCCCCTGCGTCGAACAGCATCCCGTCTTTGGATCCTTCGGATATGGGGGAGGCATCGTTGCTGATATCAACAGGCCACTTGGGCGTCGGGACAGGGGCGTACTTGGCATCCTTTGCCTCTTCCATCTCGACCCGCAGGATCTCGATGGCGAGCTCCCACCTCCTCACGAGCCGCACCCTGCGCTCGTCAAAGACCCTGGTGAGCTCGTCCTCCTCGTGTGCAAACTCGGCGGCCAGGTCCTCGATGTCCTCCTCGCGCTTCTCCTCGAGCTTCTCCAGCTCCTTCTCCTGCCTCTCCAGCAGCTCCTCCATGCGCTTGGCCTGGCGGTCCCGCAGCACGTTGATGCGCGCCTGGTGCAGCCGCGCCATGCCCTCGAGCGCGTTGTGCTGCTGGCCCAGCTCGCGGAGGTGTTTTTCCGTGACGACGCGCGGTGGCATGTTGGCGTCCACCTCGGCGAGGGGTGTTCGTCCCAGCGCCTTCATGCAGTAGGCCTCCATGTGCTTGACCCGGATCCGCACGCTCTTCTCGGCCTGCTCGAGGGATGACCTGAGGTCGATCTCGGCGGCGATCTGTCGCTCCTCGAGGTGCTGCTCCGTCTTTGCGTGGCGCTCGCGCATCTTCTCGGTCTGGTCCGAGTACTTCTCGTTCAGCACCACCTTGCGCTCGTGGTGTCGGGTCCACATCCTCCACTTGGTCTTTCTCTCAAACGCCAGGAACCTGCGCATCTCCTCCTCCTGTTCAGCCTGGAGCCTCGTGAACTCCTCGCTCGCCTGTGTCCTCTTCTCTGCCTCCAGGCGGTCCAGCAGCGCCGCGGCAGCCGCTGCTTCCTGGGCGGCCTTCTCGGCCTCCTCCTCGGCCTCGCGCTGCTCCTCCTCCAGCCGCCTCCGCTCGAGCTCCTCCTGCCCGTCACAGAGGTTCGGACACCCGATCGTCGGGTCCCAGATGGCCCCGCAGATGTAGCAGAACTGTGCCTTGCACCTGCACGTCATGTGGGTGCAGCCGTGGCTCAGCTCGACGAGGGTCCTGCACCTGTAGCACCTCCTCCAGCCGGACTTCTCGCCCATGCGGAGGACCTGGTCCAGCTCCATGTCGCTGGGACAGTCCTGGCCGAGCGGGTGGGCGCGCATCTTGCACATGGTGCACACGCGTGTCCGACACTCGCGGCAGATGACGTCGAAGGGGTGTTTTGGGTCGATCCTGTTCCGAGGCGGGATGAAGACGTTGCAGTTGGCGTTGGGACAAAAGATGCGCGCCTCCCAGGGCGTGCTGAACTGCTGCACGGCCTTCAGAAAGGCCTGCTGCTCCTCGCGGTTCAGGAGGGGCTTGATGATGCTGCCCGGGATCGCCTGTGTACAGCACCTGGGCGGCATCTTGGACTCGTCAGTGGTGGCCTGGCTGGTCATGATGCGCAGGCAGTTGCCGCAGTATGTGTGGCCGCACGGCAGGTTCTGGAGGTCGTCCTGCCTGGTAAAGTCATCTCGACAGCAGATACACGAGCTGATGACGCAATGCTGCTGCTGTTGTTGTTGTTGTTGATGATGGGAGCCCCCTTCCTGCCCAGATGATGATCCGTTTGTCTGTCTTATTTTGGGTGCCAGGAATGCATACATGATAGCAGGGGATATGGATGATGATGACCGTTTTTTCCACCGCACTTTAGCCCTGATCTCGTTTGTTATATTGATGACGCTCCTCCTCTTCCCGACGCTGAACACGCTGGACGCCTTGCCTTCTGCGAAGGGCGAGCCTGGCTGCTGCCTGTTGGCCTTTGGCTGGTTGAGGCTCGGCTCCACCTGTGCGAGGTATCTGTCGTACTGAGAGAAGGTGAGACCTCTTGCCCTGACCACCCCCCCTGGGGCTCGCGTGGTGTCGGACGGTGGTGACCAGGGGGTCCGCAGGTGTACCTGCCGCCGCCGCCGGGGAGCATGGTCTCGATGCCGTCGTCGTCAGGGCGGTGGTACCTGTGGTCTCGTTGGAGCCGGAGGAGGCGTTTCGAGCATGACTGGGAACGGCAGTGGCGTCATCTGACCCGGTCGTGATGTTGTTGTTGCTGCTGGCATCGATCGGTGTCTGTGGTCGTATTGATATGCCCAGCGCTTGTGCCCTTGCGGCGAGGTCCCGTCCTATCTGCTCTTCTGCCGAGGAGGTCTCATCGCCTGCCGGCAGCAGCAGCACCTCCAGCACGTAGTCACTCTCCTGTAGCTCGGCCAGGACTGTGGCGGCGGGGAGGTTCATGTCGCTCGCGTTATTGGTGTGGCTGCCGCTGCTGGTGGGCTGCGAGGCGAGGGCAGCCAGCGAGCCCATCCTGACGTCGGTTCCTGCTCCTCTGCGGCCTCTGAAGGGGGTCTGTACCCATCCGAGGCTGTTGATACTTGCAGCAGCAGGAACAGGAGGGGAGAGAGAGAGAAGAGGTGTTTAGACGGTGTTGGTTTCGATCGACAGGAGGATAGAAGAGGTCGGCCGCTATGGCGTGACGAGGAACGACGAATGACGAGCAGAAGAAGCGTTCAAACCGTGCTGTGGAGGTCAGGCGCCGCAACCCTTCTTCAGAGCACAAGATCCATAATAATCCCCCGCCGCCGCCGCCTCCTTCTTGTGACCCTCAAAATCTACTGCCGAACCGAACGCCAGTTAGGGGGGCTTTGTCCCACACACACACACACACATACACAGGCCAAAGCAGCATCCGCAAGGGTTCAGGGAGGACAAAATCTCTCGTGGAAAGAAGGCGGCTCTTGTGATTTGATCTTGATCTTGGATCTTGAGGGCGGCGGGTCGAGACGGGGGACTGGGGGCGGTTGGTGGTTGGACGAGGCGGCACAAGCGCTCTGGAGGGGTGGAGGGGGTGCACTGGGAGGATCGATCGCCTGGCCCACACCGCGGCCTGTTTGTCGGTGCTTGGTCGTTGCACGACAGCTTAGCTGGTGGAGCGACGATCTTGTGGTACGACCAGAGGGACCCGCAGCAGGCTCGTGGCTCTGCCTTGCTGGCACTGGGTGGACTGGCAGACTGGGTATGACGCGCTGGGTGCGGGATCGCAAGCGGGGGTCCTGGAGGCGAGGCTCTCGGTGGGTGGGTTTGGTGTGTGTGATTTGGGGTCTAAATAAGTCCCACACCTCTCTGTTGCTGGCTGGGCAGAGGTTCCAAGCCACAGGGACGGCCGTTCAGAGGTAATAGTATATATAGTACACAAGAAACAATGTGTTTCCAGGTCTCTGGATGGAAAAATTAAGTAGAGACTGTCGGTTGGTTGGCAGGGACGGGAGAGAAGGGGGAGAAAGGAAAAAGAAAGAAAAAATAGAAAAAGAAAAGGAAGAAGAAAAAGAAAAAGAAAATCTAAAACGAGGTGCATATACAGTATAGGTAGTATTGTAAAGCGCCCAGGCCCACCCCCCCCCCCGATCCTTGACCAGGCAGAAGGGCTGCATGGAAATAATAACCCCTCCCCCCCCCCCAAAAAAATCAAACTGCTTGATTAGTACCGACCCGGTCACTGTTCGATCGTTGACACGACGACTAAAAGTATCAGTCATAAAAACCAGCTTCGAGAAGGCGGTGAAATCAAACCATCAAGCGAGGAAGAAGACGGGGAGAGAGGTGACCGACCTCAATGACCTCGGTCAGTTTCCTGGTTGCCAGCGCCGCATTCCGGGCTGCATCCTCAGCTGAGATCTAGAACCAGCCTTGACCAAACTTAGTTGGACCCTCTGGGTCCATGCCCACCTCCAGATGCCCAAGGAGCTTTTACCAGAATCTGGACAGCTCATGGGATGAGTGGTCACTGAGCAGCAGTTCCTGACTCCCGGACCCAACGAGTTCGGATGGTCTCACGCGTCTCGCCGTGTGCCAAATTTGTGACATATCACGAAACGCTTATCGCTCAACAATGGAACGTGACGAGCGGCTCGGAGAATTCCACCTGGGCGCACACGACGGAGAGACATTCTGTGGCCCTGCAACCACCCGTTGTCCTTCCGATAACGACCTGTCAAGTCTGTTGGTTGGCCACCCCCTCCTGATGGTGCGACTTTTTCCATGTGTAAATGTGAGTGTGAGTGTGGTATTTGGAGGAGCAAACGAGCCGGAGACCGACTGACCAAGCTCCATGGACCTGCAGCTGCTAGGCAAATTCCTCGTGACTTTTTTCCTCTCTCTCTCTCTACTTTTTCTTTTTCTTTCACTTTTATTTTTTTTATCCTTCCAAAGCAGCCCTGCGACATTATCCCTGCTGTGCTGTGTCTTCCTGCTATCTCGCATGACATGAACGAGACGAGCTTGCAAGACCACAACAAAACACGGCGCGATTCGACACTCATGCAGCCGCAGTAGACGCTGCTGGCCATGAGTGGGGACCTGTTTCGTTTCCACCGAACTCACCGCCCACGGCTCAGGACATGCATACTTAGTACTACGTAGTAGAGATACCAGCGTGTTCTCTCCCCCTCCCCCCTTCTCTTTTTTTCTTTTTCTTTTTTTTTTTAGAGCAAAAAAACCAATGGACATAGTTACTTCGTCTAGATTTCCTGCCCGCGGAAAAGTTGGAACTTGATCACGAGGACCTTTATTCTAAACGATGGGTCTTTCGAGACAGACCACGTCAGAATGTAGGTACCATGGTATACTCAGTGCCCCAGTGGCATGACAGCTGCAGTGCTTCTTGCAAGGTTTAGGCGGGCCGCCGGGTGTTCCCACACGCCCGAGACCAGCATCAAAGATATCTTCCTTCCAAAACTTTTTCCCACCAACACGTTTTCTTCCGACAACTCCGGCGGCGCAGCGACCTAAGCGGCCTCACCGGTGCTACATGTACTATATTGGTGTCCAGTCTCCTGATACCTTCCCCTCCCATCCTCCCTCTTCTCTCTGGGTGCCGTGGGAATGGAGAGGAGCTCTTTTAAGTTTGAGAGAAAAGAAAAGGAAGCAAGAAAGAGACACGAAAAAAAGGAAAGAAAACAAAGATTTCTTGTAGAAAAAGTCAAGTTGAAACTTGTTGGGCAGCTCAACCAATGCATGCATCTCAGTCACAGGATCAGGGATCATCAACAGCTGACCACCATCACCACCACCACCACCACCACGACGCTGGGATGCAAAGCTTACTCTTCCCGGAGGGGTGCCAGGCCACGTTTTCGCACCTCATTTCCCATCTGTATCATCCCGCAGGCCCCAAGCACGTGCCGTGGCTTGTGAGCTTGGCAACGGGAATAAAAGTCCCTTCCCTCTTTTTGGTTCGTCGGTGAGAGGCCTCGCCAGTGCGTGATTGTGTGCGTGAGGTCCTGAGCCTAAAGAACTTAGGCATAAACACGCCGGTTCTTCTGGTAGCCAAGCCAGCCTGCACTAGGGCGTTTATGGAGGAAGAATTCGACGCCTGCCAGCCCCATCCAAACGTTTGTGATAAATCACAACGGCATTCTGTACTACTCAAGTAGGCGCTACGGCTCAATGCGACAGATCTAGTAACCGTCGAAACCATCACTCAAGGATCAAAGAGAGGGAGGAGAGGGGGAGACTCGGTTCCCATGGCGTGATTAGGCATCGGAAAAGTGTCGAATCGTTTGCCCACCTAAGGAATCACCCACCTGCATTGCACTTCGGGCCGATGACTGCAGTGCATGGCCCTGGAGCGTTACACTGGTGCTTCCAACGACCGACCACACTTCTAATTTACTACGTCCAGGGTATTATTCCATGCCAATGCAAGATGCTTCAGTAAATAACACCTCAGGTATATTATACAAGCCACTGATTCCTCAAGTTTAAATTGAAAATTTACTTGCTTATCTGGGGAAAGCACACGACACTGACCTTTAGGGACCTGTCTCTATTGATATTTCAAACACCCGGTTATTATTATTATATAAAAAAAAAAAAAAAAAGGAAAAGGAAAGGAAAAGAAAATAGAAGAAGGAGGAGGAACCCGGGCCGTCAATTAATCTGTGCACGGAGCTCGTCGTCGCCCTCAAAGTGCATTCCGCCCTCGCACTGATTTCCTCCCACCTCCTAAACCCAGGAAAACCCAACAGGGCACCGGCCCATCAGCTGCAGCGCCTTTCACGCATCATCTTGTTTTGATACTCATTCTCGGATGGCAACCAGCTGTTTCCGAAGGCTGTCACATCTTCCTGCGAGGTCGTCCTCCTCTTTTCCTCGGCCGCCAGCACATGATATCTCTTTTTTGACCTCTCGCAGTTCTCGCTCCAGCCCCTCCGCCTCACCTCTAAGCTGTTTGTGCCGGGCAGGCTCAACCTTCTGTGTCAAAAGCGTCCTGTGCCACACATCATCCGATACCCTATTCTCACCAAAGCCTGTGCCGCCGTCGTCAACGAGATAGGCACCTTGTACGTCCCTAGAATTATAATGCAGCTTCAAAAGTGGAAACGGTTACTGCATAATCTGATTTCCATGCACATCGTAAGTCCCATCAAAATAAATTGTTTATCAGGAACCAGGTGACAACTACGTAGACAATGGCAAATACTGGCGGGACGAAAATGTAGACCAAGCCAGAGGAGTCATTGGGCTGTGGCTTGAGAGGCTCGAGAAGCCCGATATGGTGGCTCATCGAACAGTCGAGGACCAACGTGGGCACAGAAGGGGTAGAGTCGTCCTGGATGAACTCCAGAGGGTACCTGTCCAGCAGCGCAACGCTCAGCCAGGCCGATACGAGCTGGTGGACAGCAGTGCTCCATAGGAACATTCCCACGGCCAGGCGGCGCCTGGGTTTGCATTGGTTCTGGGCCGCCTTCTGATGGCACCAGTTGGCCTCCATGTATTCTCGCACCACGAGGACAGCGTGCAGGCCGTTCTGAAAGATACAGATGCCGAGAACGAAAGTCTGGTCGCCGGGAGATCGTGGCGTCGAGCCGGGGATAAATGGTGAGTTTATAGCGCCCAATGCGATGTACACTGTGAGGACGGCAATGCACAGGTTCACGAATGCGTACATGGGCCCGGAGAAACTGTTCCAGGTGCAGTCGAGAACATGCCAAGGGTACCCCTTAGAGAATGGCCGTTCCTCCAGCAAGATGCTGAGCCAGGCGAGAACCATCGCGAGTGCCTTGAGACCAAATGTTGCGGTGAGAATCTTGACGATGAGGCCGTTCAGTACAAGTCGCGCAAGGTGATCGTCCATGGGCTCGCTGAGGCAGTACGATAGAGACAACTGTTCGGACACGTTGTACGGAGGCCACCATATGCTATTCTCAAACTCAGGCCTGTAGGCATAACAGAGATCGTGGATCAAGTGCCCTTTCTCGAAGTTGTCTAGCTCGTCGCTGTAGTCTTGAAGGCAGTCCGCGCCGTTTGTCTCGTAGCACTGCGGTAAGTCTGTCGTTCCGATGAAGATTATCTCTGGTGGCCAGCTGGCATTAGGTGTGACAGCCATGTATGCTGGTGGGCACAGCGCCAGGAAACGGTCAGGCTGCTCGACACTGGGAAAGCCGGGCAGGGAGCCAATAACCAGGGCTGAATTGTTAGATGCTGTAGGGGCCGACCAGCTGGTGACGAGGATGACGCTTCTAAAGTGCGAGTACACCTCCAGACCGTATTTCTCTCGACATTCTCGGTTGGAGAGGTTCGTCCACAAGGAGGTATTTTGCTATACAGCCTCTAGGCTCTGCTGCAGTGCCGATACCCCGGGCCATTCGCTCGGCCATGGTGTTCCATATGGCATGGGCGCCTCGGATTGATCCTTAAATTGTGTCATATTCAGCGCCGGGACGTCGAAAGGCTGATTGGTGAAGAAGCTCTCGTCAACCATAATCTCGTAAGCGTCAAAGGCAGGAACTCCGGTCAAGAAGAGGCAGTTTAAAAGGAGATGCATCGGCAAAGACGTCAAGACCAGCACAATCCATAGTATCTTCCGACTTAAGGTCGTCTGCTTCCATGCTAGAAAAGATTGGTATTCGACCTCGCCGTGGGGGTTCTTTTCCTTATCTACTGGTGGCGCCAGGAGGAACCGTCGGACATGGTCGGAGATGAAGACCATGAGAGTGGCTAGTATGTTCAGCGGCAATTGTATACCCCAGGTGTTTAGCTGCTGGAGCTGATCGAGGTTGCTACTGGAGCGTATCGTGGTGAAGCCATGGTCGTCCGCTCTTGCGTGAACTCACACCAGTGCGTGGCCAGTTGCCACGACGGAGGCCAGGAGCGCGCAGAACAGGACATCTAGCCTATATGAGGAGAGTTTGACTCCAAGACACCTGCATGCTGTCCATAGTCGCGCTGATTTTTCAAAGATCCACGTCTTTATACGACCAGATGCCACGACAGAAACAATAAGCGCGCGAAATAGATGGCTTTGGAGTCGGTAGATGCTTTCTAGGCTTGGTAGCCCCTGCTTTGTTTTTCGAGCATTTGTGGTTGCAATTGTCTGCATGATGTCCAGGTAGTGCTGGCAGGAGTTCCACCGAATAAAGTGAGCAGGAGGAGAGCGACTGAATTCGTACTCTGAAATCCTCATCTGCTAAATGCTGAATTTTGTCTGACTAGATGCTTTGCTTAGAATGGAGAGATTGGCCTCGGGCGTGGTAAAGGACTGGATCGTGGAATGTGTGACATTGCAAAGCAGGGTAATTAATGTAAGGTCCGGTGGGCAAGGTCATAATTTCCGACAGCTTTTTCGTTACTTATAAGTCGGTTGCTAACCGGAAGCAGGGCTAATACTTTGCATATATGAGGCTGACTAGTAGGCTCACTGCCACAGCATCAATGTGTGCGTGATAGCTAAAGATGGACAAGGACCGGCGACGTCTGGTTAGGCGGTACTCGTGCAGGTGACACACCCAGCCATGCTGTAGAGGCATACAGCATGGGCGAGCAGGGCCTTATAGAAATGTGCATATCTAGATGACGGATGCATACCCCCTCCTCTACTCTCCAGATTTGCGCAGCCAGAGAAAGCCGCAGCTTGTGTTGGACATATGGAAACGCAGGCTCAAAAAAAAAAAAATCAGCGCTAAGTCTTCCAGCCAATAATTACGCGGTGGAAAAGCTTAGTTGAACATATATTATGAAGATCTGATGGCCAGGATTTTTCCTCTGGAATGCACAGCAAATGCCATTTTCGATGGTGTAGTTTAGAAGTGTTAAATAAGGCTGTTATAACCATGATCGTGCTAGACTGGTACTCAAGTACGAAGGAATATGCTGACATTTGGGGGTGGAGGGGGCGTCCCGTCCCTTCTTATGCAGGTTCACGCTCCAGACGGCCAGAGAAAGCAAAGCCCACAACGTAAAGATCCGCTCTTGTATATATCTCTATGTCTACACCTGGTCGAGCTCTCCATCTCCCAAGCGCCGCGCACCACATGATAGCAGGCAGATGTTGAATGCACATTTTTGTAGAACCTTCTTTAGTGACATGGCACTTTCAAAAAAAAAAAATCCGTCTTCTTGGCATGTTAAAGAACGCCAGTTTTGCCCCAAGCCCTCCTTCCCTTTGGGTATCGTATCGTGTTGAAGTACGCATGAACGATAAATGATGATGATGAATGATGATAAACAAATCATGTTGAATAAGCCCTGACCTGTACGGTCTCTTCCATGCAACGCCGGCGTCTTTCATGCCTCCAACGTAGTACTGTGTAATCATGTGTCAAGCTTCGTCTATAGGTCGCCCCCCACCTTGTGTGTGCGGCTCCTCGGGTCTGCTCAGACGACTGTCGTTGAAATCAGGCGCTGTCGCCCGTGGTGTCCTCGACTGGAGGGCACGTGCAGAAGAGATTCAGGTCTCCGTAGGCTGTAACATCCCGTCAGTATTTGTTTTTCTCCTGCTTGACCAATTCATAGAACAAGAACGGCAAGAAGGAAAGGGGAGGGAAAAGAGAGGGGGAGGAAAAATAGAGAGAAAAGGTTCCAACTCACTATCGTCCACCCTCCCGACGCTGGGCCAGAACTTCCTCTCCCTCAACCACGGCAGCGGGTACACGGCCTTCTCCCGGCTGTAGGGCCTGTCCCAGCTGTCCCCGACAATGTCTGCGATGGGGTGCGGCGCGTTCTTGAGCACGTTGCCGGCCTTGGGCGCCCTGCCCTCCTCGACCTCGCGGATCTCCTGGCGGATGCTGATCAGGGCGTCGACGAAGCGGTCGAGCTCCTCGCGGCTCTCGCTCTCGGTGGGCTCGATCATGAGCGTGTTGGCGACGGGCCAGCTCATGGTGGGCGCGTGGAAGCCGTAGTCCTGCAGCCGCTTGGCGATGTCGATGGCCTCGACGCCGGCCGTGGCTGCGAAGGGCCGCGCGTCCAGGATGAACTCGTGGGCGCACCGGCCGTGGGTGTTGGTGTACAGGATGCTGTAGTGGGGCCGCAGGCGGGAGAGGAGGTAGTTGGCGTTGAGCAGGGTCGCCTGGGTGGCGCGCTTGAGGCCCTCGGCGCCCATGAGCATATTGTACGCCCACGAGATGGGCAGGATGCTGGCGCTGCCGTAGGGCGCGCTCGAGACGATACCCGGCTGGGCATCGGGGCCGGTGGGCGCGAGATGTGGTGCCAGGTGGGCCCTGACAGCGATGGGGCCCACGCCGGGCCCGCCGCCGCCGTGCGGGATACAAAAGGTCTTGTGCAGGTTGAGGTGGCAGACGTCGGCGCCGATCTCGCCGGGCGAGCACAGGCCGATCTGGGCGTTCATGTTGGCGCCGTCCATGTAGACCTGGCCGCCATGGGCGTGGACGATCTCGCAGACGCGTTTGACGGCGGGCTCGAAGACACCAAAGGTGGACGGGTAGGTGACCATGATGGCCCCGAGCTGGGCGGCGTGCTTCTCGCACTTGGCCTCCAGGTCGGCCACGTCCAGATTGCCGGTCTTGGTGTCGCACTTGACGGGCACGACGCGCATGCCGGCCATGGCGGCAGAGGCCGGGTTGGTGCCGTGCGCGGACACAGGGATGAGGCAGATGTCGCGGTCCTTGTGGCCGTTGGCCTCGTGGAACTTGCGGATGGCGCGCAGCCCGGCGAACTCGCCCTGGGCGCCCGAGTTGGGCTGCAGCGAGACGGCGTCCATGGCGGTGATGCTCTTGAGCTGGTCCTCCAGCGAGGCGATCATCTTCAGGTACCCCTTGACGGTGTCGCGGGGGGCAAAGGGTGCACGTTGGCAAAGCCGGGCTTGGTGATGAGGGCCATCTCGGTGGACCCGTTCAGCTTCATCGTGCACGAGCCCAGCGGGATCATGGAGTGCACGAGGGACAGGTCCTTGGACTGCAGGTGGTGGATGTACCTGAGCATCTCGGTCTCGGAGTGGTGGGTGTTGAAGTTGGGGTGGGTGAGGTATCCAGATGTGCGCCTGAACGGCTCCGCGACCTCGACTGTGCTGTTCGCGCCGAGCAGCCTGTCGACCGTCTCCAGGAGCGGCGGCGCCGGGCCCGTCGGTGATGCACGCCACCAGGGCCGTCAGGTCCTCCTTGGTGGTCGCCTCGTCGACGCTGATGCCGACCATATCATCGCCGAGGTGGCGGAGGTGAATGCCACGCTCCTTTGCCCGCCCCAGCAGGCCCGCAGCCGCTGGGCCTCGAAGCACTACGGTGTCGAAGAGGGAGGTGTCCGTGACCACCTCCCAGCCCGAGGCAGACGCGGCCTCCCCTGACGACCGCAGCCCCCCTCATGACCTTCTCTGCGATCTCCCTCAGGCCCTCGGGCCCATGGTAGCAGGCGTACAGGGCGCTCATGTTGGCAAGAAGGGCCTGGGCCGTGCAGACGTTGCTGGTGGCCTTTTCTCTCCGGATGTGCTGCTCGCGGGTCTGCAGCGCCAGCCGGAGGGCCTTCCCGCCGAGCCGGTCCTTGGAGACGCCGATGAGGCGGCCGGGCATCTTGCGCTTGTGCTTGTCCATGACAGCAAAGAAGGCGGCGTGCGGGCCCCCGAAGCCTATGGGGACGCCGAGCCTCTGCGCGCTGCCGAAGGCGATATCTGCACCCCACTCGCCTGGGGGCGTCAGGACGGTCAGCGCCAGGAGGTCGGTGGCCACGCTGAGGAGGGCGCCCCTGTTGTGGACGGCATCCGACAAGCCGCGGAAGTCCTTGATGCGGCCGTACGTATCGGGATACTGGACCATGACGCCGACGAGGTCGTCGCCCAGCTCCTCCAGGCGGCCGGCGAACTGCTGCGAGAGGACATCGGCCGTCTCGATGGCGATACCGAAGCCCTCAGCGCGGCTGCGCATGACGGCCAGGGTCTGCGGGTGGATGGCGTCCGACACGACGTAGGTCTTGCCGGGCCTCCTGGCGCGGGAGGAGGAGAGAGTGTTCATGGACAGGGTCAGGGCCTCGGCGGCAGCCGTGCCCTCGTCGAGCAGGCTGGCGTTGGCCATGGGTAGGCCCGTGAGGTCGGTGACCATGGTCTGGAAGTTCAGGAGCGACTCCAGGCGGCCCTGGCTGATCTCGGCCTGGTAAGGGGTGTAGCTCGTGTACCAGGCGGGGCTCTCGAGGACGTTGCGCTTGATGACCTCGGGGACGAGGGTGCCGTAGTAGCCAGCGCCGATGTAGCTCTTGCCCTGCTGGATCTCATCCCTCTGCAGAGCCTCGACCAGGCCCAAGACCTCCGACTCGGGGAGGGCCTCGGTGACGGCGGCCTCGGTGGGCTGGTTGGCCTCTGAGCGCGCATTGGGGAAGAGCGGCCGCGAGGACAGGATGTCTGCGGGGATCACCTGGGCCACGAACTCGTCGATAGACCTGACGGGCGGATCCAGGGCCTGGAGCATGTCGGAGATCTCAGCGTCATCCGGCCCGATGTGGCGCCGAGGGAAGGTGTCTAGCATGGCATAGCCGGAAGACGACGACTGCTGCCGGGAAAACACCCTGCTGGTGCCGACAGCGCCCTCTCGTGAGCAGGAGCGGTAGACCCATGGACGCTGGGCATTGGCGGCAAGTCGGAGGCTGAGGGATGCATGCGTGCCCCTGGCTCCGGTTCCTGCCGCCCTGCTCAGACGGCCGAGGTGGCGCGAGATGGCGAGGCCATTGGCAGCCATTGCTGCACGGGAGCTGGCGCGTAGAGATGCTGAGCTTCCACCGTGTCAAAGCAGGACGCGTTCAGGGTGAGACTGGTTGGCTATGTGTGACGAGTGTCGCGTGTGGCTGTCAGGGTGTGGGTGTGTGGGTGTGTGAAAGTCGCCGATGTGCGCTGCCGGCAGAGCCTCGCCACCTGCTATATAGTAATGTGTGCGTGTGTGCGCGCGCGCTTATAGGTCTCAAGGGAGGGAGACAAGCCAAACACAAAAAGAAGAATTAAAAAAAAAAATAGAAGAGCAAAGACAAGCCTGCCAACACAGCCAAGAGGAGGAGGGGAAGAGGGAAGGAGGAGGGAATAAATAAGGAAGACGCCACGGTATAAGAGGAAAGACGGTGAGGGACCAGGAATGATAGAGATAGGATCTGATATACTGAAAAGATATCGGGGACTTTTCCAGGAACGGGATTTTTTTTTCCTTCTTCCCTTTCTCTCTTCTTCGCTCCCCTTCCTGCTTTTTTTTTTTTTGTCTCTGGGCGCGTGGGCCGGTGCCGTCTGATGGTCCAACAGACAGCGTCTATGCCGATGCCCTTAAGTCGGGACTAAATAAGGAGGGGTGGCGCCTTCTTGTCTTTTTTGGTTCTTTGATGATGGGGAAGGAACGAGGGGAGAAAAGACACACGAAAAGAAAAGAAAAAAAGAACTACTTCTAAAACTGGGATCACCTCACAAGATAAAAAGACCAAGCCAACTAATTACCATGGCAAAGGTGGGAATATTGTCAGTCATGGCTGTGAACAATGTAAATGAGTCGCGCACCTGTTGGCAAATGCCTTGTGCCCGTCGATCGACTCTCCCGAGCCCTCGAGCCACCGTGATCGGCTCTCAGCGGCTTGATATGTTTGTCGGTTTAGCCTTGGTAATAGAGATAAGCAGCCGTGGGCAAAAGTGAACCGATCCATACTACCGTAGTAGTAATACCTACTACGGTATGTGTTGTACTATGTAACATTGTGGTACTGTAGTTTATAGATACGTACACGATACTCAAAGTACTTACTACACATATCATGTACAATAGAGAGAGAGAGAGTGAGGGTGGTCCGTAGCCCTGGCCGGTCGGAAGGATTGGCAGCCATCGGTTACAACCGGAGCGGGTTCGCAGCTGTGGCACTACATGAAGCTACGGGTGGAATGCACTGTAGTACCAGGTACGGACTGTCTTGCCTGGCAGCTGGCTTCTTGGGGGGAGGGACCCCCTGTACGAGTTCCCCCTAACAAAGTGCCCCCTAACAAGTCCCACCCCCCACCCCTTGCACAGGCCAGCAGCGCCTTATCGCTTATCGCGCTGGGGAAATTTTCGACATCGGAGGGTTCTTCAGTTGCTGGGGCTCTCTATCTCTCTGCTCACACAAACTTCTCTCTCACATGCCGTCATTGCTCCAGCACCTGTAACCAGCACCACTTCCATCCTTCCACGCCCCCCTCCCCTCGAAACCCCCATCCACAGCGAAGCAGCCAGCAGTCAAGATGTTCGGAGGAGGATGTAAGTTGTCTCTGCTGCATACACCCACTTAATTTTGTTTTCCTTAAATACACACATCCACCTTTATGTACCCTGAGGCCTACCGGCAGCTGACCATCTTCCGTGACCTTGCAGTCCAGATGCCCCAGCTTTCGGCCGAAGAGCTGAGGGCTTCTGAGGCCCAGGCCTCCTACACCATCCAGCAGGGTGTTACCGCTGCCGTCGCCCTCTACCTCTGTACGTTCCTGTTTCTCCTCCTCTGTTACCCTCGGGGCAGACACGCGTCTTGTCTGGCTGTGGACGCCTGCTGATCCCCGTGGTCTGGATAGCTCCCTTCGTCATCAACGCCGTCTGGAAGATCTTCTAAGCTCGAGAGGAGACACCGCCTTCCTTTTACTCACCCCCACCCCTGCTGTCTGGGTTGTATCGAGGAATAACCATGACGACCCATACCGCGCGGACTGTACGATAGAAACACTTGGCGATACCAGAGAGGACCTTTGGATCTGGCGTCATGGCTATGGTGAATAACATGTGGATATAAACGGCGACCTCTACGTTAGGAGGTCTCCATCTCCTGCGCCTTTTGGGCGCGCCATTCGGAAAAGATCATTGCATATACATGACATGGGTACAACTACCAGCGAGGGAATGCCACAGTACGCATGCTGCTGGTGGGAGCACTAATCCTCAGCCCTGAACCTACAGGCACAGCTCTCTCCTCGTTGGCGCCCCCTCGGGATCAGAATGGGCGACAGTTCTAGGATGATAGGTCTCAATCAACCTTGTTCTACAGTAATATGTCTCAAACAAACCCGGCTTGCTGACAGCGCACGCTGCTAAGCTAGCCCGGCGGCACAAGACGAGCCTCGCTTCTCAGCGGTGACGCCGGACCAGCGCAACCTTCCCACGCCACAACCAGGGCATACATAGTACATATATTCCACGTATCAGACGTCGTCATCCCGGCCAGTTGAGCCTGGACCATTCCAGGCTGGATGTGCATGAGCCTCGCTCGTCTTCCCTGGGAGGCTCCCTGCCCCATTCCATTGCCTCTCAGGCCAGACAGACAGAACCTCCACCAGCACCGGCCGACGACCATGAAGCGGGATACTACGTTGTAGAAATTTGCAGCTGTAGGCCGGGCCAGACACAAAGCTGAAAAATACGAGACCCTAAAAGGGAAGCGCAACTTGTTCCCTTGCCCCTTTCATTAGCTAGTTATTGCTTTTCCCTCCTCTTCACACCTGCACAAGTAGGTGAAATGGCATCCAAATAAGCAATATATACTTAGTAGTCACCTCATCGGAAGCCTAGCCCTGTGCCTAGACCAGGTTGGTAGTGCGCCCAACCTTGGCGGGAGAGCAGCCCAACTAATACTGGGGCCTATCACCTGCCGTTTCAAGAGAGCAGCACTGCCACTACTGGCGCCGTGCCTACGGAACACACTGTTCCTCACGCTATCCAGCGCCCCTCGAAACAACAACCCCTACCTACACACTCTTTCACACACCACCCCCCTCTCTCCTCTCTCTCTCTCCCTTCCCCGCTGCGACGACCACTTGACATCGTTCTATCCTCTTTCCTCTTTCCTCCTCTTCCTTCTAGCCAACCTCACCCAAGGAATTTCTTTCCTCCTATTGCTCCCTCTTCCAAAGGTTACCATCATATACCCTATCACAATGGCAGACCGTCAAAAGATCATCGAGAACAACCGGTCCATCCGGACCATCAAGAATGTACGTCTTTGCCCTCTCCCCAAACAACACATACATGTAGTCTTTTGTGACACGAGACGACACACGCGCATGCGCACACAAGCACACACGGCCTCCAGCCCGGACAAATGACGTGCCTAACACAAACCTCTCTCTCTCTCTCTCTTCCTACAGGAACTCGAGGCCCTCCTCGAGAAGGATGTCATAGCCTACCACACCTACGAGTCCATCCACGCCCTCCTCCCCGCCGAGACCTCCCTCGCCGGCCACCACGCCCCATCACCATCCGCAGCACCAGCGGCAGCAAGGGTAGCCTCTCCCACCACAGCCCCCGCATCCGCGGCCCCGCCCCCAAGCTACGCCCAGACGACCGGCTCCCAGCCGCCCGCCCTCCCCAGCCGCAACAAGAACGAGGAGAGCGGGCCCCCGCCCCCGCCCCCGAGCAAGCCCGTCGTCGCCCACGCCCGCGCCCTCTACCGGTACGCCGCGACCGACGCCCGCGACGTGTCCTCGACCGCGACGACCATGTTGCCGTCTACGAGTACATGAACGCCGACTGGTGGATGGGCCGCAACGAGCGCACCCTGCAGGAGGGCATCTTCCCGCGGACCTACGTCGAGGTGATACCCGACCACGGCAACAAGGGCGCCAACGGCGAGAAGGCGGACGCCATGTCCTACTACGCGGGCCAGCAGCAGCAGCAGCAGCCCGCCTACACCGGTCCACAGCAGCCTCAGTATGGCGGGTACCCGCCGCCGCCCGGCCAGCAGCAGCAGAACCCGTACAACAGCTCGGTGCCGCCCATGGCCGTGGCCGAACAGCAGCAGCAGCAGGGCCAGGGAGGCGGCAAGGCTGGGGAGATGGGCAAGAAGTTTGGCAAGAAGCTGGGCAACGCGGCCATCTTTGGCGCCGGCGCCAGCATTGGCAGCAACATTGTCAATTCGATCTTCTAGAGGAGACGGAGATGAGGCCCTCCTGTCGGATGATCCCTTGCCGACGAGTATCGTTGTTGTACCCGTAACTGGGAACGATAGAAAAGAGAGCGGAGCCGTGTGTGCTTTTGTGCTCAGGGTATATTTACATCGTTTTCTAGGGATTCATGATTGGCGTTCGATGGCGTCTACCTGCTATCGGATATTTTGATAGCCCTCGAACGATAATCTCTGCACCCTTTTTTTTCTTCTTTTTTTACTTTTTTCTTTCTCAAGGTTCAGCTGGTATAGTCAGTATATATGCATTATCCCGAGCAGATTACGATTTAATCTTTGTTCTTTTTGGACGCTTTATGACAATCAAAATCTATTTTTGATCACACCTTTCTCTTTCTTTTTTTTTGTGTGTGCTTGCTGCTGCAAGTCTACAAACACGAACAGGACTCTTTGGGGGGGGGGTATCCCTCTCGTCCCTATAACTCGCCAACCAGGGCCCTAGACAAACTCGCTCTTGTCGACCACGTACAGGTCAACGTACTCGTCGACCGCCATGCCTTCCAGCTTCTGCCTGTCGGCGCCGAGGTCCACCAGCTGCTTGACCTTGTCGGCGCTGTAGTGAGGCTCCAGGTGCCTCTTGAACTTGGCCATGATCTCGGGCTTGGCCTCCTCGCGGCGCAGCCTGTGGCCGAGCGGGGCCTCGACGACGACCTCCTCAAGCACGGTGCCGTCGTTCAGCTCGACGGTCAGGGCGTTGCTGATGGTGCGCAGCTCCGGGTTGTGGTAGTCCTCGGTGAAGGCCGGGTCCTCGACGCACTTGATCTTCTGGCGCAGGGACTCGACCAGGGGCGACGTGGTGGCCTCGCTGCCGTCGGTGTAGTCGGTGGCCTGCAGGCGGCCGAAGACGAGCATGACGGCGCACATGTACTGCACGCAGTGGTCGCGGTCGGCGAAGTTGTCCATGGGCTTGAACTGCTTGTCGATGATGCGCACACAGGCCTCGTGGGTCCGGTTCGTGATGGCCTTGATGTCCGCGGCAGACTTACCCTGGGCCTTGAGGGTGTTGAAGATCTTCTGGGATGCCTCGATGGCGGTCTGCGAGTGGAACTCGGCTGGTGGTGTAGGACGACATGGTCAGAGGGGGGAAGGGGAACCAGAAGAAGAGAGAAAGAGGGGGGAGGGGTAGGGAAGGGGTTTTTTTTTTTATATTTTTTTTTTCATTTTTGGCTCGACGTACCCGGATAAGAGACCTTGAAGAGCACGTTCTCCATCACGTAGCTACCGTACGGCCTCTGGAACTCAAACTTCTTGCCCTTGAACAGCACGTCGTAGAAGCCCCACACAGGGGCGGACAGCACGGTGGGGACGCCCGACTCGCCCTTGAGGACCTTGAGCACGAGGTTGACGGCGCGCTGGCAGGCGTCACCGGCAGCCCACGACTTGCGCGACATGGTGTTGGGCGTGTGGCGGTAGGTGCGCAGGGACTGGCCGTCGACCCAGGCCTGGGTGATGGCGTCGGCGGTCTGCTTCTCGCTCAGGCCCAGCATGCCGGAGACGACGGCGGTGCTGGCGACCTTGACCAGCACGACGTGGTCCAGGCCGACCTTGTTGAACGAGTTCTCCAGGGCCAGACAACCCTGGATCTCGTGGGCCTTGATCATGCCCTCCAGCACGTCGCGCACCGTGAAGATCCTGCCGCCCGCGAGGTTCCCGCCGGCCCTGTTGGTGCGGTTCACCCAGTCGGCGACGGCCAGGATGGCGCCCAGGTTGTCAGAGGGGTGACCCCACTCGGCGGCGAGCCAGCAGTCGTTGTAGTCCAGCCAGCGGATCATGGCGCCGATGTTGAAGGCGCCGTTGACGGGGTCGAGCTGGAAGGGCGTGCCGAAGACCTTGGTGCCGCTGGGCACGACGGTGCCCGGCACGATGGGGCCCAGCAGCTTGGTGCACTCCTTGAAGCGCAGGCCCTCGAGGCCACAGCCGATGGTGTCGAGGAAGACGAAGCGGGCCGTGTCGAACTGTTGATCGTCGCGGTCGTCGCCGGCGGGCGGGCGGTTAGCCTCGGCTGCTGCGGGGTATGAGGTGAAAGCGGAGGGCGCAGTGATGGGACACTTACGGCGAGGTCAGAGTCGACCGAGTAGTTGTGGATGTAATTGGCAATGTCCTTGATCTCTGGTCATAGCCCACGCCCTCGGAAGGCTTGGGCGTGGCGGCGGCGGCGGACTGCAGAGAAGCCATGGTGTGGAAGCAGGATGTCGCTCTTGTTGTTGCTCGGGAGAGGCCTCGAGTGGCAGCGCTGAATCCCGAGGTCGGTGATGATGACGATGCTCCACTGCCCAGTAGCGAGGCTGACCGTACGGCCTGACGAGGTGCCGAGTAAGCGTTCTGGAGGCGTATTGATCTCGACAGAGCACGGTTGACGGCCGACATGGTGTCTTGATCTCCTTTTGGGGGAAGAGGAGAAGCTGTGAGGGTATTCGAGGTCCGCGGGAGGGAATGGAGGGGAAAGCTTAGGGGGAGAGACACTAGGTAGGTACTTGAGCTACCCAAGCTACCCCATGAGCCGAGAAGGGTGTCGAGGAATTAATACACAGTGCTCAGCCATTGATTCCCGAGGCTAAACGCTTCAACGGTAGCAGCTATCCTCCCCCTGTCCTCCATGGGGGTCAATTGGGGGGGGGTCCTTGGTGAGGGGAAAGGTTCCCCCCTACAGACAGGATCTACACTACTACCCCACAGTGGTTGTTATTCCTCACAGGGCCTATAATTCAGGTAGTAGTGACCCCCAACACCGGGTCAGATCTAAGGTTGGGGTTTCATTGAGCACGTGAAAATGTGCAACCAGATTATAACAGTATACTTGCTCCCTCTGTCATGAGCATGTAACAGCAGTAGCCTCCACATATTCAGCACGACCACAGGTGTGTGCACCAGAGATCATGGACATACAGAATCTCTCTTCAGGGTGCAGTGTGCCACCATACTGTCTCTATAATAAGTAATAACATATTGGTATCATCTTTGTCTATGAGTATTTACAGCATGAGCACAGCACTCTTCTATCACAGCTTTGCCTTGTCCTCTGTGGCTTCTGGCGCCTTGATCCTCACCACACCCTAGATAAGACCATGTCAGTACTTGGTGTCCATGTATGAGGAGATAAATGAAAAGAGAGGAAGAAGAAAAGAGGGGAGCAGTCAGCCTCTCTGATGGCTACTCACCTCTTGAAAGCAAGTGGCCAGCAGGGTCCCATCCTTGGAAAAGATCCTCTGTGTCACCACACCACGCCCGTCGCCGGCCCAGGGGCTCTCCATCTCGCTCAGCATCCACTCGTCCGCCCTCACCTTCCTGGGCTCGTGGAAGTAGATGGAGTGGTCCAGGCTGACCATCATGCCGATCTCCGGCCGGTCCTTCCAGAACTCCCTGAACTCCTCAAAGCTCTGTGCCCGTGAGCCTCGGCTGCCCGTCTCGAAACCCTCGAAGTCGTTCAGCCTCCGGACGTGGTCCTGCAGCTCCGGCGGCAGCTCGGCGAACTCCCGCGCCGGGAACGGGTACCGCCACAGCTTGTGGATCCGCGAGACGGTCCCGATAAAGTACGAGTCCGACACGTACGCCAGTGCGTTGAGGTGCGCCTGGCGGCCCCCGGCCTCCGAGATCCGGCCCTCGCCCGGTACCACTGCCGCAGCTTCTTGGTCTGCGGCGAGCCGTCGCCGTTGTTCACGACCACGGTGCGGTGGCTCTGAAACGGCCCCGGGCTCGCCAGCTCCAGCTCGTCCTCGTAGTCGTCCGGCGGCGGCTCCACAGGCAGGCCCGTCGCCGCGTCGCACGGCATAGGCGCCGCGTGCCGCACGACGCCGTCCTTGAACTCGTGGTTTGGCGCGGCCGCTGTGGAGGGGTGCGCCACGCTCTCCCTGACGAAGGACATGGTCGTCGTGAAGATGGCCCGCCCCCGCTGGCGGGCCTGCACGGTGCGCGTCGCGTAGGACCGGCCGTCGCGGACCTTCTCCACGTGGAACAGCACGGGGATGTCGGCCGACCCGGCCAGGATGAAGTAGCAGTGGCACGAGTGCACTGCAAAGTCGTCTGGGACCGTCTTCTGCCCTGCCGCGAGGCACATGGCTATCATGGTGCCGCCGAAGACGCCACGGGCCCCTGGTGGGTGCCATAGGGGCCGCTTGTTGGTGAAGATGTTCTGGGGGCGGAAACCGTCAGCCTCTCGGCCCCCTAGAGGGTTGTGTGACATATCAGGATGGAGGTGAATGGTAGGGGTTTGATTGAGGGACTCACAGGCCCGATGACGCCCAGGTCCAACACGTCCAGGGCATTCTCGATGGGCGCCTTGTCTGGGTCTTCAGGCGGCGGCCTGATGAGCGTGGGCCGGTCATTGCCCCCTTCTTCGGGCATCGTGAGCCCCGCGTTCGAAGGGTATGAAGACAGGGAGACAAGCAGATAGCAGGTACTGATCAGGGATCAGAGTAGAATGGAAAAGATGATCGTTGGAAGCTTGGCAACTAGCTGGAACAGAGGTACCAGGCAACGCAGCCCTGGCTGGTTTCGTCAGTGACAATAGTCTTTACGTCAGGAGGAGAGTGTTCTGATGAGGAGCATTGAAGAGTAGAAAGGCAAGATGGTAAGAGAAAACAAGATGGAAGAAATTCTCGCGGGCGTCGAGTTTATTTGGTCTGATCTGGTCCACGTCCCCTGGCGATAAAATAAAGTACGTATCCGACCCTCAATGCCATTTTTTGCCGAGGTTCGGCGTCTTGGGCATGCTCGCGTTTCAACCGCTGTGTGTAGGGTGTGCTGTGAAATTCCCGTATTAATACCGCGGCAGTATCGCCCTTAGGTACCTGAGTACTTACTCAGCTTTACATTTGCTGCTGAGTACAAGCCCGCTGCCCACAGTATATGAGGTCCCACCAGCGCTAGAGAGAGCCTGACGCTGCCATAGTACAGATCACATCGAATTATCCAGGTGATGGTGATTTTGGAAGAGAAACCTCTCGGCTTATGGTTTGAATTCTTTCTTGCGCTGGTCCACACCAGATACTTACACAGTCAGGATCAACCGCGCCCTCGCTGCTCGGCCAGATCCAGTCTCAACCAACAGCCGTTCTGATTACTCAACGTATTTCGCTTCAATCAACCACCACCTCACCTTACATGTATCATATCTACACCACTCCCGAAATTGCTTAAGCCAATTAGAGATACTGATATGAAAAGACAATGCACCTTGTTCACCCTGGGCGAGGGCCACCAACTTACTGGCCCGTGCGTACCTGGTACTTGGGTACCTGTCCTGCCTTCCCTAAGCATCTTCACCCGACCAGGGCCCGACTGGCTTTTTTCCTTTCTTCTTTTCCTCCCTCCTTCTTTCTTCCTGTAGCGCAGCCCCTCATCAGGCCTCTCCCATAAGCTCAGTATGGACAACGATGAAGGATACTCAAGTGTAACTGCTCTATACCGGCTCAGACTCTCACGACAGGTGAGCTCTCCTTGGTCCCGTCAACTGGCGCCTGCCCCTGGTCTTTCCCCCCTGTTCTGGTTCTCCTCACATCTTCTCTTCTCCTCAGCCCGCCTTCGAAGGCCAGCAGTGTGATAGGCACGCTTCCAGAACTTCTTGTGTACATTGTCCCGCATGCTCTGATCTCTATAGCTCAGTCCCGAGGGAAAGAACACCTGGACCATGGCCAACCCGGCAGTTGGGACCCATTTCTCGAGCTCGATCAGGGCCCCGTGCACACCTACAGCATAGATCACCCCGTCTCGTTGGTCGGCCTGTATAGCCTCCAACCATTTATGCAGATCATCTCCACCAGACATTGACAACAGCCACTCAGGCATGTCAGTCTCTTCGTCAGCTGGCTCGGCCGGTGCGTGTCTCGACGGTCCCGGAGAGCACCACCTCTCGAGGTCCGCGAGCCCCCTCTCGACTTCTTCAAGATCAACCTTGTCATCCTCATCATCCGAAAACGGCCGGCGCCTCCCGATGATAGTCGGAGCCCGGGCAAAAGGCATGCGCTGAAAGCCATGAGCAGCTGCTGTTCGAGGTGTCCCCGCCGCAAAGACGTTCTGCAGCATACCACAACCGCCGATCCCGATCAGGAACCAAGCATTGTTCTTCAGGCCAGAAACGCTGATCAGGAGACACGCCCATAAGACCGCTAATGCCAGAGAGATCCATCGAGTCTCGGGTCTCGCGGCAGATGTGCCCTTGCCAGCGCCTCGAGATCCCAGCAGCCCTTGTCGCCGATGAAGACCATGACATGAAGGCTTCCGTTTCCGCGCGTGAGGCAGGTGATCTTATTCTTCTCCAGGGCGCGGCCTGCCCATTTTTCTTCTTTCCACTGTGGCAAGGCGCAGGTCACGGCAGCGAGGAGGTTCCCGCAGAGGGTAATCATCATGACCCCCCAGTCGCCATACAAGACCCAGGGCGGGATGGCGACACCGATCTGCACCAGAATCACAAGCCAGCCAAGCCACCAGACGAGATCTCGCTTCGGCTCCGCGATTGGACACAGGTTGAAGATGTCGATACGGAGAGACTCAGCCCTGCCGCCTTCTACCTCATTCCTGGCGTCGACTTCATGCTCGATCTCGTGGTCGCGAAGCAGACGGCCCAGCGCCCACGATTTGGATTCCCGCGCGAATGCGTTAGAGCAGTTGACGACCATACAGGACACGTCGGCATCAGGCATCAGGGACGTCTGGCCAGCCGTAGACAGGAGATTGGAAAAGCCAAAGGCAACCCATCCAAAGGAGAAAGCCACAGGGGCGATGGACAGCCTAGGGCGTGTTGGGAGTGGCAGACGGACATAGCACCCGGCGAGCTGGGCGATCGAGCCTTGTATTATATCGCCGCCTATGAGGAGCAGAAGACTAAGGATGTCGCCAGGGTTCGACCATTGGCTCAGGAGCTGCGCCGCCGTGCTGCTGGTCGTCGAGTTGGTCATAGTCCTTGCGATGGTCGACATATGACCCAATACATGCACGTTGCAGGTGTTGACAAGCAAAACTACACATGCGTGTCATTAGTTTGGGGGCCAAAACTCAGCCCATCCTTGTCACGTGAGGGTCGGATCGATGTAGTCATCCAGCCACTCCAGAGTTGATCTAGACCTTGACATCACGGACACTATGTGCCTATAAAGCCCCTCCCGAGAGCTCAACCTCAATCATCACTAACGAAACATGAGAGAATTCATCAAATTTTTTCTACTCAACCATAAAAAGTCATTTACGTGACACCGCCCGGGCGGCGAGGCTCTTTCAAGGAGCCCACTCGGATCCCACTTGGGGCTGATGAAGGTATGTTCCAAACCCACACACAACATTGTATGAATCGGTAGTCTGGTCCAAATTATTGACCTGTAGTATGTGTAGCTTTCTAGACGTGTTGGTTGACCTGGATCTGTTCGGACGTCCCGAGTCGCCAAGCATCTTCATTGTCTACGCACATGACAACAATCACGGTGGCAGTGCCAGCGCCGAGTGCGTCCAAAAACTCATAAAGTGGCTCCTCACTATGCGTTCCAGGATTCTATCTGCCAAGTCGCCACTGAGATCAAGAAGGGTAGGAGGAGAGGTAGCCGCCCGGAATATCCTCTCAAACCAGTTCTGTCTGCTCCCGCGTGTTGTTGGAACAACAGCGCTGTCGACGGCATCATTGGAAGCGTGGACAAGGTGATTTTGTGCGGTTCGGGGGTTCTCAAGCAATACGCGAATGAAAGCTTTGCTACTTCCTACATTGACAAGATCGTGACCTGTTACAAAGACTCAAGTCGCCGGCATTCGCCTGGCAATCAAGTTTATGATGCAGTCCGCCATGTCGTCGAGGACAGCTGCGATAACCTAGGATTCCATCATGTCCTCACCGAGCTCACCTTCTCCCACTTGTGACGCTCGGCCCGCACAAACACAGGCGATGTTGACGGCATCATACCTGTCGTGCTGGACGGCGATGGTCTGCGATATCTTTCGTTCATTGAGAAATGCGACATATTCCTTAAGGATGGAGGTCATCACAAACTATTCTTCAACCTCCTGCGCTAACTTTACACGGAAAAGGACTCAGAGTCTCTTTTGCATAGTGTCATTGATGCATTCGAGGAATGCTTCAAGATGGCCAGTCATAAGCTGCGACAAGCCGGAACCATATCCCGATTCCATTTTCGGATCGTCTATCCTAGCATTTTCAATGCGCAGGAAGAGGTGCTACGTCTCTACCGGCATGCGACTTGGGAGGAAGGGAGATGGAAGGACTGGCAGAGTCGAAACAAGAGCGGTGAGAACTATCAGTGATATCAAGCGTGCGAAAGAGGGGAGATTTGCAGGTCGACAAATTTGTGTCCGGCGCGAATTTTGGGCCTTTGGAGGCGGCTCGCTGTCTCGAGAAGGACGCCAACCTCCGAGAACTAGACATCTAAGGATCGTGTCACGAACTACCATGGACCTCCCGGCGTTCACATCTCGAGGAACGTATCTCTCGCCAGGAGGGTGTCGCGTCAAGGCGGAATGGGTCTGATGCAGGAGTGAGGTCTTCGGATGTTTCCGGAGACGTCTGGGTGGGTTGGGAAAGAGTTTCATTAACTCTCTGAAGAGTTGGGTCCTAGAAGCAGAGTATCTCAGGCGCCTTGCTAAGTGAGATCTGTAATCCTATTATTTATGAGTAGTAATTGTAGACACGGAAGATGTCCGTGTCCCCAGGACAAAAGGCAGATATTAAAACGACCATGTAATTATTGTGTATGCACTTAATTATCTACCAAGCAGCACATTTTACGGCTTTCTCAAGATTTCTCCTTCCGTTCAACATACCATGACATAATTTTCCAGCTGGCCAGTCTCAGACTATCCAGGGGATAAGTGCACAGCCATGTCCGCATCATGCAGACCGGTGTAGTCAGCCCCTGTCATCCACTACTGTGGTCGCGCAGAAGCGAGGAGCGGGACGCAAGGGAATACGAGCCAATTGCTCGCCCCAATCACACGTCGTTTGCTCCCTCTGGGCTTATCATCTCACCGAAGGTTCACTAGATCACTGTCTAGCACCCTCTTTCCCCACCGCGCTGAGTTGATCTTTTCTGACGACGGCAGGAGGAGGACGTCGCCTCTGCGCGACGAGAGCCCCGACCCGCATGCACGACGCGCTCGTCATGTCCGAGTCGAGACAGGCCCGGCTCACCTTGCTACCTCGTAGACCAATAGCGCAATGCGCGTGTAACGGTGGCTTGAAGGGCCCCCCGCGAATGAGTGCTTCCGCAGCCCGCGCGTCTGCATATCGGGGAGCTTCGGGGCTGAAGAGGCTGAGACCATTCCACAGGCCGAAAAGTATATGAACTCTCTAGATCTCCCGCCTTTGGAGCCAAAGACGTCTGCCTGTCTCTAGCTCCAAAGTTGTGAACAGGGAAGAAACAAGAAAGGAAAATAAAACTTCTTTGCCAGGTGCCAGAATAAGCAAGTGAGATTATCTTACTCTGCTCTCATCTTGTTTGACATCCCTTCTTGACGATGGCCAAGGGGAAATTCGAAGCTGCTATGGCTCTCTTGAGCGTGTTTGGGAGCCCCCAGATCGAGTTCTGCAACTCGTCCGTTTATGCCACCGGCCCCGGCTGTCCTGCAGACCCTCCAATTGCAGGTGGCGGTACTTGCTATAACCTGACGATCTCATCACCTCAGTGTTGTGAGTCACCATGCTGCTTACTCATTCATTCCCTCTTCATATTTAGGTTGCTGACATGCTAGGTAATTAGACACTTGGGCAGACTTTCCCGATGCCCCGAGTGACCTGGTCGATGATGTGAACTTCCTCTCAGTCCCAGAAAGCTTAGGAGGCTGCAACCTCTACAAGTGCGTCCTGTCTAGAATGCAGAAGTCTAGGTGGAAATGCTGCGAAGATTCTGATTGCCCACCAGGACACAAAACTGTACCACCACCCCAGATGAAGAATGGGACGCGGTCGCCTATGGGCTATTTGATCTCGAGGCAAGCTCTCCTCCTTGTGCATGGTCGAGCCTTGAGGTTTCACTCACTGACTTTGTCTCTATAGTGCCGCTACCATCTGGCTGGGGATATCCAGAGCTGGGAGTGTGGCTCCTCTGCCTCTTACGGGAGTTAGAAGGATCCCTTTGCAAGGCGGGCCAGTGAAAGCCAGTGCATTCCAGGGCTATAGCGGTCGATAGAGCAATAATATCAGACAGCGTCTGCTCACATGAGATAGGGCTCTTTCCTTAGTAGCTGAACAACTTGTATTCGATGTCGTGGGTGTTGATTATTGTCTCGTATCCTCTACCTGAGAATTTTCCCGTTGCCAGGCTTTCATTCCTCTAACCTGAACATTTTATCATACCAAGCCAACTTGGAACATTCCTCAGCCCCAAGAGACATTTTACGGGATCCATCTGATGATCAATATTTCGTTGCCAGACCCACACAATATCAAGTCTAATGCCTTATGTCGCTCATCTACAAATCTAAATAGTTAATTGTACAGCTATGCGTCATGATAATACTTTCCGTTGTCCCAAAGCAAGTACCTATGCCTACACCAGCACCCTCAAGGCAACCTTGAGCCTCCTCCACTTAGACACAGTGGCCCTCCTCGGACGGCCAGCCTCCGCCACCCCGAACAACAGGGTCCCTCCTCCTGCTGCTCCCGCAGGACTCTCCCAATCTCCATGTAGCTCTCGACCGCGACGATCATGGGCCGTCTTGACTCGTCAGGCAGCCAGTCCATAGTTGGCCTCGCCTCGGCGTAGATGGCAAAGGCGGCATTGAGAAGCCTCTCCCGAAGCGAGACCAGCCTCGCCAGCCTGTCCTGCCTGTTGTCGTCCTTGGACGTGATGGTGTCCATCACGACCTCGGGCGTCAGGCCGGCCTCCGCCAGCCACGTCGTCGGCAGGTAGACCCTCCCCATGACCGCGTCTACAGCAATATCTCGCGCGATATTGACATACTGCAACGCAACCCCCATCCTGCCCGCTGCCTTAGCCACAGCCGCTCGGCGGGCCGGGGAGATGGGCTCCCTGCTGTGGTGTGTGATCAGGGCGAGACAGAGCTCCCCGACCGTCCCGGCGACCCGGCTGCCGTACTCGCGCAGGTCTCCCTCGTCCGCTATCGGGAAGCGTCGCCCCTCCTTAGTGTCGCTAGTGAGGCGAAAGTTTGTGTCCGTCTTGAACCCCTCTAACAGGAGGTAGAGGGGTTCAGGGGGCAGGAGGGACGCTGGGAGGTGGGTGAGCGCAGATCGCGCCGAGGCGGGAAACTCGCTCTCGATGTAGGCGCGTATCATGTCAGCCTGCACCGACGGAGTTGTTTCGGGCTGCTTGGGCTTGTAGACGAGGTCCAGGTGGTCCCTGAGCCTGCCGATCCAGGTCGAGGTGGTGAGGCCTTCTGGAGGTTCGTCGACGAGGTCGTCAGCCATGCGGCAGTATGAGTACCTGGAATACCATCAAAAGTCAGCCGGTCGGTCGCCTTGATTTCTGGTGTGCAGCAGAAAGAAGCCCCTGCAAGGTGGTGCTGCCCCGTCTTACAGTAAGACCAAGTCGATCCGCAGCCGCCCCGTAAAGGTCGAGCTGGCGAGATAAAAGCTCCGGCTCTTCCTGCAGAGCCTCTCCACCGCCTCCTGAATTCCGGTCACGCGGTCGTCCCGCTCCTCGGTCCACTTCATGTACAAGGCCCTCACCAGCATGACGGGCGAAGGACACTCGGGTGCCGTCCCGAAGGCATCCGGGAACGCATCGATGACAGCCAGGGCATTGTCGAAGGCGCCCAGCCCAAAGACGACCAGCACGTTGGTGGCGAGGAAGAAGACGGCCTCCTCGATGTCCAGGCTGCCTACCAGCGTCGCGCCTAGTTTGGTTCCGGACTCGATGGACCATGTGCCTCGGCGCAGCGCGCCCTCGTCCACAGCCCAGAGATAGAGGGTCGACAGCAGGATCGGGAGAAGGACGCTCGTGCAGGGCAGGGAGACCATGAAGAGACCGCCGAGGCTCCAGGTCAACAAGGCGAAGGGGCATGCCCATGCCAGGATCAGACCCAAGTACGTCCCAGGTCCACCGCTCGAGACCAGCCAGAATCCCACCAGGGCCAGGTCCATGATGGCGACCTGGACCAGCTTGTGTAGCGTCGCCCTGGGCCAGGACGGAGGGCCCAGGTACGCGGCGTGGAGGAGTGGCTTGTTGACGAGGTGATACAGCATGGAGGTGATGTATGTCTGCACGACGAAGAAGAAGAGCTCCTCGGCCGGGATGGCCCAGAAGGTCGGGCCGACGATCGCATCGGGTGGATAGGTCCAGACATGCTGCCGGATGAGATAACTGTCCCAGGGTATGGTGGCAGCGACGGCGATGGTGATGAGGATGAAGGTCTGATACCAGTGCCGACGGGTGAGAAAGGGGTAGCTGCACAGGGTGAGCAGGGTGGCAACGGGGACCGTGAACTTCAGGTGTCTGTATTGTATGCTCAGCCACGGGCCTCGTCAGGTCCAAGAGGAGGCGAGAAGGAGGAGGAGGAGGAGAGTGCGCGGGCGACGTACACGAGAGCATAGTCGTATGCCATGATGGATTGACCAGGAGTAAGAATGCGTTCCAGCTGTGCTATAAGTACATGTTCGGCCAGGGCTAGGTTAAACTATATGATTTTCGAGACTGGTAGGCGGGATCTCAGGTGGTGTGCCAAAGAGGGTGTGAGACCTGCTGGCTGAAATTAGCATGTGCATATTAATAACTCAGGCCGCCATGAGACTTGCCACGGGATCCAGTTGTGCGCCGGCCAAGTATCCAATGACAAAGTGAAAGTGAGGATGGCAAGAGGGCACTTACAAGACGGATATTCCACTCTAGCTGAATCAGCACCACAAGATTCAGATCCGACTCGAGCTGCTTGCTTGGCTGGCTGGACATCGATTGGCTCTGCCAAGCGAGAGAGTGGATGAACAGCGCCTGCGGATGAGACGGAGATGATATGCTTGAGAAAGGTAAGGATGAGGGGACGGAAAAGGTGACTGACTGTAAGAGGCCTAGTAGAAGGCCATTGAGAGGAAAGAGGAAAGAAAGAAAGAAAAGACAGAAAAATATACAAGGAACGCGTCGTCGTTGTGGCTATTCCTTCCTCTGTTGTCAGCCCAAGCCCGGTGCGTGCACAGAAGCTCCGGGCACCGATTTAGTGCTGGCCCAGGGCTAATGTACGCCCGCTGGTTAACGCTGCCTGCTTATCTTTAACCCAACGTCTTGTGAGCCGTTTTCCTCCAACCGCTGGGCGGAAACCACAGCCGTGAAGCCGGCTGCGTATGTAAAATAATTCTTGTCCAAGACCACGAAAACGAGAAGACAAACACACACCTTTCTTCACAACCTGAAGTCGTGGGCCGCAATCGTATCTCGGAACGCGTCTCCAAGGCCGGATGGTACGGGATTGCTTCCCCACGCCTCTCTCGTTATTTCTCTCTCTCTTTTTCTCACTCTCGACAAAGTGGTGATGTCATGACTATGGTGATGTCGCCCAGATCCTAGGCGGGCTACATGGAGACCCAGCACAATAGCTCAGGAGGGCCATGCTATTATTACTACCGCGGCGGACGAGTGGCTCCGTTGGCCGTCTGATTATGGTGCAGAGTCATCATTATGTTCTCAGCCATTATTAGCACTCGTCGCAATTATCATCTTATGCGCCGGTTGCACGAGTCCCAGGTCTCTCCGTTCCTGTGCTGACACTATCCTTCACCACTCGCGAGCCTCTGACACACAAGGCTGTTGTGTGGACCGTAATAAATAATATTCAGGACTGCCCCAGAGCCAGGAGCAGGACCAGGAAGGCTTCTTGATCGTCAGCATGGTCAAGGAGCAGCCGGCTCCCCAGGACGGCCGTGGTCATCGGTGCGGGCGCAGGCGGCATTGGCACGGCGGCCAGGCTGGCCAAGGCCGGATACAAAGTGACCGTGGTGGAGAAGAACGACTTCATCGGCGGGCGGTGCAGCCTCCTCTACTCATCACCCACGAGCAGCCCGGGGGCCATCCGTATCGGTTCGACCAGGGGCCCTCCCTCCTCCTGCTGCCCAACCTCTTCCGCGAGACCTTCCACGATCTCGACACCAGCCTGGAGGCCGAGGGCGTGGACCTGCTGCGGTGTCCGACCAACTACCAGATCTTCTTCCACGACGGGCACGTGTTCAGGCCGTGCACCGACCTCGCCTCCATGAAGGCCCAGATCGAGCACTACGAGGGCAAGGAGGGCTTCGAGTCCTACCTGGCATGGATGGCCGAGTCGCACCGCCACTATGAGCTGAGTGTGGAGCACGTGCTGCACAGGAACCACGACAGCATCTGGGCGGTGCTCACGCCCTTCTTTGCGATTATGGCGCTGAGGCTGCACCCCTTCGAGAGCATCTGGAGCCGCGCGAGCAGGTACTTTAGGACCGAGAGGCTGAGGAGGGTCTTCACCTTCGCGACCATGTACATGGGCATGAGCCCCTTCGACGCGCCGTCGACGTACTCGCTGCTGCAGTACACGGAGGCTGCCGAGGGCATCTGGTACCCCCGCGGTGGCTTCCAGAGCGTGCTGGCAAGGCTGGTCGATGTGGGCGTGCGGTTGGGCGTGGACTACCGACTTTCCTCGCCGGTACAAAAGATCTTGACGAGCCCAGACGGGCGGACTGCAGCTGGCGTGATGCTGGAGAGCGGCGAGGCGGTGCTGGCGGATACCGTGGTCGTGAACGCGGACTTGGTGTACGCATACAATAATCTTTTCCCAGGTGGTTGTCGCACGAACGATGATGAAGGAGGCACTGTAGAGCATGCTTCCTCCTCCTCCTCCTCCTCCTCCTCCTCCTCCTCCTCCTCCTCCTCCTCCTCCTCCTCCTCCTCCTCCTCCTCCTCCTCCTCCTCCTCTTCTTCTTCTTCTTCTTCTTCTTCTTCTTCTTCTTCTACTACTACTACCATCTCCAAGGCCACCTCGGCCTACGCCAGGTCTCTCTGCAAGAGGGACGCCTCCTGCTCCTCCATCTCTTTCTACTGGAGCCTGTCCTGCAAGGTGCCGGAGCTGGGCGTGCACAACATCTTCCCTGGCAGACGAGTACAAGGAGTCCTTCGACTCCATCTTCAAGAGGCAGACCCTCCCCGAGGACCCGAGCTTCTATGTCAACGTGCCCAGCCGCATCGACCCAAGTGCCGCCCCCGAGGGCTGCGACGCCGTCATCGTCCTCGTGCCCGTAGGCCACCTCCTTGAAACCAAGGGCGAGGGAGGACCACAAGCAGCAGCAGCAGCAGCAGCAGCAGCAGGACTGGGACGCCGTTGTCTCGCGCGCCCGCGCGGCTGTGCTCGCCACCATTCGCGCCAGGACGGGCGGCGCAGCACTCGAGGAGTCCATCGTCGACGAGATGGTCAACACGCCACACACATGGCAGGACAAATTCAACCTCGACAAGGGTGCCATCCTGGGGCTGAGCCACAACTTCTTCAACGTTCTCTGCTTCCGGCCCTCGATCCGCGCCAGGGCTCTGCGCGGCGTATATTTTGTCGGCGCGAGCACGTATCCTGGCACCGGCGTGCCCATCGTGCTGGCTGGCGCCAAGATCACGGCCGAGGAGATCCTGCGGGATGCGGGCGTCGAGATCCCGTGGAAGGAGAAGGCGCCCGTCGTCCAGGATCGAGGTGTGCCGCAGGGAGGTGGAAGGGCAGGTCCCCTGGACCGCATTGGGCGCAGGACGTTTGTGGACGAGATTGTGCTGTTGGCTGTGGCTGTTCTGGTGACTCTCGGTGCGGTTATGACCATGAGTAAAGGCTTTGGGCCGTCCTATGTGATCAAAGACTGGTAGTTAGGCCCACAGAGTTTCTAGATCGAATAAATGCTGGTCAGAACATGAAGAAGCACTGACCTATACGGCTGCCTCTTGTTGTCTACCCACCTCGATGAGAGCTGTGATGGGGGCCAGTAATGAATCATCCTGATGAACTCGCGGTCCTTGTAATTATGAGAAATGCTCTATTGGCTGAAGCTATTTAGGAAAGGCAGGGCAGGTGCCTGCTACTGTAGGGACGCAAGGGGCCAGTGGGCCACTACTTAGACCTCGCACAACTTCTCTCCTCCTACTTTCTCTCAACCTTTTCTTTTTTTTCTTTTCAAAATCTTCTTTTCATCAGCCCATTAAAATTTGCACTACCTTTGTATCAATACACCAATCCACCTTCATGACGTCTCTTAGCTTTCGGACTCAAGATGTCTCTTGGTTGGGCCTGGACGATGGTGGTGGTGCTAAATTTATTATTATTTAACGTAGAGATGCGCACAAGATGCCTCGGCCATGATCTTAAGTGGCTGGTTGACATTCTGACCAACCTGCAATTCTGCTGAGACAAAATGGACAATCCCAGGCCATTATGATATACATATGCTTGATGTTAAGCCCCAGTTTTTCAAGATGTGGAAGCACAATGCCCCTTTTGAGGCAACATGAGTTTATAAATACCAACAACCAACACAATGTCAGCTAACGTGGCAGCTCTTTACCCCTTTCGGTATGTGTGTCCCTTATTCTAACTGGTGTCCTCCGGCCCCATCGGAATGAGGCTGACTGCTGTGCCGCAGGAAGCTGCTGATCAGCGATGAGCAGTCCAAGAACCCTTCAAAAGAGGTCCAGGATCCCCACCACTATAGGTCAGGAGCCAACGTAACGTTCTTCGTTACACCACGGGCGTTACGCAGTTTGTTGGACAGCCATGTCCATCGTAACACGCGCCATGCCTAAAGCTACCGTAGCTGTTGTTGGTGCCGGTGAGTTCTGTTCTTTCTTTCTTTCTTTCTTTTCCTTTTCTTTTGTCTATTTCACCTCATCAGCTGGCATTTTGTAATAATGAAGGCAACGGTGCTGTCCAGTGGAGGCTGATATCACAGTACTAATTCTCAAACAGGGCCCTGCGGCCTCTCGATGCTGAAGCAGCTGCACGAAGATGGCTTCTCCGTCACGGGATTCGAGCGCCGAGGAAGGGTTGGTGGTCTCTGGGCCTACTCGGAGGATCCTTCACACACGACCGCATTACCAAGTGAGCCGCTCTCTATTTCCTTTGTTCGTGAACTCCTCGTCTACTAAGGAAAAAAGAAAGGGGAAGAAGAAGTAAAAAGACCAGGGCTAATTAATGATCTGCTGCTCGTAGGGACTGTTGCCAACCTGAGCAAGTACACATGTGGCTTCAGTGACTATCCGATGCCAGAAAGTGAGTAAATCCCGAAGAGGAAGAGGAAGCAAAATTCGTACGGATCCTAAACGACAATCTCTGCAGGGTACCCTATATTTTTGAGATCAGATCAGTTCCAGGAATACTGCGAGGACTATGCCCGTCATTTTGACATGCTGAAGTACTGGGTCTTCAACACGTCCGTCAAGAAGGCATCGCGCAACGCAGACGACACCAGGTGGTGTGTCGAGGTCGACACAGAAGGCCAGGGCCCCCAGACGCTCGAGTTCGACAAGATTGTGTTTTCTCACGGCTATCAGACGAGGGCAAACATGCCGCACTTCGAGGGGCAGGACCAGTTCGAGGGCATCGTCATACACTCGCAGCAGTACCGGAGACCAGAGCTCTTCGCCAACAAGCGCGTCATCGTCCTGGGTCTCTCCTCGACCTCTGCCGACATCCTGCCCGACATCCTGCCGCACGCTGCACACCCGGTGTATTCTTCCCACCGGCGCGGAGTCGTCCCGTTCCGCAGGTTTCGAAAGGGCGTGCCGACCGACGCGCTGGCGACCTGGCGGCGGCGCCAGATCACCCACTTCCTCCAGGCCCACCTCCCCGGCTTTGCTCAGCTCTGTGGCGACCTGGCCGTCAAGCTCTACATCAGACTCGCATACCCGAACCTCGATCCCGAGTGGCGCCTCGCCGACATCGCGAGCATCTCGCTCAAGGTGCCCGGCGCCCTCACCTTCGACAATGTGCTGCCCTGCCTGAGAGACGGCAGTATCCAGTCCGTACACGGCATCAAGAGGTTTCTGGGTCCCAAGAAGGTCGAGCTCCTGGACGGGATGGTGCTGGAGGACATCGACGCGGTTATCATGTGCACTGGGTACAGCGCCGACTTCAGCGTCGTGGGGCCCGACGTCCTTGAGACGAGCGTGCCGACCGCGCACGGGTACGCTGCTGCTGCTGCGGCTGCATCGTCCGAGGGTGGTGCAGGTGGTGACAGCGAAATGCACCGGTTGTGGATGAACATCTTCCCTCCCAGATACGCCGACTCGCTCGCTCTGCTGTGCTACTCGGCCTTCGGCAAGTCCAACGGCTTCAGCTTCGCCGACGTCACCTCGATGGCCGTGTCCAACGTCTTCCGCGGGGCGCACCCCCTGCCGACGCGCGTCGAGATGGAGAGGTGGGTGGACGAGCACCAGGCCTGGGTCGCCTCGCGGTGGAAGCTGGACCACAGCATCGACCCGAGCATGGTCAAGCAGTGGGAGTACCAGCGGTGGCTGCACGAGGCCGCGGGCACGGGCATGGAGAGCCTGAGCTGGATGGGCTGGCAGGGGTGGAAGTTCTGGTGGAAGGACAGGAAGATGTACAACCTGATGGCCAACGGGATCGAGACGGCGCACATGTACCGGTATTTCGAGACCGGCAAGAGACGGACGTGGGACGGGGCGAGGGAGGCCATCTTGAGGCTGGACGAGGAGAGGAAGAGGGTGCTGCCTGTCACTCCCGAGCAGGAGAAGGAGTTTGTACCTGACATGAAAGGTTGATTAATCTCGAGCCAGATGCCTGCTCACCGCGCCCGGCTCAGCAGGCCCTGCCAACGAGGCCGAGTGCGTGTGCTTATCAGAGAATCTTCCGATTGCGTCTGCATCCAACTCACAAATCAGTGCTGCTTGAACTTTTCCGAGGTCCATCAGAAATTCAAGCATGAAGCAGGCACCAGCCAGGCGTCGTGTCTGCAGGTGCAGGTGGTTGAGTAATCAAGATCTAGGGTGACCTCCGATGGCTTGCGGTAGTTGATTACGTGCGTCAATGGTGATGGTGGTTCTGCTTGCTTTGTCACCAGTGGCTTTCCCTGGTTCATGGCTTGGCATCTAAGCGAAGCAGGTGTGTGGGAGACCTCCTCTGCTCCCTAGGAAATGATATCTGGAATACATGCCTGAAGGCGATTCTAGGACGTGTGTGATCACTCATCAGCAATGACCAACGACAAATCGCCAGGCAAGAGTTGAGAGGCTGAGGTCTTCACTCAGTTGAGACCAGGAATATATAATGTTCGTTTCTTTGCCGTCCAGAGATTCGAGGCACCTCTCAAGCAGACAGCAAAGCCCCCAGACTCGACTGAGCATCTGCAGACATTTACATTGCCTGATCGCCACATCATTTTCTGACTCTATCCAATAGTCCTATTTACGCATCAATTCAGCTGTCCCATCATGTCTACACAATATTCTGGTTTCGTCCCCGAGTGGCTGGAGAACAACAAGGTCTTCGCCAAGGACAAGTTCCCTACCCTGCCGAAGCAGTGGCACATGGCCGATCGACGTCAACCAGCCATAGAGAGTGGCAAGACCACTCTCGTCCGTACGTGACATTGTTACGTTCTTCGATGGTCCTCCCGACCTGACTGACAAGACGCGTGCCGTCTCTGTGTTTCAATGTAGTAACCTGTCTTGATCCCCGCTGTGTTCCCGAGGCATTCTTCGGTCCCGACTTTGGGGGCGCCGTCGTCCGCAACGCTGGAGGCCGGGCTACAGACGACGCCATCCGCAGCGTGACCTTGCTGAAGGCTCTCGCCGGGCTGAAGACCGTCGTTGTCATCCACCACACCGGTAGGCTATGGTGACGCCGCCCACCCGCACACACATCAGATCTGACCATGGCGTAATTAGACTGCGGTGTGACGCACTTGGAGCCCAAGGAGATCATCGACACGGCGGCGCAGGACGGTGCTGCGGCCAAGGCGGCGGCTGAAAAGATCGACTACAAGCTGTTCACTACCGAGCAGCTCGAGGAGTCGATCAGGGAGGATGTTGGCACCTTGAGGAGCGCCCCGTCTCTGGCTGGCGTCAATGTGTACGGGTTCAAGCTGGACACCTTCACCGGAGAGGTCGAGGCGGTTGGGGCCTGAGCCAGACACACGTGTAGAAGTCGTGGTATGAAGGTTTCTGGAGGAGCAGGATTTCTTCGTCAGTAGGAATACACGCGTGCCTGGCTGGTTGGAAACACACCCGTTCATAGAAGTAGCAAGTAATCCATTCTTTTTTTCCTTTCCCCCATCACCAATTTGCCTACGCTTCTGTGCCGTCTACTCCTCGTTTTACCCTCCCTACGCTGATGGACTGGTGAACGAGGCGTAGATGTGCGAGGCCCAGGGGCTGTGCACGGCCTCACTAGCCAGCCTGCCAGCCAGCGCCTAGATAGCTTCAGCCTTTCTGGCCGTTCGGCCCTCCTTTCTTTTCCTCCTTTTTTCTGTAGAGTTCCACAATTCAGTTTCTTCTTTCCATAGTAGATCTTCTCGTGACCTGATCACCACCCGACACAGGCCCTATCTGTGATGTGCCACTTAGTTGTGATCTCTTCAGTGGCTTGACTGTGCGTTGTCGAGGATCTGGGCTGATGAGCTGAACGAGGCATCACAGGAGCATGCTACTATATTCCGGGCAGAACACATCAGGCAGTACATGAAACAGAGAAGAGAAGTGTTTTGGGTGGCCCAACTCGGGCTGGTAGGATGAAGCGTTCATTGAGGTGTCTGATCTGCCTCGTACTATTATGACTTCCACCGCTCAACGCAACAGGCAATCTAGCTTCGTCACCTTGACCCCACCCCCCACCCCCCGCTCCTTCCTTCCTTTCCATCTCCTGCTCTCTCACTGCGCTTCTGCTCTGGACTGAAGGAGCTGCCTGGACTGAAGGAGTTGCCTGGACTGAAGGAGTTGCCTGGACTGGAGGAGATGCTGAAAGGCTCACTATTCTTCGATTCACCATGCTGATCCCTGGTGAAAGTAAGGCCCAGGGGGGGAGGGGGGTCGATTCGGCACCTGTCCGCCAATCATAGCTCGACAGAGCTCTGATTGCCTCCTGTATTGCGTATCGTGCCACTCTCCCCCCCCCTCCCCCCGCCGCGATCATCCCTCTTTCTTTGAGACTCGCGCTTGTGTGAGGATACATTTCGTGGAAGGCCGGTCGGTGGCTGTCAAACATCTATGTTAGCGCAGAAACAGGACGTGATCATGGTAAATAGGACGTGTTCTTGGTGACTTACTTAACCGACCAGACCTTCCACAATTTCCAAAAAAAAAAAGGGGGAGGGGGCTCTAGCTAGCTGGAAGGAACACGTTAGATGTATGTCTGAGAAGATGAATGGTTCCCACAGAAGCAGTGAGATTGGTGAGAGACAGGAGTGGAGCGTACCTGATGCCAGCCGGAGCCCCCTCCACACCCGATCCAGGCGACACCATAGGCGAAGGGCAGTCCGAACTGTTGAGCCCCAGCCGCAGACCAGGGCAATAGCCCGGACTGCTAGACCGGGGGCTCACAGTCCGTTCTACCCTGCGCCCACGATGCCGCCTTTTGGATCGGGTGCTGATCCGCCGGCGGATACCCAAATAGCCCGGACAGCTAGACCCTCAGTGGGAGGCCCCGCCTCCCACTGGGATAGGGCAAGATGCTCACCGAACCTCATCGAGGCTGCTCAGCCTCGCGTGGCCTATCTTCTTTTCATCTTGGTAAAGGGTTCTCGTCGCCTTGTCTTGTCTTGTCTTGTGTGGTTGTGTTTGTGTGTCGACGCGTTTGAAGGTGAGGAGGAAAGAAAAGGAGTGGTGCAGGTTTTTGGTTGTTGACAAAAAAATTTCGAAGATGGAAAAAGCTGAATTTCGGCGGGAGCCCTGCGGGTTTATATAGTAATTGGTACCAGGCTTATCAGCCTTATCACCCCTTATCAGCCCTTATCCTACTTATTGTCTACATTATTGTATCACAACTTCCTCACGTGCCTTCCAGCCCTGTCTAGTGCCCTATGGAAGCTGGTAGGAGCCTGTGGAAAGAGCAGGGCACGTGCAGATGTGGCCAGGCAGGCCAGGACATGGTTTGCATTCAGCCATTGTTCCCAAGCGCACTCACCCAACTGCTGACCTATGGCATGCAGCAGGTCTGAGGATCTTCAGACTGGCTGCTACAGCATCAAGCCAGCTAACTGCTCTTGTACTATGTGGTGGGTTGTTCTGGGTAGCATTTATTGTTTTCTCTCTAGTGAATATGAAATCTGTATTGGCTTTTGGAGAGCTGTGCCCTGGCCATTCAGTGATTACATGGAGTGGCAAGAACTCACTCCAATGACACCTGTGGAAAGCATTCTTTTACGTGATCATCATCGCATGATGACATATTGCACATTGAGGGATGTGCTACAAGACAGCTATGGGATCCTCGTCATATGTCTTCTGAACTCTTGAACTGGCCCTTCCTTAATTTGGGTTCCTGACTTCCTCACTGCTGTCAGGTTCTAACCTGGTCCCTCCTGGGCAAGTGCTCCCCACCCCCCTCTTCCCTGTTGTCAGTTGCTTACACACATGAAAGCTTGAACAGAGAAGCTAGCAGTTTACCAGGTCCAGAGAGGGAAAGGCTCTTGATGGGTCCCATGTCGAGAGAGCAGAGGAAGGCTGATGGCTGAGAGGGCTCAGGTTACCTAAGTACTTAATTAAGTACTCAAGTAATTAGGTAGTCATCTGGCAATGTTCATCTCAAAATAGCAGTCAAGCAGTTCTGCAGTCACAACAGATGAAGACCTTGTGGGGAGCTGTAGCAAGCTGGAGGTTGTGTGCCTCAAGGCACCCGAGTATTCATTTGGCCTGGTTTTGAAATATCCATGGCCTCCATCTCCTGACATGTCCCAGCCCTGGGACTTCTGGCCATGAGCCCCTGCTACATACTTATTTGCCAGGGGTAATCACTCCCCCTCAGCGTATTCACGCTCTATGAGCTGCCCGCATATGCAGTACTCGGGCCGCCCTCTCTGTGGCACCGGCACATGGTTATACATGTGCCCTGTGAGGGCCTGGGGGGAATGCCTCAGCAGGCCCGGGGGGAATGCCTCAGCAGGCCCTTGTTGGCACTGCTGCCAGCCTGTCCAGTGTGGTTCTGGACACCTGCTGGCTTCTGGGCAGAGGCCGCAGAAGCACCAGCAGCACCAGCACCAGCACCAGCAGGGCCAGCACCAGCAAGACCACCAGCAGGGCCAGCAGCAGGGCCAGCAGGGCCACCAGCAGGACCACCAGCAGGATCACCAGCAGGACCACCAGCAGGGCCAGCAGAACCAGCAGAACCAGCAGCAGCTCCCTCCTTGTTCTCCTGGGCTGGTCCAAAGACCAGCCCCATGCGCTTGAAGCGCTGTTTGGCGGATCTGGCAGTGATGCCCATCTCCTTGCCAACACCCTCCCACTGTTTGTTGTAGATTTGCAGGTCAGTAAAGTGCCTATAGCTGTGACAGAAATCAAAAGAGGCTGGAATGAGAGGGGGGCCCGCGCTTACATTGATATCAGGCTCAGACTTGGCATGCTTCATGGTCATGGCCAAGAAGCGGATCTGGCTCTCGAGGAAGCCCCCGAACTTGCCATTGGTGCTGGAAGACATCTTGATGCTGCCATGATTGGTATAAGGGGTCAGTATTATATACTTAGGTGTGCGAGAGGAGCTGTGTACATCAAGAGACGCGTCGGTGGAGGAGTGTGGAAACACACCAGGTATGGTATGCTTGTATGCTTACTAGTATGTGCTTGTGCGTGGCTATGGGTGGCTGAAGTTCTATTTTAGGTCAGCTGGCTGTAATTAACACCAGGAAGAGGCTGGAGATATCATTACCTAGAATTGTAATATTGTTTGTCTAAAGACAAGCTGGTAGTTTGTGACGACAGACAGACGAACGTTAGGATGTGGAATGTTGTTGTTGGACGACGCACACAAGAGAGAAGGAGAAAAAAAAGAAGAAAAAAAAAACAAAGGGAGGTGGGGAGGTTAGGATGGAGTGCACAGGTCTTACGAGAAATGTCAATAAGAAAATTCCCAGATCAAAGGTTGTTCTCCTACCAGGATCTAATTAGGAATAGTCGCAGCACCTCGAGAAGGTTCTGTTGAACTTGGACTGCCATTGAGGGAGGAAAAGAGAAATAATCCACCAGAGGAGCCACCCAGTCTATCTAACTAATACACCAGCTATGACCTGATCTAAACCTTTGACTCCTGTGCCAGCTGTGCAGAGGTATCCCTAAGATCCCTCAGAGCTCTGATCTGCCCTCGTCAGCCGGCCTTGCAGCTGCTGCGCTGTCACCCTTGGGGGCAGCTTTGCCTTCAGGAAGGCCTCCACATCATCAAGCTCCTCGAGGGCAGCTGAGTGGCCAAGGCCCCTGCAGGAAAGTATCAGTCATACTGCACCAGAGGCGAGGAGTATCGATGGGGATGAATGAAAAGAGAAAATGGAGGGCATACGGGTAGATCTTGTGGGTGACGTTCAACCTGGTGGTGTTCAGCACCTGGTAGCTGAGCAGGCTCAGCTCAGGCCTGACGAGGGGATCCGAGTCGCCCTGGCACATCAGGATAGGTGTGTTCTCGTTCATCTTGGGGCCGGCACTCAGGGCCTCGCGGAACGTCTTGCTGAGGAGCAGCCACCCCGACATGGAGACGATGGCTGCCAGCTTGACCTTGGACATCAGGCCGGTGTAGATAGACATGGCACCACCCTGGCTGAAGCCGCCGAGGACGATACGGTCCGCCGGGATACCTGCATCGATCTCCTGCTGGACGAGGGAGTTGAGGTACTCTGCGGACGCCTTGATGCCTTCTGTGTCCTCGTTCTCGCGCATGGTCTCGACACCTCCATCCAAAACTTTCTGTGCCGTTCATCGTCAGCCACAGAGGACCACCGTCGCCAGGGTGAAGATGTTGGTGATGCTCACAATGTCAAACCAGCCTGGCATTTGGTAGCCGCCCTTGCAGAGAGTCAGTCAGCATACATGGGCGACAACAAGGTGGTGGCGATGAAGCCCTGGAGAGGGCGGGCTGTCCCGGCAGCTCTGCTCACATTGCAGGTGATGGGTATGATGGGGGCATTAGGCAGCACAAACTTGACCTCGTCAAGTCTCTCCCTCCGCCGCCAGTTCTCCACGCTGGGAGCCCATCCGTGTCCGGTGTCCCCCAGGCCGTGGGAGAAGATGACGGTCGCGGTGTGGGTCTTGACAGCCGGGAAGACGAGAGGAGCCTTGTAGCGCAACGCCATGATTGATGAGCCTGGCCTCCTGCCGGTGTGGTCTGCAGGTCGAAAAGGTCGAGGTCCGAGGACGCGGGCCGAGATCTGGAGTTGATGTCGAGTGGTTTCGAGAGCCTCGTTCGCGATCCGATGCTTCGGGCGGAGCACTCAGGGGTTGGAAAAGCCTCTCTCTCCCTCCTCAGGCCTAGCAGTATTGGCTGGACGGTCGACGTTGGGAACGGGAGCCCTTGTCAGTTCGGTCTAAAGTGGGTTGGTTCTCTCGTGTGTGTCGCCGGAAGCTGCACCCGCGCGCCCAGAGCCGCAGGATCGGATTGTGGGCTCCGTAGCTCCGTGACAGGGGCCAGGGGATGAAGGAGAGGTGGTGGGCAAGGGTCCGGCCAGCAAGCACGATTTCTAAGTCGAGGGCCTCGATTAGCTCAGCACTTCAACTCGTCCTCATTGAAAAGGGCAGCGCCCACTGCCTGGATTTGTCAGTTGGACCATTGCCAGTATGGCTTCATTCCGTCTCTCTGTCTGTATAAATGGCTTTTCGAGTGCCTGCTAGGGTTCTTGTCGCAATAGTCTCCATCGTTATCGCCTTGGTCGCAGCCTCTTATGCCGCGCCGTCCATGGTCCCTGAGCATCTCATGTTTTGGCGAACCTCAAAGTCAGCCCCGTCCTTGTCCAAACGCATTTCCGTGGCATCGCCTTCTGGTGCGACAAATATGACCATGCCGGGCAGGGCACCCGTATACTTCTTTAGCCATGGAGGGGTATGTATCTGACGCTGCTCTTTGTTTTTTCGTTGTTGTTTTTTTTTTTCTTTCTTTTTTTCTTTCTTCCCCTTCCGGTTTTGATAAATTCCCCACTAACATGGTTCGTCAGCCGAATGTCATGTACGAGAAGGACCACGAGGTCTATCCTGTCCTCCAGAAGATTGGCAGGGAGATCACCCAGAAGGTGAAGCCAAAGGCCGTGGTGGTCTTCAGCGCCCACTGGCAGGCCAAACCTGATCTCATTCAGGTCAACAATGCACTGATGACCGACCTCATTTACGAGTCCGTCACGCCCTCCTTGGTCTGCGTTTCGCCGCCGAGCCAGCACCTCCAAAGAGAAAGGCCTGTCCGGGGATGCTGACTACTCGGGGCACACAGTTTCTATGGCTTCCCAGATTACATGTACAAGGCCACCTACCCAAACCAGGGCAGCCCGCAGCTGGCAGGTCACATCATCGACCTCCTCTCCTCCGCCGGCATCAGGGCGCAGGGCGTGAAGCGCGGTCTCGACCACGGCGTCTGGGCCGGCTTCCATGTGGCCTTCGATCCCGTCGAGAACCCCCTCAGCGTCCCGCTCGTCCAGGTCTCTCTCTTCCACTCCGAGGACCCAGACCAGCACTACCGCCTGGGCCAGGCCGTCGCCAGCCTCCGCGACGAGGGCGTCGTCATCATCGGCGCCGGCATGTCAGTGCACAATCTGCGGGACATGTGGAACACCATGGCGTCCGATGACCCGAAGAGGCCGCTGCCGTATGCCGTCACGTTCGATAATGCGCTCAAGGAGGCCGTGGAGGCGCCTGTCGAGGAGAGGCAGATGAGGATGGCCGCCGTCTGCGGTCGCCCGGACGCCAAGCAGGCACACCCGTACGTCTTTTTTTTTTTTTGGTTTTCTTTTTTTCCTCTCCATTTTTGAAACCCCCCCCCCCCAAAAATCCTTCACCTGAATCTCGGAGGAGGGAAAATTGTTCTCCTTATCCTCCCCAGGCCTGGCTAGACGAGTGCTAACTCCCCAACGCAACGCTGTTTAGTTGGATGGACCACCTGATGCCCGTCCACGTCGCTGCTGGGGCTGCTGGTCCAGATATCGGGAAGCAGCTGTGGACGATGCAGGAGGGTTGTTTCGGCTGGGCGCAGTATCGCTTTGGAGACGTTCCTGGGGCTACGAAGTGAGTGAGTGTGTGAGTGAGAGCTTGGGCTCTATGTGGTTACCCGGAGGCGTTGTCGGGTCATCCCGACCACGGAATGAGTCTGCAGGTCAGACTCTTTCGAACAGCTCTAGGCTCAATACTCTCGCAATATCAGACTTGCTGGAAGGTAGAGATCGTCTTGACAAACGGGATATTTTGCTATCCAAAATCTCACAGGCGCATGGATGGGATGCGCGAGAGATCAATAAGAGCCTCTTGCGAAAGGACTTACATTATTCTATCCTACAGTCTCGGTCCCGGAAACATCCTTCTCGCCGTGCCATAGCGTGGAGGCCAGCTTCGAGGAATGTGTTGTCTACTTAGCCGTTGGACTGCTGCATTTGGACATCCTTGAAGCTATACACAGTCCTATGAAACAGAAGGCTCCCAAGTCTGGTCAATACCTCAGTAGCACTGGTTACTTCGTGACGCGAAACAGATACACAAGCATTCATCTCGAGGCTGGTGACGATGATCAAATGGACACAGACGGCCCACGAAGGCTAAAGATGACATTTCCCGAATATCCAAAAATCTAAAGGACGAGGGGGAGAAGAAAAAAACAGACAGGGCTCATGATTTGTCGGTCTCACTTCGGCAGATATCGACTCCTGCTAAACACATTGCTGATGGTGCTCCCGATGGTATTGCCACCCTGCATATTGCTGGCAAGGGCCTCCTCCAGGGCTGATTGCGTGACGGAAGCATCTGTGGACCCGGAAGATTGATTAGCACCGAGCAGTCTTCGATGGAAAGAAGCATCATCGACAACCAACAAGGAGATGGAAGATGGCCCCTACCGTCTAGATCACTGAAGCTGCTCCCCATACTGGGAGTGCCCTCGCTTCCTTCGCGCGAGAACCCCTTGCTCTTCAGCTCGACAGTTCGGCGCGGAGAGAGGGGTCCAGAGGGCTGTCTCCGGTCCCCAGGCGAGCGCTTGGACACAAAGGCTGCAGAGCCGCTGGAGGAATCAGATGTGCCTGACCGGTGCAACCTGCGGTCCTTCTCTTTGCCTTTGCCCTTGCCATGGGTACTGGGGTCAAGACTCGTGACGTTCTGTAGCCGACGCGCAGCATTAGCAGCAAAGTCGCGCGGGTCACCTCGCAGCGTGGCACCGGGATCTGTATATTGCCCGCTCCCATGGCCGCTGCCTTCGTGAGCTGCACCGGAAGACTTGGTCCTAAAGGGGAGAAAGGCCGGTTCCGCCTCGTCCTCGTCCCCCTCTTCGAGAAACGACGATTTGATGCCCTCCCTGTTGCTCTGCAGCTGTTGCTGGAAGCGTGGGGGGCGGCGGATAATTCTTGACTGTTCAGGGCCGGAGGATTCGTCAGAAGAGGCAGCCTCAGAGATCGAATCCGCCGGGCCTGGAGACGGTGGATCGGCAGCAGGCACTGGCGTCGGCGCGTCGGCGGTCGGCGTTGATGGGTTCGTGCCAGGTATAGATGGGTGCCACTGCCTTCCGGGCTGGGTCCTCGGCGAGGACAGCTGCGTGCCAGCCCTGAGCCTCAGCGAGCCAGCTGCGCCGCCGCCTTGTCCCCCGAGCTGTGTAGCGGTGCCCGATGACGAGGCTCGTACGGTCTGCAGTCGCATGGACGAGCCTGGTCCGGCCTTAGGGGTACTCGGCAGACTCGCGTCAGCCCTGGGAACCGGAGTATCCCTCCGGATCGATAGCTGCGAGGGGGCTCTCGCGTGGGCTGGCACGCCTCTGCCCGAGGGTGTCCTCGCCATGGCAGTGGCGGGTTCGGAACCCGGCGCGGGAGATGGGGCTGCCGAGCTCCTGGCCGCCACAGTGGCCTTCCTCAGCTGGGCCCTGAGCTGTGAGGTGTGACGCTCCTGGAGATATGTGACCTGCTGGAAGAGGAAGTCGACCGAGACCTCGAACCTGTCTGCCCTGGAAGGTGGGTGAGCTCATGGGAGAGAAGGAGACGGAAGTACTCGACGACAGCTGTCGTGATGAGATTTGAATGCTCACAGGTCAGTCCCTACATGAAGCATTATCATGTCAGTCAGTCGGGTGGGATATTCATGAAATTCTAGGCGGGGGCATACAGTCAATCTCAGTCTTTGCCACGCCAGAGATGATCTTCCATAATGCTTCATCTTTGGTACTGTCCCAGTGCACCTAAGACGGGGCCAGGTCAGCTCATAGAAGAGGCCTTGGTAAAGCAGCCCACACCCTCGACTGCGTGCGACTTACAGGAGGCGGATCCACAAAGTCACCCCTAGGAAACGGCAGCCTGATGTAAACCACATAAGACGGTTCGTTGTCCATCTCGGCCGAGTATATGTGGCAGAACGGCAAGCCAGTGTGGTGGTTCAGCAGGTCAGACAAATATGTTGACAAGGCCCAGTCTTGGATGAAAATGTGTTGGGTGTGACAATGGTTTGGTGGGTGTAAGTCAAAGGGCTCGGCCAAGTAAGCGAGAGAGAGAAAGCGGTCACTTATGGCGGGCTGCTGGCTTAGGTGGGTGGTTAGTGGGTATACTACATGATTAGGTAAGGTAGTTAGTGGGTGTCGACACGCTAGACATGCTACAGGGACCAGCTACCCACTACCAGGCAGGGGTACAGGGGTGCTGGCAGTGGTTGCTGTGCCAGAGCCAGCCCAGAGAAGCCAGGGCCCAAGTGACCTTGACCATATCTACAGAATTTCAGGATTTCAACCCTTCGACCCGTGTTCACACAGACACGACGAACACCAGCTCCATCTCTCGTGTCGGCCTCTTCCTGCCAGCCAGACCAGCTGGCCTTGCTCATCTTCTTCCTCTAGCTTTATCCACCCTGCAAGAAAGATCTTGCCTGCTTGCTCCTGCCCACCTCAACATCCAATTCCCCCACCCGCCTTCTCGTGTCCTGTTGATTGACCTGGACACACCAGTGCTGCAGCATGGCCCCTCTGATCCTGCACAACGTTCCTGATGAGGAGCTGTACATTGGTGAGGATGGTGTTCAGAGGCCATATGCCATGATCTACCCACAGTATGCTCTGTTCCTATTCCTCCAACCCCCCCCCCCCCAACTTCTTCCCCTCTTGCAGACCATAAACCGTCTCAGCTCTGCTGCTGCTGCTGCTGCTGACTGACTGACCATGAATCCAGACAAGATGGCAACCCAGGCAACGTTCGAAACCGACGAGCAGTCCCCGAGACGGGCGCCTTTGGCAAGTCGACGCGTCGCTCGAGGTCCAAGACCGCCACCCCCGCGAGACGCGAAGACCCTACCATCCAGTCGGCGCAGAAGGTCTTTGCGGCCTACTTTGAGCAGCAGAACTTGCAGCCCGAGGAGGCGTCCGACGCATCAGCATCGCAAAAGCAGCGGCGCCAGTCTACCACGGCCCAGCTCCTCCCGTCCGCACAGTCGAGCGGCAGCATCACAGACGAGGCGGCGCCCGCGCCCGACCCCAGCAAGGCCGCGCATAACATCCCCAGCGTGCCAACCGAGATCATACTGCGCGGCTTCAAGGACATCGACCAGCAGTACGCCGCCATCAACCGGTACGAGCACATCGCCGGCCGCATCTGCGAGGACTACCCGCGCGACCCGCCCTACGAGATCCGGCGGTACAAGTCTGAGCTGCGCGACCCGGCCTTTGTCCGCCGGCGCGTCCTGACGCCCGAGGAGCGCGCCAAGGTGAACCGGGCGGACAGCGGTGGCCACTGGGTCAAGGTGACGTTCGAGTCGCAGCAGGCCGCGGATGCTGCCATCTACGCCAGCCCGCAGGCCATCCTCGGCCATCTCGTCTATGCCGAGTACTACAGGGGCATGTCGCCTGCCCGCGACGAGGCAGTCCCAGACGCGACGACCACCGCGCAGGGCGACGAGATACCGGCGGGGTGGCGGCGGTCGGGCTTTGGGGGCAACAGGACGGCCGCAGAGCTCAGGCCGGCCTTTGGCGAGGGCGGCCTCCCCGAGAAGGTGATAGCCAGCGACGCGAACGAGCTCTCGCCGCCGCACTCGCACGCCAGCAGCCGCACGGTCGAGAGCGGTACCGTCGGCACCGGCACCTCCTCGTCCTCGACCGTGATCGGGGCCCAACATGCCCTCGGCGCCGGCGCCGGCGCCCTCACAGCACCAGAGGCAGCCCCCTCCTCGGGCGCAGGCCACGGGAGCACGTACTGCAGGGTGATACCGTCGGCGCGGAAGGCGGTGCTCCTGCCGGCCGAACAGGCCCTGCTGCCGCAGCCGTCCTTCTCGTCGCGCGTGCTGGCCCAGATCCCCTTTCTCAAGTGGTTCAGCGGGGCGATGATCGGGAGCGAGGTGCCGCGGACGGCCGAGGGCGAGTTCGACTGGGCCACCGCCAGCCTGTACTGGAAGCTGATCTGCTGGCTGGACCTGTACTTTGGGCTGTTCTCGGGCGACATCTGCAGTGCGGACAAGGAGGACTGAAGAGATGGTGTTCTCCCCCGGCAGGAGAGTAAAGCCGGAAAGAAAAAGAAGAAGCAAAAAAAAGAAAAGAAAAAAAAAAGTGGTGGGAGCTGGACCTGTGGGATGGTGGGCTTTTTGTCACGACATGAATTTGGTCCGTCTGGACGCATCACGAGAGCAAGCAGCAAAACTGCACATCTGGCATAGGATGGGAGTTCAAGGGTAGGGTAGGGTAGGCCCTTTTCATCTGAGCAATGGCGCTGGGAGATGCGGACAAAGATTTTCCAAAAAAAAAAAAAAAAAGAGTTTAAAGGGGGAGAGACAACCAAGATACAATCCTTCCCCCGGCGGGCAATATCAAACAAACAAATGGGCCAACTCGCAATCTGATGGAGTCAGAAATGAAAATAAGATGCTCTATATACCCAACCGTGACGCCTAGCTGATGATGATAAAAGGATGACTGATGACTGACTGACTGTTCGCTGCTGCGTTTGTACAGTGTGTGTGTATTCGTTTGTACGCCCTCCTTCTTTTCTTCTTCTTCTTTCTTGTCTCTCCCACCCACATATTACTTCCATCACTCCCTTTACTCGTCCGTGTTCCACCTTCGTTCCCTCTCGTCAGGATCCGACGCCGCAGTCGACATCCTCTTCCCCTCGTCGTCCCAGGGATGCTCATCGTCCGCCAGAGAGAGCGCCAGATCCCTACGCCCTCCCTCCCCGTCGCGAATCGTCTCAGGCGACATAGGCCCGTCCTCATCATCACTCTCGCTCTCGTCGTCGTCGTCGTCATCGTCGTCGTTGTCACCACGGCCCCTTACCCCTTGGTCTTCTTCTTCCTGCTCCTCGCCCAAGACGTCCTCCGTCCGCACCCGCACAGGCTGAGGCGAGAACGGCCTCGTCATCCGCGGGCGCGGGGCGGCGGCAGCAGCAGTAGGGCTGAAGTCGGGACTGCTAAAGATGCTCGCGGCGTCCTCGAGATCCCGCCGCCCTCGGCGCTCAGGGCTGGTCGACGACGTCACCACGGCGCCGGCCAGGCTCTGATACGGCTCCGACACGACGCCGAGGCTGTCGGCGCGCTGGTGGCCGCGGCCGCGGCCGCGGTCCATGGCGGCGGCGGTAGCGGCAGCACCACCGTGGTGGAGGAGCAGCACACCCGTCTCAGAGGCCGCGTCGGCGAGGATGCTCTTGGGCGGGAGGATGCTAAACAGCTTTGCGCCCGCCTCGTCAGCCCCGGTAGCACCACTGCCCACGCCGTGGCCCATGCCGCTGGCCCCTTCCTCGGCCGCGAACAGGTCGGTGCCCCTCTCCAGGATATCGTCCAGCCCCCACCGCTCCAGCCCTTGCGCGCGAGGCTCTCGAAGATATCGACCTCGGCGCGCACGAGGCTGCAGCTGGCCTCGAGGATCTTGACGCTGGTGTCCTGGCTCTCGCGCAGCAGAGAGGCGGCGTGCTCGGCGCGCAGGGCCGTGAGCCCGTCGAGGCGCGCCGTCAGCTCGACAAGGTGGGCGCGGAAGCGGCCGACGTCGCGGGGCCCGCGCTGGCGGTGCAGTCGGACGCCCTCGCGCTCGAGGCGGCGCACGTCGGCGCTCTGGCGGCGGACCGCGGCGAGGTACCGCGCCTCTTCGTCCTCGACGCCCCCCCGCCACTTGTCGAGCTCGTGGAGCAGGGGCACCTCGAAGGAGCGGTAGACCGTCTCGGAGAGGATCTGCTCGTGGTTCGCGACGAGGTGGTGCACGCCTGCCGCGGCGAGGAGGCTGTCGGCAGTGCAGGTGCTGCTAGTAGTGCCGGGGGCGGGGCCTGCGGCGCCGCTGCTAGGTGCAGTGTTGCCGCCGCCGCTGCCTGCGCTGCCACCCAGGAGGGAGATGCAGTCGGCGCGGGCCTCCTTCAGGCGGGCACAGGACTCGAGGGCGGAGCCGAAGGCAGAGGCGGCGGAGGAGAGGGAGGCGAGGGCAAGGCGGTAGGCCTTCGCGGTGGAGAGGAGGTCGGCGTAGGCGGACTGGGAGGAGGCGAGGTCGGACTTGGTGAGGACGGCGTGGGCTGGAGGCGGCGGCGGCGGGGGCAAGGGGAGGGTATAGGTGGACATGCTGCTGGGGAGGTTATGGCCGCCAGCAGTAGTAGTAGTAGTAACGATGGAGGCGGAGGAGGGGAGGACGGCGGTGCTGGCGTACGAGTAGGTGGGCGAGGCGGGCACGGGCGGGAGCTGCGAGGGCGACGGCGAGGGCTGCCGCACGCTCGTCATGGTCTGTTTGTTGTCCTTTCTTTTTAAGTATTAGGATGATTATGATTATTATTAATTATTGGGGCGGTAGGAGAGAGTTAAAGACGAGGGAGTAGAGGTGTGGTTCTTTTTTGAGAAAAGAGAGAGAGAAGGGGGAAGGGAGGAGAGAGAAATGTAGGGTGGTGGTGAGAAGGATGAGGATGACGACGGCGGGTGTTGGTTTGTTTACTCGTGTGTGTCGCGGCAGCAAATGGGGAGTGTTGAAGAGAGAGAGAGAGAGAGAGAGGTCAAACCTAGGACGGGATGTGTTCGCGTTTGGTATCAGGACTTTTTTTTCTCTTCTAACCTTTTTTTCTCTTGGAAGAGGAGAGGAGGAGGACAAGGTGGAGGGCCTCGACGAGGAGGAAAGGCAGTATTCCTGATAAGAAGTCACTGTGGAGTACCTAAACTCGTCGCTTCTGCCGCGGGAACCTCAGCGGGACCGGGACCAGGACCTGTCGATAGCATCCACTTTCTTCGGTCAAGACGAGCAATAAACCTTTTTTTTTTTTGAAAGAGTCTCTCTCTCTCTGTGTGTAAGTAGGTTTAAGGAAATCACAGTGTATAGAAGGAAGAGTAGAGTAAGCCGCAGATGAAAACACACGAGAATAGCCCGGTAGGGACAGGGGAGGAAGAAGAGGTTGAAGAGAAAAAAAAATAAAAAGCTAAAAGATAAGAAAGAGGCAGAAAGGAAGAAGAGAGAAGAAAAAAAAGGATAGAGACAAGACAGACAGTCCCTGCTGACCCTTCCTCTCTCTCTCTTTCTCTCTCTCATCATCCCACACGTGCTCTCTTTTATTCCAGCTTTTGATCTGGTTTAGTTTGGTCTCGTTTCTATTTTTGAGTGGAGACCCCCCCCCATGAGGAGGAACAAACATCATCTGTCCATCTATTGTTATACTGTTGATGGATCTCTGATGAAACCAGGGTGCGCTTCCTCGTCCAGAGTCCAGAGCCCCTCGTCCAAGGGATTTCTCTGCACGCTAGAAAAAAGTAACGACTATCGCCAAACTCATCAACCAACCACATCCTACCACTCATGTTGATACATACTAGAAATGGAAAGGACAAAAGAGAGAGGAAAAGAAGAAGAGAAAGACAAAAAAACTACAGATGTACAACAAACACCCTTGTCATATGCACAAGAGTCACCTTGTGGAACGGCCCTTCAGGCGGTCAGCGCTTTTTTCATCCGCCCGCCCCCGCCGCCAGTGGATCTTCCGGGTGGTGCTGGCACATGTGAGATGAGCTGTCTTTTTCCCCACGGACCTGCACAGTTCCTCCTCCTCCTCATCTAGACCACACCCATCGCAAGAGAGCTCGGACAGAGATCGTGATCTTTTATAGGTTTTTTCCCCCCTTCACTTTTGTCTCATTGGTGAGCATGGAGGCCTCCTGGGTCGACGATGCGCAATCGATTACTTTACAGACCTGTGGATATCAATTTGTGGACGAGGTCTCAGCAGCAGCAGCAGCAGCAGGGAAACCAACTCCACATGGGCCACAGGAAAACAGCGATGCCAGATCAAGAGGCTGTCTGGAGAGATAGTAAGAACGACCACATAGAAAATCGTAGCGCGGGACAGGCAAGCAAATCACGAGGGTGAGAGAGTCTTATAAAAGCTCTAAACGACCTAAAAGACGAGACCATTTTTTGTCTATGGCCAGTCAGAGTCTCTCGGTTTCTTGTCGGCTTGGAAAGCATGAACTTGTTCTTAATTCCTGTCCCTAGCGGACCAAACCTAGAAAGGAGAGTACACTGGATTCAAGCCATCCACATCAAGACCTATTCTGGCGCGGCATCCCAAATGTCCCCCCCCTTTTTTTTTTATTCTTCTCGAGATATCTCTTCCGTGTTCCGAACTTTCCCGTCCTCGAAAGTGCACAGGCTTTGTCTGCTACAACCCCGGGAGGCAGCGCAGCGTCCACCTGCCTCGGCGCGCTCACAGCTTAAGAGGCCATGTAGGTGCTCGCCTCAATGCCGTCCGTTGGGAACTCACTGCCATGGTGTGTTAGCTGAACGCCTGCGTCCGAGAATGCCACAGCGGCGGTATGGACAACTTACGGGATGGCAACTTCGAAGCGCTTGCCAATGGCCTCGAGCACGTTGCGGTCGTCGTCAGTGCTGACGAACGAGATGGCCAGGCCCTTGGTACCGAAACGACCGGCACGGCCGACACGGTGGAGGTAGGAGTCGGCCTCAGAAGGCATGTCGTAGTTGATGGCCAGGTTGATGCGCTCAATGTCGATACCACGACCGAAGACGTCAGTAGCAACGCAGATGCGCTTGTTGAACTCCTTGAACTCCTTGTACCGGCGGATACTGCATGGCCATTAGTTGCATGCTCACCTGGAAGCGTTCGGGTGCAGGACCCGAGGACTTACCGCTCCTCCTGGCTGACACCGGAGTGGACCGCGATGGACGGGAAGTTGCACTCTCTCAGCAGCTTGTCCAGCTCGGTGGCGCGGACCGTGCTCTTGACGAAGATGATGACCTGGTTGAACTGGAGGTCGTCGAGGAGCTCGTTGAGCTTACGGTTCTTCTCGCGCTCCTCGAGGGCAACGTAGTACTGCTGAAGACCGTGCAGCGTCAACTTGGTATCCTCGTCGACATAGTGCTCCGTGGGGTTCTGCATGAACTTGCGGCAGATCGGCTTGACGGTGTCGGACAGGGTAGCGCTGAACATCATGACCTGCTTCTGCTGGGGGGTCGCACGGAAGATCTCCTGGACATCACGGCGCATGTCTGTCTCGAGGGTCAGCTGCTGGTGGTGGAGGAGGCGGGAGAAAGGGGCAATGGAGGGGTGGGCGGTCAGGACTCACCAACTTGATCGAGCATCTTGTCGCACTCGTCGAGGACAAAGATGCGGACGCTGCCCAGGCGCAGGTGCTTGTCACGGACGAGGGCGTTGAGGCGACCGGGGGTTCCGACGATGATGTGGGGGTGGGTCTCCTTGTTCTTCAGGACCTCGGCGTCCTTCTGGATGGGCGTGCCACCGTAGAAGACGCCGGTCTTGATGTCGGGCATGTACTTGGAGAACCGGTTGTACTCGTTGCGGATCTGGAAGGCGAGCTCACGAGTGTGGCACATGACCAGGACGGAGCACTCGCCGGCAACGGGCTCCACCTGCTGGAGGGTGGTGAGGACAAAGACCGCAGTCTTTCCAAGACCAGACTTGGCCTGGCAGATGATATCACCACCAAGCAGCGCCTGAGGAATGCATGTTTGCTGAACTGCACGATCGGACCCAAGTTAGAAAATGGTCTCGCAAGGTTTGAACGGAGGAGGAGGACGGAGAGGGAGCCGGTAGGTCCGCCCATCGTCGCAGCAAGAGTTTCTCGTCCAGATGGAAGATGTGAAGTCGTCAGCGCGAGCGCGGCGTGTAATACAAGCAATCCGTCGATCAAGACAAAGGCCGGGGTGCCGAGCCCCCCTTGGCACCATCGAGGGAACCTCCGAGGCGCCCCTCGACAGATGCGCCGATTCGACGTGCCACCTCTTTCCGCACAGTTCCCTATAAGAGACCCAGAGGCGCGACCGGGCCAGATGGCACGAGCTCGAGTGGAGCTGGTCGGTGTTGTCTGCCGAAGACGCTCAAAAAGTGAAACCAGAAGAGGTCCAGAGCAGACAATTGCGTCAACGCCGCCTGAGAAGGAACTTGCCGCCGCCATCCGAGTTCCGTTGCGTGCATGGGCTTTCGACTTCTCTCCCGAGGAAAAAAGTCAAGACCACCTGGTCTTGTTTTTCAAACGCCATGGGGCGCCACCCGCATCCATCTCCCACGATGGAGATCATTGTCTTGACTTTGGACCCAAGTGCTTTGCTTTTGTCTTCTCCTTGTTTTTTGTTTTGCTTGTTTTTTTGCTTGCTTGCGGGATGGACGGACCCTTTTGAGTGTGGCACGCAGGAGGGGTATGGCATTTTGAGTGTAACGATAGGCTGCAATGATGGAGTCAGAGTTTGGTATCAGGACTGACCCTCCGAAGGATGCTCGAAGCCACAGTCGGTGATGGCGCGGATCAGCTCAGGCTTGAGCAGGAAGTCGCGGAAACCAGTGGAGTGGATGCCGACGTAGGAACCCTTCTTGTCGACGCTGTCGCCGGCCGCGGCCGCGGCCTCAGCCTTCTGCCATTGGCGGGGGCGGCGGTCTTTTGGGTTTCCAGCTCCTCGTCGGAGTAGTCGATGAGATCCTCCTCAGCAGACATGATGGCTGTTGATGTTATCGATCGAGTGGATCGAGAAATGAGTATGGACAGGGCCGAAAAGTAGGCGCGTGGTCAACCTGGGTCGCGAGGCTGGTAAACAAAGAGGGAGGGAGGGAGCGCAAATGAACTCCGTAGTTAGGCAAAAGCGATCGCGCAGAGGCGGCGACTCGATAGTGGTTGGGAGATTTCGTTGGTCTACGAGAAGGGGGCGTTGGTCGAGAGAGAGAGAGAGAGAGATGGGTGGTTGAGAGAAAAAAGGGTAGGGAATTTGTGGAGGGAGAAGGTGAGGTCAAAAGGCCTTGGAGCGTGAAAGAAAAGGTGGAAGCTGACACCAGTACTTTGGTAGCAAAGGCAGGCAAGCAGTAGCAGCGCCACAGCAAGCGGAAGCGCAGGGGGGCAGGGGGGCAGGGTGGGGGGCAGGGAGGGAGCGCGCACCGTCTGGTGCCCCTTGCGTCGCCTCGCTCGCTGCCTTCAGAGGTCACCCAGGCTAGCCCTATTTCGGCCGGCCTAGCCCACTTTTCCAGGAGATGCAGTCTTGCACCGGCCAGGCTCTGCGGGGAGCCCTGTGCAGGGCTGAACGGGCAGGTGAGGAAAGCCCAGACGGATGGTTTCGACCCAGTCATCTTTGGAAACCGCACGACAGCCTCGAATCTCCCTTTCGCCCAGTATCACCCTGTGACTCAGTAGTTTACTCGTCTCTGAGGAGTCATCGCAATCTTGTTTCACTCTTCCCTTCAGACACACACACGCACACACACATTATGGCGAAGACGAAAAAGACTGGCGTGCCGAACCGGCACATATATTCTCGCATCTCATTTCTGTACCAAGCGGCAACATATCTGGCAGAGGCGGGCAGAAAAGAAGAAACACCACACGTGAGCAGCCAGAAGACTCACCCGTCCGGGGACGGCCAGGCTGGCGATGACCCGACAGAAGCCCCAGCCACACCACAAGACCTATCACGCCAGCTGCTCACCGACCTGCGCAACGTCACCCTCAAGTCCCAGGTCCGGATCAGCCCAGACATGAAGCGCACCATCTGCAAGTACTGCGATACGCTCCTTGTTGACGGCCAGACGTCCTCCTCTGCCGTCGAGAACAGGAGCAAGGGCGGCAGAAAGCCCTGGGCGGATGTGCTGGTGGTCAAGTGCCACACGTGTGATGGTGAAAAACGCTTTCCCGTCAACGCCGAGAGACAGAGGAGGCGGCCTCACCGCGCTGCCGCGACCAAGTCACAGCCGCGGACCGGAACATGAGACCGGGTGTATTCTTTGGGTTTGAAACTCCTACACTTGAGCTCCATCGACGGACCACTCCCCTGCAGCTCTCTGCCTGGAAAGGCCCGGAGTGCCCGTCCAGGGCTGGGAGGAAAGGGGTGTCTCGCGATGACTGTCCTGCGAGCTGGTAGATATGGTCTCACAAAAAGAAAAAAAAGAAAAAAACCTAGGCGCCGGGTGATCTCTAGCGGAGAGAAGGAGATATGAGTTCCGTCACATCGCGGCTCACTTCTGCTGAGCTTGCTCCTTCACGGAATCCTCGCCCAGCACCTTACTGGCAGCCATAAACCTGCAAGTGATTGGTGTCAGCCAGAAGCAGCCGACTAGGAACACCAAGTCGCCATGGGAGGAGACTTACATCCCACCATGCCAGCTTCCCAGACCGCGCATACACTCAGCCTGGACGCTGGTCATGCGGAGCAGGTTCTCGGTGTCCGCAAGGTTGGCGGACAGCTGGGCCAGCTGAGAGTGCAGCTGCGTCTGAAGAGGAGAGAGAGAGAGAGCACTTGGCATTAGCTAGCTAGCCTCCACCCTTCCGATAAACGACAATACAAAATCGAAAGCCGTTCCAAGAAGAAAAAAAAATCACAAAGGACACAAGCAGACAGGAAGAATGACATCACCGCGAACACAACATACCAGCTGCCTCTGCTTGACCGCGCTGCCGGAAGTGGCCATGGATTGCCGCTGCGTGCCCTGGCTGTTGTTATTCATGACGGGCGGAAAGCACAAGCCGGGAGTAAATGAATGGCTAGGTTGATGGGTTGATACTGTAGAAACAAAACAAAAAAAAAAAAAGATCGGGTAAGACGGTGTCTGACAAGGAAGCGTTGCTGGATGGACGAACGACGTGTTGTTGATGTTGCTTGTCAAGACGCGACCGCGGCTTTGTACATGGAATGGAGCCGCAGCGTCCCCCAAAAGTCGCAGTGGGGGCCAAGCCGTTGCCAGTCGGCACCACCTGGCCGGTACCCAAGTGACGAATCTCGAGCCGTTCTGACAACCGCAACAACAAGACCGATCATGTCTAGCCCGCGAAAGAAGAGAAAGGGAACGTAAAAAATTCATAAATAAAATAAAATAAACTAAAACCTCAAACGTTAATCTAGTCAGAATGCAATGAATTCTTGTTTGTGTAGGTTTTTTCGTGCGTCCTTTTCCCCTCGTTTCCCCTGATAAGAGAGGGTCTCCATATTCATTCGTAAAGTCCACCTCGCCCGACGAGAAGCAACCCAGCCTCAACGACACCCCATCTTGGTTCCCACACCTCAAGACCCGACATTCGAGATACTACATCGCCAATATATCCTCCCACCCCCTCCCCCTCCCCTGACCGTGTAATCCTTCGTCCCGTCCCGCCAGCGGCTTCTCCCGCCGGAGCCACCTCAATTCTGGCGGGGTGTGCCAGCTCCCTCGCTCGTCTCCATGTCCCTCTCAAGAGACAGGAGAAGCAAGCATGTGAGCGTGTCTTCTAGAACGGAACAGAGCTGGACAACCAACCTTCCTTGTGCACGACAAAAAAAGAAGGGGAGCCATAGGTCTGGGTGATTCATTACTTGCGGACACTCCCTCCGGTCTGCCAGAACTACGCAGGCACGGAATAGAAAGGCATGCAAAAAGAGAGAAAAAAGTCCAATCCAACAAGAAGCACTGGGTTTTACAGTACTTCCCCTATCCCAGAGGCGCTGGTCTCCTCCTATCTGGGCTTGCTTCGCTAGCCAAGAAGATGCACGGAGCGCGGGCTTCCATCAAGATTGTCGGTTGCGACCATTTCATATAAGAAACAAAAGAGACACGCTAAGAAACGGTACAAATACTTTTTTGTGTGTGTGTGAGAGTGTGAGTGTGTGTGTGAACGAAAGGAAAATGTGGTGACAGTGCGACCACGATTCGTGTGTGTTTTATACAGCAGATTATATCCCATCCTGTTCCCCTTACTCCTGACAGCGGATGAGCCCTTCATCCATCGGTCCGGTCGTCGCCTCTCTGAAGACCGTCCCCCTTCTAATCCCCCACCATGTCATGCGTCGGATCCCTCCACAAGCCACAATGTCGCCCCTTTCCCCTTTCTCCGTACCTGTCCCTGCCCACTTGGCTGTCTTCCAAACCGAACCGCCCTCCTATTACACGCAATGGCTGAAATGCAAATGCCCCTGGCTCTGGCTGTCCCGCTTTCTCCTCTCACAACTCTTGTGTGTAGACGACCGGTTGGTCTGTCAGACGGGTGTGGCGGTACCAAAGACATGTCGAAAGGGAGCCGCAGACTGGAATGTGGTGCGGGGTGTATTAACAGAAATAGGATGAAGTATACCGCGATATGCTTTCTTCCCCTGGCCGTGCCGTGCCAAAATACCCTATGTACCTTGCGGATGAAGCTGCGTGTTGCTCTCGCCTCAGGTGTTTCGGTCACTAAAATTATGTTTGGTCGGATTTGTACCATGGTCGTCGTCGTCGTCGTCTTTTTTTTTTTGTTTTGTGTTTTTGCGATTTCGAAGAAGTGTTCCGGCCAACGAATGTTAACCAAGGACTGATGAGACTTCCCTTCCTTCCCTCAACGCCTTCTATTTGTCGTATGCACACCATGTTTTCGTAAATTCGAGAAATTCCAGATTAGCGTCTCGTCACAACTCGCACACGTGTAGTGAGAGTCTTCGCGCGATGCTCAGGGTGTGTGTTCGTCGACCGGGTTTCGATCCAGGACATCTTCAAGAGAAAATGGCCAGGCCTTGTGTGTGCCACAGGCCCGCTCTGGGCAGGTAGATCACACGTTGCCTTCTGGGTGGTCCGACGACCGCGCACTCGAGCTTCGCAGGGATTGGAAGCTCAGGTACCGCAGCCGCCTTGGCCCAGGCCTGAGCAGGCCATACCCAGTGATGCGGCGCTCCTAACGTGCCGCGATGGAGGGGCGAGCCCCGAGGCTGCTCTGGCTGCTGTGCGCAGATGGTGTATCGAGATTAGTGGATTCACCACTGCCCGCGCTGGCGCTCGCACTTCCGGTCAGACTTGGGACATTTTGGCCCTTGGAGGGCGGATGAAGGTTGCTCACCCCAGCGTGCTGTTCAACTTGTTGTGGCGCGACTGCGTTGCCATGCCCTGGTGGATACTGAGGCACAGGCTGGCGGACACCGTTGGGTGGCGACGGTCGTCCGTTCATGCCTGGCCCATATCCGTTGGGCGGGGACGGCCGACCATTTCCTCCTCTCATAGACGGAGCATATCCTGGTGACTGGCTTGCCCTCCGCTGGAACATCCCGTTCGGCGGCCCGTTCATTCCGTTCATTCCGTTCTGCCAGTTGCCCGCCTGAGAAGTCATCGAGTTCGCTCGCGATTCCGCCTGCATTGTACTTCGGTCAACATGGCCATATCTGTTGTCGGTGAACTTCATCAAAGGGTCATCTAGAAGGCTGGCGCCAAGATTAGGGGTCTGGGTGACCATCTGGCTCGAGCGGTTGCGGTTGCCAAAGTTGGGCCTGAAGCGGCTGGACCTGCCCGGCATCGTGTCGGCTTCCGGGTTCTTGCGAAACTGCGAAGCCGAGGGCTTTGGTGCATGCCGGTTCTTCCTGGACGTGACACTCATCATGTCGAAGTTGTCCGGGTCGATCATAGGCATAGGCGGTCCGTTGTTGGGGTCGAAGTAGTCCTCGTCATCGTCATCATCGTAGACCGGGCCCCTGGGAGGGGGCCCACGCCTCGGTCCCGGTGGCGGTCCCATCATGCCTCTCCCCGGGGGCCCTCTCATCCTCATCTCCTGGTCCCTCAGTGCCAGCTCGCGCTGTCGCAGCTGAAGCTCGCGCTCCCTCATCGCCAGCTGGTCGGGTCCCATGGGCTCGCCGCCCTCGGGTATCTCATCGTCGTAGAAGCCCAGGTGGCCAAACTCCTCCTGCAGACCTTCGTCTATCGAGCCTCGCCTGGACGGCTGCTGGCGGGCATAGGATCCGTTCGGCATGCCGTTCATCGGAGGGCGACCATAACCGTTTGGCATGCCGGCATTAGACGAAGGACGGCGCATTCCAGGAGGGGGTCCCAGCTGTGAGGGACCCCTGGGCCGTCGCGGCATTCCGTTTCCGTTGGGCATGCCATTGGGCGGCATGGGGCGAGGGCCTGCGCCATGGATATGCGGGCTGCTGGAGACGGCATGACCATGGACGTTGGCGAGGTGGACGGCGGTGGAGGGCCTGCTGCCGCAGCAGTAATGTCGATCTTTGGCCTGTTCCGGTTGACGACGTTCAAGTGGTGGAGCATGGCGTACAGCGTCTCGATGCGAGGCAGGCTGACGTTGGCTTCTTGCGCGAGCTTCACGGGAGAGCCGAGGAAGGACTCGACTTCCATGGGTCTCCTGGACTGGAAGTCTTGCCACATGACGCTCTCCGTGCCCGTCTGCCTCGTCATCTCATCCATGACCTTTTGCTTGTAGCCTACGTCAAAATTGCAGCCTTGAGCGGCAGCCAGCTCCAGCAGCTCATCAATCACGCCAGACACGAGAGGTTTCACTGCAGGCTTCGCGAGCAGCTCGGAGTAGTTTGCCGTCTCGAATATAACGCTGGCGGGGTGGAAGGCAATGGGACTGCAGAGATCCGTCAGTAACGAGAGGGCGAGAGGAAAGCTAGCTTAAAAAACTGGAACTCACCCTATGACACGCTCGTATTGGTGCTGCCGGATGTTGGGTGACACCTTGGCGTCGACCTGGCCGGAGCTCAACGTGATAGCAAGAGCTGATGCCATGTCGTCCTGTATCGTCGCCGGAATGGCAGAGTTCCTCTTCGCCGGGCCGACCCATATTTCGGTTGACCCCTTGTGTTCGAACTCGCTCTGACCCAGCTGCGCAAGATCAGCACCTGCCACGAGAGACAGGACAACATTTGTTGGGTATCTCTCCTCGATGGCTGTCTCGAGACCGATCGTGTTGGTGGTGTTGATCAGGATGCAGGTATGGTTGGGAACGACAACGGAATCGATGACGGAGGCCAGGTCGTAGATGTCGGGAAGGGCTTTTACGCAGAGAACCACGTAATCGAAGGATCCTTCTTTACGACTTAACGCCTCTTCTGGTGATCTGACCACTGTGTGCGCAACGTCCGTCAGCAGCTGTCCTGTCCATTCACACACGACTCCGATTCGAGGCGCGCGCGCGCACGCGCGCCTATCTCTATCCCTTACCTCGACGGGGCTTGAATCGCTCGTTGCCAAAGACTGCGGACCTGGTAGTAGACGATGTAATTTAGCATGACGAGGCGCGACGTTGCCCGGCGTTCAGCGCGTGGTCCAACTTACTTGAAGGAGATGCCATATTGTGCGACATGCTCGTAGCCGGATTTCCAGACAAGAGTCACATCACAGGCATTGGTTGCCTGTAGCCTCCACGACAGGAAAGCAGAGACAGCATTCCCGCCCACTACAAGAATATTCATTAGCTCCAGGTCGGCCATGGTGAAGCGATCAGCGACAGGTGATGTATGTGCACCGCATCATAGGAGAGGAAGCAGCAAAAACGAGCGTGTTGTGTTGGAATGGAAATCAGGGAGGACAGAGGCGTGGGCCGCGCGGGAAGGGGAGAAGGGGGGGGGGGGGGTGGGTTTGAGAATCGAAGGAGAGACACTCTTCCCCAAACATCCCGAAGAATGCAGACGAGTCGCACTTTTGGGGGGGGGGGGAGGGAAGGGAACCTAAGAAGATATAGAGTAGGGAGGCTAAGGATCGCACAAGGTAAGACGACATCACATCGGTTTGCCACATACCTGATAGGATCTTCAGACGGGGTGATGTGGGAGCCATGATAGGGCCCTAGTGAGTAGCCAGGCGGCTGGCCGAAGGAGTCGAGACGGCGGTTGTGCAGGAGAACGGGCAAGCCTGGACCAATACAGGTGCAGGTATGCAGCTCTCGCGATTGGCAACGTTGGTGGATCGGCCGCTGCGGCTGTGGCCTGGTGCCACGGCTCAACTCGAGAAGGCCTGCGCTTGACTCCCTTGCTGTGTGTGGCTGATCAGTACCTTGTTGTGGCCCTCCCGCTCTATGAAGATCGGTTCTGCCAATTTCTGGTTTCTCGAGGCGGCCTGAGATTCTGACTGGCCTGAATCCCCTGCTATGCACCTTGTACCCTGTGCCCCTTATTTTTCTCTGTTTTTTTTCTCTCTTTCTCACACACTCTCTCTCTTCCTTCCTAGTCCTCCTCTCCTCTTGCTTGTCCCTCTTGTTCCGGACCAATCAGTGTGTGCGGTGTCCGGGTTCCGGCGCTGGTCGGAAACGAGAATTAGGGCTGAGCTGCAGGCGAGGACTGCGAAGAGGCTGTCTCGGAGGAAGCGGGTCCCATTCGACACACGATGTAGGTGGTGCAGACAAGAATATGGGAGTGGGAATTATGCTGCGGACCGGCTATGAGGAACTCGTGGCGTCAGATAGGACGGGATCGTGGCACTCTGAGCAACGACCGTGCACCAGAGGCAGTCGAGGAGGATGGGTCGCACTGGGTGACGGATGCGGAAGGGCGGTTTTTTTTTAAACGAGCGACGAGCGCAATGCAGAGCGCCTGGGGAGGGGTCAGCAAGATAGCAATTATGTCGAGGCCTGCGGTCAGGTCGACGAAGAGGTCGCCGGGCGATGCGATGGATTGAAATGGAGGAGGGGGGGTTGCAAAAGGTCGAGCAAAACAGAAATGTAAGGAGTGAGGTTGAGGATCAGGTGAAATTCAAGATCAGGATCAGGGTGGAATTGCGGTACGCTCAGACACCCAGGAACCCAAGCAAGACCTTTGGGGGGCGGACGGACAGGGGGTGCGGTAGACAGGCTTCAGGCTCGCAGGGGCTGGACTGGGATGGCCGGCGCTGACAAGATTTGGGTTTCTGCCCTGACCAAGTCGCATCCCGACCCAAGCCAGGTAGCGCGGAGCATGGGTGCTGATAGGCTGCTGGGGGGCGGTGCTAAAAGATTCAGCGGCCCCAGCGGGAGGAGGGCTAGGAAATGCCATGAAGAGTGCTGTGGCAGCGAGTTTTAACTGACCTCGAGGTGGTTTTTTGTGGCCTGATGATGCTCTCTCTTTCCTTTTTTTTTTTTTTTCTCTTCTTCTTTCTTCTTCCTTCTCTCTCCTCTTTTCTCTCTGGGATAAAAATGTAAAATTCGACGGTGGGATAACTGATGCAGACAAGAAAACCACCTTGCAGGTAGGGTCAGACTGGGGCGACGACAGCCCCAAGTAGAACCCAAGGCCTGACCAGGTGTAGCCAAAATTTAATAAAAGATGTTAAGGAGGTAAAAAGAGCCTGAGGCTGATGGCAGCTGATGCTGGATGATACTGAATACTGTTGAAGGAGATGTGAGGATGAAGGGCTGTGACTGCATGTGAGTGCAGAAGAGGGTGGCCACTGTTTGTTGCCTGCTGACGCCCCTGGTAGGTGGTGTTTCGTGCGTCGGCGTGTGTGTATGCGTGACAGTGCTTGAATCTTGATGCGTCTGTTTGCGTGGGTGTGGTGGGTGTGAGTGTGCTCGCGTGCCACTACTCCCAGCCTCAAGCTGCTACTGGTCTGGTCCTTTTCGATGCCGAGCTGCTAGAATGAAGGGAGGTCTCGACAATGATGAGACCTTGGAGGGAGGGTGGGGGTCGATGATGTTGTCGTTGATTGGTGAGAAGGGTGTGCTAAACCTTGAACCTGTGGGCTAGGGCCTCTGGACAGCAGCAGGCAGGTATAGTATGTAGCAGGCAAAATATGATGCAGATGCGCGCGTGTCTTGCTGCTGAACAAAAACACAAAAAAAAAAAAAACACCGCGTTGCAGATCTGGGTCCAGGAAGTTAACAAAGGAACAGAAACGACCAGGGGTGGTGGATAAGGTGGGAAAATGCTGGAAGGGGTTGGATGGTCTGGCTAGTGTGCGAGGTAAGGTAGTCGCGTAGATGGAGGTTGTTGAGTCTGGAGCCACCACGTAGGCTGGATGGAGAGGGGGGAGGGGTAGCTTACTTCTCTTGGGGGTGGGTGTGTGTGTGTGGTGGTAGGAGGAGACAGATGGCAGAATTACTTATTAGAGCCAAACTCAATCCACTGCTAGAGCTAGGCCAAGAGGGAAAAAGAAAAGGTCGAGTGAGAAAACCAAGACCCCAACAAAGATTGAATCCAGTACACTGTAAAAAATAAAAAATAAAAATGGTGGTACTCCCTCCCACTAGCAGTTTGGATAATTTTAGCCACAGGAGCTTTCTTGTCTGCCTGTCCGATCTTATTTTTCACCTTGCTGTTGCACCTGCTGCTGGGGAGGCTTGAGAGGGTGCCAGAGCAGGACAGAGGAAACAAAATAAACAACAACTGAGCAGAGATATCGAGACTGATTGAGGCTGGACAGACACTCTCCAGCAACCAAGCCCACCAAGGCGCGGGCAGGGTTGATGGAGCAGTGAAAAGTTACAGACAGGACAAGACAAGGTGAAGACAGGAGGCATGACAGGGGTGACAGGGAGACAGGGTGGAGCCTGGGGCCACCAGCACACGAAGTTGGACATCGGGCTGCATGTGTCTAGCATCGGCTACGGTACATGTGAGCATGGTGGGACTGCAGTACAAAAGGTAAGTACCATATCCTCGGGTTCTTGATCAATTGCGTGGCCTCGAGTGGCCCAGTTCTGTGAGTCCCCACAAGAAGCAGCAGCCACACAAGCCTGGAGTGGGTTTTTTTTTGGGGGGAGGGTACTTTAGGTAGTGATAGCACAGTATTGGCAGGGCTTGTCAGGATACTCCGGCTGCTGGGCCCGAAGAACTAACCTTCTGTTCACCGATGCAGAAGGGGAAAAAACGGTTATCGCCCCAAATAAGAAAAGGAAGAGGAAAGGAAAAAAAAAAGGTCAGGGGGCATACGTCACAGTCTGCCGGGGATGCCGCGTGCTGAAGACGTAGACTCTTCAGCAGACTGCAACGCATCTCTGCCGATCCAGCCCCGAGATTCCTCGTAATGAACTGGACATGCATGCGAATTGCGGCCAGATGCGTCCCAGGGTTTAATAATAGGATCTGCGACGATCAGATCAGACGGCTCCTCTTGCCCCTCCCGATCCCACTACTATGGTACATAGTACAAGATTCCTCCCATTGGAACATTTACTATGCCATACCATACTGTTTAGAAGTCATGCCGCTAAAGAGATAATTACTACAAACTAGTCTGCTGTATGGTCTCTGCAGAATGCCTGTGGTCGCAGTACCTTGTGCTTCCGTATGTACCCCCCCGCTGCAGGTCGGCGGGAGCCGAGCATCCACGGCACTGCCATGTACGACTCATGGCGTTCTCTCCTCATCAAAGGGGTAAAAAAGAAAAGAGAATCACAAAAAAAAAAAAAGGGAAGAAATGGTAAGCTGTCAAGGTCATACGAGAGCATATCTATCTGGTACACAAAGGAGGGGTGCTGGCCCGTGCCTCTTCCGGTGCTTCCAAGATTGAGCGGTCGAAGGAAGAGGAACCACACTTTATCTCGAGGCACGGTTCTCGATGGTTTCCCCTTCCTCTCGCCCAACTCGGCCAGCGTCTTGTCTCGTCCTGTCAGGTCCCCGGGCTCTGCTGTCGAGCATCACCGGTGCATGCCATGCCAACCTGCTGCTGCGACAGGTCGAGGCCGATCGGTCAATTTTTGTTCGCTGGTTCCCCCTGCAGGCTCTCCAGAAATACGTCAACCCATGAGAAGATCTCTCTGCTAGCACCTCGGGTACTTACGTGTACAGTGGCCCTAGGGCTGCGGTCAGGATACTTACACAGCAGTACTCGTACGCCCTTGACACCCGGAGTGGAGCCTGTATTTCGCGGACCGCGCCTGGTTCTCTGGGGGCCCAGCACAGCTGTGGGACCCTGCCGACTCGCGGGTGGAGGACCTTATCCATAGCTACAGTACAACATGGACACGCGCCATGTTTTGTGTGCGGTACTGTGCTGCAGGCCATGCCATGGCCGATCCGATCTGTCGATTTTCTCTCCTCTCCTCTTTCTCCTGACGGGACCTTTTCTCCCCCTGTGTGAAGTCATACACGCCACGATGTGCGTGGGACCTGCCTCAGTCCAACACACATCCTGCCCGCCCTCGCCCTCGGGTCGATCCCTTATCACGATGCGCAGCAGCACCGTCCTCATCCCAGGGGATGAAGTCCACGCGCACACATATACCATTAGACCATCAATCACCACCATAGTGGGCACCCGACACCACAAGTGGGATGGACCCACGGGATCGACACATGGCATGCCAGCCCAGCGATCAGCAGCAGCAGCAGCAGCAGCAGCAGCGAGCCGGAGGTTCGTTCTTGGTTCTCTGGCACCTTCCTGGGTCTCTCTGTCGACACGGTGAGTTCCTTCCCTCTCTTGTCTGGCCCATACTGTTGGAATTCCGGCGCCGGTTGCCCATCTCCTTCGTTCCTTCCTTCTACTCCTCGGATTGGACCCACCATCTTTTTGTCTGTTGGCTTGGCTCTTCCCACCCCTCGCTTGCTATCTTTCTTGGAGGGTGTCCATATCTACTATCTCGCTGCCGTACATAGGTGGAAACAGACACCCCCCAAGTGGTTCTTGGCTCGGCACCTGGATAACAACACCAAGGCGGTACTACTACAGTGGTACCACCATAGTATGTAATGTCAAAGTTTGCTTTCCCGCCCGTTATTCCTACCATAGCCACCCCATACATGGTACATTTTGTTCAGATGAAGAGGGACGCCGGACATAAGCACACCAGTCCACGAGGGCAAACCACCAAGACCACCCCCTGCCCACGCCTCGAGTAGCAGGTACAAGAGGTGGCGCCCGGCAGCGGCGTATTTCTCCGCTGCAGGTTGCAGGTATCAGCAACTTGGCGCAGCCACACTCAAGCTAAAATTGCAGCACCGAAGGTCCGAGGATTTCCAACCTGGGCGGACAGGGGACCTCCATGCCCCCTATGCCCTGCGCTTGAGATGGGGGGAGGGGGGCCGCGACGACGAGAGCTTGCTTGCTACTGATGCTGCTTTCGTATTCTTGTATGCACACCCACCCACCCATCCGCTGCGCCCGATGTCATGTCGTAATACTATACAGCACAGGCACCATCAATAAACGCTGCCCCCCCCCCCTTTCCTCTCATCGCGCTTAGCACGTCGCGACAGTGTCAGTCCACACTTTTAAAGTTGTCGGTGTAGCAGCTGAGAGTGTCCTCTCTCCATCTCTCGTGCAGGCCAAGACTGGACAGCAGCTGCTGCTGGATGAAAGTGGAGAAGCCGTGAGCCAGGCAGGAGGACAAGAGCTGCGTTCTTTTTTTTTTTCTCTCTCTCGTTTCTCCTTCTCCTCTTGTCTCTCTACACCAAGATGAAGGACCTACATACATAGTATTCTCCCACCGCCTCTGTAGTATTACTGTACTGGCAGTAATACTATGGTACCTCCGTAGACCCCGAGGGAGAACAGTTGGCCCGAGATCGAGGGAGGTTCGAGATCGGCAGGGTAGAACCAGCTGCCCGGAAGTCGAGCCCCATATGCAAGGTCGGGGCGATCATTCAGGTTGGTCACAAAAAAAACTTGGAAATGGGAAATTGGAAGAATGGCATCTTGACACACGGGCAGGATCGTGCGGCCTAGGAAGCTGGTTTTGCGCCTCATGAACCCCTGCTGCTGCTGGTGCTGCTACTGCCGCTGTGTCTCCTCTTCTTGCTCCTTTCCTCCCTCACTCACCATTGCTACCATACTACCTACACAACAATATGGTGCTATGCCTGCAACGGGCTGGCTTGTTCCACCCACCCAGAGGACAACATACCCACCCTGGCGCTTTCCAGCGTTTTTTTCTTTCCCCTTCCATTCTTTCTTTCTTGCTTTCTCCAATCGCGCGCGGGCTGACGAGTCACAACGGGGAGGGGAACTAAAAAGTAATTCCCGCCAGCTTCTTTTCTGCGCTGTCCTATCCAGATCAGGCCTGGTCCTTTTTTTTTTTTCTATCCATAACCACAGTAGTCAGTATCACCCCTTCGGCATCGAGAACTTGACGCGCCAACGGTCGGGCCAAAAGGGGGTTTCGGTCGTCCGGGACAGGTGGGAAAGACGCTGCAGGGCCAGAAAAGGACCGAAGAGCAAGTAGCTATTAGCAGCGGCAGTAGAGGTAGTCAGTAGTGACGATCTCGTGCGTGCGATCCCCCTTGGGCTGAGCGTCCATCCTTGCACCCATCACCTGCAAATCGGTGGTCGAGCCCGTCGAGACGACTTTCGCATGTCCGCGAAACCTCACAAATGGGGAGAAGAAGGAGAAAATAGGCGGAGACTGGCAACACGCTCAACTTTGACTCCACACACAAGAGATGTGGTTCAATGACGCATCCGATGTGACCTTGACAGAGAGAACCAGGTGCACGGCTCGGATTCTCAAGCAGGTCCGGCAAGGTGACCCACGCACGCACCCTGGTGCTTGGTCAACCATTTCATCCTCTCTCTCTCTTTCGCCTCTCGATCGGACGCAAGACTTGCTCGCTCCAAGACCCCCCCCCCAAAAAATCCAGGATGTATCCTAGTCTTCGGTGCCACTAGAAGCGTGCCGAGGACAGATTCCCTACCGCCTTAGTCAGCATTCGATCTCGTAGGTTGGTCCCAGTCCGTTACTGCCATTTGCAGTGACTTGTTTGGCCATTTTGGAGGGGAAGGTACTATGTACCCAGCGTGGTAGGGTCCACTACAACTCCTCCCACCACCACCACCTCTCCCGGATCTTTTTTCCTTCTCTCGAAAAGAGCCCCATTCCTCTTGAAATCCTTAGACCCTGCCTCTGCTGCTGCTGGCTCCCAGTACTATCCTGTCTGCCTGTTTGTCAGCCACAAAGAGAGAGGCGTAAAGAAGAAAAAGGTCAGGACGCGTCGCCCTGGACGAGGTTCGGCATGAACCGTGGGGGGGGTCTCTCGATGGCTCCATGGCCCCCCACCGATTTCCTACTGCCATGAACGTAGTATGGTACATACCATGGTTATTAATCTCTGGAGCAAGCAGCAAGCAATGCCGCGTGCAAGGAGATCCACCAGCCCCAGCCCAGCCATCTCTTCGAATCTTGGAGCGGACACAGGCAAGAGACCAAGGTCGGACGATAAGCGGAGGTTATATCAGAGAGATACTATAGTACTGCTACTATGTACTATTGTGGGCTGGCCTGCCAATCTGAGCCGAAACTGGAGTCACCACCATATCTTTTTGGCGTGTTCCCATGCCGGGATGGAACCTGCAGGTCGTCGTGGTGGTGCGTGGTGCGTGGTCACCAGCCGGTTCAACACGAGGCACCCTCCACAACAAGCCTGCGTGGATACATCTTCTGCGCTTACGGCCTCCTGAGTGGACGGCTGGAGATAAACGCCTCCAAGGGAGAAGGGAAGAAGCAAGAAGAGATAGATGAGAGCCTCTCCCTCGCTCACTCTCCTCCTCCCCTGCTGCAGCTCCTCGATCGCTTAGTTCTGCCTCCACCCCCACCCCCTCCCTCCCTCTTCCTCACGTCTGCAGCGTCTAGCATGCCCCAATCGAGCTCACATCTCCGCGATGACCGGCAGGCTCACCTGCATCTGCGACGTCTGACTGACAGCCCAGCCAGTGGTTCAGGTGGATGCACCAACCCACACCCTGTCAACCAATATGTTTTGTTGTCAGCAATCTGAGATATCTGGTCAAGACTGACGACCTCCCCCAGCGCATATCCTGTCCTGTCCCATACCAGGGCCCTCGAAGGTCCCGGAGCATTTGGAGCGGGAGCGCGATCGGGTGGTTCGCTTCCGAGATTGGTGTTCCCCTTTCCCATCACCCTCACCTAGTCTGAGCCTTGTCTTATGGAGAAAAAGTCCGAGGCTCGTCACGGTGCGTGGTGGCAGTCTTAACTCCGCCCGAGACGGGACACGGATACGGAGGAGAGATGGGGGCCCTGCCTCCTCCGGTCCACGGCTGCTCCGCCGGGTTTTTCTCTCTTCTGAGAGGCCCTCAGTTGGTAGCGTGGTGAGCAACATCGTCTGGAAGTTGACGACCGGACACTCCCTTTGTGGCACATACTCTAGGATATGAGCATATCTAACTCACAGGTCCAGGAAGCTCCTCTCTCTCTCTCTTCTCTCTTTTCCTGCACCATCTCGGGATTGCAGGTAGTACGGATCAACAAATCATCTCCCCCAGGCCAGGCCAGGACTTTTGATCAGCTGTGGATTTCCCATGGTCGGTATGGTCTCAGGGGGGTTGGCAGCCACCACTTCCCGTGTGAGCTGTAGCTGCAGCAGGGCTTCTCCGTCCAGGCCGTGCAGTACCGTTGCCACAGGAGCTGACAAAAGAACACCATCAGCCGGGCTGTTCACTATACTGCCTTGTGTTACGTCCCTGATGCATGGCAACACCACCACCTGGGTCAGCTCAATGCAGCAGGTCTTGCCAGTGAACCTTGCTAGCAGAGTCCCGGAATTCCAGCCAGCCAGCCCACTCTCAACGGTCATACCATGGCGCACGCCGCTGACGCGGAGGGCAACGAGCCGCCCCGGGGATTCGAGAGAAAGGACCCGTCATTTTAGCCCTGTTTGAGCACGACGACGCGCAGGCCAGCTAGTCTACCAGCCTACCAGAGATGGTCTGATCAGGTCCCACGCGCAACGGGATTTTTTTTTAAAAGGGGGGGGGAAGAAGCGAAGAAGAGGAAGAAAGGGGAAAGAAGAAAGGAAAACACCACTATTCTCACGAAGTTGGCCCCGTCCACGCGTCTGCAATGAACCGGGGCGGCGCGAACACTCCGGACCAAGGGGCCAATCCCCTCGCTCATCAAGGGGTTCTGGTGTCACTGGCAATCTCAGCCCCCTCCTCAAGCGTCTCGCACCGCCAAGATACGGTCTACCACGGTAGCCAACCGCGAAAGACGCCACGCGGCTGTAAAGGGGGGGTTGGACAGCTGCAGACGCATGCATAGGACCCGAGCAGCCCGTTTGTTGGCAGGGCTCCTCAGTCGAGGGCTTTCGAGTGTTCCCGTTGGGCTGAAGCCTGGCTGCCTGGCCGCCCCTCATCATTTGCGCCCGGAACCTGCAAGCTGCCGCGTGAGCTGTCAAGGCCACCGGTTGGTTGGGGGGGGGGGGTTGTAGTAATGTATGTATGGCTCGGAAGCTAGGCCGTCCGGATCTAGAGGGACGCTCTTGTGAGATCACCCCTACACACGTGGCTCTTTATTTTGCCTCTCGGTGTCTAGCTGTTGTCCTGTGCGTGGATACCACCCGACCGGAGGCGCAGGTCCCCACGACTTACTTCTGAGGATCGGATGAACGCGGCGGTCTCAAGGACAGCGTCGAGAGGACCAGGCCAAGAGACTCGTGCATATGTGCTGGCCCGGGCTGCAAGCCTCGCCACTATCGAGCCCTGCCCTCTCAGCTGAGAATATTTAGAGCCGCATATTTTAACCGGGGGGCCGGGCGTGTTCTGGCGTGCCTGGCTTCCAATGAGCGGGCCGCCGTATTTTTTTCTTTCTTTCTTCTAGTCTCCCGCGTTTCTCTCTCTTAGAACCCAAGACGCGAATGTTACTTCTGACCGCTACTGAGCCCTTGTGCTTGGTAATTAGGTGTGGCGGCTGCCGTGACACCTTGCCGTGACCCCTTTCTCATTTCCGCAGCCTCCTATCTAGATTGCGACGACGGAAACTCGAGAGAGGCCGCCTCCGCCGGGGTTTTTGGTTCACGAGACGCAGCTCAGCTCCAGGAGGAGAGTGGTACCTCGCCGCCCACATACCGTCTGTCTCTGGATGCCTCCTCAAGAGGCAACGAGGTAGCTCTCTGGCTGGCCGGGAGGGGAAAGGATGTCGCCACCTCTTCAGCTCCGCGACGACTCTTTCCGCCACGAGAAAAGTCCCAAAGGCGGTGCAATGATCTTATCGACACCTTGAATGCCATTCCCAAAAAGAAACCCCCCTGTCGCCAACGACATCACCGCACGCGATCAGCAGCTTTTGTTCTATGAATAAATCGGATCATCAATCAATCAACAAATCCCCAGCCCCAATCTGGGCATGAACAACAGTGGCAAAAACATTTCTTTTCCCCCAACCCAGCTAGGGAATACTGTAAAAGGACCAAAACAAAGAAAAAATCCACGCGGCCAGCCGAACCACTCGGGCAGTGATCATCAGCCAGCCCACCCACATCTTGTCTCTCCCCCAGATCCGGTAAGGGGAAGAAGAAAAAAAGCAAGGGCTCACAGCCAACCAAGACTCGACACCACGGAGGGTAGGAAATCTCCGGAGGGGCATACGTAGAGAAGAGTAGATAGAAGGAGAGAGAAAAAGAAGAAAGAAGAAAAAAAGAAAGAGAGATCGGCATCATACATATTCGCAAAGATGGTGTATGTACTATATGTGCCTCCTTACACTCCGCCGCCGTCATCCACACAGCGGCGAATTTCCCCGGGACATGCTGCATATACGGTAGTAGTGCGTGCTGTAGGTGGTGCGTCGGGCTGAAAATAGATAATTTCGTATGGGACTTGTCCTGCAGTAGATGCCCATCTCCGAAGATCCCTCCGCCCATCTCTCCTGATTCCCCGGATACCCCATTGGCCACTTGTACAGCAGAAGGCAATATGTCTAAGACCCCCCCTCTGAGAATGTCTCAGCCTAGTGATGCAGGTACTGCAGCTATGCCCCGTGAGCAGCCCACCCCCCCCCTCCTCTTGCCATGGCGCCCTTGTGTCTACTCAAGACACGGACATGGGGGAACAGGATTCGTACTTGTGAGCTGATGATGGGTTTCTTTCCCTGGGCTGCAGGCCCTATGCGCTGTCCGGCGCATTTCTGTGCTTATTGTGCCGTATGGCACAGGACACCGGGGTGAGGGCTATGTTTGCTGCGGTGGTGCAGGCACAGATCATAGTGGCAATGATGTACACCCTGCAATATGCACCGAGCCGCGCCACCGAGGGCTGGAACAGTTCTCGTCGTTTCCTGTTGGTTGGTCGTCCCACCCCTTCCGGGGCGCGACGTGCCATGCATGGCCTGATACTACTGTGGCATATCCCGTGGTGCTAGGTCTGGAAAAGTCTCGGTGTCGAATGGTGAAGCCGAGGACAATCGTGCGTTCTAGGCCGGGGCAGGAACGCTGTGATGCTGCTCTGGATTCGTACTCGAGGGGGAGCAAGGCGCCGCTGGGTTCGAGGTGGGCTCTCGGTTGTGTCTGTGTAATACTCCCATCGTGATGATCCAGGTGGGATCTTCAGGCACGACGCGACACCAGAGCACCATCTTGTGAGGATGGAGGACATCTAAGCAGGCTCGGCAGCCCAAAGGGAGGACCCATAGCTCCGACTCTCGACAGAGAAATGCATCATTATCGTATTCCCTCCTGGGTATCATTGAAAAAGAAAGAAAAAAATAGAGCAAGACTGCAGCCTCTCTTCTCGCGTCATCCTGTGTAGATGAAACAGATCTTCCGAACGCCATGGCACTAGCAGATCCGCCGGCCCAGGCCTGTCTGCACAAACGCTGCATCTAGCATCCGCCAGCCTCGTCATCCTCTTGCCCTGGCAGCCGCCAGCAGCCTCTTCTTGATGCTGGCACACGTCGCAAAGTCCATCTTGCCGCCGTCGGCCGGCATGTGCTCGCCGCTGGCGATACACATGACCTTCATGCGCTCGTCGTACCTCAGCCCTGGCAGCAGCTTGGGCGTGATCAGGAAGTACTGCGACGTGTGCTCCTTGCAGGCGATCTCCACCATCCGCTCGTGCACCAGCCGCTCGTTTCGCGGGTCCATCCCCTGGTTGATCTCATCGACCACGCGGAAGGGTGCCTGCGCCATCGCCTGCAGGGACATAAGGTAGAAGATAGTCGAGACCGCCCGCTCGCCACCGGACTGGCGGTGTTGGTCGAGCTTCTGAAGGGTCTCGTTTTCTCTGTGGCGCGATGTTAGTCGGCTGCAGGGAATCGAGACAGAGGGTGGTGCCGAAGAGGGCAGGAAAGAAGATTGACGAACCTGAACTTGACCTTGATCTCAATCGCCCACTTGTCAAAGTCCTCGTCCTTGTGAACACCAACCTCGCCGGCGCAGTTGATCTGCTCAAAATTGTACGAGAAGGCGTCATTAATCCTCCTGATGATCTCGTCAAGCGAAGGCTCCCAGTCCTGACGCTTCTGCTGGATTTCCTCCTTGAGCTTCTCCAGAGCCGCCGACCTCTTCTCGATCTCGGCCTGCACCCTCTTGATCTCCTTGGCGCGCCTCTCAAAGTCGCGCAGGAGACCAGGATCGGCATCATGGATGAGTTCGAGTTTGGACTTCTCAACCTGGATGTCCTCGGCGACGCTCTCGAGGGTCTTGTTCTCGGAGACCCTGACGAGGTGGTTTCTCCGCTCAATGTCCAACTCTCCGTCAGTACCAGGAATTGTCAGAAGCTCTCTGATTGCGTTCTGCGCATTGCGGGCCTCGGCCTTGACTTCGTCGACGTGGCGAACAAGCTCTTCCAGCTTCTTCCTCTCTTCCTCGAGCTGTTGCACAATGCCCTGGTTCCGCTCCTTCAGGGCTTCCAAATCCGAGGTGGCTTCGATGTGGCGGGTCTGGGCCTCCAGGACGGCAAGAGTCGCCTCACGCAAGGCCTTGAGTTGTTTCTGGTGCCGAAGAACGACCTTGACCTTGTCGTGAGCCAGTCTCTTGAACTTTTTATCGTAAGATAACACCCTTTCTCTCGCATCTTCTAGCTCCTTACGCAGGCCCGCCAGGCTCTTCTTTTCGATTTCTAGATTCTGGTCAGCCGTGCTCGGCAAGAGCGATAACATTCTGCTTTGCCATACCGATCTTGTCAGGTAGGGCTTTCCACGTATTGAACGTCCGCTGGATCTCTCTCTTTTCGTCCTCCAGTTGTCCCTGTAACACACCGCTATGAGTCTTCTATAGAATGCGGCGGGGTTTTCAAGAGGCTTTGCTCACCAATTTCTTTTGCTCCGTCCCCACCTGGTCGTCCAGGTCGGATTGTTGGGTTCTGACCTCAATTAACTGCTGCTTCAGTTCCTCGAGTTCTCTCCTGCACACCTCGAGGTCTTGCTCGAGCTTTGCCCTTGCCGCTACGTCTGGGGGCTCGTCTCCCCAGAACCTTCCTGGCCGGATAGTGGTGGTCATTGTAGATGTAGCGCCTGGCCCGTACTCTCTACGTCGCGTGGTCCGGTGGTAGGTGTTGCCGGTCGCAAAGGAGTTGATCACCTCGCCGGCGTGGATCCTTTGATATTGCTGCTCGCTGATTTCTTTCAGAGCTATACCCGTAAGGTGGAGCTTCTTCTCGGAGCAGAGCATGGCAAGCACCGGGTCTGGTCCCTCAAGGTAATCTATGGCGTAGCCGTCCAGGCCAAGGCCCTGCAAGCCGTCGCGTGGGACAGGCGGCTGGAAGACTGTCAGGTCGGCCATGATGGTGCGCACAGGAACCGCCAAGTTCATCTTTTTGAAAAACTGATCCGTCAATTTTCCGTGGTCGGCTCTCGTCTGCGCAATAAAACAGAGGAAGTCATCCCTCTGCAGGCACATCTGTATGTGGTTGGAGTATCGCTTGTCCTTGACCGAGCAGGACAGCATCGGGGGCCCAAAAACTTCCTTCTCAAAGTCAGATTGGTGCTCCTGAAGCCACTGGTAAGCAGTGGCGACTTCGCGATCGATACGCCGGAGTTGTGCTAAGCGCTGTCCCTCTTGCGAATCCAGGCTCTGGATCTCTTCCTGAATTGCCGTCACTTGTGCCCTCTTTGCCCTGCCTCGGTCAACGATGTCGTTCCTGGCAGCTTCAAGTTCTCGGGTCTTCTCCCTGAACTCGTTGTTGATACGGTTCGTACATTCTCTCTGCGCACAGTTTAGCATATGATCTAGGAGCGTGAGGATCTCCAGAGAGGAATAGAGCCTACAATCTTGTGATTCCATTCAGCAGGGTTGAAGTTGGCCTCGATTTCTCTGCCGTTCTTGTACTGGCCCTCGAGTCTGGTGATCTTGGCGCGTTGGCTCGATACCGCTTGTCGACGGGTGACCATCGACCCAGCGTCGGCCGCCTTCTCAGCCTCGAGAGTTCTGACGCGCTCTTCGACCTGCTCAACAGCCTCGAGGGCCCGGTCGGCAGCGCTTTCGACTCTCACGGCTCGACGCCGTCGGGCTTTGAGCGCGGCGTCAACCTTGGCTCTGTATTCCTCCTTGGTGTTCACAGCCTCAAGAGATGGGGCGGACATTTCCTCGAGTCTGCGCTGCTGTTGGTGGGCTCGCTTCCGCTGCTCCTTGACTTTTTCGAACTGGATCTTCTTCTGACTGTACTGAATAATGAAACGACTATCCTGCAGATCTTTGATGACCTGCTGGATCTGTTCGCGTTCCCTCAGGCGGTCGACATCCCCCTGCAGTCCCTCTTGACGGGTATTCATGCTGCGAAGAGATTCCATCTGCGTGTTGAGACTGTGCTGGGCCTCCTTCTGCTGACCGAACAGATCTCGAAGCTCTTCCTGCTGCTTGATGACCTCCTCCGGGGCGGCTGCCTGCAGTGTCCTGGTGAGAAGGTCGACAGAGTTCAGCCCAGCAAACTCTGCGACCCGGTCCTGCGGTAAGAACTGGCAGAGGTTGTCGATCTGTATGCGCAGTTTCTTCATTCGCAGTTTCACATCCGTCAGCTTGCACGGCTGGCCGTTCAGCCAGAACTGTCTGGTATTGTCCTCGCGTTTGATCTGCAGCCTGAAGACGTAGTTCTTGCGATCCTGCGGTCTCCTCTGCAGCTCGATCTCCACAATCGCGTGATCCTTGCCGTGCTTGACGAAATCTCCGAAGCTTGTCGAGCGCCCAAGAGTGCTGGCGGGAAAGGCCAGCCCTAGACATATGGCACAGACGAGCGAGCTCTTCCCAGTACCGTTGGGACCGATGACCATGTTCAGATTCGGCCCGGGGAGGAATTCTGCTTGCTCGTAGGTGACAAAGTTCTCGACCATGACGCGGACAATGGCGCCAGGCGCAAAATCGGGTGCAGATGAGCCGGCACCCGTGCTATGTCCGTTGGTGCGACGCGGGGAGATGCTGGCGCTGGCAAAGGAGCGGAACTCGTCGGCGGTGTCTTCATCTTCCAGCTCTTCCTCTTCTCCCGTCTCAAGATGATTCGGTGCGCCCCGGCCTCCCCTCAGCCGCATTCTCTTGGATCCGTCGGGCGCTGCCGGAGACGAAGAACCGCGGTCGCCGTACCTAGCGACGTCAGCCTCGTCTTCGCTTTCGACATGCGACCGCCGCCGCCGCCTGGCCTCTACGCCGGACATGTTGCGGATCGGTGGGAATGCGCTTTTTTTCTCTCGGTAAAATCGAAGAAGGGTGTCTGGGCGGGTCGGATTGTGCTGAACAAGGAATCAGCAGGAGTTGCGTATGGTTGAAAAGGCTACAAGAAAGGACGTTGCGAGAGGAGAGCGCAGGGACGCGGTCGACGCGTCTCCTTGACAGGGTAGTAATTACTTACTGCCTGGTACGGCGGTGGGGTGGGTGGGGGATGGATAGATACAGGAACCCCCTGCAGGTGCCCAAAGAGTGCTGACTCAGCCAACTGGGGTTAAGTCGACGACACTGGCCCGGAAGAAGGGATCAACAAGATGATAACCTCGTCACTGTCCATTCTTCTCAAAAATCAATCAACTGTGCACCCTACAATATCAGTCGAATGGAATCTTAAAAAGTTTCATGAAGCCATACTCATCGACCATCTGGAGACATGGTGTACACTTTTTCTATAATCATGAATCACTGGTGACTTTCTGCTTTTACTGGCTGTGAGGTATGACATGGAATATCTCATGATGCTGAAGCTTCCACACCAGTGGTGCTCTTTGAGATGAACATTCCTGATCCAGAGAGGCTCAGAGTCTCTATCTTCTTCATGTTTCTTTTCACAATGGACAAGAGTGTATTTGGGTGTGGCATTCTCTCCCATGTCATTGAGCCCGCGTGCAGTCTGGAGCTTGGGCTCTGCTAGGCTCTCCGCACATGCTGGGCCAGGCTCATGGGGACACGATGTACAGGTCTGTACAGATGTCCCTGCAGCTGCGACCTACATAAAACCTTCTCCGAGACTGAAGCGACATGTTGTGGTGATCAGCATCTGTGTCAGCAGTGCAATCTTGACCTGGCAGGAAGTCTAGGGCATTCCTGGGCAGAGGTAAGGGAAGGAGCAAGGGAGGTTGGCCAGCAAAGGATTTGATGCATGTGAAGAGGTCTTCACTGCGACTTATCATATAACATGAACAAGATCCTGCACCCTGTTTGACCCCTCTATCCTGCCATTTGGGACACTGGGGGGTACGACTGTGTGAATTCGGATGTCGATAACACTTGCAAGGAGCTGGGAAGGGGCTTTGTGAAGGGCTGGCTGCCTTCACTGCCCCTGCTTTTTTCACCTCGCAACCTTAAAAAATCCGACCTCGATCAATCTATTTATCGATTCTGTCCGTCCCTACTGTCTTTCCACTCTGCTCAAGCGTCCGCCCAACGACACCTTGAACTTTCCTCCCTATTTTCACTCCACAACTTTCCCACCTCAAGACGTGCCTTTACCTCTGGTTGACAGATAAACCATCATCCTTTTTGTCGTCAATTTGGTTATTGGCAGATTGCTTCAGGTTTTTGAATTTTCCTCAGCGTTCAGGGTTCCTACGTTGCCTCGCTAAGTACAGCACCCCAACCGCGTCCAACCTCAGACACAACAACATTCCAATCCCCCACACCTCCCCACACCACCTTCACACACCCAACACACACCACCAACAGCTCTCCTGGCCACAGTCTGCCGGGCAGCAGTTCTGTTTACGTGACAAGATTCAGCTGATCCTGCCCAGCCCTGCCTCCACCCCTTCTTCTTGCTCCTGGGTTTTCGCTCCCTGACAACGTCCTCTTTCCAGTCGACTGCTCCACATCGATTCATCCCAGGCTGGTGCACCAGCCAGCCCTTCTTTCCTTGCCCTTCTGCTCTTCTCCTCCAACGTTGTTTACTTCACACAAAACACGTGTCATGTGTTGAGGACTGCCAGCAGCATCACCACTCTTGAAGAAGCTTCGTCATGGACATGGACAATCATCACTCTGTCCGGGGCTCTTCCTCTCGTGCTCCCCTGGGGGAGAATCCAAAGCATGCCAACAGTGTGCCCTCTGGAGGCTGCCCACCTCAGCACCTCAGCAGCGTCTACGAGACCGAATCCAAGGAAAACTTTCCCGTGCCTGCTGAGAATGTGAAGGGGCCTCGAAAGCCGAAGCAGTCGGCAAAGAATACCTCCCAACCCCCCGTCGATCCTCGTCTCTCCTCCGTCCTCTCGCAGGCGTCGCAAGCTCGCAATGCCTCGAACCGCAACTCTCAGGTCTCGACCGTGTCCGACTCCACCGTGAACTCGACCGACAGCAGGCTGAAGTCGCATATCGGACCATGGCAGCTGGGAAAGACCCTGGGCAAGGGCTCGTCGGCACGCGTGCGCCTGGCTCGCCACCGTGTTACCCACCAGTCCGTCGCCGTCAAGATCATCTCCAAGAAGACGGCCTACCTATCCCAGGCAGGCAGCATCGCCCAGCTGGACCGGCTGGAGAAGCACTCCCCGGCGGAGGAGAATGGCGTCCGCCGCCTGCCTGTGACGATCGAGCGGGAGATCGCCATCATGAAGCTCATTGAGCACCCCAATATCATCCAGATCCTGGATGTCTGGGAGAACCGCAACGAGATGTAAGGCCCATGCAGCTCCCCCGTCTGGGCTCCCCGGGGAGTATACTAAACCGCTGTTCCGACAGTTACCTCATCCTCGAGTACTGCGAATCGAGCGACATGTTCTCCTGGATCAACAGGTATGGACCTCTGAGCGAGCACGATACCGTCTATGTCTTCCGGCAGATGATGTGCGCCATGGAGTACTGCCACTCCTTCAACATCTGCCATCGCGACCTGAAGCCCGAGAACATCCTCCTGTCGGACGAGGGAGAGGTCAAGATCATCGACTTTGGCATGGCCGCGCTTCACCAGAACGACCAGAAACTGCGCACCGCCTGCGGCAGTCCTCACTATGCCGCGCCTGAGCTCCTCAAGTCCAGGACTTACCGCGGCGACAAGGCGGATGTCTGGAGCATGGGTGTGATCCTGTACGCCATGCTGGCTCAGCGGCTTCCGTTTGACGACCCACACCTCCCAACGATACTGTCGCTGTCGAAGAGGGCCATCTACACCATGCCGGACGAGTTCAGCCGCGACGCCAAGGACATGATCCGCCGCATCTTGGTTACTGACCCGGACAAGCGCATCTCCATCGCCGAGATGTGGGAGCACCCCCTGATCAAGAAGTACGACGGAAAGCCAGGCTTTGAGAAGCACAGGAAGCAGCCAGTCGACATGAAGACGAGGTCCACAGACGCCCTGATCAGCCCTCGCGACATGGATCCCCAGATCCTGCGCCAGCTGCGTGCCATGTGGCACTTGTCCGATATCAAGGACATCAAGGCTAAGCTCGCCAGCAAGGGGCCCAACGAACAGAAGGTGTTTTATCACCTCCTCTTGGCTCGCCGCGAACGGCTGCTGGAGAACTACAATCCGGAGCTGACCCACTCTTCCAGCGACTACCACCACCTTCTGCGACCCCAGGCATGGGCCACGCGGGTCTCGACTCGCGAGTTCCACAAGCACGGCCGCACGCCATCCCGGTTCACCGTGATCTCAACCGTTGCCGATATGGAGGCCGGGGGCACAGTGCGCAGCTATGATCCCTACCATGCCTCGCGCGACCTGGCGCCCGTGCAGGCTAGCCACGCGAAGATTACCATTCACCGCGGCAAGCTGGAGCCAGGTACTGCCAGGAGTGTCGCGTCGGGCTCTGTGCCCTCCAGGGTGGGAACGGGAGCATCTTCCCGCGTGTCGAGAAGGATGAACCCATCGGTTCGTGCCCGCACCGTGAGCTACGCCCAGTCTCAGCGCAGCTCCATGAGTTCCATCCGCAGCAGCCGCCACGGGACCTCCAGCGTGCTCGTCAAGCAGCGGAACAAGCGTGGTGTGGACTTTTCCAGCGTTCGCAAGGGTGCCGCACAAGGGTCTTATAAGCGTCGGAGCGTCGATAAGAGGATCATGGCCTCTGCCAGCATCGCCGGGGACCAGACGACCTACGGCAGGGATAACACCTCGCCGCAGAGCCCTCACAAGAAGATCAAGCAGGAGGATTCGAACCCTACAGGCTCCATCAACAATATCCAGTCTGCAGAGCCTGCCGTTGACGAGGAGATGATCCGCTTCAGCCACAGTATCGCCAAAGACTGCGACGATGCCTTTGCGAGCTCGCTCATCGGCTCACCCTCTGACGCCGGAGACAGGAACATCCGTTCAAGCCTGACTCCGTTCAGCATTGACTTTGGTCCTCCATCGATCCAGAGGACTCCTGAGCCGGCCTACAACCCTGCCAGGCCATGGGACTCGCGACCGCTGCCCCCGACGCCCCCTGAGGAGCTGACCCCGAGCCCGCTGCGGCTGAAATCGACAAAGGTCAATGCATCCTCTCCGTACGACCCCGACATGACCCTCAGCGTCGCTCCTCTGAACCTCCCATCTACAAGCCAGCGGCGCGCAGCGTCCGCTCCTCTCTCCGCGCATCATGTCCGCGACGCGGCACCTCTGCCATCCATCTTTGAGAATTCTTCAGACGTCACCAACGGCCAGCCTCGTATTGTATCGGCACCTGCGCCGAGAATGGCAGGGGCTCTGCCCACTCCGAACGACGACAAGAACCTCGACTTCCTGGCCAGGGCCGAGCAGACGATTCGACTGGTGGAGTCGCCAACTGCGAGGAAGGCGACCCCATCGTCCCTCGTCCCGGCGCCTCTGAACGTGCGCAAGAAAGCCTCACGCGACGGCAGTGATCCTGCAGGTCTTCGCCAGGTGTCACGGGAGGAGCAGGTCCCGAAGAAGAAACACGGCTTTCTCAACCATCCGCTCAAGGATCTCCCCGAGGAGCCTGTCAAGTGTGGTAAGTCTAGCAGCAATGGCTCGTCTCTGGGCCCAAAGAAGACGCTCTCGTCCTGGTTCCGCCGCGCCTCGAAGACGAGCTCCAAGGGCGATGTGACGGACAAGACCGACATCTCCACGGTAGATGAGGATAAGAACCAACAGCTGCCTGCGTCTGGACCCCCTCAGAGATTCTGTTCGACGTCTACCGAGGCGGTGCCGCCCGCCCCGGCTGTGCAGCCGTCGAAGAAGAAGAGTCTCATGTTTTGGAAGAACAGTTCTAAGAGTGACCATCGCATGTCCATCGCAGGTAAGCAACGGCGTGTGACACGTCATGGTCCTGCGACTTCCCTAGGATCCTCAGAATGCGCTGACAGTCTTGAAGTCGCAGCTCCTGAGCGCGAGAGGGACTCTCCCAGTCCCGATCCGGAGCGCGTGCTGGCTCGTGCCGGCACCATGACGCACGACGGCGCAGAGAATCACAGCGCCAGCTCACGTAAGATCGAGCCGCAGCAGAACTGGCTCGCACGGCTGTTCCGGGTGAAGCCAGCGATGCGGTATCTCTGCCTACAGATCTCGTGCCGCCGTGCCCGGCAGGAGGTTACGATCCTCCTGCGGGAGTGGCGCAAGTGGGGCATGCGGGATGTCGAGGTCGACAAGGACCGCAACATTGTGTTTGCGCGGGTGGGCAAAAAGAACTGTACGTCAAGACCCATCTTCCCTATAACGCTACTGTTGTGAACACGAGCTGACCTGCTTTCTCTCTCTTTTTTTTCTTTCTTCCTTCCTCGAGCAGTCCTCCACATCAAGGAGGTTCACTTCGCCGTCGAGATCATCACGGTGATTGAGCACGGCAAGCGCAACCACCTCAGCATCGTCCGCTTCACGCAGGAGAAGGGAGCCGCCAGCAGCTTTCACAAGGTGGTGGATACGATGAACAGCGTCTTCTCGAGCCGCAACATCCTGGTCCAGGATGGTCGCAAGGCCAAGATGATGATCAAGACGCTCAACTCCTAGCCGGAGATCTTGTGGTCATCAACTGGGTAGGAAACGGAGAGCGACCAGTCGAGTTCCTCGCAGTCGGAATGGGAACCGGGCGTGCTGTGCGGTCTGATGCGGCCTCTTGCAGCAAGCCGGTGACGAGCCTCTTACCAATTCGGTTTGTGTAGAGGCAACATCTTCTCGGAGCAGATCATCTCATCAACGACCTCGCCCCGAAACACACACACACACACTCGCATGTTTTTCTTTTTCTTTCGTTTCTTCTTTTTTTCCCCTTCATTTTCTTCCAACCTACCGCAACAGCTGGAAGGAAAAGGAAGGCCAACAAAAGAAGAACTCGGGGCGGGAACCAAAGGACAGTTTTTTGAGTAGCAGCCTCAATTACTGGCTAATTATTGTTGAAAACAAAATTGGGTTGGAGAGGGTATTTGAGAATTGGATGATGTCCAGTGGGCAGGCATCACATGAATTCTTCTTTTATTTTTTTTTTTATTGAGCGAGTGGGATAGAGGGGTCCATGGTCATATGGCTGGTGGTGGTGGCTAATGGATGGAACAGAGACCTGGCCAGGAAAACTTGGCCTCGGCTCTTTTACAGCAGCAGCAGCAGCACATGGCTCAGAGCTAGCTCATAGCAAGGGCTGTCCAGGCTTGGACACTTGGGTCTCTGGGCGAGATGGCTGGCTTTGCCTTGTATGTTTTCCAGTCCTGGCCAGGACACCCACTCAGTAAGCTGTGCTGGAAGGAATATGCCTTTTTGTTTTTCATTCCCAAGAGTGTCCCATAGCCTTCAACTAGCCTACCTGAGAGAACCAACCAATTAGCTCAAGCCCGTGATAGACACAGACTGGTATAAAGACAAATAATAGTATCATTAATCAGACCAAAAGATGACACTCACACTCACACACACACGACGATGCCCGATAATTGCTTGCCATTCCGAGCGGAGGAGAGTCGGGTGTGACCGTAACTCTGGCGCGGCCCAGTGGAGGAACCCGCCGGTCGGAGAATACCGGCAAATGCTATCGACCTCGGCTCAGCTGCCACAGCAAAGGTGGAGAGGGAAAGAGGCGACTCGGTAGATCGGAGGTCGAGTGGATCTCCCCCCCCCTTTGTGGCCCCGTCTGTACATTATGTATTACGACTATTGTTTAGGTTCATTACTGGATACCTTTTGACAGCTGATACTGTTTCCTCCTTGCCGAGATACGATATCGGCATCGGAAATCTGGGGGAGAAGATGTGGTGGGCCTGTGCGATGAGGCTCAGTGACGGGTTTTGACAGAGTTTTTTGGATGGTTAACGGTATCCATTTGGGTTGTTCACTTTTTTTTTTTGATTTTAAAAGTTTTTCTCTTTCTTTTCTTTTTGGTGCCGTAATACAATTGGGAGCCGTATTCATACAGGAGGGGTTGAGAGAGTATATGTTGTGAGGGTGCTTGCAGGTTGCAAATCATCCCCTCGTCCGGTTATGACCTCACCAGCTCCAACCCACTGACTGCATGCACTGTAAGTTCCCTCTGGGGCCTTGTTCCTTCCTCACATGTCAAAATGCAGGGTACTCCAACAAACCCCCCTGTCAGGCCGGCCCAGACAACAACACCTGCAGGCAAGAGACATACTAACAGTAAGGAAACTACGACCCATAGCATAGGCTAGGCCTTCTCTTTCCCTTTTTCCTTTTTTTTTTTAAAAAAAAAGGCCAAACCCCACGGCACTTTCACAAGCGCGTCATCGCCCAACAGTGCCACCCTCCCTGTCCGCAACCCACGGCTAAGGTTTCTCTGGGGCTGAGGGGAAAGGGACGAGACCTCCTCTTACCCGAAGAATACCGAACGAGCGTTCCGGGGTAAAGGTAAGGTCCAGGTTCACACGCACAGGCATACTAGAGTGTGTGGGTTGTACCTTGGTTGGCCCTTGCTTGTTCTGGGGTGTGTGTTGGCCGTCGATTGATTGATATATTGACGTGGGCTAGGTTCGGCTGAAGGAGGAGACTGAGCCGGGTGAGCCTCCTGTGATTTGATTTATTCGTCGCAAGAGAAATCCTCATACCTGACGTAGTATCTCCTAGATATCCCCACGACGTCTTGACAAAGAAGAACGCCTTGGGCTGGCACGGAGAGGAAAACCAGGCTTGAGAGCGACCCGGACAACGCGCCCGCGCGCGAGAGAGAGAGACACTGCAGCACACCGGGCCCACCCACTCATCTATCTCAACATCACCATCAACAACAATAACAACAACGACAACGACAGGCCATGGCCTCCACCGACACCATCCTGCAGGGCGTCAGCATCCTCGGTGCCGTCCAGGAGGAGCACCGCAAGATCCTGACCCCCAGGCCCTCGCCTTCCTGGCCCTGCTGCACCGCTCCTTCAACGGCACGCGCAAGCAGCTGCTGGAGCGCCGCAAGATCCGCCAGGCCGAGCTGGACAAGGGCATCCTCCCAGACTTTCTGCCCGAGACCAAGCACATCCGCGATAATGCCACCTGGAAGGGTGCACCGCCCGCGCCGGGGCTGGTGGACCGCCGTGTCGAGATCACGGGCCCGACGGATCGCAAGATGGTTGTGAATGCGCTGAACTCGGATGTCTGGACCTATATGGCTGATTTTGAGGGTGAGTCAACTCCACACCGATAGATAGATACACCACCACCCCCTCAGAGGCGTGAGCGAGGAGTGGGGCTTGCAAGTTTGAAGAGAGAGGCACAGGGCTGACAAGGCCACCGTGTGCCCTGTGGACAAAACAGACTCGTCCGCACCAACGTGGGACAACATGATCAACGGCCAGGTCAACCTGTATGATGCCAACAGGCGGCAGGTGGACTTCAAGCAGGGCAGCAAGGAGTACAAGCTGCGCACCGACCGGACGCTCCCCACGCTCATCGTGCGCCCGCGCGGCTGGCACCTCGACGAGAAGCACGTCACGGTGGACGGCGAGCCCATGTCGGGATCGCTCTTCGACTTTGGCCTGTACTTTTACCACAACGCCTTCGAGCTGGTGAAGCTGGGCTTCGGCCCCTACTTCTACCTACCCAAGATGGAGTCGCACCTTGAGGCGCGGCTGTGGAACGACGTCTTCAACCTGGCGCAGGACTACATCGGCATGCCGCGCGGCACCATCCGCGGCACGGTGCTGATCGAGACCATCCTGGCCGCCTTCGAGATGGACGAGATCATCTACGAGCTGCGCGACCACTCGAGCGGGCTCAACTGCGGCCGCTGGGACTACATCTTCAGCGTCATCAAGAAGTTCCGCCAGAACAGCAACTTTGTCCTGCCCGACCGCAGCGCCGTCACCATGACGGTGCCCTTCATGGACGCATACGTCAAACTCCTCATCCAGACCTGCCACAAGCGCGGGGTGCACGCTATGGGCGGCATGGCCGCGCAGATCCCCATCAAGGACGACAAGGAGGCCAACGACAAGGCCATGGACGGCGTGCGGGCCGATAAGCTGCGGGAAGTGCGCGCCGGACATGACGGGTGAGTCTGCAACCTCCAGTACGCCGGGGCGAGGGGGATGTATGGACGGACGGGCGGATGGATGTGAGCTGGGCGGCTGTCACTGACACAAAGAAACGTCTGGCACCATAGGACCTGGGTCGCCCACCCTGCGCTGGCACACATCGCCACTGAGATCTTCAACAAGAACATGCCGACGCCCAACCAGCTCTTCAACCGCCGCGAGGACGTCAGCATCGGCCAGAATGACCTGCTGAATATGAACGTGCCAGGGAAGATCACCGAGGAGGGCATCCGGAAGAACCTCAACATAGGTCTCGGCTACATGGAGGCCTGGATCAGGGGCATCGGATGTGTTCCCATCAACTATCTCATGTGAGCTGCTGCTGCTGCTGGCCTGATTTGAATTGTTCTGATACCGATCCACACAACCCATACACACACACACACACACACACAGACATGTCATGAACACCCACCCGACCATCTTCCTCCACCTCCTCCTCCCCCTCCTCCTAGTAGTCATGCTGTGTGCATTTGCTGACCACGGCGAGACAGGGAGGACGCCGCGACGGCCGAGGTGTCTCGGAGCCAGCTTTGGCAGTGGGTCCGCCACGGCGTGACCACCGCCGAGGGCAAGCGCGTCGATAAGGCCTACGCGCTCAAGCTGCTCAAGGAGCAGGCCGACGAGCTGGCCAGGAAGGCTGGGCAGGGCAACAAGTTCCACCTGGCCGCGCAGTACTTCTCGGGCCAGGTGACGGGCGAGGATTATGCAGACTTCTTGACTTCGTAGGTCACACTCTCACCCCGTCCACCACGGAAAGAGAACAAAGAAAGAAGAAAAAAACAATTGAAGTGCTAACCTGTCGCGTTTGTTCGCTGCAGACTGCTTTACAACGAGATCACGACCGTCGGGAACGCCGCGCCTGCTTCGAAGTTGTGAGCGATCCTGGCAGGGGAAGGGCCCTGTGGACACCCATGAAAGTCATCGGAAATAGGATCTGCCGGCGTGCTTTTCTCTCCTTTACTTGGTTTCCTTACCATATCATCTGGTTCTTTGGTGGATTTTTTTTTGGGGGGTTGTTGTACTGTATAATCTAAGCCATGTTCGTCATGATGTGTTGTGTGCTATGTGGTGGTGTGTATGTGTGTCTGTGTGTGTTCCAGGAACCGGGATGGAGGTCAAGGAGAAACAGAATGACAATTTATCTTTTGGGTCATTTTTTTTCCCCCCTTGAAAAGAAAGGAAAGGAAAGAAAGAAAAAAAAAACAAGCAACGAGAACCAAAGCGAAACCCTCACTACTGCAACTCGTGTCTAGCTAGGATGTGATGTGAAGACGTCTCGGCATAGTCAACACCACCACCAGAGGACGGTATTTGAGAAACCACCCCTCCCTCCCTCCTTCACTTGCCACTTTGTCTCATGGACGGACAGATTGTCCGGACTGGACCAAGGACTTACCGAATAGCACGCGAGTAGGCCTGTCAAAACAGCCCTGGTTCCTACGGGCACAGCCAAGCGGCCGCAGGAGGAGGAGGAGGAGGAGGAGGAGGAGGAGGAGGAGAAGAGAACCCACGTAATCAAAGGGGGGGTAAAGCAGGCCCTCGACCTACGGCTGCTGCCGCCCACACCAGATAACGCGGAGAGGGGGGCCAGAGAGGAAGGGGAGGGGGAGGGCAAGGTCTACCAGTCAGCTCCCCTCGAGGGCAGTCTTGGCCGCGGACCTGGTTCATTCTGCTACTATAATTCTGCTCCTATATGGGCTATTCGGGCGGCACGAGGGGCTCGTCATGGATAAGAAACGGAAGCGTCACGGCGATAGACAAGAAGAAGAAGAAGAAGAAGAAGAAGAAGAAGGAGACGTTCAAAACGAGGGAGCGAAGCCACAGCGTTCGTGCCGTGTCCGTGCCTCGAGCACATCACCCTTGCCCGCGGAGCTCAATATCGACAGAACGCGGAAGAGGACCAGCCTACTCTTGGTCTCCGAGGGAACTGGGGAAACGCTTCTAGGGGAGGACTTGGTTGGGAGTCTCATGGCTGCGTCGTAGAGGTCCTTCACCCCCCGAAAATCCTGAATCCTCTACGGCTCTTGTGGAGGGGGGGACAACTCTTTTCGTCGGCTCTCGTAAACCCTCACACACACACACACACACACACGAGCACGTGGCCATCGACACAATACTAGGCCTCCATGAGTACTCCACGCAATAGAACCGACCCATGATTGCACATCTGTAATTCTGTAGGGGTCCCCGTGTACCAGACCAGACGCAATCAAGACCCAGCACGAGAGAAAGAAGAGGAAAGAAGAAAAAAAAAGGCAACGTAGTATGGTCCGACTCCCCTCTCCCAGCGCACTCTTTCCTCTCTCTCTCTCTCTCTCTCTCTCTCTCTCTCTCTCTCTCACCCTCTCCCTCTCTCGCCTCCCCCGTCACATTAGCCTCCACCAGGAGGCCAATCAATCCATTCCATCACCGGCCCCAGCCCTCATCGCGGGAGTCGCCACTGCTAGGATCCGACCGACAGATCAGCGCTTGAACGTTACCTTGAGCTGCTCAGCAAGGAGGGGGGGGCGCACAGACGGACAGCCTCGCCTGGGATGTGACGGACAAGAGGCCGACAGGACTGACCTCTTCTCGGTATATTCCGTTCATCCAAGGACACGAAGGACGCACGAGAGAGAGAGAGAGGGGGGGGGCAAAACCGCAGTATACTGGAAACAGGAAATCGGCATACGGTTTACAAATACGGCCTAGTTGATTATCTGGGCACGCAAAAGCCATGCTTCGTTGTGTGCTATGGCTGGCAAACAAAGCCACCTTTTCCTTCTTTTTTCTTTTCCTTTGACGATCCACGCGGCGAGCAGTAGATAACTCGCCACCACTCTGGAGCAGAAAGCAGGGCTAAAACCTGCAGCGCATCGACCTTCCTTCTCAGAAGAGCACTTACTGATCCCCCCTCATCCCCCGAGACCTCACCCTGGCACGATCATCGGACTTGATCTCGAAACGACACCGGAGGGGTGGAGGGCGAGAGACACACACACCAAAAAAACCAAAAAAAAAAAAAAAAAGCAAAGATCGAGGCGAGCATGTCCGCCTGACGCGCAGCTCGCAGGGGCTTCCCGTCTCTGGGCGCTCGGAGGGTTAGCATAAGTTAGCATACTATAGAGTGGCGTTCTTTTGCGCGCCAAATCCAGGCCAGATAGAAGGGGAGGGAGAGGCGGAGAGACGGAGAGAGGGATAGGTTAGGTTGGGAGGGTGGCAGGTGAGAGGGAAAAAAGGACCGTCACGGGCGTTTTTGTCCCGTCCCGTCTCCATAGATAGACAAGACTATAGTAGGGAGGGAATTCAGATGGTCAGTTCACAGCAGGACCTGCATGCATGGCTAGCTTCCGTGAACCGTGTCCCAGCCAGCGCTTCGAGGCCGAGATCGCGATGTCTGGGCCGCCCTCCCACCAGCCCCCCTGCTCTCCCAGCTCTCTGGTCAGTCGGCCGTCCCCGAGCCGTGTTCTCCTGATGATGATCAGTGCTAGATCTTAGCGTGTAGTGTAAGGAGTTTTGCCTCGATAGTAACAACACAACCTGGCCTGCTCGCGAGGATACCTCCAGCCGCGGCTGCTGCTCCGTGTGTGGGTCTCAGGCGAGACACAGGGCTGGAAGGGGGCCCGGGACGGCCCAAACCAGTCAGTCAGTCAGGCTTGCTGCTCATGGAATCTTCCTTTTTTTCCAGGCCAGGCAGCAACATCTCAATCACATGGCCCCGAAAAGAATATATCATGTCTTGGAAAGGCATCGTAAACGAGCCAATAACCATCATCGCCTGCCAGCATAGACCATGTGATTTGTTTCATGACATGACCATATGTGCCGTGCAATAAGGTTCCCAAGATGGACGGACGGCTCACAACCCCTCTCTCTCTCTCTCTCTCCCTCTCTCGCGTAGCGATTGATGATAGTGATGGGAGCATCTCATCATCACTTCTGCCTGCCTGTCAAGTGCCACTCCCGCAGTCCATGACCCAATCGCCTGTTTGGGAGAGCAGGACAAGGCAAGTTCCGCTCAGGAGGAAACATGACTCTTGTCCTCAGCTCCGAGCGAAAAGGAGGGGTTGGTTGTGTCTTGGGCGGCGACTTTCGACGAACACTTGTGATCTCGCATCTTATCCCCGTTCCGCTGAAGAAAACTCGCTCACTCAAGACATCCAACCAGTGGCGCCGACAGGAAGACGAGGAAGAGCCTTGATGTTGCGATGTCGCCCCCCCCGGGCCCCCTCCCCGAGATTCTTGCCTCTCCGAGGGCCGCCACCAGCAGCGAGGCCAAAGAGCCGTTTCCCTCTATCCCCTCTGTGGGTTTTCCACGCTTGATGATGCTTCGGGCTGCAGCACTGAGAGGGTGCGTTTCCGAGGAGAAGCAACAATCACGTCCAGCTCGCCGAGTGGAACCCCAGCCCTTTGCCCGCCTCTTCCCTGCTGTCAGCTCCTCGGATCATGTGTACCCACCGTGGATGTGATGAAACGTTAAAATGAGCGCTGTGGTGAGGAGATTCGGTTCGTCGGGCTCAGGTTCACTATAGTCCGCTGGCCCGTCGTAAGTTCGGCCTCGTCACTCTCTCTGCCCAACCTGCCTAGGCGAAGAGGGGGTGAGAGGTACCTAGAGATGGATCTGAGACACAGGGTCATTCTCACCTGGTCAGGTGGCGCCCTAAACAGGGCAAAAAAAAAAAGGAAAAAAAAGAAGAGGAGGAGAAAAGGTCACCGATTGATTCGGGGCCAACTCTCTCTCTCTCTCTCTCTCCCCCCCCCCACCAAACCCCCAAGCAGATATTTCCAGCGCTCAGCCCGCTCGTTACCATTGTGTGGGAGACACAATAGACAAGTCTAGTGAGTAGCTTGTGGCATGCCGGAACTTCCCAGCTCCTCGCCTTCCAATATCGCGCATCATGTCTCAGTCAGCTCCCGGGTCTCTTGTCACTCTCTTCTTTTCTTTTTCTTGTTTGTGTTTTGGTCGCGCACCTGAGAGAGCTGCAAGATCAAAAAGCTTAGTCCCCAAGTCCAATGGAGACCCCGCTGACGTCTTGATGGCCCGCCCCATTGGCACTGATTACAGACCGGTCTCTGGTGTAGCACGATGGCTGTCGAGGCTTTGACCCACCGAAATATAGGCCGTGTAACTGACTATCAAATCGGCGATTGGTCTACCTTCAGCACAGAACTGATGAGCGCATGTCTAGAACGAGTCTCTTGGATTTTGGAGGCCCCCCCCAAAAAAAAAAGCAAAGAAAAAAATAAAGAAGAGGAAATTCACTATGCACAAGCGGTCCCGAGGTTGTTTGAAGTCATAATTCCTCTGCTATGATGGCAGGATGGGCCGCGAAGGTCTAGAACCTAGAGTCAGTGATCGACACAGGGGTGCTGGTATCCAAACTGCTGGGTCTCATACACACCTCTACTGTGGCAGTAAGTAGATGAGATCGCAAACTGTCTGGCAGATCATGTAGGCAATGCAGGTTCCTCCCCCCTTTTTTTCTCTCTTTGTTTTCTGGTTGGCTGTTGTTGGTGTTTGAGCATTGCTCTGACCTGGCTCTGCAGCCGACAACAACAGCTGCAACAACATATTTGCTAGTCAATCCTCTTTCTCTTGGAAGTGCAGGTCGGGTACGCGGGTCTGTAGCACACACTATGCAGTCATCATGCAGTATTTCTGAAACTTTTTGTGTCGGCCTTGAGGCTAGCAGACTTTGAGTTGGAGGGTGACATGTGTGTACGGACTTTCTGCTAGTCGACCGTCTCTCGTATCGAGCCGCACGGGAGCGGAGTATGCTCCGTCCTGCGCTCGCCACAGACCCTCGCAGCCTCGATCGGAGAGTGAGGTCTCGGTGTGGAAGGGTTGAGCCCGTCTGCTCAAGTGCAGTGTCTCACACGATGGCTCGGTGAAATCCTGCGTAATTGGGTCGACGCCCTTATCGACTCGCCATACGCTCGGTACCAGGAGCACGCACAGGGTGAGCTTATGAAAGGCCGTGGCGGATGGCGGCTTGCATGTCGAGCAGGTCAAGTGACAAACAGCTCTTCGTATTCGACCCTCCCCGGCGTCAGAGGAGCAGGCCCGAGGTGCAATTTGTGTGCAGCCGGGTCGATTTGAACGTTGTCTGCTTGCCCCTCTTTCCGGCGGGCGCGGATTCTTTACAGAGCAGTGCTGCGCCAAAAAAAAAAAAAAAAAAAAAAAAAAAAAAAAACACACACACACACCGGTGGGTAGCACGCGCAAAAGCCACCTTCCGATCTTCAAGAATCCGTCAATAGAAAGACACATTACTTTTGCACTTTCAGCCCATGTCGCACCGATATTCGTAAATGTAGGCGGTTCGGGGTGACACAGCCAATCTCGAGTCGTTTGGCGTTAACAGAGGCAAGACGGTGATGACCTGTGTGGTCCCCCTTTGTTGCAGGCACCATCGGCACAGAGGGAGAGAGGGAGAGTCACGGAGTCGACCTGCCGCATCCGTTCTCGTCGAGGGCCACCTCCGCTCAGCCAGAGGGCCTGCAGTTAACCTGCGCCCTCTCGCGCACTCATGGCTTGGCGGTTGATAGTGGACCGCCTGCCACTGGCCGCCATTCCCGCGGTCAACCTTTTTCTTCGGCGCCAGCACGTTGCAGGCGCTAGGCTGGTCCAGCAGCCCTGCTGTGGCCCTCCGTTTGTATATTGTTTGTTACCTCCCACGTGACGGAACAAAACGCTGGGGGAGACGATGGTGATGATGCCCAGTGATGTGACAAGCTGAAGGCAGATCGCAATTCCGAAGCCCTGCAGCGGAGTGTATCGAGGCTAGCCCGAATCTGGGGGATGTACTCCGTACCTTGGTACCCGGTGTGCTGTGCAGAGAGGCAGGCGGCCCCCGACCAGAGTGTTTGATGGGTGTCTGCGACAAATTAAGGACCGGTCTCATGACATTCCTGGTTGGTGGTCCATGGCGCATCCCGACCCCAGGGCAAATTCTGTCCCCCCCCGGGCCAGAGAGGCCTGTAGCCTCTCCCGCCCGTCACCCATCATCACCACCTCGGGTCCTGCCCTCTGACGCAGCAGCGTGACGACTCCTCAGGTGGAGACCAACAGGGCCTCTCGAGCAGGGTCGGACTCGTACACGGGAGTAGGAGGAGGAGGAGGAGGAGGAGGAGCAGGAGCCGTGGCACTGGTAGGCGTTTGTTTGCCTGGCGGGCGTTTACCTGATGCGCGCGCCGTAAGCCTCCGCACAGATCAATCTCGACGGAGTTTTTTCTTGTTTTGGCCCAGCCGTGCAGGAGGGAGGGGGGGTGCGACAATGTCCTACACACCGGCTGCAGCATACGGCTGCAGGCTGGGGCCGGGGTGGTGTGGGGCCTGGGTCTGGCGAGGAGGAGCTTGCCACGAGGTGGAAGGATCTGAACAAGGGGTCGGAACAGGAGGATCGCGGATCGCTCTTGGAAACGCGTGGGAAGGCTTCGGTTGTCGTCTCGAATTCTGACGGGGTTGGGCTGCTCGTGGTGGGGGCCCTGCTGAACCACAGGCCAGAGAGGGAAGGCCCCACACGCAATACAACATGACTTAAAGCGTGGCCTCTGGGAAGAGCGATACCCCAGGGGGGATGGCTCTCCTCGGGCACCGACCTCAACCTCCTGCGTCCTGCTCTAGCTGCCCTGCCTAGGTTCCGTTCCCTCCTTCGCCTTCTCTGGACCAGAGCGATCAGTTGTTGTTGTTGTTGTTGTTGTTGTTGTTGTTGTTGTTGTTGTTGTTGTTGTTGTTGTTGTTATTGTTGTTGGGGGGCCATGCCGCCGCAAGGATGACCCGTCTGGGCGTCATGCTCGAGCCCCGAGGAAGGCAGCAGGTCCACGCGAGAGCAAGCGTAGCAGGACACCCGGGTCCAGGACCAGGAGGGCCCCCCTCCCACCCACGATATATCCAAGGACCATTGTTCCAGGTGAGGGTGACGTTGGTGGTGACGAGTCCAGGGCTTGGGGGGAGGGGGGCGTGAGGAGGGGGAGGAGGAGGAGGAGGTGGTGGTGGTGGTGGAACAGAACGATGTGTTGAATCATTTGAATGTCTCCTTGCATGTAGATTGCCGGTCCCTGCAGTGTGGCAGCGGATGCTTAAGCTTGTTTAAGCCCACGCCACCGAGCAAGCCAACAGGTCAGGCCAGGTGCCAGGTGCCAGATGCCAGATATCAGATGCCAGGTGCCATGCTGTCATGCTGCCAGGGGGGGTTTGGGCAGGAGGGGGTTGATCGTGGCTGGGGCAGAGATCGTCCCTGGGGTGTCGTGGATCGCACACAGTACAAAGTTGATAACAGGGTCGGCAGGGAAAGGAGAAGGGGGGAGCACGGCGGAGCTGTGTCGAAAGCCGTGACCCCTCCTCTCCCCCTCCCAGGCCTGAGATCCCGACCGTCCATTCTCGTTCTCGCCAGCGATGGACCGCACTCACGTGTCTGGTGGACCTGAGGACACACCCAAGAGCTGAGTGGGTTTGCTGTTGTCTCTGGAGGAAGCGAGTACCCACCCACGCGGTGCCTTACTCACCAGCGCTGGCAAGCCTAGACATGTGAGGAGAGATAGCATGAGTAAGTACCAAAGTATTATTCCAATTAATTATTGATGACAATTTGGAAGAAAGCAGAGCGGGCGGGTTGCTAAATTTACGAGCAATCCCTCCCGGGTGTCTGACCTTACCTCAGCGGGTCTCATGCAGCGCCCGTCGTCCTCTCGTCGGTGGTCGCCCGCGGCATCTCTGGCATGGATCCTGTGTCGTATAGCTCAGGCTCTGGTCGGACCCGACGTGTCGAGAGGAGTCATCGTCATGGGTCATGGGTAGCAGGATGGGTCCATCCCACCGATGAACCATGGGCTGCAAGACAAGCTTTTCTCCTTCTTCTTTTTTTTCTCTCTCTCTCTGCAGCTGATACGCTAAGACCCAAATGAGGCCATGGAGGTCGAGCGCGTCGCCCACATTAGCCAGATGCAGCTGGCAGAGCTCCACTCGAAATCTCCCGGGGGCTCGATAGTCAAGATTGCAAAAGGGGGGGAAGGGGAGGGGGCAGGGTCGGGACGAAGGAGATACAGCTGGTCGACCCAGGAGGTGTGTTGTCCGGCTGGCGAGTAAATTGGTCACAAGGGTCCTCTTGAAATCTGAGACTCTGCTGCGTCGTGGTGATGGTGGTGGTGGTGGTGGTAGTGGTGGTGGGGGGTTGGGTTGCAGGAGTCTGCTGCGGTCCATGAGCACCAGGGAGGCCTAAGCTGGACTGGATGGTGGATTGGCTCTAGTGGGTTGATGTTTAACCTGCTGGCTGACTTTACTGACTGACTCACTGGCTCACCGGTCCTACACTGACTGACCTGCCCTGAGGGTCCAGCACGGTGGAACCTCTGAAGGGGGCGGGCGGGAAGGCGCCAGCAGGCCAGGGGTTGGGCCTGCCTGTACCCGTGGCCCTGTGTCATGTATATTCTGCTATGGAGTTGGTAGCCATAGTACTCGGTATATAGCAGGCGGTACGTACTTATCTGTATGGTGCGATGTGCCGTCCCGGGGCCGCTGGGGCAAGATCGGTTGTGGCTTTTCGCGGGGAAGAAGGCGTGGGAGGTGGAAGGGGCAGCCCAGCCCAGCCCAGCCCAGCCCCCTGTGGACTTGAGCCTGCTACCCACTGCCGGGTAGACCTTCCATCCCTGCTAGGCTTCTACTATAGCATCATAGCACCATGGCATAGCACCATTGCGGTGGTGCCTGCTGCCTGTACAGCCTGGAAGGCCCTCCCCCGCTCCCCAGCCCAGGCCCCAGACCCAGGCCCAGCCAGGCCCAGACTTCAGGCTCATCATGCTCAGGCCCATGCCTCCTTCCTCCAGCACAGAGAGAGAATGTGTGTGAGTGAGAGAGAGGGCAAGAGAGAGGGAGGGAGGTGCGCTTTCCTCTTTTTTTTCTTCTTTCTTTCTTTCTTTCGTTCTTTGGCCCTTCCTTCCCTCTGATTGAGTTCAAGCCACATCTCCCCCAATTCTTCCTTCCCCCCTCAAGATCTGAAGCGACCTCAGCACGTTCCGGTGGCTTCTGACTGACACTTTTGACAGCTTGAGACCCTCGTGACTCGACGACAGGCTCCGCTCCGTTTTCCCCTTCCCACCCCTCCTTCGTCCAATCTCATGTGTACAGCCTTCCCCAGCATCTGGCGAACCAAGATTTCCGAGGAACCTGTTTTTTTTTGGGGGTTTTTTTTAAACTCTTAGATGAACCAATTGGCGTTTTCGTGACATTGATGGATGCACACACTCGGCAACACCATGCCGATCTGATTGCGGACAGGGGGGTTTTCCCTTCTCTGTCTCTCTCTCTTTTTTTTCTTCTTTTTTTTCTCCTTCCCTCGGCGTATGATCACATCTCGTCTCGGAACAAGATGGATTGGTTGATTGATTGACTGACCAGACTCTTTCTCTTCCCGGAAGTCGGCTCATGCCGTCGCGCACTACCTTCTTCAGCAGCGGTTGCTTCTGCTCCTCGCCTGCATTGGCGCGTCGGATCATTCGTGCACGAGATCCCTCAGCAAGGGACCAGGGCCTATCGACGGCCCTCTTCTCCACCCTCATCCTTCTCGTCCTCGTCCTCGTCCTCGTCCCTCTGCTATCCAACAAAGTCTCGAACACACACACACACACAGCAAACTTCAGCCCCGCTAACCAGGCCGGGCTCCTGCGAGGTTTTCCCAAATCTCATCTCACGCACATCTTGTCTTATGCCTGCAGCTGCAGCAAGACTACTGCAGAGCGCTCCGTGCTGGCGCTCCTGGCTGCTGGACCCGCCCTCGTCGGCCGGCTCCGTACCATGGCGGCCATGGAAACCATCGAATACATATTACGGTGCTACCACAATATAGGACTCGAGGTACCACAGTAGTGATGCTGTGTCCCCAAGAGTACTACCATGTCTATGGAGGGGGGCCGGGGTCCATAGTAACCATAGTGTCACAGGTACTACCACCCATCAGGGCTGGCGCCGGCCTGGGATGGATGACCCTGGGGCTGTTTCGAGAACAGGCTGCATGCAGGGTGCTCCCTTGCCATTAATTGCCTAATCTATTTTGTGTGCTACTGGGACACTGCACCGTACTATGGGATGAGAGCCTGGGTCTTGGTCTGATCCCCCTTCCTCTTCCCCTCCCCCCCCAAGACCTGCAGGCCAGGAGACTAATCTTTCAGCTACCAACTCGACACGCACGATTCCACATGGGGACTGTGTCCGCCCTCGTCTTTCTCGCATCACCATACCAGCAGACCTTGCGGTTGGCCCACGAACGACTCTGCCCGTCGCACAAGGGCTTAGGACAGCGGTGCGGAACCCGGAGTCAGGTGCGGAATACATCCCACCCAGGCCCACTCTCACCGCCTGCTGCCCCCTCCCCCCCAGCACCGCTCTCGCTCACTTGCTCGCTCTTGGGGCCCAGCCCGGTACAGCACGTCTTACACAGCATGAACCTGTCACTGTCGTGCCGCCTGCACCAGGGGAACCGTGCGTACACAGCCTGTCAGGTCTCCAAGAGAGAAGTAGGCGAGGCAGTTCTTGCCAGGCCAGCGTCGTGTCGTCGGGACTGCCACGGGAACGGGTCACCGCGCGAAGATCAGTCAGTCGCACTACGTCCCATGACAGCAGCAACAGGTTGAAAGCCACCAAGGGACAGAGCCACAGGCCCAGAGAGCCCAGAGGCTAGCTGTTATTGAACGGTGCCGGGGAGAAAGACCAAAGGCCCAAGACCAGAAAAAAAAGAAGAAGAAAAAAAGAGAGGGAGAACAGTTTCCAAAAAAAAAAAAAAAAATCTACCAGGTCATCCCGCCGCCGCTGCTGGCGCCGCACCAGAGCCATTCTGCCGGTACTCTGGGGACGCTGGCTCCGGCTCAGACTTTGGCGCTCGGTTCCCCTGGGCTGTCGTCCTCGCTTGAGATTCAGATCCTGGATCGCTCGCCCATTTTCCTAGCTGGCTGGCGGGCCCGGTGCCTTGGGTCCCTGCTCCTGAGGCGCTGCTCGAAAGCCACTGCCGCTGCCCGGCCCTCTTGTCAACGTTGACCTCTCTTCCTCGCTCTCTACCTGGCCCACGGATCTCAAGGCTGGCTTGAGATGAGGCTCTTAGGGGCGGTGATGCCTGCTCATGACATCAGCCCCAGCTGTCCATGATGTTCATAGTGCTGCTCAAAGTGCTCATTTCTCACTTGTCAACTGCTATGGTACATGATCATAGTATTTTCAGCGCGACCTGGGGGGCCTTGGCATCACCGTCCTGCCTAGTTCGTATACGAAACCCCCAAGTACCTTTTTTTTTTATTCTTTCTTTCTTTCTTTCTTTCGGGGGGTCTGCACTCGTCCCGCCCGGGGGGGGTTGGTCTCAGTAAGCCAAATCTCGGACTTTGACAAAGCGTGAGACTCTTCTTACCTCTTCCAGAGCAGTGAGCCCAGTCGCTGATTGCACTAATTCAGTTGCAGGCAAAGCGGGCCATCAGCGAGTGCCTATCCCGCAGGGAGCCGGAATTTTTCACGCCCCCCCGTCCGAGCACGTCTCATTCAGACCACTCCTGGATCGCTGTCCGAACGCTGTCCTGGCTTTGCCCACTTTTGAGGCTCGAAGGAACCGGTGGATTAAGCTTTCAACCTAATCGACATTGCATGCAGCCTCTAAGCCTCGTCTCATGCCACCCTGCGGTTCAGGCCGTGCATTTCTCCTGAACATCACCTTTTTCCCAAATTCGACGGTGGCGCGCCAAATCACCCGAAATGATTCGTCGCCTGTGATTCTTGGGATTCATACGTATATGCATACCAGCATGTCAGGACGGGAAGATAAGAAAAAAAAAAGAAAAGAAAAAAGAGAGAGAGGCCTGGAGGGAGAGAAAAGAGAGCGTGTGACAAAAGCAGCAGGGCAGGGCCTCGTGCACAAACTCCTCCGAACGGAAAGTCTGCAGCCGAGGTATCTTTGGTTGTCTGGCCTCCTAACTAAAGCCTTGTCAAGGCCTCACTCACCTGTGGGGTTGGTCAGTAATCTCGCTCCGACCATCCCTCTTTTTTCTTCTTCTTCTTCTTCTTCTTCTTCTTCTCTCTCTCGGATATCAAACAGCGCTGCCTGCTTCTCCCAAGTTCCATGACGCCAGCCTGCACGCTCTGTTCCACAATCCGACCAGGACGAACACTTATAACTGATATGAGCTAGATCCTGGAAACAGAGTGCCGTACTTTTTGTTTTCAGCTTTAATCTACTGGACCTCGGGCATACGGCCTGACAGAGGGCCCCGAGCCCCAGACTTTGGTCCCGGATTCCTGGTGTGTACTATGGACGATAATATGAGAGCAGGGTTCAGGCCGTCCTTCACTTGGGAGAACATGGTATCCAGACTAACCTGTCCGAGCACTGGTGAGTGAGTTCATCTCATGTTGTGAGATATCTGAGCACTTTTCACATTTTCTCTACTGCCACAGACCCCCCTCCCCCAAATCTGTTCCTCTCTCCCCCTTTCGTGTTCGGTCCCGCACAGGATGCATCTGGGCGTGGCATTGTGGGTCTGGAGCCTCGTGGTGAAGGAACCCTACAGAGCTTCTTTCGACCCCGTCCCTCTCCTGCCTCGGTCTCGACTGCAGTAGACCCGTGGAGGTAGATTGTGTTAATTCAGGATATCCTGTCAAGCACATTTCACCCTTTGTCCCCTGTTATCTAGCGCAGACATCAGGAAACCTAGGATCGATTCGGTATCGCTGGGATCCTGCCGTCTTCATGGGGCTCGGGAAATCTTGGGTGGGCTGGCGGGCGACACGGGCTAAGCTGGCCATGCACCATGCCCTTCATCACTCGTCTGCCCATCCCTGGCATGCAAAATGTGAGGGCGGAATGGCACTCCAGGGTCCCTCGCTTCGCCTGGGACGCTACTGGACACCACATGCTCACTCGTAGCTTGTTCTCTTTCCCTTGACTAGCGCCCCGAGCTGCTGGGACTTACGTCTCCTTTTTTTTCTCTCTTTCTTTTTCTTTCCCTTGATGCCCCGTACTTTTTCCCCTACGCTGCCCAGCTAGCCGTCATCGTGCTGGCGTGCGTCCAGTCTTGAGGACCCAGATAGACGAGGAGACTGAGCAGTGAGTCTGTGACTATCTCCTGTCGAGCAGAGAAGGACGGCTGCCTCCTGCATATACGGCTCTTTTTTTTTCTATCTTGTCTGTGAGTATTCCCCGCCCCCCCCCCCCTGCGATTTGAGGAGCACTCAGGCGCCCAGATTGCAAACCTCTCCCCCTTAGCCCCTCCCTCCAGAAGAGAAAAAAAAAGAAAGAAAGAAAAAGGGCTTCAGGGGCACCCACGGGCCACTGACCCTGCTGTATCCTTGGGCAGATCATGAGACGAGCTCGGAGGACCTACCAGCTCGAGTCTATGCACCCCCAGTGTTCCCTCCCCCCATAATCCAAACACTACTCGATATAAACCCCCCTAGCTTACTGCGTTCTAACAAACATGCTTGACTAGCCAGCAGATCCCTCCCGTCGTCATCGTTTCTGTATGAAACCTGTGATATCGTGAGCAGCTTCATCCGGAGAGGCTACTGCTAGTCCACTTGCTTGTCTCACACACGCTCACCCTTTTAGGTCGTCTACTTTGTCTCTCTTGTCTCTCTCTCTCCGCTCTCTCGTTCTCTTCTTCTCGGAACACTTATTCCCGTCGATCTTCCTGTAAGTATAGTACGTTCATTATTTACTATAGTAGCAGCATGTATACCTAATAGGCAAGAAACTCGCATTTTGGCGAGCTGACTATATCGCCCCCATGGGCCGCCAGGAAGAAGCAACAAACAATCCACCCACCCACCCACCCACACACGCACACACACAGGCACCCACCCACCCCCAGTCAGAGTACACGCTTCAGTACCCAGGAGCGCCACAGTCAGACATCCAAACTGGGGGACCACTCATAAACCGCTAACATTCCCAGGATATCTTGTGTATGCTTGCCCTGTGCCGCCTGTCCTTCTCGTCCTGGGTACCCTGCCTTGGGACAGCCTATCTATTTTCTTTCAGCCCCTACTAGTACCTGCGGAGATCCAAGGCATCCAGCCCTTTTGCTTTTTCTTTTCCTTTCGCTTTCCTACTTCTCCTGGGACTAGTGAAGAAGGGAAAAATCACAGCCAGCACGAGCACAGCCAGGGCACGACAAGACGAAGAAGAAGAGGAAAAAAGAGGAAGAAAAAAAAAAAAACAGATAGGAGGCCAGCCTTTCTCCCGCGGTGTGCTCACGACGGACCGACGTGTGAGAACCTTCTCCCAGCTGTCCTTTCCGGCGCTCCTGAGACCTAACCTCTGCGCCATCACGCCCTCTCATCTCTCTTCCTCCTGTACAATACGAGAAAGCCTTTTCCCTTTTGTTGTGACGCTGGTCCGGGAAGCTGGGCAATCTCTGGTCTGTGTGCGTCGCTTGTTACATTTCATTCTCGCCTTGTCTGAGGCTACTTGGACAAACCGAGAAGAGAGGCTAGACCTGTCCAGCGAGGGGAAGGGGAAAGAGAGAGAGAGAGAGAAAAAGAAAAAAGAAAAAAAAAGGAACAGGGACTAAACCCGGCCCAAAAATATCTGGCCCTTGAACCTGGTAAGGGTTTCCTTTCTTGCAGCCCTCCCCCCCCCAGCAGCTCCCCAGTGCGACACGGCCGGGCGATTACAAGACCACCCCGGTCCCCCACCCTCCTTCTCTGGGGCCCTTTCGCGTATTCCACCACTTCAAACAACCCGGACTTCCTTGTACAGGGGGGCATTGGACCTCTCGATCTGGGTTTACAAAAAGAAAGAGTGGGAAGGCGGCACCGCCCGAGCAGAAGCGATCTCGACCTCTTCCTGGTGCAGTCCACCTTTGTGTACGTCAACCTGATTCAGAGCCAGCTAGGGGACCATCACTTAAAAAGAGCACCACGTCCTTCCTACCTGTTCCTGGGATACTACTCTCCACAGACGACACCAGCCCTCCTCCTCCTCCTTCTCCCCTCAGAAGATCAGCTGGCCAGCATCTTTCGAGGTTGTTGCAAGCCATCGTCGTCACCGTCCAGACACCAGCCAGTACTTGTCGAAAGCAGCCGCTACCCGCCCAGGTGTGCATATATATATATACGTATATATATATATACACCTTGAGAGCGCGTGCCTTGGAGTCTTCCTAGTTGGATCGAGTCGTATCGAGGAACGGTCCGAGGGATCACACTCGAGAGGAGCACACTCGAGCTTCGACCCAGCGCCGCCAGAAGAGGAGACAAAACCCACCTTACCTTTACCTCGCTGTACCGAGCAACCCGCCCTACTCATGGTCCTTGTCCTGGCACCAGGGAGTACTCCTCACTTCTTGTCCTCGGTAATGGAGAACCACCATCCCGACCACATGGGCCCAGGAACAGGCCCAAGACCACATTCTCCCTCCAACAGCCGACATCTGATGATGCCCTCGTACTCGAACCTCCCACCACAACAATACCAGGCCGCAGAGATTCCCAGTACGAACAGTCCCTCCCCAGCCCCAGTTACTACTGCTTCGTTGTTTCCGCCCGAGAGCGACGCCAGCAACAGTTCGTCCCTTTGTCTTTTTTCCCCCGCCCACACACCCCCCCCCCTCCTTCCTGTTTCCGAGAAGAAAAAGGTGCATGTATAAACATATATAACACTAGCTAGTGGGGATGCAGTAGACTGACGCTCAGCAACAGGACGGTCAGTGTCAGAAAACGCGGGCGTGCACCTGCAGACATCACCTCTCGCCCTGAACGGGGGAAATTCTCCTGATTCGCACGCCGGGAGTGCCGGCTACACCTGGTCGAATGGCGATCCCTGGTCCTCGAGCCGCTCGCCGCAACAGCAGTACAGCGGCAGCAGGACGCCGGGCCTGAACCCAGGAGGGCCCTTCTTCCAGCACGGCATGCACTCGCTCTCCACGACCATGGCAAACAACATGTCTCCCGTCACAGCCACGACCCCAGCTGACACCCAAGCGTCCTTCCACTCCTCTCCGGCGACCACCATGTCACACCTGTCCATCGAGCAGACCGCCTCCAACGGCGCCGGCAACGGGGTCCTGCCTCCCTTCCGCGGAAACACCACGCCCTACTCGTCCAGGCCCACGCCTCCGCTCAGCCGCTCATCCTCCTTCCCAGCACCGGCAGCGAGCACCATGTCTACCTTCGTCCCGGGAATCTCCTCCATGCTCCCCATCACCACGGTTGGCTCCTCCCGGCCGGGCCTCTCCGCGCCCATCTCGCCCCTGGGCAGCTCGACCGGCGGACCACCCCCGACCCACTCCAGCGCAGGACGGCTCTCCGAATACTCGGCGGCGGCGGCGGCGGCGGCGAGCCACCACCAACAACAACACCACCACCATCACCACCAGCCTCAGCAGTACATGCACAACCTGGGCAACCCGGGCGGGCCCATGGCCCTCGTGTCCAACTACCACCAGCCCGTGGGGGCGCGTACACGCACGGCAGTCACTTTGGCGGCGTGATGTTCCAGGCCCAGCAGAGGACGCCTGAGAAGCCGCACCAGTGTGACCAGTGCCCGACGGCCTTCACCAGGAACCACGACCTCAAGAGGCACAAGAGAATACACTGGGCAGTGAAGCCGTACCCGTGTGATGGCTGTGACAAGGCCTTCTCAAGGAAGGACGCATTGAAGGTACTGTTCTTCCTTTTTTTTCTTCTTCTTTCTTTCTCTCTTTCCCTATGACTTTTCCTTCCAGGCTAACTGTCTAATTCCAGAGGCACAAGCTGGTGAAGTGTTGCGGCGAGAAGGACGAGAAGGTCAAGAAGGAAGGGAGCCCTCACTCGGCCGGTACTCACGGCGTACACAGCGGATCATCTTCACCTATGGATACAAAGAAATAGGTTTTACGGCCAGATTTGTAGGACAAAGCGTACAACGGCATTCAGGCCACGATGACGACCAAGATTGGCCGCTTTGACACCTGCCAGAGCTTGGACCATTCACATCAAAAAGGCTACACACTCTCTCTCTCTCGCTCTCTCTCCGCACGAGTATTGGCATCAAGGAAACGAGCATATTCCGGCAGGCGAAGCTGCAGCAGAACCCGGCGGCACACCTCGAACGAGAGACTACGGGAGACGAGCCTCGGGAGCAAGCAGGTGACACGGTGCAGAGAGTACGGCACCAACAAAGCACCGAGCCCGACGAGTCAGCTTTGTGGAATGCTCCCGAGACGACTATCTCGGCCTTGATTTTTTTCTCGAATGTTTTTTTTGTCACCCGTCCTTCTAATGTCTTTACTCTCTCCCCCAACGATCTGTTTCGAGATATATTTTCCTTTTTCATGGCGTCGTCGCTGCGTATTCATGGGACAATTGGGCTCAGCAAAGAGGAGAAAGGGGAAAGGGGGAATCTTTCAACGGGGCGCGTTATAGTCAGGAGACAAGATTCTTGGGCCCTCGTGGGTTATTGTAGCAGCCACACTGCAAATTGGGTTGGGACGGGCTTGATAAATGGGGTTTTCTCTACATTTGGGGTCTTTTTTTTCTTCTTTTCCTTTCTTTCTCTTTCTTTCCTCGTCTCTTTTCATCATTGCGGGAGGAACGAAAGCCGTGGAGGGGTCATTGTACAGCATTTCTATACCTAGGCAAGGCATTGGGAAAAGGGGAATCTTTGGGTATTTATTTCTTCTTTCCTTTTTATTTCTTATTTCTCTGGATGGGCCCTTTATGGAAATGGGTTCTGGAGTTTGTATTCTTCCAACCTGTTGGTATTATGATGTCTCTCTTTTCTTTTTCTCTCTCCTTCTTTCTCTCCTATTATGGGCTCATTTTTCTTACCGCCCCCCCCCTTCTCAGGGTGGATTATGAGAAGCTGGGGGTGAAAGGCCTAAAGAATGGAACTACGTTGGGCCATGCCATGTCCAACATAAATTCTAAGTCAATGAAAAAGTATGCCTCGTTTCAGTAGGCAAAAAGCTGATTCTGCCTCTCTCTCTCCCCGTCCGTGTCTCTCTCACTGTGTGACTGGTGTGTGTATGTGTGCGTGTGCGTATTCGTAAACCTGCTCAGTCACCTGTATATTTGATCGTATTGAACAAAAAAAAAAAAAGGATCCTAGCATGCGTTACGAATTTGTCAATATGACAACATGACATTCCCCCCCTCCTTTTCTCAGTAAGCGGGGCCCAAACTCATTTGTCACTGCAGCCCCCAACCACCCCTCGTGTTTTCGACCCCGTGTGATGAGAAAAGATGATGATGATGACGTTCATCAGCAGAAACAACAGGATCACCCGTTCACTGTCTCTTACCCTCTTCTCTCTCTCTCTCTCTCTGTGTGTGTGTGTGTGTACTGTGTGTCTACTTTTTCCCCCTCCTCTCTTTCTCTTTTCCTTGGGTGAGAACGCGGGAGGAATGTGAGTGTGTGTGGACTACAGTTTCAGCTCTCCACTCCCAAAGCAGACATAGTGCGACATTCCAGGGGGGGGGCAGCTGGAGGGTGACCCGGGTGTCTCCTCCGGTTGGAATGAATTCGATCGGTGGTTTTCGTTCTTGTTCCTTTTTTTTTTTTTTTTTCCCTCTCTCTCGGGCGGGCAAATGTTGATTGTCCGGACCAGAGTACAGTCAGCCAGCCCCGAAAGAGGGGCGAAGTTGGCGAGCTTAGCAGGTGACTGACAGGAGAGGCAGAGAGGGTCCGTTCATTATTATCTGGTGAGCAAAAGGGACAATATGGAAGGTATTAATAAGAGACAGGGGGGAGAGGGGAGGGGGCTCTAGTCAGAGAGTACTGCTGCTATGTGCGTAAAGTACTTGCAGACTAGGTCCGTACGTACGGCCTCTGCACCGTGTCTCTTTTCTTCTCACACCACACACACACACACACACACAGAGAGAGAGAGAGAGAGACATAGTCCTTTTCCTTCGCGGCCCTTGTCTTGTCCCGTCATCCTCAGGGCAGAGGCAGAAGAAAAGAAGAAGGATAGAGAAGAAAAGAAGAAAAAGGCACGCCCTACCGATATCCACCCCTATATTCCCGCCCTCTGACCCACTCAGCACGTAATAGTACATAAATTGCACATGCATATACATGGTAAATCCTTCGACCCTACGCCTTCTTTACACACCATCGCTTAAGGGGACGACCAAGATCTCACACGCGAGCGCGCGCACACGCACACGCACACGCATACCCTGGTCATCATCATGTGCCGCATTCCCACATGGCAAGAAGATGGTGTCGAGCATGGCACCCGGACCACACACACACACACAGAGAGAGAGAGAGAGACAGAGAGAGACAGGAGAGACGAAAGGCCATAAGCCGACACCCTGCCTAGAGGAAAACCCGCTCTGAACCGCCGACCGAGTGGGTGGGTGGGAGGGAAGTGAGCGAGCGAGCGAGGTGGGCTTGCATGCACAGGACGAATAGAAGAGATACGTGAGATGTGCCATTCCGTTCCCACCCCCTCCTCCCAAACACCAACAGACTACCCCTGGTTGCCGCCGACAATTGTAGTTACGGTGTGGTAGTAATCTATCACGACAGGGCTGAAATGGGTGCGCAGTCTTGGGTCTCCCTCTCTCTCTTTTTTTCTTCTTCTTTTCTTTTTTGGTTCCCCGACTTTTACTGTGCTGACTATTTGTTGAGTTTTCCGATCGGACTGTGTCGGCTCCGGGCCTAAGGAAGATCCAGTTCTCTCTCTCTCTCACACACACACACTCTGTCCCCAAGCTCAACAAAATAATAATAATAATAGTAATAATAATAATAATCATAATCATAATACGTGCTACCAGTCTCAGTAGTAATCATACGTACCTGCTGCTCAGGCCGTACTTTTTAAAGCTTGGCGTCTGGCGTCCTGCATCTCTGCAAGCAGAGACGCCCGCTCTCTTTCTCTTTCTCTCTCCTGGACCAGACCCGGACAGAAAAGAGAAGGAAAGAAAAAAAAAGGGCAAAATGTCCCGAGAAAATCTCCTGCAGAGCCGATACCCTGGGAAGATGTGGCTGACGGTTTCTAGAAGAGCCAAGGGAGGCAGCGGCGGGTGGGTGGTTGGAAAAGAAACAAAAAAGAAATCCAGTCAGGTGGGTGATCTGAAGAGGGGGAGGAGGGGAGGGGATCGATAGCCCAAGCCCCTCCCGAACTCGTGGTATTCTTTCTCTTTCTCTCTCTCTCTCTCTCTTCGTAGAAGGAAGCGCCTCTCCCGCCCGTCTTTTTCTCTAGCTAGATCACCAGACAGGCGATGGGATGTCACATCGAATCGGCACTACCTCTCGCAGCCTACCTCCCTCGTCCCTTGGTATGTATCCATCTGCGACCCTGTCGAGGGGGGGGGTTGACTTCGTTGCAGGGAACCGAGGCAGGTTCCAGGAGCGACTCCCCAGGGAAGCTTATGCTCGGTTGCACACGAGGGCCCTCCGTGCCGATGATGCACTGTCTGGGTCAACCTGCTCACGGCCCCATCACGGGGCTGCTCAGCAGATCGATCCGTGATGTGTCGTACTAGCCACAGGCAGGATTTGACAGGTCGCGCGCGCACACACCCACGCGCGTATGTTCCCCGTGACAAATAGGACCCAGGACAGCCTTGTGCCGAGAGAGCTGGGTGGGCCAGGGGCCGCGTGGGAGAAGGACGCCTTGTTCGTGCAGAGAGGAAGCGCGGGAGGGACAGGAGGTCAGCGAGCTGTGACAGGACCTTGCCAGGTTCCCACCTGGTTGAGAACAGCCCCCCCCGGCACGGTGGAGGGTTGTTCTCTTCCCGAACACTTCCAGGCATACCATTCGTCCATCCACACCGGTTCGGAGTGCTCTCTCTCTCTCCCCCCCCCCCCTCTCTGCCTTGGTTCTGATGTGCTCGTCACCACGATCAAGAGCTGCCCGAACGGTTCGGAGCGCACAGCAGTAGCATCGTCTGAGTCTGATTCAAAGACGAGCGAGCCACAGGTGAACATTTTCTCCACCAATGCTTTTCTCGGCACATTTTTTTTCTTCCTTTTTTTCCTGTCCTTCTTTCTCTGCGCAGAATTTCGTGGCGTTGAGACCGGCTGCAGGCGGAACGCCCTGCACGTCACACCACAGGGACAGCAAGATGCTGCTCTTGTGGTTCCCCGAGACCGCGAATCTCGGAGTCTTTTTCGTCTCTCTTTTGTCTGCCGTGTCAAGCTCGGCTGCGTGTCTTGGAGCCTTCTCCCCCTCCTGCTCCTCAGCATTCGCGTGATTTCCTTCACCTTCGCTGGCGATCTTCTGATCATGGCTAGGAAGAGACTTAGGCCCGTCTGTTGGTGTCTTGTCCTTGTGTCACACCCGATCATCTTCGGAGGCAGGGCTGGGCCTGAGTGGGTGTGGGAGGTTCCGTTGGAGCCCTGTCTCTCGATAGCATCCGCAGGCCATACTGCAGTAGACCGAGGTGTTGTTATGGAAGACCCTGCTTCGTATCCTGCTATATTTTTGAGTCAGGATCTTCCAAGACATGGGTGTCACGAGACCACCAAGGTTCATTGCTTCTGCTGCTGCTGCCGCTTGTGCCTAGACGAGCAGCCCCCCGCTGGCTGCAGAGGCCAGATGCTGTGGATCTCTGGAGGACGTTGCACGACCACAAAAGTCGTCGTCACCTTGGGTGGGTGAATAGCGAGCACCGGCACCGGCTGAACCCGAGAGCGAGCAGGCGTATCCCTCCCTTTCTTCACCGTGCTGCCCTGTGCTGTGCTGCACCGGCCAGTGATCCGACCGCCATCATCCTGCTGCTGCTGCTGCAGTGGTCCAGACGTCTGCCTGTCTGCCGGTTGGTCTGGTCTGGACGGCTCTGTCTCTCGCCTTGATCTCGACATGGCACCGAGCGTGGCTTGTGGCCAGGCTGTCGCACGTGTGCGCGTCGAGAACAGCGTTGCAGGCCATTCCTCTTCCTCGGCTGCTTTCTCAGAGGCCAGTCGGGTTAATTCATGCATGTCTCTGATGCCCCTTCCGATGTGTGTGTGGTCAGCTTTAGGTTCTTTTTTTTTGCCTCTTGTCTCCAGCTTGTTTATTTAGCCGACCGAGCTAACGGATGGGCCCCAGATGTGACTTGACGCAAGCTGTGTGTTGCCCACCACCAGTCCCCATGCATCTTGGATGGATTCACGCTGGGTCTTGTCATGGGAGGGGGGCTGGGGGAGTATGCATGCTGCTTCTGTTGTTGTCATCGTCGATGCAAATGTTTCGAGTCGCAGCTGTGGTGTTTTCAATAGGAAGAAAAAGAAAAAGAAAAAAAGAGAGAGAGAGAGAGAAAGAGAAAGGTAAAAGAGGGGTCTGGTAGCAGCAGAAGAGGAAATGAGTTGTCGTCAATTTAGGCTTCCCTGGAGAAGAATTGGAGCATGCGCTGGAGACCTTAGAGCTTGGGGGACCAGGGGGCCTGAGGACCCGCCCAGAACAGGCCAAGGGGGCCCGCCCTCCTAACTCAACTCTTGGTCCACCGGCCAGCAGTGAGGAAGAGAGAACTACAGGGCTCTCAAGACTGCACAAAAAAAAAATGAAAAGAAAAACTTCATGAGGGACAAAACCAACAAAATAGGCCCCCTTGCCTCAGTAAGCCATGACTATCATCATTTGGCCCTCAAAGGCTTCGCGGAACATGGACCAACCTGCGAGAAGCCTTCCTCTACAAGTCTCATCTCGAATGATCGCCCATCTGCGGCTCCTGACATTTCAGCTGCAGAACCTTTTTTCTTCTTCTTCTCTCTCTTTCTCTTTCTGCTCTTCGTGCCGCCATGCAAGGCATGGTGACATGTCGACATGGTTGGGAAGGAAACCAGGGAGAGAGCAGGGAGAGATTGGGTGGTACGGACCGCCTACCCTCCCTCCCTCATCAGGGATGCTCGGCCGAGGTGCACACCTTTTGATCGGTGAGGGAGGGAGTTTTTTTTTTTTTTTTTTTTTTTGGCAGTGTATGGATGAAATCGAGGGGATCCATGGCGGTTACGCTGCGGGGAGGCGAGCAACATTCATTCGGAGTTGTGTGCCATGGCGGTGACACGCATTTTACGCCAGGTGGTACGGCAGCAGCGCCGGTGTCATTTGGCGCCGGTGACCTGTGCGTGACAATTCCGTCGAGCCGAAAATCGTTCAAGATTAGTTTGCCTAGCTAATTATTTGTGCAGTCTCGTCAGCCTGGAAGGATGCCGAAGCCAGTGCGTGCAGGTATCACCCCACTAACCACCCACCTGGAAGCGGTCAGAAGAACAGGAGCTTTGTTGAGGAGAGCACTGCGTGCATGGGAGTCTTTTCCTAGGGAAATATCACCTTTTCAGGACGACAGAGTGGTCTCGAGAGGCCCCGTCGGATGGCTGCCATGATCTGACCGCCTTGGGAGCCCACGACCAGTACCATCGAGGAAAACTGGTATATGATACTCCCATCAAGCGTCCAGAGACAAAACGCACCAAGTCTTCATCTTCAGTATCGGAATGAGGCATCAACATATTTCGAATCCAAGTAATAGAGTCTGAAAAGGCCAAGATTGCGTAGCGCTTTGGAGCGATAAATAAACGGGCATTCTGGTTCCCAACAACTGCTTTATCAGATGAATGAGTCTCGGGAGCAGCGCGGACTATAGCGTAGAAGCAGACCTTGGTGCCTACCAAGCGTTGCGAGTCAAAGGTTTCAAACATCGCGTAGAGAGCCCGCCAGAGATATAGGAAGTGACTGTTGGCATTTCGATGGGCATGTAGCCACTCCTTGTCCTGAGGCTAGCTGTGATGAAGACTCTAGGGAAGATTCTGATATGCCGGAGATTGTTTCTTTCTCTCTCTCTCTCTCTCTTGAGCCGGGCCTTGCATCTCATTACCTGTGAGGGTGCTTTCATGTAGCCTAGACGTGGCAGCATTGTGCACTTCCACCGACGGTGACCCTCACTTAACCATAGCTAAAGTCATCCCTTTGTTATAAGTTCCCAACAGGCTATCAGAGAGATACGTTTACAGCCAGCCGTCCGCAGCGCGAGTATCAGCTCGTAATCGGACAGTGTCTTTGTATAGCATGATGAAGATCCTTCTCTGCTTCTCTCGTGCGGAATCGCGAGCGATGCAGAGAAGTCCTGGGGAGAGCTGCGGTTACTTGGTGAGAGGGAAGCACACCGCAGCTTCATACGGGCATCTAAAGGATGTCAACTGCCATACCATCCACTCACAGCGCAGATCAGCAGATGTGAACTAAATCGTGTCTGTGATCATGTTGTAATTATCAGAGCAGTGGCCAAGTTCCTGCCTCGCCACAATTGCTCAACCACTTTCAGTCCCACCACGGGCCGTTCACTGCGCACAACTCTGCATGACTGATAGATGTGTGATCAAACAGATCGGCGATCCACAGCCCGTCTTGTCCGCGTCCAGCGACCCATAATTGGACCCAGTTTATGAGGACAACCCCTCACTGCTCAGGAGATATCTCGAGTGTCCGGCAGGAAACAGTGGACCAGCGCTTGCGACGCACCACCATAGGAAAGAAAAAGAAGGGAGAAACAGCCCCAGGACGAATCCCCCATGATGGCACTTGCTGCTGCCATATCTAACTTGTGATAACAATTCCCCCAATCGGACAGGCGGACATGTGACACTGAGAGTATTTTAAGCAGCGTCGTAGCATCGCGCTTTGCGATCGGACGATGCCACTGCAAATGCTCACCTGGCCCTGGACAGGCACACACCACTACCATCGGCAGGAGGCGGTTGTAGCGAGATGCCTGAAGTGTAGAGGCCAAGCGAACATATCGTTCAGGTTATTAGTGAGGTCTCGCAAATACCACCCCTCATCGTGTCACTTTCCAGACTGCGAAAGCCAACATCCGGTCGACGCATGGTGACGAGATGAGGCTGCCTAGGTTCTCGCACCGGCGCTAAAGCTTCCCAAAATAGACTCACGCCCTCCAAGGCATGCATTTAGGCTTAGGCCAAGAACTCATGAGACCCGGGACGAAGATAAGTCGACAAGGACGCAATAATCTGCGGGGATCAACAGGCGGAGGGGCAGGCACCCGAGGCGTGCCAAGCTTCTTGCTGTCTTGGGCCGGTCGGAGAATAGCAAGATACAGCTGAAAGAATGGTGATCTCCCGCTGTCAGCGAGTGCTGCCATGGCAAGTGCTCGATCCATTAGGCTGGGTTCGTATAAGGCGAGGCTGTCGATTAATCCCTAGAGAGTAAGTCGGTCCAATGGGACCCCCCAGATCTGGCCAGAAGCAACGCGTCCCCAGGCCCTCAGCACAGTTTGATCGAAGCCAAGACAATTCATGCAGACGCATGGGCATGACCAGTCACTTGGCCCCAGTGCCTGTCGGCGGTTGAGGTTCGTGAAGCAAGCAGCTGCACTGGCTGGCACGTCGTCTCGCGCAAGACCTGCTCGGTTCCGGGACAATGTCTGATGCGAACCGATGGCAATAGGTCAGGGCCCAGGTGAGAGGCATCCGTTGCGAGGCGGCGAGGTTGAGGTCTGGGGCAAGATCGCAATCGGATGAAACCAAGCACGGAATGCAGCAAAGAAGAAGTAAGCTTGCCTGTCGAGATCGGAAACCTTGACTCCCGCCACGCTCTGGAGATGGGACGTCGTTGCTTCGCGGGGAGGGGGGCAGCTGGTGCCCGGGTTGGTCCCTGGTACCTCGATGACCACAGAGGACTGAGCTAAGCCCAACAGGGGGATGTAAGGGCAGGCCAGAGGGGCGGATCCCTGTCTAGCCTGAGCAAGTTGATGTCCTTCGCAGTTAAGGATGAGGGTATGTTCTCCGGCCGGACACTAACAGAGGCAACACCCTGATGGGGACCCCTAGGGTCGAGGCTGCCCTCCAGTCCGTTCACAATGCTGCACCATTAGTACCACATAGTATAGCTGGCCTGGGGGTGGGTTTTGGGGCCCAGAAGACAACCCCGTTTGAGCAAGTTTCCCTCAACGGCGGGCCAAAGCAGCAAAAGGCCTCGACGCCCGCCTCCTCTCGTCCTCGCTTGAACTTGTGATCTCGAGCATGTTTTATCTCTCCCCCCACAAGACATCAAAACTCTCGCAAACTTGCTCGGATCAAGGCCCCGAACCTGTGGAGTGCGCTCAACAGCAGTAGTCGTACCCACCTCGGATAATATATATCTGCTCTGTTCTGCGTTGACCGAACCAAACCAGTCAACCAAACCAATCAACCAACAGCAGCAGCAACAACCATCACACCTAAGCGACAATTACCTCTCCCATAGCGTATCATTCATACACACACATCTACCAGGCTGTATGTATACCTCTCTCTCTTGGTTCCCTGTCGAGAACCCTGCCCTGCCCTGTCCTGTCGTATCCTCAGCCCTGGCTGACAACCACCACAGTACCTCTTGTCGCCTCTTCTCGCTCTTCAAGATGGATATGACATCAGGCATGGACAGCAGCTCCTCGAGCAACACCACGACCACGATGGCCACCATGATGGTCGCCTTCCAGAACGACATGGCGACGACCCTCTACGCCGAGGCCTGGACCCCGTCCACGATGGGCCAGTACGCGGGCACGTGCATCTTCCTCATCTTCCTGGCCGCCATCTTCCGCGGCCTGTTCGCGGCCAAGGCCATGGCGGAGTCGCGGTGGCTGGACCAGGAGATGAACCGGCGCTACGTCGCGGTCAAGGGCCAGCTGCCGATGCACGAGAACATGTCCCGGGACAGCCTGAAGCAGAACATGGTCCTCAGCGCCAACGGCGTCGAGGAGCAGGTCATGGTGGTCAAGAAGAAGGGCGGCGCCCAGCGGCCCTGGAGGGCGAGCGTGGACCCCGTGAGGGCGGCGATCGATACTGTCATTGCGGGTGTCGGATATCTCCTGTGAGCCTCGACCTGACCTGTCATTAAACATCCATCTACCTGGTGGCTGGCTGCTAACATTAAGCCCCGCACAGCATGCTGGCAGTCATGACGGTGAACATTGGCTACTTTCTGTCCATTCTTGGTGGTACATTTCTCGGAAGCCTGGCTGTCGGCCGGTACGCATCACTACAGGAGCATTGAGAGAGCAAAGGCCGTCGCGGGACGACGATATGAAGCCAGCATACTCCACACGATGAGCAGCATTGCATCTGGCCAACATGATGCCATGGACGACGAGCTAATTCGTCGGATGAGGTCACGATGATCACGACAAGAATGGGTTGGAGGCTAGTTTTGGTCTTTTTTCTTCTTTTTTTTTTCCACACTCGAGAGAGGGGGGATTGGGTTTTGGCAATCTGGACTTTGGACCACCATCGCTGTCGTCCACCTAGGTCTTCTTCTCCCAGCGCTTAGACGAATTCTAATCTTTACTACCATCATACAAAGCCACAGTCTACCTCTTGAGAGGCCTTTTTTTTTCTCTCTTACCTTTTTTTTCCCTTTGTTTTCTTCTTCTCGAGATCTGCGGGTACCTTTAGGGACACCCCCGCGGCAGCTAAAATGGTGCTGCAGAAACATGCTCAACCTAACTGTGGTACTCAAGCGAGGGATCCACCTTGGAACCACCCACCCCCCTCCTCCGTACCCCTCCCCGCCCACGCCAACCCGGGACTCGGGACTCTGCAGAAGATGTCCGTCCCACCTAATACCGATTGCCTATCAGCAGTGAATGCCACCTCGTTCGAAAATAATACATATACATGGTATACATACATGGTACATATACATGGTACATATGCACATATATGTGTGTCTACATGCTGTACCGTAACAGCTGCAGTCCGCCTCGTACGTGTGGAGGATCCAGGGCCACCGCCTTCTCACCACTAAACAGCGGCCTTGTCGTTGCCCCGGTCTACGGTACAGGCAGTATTTGTGTTGTGGTTGGGCGTATAAAGGAGGACAAAAGCAGTCGTTCAAATTGGGCTCATCGGGCCTCGTGGGATACCTCCCAGTCTACCTGCTTTCTGATGATGAGCTCCCGGCTCCCGCTCCTCCTCAGGCTCCGCCCTTCCTCCTCCTCCTCCTCCTCTTCCACCACCATCCCGCTCCTGGTGTCCGAGTGCACCACCCTTGTCTCGTGCCCGCACGTATCCGGACGGAACCGAGGTGGGTTCATCTCCCGGCCACCGAGGCCGTCGCCCATGTCGTCGCGCCCGCGGCTCCGGCTCGAGGGCAGCCTGGTGGCGCCCCGCACCCCCTTCATGAGCGAGCCCCCGATCGTCTGCAGGGCGTAGCTCGAGCTCTTGGAGCCGCCCCGGGTGGACGGCACGAACCCCAGGTTGCCCAGCCCCGTGTGGAACGCCTTCATGAAGCCCCTCAGGTTCGGCACGGTCGCCGAGATGATGGTGCTGGCGACCATGGCCTGCTGCAGCACGGCGCTGTCGGTCACGGCCAGCTGCGGCTCGGCGGCGGCGGCGGCGTACGTCTGGACGTAGTGGAGGTGCATCCCGGAGAGCACAACGAAGAGCGCCCGGAACGCGAAGGCGGCGGTCACCTTGAACTTGAGCCAGGGCGCCATGTTCATGGGCCAGGTGAAGATGGCCGGCAGGGCGCACGTGATGATGTCTATGGCGATGTCGAGGGCGGTGATGACCTGCCAGCGGTAGATCTTTTTCTCCCCCCGACTCTTGTATCAGAGACTCATCAAGGACTCCCTCGCGGGCTCTGAGGGGGTAAGGAGGTTGGCGGGTGCGCCCGTTGTCTTACCTGCTTTGGACACCGGGAGAGGTTCTCAGTCGTCAGCAGCGCGCTGGCATCACAGCCGACGGCCAGAGCCAGGGCGGAGCCGATTCCCCAGGCTGCGCTCACGCCCACAGCCAACCAGCTGGTGACCCATCGCTTCCCGCGCTCCCCGTCCGCCGTGAAGATCCGAAGTACCAAGGCTGCGGTCGAGCACTTGGCCAGACACAGGATGACGACGGCGAGAATTTCAGACGCGAGGAAGGCCTGTTCTCCCGCGGCGCGCGTCAGTCAACCTCAGCACTCTTATCTCAGCACCGCCCAGCACAAGAACGTGCAGGGAGGGATGCAGGGCCCAGAGCTCAAGTGCCGGGTCTGGCCCCCAAACCGCCCGGGCCAGATCAGACAGACGACTCCTCGCTCGCGCTCTACTCACCTTTCCCGATATGGACCACTCGTGTGCGGTCGTCGTGGCGTTGGACCTGCCAAGCCCGTGGTTGAGGCCGTAGAACACTGCTGCTGCCTGCCCGAGCTGGGTGAACTGGATAGCTGTACGTGTAAGCCCCCAAGACACAGGCTCGGAAAAGGGGGGAGGGGAGGGAGAAGGGACGCAACGGACCATGGCAAGGAAGAGCAGGTGGTCATCCAGGCCGTACACGTGCCATTTCACAACAATCCTGATGATGGTAGCCAGACCGCTGTAGATCAAGCACAGGATGCTGGCAATCCAGACATACCCGGCATGGTTGTCAGGCCCGGACGGCACGAGTCGGTGCGAGTTCACCGGGTCGTCTGCGACGGGTAGGGGGTCCATACTTTGGAAACTGTCCCGTCTGTTTCTCTCTCTCTCTCTCTCTCTGTGTCTCTCTTTCTCGTCGTCTCTTCTTGTCCAACACACAAGAGGAAACTCTCGAGAAAGGGCACCTCTTGTGGGTCGGACAGACGTCGCGCCCCCGTGGGACGGCGGAGTAGCGACGGGTCGTGTTCTATATAGGATCGGCGGGGTGGGGTTTTTACGAGGAGGATGGTGACCAAGTAAAGTCCCTGACCGGTGTGCCGTGACGGCTGAGATGTTGAGGATCTAGAGAATACAGCCCAGTGCTGGACGCATAGCTCGAGGAGGCCAAACCATGGGAATAGAAAACGAGAGAAAAGAAAGAAAGGGAAAAAAAGAAGGAAGAAGAAAAAAAGAGGGTACCGTGCGGGAAAAGCAAAGCACAGCTGGTGTCTACCCAGGCCAAGCCCCATCACCAAATTCTCCCTCTGGCAGCGGTCACAAAAACGACACAGTACTTAAGAGTCAGGCCATGCTAGGTTCTAGCCCTTGAGCCCATGGTCACAGGTTTGAGAAGTACCATGGGCGCAAGAAGCAGTGATTGCTCCTCACCCCCACCCCCTCAGCAGCTCATCATTTGTTGTTTCTTTTCTCTCTCTCTCTCTCTCTCTCTTTTTTTCCCACGTGAGGGATCTGGTCCCCAGTCAAGCGGGCCTCCGGATCATCTTCGCCTGTACTCCACTTTGATACACGAAAGAGAGGGAGAGAGAGAGAGAAAGAAAGAGAGCTCTCAAGTTCGAGATTCGGTTGTTAATTCCCGAGGGGCTTGGGGAAAGTGAAGAGGCCCACCCTGTTTAATAGTATCTCTCTTTCTACCACAGATCGACCCGGCAATTGCTCCGGTCTTTTTTTTTTTTTTGTTGCCTTCCCTTCTTTCTGCATGGACAGTCTGTACAGACATAGTACTGTAAGGTAACCTGTTACCCAGACAGGTTTTCTATTATTATTTTTATCCTTGACCTCCTACTTCCACGCGCCACTTTCAGAGCTGGGCAGGAGAGGTGCCGATCTGGCTCGCCTTGAAACAGCTATATTACTGCCAGGGTGGTCGATGGCCAGAGGGGACCTGGATCCTGCTCCTCTGCCCCATCGCGACATACGCTTTCCCGGGGGTTTGGAGGGCGAGACAAGCCCACGGAACCATGGTATGAGAGTTCCCATCTCATCTGTGAGGAGCGGGGGTGACGAGAAGGTGAAGGAAAAAAAAAAAGGGGGGGGCGTTACCGACTTGTACAGCCCAGGGGAGATAATTCGGCGGAGCTGCAGCGTTGCGAGAGTTTAAAAAAAAAAACGTAATAGTAAGAAGAGCCAGTGGACAGCCATGAGACGCGCAACGCATGGCAGCATGTGTATATTACATTTATATCTTACATGACAACACGTGCTACCTACGGGTTCGCAGGCTGGCCGTGGGTGAACAACGAAAACACTTGGAAAAAGTTCTCGTCCATTCTCAATGTGATCTTGGGGGTTGGGAGGAGGCCCCTCTCAGCTCATTCGACAAGAGACACATGGTCGTCGGGTGAGAGAGAGAGAGAGAGAGAGAGGTATGTAATGAAGGTGTAGGGATGTGACAAGGTAGTTTGCCCTGGGTTGTACTGCAAGGGAGATTCTGGCCGGTAAATACGACGGGCTTACGAGGTGACAGCCGACATACATACCTTGACCCCGTACAAGCTCTGTCTCCCTGATGCCGGCAGCTGATGTGGCAACTCTGAATCCTTCGCCCAGGGGACAGCCACGAAGCCCATGAGCAGACACACACACACACACCCACACACACTCATCAAGTAGCACTGTGCATCCAGACGAGCCCACGGTGGAGGCTCTCCGCCTCTCTCTCTCTCTCTCTGTCTCTCTCTCAAAGAAAAAACAGAAAGAAGAAGAAAAAATGACCCACGCCACGGCGTGTTGTTACCATGGTAGCGCTCTGATTTTCGCATCAGGTGTAGCCTGGGCCCCGATGGACTGGCGCAGAGGATTCTTACTGGCCCGGGGCACCAGGGTCATGCGGCCCGCTGTCGGCTCCTACGCCGGTGCTCGACACCTGATTGAGGTCTCTGTTCCGTCTAAGAATACTAGTGGAGACTCTTTTTTCTTTCCTTTCCTTTCCTTTTCTCCTCAGGCATGGGAGTGAGGTGATAAGTGACGAGCTGTGGTCTTGACCATTAGTCACTGCCTCCCGTGTGACAGGGCTTTCCTCCGACGGCTGAGAGAGAGAGAGAGAGAGGGAGAGGGAATGAGAGCTACGCGTCGGAGAGGGGTTGGTGATGGTGTGGCTGGCTGAAAGGAGCAGCGGTGGACGATGGGAACCAGATAGTGATCACCTCTCTAGCAAGGCAACAGTGTTTTTTTTTTTCTTTCTTTTTCTTCTTTCAAGACTTGACAGGTCAGAATAAGGAAATGAGTAATTAGGATTGATGACCAGGGAATATGTGTGTATGTGTGTTTTTGAGAGAGAGAGAGAGACAAGGAGAGAAAAAAAGAAGTGGTTGGGGAGTTTCTGATATGTCATGTATCTCTTCTATATGGGTTTGAAGACTATGTGTGGTTCACCGTTCTTTCCCAGACTCTTATTTTTTTTTTTTTTCCTTCTTCTTTTCTTTCCTTCTGTACAGTGACAAACATTGGGTCATAGAACTATCGAGCGCGGTCGCAAGTGGTCCGCTTTTACAAGATTATTCCACAACTAAGAGATGAGCGGGTCTTTCTGCACGTCCTCGATGCTGGCCTATGCTAACGCTGTTTGAAGAGGGCGAACGTGCGCAGGGACGAGGGATGCGGGAATGTCACCACGGTTTGGTTTTTTCTTTTCTTTTTTTTTTTTTATCTCTGGGCGAGCAGGTGGTGGCTCCGCATCAATATTTATGGGGTTTCTTGTCGGTCCTATTAGCACAGCAGGGTGTACGCGCGTAAAATCAAGGGCTGCAAGATATCCAGGGTATATTTTCTCTTCTTTTTTTTTTTTTTTGGGCTTCTTCTTCCTTTTTTCTTATTGGTATTTGTTCTAGGTGGATTTCTGAGCGCTCTCCTGACCACAGACAATGATCATCTTGTCCCCTAGGTAATCACCATACTGATCACATCTCTCAACCGTCACACACGCGTCCCTTTCCGTCCGGCGTCTTCCAGTGCATGTTGGCCCCCTCCACATCAGCCAGCGGGTTCCCTCGCCCATGCCCCCCCTCCCCTCGATGAACTCAAACCCACAGTTCCTATAGAACGGGTCTTTTCCCTTGGCGGCGATCACAGTGGCCCACGCGCCCTCCGCCTCGGCCCTGTCCAGCCCCCATCGCACCAGCTCGCGACCAAAACCCCGTCCCTGGTAGTCCGGGTGCACTCCGAGCCAGCTCAGGTACCAGCACTCGGCGCGCTCGCCCGTGTACATGTGCTCAAAATGCGGGTGGGCTCGCTCCAGGATGTCTTCTTGCGGTGGGTCCGCGGCGCGGTTGGGCCAGAGGCGCTTGTGGATCTTCATGGCGATGGTAGACAACGGTTTGAGGAGGTTGCCTGTTGGGAAGGGGGGGGCAGGACAAACCAAGAAAGGGGTTTTTTGGTTCTCTTCTTAGCAATGCATGCTGTGATATCACCTAGGGCAGAGGAGAGAGAGAGAGAGAGAGAGAGAGAGAGAGAGAGAGAGGAAGGAGACTCACGAGGGTCGAGCCTCCAGAGCTCCATCTTTTTCCCTCCGTCTCCCAGGCGCATCCACTGCGCACAGCCGACGACAATCTCCCGCCCCGTCTCCTCGTCCTGATCGACGGCCACGAGGAACTTCCAGCGCCAGTCCCACCAGCTGACCCGTGCCTTGCGCAGCCAGTAGAGCTTCATGTCCTCGGGAAACTCATTGCGGTGCGGGTGCATGAGGTCTCCGAACAGGTTGTCGTCCCAAAAGGCCTGGGCCAGGGCGTGGGCGATCTGCGGGATGTCGTTGTAGGTCGCATCGCGCACCTTGGGCCGAGACATGATGGCTTCTGGCGAGGATCTCTCGATATCCCGGGTCTTTGAAGAGTCGAGCGGACAGATGTCGAGACGTGTGGTCGGCGGTGCTTCCTGGAGCCTCTGCACCGCACAAAAAGATATCACCTCCGGGGTGAGCGGGAGATAAAAAGATCCTCCGTGGTTGTATGTATGCAGTGTGCTTGTTCGAGAAGAGCCCCATCAGGTGGTGACCCTCTCGTGTGTCCCCACGCACGCGTGCGCCAGAGGCGTGTGAGAGGAGCTGGTGCGTGCTGCAGCAGGAGGAGAGCTTATCGCTGCTGCTTGCTGGACATGACCCACAAGAATACGTCGTCAAGGGGAGGAGGGCTCAGAGACCAATGATGTAACAAGACGACAGCCGTGTGTGTGTGTGTACGTGTGTGTGTGTAGTTAGATATGCGTGCGTCAGTCATGCCATTGCCATTGTCACGGCGGTGGTGGTGGTGCGGAAACGAGCGGCGAGGCGAAAGGATACCTTGGGCGGTGCACCCAGCAGAGAGAGCACTGCAGTGTGTGCAGAGAGCTGTGATACTGTGTGGGCATCCGTTCCAATGCTTGCTGCCAGGCTTGCCAGGGTGGCATGCAGGCCTCTCTCCTCTCCCCTCTCCTCGCCAGGACGATTTCGGGAAGGCCTTGCCAGGAGAGCTGTGCTTCTGCTCCAACCGGACGAGACCCCGGCTCCTCCCCCCCTCCGCTCTTTTCCCCTTCTGTGGATAACACCTAGAGGAGGGCAAGAGTCGTACCGCCTTTCCATGACCCTGCAAGTAGGCCACCCACGCCACCGAGCGAACATGCGACAACCGAGCAGAGAGCACTCTCAATAATTCATGCCTCCTTTTCCATTGACCAAGGGGTTTTTTTTAGATGGTTCTCTCTTGCTGTGTGCATCCTGGCGCGCCTGACCTCGGACAACAAAGGCTGGTAGACAGATAGACAACAGACCATCTTGTTGTAGTCGTCGTCGTCATCGTCCTCGGCCGTGAACCTGAACCTCCTTGTTGGAGTTAATATCTACTGCCTGAGATTATAATTGGTGCTAGAAGGGCCCTTTCTCCCGTTCACTCACATATTTTCAACGCACAATGGCCGTCGACACCAAGACCAAGTCGGACGTCGTGGACTCGGAGCTGAGCGCGGAACAAGATCTGTCCGACGACAACGCCATCGACAGCAAGAAGGGAAACCAGGATGACAGAGCGCACATGCTGCGCCTGGGCAAGACCCAGCAGCTACGGGTATGTTGATCAACACTCCCGAGGCGGCTCTCCCGGTCGACAGAGGAAATAAATGTGCACTCGCTGACTGACATGGGCGTGCTCGGTGTTCCTCCTCCCCGCTAGAGAGATTTCCGCTTCGTCTCCATGTTTGGCTTCTCCATGATCCTGGGGTCGTCATGGGAGGTCGCGCTGGCTGTCCTGTCGATGGGCCTCATCAACGGGGGCACCGCAGGCCTCATCTGGGTGTTCCTGTGCTGCTGGGTTGGGTTCATGTTCATCAACATCTCGATGGCAGAGAGTAGGTCTTTTTCTTCCTAGGACATACAGCTCTGCCCTGACTTTCACATCGGGATAAATCAACCTCTCGCCTCTCGGCTGCCGAGCACCGCAGGAACGAGCTGCTAACGAATTTATTCTCGACAAGTGGGATCGATGGCCCCTACCTCGGGTGGTCAGTACCACTGGGTCTCCGAGTTCGCTCCCAGGAAGTACCAGAAACAGATCAGCTACATCATGGGCTGGCTCTGCGTGCTCGGCTGGCAGGCTGGCTGTGCCAGCACCGCCTTCATGGCCGGCACAAGCATCCAGGGCCTTATCGTCCTGGGGAATCCCAACTATGTCTACGAGAACTGGCATGTACGTCGGGGCTGAAAACTCCCTCTACCTACTCGACAGCGCCCTCCGGCCGCGTTGACTGGTCCCTCCCTGGTACTGACACACCTCTCCTGTACCTAGGGCACCCTCCTCAGTATAGCAAGCGGCGGGTTCGCGGTCCTGTTCAACACGCTGCTCGCGCGCAAGCTGGCGCTCGTCGAGGGCATCATCCTCGTGCTCCACGTCTCGTCCTTCTTCGGCATCCTCGTCACCCTCTGGGTGCTCTCCCCCATCGCCGACGCCAGGACGGTGTTTACGCAGTTTTCTGACGGCGGAGGCTGGGGGAGCCTGGGCAGCAGCGCCCTTGTCGGCATCACAGCTGCGATCGTGCCCAACCTGGGTGCGGATGCGGCCGTGCACATGTCTGAAGAGCTGAGGGATGCGGGAAAGTAGGTCCATCTCTATCTCTCTCTCTCTCTCTCTCTCTACCTCCCGTCCTCCAACAAGACATTGTTTCCCAGACAGACATGAATGACCCTGACTCTCGCCCGTCTCCTTCCAAAAAGAACCCTCCCCCTCTCCATGATCATGACCAGCTTCTTCAACGGCCTCTTCGCCTGGATCACCGTCATCACCATCTGCTTCTGCCTCGGCAACGTAACCGACGTCCTCGCCAGCCCGACCGGCTACCCGTACATGGCCGTCTTCCTCAATACGACCCAGAGCGCAAAGGGCGCCACCGCCATGGCCGTCTGGATCGCCCTCATGTTCAACTTCTGCAACCTGACCATGGTGGCCACCGCCTCCCGCCAGCTCTTCGCCTTTGCCCGCGACAACGGCGTGCCCTGCAGCTCCTGGTTCTCCAGGGTCACGCACGACATCCCCGTCAACGCCATCATCACCACCTTCATCGTGACCTGCCTCCTGTGCCTCATCAACATCGGCTCCTCGGTCGCCCTCAACTCCATCGTCTCCCTGAGCACAAACGCCCTGCTGTCCAGCTACATGTGCTCCATCGGCTGCATGTCCTGGCGCCGCATCACGGGCCAGCCTCTCCTGCCGTCCAAGTTCAGCCTGGGCAGGTGGGGTCTCGCCATCAACCTCACCTCCGAGGTCTTCCTGGTGGTCATGTTTGTCCTTGCGTTTTTCCCCGAGGTGAAGAACCCGGACCCGGAGGAGATGAACTGGAACATTCTCATCTATGGGACCGTGGTGATTGGTTCGGTGGTTTATTACTTTTTCAAGGGGAGGTATGTGTATGAGGGGCCTGTGGAATATGTACGCAAGCTGGAGTAGCAGAGGTGCTCGTGATGTGTGCGTACTCGTATCAAGATCATCGGCGTCATAGCCCGGAAGGCGGAGGGGAGGGGAGGTGCGAAGCTTTCCTAGGGACTAAACTCCCTGCATGGTGAATAAATAAGATAAGAGAGACCTGAGTCTTTTGCAGCATGCTCAGTTCCTTGTCATCAATTCACCACGTACCCGCCATGTTGGGAATTTTCATATAGTTCAACCACCCCCGGCCCTCAATGCTGCTTGCTGTCTCTAGATGCTAGATAGCAAGATGGAAGGGTGGCTATGTGCTAGCAGCCTGGCATCTTTATATCAAGCCTGTGCCTCTAGAGAGAGAAAAAATACGAGATCACAAGCAGGAAGAACTTACTCTGGAGAACATTTTTGTAGCATGGATGAATGAATGGACATATACTCTAGACACGAGATTCCTGCAACAACTAGAAAAATCCGTGGCTTTTTATTATGTTTTTTTTTTAAAAGAAAAATCACAATGTGGAGTCTCACTTAGGCATAGATGAATAGACGACATAGATGAACATCTGAGATCTACGGCGGGATCTGGCCTCCCCATCTTCACCCCGTCGCTCCATCTCTTTCCCTACCACGATCGAGCCAGCAAGCAGCACAGTAACCCGGCGTATTCCGCCCAAGAACTTGCTGCAAGTCATCATTATTCAAGTAAAATGACCGAAAAAGAAAGAAAAAGAAGAAAACCACCCGTCCTGGCCGTCTTCCCTTCCCGTCCCCCCCCTCTCCCTGAAACCCCTCAGCCGAGACTTATCCATCCCTAGACCACCACCACAGTCCCGCCCTCGACAGGAGACAAGTAGACTCTTCTGTACAGCTCTCTCTCTCTCCCTCACCTCGCCCATAATCTTCTCTGTCTTGGTGGTCGCCCCCTTTTCCCACCCCCTACCTTCTCTAAAGGATGATTTTGGTCAGACATATGCTATTCCCACGACATCCCAAACTTAGGCAGCAAGACAGGGGGGACGAGAGAAGGTGCCCCCCCAAAAAATAAAAACATTTCAATACGAGAAACAACATGGCGCTAATTTCTTTTATCAGACGAGAGTTCTCTAACAAGCCTGTTAATATACGCAGGAGGATGTATCCTTCTTCAAACTCTCTACCTTTTTTTTTTTTTTTAGACATTCAGTGTCTGGTTATACATATTACGACTCAAGGTCGCTGACTTGCTTCTTGGCTCAAGGGGGGCAAACTGAGGCGCGTTCATCCGTCCCCATTCTAGGTAAGGCGGCTTTCCGTGTTAGTTACCATCTTGGGCGAAAGTCGCCTTGTTTCCTTCGTCGACCGGCGTTGAGAACTCACCCACCCACCACCCCCTGCTTTTCCTTCCCACCTCTTACGGGAACAGAGTGTTAAGAGGAGACAAGACTCTGTACCTGCCTGTCATCTAGAACAAAGGAGTTTCAGTAGAACTACAGACCGCACTCAGGAATCCCCCACGTCCCCGATCCAAAGATTAATAATGATGCCCTCGTGTGGCTACAGGCAGCTGCTCGCAACCGTGCGTGGGCCAGACATAAGCATTACTACTACTGCCACTATTATGATGTGATGGCCTCTTGCGAATAAATCATTGGGTGCATTAAGAAAACAAATGTCTACCATAGGGCAGACCTTAGCATCTATGGCGGCGATGTTGACGGAAACTATCGTACAGGTTGCTCAAGTGGAGCACTTTCTTTCCTTCTTTCCCTCGTCCTCCATCGCGAAAACGTGAACCATCTCAAGAAAACCCTCAACTAGCGCCAATCATGAGCAAGAGATTCATCAAGCCCACCTGGCCCGAGGCACATGACGGGGAGGTCTGAGGCATGGTGAGCAGGGCACAGGGCGCCAGCTCATGAGCCTCTCCTGTTTCCCCCTGCGCCACCAGCGACAGGTGAGCTTCCGTCCTGCCCTGCCTCCACCGGCATGCCTTTCATCAAGTCGTTTGCCCGCCCCGCGCTGCTTGCTGTGTCAGGCAGACCAATGCTCCCAACGAATCTCTGGGAAGATGAGAACCATGACATGACTCTGCCACGCTGTGCCTCTTTCTGCAGATGCAAGGAACGCGCCAAGAGCACGCGCCGCGACGTTTTTCTTGTTTTTCTTGTTTTTTATCTTTCTTTTTTTTCTTCAGAGTGGACCGAGGCGGCTTCCTCTGGCAAGTTGGTGTACCAACCAGTAGGCAGGCCGTCGGCTATCATCGATGATCGTGAGATCGGCAATTAGGCTGCACCAGTTCCGCCTGAACCGTGCATCAAAGAGAGAGAAAGTAGCGGGGAGGAAAAAAAAAAGGAAAAAAAAGAGCGAAAATTCATGAATTGGGGGGAGAGAGAAAGGAAGGCCTCCCTCTGGTGTGGAACTGTGCGCTGGTACCAAACAAACGCCAGATCGGATGAGGCGCTGCAGTTGTGGAAGACCTGATTTGTCCAGAAGTAGATCGCAGCCGTCTCGAGAATCAAAGTGTGTGTGTGTGTGTTGGGGGGTATCATCGGCGTGGATCGAGAGCATGCTCATGGGCTGAGCACCCCCTTCTTATGACTGGTGTTGGGCATGCTGGGGCATACCAGAGGGCGGCATGCCGTACTGCCCGCCACGCTGCACATAGCTGGAGTAGGCCAGCGCCGACGACGGATCGATAGGTCCGACGTTGGGCATATAGCCAGGTGGCATGTGGGGATTTTGCGGCATGCCTCGACCCGGCTGCTGCTGCATGTGGCTGTTGGGAGGTTCCTCGGGGGACTCGACCTGGGCGGACTCGTCGACGCCGTTGTCGTTGCCCTGGTTGGGCTCGGGCGCGTTCAGGCAGGCCTGCGTCAGGAGTCGAGGGTCAGTAAGTGCGTCGGCAGCCGGGCAAGATTGTGCGGCGCTGTGCAGATCATACCTGAATGAGGTTCTTGCCCTCTGCCTTGGTGACGAGGGGCTGCAGCTTCGGCGTCGTGAAGGTGTAGACCAGCCCCGTCTCCGAGACGACGAGCAGTAGCACCTGTGTACCGGTGAGGACGGACAGCTCGTAGGCCTGTTTCGCACATCGCTGTTAGCCTGACAGCCCGACACTGGGACAGGCGCGCGCGTCGTCGTTTTTCCATACCCACCGGGGACGGACAGACGGTCTGGGACGCCCCCAGTGGGCGGGTGAGGGGATGGATGGGTTTCGCCTCCGCGCGGGCGGGGATTGGTTCTCACCTTCTTCATGATGCCAGCCTTGCGCTTCGAGAAGGTGATGTGGCGACGCGACTTGTCGGCGATGAACTTGATCTCGATCTTGCGGCGCTCGCGGCCGCCCTTCTCGTCGTCGTCATCATCGCTGCCGGCGGAGGGACGCGCCCGCTTGACGCCGCGGGAGACGTCGCCGGGAGTGCCGTTCCCGGTGTGGTCGTCGAGCTCGGTGGGCGAGGTCTGGTCGTGCTGGTCTGTGATGTCGGCCATGTTGTCTTGAATGGTATCACCAAAAGCTTAAAAAGGTAAGTTGGTGGAGATACTGTTTTGAGTGTGGTGCCGATGGCCTTAACTGGATCTGGCGTCGAGCGGAGGAGGCTCTGTGGGAGGTGACTGTCGCAGAAACCTGGTTGGGCGCCCGCTGGATCGAGTCTGGCGTTTCCGGGAAAGGAAGCGAGGAATCGATTTTTATTTGCTTCTTGTCTGACAAAGAAAGCCTCCAGGTTATTTGGCGCGAGTCAGCACGCGTCGGCTGCCACCAAGCTGCTCCTGCTGGGTCGGAAGGGTGAGATTGGGCGGGAGAAACAAAGTAACATGCGGGAGCGCCCAGTGTGTGGAGGACGACGCGGTGCGGGTGTCAAGATTCGATCCAAAGGGAAAAGTGAGTCGGAACGAGTCGAACACGTATTTGGCCCTGCGATTCCCTGTAGAGAAGGCAGCACATATGTCAGCTCCAGAGACCTCGACTGATCAGGCTTTGAGGGACTGCGGACTGAATGAAAAGAGGATAGTGAGGTGGTAGCACACGGGCAGCGGGCCACGGCCACAGGGTTAAAAACGGAGGGCGGGGTGGGCAGCCTTAGCTGTTCTGACGGAGGGCCTGGAGGGCCGAAGGGGTTGTGTGGCGGGCAAGGGGGCAGGGGTCTTCGTTCAGGCCGAAGCTGGGAAGGTGGGAGGACCGGGGGGGGAGGAGGAGGAGGGAGGCAGCAGGACGTAGCAGGACGTAGCAGAGCAAGCACCTCTGCAGTAGTCGCGGCACCACCTGCAGCTAAAACGTCCCCAGTACCACCCGTTCGACGGACAGTACAGTGCGGGCACGAGGGGGCAGGGAGGGAGGGGAGAGGACCAGGGTAGGACCAGGGTAGGGTAGGCTTTCTCCTCGGCGGAGAGGTCAAGTCGAACTCTCTCTCTCTCGCGAACCGAATCGCACTAGCTACTAAGCCCAGCCGGTCGTCGGGCTTTCTGGGACACGGAATCTTTGTGACGAGCGACTCGTTCGTGGGGAGACCAGAGACCAGAGGAGGAGGAAGAGGAAGAGGGGGAGGGAGGTTCGCAGGATGGCGGGCCTGTGGTGACCGGCGCAACAACTACAGCGCACTGGAATGTTTCTGACAGCAGGGACGGATGTTTCCTTACCCTCTGGATCCAGGGTTTTCCGTGTGTGGTCCTGACACACAAGGTCTCCGCGCACGTTCTAGGGCCGAGCCAGAGATCCAAGAGGGCTGGCTGTCAGCGCCGCTGTCTCTTGTGTGTGTGTGTGTGTGTGCGTGCGCGCGTGCAAATCGCTTTGGATCCCGACGACTCTGCTTCGTATCGTGTGGAGACAGCCCTAAGATAACGGTGCGACCTGCTTCGGCAAACTCTTGTTAGCTGCTGGCGCGGGTCCCGACTGGAAACACTATCAGCTGCGGGCGCTGGGGCAGTGTGCTGTGCCGAAGGCTGCCCCGTGGCCAGAGAGGGTCAGTACTCTGGTACAAGCAGCAGGCGTGGTCATCGCTAACGGTGAACTCTGGAGGGACAGGACGGCTCGAAACATGGCGAATGGCAATCTGGAATTCCAGCGGGTGTGGGGCTGGGCGGAGATGGGAATTGACCGGGAAGCGCCCAGTGCGAGCGGAGCCCCTGTAATCTGCAGGCGGGTGAGGACCGGGGGGGGGCAGGAGAGGGGGCCAACACCGGGTGACATGCCTGGTGGAGAAGGCATGTCGTGATGGAGAATTGTGGGCAGGATTTTTTGGTTTGGATTTTCAGCTCCTGCCCAAAGCCCGAGATTGAACGTTGGTAGTGGGGTGCAAGGGGAGGAGGGCAGCCTGAGAGGACGAGATGTGCACAGCACCACAGTACATTGATTCTTCCCTGGGCGGCAGAGCATGTTTCTTGGGTGGTCAATGGGCCTGCAGAGAGCCGTCTGGCGGGTGCAGCAGCAGCAGCAGCAGCAGCAGGCGTGCGCGCGACTGGCCTGGGACAGGGAGGGACAGAGAAGGAATACAAGGCTCGCCATGAGAGGAGAGAAGGCAGCTAGCGAGTGCAGGGGTGGGAGGAGGGGAAAAGGGAGGGAGGGAATATGCACGCAGGCACAGTGCAGCCTGCAACTGTGAGGCGGCTGCAATCCTCCCTCGCACAGCATAATGCACTTGTCTCGTGCTGCAGCGAGCGAAGAAAGCATGTTGCATGGGTCGAAGGGGGTCCCCACGCTGCAGACATGGGCCGGAACCACTTGGATGACCGCGTCGTCTCCAACTGGAGGGGGGATGTGCGGGCGGCTTTCTCGCCATCATACAAAGATGCAGGTGGTGGTGATTTAGGGGCCGAGACTATTGGAATTCGCCGTTGATCACCCGACGCCTGAAGGATTCGATGGACTGCCATCCTGGATCTCGGCCGCGTGGGCTCGCCCAGCACCACGAGCCATAAGGGGACGTCTCTTGAGGTTATCTCGTCGTGCCGGGCTTGCCTCTTTAGGCCAGGTGATCCAGAAAACCCAGGCTCGCCGGGCTGGGAGAGCCTGCAGGATGGGCCGACGTGCCGCGGGGAGGGAGGGAGGAATAGGTCGAGGGTGAGCTTAGGGGTTTGGGAGCCTGAGGGCCTGGGGCGGTCGAGGCAGCGGGACGCCCAGCCCTGCCAGGCCGCGGACTCAGCTGTCCGTTTTCAGCGATCCCGATTCATCTCACAACGTCACAGGACGCTCTGTCAACAAGATACTATGGTATCCCCCCCCTCTTCCCTGCCCCCCAGGAGCTAGGCTCCGGCTCCATGGTGGAAAAATTGACAGGTCGTGCTGCAGCAGGACCCAGGCGGGCCAGTGACAAGGCGGCCAAGACACGCAGCCCGTTCGTTCCAGGGTTCTCTCTCTCTCTCTCTTCCTTCTCTCTCCGTGATCCTGCCGGCTGGAGATTGCAGACGCAGCCGGGACGCAGGCTGACTAGGCCTGGGCCACCCTGGTTGGGGGTCTGTGGCCCGTGTGAGACGAGAGCATGGCGGGCGAGAGGGGCAGAGGAAGAGAGATTGGCGTCGAGCTGGGCGATCCAGTGCGACCTGGCCAGGGTAGACAGGAGCGGGGGAAGATGACAGCGTTGGCGTGTGATTGGTGGCACTGTGGGCCATGCGGGCGCGACATGGTGGATCTCCTTCGCCTTAGCACCCCCCCGTGGCGTCAGCCAGTAGACCAAGCGCTCGCACACCGGGACAGAGAAAAAAACCCTTTGGGTGGGCGTTTCGTTCGCCTCGATGATCCCGCGGGCTTGTTGGCCATGACGTCTGGTCCCTGTAGTAGTAGGTAGGCAGGCAAGCAGGCGACCTCGACATGCTTTGTTGCCAGGGCCGGTCCGGGAGGGGGGGCGCTATCCGGACGATCGTGAAGAAGATTGTCGATACAAATAGTACATGGTGGTACTATAGTTCGTACCCTCGTCGCGGAGACGTCTGTGGAGATGGGTGCAGTGGTAGAAGAGCATGATGCAGGGGGTGGTCCTCCTGCACAATCTTCCTCCCTCTCGATTTCGGATCCCAGGGGAATGAGCGAGTGGGTGGCGGCGGCGGCTGCTGCTGGTGCTACTACTGGTGCTGCTGGTGCATGCTGCTGGCACACTGCTGGGGTTCAGGGATGTGGTACCCCCGTATGCACCACGTCGTATCGGTTCGCGTCAACTCGAAGATTAGCTGCGCCCAGAGGTCCCGCCAGCCAGACGCTCCCGTGGTCCATGGGAGGATCATCAACGTGGTACCAGCGGTGCCTGAGCTAGGGTCCTTGCTGACTGGGGCCGTCACCGGTTATTGGCATCTCTGGTTTTGCAGGCCGCAGAGTGGTTCCTTTGAGGAGTGGGTAATGCGCTGGGTAGTCTTGTCTGTCACCTGCCTTGGCCTTTCCACAGGGCGGTAGCCCTCTGAAGAGCCGAGGCTGTAGGCATCTGAGGCGAGTCGTGTGTGTAGAGAAACAGAATTTCTGAGGGGGGAGGAAGAGAGAAAAAAACATGACAACGTCAACGGGTCAGGGTGGCTTGGGTGGAACTCGGCGGGGCGGGCACAGGGTCTTCCTGGCTGAATAGGGTTGTCGCTGCTGCTGCTGCTGCTGCTGCTGCAAGTAGAAGAAAAAGAAAAAGGAAAAAAAAAAAATAGTTGACAGGTTGAGCGGACATCGGGCTTGACGAACGAGGGGAGAGGGAGTGTGTGTGGGGTTCATCCGCTGCTTGCTCTCATCTGACCAACGACCTGCCATGTCACGGTTGAGTTATGATCATTGTATCCGAGTATTGACTGACCTGATGTTGTTGGAAACGTCGTATCCAGATCTCGTTCCTCGTGGTTGCGGTTGTTTGGTTCCCTTGGGGTATTGGGTTTCTAGGCGAGAACCAGGTCGGTCTAGGCTCGTGGGTCTGCAAGGCCGTGTAAAACACAAGTGGAAGGTCAGGCTCCTTAGGTGGAGGGGGGGCCGTGGCGGTTCTCTGTGCTGTAGTGCCCTTTGTAAAATTTTAGCCATAACACCGTCAAACGTACTGTGCAGGTGGGGAGGCTGGCTGACTGTGAATCGGCGGGATCCGCTCGGGGAGGAGACGCTGCTAGGCCTGCAGATAGGGTGAACAGGCTGGGGAGGGGGAGGGGAGGTAGGGTGTAGGGTGGTAGGGTGACGGATACTGAGGGGATGATTGCTCTGGTCTCTTGCTGCTCTTCGGGGAAGGGCTGCCTGTAGGGCTTACCTTCTTTCCTTTTTGGTGATGGTGGCAAGACCTGAGTGTAGAGGTCGATGCAGTATCAGGACAAGGAGAAAGGGGGCGGAAAGGGAGCTGCAGATGCAATGACAGCCTTCAGAATTGAGAGATGAAAGGTTGACAAGGGCCCTTGTCTGGAGAGGGCTAGAGGGCAGGCGTACTTTGGTGACCAGAACCAGATTGATCAGGGCTGGTAGAGTAAGGGGGAAAAAAACAACAAGAGGAAGTGATTATTACCGGATGTAGGCTGAATAAGAGGAGAGAGGGAGAGGGAGAAAGAGGGGAAAATGCAGCATGGGGTTTGTTTGTGTGTGTGCTGCTTGCTGCTGCTGGGCGGGAAAAGCTCAGAGAGGAAGAGAGATCAATCGACAGAAGTGATTTGTTTTTCCCCTTCTCTTTTTGGCAGGGGCAGATGGGGCCTGAGGTGTCGCCTCCTTGGCTGGCCTGATTGGGAACATCAAAACAAGATACCAGCGCCTGGTCGTCCCTGGTTCCTTCATTCCTGTGGATGAAAGAAAGGGCACGCTAATGACCTCACCATCGAGTGACAAGTCTGACAGCTGATGAGCTCTTACCAAACAACCAAACTAGCCTGGCTCGCCTGGGCACAGCTTCTGCGGTGCTGAGTAGGGCCAAACGACGGACTGGCTGCACTGGCAGACTGGCTCCTTCCCTTCAGGTGAAAGTGGCCCCTTCTGTCGAAAGAGGAATGGCAGGAGCTTCTGCAACCGGGCAAGGGCAAGACCTGAAGAACTTCCTACTACGGAGATGACTGAGCCTGCTATTGGTCCGATGGCTGACGCCTGGTCCCTACTAGCGTCATAATACATTCCCCCGGCTGCTCGCTAGTACAAGCACACACATCACATCACGTCCAGGAAGAAGAAGCAGCAACACCCGCCCAGCCCCCCTGCATGCGGGCCTGGCGGGTCGAGGTCCGGACAAGTGAGTGGGTGGGCTCACACCAACACGGATAGGAGGGCGGAGGGTAGCCATGGGCCCTCGGGTCTTGCCTGTACTGTGGTAACACGACCTGCCCAGCTTGGTGGATGGTGGGTTTTCTTCTTCTTTCTTTTATTCTTTTTTTTTCTTTCCTTTTTCTTCTTGCCATGGTTTGACTTTTTGCTAGTCCTCGCTCGGCTTTCCGACGGGCTGGCTGCCCACACCGAGTCTCACGTTGAGTCTACCAATCATCCTTGGGGTCCATCTCGCTTCCTGGTCTCTGGCACGTGGTGGCCTGGCCTGGACCGATCGATCTGCTTGCGAGCCGTCTCTACAGTATCTTGCCGTGGTAATGGGCATTGTCCACTGCTCCCGGTGCGATGGTATCCGTGAACGACGTCTCCAGAGGTTGACCACGACCACCTGAGCTCGTCGTCCATTCCCAGTGCTGGTGGGGAGGACTGGTTCCCTACTACTACTACTACTCGCAAGCAGGCACACGGATCTGGGCGTGGCGTGGCTATAGTTGTGGTGGGCCGGGTGATACATGGGAGGACTGCGTACTTCCGACACCCGAGCCAGAGAGATCTCGACAATGATAAGGCCCTAGAAAGGGGGGCCCGCCTGGACCGCCAACACAGGCCCGTCTCTCTCTCTCGACCTCTCTCGCCAGATGAAGCTTCCCTCGAGGTTCGGTGCTGGGCATGACGGGCCCTTTCGTGAGTATTTTGGCTTTTAGGTTGTGGATGTCGTGGCCAGAAGTAGCTTAGCAGGTCGGCACGCTGCGGCGATCCATCATTCCAGAGTGAGGAGAGCACGAGCTGCGCCGCTGGGGCCGCGCTGACTGCTCGCGGAAGCGATGCCACGGCCAGCATCCGGCACCTTTCCTGTTCCTGAAGTCTAGCCTACTCCCCGCTAAAAGGAAAAGGGAAAGGAAAAGGAAAAAATAGGAATAGGAATAGGAATAGGAAATACGGATGCGGCCACTCTCCTTCAGGTCCAGAGAGGCGGCGACCTTGAACGTTTCTGGAACCCGGAGGGCTAAACCTCACCACACCACGCGAACGAACGAGGCCCTTTTGACAGCTGCACGGGGGCCGGGGCCCAGGTCGATCGGCTTGGCCCTCCGTCTGCGGTGCGCTGACCTGCTTACGCGCACAACCAGCAGCCCCTTTTCCCCTGCCGGTTTTCCCTGTCGGCCCAGCAGCAGCAGGACTTGGTGAGGTGTGATGTGAAGCACTTCCGCCCGCAGGGCAGACCAGGCCCTACGTAATCAATCAGCCGCTGCCAGCCAGGGCCACCCAAGAGAAGAAGTAGAACAGCACAAACAACCAGGAAGATGGGTCCATGTTCATGCCCCCACGTGATGGTTTTGTGTTCTGCGTCTGGCAGAGATGGGGATGCTGGTAGCAGTTCTAAATCGAGTGCCCTCAAGCGCCACGTCCGAGATCATCGAATGACTTTGGGCGATCACCCGCCTATGAGCCAGGCTCGACGGCAGCGGCTGCGGGGGTCGGCACCACACCACGGCCCCTGCACGCTTCATCTCACCCAGGCCTGAAACCACAGCTGCCTCACGATGTGAATCACAACCGCCGTCGACCACCATCCTCAAACGCTGTTCGTGAAAATGACGGACAGGGACAGGCGATAGCAGCCGCCCAGGGCCGAGTAACGCCTCTGCGTCTCGTCCTGGTGGGGAGTGGTCGGAGTTCTGAAGCAGTCCTCAGCGGATTATCTGGGCAGCTAAGGTTGAGCCCTCTGGTCGAGTGACCTGTGTTTCCGCCGTGTTTCTGCTGGTCTCGACGGTAGCCCTTGCAAGCATCGTATCGTCTTGCTATACCTCCCGCTCTTCTCTTTCCTCGCCCCCCCTTTTTGCTTCCTCTTCATCCCTTCTCCTTTGTTTTGGCTTCGTTTTCAGAGCAGACCGAAGTAATAGGAGGATTGCGAGTTCGCCGACAAGAGTTTCATGAACTCATAGGCGCTTGGCCGTCATTTTCATTCTCACTTTCCCAACCCTTTCCTTCATTTTTTTCTCCCTACACCGGCTGGGCTTTTTTTTTCCTCTCTTGTCATATTGACCACACTCATTGCTGTTCGGACTAGTCTCGCCACTGGTGGAGGACCCGCAGGACGATAGCTTCACGCCAAGACCACTTACCACTCATTCTTTTCTCGACGACGACAAACAATTCAATCCACCAGACAATCATCATAGTGACGCAGGTCGTCAGACATAATCAGACGGGCCGACCGACCGACCGACCGGAGCAGGACAGGTTGAGGAGTAGCTTCCCCCGGTGCCCTAAGGACTGCTCAGCAGTAGCGAAACCGGAAGGACAGCAGAGGAGACGAGGTCGTCACCGTTCTTACAACAAGAAGCAAAAATGGTCAATAAGGTGCTCGGGGCCTACGTGGTCGCCGATCTGGCCTTCGCGATCACGGGCGCGATCCTGGTCGGCTTCTGCGTCGTCACGCAGAACACCATGTTCAACGCGCCGACGAATGGCATCGAGGCTGTCGAGAACCTCCTCTTTCAAGAGTTCCCATTGACAGGTACGTGGACCGGATCGTCGAGGATGAGGATGGAGAGAAAAGCAAGCTGACAGGTTATCACATCACAGCGGGTATCGCAAACGGCGTCATGGTCTTTGTCACTTTCGCCCTCACGATCCCGGCCATAGCGATGCCCACCCGCGGCTGGCTTAAGCTGTCGACCTACTTCATCGTCGCCAGCGCCCTCTTTTCCGTCATCCTGGGTCTCTACATGTGGATCCTGACGCTACGGACCAAGGAGACCTTCTCGCCCATCTGGAACGCCCAGACCTCGGCGGTGCAAGACCTGATGCAGACTTCCGTACGTTTTTCTTCTTTTTTTTTTTGTGTGTGTGTATGTGTATAGCAGTAGATCATGGCTGGCTGACACGGGAATTTCTATATCTTAGTTCACCTGCTGCGGCTTCTTTAACAGCACCTCGCCCGCCTTCGTCACCGACGCCACGTGCCAGTCGCCCGCCGCCGCCGCCCTGATGCGAGGCTGCGCCGCGCCCATTGCGAGTTTCTCCAACGTCTTTGTCGACGACATCTTCACCGCCGTCTTCGGTATGGCCGGCATCGACGCCGTGCTCCTGCTCGCCACTGCGTGCTTGCTCAAGGACCGCAAGGAGCGTGCCCGCTTCAGGTACATCGACTCCAAGACCGAGGGCAGGGTGGGGTCGATCTAAAAAGGAAGAGGGCGGTGCCCTAAGTCCTGGGTGGGCGAGTGGAGACTCTTTCTCTCTTCTTTCCGTTTGACGGCTGGGATGAGAGGATTCCTACTCAATATTCGATTCTCTTGCGTCTATTCAGATGGAAAACCCCCACAGCCTGCCCAGCGGGTGGATGAGGCTTAATTGAGAGGATGGGGCTTAATTCACACGTTCCACGACGCATACGCATCACGAGGAGGGAACGAGGTGGTGGGTGTTGCCCATGTGGGAGGAGAGGGGTTCAGATCGTGTGGGTGATGTAAGGAGATGGATGTACAGGGAGGAAAGGCCGGAGGGGTCGTGTTGTGTGTGCATCAGGGTCTATCTGGGGTGATTCTTTTTCTCACATCGCCCCTTTTTGTCTCCCTCCTCCGCATGATGCATTCTCTGGCTTTCTCCTCCCCTCCGTCGATCTTATTCTTTCATTTTTTTTTCTCTCTTATCTTTACCTTTTATTCTCTTCTATCCAGCGTGTTGAGCCCTCTCCCTTCTTGGTCAAGATGTGCTGGGCACTACAAAAGGATATGGAGCGTTAGACTTGAATAGAAGGTTGTAGTTGTGTATATCTGTTTCTCTCTTTTTCAGCTTCTAATAGGAGACTCAATGGACTTTCCAGAACCCCCAAACACCTCAAAAAAAAAAAAAAAAAAAAGAAAAAGAAAAGAAAAAACCACCAAGATGTCGTATCAGATGGCCCCACATGTCTATCAATAGTACCAGGCAGGCCTACATACGTCTCAGATGCCAGGAGCGTCACCAACCAGCCCACAACCTCCTCTGCACATACATAACCCGAGGATATAGAGATGACAACAAACCGAGGCATTGGGCCCCGTAGCCCTCGGGACCCTGCAGAAGCAGAGCGCGGGCATACGACCGCAAGGTAAGCAGACAAGAAAAGCTGCGTGCCGTCCTAGCCGTCCAATCTCCTGGGGCGTGACGCCTCATGCTACCTCATGCGTCTCAGCGTTTTGAGGCGAACCAGCCCTCCCTTCCTTCTGGATACTTACGTGTTTATGAACCGCAATTTGGGATAATGGAAAGGGTGACGACGCGGAATTCTCGGCACCGCCCAATTGACTTGCCAAATCGATCCATCATGGTGAGAGGAGCATGCAGAGAGAGAAGCTTTGAGTTCCGACACCGCCGGCCTTGACAAAGACGAGGGCGACACTTGGCAGTCCTATGCTATCCAATCTCGTGTGTGTATATATATGTATGTATATATATATAAATATATGTATCTATTGGTATATCGCGTCATACCCAAACCCAGCCCTATGGTCCCTCGAACCCAAAGTTGTCAAGACCCGGTTTTTAATATTAAAACAACGCCAATCGAAACGCCATAGACACGCTGTCAACCCGCAGTATTGTCTCGAAAAGCCAATGAAGCAAACAAGCAAAAGCCAGATAGGTATCGATCAACCGTCTCTCTATACGGCGGAATCGTCCTTCCTCCTCTTGCCTGTGACCACTTCCTCGTTTGAGGAGCTAGCTGGTGGGCCGGGCTGTGGTGTGGGCGGGGGCGGCGGCTCATCACGATACCCGCCGAGCGCAGGTGATGCGACCGCAACCTCCTCTCCGTCACGGTATTCCGGGAAAGTCGTCGCGCTGAGCGGCCGGGCGAGGAGGTCTCCCGACGAGTTGTTCTGTCTGCTTCGCCACCACCTCGAGATGCCGCCTACAGCGCCCTGGAGACCACCACCACCCACACTCTTCCTGCGAGTTGTCCGGCGGGCAGTAAAGCCCGGGAATCCGGTTGATTTTCTGCGCAGACGGAGATAGTCCGACTTGGATGACCGCGGTGGCCGGTCGCCGCTAGCAGGCCCATCGGTAGGGCCCAGGGGGCTGTCGAGGCTTTGTCGTTGGCGGGAGACAAGGAGAGACGCATCGCTCACGGGCAGAGTCTTGGACCGCAGCCTGCCCATGTTCTTAGGCACAGGCGAGTAGGGAGTCTCTTCGTCGTCCAGCTCGCCCCAGATTTCCCGCCTTTCTTGCCACTGCGGCTGCACGAACGAGGCCCTCTTGCGGCTCATCTTGGTCGAAGACCTCCCGAGCGATAGGGGGTCTGGCCTCCCGCGCCGGACGGTGTCTCGCTCGAAACTGTCAAAGGTGTTATACTTGTGTGTCGTAGGAAGGATGTCGTCTTCGTCTCCGGTAGTACCCAAGAGGAGTTCCTCCTCCTCCTCTTCGCCGTCAGTGTCTTCCACGAGCCCGAGGCCGGGCGCAAGAGAGGATTGTCCAACTCCGGGGGTGTGCTGCTCGTCGCTGAGTCTCCAAGAAAGGGCTAGGACGCCAGAAAGCAGGATGACGGTGCCGATTGCTATCAAGCACCCGTGGAGCGGACTGATCAGCTCCGTCTGGTCGAAGTAGATGAGCCCGTCGAGGATAGCTATGATGTTGTAGATGCAAAAGACCAAGGGATAGAGGACGCTCGTCGAGACCAGCTTAAGGCCTCGGTGGAGGTAGTAGAGCTGCGTCAGGGCGAGGGTGATGAGAGCCAGTACGATCACCCAGGCCTGCCAGTGCACAAATTGGTTCTGTCCGTCCACAAGTGTCTTGATCAGGAGCTCGACGGCCGACTTGGCCACCAAGAGCGAGTGGGCCGAGAGTATCCCGCTGACGCAGCCGAACGACAGGCCGCGGGCGAGGCGGAACCGAGGGTTCTGCGAGAGCTTGAGGAAGTGGTTCGCGGCGTCGACGGATACGCAGATAGCAATCACAAGCACGGCCTGCAGCGCCATCCACAGCACAAAGGCCTGCCTCCCCAGCAGCTCCAGCAATTCGTCCAGGGTATGCGTCGGCGAGGGTATGGCACCAAAGATCGCGATCATCACAGCACCAATACAGACCAACAAGGTCCCCCACAGTGACCACCTCGTGAAGGGCTCGCCCAGTATGAGAGTCGCGCATATCGAGTTGAAGACCAGGCCCGACGCCTGCAGTGTTGAGAGAACCGGCAGCGGCAGTGTCGATATCTGTATGGTGCTCCCGAGTAGGTTTGATATTATGAACATGGCCATCCCCAGCTGCCATCTTCTCCTCCGGTGCGGCGGTCTCCGCACATCGTGTGGTCCCTTCTCGTCCTCGAGGATGTGTGACTTGCGCTGCAGCGTGAGACCAAGGCTCTGGATGCTGGTTGATATCAATCCGACTATAATTCCGAGCTGTACACAGGGGCGGCAAGTCAGTCCTGCGCACATCGCTCTCGTGGTCCCTTGTCATCTTCTGAGAGCCTCGCCGCTGCACCGAGTACGCACCGCGATGCTCCCGCCAGGGGACATCCCGCCGAGTGGCCCCATTGCGCGGATGCAGTCACACAGGAAGGCATCTGCCAGAGGAGGGCCTGCGAGGAGGAAAGGATGATAATGTATTGGCGAGCTTGTTCGGTGACGCAGAACCGGGGGACTCGTCGAGGATCAATCGGGCTTATGCGTCGGTCGTCAAGGGGTGTCGAGGAGATCCCGCCCTGTCTCTTCGAGTCCTCGCACCTGCGCCTGGCATGCAGCCAAGCAGTTCAGGTCGGGACTACAGCCACAGCTGATGATCGCTAATGGTACGGGACCTATCTCGAGTGCTGTTCGAATGGCGTCGTTTTCTGTCGAGAGGGATCGTGGGCTTGGGGAGGGAGGGTGGCGGTCGGTGGTCGGTGGACGAATACTGTGGGAAATGATGTTGGGAGGATGACCTCACGACCGCGGCCCTCTAAGGGGCCGGGGGGGTGGTTGGACAGATGGGTGGTCTGTTTCGGAGTGCTGAATGTTGCCGCGGGCCTGTCTGTCAGGTCGTCACTGGTCAGGGCGGGTCACAGGAACTATGGCCGCTCCAAGGGAGGTGGGTTGGTGGGTTTGTATAGGTCTGCAGACTCAACGGAATTTGAGACACGAAAACAAGAGGGTGGATGATTACTTAATTACTACGTTCTTATGCACAAGAGGGAGAACGTGTCGTCGTGATGCGCAAGCAGGTGATGTGCTGCCGTGACCGTCCAAGTAACTGCACTGCACTGCACGCAGGCATATCCCAGGACGGACTCTGCTGCTATTATGCAAGCTGAGGGTCTCGAGTCAATGCTGAAGCCGTCCCATCAGTGCCTGAAGCCGCCTGTGCGCCTCTCCCGGTCCCTGCATCAACGGCTGCCCCAGACCAATCATGAGGGAGGCCAGCGCTGGAGCTGCAGTGCTGGAAAGAGCGGTGCGGCACCAGCGCCTGGGCGTTGCCAGTACTGGCTGACTGGTTGCGGCCACGCCTTACCACATGGGCGGTATGCTGTACGATAGCAGCTGCTCAGGCCTGGGCCAGCCACTGTGGGGCCCACTGAAGCCGCTGAAGACGCTGGAGCTGAGGAGCCACTCCTGCCGCCGGCAAGCTACCCCTACCCCAAACTGCGCACTTCCTTGGGGAGGGGTGCGTGTGGCTTGTAGGTAGCAGCCTGCAGCTGACGGTTCGTCATTGAGTTGACGGTGTCGGAGCTTGCTGTGTGCTTGTATGGCGACAAGCCACCACCCAGGCCGTAGGATCCACCAGGCCTTCCAAAGATAGCTCTCTTCTAACTACGTACTCTGTACATCTCACGCACCTTCAACAACCCTCACGCACATCCTCCTCTCCGCACAGGCTTTTGAACCCCCCGGAAGCTTTCTCCTCCTTCGTCCTTGCGAGCAGCGAGCTCGTAGGCCCTCTTCAGCGCCACCCACCTCGCACCTCCTTATCTGCAGCCGTAGTAGAACCACCACCACCACCACCACCACCACCACCACAAACCACCACCCAAGATGTCGCAAGTTCACGCCTTGTCCGACGATCAGGTACGCGAGAGACCATCCTCCCTCGCCAGGCTCTCCCGCATGCAGACAGAAGCTGACCCATGCACTCACTACTCCCGCCAACAACAAACAGGTCGGACAGGAGCTCCGCAAGATGACGGCCTTCATCCGGCAAGAAGCCTCCGAAAAGGCCCGCGAGATCGAGATCAAGGCGGACGAGGAGTTCGCCATCGAGAAGTCGAAGCTGGTGCGCCAGGAGACGGACTCCATCGACACGACCTACGAGAAGAAGTTCAAGCAGGCCACCATGTCCCAGCAGATCACCCGGTCCACCGTCGCCAACAAGACGCGCCTCAAGGTCCTCGCCGCCCGGCAGGAGCTGCTCGACGACATCTTCGAGGACGCCCGCAAGAAGCTGACCACCGAGGGTACTAGGGATGGGGCCAAGCACGCCGCGACGCTCAAGGGACTGGTGCTCGAGGGCATGTATGCCATGAACGAGCCCGAGCTGGTGCTGCGGGCACGGAAGGCGGATTATGATGCCGTGAGCAAGGCGAGCCAGGAGGCTGGGGCCGAATTCAAGGATAAGGTGGGCAAGGAGTGCAAGGCAAAGATCGATAAGGAGAATCCTCTGCCGGAGGGAAGGTAAGGAGAATCCATTCCCCTGTCCCCCCCCCCCCCTCGCGCCGAGCTGGGAAAAGGTCGCCATACAAGTGAGATACTGGACATGATTGGCTAACACACGAGGCTGTTGTTGTTGTTGTTGCTCTCAGTGCCGGCGGTGTGTTCATCATCGGTGGAGGCGGCAAGATCGAGATCGACAACACCTTCGAGGCGAGGCTGGCGCTGCTCGAGGACAGCGCCCTACCAGCTGTGCGCAAGACCCTGTTCGGCGCAAACCCCAACCGCAAGTTCTTCGACTAGGTCCACTCCTACTAGACATAGATATACTTCACACTGGACATGCGTGCATTGTATTTGAAAATTCTCTCAACATTCCATGTTTTGGTCACTTAAATATAGCGGAAAGAAGGCCTGGGGCTTCCTCTTGTCTGATTGTGTGTACGTCGGGTGGTATTTCCATCCCAGTCCGTTGGCTACATATTAGGAACGGTAGAAAGTCCCGCTTCCAAAGGTGCAGGATTATTGTACATGTACAGTTTATGATTTGTCGGATCGGGCCCGGACCCCTTCCCGGCCCATCTCATGGAACAACACATCAAATCACCAAGTCCTCCGTGCGTACCTCGTCGCTCTTGGTCTCAATCCCATCACTCAGAAAGAAATGCTTCATGAACGCCTGCTGCTCCCTTTTTGTCACTGTGTCATCTCTCTTCTTCTCTTCGTGGCGGATGCCCCGGATCTTGGGCGGCTTCACGGTCCGCACCTGGTACAACAGCCTCTCACGTACTAACTCTATGGCACTCTTGGCCTCGATTCTCGAGACGTGAATACCCTTAATCTGCGGCGGCGCCACCTTTGGCCCCCAGGTTCTTCAAACGATCCGACAACTCGTCGACCTGCGCTTCAAAGTTCCGGCTCTCCGCCCGCGCAAGCGCGTACTCGTCCTCGCACGCACCGCCCAGGGCACTATTGAGCAGAAGTATGAGGGCCTTCAGCTCGAAGTAGTCTGTCCCTGCGTGCACGGTGAAGACCTCCTTGTTCAACCGGCCAATCACGGCGCCGAAGTTGACAGTGTCCTCGGGTCGCTGATCGATCACTGTCACGTCGTCGAAAAAGAAAGCAGACGCGAGTCGGCGCTTGAGGTCGAGAATACGTCCATCCAGGCCAGACGGCAAATCGTCCTGTTGTAGAACAGGGCTGAGGCGAGAAATGGTCCGCAACCGGAGGATTGCCTTTTGTGTGCTATGGTGGACAGAAACACAGACTTCTCGGCACTAGAAGGTGTGTGTGTGTGAGCAGAAGTGTGACTATAGCAGTTGCTAGACATCTTGAATTTACTTACAAAGTTGGTCCACTCCTCGGCCGGCACGCTTCGGGCGACGCTTTCTACCGCCAACCGCCAGTTCTGCGCGAGGCCGAAGTTCTGAACAGCAACGTGATCCATTCCCAGACGCAAGAGAATTTGCATTGCCGTAGCCCGCGTTTCTGGGTTCATGGAGTGCGAGATTCTCCGCAGGAGCTCCAGGAAGGTCTCGAGACATGTCCAGCTCCGGTCTGGATAGGGATCTTCGATAGCGTCCCTCAGCGTGACAGGAGACAGGAGACTCTCCACGTCTTTCGTTGCGCCGAATGTCCGAGACAGACCTTGCAGGAGGGCAGGCGTGACGAGCTGGCGCACCTGGTCATCGCAGATGCGCAGCAGCTTGACGTACTCATCTGCCAGATCCCTTCGTCTCTCATGGCAGACCTCGTCCCACACCCAAAAGAAGATCTCGTCCGGCATGTTTCGGAGTACTTTCTGGACATCGTGCAGGAACCCGCTCTGAAGATGGCTACTGCGGTCCTGCTTGTCTGCGAGGATCTGCCAGGCGCCCTTGGCCTGCTTGCAAGGGAACGGGTTGCGCACAGTGAGGAGGGGCTCGGGCTCGGGCTCCGTCTGCTCAAAGAAATAGTACTCCCTGCTGCCAGCATTGACATCGGCCCTGTCCAAGGCCCTGGCAACCCGCATATTGCCAGTGGGCCCTCCTTCGCACTTGTCGGCGTTCGCAGCGGCGGTCGCAGCAGCGGACTCGATCATCCGCCTCTTGAGCTGCTGGGCTGCCTTGTTCCTCTGCTCGTCCTCGTCCTCATCCTCGTCCTCTTGGATCTCTTGGGGCTGAGCTTCATCTTGCTTCACGGCGACGACGGCCTTTCCAGCAGCGGCAGCAGAGGCAATACTATCCCTCCGCGCCTGCAGGCTTTTTCTTCTCATCCGCCAACAGCGCCTCGAACCTCCTCGCGCTCGCGATCGCATCGTCCTCCGTCTCGTGCAGCCGCAGCAGGTTCCCTATGCCGTATTGCTTGTCGTCCTTCTTCTTCGACCGGATCGTCAGCGGGGTCGAGAAGAAAGAAGCCTGGTCCGGAATCGTCCTCTGGGCCCGCGGCGTCATGCATACACCGCTCAGCGTTGTAGTCGTTCCCGCCGGTCTAGGCTGTGGCCGTGGCGGCGAGCCCAGGTCGAGGATGTCCAGGAGGTCGGACCCGTCGCTCCCGAGCCCATCTTCGTCGCAAAAATCGCAATCGTCATCGTCGGACGCATCGATCACGGCGTCGGGTGCATAAGCCTGTCGGGGCTGGGCGCCGGGCGCCGGGGAGGATAGGAGGGAGGCGGCGTCTGCGGGAAGCGGGGTGGGCGGGGTGTGTACGCCCGGCGATGACAGCGGCGTCCGTGACGGAGCGGCACGGCGGGCCTCGTCGAGGGCAGAGAAGGAGCAGGAGGAGGAGGTCGATGACGATAGTGATAGTGATGCTGGAGACGGTGCTTGGGCGGCGGATCCGCGGTGCCGCGGTGCTGCTTGTGAGTTGGACGGGACGCGCGAGACTGCTTGAGATTTGGCAAAGAAGAAATTTCGGATGTCGCCGTTCGAGGGCATCATAGAGAAGTGGTAGCGGCGTGGCTTGCTGGCGTGTGATGGATGGTGATCGGTGCTGCAGGTGGTTTTCTTTTCTTGTCGAGCCTGGTGGACTTTTTAGGATGCAGCGCGTCTTGTTAGAGCACGCGTTACACAGCGGGAAGTGGGGTTACAGCGGGTGTAGTCCAAACAATACTACAACAACAACTGCACCTGTTACCACAACTGGGGACACACGCTCCTTGACTCCAAAAGCTAGAATCCAAAATAAATGAATGAATCAAATCGGGAAAAGAAAGAAAAAACAAAGAACAAAGATAAAGATAATGAGAGAAGAAAAAATCCAGACTCTTTTGCGATTAAACAAAGAAATAAGGGAGGAAAGGAAGGAAAAGGCTGGGTATTTGGCAAGTTTTCTCTTCATGACAAGGAAAGTCGATTCACCAAACCAGGTCAGGTCTTCAACACAACCATTAGTTGAGCGACAGGTTCATCACAGCTCCAGACCCGTATGAGGTATTTATGTATGTGATTTATGGATTTAACACCTTAAAAATTGCCAAATAGGCCTTCTCTTCAGCAGCACAAAGTCAGTGTATGGTCTTGACTTTGACTTTGATTGGTTAAAGAATAACTTATTAACTTTGCTTGCAATGCTTTCGCATCACGACACCATCATGATATGAGAAGGGGGTATATCATGCTCTCTGGTCTATTTTCTCAAGGGAACTTGGATTTACAGGCTATCTGTGTAGGCTCAGAGGCTGGAAAATAGGCAAGTCATCATGTCGAGAGTCGTAGAGAACTGGAGAGAGTGGATGGCCTCCAAAACTAAGCCTCGAGGCCTTCGATATCAATGTCAAGAGACATGGGGGCAAGGGGACAAGGAGAATGAGGGTTTTCAGAAGCGAGACCAATCGTTGTGCACACCAAACGGGTCGTCTTTGGGCGGTCGTTATCAACGCGTCACCTATACCAACATGTTCTGTTACCAGGTCTCACTCGCCTTCTCCTGTCCACAGAGCGATTCGTTGCTTCTGCAGGTTTCCTGTGAATGCATCGCACTTTACCAAGCCTAACGGCACGGCACAGCCCCATGTCCTAACAAGACGTTTCAGCAAGACATTCATCCCTTCGCCTCAGGGTTCAAAAGTCAAGCCTGCGTATGATGAAAGGCCTGCCACGGCTACCTTTTGGGTGTGGTAGGGTGGGTAACGACCAGAAGGGTGTTCTCGTGGGGAAGAAGGGGGGCAACGAGGAGAGGAATTAGATGACCAGCCCTCCCACACCGCATGTCGTGGAGATTGCTATGGCCTTACCTGCTGCCCTGTCAAGCCACCGCTAAGGGAATTTCTTGGCCCCCGCCCCCTTCAGGAGTCGGGCCTTGCTCATCTTCTCCGTCACATTGCCTGTCGAGTGTACACACAGCCCTGTTTCTTTCTCGACTCGACCTGTCTAGGAATACGAATAGCCATAAGACGCTGACCCAGAGCCGCCGTGGGAATACTTATCCCCCCAGCGGTCATGCCAGCCTCCAATGTATTTGCCCACGCGACTTGCTTCGCCTGCTCATCGATATTGAGACACTGTCAGGATAGTTGCTCAGTCGGATATCGGGCGAGGCAAATAATGGCACCTGTGATGAGAGAATGAACGATATGGCTTTAGATGTTCTTTGATAAATAATTAAATGGAAAATCGTGAAGGAAACCCCGCCCAAGGACGTTCCTCAGCCGTCGTGGGATAACTGACCACCGCTGTCACTTTTGCCAGTGGGATATCCGCCCCCGTCCCGCCCCCTTATTCTTTCCCATTGTCACGCTGTCTAGGGGAACAAGCTGCTCAAAGAAGCCTTTGAGACGCCAACAGCTTCCGTGCTGCCTGCGAGCCGAGCCTTCTTTGGTGTACTGACACTCACTGCGGCATCTTCTCCCGGCCTGACCATGAATGCCCCATCACCTGGACGACCAATATCAAGAGCCAGCTGCTTATGTCTACCAACCCGTGCATACCACCGACTAGAGGACGAAAACAGACACATACTGCTGAGAGACGGCAGAAACAGCTGGGTAAGGAAGAGGGTGGGTGAGAAAGGCAGGACAGGTTCTCTGGAGAAGTAGGTGGAGATGTGACACAGGGAAAGCAAACTCGCTAAAGCCCTGAACGAGGAGAAAGTCACCTGAGCTGAGCCGCCACAGAGCCACGATCCATTGGGTGAAGGTAAGAAGTCACACTTGTGCGTATCCTCCACTTCTGGACGTCATATACTCAGTAGGCGTGTGTGGGAGTAGATTCCAGCCGCGGTGCCACGGAGCCCCTCTCCCCCCTCTCTTCTGTTCATCTGTGTTCTCAGCAGTCGAAAGTCAACCCCCCGTTGCGGACAGTCGATCATCCGTCCCAGCAGATTTGATAGCTTGGCAAAAGATGTAAACCTCTTGGCAAGGGATACACCCTGTTTTCCTCAGCGGCGGGAAAAACAAAAAAAAAAAAACACAGTTTTAACAAGCTTTTCAATACTGATCACGACAGCCCCGAGAGCGAATGTGGGTGGAAGTTTGTTCCTTCCCGTCTTTTGATATTGCACTATGAAGAGAGGGAGGCTAAGGGGAGGTTTTCATATTACATAATCATAATCAGGGGGCCGTGGTCTCCAGTGTTATTACGCGCAGGATATGCAGAGCATGCCGAACGTCTCTCCAAATCGCAAAACTCGCCCGGCGTCTCGGCTTCGGGCAAAAACCCGTAGCTTTTACTTCCGTAAACGCCGGCGCATTCATCCGGCGGGGGATAAGTCTGAAAAAAAAAAAAAAAAGAAAGGGAAGAGAGAAGAGAAGGGTAAAAAAAAAAAAAAGTATACTATCGATCACAAGACAGCCGCTAGTAAAAAGTAAAATTGTCAAAAGCTGCCAAGAGCGGTGAGGAGGGCCCTTTCCTAGGAATATTTTGCTGGGCGAGAAGCGATAACAGAGGTAGCAGCCCCCTTTTGGGCTGTGATGGTAGACATCCTTCTAGAAGAGGACGGTTGTTCGGCGAGCAGGGACTCGCTGGCGATGATCACGGAGCGAGGAGCTGCGTGATTGCCATCAAGCTTATCTGGCCAGACTGGTTTGGCCTGAACTTCCCGTCCCAGGTCCTCTCGGGGTTGGTCCTTCCGCCTCTTCTGGATTGCTACCAAACACCACCACTACCGGTGACATACATCTTCACCCCGGCCCGTGCAGGAATAAAAAACAAACTAAGAGAGAGAGAGAAAATGCACGGTGGCTTCTCTGAGTGCCTTTTTTTTTATTTTTTTAGTCATCGCCTGCTGGGCGAATTTGGGCACAAGAGAAACGAAAGAGGCATGAACGAGACAACATACGCGCGCGTACGAGATGAGGCATCGTCAAAAGTGAGGCTGAAGGCTGACGATGCCCAAGGCCCTGTACATTGTTAAGGAGTAGGGTACAATGCGTCCGTCCACAGGGGGTGGGGAGAGGGGGGAGTCACACACAGGCGCAAACCGTGCCTGTTGCCTGGGTACCCCCAGCACACAGGTCCCCACCATGGCGGCGGTAGCATGGACAGTGACGCAACAGCGGGGACCCCTTTAGAGCATCAATGGGGCATTTTTGGGGGTTGTCTCGTCTTGGCACCATCGTCGCCCAGGAGAGGAAAGAGCTGTTGGGCACTCACTGACAGAACAGCGATGTCGGGTTCCTTTTTTTTCTTCTTCTTTTCCCCCTCTCTCCCCTCTTCTCTGTTCACTAGGCCACAGGCTGGCGAATGAGGAAGGATCCGAAGGTGAGATGAGATGCACAAGCAAGAGCAAGGAGACGAACGTCGGCACGTCGCAGAGGATTGCAGTGTGTCACACCGGTGCAACCTCGACGTGCATAAATCCTCCACCAGCATCTGCAGGCTGGCGCTGCAGGGAGAATTTGAGTGCGTGTGAGTGTGTAAAGGTACCTTACATATTTACCATACACTGCGCAGGATTCATTCTGGTGGACATGGTCGTCGGACTTTGGAGGGGGGGGGAGGGGCTTCCTGCGACCAGATGAACCCAGCCTAGGCCCGGTAGGATTTCAACGGGCCTAGGATTTCAAATGTTTTTTTTTTCTCTTTCTTTTCTTTCTTCCTTCTTTTCCTGACTGACTGGAGACCCCTTTTTGCGACCACGAGTCCCAAAAGCCCTGGAGGCTATTTCTGATCTTGATCTTTGTCCACACTGCCCCCCAAAAAGGGTTGTGGACCAGGGTGTATTTCGAAACGAAGTGTCTAGGCCATCCTAATCTGCGGTGGGACAGGATCAGGCATCTCGGCCGCGGGACCCTTGGGACTGCGAGGGCTGGCCTTCACACGTTCTCTCCCCAGAAGGTGTCTTCTTCCTCGCGGGAAGCCCGAGTTTACCGCTTAGAGGTTGTGTTGGGGGCTGTGGCGAGACATCTGACGGGACTAAGGTGTGGTGTAGCTCCCCGCCAAGCGGCCGCTTTCTTCTTCTGTACAGGATTGTTTTTTTTCTTTTCTTTTTCTGTTCCGGGCCCGTCTCTTCTTGTACGACGAGGCTACTTGGGACTCGGCCTCAATCGGGACGCGACGCACCCTTAGTTTCGCCCGATCGGCATGGGTGGGGGAGGGCAGCAACCCAAGCACGGTGGGATTCGGCTCCGTAGACAACGCGTGGTGCGTGCGTCAAGTTCATTTTCGGATTTCCTAGATAGATCTCCCTCTCGCGGGTGGTTGCGTGGGTATACTGCAGAGACGGTAGATGAAAGGAGAGGGGGTTGGGTGGGGCCGAGGCGTCGTGATGGTAGATTGGGTCTTGGTCTGTTCTTGTGCAGAATGGTCCCTGGGGATTGGCAAATCAAGCAGGCCAAGTTTTAAAGCTTCCGTGGCATCCGTGGCACCCCTATTTTTTCTTTTTTTCTTTTTCTTTCTGAATTTTATTTTTTGTTCCTGCCATGCTTGTGTTCTCAGTCTTGTCCTCTCTTTTGAGAACCCCCACATCTAGACCCCCCCTCCCCTTTGCAGATGGGTACCATGTAGATCATTGAAGACGAGCGTCGCTGGGGCTGGTGCGTTGGGGGCTGGACTGGTACAGGGAGAGAGAGAGAGAGACACACACACACACACAGAGAGAGAGAGAGAGAACGTGTGTGTCTAAGGAATGGGAGGGGGGGTTTTAGAGGCCGATGAGGATCGGCTCCCGGATCTTCAACCAAATATCCTGTATCCTGTCTCAGATCTGCAGGTCCAAGAGCAAGCACGCCAATCCGTGGTGGACTTGCAGATACGTAAGTCTGATAGGATAATACAAAAATACGTAGACGTCTTTATTTTTGCTTATGGGTTCGCTTGATGCCATGTAGAGCAACGACACGTCGCTTGAGAAACCCTTGAACCTTGATTCGTGGGTATGCGGCATTGGGACGCTGGGTGAGGACTTGCGTGTATAAATTTATGCACACAAAAAAGTCGCGGCTAAGCCACGACCGTGGCAAGGTAAGTAAGTACATGCTGTTGTAGTAAGAAGAAGAGAGAAGAAGAAGAAGAAAAAAGATGACGGTGGCACCAAAAAGACCTGCTGCACACTGGATGGATCCGACAATATAGTGACATCTAGCTGACTCCTCTGCATCACACATCAGCCCTATCGTGATTATGCCGTTACGTTCCCAAGAATGGATTTTTTTTGGGGGGGGAGGGGGGCGGACCGCTTGAACCCCCTTTTTTTCTGGGTCTTTCATTCGGCGCAAGGAATGGAGTGGTGAGGGATGAAGATAATTCCTTACACTGGCAGACTGGGCATGCGTGCAAGTGTCGCATCAAGCCAACCAGCGAGGGAGAAGGAAGGCGAGTTAGTTTCTCTTTGACTGCTTAATTGCAGACAGTAATTAGTACTCATTCCTGTCCTGGCTGGATTCCAGACCAGTCAAGGAAAAAGTGAAACTGGCCCGGTCGAGGCCAGGAGGTGTTGGGATCCGGTCCTCTCTCCACCAACCAACCAACCGGCCAGCGCATGCATGCCATAACACGTCGTGAGGGAAGGATGCTAAATGCCTCCTCAGATCCCAGATCCAGTGAGTAATGTAGGAAAACCCAAAGTTAGTCTTATTCATCCTATTTGGAATGGCACAGAGAACCGTGCTTATCAATTCTTCAATACTCATTCCGCCTGTCTTGCCTGTATTCGTATAACGGCCTGCACAGGTATCTCCGCACCCTGCTGGGTCTTACATATACATGCTCTGGTGGGTAGTGGCACTGCTGTGTGTACAGCCGGTTCCCAGGCCAGGGTTGTCAGCTTGAACCTCCTCCTTCCAACACCGCGCTTGCCAGGCTTTACTTAGTAACAGAATAAGACGAGGCTGAGATTACCCTTCCTTCTCTTTTTAGTATTTGCAGCCGCCAGAAAAGACGGTATCCTACAAACCTGAACAGAAAAATTGTGCACAGGATAGCTTACTAATGCAACCGCCAGGATAAGTGCTGGGTGTTGCGCCGTGGTGGCTAATTTTGCTACTACACGTGCTATGGTACTGAGTTACTAGCAGGAAGCTGCTGCTGATCACCGTTGTTGCGCGTACGAGTGCAAGAGATCGAAAAAAAGACACCCTGTTTTGAAAGGAAGGAGAGGAACGTAGGGTTACATGGCATAGCACAGCAGCCGAAGTCGTGGACAATAGAAAATGGAAGGTCAAGGGCCCTGGTGCCCGTTCCTCGTCCTGTCCTGTCCCTTCTGCGCCCCTGGTTATTTCCGGGTCGCTCGGGTTGTGCAGCAACCAGCCTAAGGCGAGCAACGATACGCCGAGAGACGCCCCGATTTAGCTGGGTCAGCACTACCGCTACGGGGTATCTCCTCACCTGTGCGTGGCAGGGCAGGGCATGCTAGGTAGTACGTACTCCGCTGTAATGTCTTGGGTCCTGCAGTCAGCGCAATCCCAAGCAAATCCAGTCCTCGCTGTCGCCCGCCCATCCAGCCCAGATCAACTTTCCACCATCCACCTGTCACCCACCACACACGCAGCCCTTCTTCGTTGCTGCACCGCACCGCACCGCACTGCTCTTCACTGGCGCTGCATTGCTCTGCTCTGCGATTGCGACGTCGAACAGGGAACCTGGACTACTGGGACATGGACATACGCACATTCCGTCCGGCCTGACCCATCTTGTCCCATTCTCTGGACCGTACTGTACTGTACCTTGTATCCTAACCACGAACCTGCTCCGTACCGTCGTTTATTCCCGTCCCTTCGTTTTTTTTTTCCCTCTCTCTCTCTCTCTCTTTTTTTTAAACCAAAAAAACTCCCTCCTCGCGAGCCGACCAAGACACTCGGTGGAATTCTCTCTCTTCTTGTTCCCTGACCTGTCCGCTCCCTTGGTCCTCCGCCCTCTTTGACAACCCCGTGGGTCTCGGTCTCCCCCCAACCACGACACGACCACCACTTCCTCCTCCTCTCCCTCCCTCCTTCGTCGTTGTCGCCAGGTTTCCATCCCTTGGTTCCGAGCCCGATCGCCAACCCAGGTGCAGCCAGGAAAATCAAGCCTCGACATTGGCCGAGCCATCCGAGTTGTCTCCAACGCAGTCCTGACCAATCGCCCTGCCAAGGACTCCGCAAGACGCATTCACCATACGAAGGGTCAATCAGGCTGGAATCACGACGCGCGCCCATCCCAAGGGCAGGTGGACGCACGCCGGTTCCGACGAGGACGAGAGGCCCGACCTGGCGAGCATCGAGGCTTGACCGGGCCTGGCCCGCATCCTCCCCCTCGCGATGACACCCTCCACTCCGGACACCAATGATGCGGGCGATGGCGCGACCAGCGGTGGGAGCAGCCCCGACAAGAGGAGGCTAGACAAGACAGACCGCGCAAGATGGGCCACCAGGAAGATGACGGTCAAGAGCAGCCAGCTCAAGCGCCTGTCGCTGATCGGCCGCCACAGGAAATCCGTAACTTCCGAGAAGAAAAGACAGTCCGGCGGCTCCGAGACGTTGCGGTCCTCACAGGCAAACCAGGAGGACGATGACCAGGCCGACCAGGCCGACCAGGCCGACGATGTGAATGACGACGAGTCCGGCCACGCAGGGGAGCGCAAGCTGTATTTCAACCTTCCCCTGCCGCAGGATCTCCTCGACGACGACGGGAACCCACGACAACAATTTACGCGTAACAAGATCAGGACCGCCAAATATACCCCATTATCCTTCATACCCAAGAACCTGTGGTTCCAGTTCCAGAATGTCGCCAACGTCTTTTTCCTCTTCCTCGTCATCATTGTTGTAAGTTTGCCCCCCTCGCTGCGCGCCACAATCTTTCTGCGCCAGTGACGCGCGCATCGGCCGCTCACCTCTGTGCCAGTTCTTTCCTATATTCGGCGGCACCAATCCCGGCCTCAGTGCTGTGCCTTTGATAGCTATCGTTATCATCACCGCGATCAAGGACGCAATAGAAGACTACCGCCGCACAGTCCTCGACATCGAGCTCAACAATGCGGCTGTCCACCGCCTGCAGGGCTGGGCCAACCCGAACGTCCTCGAGGATAACGTCTCTACGTGGAGGAAGATCAAGAAGGCGACCTCAAGGTTCTTCGGTTTGATATGGCGTGCAATGCAGAGATTATGGAAGAAGGAAGACCCGGCCGCCCGGAGACGGAGTCGTGGCGTTTACGACGACCCTCGCATGTCCGTCGAAACCAGAGTCACACACGGCACCTCTACCCGGCGAGAATCCTACGTGTCCGCTGCCGAGGACATTCAGATGACCCCTGTCACGTCGCCTCTACCGACCCAGCAGTCGCACAACCAGGTGGACGCGCCGCCACCTCAGACGAGCTACGAGTTTCGGGAACCAGAGGCCGAGGCCATGTTTGAGAACATTCAGGGAGATGTAATCAACCACGACCTGGACGCGCCTGGCAAGGCCCGTTTCCACAAGGATGCTTGGAAAAGTCTACAGGTCGGCGATTTCGTGCGTATCTACGGTGATGACGAGCTCCCGGCAGATATCATCATCCTGTCGACCTCAGATCCCGACGGCGCGTGTTATGTGGAGACGAAGAGTCTGGACGGCGAGACGAACCTGAAGGTGCGCCAGGCCCTGCGGTGCGGCCAATCTATGAAGCATGCGAGAGACTGCGAGAGGGCACAATTCATGATCGACAGCGAACCGCCTCAGGCCAATCTCTACAAGTACAATGGCGCGATCAAGTGGGAGCAAGATGTGAACGGCTCGCCCCGCGAGATGTCGGAGCCTATCACCATCGACAACGTCTTGCTCCGTGGCTGCAATGTGCGGAATACGGAGTGGGTTCTTGGTGTTGTCCTCTTCACCGGTCACGACACCAAGATTATGATGAACGCCGGAGCCACGCCTAGCAAGCGGCCCAGAATCGCGAGGGGGCTCAACTTCAACGTCATCTGCAACTTTGTCTTCCTGTTCTTCATGTGCTTCGTGGCAGCGATCGACAACGGTTTTGTCTGGGCAAAGAAGGATGCGTCCCTGTACTACTTCGACTTCGGATCAATCGGATCAACACCTTCGATGACCGGATTCATCACTTTTTGGGCAGCATTGATTGTGTTCCAGAACTTGATCCCCATCTCGCTCTACATCTCCCTGGAAATAGTGCGGACGCTTCAAGCTGTATTTATTTACAGCGACGTCAAGATGTACTACGAACCGATCGACCAGCCTTGTGTTCCAAAAATCCTGGAACATCTCTGACGATCTGGGCCAGGTGGAATATATCTTCTCCGACAAGACCGGGACTCTGACCCAAAACGTGATGGAATTCAAAAGGCAACAATCAACGGCCAGCCTTACGGTGAGGCATACACTGAAGCCCAGGCTGGCATGCAGAAGCGTGCTGGCGTCGATGTCGAGAAAGAAGGGCCCAGGATTCGAGCTGAGATCGAGATCGCCAAGGTGAAAGCCATGAAGGGCCTCCGAGAGCTGCATGACAACCCCTTCCTGGACGACAAAGAGGTGACCTTCATCGCACCCGATTTCGTGGACGACCTGTCCGGGATGCACGGTGAAGACCAGAAACAGGCAAACGAGGAGTTTATGTTGGCGCTGGCACTGTGCCACACGGTCATCGCAGAAAAGCAACCTGGAGAGCCGCCCAAGATGGTGTTCAAGGCCCAGTCTCCTGACGAGGCTGCCTTGGTGGCCACCGCTCGCGACATGGGCTTTACTGTGCTCGGGCACACAAATGACGGAATCAACGTGAATGTTCTGGGCGAAGACCGGCATTATCCGATTCTCAACACCATTGAGTTCAACTCCAGCAGGAAGAGGATGAGCGCAATCGTGCGCCTGCCGGACAGCAGGATCGTGCTGTACTGCAAGGGTGCCGACAGCGTCATCTACGCCCGTCTCAAGAGAGGCGAGCAGCAAGAGCTGCGCCGGGAGACCGCGGAGCACCTTGAGCTTTTTGCCCGAGAAGGACTGCGAACGCTGTGCATTGCCAAGCGCTACCTGACGGAGCAGGAGTATATCGCATGGCAGAAGGAACATCAAGCTGCTGCGACCGCCCTCGAGGAGCGGGAAGAGAAATTGGAAGCAGTGGCCGACCTCATCGAGCAGGACCTGACTCTCCTGGGCGGTACCGCCATCGAGGACCGGCTGCAGGACGGAGTGCCCGACAGCATTGCCTTGTTGGCCGAGGGCGGTATCAAGCTCTGGGTTCTGACGGGCGACAAGGTCGAGACGGCCATCAACATCGGATTTTCTTGCAACCTTTTGAGCAACGAGATGGAGATGATCCGGCTGCAGGCTGTGGAGGACGAGTCCGGCCAGACCCCTCCAGAACAGTACGTGCAGGAGATTGAGGCCGCGCTCGATGAGCACCTGACTGTCTTTGGCATCACCGGCAGCGACGAGGACCTCAGACGTGCGCGACAGGAGCACAAGGCCCCTCCCTCAACGCACGCCCTCGTCATTGACGGGTTCACGCTCAGATGGGTGCTGGACGAGAGGATCAAGCAGAAGTTCCTGCTTCTCTGCAAGAACTGCAAGTCTGTGCTCTGCTGCCGTGTGAGCCCAGCGCAGAAGGCCGCTGTCGTCTCCATGGTCAAGAATGGGTTGGACGTTATGACCCTGTCGATCGGCGATGGCGCCAACGACGTAGCCATGATCCAAGAGGCCGACGTTGGTGTTGGTATTGCCGGCGAGGAAGGCCGACAGGCTGCCATGTCCTCGGACTATGCTATCGGCCAGTTCCGGTTCTTGCAGAGGCTCGTCCTGGTCCACGGGCGATGGTCCTACAGACGCCTGTCGGAGACCATCAGCAACTTCTTCTACAAGAACATGATCTGGACATTTTCCATCTTCTGGTATCAGGTGTTCTGCAATTTCGACATCACCTACATTTTCGAATACTCGTACATCGTCATGTTCAACCTCTTCTTCACCTCCGTTCCCGTCATCCTGATGGGTGTGCTGGATCAAGACGTGTCTGATGCTGTTTCGCTTGCTGTTCCGCAACTTTACCGCCGGGGTATCGAGCGGCTGGAGTGGACTCAGCAAAAGTTCTGGTAGGCTTAAGAGCCCCCCCCCCCACCCCACCCACACAGGCCACGAATCTCGTGACGATTTGCTAACCTCCAAGCTAGGCTCTACATGCTGGACGGCGTCTACCAGTCGGTCATGGTCTTCTTTATCCCATACCTCACTGTCGTGAACAGCCCCTTTGTCAGCTTCAACGGTCTGGACGTCTCCGAACGGTACCGTCTCGGTTGCTACATTGCGCACCCTGCTGTGATCACCATCAACCTCTACATCCTGATCAACACCTACCGCTGGGACTGGGTGATGCTGCTCGTTGTCGTCATCAGCGATCTATTCATCTTCTTCTGGACTGGTGTCTACACGGCGACGACTTATTCGGCCACTTTCTACGATGCTGCGCCGCAGGTCTACGCTGAGGCCACCTTCTGGGCGTGCTACTTCATCACTCCAGTCGTCTGCATCTTTCCCAGGTTCGCTATCAAGGCCCTGCAAAAGGTCTATTTCCCCTATGATGTCGACATTGTGCGCGAGCAGGCTCACCTTGGGCCACTTTGATCGGATTCTCAACCCGGAGAAGGCCGACACCGCTCTGGAGTTCTCGTCGACCGGGTCCAGCCAGTCATCAAAGAAAACCAAACACACCAAATATGCTAGTGTTGACGAGGACCGGCGGCCAATCTACCCTCCCTCTGTTGCTACGCACAACACAAGGGCACAAAATGGCAGCGACGGCACGAACTACACGGGGCACGAGCACGACTTGCCAGCTCGTCCAGTGTCTACAGACATGACGACGGAATCGTACCCAGTGCGTCAGTCGATTGACCGCGCTAGGCCTTCGTACGACAGGATACGAGCTTCGATGGATCGCGTCCGCCCGAGCTTCGAAGCCAGCCGTGACTTCACCTCCGCTGCGAGACTCAGCCGCGTCGAGTCCACACACTCGGCACACCGCACCTCGGGCAACTTGCTCAACAGGACACGCATGCGAGGGCTGTCCATAATATCAGCCAAGAGCAGACATAACAATCAACCATAGAAAGTCGTCGAGGACATGTACCAAACACACACCATTCACCTCATTTCACACCTTCACACTCTCTCCGTGCCGAATTGTAACATACACTCTCGGATGGACGGGTCTTTCCACTTCCCTTCCGCATCCTGTCGATATTCAGATCTCATGCATTTACGATTCCTTCTTCGCATGAAGTGACCTATGAGTACTCTCCCAGCAACGCGCCGAAGCAAGAAAGAAAGAGAAAAAAGAAAAGAAAAAAAAAGGGGGGACCGGGGTGGGCAGCCTATAAATTGTCACCCACTACCGGCGTGTGCGCGCTGCTTGGGATCTTCACCGCTGTCATCATTGTTCTTTGTTTCTTTTTTTTTTCCTCTTCTTTTCTGTGGTACTTTTGGGGAGTTGTTGGCCTTTTTATTTGTTGGCCTTCCCTGACTGGCGTTCATAGGCGCAGGCGATCAAGAAAGGCGAAAGATGGCTTGAATTTCCTTTGGGCTTCCAACAAACGCAGGGAGGGAGGCGGTGGGAGTGTAAGGATGTCACATGAATGAAGAAAGCGCACTGCATTTTGCATCCAAGGTCAGGTGAGGAGGACTGGACTTGATTCGAGCCAAGTCGCACAGCTCAGAAGGGGGGGAGGGGGAAGCCAGCATTATATACATATATATATATATACCTAAGGGGAGAGAGAAGGTGATGTGGAGGTGGATGGAGCCTGGGTTGAGCACTAGAAGGGGATGGCCAGAGGACCAGATGGGGATGGACGTGTAAAGATAGGGGGACAAAGGCAAGCCTACCTGCTTCGCCCTGCCAGCACCCTAGTCACCTACTTATCGCTACTGCTTTCAATGAATACCAATAGCACATTTACTATACTTCAATATTGCCCTTGATAGTTCTGCCGGTAGCTGGCTCGATCTTCCAACCCTGGTGACTGCATGACCTTCTTTCTACATGACTCCTCATCTGCTAGTCCTGGTCGCTATTTGTGTGGAAAGCATCCTGGCGGGAGCCATAGACTCGCTCTGGGGCTGCCAATGAATGTCCCTGGCTACATGTCACTGGAAGCTCAGCCAGCAGTGGGACAAGCTGGATGAGGAGGGAGGACATGGACCAGCACCATCACGCCATGCATTGGGCACCACACTTGCACACCTATGAAACGTCTAGTCTTGCAAAAGACTCGAAAGAAGACAAACTTCTTTTTTTTTTTTTTTTTGCTCTTCTCTTTTTCCCCTGCATAATATCTGCCAATACTGCTTCATCATATATATGATCATGCTAACCTGCTCTGATGCCAGAACTGCTTTGCCTTCCTTTCATTGCTGAAAACAAGCTTTTCCTTGCCCGATGTCGAGTGTCGAGTGCCAATCTACCTTTTCCTATCAACTAGTAACTTGCTTTTGTTTGCAAGTATCAAGTGTTGATTGATGAATGGCGAGAACTACCCTGTCTGTACATCTGTCTTTGCCAAGTGCAAGTACAAGTGCAAATGTCGAACGTCGAATATCGAAATCACCTTGTGCTTGTTTTTGCTCAATGTCGACTGTCGACCATCGACCATCGACCATCGACTGTCGATTGTCTATTGTTAATAATTTTAGAGAAGAGCACTCAAAATATTTAAAAAGTTCAACTCCATAGCAGCAAGTGTTTCGAAGTTTCCAGCACGGATGAGTTTATCTGGTAGAGCTAATGCTAAGAAGAGATCTGCTGGACATTTCAAAGAGCTTCACACTGCATATCTCCCTCATATAGCTATGATGACTCTTATGAGTAAGCTCAGTTCTCAGTGCACCTTGCCATTCTTTGGCTTCCGGCCGCCCCGGGCAGGACGGTAGTCTTCGTCGCTGTCCTCAGACTTGGGCCCCCGCTGACGCTTCCGGGCAGCCGGCTCGAGATATTCCTCCTTGTACTGTACCCTCTGCTTCCGCTGGCGTGTAACGCGAGTAGGCTTCTGCTCCTCCTCCACAGCGAGGGCTTCGCTGACGTCCTGAGCCTCCCCGCTTAGCTCGGGGTTCAGAATCGTCTCGGCCGTTTCAGGAGCACCTAAATCCTGGCGGCTGAGTTCGGCCTCGTCACCGGCATCATCTTCCTCCTTCACCTCGTTTGCCTTACGCTTTCGACCGGTGGTAGCCCCCTTAGCTGAGTTGGGCTTTGGGTTTGTTGCGGCTCAGCAGGTGCTCCAGAGGGCAGACGCAGCTGTCCCAGTCCTTGTTGCCCTCTCTCGTGCTGGCCTTGCAACGCTGACAATTCTGTCCGTGCTCGATGAACAGCTGGTGAAGTCCGTACTTGAGTTGGTCAGGGATTCGCAGGTCTAGGTGTGCGAAGGCCTTCTCTCTTCCAACGTCCTCTCGAATATCTCCTGGCAGCCAGCCAAGCCATTGTGCCATCCGGAAACAGTGGGTATCCACGGCGAAGCAGGGCTCCTGGAGGCAGAACAGGATTACGCAAGCGGCAGTCTTCACGCCGACACCTCTGAGAACGACCAGCTCGTTCATAGCGGCCTCTATAGACAAGGCTCGAAGGTGCTCAAGAGAGATGACGTCGTTTTCGAACATCCATATCTCCATGTCCTTCTGACTCTGCGTCAGCTTGTCCGCACCAGGCACGTCAGCTGGCACTCTGTCTGCCTTCTCCCGCTCGAATGCAGCGGCACGAGCGGAATTGACGTTGTGGGTTGTCTCCAGGATATCGAGGACGGCCTTGCTCCCGATTTCCTGAAGGCCACCAGAGCGGATGACGGACTTGAGTTCCTCTGCCCCCCTCAAGCGAACCTTGTTCCAGTCGATGCAATTCTTGACAGGAGTGACTTCTTCGCCGTCGATCACAACTGACTTGGTCACGGTTCCGTACGACTCGACGATGCTTTGGATAGCCTTGTCGGCATTCTTCATGGTGGTAGAACCGCTCAGAACGGTACGACAGAGACCGTCGATGAGGAGCTGTGTCTCGCCACAGCCAGCGACCTCAAGAGAAGGTGGCGGGATTTTGGCAGGTCGTTCGAATGCCAACTTGCCGCCCGCGTGTTGCTCCTTCAGAATGTCGTAGACACGCTGGCAGTCCTCGGCCGATGGGCTGACCCGCTCTGCCCAAGGGCTCTCGCCCCATGGCACCCTTGATCTCTGTTGATAGGGGGACTGGTCTTTGACCGGAATCCGCTTCCTGGCCGTGGCCTTTTTTCCTCCTTGCTCTTTCTTGCCGTCGTTACCATTGTCCTTCGCCGGCTTGGTCTGCCCATCTCGATTTCCGTCCTCCTCTTCGTGACTGGATTGCGGCTTCGAAATCTTCAAGTGCAGCTGGCTCTGTGTCGGTGTGTTCGTCTCGGAAGCGGGATCGGGTGCGCTGGTATCGGGAGTTGTAATGGGTTTGGATGGGCCAGTACCTCCCTCCCTGACCACTTTGACAAGGCCCATTCCATGAGGCAGCATGACGTAGCCATCTGGAACCTCTGTTTCAATATCATTCAAGACATTGCTGACCTGCTTGCCCATGGCACTGGACTGTCCAGAAGCCATAGTGAACTATGAGTAGTATTAGCCATTGCTTAACGTATGCAGCATGCATGTTGGAGAGAGAAATAGAGGGAGAAGGGTAGAGTAATTGAGGCCATGATGAGAACACCAAATGTACAAGAAGAGAGAAATGCAACTCATGGTTAGAAAACACAATGCATAAAGCAGGATGAGAAGGTGCGTTGACAAACAAAAATTTAAGATTCAACAGGGAAGAAGCGACGTCAATGCCATAATACAAAAAACCAGAAAAAAGATGCAGTGTCGAATATCGAGCGTCAAGCGTCGAACATTATAACAAGAATCAACATAGGGAGTGTCGAGCGTCGAACATCATGTTAAAAAAAAAATGAAGCGACGCCAGCATCTCCAAGCAAGGGAAAGAAAGAAGCATTGTTGATGCTGTGACAAGGAAGGGGTAGGAAAGAGCAGAGTTGGTGATGCAAAAAAAAAAAAAAAAAAAAAAGGCTAGGAAAGGGCACTTCAGGTGCTTGCAAAGTAAAATTGACAGCATAAACCTAATACCACAGCTCAGTGCGCTGCATATGACTGCATAGCAGCGCATACTGGAAAATTATGTATTAGAAAAGACAAGAATGATTTGGATATTACATACTGAGTAGTCTTTGGGGTGGCAGGCTGCTGGGCTCTTCAAGCAAGCACTAAGATGTTGCGTCGTCGTCGTCGTCGTCGCTGCCGTAAAGAGAGAATATTGATGCTGTTTGGGTGCGCAAGCTGCACAGGCTGCAAGACTGCACAGGTGAGCAATAGAATGTGGCTATGCTGTTGTCATGTAGAGAGGAGATGTTAATGGTATTGGATGTGCAGGCGACGCAGGCGACGCAGGCTGCGAAACTATGCAAGTGAGCAGTGGGATGTTGCTGCCCTCCTGAAGAGAGGATGTTGATAATGTTGGGGGTACTCTTGAAGGTTGATAAAACTGGCAGAAAGTAGTAGAGACTACCAGAAGCTCTCCAAGTGGTAAAGGGCAGAGAGGTAGGTTACCAATAGCAGATAGACCTTGAAGAGGACTTGAAGTCTGGACAGAACTCCAGGACAGTGGCGAGGTACCTTGGAGGTTTGTGTGGCAGAGAGGATGCAGTGCTGTGGGAGGGTGTGGAGGAGAAGAGGTAGCTCGGAGTTTGCAGAGAACTGAATCGACAGCAAGAGTCGTTTGGAAAGCAGCCTGTTGAGGAAGGAGCGGTCCAGACTGAAGCAGAGGACCAGTGCAGTGACAGGGGTGTTTGGAAAGCAGCACAGGGAGGAAGGAGCAGTGACGGTAAGGTCAGCTTGGGGTCACCACAAAGCAGTGATGAGGAGGACTTGGGTGACAGCTCTAAAGTAGTGATGAAGGAAGAGGCATAGTGCAGGCATAGCACTTCCCCTCTTTTGGGCAAGCATGAGCTATCTCCACAGACCTAACCTGATCTTCATGAGAGCAAGACCAGAACATGGTGAGGATCAATCTATTGAATTTCTAACTACTATGTCATTTTATTTTGTAAAATAGAAGAGAAAGAAAAAAGAAACAAAGGAGGAAGAAACAATAGGGAGGGTTGCTCAACCACCTCTTGCAGCCTCGGCTGTCCATGTGCAGCCTTGCCTCTTACACAGCCTCACCTGCGTTTCACCTGCATGCGTTGCCGCGAGATCTCTCTCGCAGATACAGGACAGTCATCTTATTATCGTGATGCTCTGCGGGTATGTGCGTTTACTTTAGTGCTTGCACCTGCACGGATGAGGATGGGGCCGCTCTGATGTTCTTCGCTCCCGCTCACGTACGTGACGTCTTCGTGTCATGTCTAGAGACTTGCATTTCTGAAGATGTAGTGGTAATCCGGGATGATTGACTGAGAGGGAAAGAAAAAAAAAGTGCGTTGGTGTGTAGGCTATCAATGCTCTGGTGTAGATACTCGTGTTGAGGCCGGCAGATTGTGTCCTCCCCACCGTCGGGGAGTTTAATCATTTCGATTGTAGAGCTCAACATAGACCTAAAAGCTTTCACATGACATTAATAATCTCAACGGCGACTATCCCATAGGGTTCTACTAAAGAATTGTGAGGCAAAGACACGCATGTATGGTGGAGCTTCGACCTCTGGGAACATTGAAGGTGCTCTTGCCAAACGGGAAACCAGGTCATGAGCATTGACAACTTTCAGAACTTCTTGAGGGCGTGCTCAAGGTAGTGGAGGCATAGTGACGGCACTTTTGAGTAAGAGGCCCAGACCCCGAGTTGGTATGCGCGGGATCGTCGCGTCGCATTCCTCGAAGCGGGTTGCTGAAGTAAGTCCAAGCTCATCGACCGTTCTCCCGTAGCACCTTTCTTTTCAATATCGGATCTAAAGCCGGAGGGTTTTTTTTTTTTTACCTTGAAGAGGCTTGCCTAGCAATATAATAATTCGAAATGATGGGATTGTAGGTCATGATCGTGGATGAGACGAGGGCAAACGTCGAGCATTTTGTCAAGCCGGCCTCGATCCTGCGTTCACATGACGAGCCGCTCGCTCACGGCACCAAGATCCTGAGGTCTTTCAAGTTTCCTTTGCTGATCAAAAAGATACCGCTAGATTAGAGACTTTTTTTTCTTTCCCTACTCATTACATTCCATATCTTGAGTGTCGTGCCATTTTACGAGTTTACAAACTGAACCTTGGTGGTGAGGGCACGTTCGCTGGCAGGCAGGCCTGTAAGGCACAGATCATCCAACAAGCTGAGACAACATTCCTCATCTCAGGCTCTTGACCTGCCAAGTTTGATGAGAAGCGGCCGCAAATAAACAAAGAAGGACTTGACGAAAGGCATGATGCACGTTCTCGGGAGACGCAGCCGCGACTTGGCTACTACGCGTCTTTTCCAGGCACGAGGTTTACAAAACAGGCTCACCCACACACGCCCGTCCGCCGATGGTCTCTCGCCAGTCTAGCCCAGCCAAGCATATTCTCAGGACTGGACGGTCATCCAAGATGCGACGCTCTACTGCTGTTCTGTGGGCTTTCTGTGCCTCCCAATCGCGAGCAGTAGACGTCCTCGACGAAGAGTACTGTTCCGTGACCACGCGCACAATCGGACAGATAACGAAGCTGGGATATGCCTTCGCGTCAGAAAATGCGACATCTCTCCTCGAGCGGCCGACGGGAGCAGCACCTGGGCTGGAGCTCGAGAGCTCCATGAATCCCTACAATGGTGCGGCATCTCTGATGCCACTGTTCCTCTCGGCAGAATCCTCGGGATCCTCGACCGTATCGACATCGCACCCGAGCTGCTCCCACGCACCAGAGGTGGATGATTTTGCCTGTCACAAGTGCCAGGCCCCTGGCGCTGGCAGTGTAGCCTTGGAGAGCATGAAGAAGAAGAGAGCTGTGGCTAATATCTTCGCCTGTATCGATGCATGCATGGCGAACTCGGCCTGTACTGGCGCATCCTATCAGAAAGGTACCCGCGACTGTATTCTGTTCCAGTTAATCACAGGCCTCGCCGCTCTGAACGGCTACGACACGTACATCAAGACGGTGTCTACCACCACGACGACCACGACGACGACTACGCCGAAGAGCACGACAACCCGCCCGCCCAGCACCACTCCGCGTGTCTCGACCACAACCACCACAACAACTAAGAAAGCTTCAACAACCGTGGCCCCCTCTCAAGGCACGACGAAAGCGCCCACCACCACCACCACCACCACCAAGACGACCCCGAGACAGTCTGGAACTACAGCAGGAGTCAGCTCGTCTCAAACGACTCGGAAGCTGACTTCGGTGTCTACTATTGGCGGTATGTCCCTACTTATTCCCTACAGTATCTCTCCATCTGGACTGTTAGCACCCCGGCCCGTTCAATTTCCCACGGCGCCTCCTCGACTGCTTTCTTCAAGATCACTGGGGCGTCACCAGCTCCGTCCGGCGACTCTTTCCCAAGCGCCATCATCATCAACAGCGAGGAAGCAGCCCGGAAGCAAGTGGTTTCACTAGTACACCTCCTCCATCGCGGCACCTGAGCTTGAACACGACATCCTGCAGCCTGCTTCAATGCCCAGCGGTGTAGCTTCGACGAGCAGCACAGTCAGGACCACCACAGGCGCATCTCTCGGATCTGCCGTCATGATCCTTTTCTACACCGCAAGGAGGCTGCAGTAGCACATCAACAGCACTTCGGACGAGCTCCTCCTCCTCGACGCCGTCAGTGGCACGGAGAATGCCATCAGCCCTGCGCAGTTTGGAACTGTCTCCTCCACCATCTTGACCACCCCACAAGGCTGCTCTGTCAGAGCGATGGCCGACATCGAGGTGGACCCATCAGCGGGCTACATAGGGGCAGTCATGGCCATTCTAGTGATGACCACGGGCGTAGCTCACAGTGTCATCCTCGTTCCGCTGAAGACTGCACCTCCGATGTCTCCCTCGTCGTCATTTCCTTCCTCCGGCAGATCTTCATCCACCAGTGCACAGCCATCTTTGTCACAGATCCCGCATAATGTTCACCACAACCACCAGCACCAGCACGGCAGAGAGCTTGCCAGATCCCATCACCAAACGAGCCAGGGTCCGTCTGCCAGAAGCTCGCTGACTCTTAGCACAGGTTCCACCAGCTCCCGGACCAGTGCCACGTCGGGACCCTCTTCCCAGCGCCTCAGCAGCAGCCTCGCGAGCAGCCCATCGGCCTCCCCGACCGTGCCGTCGTGTGGGTTCACGGGCTACGACACGGGAACCAACATCGGCTACTACGCAGACGCCAGCTTGGCCACCTACTCCGGCTGCAGCAGCCTGTGCAACGCCACCGCGGCCTGCCTGAGCTTCGCCATCAACCCGTCCGCCCCTGCCTGCATCCTGTATGATCACGACCTCAGTGTGGACACGTACTCGACCACGAGCCCCAACACCTTTTACCTGAGGGGTGGCCTCTGTCCAGCGGCGACGACGACCACGACGACTTCGTACAGCCCGACCCCGACGGGAAAATTTCCATATGTGAGCCGAACCCCGAGTTCTGACCCTAGCGACGGCCCTGTCTATGAACTTGTTGTCCCTGTTATCGTATGGGACTGACAAAATATTAATTTTTTTTTTGGACGCGATGCAGTGCCCCGCGGGCCTCTCCCCCTACAACATCACCCAAGTCACCGCCGGCACCCAACAGCCCTACACCCCCTGCATCGCCGGCAAGTCCGCCTCCGCCTGCATGCACGACATCGACGGCAATAACTACTGCAACGACTGCATCTCGTGCGTCAACAGCTGGACCTGTGCGTCAGACGCCGACTGCCCGGCCGGCTACGCGTGTATCGTCGGCTCGGACTGTCCTGGGAATGGCACTACGGGAGTTGCCATGTGTCTGTATATGTTGTATAATCCAGCGTATAATTGTTATGCTGCCGCTTGAGGTGCTGATTTTGTGTCAAGGAGAGAAGGGGGCTGGGAGGATATGATTGGCTTTTTCCCTTGTCCTTCCTTTTTTTTTTTTTTTTTTGTTGGCATCGTAGCCCACTATGTGATCAACTTTTCCCCGTGCTTTATTTTTGGCACGCGTAATAATCAAGGCATAAGCAGGAAATTTTCACAAATGGTCTATGGTCTCTCCATTGTCGCTTTGACGTGTAATTTTGTGAGGCCAGGATCTGGACAGGGTCCAGAGCTGGAAATGAGCATGTCGAGCATGACAGGAGAAAAAAGCGACGATCCAGCAGGACCCATGAAGCGTCGTTAGGATGCTTAGTCATTTACCCACAGCAGGTTGTTACGGCCCGACCCGCAGCGAGCGGAGCACACCTGCTGCTACTATTGAGTACTAAAGAGCACCTGGGAGAGAGGGGGGGGGGGGGAGAAGCTGGGGAATGCATCGTGGCCCGTGAGGAAGCCAGACCGCTGGACCAGAGAATGAACGACTTGGGGTGTCCTAGATACGTACTATGGTAGCAGAAATCAAGTCTGGACGAGCTGAGGAAATACTGATGGTGGTAATTATGCGACTGTGGCATGAGATGAGGCGCGGCTCGTTCTCAGCACTGCTGCTTGACGGTTGAGGCATGGCGTGAGTATGGTCACAAAAGAAAGCGCAAGAATCGTGAGGGGGCTATGATGTGTCTTTTTTGAGCATAATAGAATAATCTCGTACAGGCAAGGTATGTAATTTTGTCACAGGTACAGTAGGAGCAGATAGCTTCTAGGTACGATTACATGTAAAATCTCCACATTACAATTACATCGTTATTGATGCTCCCTGATTAGTCCCATAAACCACGGAAGAACTCCTTGCTGTGTGTGTTCCGCATCCTAGTTTGTTTTCTTTCCTTGTCGTCACGTACTTTTGATCATCTACAGGGCAGCAGCCAAGAGGGCAGCGACGCCCGCAAGAGCCGCGGGGACGTTCACGGCACCGGCGGCGGAGGAGCTCGAGCTGGAGCTGCTGCTGCTGGACGCCGTCGAGGTGCCGCTCGAGGACGAGGACCCGGTCGAGGTGGAAGTGCCCGTCGAGGCGGCGGAGGCAGAGCTCCCGGACGACGAGGAGGTCGCTGAGGAGTTTCCTGACGCGGTGGCCGTGGTGCCGGTGGCGGAGGCTGCGCTGCCGGTGGCGGAGGTTGTGGTCTCGTCACTGGTGGCAGCGGTAGTGCCCCATGCGGCCTCGAAGGAGGACAGCAGGCTGGCCTGGGCGGCGGTGGCGCTGGACTCGAGGCTCGAGTAGGCAGCGTTCAGGGCGGTGCCGGTCAGGGTGACGGAGGCCTCGGCCGAGGCAAGCTGGTTGTCCAGGCTTGCGACGGCGGACTGGTAGGCCTGGAAGGCTGAGGTATATCCAGTCGTGGCGGCGTCGGCCTGGAATGTTGTTCAATGTGTCAGCTCATGCATGCTTCGGAAGGAGTAGCTGGAGGGGAGGGGGCCGGGGGCAGGGTATTTTTTTTTTTTTAACATACAGCGACAACGCTGAGGGTGGCGACGAGGACGGCCTTGAACTGCATCTTGACGGACTTGTCTGTGGTGGGTCAAATTGGTGGTGTGTGGCTGGCAGAGAGAACGGGTATTGACTGGTCGCAATGATCTCTTAGGGTTACGGAGAGAAAGGGAGGGAGGGAGAGAGAGGGAGAGAAAATTGGATGATTGTCAAGACGCGTCGACGAACAAGAGCAGAAAAGAAAGGGGCTTCAACCAGTGAGTGTGGCTGGGTGTCGGGTGCAACGCTTTTGTAGAAATTCAAGTTCCACTAGCCCGGTAGGCGGCATATCACGAAACGGCCCTAATGCTGGAGACGCCGTGCTGTGTACCATGCAATGGTGCGCACAGGGGCATCAAAATGGCCAAATGACGACACGTCATCGGCGCGATCGAGTGCACACGCGGCGATGCACGAAGGAACAAGGAGTCTGCAGAGAGGGCCCAGGACCCAGCCGCACACGCTGGACCTTGAGGGGCTGTTAGGCCACAGCGCACGCATCAGCCCAGCCTCCTTGTCTCTCCAGCCTCCAAGGGGGCCAAAAATGAGAAGAAGAAAGAAGAAGGAAGGAAAAGCCGTCAAGACTAGGCTGGATCAGTGTGTAGGAGGCCCGAGACCAGCCGCTCTCTCCTTTTTTTCTTCCTCTTCTTCCTCTTCTTCTTCTCTTTCTTTTCTGAGACGAAGCCAAGAAGCCTAGTTGGGATCCTCAGCCACGCTGCCAAGATTAATGGCTTCCTGAATCTCCCAGGAGGTGGTGTTTGAGACAGATTGGGTATGTTGACCACGGACGGTGTTGTTGGTCGGGTAACTACCATGGTCTGCAAATGCAGTGCACCGGTGCTGTTTGCCATCGTTTGATTTGCGGGGCGAGATGACGAATGCTTGTGGGGATCTCAGCTGAGGGGAACCTCGCGCTTCCCCAGAGCGCCACCTGGAAGTCCCCGGCCAATCGTGATTATGGCTGGGGATCAGGCAGGGAAGACAAAAGGAGCTCGGACTGCACTGACGGGGAATAAATGACCTGAACCACCATCGCCTCTCTCTCTCTCTCCACCCTCTCCGCGGTCCCTTGCCGAGGTCATCTGATGGGGATAATGCGTTCTTCTTGCCGCGGAGGAGGATCCTCTTCCTGTGGTGTGCTTGCGCTCTCGAGTGTGGCCATAGGTGGAGTGACCTTGTCTCTCGAGAGCTGCACCCTGCCTCCGCCCTCCTGAAATGATGCGGAGGCTGCCTGTTGTAGCTGGCTGGACCTTGGCTGCTTGGTCAACAAGTATCGTCGGGTAGCCCCTTTGCAGGGCTTCCCTTGCTTCCCTGCTCTCTACCACGATACATGAGAGAGACCCTGCCATTTACACTGGCATTATCGACAAATGAAATTTCACGACCCATCTGTAGAGTCTAGCCATATAGAAAAGGGAATCGTTTTCTTTTTTTTTTTCCTTCCTTCAATGTCCCACACACAAGTGTGACGTACAAGCTTGCTATGACATGTTGCATCTAGCATGAAGGAAGGAGTGACACAGAGAGAGAGAGAGAGAGAGCGAGGGTGGGCTTTGGGGGGAAGGAACTTATTTACATGATTGATTAGCGCACCTACCCATGCCGGAGCACCCTCCTCGGAGTCGGGAGGCTAAATTGCCTGCATGCTCTTCCAGGCAGGTAACATTGGATCCCAAGCTATCACACAAGCCTCGAGATTAACGTTTACAACTACCGTATACCCGCGCCCGTCATCTGCAGACATTCACCTCCAAAGGCGCAGCAGACGTGGAGAACGCAGGGTAGCATGGCTGAGCCGAACCCCTCACACGCAACAAGACAGCCAGACAGCTCCCCTTGGCCCCCTCGTGTCCTGTTGATGGGTGGCCGCCAGTGTTGCTCTCGCATATGACTAGCAAAAAGAACGACTGCTTAATCCATCACTCGGGAGAGGTGCCCCATTATTTACCACCAATGGTGTGTTGGGACATCAACAACGGCGGATGATGAGTGAACCGAGAAAAACAGGAAGCCCGGAGGGTAGGCTAGGGAAGAGGAAGAAGATGAACAAGATGAGGGATGCATATAGTGAACGGCGACGCCCCGTCGAGACACTTGGGCTCGTCTCTCACCACCACACAGCAGGCCGTCGCCGCCAGATGTGTCGATAATTAAAACACCTCGTCATGTTGGCGACATCTCTCGCCCTCGTCGCTGGGCTCATCCTGACCGTCACCGCGCAGGGCGACACCCTCGGCCTGGCGGATGGCTTCCTGACCCTCAGCACGCAGAACTTTGACCTCGAGCTCGTCAAGGATGCGCAGGTGCTGGTCTCCCTCAGGGCGTCTGGCGGGACCTTTGACTTTCTGCCCCTGGGCTACCTCCCGGTCCGCGCGGGCAACGGCCAGTATCACTGGGGAGATGTCACGTTCCGATACAGAGCTGTTGGCAGCACGGCCTGGATCGATGGTGACTCCTCGCAGGCACGGGAGCCTGTGACCTCCGTGTCTGTTGCCGGCAGCAACAGCACGGTCCTCGCGGCCTCCAACATGGCAGCGACCTTGCCGTCCGATACGTCGGCACTAGGCGTGACGAGAGAGTGGCTCGACGTGGACGGCGACCTGGGACTGTCCTTCACCCTCACCAACAACGCCAGCACGTCCATCGAGCTGGGCAGCCTGGGCTTCCCTGCCGAGTTCAACAACATCTTCACCAACTACACCGCAGAGGAGACACAAGAGTACTGCAGCCTCTCGGACCCCTACATCGGCATGCACGCCGGCTACATCCGCGTCTCGCCCATCAACGGCGACGGCGCGGCACTGGTCGTCACACCGCTTGGGGATACACCCATGGAGGCCTACCGCAACCTCGACGAGCCGTACTACGACAGCACGGCCTACGGGAGCCAGGTCTTCGAGGGCCTGTACGAGTGGCAGACGCTGACGGAGGCGTGGGCCGAGAACGAGTGGAACGCGAGCGAGCCCTGGAACACGCCGTCCTCCAGGGTCCTGGCGCCAGGAGAGGCCCTGACGTTTGGGCTCAAGTTCTCGCTGGCAGACGGCGGCATCGAGACCATCGACGACGAAGTCCAGGCCCAGGGCGTGCCATATGCGCGGGGCATCCCCGGCTTCATCCTTCCTGCCGACCTCACGGGCCAGCTTCTCGTCAATCCCGGGTCTGCCGGCGACGTCGCCAACATAACCGTCGACCCAGCCGGTGCCCTCACCGTCACCGAGGTCTCGAGCGGCGAGTACGACGTCGCTCCGTCCTCTAGCGCCTTCGGCCGCGCCCGCCTCACGATCGCCTACACGGGCGGTCAGGTCCAGAGTGTCCACTACTACGTCGTCAGCTCTGGCCCCGACCACATCGCCTCCCTGGGTAGCTTCCTCACCACCGAGCAGTACTACACCAACACCTCGGACCCCTTTGGCCGGGCACCCTCTGTCATCTCCTACGACTATAGCGTCATGGCGCCCGTCCTGCAGGACATGCGCGTCTGGATCGCAGGGCTGTCCGACGAGGCCGGCGCAGGCTCGTTCCTCGCGGCCAGCATGAAGCAGGCCGCCCGGCCCGATGCCGACGAGATCGCCAAGCTCGAGGACTTTGTCGCGCAGGTCTTGTACAAGACGCTGCAGCCGCCGCAGAACGGCACGTATGCCGTGCGCAAGAGCATCTTCTACTACGGCCTGGCGGGCTACCCCTACTCGAGCGCCATCGACTGGACGACGTGGGAATCCTGGACCGAGGACGAGGCGTACGCGACGGACCGGGCGTACGACTATGTCCACGTGACGGCGAGTTACTGGGCCCTGTACCGCGCAGGGAGGGCCTACGACGGCATCCTGACGCAGCAGCCGTGGGCCTGGTACCTGAACCAGAGCTACAACACCGTCATGTCCGCCATGGCGCAGGATGGCGACGGCAACTGGCTCGTGGGCTACTCGACGGACGGGCTGATGGGCGAGACGGTGTTTGGGGAGCTCCTCAAGGACCTCTCCCGGGAGGGCTGGACGACAGAGGCGGCGGCCCTCGAGGCCAAGATACGCGCGCGCGGAGCTCTGGAGCACCATGGAGGACCCCTTCGGCAGCGAGATGGCGTGGGACTCGACGGGACAGGAGGGTGTGTACTACTGGACCAAGTATTTTGGCTATAACTCCACGGCGGAGAAGACGCTGGGGACGGTCCTGGGCTTCCAGCCCACGGTCGCCCATTGGGGCTGGAATGGCAACGCGAGGCGGTATTGGGATTTTCTGTAAGCTGCCTGTCGTCTACCTGGTCCTCCCTTCTTTTTTTTTCTTCTTTTTTTTTTTAAGCTCCCCCTCCCCCCCTTTCTCATGGTCACATCTCCTAAGACGAGAGGAAACGCAAACTGACCCGGCTCGTCCTTTTCCCTCCCCCTCTTCAAGATACGGGGGCAAGCTGGAGCGCATAGAGCGCCAGATCCACCACTACGGCTCCGGTCTCAACGCCCTCGTCGCCCTGTCCGCCTTCCGTAGCAACCCCAACGACACATACCTCCTGCGCATCGGCTACGCCGGCATGAACGGCCCGCTGTCCAACATCCGTGCTGACGGCTGCGCCTCGGCGGCTTTCCACTCATGGCCCGAAACGCTGCAGTGGGACGCATACAGCGGAGACTACGGCCCCAACCACAGTGGGCTGGTCATGGGCACGGGCACGTATCTCGCGTGGGATGCAGAGCTGGGGCGGCTGGTGGCATACGGCGGTCTGCTGGACGACGACGGCGCGGGGACGGTCACCGTCAGCCCGAGGGATGTCGCCCGGAGGAAGGTGTTTGTAGGGCCCATCGGGCTACTGGTCGAGGTGGACGCTGGTGTCATTGAGAGTCTCGCGTACACGACGGCCAACGCCTCCCTGGTCGTCACGCTGGGCCAGCTGGACGGTGTGCCGACGACGAACTCGACGGTCATGTGGCTGAGTCGTGAGGAGGGCGATGCTGGCTACGAGGTCACGGGCACGAGTGTCACGGAGGCCCGGCTGGGCTGGGAGGTTCCTCTCGGTTCTGGGTCTGTGTCTGTCAATGTCGTGCCTTCGTAATGATCTCTCTCTATGTATGTAATGATCATCATCTCGAGCCTCTCGTCTTCCCACAGGATCCTCTGGCAAGGGCCGCAGGCGGTAGATCTCCGCCTGCTTGCGGGCATCTTGGCATCGTCTCCTACCCACCCACGTACTGTAACCAACTCTCTCTCTCTTTTCTCTCTCTCTGTCTTTCTCAGCAGCATAGCACCTGATATGTGATGTGATCTGATTCCCAAAGCTATGGAGAATACAATCCCACCGAGTAGACATTGCGTGTCTGCGTTTGCTCGCCCTGAAAGGATCTCCATGGTATGAACAGCCCGGGCTCCAGCAGCACATGTGGTGTGGAAGTTGACCTCACGTTTCACCTTCACAGAATATACACTCTCGATGACCTAGTTCATGAATGGCATTCCAGTCCTTGGTCAGCTCGTAATAAAGCCTTGGGTTCTCACAGGCCTCAATTGTAGCTGCGTGCTGCGTGCGGCGCGTGCTCGTCCCATAGCATTCCAAAGGAAGAACAAACCAAGAAAGAAGGCAAAAAGTCGTCTCTCAGCAGCCCTGTCAGCCTTAAACAGTGGAAAACCCCTTTCCCTGAATACATCACCCACACCCCCGCCCGCCCGGCCCCTCTCAGCAAGAACACACGCCTACCGTCATCGTGCCACTGATGCCACATGAGAGTCGATAGTGCGCTGGTTCTCCCCCAAGATGATCTCGACCTGGGCCGTCGCCCCCTTGATCTTCCTCAGCAGCTCGGCGTCCCCGCCTCCTGGCGGCTGATAAGAGCCGCGGAGGACCTGCACCCCCAGCTCCAGGGCCCCGAGCAGCTCCTCGGCACGCCGGACCGTCCTCTGCGACGCGAGGAGGCAGGACCGCAGCAGCCCGCACAGCCGCGGGCCCTGGTCGGTCGCGGCGACGGCAGCCTCCAGGTCGGCAGCGGCCTCGTCGTGCAGGCGCGCCCTCGTCGCGATGTGGCACCTGAGCGCCGCGATGTCGCGCAGCAGGCTGCCGGTGGCCCGCGTGCTGTCGCGGACAAGGGCCTGTGCGGACTGCTGGATGCTTCCCAGGTTCCTGAGGTGGCTCTGGTCGGCGGCGTCCTTGTCCATCAGCCAGGTCATGGCGATGTATTTGGCGTCCTCCTCCCCCAGGGACGACAAGAGCCCGGAGGGATGGTCTTGTGGGTCTGGCGGCATGTTGGTCGGTAAGGATGCGAGGCGAGGTTATTGACACGGTGGTTTGTCGATGTGATCTTTTCTTTTTCTTTTTCTTCTTTCTTCTTTTCCCTCTCTCTTTCTTTCCTCTCGAGTGCTGCGGAATGGTAAGGCAGGAGACTGGAAGACGGGACCTCCTCTTGCCGATTTATATCTGTTGGTTTGTTCCGTGGTAGCTGGCCGGAGGCATGACCGGGAATCGAACGCGCGGTTGCGAGTCACATCTCCAGTCAGGTCTCATACTGGAGAATAACCATCAGTGCAGGGCCGTGCTGCCAAGGAGGACTCACGCCCAGCTCTGTGTTCATTTCGGGGCTAGACTCAGTGTAGTCGTGATAAAACTACACCTGGAACACCAAGGCCAGCCCATCATCACCAGCCGTCACGATTCTCTTGCCGTCGTTGCCCTGCACGAAACCCAGAACACCGCCTCCCTCGCCATCTCCCCTGTGGCCTCTCCACTCCTTCTCCAGCCCCGCCACACTGGCATTCGGCGCATGCTGCGAGGGCGTCGCGCCCTGCAGGTTCCACCTCCTCACCACGCCGTCCATTCCACAGCTCGTGAGCAGCCACTGCTGCTGTGCTGCCGCTGGCCCGGCCCCCTGTGTCTGTCTCACCCACTCCAGCTTGACGACGCTGAACTCCTCGTGGGCACCCTGGATGTTCCGCCTCAGGTTGAACTGCCGGCTAGGGTCAAAGACCGATATGCTGCCGTCCACGGAGCCAGCGGCAAGCAGGGGTATCGATGCTGATGCCGGGGCGAAGGCGAGCGACTCGATGCTGTCCGACTGCACCTGCAGTGATGCCAGGATCTGACCCGCTTGCGCCTCGCCGCTGGCAGGCTTGGCCCCGGCCGCCCTGCCCTTCGCCTTGCCTGCTTTCGATCCGGCCTGCGGTGCAGCGCCCGCCGTCTGCCCTGTGATCCTGGGCAGGCCGACTATCCTGATGGCGCCGCCGGCACCGCCAACAGCAAGGTAGCCGCCCCTCGGCTCGATCGCGACAGAGTACAGGCCGCCCTCGACCTCGAACCGCTGGTCCTGTCCCGTGAGCGACACCACGGTCTGGCCGTTGTCGCCCGCCACGCCCTTGGCGGCCGCCAGCCCCCAGACGTCCCATACGTATAGGCTGCTGTCCTCATCGACCGTCGCCAGCAGGGCCCCGTCGGGGGTCCACGCGCCGGCCGTGCAGGATGTGGTGTGGAGGAAGTAGGTCTGGACAATCTGCAGAGGTGTCGCGGCGTCCGAGGAGTCGATCGTGTACACCCACACCGAGCCGTCCGAGGCGCCGAGCGCGATGGAGTTAGGGTAGTCTGCATTGGGGCAGGGCGCCAGCCAGTTGATCTCGGGCACCTCCTGGCTCTCGCCCAGGAGCGTGAAGCTCGGCTTCGACGCGTCGACCTTGTACGCCCTCAGCCGGCCGTCCAGGCCACCCGACACGAGGAAGTCTCCGCTGGGCAGCGTGAACGCCAGCGCGTTGATCGAGTCCGTGTGCCCCTCGATCGAGAATGCCGGCTGCATCTGGACGTTCTCCTTCTGGCTGGCCAGATCCCTCGCCGCGGCGCTGGGGTCCGCCGCGTAGCTTGGTGGCAGCACCGGGCCGTCGTCCCTCTGGCCCAGCTCCTGTGGTATCACAAACACGTATCCCTTGCCCGGCGCATCGTCCGCGTCGCCCTCGCTGCCGCCGGTGGCTATGATGTTCGGGTTCGTGGGGTGCTGTGCGATGGCGAAGATGGAGTCCTTGTGGGTGTCAAAGTACGCGATGGAGTCGTTGATGAGCTGGACCTCTTCGTGCTCGTCGTCGTCAGGGTCGGACATGTTGACGTCGCCGTCTTCGTTCTCTGCTGCGATCTCCTCGGCCACCTCGTCCATGTCGACCATGTCCTGCTCTTCGTCGCCCATGGCGGGGTCGTGGTGGGGGTTGTCGGAGGACATTATGACGGCCGTTCGAGGAGTAGAGGGATCTGCGACGTGCCTGTAGTAGAGAATGAAAGAATGAGTTCCCTACGGAGACCAACCTGCCACGAGATTGACCCTCAATATATGTAGCGGGATCAAGAGGAAGACCAGTTGCGACTTGTCGAGGGATGTCGAATTATTAAAACTTTGCTTGATAAGCAGAGAAAATGGCGGGGCGATAATGCTGGGGGGCCATGGCTAAAATAGTTGTGCCTAGCGGGCACAACAGGGGGTCACTCAGCAGCTTCCGCCCACTGTAATTTTAGTGCAGTGGCAAGGTAAGCCTATGTGTGATCAGTGATCGCTGCTGATTCAACTGGCATCAGAATGAGCCATCTCGACTCTGCCCAGCCTGCTCTCCTGTTTTATTTTATTTTTTCTTCTTCTTCTGAAGGACAAGACACTTGGCAATGCACATGTGAACAGTTGGCAACTAGACCATCATGAATGATAAAAATTAATCGAAATAAAGTCTCTTGTGTAAAACTGGATCATCACGCTCTCTATCAGCCATGCTAGGGTATCTCAAATCATCCAGAACGCCGCCGCCTTGCTTTCCAGCACCACGAGTGCCAGCCGACAAGTCATCCTTGAGCAGTATCCAACAGGTAGAGCCGGAGCAGCCTCGAGGTCTTCCTCGGCACCTCTTTGCAGGACCAGATCGTGTCCACCACGCCCACAGGCACAGGGGTCAGCCACCCGGTCGGATCAGTGCTGCTCTCCCTGGTCCCCGTGCCTGAGGTCGTACACCTCGATGGCGTGCACGAAAAGCTGGTCCAGGCGCCAGATGACCTGGCGAGCGATGGGCCTCGCGATCATCGGGAGCTTCGGCAGGATGGCCTTGTTCATCTCTGCCGAGGCCTCCTGGATCTCGACCAGGTTCCTGCGGACCCTCTTCAGCATCATGATGTCCTTGAACCTGTAGTCCATGGCGATCAGGGTGTTGAGGGTGTCGGATGTCGTCCTGATCAGGCTCTTGGTCGCCCGCTTGACCCTGATGGCTCCCGTGATGTACAGCAGGCGCGAGTCCTTGCTGTGGGCGATGTCGGCGGCGGAGGTCTGGATCGTCTCCACCAGCTTGTTCTGCTGCTTCTGGATCGCCAGGGCGCCGAAGGGAGACCCGTCCCACTTCATGAGTGTTTGGTTGAGATGGAGGGTCTCCAGGCCGATGAGGTTGATCCGGTTGACGATGAAATCGCTTTTGTGGTTCGCCGTGCTGGCGAAAGCGATCCCGAGGAGCAGGGAGAGCAGGGCGAGGATCCTGTAGACGAACATACTGATCGCTACGAGATGGAAGTTCAAATAAAATAAGAACTTTGGGGGGTGGGGGAGGCCGTCGGAAGTAGGCAGAGGCGAGGCACCTCAGTCGGTGTCAAGTTATGTTGATGAGAAGATCCGAAAGCAAACACTGGGTGGGCGAGTGGCTTTTGCTTTGATGGTAGAGATGGGATTCTTGAATGTTTCGAAGAGTACAGAAGCAACAGGAAGAGCAATAAGGGGGCAGGGAGCCCGACTATATATAGTTTTTGTTTCTTGTGGTGGATGGCTGCCAGTTCCAAGTCTCATAAGGGCCAGGCATGCGAAGGGTCTATGCTAAGTCCTTAGCCCTCGCATGACACTTCCGTCCTCTCCATCTAAGTGTTTATTCGTTGATAGTCCAGTTCACTATGATTCATCAAGTGCTAGTCGTTATGTATAGCTGCAGAACAAGTCCCTTTAGAGCAGCTAATTATTCGAGATCCAAGTCTACATCGAGGTGAGCTGATGACATGTGACGAGCTTCTCTCCTCTCCTTTCGAGACCACTTCTCTTAGTGTCTCACTTCTGGCCCGATACATGGAACCGGATCTACAAGCTATGACGGACAGATCATGGCAGAATGGGTCTTTGGACGTTTCATGGACATCGTTTACAGTGTCACGTCCTAAGCTCGCAAATCTGTCCTATTACTGAGCAGAAATCACTCCTAGGTTGTTGTTCTAGATGTGATCTTTGAAGGTCTGGACTGATTCTACCCTCTCTGGCCTCTGTTCCTCTTGCACAACTGAATTCCACACGTTCAGCTCAACCCATCCTAGTAAGCACTGGTAGTTATTTGGAAGTGGTGTTCCTAGCTATGCCCTCACAGAGATTTGTTTCCCCTGCTGACTGTCGCAAGCTGGTGTTTTACGGTGCAGCTTGTGCTGTGCATAGACCGCCTAGTTGAGTAGCCACTTGAGATGGCGCAGGACAGTACACTCATCATGCAAAACATGGGCTGGCCTCTCTCCCATCTTGCATGGCGCTGATCTGACCCGGCTGCTGATCCGGTCTTCAGTCTATTGCATACAGATTACCATGTGACAACCTACAAGAACGCATCATCGGAAGTGCCAGGCGCAGAACAATCCAAGGCTGCACGCTAACTATCCAGCCTGGTCGGCACAGGCCCGCGCACAGTCAACATTAGTGTCGCTCGGTGCGGTGCGAGTAGAGTCCGGCGTTGTAGCCGTCGAAATTGTGATTCGCGCCCAGTAATCCAAGCTTGGGATGTGGATGTGGCAAGTGTCCAGACGCGGTGAAAGGCCGGTCGTGATATTGATACAAGGGACGGTGGGATCTAGGTCAGAGCTAGCATGGGTACATGAGTCCCCCTAGGTCAAAATGTAGGTCTGGTGTGAGGTTAGGACAGTCCTAGACCCGTGAGAGCTACGCGATGATGTCGACTTCGTAATATTAAGGTGCGATTTGCTATCATACTTCCAAGATCGTGCCACGGTCTGCTCAGGAGCAACAGGTCCGCGCACCAGAGATAAGTAATGAGCCGTCCCTGACAAATGCCAGGCTATTCAACAAAAGAAGAAAAAAAAGAAGAACACCCCCACTTGTAAATTTCCCAGCTCGTCTTACATCAACGCCGCTCCCTAGTCCCTGCATCGATAGAAAAGTAATACTTGGAGAGAAACGGACCAGACACACCACAGCAAGAGCCCCCGACCCATCGACTCCGGCCCTAGACGCCCAGATGATGCATTCAGTACCCCCAGATGAGGTCGAGTCGGGTAGAATTAGTCCTCCTTGAAAGGCTGGTACTCTCCGTCAAAAACGTACGTCCCTTCGCCCAGGCTAGCCACCTTGTTGTTGCGTGTGCTCCCTAGCCAGCTTTCCCCCCTGTGAAAAGACGAGACTCCTCAGGCCTGCGCGCGGTAGCTCGTAGAACTTCCGCTTGAGCTCTTCCTTGTCCTTGTCAGTCTTTGTGACCCACACGATACCCCCAAGCCGGGCTGTGACGACGCCTCCAAGCAGGCCGATAAACAGCCAGGGGTACTGCAGTGCTTCGACCTCGAAGGCGTTGATGGTCTCACGGGCAAGCTTCGTGTAGTGCGTATCGCCGAGCATGACGCCTAACCGGAAGAGATTCGAAGCAGAGATGGCGTTTGTGGACGGTTGTGCGGTGTCCATGCCATCTTTGAGACGCAGGATGACGTGCGACGCTTCGTCCGTGGTCGAATAGAAGCCGCCGCACGCCGAGTGGTGGGCCATCGGCGTGACCGGGCGGGAGGTGCTGGGGACCGTGGGATCATAGAAGAGGTCAATCTGGGTCTCTGTGTAGCCGTTTGGTCAGTGATATCTTGGTGGAAATACGAGGGCTATTGAAGTGGCTTACTCTGCAGGACATCAGCCCACTGTAGCCAGCTCTCATTGCCCGTCGTCTCGTACATGTCCAGTAAAGCCTCGATGAGAAAGGCGTAGTCTTCAGCAAAAGCTTGAGTCGTGATTCTCTGGGTAGAATAAGACCTGAACAAAGTCTTGGTCGGATCATCCCACAGCTTCCCCCCTGATGAAGTCTGCTGCTTTTGTTGCCGCCTTCAGGTACTTTTCAGCACTGGCGGGGCTGATGCTCTTGACCGCCGAGCTCGTCCTCGCCAGAACTGAGATGACCATTGCGTTTGTGCTGGTGACGACTTTGTCGTCCGTCTCTGGCCTGCCGCGGTCTTTCTCGCGGTGAGCCTTCAGTTTCTCTCTTGCTATTTCGATCGACTTTTGTGCTTCTTCAGGAGAAATGCCAAACTGCTGCCCGAGATCCTTCGCATCCTTGACCGTGTACAGCACGTTTTGGTTGATGAACTCGTCGATGGGATCCTGTTCCCGATCCACGTTTCCATGCTCCAGCACGTTCCAATGTGCCGCCGCAACGGCACTTACTTGCGGGTCCAGGCCTGTAAGCGCCTGATTAAACTCTCTCCTCGTCCACAGATAATATGCGCCCTCACGCATGTGCGGATCGCCCTTCCGGTAGTATGAGTCGGCCGCTTCACCGCAGACAAAACCGCCGTCGGGTCGCTGGACAGGGGCAGCGGTCAGGTATTCGGCCAGCTCGAAGACCACGTTCGCGAACTCGTCCTCCTTTCCTACTTTGCCCTTCTTGGCTGCGGTAGACAGCCAGGCATCGAGGTAGACACCCAGCAGCAGAGCGTTGTCCGAGACGATCTTCTCAAAGTGCGGCATCGACCAGTTGGCCGTAACAGAATATCGATGGAAGCCCCCTCCGACATGGTCACGTAGCCCTCCATCGCGTAGCTTCCGTAGCGTCAGCAGCGCCATATGCTCGGCGTGCATGACTTCTTTCTCGCCCACGACGTCCGCTACCGAGGACGGAAAATGGGTCAGTTTCAACAAGAACGACAGCTTCGCCGGCGTAGGAAACTTGGGCGCAACACCAAATCCACCGTTGACCGGGTCAAAGGTCCCGGAAATGTGCGTGTAAGCCTCCTCGAGCTGGTCCAGGTCCAAGTCCGAGTCCGCCGGCATCGGGCTCCCAGACATATCCGGCGGCACGGCAGCGCTCGAAGTTCCGGCATTCGTTGCGGACCCAACGCCTCTTGTTCCGAGTGTTCCCTCGGCAGCAAACTCGCGCAGCTTCGAGACGATCTCCTTGGCTTCCTGCCGGCAGCGAGCCTCGTGCTCAGGCCATACATCTCTCATTTTCTGCAGTATAACCAAGAAGTCTAGCCTCTCATCCTCGGACACCTCCTCACCGTCGATACCGATCAGCTCCGTTCCGGGCGACGGCCAGTACGTCCCACCGAATACCGGCTCGAGGTCCGGTGTCAGGAAAACATTGAGGGGCCAGCCACCGGAGCCGTTGACAGCCTGGATATAGTTCATATAGATATTATCGATATCCGGTCGCTCATCACGGTCGACAACGACGGGGATGAAGCACTTGTTCAGCAGCCTAGCGACTTCTGGATGCGTGAAGGATTCTGTAGTGGTGAGGTGGCAATCTGGAGAAGAGAGAGAGAGAGAAAAAGAGAGAGAGAGGCGTTAGTATAAGGCTCGCGCACAGGGAGGTGTAGCCGCCAAGATTAGGCGGTGTGGGCAAGACTTACAGTGGCAGGACTTGAAGCCGATGTTCATGAAGACCAGCTTGTTCTCTTTCTTGGCCCTCTGTGTGACCTCGTCGTCCAGCAGCTGCCATGCTACAGGCGAGGAGGCGTGCGCCCGGACATAAGGGCTGGAGCTCTGGGCGGCGCGGTTCTGGAGAGCCGGGAGGCCGGATAGGGAGGCCTGAGAGAACTGCGCTGACAGCTCAGCATCCCTGCTTGACGCAGACGATGGTTTCTTTAGCTGCGACCTCATCTTGGTGCCCTCTTGCCTGTATCCGAGGACGGCGTAGTTCGCAAACGGTCGGGTCTGGCGGGTGGGGAGGAGGCAACAGAGCTCCGGGCAGCGACGGGGTCGTGAGCTGGCGTGCTGAGCAGACACCAAGCGGATCAAGATTAAAAAAGGCTACCCAGGCACTATGTTTAGCTAGATAATGATAAAAGTGCTCTCGTGTCGAGATGCAGATTTGGTCGGAAGTCGACGGGAGTGGTGGCCTTTGTACTCGGTAGTTGAAGCTAGAGGATGTCTGCGGCCGAAGAGGCTCAGTGCTCGTTTGTGTCTTAACCCCGCCCCCACCAAGGCAGCACTGGGCAGCAAGGGCAGGCGCTTAATTACCGTCTGCGGCACACTGCGACCTATCGCCGCTTTCTGATTATCTCGACGTCATTGCGGGTGCCAAGGCGCCAAGCACGGCTTCTCCCTCCTCTGTAAGTAATGTATGAGCTTATTTTTTTCTTCTTTTTCTTTCTTCTTTCTCTTCATACTGACTTTCTCATTCTTGAGCATGGTACGATGGAAGTCAACGCAATGTCTGAAATGTTTCGGAGCGATAGGCCCAAATGTAGGTTTCAACAAGTCCGGGCTATTCTACACCGTAGGGCGAAGTGTCTATGGTTATTTTTTTCCTTTTCTTTTCTGGGTCGACATGATAATTTTATTACGGGTGATGTAAGCACGTAAGGCAAGTCATCTTTAGCATTCCAGCCTCTGCAACAAAATTCATTTTCCGGTTGCCTGGACTGCGAGCAGCCTAGAGTCTTTTTGATAAGCCTCCACCCCTCAGTTTAACACTAAAATAATCTTTGTCGATGCTACTCTAGGTCACAAGACTCGGAGACACAGATAAAGGTCGCCCTGTGTCATGGCAAACAAAAGCAAAGACAGAGAAAAGAAAGGAAAGAAAGAGGTATCAATCATTTTCTGATTATCTATAGAAGACCTGGTGAGCCTATTTGATTCCTGGTAGATGCTACTTATGAAATATAGAATTCGACTACCTGCAGTTGTGCATCGACTAAATGTGCACCACCACAAAAGACAACCCAAGTAGCCATAAGAATATCTACCTTCTACAGGCTACTATATACTCAAAATATAAACATAGTTCATATTAACTGAAGCCTCCTAAACATACCAAATGCATACTGCACAGAAGTTTTGGTAGGGCACTGAGGAAGATACCTCTTTCAGGACCTGTATATGAAATCTCAGTTGCCAAAATCACCCAGTTTTCTTTTGAACACAGTAAGATCATTCACAGAAGGTAAAGGTTGTCATCATGGTCAGAAGTCTAGATTAGCAGGTTATCGAAGCCCATAGCAAAGTATAGGGAGACCTTGTGATTCCTTTGTCCAATGTAAAACATGTAGCAAGCAGTCAAATGATTCTGAGATGATATACCTATCGTAAGGCCCTTCTGGAATAGCTAGTCGCTGTGATTCATCTTCATCCCAGGGTTACTGCATGGTTGTTGTGTATACTCTTCAGCTGGGAGCATGCTGCCTGTTCAGTAGTATCCCAATGAGTCACCAGATCATAAATAGTTGATATGTACCATTTTTAGCCTTGGTTTAGGTCATTCCAGAGTGCTAAGAGCTGCCCAGTGACATGTGGTTTGACCTGTTAGTATACTTAGTTGACTATCAGAGTATCCAGGATAACCAAGCCGTTTAGATCAAAGTATCAATAATGCATAATCCCTTTAGCAAGTGAACAGAAGAAAATAGATACAACATAGAAATCGACAATAGTTGTCTCCCAATCACAGCACTCTTCGATAGGATGCATAGATCCTGAGGTAATCAGTGGCTTTGGTCTTGATGTAATAAACTAAAGAAGTTTACAATTAGCAAAATCATGGTATACAAAGACTATATTTATTAAGAGGGTGAAATTCTGGGAGAAAAAAACAGCAGTCTCCTTGCCACTTCAACAATACCAAAGGAAGCTTGTTGGCCTTCTTGCCTTGCCTAAGAGTAGGCACCTGGACAGCCACCTTGGCTAGAGTCTGCCTTGCACTATTTCTTCTCAGTGTTCCATCTCCTCAAGATGTGACAGTGTTAAGAGCTGAAATATGTTATAGAGAGACAATATGCAGCAGTCATTTGGAACAAGGCTGTGCAGGAATGATAAATTACTTATCACTTTTCCTGTGTCCATCCTCGCTTTATTTTGTTACAATATGAGAAGTCCGTCAAATTACCTGGGCATCCATAGTCAGCCCGAGGAGAATGAGCCGCCTCCTTTTTTCCTTTCTCTTCTTTCCCTTTCGTTCTCCTTCTGCCCCAGTTCTTCTCTTCTTTTTTCCCTTGACATTCTCCACATCAAAGTAGAATATGTAGTTATATCGATGTGACTGTATATGTTGGGCTAAAGGGCACTAATATCTCACTGCTGGCTACCGCGGTCTTTTTAGATTTCACGCAAAGGTTGTGCCCTTTATACGCCAACATGAACGTTGGACTGTCCCTGGGCACCGGGTGGGTGGTCGAGGACTAATTCTAAGCTTCAGAACGTCATGAGCACATGCCCACTTGCACGATCCCCAGCCACTGGGCTGCAAAAATATGTACATGGACATGGAGAAGTCAGTGATTGAGCAGAGTTTTGGTACTTACTGGGCATGTGAGTCTGTGAGACTAGTACCCTACTGTAGCCCGCAAGCAACTTTGGTTTCCTAGATCACCAGCTGGCTTGTTTATTGGGGGGAAAGCGAGAGCCGGAAGGGGATCTGACCGGAGCCAAGATGCGATGAGTGGAGTGGTCTAGTATGAGAGCCTACCGTAGCACAGAACATACACAGCTGCACTCTGTATTCCAATTGATCCACCTGCCAAACTGGCTCGGGCTTACTCGGGTTGATCTATTGTCAGGTTCTGCACCGGAAGCGCGGCCCGCTCCATCGTTCACTTTCCTGATCGTACGATCCTTTTTGGGGGGGGGGGGAGGGGCTGACATGTCGTCTTTGAGGCCTCAATTTCCTGCTTGCGGACGGCGCCTGTTGGTCGGGCTTGGCAACTGGAAATCGTGGGCCTACTCCACTGTTCTTCAGACCTCCTATTTGCAATACCTTCCACTCACTAGCCTTTACCTTCTTTTTTTTTTTTTTTTGGCTTCCTCTGCCTGCTCAGCGGCTCACAGACTCGGTGGATATGCTTGCTATCGTCGCCTTGGGAGTGTTCATAAATGGGTCAGAGTAGGTTCCCTCGGCTGCACCCTTGAGGACCATGCAAGGAGGGCGCAACGACTGCCACATTTCCCCGGTGCATAGGATTCTTACTGACAACGCATGACTCACCGAGGAACGGAGGACGACGGAAATGTAGTTGAATTTGGCTATGCACCGTGCTCCTGCTTACTGCATGGCAAATGGGTGGGTGACATTGGGGATGCATGTCATTCAGTGCTGGCCCTGGACCGCAGCGCTGATCCGGCGTCAACCGAGGAACCTTGCTCCTGATATTAAGAATCAGGGGAAAAGGAAGCGCTATATTAATCACCAGGGAGCTTGTTGGTGCTATAATCATCCGAGAGTGGGAGCGTTCAAGATGAAGAATTTGAACATAATGTAACTCAGGAGTAAAAGTTCAGTATGTACATTGCGAGCAGACACATGCCATAATAGTGAACACCATCAATGTACCTATTCACTATCATTTTGCATCACCTGGGACCACGTCCCCAGAAAATATCTGAGAGAAGTTGTGCCATAGCACTGTGGTATGTGCTAGTTATACCCACTCTGGTGGAGAATGCACTGCGCAAAATTGACCCTTGGAAGTCCGCCGTCCGCTATAGTAATAAGGGATGATTCAAGGTTAAACGGGATGTCAGTCTTATTCCCCGAACCTTCTCCATGACGATATCCATAATTGGGCCTTTTTTAATTTTTTTTGCTAGGTAGAGTGGTGATACGCTATCATCCCTATGATGATTCACGGACAGACAAACACATTCGTCTCGGACTCTGCAGCTGTATTGCTCTGGTAAGTCAAGTTGCTGCTGTAGATGACCTCAGTTCTCAAGAACAATTTCCGGGTATTTTCCGAAGCCCATCCCCATTCAGCTGTGCCAAGATCCCTACGCCACAGTCTTCTGCTGTTGGTCAGCAGAACCACGGCCTTTAAGCCCGTCTCGAGTCATGAGAGCAGCTTGTGAGGGGCCATCTAGGCACCTAGACTATCGCCGGCCCCTCCTCAACCCCTAATCCGAGCATGCCGAGGCCTGCATTTCCCCCTCCGACAACTGCCATGCAGCACTAAGGCGCACGGGGTCTCGTGGGCCTAGATGCCCCAAGAGACCCAAGAATACTCACATTTGTCTTGTGGTTTGCCCCAGATCCTGTGCACAAACAGACAAGTCACAATCCTCTTCCAATTCTTCATGGGCCATGAAGCTGACGAGACTACAGATAACATCATATGCCATGTTGGAGTCTGCTTTCGACGCCAGGCAGGCGGACGTACTCAGCCTCACTTGACTACTGGCGAGTATCATCATGAGGCATCAGATGTTGCCATATTCAGCCGTCTTCAGGGAAATTACGCATAGGAGCGCCTCGTCTGTAGCTAGACCCGATGACATGGGATCGGGCGTTCCATCCAAGGACAGGCCTGCAGACCTCGACGGCTTGGCTGTTGTACTTGTCTGCTAGATCTGCACTCGGACACTTTCTAATCCCTCTCAAAGCCACCTTAGTCGCCTGAGTACTGTGGATCTATCCCGAGGAGAAACCCTTGAGCCATCCTCAACGTGGTTACACCACCAGCACGGGGACCTGACGCTATTCCTGTTCCTCGCGATACCACCTGTGGAAGGCAAAGCCTCTGATGCTAGTCCCAATGCTGACCCCATCTAAACAGCAGGCAGTGCCCATCAAGAAGACCTCGATCACGACGAGACTCCGCCTGCCTGCATCAAGACAGGAAATTGCTGCAGTCAGTGTGTGTGTGTGTATGTGTGTGTGTGCGGGCCTGCACTTGAGAGTAGTGTGGTGAGGATGTAAGGTTCGGAAGTCCGCCGCCATGGCCCATCATACTGTCGTGAGGCCAGAACCCCGACTATTGGCAGGTTCCTGCTTCCTGCCTAGGTAGGTGATTTGGTGGACAGTGCTCCCACCTTGGCAGCCAGGCAGGTCACTTGGATTGAGGGCCAAATATGTATGTAGGTTGTACCAAGTCGCTGGCATCTCTAGCCCTACTTTCTCTCTCTTTTTCCTTTTTTCTTCTTCTCTCCATCCCTCTCTCCTCCCGTCTTGTCAAGATACCAAGCGACGGTTGAGCCATCTGGCTTTGCAAAGATCTCTTTGCGTCCTATCTTTGATCGCAGAATCACCTACACTCGTTTTTATCCCTTAACTGGCTCCGGCCAAGTCCACTCATTTTCTATTTTCAAGCGCCCATCGCTTCCTTTAATACGCAATACATATATAATGGGTCTCCACGAAGCTTTCCTCGTGGCTGCGGCTGCCGCAGTGCCAGTTGTGGCATCATCATCATCATCACCTGCGAGCTCTGTCAATGTCTACTTTGGGCAGAACGGCGAGGCCAACCTGGCCGATGTGTGCGCCTCGTCTACCTTCGAATACATCACGCTCGGCTTCGTAAACACGTCGCCCGAGAACGGTGGCGCTTCTGGCTACCCCGGTGATAACTTCGCCGGGCACTGCTGGGCGGGATACTACAACAAGGATGGCTACGTGTCTGAGCTTTTGGATGACTGCCCGTATCTCGTGCCTGGTATCGAGGCCTGTCAGCAACAGTACGGCAAGAAAGTCCTGCTCTCGATTGGAGGCTACACTACCACCGGGAGCTACAGCATCTCCAGCTACGACAACGGCGCTGATTTTGCCAACTTCATCTGGAAATCGTTTGGTCCCTACGACGCCTCGCTGGTGGATCAGCCTCGTCCCTTTGACAGCGGGGAAAGTCATGTCGCGGTTGATGGCTATGATTTTGATATCGAGTGGGCAGGTGCGTCAAGTGTCTCTCCTTTTCTTCTTCTTCTTCTCCCATTCATCGACCGAGGAGAATAGTCATCCCAAGCAGATCATCGTGCTAACGTGTTCCTTCTAGCCGGCGATGCTGGTTATCAGGGAATGATTGAAACTCTTCGGGGCAACATTGAGGCATCTGGGCGAGACGACATTATCACTGGAGCCCCCCAGTGCCCCCTCGACGAGACTAACGAGATGTACTACCTCCTTGAGAACGTCAAGTTCGACCGCCTCTGGATCCAGTTCTACAACAACCCAGTGTGCAACATGGTCAACACTGACGGCAGCCTGAACGACGGTTTCAACTACGCAGAATGGGAGCAGTTCCTGTCCCACACACCCAGCGCCGACGCTCTGCTCTATGTCGGTCTGCCTGGCAGCGCACTGGCCGCGGCGAACGGCTATGTGGACGCAGCCACCGCCAGCCAGGTTCTCTGCTCCATCCAGAGCTCCGAGGATCTCACCATGTTCGGTGGCCTCATGCTCTGGGACCAGACATTTGCCTCTGCCAATCTCAATGAAGACAACGTGTCTTATGATGAGATCCTCTACGAGGCCCTGAGGACCGAGTGCGGTGCGCTGACGAGTTCCGGCTCTACTTCGTCGTCGTCGTCATCATCATCATCCGCGAGCACCATGGCCTCTAGCTCCTCCTCGACGCTGCCATCGGCCTCTTCCTCGGCGGACACATCGTCGACAGGCCTTCCCACTACCGTGTCGGTGCTGCCGTACACAGGCTCCAAGGCCACATCAAGAGTGACTGGTCACCCGCACTCGCACCCAGCCTCGCACCCTCACTCGCGCCCAGTCTCACACCCCCACTCGCATCCAGTCTCATACCCGCACTCGCGTCCAGTCTCGCACCCTCACTCGCACCCAGTCTCGATGCCTACACATGAGCCCGCGCCAAGCATGACTGGTCACCCGCACTCGCGCCCACACTCGCACCCGCACTCCGCCTGGAACATCTCCAGCCTCCCCGGCGCTGGGTTTACTCATACCCTGCCGATCGGTCCCAGCGGACCTGGTGGCCCCCATGTGACTTCTGTTCCCACACGGCCAGAGACTTCTGCTAGCACACTTCCCGCTGGCGATGATGACAGCTGCGAGACTGAAACTCCTCTGCCTACCGCCCTCCCACCTGTCCCAACCACGACCTCTGATGATGATGACAGCTGCGAGACCGAGGCGCCCTCGCCTTCTGACCTCTCTCCGCCTGGTTCCAACCCAGCCTCTCCCACAGGCGACAACGATAACAGCCATACCGAGACCAGCCTCTCTCAGACCACTTCCACAACAGGCCCCATCACTGTCTCCCCGGCCGTGACACCGGCTCCGGCCCACGACGTCACCAGCACCGTCTGGTCCACGACAGTCCTCACCATTACCTCCTGCGCACCCACCGTCACTGACTGCCCCGCCGGCACACACCTGTCAACCTCCAGCTGGCCCGTCTCCACGACCGTCTTCCCTGCCGGCGGCTCGCACACAGAGCAGCAGCAGCAGCAGTGGACCACGAGCACGGTCTACAGCACCTCGACGTACACCATCACGTCGTGCGCTGCGACTGTCACGGACTGCCCTGCGCGTATCGGATCTGTGACGACGGTTATCATTCCAGTCTCGACGACCATCTGCCCTGTCACCGAGGAAGAGTCGACGGCCACTGAGGCCCCGTCGCCAGTGGAGACTAGCACTAAGGGATCGGCTGGCAGCGGCCACGGCAGCTCAGGATGGGGCTCTGGCAATGGCAATGGCGACCAGGGCTCTTCGTCTGAGACTGGCAGCAGCAGCAGCAACGGCGGCTCAGGGTCGACGGGTGCCGAAAACAACAACGGGTCAGGATCGAGCCCGTCCCAGGGAGGTTCTGGCTCCAGCCCCAGCGCTGAGGAGGGCGGCCAGGGCTCCTTCTCCGCGGCGACCACTGCCACCGCAACCAGCACAAAGAACGTCTTCAGCACCGTAACCATCGCCGCTCCTACCAGCAGCACCAGCGCTGAGGGTTCCTCTGCACCAGAGGCGACGAACAATGGTGGCTCGGGCTCTGGCTACGAGGCAGGACACGGGTACGGCAACGACACCATGACGGGGACGTACAGTCTCGCCAAGGTTGGGCCGACGAGCACGTCTGTCAGCAGCCCGATCGTGACCGGTGGCGCAGGGAGGAGCGCGGCAGGTGCTGGGATGGCGGTCATTGCGGGTGCTGTTGCCTTGCTGTTGTGATTCTTTTTTTCTAAAAAAAAAAAAGGAGGGGAAGGGTTGGTTATTATGATGAGTGTCTAGTTCTATGAAGACATGTTTGATGATATATTCTTATTTAATCGACAACCTGTGGATGACCCTAGATATATCATAGCCTCGATGGAGCCTCTCCTATGCCACTGTATGGATGTGCAGGCGTTGAAGCAGGGAGAAGGAAAGGTAAGGACAGAGGCAGCTTGCTCACTTGTCGCGTCACAGGGCTGCCTGGGTGCCAGTGGAGCCTGTGACTGCAGAAAGCTACCCCCTGCTGTCTACTGGACCAGCCTGTCACCTACCTCAGCAGTGACTCAGACCAGGTAGGTACCCCCCAGCATGTATCTTTTAACACTAGTCCTAATGTGGTGATTCTGCCAGGCGGCAAGTGGCAGGCGCACATGGTCCGTGCACCCAACCCCCAAATATATAATCCCGCCTTCCCACCACCTCAGCTTCGCTGCTCCTTTCTCTTTCTTCCCTCTTCATCCTGGTGCACGGGCTTTACGCAATTCAGTGAAGGTTCGCCTGAGAATGCGTTTTTGCTAGTTGAAAACTATACTATGACCACTCCTAGTTGGCTTCGGCCGGCTAGGGAATTTTTGGAACCCTCATTCTTGATTGAGATTTTCATTTGTGCTTTCATTGTCATCGGTGCCTGGTGCGCCGAGATGAGGAAGGAAAGGAGAAGCTCATCGTCCCTGATCACAGAATTGAACCAGGCAGCGCCCAGCCTGACATCCAGGACACAACTCACTCTCCTCGCACCAGTTTTCTCATACCCTTTTTGCAGAGCTGCTGTGCAGGCTGTTGTGTCTGCTCTCGTGCGTCTCGGCATGAAATCTCTGCGCAAGCAATCTCAGCCCAGCTGCTCCACACCCTCACACCTGTCCAGCTGTCTGTCTGCCCGCGCAATTCTTGACAACAGTGTCAACAACCCCTGAACCTCAAGTTCTGCATTCTCTTCCCATGGAAATACTCATGAAACTTGCACACAAGAGCGCATCCCAGGTGTTGCTTAGCCTGTTTGTCATCTGTTGCTAACAATGCTGCAGCAGATCAACATGTTGACGCGTGAAATCGAGTGATGGCTTTCATCCTCATCCCATCGTCACAACCAGCTCTTCTCCTCGTTTAGGCTGCTATAATACATTCAATCTACTGCTTGATCTTAGCCATCTGCAGCAAGCACACACACACACACGCAGCCTGAAGCCCTTCGCCTTGGCTGTCGAGCTTGTCCCTGGTAATGTCCAACCCAAGAATATCGTCAGCTGCCACCACCAACAACATAAGCATGTCATCATAAGCGGTTGTCCACCTCACTACAACTATCCTACACCGACATCTAGACTTTTCTCTATAGACGAGTCTCTAAATCTCAGTTGTCAGCCAGTGCCGACATACTACAATCCAGACCAATGTCTACCCTGTAGGTTCAATTACCCCGCTGGTGCTGATTATTCGCTGCCTTGACGGTCGAGCAGGCTCACTACTAGGCATGCTAGCCACCCACTGGCTCTGCCCAAGTTTAGTTGCCTTGCAGAGAAGAGTTGACACAGCTTTTGGAGAAAGAGAGATCCCCACCCCTACCAAAAAAAAAAAATCAAAGTCATCCAGGCCTTTCATAGAAGCCTGCGGAAGACCGTCGACAGCATCCTCGACGGCCCCAACGATGCCCAGCCAAGCCGAATCGAGAAGTGCCTGCTCGTCATCTCCACCTTGGGCTGTAAGCGTGCTGGCGGCGTTGAGGACTGGGTACGCTGAACTATGCTCACTAGAGGCTGGTCCAGGATGAAACCCGTCGTATTGACGAGCGTCATCGAAAACCTGGAGAGCTCATCAGCCAAAGAAAGCTACTACCACTTGACTATGGCCGCGCGATCCAAGAGCTAGGGTACATATCCCTTAATCTCCATAGTCTGCGTCAGAGCGAACGGCCTAGGGCTGGTACTTGCGATGTCCCTATCTCGCTCAGACTTGTGGGTGCGGCGCCTTGTCATAGGTATTGACACAATCATGTCACAATGTATCGAGCCTCTGAGTTTTGTATGCTTCCTAAATGATCTTCTCTACTAACTCGTCACTTACTCCCTCCAAAAGCCCAAGACGGTGTCGGAGTACAACTTTTGCTGCCCCTTTCTATGTTACCAGGTAGCTCGAGCAGAGAGGCGTCAGAATCTCGCGCGCCGACACAAGCTCGGAAGGCCTAGCGAATGCTCGTGCCCCGAGATAGGCCGGCCTGTTGCCACGAAGAAGCGGATTGGCGGAAAGGTGATTGATCTTCACCACTATCGGCCAAGCTTTATTCGTGCCCTTCAACGAGTACGATCCTGCAGTGAAGATTCGCACACCGGCAAGTCCAAGAAGTCTAAGAAAGACGACAGGAGACACGAGATCCAGGCGAAGAAGGATCAAGCCATCGGTGGGAAGTCAACTGACAGTTCTCAAGCCACCACCCACGGAAGCCATCGGCGGTCTCGCCTTGTCTACCGCATCTAGAGAGACTGCTCCCGAACCCATTACAACCGCCCGCCAGCACTTCGAAGAGGTCTTCGGCACCATGTTCCCTATCAGCAAGAGCGAGATCACCTGAAACGTGGACCAGAGTGCCTTTACCAGTGCCATGAAGGCTGTCGGCTCCCAAGTCAGCCAGAGCGCTGGCGGCATGGATAGCATGGTCCAGCACAATGATATTGGCAACATCGTCTTCTACAACCCTGGGTTCCATGACCACACAGCCTGCCGAGCGTGTCTACTCAACCGTTACCAGGCTTCTCTGGATCTCTATGGTTATCAAAAGGATCCCGTGTCTACTCGATATGTCCATGCGAGCTAGACGAGAAGGAAGGAAAAAGAATTGGCTGTGGTGCTCGCGCACGCTAATTTCTCTTTGTGAGACATGGCAGTAATGGATTGTGCTAGTTCCAGGGAAACGGCGTTCACTCACACACCTCTGCATCTCGATAATGACCGCCCAAGAACAGTAGTGGTACCTAATTTCTTCGCCACCAGTCCATCTACAAGTCTAGGACCCTTGGTGACCGACCACATCTTGCTTTTTCTTCTTCTTTTTTTTGGTTGCAGCCTATAGCAAAGAAAGAAAGAGTGAGACAAGTACATCCCTATGATCCCATATCTGTATGAGTTGGGAGCTCCGGGTGCTCAATAGCCTTCCAGCCCAGGTGAGACGCTGGTGCAAGGGAGGAATGCAAACAGCTCATACCAGCCACAGAAATTGACCGCCCTCGGCAATCCAAGCTATAAGTCGCCGTCTCTCCAAGGGCGAGTCATATTTTTCTGTACATGCGCCGAGACGTGGATAGCCAGCAAATAGAACCCCCCTCTGCTGGAGCGTTGTGGTTAATCCTCCCTCGAAACACTATGCTGCGCATAAGCTGGCTCGGAAATATCAGCCATGCCCGCCATACCTTCACCTTGGGGCTCCTGACGACGGTGGTTCTCTTATGGGTCTGGAATTACAGGATCGCACTGTCATCACTTGTGACCGGGCCAGCCACGTCGGCACCTGAGGCCTTTCCCATGCGAGGAGCGGCTACTGATGTCCCCAAGCTCAACACGTCATGGCACGCGCAGATGGCACTGGAGACGGCGAGCGACAGGACTGGCCTCACGGCGGTCGAGACCCCTCACGGTGCTCTGAACAGAAAACGAGTGGCCCTTCTCATGGAGAACAGGCCGCTGCCGTACCTGATACCTCTCCTGCTCCACTTCATCGCCGTCGTTCCTCCCGAGTGGTCGTTCCGGTTCATGGGCTCCGAAGAGTCCGTCGCCATGATGAGGGCCAATCCGACCGTACAGCGGTACATGCAGAACAAGAAGCTCTTTGTGGACCTGATCCCCTACGAGGTCGTCTCGGCCATCAACGACTACCACAGCGTGAACTACCTCCTGACGCGGCCCTGGCTGTACGAGGAGTGGCTGTGGCCCGCCGAGTGGCTCTTCCTCTTCCAGGACGACAGCATGATCTGCTCCGCCTCCAGGAAGACGCTCAACGACTTTGTCGACGAGGACTGGTCGTTCCTCGGCGTCTCGGTCCAGAGCACCTCCCGCCCCCACGCCATGGGCGGCGGCTTCTCGCTGCGCAAGGTCGAGCACCTCGTCCAGCTGCTGCACACGTATCCGATGGAGCAGTGGGCCCTCGACGGCAACCACGCGTCCGAGGACTACTACTTCTCCATGGCGCTGTCTGACAAGCCCTGGGCCAAGCAGCCGATCGGGGAGCAGGCCATCAAGTTCGGGGTGGTCATCGACTTCCACTCGGACCCGGAGGAGATGCCGCTTGGGTTTCATCCGTACTCATCGGATGGCATGTTTAGGGGGGCGCGGGGCCAGGAGAATCAGCAGAGGGCGTATGCTTATTGTCCGGAGCTGGCGATGATCTCGGTCGGGCGGTGGGACTGCGAATGTCATCCGAACGGTGCGAGGCCTGGCGGGCTCGGAGGTTGATATTATGGTTCTGTCGAGACTGTACGATGAGCGAGCTTTTGTATAGCTCGTTTCCTTGTGAATTTATTTTCCGTGAACGTCCAACAAGACATTGTTGCCGTTTGAGATGGTGCCTCTGGCGCCGATCGCTGAATCATTTACTTGTAATTCTATACTGAAGGTATTTTGTTCCACAAATTGGCTCTTGCTTTACTAATATACACAGTATTACATTACTACTACGCCTCGCTGTCCAGCAACACAACCTCAGCGTCTGCGCTGCCCATGCTCTCGACAGCAAGCTTGTCACCCGCACTCACACCATCAATGAACGCCCCGTCGCCCTCCTCAAGCACTGCATCATCCCTGCCGTCCAGCCTGATCTTGGCCTTACCGCCCTTGGTCATTGGCAGGTGCACATACACTTTTCTCTTGCCCGCCTGCGTCGCCTCCGCGCCAAACGTCGCGCCCGCGCCCACCTTCCACTCGAACCTCTGCTCCGGCGCGATGATGCCCGCGGCCATGACAAGGTCGGCATGGATGGGGATCGTGCCCCCGACGGCGGGCCTCGCCTCCTCCTCCTGCTGCCTGGTCGCGTCCTGGCCAGCCTCCAGCGGGCTGAGGATCGTCACAAAGCCCTTGCGCTTCTCCTCCTCAGGAAAGTGCCTCGTGTGGTAGCGGGGGGCCAGGCCGCGCTTCCAGGGGATGGCCCAGATCTGCAGGAAGTGCACCGTGTCCGAGCGGTGCTCGTTCATCTCCGAGTGCGCGATGCCCGCGCCGCCCGTCGTGAACTGCACATCGCCGCGGTGCATGCGGTAAAACTTGTCCGACTGCTCGCCCTCGGCGCCCTTGCGCAGCATCGAGTCCCGGTGGGTGAGCTCCCCGGACAGGATGTACGAGAAGATCTCAAAGTCTCGGTGCGGGTGCGTGGGGAAACCGGACTGAGCCTTGACGCGGTCCTCATTCAGGACGCGAAGGGCGCCGAAATGTGTGTAGCGTGGGTCATACCCTGAACAAGAACCTATTAGCATCAAATAGCACAATTACGTGTAGTATAGTAGGGGAGATAAATAAGCATACAGTCTGCGAAGCTAAAGCTGTGGTACGTGTTCAGCCAGCCGTGGTCGCTGTGGCCACGGGTGGCGGACCTGTGTGGTGAGATCTTTGCGTGGTGAAGCGCCTTGGACATGGTAGACTTGAGCATGAGCTCTGGGTTCTGCCCTTGGTCTTTGGTGTTGCTGGTCCTGTAGGTCGTGATGCGTGAGAACAGTGAGCTGGTGATAGTACTTAGTAGTGATGAATATGATCCGATCAGGTGAGTCGAAATTTGAAAGTTGTAAATGACCAGAGAAATCGAGGCAACGAGAATCGAGACGCAGAGAATGAAGCCCTTCATATAGTAGCTGGTGAGTTACACGGTGGACGGCTCAAGGCGGGCCAAAGTCCATGCAAGAGATGATGACTTTTGGATTGGAAATGATTTGGTGATGCTTTGCTAAGAGGAGACAAGTTGCATGATGTCGCCTTTAGTGGCAGGAGACTAATATACATAGTTGAGTTGTGTATGTAAGTCGGAAATACATACCCATGGGCGCTATAGTTCTTCCTCGGCAAGCGGGAGACTTAGTGATGATTAGCAGATGCTGACACAGAGATCCAGCAGCAGCATGGTTGTTGCATGGGTCGAGAATCCGACAGGGGGTTGAACGGTCACCAATCAGCCACTGCAGCTACTACAGTACTGTACTAGGTAATTTACTGGCCACAGCACATGCAATATTGGAGGCTTCGCTGGCTGGCAAGTCGTCTGGGCTGCGTTTCAGGCCACGCAGCATAAAAACTTTGGCTCATTCAGAGACGGTGGAGGTCTGCAGAGGGAGTTCTTCAGGTCAGGCCGTTCTACCACAGCCCCATAATCACAGGCGGGCCACTGGGGTCCTAAAGCTAGACCCACCATGGCGGGGTGATGTACTTACATAATCACTTGACCCCTGTATTTAAGCTTCAGCTTCAAAAGGAACTTTTTTTTTGTCAGGCATTCGCTGCCTTTACCCCACCATCGTCAAATTTTGGATCTCTGTGCCCTTAAAAAAAAAAAAAAAAAAGGTGGTGATATTGCCCAAAATGGCCTCGCAGTACGATACCTACCAGACGTCCCTGACGGGCCGCTATTGCAGCCAGGAGATGTCCGGTCTCTTCAGCCAGCGGTCTCGGCACTCGACCTGGCGCAAGCTGTGGCTCTACCTCGCCCAGAGCGAGAAGGAGCTCGGGATCAACACCATCACGGATGAGGCCCTGGAGCAGATGAAGGCCCACCTCACGGTGACGGACGAGGACTTTGAGACTGCCCGTGTCGAGGAGAAGAAACGTCGGCATGTAAGCTTTACTACCGGGAAGATCAGATCAGCCAACATGAAGAGAGAGAGAGAGAGAGAGAGAAGCTGACAAGTAGTATTATGTAGGATGTCATGGCTGTAAGAAATAATCAAGAATGAACAAGTAGTCATACTGCCTCCTCGTGAACTGATGATCTTCATTCTCAACTCCAGCACGTCCATGCCTTTGGCCAAGTCGCCCCTGCTGCTGCTGGCATCATCCACTATGGAGCGACGAGCTGCTACGTCACCGACAACACCGAGCTCATCCTCATGAGGGATGCCCTCGATCTCCTCATCCCCAAGATCGCCAAGGTGCTGCACAACCTCCAGGGTTTTGCCCTCCAGTGGAAGTCTGAGCCCACCCTCTCTTTCACCCACCTTCAACCTGCCCAGATCAGCACTGTCGGCAAGCGAGGTCAGTCTTGGAAGCCCACGTACATACTTTTTCTTTTTTGAAATTTATTGTTTCCTGCGTACTTAGGCTAAACTTCACTTCAGCGGCGGGTTGGGCACAGGATCTCCTGATGGATCTGGCCGACCTTGAGCGGGTACGAGACGAGCTCAAGTTCCGTGGCGCCCAGGGCACCACGGGCACGCAAGCCAGCTTTCTCGAAATGTGAGCCCCCTCGGTCAATGTAGGGAACTGATGAGCCAGTCATACTGACCTCTGTAGATTTGGTGGTGACCACGCCAAGTGTGAGCAGCTCAATGACCTCCTCTGTCAAAAGGCCGGCTTCGAGGAATGCTACGATGTGAGTCTTGGGTAGACTCTTCACTACTGCTATCGCAATGCCATCTAACATCTCCCTAGATCTCCACGCAGACATAGTAAGTCTTGAAAAAAGAAAATACTTTTTCCTGTGTAGATGCGGGCAAGGTGACTCACGCTGTTGCAGCACGAGGAAGGTTGATTGTCTCGTGGCAAATGCCGTCACGGGCCTAGGGACCAGCGTGACCAAGATTGCCTCTGATTTGCGGCACCTCGCGTTCATGAAGGAAATCGGAGAGCCTAGGGAGGCTTCGCAAATTGGCAGCAGTGCTATGGTCAGTCCTGTCTTGTCCTGTCTTACGCCTTCGTCATGTCTCGATCACACACACTTTTTTCTCAATCTTGGACGTGTATTATTAACCTCTCACTCTTCAGGCTTACAAACAAAACCCTATGCGATGTGAACGAATTGCCAGTCTCGCGCGGGTGCTGCAGGGAAAGGCGGCCAACTACAACAGCACTCACTCGGCCCAGTGGCTGGAGAGGTCGCTGGATGACTCCGCATGTGTAAGCATTTCTCTATACTTTGTCATGTGATGCTCCAATGTTGGGCTCCTAGGCCCGCTTGTGGTCCCTTCCCGACCTGCGAATCCTCTTGTTATCGTTCATGTTCTTCCAGGCTAATATTTATGTAGCGAAGGATGGATATACCCGAGATGTTCCTTCTCGCGGACGCCATCGCCATTACCCTACAAAATGTGACTGAGGGGCTTGTGGTGTTCCCCTCCAAGATTCACTCCAACATCATGGCAGAGCTGCCCTTTATGATCACGGAGAACATCATCATGAGGCTGACGGCGATGGGCGTGTCCAGACAGGAGTAAGTCCTGACCCCTCTGGCCTCTTACGATTAGAAGGGATCCACTAACCAGTGCAAAGCGCTCATGAGCAAATCCGTGTCCTTTCGTTCCAGGCGTCGCACCAAGTCCAGAACGAGGGTCGGCCGAATGACCTTGTCGAGAGGATCAAGAACACGGAATTCTTCAAGCCCATCTGGCCTGATCTTGACAGCATGATGAGGCCGGAGCTGTACGTTGGTCGCAGCGCGCAGATTGTTGACAAGTTCTGCGGGCCGGGTGGCAGGCTTGAGAAGAAGCTTGAGCCGTACCAGGCATCTATCAAGGGGGCGAAGGCGGCCGAGCTGAACGTCTGAGGATCTGTGGACCTTGATGAATCAGAGCACTCCGGGGAAACGAGAATTCCGTATACAGGAATAAGAACCTCTACCAAGATAAAAAGGACCAAGGCCGAAAAGAATTACAGCCATCAGGGAAGCATGAATATAAAAGACTAGATAGACCATCAAGTCCAAACCATCGAAAGGCCAGAATCAGTTCTCGAACGGCACGTGAACGAGGTAAACAGTCAGCAAAAGCGTGGGAAACCGGCTTCAATACTAAACAATAGAACATGCTGAACAGGTGATAGAATACTGTCGCCGACTATGCCTCTCTGCAGGCGTTTCGAGATGATCATCAGTACATACGGCGCCGCTTGACAGAGATGGAGTGGTGCCCCCAGACAACTTCATGATGATGGCTGTCCTCAAGAGGATTGAGGACATCCTGCCAGAGCTTTACGCGTTTGCAGGGCGTGATCAGAGGCTGGGCGAGCTTACCTGGGACGGCTTGATGGCTGAGAAGGCCTTTGCAGCCTTAAGGAAGACAACGGCATCGACCCAGACCAGTGGCTCGAAGACCTCCTGACTATACATGTAGCAAAAATACAGAGACCCAGCATCCACGTTTCCCTACTCCTTTTCAAGCCCAACAGTCCGTACCACTACAGGTCGAGATTCTACATGATCCCCACCAGCGTCCTGAAGCCAGAGCGAGGAGGCTCGTACTGCTGTCGCTAGGTGGGCCAGGTAGTGGAAGCGCTCTACCGGCAACAAGTCTCAAACAGTAGTAGCAGCAAAGCATAACTTGTTTGCTGTTGATGATCATGGTTTATGGGTCATAGGCAGTAATAGTAGTCCTTTGAGATGTCTCACCTCCTCCACACTCACTATGGCCAACATCTCAACAAGTCTCCCTGATTGATCACTGCTGTAAGTTCACCACAAGCACAACTAGTCAGACCCTCATCAGACTCACTTGATTATTAAATCTGCACAGAAAATTGTCTCCGGACCGGCCAAGAACCCAGAGCACGACTGTGGCACAAGATAAGCTCCCACACAGAGGGCACCAGCAGTCACCACGCACGCTCCATACTCTTTCAGGATGTGCGAATGCTTCTTTGTCGAATTCGTCTGCAGCTGCAACCAGGCAGGCTGCCTCCACCACAATCCCCTACGCCACTCTTTCCACAAAACGGAAGTGATCTGGCAGGTTGACCACTTCAAGTGGAAGTACTGCACCTCCTTCCTCACGTCCGCGGGCGTCTCTCTTCCCGACCGTGTCAGGAACGTTTCCGAGTTCGACGTCTCGAGTCTTATCGATGCACAGCCCAGGCTGAAGCGGAAGCCGAGCACGCTGAAGAGGCTGTTCCCCTTTAAAAGCGACAAGGGATGGTCCGGCTCCAGCCAACGCGCCCCGACCGTCAACATCACTACTGCTGTCCGCCCTGACGGCGGCCGTGTGATGAGGGGAAGCCTGGATACCTTCGGGGATAGAGGTCGGCAGAGGGGTAGTCGGGGGCTTCAGCATCTACCTCTAAGGCACAGCGAGGACCAGCGCCACGGGGGGCATGTTCCGGTCTGCGAGGCCATCTCGTACGAGGGCTGGAGGATCCGGCGAAGCTGTCGTTGGTGCGAGGGCTTTTGGATGGGCCGGAGGGGAGTTGTGTGAGACGTGGTTGCCTCTCGTGGAAACTGAAGTCTCAAGAGAGGCCTGCAGCCGCCCTGGTTGGTGGTCGTGGCTTTACATGATCCACCGGAATTTCACTACCTCATGGTGAGGTCTTGCTGGCGAAGGATACAGCTTTGAGGAGGCCCAGAGCGTTCGGTCATAACACCTGATGGGTCAATAGAGAATCTGATTTCATTAATTACAACAATCACGAAAATCTTGTCCCAAAGTCAAGCTGTGAGCAGGATGAAAGGAAACCAAAATGTCTGGTGACGCTCAGGGCTTCAGCGCTGTTCTCAAGACGCTTTTAGTGGGCGTAGACCAGGCAGCAGTGCCTAACCATAGCGTGTCTAGACCTGCTAGGGCAGACATTCTGCCCTGTAGTTATTGTGCTCCAGGGGCCCGACGACCTCCGATCGAGAAAGTGGCCCGCCCTTTTTCTTTTGTTTTCTCTCCCCCGGGAAATTTGTTCCCTAAACCATGGATCTCGGGATTGGCTGACACTACCTGGATGTATATTACCAAGTACGCAGTAGAAGTAGAGTAGTAATGAGGCTGGCCCTGAGGTAGCACAGCAGATGATGCAATGACTGAATTGGCCAACAAGAACTTTGTGCAGCATGGACATTTTATCACCATCACCACCACCACCACCACCATCACCACTTGTCCTATTCAGTAGCGATAACACCATGAGAATCATCGTGAGTGATTTCAGCTTCCGCAGTCGGAGCAATATCGGGCCGCTGGTACCATTTTAGGCGATTAAGTAGGCCTCTCTGACTCCCCGGGCATCAATCAGCCTTAACCGCCATCGATAACTAATCCCCTCCAAGTCGAGGCCAAGATTTCCCGTTCGACTCACAACTGTACACATAACCTCACCTCACCACCACCACCACCACCACCAAAACCACCAGCAGCATGCCTCGCAGCGCCCTCTTCGTGATCGACATCCAGCACGAGCTGGCGGGCGACCCCAAGACCCGCGTGCCTCAGCACGAGCGCATCCGCACCGCGGGCACGAGGATCCTCTCAGCAGCCCGCGAGATCATCGACTCGTACAGGGACAAGAGCCGTGAGTCACCGTCCATTCTCGTGTTTGTCCAGCATGAGGAGCCGGCCGAGGATGGGGGCACGCTGGTGAAGGGCTCAGAGGCCTGGAGGTTGGTCTTTGAGCCTCGCGAGGGCGTCAATGAGGAGATCCTGGTTGCCAAGACTACGCGTGAGTGATAAAACTATGTCCCTATCTTGCCTTCCCAGTGCGCCTCTCTGATTTATATATGCTACAGGGGACACATTTGAGTCGAATCCGGATCTGGCCGACAGGCTAAAGGCTTCAGACATTACTGAGGTCATCACGTTTGGCCTGCAGAGCGAGTACTGTGTCGTGTCGACGTCCAGGGGGCTCTTGACCGCGGCTTCAAGGTCACTATCCTGCAGGGTGCCCACTCGACGTACGACGAGCCTCCCAAGTCGGCGACGGATATCGAGAGGGACATGGAGGATGAGCTGAGGCAGAAGGGCGCGGAGGTCGTTCCTTGGGAGGATGCCATAGCAACATGGGAGCAGCGACGTATGATCTCGAGTTACCCAATCTTTTCCGAGCTGGCGTGATCGTGGACCGATCAGTCATCGAGACAGGTAACAACGATGTGTAATAGAAATCCCTGGGTGTGTCGAGGGCGAGCGTATACCCCAAAAAGACGGGTCTGGTGCCAGAACACCGGCAAGTTGGACGTCTGACGCAATGTGAAGTTGTTGTATTTTTCGGGTATCATGCTGCTCACTGGGGGGCAAGCTGCGTCCAGATTCTTTCCTGACGCGTATTTCCTGCCTCTTCGAACACTTCCGTCCAGTGCCTGTGCCTGAACTACACAGAGAAGACAGCGCCTGTTGTCTCGGGGGCCCGTAAGCTATCTCCAACGGGCCGTCGTGACCACCAGGCAGTTTCCAGGCACCATCTTTCAGCGAAGGCGAACGCCCACCTCCAGACAGTTCACCATCCTGAGGCGCGACTCCTGCTCCTCGGCAAAGCCACCTTCCTCCTCAGCGCCGTCCTCATCGACAACGACATCATCGACAGCCTCCAGCGTCATGGTGCGCAGGGTGACCATGACGTCCGCCTGGTTGGTGAACCACGCAGCGATATCGAGCGTCTTGGGAATGGCGCGCCCGGTACCGCGAACCAGGATCTCCTCTTGGTCGGCAGCGGCGTAGGGAGCAACGCGGAGGGTAGCGATCCGCTCCGTCAGCGGAAGGCCCTTGGTGCTGGAGTTGGAGTGGACACCTGCAGGGCCCTTGTCGAGGGCCTTGCGCACACGGCTGACGAGGCCCATGAAGGGCGACTTTGTGCCGACATTGATGATGCGCTGCCTGGGGGAGACAGGGCTGCCGCGATTGAAGACCTGAGTGCGGTTCAGAGGGCGCTTCTGGACTTTGGAATCTGTTGTGTCTCATATGTGAGTCCGGTGTGGGACAACAAAGAGAAAGGAATAGCAGACAAAAAAAAAAAGGAGGGGGCGGGGGCACCAAAACACACTGGTGGGCCTGGGCGACAGCTTGTTCTCAGGCTTATCTGCTGTATTGACCTTTCGATCAGGCATTTTACCAAAGACAGTCGACTTCTTGCCAGCCATGATGGGGCCAGTCTGAGTAGCTTATGTTCAGGGTCTTTGTCTGGCAAGAGGGGTGGTGTTTTGTTGTGATTTGGTCAGTCACTCTGAAAAGAATTCTGAGTGACAATATTTTTGTTGTTGGAGTCTGAACATGTCGACGCAACCTTGCTTCATCTCTGGTAACGGAAGAAATGACCTGGGGGCTAAGGACACTGGATGGGACCCAGGCTTTCTCTGGTAGCTGGGGCTTCACAGGTATTCAGAATGCAGCCTCGAGATCAGGTCTGATAAATCTAGCGAGGCGAATTGAAGTTGAAAGACTCTCCCTCCGCCAGTGGGTCCTGTTCTCAAGGACAAAAGGCGGATCAGCGGGTACTAGTAGTGTGTGACAGGGGTCTTGAGGTGGTGTGCCAGATGACGATGTTCACATAGAAGAGCTCCCCCCCCCCCTTGTCCTGTCCACTGCCAGGAACGACCACGGCTCCAGGCCTCAGCTCAACTCTCACAGACGAAGCATACAGCCATCTATAGCCCTAGATATGTCTGCCCTGGAAGTGATACACTGAAACACTGTGGCACCGGGACAAAGATGTCTGTGGAGGTTTGGCCTTCTCTCCCTCGGGAACAACTTGGACCGGCTGTCGACCAGACACAGGTGAGCTTCCCTCTCCCTGCTTGCTGTTTTCCAGCACTCTCTCTGCCCTGGCCCTCATGCTGGTGATTGCCATGGAGACGTCCGTCTGTGATGAGGGCTGGGTCCTCCTTGCACCACCTCCCCGTCCCGCCGCTTGCTCGACCCAGGAGGACACAAACCCGACTGACAGCCGCTGCCGGCCCGCAGAGACGAGAACTAGAATGGCTCCTCAACGAGCTGCACGAGACGCTCCACAACCTCAAGTCCGGCCTTGAGGACTGCTACGCCCTCCTGGCACCCGTCGATCCTGGCAGCACGCTCGTCGTGAGCACCCCGCGGAACGAGATCGTCAAGGGACACATCACCCGCGTCGGGACACGGATAGTCAAGGGCGTACGTCCATCCACACACCAACCAGCCCATTCCCCCCACGAGCAGGATAACTCACGCGCACACCCACCCACTTCTCTCTAGACCCTCACCCTCCGCCTCCGGACCCACCCCCAGCAGGCCTACACCATCTCCCCCGACCTCCCCGATCAGCCTCGCCCCGCTGGCGACCCTCCACGCCCTCCTCAACAGCTCCGTCGAGCTCCTCACCCTGACGCTGGCCCACACCACGCCCCCCTCGACACACCCCTCCTCGCCAGCCTCCCAGCCGCCGCCCTCGCCGACCCACAGCACGGCCGCCTTCCTCGCCGCCCAGCTCCTCCTCCTCTCCCAGTCCCTCGCCGAGGCCGCCTCCCTGCTCAAGGGCCCCCAGCCGCTGACGGCCTCCGACGCCACCTGGGTGTCCAAGTCGTGCGCCCCGGGCCACTTCGTCCCGCCCACCAGCAGGGACCTGAGCGTCCACTGGGGCGTGCAGGACAGCTGTCTCGTGCTGTGGCTGCGCGCCCTCGAGCCCGCCGACGCGCCCGTCAGCGTGGGGCTCAAGCTGGCGCTGGCTATCGGCACGGCCAGGCGCATCGAGCACGACGAGGCGGACCAGGTCTTTGTCTATACATACCCGGAGGATGGAGAGGTTGGGACCGCCGGCGGCGGCGGCGGGAGCGGGACCGGAGGAGGGAGCAGGAGGGGCGAGAGCTCGGGTGCCGGAGGGGCGGAGGAGCCCTGCCGGGCAGGAGTAATACCAGGGATGACCACCACAGGGGCAACGAGGTGCAGGTATATGTCAGGGAGAAGGTTCGGGTCGAGAGCGCAGACCCGAGTCTCTTGTCGCTGAGCGCAAAGCTGGCGGCGCTGATGAACACGCTTGAGCTGGCGAGAGGAAATCTGGCCGCTGTCATGGGCGAGGAGTTCTGAGGGATGGGCGTACGACAGGTATTGGAGAGAGGGTGTGTGTGTGTGTGAGAGAGTGAGTGAGTGAGGGATGCCTGAAAGATATCCTCTTTGTGACGGTGCTCAATGCATACTTTGTACGGCGTTCTAAGGCGAAAAGGTCACGGCAGGCGGGCTTCTGGTTGCCATCCCTGCGCTTCACATAGAAAGGGGCACGCCAAACAGTCCAGTGATATGGTTATGAACAATCTCTTTTAAGACTATCAAGTCTGATTCCGATGACCTTTCCCAGCGCCATTTCTCAAAAGAAGACAGAGTAATCCATACATTGCGGTATGAGCTGATGCTCCGAAGCACCTTCGCAAATGCCACGGACAGGTTTCCAGGTAGACGACCAGCTCAGGTCTCCCGTCACCTCCCGTCTATGCCACAGGTGACCAGGGCATGGGTATCAAGATCCTCGAGTGCATGGTCTGGATCAGCGGCACCGTCTTGTGCACCGTCTCCGCCCAGCCCGGTATGCGCCAGCAGTCCTCGCGGCGGATCTTCCTCTCCTCCAGGTTGGCGAACTGCCACAGGTGGTGCACCGTGTTCAGGTCACCAATCTGTACGAACCAGGCACCAACGCCCTCCATCACCTCCCGGCGGGCCTGCAGGCCCCTACGCCAGTGTGTCTCCCACTCGAGAAGATTGCCAGGGTGGAGCGTGTAGGACCGCAGCTCGAAGACGCCGCCCAGCTGTCGGGGGAGGGGTGGTGGGCCAGAAGCTGAACTCCTGCATCAGCGAGGTCTTCTTGCCCTCGATCAGCTTCCTCAGCTTGCGGTCGAAGTCGGGGAACTCGGGGTGGTGGGAAATGGCGTTGAGGGAGCCATGGTAGCCGGTGTAGCGCTGATACTCCCATATATGCACTATCTCTCTTGTCAGGCATGCCAGCGGCACCAGGCGAGGGGGGCAAGCGGCGGATACTACGCACCAAAGGTATCACAATCTCCAACCTCTGTCCGCCAGCTCCCGACCAGATGAACCTTGTTCTCCGGCAGAGAAGCCATGCGGGGATACCATTTGCCCACGAGCTCGACATACTCGTCCACCTTCTCTGGCTTGACCTGGTGGAACACGATGCTGTGGACGTACTTTCCCCGCGCGATGACCTGCGAGAAGGACGCCTCGAGCTGCGCCTCGTGCTCTCGGCCCTCCTTGGTGCCGTAGATGAGCTTCGTCAGGGGGCCTTCCTTACGCGGCCCTTCTTTCTCGGCGAAATCCTTAGCCCGTTCTTCATCCCCGTCGTTTAGTGAGCCCAGGCCCGAGGTGTCAGTATCATGGGAAGAGTAAAAGGCACGAGACGCACTGGCTTCCCGCTCCTGCTGAGCTGCCACCAACTGCTCCCGGAATGTCTTCTGCTTTGCGTTGAAGGCCTCGTGGTTCTCGGGGTGGATGTCGCCAAGGGCAGGAGTACGCTTCGAGGACGCTGCCGAGGTGATGCTAAACAGCCGCACCGCGCTGGGGCACGGAGCAGCTGTGGTCGCCTTGGCGGTGGCACGTGCGAGGCGTCGTGACAGCATCGTGATGGTGTTGGTGCTTGACGAACAACGAATAGGGCAACGAGAACGGAGCGGGAACAAACGTTTTAAGGGAGGGGAAGATAGAATGGTATATCAAAGATGTGGTATTGGGGATGCGGGTCCCGTTTCGTTCTGAGACGAGGATGGTACGATTGTGGAATGAAGTTTGGGCGAAGAATGCGCCGTGACGGATGGAGAATGGAAGATTCAGCTTGTGAAGGTGGGTGTGAACAAACGCCAGCAGAGTTGGAGTACAGCTGCCGTGAGGAGAGGTATCCGGGAGGTGGAGGCAGAGGTACGGGCAGAGGTCAGGGCAAGCGTTGCCAATCGCAGCAGAAGCAGAAGACAAGGGGGGGTTTTGTCTGGTTGGCGAGCTGCAAGACGGGAAGTCAGAGTGTCACCAGCCGTTAGAGGAGGGCCCAAGATGCTCTTCCACGTGGACTGTGAATATGCGCTGTAGATCGGAGACGGACCGAAGCAGCTCTCGGTAAGATGCTGTAATCAGCGTGAAGGAGGGCCGTCTTGTTTGTCGATTGGCCGTCAGAGAGGGAGCTGTGTGGTAGTAAAAGAATCCCAAAACGTAGAGCTCTCCCCCGCACTTTGTGACGAGGTATGCAGTGCTGTGCAGTTGTATACGTACTTTGTGGTTGGGAGGATAAGGACAGCTTCCCCAAGTGAGGGAGCAACACAACACGGAGGCAGCCCCCCAGAACTGGATCCCGGCCAAAGCTGGGGTAGATTGGGGGGGAATAGCAAGGGGATGATGTCACCTCAGCTCGCTCAGGCAGCAGGGGTTCGCTCTAGCAGAACGGCAGGGGGTGTACAGGAGGTTGCTGACATAATACAAAGAAAGCCTGTCAGGCCACATCTGCTGCCTCAGGCCACAACCGGGAACCTACCGGAACAGCTCGAAAAAGGCTCGAACAGCAACGACGTCGCAACTTGGAGCCGTCCTATTAAAGCAACTATCACCACCCCATTCCGACTCTCCCTCTCAACAGTCGAGATACCCACTCATTCAAGATGTCTTGGCTCGGAGTCACCCCCTTCAAGAAGTTCCCGGCGCCCGTCAGTACGTCAATTGCTATTCGAAACCTCCTCTGTCCGAAGCGCGCTTTTTACTGATGGCCCTATAGTGAAGCCGATGGCCCCGTTCTTCGCTGCCGGTATGTAACCGCTGTCGAGCCCGAATCTCATCTACAATCGATCGCGACGATGCCCTCTTGCCGTGCTTGCGGGAGTCTGGGTGCTGGGGCAAGGGAGAGGACAGAAAACATGAAGCTGACGAGAGAAATAGGTCTCGTCATCGCCTACGGCATCAACGCCGCACAAAACACGTCCATGAAGAGTATGTCTCCACGAAGATAAAATTCGCCTCGTGACTGTAAAGCTGACATTATGACGCCAGGCGACGAGTTCAAGAACGACCCAAGGAACCCCCTCGCCAAGTCTGGTGGTGCACACTAAGATGGACGCTCGGCGACAGAGGAGCAATGAGAGAAGCGAGTTGATGATGGGTTCCGATGCGACGATCGATCTGGCGATTTCTGAAAAGGGTATTGGGTGTATCATAGACAGCATCTAGACGAACCAATCGGTCGGACTCTTTTGCGACCGGATAACATAACCGCGAGCCGATCTACTCCGCTGTGCTTCAATCCTGATCGGACACAATCAAGACTCGCCTTACATGCATAAATTCCTACTTGGCACATATATAGCAGATTGACCGGCGTGTGCAAAGTGACACCCTCGCTGTCACGGCCTTCCAAATTACACGTTCGAGTCGGACGGCTGGTCAGTAGCACACGCGTACATGACGCCCAGTGTCGGGTCTGTCTTTCTGAGGTTGGTATACAAGATGGCCTAAGCAATCCCAAATCTATGGCATCTTAGTTTCGCAATCATCTGATCAAAACATTACGGTATGGCTTGACCTAAAGCGCCGTGTGCACCGGTCCCATGCTGTCACTGTCGACACATAACTTGGTCTGCACCATGTAGATTTACTCTGAGCTCAGTTTCTCAAGATCTAGGTGACAGATACTTTTACACCGCTGAGAAGCATCGTATCCTCCATGGCTCGGTCTACATTTGGAACTGCGGCCGGAGTGATCTCAGGCAGGCTCTCTGGTCTTGTGACTACAAACATAGCATGCCTGATCCAAAGACACGGGTGCTTCCCTGCGCTGTAGCTTTTCGCGTTGAAGATGTTGCCGACGCTCGATCACGACTTTCTTCTGTTTATCTTCTCCCTCGTCAATGATTGTGTTGCGGGGAAACAGCTATTACAGCATTGTTGCAGTCAATCAATGACACTTTCATTTAAAGGCTAGGACTATCCACCAAGCCTTGAAGAACAGCTAGTCCGCAGTATCCTAGGGGGTTCTGCATGGTAATATCACCATCTGAGTCGAGGATAACTGCCACGTCCATCACCGGTCGCCTCTCCGGCTGACGTATACAGCCCGGCCCTCCTGTAATAGGGTACGCGACATACGCGCGTAGCTAGCCATGTGTCGGAGTGACGAGTATAGCTCCCGCCAACACTGTGATTGACTCCTCAGTCCTTTGATATGCCGTATGCCACCTGTACAGCATCATTCATATCGTACATTGCGCCACAGGTTGTCCCAGGACTATCTCGGTCCGTTGCAGCAGGACGTTCTGAAGGTCTTCTCCCTCAATTATAGCGTCCTCCAGAACATCTTATACGCTTGTCCCTAGAGGAAGCAAAGGCCCAATCGTCCGGAGCGCCATGATCATGAGCTACATGCAAAGGATCTCGAGGCGCTCATGCCACTAAACTTTGGTTGTGGTCGTTGTATCCGTCGGCGAGGTTGGTGGTGGGCTCTTCGACTTCGGTCGGTACTTCGGCTCCAGTATCCCAAGCTTTCAGACAATGCATTAGCATCTCAGGGCATCCGCGCTCAGTGACCAAGACACCCACCATTGACAGAAACCTCCACACTGTATCCGTCGGCTGTGCCCCGACACCGATCCAATACTTGGCCCGGTCGATGTCAATCCTGACGTCCTTGTGCAGCTTTCCCGACGTGTCGTACGAATCCTTCTTCGGTATGGGGTCGTAGGTTCCTATGACCTCGAGGGGCTTGCTGTTTCGTGCCGTCCTGCAATATTGAGAAGACGGACTGGTTAGCCACCAAGCGGTCTGGAGACGAGCAGAGAGTGCAGGGAGCAGGCGGCTATACCTTGCATGTGCGACGACGATATTGTAAAAGGGTGCATTTGTCCGCCCGAAGCGGGCGAGTCTGAGTTTGACGACCATGGCTGCGCTTGCTTGGCTCGACGAAGTCCTCCAGCCAGCGACGGTGATGGCACGCGATCGAGGTCGATGTGGTGGTCGTTGCCGGCCTGCAACTTTTTGGGTGGGTCTCAAGCTCACGTTGTGAGCCCAATCAGCACCGGGCTGGCTTAGTCATTCCTCGATTGGCGTGTAAGTAACGTCGCCGGGAGCGGTTTCCCATCAATAAATAGACTCCGGGACAAGGTTCGTATGATATTAGACTTCGGCTCTGATACTTTGATCCATATTTCCATCGTTCCCCTCTACTGAATCCACTCGGATCACGCGAAAGCCAAGATTTCAAAGATATTGCACCCCTTCGAGACTTCCACAGCCAGACAAGGACGAGTTCATCATGGGGCTAAAGGTGGTTTCGCCTCTCCTACGTAACAAATCCGCCTTGCTAAAGGGGCATGCATTGACAGATTCCAGTACCTCGGCGCGAAAGCCGCTGCGGCTCTTGACAGGGAGCTCATGAGCACAGGCGCTTTCTCCATCGACCAGCTCATGGAGTTGGCTGGTCTCTCTGTATCCCAAGCTGGTGAGATCCGTCATTCTCGCGTCATTTCGCCCCGCCGCAGCAGGGCGACATCGTAGATAGGCGCCACACATTCCGAGACAGGCTGACTGAGATCTTCAAGTTTACCGTGTTCATCCTCCAAATAGTGGCCGCAGGGTCCTTGTCGCATGTGGCCCCGGGAACAATGGTTCGTTACCAAAATATGCCTCCCGTGTTGAATCCGCACCTGATGCTAAGACTTCGCATGACTCAGGAGGCGACGGACTCGTTGCAGCACGACATCTCTTCCAGTATGGCTACCAGCCAACCATCTACTACCCCAAGAGGAGCAAGAATGAGCTCTACCAGGTGAGAAATCCAGTCTCAATTATCGTCTGCGGTCAAGCCCTTGGCCCAGAGGCCAGCTTCTCCCGGTCGCCAGGACCGTACACAGCAGGGATGCTCTTCTTCAAAAGCTATTACGGTGTCATTATGCTCTTCCTCCGGCCTGTCTTTGTATTGACATGTCCCGCCCCACCATTTCCTTTCCTTCTGCCCTCATCCAGGAAGGCTTGCGAGCTCCACACACACACAAGGCTCACCAGGTGGTTTTGATTGTTCTTTCTCAGCGCCTTGCCAAGCAACTAGAGGACCTCGAGGTGCCTTTCACCGACGACTTCCCGATGGCCATCAAGTCCACCGACCATATAGTCGACGCAGTGTTCGGTGTGTTCTGCCGTTGGCGTGTTCCCATATCGGCTGTGGCGTGTGCTCACAGATCGCAGGTTTCAGTTTCTCGGGAGAAGTCCGTGAACCATTTCCGGCCGTGATCCAGGCCATGGAAGAGACGAATCTCTCCGTAACCTCGGTCGATGCCCCGTCGTCCTGGAACATCGAGGATGGGCCGCCCTCATCGGGACTCGGCAGCACGTTCCATCCTACCGCGCTGATCAGCCTGACAGCCCCCAAGCCTCTGGTGAAGTATTTCAAGGGTCGCCACTTCATTGGGGGACGGTACGTACTGCTTCCCAACTCTTTCGCCCATCCTCCATGATCTACTGAACATGATCATCCAGGTTCGTGGCTCCAGCCATTGCCAGGAAGTTCGACTTCGATGTGCCCGAGTACCAGGGGATCGATCAGGTCGTGGAAGTCGGTCCCAACGGGCAGAAGCTGTAAGGTCGTCGATCGCAGGGGCGCTGGTCGTTGGGTTTTCCCGTCGGGCTATTTTTGTTTGGCCGTTGGAGATGGGATGGTCGACTGATGTCAACTAACCACGCACCCACCAGACCGGCTGTTTGGGCACACGGGGCTTGGACACCGCCCTCCGACCATGCCCTCTTCCAAGGTGGTGATGTCCGCCGAGCAGCCGGTGTCCAGGCGGTATCTCGGACACAATTTAACGAATATAAGATACTCCTTCCCGCAGATTGGGCAGTCGCAAGTGTGCCTCTCACACATCAAGCCGGAACATGCGGGAGTCTCCAACAAATTTTGAAGATAACAACTTGAATTAGCGGATGAGTAGAACTGCATTGTCGACAGCAACCTGGGACTGTGCTGAGGCTATGCACGGGATGGGCGCAGCTTTTCCTCCCCCTTGGGGCCTGTCAGCATGCTGGCGACACTGGGAAATCTCCTCCGGTCCAGGAAGAATAAACAACACCTGTTCCACTACACTAACATGAAAGTTGGGGCGGCCGAGCGACAGCTGTCATGGAGCCCGCCCTCAGGAGGAGTGGTTTGTCGTATTTTCGCCACAATACCGAGGAGTACAGCCTTGGCAGTAGTATACTGCTGTGGCTTTCTTGTTGGAGATCCGGGAGGATATGGTGTGGCGATGCAGCGAGTGGACACGGGGCACGGCTTTGGCGAACACAAGGAACGTCGTCCGGCACGCCTCACCTGACCTTGGGCCAAAACTCAAAGGGCCGAAGGAACTTGCCGAGACTGAGAAGCAAGTCCTACTTACCAAATAATTATGGTCCTAACCGAGAACCCTCCTTGCGACTTCTCTGCTCCCTCCGCAACAGCAATGCGTCCTGAACTAGGGGTGTCAACCAGGCTGAGCCGGAGCAAATGCTCCTTGGCCGCTATGATAGGTCCGTGCCATGGGCTTACCACCAGCCAAAGCACCACAGCAGGCCCTTACACACACTGAACATCGGGGTCTAGGCCCAATAGACCGTCGATCGACCTAAACGGGGACGTTCCTATAAATCGCCACTACGCTCCCCTGCCTTTCCGATCTGGTACGCAGATGGATGTCCAGGACGCATTAAACAGAAGCCCAACAAAAAAAAAAAAAAAAAAAAAAAGAACCCACCACGACACCTCTCAGCGCCTGCGCCCTGCGCTGCACACCAAGCTTTATCATGTCGTATGCGGCGTCCGCCATCGACTCATGGACATGCAGTAATTAAATGTTAAATTTTTTTCCCCCTTGCCTTTTGGTTTCTCGCAATCGACTTGACACCTCCGAGGAGATGCTGATGACCCGCAAACCCCGGGCCACAAACCGACCGACAGAACGGCGATCCTACCAATGCGGCTTTCACGCAAGAGGCCCGAAGGGGGGCGGTCCTTATCACCGCAGGAGGAAGGACGCAGGCAAATCACATCTAAGCCGCGGTGTGCCGACTAGGTGATCACGCATATTGCATGCACAGCCGTCAGTCACACTTCTCACCGGGCTGCGAACAGTGGGTTTTCTTGTGCGTCTGGCCCTGCAGCGAGCGAGCACGTGAGACGCGCAAAATGAATAGCTGAGCGGTTCATCCGGCAAACCCGCAGGAGGATCTTTGTGAAATTTCCACACAGGACCCCTAAAGAAGACTACTGTACCCTCGGATTGCAAATAGTCTTGTTGACGGCGGCAGGTTCCAGGGGGTGACACGACCCGCCGCGGTGGATCCCGCCCTGGCGGCATAAATACTACAGTGGCACTACTTGTGTTCTCTACGTAATGGATCTAACGAAAGGTATCTGCGCCCGCGGCTACCTTTTCATCCGTGCGCTCCTCACGAGAGCGACATTGATGGGCGATCGAGCCAGCCGATCAGCCTAGATCTACGAGATCAACAAGCCACGGCTATCAGGTCTACAACCGACTGAACCTCCAGAGCGTTGATCCCTCCAGAGCGTTGATCTTTGTGGACTCTCCCGAGGCGGGCAGAAGGCGGCGACCTCGAGAGGCTCTCCCCCTTGTCCGACGTCGCTCGCAGGAACTCAACTCTCTCCGTACCTAGAGCTCTACTACCCTGGCCCGCTTATGGAGGTCCACACGAGCCTCTTACAGGGGAGATGCAGCGCAGGCAACAGAGGGCAATGCATCTACGACATTCCAGAACAAATCAGACGTGTTGATTCCAGCCAAGGACTAGTCTCGGCAGAACGCAGGCCAACGTTGGGACTAAACTCGGGGGAACCACCGCTGTGGTATTGTCTAAACCTGCTCGGGGAATGCAGACTGACAAGCCAACGTCCCGGCCTGGTCACTCTACGTGAGGCTGACCCAAAACACCCTGGGAAGGATTGTGCAACACCTACGTCGTCTGTCCGGCTCGAATGTTGCCACAGGTGGCTGCCGCCTTGGGGGTTTCCAGCTCCAGGAAGTGATGCGCCAGATAATCACAGGATCAGGCTGATATGCAAAATCAGCACCAACACGTGCATCATGGATCAGCGAACAAATTACTGTGGTTGTGTCTTACAAACCTCGTATATCCTGTCGATCAGCACAAGATCTCGTGTCCTCCCAGAACCAGCCCGTGTTCAATTTGGGGTTGCCAATCACATTACCCGCGGCACAGGTTGCTGTCGATCTGTCACCCCCTCAAGATATTTTATTTCCAGCTGCGTGACCTCTTCTCTCCGAGCAGCCCGGTATCCTCTCAGCTCTCAGTGGTTGCCCCTCCCTTCGGATCGCCTCCGGGATCGTCGTCGATAAAGCCTCAGCCTGCGCCACAGCGGCCTGTCAATCATGGCATCGCCACCAGTACTCCGTATATCCAGGTTCTTTTCCCCTCAGATCCCATTGGACTGAGCCACAACGCCCTGCCGCCCATGCACGTGTCACTGGACGATCCCTAGCCCTGGGAGGATAGTGAGATCCCGTTTCACCTCCTCCCGCGGGTTCAGCCGCATTCAAGCTCGGATTCATCCCGTCCACCCGCTGCCGAGTTGGCCTATTCGACAGGGCTTTTGCCACCGTCTGCCGATTGCCGGCCAGCATCCATACGTGCGCCCAAGAGCAGCGTGATAGACGGCCTGTGGCAGAGGCGGCGCAAGCCCAGCGAATGGCTCATGTATACCCCCATAAAAGCGATCTGTTCGACACCGAAACCTACAGGTGCTCGGTCAGGATTCACGGCTAGACCTTCCCCCACGGAATTTTGTATATACACGTGAAAGGCGGTGTCAGACCTCGTGCATCATGCCGGGGAACACAGCAGCCTCGCATCTGCATCAGGAGTGCCTCGGCTGGCTCCCAGTCCTGTATCAGGGGTGGCACAAGATCCGCCCTCGCTATTTCTTCTGGCCGTCGAATCATCGGCTCTGATAATTAGCATAATTAGCTCATGCCGGGTGTAGGCGTGATGCTTGTCCTCACGGAGACAGCTCCGGCCCACGGTCTGATCAATGATCAGCCACACTCATCTCTCACGCGAGAAAAGCCCTGGGAAGAGAGATCCTTGCGGTACCTCGACAAGGCCCAGCTCCAATCTCACGGGCCTCCTGCTCTGCTTTCCTTAGACCGGCACCCGCCTCCCCGGCGCGATTCGTAAGCCCTGTTCGAGGTTTCGCGGACAGCTTCGCGTTCCAGCTTGTATGCTGTGGGTCTGCTCAGGAGCGAAAGCTCCGGCGCGCCGCGAGCTGACGGGTTTCTTGGTCTATGTACACACGGAACTTGATCAGCATTGCTGCGCTAGACGGGCTTCACGAGTACGAATGAGACGGCCCGTTTCTTGCCTGGATAGAGAAAGAAAGAAGAAAAAAAAAGCTGGGAAGTGGTGTCTTCCCGGAAGGTCTTCAAGGTTGCAACCCCCCCCCCCACTCCTCAACCTCTAGATCCAGCTGGTGGCCGCACACTCCTCGCAGGACCGCATGAAGTCTTCGGGATCCCTGATGTCCTCATGTACATCGAAGCAGGCCATGCCTAAGAACCGCATCGGGCACGGCGATAACCATATCGCATCGATGGATCGACATATGAAGCACTGAACAATAATGATGCTGCACATGATCGCCTTACTGCGGTGAGTGAACTGACATGGTTTGGTTTGCCTATGGTCGTTCTATCTATCTGCATCTAATCTGCCCTTGACCGTGTTTTTAAGAAGACGCATCGTCATACTCTGGTCCGCAGCTCTCGGGCTCACAGACGGTCGACGTGACCTAGATGAACTGTTTCAGAAGCGAGACGCAGACTGCTCGCAACGCGACGTTTGATCACGGTACTCGGGTCCTGCCCCTCGGTCCTCCTGTGGCTTTGCGGTATTGGATATCCCTTCCTGGCTGCCTCAACAGTTTGGCCCGTCGCCAGCGTATATTACTGCACTGCCCCTAATTACTTGACGACGGTGTGAGAAGAGCGATTCAGGTACCAAGGGAACACCGAAATGGGACACTGCTAGGCTGATTACCAGTGTTTGAGAAAACACACACGAGTTACGCATTATCATATATTCTGTGATGAACACTGCGCAAATCTGTGCTAGCCTAAGGAGCCGGGACGCCCGGCGCGCATGGCATTGCCATCCTGACATCAATTGGAACAGCTTACTTTCCTCACACCCGCATAGAGACACCATACTTCCCAAACCATTACTGAGGTTGTTCCCATCAGAAATCTAATTCCCTGTCGATACTGGTATGTATCTGCTTCCCCAGGCGGAATATAGCCATCTTTTTTCCCTTGCTTTCTTGTTCGAATCTCTGAAAGATCCTCCGGACTCTCTTCGTCATGCTGAGCTTCGGACGGAGCAGGTTATGGAGGACATGCAGACTTCATGGTACGTCCCGTTTCAGCAGTCTCGACAGCCCCTCGTCCTCTTCCAGAGCTATTCTATGTGTGCAAGGCAGGATCCTGAAACTATTATACATAGAGAGAGCAATCATGTACATTCTACCTTTTCCTCGAGCTATTTTTCCTCAGCCAGGATCGTGACGCACTCGGAATGCCCAAGGTACTCCGCAGTCTCCTTGGCTGTTCGTCCCGCGACGTTCCGAATGTCTCTTCGGGCACCTCTTCCCAAAAGGAACCGGACGCAGTCCGCTCGGCCCTGGCAGCAGCACCATGCAGCGCGTTGCCCCATTCATCTCGCTCCTCCCAGCTGCTACTTCTACCCGAGTCCTGGGGTACCAGTACCTCGTCGATGTCCACCCCGGCCTCGTCGAAAAGCACGCGCAGCGGCTCGACATGGCCCTCCCACGCCGCCAGCAGCACCGCCATCGACCCCCGAACATCAGCCCCCTTCTGGACGAGAAGACTAATAATATCGGCCGGCGCGCCCGCATGACAAGCAGCCTCGAGCGCCGTCGACGAGTACGGGTCGCTGCGCGCGTTGGCGTTGGGATCCGCGCCGTGTTCCAGGAGCCAGCGCGCCAGTCTTCTCGCGCTGGGCCCTCCAGATGTCTCCTCCTCCTCCTCCTCCTCCTCCTCCCCCCCATCCGGGTCTGGACCGCCACCGCTAAAGACGAGCGCGCAGATCAAAGCATCGCCTCGGTGGTCCAGGCTGTAGTTGATATCCCAGCCGTGCCGGAGCATACACTCAAATGTGGGGATGTGACGCCCTGCGAGCGCGGCCTGGGTCTCGTGGAAGCCGCACTCGCAGCCCTGAGCGAGGAGGAGGTCTATGGTCTCGATGTGGTTCCTCCTGAGGGCTTCCAGGAGAGCTGGCGTGAGCGGTCCTAGGTCTGGGGAGATCCAGGTGTCTAGCAGGTGCTGCAGCTCAGTATATTTGTTTCGTTCGGCTGCTGACTGAATTAAATCGACTAGATCTTGAGTAGATGTAGTGGAGGACATGTTTGTGTGACAGACGTTTACTAGTAAGATGGTGGTAAGTTCAGCTTGTTCTTCTTCTTTTTCTTCGAAGCAGTGGAGGGTTGGAAGAAAGCCAAAAGAAAGAGAAAAAAAAGAGAGGGGGGGGGGTGGCACAGCCTGCTTGACGTGGCCATTTCTTAGATGATGCAACATCAGCCACGAGACAACTGCACGTCTGTCCTTTTACAGTGATCACTTTTTTTCTGACCCTTCTTCTTCTTCCCCCCTTTGTTTATTCAGCCTCTCATTTTGACTGTATTCAGGTGAAGCTGTTCTTCTTCCAAGGAATCCCGTTTCGTGACAATCTGAAGACAGAGATGTAGAGATTAATATGAGGATAAGCTACCCACCAATCCATCTCACCTCGACTGATTTCAAGTATCATGGCTTAGCAAGTCCAGGCACGAGGATGGGACTCGCAGCAATCTTTCTGTATCAGCAAATACATTGCAGGGCTGCTTACTTCAAGACAGAGGTAGTATGAGTTCTCCTCGGCCTACTACTACTTCTTGGTAGATGTTCGATTTAATTACAAGTAGTTGTCCGGAAAGGAAAGTGAAAACAAGAATCAACTGATGAGACTGGCATGTAGACAGCTCTGTACGCTCTTCATGATATTACGATTATAGTATTAATACTAATTAAATATTAATTATAAATTCTGGATCTTAATTGCCCTTTCTGACCCGGTGATGCACAGTGCCTTTTCGTTGAGCACGTGGTAGGGGTGTAGGTCGGGAGCCTCGCCGAGCTCCTCCTCCACCAGAGCAAGGAGCCTCTCCCTTAGCCTGAGCTCGCTCGTCATCATCCGACTACTCCATATCATCTTCGGATCCTGGCTCAGCGTGCTCTCGTCGCGGTACAGAACCAGCATCTGCACGTTCTTGAGGCCTTGTTTCTTGGCCTCGGCCACGTCGCCCACGAGTCTCTTGAGCGTGTCCTGCATGCGCCCCTCGACCAGGTGTGCGAGAAAGGCATCGTACCGGACCTGTCCTGCTTTCGGATGGCTGCGGTACCGCCCCGTCACCGCGACCCCCATACCACCCGCCAGGCACTGAATCTGCAGTCCCTTGCCGAATTCCTGGGCTTTCTGAAAGTCATCCCAGACCTCGATCGAGTCGTGGTCCGGGTCGCGGGGCTTGGGCTTCGTGAGCTTGTTGATTGGTGGGCTGCTGAATCTCGTGGGCGAGAGCAGCGAGGGCCGGAGGATTGATGTTGGGAAGCCCGGAGATTTGGGGAACACGGCTTTTAAGGGCGACCAGCCATTGCCCGAGTAGAGGCCAAGAGCGTTCTCCTTGGGCCTTTCGAGCTGGTGGATGATGATCGTCCCCTTGAACCGCTGTTGGCGAGCTAATTTTGTCTGGAGAGACATGGATGCGTTGAGTCTGACAGCGTGGGAGTCTAGGCGAGGGGGAGGGCGCTTCGCATCCGATGCTAGGATTTAACGTCCTGAGACGCTATTATGATTATCCTGTCTCTCGATGAGGTGTCCCTGCTGTGACGAAAGTCTCCTCTGCTATCAGCCAGCGAGGACAAGACTTGAGCAATGTGCTGAAGATTAAAGACCCGCCGAAGATTGATCGTCCTGGTTGGATATTGCTTTAGAATGAGGACCCGGGAAACAGCGCGGCCATGTTCAGAAGTATGCGGTTCAATGGCCTCCTGTCTGCTCTGCACCGTTGAACCGAATTAACGTAAGAAATTTGTTATTGTACGTACCTGTAACACAATCAAAATAATTAACTGCTTATTATTAGAAAGACCGTTCAATAAAGAAAGGTCCGGGCTGTGTTTAATTTGCAAATGTTGGTGATGAGAAAATGAATAAAAAGAGCGCAAGAGGATGAAGAGCAGGCTCACTCATCAATGATTACTTGTGTGGGGGCTGCCGTGCAGAAATACTTGCCAAGAGGACAGTGAAGCTCAGGACATGGCCTGGGATATGGGGACCTCGTTCGAAACGGCATGCTGCGAATCTGTAGCTGGCGATGGGGCAGTTCCGGCGTGCGACCTGTTGGGCGACCGCAGTAAGCCTAACCCATGGCTCGGTGCCTATGACTGAACGAACACCTAATCTTGTGAGCAGAACAGAAGGTTTTGGAGTCTTACGTATCATTTTTTTTAAAAAAAAAATTAAACTCGGCATTTGGCGTGTCTCTTTCTATCTTTCTTTCTTCTTTGTCTCTTTTTTTCAGTGGTGTAGGTTCTGGAAGGGGATGGTTTCTCAGTGCACTTGGGCCCGAGGCTGTTGGAGGCTCAGAGCGTAATACCACTCCTACTTCCCAGAGCAGCGACCACTGAGATGATCTCATGTTATAGAAAAGACCTGCAAGCACCTATAGTATATGCAGGTGCCGCTTATTGATTGGACCAAAATGCCTGCAAGCCCCTTCAAAGCTCGGGCAAAACTAGGACCAGCCAGTGGCCACCGACACTGAATCTACCTGCCTTGCTAGGGGGGTCGGCCTCATCTACGGCCATCCTGTGTCAGCCTCTCTAGGCAAAAGATCGACCCTGGCTTCCCATCGATTTCTCGAAGGCATAAGTATCATGAGATCAGGCAACAGTCTAATAACTTCATCATTGCCGGGTTGCATCGTGTGGGCATGGACCCAGGCTGTCTCCCACGTGCATACCGGCTGGATTCTGTGAGCCCTATCAACGGGAGGACCAGCTTGCAGACGAACAAACGATTAATAGACGCGGCTATTGATCAATGCCCGTGCATCAGGTGCCATGATGTAGCAGTATCAATGGGGTTTCGTGGTCATAGCACATCGCAGGGCGTAGATGTCCAGTGCATTGACTCCATCCGCCATGTCCTTTGGGTCAGCCAATGCCTTGGCTCCACGTCCCAGATCTCATCCACCACTCGATAGATGATCATCCTGGACTGCCTCATCCTCCTCTGGATTGTCCGGGCCTTTGCTGCCAAGTCCCAGAAGCACAGCAGTAGATAGGTTCTTTTTCTTTTCTTTTTGGAAAACTGTTCTTTTTTGATGCCGCCCAGTCTATCTACACACCAACACCGAATTGCTGCTGAATCTGCTTGCGCTTCCCGACATCTTTCATCCACCCGGAAGATCGAACATTTTGTCTAGTAGCCGTCCTTGCCCCACTTGTTGTACTTCTCGTGCAGCTCCTAGAGGTTCGTGTTAATAATTGTCCCTCCTCGTAGGCTCACGATCATCTGCTAGTCCCTACCTTGGGAAGGCTGACGTTGGGAACGACAACGGTGTTGACGGCGCTGGGGGCGTCCTTGGGCTGGGCCGACCTGTCACCGCCGGGGTAGTACTGGTACTTGCCCTCACCACCAGTCTCCCAGGGGCTGCCGGCATGGGGAACCTTTTGCTCGGATGTAGATGAGGTCGGTGTACGTCCTGTTCCGCGTCTTAGTTTTTCTTCCGCATCTCGCCTCACTCCCGGTTTCCCTCCCGTCACCACGTACCAAAGTAGAACCCAGCACCGCCGAGGGCGGCAACCATAACGGCTCCGAGGATCTAGAGATTCGCCCTATCGTCAGCGCCCGCCCATGATTGTCCGTCTACATCTGCGTCCCAGTGTGGAGAGAGAGAGTCGCTGCGCATGCGGGCTGGAATTTGACGCACCATAAGCTCGGGGTTGCGCTTGCTCTCCTGCTTCAGAAGATGCTCGGTGCCGCTGGCCTGCTGGGCCTGTAGCCGGCGGACGCTGGTAGAGAAGGCGCGGGTAGCAATTCTGGATGCCATGGCTGCTGTCTGAGAGTCGCGACTTTTGCTCGTGGGCAGGGAGGGATGGGTTCGTCTTGGCTGGCACGATGTTGTCGTTGGAGACGTCAGGATGGATTGCAGCTGGTGGTGTCTCGTACGATTCCACCCGCGGTGGAGCTCTAAGGCGACCGGAATGACATAATGATGCTGTGATTGGCTGCTGGCCGGCAGAGCTTCTCATTGGTCAATGCCTCCACGACGGCTTAGCACAGTGCCTGGCTTGGTACATGGAGCGAAAACAGCCGGCAGACAGCCGAAGCGAGTCGGCGGACAGCTGCTAGGCCTCTCTCTCATTTGCGGCCGCATGAAGACCCCATCGCCCCCATTCCTATTATGGTACCCCCCTCCCCCCTCTTCATGAGCGAAGGCAGCCACAATCTCTCTGCTAGTAGTGCAGTACAGTACGGAGTACCAAGTAGGCATCCGCGGCCTGAGCGGCGTGCCTCAATCTGCAAGGGGCTGGAATTTTATGATGTGATTCGACACCCACCCTTGCACCTACCTTCTGAGACTCGAGTCACTCGACCGTTTCGTTTCAGGACACAATCGATCACTCTTGAAGGAACGTCTCCCACTCTCAACGATATCACCTGCCAGGTGCGTCGCAAGCGCCCGTGATCGATCGAACGGCATATCTCGAATCTCCCGTATGGACCCATCTCAACGCCCTGACGACCAGTCGCCTGCACACGGAGAGTAACGTACCCTGTGCAAGCCGGGTGGGACAACGGGGCGACCAACCAGCCAGCCTTGTTGAAAGGAAAGGATCCGGATCCAATACCGCAATACGCGAGGGAGCCCGAAAAGAGCAGTTCGTCCAGCGCGCTGTCCGTGCGGACCTGATTATCTCTGAATCATTTGACGTGAACTGTCATCGCCGTCACCCTCTCTTTCTCCTTTTCTTCTTTTCCCCCTTCTTTCGCCGCCGCCGCCGCCATCATAGTCCTACCTCACGTCACTCCTTTGACCATCTGCGCCTCGTTGCGCTGCCACTCCTTTTAAACAACATAATCGTATTCTACTTCTTTTCATCGGGCTACCTCAGGAGCCTTTTCTTCCCTCTTTTCTCTTCCCTTTTTAATTTCCCTCTTCGGGCGCCGAAGTTGCATACCTAATTCATACTGCCCGCGCAAACTTCTTTCCTTAGAGTCAAAGCACGGTACAACGTCGCAATCTCCCACCAACACGATCCGGGAAGTGCCCTGTACCAGGAGAAACCTTCAGAAAGTCTAGCACGAGACACACTTCGAATCCTTCCATTTCTCCCGAGTCCAATCTTGATACCCCGCTACAATCCTCGATCGCCTCGTCGGCCTGCACAGGAACATGAAATTCTAGCCCGACAATCCCACGAGACAAGACGACCTGACGTACCCGCGAACCGGCCTTTTCTTACAGGCCTCGAGCGCGCGAACCAAGATTGGAACGGCGACATGGCATCTCAGGAGGGCTCGAGATCAAATACCCCAGCTGGCGGCACAGGTAGCGACGACGATGCCGCTCCCCAGTATCCCGGCAGGACCATTGGCGGAGGTCCGCCGAGTATCATATCATCGCGGATGACGGATATCGGAACAGAGGACGGCAGAGAAGGCGAGGCGCAAAATGCAAATAGGCAGAGCCAGGGGCCATCGCAGACGGGCACGGTCAGGTCGGCAATCTCCTCACAGAGAACTCCGGCAGCTTGGCCGCAACCTATGCCGCTCCGCCGAGGGCTGTCTGGGAAGGGCAAGAGAAGCAGCGTCGCTGGAAGTGTCGGGGGAAGTTCAACCGCAACCGGGGGTCGGCCTGCCAGCTCGGCCAGCCGGAGCCATGTCCCATCTGTCCAGTCGTCTGCCTTCTTCCGGCCGATGAGCTCCCAAAAGCTCCAGGCGCAGCGAGGCGCAACGCGACCGTCAACTATGAGCAGACATGTGGAAGTCATTGCCAGTGGCGACGAGGAGTCCCCGTCGAGCCCCGAGTTCGGCGCCAACGTTGTGCGCCATAGCATCACATCAAACACAGCGTCAGGGCGATTAGTCACGGATGAATCCCCGCCTTCCCGTGGCACCGAGATGACCGGCCATGGAACCTACGACCACACCGCAAACACCAGGGACAGCGTGACCGACAGCGTCCGGCCTCTGCGAAAGAAGACGGCAGAAGAGAAGGGTCTGCAGATCGCGACGGATAGGCCATTCGACAAGAAGGCCCAGCCATCACCCCTGACGGCTCAGTCTATCCGGTCGAGCTTCATGATGAGGAACGGCGCCGGCTCGCATGCATCCAACCGTGACAGAGAAGGGGCCGAGAAGCTTGGGTCTGCGGACTCGTCTCCCCAGTACCAAGGCCATGAGCCCCACGAACGGCTGCCCGCGACAGAGGCCCCGCAGCCTGTAAGGCGTGAGGTCAGCCGCAACTGGGAATATTTCACAGGAAACACCGTCTTCTGTTTGGGAGGCAGGTTCCAGAACACCAGGTCTCGGCCAGTCAACATTGCGACCGGTACCCTTCTTGTCCTCCCTTGTATACTATTCTTCGTCTTTTCTGCTCGCGACCTTTGGTACGAGGTCTCTCCGGCGGTACCCATCATCTTTGCCTACATCACTTTTCTTTGCGTGTCTTCTTTTTTCCACGCCTCCGTCACCGATCCTGGTGTAGGTTCTCTCTTACTTATCTCTCTTTATCCCGTGATCTCTTCACGCCTGCTGACACTGACTCTACTAGATCCTACCGCGAAACCTACATCAGAACCCCCCGCCTGATGCTGACGAGGATCCGCTGAGACTGGCGCCGCCAAGCACAGACTGGATCCTAATAAAGTCAGCAGAGTCCTCAACGGCAGCCATGGAAGTACCCACCAAGTACTGCAAGACATGCCAGATCTGGAGGCTCCCACGAACGCACCACTGCCGCATGTGCGATAACTGTGTCGAAACGTCGGACCACCACTGCGTGTGGCTGAACAACTGCGTGGGCCGACGCAACTATCGTTACTTCTTCGCCTTCGTGTCCTCCGCCACACTGCTCGCTCTTTTCCTCGTCGGCGCCTCTCTGGCGCAGATCTTGGTGTACATGAACCGCGAGAAAGTCACGTTCGCACGTGCTATCAGCCATGACGCTGTGCCTTTCGCGATGGTCATCTACGGGGTCATCGGCTCCCTCTATCCTGCCGCGCTTACGGGCTATCACGTCTACCTGATGGCCCGGGGCGAGACGACGCGCGAGTTCCTGAACTCGCACAAGTTTCTGAAGAAGGATCGGTTTAGGACCTTCACGCAGGGCCGCTGGTACAAGAACTGGACCGTTGTGCTGTGCCGTCCGCGCCCCCCGACGTACTACAATTTCAAGAGGCAGTATCATGCAGGCGACCAGCGCCTCGCGGCGCTGAAGATGAAGGAAAGGAGAAGGAATGCGAAGATGAAGAAGCAAGAGGAGGACGTCGAGCTGGCCAGCATACCGCAGAAGGGCTTCCAGGGCCCGACAGCGCTAAGGGGCTCATCTCCCAAGGCGGTATGACCCCGTTCCCCTCTGCTACACCGTTCTGGACCCCCCACCACACCCATATTTTCTTGCTGTCCCTTTCTTCTTGTGTATACTCGACTGCTCTTCATCAGCGTGCCATAGCGAGACGGTTCCTTTGGAGGAGCGAGGAGAGAGAGAAGCGGCTCGCTTTTGGATATATCCAGGTCTCCGTAATGTGTTGGCGCCTATACCCAGGACCTTACGCCACTAGACAGACTGTTTATTTCAGCGTTTTACATAGAGCTAGCGAGACCGGGAATGTCAATGTCTAATGTTCTACGATGACTGAAGCCCGGCTCTTGATTTACGTGACAACTGAGCAGAGTAATGCAACCAGAGCGAGTGAGGTTGGCAAGCCTGAAACAGCTGACCTCTGGCATCGGCGATATCACAGGCTCGTAAGGTTCATCCGCAGCTGCATCTCCTCTGAGACCCTAGAGTGTTCCGAGTCGTAGGCCCAACCACACACCTCAATCCTCCACAGCCCACTTGTGAGTCACAGGTTTGTTCAGATCTTGCCCAAGACACCAGGCAGGATTTTCTCGCCGAGACGTCTTCAGAGAGTGTGCCTGGCATCTCACGAGATACCACAAACACCCTCCTCCCCTTGCAGCCAGCCTGCATCGGATTAGGTACGCGGTAGTGCATGACGGCTTTACCAGGGACTTTGTACTATCACGCATGCTACAGTAGCCTTGAGCAGCTAAGTTGGGCGAACCCCCCTCCCCATGTCAGTGTGGGCAGGTGGGGCAGAGGCTGCCGGTGAAACCAATCAGGTGCCGGCAGGCCCCCAAAATCATAATGCAGCCACGGCAAACTGATCTGAATGACGGCTGTTTCCCCCAGCATCAACAACTGACTGACTGCATTGCACTGCCTCTTGCCTCAGGACCCGCAATCCTGCAAATCTTCCCTTCCAACCTCATTCAGCCTTCTCCCAGGAGGCACTCCCCTGACCGAGTTAGCTATCTTGACGTGTGTGCGCTTCAACGCCTGTTCAGATCGGACGCGAGACGAAACACGATACAAGCACAGGTAGATGGGCAGCTGAGGGACGCCAAACGACGCCGTCTTTTTACCACGTTCCTTTGTATCCGGCAAGCCAAAAAGCTGGGGCCAAGACGCGCAACGAGGCTAGGACACACAAGACAGGCTGGACTGCCCCCCAGCCCCGACAATCCCGTCACCAACCTCCACAGCGCGACGACCGTTTGAGCTCTTACCGCGTATCTCTGACAAGTCTCTGCCCGTCTGTCGACTTTCTCTGCCCGTCAAGAGTCAGACCGGTTAGGAGAGCCGCAGGACGGACGTTATCTGCGCTAATCCAGGTACGTGCATGGAACGCCGTCAGTCACTCGTTCACTCGCTGCGACGAGGGGTTCCAAAAATGGAGCCAGCCATTTCTCGCTCGCAGAGCAACGCCCCGCTAGGCGACCTAAATATTACGAACCCGCACTCATTGTTTTCGCACTCAGGCAAACGATCTGACCTCTCTACATCAAACCCTTCCCACCCAACCTTCCATACACCACATAGCATCGTCCTTCCGAATCATCCTCCCATCATGGCGGACGGTGCACCCGATATCAGCACTGTCCTGACGAATTCGCTCAGTCCTGGTCAGTACCTTCCTCCCCTCGAAAGCCTTCTCTGGCCCACGGCCCTCCCGGCCGCCCAGCTTGGAGACCCAGTCGCGTCACGATGCCGCCCTAGGGAAAAGAAAAAGCCTGCTGACAGCCGTCCAGATGCGAACCTTCGAAATGCTGCCGAGCAGCAGCTTACCCAGGCCGCCGACAACAACTTCGTGAGTCCTCGTCCTCATCTCCTCTTGCTCTTGCCACCCTCCCACCTCCCCCCCTTCCCCGCGGAGAAAACAGTGACTACGGCTGGCTAACCATACATGGTCCTCTCTACCCAGTCCTTGTACCTCGCGACCCTCGTACAAGCCCTCGCAGACGAGAACGGCGAGGGTCACATCCGAGCCGCCGCCGGTATTGCCCTGAAGAACGCGTTCACTGCTCGAGAATACGCACGGCAGGCAGCACTGCAGCAAAAATGGCTCCAGCAGACAGACGAACCGACGAAGACCCGAGTCAAGGAGTTAGCCCTCCAGACTCTCGCCTCAAGTAACACACAGGCTGGCCAGGCGACGGCCCAGGTCGTCGCCTCCATTGCAGCCATCGAGCTGCCCCGCAATCAGTGGCAGGATCTGATGGCCTCGCTTGTCCGCAACGTGTCCGAGGGCAGCCCACACCAGAAGCAGTCATCTCTGACCACGATCGGTTTCATCTGTGAGAGCCCGGATCAGGAACTGCGGGCCAGCCTGGTCGGCCACTCGAATGCCATCCTCACGGCCGTGGTTCAGGGTGCCCGAAAGGAGGAGACGAACCTTGAGGTTCGTCTGGCCGCCATAACGGCCCTAGGCGACTCCCTCGAATTTGTTGAGAACAACTTCAAGCACGAGGGCGAGCGCAACTACATCATGCAGGTCGTGTGCGAGGCTACCCAGGCCGACGACCCACGGATACAGCAGGGCGCCTTCGGCTGTCTGAACAGGATCATGGGTCTCTACTACGAGAAGATGCGCTTCTACATGGAGAAGGCCCTGTTTGGCCTGACCATCCTGGGCATGAAGAGCCAGGATGAGGATGTTGCCAAGCTGGCTGTCGAGTTCTGGAGCACTGTCTGCGAGGAGGAGATCGCGACTGAGGATGAGAACGCACAGGTACGTTCGGCTGCCTGCCACATTGGACATGCCTCAAGGCTAACACGTCTCGATAGGTCGATAGCTCGGATCAGATGCGGCCGTTCTACAACTTCGCGCGCGTCGCGACGAACGAGGTCGTGCCAGTCCTGTTGACCCTCCCTGACCAAGCAGGACGAGGACGCCGCCGACGACGAGTACAACATCTCCCGCGCTGCCTACCAGTGCCTGCAGCTCTATGCACAGGCTGTCCAGGCCACGATCATTCCTCCCGTCATCCAGTTCGTCGAGACCAACTTGCGATCTGAGGACTGGCACCACCGGGACGCGGCGGTCTCTGCCTTTGGCGCCATCATGGAGGGACCTGACGAGAAGGTGCTCGAGCCCATAGTGAAGTCGGCCCTGCAGATCCTTATCCAGATGATGGAGGACCAGTCTGTCCACGTTCGGGACTCGACGGCCTATGCTCTTGGTCGCATCACGGATGGATGCTCAGACGCCATCGACCCCGCCACACACCTCGAGCCTCTGATCCGATCCCTCTTCTCCGGTCTCCAGACCAACCCCAAGATGGGTCCCTCCTGCTGCTGGGCACTCATGAACCTTGCCGAGCGTTTTGCCGGCGAGCCTGGCACGCAGACCAATGCTCTCACTCCTCACTTCAACGACAGCATCCAGTCCCTTCTCACTGTCACGGCGCGGCCCGACTGTGATAACGTGGTCCGCACTGCAGCTTACGAGGTCCTGAACACATTTGTCACCAATGCTGCCCAGGACTCTGCCCAGTCGGTCGCCCAGCTCTCGAGCGTCATTCTCGAGCGTCTTGAGAACACCGTTCCCATGCAGAGCCAAGTCGTCAGCGTGGAGGACAGGATCACCCTCGAGGACATGCAGACGAGTCTCTGCTCTGCCCTCCAGGCCATCATTTCTCGCCTGGACAAGGAGATCGTGCCTCAGGGCGACCGCATCATGCAGATCCTCCTTCAGCTGCTGAGCTCAGCTGGTGCCAAGTCCAGCGTTCCCGAGGCCGCCTTTGCCGCCATCAGCTCGCTTGCCAACGCCATGGAGGAAGAATTCGTCAAGTACATGGAGGCATTCCTGCCCTTCCTCCACAACGCGCTCGGCAACCAGGAAGAGCCCGGACTGTGCTCCATGGCTATCGGCCTCGTGAGCGACATTACCCGATCGCTCGGAGAGCAGAGCGCGCCCTGGTGCGATGGCTTCATGAACTACCTGCTGAACAACCTGAGATCCACGACCCTGTCCAACCAGTTCAAGCCTGCCATCCTGCAGTGCTTTGGTGATATTGCCACAGCCATCAGCGGCCACTTTGAGAAGTACCTGTCTGTCGTCGCGCAGGTTCTTCAGCAAGCAGCCACTGTGACCGCCAGCCCTGACGCAGCCTTTGAGATGTATGACTATGTCGTCTCACTCCGGGAGGGTATAATGGATGCTTGGGGCGGCATCATTGGCGCTATGAAGGCCAGCGAGAAGAGTGAGTCTCTGCACCTAACCTCCTCCACAGAGACTGATGCTAACCGTGCCCTTGCAGCCCAAATACTCCACCAATACGTGCAGTCCATCTTCCAGCTGCTCAGCGTCATCGCCAACGACATGAACCGCACCGAGTCCCTGATGCGGGCCTCCATGGGAGTCATCGGCGACCTCGCGGAGGCATACCCCGACGGACAGCTCGTTGAGGCTTTCCGGCAGGACTGGGTCACCGCTATGATCAAGGACACCCGATCCAACCGCGATTTCGGGCCTCGGACCATCGAGACGGCCCGCTGGGCACGCGAGCAGGTTAAGCGACAGCTCGGCGGCAGCGCCAACCTCATGACGACCTGAGGAACTGATCGGAGCTTGGCTTCCTGTGGCTTCCCCTTCTGTATTCCGCATCATATTCGCCCCCTTTACGACAGCCCCACGAACAATGCATCACGACGCGACTGGTCTTCGGATCACTCACTCTCCTCTCTCTCACACATTCTCTCGGAGCTCACGGGAGCTTCACACGAGAGGAAGATTGCAGCATTACCCGCCCCCCTCCCCCCCTCCCCCCCTTTTCCCCCTCGCAGACATCACACTACCCCCGGACGGCAACCCACAACACTTGACAATATATGTACACAACAACCCCGCTGCGTTACAGGTTGAGGAGTCGACATCATCTCCCCCAATACCCCCCCCCCCCCAAAGACACTACACTTAGAACACCTTTTGAAAGTGCTGCTAGCTTTGTTAAGTTGCCTATTCAGCCTGGGTCTCCCCAAGTTGCGAAAAGGGAGGCCACCCGAATAGGAAATCATGTATCGCCCACGCCACGGCTGGGCAAACCTCACGTCATGTAAAGAAGGATGAAAGATAGGCGTCAAAGGAAAGGCAAGAAGGGCAAGACAAGAGTCGAGCCGAGCCTCGGGCTGGACTCCTCCAAGTGGACAGGAGCCACCGGGTAATGCTCGCGTTTCAGGATCGGGCGAAGACTTTCTAGCGATGGGAAGGATACTCGATATTACTCCTGGGCCGACTTGGGACTTGGAAGAAGACAAAGACGACACATTCAAGGCTACCGCGGATTGTCTCCCGGCCACTGGCATCCTTTGACCCCTTTGGCTTACGACTAGATGCTAGACGGCGTTTCTACATCGAGTTGACTTGGCAAGAGAGAAAAAAAGCGATGATGGCCGGAGTCTTGTAGACATGGACGATGCCAGGCCATCTGGTCGAGTGACCATGGCTAAACAAGGCTCGTTTTTTGGTAGCAAATCAACACCCTGAATACCCCCCGCCTCCTGAACAGACCAAGCCTGCGGTGTGACATTCACCGGACGACGAATGGAAGTGCTCTATAGTGCATACCCTCGTAGACACACCCCCTCGGCATCTCACACGGGGGCGGCCGTGCGCTGTCGTAATGTCATGTGCCCCAAGATGGACACCCTTACATCATTTCCACCCACGCAGGTCCCTAGCGGACCACACCCGAGCCTAGCCGCAGCGACCGTTGCGCCCCTCCACTTCCCTCATGACGACACAGAAGGATCCAGAGACCAGCACATTCATCACCCATGATACTGTAAACTCTGATATGCGATGACGCAGAAAAGGGAGAGGAAGAAGAAAAAAGAAGGATAGTCTTCATCATGTGACTTGGTCTCTGAGGTGCTAATCATCAGACCGGTCAGGGCCAGGAGGAGGTAAAAGAAAGAGGGAAAAAAGAAAAGAAAAAAAAAGAAATGGATGATATTCTCTGGGAGGGAATGATTGATTGTACCCGACGGACGAGTAATGGAGACATGAGAAAAATTGGGCCACGTGATACCCCTCAGCCTAGACTTCCTCTGCAGCAAAGAGAGAGAGAAAAACCCGGGGAAAAAAACCAGGGAAGGAACTTTTTGAAACGAAACAAGTCCGCATGCTTGTTTGAAAGGAAGGAAAGGGACATCCTACTACAGCAGCGAGACCACCAGGCATATACAGCTTTATACACACCATCATCGATTGCTCTTTTGCCCAACTACATACTTTATACGCGGGTGCAGAAAGCGCATCAAACGGGTCCCTGACCGACCATACCAACCTCACGCAGCGCACGCTCTCGCTCACAGAGAAACAAGAGATAGAGGAAGAAACAATGGATCCTAAACACAGTCTATCGCCACCGTCAGGGGCCCCTCGAGCACCTCCACAGCCTCAGCCGTCCATACCAGCCTCCTTCGCCCGCCGCAAGGCCGCCATCCTCGCACAGCTGGCCCTCCCCGACGAGGAGTACGCGGACCTCAGCCCCAAGGGGACGGTGGACGCTGGAATCCGCGACCTGATCGGGGGAGATCAACGGGGCTGAGGGCCTGGCCACCACGTCCAGCTGCGCGGGGCGGGTGAGCGTGTTCCTGGAGGGGAGCCGGAGGAAGAAGAGCGGGGGCGGCGGGAGAGACTTTGGGAGCGGCGGGGTGCCGGGGAGTGATGGCGGCGGGGAGCTGCCGTCGCACCAGGTCGTCGACGCCGGGGAGGAGGACGGGGAGGAGGTCGATGGGGAGGAGGCGGCGGCGAGGGCGTCGAGCACGGTAGCGGGCGTGGGTGGCAAGGGCGGCGGCGGCAGGTGGCTGTATGTGTCCCACGAGCCTGTGGAGCTGCACGGCAAGCTGGACAGCGAGCCCAACATCGTCGGCGCGCTGCTGGGCATGGACGATCCCATCTTTGACGGGCGGGAGGGGGCGCCGGCCGAGGAGATGAGCAGGGGCGAGAGCAGGCTGATTCATTTCAAGTTCGAGCCGATGGTATGTGGTTCTCTCCTCCCTCCCCTTCGGAAGCCTGTTGATGAGGAAGCTTGACCGGATTCGGGGATGTCTTGTCTGACTTTTCTTTTTTTTGCCCCCTTTCCTTAGATCCTGCATGTCCTGACGGCGTCGCCTTTACCACGCGCAACTCATCCTCCGATGTGGACTACAGGCTGGCTTCCGGGAGAGCGGCGCCATTAACCTCATACCCCCTCTCTCGTCCTCCCACCCGCCGTCAGCAGTAGTAGCAACACCAATAGTGGCGATCCGGTCCATGGGCCTCGGCCTCGAGAGCCTGATCGGCCGCGAGACCAACGGCACCAAGCACTGCACCGTGTCGGGCGACTACCTCAAGGCGCTGATCAAGATCGCCAATGAGAGGTTCGGGGAGAACACGAGGCGCATCGAGCGGTTCAGGGACCTGCTGAGGGTGGCAGTCGGCAGTGGCGGCGTGGGGACGGGGGTCGGGAGGGTGAGGGCGGGCGACGGAGGCGGGGCGTGGGAGGACGCCGAGGTCAGACGGGAGAGGAAGAGGCTGGAGGGGCTGAAGAGGGCCGAGGAGGTCCGGCGGACGAGGCTTGCCAGGCAGGAGGGGGGGCAGGACGAGGACGATGGACAGAACGAGGACGATGGGTTGACAGGGCTCGAGTGAGGCTGCCCTTGGAGAGAGAGAGAGAAATAGAGAGAGAGAACGCAGACCAGACCAAGATACCCTCAATAGAGTACACACAGCTCCTTTGTGATGTGATTCTTACCTGTCTCTTGTCAGAGACTGTCTCCCTCCCAAAGAAAATGCCAGTTCTCGCCAATGCTGCTGGCTGTCTAGTAGCTGACGACCGTAACTGTTCGCCTCGCTCCGAAAATACAGTCAAACCTTGGTCAGCGGACAGCAGTATCATATCAAAAGGCTTTTTTTTTTTGTGATTCCCTCTATCATGCAAAGAACTCCCCATTCTATAGTATACAACACACACACACACACACACATATCCTTCTCCCTTGCACCCCCCTCCTCACAGCTCTTCACACCTATGCATGCCTTGCCCTCGAGACCACCCTCAGCCCGCCTTACGAGATGACCCTCTCGACCCAGCCCTTCTCCATCCGCCTGACCTCCTCGCGGAACCTCTCCACCTCCCGCCAGCAGTCCAGGGGCCGGCGGTCGTTCTCGCGCAGGCACCGCACAACATCCTCCCTCGCCGCCTCCAGGCTCTCGGGGACCTCCCGCACCAGCCTGCGGGTCTCGACCTTCTTGCGCAGCCGCTCGACGTCCGCGTTGACAGCGTGCTGGGAGAGAGGGCCGCCCCGTCCTTGCTGCGCTCCTCCTCCTTCCCTGAGGCGGCAGCTTTGGACAGGAGGGAGCTGAGCTGGGCGTCGGACTCTCGCGAGAGCTTGCGCAGCTCGGCGGCCACGCGGGCCTGGATCTGGGATTCGAGGAGGGCGGTGCGGGTTGTATCGGTCTATGGGGCCGGGGAAAAAAAAGAGAGAAGGATGCATCATGTCAGCCACGTCCCTTTCCATCCACAGCTTGCTTCACTTCTTCCTCGGCTGTCCGCGGGGCGGTTCAGGTACACACCTCTGAGCTCGACTGTAACGACTCGACCATGTCCTGGGATACACTGGCGGGTGAGGATCTGGGAGGAGGGAGAAGATGTATCAGTGGGTCTGAAAGATCCTTTCAACGAGGCGCAACCAGCGCAGGAGCCCTGCTGCAGTCCGGAACGTACCCCTTCCAAAGGTATGTCGGCGCAGGGCCAGATTCTTTCGACGAATTCGCGCCCATCCTGTCTTCTTGCTGGTCGATTGGGCCCCAAAGGGAGAAGGGGGGGGGGAATTGGTGGGAGAGACCGTCAAACAAGCACACACACAAAAAAAACACACAAGTCGTCGTCGTCGTCGAACGAATGAGCTGCGCCTTGTTCCGAGAGAAAGCGCCGCACCGTGCCGAGTTCCCGCTGGGCGGCTGTTTCGTTCGCTCCGGTCGTCGTTTCCTCAAAATCGCGGATAGCAAGCTTTAGCCTGCCGGGGCTCGAGGACCACCAAAGCGCCTGGAGCTAGACAGGGGAGCAATGACGTTTCACCCTCTCACCCGCTGGGTGGCGCCAGCTGGTGAGCAGCTGCCGTGAATCTGCCGACGGCTGGCGGTTGTTGAATTATGCATTGCGGCTTTCCATCTTCCGCCGACTTAGCCCGCGGACCTTGCAACCTTAGCTCCCGCCGCCATATTGGTGCCCTGGTGGGGGGGCTCTTGCGAAACGCCGGCTTTATGGATATTGTGTCTATATCTAGAGCGTACTGCAATCTGCTATGGCTTGTTTCTACTCTTTCGGCCGGGCCGGGCTGAGTGGGTGCTTATGTTGTCTTGTCTTTGACTGGCGTGTGAGAGACAGAGAGAAGAGCGGAGCTCTCATCTGGTAAGCCTGACCCGGGCGATCAAGATGCTCTGTCTAATCGGCTGCCGGGTGGTCTACAAGGCGGCAAGCTGTATCACGGTGAGGAACCTCGGAAGGGTGCAGAAGCCGGGCGAAGAGGTTTTGCCCTGCTCGACATGTGGACGGCACAGGCAATCATCTTGAACAAGTGCAGATACTCAGAGGGGAAAAGAAGGAGAGAAAGAAGAAAAAAAAGGCAGTGGCTGGCTGCTATAATCTTCACACCGACACGCTACAATTACAACGGGGGATGGTTTGCAGCTCGGCGCCGCCCGTCTAGTGTTGGTCTGTTTCGCGCGCTGTCACGATGATCGCCCTCAGTCCAGCCTCTTACCTTATTACATGGTAGTGAACAGGGCCGCCCCCAAATTGGGAGATAATAGCCAAGATGATTAAGATGGTGCTCCATAGCCGCCAAGACTAAATAACGAGATCTTCTCGCCAGATCATGAGACCCATGGGCCTCGTGTTGGGGTACCCGCTGGGCTGCCCTCGTGGATGGGCGTCTTGGATCACCAAGGTTGGGCTACCCATCATTGGCCGAGGCCGAGCCTGACAACTCTCTAGCGCCTGCGGGCCCCTTGAGGTCTACTACTACTACATATACGTAGTACTATAATCAATTTGTTTCCCCTTTCCCACGTTTCCCTCGGGTCTGTGAGCTCGTGACAGGGAAGTGGGAAGGGGGCCCGCCGGGGCGGAGAGGCGCTCTAGCGACATGAGAGGTGGCTCCCTGTGCCTGGAGGGCAATCAAGATGGTGAAACAAGGGTGGGGATGGCTGCATGTGTGCAGGCTCTGCAGGCTTGACATCTGAGCTCCCCCCCTGCCGCGGGGCCCCGGCGGCCGTGGTTCGAGGAAACGTGGCTCTCAAGACTGGTCGTCATCAGTGAACGGCTGGCCTCCCTCGAAAATGGACGGAGGTCGGCATGTGCTCGTGGGCCTCCACCACCGCTGGCAATCATGATCATCCGTCACTGGTGGGATAGGAGGAGGTCTGGCGTCTCCCCTTTATTTTATCTTTCTCTTCCAGCAGAGCGCTGACGCGCACACACACACACACATTTTGAGGCTCCGCCACCCGAGGTTGCCGAATGCCATGCTGCAGCCCTCCCTCGGCGGCGGCTTGTCTGAATCGAGACGGTCGCGGCGGCGGGATAAGCCTCGATTATTTCGCTTGGGTATGAGAGGCTGCAGCGGTGGGGAACATAGGATGACCATGTCCCCCACGGCCAAGGTCCTTCATCGACGGGTCAGAACACCACCCTTCGAGAAACACCTGACGGCCGGGCCTTTATCGTGTGCTCTCTCTCTCTCTCTCTCTCTTTCTCGTGTGCAGGATCGAGGGGTTTGGGGCAAAGCTGCGGGCGCCGTCAGCACACCATCAGCGCCGTATCGCCTGGCCAGCCGCCCCCGCCACACCCGGGGGGGAAACATGAGAGAGAGAGATGGAGGGAGGGTGGGCGGGTGGGGTTGGCCACCCAGACCTCTGGCTCCTGCAGGCTTTGACCATGATCAGGGTGGTGATGACAGCTGATGGCCGGCCTCGTCGGGCAAGGCACAGGTGGAGGAGGCGGGAGAGGAAAAGAAGAGAGAAGGAAATCGGAAGAGACGGCTGGAGGCGATGTCACAGGCTGGTCGATGTTTCCGTCCCGTCTTGACCTCTGAATGGTACAAACCTGTCAAAGAAACATGGAGGGTGGTTTGTTTATGGGATGATCAATGCGGTGAAACCCTGCAAACCTTGTCAATGCGAGTGGTAGCCGCGAAGGGAGGGGGGGGGAGGCAAACAGCCGGGATGGCGAATGGCGTCGTGTTCTACGGCGCAAGACCGACCCCCTGAATGGACAGGGCTCAGTACCTTCTAGGCCTAGCCTGGCTGGCCGGGCCAGGGGCCAGGCAGCGGGCTGGGCGAATCACCGCAGCGTTTCGTTGCTGGACAGGGGTAGTGCTGAGGGCCCCGACTAGGGGAGTGCGCCGAGCCGCCATGCACGCCGCCGCCCAGCCAGGGCCCTGACGGGAATTGATTTGCCCTCGTTCAACGTCTGTCGACACTGCAGAGCCACTCTGGCGCAGGACCAGGGCACAACGACTGGACAGCAGGAGGCCCTGCGGCAGGCTGAAGCTCTCTCCCTCCCCTCGCCCGGCGAACCTCTGTCCATGTGGGCCTCCGCGCAGATCAGCCGGCACGAACATGCCACGGAACTCATTGATAGGTTCAGAGGGCGTGGGTCGTGACACAGGAAGGCCAGAGAGTTCCTTGGAAGAGTGCAAAAAGCTGCCCAGCAGGACGGTAACGATCACGCCAGCATCACCTTGACCATCAAGAGAAGGAAGGGACAAGGGGCGACGGACAAGGGCAGGAGAGGGGAGGAGTGGGGGGAGGGGGGCTAATGCTCAGGGTGCTCCCTTCCTCTCGAGGGCGGAGGTAAGCCTGGTTATCTATCAAATGTTTTCGTGCCATCCTCGTACTATGGCACTCTCCCACTCCCTCCTTCTCGTCTTCCCCCCTGCCTGTCGTTTCTCGCTGCCCGCTCTCGGCGAGGCTTGGGTCGTCCATATCTCGGCAGAGACCGAGCCAGAATCTGCCCACCCAGGAGGTCCACTCCCAAATCCACCAGCATCCCCCCCCCTCCTTGGGTCGCTGTGCCTCCTGCTACCTTTTCTTAATTAAGCCTCGACGATCGTCGTCCCCTTCCCTGTGTGTGCTCGTCGTCTCCTCCCCCCCTCGGTTCCCTCCTCCTTCTTGCTCCGTACATTTTTGGTGGCAGGCCGGTTTTGACAGTACATCCAAAGGCAGACAGGTCCATCTGGTGATCTCTACCTTCTTCCATTCTCGTCTTCTCCTCCTCGGCTTGGCCTGAGCTTCCCACGCGTGAACAGGGAACAGCAGACATCATCTCCCAAGGCCACTTTTTTCTCTCTCTCTCCTTTCGCTTCTTCTTTTCTTCCCACACCTTGAAGACCCATCTCAAGAGGATATCCCTCCAGCTGGTAGGAGCAAGGGCAGGAAGACAACCAGGAGTGATCAGTCAAGAACAGCTCGCGACGGTCAACAGCATCTTTCTGTCTCCACGGCTCGAGCTGGCAGCTTCACAGAGCGTCGTCCAACCCGCGTATCACGTCGTTTACGACAGTTACATCCATTCTCTTGTATCATCTTGCAACACCTTTGTCCCCTGAGACATACAGCAGCAGCACCACCAACAATACCAACCCATTTTCTGATATCCAAAACGACTTGTTGATCGAGCCATCACGGTCCCTACCATCACCACCAACTTTTTTCTCCCCCCAACCCAAACGATATTGAGCATCTTCATCCGCCGGCCCGGATCAGCCATTCTCATTATCCACACTGACAAAGGCTCCTGTCGCGATTACAGCCTTGTCCCTGGCGTCACCAGCACAATTAACGCACACAAAGAGAGCTCAGCAGCGCGGTTGTTCTCTTTATTCGCAAGCAGAATGCAATTGTCGACAAAAATACAACTTACCCAACAACAATAACCACTCGACTCTGGGGTTCAGGGACAGGTAGGATCTTGACATAGGTCCCTGAGCATCTCGCCCCTGGCCTGGCGAAGCCCCCGATCTGACCTGCTCAGTCTCAAGACCGCCAGACCCGATCGACACCCATATCCCTTCCTCACCGGCTTTTTTTTGTCTTCCATTTCTTCTCCTCAGGGACACACCATGGATTTTCACCGGCGCCGGCTCGCCTTCGCGGTGGAGTCCACCCCTACCCTTCTTCGCCGAGCTACAGACGCAGTGGCCTCGGCGACCTCCTCTGCCTCCGCGGCAGAGGAGACCATCGCCCCTACGACCATGGCCTGAACGGTGTTGCCCAGACCAACAACATGATCTTTAAGCAGGGCCTGTGGTGGACGCTGGGCGGTTTCGGCTTCATCATCCTGTTGGTCAGGATATACCAGATCATGTGGGCCCACATCCGACAGGTCTCCGCCATGTCCATCGACGGAGAGAAACAGACCTACTGGAAGTACGCACAGGCGCACTGGATGCCTTCTTTCAAGCAGGACTTCTGGTACGCCCCGCTTTGGAACAAGAGGCACAACCGCGAGATCAGGCTCTCCTCGGCCATGAACATGGGCACCCTGCCCTCGAGGATGCACTTCATCCAGCTCGCCCTCTACAGCATCAGCAACCTCGTCTACCTCTGCTACGTGGACTGGTGGAACCCCAACAGGTACTCGCTGTGCGCAGAGATCCGGGGCCGCTCTGGGACGCTGGGCGCGGTCAACATGATCCCCCTGTTCCTCTTTGCCGGGCGCAACAACCCGCTCATCTCGTGGCTCAAGATCAGCTTCGACACCTACAACCTCTTCCACAGGTGGCTCGGCAGGCTCGCGGTGGTCGAGATCCTCATCCACCTCCTGGCCTGGTCCATCGTGCAGCTGACGGCCACCGGATGGTCTGGGCTGATGGACCGGGTCTTCCATGACCCCTTCATCGCGTCGGGGACCGCCGGCACCTGGGCCATGTTCTTCATCCTCATCCTGTCCCTCTCGCCGATCCGCCACGCTTTCTACGAGACCTTCCTCACCACCCACATCATCCTGGCCTTCATCGCCCTCGTCGCCGGCCTGGTCCACTGCTTCACACCCAGCGAGATCCCCACCGGTCTCCCCCCAGCAGACCTGGTTCATGGCCATGTTCATCATCTGGATGTTCGACCGGACCGCGCGCATGGTCCGTCTGACCTACTGCAACTGGTCGCACCGTGGCTTTACCGAGGCCATCGTGGAGGCGATGCCCGGCGAGTGCTCTCGCGTCACCATGCACCTTCCCCGCCACGTCGACATCAAGGCCGGCTCCCACGCCTACATCCGGTTTGCCGGCATCAAGCCCTGGGAGAACCACCCGTTCTCGATCGCCTGGGTCGACCACCACTCCGAGGAGCTGCCGACGGACGAGAAGGAGCTCATGATCCTCAAGAAGAAGACCACAACCTCCGTCTCCTTCGTCATCGGCGCCCAGACGGGCTTCACCCGAGACCTCTACAACAGGGCCAGCGAGGCGCCCAACGGCGCCATCAGGACCCGTGCCGCCATGGAGGGCCCTTATGGCGGCCACCACGATCTCGACAGCTACGGCCACGCCGTCCTCGTCGCGGGCGCCACCGGCATCACCCACCAGCTCAGCTACCTGAAGCCGCTGCTCGAGGGCTACAACGAGGGCAGCGTCGCTACCCGCCGTATCACCCTGATCTGGATCGTCCGCGACTACGAGGCGCTCGAGTGGATCCGGCCGTGGATGGACGAGGTGCTGCGGATGCCGAACCGCAAGAAGGTCCTCACCATCAAGCTCTTCATCACCAGGCCCAAGAACAGCAAGGAGATCGTCTCCGCCAGCACCACCGTGCAGATGTTCCCCGGGCGGCCCAACATCCCGCTGCTGATCCGTAAGGAGGTCCACGCGCAGATGGGCGCCATGGCGGTCACCGTGTGCGGGCCGGGCGCGCTGGCCGACGATGTCAGGTCAGGTGTGAGGCAGGTGCAGGACGAGGGCACCGTGGTGGACTTCTTCGAGGAGAGCTTCACGTGGTAGACGGGCAGGGCGGGGCGGCCTCCCTGTGTTTCCGGAACAGCAAACTCACGAGATACCACGGCGTCAAAATTACGAGACCACGACGAGCTGGCATGGGCAATCTTTTTTTGGGAGGTGGACTCTTGTTTTTTGTTTTTGTTTTTTTATCTTCGAGACATCATTCCTGGTGGGCGATCCAGAGCAAAGACTTGATCTTGATCTGGTGATTTTTAACTCTGCCTTCTGTCCTTCTTTACTCTTGTTTTTCTGCCACCGTTATGCAAGCGTTCATACCTTCTCTGTTCATACTGCACTTTGTTTTACTTACACCCACATACCTATCTACGGAGACGTGGCCGTGGCGCCATGTGGGGGAAAAGAAAGAAGTAGAAGAAGCTAGTGGAGAGGACGGCAATGTACAAGAGACGGAAGATTTCTTTTTCCCCCCTACACATGATATCCCCCCACCTGCATCGTTGTTGCATTTAATTTGGAGTTAGAGAGAGGTTGTCTCTTAGATGGAAGACTTTAGACTCTTTGGGAGGAGAGAAGGAAAGCCAGGGGAGAAGGAGAGAGAGGGAGAGGCTCCGATATCCGAACTGTACATAGTCCACGCGATCTCTTTCCCCTGTATATTTCCCATGGGGTGTGCACCATTCACCCGTGTATAAACTAATTGCCACTGATGTATTCGTTCCATGATGCTTTGCAATCTCTGTGCCGTGATTTGAGCGGAAAGTGTGCATTTCCTATAACGTAGTCGCCCAATCATAGTACTTACTGGACGACAGGCGATATCCAGCCTCCTCCGCCATGTTTCTGTTTCCGATTCTCCAGACGCCGCCCTAGGGCTGGATAAGCTCGCGCCGTTTTCGTATGTTTTGTTTCGAAACAACATCTGTAGTGTGACGAGGGGGCGGGGCGACTGCATGAGACATGGGGAAGGGAGAGAGAGGTGGCTGGACGGAGCGATCTCCGTGTAATGGGCACGCTTCGTCCACACGAGCCTTCCACAGAACCTCCTTTCCCCACAGAGGCTCCCAGCAGGAATAGGAACTCCACCTCTTCTCGGTAAGGAGGAAATGTGGCTTGCCAGAGATGGGAGGCGAGCCCGAGGGGACCGAGCAGGCATGGGGCAGAAGAGGAAGGATCGGTATATTGCGGGAGAACCTGGTATTTTCCGGTGGTGGTATGATGTTGTGGGTTTGTGGTACGATTCCGGACCGGGCTTGTGAGAGAGAGGGGGAAGGGTTAAACTTGTATGGATGGGTGGGCATAAGGTGGCTGGCTGGCTGTCGTGTGGGATCCTGACTGGGACAGGGCGGATGGGGGTGGCGATCTAGGGAGGAGGAGAGACAGTTGGAGACACTATGATACATCATGTAGAGGCAGGAAATGTGGGCGTTCTCGCAGTCGAAGAAGATGGGTCTCGTGGGACAGACCAGCGAGGAAGGGGGGAGGGGGAGGTGATACGATAGGAAACGTGGTCAGTCAGTCGGATGCCAAGGCAAGAGCACACCGGCATAGAGATGGTAGGAGGGAGGTGATACGAGACGTAATCCCGGGAACACAAAAGGTGCTGGAAGAGGGCCCTGGGTGAGCATAGATTCAGCTAGCTAGCGGAGAAAGAAGACAGCGCACGGTAAGAAGAAGAAGAAGGACAGTGAGTCAAGTTTGGTAAAAACCTGGTCAGCACCCCCCAGATTATGGCCTGGCAGCTTGAGCGGCTCGCGACCTTGCTCGTGTGATGAGCGAGGGTGTAGATTGGTTCTGGGTGGAGGGAAGAGAAGACGTGTTCTGCTTAAGGGGTTTGTCACTGCGGTCGGAAGGATTTGGAAAAGTACTATGTATAGTCCTCTTGAGGGTATATCAAATTTGTCTTGATTTGTTTTTTTTCTTTTCTTCTCTCCTCTTTTTTTTCTTGGTTCGCACACTGTGATCCAAAGACGATGCATTGTCCCAAAACTGCTCCTGGAGAATGTACTCACCCAGTCATCCTTTAACCCCGGGATGGGAGAGGGGTGTGAGGGTAGGAAAAGTCAAGAACCCAAATCACTTTTTTCTTTTTTTCTTTTTTTGTTCTCCTTCCTTAAACCTTGCAATTTTTCCGACAAGCCGGCGTATCTTTTTTTGCTAATAGACCGAAAGATGAAACGAAACAGAGAAAGAGAGAGATGTGGGTTGTAAGGCATAAATCATGACCCCGGGGGAAAAAAAGACGTATTTGCAATATATCCGTGATAGCAAGGAGAAACCTCTTCCGCTGCAGTTACATCTCATCGGCCGCGGCCTCCAGGCGGTTGATGATGTCGGACTCAGGGCCGGCGCTCGAGTTGGTGCTGCCATTTGCCGAGGCCATCTTGTTCAGGATGGGGCTCTTTGGCTGGGCCACGACGAACTATACGGGTAGGTTGTTGTCAGTGTTTTTTTTTATTTATATATACTCGGGTGATGGGCCGATCTAGAGAGGGGCGCGTGGAGAAGGGGGGTCAGGAATGGGGGCTTACGTTGCTGGCAGCGCTCAGCAGCGCCACCAGGGAGCTCTGGACAACATCCTCGTGGATGCCCACGCCCCAGAACTTCTGGTCCGAGCCTGCGGTGGTGCACTCGATGTACGTGGCGGCCTTGACGTCACGACCCTTGCCGACGGCGTGCTCCTTGTAGTCGTTGACGTCGACGTCGACACCGATCTGGCGCAGGGCGTCCGACAGGCTCGACAGGGGCCCGTTGCCGCGGCCCTTGAGCTGGTACTCGCGGCCCTCCACCGAGATGACGCCCTCGAACACCCGCTGGAAGTTCTTGGTGTCCTGGGTCTTGCCGGGCTCGGGCGGCGCGGGGCTGCGCGACCGGTCCGGGGAGATGGTGTAGTCCACGATGGTGAACCGCGGGTTGTCGCGCAGGAAGTAGGTCTTCTCGAACAGCTCCGTGATCTCGACGGGCAGCAGCTCGCGGCTGCGCTCGTCGGCGACCTTCTGCACGACCCGGCTGAAGTCCACCTGCAGGCCGCGCGGCAGGTCCAGGTGCAGGTGCTGCTGGATGATCCAGGCGGCGCCGCCCTTGCCGCTCTGCGAGTTGACGCGGATGACGGCCTGGTAGTCCCTGCCGATGTCCTTGGGGTCCAGGGGCAGGTAGGGGATCTGCCAGTAGTCGTCGTACCCGGCGCCGGACTGGTCGCGTGCCAGGAACCCCTTCTTGATGGCGTCCTGGTGGGAGCCGCTGAAGGCGCAGACGACCAGGGAGCCGCCGTACGGCGCACGGGGGTGCACCGGGATCTTGTTGCAGACCTCGACCGTGTGGATGACGCCCTGCAGGTTCGAGAAGTCGACCCCGGGGCTGACGCCCTGGGTGTAGAGGTTCAGCGCCAGCGTGACCAGGTCGACGTTGCCGGTGCGCTCGCCGTTGCCAAACAGACAGCCCTCGACGCGGTCCGCACCGGCCATCTGGGCCAGCTCCGCCGCGGCCACCGCACAGCCCCGGTCGTTGTGCGGGTGCAGGGACACGCAGACCTTCTCGCGCTCGGTGATGTGGGTGCAGAAGTACTCGATCTGGTCCGCGTAGACGTTGGGGGTGGCCATCTCGACGGTGGCGGGCAGGTTGAAGATGATGGGGCTCTTCTCGGTGGGCTCCCACTCGGCCTTGACGGCCTCGCAGATCTGGACGGCAAAGTCCAGCCCCGTGTCGGAGAAGGTCTCGGGGCTGAACTCGAAGGCCCACTCGGTGCCCTGCTGCGCGGGGTCGTCCTTGGTCAGCTGGCGGACCAGGCGCGCGCACCTCTTGGCCAGCTCGATGCTCTCCTCCTGTGTGAAGCCGAAGACTATGCGCCGGAAGCACTCGCTGGTGGCGAGGTAGATGTGTACTATGGCCTTCTTGGCGCCCTTCAGGGACTCGACGGTCCTGCGGATGAGGTCCTCGCGGCAGGGGGAGAGGACCTGGAGGTAGACGTCGTCGGGCACGGCGCCCGGGGTCTCGATCAGGCGGCGGGTGAAGTCGAAGTCGGTCTGGGAGGCCGAGGGGAAGGAGACCTCGATCTCCTTGTAGCCCAGGTCGCACAGCATCTTGAAGTAGGTCCACTTCTCCTCACCATTCTAGAGGAGGAGGAGAATGTTGTCAGAGAGAGAGAGAGAGAGAGCTCATCAACCCGGACCGCAACAGCAGCCTGGAGGGAGGAGGGAGCGGGGGACAGAACGCACCATCGGGTCGACCAGACTCTGGTTGCCGTCTCTGAGGTCTGTTGCTAGCCATCTTGGGGCCTTGTCGAGGACCTTGGAGGGCCATTGCCGGTTGGGCAGGCTGACAGGAGGAAAGGACCTGTATTTCTTGGAGGGATCCTTGAGCCTGCAGCAGAGAAGAAGAGGAGGAAGAGAGGACCAGATTAGCAGCTGACCGACTGACCGGCCGACCGACCGTACCGGGTAGGTGGTGCAATTGAGGATTTTGGGGTGGGTGTGGGCGTGGGCGCTGTTCCCTCTCGAACCTGTTGTGAACTCACATGGGCATCGTGAAGGTTGTTGCCGAGTGCGGAAGGAGGGTTTTCTCTGTTCTTGTGTTGCGAGCTCGGCGTGCTGTCTGGCAGGAGGGGGAGGGGCAATTTTTCCCTCGTCTCTGATGTCAGCCTTTTGAGGGAGGGGCAGGGCAGGCTAGGATGGATGTGGTAGGGAGCAGTCGATTTTCTTCTTGTTCAAAAATGCAGTGCACATGTGAGGGGGAGAGCTTAAGCTCCCGGCAGACAGATGTCCAGGCAGGGAGAGGTCATTAATAAAATAGCTCTAGGGAGAGGGGAGACAGAGAGAGACAGGCCAGCCCAAAGAGTCATCAATTCATGATCGACTGAGTCACCCTCTTTTCATTCTTTTTCCCCTTTCAATTTTTTTTTTTTTTTTTAAATTTTTGGGTTAGCGACTGCCCCCATTCGCGTCCCGTTTTCTGGGGTAATGCAGGGGTCCGTCCTGTACCAAGTAGCCCTTCTCCAACGGCAAGGAGCTACTCTACAAGAGGTTCTGCCCCGGTGTCCGTTCTCGGGCGAGCTGGCATGTGAATCCTGCCCGACTGCGACCACAGCACACCGATAGTATGCGCGCCTGCGCAGCCTCAGGTCAATCTGTGGTCTCCATGAAGGTGAGGCGTATCATCACTATTCTCGATAAGAGGCTGGCCGTCCTCGGAGCTGATTCTGAGGCTTCGGTCAAGGGCGCGGGGGCACGAATCATCCTCGTCTGCTCGGCAGGGCTTACGATGATCAAAGCCAATACGGGCAACAGGCTGGGCACACCGGTCGGGCACCACAAGGCTAAGGTAGTCAGTCATTCTTGACTCCCGAACCTACCATCTTTTCACCATAGACCTATGACCGCCTTTTTTACTTCTTCTTCTTCTTTCTTTCCCTCTCCTCGAACAAGACCGATTGTAGCCGCGGTCGACCCGCTGACCCGCTCACCCAAACGGGCCCGGTCCTTCACTGCCGGGCCGGAGGAGGGCATAGATAGATAGACACATCACAGCTCATCCTGACTCGGCATAAAATCTGCTCTGGGCTGGCAGGGGGACCGGCCAGGGAGACCATCTACTGTAAGGAGGTGACGAGCTTGTATTATGCTCTCGATTATACGTTATCTCTCTGATTGTGTGCCGCAAATAAGAACCTGTAAACACCAATTGCCCTGTTTCGTTCCGCCGCCAGCCATCGAGCCGCCAGAGATATCAAATCGCCAGAAAAGGGGGAGGGGGGGGGAGGGAGAAGAGAGCCCACAAATGTGTATTAGTAGAGCCCGCAAGAGACAAATTTTCGCACAACGCCCTCCAAAAGTCAGCCCGACAGAGAAGATGGAATTAGTACCCGTATACACCTGGTCCGCCTGCCGCCCAGCCTTGGATGCTTGGTGGTCCGTCAATGTAAAACTGCAGTTCGTGCTCATACCCGTCATTGCCCGGCATGGCAGCAGCTCCTGGCTGGCCGTAGTAGCCAGTCTGGTTCACCACGACGTTTGGGTCGTAGGCCTGTTCTGCCTGCGCCGCCGCCGCCGCTCCCTGGTGCGTGTCAAAGGCCTCCAGGAGCAGGCCGAGGCCGTCTGTCGTCTGCCGTGCCGCAAGCTGCTGGTGGTGGTGCACACCACCCATGGCCTGTGCCTGTTGTGCCTGCATCTGGGCCTGTTGCAGCTGGTTCTGAGCACGCATGTTCGGGTCGATGTACATCATGGGCGTCGGCAGGGTGGGCGGGGCTGGCAGGATCGTCTGCGCCGAGGCTTCGCCGTTGCGCTGCTGGTTCTCGTTGGCCTTGCCGGCCTGGCTTGCCACCTGGTTGTTCCTGGTAGTAGGGGAAGAGAGGGCAGTCTGTAAAGCCTCGGGAACAGGGTCGCGCTGCGGGACTGTCAGCCTTGTAACTCACAATGCCCGGTGGTCCAGACATGATACGTACGCCATCCGCCATGCTCTCTTCAATGCCTGCGACGGTGCCCTTGTTATCACGTGCGAACTTCTCCAGTATCTCGAGCCATCGCCCTGCCAGCGGCCAGACCTGGCCTGCCTCGCTCAGGATACTCATGGCCCGCTGGAGCATGGTCGGCCCGTCAGCTCTGAGCGAGGGATCTGGGCAGACTTTGGGGACAATGTTAGCATGCTGCAGGCCCCCCTCCCTCTCTCTCTCTCTTCATATTTCTTCTGGTGGCGACTACGTACTGTGGGGATATTTGCAGAGGTAGGTGGCCATGTGGCCGCAGCTGAACACACAGAATAGCTGGGAGCGGTCAGTTCTCGTCCGCACGCGCCAGGGAAAGCCCCCGGCACAGGGTTCTGCTTACAGTCATCTGGGCGCCCATTGTGTCGTCATGGGCCCTCTCCATGAACTGCGTCTCGATCTGCTCGTGCAGGAGCTTGACGTTCGTAAAGAGCTCCATCGACATGTTCGACCAGAAGGTCTGCAGCTCGGGCTCCGCCTGCTCAGAGTTAATCATCTCGCTCAGGTACGCCTTGCGCAGCACGATGTTGCAGAGCCGCGTGGAGTTGGTGATGCTGAGGTAGGCAAGGTCCTGGCCGCTCGCCTTGTACCCCTTCAGCAGCAGTGGGCTCCACACGTGGTCGTGCGGCAGGCTGGACTCCCAGTCGTGCAGCTTCTGGACAAGCTCGTGATACTGGCTCGTGTCCTCCCAGGGCCGTGAGCTCCGGTCATACTTCACAGCCCGGCGGGACACCCTACCCCAAAAGTAATGCGTCTGGATCAGCGTCGCAAAGAGAGACCGCCTGGGATCTGAGATCAGCTGTGGGTTCTCGAGCGCCGGGGGCGTGTCCTCCAGGGCTGCCCGCGATGCGGGCTCCTGGCCTCGGGCGAAATCCTCCTCGCTGCAGGGAAGCAGGGCGGTGATGTCGCTGGCGGCAAGGGAGATGGGGGACTCGGGGCCGGAGTGAAGGTTGTCCTGGCTGTGCAGCATCCACAGCGTGCGACGAGCGGACTCCGAGGCGGTGACCATCTCCTTGGAAGGGTTCCTGAGGGCGTACGTCTCTTCCCGGTGTAGGCGGAGCAGCGCAGCCATCCGCATGGCGATGCCCATGTTTATGTAGCTCCTCTGGTTGTATCCGCTGCCCTGCTGGGCAATGCTGAGCAGGTAGAAGGCCTGGCACCTCTCCAGGCTTGGGGTCTGGTAGAGCTCAGACAGGGCCACGGCAGAGGCGCGATCCATGAATGTCTCGGCAGCCTTCATACCGTCGCCGTGGCGCTCGACCAGTGCTGGTGTGAACCGGGCTGATATACTCAGGATGCCGAGCAGCAGGAAGACGCTGAGGGAGCGGTGGTCGGTCCTCAGGCGATCGACAAAAGCCTGCTTGGGGATGAAGCCGAGCTGGAAATAGTTCCGGGTGAACTGGTTCACGGCTTCGATGGTGTCCGCGAGGGGGGGTAGATAGTCCCACTGGTCGACGCCCTTGACGTCCTTGGGCGGGACGGGAGGGGCAGGTATGACGGGTGCGTCAAGGATATCACGGCGCATCTTCGCAGAGTCCCGTTTCTGGGCCTTGTCGGCCCTCATGCGAGGGTGGCGGTATTCACGGTCATTGTCGGGTTGGCCGCGGACGGGGAAGATGCTTCAACAGGTCAGTCAGTACCTCGTGCGTATTGTCTCTGCAGCCGCATATCGTGTTCGCGGGACAGGGAGCCAGCGTACCAAGCATCTGCGCCCAGGCCGGCCTCGGCACACGCGTAGCATGGTGGCTTCGCCTTGTCATGTACGCATTTGCTCCTCATGCGACGGCAACTAAAAAATCACAGACAAGCGAGTCAGCATTTGAGGACGACGGCAGCCTGCCATGGAGGCTGGACAGATCGCGCAAAGCCAAGCTAGGGATAACGTGAGCGTACCGACGACATGCTATGGGAGCACGACGCTTGATGGTGGATCCAGGCTGCTGCGGCTGCTGCTGCTGCTGCTGCTGGGATGGCTGCTGGGGCGTCTGTAGAGACTGCAGCAACAGCTGCTGCTGCTGGTGAGGAGGAGGCGAGCCGTTGGGAGGAGGGGACTGGCGATCGACACTTGGCGGCTGAGGATGGAGGGGATGCTGAGGCGGTCCCACCCCGACACCAGGGACGAGGCCCGTATTGAAACCTCCCGTCTGGACCGGAGGCGGAGGGCTGGCGTCGTCCATCTCGACAGAGGCGATCAGGCGAGTTGCTTCGCGATGGAGGCCGGCAACAAAGACTCGCGTGCGCGATGTTATTTAGGCCGTCGGCAGGCAGGAAAGAAGCTGCAGAGGACCTTGCGTGGTGCCCGTGGCAAAAGAGTTCCCACTCTTTGTGGAAGTGGGCCCGTGTCCAAGGATTTTTGAGCTGGGGTTGCTGGTGTGGGCTGTGGGCTGTCAGGCTGTGTCAGGCGGGGGGTCAGGGGGGGCCTTTCGATCAGATCTCTGGGATCTGGGGGGAGGGCGTGCTGCAAGGGCTCCCAGGGCCTGTGCTGCCCAGGAGGTGGAGGCGCCTAGGCTGGTAAGCAAGCTCTGTTGACAGGTCACGACTGCGCTGAGAGGCAAAGAAAGTATAACACGGCGCAGGCAGGTGTCAGGACGTGCTGTTCTCCGGGGCGAAACAACAACACCGGAGCTGGTTCATTTCGGTGGCGGGGCGAGAGCAGTTCATGGTGTTTAAGGGAGTTGGATTGGGCATGAATGAAGAAAGATAATCAACCACATCTACATTTCTACACCCGATTCTGACCGACTGGCCAACCAGCTATAAGTGGTGCTAAGGAGGCGCAATTGCTTCTGCCAACATAGTCAGGCAGTACCCCCGCCCCGCGGAAGTATGGGAGGGGGGGGGGCTATCTTATCTAGTGCAATACTACAGTACATACAGTACACCTGCGGTACACTGCTTACTGGAGGTACCCCTTCGTGCCGTGTGTGCACACCGCTGTGCCGACCTCACCTTTCTGGGCCTGAGAAGAGAAACACGATGGGAGGAGATGAGATGCTCTAGAGGAAACATGCTGGGACCCATCATGTTCTTGTATCAAGGCTGAGGAGGGGCTGGGCAGCTGGAGGAGGTGGAATACGAGTCCCCTCGCCCTGATGTGGCTTGTCATGCATGTCTGGTCTGTCTGTGCCTACTATGTACTGACTGCACTCCGTACTTACTTAGCCATGTTGCTATGGCATATGGATACGTTGCATCCAACCACCTCTGCTGGCCGCGACAAGAACAAGCCCAGGGCGGGAGGGAGGCCTGCCTGGCCATCACTAGAAATGCATGTACCATACATAGATACTATCAGTACTACGAATAGTAAGGTGTCTATCTCGGCAGGGATAACTAACTCCTCGGCGGGCACCTTCAAAATAAGCTGCTGTAGCTGCCGTAGCTGCCTGCCGTTGACACCCAGGATACCCACCTAGCAGTTGACCCCTCGAGAGAAAGAGCACACCATTGCGCCATTGAAGTACAGATAAATCCTCCTCCTCCTTCTTTTTCGAACTTCGAGGCCGTTCCTCAGTCCCCTCCTTGTCCCCCCCAGAGAAAAAAAAAATTTAATTAATTCCAAGTCAGCCTTGAGAGGGGTGATCCTCTCCTGTCTCTTGCCCTCTCTTGTGTCTTTTTCCACCCTGCTCTTCTCTCCTCTTGCAGATCGCTGGTCGGCTTCCCTTACCTGAGGTTGCATACCAACTGTCTTGCATTCCGTTGCCACCGCTGCAGCCCCTCGAGAGCTACCCAGCTAAACCTCTCCCTTCACCCAGGCAGAGCAAGGTCACCTGGGGATCAAAATCCTCACCGCATCATCCCTGGCGACAGGCGGTCACGGTCTCTCCATTCTGGCGAGTCGCAAAACAGGTGGCGACTTGTCCTGACAGAGGAGAGGAGAGGTGGTCGTTACCCCCGAGGAGGTGTCCGTGGGTGGGCACTGTCCTCGTCCCTGATGGCGACCTGCGCCATTGACAAGGACATGACTGCTCCCTGCGGCGGATACGACGGCTTTCTGGGCGCCCTCTGCTCGAATCAATTCTCGTCCTCCGACCTGGTCTCGGACTTTTCACGGGGTGTACGGAGGGGATCCTCTCTTGGGGAGGAGACACCGGAACCTTTTGTCCACAGGTCTCACACAGGAGAATCGTAATGGGTGGTGGACATGACTCTCATCTCTCGTTGCCCTCACCACAGCTATAGCCCGTCCACTAATGTCGCCTCTAGGCCCAGACGCCCCAGGCGCAACCCGGGTATGCGGTATGGCGGTATGAGTTTGCCTTTTTCTCTTTTTCCTTTCTTGCTTTTTTCTTTGCCCTGGGGGCTTGTCCACAGCAGGGCACGGTCTTCCAGCTATTGCGCCACGCCCCTCTTGACAAGCCGCTAGAACATCTCGCAAACCTTCTGCCGACTCAATAACTCGCGGCCCTCGGGACGGCTCAAAACGGGGGTGGTCATCGCTAATCGGCCAACACACACACACACACACACACACATACACACGCAGACACAGACTCACTGCATCCACACACACACACACACACACATACACACACACACACACACAATACATTAGGCGTCCCTGCAGGGTGCAGCGCATCAGCAAACGCGTTAGCGGCGTGTCATGTCAACCATGAGGGGCACTTGCGCAACCCAATAACTTGCGGCCCAATGCGCTGCAAGTCTTGGGGGGCAGACCGCGACGACAATCGGCCTTGTTTGCTTTTTTATTTTTCTATTCTTTTTTTCTTCTTTTCTTTTCTCGGGGCGGGATACGGAGCTGCTATTCGTCCCCTTTGTGCTGCTGTGAGATCGCAGATCGGGCTGAAGAACCCGCATTCGCGGGTCTCCCTGGTCGGGTCTGCCACCTAGGATATTATGCCGTTTCTGCAAGTGAGAAAAGCATAGTGTGGATTCCCCCATCGGCGACTCCAGCCAAAGGGACGTTTGGGCGCCCCTCCGTACACTAGACCCTCCGATCTGGCATGCTGGCAATAGTTGCAAGCCTAGCTGACGATCATGCTGGCACGAGCATTGTCGACGGTCCAACGAGCGTCGAGCCTCGGAAGGCTGACCGCAAGATGATTTCGTCACGGCCCCTTCGGAAACACTCCCCACTCCTCCCTCCTGTGGCCCTCCTGTGGCCCTCCTCTTGCGGTCGGGCGCTTGGTTCTAGGTCTTTGACGGCGCCTATCGAGTCGTACGCCGCTGATGGATCAATGACCGCCGAGAGCCCTTTTGTCCCGCTTGTGAGCTGTCAAGTTACCCAGCTTAAGCTGCATCATATTACTTGGTATTTGGTCCCCCGCGAGTAAGGTCAGCATGTTGAACATCTGATCACATGAATCAGTATTGGGTATTTTTTCCAAGACATTTCCTCCTTGTTGATGGCGTTCAGAATGTCCATAAAGCCGGCAGCATGGCTGGCTTTCTCCTGTCTCCTCGCCGTGCTCTAGACATCGTGGAGCGGACGATGTTGCGCCAAGTTCACATCACGGGCGGCGACCCCAGTGTCGTCTTGGCACTGCTCTGCGTACCTGTGTTCCTCTGGCTCCTCCTCACTTCTCTTGGCCCTCGAAGACGACACCCGTGCCCGCTTCCCTCCGGGGCCCCCCGGTAAGTTCCTGTTTGGCAATCTCGGGCAGCTCAGCGAACACCCCGAGCACGACTACATGACATGGAGCAAAGAGTACAGTACGTCTTCCTGGTCCGTATGTCCGTGGGCAGGTTGCTATCAGGGCATCTTGAGCTGAGAGCTTATCTCTAGAGTCCGATGTCATCCACATCAAGGTTCTTGGTCAGCACATGATATGCCTGAACAGCACCAAGGCGGCCATAGACCTCCTCGACCGGCGAGGGGCCAACTATTCCGACCGGCCCCGCTTCACGCTATTCGAAGTGTACGTCAGCAATCATTTTTTTTTCTTTCTTTTTGGCGAGGACAGTGCTGCTGGACTGGCACGAGAAGAGAGGAAAGAAAAGAAGAAAAAGAAGAAGAAGAAGAAGAAGAAGAAGAAGAAGAAGAAGAAGAAGAAGAAGAAGAAGAAGAAAAAGAATAAAATGCTGACATGCATCATCATCATCGTCATTCAGCATGGGCTGGGGCCTCACCTTGACCTTCCTCCGCTGGGGCCCTCGCTTCAAGCTCCACCGGCGCCTCTTCCAGACAACCCTGACCCGATCTTCCATCAAGACATTCCAGCCGATACAGACGCACGAGGCTCACAAAGCGGTACGGTCCCTGCTAAAGACCCCAGGCGACTGGCGGGACGTCACGCTCCTCCTTACCACGAGTATCATCTTCCGCATCGCCTACGGCCAGGAGATCAAGTCCAAGTCATCGCCCTACACTGTCATGTCCCGCGCAGCCAACGATGTCACGACCAACGGCGGCATAGCAGGGTCCTCCGTCGTCGACGTGTTTCCGCTCGCGCGGTACTTCCTGCCGTCGAGCCTGTCACCAGCGCTGAGGCATGCGAGGCAGAGCAGGGACACCATCAAGACGATTCATAAGGTCCCCTGGGACAACAACATGCGCGACATCGAGGCGGGCACCGCGGCACCGAGCTTCATGAAGACGCACTTCGACCGCTGGGTCAGCAATGCGCAGGCCGGCATCCACCAGGAGGCCACCATCGAGGACCTGAAGGGCGCGACGGCAGCTGTGTTCATCGCAGGCGGGAACAGCACGTGGGGCACAGTGCTGAGCGCGATCCTGTTCCTCACGAAATTCCCCGACGTCCAGAGGCGCGTCCAGGAGGAGATTGACGCTGTGGTTGGCACGGGCCGGCTCCCGACGTTCCATGACAGGCCGGCGCTGAAGTACCTGGACGCCTTCCTGACCGAGTGCATGCGGGTCCTCCCCCTGAACCCTCTCGTCATCCCACACTGTAGCCTGAAGGACGATATATACGAGGGTATGTTCATCCCGGCCGGAAGCGTGGTCTTTGCAAACGCCAAAGCGATGACACGCGACCCGGAAATATACCAAGACCCCGAGAGGTTCGACCCGGATCGATACGCCAGGGGAGAACCGTCTCCCCCGGGTAATTTTGGGTTTGGGCGGCGAAAGTGCCCGGGGAATCATCTCGCGCTTGCGACCGTCTACATCTATGTCGCGACGATGATGAGCATATTCGACATCGAGAAGGTTGTGGATGGGACGGGAGCGGTCATGGAGCCCGAGGTCGAGCTGACTGTCGGCCTAGGAGGGTCAGTAGTCTCACCGCCTTGCCGGGTGGCAATCTCTCGAGTGTCATGTGTGCTGACGATATGCTAGGCATCCTGCGCCGTTCGAGTGTCAGCTTAAGCTTAGGTCACCTGTGCGGGCCAGGCTCCTGCAGGATGAGGAGGTGGAGGACTACTATTGACGTCTTGATGACTGATGACTAACGATAGCATGCATAGACAAGTTGCATTCACGGGGGGTGGGTGGGGGGCAAAAAAATAGCTTTAGAGATATAGATAGATCTTTATGATCTGCCTGACGTTGCTGCGGCATTTTTTTTTTTCTTCTTTTTATTTAGACAAAAAGTTCTGCATACATGGGCCTGGGTAATGATATACGAACTTTCCTCCCATCTCCGTTCACAAATATCACCGTAGGCGTTGGTATCTGGCATATACATAGTGAGATCGCCATAAGACGGGAAGGTGGAAGTGTGTTTTTTTTTTGTCAATACACTGCCATTAGCCAGACCACACTACAAAACCAGGGCTGCTGTCTAAAATTCAGAGACGACCGCCTTCAATAGCATATAAACCTGGCCCACCCCCCGTCTTCTCCCTCGTGCACAGCTCAGATTCCATTTCAAACTCCCTGAACGCCTTCTAAATGCAGACGGTCCTAGCGGTGTATTCGTTCGTGTTCGAGCCGAGCACCCACTGTGAGGTGTGTCGGGTGCTCGCTATTACATGATCTTTCCTGGACGGAAAAGATGCTAAGAATTCGGGGGTCCAACCGGTGTTCGTATGTTGCTGGGGATGAGGGCCTTGTAAAAGGGGGGGAAGGGGAAGAAACACGGTGTGTTTGCCGCCGCGGCGCAGCAGGACCACATTTAGTTGTGGCGTGCAGCTGCAGCTGCAAACTGCTCTGCCTGCAACCGCTCCAGCTCCTCCATAGACATGCCACTCTGGTCGAACTTGTTGAGTTTCTTCTCACGGCCCTATCATGACATCTGTCAGTCATCTACCAAGTTGCAGGTCCATGGTTCGTTGACCCCCGGGGTGGGGGGGGGGGGGCGGGGACACGGTGGCAACTCACCTTCTGCTGCTCCTTGTGCTCGGATGCGGCCTCGAGCACGGCAGGGACGTAGTCTGAGAAGCCTAGCTGCTCGAGGGCCTTGGTGATGTGGTCGCACGCGATGGTCTTCTTGGCCTCCTTCTCCGAGATCTCGTTGGCCTCTGACGAGACGAGAGTGATAAACTCGACGCAGCATTCTATGAGCAGGTCACGAGCCTCTTTCGAGAAGGCCGTCCCATTGGCGGGCGGCAGGATTTCGGTCACGATTTTCTGGACCGTTGCTGAAAGAAAGTCAGCACCGCGTTACGCTGGGTGGAGGGTATCGCGCCCGGGAGAGCTGTTGATGGATCTGCCGAGAACGGTCTGCCCAGGGCCTTCTGTCGCGGATGAGGCCCAGCTCGACCCTCCTCAGCTTGGACCACCGTCACTCCTGCCTCCCAGATGTGATGCATCACTCACCCTTTGGCAGAGACAGGTCGTCATTGCCTATTATCCCAGTCAGCATATGTTCACAAGTACCATCTTTAGGTGTTCAATGGGGGTTTCGCACTGGCGGACATGTTGGACGGTAAGAAAGAAGGATGAGTGACGTTGAGATGCGTAGGACAATATGTATTCTCCTGGTATGTGGCTTCGAAGTGAAGAAGAGGGGGAAGGGGGGAGAGACAGGGCTGAGAAACGGGGGCTAGAAGAAAAGACAAAAAACATGTTCAAAGGCCAACTGTGACGACGAACATCACCACAGTAAAGTATCGATTGCATCACTTCAAGATGCCCACAGATGAGGAGCCAGCAGGGACGCCTCAGCAGTAGGCTATGATTTAATGATGAATGCAGAGGGCACCGGCAGAACCACTTGCAAGCAAGCAAACATTGGGACAAGAAATTATCAGGCTCACCTCCAAACTCGTGGTCAGACATGGTGAATGATAGAGGCAGCCGAGGCGCGGCTAGGATACACGCTTCTTGGTGGATTCGATGAGAGGGTGCCGAGTATGATCAAGCTGGGAAAGGTTTTGAACGAAGGAAAAGAAAGGACTAGAGTCATCGAATCAGGTCAGACTCGTCATAGCGTTACGCTCTTCAGAGTTGGAGCATCATTGTAAGGTCCAGGTGGGCGGGCTTTCTTTGAATGATGGCCACATGCGGGAGAGCTGCCTACCTTAGAAGTGAGGTCGGCCTTGGGCCTTTAAGTACTTTTGACTCGATGTTTACGGCTCCAGTGAGAATGGCAGCAACAGTCAGCTTGGGGGGGGGGGCGGCCTGCGAACCCGTGGCTTGGTATCGGCTTATCGCCCGTGCAGCTAGCCATTCTTGGCCGTAGCTTGTAGGTCAAGCCACAGTTCCACCTACCAAATATTTTCTTGTTTGTTTCGCTTGGAGAAAAGTCGTGTGCAGTTTTTCTCTGCCCCAATCTCTTCCGACCACCATCCACTCGACACAGCTCTCACACCTCGATGATCGCGTCTGCGCGAGGAGCTGATGTCCGGCCTTGGCCAAGGGATGCAAAAATATCCCTTTATGTCCTGTCTAGAGGTTTCTTCTTGATGACGGCCGAACACGTTCGCGTCGAGCGCTGAAAGGTATGTGTGCTCCAGCTTTCCACATTCTTTTCTGCTTCCTCCTACATGATGAGCTTTATGTCGCCCCAGGCATACAAACCCATGGTGATTGACCTGTCTTTCCAAACGGACGCTTCTGATCTTTACACACACCTCGCTCTCTGCTTGCCATTCACTGTCTTGGAGATCGTGCCTGCTGACCGAGAAATTACAGGTTTGTCACGATTGCCCCGAGTCCTTGAACACTCCCACCCCCCCTTCTTCAAAAGGAAAAAAACTTCGACACCCCTTTGCCATGATGTGTAATCATGTACTATCAAATCCTGATCATCCCATGATGACCAATCCTTTCGATTTCTGAGCATCAACGACTACACCCATCATGCCTGCAGACCGTGGACATGGAGAGAGGCGCTGACCCTGTTCCGTAGCGGACGGGCAACAGACCGACAGCTATCTGGGTTGTAACGAACATGTGCAAGGTGGGTGCCGAGCTTTCCTACTCTAGAGACACGGGACGGCATGCCAAAGCCTATGATTAAGAATTTACATTCCATGCTAAATCCGAAGCAAATAATGTGGAAGAAAATGTATTGCTTTTCATCTTTCGAATGAGGCTCTTCCAGCCGTCTCGACGTCTCTAGCATCCTGCAACCAGGCCACTTGCTAACTCCGTGTACAGTAAGACCCCCTCAGTTCTCCTGGTACGCAGCCAGTTCTTGGCTATCCCACTGCAGCCATTTACCGCTCAGGTCAGGCGTGGCATCCAGCGCAAGCTTCGCAAAGACCCGTCCGGGACCTTCTGGCTTGTTCAGCTTTCCTTCCTCGAATGCAGCCATGAAGCCGGCATGGTCTGCAGCATCCATGTGATCTCTGCCCTGCTCTCGCAGTAGTTTCTGCATTCCAGTATCGGTCCTGCCCGGGTTGCCAGAGACGGTGACAATACCCTTCTCCTCGACTGCCAAGTGTTGGGCGAGGGAATGCAAGGCTGCCTTTGACGATCCGTAGGGACCCCAAGCTGCATAACCTTTGAGGGCTGCTCCTGAGGTGACCAGGACGATGCGGCCCTTGGTCTGGCGAAGGTGAGGTATGGCTGCTTGGACCTAGTGTCTCCTTAGTATGGAAGTCTAATGGGCTTATCAGCATGCACACTTACTAGGGCAAGAGCGCTGAAGAAGTTGATGTCGTACAGCCTCTTCCAGTCGTCGACTGAGCTGTCGGCAACCCGCTTAATAGGCTCCAGTGCTCCGTGGTTGATGACGAGTCCATCGATCTTGCCCCCGAACTTCACAGCAAGGTCTGTGATCTTGGTAGCATTCTGTCATAGAGCATCAATACATTATCTTCCCCTTCAACAGTATCCCCGTGATGAGTTCTCACCTCAAATTCTGTCAGGTCCGCTGCCACGTACTCCACCTGCGATGGGTACTGCTTCTTCAGTGCAACGAGCTCACTCTCAGTGCGGGCAACCAGCACCACCTTGTGCGACTTCTGTAGAAGGTACTGCGAGATAGCCAGGCCAATCCCACGGCCAGCGCCCGTTACAATGATGGTTTTCGAGGTCATTGTAAGAACGTGCCACCATCAAATGTCGGGAGCGAGAGTTTGTGTCTACTGCCAAGTCCTGTGGATTGTCAACCTCTCACACAGAAATTTGAAGTCATCGGTGGGGCATCGTTTGAACAGCTTATGTAATACAAGACGTCCCTGGGCCTGTCTGCCTGTTTACATGCAGTAATTCTGTACTGATTCGTAAAATGTCTGGATCATTGCCAGTGAGACAACAGTGCTGCAGCCCTCTCCTCTTTATACCTTGGAGACGTGCTACCAAGATTTGCATTCGTCCGAAAGAGCCTGGAGGCCAGCCCCTCTGCATGTTGGGCGGCGTACGTCGGGCGTGGTACCGATGAGGCGGCCGTGGGAAATGTGCAATTCTCGGCCTAGTACAACAAAGACCTATTGTCCGAGTTCATACGGTCCAGTTCCAACAAGCACAGACAGGCCATCGCTAAGCATATCCGAGAGCTTGAACGCATATGTGATCGAAATATCTCCCAAAAAAATCTGGGGTTTCCCGGTACAGGGTCTCGCATCTCTCATCGCTAATATTAATCACCACTTGATATCTCACGAATATGCCAATTCGATTTGCGATCCGAGCTAGGCCTCCGGTTTGTCTGGTTTTCATTTTATTTTTAGACCACTTGGAATAACATCATCTATCTGTGTAAGTACTGCTCCACTAATATTATGCGATGACCAGTATTCAGTGTCATTGTTCAAGATTCTCCCTCAAGTGGCAGCGTTTGAAAAATTGTAAGGAAAACGAAGATTAAGAAAGATGGTAGCCTAGTAGTTCACAGTTGGTGACCATAGTAATCCCCATGGACAACCAGACTTTGAGATATTCTGACTATATAACACCACCTGAGCGGTCTTGGCTGGCCTGGGTTGCCTTGATAGCATCCGGAACCACCTGCCCCACGACTTCTACACTCACCGCACCGCCAAAATGCTCGAGGTCATGATGGACGAGGCCAAAACCATGTTGTCGGCGGCTCGGGTCTGCGCACCTTGGGTCTGGCGATCTGCAACGGAGTCGCCGTCTCGTGGGCATACCGCGCCTCACCCGCACAGGGAGAAATCCGCTACCACAAGTTCCTGGGCTACCTCATATGAGGCCCACAAATGGAGCCTGCATGGAAGCAGCTTGAGGAGATGGTAAGCGACGCTATCACTCGTGGACTGTCTAATGTCCGGGTGCTGATCTCCGTGCTCGACACAGCGACGCTGAGTGACGGCGAATATATGACCTGGACAGCTGCCATGATCGCGAGGGAGAAGACCTTCACAGAGCACTGTATCAAAAAAGGCACAGGGGCTGGTGAGGCGGAGGGCCGGGAGCATGGTCAGGATAAATCGGTACCAAGCCAACATGCGAGGGACACCGAGGTCACCAAAGACGGAGGGCTGAAGGTCGAGAACTCTTGATAAGTGGTTCTTGAGAGGAGGTCTGTCCTATTGTTGGTTTTGCCTCCTTGGATTCTGCAGGCATGTGCTTGATTGGCTGTTTTTTCACGAAATATAGGTAATTAGCATCTTTGTGGCAGTTGAAGTAAAGCAACTCCTGCGATATCGTGACTGCAGTGGGCGATTTAGATCCACATACTTAAGTACGCATCCAGAGGTATTTGGGCACCCTCGCTGTTCATAGGATATATCGCTTTTGACCGTCCTTTATCCTGCCTGCTCGGTCGCGAATTTGGGTGTCTCTTTTGCGGCAAGGTTCTTGGGTAACCCCCGAAACGCGCCGTATGAAGCTAGCCATATCACAGGTGGGTGGTTAATTTCCTAGGCGTCTGCACATCTTGCCACCTAATTTGTGATTATCATGTATATTATTTGCAGTGCTCAAGCCTGGAATGATTAGCCTTGTTCAATCTTAGGCGGCAACGCACCCCGTGTATATAATTCGGACTCATCAATGGTAAGCGGCGCCCGGAACAGGACCGAAATCTTTCGAGGAACGTTATTTAAATCATGTGCCCTTTCTTCGTGTTATGGTCAAGGCTGCTCCATCCTTCGTCTACCCCTGTGCCTCTTCACCACTTTTGCTGTCCTCGTCTCTTTGTAATGTGAACGCAACCACCGGACTATCTAATTAATTAATGCAGTTGAAGCCTGGCCCTACAGTGCAATTCGGCCCGCGGTTCGCCAGCTGAAGAGGGAAGTGGAGGCCAGTACCATCGCTTGTAGTGGTACGGCTCGTCAACGAATCCTTCTAGGAAATTTGGCTGTTTAAGCATGACAACAAGCATGCAGCGGTCAAGTCAGCGCTATAGGCAAGACAGGCAGACGAGCCAGGGGCCCCGGGTGGCTAACAGGCAACCAGGCCCTCATCCCCCTTTTTCTTTTCTTCCCGATGGCGAGAAATCATGGTGTATGAAATGTATATATAAAGGTGGTCGAAAGCACAATAGAAAAGAAACAAGGAAGAACTCCCAAGCTCGAAGACTCTCAAGCCCATCGTCGCTCGCTTCAGATCTAAACACACAATAACTCCCATCAACTATGCGTTTCACCAGTATCCTCGCTCTCGCCCTGCCAGCGGTGACCGCGGCTCAGGTGAGTTCAAAATGGCTGCTTAATCATTGGGTGGTAATTATAGAGTCAATCACTAATGATTTATACTAATCGTTAGAGCACTACTACTGCAACACCGTCAAGCACTGCTACGGCCACCAGCTCTGCAAGCGCCACCGCCACACCGCTGGACTACGAGACTATCTGTGAATCTCAGGCCTATGGATATGCCGACAAGTGCCCACAGTGTCTGTCGACATGCGAATCCGAAACCACCGAGGTAGCCGCCGAGCAGTGCTACTACAGCGTGTTTACCGAGGTGAACTACATCGAGTCTATCTGCGAGGCGCAAGATGGGTACAACTGCGAGACGACGGCTGTTGATGATGTCTGTGGCTCGTAATGTGTTTTACTTTTGTAGGTCTAGAACACCTTGACCGGGCTAGGAGCGGATGGATAGGTTGAGACAAGGCTCGGGCTAAAGGGCGAGCATTTCACGCTCTACTGTCGGTCATTTGCAATAATTGATTTTGAAAGATATAAATGGTTAAACACCAACTGGCGCCGTCATATATTGGTATCAAGCACGAAGTCCGAGAAACTTACTGAGCTTGCCAAGAGAAACTAGTAATTACCAGCCGTTGTTGTCTCTGGAGCACTCAATATTTTTGAGTTACGCTTAGTGAATGTTTCTCATTGCTGCGTAGTTTAACTTAACACGCCCGGTGGCGTAAACAGTACCAGTGCGAAGCGAAATAACAATAGTAAGTAGTCAACACGCGCGTAGGTAGGTGAAATCTTGCAGTCAAGGGAGGTCCCACAAGACCAACATCTGATTAATAGCTGATGACTCTTCCTTCCTAAGGATCCTCGTTCCCTGACTTGCCTGCCCGCTCACAGATATAAGAGAGCCCTCGATCTCGTAGCCTGAAGCTCGAGACGGGTCTTGACCTAGGCTCCCCAAGATTTTCATTTACAGTCTTCACAATCTGGGACTCCTCCTTCGATTCCCGGTCCCATTTCGATCCCAGGGCCAAGCTCCGGGCCAAGCTCCGGGCCAAGCTCAATCCCCGGGCCCAGCTCGAGCTGTCCACCGGAGGAGGTGTCGCGCGTCCAGACTGCGATATTCGGCGGGATCGTGTTCGAGTCCTTCATGTTGTCCAAGGCCTGTCTGACCGGGCTGCTCGGCTGCTCGAGAGTCTCCTGCGGAGAACGACGGCGTGATGATGTAGGCCCGTCAGCTCCGATGGGTTCCCACTGACCCGAGGGGTCAAGCCAGGCGACAGGCACTGGCAACTTGTTTGCTGACTCGGGAATTGGAATAATCCCAGACGGAGTGGGGACGGGGGTGCCGAATGCTCCATGGATCATAGCGAGGGATGCCAGGAGGCTACCCATAATGGTGCTTTGCTGCATGGCGGCGCGAACGAAGGCGTTGACGAAAAGATAGTAATCAGTGCCAGAGGGTTTACTTGGAGATTCCTTATAGATAAAGAGAGATGACTTAAAGGAGTGTAATCAGTGAACAGCCCAGCCGCTCACGAAGTGTGTTGAGAATTGGGAAGGGAGCAATCACAATACTGCCAGAGTATTTGCTAAACGATGATAGAGAATGAGAGGAGAATGAGGGTGATCGAGACAAGACAGACACCAACGACCTGAGATACTTATACAGCTCAGGAACAAGCTCATAGGGGATTTCTTGTGGTTCTAAATGTGTTTGTAAAGAATAGCAGTCTTGATTCGTCACCACTTGACCGGCGTGGCCATGGTCTCACGAGGTCAACATGTAAGATGGCCGTTTTGAGTCCCTGGTTTCGTCTTGGAATCTTGGGAGCGATCAAAATGCACATACTTATACTGAGTAAAAGTGATTCCACAAGACTCGTCCTCCGTCCTATTTTCCGGGCCCGATCTGACAGGCACAATGGACACCACGGCCTGAAATGACCACTCACGCTGCCAGATTGATCCTGTGCTTTGTAATTGATATTTCCAGATTTTGACGCCCACAGTTTCCAGATATCCAGCAGACCGCCTGATGGCCTTCCAGGCTTCTGTGAGGAAAATATAGTACAGCCAGTTCTGAGAAATCTGGCGATCGTCATTTCCCCGACAGCTTCCATCCGATGGAAAAAGAAAGATCTGCCTTGCTGAACATCTGGGAAGGGCGGATCGCGGTCAGCCTCTTGAAGGAAGATGATGGCCCATCTCATGCCTCTTCCATATCTTCGTCAATGGCTGCCGTCAGCTGTGCAAGTGCTCGGCGACCTGGCTCATGCTCTTGCTGCGCTAGGACCACGGCTTTGCGCTCCTTGACGAGCTGGAACCCCCCCATGTGAAGACTTCCCACCCGTAACAGGCGACAGGCACAGGTATCGAGGATCTTCTCAAGACTGCACTGTCTCCAGAATATGGTGTATAGCAGGACGATATCTTGGTGAACAGAGGGGAGAGTAATGAATCATATTCCGTTGCCGCATCACGCCATCTAACTCAAATATTACACACCCAGTATGCATATGTATTATTCAAAGTAAAGAACGGGCAACTGACCATAAAACCCTCACTCGATCACATACTCAGCACCGCACTGCAAATATGCGGATGGACGAAGCAAAATTAATAATAATAATAATAATAAAATAAAAAGGTCCCACTTGGCCGGTGGTGGCTTATCCTAAGTGCGTGGAGCGCGTGCGTGTCGGCGCTTACAGAGACGGGAGGAGGGTATGACTGGGCAGAATCGAGACAACCGAGACTGGGTGCCCAACGGGTCGATAGATCGAAGCAGTGATACCCAATGCTTTTCTCGTGCGCACATGACGGTGGAAAAGAACCAATGCTGCAGCAGCGTCTGGACCACTCAGATGCTGTAGGTGTTTCTTTTCCCAAGTTCTCCGAGGTAGGATCGGGCCCCAAAAAAAGAAAAAAAAAAGAAGAGGATCTATCCTGACATGCAGTGTTCGTTTTCCCCACGCCAGAACAAAAGGAAGTTCTTTTCCGACCGATTCCTCGCCTGGGAGTCGGAAGGTAACATCAAGCCTCGAGGTGGTGAGGCAACAGGGCGATGAGTGGACGTGAGCTGTGAGGGTAGGGCCTGAAACGGGCGTCTTGCAGCTGTACCCACAGCGGTGGCTTGCGCCTTGCTGCAGCATCTACCCTATCACCTGCCGCACTGAACCCCCGCTACCGTACATGCCACAGTAGAGACCTGCCAGGGCCTCCTCCCCTAATTTCACAGTCCACAGCCCACTGGTTCCCCTCTCCCCCCCCCGCATCGGAGGTGCAGCTGCAGCGCTGCAGCACCACTGCAGCACCGAGGTGGAACGAGAGCAAGTCACTGGAGCTGAGGCGAGCATCCCACCGGCCTGGACTGACACCTACCTGCTTGCATCGGACCTGCTTGCTGCACTGGCAAAGTTAATCCTGTGTGGAAAGTGATGAATTCTTGCCACCGGCCCCAGTCACATCACATCACCTCACCCTGCTTGCACCCTCGATCTTCTCCCCTTCTTCCTCTTCCAACGCATACATACAAGTTCCAGGCTGCCCCGAGGCGACAAGACAAGACGGAATCGACTGGCCGACTGACGCACCTGGGCCTTCCGTGTGCCAGGTTCAGTCAGTACTTAGTTAGTTCCAGGGCTCAATTGAAAAGAAGGTTGGGAAACTGGGGCCTGCCCCGTACACTTTTGTACTTGATCAGCTCGTCTCCACTACGTCAACCTCTCTCCCACTGCACCCTCGCCGCCTTTGCCCTTCACCGTTCAGGTGTGATCCTCCTCTTCCTCCTCCCTTCCTTCCTCTCTTCCTCGCCAGAACCTCACCACTACGAGACCTCCCGCCCCCTCCCCCGACGGGCGTCACATCGACCCCAAGACCAGTTTCTTTTGGGAAAGCCTAAATACGAGGCATAGAGGCAAACAGAGACCAGGTTCTAGCCCTGCGGCTAGAGAAGCTCTTTAACGGCTGCGGCCCGCAGGCCACTACGCGCCCACTTCATCCCGTCACATCCCTCATCACACCTACCAAAAACCCAGACCCAGCCCAGTCCAGCCGCTGCCCCCGACACAGCCCAGATGGGCCACACCGACCGAGAACATGCCACCTAGCAATCGCGATCCCGATGTCGACATCGAAGAGCCGCCCCGTGAGAAGCGTAGAAGCAGGAAGGACAGAGGAGACAAGGCAGACAAGGACCGCGACCGAGAGTCTCGGCGCCACCACAAGCACCGGACCTCAAACCCCGTCATAAGCACTGGCTCCTACGTCTCCCAGTCCAGCTCTGTCCGCCGCCACAAGGCCAGGGACTTCTCCGGGTCCAAGAGCCGCCTCGAAGGGTCAGACTCCATGACAGACCTCGTCCCCGAGCTGAACCGCAGCAGGGAGCGTGTCAACATACCCTACCCGAGCTTCAGCAAGGCACACAGCAGGGAGGCCGTCGGCCTCGAGAGCAAGGAGGATGTCTCCTCCCTCGCCACATCGGCGGCGGCTGCTGCTGCTGCTGGTGGTGGTGGTGGTGGACGAGGCACCGGCACAGGGCCGCCGACGCCAGAGGCCACGGACATCGGGGCCGAGGAGATAAAACGATCTAGGTCGGCCGACTTCACCGCGAGGAGGGCGTCGTCACGCAAGAGCAACCGTCCGCCGAGCCCTCCCGAGACCAATCTCGAGGAGAAGCGGACGAGAGCCGGCTCGCTACGGGAGAGGGAGAGCGACAGGCCGCGCTCACGGACGTCGGCGGGCTCGAGGCCGACCTCCAGAACAGATGACAGGTCCAAGATCTCCATGAAATCCAGGACGTCAAGCCAGGCGACATTCGTCAAATCACCTACTGCCAATGCACCGCCCTACACCGAGCCCGGAGACGAGGACACGCTCGCCAGCGCACGTGGGTCAAGAACAACCACTCGGACGACTACCTCCAAGAGATCAGTGTCCGGGCAGACGCTGAGGCCGCCAGAACCTGTCGACATCGTTGATGACTCTCCCGAGTCCGCCCAGGACTCGTCCTCCCTAAAGACGCCCACGATATCAACCCCTCAATTTCCTCCCCCGCCCGCGTTCCACGACGAGAAGCACGGCCTACCACACCACATCCGTTTCGAACCGCCTCAGCCGGTCCGAACCCCAGCAACAGACTTCAGCACCGCAACGTCTGCGGCTGCGGCCCCCCGCCACCGCCTCCCCCGCCTCCCCCCTCTCACCATCCAGGAGGCTCCCAGGGTCGACTATCTCATGCAGAACGGCGGCCTGCCGAACATCGTGCCCAAGAACTTCCTGGCGGTCCTGCCCAGGCAGAATGGGACGAGGCTCTCGAACCCGCCGCTGCGTGGGGCAGATGTCCTGTTCGCGCCGTTCTACGGCCTGCTGGACAACTACCAGACGGTGTTGAACAACTCAGGCTCCATCGCCGTCGCCACAGGACATCGCACGGTGGCCAGGAGGTTACTTGACCGGCTGGAGAACGTCTTCAATAGAGACCTACCCGAGGAGGGATGCAGCTGCATCATGTGTGAACGGTCACCAGAGCCACATCGGGGGCTGGGGTGGGGAGAGGTCTTGGAGCGTGTCAGCGGTCGGGTCGAGATACCCCCGTGGCCGCCATTTGACATTGGTATCCTAGGCGTGAAAGCCCGCGCAGACAGGGATGATCTCCCACCGCGACCTTCATCTCCGGTGAAGATGGATCCCGACATAGCGGAAGAATTCAGAGAGCACTACCTCCAGCAGTCCAAGAAGGTCAAGATGGCCGTGGACAAGTGGCTGACAAGCTGCGCGGAGGCTCCAGCACCGCCCCCACAAGACGTCGACGATGAGACGTTAACCTTTGCCATCCTCACAAGTCTCGACCACGAAGACCGTCCCTTCTTCAACGCTCTCCTCGCGGGGTCGAAGGAGCTCCAGCCAGCCCTCCGCGCCCCCACCCCCCTACGCAAACCCCGACCAGACTTCGTCATCAAGTCTGGCCTGGCCTTGCAACGCCTGTACCGCCTCTCCCAAGCGCCGCGCGATGCCGAAGTCGTCTGCTACCTGGTGAAGCACCCCCAGATACACGATCTGCTCAGCACTATATGCGACATCAACCCGCCTGAGTGGGAGATACTCATCTCTGGCCGCTTCGACGGCTTCCTCTGGTCCGGCGCCGACGACGACGAGGCTGCCACGCCCACGGGCGGACCATCGCGTGGCTCGACACCTAACTTCTTCGCCCGGCCGCCCTCACGCGGTGCGGCCATGAGCCCCAACAACATCGCCCGCCACACTCCTGCGCTCGGCATCGGCTCCCGCAACCCGACCCCCTTCAGCCGCGGCGCGACCCCCGCCTCCTTTGTGAGCGGCGCGTCCTCTGCATATCCGGGCCGCCATGCGGTCTCCAACGACGAGGAGTCCGAGATCGCGGTTCTAGCAGAGCTCGAGCGTGAGATCTACCTGGGCATGGAGGCGCTGGAGGACGCCTTCGAGGGCCTACACCAGCGCGCAGAGATGGTCCGCACGGCACTGCGGCAGCGCGGTGCGGGTCTCTCGATGAGCCTGCAGCACCGTCGCGGGTATGGGTTCGGCGAGGCGGGTGGTGTACAGGTCCTGCCGCAGAGCGGCGGGTCTGCCTCCGGCCTAGACCGGCCAGCGTGGGCGGACGAGTCGGAAAGCCTGGCGAGCGAGAGTGATGACTGGGGCGTGGGTGATGAGTATGAACTGCGTCCGGACGACAGCGCAAGTAATATTAGTAGTTCCAGGCAGAGGAGGCCCCGGAGGAGGGACGAGAGGAGGGCAACGCCGGCACCGATCCGGGAAGAGGACGAGGGGTGAGAGTATCTATTCGACCCTGGCTATACTTACCTGGGGCATTGGGGACTTTCTTTTGGAACGGACAGGGTGAAGGTGTCGTGAGGCAGAATCAAGCAATAAAGATGAGTGGACGATGATGATCCTAGGGGTCTGCAACGGATGATGGATGGGGTGCTCGTGCTGCATTGTTGCTGTTGCTTGTTTTCGTGTCTTCTTCTTCTTTCCTATCAGGCGGATACCACTGGTGTATAGTATTTGGTTTTCTGTCTCATTCTTTTTTTTTTTTTTTCATCCTTTCATCATTTCATCATCATCATGTCGCACGGCGTCTAGTCATCCCATTTTTTTTTTGGGACTGGTTGAAGATACTCCAGGTTATCTACATGGGATAGGCAGGTACTTGAATGCCATGAATGGAGACTTGTGTGTTTGAAAGCTCATACGATGTTCGTGTTCGGATTGTGTAGATGATAAGCTCCAGAGGTGAGGCATGTATGGCCATCTATACAGAATAACTGGCCTATATATAGAGAGAATGCCTATCTATCCATCACGCACTGATCCATTCAATTGCTGCACGAGTATTTCTTGCGGGCACTTCGCAGTTCGACTGCTATGTATTACGCAGCCCACCTGCCGTCCACGCGGATGCTCTCCATCTATAGCTGAGGCAGGCCATACGACAGCAGCTGCCTCTCGTGCCATTGGTTCCACCGCCTCGACCCGAGGGATCATCTCGGAGGGAGGCTATACACCACAACCTGCTTGACAGCCTCCTCCCTGCCGCGCAACGATGCTAGGATCTGGGTTAGTACCGCCCAGCAGTGGCCACTTCATGGACCTGGGGCCGCCAATGGCAATGACAGCGAAGCAGCCCCGATCGGTGGTGGCTTCGTGCAAATCGTCGAGTTGGTGCGTCTTGAGGGAGTTGTCTGGAGCAGGTAGGTGCATGAGGACGAGGGCTCAAGCGCCTAACAGGAGGTGCACGTCTGCGAGGGGGAAGGGACGAGGACGAGCAAGAGGAGGAGTAGTTGAAGAGTAGGAGAGGGGGGGGGGGAATGTGACGTTTGGTAGATCGCGCGTCTCGCTGTGCAGGTCGTACCAGTGTGTATCAAGGAATTCCAGCACCGGGATCGGGTTTAACCACTGCGTGATGCCTTGACGAGAAAGGACTCCAGCACTGGCTCTGGGTGATGTATGGTTCCAGTCTTGGTGGCCATGCCCGGAACACGTGCTCCCGACACAGATTGGTACGGAGCCGACAAGCTGAGCGACAAGGTCCTGAGCGATCCAAGCACTTACGGCGAGTTGCCGGGTTCCTGCACCCCAGCCCGGGCCAGCGACATATCGCTCGCTTGGCTGCGGGTGTTGATGCCGTGGGAGACGTCCGAACGCCACAGCACACGGTGCTAGGCGTTGTGCGGCACCTCTATCATGGTGTTGTACAAGCGCTCCGACGCGTCCCAGAGACCCCGCCAGTGCCGCAGGAGATCACGCGGCTCGCTCACCTCCATCTCCCCGTCGGGCCCCGCCTCGCGCACGCGCGCCATGATGTTGAGTGCAAGATCCCCCTCGGGGCTCCGCTGCCGTAGGTTGTGGAAGGCCCGTGTCAAGAGGCGTATGTGTTCGTCGTCCGGCGCGACATCAGGGACCGGGGGCACCTCCTCCTCTCTGACGGCTCGACTGGTGATGATGCAGTCCTGTATGAGACAGGCCAGGCGGCTCTGGCCTGAGAGCTGTGCGAACTCCCGTAGGTCCTTGGTCGCCAGGTTGAGATGTTTCTCCCTGAAGAAGGCGGTAAAGCACCCGTAGGATGCTTTGGCCTCGAGGACGCGGCAGGTCTGTCGGAGGGAGCCGATGTCTTGGAGCTCCAGCAGTGCCGCGATGCTCTCGACGAGCTCGACTGGGAGCCGTTCAAGAAATGACACCATTGTGTGAGGCGGATGTGCTCGGCCCACGCTGCAGGGGAAGTCTGAACAGGTCAACGGATTCGCCTCTGGGGAGAGGATGGAGAAGACAAGCAAGTTCGGTTGTAGATGTGTTTGTATAAAATAAAATAAAAAAGATGGGAGTAAAGAGCGTTGGAGTTGACCAGCTGTCGGCCGCTCTTCCTTCCGTACACGACATATATATATAGTCTTCTCTCGTGCCTTCCTTGAACACCACACCATAGGATCGAGGAGAATCACATGTCGCCGCTACCGCTAGGAGGCTATTTCTTGAGGCTAAGGAAGAAAACGGCTTGACGACTTCGTACTCAAGCTCGTCTCTTGTAGCCTATCTCAGTAGTAGTCGATGTTTGATGAGCATCTGTAGCCTGATCCGGGCGAGCTGTAGTACTCTGAAGCCGACACTGGTCCTCACTCCTTTGGCCACCTTATATATACTTGCGTACCTAGCAGCCTCTGATGAGTCTTATATTCCCGACGGTCTGTCGAAGATGCCAACCGACAGCTTAAAATCTCGACTTAGTAGCTGTAGAAGGGTCACTAACCATGTAGCTCCTATGCTCGGCGCGACAGAACAGAGAACTGCAGTCGAGAGTACTCTGGAGGACGGCTCCTCCTCGTCCTGGTAGTAACCCGAATCCGTGACGAAACAAAGGAGAGCAGCGAGACGGCGTCGAGTCAGCGCCGGGGGGGGGATCAGCATCTCCAGAGCACTGACCCTGCAGACGGCTCTGTTGTCGTCACCGGAGGATTATACAATACAAAGGTAGTCCACGCCGAACAAAACTCGACATAACATCATCACGGAGGAGAATATCAGGCGGCGAGGTCATTCTCGAACAGGCTAGGGATCCACAGTGATATCAGCCTTGCACGCCAATATTTTGGCGCCCATTTTAACGGGCAGGATAATCGTGCTATGCTGCAGTACTACGTAGTATGCAAGTGTGGTATCTGTCGGCTGGAGGCGGCCTTTGGGAAGCGTCTGGCCCACCTGTGGTGCAGGATCTTGGTCTCAGACAGATGCCACCAAGCCAACCAACCAGGAAGAAAAAATTTTCTTCGAGGGCGAGGAAAAGAGGGACAGGGAAGAAAAAAAAAAGAGTGTGGCGGATCTGCTTGGCTACCCCGCCAACGAGGAAACCCCGCGCCTGGTGGGCTGGCTCCTCCCCCCTTCTCTTCTCCCTCACTCCGTCAGAGTTCTTTCAATAGAAGAAGACACGTGTAGAGCCTAATGGAACTACTCCTTGGATGTTCTTGACTTCTGCCATGGATAAAAACAAGACCAGAGAGGGTTTTGTAGCCCCATACAGTGTTGACTCATGTCGGCCAGAGGAAGGTTGGGAGTTGATGGAGGGGTCAAAGGCTGATGTGAGAACAGACAGGAAGCTTTTTTTTTTTTAATGGAGGGGCAAAGGGTTGGGCATCACTGCCAAAAAAATCGACGTGGACAGAGGCTAGGGCTTGTGTAATGCCTTAACAGAACCCAGGTAGCGTTTCAGATGGTGCATGAGAGGGAACACATTCAGCCTGCAGGGGCACCAAGATGGGGGGGGGGGGCATTCAAGGCCCTCCTTTGACGTGGTGCTGTTGATCAGTGGTATCTCTTCTATTTGTAGGTCTCTTCCCTTGTGAGATGATTCCTAAGAGACATGCCAGGAGCTCTATCTGTCTGACGATATTGTTGCTGTCTTCTCTCTCTTGCTTGAGTATGAACAGGTCAGCAGCAAGTCTTGACTTACAGATGCAGCAACTAAATGTAAAAAGGCCACACAGGCTCTCTAAATCTCACTTCAGGGAAGAAAGACAAAAATAAACATGAAAAAAATAAAAACAAAAATCTATCCCAAGGAACATCACATGCTTCCCCTCCATTGCTGGTCAGACTGCTCTGAGGGCCTGCTACGGTTCACAGTGGTTGGCAGCAGTGCTCTGTGTAGGCAGGAGGTGTCAGTGCAGACCTGCCAGCTGTTAAGCAGTGACTCAGGCCTGGTCTGTGCGCCAACCCACTAGCGGCAAAAATCCAAGGTCGGCCCCACAGGGCACCGCTTGAAATACCTGGCGCCCCTCGCAAATTCTTTGAGCTTTTCTCCCTCCTTCCTCTCCCCGTCTGCACACCGAGATCTATTGCGATCCATCCTGCAAACGTACGAACACCTCCTCTCCTCCCTCTCCCCCTCCCATCTCCCATCCCCTCTCTCGATCAGTCTATCGAGCATTCCATCTGACTCTTGACTGTTGACAGTTTCCATTCGCGAACCTTTTTAACAACTTTCAAACAAGCAAACCGTCACCATGGGTGAGTACCACAACCCCGCCCGCGTCGCCGCTCCATCTTGCGTCGCATCGCAGACGTGCATCGCGAGAGCGTCCTGGAGAGACACGCCATGATCACTGACAACAGAGCAGGTAAGGAGGAGAAGACCCACATCAACGTGGTCGTCATCGGCCACGTCGACTCCGGCAAGTCGACCACCACCGGCCACTTGATCTACAAGTGCGGTGGTATTGACAAGCGTACCATTGAGAAGTTCGAGAAGGAAGGTATGTATCAATCAGCCGCGCATCACATATTGATCTCCTCTCCATCCCCAAATTCATCCTCCCACACGAGCAGCAGCGGCTGCGCTGTGTGCTGTCTCAGCCGCCTCTCCCTGTTTCGCCCAACGCACATTTTGGCCCTTTTTTTTTTTTTTTTCTCTTCCGTTCCTTGGTGCGGGGTTCAGCTGTTTCGCTCTTATCAGAGATAAACGTGACCAACCCTTGTACACCGCCACCTCAGAGCGCCCCCCTCCTCCCACCAACGCAACCACGCACCCCGATAAGCGCTTGATGATGACGATGTCAATGCTAACATTACTTTCCTCACAGCTGCTGAGCTCGGCAAGGGTTCCTTCAAGTACGCCTGGGTCCTTGACAAGCTCAAGGCCGAGCGTGAGCGTGGTATCACCATCGACATTGCCCTGTGGAAGTTCGAGACTCCCAAGTACTATGTCACCGTCATTGGTACGTTTCTCGCACTCCTCCACGATATCCCATGGCGATGTCTTGCAGGCGCGGCAGTCTGGTCTTCCCTGGCTGGCCCCCCCCTGCTCGTGACCCCTCGCTAGTCTGACCCCTCCACTCGACAACCCCTGCTGACTCTTGACCCCTACAGACGCTCCCGGTCACCGTGATTTCATCAAGAACATGATCACTGGTACTTCCCAGGCCGACTGCGCCGTTCTCATCATTGCCTCCGGCACTGGTGAGTTCGAGGCTGGTATCTCCAAGGATGGCCAGACCCGTGAGCACGCCCTGCTCGCCTACACCCTCGGTGTCAGGCAGCTCATCGTTGCTTGCAACAAGATGGACACTGCCGAGTGGAAGGAGGCCCGTTTCGAGGAGATCAAGAAGGAGACCTCCACCTTCATCAAGAAGGTCGGCTACAACCCCAAGACCGTCGCCTTTGTGCCCATCTCTGGCTTCAACGGTGACAACATGATCGAGAAGGAGTCTCTCGACAAGCGTGCCTCTTGGTACAAGGGCTGGAAGAAGTTCGACTCCGCTGGCAAGGAGGTCTCCGGCTGGACCCTCCTCGACGCCATTGACGCTGTCGAGCCCCCCAAGCGTCCCACCGAGAAGCCCCTGCGTCTCCCCCCTGCAGGATGTCTACAAGATCGGTGGTATTGGAACTGTGCCCGTCGGCCGTATCGAGACTGGTGTCCTCAAGCCCGGTATGGTCGTTACCTTCGCTCCCTCCAACGTCACCACTGAAGTCAAGTCCGTCGAGATGCACCACGAGCAGCTCACCGAGGGTCTCCCCGGTGACAACGTTGGATTCAACGTCAAGAACGTCTCCGTCAAGGAGATTCGCCGTGGCAACGTCGCTGGTGACTCAAAGAACGACCCCCCATGGGTGCCGCTTCTTTCGCCGCTCAGGTCATCGTCCTGAACCACCCCGGCCAGGTCGGTGCTGGATACGCGCCCGTCCTCGACTGCCACACTGCCCACATTGCCTGCAAGTTCTCCGAGCTGCTCGAGAAGATCGACCGCCGTACCGGCAAGTCTGTTGAGGCCTCCCCCAAGTTCATCAAGTCTGGTGATGCTGCCATCGTCAAGATGATTCCCTCCAAGCCCATGTGCGTGGAGGCCTTCACCGACTACCCTCCCCTGGGTCGTTTCGCCGTCCGTGACATGCGTCAGACCGTCGCTGTCGGTGTCATCAAGTCCGTCGAGAAGGCCGTCGGTGGTACTGGCAAGGTATGTGACACTCTCCTATTGCCTCCTTTCTTTTCATCGCAACACTCGCTGACCACCCCCACCTCCAGGTCACCAAGTCCGCTGCCAAGGCTGGCAAGAAATAAATTGCCTCCACCCTCTGACAATGCCCTGATGAGTAATGCGGTCACACATTCTCGTCATTCCAACCTTCTCCAACCTCACGACACATTGCTTCGGATCTTTGGTGTTCGTTTCGGGTGCCTCATGAGTTCTACGCTATTGTCTGGGCACGTATGAGAGGAAAAACCGTCGGGGATTTCTGCGGTCTGAATGAAAAACAGATAGAGGTCCACTCCTAGACGAGATTAGGGTCGCAGTAATCAGGAATTCAGTTGTGTTCACGAAACCCTCTTGCCATCCCACAATGCTCAGCGTGATGTGTCTACATGTTCCTCGATCCATGATGGTGTTGTCATCTATCTTGTCTGCAGTGACACCGGTGGCCCTTGAATTCTCTGATGTTGTACGACGCCCTCGCTTACGAGAATTACCAATATTTAGAGCATGTAATTGGCGACAAGATGTGTACCATGTAGCTTTGTTCCTTACATCCCACCCATCCATCGTCGATCCTAACCCAGTTCAGAGATGGTTCAGCTTCACATAAAATTCTGCGAATGGATCGACTTGACCAGTGCGCACGGGGAAGAAATTGGCGGGGAGAAAATTTCGATGTGTGACGGCGCCTTTTCCGGTGTGGCTCTGGAGTATTTGTCTACATAGACCCACCAACCTCCGTCAGCTTCTGCAAAGCTACTCATCATCTATTTATTCACCTGTCTTTTCTTCTTCTTCTCCTTCTTCTCTCTCTCTCTTCGTCGTCTACGTAACATCTTTTATTACGGTTTCCTTTCGGTCTGGCGACCGGGTCTACTTCGCACCAAGCCACCTAATCGTAGTCCTGACCTCCTTGTCGTCGTCCCTCCTGCGCACCAGATTCCCCTCCAGTCCCCTCGCAAGTCCATAGATGGACCGCAGGAACCGCTGCGTGTCTATGCTGTCCGCATCTCGGCGCAGCTGCCGGTCCCCGCTGGGAACGGCGTCGAGGCTAGCTCCGCACGCCGGCCGCCGCCCTGTCCGGCCTCGATGGAGGTGTAGTTGAGCCGCCAGCCGTCAAAGGTCGTGTCGAGCGGGCGGTGCAGTTCTAGGCCGGAAAAGATGTAGGAGGTGGGGCGGAGGGCGTTGTAGGTAGGGGACCGGTGGGCCTCGGTGTAGGTGGGAAGAGGTTCAGGGGTGGTCTTCGACTTGGACGTCCTCGACCCCGAGGAGCGACGGCCGGACGCCTTGGAGGGGTCTTCGAGAGCCCGCCTGCGCGCCGGTCTCGCGAGGAACGGGCTGTCCGTGTCGTCCTCGGGCTGGTAGTACATCCACATCGGCAGTGCTAGGTTCTCTAGCCGCGGTGGCGTGACGAGCTTGCCACGGCGTATGTCGAGGCGGGCCTTGTCTAGGAACTGCACGAGGGGCGCCATGGCCTCCACTGTATGGATCTTGTTGCCGGGGAGGTCGGCAACTAGTCTCTGGGTCACACGGATGTCGACTTGCTCTGCGGGGAGTAGGATGTCGGATATGTGGGTGTGGGAGATGGCACGCAAAGAGTCGACCTCGATAATCTCCTCGTCGTTAGCCTTGATGCGCAGCTCAAGAGAGGGTGCGAAGGGGTCGGGGGGCTGCTTGGGGTCTAGTGAGTGTGGGGAGAAACGCAGGAGGACGAGGCTGGTCATCGATGGCGGCGATTTGTAGGGGACCCAGCCGGGAAGTTGCATGCCGGCTATAGGTGGGATGAGAGGGTGGAGAGCACGCGGAGAACTCAATGGGTCGACGTTGTCGGGGGTTTGTCTGTTAAAGTCCTGGGCAACGCTGCTAGCGTTTAGGTGGAGGACGTGGCCAAAGACTGCGCTCGTCCTGACGCGGAAAGGTAGCCAACCTGAAGGTGTTGGCTCGGTGGGAGCGGGCTGGACCGGTTCCTCCTCTTCCTCCGGTGCCCTTGGAAAGGTCAATGGAACACCTGTCAGGGATCTGTAGAACTCATCATGCTTGGCTCTGAGTGTTGACGTGGGCAGGATGAGGTCTTCTGGCGTAGCCTGCACCTTGTACTTGATGATGCTCTCGTCCAACGGCCAACTTGTGGCCAGGCGTGGTGCTTTTGTGTTGAGGGGGAGACAGAGCCGGGCCCATCTTTGATGTCTGTCCAGCCAGGACAGCTTCTCTTTGCCACCGATGGCTTCGATCAACCTGCCCTTGCCTTTCAGAGCAGGATAGATAGCTAGGGCCTTGCCTGTCCTCTTAGGGGCATTCGTCGTCGTCGTCGTCGTCTGTAGCAGGCGGAAGACGACATCGCCTGAATCTTCTAGAGCAGACCCAGTATCACCTCTGATGTCGACCCAGGTAACGATGAGCTATTGATCGAGCGTCAGACAACTGTCGAGGCTCGTGTCCTGCAGCAAACAGCCTTTTGCTTACCTCTTCTTCTTCTTCGTTCAATTCCACAACAGTGTTGGTGACTTTAATCAGGTCCTCGATCGTGCTGGGGCTGAATTTTTGAATAAGGGCGCGCTCCATCTTGAATTTCTTCGTCTTCATCTTTTGTAGTGTCTCGTTGATTGCTGACAGGCAGGCCTCAGCAACGACTTTCGGGGCTACGATTCGGATTGTTTTCTTTGACTTGATAACCTGGATCGATCTTCCAGGCCCATCGCCGAGGTGAACCCGGGAGATCAGCTGCAGCCAGCGCTGCGTGCCCACTGCGAAGCCGGTCTCGTCAGTCTCGGCAAGCGCATGCCAGCAGTTACGGAGCAGCACTTACGTGTGAGGAGCTTGAACTCCAGATCCCTGATGCGGAGTTCCAGCACACCAGGGCCGTCCATCAACTCCTGCGCTGAGATGCCCCAGCACTCGCGCATCAGCTGCATCGTCAGCCGCTGCTTGTGCCGCATGGATTTGAGTATGTAGCCCCTCAGCTGTGGATCCACGTCTTGTACGGCATCTGCAGTCTCCGGAGTCCACTGTGACTGCTCGACCGTCCATGGCTGGGGCTTCAGCAACTCAGGCAGGAGTCCAAAGAATGGACTCTCGTCACCCTCTGCCAGGCGCTGATGATGACGTTCAACGTAACGCCCGAGCTGAGGGATGGTGAAGCCCTTCATCAAATCGTCAGCTACCCGCTTGAACTCGTTGCTTGGCAATATCCTGTGTTGCGGTCGCAACTCATCAATGTTCTCCATCACAAGGTCCAAGCTCAATCCCTCCTCTTGGTCCACATGTTCTTCGATCCGCAAGCCTCGATCCGTAGGTCCATCGTCTTCCTTTAAGGGCCTTCGCTTCCAGTCGCCGCCTTCCCTCAAGACAATAATCTCGGCTTCCTTGCCGAGGGTGACCACTGACAACTTGGCCCTGTCTTCTCGAAGTAAGGTGTTGCCCTTCCGATATTCATTTACTTTGGGCTTTGGCGGTTGCACGGGCTTGCGACCTGTGATTCTCCGGACCAATTGGGAGTCGCCATCAAGATCTGCCCAAGTGTCGCTATCTTGCAGCGATGCAGCCTCGGGACGGCTGTCCGCACGCGCAGGCACACGCGCACGAGAGGGCTGCTCTGCATCGTCGATCGAGGTCGCACCGAGGTTCTCTTCCTGCGTCTTGGTCGGCCCTTTTCGGGAGGTGGTCGGTCGGCGAGGACGAGCGTTTTCGTTGTAATTTTGCTCATTCAAAATCGCAGCCAGATCCTGCTCCTGGCCCCTTGTGGCCTCAGAGGCAAATCGCCGTCTCCGGATCCGACTTTGCGCTCGAGCCTGCGCCGAGGCGGCGGCGACGGGGGTTGCCCGGCGGGTGACGGCGCGCAGTTGGCATCCAAGACAGATGGAGCCGCCTGCTACCGAGGGGGGAGAACATCAAGGCAAGTTCATGGGTTATGAAGACGCCCTTCCCTGGAGTCGAGGAGGGAGAAGAATGCTCTTCGTGACTTTTGCTGGCCTGCGCGGGACCAAGGAAAAAGCTCGATAATTTTTTTTTTTGCCGGGGGCAACTACTCGAAAATACAGGGCCAAGGATCGGCCCGCTGCGGCGCGTACAGGGGTCTTTCACCATTAAGCCAGTCGCGTCTCCTGTTCAAGACACTGAGCACCACAGCCACAGCGCACTGGAAGATTTGGTCTCAGCCTTTGTACCAAGGTTGTAATTCAGTTATTTCGGATTGTGAAGACTGTCGACCCTGGTTTCTCTTGTCTTGTCCTGTCCTTTGATCCTGCAAAATGCCACCATCTGCTAGAAGGTCGCGTCGTGTGAGCTGCTCTTTCAGTCAAGTTGGTTTCCCCTCCAGCTAATCGGTCCATGCCCACAGGCTGTCGACAATGACGATGAGGAGTCTGAAGAGGAGCAGAGACCAAGACAGCGGCCTCGTATGGAATCAGATCCAGTCGAGAACGAGGAGTCAGAGGACTATGAGGAGGAGGGTGACAGGGAGGATCAAGTGGAATACTCAGGGCAACAATCCCAAACACCCGGGTCACAGGACGACATGTTGATCCGAGAGCTCGTCAGATATGCCATGGCTTGTGACTTTGCCCGGCTACCAATACGAAGAGAGGGGATCAAAGAGAAGGTTCTAGGGCGAGGGAATAGATCATTCAGGAGGATCTTCCAGGGAGCGCAGGAAAGGCTCCGTCATGTCCTCGGGATGGAGATGGTCGAGCTGCCCGCCAAAGAGAAACTGACCAAGGAGGACAAGCGAAAAGGCGAGTCCCTGCTCATCTTCCCTGTTCCCAGCAGACACGACTACACCGAAACTAACAGCCTGACTTGTTTTATACAGCCATCAAGTCCCAAAGCAAGACCGTTCCATCCAACTCCTACGTCCTCGTCTCGATACTTCCTGAAGCCTACAAGACCCCGAAGATCCTCGCCCCCTCGCGACTCATCTCGGCCGACGAGGAAGCTGCCTACGTGGGCTTCTACACCCTCATAATCTCTCTTATTCGTATCAGCGGCGGCGAGATGAGTGATTCGATGCTCAAGCGCCACCTGCGGCGCCTCAACGCCGAGACCAACACATTTGCCGACCAGAAGACGGAGGACATCCTCGCGAAGCTGCAGAGGCAGGGATACCTGGTGAAGAGTGTTGATAGGCAGGCGCAGCAGCACGGCGAGGCGGACCACAGCACGACGTGGTTTATTGGGCCCAGAGGGAAAGTAGAGGTGGACGACAACGTCGTGGCGGGCATGATCAGGGAGGTCTGGGGCCCCGAGGGCGACACCGAGGAGCTGGAGGAGAAGTTGGCAAATACCCTAGACTTACAGAAGGGACAAGGTAGCGAGTACAGCGACGAAGACGCTGATGAGGACCGGAACAGATCCGGTCACACAAGCGACTCCGAGGAGCGTGGCGGACCGAGCTTCAGGGTACCTAATCAGCTCACATCTTCACAGGAACACGAGGATTAGGAGCAGACAAGAGCATCGGAGACACATGATTCGCGTGAGCAGTGCGAACGAGATTGTATTTTGTTCTGCTCTTGTTCCAGCGCCGGCGAACCGACCGATCCAGACGCTGGCTGCTATTGTTGCTATATGGAATGCAAACAACAATGATACCCTGTATTTGACACCTTGAACCACCTGCGCGCTGTTGAGTCCATGCCTGATGGCACCACACAACAGATGTATCTCCAAGGCTGCCCTGTGTTGCATTTGAACACTTAAGCTCCCCGTTATTGTTGCCCTCCATGGCGCAGACGACAAGGTGGCGCTGCTAATCGTCGCTATTCCGTCGCAATCCGTATGGCACAGCCGCCACCACGTCGGGCGCGCATCGCAGGCTCCATGTCCCAAGGAGCGTAAAGCTCCCTATTGACCCAGCAACTGATCCACAGACACGCTCCTCAAGTACCGCTGCCATGCTGCTGATGTGGGGCAGGCAGCGCGACCAGCTCGTCCTCCCTCGGCGGTGGGGGTCCGACGGGCTGGACCATCTGGCGGATGAGCTGCGCCCTTGCCTTGGCCATGGGCTCGTTCTGCGCGAGAGACATGTAGGCCAGTAGGGGGCTGTGGCCGACGATGCTGGTCTTGGTGTCGCGGTGGATGTTTGTCTTCCACTCCCAGCTCGTCGTGTCAGGGTGGCCGGTGCCGATGTACTTGGCCTGCAGGCGCTCGAGCTCCTGTTGGGTGCGGAGCTTGTCGGCCTGTAGAAAAGAGGGACGGAGCCTTATTGTCAGCGACCGCTCGTGGAATTGGGGGGGAGGGGGGACGGAGATGCGAAAAGGAAAGAGCGGCGTACCATCTTGGGCTGTCTTCACACACAGTTTGTGGCTGCTGGGTTGCAAGTATTGCTGACGCTCAGAGGCGGTTGGTGAAGTCGCGCTGACCCAGATTGTTTGCCGTGGCTAGTCAAGGCTATGCTCGGCTAATTTCATGACAAGGAAAGCTGTACACGCTTAGATGCATGCACCCCGATATGTTCATCCGGAGTGAATAAACTCGGCACATGTGAACAAGAAGTACACAGCGGGACTCTCGTCTGAAGTGCATCAAAAACACATCGCAGGTATCTTTGGAGTAAGACCTCTTGGAGGTTTACACTTGCTATGCATGCTCCTGTGAGCAGGGTTCTATTTTGGAGGTGAGACACACAGAGACCAACCCTTCAAACTCAAACCAAAGCCACATCTGTGAATCCAAGTCATGCTCCCAGCTGGTCATCCTGTAGCTTTCCAAGGGGTTTTCATCCTTTCCACCGTTCCCTCCATACGCCGATGTACAACGCCGCAGTAATGTACAGATGCCTCCTGCCAGTGAAGGGCGTCAAGAGGACGCCATTGCCGTCACGAACCTTTGAGGCCGGTAACCATAGCCTCTCCCAGCCTTGATAAACCATAGAGTCCACGAAGTCGGTCCCTCAGTTGAACCTATGAGGATGGAGGAAACAATATCAGCAGTCCGTCTCCACCAAGGCGCAAGAGATCATGGAGAGCGCGGCCGTGGATACGTACCCTTGATCCTTCTGGCGGACAATGTCGCCTTTTCCGCCCTTTGCTTGCCCTGAAGACTTGTCAGTACTAGTTCATGACCGTGTTTGGTGTGCGCACCCAAACATACCGACAGACCAGCCTCCACAACCAACTTGTCCATCTCAAAGAACTGGCTGACCACCGTTTGCCGCTATGGTACGAAAAAAATGTCAGCCCCGTCGTTCCCATATGCGAGATACGCTCGAAGAGGCCCTGCAGAGGGCAGAGGCAGCAGGCTTCAGCGCACCTTCAGCATTTGCAGCTCCTTCAGGCCCTTCTGTATCAGCTCTTGAACCTGTCTCGAGTCCTCCACGTTCTTGTTCTCCCGGAAAGCAGCTCGTGTCCGCCTCTTCGCGTATTCTCTGAAGTTGTACGATGCGAACTGTTCGCCCTGTCGGAGGAGCTGGCGATACTGTGTTGTTTGACCGTCAATATCAGAACTTGAACCCGCTGCGCACCCAAGAGGCGAAATTCTGCCTCCTCGCCGATGTCGCCTCGAGAGGAATCCAACAGGGTACGAAGAAAGCTTACCAGGGATTTGACCTGATGGGCCGAGTCGCCCTTGAGCGACGAGGATAATGACATGGCGAAAGGCTAGTCTTTGCGCATCGAGAAGGGAGAGGAGGGGTGGGAGAGATAGGGTGGAAGATCTGGATAGTAGTAGGCCTGTTGAGCTTTGATGCGCGGGTTTAGAGTAGTTTGGGCGCGGCGTAATGATGTAACACTTGCCGATGCCGAGCGGCCGACCAAAAAAAAAAAAAAAAGCTCGGCCTTTCCGATCTGTAATACGGCTTATCGGGATTGGGACTGGATTTCTAGTTACATAACTTCCCCCGGTAATTACATTCGTTCTGGGCCAGCGTCCTCAGTACTCGCTGCCTCTCTCTCTCTCAACCATCGAGAGAGCCTGTTTATTGATGCGAAACTAGTTACAATTGTTTTTATGATACAGAAGCCCTGTAGGATATGATTTAGAACAGTCACATCTTAGTTCGATGGGGTATTTGCTAAGACTAGTCTTTCCTTTGGCCTAACCATGTGTTATGGCCATATCGTCTCGGTCGCCTCGATGACATTCCTGTGCTGGAAATCGTCGAGAAGATCTTTCAGAGAAGCCAGATGTGAACGGATGTTCTGAGCGTGATATTTCGTTTTACTGTCGTCCGCAAAATGGAGAGCGCCCGCGTCCCTGTCAACGTCGAGGTCTCGTTGCTTCCGTTCGGGAAAGTGAACGCCTTCTCTGTGTCTCTGGAAGTTAAGGTCCGCGCACCGCACAGAGCAGTACACGAAACCCTTCCTAAAGTCACCGAGGCACTCCTTGCACAAGAAGGGGCCTGAGCCATCCATGTCCATCTCGGTGTCTTCGTCCACCAGCTGCACGCACTTGTCACCACCAGCACAGTCATGTGTTGTCTCCACGTGGGATTTCTGTCCTCCTGTCAGCTCCATAAATATCCCCTGGGCCGATAAGGAAACTTACTAGTCCGTTATTGCCAGAGAAACACGCCGACGAGCAAAACACTGTTGGCTTTGTTCGTACGCCACCTTCGACCAGCACTTGACAGAGCGGACAGATCATGTAGTCCTGCAGATCAAGCTCTCTCCCACAGGCGTGACATGGTGGTTGGTCGTACATCTCGTCGGGAATCTGTGGCGGCTTAGGTTGGCTGTCCTTTCGGCCGGTCGCCTTCTTGGACTTTTGCAGCTCGTGTGCATTCTTCGCCCTGCGGAGCTCCTCGGCCCGCTGCCTGTGCTGTTCTTTCTGTCCCTGCGCTCCTATGCTGGAGCGTCGGTCCACCGAGATCTTGTTGACGATCTCGTCCATGGTGGCCCCCTCCTGCAGCCTTAGAAGGTACGTCTGCATCTCTGATGCTTTCTCGTCCGAGGTCTCCTGAAAGAAGATTTCCTTGTAAACCTGGATCCTGGCCTCTGGCGTTTTGACCTCCACGAGGCGAGCCAGGGCTCTGTCTGCCTTGTCCTGTTCCTCCTCCTTGGTGCTGGCCTTGCCATCCGTCGTGCCCGGACTACTCAGGGCCTCACTCACTTCTGACACGACCTGCTCGAATTCAACTCCTTTCGTACCGATCTTGTCCAACACGTCCTTCTTTTCCAGCAGTTCCTGCAGGGCCTTCCTGATGCTGGGTGACGCCCTCACCTGCTGCTCGTACCACCGCCGTCTCTCCAAATCGATGCGCGCATCGATCCCCTCAAGGTCGTCTTTATACTCGCGCGCGGATGCAAAGAGCCTGTCCAGATCCCGCAGCAGGCTGTCCCGCCCGGAGAACCACTCCCGCGGCGCATCACTACCGGAGGCCAGATACCTGCTGCGCATACGGTCTATAACCTTCCCATAGCATTCGCGACACTCGAGCACATGTTTATATCGCGGGTGGTCGCGCGCGCATGCAGCGGCGAGCTGCGACACGTCCTCGGCGCATCGAGCGTGCTGCGCCCGCTGGATGGCAAGGTAGTCCCATGCCTCGGTCATGACAGATGGCTCAAGACTGATAGAAGCCTCGGAAAGGTATCGATATGCGCAGATATGACAAAACGGGCGGTCTCGAAAAGTCGGAGGAGCCCTGTTCGCGACCGGATTGCAAATTTATCCCTAGCAGTGATGGGGTTGTCGCAACCTCACAAAGTGGCCTGGGCAGCTCGCAGGGTATGCGCTGCTGATGAAGGTGGTGTCCAGGTAGAGAATTTCTAATAGTCGATGGCACCTCTATCGATCAGAAGACCAACCTAATCGTAAATGTCGTCTGGTGGTCTGTCGTCGCAAGGGATCGCGCATCCGGATGAGAGGGGGAGTGGGAGAGAGAGAGAGAGAGAGAGAGAGAGAGAGAGAGAGAGAGAAGGCTCAATGCGCTATGAAGCGTCGTCCACAAGGCAGGGGGAAGCGCTGCAGCGGAGGAAGGACGGCTCCTTATAGTTTTGACTTTCTGAGCTGTAGGTCTTCCAAAGAGATGACAAAGGACATTCGCGAGCAGGAGAAAAGGTGTAGAGTCGCCACAAGATGTTCACGTTTAGAAAGGTAGCTGCTATTCGACGTGAGACCTCGGAACCTGAGGCGCGACCAAAATCGAGGGTTAGGGCGCAAGGGACCCCTGTTTAGGCCCTGCCTAGCGTGAACGCCAGCCGCAGCGGCTAGCAATGAACATCGCTAGCATGAGCGAGGTGCTATTGCGACGCGACTTTCAGTGTCATCGACATCACCCGACAGAGCTCTCTGTGTACAGGCGGTTGCTTGTCCTCCCTCCCCGCCCCCCCTTTCGCTACAGCTACAACTCCTTTGCGCAGATTTCTTGATGTTTTAGCACCGCGCGACACTCGCTAGACTCGACGCAGAATCCAAGCTCGATGACTTATCGCCGAACAATCCCAAACGACTTCGACTCTATTTAACAACTGGTCCTGTCTCTCTCAGATCCTGCGCGACGGTTTGAAGCACCCTCAGCCGAACGGCCGATCTCAAATAGAGGTTTGCAACAATGGCGCCTAATGTGAGTCTAGTAGATGAAGAATAGACACCTAATGTACCTGTTGCGGCTCTGAAGCTGATGACTGAGGGCGCATTGCAGTACAGGACCAACCCGAACACTCGACGTGGCAATCGAGGCGGATTCCCAGAGCATGACGACTTCGAAGGTACCATACCAGCGCCCGTACCCTCCTACCTTGTCTTCTCTTTGTCCTTTATAAGCCGAGCTGGTGCATCTTGGGGGTCGGAAAGAAACAGCGTCACGAGCAGCTAAAGGCTGACCATGAGTTTGCAGGGCTTCCGGTTCGACAATGGCGCAAGACAGAAATCACCGTCGCACCCCCCTCAGGAGACGGAGGAATCCAAAAAGAATGACCGGTGGGCGGTAGAGCTCCCGCATAGCATGCCGAAGGACTCGGACCAGCTTCCCGCCCACAGCCTGGCTCTGCTCAGAGCTGCAAGATCTGGACGCCTCTACAAGCGCCCACCCCCTGATGACGAAGATGGCGATGGAGACGGCCCTCCTGGTGACAAGGGCGACAGGAAAGGGACCGGCAGTCATGAAGGGTTCAGGGCCAAGGTCTGGAAACAAATGCCCCGTAACGCCGAGGGGCCGACCATCTCGTTTCTGGCCAAGAGGAAGCCAGGCACTATCACTCTGCCTTCCAAAGCCCTGGCGCTGCAGACCACCGGCCCGACCATCACGATGGCTATTGTGAAGCGGAATGATGCGGCTGGAAATTCATACACGCAGGAGGTGACGATTACCCCTGGTCAACAGGTCGAGGGCGAGATCATCTCGACGAGTGTCATCCCTGCGCCCGAGCAGCCAGGCACGGCATCCGCAGCAGGGACACCTGCCCGGAGGAAGCCTCCGATTCCTCAGAAAAAGAAGGGTCGTGGGCGTGGCCGGGGCCGTGGTCGTGGCAAGATCCCGCTACCTAACCCCACCATACGCCCAGAAGCGCAAGCTGGCACTGGTATGGATGGAGTGGCTGAGGCCAAAGGCGATGCCATTGGTTCTAATGTGAGTCAACCTTTTCTACGTCGAAATCACTTTGTGGCAGGTGACTGACTAGCAGTTCCAGGGTGTCAAGACCGAGCCCGACCACGACAAGGGTGGTCAGGATGTTGAGATGATGGACTCACCTGCAGTCGACGAAGACGGCGACGAAGGTGAGGGCGATGGAGACGACGATGAAGAGGGCGAAGGAGACGAGAGTATGACACCTGCCGAAAACGACGACCATGAGATGGAGGATGCTCCCTCTCTACCACTGTCAAGTGCTCCCGCAGATGCTGCTCTCACATCGACAGCGCCAGCGCCGGATGTCTCAGAATCGGCCCTGAACTTGGCGGTGCCTCCACCGAAGCCTCTGGGCGCCGAGGGTTCTGGGATCCAAGGCAGTCCCCTCAAGAATGTGATAGTGCCGTCTCCCGCAGAGCCGTCGCCTCTCATCGCACCCCTCCCAGCTCCATCGCCTCCAGGTGCACCTGACCTGTCAGAAGTCCCTGGAGAGCCGACATTGGGCCTGCAACCATCACCTGTTGAGGGTGAAGCCCTACAGACGGCAGTTCCAGAGTCGATCGCCGAGGCAATTATTGAAGACACACCACAGCCCGCAGAAGCGGCGGCTCCGACATCCCCCAACCCAGCTCCCGAGGAGACCCCCTGGCGTTGGCATCGTCGCGATCACCTCCGCTCAGGAACCCGAAGCCCCGGCTGCACCGATACCAGACCAGCCAACCGTGTCGCCAGAGGCTGTCGAGCAACCTTTACTGTCAGCCGAGGAAGCTCAGCAGGCCGCGCCCTCTACGGCTGATATTCCACTGCCTACAAGCGAGGTGCCAATGCCAGGTCAGGCTTCAGAGGGTGAACCTTTGCAGGAACACCAAAAATCACCTACTGAGCCGCCCAAGGAAGCATCTATAGAGCTGCCCAAGGAAGGGTCCACAGAGCCGGCCACGAAGGTCTCTACAGAACCGCCCATGGAGCTGCCTAAGGAAGAGCCTATGGAGTTGCCCAGTGAAGAGCCCACGGAGCTGCCCAAAGAAGAGCCTGCAGAGCTACCTAAAGAAGAGCCTGCAGAGCTACCCAAAGAAGAGCCTACAGAGCTGCCCAAAGAAGAGCCTACGGAGCAGCCCAAAGGAGAGCCTATGGAGACTCCTACGGAACCGCCGGCAGAACCCATACCGGCAGAACCCCCAGCGCCAGAAGAGGCCACTCCTGTTGACAGCAAAGCCCCCGCTGAGGACAACATCGACAATGGACCGGACCTCCTTGGCCCTCTTGATGCCGCACTGAGCCGACAGGCTGAAGAGGACGCGCCACCCACTTCGGCGCCCGCGCCAGCACCGGTTGAGGAATTAGCACCGCCAAAGGTGGAAGAGACGGCGCCTGGGGACGGTGCAGGGGGCAGCGAATAGAACTGGCTGCTGCCTCCGCAACCTCTGGCAACCTCATCACAGATTCTCAGGCCATCGACACCACAGAGTCTATTTCTCGGCCAGCCACATTACCAACTGACAGAGCCTAGTCTTCGATCCCCTCAGCTCGCGGGGCACTCAGGCTCGTCCTACCTCGACCCTAGGCCTCGACTCCCACAGGTTGGCTATCAGTCCTGTCACCCTCCGGGGCCTCAGCACCCGTTTCTCCTCAACGCTCCCCTCCAACCGTCACATTTGCTCCACGAGACTCAATCTAGGGCGGATCAGCGCGCAATGGCCCAACTCCAGGAGCTCCAGATTCCGGTGCTTGGACCTGCACCTCCTGAGTTACAAAACGAGGCAGAAGAGGCAAATGTATGGGATCTTCTCTCTGCCAGATTGAAACACCTAGACCTGGAAGATTTTCCTCCAGGCCCGCCAGGTCCGTAACGGTGCATAGTAGCAGTCACGAGCTGGAAGCATATATTCTCTGCCAAGGGTCACTGTTCCCTGTAGAAGTGAGAGAGGGGAAATAGCATTCCGAGCACGCTGAGATTGCTGAACGGCTTACTACTCCAAGCGCAAAAAGTGTATTGTTATATATATTTCTAGGCACATTATGAGGTTTATATTGTTCCGCAGAGCGACATGGATAAATTGTAATGTTATGGGTATTGCAAGGAAATATGTTGTGATAAATTGTGTACTGCAACCGCCTCCTACAAACTGCAAGACTTTTTTTATTTTTTTTTATAATGGCTTTTGATGCGGTACCAAGTAACAATGCTGGTTTGTCTGAAATCAGGAATCACCATGAGGGCGTCATTGGTCTCTTGCTGATGACAAAAAGGCCGTGTTGATGAACAGCAGCGTCCTGAACCGCCAAGTGTCTCATCAACTACGTGCTTACCCAGTATGTGCGCCCTTTGAGTGCTCCTTCGTCTTCCCGCCCTGTGAGGCTGACAAACACAAGACAGAAGGCGCGATCACCCCTCCTCCCAATACGGCATGTCCAACCCCACCACCCTGCACCACAATGCAGGATGGCAAAGTAGGGAAGGAAAGAAGGAGAAAAAACAGCCGCAGCCGCGCGCCTCTTCCCTCCGTCCCTCCCACACCTCACAGGCGCTCCCTCCGCCTTGAAGGTCCCACCCACCACAGTGCCGTCCCGCCGCCAGCGTTTGCACTGTATTGCGCCATCGAGCCCAAATATGCATGATTGCCGATAACCGTGCAGCCGACAGATGCGGCTCTGTCGTCGCATGGGGACCGGGGCCGACACCCGCCAGACCCACCGCCGACGTCCTCTCTTTTCCGTTGCCGCCACGGGAAGCCCTCACGCCTTCACCTTGCCTGCGCTCCCCAGACGAACCGCTTCCCGAACCGATCCGCGCGAAATGTTTCTTCCGTGGGCCTATCCTGTGTGGTGAGAGAGAGAACACGAGGGTTATGTGAAAGGTAGAGAGAGGTTGTGTGCCTGCGCGTGAGACCCGAACCCTGGGGCTTGGGTGGCTTGACCTCGGGTCGCCTTCGAGGAGGAGGATGAGCTGCCAGCAATAGATTGGCACCGAGACATTGGCAAGTAGATTTATAATTTCATTCTGGTTCTTTTTCAATGTTGTAGTTGACTTATATAATTGTGTCTTGTCTCTATCTGATTTGGATAGACCTTTTTAATGTTTGGTCCAGGTGCTTTTTGCTATACAACAAGTCTGGTTGATGGCAAAGGGGGAATAAATCAACACCGCATTAGAAAATGCTTCCTCCAACGCCAAGCAATGGAATTCCATTTAATTTTCAACACCCAGGGGGGAAAGGGAAAGAAGAAAAAAAAGAAGAAGAGAAAAGAAATCCTTGCCTTGTCTTTTCGACAGGCTGATAGGGGAGGGCAACGCTCATAAATTCATCAGATCATCCCTTCAGCATCTCGCCGCCTTATGACGAGACCTGGACGGCGGCTGCTGCATCGACATTGCCGTCGCCGCCGCGCTCCTGGTTCTCCTGGAACGCCCGGGCCATCTCCTCCTCTCGGCGCTTCTGCTCCATCTCCTCGAGGTACTGGGCATACCTGCTCTTCTGGTTGTGGATGCCGCACTCGGTCTTGGCCTGGCCCTTCCACCGGCCCGCGCGCTCGTCCTCGCCCGCGGCCACGGGGCTCGTCGAGTGCCAGTCGCCGACGCTCTTGTAGCCCATGTCGAGGAGGGCGTTGTAGGGAACGTCGTTGTCCTTGATGTAGCGGTGGACCTGGTTGAAGCTCCAGCCGACGAGCGGGTTGATCTTGACCACGCCGCGCTCCTCGTCGACCTCGATGATGGGGATCCGGTCGCGCTGCCCGCCCTGTGACCGCCGGCGGCCCGTCAGCACCGCCGCCACGTTGAGCTCCGTGTACGCGCGCTGCTGCGGCTCCACCTTGGCGTACCAGTCGTACATCTCGGCGCTGGTCTCCCACGAGCGCTCGCCAAAGATGGCCTCGAACTCCTCGGCCGTGCTGCAGCCGTCAGGCCGGAAGATGTGGACTTTTGTGTTGGGGTAGCGCCGCCGCACGCGGTCGACGAGGTCGTGTGTCTCCTGGAAGTGGTACAGCGTGTCCAGGAAGATGATGTCGACGGGCCGGGCGTCCTCGGCCTCCAGCTTGGACAGCATGTCCAGCGTCACCAGGCCCGTGAGGCCGAAGGCGGTCGACTGGTACAGGTTGGGGAAGAGGATCTTGCAGAACCGCAGGATGTCCTGGGGGTGCATGGTCTCCAGGCGGGCGTTGAGCCACTTGAGGTGGTAGGGGGTGAAGGTCACCGCCGGCAGGGTCATGGTGGATGATGTGGCCGAGGCGTAGCCCGACTCGAGGTCGTCGGCCGAGGAGGTGTCTGATTTTGTGTCGAGGCCCTTGAGGCGTGGCGATGCCTCTGCTGAGGATGTGCCTGAGTGGGTGTAGTTGCCCATGTTGTCTGGGGAGGTATGTGTGGTAGTGGTGGTGATGATGATGGTGGTGGTGGTGGTGGTGGTGGTGGTGACGACGTGTGTCTTGGTATATATACCACCACTGTGAAGCTTCCTTCCAGACAGTGATGGGCTGTGTGTGTGTGTGTGTGTGTGTGTGTGGGTTTGGAAGTTTTGAGATTGGTTATATATATGTATATGAGGTTCTCGAGGGTTGAAGTCTCGAGTCCTTTCTTGTGGGAAAAAGAGCAGGTTGTCTGTTTTGTGGGCAGGAGGGTATACGTTTCTCAGAGGAGAGCAGATTTATACGAAGAAGTGGGAGGATGTGAGTGTAAGACGTGTGTGTGGGTGTGTGGGTGCTAGTTGTGGGAGAAGAGGTAGGTGTGTGTGTGTGTGTGTGTGTGTTTGTAATACCAAGGTGGGAACAGAAGAAGAAAGGGCAGGAGAAGAAGCAGCAGTGGTGCCTTTGAAAGATATTTCTCGGCCGCCTTGGGTCCGTCCTTCTTACAAACCAACCAGCCCGGGCTTGGGATGGAATTGCGGCATCGCACATCATACGAAACGGAACGAGGGGATACCTTGGCTCCAGATACCTTGTCTGGGGGCCCTGAATGGTGACCATCTGTCAGTCCTAGCCCTCCATGTCACTGTCCCCTCCTCCTCCTCCCCCCTGATCTCTCTCTACCACCATTAGCCCTTCGTCAAGCACACCCAGGGCATGGCTCACAGCCCGATGGCCCATTATTAATCGCAACCTGACAACCGTTGACACTGTCCGCCCCCTTCTCTCCTTTCCCCGAGGTCATCTCCCTCCTCCCACTTATCTCTCCCTCCCTCCCTCTCTCTCTCTCTTACTCCCTCTCAACACACACGAGATGGAGAAAAGAGGGCTACCCAGTGGTACAAGGAGTCTACCTCGAGGGGACTACCTCCTTGTGGAGGGGGCCCAGGACGGACTGGGGATTGCGCCATTCGACGCTTTGGGGCAGGGCAAAGGCGGCCATCTGGTATGTCTGATGGATGATCCGCCCATGGTGTGCCTGATATAAGCCATCGATGGTGCAATCCGCGCTATTCCTTTCGTGATCAGGACCGGGCTCTCATTGGTCCTCAGGATGAAAAATTGCGACGGTACCTGACGGTGACTTGGTGTGCCCTCCAGAGGAGCCCTCCTACAACAGGGCGTGGCGATTGGTTTGAATTTTTTTTCTGGGCATTGGATCCGCAGGCTGTCATGGCTCGGACAGGAAGTCCATCAGTCGACGAGATCCGTCCTCTGCCCTCTCAACTGCCGCATGGATGCCATCCTATCGGTGGTTTGAGTGAGGTTGAGGTACATGTTCCCAAAAGTCACTTGCCCCCAGGAACTAGTCGTCGACCAAGGTTGCGGGAAGGCTGAAAGGGATGGCGGGCTCGGCTGCGTCTAACAGAAAACAGGCGACAGGGGGCTGGTGCCCCACAATAGTAAATCTTCTTTTTTTTTCTTTCTTTTTCTTCCTCTCCCTCTTTCTCACTCTTGGGGCCCCGACATGGCACTACTCATGAGCCTGCTGTACCCAAGTACCGCCATGTGAGCTCCACAATAACTTTCTCTTGAACGCTCCCGGCAGAGGCAACGACCCCCCTGGTCCCTGTCAGAACGCCCAAGCGCGCACCAACATCGCACTGTCCAGCGCCGTGTAAGAAGTTCTTGGGTGTGTCTATATTATATAATCACGCTTGCAAATCGAAAACTCTTGGTCCAGAACCTTCGCCTTAACCAGCCGTGCGCGCTATGGTGAGTGAACGAGAACCACCTGCGAATGACATGGGGGCATGACAGTGCTACAAGCACACTTGCCTCTTCAACGTCATCTCGGGTTTTTCCACCTGTCGACGTCATGAAGAATTTGTCAAGCTACAAATCATAGCACTGGTGGTAGTATGCAGGAATGGCGAAAGCAGACTGGCTGCAACTCCGTACTTTCTTTCTTTTTTCCCCCCTCCCTCATTCTCGTTTTTCTCTTGGGCTTTCCCAGACATTGATTGCCCAACAACTCATGTGAGTGCGTGCGTGCATGCGCCATCCCCGTTCCCGGCCGGAATAACCTCGCGCAGGATCGTGTTGTGATTCTGGACAGGATGACAACACCGGCTCGGCCGGTGAGTCGTGCTCACAACTCTGTATCTCTATCTCTCTCTTTTTGATGACATGCAGATACATGTCGCACAAGCAGGGGAGGAAGGTCAGCAGCATCGGTTGGCTCTCGTGCCCTGGTCCGCGTGAGAAAGCCAAGGTCAGACAAGAAGATTTGCCCACAGGGGCGGTTGCGAACGACAGCCTTCTTATGGCGAGCTCTCCTCTCTTCACATCATCGGGCGGTGACTCTTATCAATTTTACTTTTTATTTTTATTTTTTTTATTCAGGCAATATTCCTCCCATGTTCCCTACCTCGCGGGCTGGGATGGTTGAGATCAGGTCCAGGCCCTATTGGCGGCAGATCGAGGTTAGCGGTGCACAACCCGAAATGAGAGAGTGCCCCTGATCTTGGCTTGTTCCCCATAGTCCCGAGAATCTGGGCATGGTGAGTAACCTACCTGTTAGTAGCACCTCTAGGTTTCTCCCCACAGCTAGCCATGCTTCCTGGTAGCTCTCCTGCTCTAAGACCACAGGATACTTCTGTGGCACACCTGAGCACACATAGGAGAAAAGATCAGGGCCCGTCCAACGTAGCTCGTGGAGTGATATGCCACCATCTTTCTCCTCCGCTTGGCGACGACGCTGGATGCCAGCCAAGCATGCTGCCTGACCATCTGGCCTGATTGAGCCCAAAAACCAAGAGGGGGCAGGGCCACAACTACTGTAGTACGATGCAGCCAAGCGACCCGGGTTGGGCAACGGGTAGCTAGCTTGAGAAAAGGGACACAATCCTGATATACGGTTTTCAAGCGCAGAGGCAACATTTTCAGCTGCCCCGGAAGCTTGTTGTCACGCAGCCACAGACGAGACTTACTGGCCGCGTATCTGAACGGGTCAGATACCAGAGCTTGTAGAAGCATCAATTGTCTAGGACCGAGGTGCTCGGAAGACCTGCAGGCCGTCTCTTCGAGCTACCCACGCCTCAGCTGTACACGACAGCTACTGGCCCTATGGCTCTCGTGCGGATTTGTCCCTCCAATGACGCTTAGACCAGGACAATCTTACTCAATCTATCTCCCATTTCTCCTACTAATATCTGGGCTACACGGCATAGGCAGTCAGGCCTCAACGGCCGCAGGTGCGTGCAGAACACTCGCAAGTACTATAACAGCAGACCGCTTAGCTTGGCAGTTCCGAAGCAGGCCTTCACTTGCGCTGGTGAGAGCTGCAGGGCGCGACGTGGTATGGGCAGGACAAAGCTGCTGCATAGATGAAGAGGGAGGGAGGATATAACGAACTCCAGCATCCTCGTGGAAGATACACTGCCAGAAAAGAAAAAGAAAACTCTCCCGCAGTGTCAGTTCTTGAAGACAAAGACAAATAACTGTTGACACGGCGTGTTTGCTATTTTCTACTCTGTCAATCACATTCCTAGTCACCCAGTATTGGAAGTAATTATGAGAAGCTGTAGTAAGTAGCCGGATTGTTTCCGTTTTCCGCCGACATCGGGGAAATTTGGGGAAGATGGGAGCTTGGGACAGCGGGAGTTTGGGGGTCGTGTCGCGGGATGGCCCGAGGTGGCCCATGCTTTCTGCGGAGGTATTTTCTTAGGTGAAGCTCCTTGTAAAATACAGAGGCCAGAAGAAAAGAGAGAAAAAAAGGAAGGAAAAAAAAAAAAAGGTGTCTAGCGACGAATCCAGAACACGCAGAAGGTTGTAATTGATATCCGTCAAGGCATTGGACAGATACACACCCTCTCTCGTCCCCCCCTCTCACTCTTTCTCTTAATCCCACCCTCAAGCCTCGGTTCTCAGAATGCTACAGTCGGCACGATCATGCGCCTCCGGCTCGGCCAGGAGCTGGCTGGTTAGGCCGAGGGGCAGCAGCAGCAGCACGAGGGCTCTGAGCACATGCCTGAACTCCAACAGGCCGACGGCTGCTTCTCTCCGTACCCCTCCTACGTCACTCCACAACACCAAGACGACCACGACGACAAGATACTTCCACGCCTCGTCCACAAGAATGGCCGGCACGAGAACCGAGAGCGATGCCTTTGGCGAGATCCAGGTCCCCGCCGACAAGTACTGGGGAGCCCAGACCGAGCGGTCCCTCGAGAACTTCCGCATCAACCAGCCCCAGGACCGCATGCCCCCGCCTATCATCAAGGCCTTTGGTATCCTCAAGGGCGCCGCTGCTGCCGTGAACGTTCGCTATGGTCTTGGTATGTCTTCTGGGTGGAGGGATCGATAGGTCCAGGCGACACACGCGAGAGAGAGAAAGAGAGAGATGTAGAAAGAGACCCTGCAGGCATGGAGGAGGACTCACACAGAAACGCACAATCTAGATCCCAAGATCTCCGAGGCCATCCAGCAGGCCGCCAAGGAGGTCGCCGACCTGAAGCTGATCGACCACTTCCCCCTCGTCGTCTGGCAGACCGGCTCCGGTACCCAGTCCAACATGAACGCCAACGAGGTCATCTCCAACCGTGCCATCGAGATCCTGGGGGGCCAGATGGGCTCCAAGAAGCCTGTCCACCCCAACGACCACGTCAACCGCTCTGCCTCCTCCAACGATACCTTCCCCACCGTCATGCACATCGCCGCCGTCCTCGAGATCGAGAGCGAGCTGGTCCCGAGCCTCAAGAGCCTGAGGGACGCGCTGCAGAGGAAGGTGGACGAGTTTGAGGCCAAGAACATCATCAAGATCGGACGGACCCACCTGCAGGACGCCACCCCGCTGACCCTGGCGCAGGAGTTCTCTGGGTACGTCGCCCAGCTGGACTTTGGCATCCAGAGGGTCGAGTCCAGCCTGCCAGCCCTGCGGCAGCTGGCGCAGGGAGAGCACCGCTGTGGGCACCGGCATCAACACCTTCCAGGGATTCGCCGAGGCCATCGCCGAGGAGGTGTCCAAGATGACGGGCACCAAGTTCGAGACGGCACCCAACAAGTTTGAGGCCCTGGCCGCCCACGACGCCGTTGTGCAGGCGCACGGCTGCCTCAACACCCTGGCCGCATCGCTCACCAAGATCGCCCAGGACATCCGATACCTCGGCAGCGGGCCCCGGTGCGGCCTGGGCGAGCTGATCCTGCCCGAGAACGAGCCCGGCTCCAGCATCATGCCCGGCAAGGTCAACCCGACCCAGTGCGAGGCCCTGACGATGGTGTGCGCCCAGGTGATGGGCAACAACGTTGCGTGCACGATCGGCGGGATGAACGGCCAGTTTGAGCTGAACGTGTACAAGCCCCTGGTCATCCGCAACCTGCTCCACAGCACCCGCCTGCTGTCTGACGGCATGCGGTCGTTCGAGAAGAACCTGGTCGCCGGCCTGCAGGCCAACGAGGAGAAGATCGCCGGCATCATGAAGGAATCGTAAGCGCCTCTCTCTACCTTTTACCCCGGGTGATATATTGTGGTGGCAACACCAGAGGATGTATGCTAACGAGAGCGGGTACCAGTCTCATGCTCGTGACCTGCCTGAACCCCAAGATCGGCTATGACATGGCCAGCAAGGTTGCCAAGAATGCCCACAAGAAGGGCCTGACCCTCAAGGCGTCTGCCCTGGAGCTGAACGCCCTGACGGAGGAGGAGTTTGACAGCCTCGTCAAGCCCGAGCTCATGATAGGCCCTCGCCCTACAAGGGATGATGATCATCATCAAGCGTGTCGTCTAATCAAGCACTGTAAAAATGGTATACATATATACATATGAAAAGAAAAAAAAATTCAGACGAGATCAGGAGCAGTGCATACCACACTAGGTCTGGTTTTGTTTTTTTTCTTCTTTTGGCTTTCCAAAATGAGAGTGAGCCTTGTCAGCAACAGCTGTCCCTGACGCTCTCCAAGTTCACGCAACGAAACACTGTGCTACGAAGCATGCTTCTTTTCATTCTCATCTTAAACTTTTCATCTCTCTACCTTCCTCTCCTGTATAGAGCAAGTACTTGGATTTTTCGGCTACGAAGCAATGTATATCTATGAAAGGCCATCGTCATTTAGGAACTATCGATCAGCGGCTCTTTGATGGCCAATGCTTGGTGCTCATATAGCCAGAACATACATAAAACCCAATGCTCTGTCAATCTGTAACTCTTATGGACGCCACAATGTGGCTTGTAACGGATGACGATAGTCAGGAACGGGGCTTTTTGGGCGAATCGGAGTCTACGGCTGGCTCGGCAGGGGGGGCGCCCCCACTCTGGGTTGTCTTGCGAAGTTTGGAGTCCAACGCAATTTCTCGACAAGCCAGCCCCTCCTCAGCGTTTACTGCTACTCCCTCAGCGCTCTTTCTTGTCTCTGCCCCTCTCCTCCCAACCAAATACTCGGGCGCCCAGGGCTCTCTTCTGCCTTGTCTGCCTCACTCTGTCTCTGCTCCTCTCTGTCTCTGCCTCGCTCCCTCTTCTTTCTTATTTCTTCTTTCCCCTCCCCCACCCGGACTTCTCGAGGCTTTCCCGGCGACAGTCCTCTTGAGGCGTCATCACCAGAACACGACTTTTTTTTTCTCCCTCTCCCCTAAGTACGACCATAATCATCAGCCAGGACGAGTACAACCTCGAGACCCAACATGTCGAGTCCCACCGCCCCGGCCGTTTCGCGACCTCGTCTTGACCCCTCCAGGAGGAGCAGCTCGTACCTGCAGGAGTTCCAGCAGTACCGGCCCCCCAACAAGCCCGAGAGCCACTTCGGCATCGACACCGTCGTTGAGGATGTCCCTGGAGCTCCTGCGCCCAAGGCTACGCCCCCGAACCCCACGTCCCTTCCCTACAGAGGCATTCCCTCGGCCGAAAACCCTCCCAAGGTCGTCGACGGGCTGAGCCACGACCTCTCGCACCCCAACTGCGCCCCGCCCCCCGGGCAGACGTCGAACAAGCTGGTCGCGACGCTCTTCTACAAGGCCAAGTCCCAGCGCGTCTCGAACAACGCGGTGCCCTCCCCCCAGAAGCCCGCGTCGCCCCAGCCCGGCGCGGTGACGCCTGAAGGGTCAGACATCCCCGCCAACATGGCCCCCACGACCGACCCCTCGACCTTCCCCCTCGAGCCGCCCGCCGCCGAGCCCGAGCCCCTCGACCACCTCTACGGCTCGTTCATCTCGCCGCTGTGCATCACGTCCTTTCTGCACCTCACGTCCACCTTCCCGCTGCCCCCCGGCTCCGACAACATGACCTCGGCGCACAGGTGCCTGGACAGCTCGGAGCACCCCTCGTGGTGGAGCTCACGCTCTCCCCGGCGCCCGCGCCGTCGTACCTGTCGCTGGCGGACCTGCGCAAGCACGAGCTCATCTACCGCTTCGAGCGCGAGTGGAACGTCGACGTGGCGCTGCAGCCCGACGTGCTCTGGCGGCGGCACCCGCGCCTGGTGGTGTTCGACATGGACTCGACCCTGATCACGCAGGAGGTGATCGACCTGCTGGCGGCGACGATCCGCGACCCGCCCGACCTGGCGGCCAAGGTGGCAGACATCACGCACCGGGCCATGCTGGGCGAGCTGCAGTTCGAGAGCGCGTTCCGCGAGAGGGTGGCGCTGCTCAGGGGCCTGCCGGAGACCATCTTCACGGAGCTGAGGGCGGTGCTGGACGTGACCCAGGGCGTGCGCCCGCTGCTCAAGGCGCTGAAGAGGCTGGGGGTGCGCACGGCGGTGCTGAGCGGGGGCTTCCAGCCGCTGACGGCCTGGCTGGCGTCAGAGCTGGGGATCGACCACGCGCACGCCAACGAGGTGGTGATCGAGGGCGGGAGGCTGACGGGCGAGGTCAAGGGGACCATCGTCGGGCGGGAGAGGAAGGCGGAGCTGCTGCAGGAGATCGCCAGCAGGGAGGGCATCGACCTGAGCCAGGTGGTGGCCGTGGGAGACGGGGCCAACGACCTGAAGATGATGGCGGCCGCGGGCCTGGGCGTGGCGTGGAACGCGAAGCCCAGGGTGCAGATGGAGGCCGGGGCGAGGCTCAACGGGGAGAGCCTGCTGGATCTGCTCTATCTCTTTGGACTCACCAGGGAGGAGATTGATATGCTGTGTGCGTAGGTGTGACAAGACCAGTCGGGCGTCTCTCCGCACAGGGAAGCAAGCATTTTTTTTCTTCTTTATTTTTCTTCCTTCTTTATTGTTCCCTCCCCCCAAAGACTTTTGGAAACGTAGGACTTGTCTCTGTAACCGCATGTCATGCAATGTGTCTACGTCATGCACACGACCTACATACCTGCACTTCTTGCGAAGAGCTGCCGTAAAGACAGCACCAGTCTGTCAGAGGGCACTGGTTGGCACATGAGGAGGAAGAGTGCAAATAATTGAAGCAGGAGGAGGCACAGAGCAGAAGGGAAAAGAAGACAAGCAAGATTAAGAGCTCATGGTGTAGACCATACTACGAACCTCGTCCCGCTGCCCGCCCCAGATCCACGACTCTTTTTTTATACTTTCATCCCTGGTCGCACTCAGTCCGCAATAGCCTGCCTGCCTGTCTCTGGGCAGACTTTGGTGTGAGGACCCCTAGCAGACCTTGTTTTTTCTTCTTTTTTTTTTCTTCTTTTCCCTCTTCTTCTTCCTTCTCTTTTTCCCTGGTTCTACTCTTCTTTCACTTTTTTTTCTTCACTGGCCCCCTGAAGGCACGGGTTAAGGGGTGGTCGTTGAGTTAGTCAAGTCTTATCTTGGGTCTTGCGCCGTTGCGCAGGCGCGGATGCGAATTCACTTTCTACCGCGCCCGCCTCGCAGTCCGTGCCTTGTGCTCGTCATTTTTCCATCCTCACCCCTCCCCAGCGAATTCTACCTAGATAAATTAATTCATAACTGGCCTGGCCCGGCCCTCGAGATACTGGCGTACAATAAGCACTACACAAGCTAGCTACACACTTATCGTTTCCTGTCTTCTCTCTCCACCACAGACTCGTCTCTTTTTTTTTTCTTTTTTTAGCACCTCCCCTGGTCGTTCTCCTCACCCTTCCCACAAACCCCAGCCCTCCGTCCCGCCATGGGCTCCGTCACCACACCACCACCACCGGGCACCACGCCCAGGGCGGGCCTGCCGACCTTCAGAATCCGCAAGGCCAGCCCCCGAGACGCAGAGCAGATCGCCGCCCTCGGCACCGCCGTCTTCACGCACACCTTCCAGGAGTCCGGGTGCACGGCCGAACAGCTCCGCTCGTACCTCGACGAGGCGTACACGGTGGCCGCCATCCGAGACACGCTCACGAGCCCGGCGCAGGAGACGCTTGTGGCCACCACTACCACCACCACCACGGACGAGAACGGGCAGGCGGCCGCTGGTGGCAGCGAGAGGATCCTGGGCTTCGCCGTCCTCAACCATATCACCTCCCCTCCGAGCCCGCCATCGCAGGCCTCCCCCGCCCCGTCGAGGTGCAGCGGCTGTACGTGGACCTCGGCGCACACGGCCGGGGGATCGGGACGGCGCTCATGGCGGCGGTGGAGGAGCTGGCGAGGGGCCGGGGGGCGTACGAGACGGCCTGGCTTGGGGTCTGGGAGCGGAACTACCGGGCGCAGGGGGTGTACCGGCGGTTAGGGTACCGGCGGGTGGGGGAGCATGTTTTTGATGTTGGCGGGGACGAGCAGACGGATTGGATCATGGTGAAGGCATTGTGATTGGGAGAGAGGGGGAGGGGGGGAGGTTGGTTGTTTAGTAAGAGAGAGAGAGAGAGAGCACTTGGCCTATAGGATCATCAGTAAGCTGTATGGGTGTGTGTGGTCATGGTGCTTGGTTGGATGGCGAGAGGGGCCTTTAGGTCTTCTGGTCAGGGGTAGGTCTTCAGGGTGTTAGGTCTGGTGCTAAAGGTGCTCAAGGCCCTGTAGAAGGAGCCCTGTAGCTCTGAGGAGGCCGCCAGGCCCTCTGGGACAGGCACGTAAGCTTCTGAAGGATAAAAAAGGGTGTTCTGGGCTACGGAGACGAGTTGTTTGGCGGAGAGGCTGGATTTTTCTGTCATGGTATCATTTCTTTATGTCCAATACTATCCTCCCGAGGTCTCTGGCATTCTTTTTCTTCTCTTCTCCTTCTATTCATCCTTCTTTTCTTTTTCTTTTCTTTTTTTTTTTAAAAAAAAAGAGATGGTCACCGTTTTCAGAGAAACATGATGGCTGCCAGGGCACACACATTCAGAAGCAGGTTCAGAAATCTCGACAGCATGACATTTTGCTGCCGCAGTACACACAAAGATATCTATATATAAAAAGACAGATCACCGCCAAAAGATACATGTCTCTCGAAGCCTCACTCGTATCAAGGTCTTGCCTGCTCTAGGTCACCTTCTTTCCTCCTCTCGACTCATTTTATTTTCTCTCCCCTCTTCATGCACACACACCTTCTCTCTTAAAAGCGGTCCAGCAGACCCTGGCTCTCCAGCATCAGCACGATCTGGTGAACAATGGACCGCACGCTCTGCTTCTCGGCATCGACGACTAGGTTAGGCTTGGTGGGCGCCTCGTAGGGGTCATCGACACCGGTGAAGCCCCTGATCTTGCCGGCGCGGGCGGCCTGGTAGATGCCGCGCTTGTCGGTCTTCTCGCACTGCTCGAGTGAGGTGGCGACGTGGACGAGGTAGAAGTCGCCGTACTTCTCGACGAGCTCGCGGGCGTGGCGGCGGCTCTCCTCGAAGGGGGGCGATGGGGGCGGCGATGACGGCGGCGCCGGAGCGGGTCAGCTCGGAGGCGACAAAGGCGATGCGGCCGATGTTCCTGTTGCGGTCCTCCTTGGAGAAGCCCAGCTCGGACGACAGCTCGGAGCGCACCGTCTCGCCCAGCAGCATGGACACGGACCGGCCGCCCTGCTGGTTGAGGGTGACCTGCAGTGCGCGGGCGATCTGGTCCTTGCCCGAGTTCATGTAGCCCGTCAGGAAGACGGTGAAGCCCTGCTGCGACCGGGGCGGGTGCGACTCGCGCAGGACCTTGACGACCTCTGGGTACGAGAACCACTCGGGGATCTCGCGGCCGCTGCGGAGCCTGGACCGGAGCTCGGTGCCCGAGATGTTGAGGGTGCGCACGTCCTTGGGGATGGTGTCGACGGGGGCGTACTCGTCGCTGTCGGGCAGGTAGGTCATCATCTGGAAGGGCACGACCTCGATGCCCAGCTCGTCGCGGTACTTCTCGACGGCGTACTGGGCGTCGTAGGGGCCGTAGAAGTCGGTGCCCTTGCTGTTCTTGCCGGGGCCGGCGTGGTCACGGCCGACGATGAAGTGGGTGGCGCCGTGGTTCTTGCGGATGATGGCATGCCAGATGGCCTCGCGGGGGCCGCCCATGCGCATGGCCAGGGGCAGCAGGCCCAGGACGGCCATGCCGTTGGGGTATCTGGGGAGGAGGGCCTTGTAGACGCGCACGCGCGTGAAGTGGTCAATGTCACCGGGCTTGGTCAGGCCGACGACCGGGTGGATGAGCACGTTGGCGTAGTGGGAGCGCGCGGCGCGGACCGTCAGCTCACGGTGAGCACGGTGCATGGGGTTGCGCGTCTGGAAGGCGACGACACGAGTCCAGCCCAGCTTGTCGAAGTGCAGACGGATCTCAGCAGGGGTGTCTGTAGGCGGAGATTTCCTATGGTCAGCACTCTTCACTCTGCAACACACACGCCCTGGATTGAAAAGGGGAATAGGAGGGGGGGGCTCACATCTAAGGTCGACAAAGTCATAATGCTGCAGGCGGTTGACAGCCTCGAGCTTACCACCGACATAGTACTCGCCGGCGGTGTGGTGGAGGTACTTGACGGCAGGGTGAGCCTCGTCGTTGTCGCCAAAGACCTCCTTGGCCTCGAGGATCCTACAGGTGGTTTCGCCTGTGAGCAAACTGCGAGCGAGCGAGAGAGAGAGAGAGGGGGGGGGCCAGCTCACTTGTCGGGCTTGTAAATATCCTCAATGGTCATGATGGCCAGGTTGCGGTCATCACGGAAATCTCTGAGGGCGACCCTCTTGCCGGGCTTGAGGGCAAGCTCTTCGATCTCGGATTTGGACAGATCCAGGGTGATGGGCATAGAGAAGAGGATGCCACTCTCGAGGCGGTTCTCCTTGACGACTCTGTTGTTGTAAGGCACATTTCGTTAGACTTTTCTTTGCTGAGAGGGGAGCAAAAACAAAAAAGACACCACATGGAGAATCATTCGAATTCCTCATGATGATTATAGTATCTTGGGAATCTGACCAAGAAACCCGTTGCGTGATAAGAGCGAGTGAGAAAACGTACCCATTGTAGTCCTTCTCGTTCATGAAACCTACGACCAGAGAAAACGAGTCAGCACACACACGTCATCGCAGCGAGGTCAGAGCTATGGCCCGCAAATTGCCCGTGGCGTCGCATCGCATTGGGATCCTCAGCCGGCCACGCAATAATAGCGGGGCAGCACAGGCTCCCTGAAATGCAAGATGGAGCCCCGCCGACAGGGGCACACGACAGCTCTCTCAGGTGCTCCTGCCCCTCGTTCTTTTCCCCCGAATTCCCCGACGCGCTGCCAATTGGCAGGCAGAAGGCCAAGGGGAAGGATCAAGACGAGGGTGTGGGAGAATGATGGCCATACAATGCCTTTGGAGAGGGGGAGGGGAAGGGAAAAAAAAAAGGGAAGGCGAGAAGGAAGGATGATGGGGAGAAAAAAGAAAGAAAAAAAAAAGGAACAAGAGGGGCCAGTGAGAAAGAGAGGCGTGGGGAATCATGGGCTGTTGCATGTAATTTCTCTTGATTCTTCTTGTTCCACCAGGTGACCACGTACCTTCGAGGGGAGAGAAGCCACCGTTCAGGATCAGCTCGAGATCGCAGAGCTGGCGCTCGGTAAGGACGACAGCCGTCAGGGTCTCGGCCTCGGCAGAGAGCTCAGCCTGGCGAGGTGCATCGCGGGCGAGCAGGTCCTTGAGGATACCACCATGGGGAGGGTTGGCCATTGTGTCTTTTGTTGTTGGTTTTTTCTTTCTTTTTGTTCTGAGAATAAGATCGGGTCTCGGGGTTTGGTGGCTCGAGGCTTCGGGTGCCGGTACGTAAAGACGATCGCTAGGACTCTGCAGGAGAGGACGAGGAGGAGGGAGGTGGTTAGGGAAGGAGAGGACGAGGACAAGAGAGCACGAGAAAGGGAGTGACGGTGGTGAGAACTATGTATAAAGTACCAGTGGTGAGGTGGCCCGAGGAGCAAGTGACAGGTCAGAGCAGAGGAGGAGGAGGAGCAGAGAGAGGACAACAACAGGCTGTCGTCTTCCAGATCGATTGGGGGAGCGGTCAGGTGGGTTTTATGTAGTGTGTAGATCCAGAAGCTCATCCACCGCGCATGCGACTTACGAAACCCGGTCCAGGGAGGGTATCCAGTCTTACCAGGTTGTGTGTTCAGGAGAAGAACACGTTCGACCGTCGGTCAAGCAAGGTTGCCTGTGGTTTCGTTTTTGCCTGTCACTTCTACTTTGAGAGGTAGTTGGTTTTCCCTTTTTTCTTTTTTTTTTCTTCCCCCTCTTCTCTTTCTTTTTTTTCCCCCCCTCTCACTGTGCCGGGAACGGAGTACAGACTGACTGAGTGACAGGGCTGGAGGGGGTTGAATGCTTGTTGTTCCCTAATCTTGAGCTCCAGTGCCTTTTTTCTTCTTCTTCTTCTCCTTCTCTTGTTCTTTTTTTTTTCTTTTATTTTTTTCCTTATATCTTGTGGATGTCCAAAGTGGTAGGTGTCATCAACAATTTCCTTTATAGAGGAGACAAGCATCGATGGCACGAGGAATATACGGTGGTTGTTTTTTTTTCCCTCTTTTTTTTTTTTTTTACAAAACCCGGCGCTGAACCGGAGCACCGGCCTGCCCTGTATTCATGCAGCCTTGTAATGCTACTGCCATTGATAACTGCTACCATAGGCTTCTAGAAATTCTTTTTTTACCTCTAGTGCCGGATGACGTGATTATACCACCACAGGTACTCTTCCGCATGGGATCTGCCCAAAAGGTACACCCAGCCGACTCCCGTTTGTGTAGGTGGGCAGGAAGGACCGACGACAACGGGGAGGCACTACGGACACTAAAAATTCCAGGTCCAGGCCAGGAGTGCGGTAATAATTCCCAGGAGAAAAAGAAGAAGAAAAAAGCGCCAGAAGCTAATCAGTCCAGCCTCGGGGGGAACCGACTGCCGCGTTCTATTCCACAGTGCCAAATCAGTATGCTGCGAACGGTTTTGGTGGCGCTATGATTTAGCATACGCGGCCCTTCTCCTGGATGCTGTACCATAGTAAATTGGTCGGGAACGTGGCTGGAGGAATTAATCAACATGCTGGTTTTGGTCTTGGATTTGCCCTGGTTCCATCTCATCAACCTGGAGAGAGTTCTCCTGACGGGGATTGGAGGGGCTTTGCTGGTCAATCAATTAATCTGGGAACACATTTCCCCACTCTTTCTTTTTTTTTTCTCTTTCTTTCTTTCCTCCCACACATCTTTCGTGGGCCATGTTTGTTGCTGGCCTGATCCACAACCATGCAGGCCCTGTTACTCCGTACACACTACAGACCAACAGCTGGGTGACCACCAGTCATGCAAGTCGGTGGTAGTACAGCTGCGGCAGGCCGGTGGGGGGACGGATCTCCGGGCGAAGAACACCATCCGTATTCCCATTTTAGAATGTTTTTAGGCCCTGTTCCCTTGCCCATGTTGGCTTCTTTTGGAATCCCCCCCTTCGGACGCCGAAACGCACCACCACTCTTCCCTCGCCTTCGGGGTTTTCCAAGCAACAAGATTGTGTTGAAGTTTTCCAATCTCATATCCGGGTAACGACAAAAGAACAGACAAATGTCCCACGGAGCGGAAGCGATTGGCGCTGCGGCCGCTCGGGGGTTTGGGGCAGCCGACGGCATCAGGCGAGCCTGGATGAGGCAGGTCTCGCTGTTCTCTCTCTAGTGTTTTTTCTTCTTCTTTCTTTTTGCACAGTCAGCCCTGATAATGAGGCTGGGCATGAGAGCTGACGGCCGCCCCGTTCGAACATTAAAGACGCCGGCATTGGCGTCTTCCCCCAGACCACCCGTGGAATGAAGTGCTCGTCAGCTTTTGTCCTTAAACCCATGAGCTGTACGTGCAAGTGCAAGCAGTGACCCCCTGTTCGACAAACCCTTAAAGAGACACCCATGAGCCACGACGCGTGTGTTTTGGTCTGTGCGAAGATAGCCTTGTCTTGCAGCCACGTTGCAGGCTCGTACCCCAGAAATCATGTTTGCCAGGCCGCCATCATGTCGTGGAACTGTGAAGGGGGAAAGAAGAAGAAAAAAACCATTGCTAAAGACGACAATGCAATGCAGCCGAGCCCAGATGGTAAGGCCATTCCACAGACAGGCTACTGCAGCCTGCCTCTAACCAGCAAGGCTACGTTTCTGTGGACTCTTTCTCTCTCTCTCTCTCTTGAGTGGCATGCCTGACGGGGGGCGGGTCCATCAGCATCTTCCTCAGCATGGCTCGTCCAAGTGACAGCCGCCCATTGCAAACAGACTACCCCGCCAGTTTCATCATCACAAAAGGACAGGTTGTGTGCCTAGACCCGGTGAGGCTCTCTCTGTCTCTGTCTCTGATGGAGCACGACAGCTGTTTTAAATTGGGCGGGTCTGGGTGAGTCGGTCCGGTGCCTACGGTAAAATCGCTCGGATGAATCCGAGAAATGATATAATAACCTCCAAACCAGAGCGCTGACTGCTGCTACGGAGACCGAGAAATGAGGCCGGAAGGACATGTCGTTACGCTCCTCCATGGTCAGATCAAGTGTTTGCCGTGCGCACCATCTTCCTGCCGAACGCGTACAGTAGTAAGTGTTGCTCGCCGCTTCTCGGTACTGGCATCGTACTGGGTATTTTCCTGCTTCTTTTCTTGGACGGGCGATGATATCTGACATCTCAGCATGGGTTGCTGAGATGGCGACCAACAGCAGCCAGCGAGTTCTCAGCTGGATTGACAAGTGTCGGTCAGTCCACTCATTTACCAGGAAGTCAGCCTTGCCAGACGCAGACAATACGTTGATCTTGTCTTCCTCTGTACGCTTCTTCACTACCTGGTCTCAAGGTGATCATCATCATCACCAGCTGGTGTGTCCACCCTTAGCGCAGGAGGCAATTTGGACTCTGGGTCACCACGCAGTGCGACCGTCTTGACGTTGAGCCATGCTGTCCTATGCTCCAACGCGTGGCCACATTCTCCAACCGTCGTGCTGATAAGAACCAGATATTGCCAGGTGGCGTTGTGTGGTAGACCAGCCTGCCGTTGCCTCCTGCCTTGAGTAACAAAGCTGCGAGACGACCGATAAGTGTGTATCCACGCACTGAAATTGGCTCATTTTCCGATACGGGTGTTACTGCGTACATTGATCTGCTGGTACTCTGTTTTCCTAGCTCCTGTCAGGCGTAAGCTGCTCATTTGATGAACCCGAGGTGGGCTCTCAAGGCACACACTTGTGCTTCTTCCTGGTGAGGTTTGATCTGGACAGGGGGGCTGAAAGAAGGCACCTACCTGGACAAGCCTCATAAAGAACTTGGACTGATGGGAGCTGGGAAATCTGGCCTCGTCAGGTGGGCTGTGGCGTCCAGACTGACACCAACAGTCCACCAGAGAGGACTGGAGCACACGACATCACAGGCGTGAGCTGCACTGGGGTTGCAACAAGGACTGCATCCAGTTGGACTAGCTTGAAACCTATTATATGAGTCCATGTTTTGTATGTAGTGGCTATTGACAAAGCTGTGGGGGTGGCTGAGGACGACCTGCAGGTTTTCATATGCAAAGGCAAATTGAATCTTGGGCAGAAGGCAGAGATCTCAGCCACTACTCTGAATGACTTCTCGGATTGCTTCACTGGGAACAGCTGCAGTGCCAAGGACAGAGCAGCAGGCCAGGGCGCAGTGGTATGTATGTACAAGGCACAGCAGGCTAGGTTGTCGCTTATTTATGCCCCTGCCTGGACCCTGTCTATGTCCTTCTCTGCTTCCTTCCTCTTTTCCTCTTGCACAGTGGTCATCGTCACCAGAACTCAAGACAGCAGCAGCAGCGAGCAGCACCAAAAAGACCAACAGCCTCTGCAGACGATGTAGCTGGGTCCCTTTCGACGACGATCTCAAAGTGCTATGGCAAGAAGAAAGATGCGATTTCTGTGCATTTCTGTGCATTCCTGCGCAGCCTGCTCGAGACCACCTACGGCTCAGAGGCCATGGCCAGCCTCCTGAAGAGCGGCGGCGGGTCCATCCTGAGCCTCTCAGAAGGCTCTCCCGACGTATCGCTGGATCCCATACGGCGCGACCAGTATGAACCCGCCCCACGGTGTTTCTACGTTCATCTGGCAGCCGAGCCTGCTGCGCTGCGGAAATGACACCACCTCCTAGGCTAGGAACGGGTCCACCCCCAGATCGTCGTGCTGGGCAACGAAGGGGCAGCCCCAGGACAGGTCGAGACGAGGACAAGGCTCGGCCGCACCGTCCAGCCTGACAAGATCGACTGGGTCCTCCCCAGGAGTTGGCTGCACACGTGCCTCTGGCTGTGTGGTTGAGGGCCGCACCACGTGGCCTCCTCCTTGAGGACACGGTCGCAGTGGGGCAGCCCAGGCCTGCGCGTCATTGATGTTGCGCAGTCTTTTCTCATCTTCTTACCGCCGCATGCCGACTTCGTAGCGCTGAGCTACACCAGGGCCAGGGATCAAAAGCTGAAGCTCCTAAGGCGGACGCTCGACGACATGTCGACCGCTGGCTTCTTCGCCACCGAGGGCGGACGGCCGTCGCTAACCATCGACGATGCCTTCCACGTGGTGAGGGCGATGGGATTCCGGTATATCTGGGTTGACAAGCTGTGCATCATCTAGGACGATCTGGGAAACATCTAGTAGGATCTCGATAGGATGGACAGGATCTACGCCGAGGCCCTGTTCACCATCGTGGCAGCAGCAGGCGACGCGGCTGAGTGACCACATCGTCTCGTCGCCCTGGAACACTAGGGGCTGGACGTACCACAAGAGAATTCTGTTCCCGAGGCTCTTAGCCTTCACGCCGGCACAGGTGCGCTTCCAGTGTGATTGGGACTGCGCCTCGAGAAGCAGTTCCGTATGCCAGATCAGCAGCAGCAGGAGGGTCCGACTGCCTTGAAGTTCGTCTCCATGACCTCGGAGGGCATCCTCGACTATGAATACCAGAACCTGCTCGAGACCTACGCTCCCGCAGTCAAAGAGTATACGAGGAGGAAAGCCACCAGTTCTACGGATAAGGTCTCGGCCTTCGACGGGATTATCAAGCAGCTGAGCAAGCCATTCAGTGGCAAGTTTCTTGAGGGCCTCCCGACGACCCTGTTTGACCTCGGTCTCCTCTGAGAGCCTGTCTGGCGGGGGAAAAGAACGAGCAAGGCCTTCCCGAGCTGGTCCTGGGCAGGATGGGACGGGGTCGTCCAGTATCACCACATGGACATTGCCGAGCATATAGTGGGCCAGTACTCTTGATGTGCAGCACGGCTGGACTGCGGGCGTCATTATCGTCGACGGGGACCTGCTCCCTAGCCTGCAAGGGCGGCGGCACCAGTTTCCTCGTGCTGTCTCGCACGGCGCAGTGGGAGATTGACGACCCGTCGTGGGATGCGTCTACACAAGTCTACCGGTCATGGACACATCCCGACTGTGGGAGGTCAGACGATGTTATTGATCGGAATGGCGCTCGGAAATAGGGCCTGGATAGGTCTGTGCGTGATGTTTATCACGATTATGATGATGATGATGATCAACGCATGTTGGATGGGTTGGAATACGACGTGGAATACTTTAACCCTAGTGTGTTTTGGCTGCTGTACAACGCGCTGTTACTTTCGCAGCCTCGAGATGGCGTCGTGGAGGGGCTGGGCATCGGGAGAATACATATCGATGTGTCTGGCGCTGCCTGTCGGGGTTTGACTTGCATGTGATATTTATTGCGGTTGGTGTTGAGACGAGTCCAAACGAGTACGTTAGTACTACACACTCAAACGGCACGATCCATGGTCAGACCGTATATTTTATCTCCTATGTTCAGGCAACGCACGGGGTTTTTTCTTTTCTTTCTTTCTTTCTTTCTTTTTTTTTTTTTTTTTTTTTGGTTTTTGGTTTTTTTTCTCCCCTTCTTTTTGTTATTCTCTAGATGATCAAGAGAGACCCCTCACTGATAAAAGCGTACGATAAGAGGACATCCTCGAACAACATAACCAAATTCAAAAAAAGATATGTATTCCCATCCCGACAGCCAAAAGCCGGTGTCCAGATCTGACATCCCCAAGACAGTGCTGTGTATGCCTCGTTTAGCGTAAAAAGCACCGCCGGCAAAGAAAGACCTCGGGTCCAAACCCGCCAAAACGATCCGCCGCATTACTATTCCATCCCCTGTATCAGGCCCTGCTAAGCAAAACTTCCCCGCGCAGGGGACCCGCCAACCTTGGTGGAGGAGGGGTAGAGAAGTGGGCTGCTTCTTTGCTGCCCACTGTGAGCCGACGGTGACGTGCGTGATGCCCACCCCGCACTCATAGTTTGAGCACGAGAAGGTCTTCAAAAGCGCTAGGAACTGAGGAGGACATCTTGCAATTGCCGTAATTCCGCAGCTCCGGCTGGACCCCTAGAGCGCATGTTGTATTCCCATCCCGAGCCCTCGTAACCTGCTTGGCTTTGGAGAAGGAAGGGTGCCTCTTTTTCTTTCCTGGGAGCTTTCGCCTCACGAACCACCTCGGACATTCTTGAGGCGGTGGACAGAGTCCTCCGAGACAATTGCCATCGCAACTAGCAGTGAAAGAGCACTGTACAACAATCACGACTTACGGAGGGAGCCCAGACAAGATACAATCGTCTTTTGCTTCGCCAGACTCCTCCTCTGCCTAGACCTCTATCTGCTCTTTGTATCAGCTATTTCCTCGAGTCTGGGAAGCCCATCGCAGCCATGGCGTCACAGGGAGCGCAGACACCAGAGCTTCTGGACCTGACCATCGACAACATAACGCCCAACACCATCAAGATCAACAACCAGACAAAGGATGCGCGCCTCAGGTATCTCATGGAGCGTCTGGTCACGCACCTGCACGACTTCGCGCGCGAGACGCGCCTCAGCACCAACGAGTGGATGGCAGCACTGGGATTCCTGGTCCAGTGTGGGCAGATCTCCACTGACGTCCGGCATGTACGTTTGGTCAAGGGCTCTTGTTCCATAGAAGAGCGCTTGTGCCGCTCAATGTTATTCCGTATAGACTAACCAGCGCATGCGCTTGCTCTGATCCAGGAATTCATCCTCCTCTCCGATGTCCTCGGTCTGTCCCTCCTGGTCGACAACATCAACCACCCGAAGCCCCCGAAAGGCACAGAAGGGTCGGTCCTGGGCCCCTTCCACACCCACGATGCGCCCACGATCGAGAACGGTGCGAGCATGACATCTGACCCAGAAGGTGAGCCAATGCTGGCCATCTGCACTGTCAAGGACACCGCCGGGAGGCCCGTCCAGGGTGTCAAGATCGACATCTGGGAGACGGACAGCAGCGGGCATTATGACGTGCAGCACTCGGATCGCCAAGAGCCCTCGGAGCGTTGTGTCATGATATCAGATGAGCAGGGTCGGTTCTTCTTCAAGGGCATCAAGCCAGTCAGCTACCCCATCCCGCACGACGGCCCGGTGGGGAAGCTGTTGGACCTGCTGGGACGACACTGCTGGCGGCCGGCACACGTGCATTTTATGTTCCAGAAGGAGGGCTGGGACCATCTCATCACGTAGGCATCTATCCCCGTGAAGCTGATATACGTGGGCGGCCTTGCTGATAACCACCTTGGATACAGTGCATTGTATATCCGCGATGACCCATACGAGAAGTCTGATGCCGTATTTGGCGTCAAGAAGAGCTTGGTCATCGATCTCGACAAAGTTGACAAGGAGACCGCCAAGGAGTATGGTGTGCCAGAGGGAGCCTGGTTACTGAAACGAGACTTCGTCCTGGTGACCGAGAAAGAGAGCCTGGACCTGCGGGACAAGCTTGCGACCGAAGAGCTCAAGAAGCTTGGTCTGAACCTGAAGTTGGTGGATCACCTGCCTGTTCCCGACCTTGACTGAGAGAGAGCAGAGTGGGCCGTCGGTTTCCGCGCCCATGAATATGTTTCTGGTGTGGATTTTCTTTGATACAGGGCTGTGTGTAGGCTGTGCCCCAAGATCTCGAGCGCTGTGTATAGCGCCCCCGTTATAGGCACTCAAGAATGATGATTACACATCACTGAGGCTTGTCGATGAACCACTTGACCGATGTCATTAGTCACGATGGGAAGCCGAAGTCTGCCGAATGGTCGCAAGGCCACTGATGTGTTTTCTGCTTGCTGTGTTTAATGGCCCCGGGCCGATGCTCGGAACAGCTTGACGACATTGTCGTAATAGCCACCGGTCCCGCCATATTTGTACAACAGAGAGTAGATATCCAATTCCTCCTCGTTGGCAAGGCGCCGGCCTAAGATCGCCACATTCCGGGTCGATGGTATGCGCAGCACCTCCTTCTCGACCTCCCAGCTGCAGTCCTCGGCGATCTCAGCAACCCACCCGCAGAGCGAATTGTAGGCCGAATGGGAGGCTGTCTTGTCCTTGGGTGGAGGTGCCCGCCACCTGTCGCCACCGAGGTTATGACTGCAGCATGGTATCATCATGAACGGACAGTTCGACAGCCTCGCGAGGATGGGTGTCCATGGCGTCAGCTCATCGGCGTGATTCGAGATAATGAAAGTGCCCTTGGGGAAAATGCCATCATGGGTCTGACCCTCACTGATTTTGACATCGCTGTTGCCCGTCGGCTTCGCGGTAACAGCAGGGAGCAAGACATGCGCCTTTAAGGAATCCTGGACTTGAAAGCCACCGTCCAGGGCGCGGACGGAGACACTCGAGTTGTACTTGGCCCAAGATCTTCGCACTCTTGCATCAAACCCCCAGCCCGAGTAGTTCTCGCGATTTAGAATGTAGACCAGCAGGCCATTTCCACAACCAATATCGACGAAGCCAGGAAATTCGGTGTCCTTGTACATCTCCTTCCAGAGCTCGATCAGGAAGGCGGCGATGCAGAGGTCCTCAAAGACGTGCTTCGAGGGATCCGTCACCTCCTCCCAGCCCTCGACAAGGGATTTGGCATACTTTTGCTTGAGCGTGGCGTAGGTGCTCTGAAGGGAGGCTTGTGGGACCAGAACATCGTGGTGCACGCGTTTCTTGTAGCCAGCCACCTGGCCCTCACCATGCTTGTGCAGAACCCGGAGCAGATGCAGGGCCGTCCTGGTGAGCTTCTCGGTCCTGCTGCCTGAGTCAAAGAAGAGGTACTGCGTGGACACGGTCCCCCTGGCTTCTGCTGGTCTCCAGTCATGGAGGAAGGCGATACCTCTCACCGCTGGATGGTAAAGGGGATGTCCTGTTCGGACTGAACATGTGGGAGATAGATGATGAGAGACCTCTGGACGCCCTCAGGGATGGTGCCTTCGTAGAAGACACAGCTCTGCTCCAGGGGCTTATCCCGGAGCTCATTCCGAGGGATCATCCTGCGGACGAGGAGCCTCTTGATGCCCAGACCTTTGTAGTCTGGTATCAGCGGTTGAGGGCCCGAGACGGGGGCAGGGCACTCAGAAACTTCTGAGACGACCCGATCGAGCAGGACGTCGGCCCTGAAGAGCCATGATGAGTTGATATTAGGATTCTTGATCAGGTTTAGCATGACCCTCTCGAAGATCTCAGCGTCGAAGCTGCACTCTTCTCTAAACAGAGGCGTCCATCTGGGAGAGGGGCCATCCTGATTTTCATCCTCCTCGAATATCTGAACAGAGACAGCAGCGGCCTGGCTCTCGGGCTGGCTGAGGTCGACAGGCGCAAAGGGCATATCTTGACCACGAAAGGCAAGCAGTCGGGTGAGGTCGCTGAGAGAGGGCGGGAAAAACGTGGTGATTTTCCCCCTAGAATGTACGGAATGAGCGACCAGAAATAGGAGCAGGGCTTTGGGTTCTAGGCCTGTGCCTAGCAGGGTTCACAGGGAGCCGCTGCAAGCCTCAGGACACCGCCTTCCTGCAGGGCATAACGAACGTGCTCCCACTGTAGCACAGCATAGGGCGTACCCACGTATTGTGGTACAGTGGCGCTGGCACCGCCCTATGGTGCTCACCAACGAATGGTACGTAGCACTGCAGCACTAGGGTAGCAGCTGCAGAGGCAGACGACTGGCCTGGCTGGGCACGGACCTCTCGGTGGCCCCTCCCCTCCCCCTGCGTTAGTCACCCACTCGGGCACCCCGCTTCCTCGCCTCCTTGTGCGAACAATAAAACCGCTGAGCATCACACATCACGCCTCTCTTCTCTCTCCCTGTCTACCCCCTCCAGCCAACCTACCCACAACGATACCTGTCTTCTTCATCACAGCGCACCACATCTTCCTACTCGATACAGGGCACCTACACAAACCTCGCAGTTTCCACCTCCTCAAACCAAAAGAAACCCATTTCCCATCAGTGAGACGTCGCTAGAGCCGTCCGTCGCTGCCTATGTCAATCGAAAACAACAAGGACCTTGGTAAGGCCGAAAACGGTGCCCCGCCTCAAAGTAGCAGCCTCACCCACCCTAAGATCTGTCGATGCTGACCTCGTCTCCCGGTCCAGTCTCCTCCGCCGATGTGGCCGACGGTCAGATAGGAAAGGAGCAACCGGCCCAGGTCGCTGAGGGAAACCTCAAAGACTCTGGCAAGAAACAGAAGGCATCCAAGGCCGACGACGCCAAAAAACAGAAGTCAGCCAAGTCCGCCGACGCGGGTGAGGTCATCGAGAACCTCCGATCTTTTGGTAAGTCTTTTTTTTTTTTGAATGAAAACTTCCTCCGCCACTTTCGCTTCGTCCTATCGATGTTGCACCCTGACGCTGACCGCCTCTTGCTCGTGTGCAGATCCTTTCGCCGAGGTTGACGAAGACGGTGGCGAGGGCGAAAAGAAGGCGACCAAGGCTGCTGAGAAGATCGAGATCCGTATCCAGCGTATGTCTCATAACCTGTCACCTGTTCTCTTCTTCACACAAGGAGTACGCGTCGCTGCTACGCACCCGCGGCCCGGCCCTGCCTCCTGTCTGCAAATACAAGGAGAAAGCATAATAGCCCACTGACAGAGGAACGATGGTACAGAGCGCAATGGACGCAAGACCCTGACCACGGTTACGAACATTCCCAAGAAGTGGAACCTCAAGAAGATTTGCAAGCAGGCCAAGAAGCGGTACAACTGCAATGGCACCGTCATCGAAGATGAGGAGCACGGCCAGGTGATCCAGCTCCAGGGCGATCAGCGCAACAACATGCACGACTTCCTGTGCGGTGAGATCACCAATGACGAGAAGACCACCGGCCTTGGCTTCGACAAGGAGATGGTCCGAGTCCACGGTTTCTAAGGGCTTTCATGTCATATCGACCCCTCCCTCGAACACGTCCGTGCGGGAACAGCTAGCCGTAGAGATACGGCCTGGACCAGTGATGACGACAAGTCTGGTCTTCTACTGAAGAAATATCTCGAGTTACTTGAGACTCATTTTTTTGGGCTTGTCGGAGCGCTACATGACATGATCCCATTTGCCGACCGGTGGTGATCTCCAACTTATCGCAAAGCGGACGTATCCTTGGAGGACAGTGTCGAGAAGCGAGTCTGATCACACCTGGCGCCTACCAGAGATGAAGGCAGGCACTATATCCCTTTTGTTAGTGAATCTAGGGGCAGATGGGAATCCACAGTCTCCCATGGCAATGGCAAACATTCTTTCTCCCGACGTCTTACATCTTGCAGCAGTGTGTGTGTGTGTGATGGCGGACGGTGAAATGCTGAACATCGTAATGTTCCTGAGGAGTTCACAAGAAAACGATGTATTCTCCGCGCAACTGGGGTATCATGAACAAACTGAGAACGATCTTTCCAAGCAAGAAAAAAAAGTCAAGGGCGTGGAAGTTCTAAAATTCCCTCCCTCCCACGCTCCCACGCTCCGACCCTCAGGGTACCACCGTAATATTCGCATACTTGGCTACCCAGACCACCACCTCCCCGCCACCCCTGAGAACCCGACAGCCCAGCGCAATGAATGGCAACTCGAGCCAGTCGGTCCTATCCCAATGCTGCTGTATGAGCAGAGCCACCATGCTAATATAGCTCGCCATCGAGAAGACACTGATGGAGGTGGACGTCTCCTTACGGATATTGATCTTGCGGTAGGTGATGTGGTATACCAAAGTAAGGGTCTGAGAGAGAGCGTGTGACAGCAGTATTGTTAATTTGTACTCTCTCCGCGTGTGTGTGTGTGTGTGTGTGTGTGTTCTTGTGTGGATAGGGGAAAGAAGGGGGGGTGGATCTCGAGGATATGGCTCTTGGAGACGCACACTGGTAATAATGATCCATGTAGGTAGGAGGAGGAAAGGGTCCTGCGAGCTGCCGCTCAGATGGAGGGTCCATGACTGCAGGTAGCCGTTGAGGGCGGATATGGAGACGAGGCGGAAGGCGGTCGCGGAGGGGGTGTAGTTGATGAGCCTAGGAGAAAGGGGAGCCATTTCACGATCAGCAGCTCATTCTCTCTCTCTCTCTCCTTCGGTGAAGCAGGGACAAGGGACCACAGACTCACCACCTGGACATGAGGTAGTCCGTAAAGTAGAATGAAAGGTATCCCGAGCACCCACACTGTTTCACCGTGTCAGCCAAACAGGCCTGTGCCCGCCGAGGAGGAAAGAAGAACAAGCTATAGTCCATTACCCATATAAAAGCCAGCATCAGCTCCGTCAGCAACAGCCTCTCCTCGCCCACGCCGCCGCCGTCTCCCCTGTGACCCCCAAGCTGTGCATCAGACGTCGCGAACGCATGCAGCATGAGTAGGAAGCGGATCGCCAGCGGGAAGCCGAGGACGATGGCCGGCAGGATCGACAGCAGGCGCAGGGAGAACAGCACGGGGTGCCAGTGTCGGGAGACGCCGAGGACAGCGGCCACGCGAGGCTGGAGGAAGGACGGTGTGGCTACCGGCTCGCCGTCGGGGGCGTTATCGTCGTCGGCCGGCGGGGGGGAGAAGGACAAGGAGGCATCTTTCGTGGTGGTGGTGGTGGCGGTGGCGGTGAGGTCGGCGTGGGCGGTGGTCGCGGTGGTCGCCGTCGTGGAGGCGTAGGACGGAGGGAAGAACGGCGTGAGGGCGGCGGACGAGGAGATCGGCAGGGTGTTCTTGCGTGCTCGCGGTGCGGGTTGGGCGTTGGTCGACCAGGTCCGCGATCTGGTCGGGGTAGACATCGCTCCCCGACGCTTGGGATCAGGGATCCGAGTCTTCAACGGCGGTCTTGTCCTACCGGCACGACATGTATGCCACTCTCGCGCAGTTGGGTGATATTTCTGTTCTCCGGGGGGGGGGGGAGTCGAGGTGGGTTTACTTTCTAGGGTAGAAGACGAAGGAAGAGAGTGTGTGGGTTACGGGGGGGGGGCGAGATCGAGGCCCGTGTTTCGAGGAGATGGATGTTACGGCTCGGCTCTGGGATCGAAGCCTAATCGGTCGTCTTTTCTCGAGAGCATGGCTACATACTCGCAAAGGACAAATAAGCAGGCAGGCAGGCAGGTAAGTTGCGATTAGGGTTCGTTCTCCTTGACCAAACCAAACCTAGTCGGTTACGTCCTTGTGCTGTATGACAAGATCAGATTCGCGGGTTGGCGTAACTGGAGGCGTGCATTCTGCAGCGAGAACGGCTGCGCGTTCGGCCGTCGAAACCGGCCGCAGTAGCCCGCTGGCCTGGGGGAGCAAGCCGGCCGATCTGACTGGGGGGGGGGGTGGTCTGGAACCTGTCCCGTGCACGAGACAGAGGTTCAGCACGTGACTAGACTACAGTGAGTACCTGCCTGCACCTGGCCACTAGCTAAAGGTACCTGTACCTGTGCAGGTAGGTGTAAGCACTGCATGCAAGTACCAGGCGACGTTCAACACCAATGGAAGAAAGCTCATCGTCACATTTCCATCCAAACCTCGTCTCGCAGACGGCACACGACAATGATGCAAGTAGTACGTTGCCATTTTGTGTCTGCTGCGCATCCAGCCTTGCCCTTTTTTTTTTTTTTTGGGCTTTCTTTTCTTTCTCTGTCTTTTACTCAATGTCACTGCTTCAACGTGCCCGCCATGCGTGGCGCTCATCCTCCTCCCACATGGTCCCACCTTTTGTGCCATTGGCTGTTTTGCACCAGCGCTTGATTCATACCAGACAGCTGGAGACAAATATATATAGAGGTTGGCTGAGCTGTAGTAGTTTTTGAGGAATACAGAGTAAGGATGATGATACAGAAGCCAGACCAGCTGGCAGAAAGTCTATGGCAAGTAGAGACCAACAGCCGTAACTCCCACCTCAAAAGAAGAAAGAAAAGAAGAAGAAAAAAAAGAGAAAAAACAACCGAAAAAAAAAAACCAGAATGTTGTATGTTTGCTTTTCAGATCCACGCTTCTTCTATTCTCATAGTCTGTCGTGTTCAGACGGGTCATCCAGACTCATACACTGGCCCTCCCGACAGGCAGGACGTTCTTCGATACAACTCTTCGTGCGTGGACAGCCGGAGCGACAGCATCGTCTCGATCACGTTCAGCGTGCCCAGGCACCACGCCGTCATCTCTTCCGACTCGGCTGACTGCCCGACGGTCCGCTCTCCAAGCCGCCGCCAGGCTCCAAAGGCTATCCTGAGCGCCGGCAGATGCGCAATCTGAGCGCAAGGGAGTGTCGTGTCGATCTGCAGGCAATAGTCGACGCACATGGCAATGGCCTGGGCGCTCTGCATGTCCGTCTCATGAGCGGCTGCAAGGCTGAGGGCAGACGGAAGGCGACCCGTATCCGCGAGCCTCTGAATACAGCCGCACAGGATGACACGACCAGCCCAGAAGGTCACTATGAGCTGGTACAGCCGTGGAGACTGGAAGCGGTAGGAGTGGGTGACCAGGTTATCATCGGCAGCCGAGGGGACCACCAAGATCGCCCCGGATCCCATCAGCTCCCCGATCCACGCCTCTATGCTGCTCCCAAACAGCCGCCCGGCGAGACCGGTAGCATCAGAGCGCAGGGCGACGTCGTGTGGCTTTTGCTGCACTCGCCGGGTGAGGTGGACCAGCCGCGCAAGCCTGATGAAGTTCTGCATGGTAGCCCTCAGGGCTGCCGCATATCCCGGCCATGTATGCTCGGCGAATTGGGGCGCTGGCATGTCGGTCCACGCAGTCTTCTCGAAGGCCGACCTCTCTCCTCGAAACATAGCGGATGTGATCTGTCAGAAAGGGCATGCGTCAGTTCTCCGTCCACCCTTCAGCCCGTGGTCTCGATTACACGGATCTTGAACCGACGATTTTTTTTTTGGCGTACCTCTGTGAAAAAGTGACCGTAGTAGATAGACTGAATTGTTTCATCATACCCGTGACTCTGTGAATATAGCCGACGCAGAATATTAACAAGCCCTCCAACGTGGTACTGATGGTCGTGTGACTCTGGGTTGATAAGAATCTTGTGCGAGGCTGTCAGCGTCCAGTCTCCCTACTTCAAGCCCGAGCAGCTAGGTCCCGCGTCACATACCTCGGCGATGTACAGAAGCTTCGTAGCCACAAGTGCCCTTCTGCTGTCGCTCGCCTGGTTGTCCTTTGAGAGAGATAGTCGAAGTACCCGCAGAGCGTTGATATTTGACTGGCTGGCCGTCGCAAAGTCTTCTTCTGCTCTGCTCGAAAATGCTCTGGCTCCCGATACGATGGCGATCACCGCTGCGTCCACGACTTCGCCTCTGCCGATGTATCTTTGCACGAGATCCATCCAGTCGCCCATACAGTACAACGATGACTCTCCAGAGGGCCCGCTCTCTAGGTAGGACAGCCAGAGGGACAGCAGCGACGGCTGGGCCTCGTTCGCCTGTGTTGTCACATCTCTACCTCCAGAGCGAGCCTCTCCCCTGTGGCCAGACTTGTCTCCCTTGTTGGCGGGCACAAGATTGAAAGTTTGCATCAAATTGTTGCCCGACTGCAGGTTCTTGGAGGATCGCAGGCTCAAAACCATCTCCTGGTCTCTGGACTTGTGCTTCCGGTCTGAATCGTGTCTTGAGTCTCCCCTTCCCGAGTGGGAGGATGATGAAGGTCCTGAGCTCGTATGCTGGTAATTGACGAACTTCGAGACATGCCCGTAAGTGTACTTGCAGTCTCGCCCAACCTTCTTGCAAGGGCCGCAGGTCGGATGAACCTCGTCGCACTGAATTGAGCAGCTTGTTAGACACTTTTTTTCTCTTTGAAGGCTTCACCAGCTACACCGATCTGAGAACTGACCTTGACCTTGCGCTGCCGACAGCAGTCACACTTGCCGGCCTTGGTCATCTTCTCAGAGGCTGGACAATTCTGGCTGGCGTGGTACCTATCACGAAAGAAGTGGCGCCTCCGTGTGGTTCTGCTGTTCTTGTCGGGAAGAGTCAAGAGGAACTGTCGCCCGGGTTGAGACTGAAGACATACGAGAATTCTTTCCCTCGAGCTTGCCGGAGTAGGAGGCCTTTATCACATCGCGACGCATACGAGACAGCCTAGCCATATGAAATGCGACTTGGCAGCCAACAATGCCATTATTGACGCTCACATAAACGTTTCGGCGTTTCCCATCGTGCAACGGACAGACATTGCTGAACACACCCCCCACAGCGCATCAACCGCATCCCCCTCCCTCCCTCCCCCCCCACGACACCAATGGTGGGTGTACGGAGTTCATGCTGCTCCCCTTACACATGTCTGCCCCATCTGCTAGGGCTGAGCAGCGCCTCTCCCAGACGGAAAGAACCAGTCGTTGAAGCCATGAGCCCTGGTAGAATACTCTGGGCTACTAAGCCCTCGGTGCTCCTTCAAAGTTGCTGACTTTGGGTTCCTGGATGTGGGCCCCGCCCCTGTCGCAGTTCAGGTCCGAAAAGGGTAATTAGTTTTTTAATCGTTCGGCCGCCGGCGTCAGATCTTTAAAATCCCAGAAACTCGGTCGTCGTACGGCTGTAGTGGTGATGATCCCTGCTGACAGCTGAGGGCGCGGGCAGGTTTGCCCTTGCAGATTGGCTGAGTCCCGCTCGGCATTCTACGGGACTACTATCTGACCAAAGACGACAGCCGTTGCAGAATTTATGACAAGGCGTGTGTCTTTGGAGATAGCGTCTCGAAAGTATGCCTTTCCCGTGGACTTGGTCGCGTGGCAGCAGGGGTGGGAACCGAGATTGACCCGCCCTCCCGTTTGCGGATGAGGCTGTATAGCCATAGCGAGGGTCATGGCGATAGCTTCTCTTGATTACGAGATCACCCTGTCGGCCCCCAACACAGCCGCCCTGCCCTTTGAAAAAAAGTCCCGAGCGCTGTCCGCTGTGCAAGGCCGCACTGCCACAGGAGCAGCCACTTCGTATCGATTACTCACCCTATATGGAAATTGCGATAATGCCATCCAAGTGGGTGCATAACTGGTGAATGCCTCTTTCTTTGAGTTGCTAGTTGGAACTTCATCCCTATCCGTACCTAGTATATGTGCTTTTGAGGCTTTGCTAATACTCACCATGTATATGCTATTATGCTTTGGAACTGATGAGAGAAATTTATTGCCCTGTGATTTGTATAGTCGTTGTGGCTCAGAATCACTGCCTCCCGATCTCAATGGCTAGTTAGAGTCCTCCTCTAGCATTGTTTGTGCTGCCAATGATCTATGCATGGGCATGCTTTACTGTCTGTACAAGCGAGGCTATCCCTCGGCCAGAGCACAATACTTCAACCAAAACAGTGTCCGCAAGACTGATGCGCAAACAATCCTGGACAGCAAATTTGTCAAACAACCTATGGATCTCCTGGAAAAGTAATAAGCATCAGTGCTGATAATCATAATATTGCTCATGAAAAGAAAAGAAAAAAAGTCATCGCATACTAAGTACTTACCTAGAACCGCGCCAACGAACACGAGGTCTGTCTGGTGCGGTGTCTCTCCCAATAGCGTACCTGACACGATTCCTCTGACGCCGAGAGCTGAAACGAGCCTCGAGTTACAATACAAGGTCGGTGTAGCCCCCGTATTCAGTCGAAGACGCATATTGAGTACTACTTGACACCTACCTCTTGAAATAATTAGGTCCTCGTCAATCTACGAAATATCCAGCGCTACATTACCCGAGTGGCGAGGACTAATTAAACCAACCGTAGCTGAGCACCAGGGTGTCTCGACCGGGTTCGGTTATTCGAGATTTACGGCTCTATTCTCGGTCATCGTTTATCGCTGAGGGTGGTCCATGAGCTGAAGCACGCGACGGCGGTCAGTATGTGGTAGTGGATCATAGGATTTGTTCGTTATGAGCCTCTGATAGAAGCCAACCATGTTGGGTCTACCCCAAGGGGACGATATCGGTTTCCACGCGTTATTGGCCAGTTCACAATCTCGAGTCCGTGCAGAGATGTGCGACTCTCGCCGTATTAGGCAAACAAATGCGATCAAACATGGGGTCAGCCCTGCGAATTGTGCCCAACCCCAAGCGCCGTAGACTGTGAGAGCGTTTTAGGAGAACCAGGCGGCCTCCTGCTGCCCACACCGTACCAAGAGCATCATGTTGAGCCCATTTTTTGCCTATATTCCTTCTCGAACGGAGGGAGAGGGTGAATTACTTGGTTATCGCTGTTCAATATTCTTATCCCGAAGCTAATGAGGAAGTCTTTTTCCTTTTGGTCTCGAGTATGTCGATGTGAGGCCTCGCTAGTATGATGGGCCAGCATGAGAGAGAGAGAGAGTATCATCAAATCAGAATAATCCTCTCGAGATCATCATATGCAGTAGGTCTAGGCACGTCGGTAAGTACGTGGCTTCGTATGTCGTTAAATTTGTGCGTCCGGCTTACAATGCGCGCGCCTGCAGCCCAGTAAGAACTGTCCACAGGCGCGAAAATGAAACATGTTTGGTTAGACCTCGCATTTTCACCCACGTGGGCTTCTAGAATGGGGACACAGAACAGAAGAAAAAACAACAACAAACTTGGCTGCAGGAGATCTGACCTAAGTGTGCTGCATCATCGCTCGAGATCACCCGGGGTCAGCCGAAGGAGGATCTGGTGAGGCGGCTGCTGCTTCGTGCTGACGGTGCCGATCGGGGCTTGACGCAACTACGTAAGCTACTTAGCAGCAACGTTGACTCGACGTCCTAAGTATCCAGAACGTTGGTCAGAATCTGCCTTGCCGGGTTGCCTCTCCGCCAAATCAAATTCTCACTCTGCACTGCCTACTAGGAACTATTCAATCTTGACAGATATTGGGAAGTTAAAACTCAAATTAATTCATAAACACAACACTATATTTGACACTGAATGGGGCTCTGTACGATGAGATGTGGGAACAAAAGCGCATGTAATTCCGCCCAGTGCCTAGGTGGTTTGTAATCGATTTTTTGGTGAAGTCGTGAGAAGGGTCTCGATTTTTGTCTTCTTTTCTCTCTCTCTTCTTCTTCTTTTTCTCTCTTCCTTTCGAACCCAACTCACAATGGATCATCTCTCTCCCAAAACCTCCTTACGATCTCAATCTTGGGACTACATACTACATATTGGCTTCGTCTAGCCTGTGAGTTCCTCATTAGGAAATGCCTCACTCTACGCAGCCCCCTTGTTTCACAGATTGGAAGTCTATGCCATGTATTGTCATGACCATACGCACCATATTCTCAATTCGACGACCTGTAGGGATATACCAATGCCGAGTTATGTCATCTGTCTCTTGCTGAGTGCAACCTCGATCCAATCTCTTGTCAGTGCCTTCCTACACAGTATGTATGTATTATCCAAGTTGGCGGAACGAACATGAGACGACCCGACAAAGGAGGGGCCGGGGGCCGTGGGGTTATTATTAAAGTTTGACCTTGGCTCCAGTCATGAGTGTGGACTATCAGCCCTACATGTGCCGTTTATCGAACATCTAGAACGGCAGACTCGGAGCCTTTGTGCGAGGATGCACTGGGTCGAGTCTGTGCGGGTGTCGCATTCCGATCAGGGTCCAGTTTTCGACAAATCTACACATGCTGGTCTACTGGCTGTCATGAGGCGCGCAAATCCCCTCGTCCCTGCAAACTCCCCAGGTAACCCCTAGGATTATTTCCTCAACTTAGAACACAAGCCTCACTGCTGAACTCTTGACAGTCGAGGTCAACGTCCTTCATCCTGGCGTCGTCGGAGCGCTGCCCACGGCCTCGGTGCCTCGGCGTTACAGTAGCATCCAAGACCAATTAACTCAATATCCCCCGTCCACGCCGGATTTGCCGACCGCGAGGCCGGTAGGGACAGAGTCATTCCCACTGAGATTGCCACTCTACCACCAAGCTATTTCACTGCATCATCTTCTGGAGGTTTGGTTCTACCCTGTCACCCTGTCCAAGAGATCTGAAGCTGCCGGAGGCGGATGCAGAACAAGGGCCACAATCCTTGACTGGCGGAGCCTACTGTCTCGGGGTATTTCCGTCTACCACCCGTGGTACTACGTGAAGGCAAGAAGATAAATAACCCTGGGCCAAAGCTGGGACGATACAACGCATGCACACTGACTAGTGACGAGGTCTGTTCTTCCTTGGTTCTTGTCTCGTCTGATGAAAGAAAGAAGGGGGGGCAAATCCAATACTCGGCGTAATGTTGCGTCCACGCAAGATGTTTAGGCTTTCCAAACAAAGATTGAGGCGCAGTGCTGTGACTGATGACAGCGAGGAATGAGCGATCAAACACCCTTTTCCATATGCATTTTCTCTACTATGCCGCACGGCAATACGGCATCAGCCCGGGTGAACATCAACGTACTAGTATTCAACGCATATAATTAATTGTAGTTAGTCTTTTTGGGTGGGCGGAAGACGTGTTTGGTCTAGAGTGGAGGCGTATTTAAGGGCGGGCGGTGGCGTATAATATTGCAGCATTCGGAGACGAGGACGGAGAGAAGCTGGGAAGACAACCCAACGCAAGGGCTTCTTCTTATTTTTATTTTTTAATTCTCCCCTCCCCTGGTCGCAGCCTAGATGGGCTGTCCGACCAGTCCTCGATGCCGAAGTATTTGCTTTTTCTCCCCCTGAAACATGCATGTCTACCGTCCACTCCCAGAACCTTGGAAGGCGACCTCAATAGTAGCTTTTAATTAGCTCTAGCGAATGGTGAGCAGTAGGCTACTTTTCTCAAGGTCTGCGCTTCCACACACGTAAGAGGCAACATCAGGGCAAACCCTGTGTGAAGCACGCGAGGCAATTCTTTTGTTAGACAATATTGTGAGCCCGTCAGCAGCCCAGGCTTGCCAGGTTTTTTTTTTGGCAACTGGGGAGGGGATTTATCCCGTCTGCGTTACCGAGAGCCGTCATGCTGGTCCTTGTCTTAAGGTGCAGTCCCTAGGGAGTCGACTCGACAAGATGAAATTGAGGGGGTTTGGCTGGGGTCGGCCCAAAGCTGCTTTTTTTGCTGTGTGTGTGTGTGTGTTATTGCCAATGAGGATGACGCCGTCTCGCTGCAAGTCTCTTGTCTCGGTGTCGCCTCGGCAGATCAAGAAGCCAGTCCACACACACACATACACGCTTCATGCAGGACAAGAGGTCGATCTTCTTCTCCATGGAGACGTTTCTCCGGCGGCGCATCGGACTTATGCAGGTCTTGCATGCACATGGCCACAGCCATAATAAAAAAAAAACAGTCTTCTCGACGGAGACCGAAACCAGGGCCAGTGTTCGGAGCCGATCACACTCCAACTCAAGGTATTCCCCGGCTTTCCTCACCACCCTCTCCACCTGAGACGGGGGCTCAGGACACAAAAAAGGCCGACGACCTTTCCTTTTTCTTCTTCTTCTTCTTTTTTTTTTTTTTTTTTTTTTTTTTTGGCTCTTGTCCCTCCTCCCTCCTCCCACCACCGCCCCCTGCTCTCCTCTTCCCCTCTTCTCCCTAAAGTGACTAAGATTGCGAGAGGTTAGTGACGAGGAGATGCAGCCGTTGTCTGCATGGCGCTATTTACTACTACTGTACAGTCCGTACAGTAGTACGTTAGACTACCTACGCGTCATGCAGGAATTACTGTACCTCTCCGCACCTCGCTTGGTTGACGTGCAGCGGAGACTGCCCCTGATGGACTGAATTGTGGTCCGTCTGGGGGAGGCCGCTCCGGGGGTGATTTGGCTGAAACGCGGCCCACACGCCGCATTGTGCGCAAGAAAAGAAGAAAAAGAAAAAAGAACCAAAAAAAAAGAAGAAGTGAAAGTCATGTTTGATGGTGCTCAGATGTACCACAGTACATAGCAACCCTCCCTCGGGCGGCGGGTACTGAGAGAGGGTGTCCGCACAACGAGAGTCTTCGAGTCTTGTATCTCTCTCTCTCTTTTTGCCTGTCTCTCTCACTTCCAGGTTGAAATACTACTACGATCCACACACACACACACCACCCACATGCCGAGGACCCCATCCCCTTCCCCTCCCCCAACCCCCCCTGCTAGACAAGGAGGACTCGTGCGACGAGGATATTTCTTGCGCGAGTGTCGGTCAAGAAATGTCTGGTCACGCCCTGCCACTATGTACTGTATAGTATGTATGATGCATGCCGACTGGCACCCACACCCAGCGGGTGAGGCAGCGTGGAGAAATACAGGTTCCTCATGCAAGGGCCCCGCCGGATGAATGCAATTCTTTCACGCTACGCCGCCGTCTGGGATAGATGTTGTGTGACATTGGGGACCAGGACGCACGATTTAGTGGTAACATAGTACCTGTTAATATGATAAAATGATTCATGGTGGAGGGAGGGGAGGGAGGCACGACGTACGTGTGGGTGTGTGGGTGTGTATATGATTGGGTGCATGATCCTCGCTCGCACGGCGACTGAGCCCGGATCTTCGTCCGGACTTATTCAAGGTACAGACGACCCACGAGGGGAGGGCGGCCCGAGGGAAAGGTAAGAGAAGAAGGGCTTGGAGAGAGAGAGAGAGAGAGAAAAGCATTGAGCATACATCTATTTCAAGAGAGCCGGGTCCCCACAATTGTCAGGAGTCTCGTCCTTGATGCTTGTCTCAGGCACGTTCCGACGCAGGCATACGGGGATAGAGTTTCTCGAAAGAGATAGACAGAGAGAGAGATCACTGGATATGATTTGAGGCCACACCCCCCGGCTTTTCGGGTCTCCTCCACAAAATCGCAAGCCCATCATCTCACCACGCACGCGCCAGGAGCGCTCCGTTCGCGAACAGACAGGACAACATGAAGCCCGGTGGGAACGCTGGTGGGCTTCTGGCTGTAGCAGCCGTAGCCATCATTGTGGGCACCCTGGCTGTGGCTCTGCGGCTGTACACGCGCAAGGTCATGTTGAACCAGATCTGGCTCGACGATTACTTCGCCGTCGTCTCTTGGGTAAGTCTGGTGGTAACGCGTGGTATACACAGATACACACACCCACACCCATACCCACCTGCATGCCTATACACCCACCCGTCTCCCGTTACACACTGCTGATGTCGACCTCGACCTTGTCCTCAGGCCTGCCTCATGGCACTGGCGATACAGAACTTCCACGCCGTCAGCACGGGTCTCGGATCGCACTTTGACCAGATCCCGCCCTCTGGGTATGAAGCGTTCTTCAAAGTGAGTAGTACAGCCTGTCTCTTGTCCAGCGGAAACACAGCGCATGGGTCTTGATACTGACCTAGACACATCATCATCACCATAGGATCTATGGCTGGGCCTCGTGATATATAATATCACTCTTCTCTTCACAAAGCTGACCCTGTTCTTCCAATTCTACCGGATCATCCGGCAGACGAGTTGGGGCGGGCTGAAGATATTCAATGCCTGCGTCATGTCCATCATCGCAGCATGGCAGTTCACCCAGATCTTTGTCCAGGTTTTCGCCTGCGTGCCGGTCGAGGCCTCCTGGGACAAGGCCGTCATGGGCGTCTGCCAGTCCATCGGTGTGACGCGGACAATGAACAGCGTGGGCAACATCGTGACGGACTTCATCATTCTTCTGCTCCCGTTGCCCATCATCTGGCGCCTAGCGCTGCCGCGGAAATCAAAATACGCTGTCATAGGCATCTTCTCCCTGGGCTTCTTGTGAGTGACACCCCCACATGTTGTCTCTCTCTCTCTCTCTCTCTCCTTCTTATCGCCCTGAGAGGACTGCAGCTGATGAGGAGGATTAGCACCTGCATCGTGTCCATCCTGCGCATCACCCTCACCCCAAGCAGAGAGAGCGATGTGGCGTTCGAGACGGTGCCCGTGATCGCATGGACCACAGCAGAAGTCCTGACGGGCATCATCATCGCCTCGCTGTCGACCATGCGCCCGCTCGTCAGCCGCTATGTGTCCGGCTTCACGACCAGGGGATCGAGCAAGGCCCTGAGCGGCACAAGCCACAGCCGCGCCAGCTATGGCCTGCAGAACATGTACGCCAAGGGGACCCCCGGGACGAGCAGGTCCGACCGCAGGTCCACGTTGGCGTCGCCGGCAAGGAGGTTCAGTGGCGGTGGCTGGCTAGACCTGTCTGAGTCGGATCGAGAAGACATGGCGAGGCATGGCGGTGCAAGTCTCAGGATGCCCGACTCGGCGCGGCTGGAATCAGGAATCGGCCGTCATGGGAGCATTCGAGTGACGAAAGAGTGGTCAGTCCGTGGCGAGGCCTGACCCATGGCGGAAAACGGTAGGCTCGGGATAGGTGGAGGAGTATTGGGGCGAAAGTCTTTTTTTTTCTTCCCACCATTTCATCCCCTTAGTGTATAATACTTAAGTCGTCATCATCTTTTGTCCATATGCCAACAACAAATTACTGAGGACTGGGGTGGGTGTCCCTGCCTGATGTGTTGAGCCTGGTTCACTCACCTGATGTTGTCCAGCACTCTGTACAGCCTCTCCTTTGACAGGACTGAGTAGCATCTCACTCAGTGTCTTTGGGTCTCATCAGCTTGGGCTGTTCATGGGTTCCGCCAAGCATGTAGAGTTACCTGGTGAACAAATCCTGCCTGTCTTTCAGGCCACACAGATAGACAAGTGAAGCCTAGATGCTAAAATGGACAATGGTGGTTGCTGACGATGGGAATCTCGAGGGATCAGACAAGTCATCTGATGTCGTTGTGGCTTAACGGAGATCCATCACTGACAGTGCCTAGCTCAACTGTGGCAGCCCAGGTTTTGGGGGGTTCTTGGGGGGCATCAGCGGGGCCTTCCGGCCTAACCAATCGGTATCCTGCAGTGCTAGCTCTGATGTGCCATGTACCCCAGGGAGTGTTTGGGTGGCCAGTGGATCCCTGTCACCATGTGAAGAAGAAATCCTCCCCCCACTACAGCTCCAAAAACTCCAACCCCAGACATCAATCATCACCACCCATCATCACCATACGAAATCTAGATACAGCACACACAGGAAGAGCAGCACACAACACAGCTCAACCTGAGGCTGCTGCCACCACCACCACAACCATTCCTAAGACAAGACTAGGGCTGACTTTGTTTTCTGCCATCTCTAAAGGTGCCTCAACCTGCTGGCACAATACTTCCTCCTCCTCCACGACGCCTGATTCTTACCATTCAGGCCCCGGAATTTCGCCCCCTCCTGAGACATAGACATAAGAGTCCTCGAAGCCACAATGAAGCCAAACCCAAGCCTCTCAGCACATGCTGCCACAGGAAGGCTCCTGTCCAACATCCTCAACAGACCCTCTTCGGTCCTATCCCCAGCAGTGGCCCTGGCATGCCACCGCACACTCCACTCCTCAGCCCCCGACCCTGCCAATGTCGCACCCTTCTATGCTACTGGACCCCCTCCAGAGCCACCACAGCCAGCAGTAGAACACCCATATGCCAAGGCTGAGAGGAGGCGGAAGCAGGCTGAGCTGCTGCGCACTGCAAAGGAGATCCGGAATGGAAGCAGTGCTGGGAAGAACAAGGCACCTCTGAAGAAACGGTTTTGGACAGACGTTCATGTGAAGGAGGTAGATGGTGAGCTGAACCCCGCTCCCTCCCTTCTCTGTGATTGCCTCCTACCAAGTAAAACCTCCCCAAGGTCTCAAGCCAGACTAACCAAGAGACTGGCCCGACAGGTGTCTACCAAATCCACCTCGATGCCCGACCCCTCCGACACCCAGAAACCAAAGAAATAGTCAACATCCCTCTTACCAAGCCCCTCCTTGCCCACGCCCTCGCTTTGGAATGGGATCTCCTCACATCAGCACAGCAGGCGACAAAGCAGCACCTGATCCCTCTCACATCCCTGACCTGCCGTGCCCTCGACATAGCAACCAATGATGCTGTGGAGTCATCCGAAAAGCACATTCATACCCATACGCACAAGCATCACAAACATGGTGCTTAGGTACCTGGACACCGACTCCCTCCTGTGCTGGGCCCCGCCGCCCAGAGAGCCACCAGCAGAGGGGGAGGGCAGCCTACGTGAGCTGCAGCAGCGCACAGCTGGGCCTATCATTGGCTACCTGAGCACACATGTCTGGCCTGGTGTGGAGATTGAGCCTGTCCTGGATGAGGGGGAGCATCATGCCCAGAGGCCAGAAGGAGGGGGTTAGAGAGGTCATCCAGGGCTGGGTGATGGGCCTTGATGCATGGGAGCTTGCTGCTCTGGAGAGGGCTGTACTGGCTGGCAAGGGGCTGCTTGGCGCTGCGAGGCTGGTAGTGGAGTGGAGCGAGGGAGCTGCTGGCCAGGCTGGCCGTGAGATTGCTGCTGCAGAGGGGCTGGGTGCCAGGAGGAAGTTTGGCGTGGAGGAGGCTGCAAGGGTAGCAAGCCTCGAGGTGGACTGGCAGACAGGCAGATGGGGTGAGGTAGAGGATACTCATGATGTGGAAAAGGTCGACCTACGTCGTCAGCTGGGAAGTGTGGTGTTGCTGGTGTCAGGGACTGGAGCAAAATAAAAGAGCCTCACACTATAGTTGGGCCAACATGAAGACATTCTACACAAGGTGCACCCAGGTCATAATCTGGCTTAGGAAGCTGTGTGAGTGGAAAATCATCAAACTACCAAAATTTGCGAACCAGCTAGCTACCAGGGCAATCTCAGTTGATGTGCTGCCCATACTTGCAGAGTGATCCATGAAGAGGTGAGCGAACCCTCCTCAAGATCTGCCTGCCCGTACTTGTAACTTGCAAATCAAATGCGAAAAAAAAGAAAAAAAAAAAAAAAAAGAAAAAAGCTGTTGTGGAAAGGCCTTCATCCCAGATCCGCCTCCAAATTCGCAGAATCCTTGTCCAGAGATTGGAACATCCCTCCTCCGAGATCTGCCTGTAGTTGCAGAGTTATTATGAAGAGGCTAGGAAACTCCCACATCCCAAAAGTCTGCCTAAGTAGCAGAGTCGAAGAAGCAATCGGAAATTTGTGTCGTCGCAGAGCCACAATGAAAGGGAATCATCCCTTCTCAAACTCTCTCTGCCTGTCGCCGTAAGGTTAAATGAAGGGGTCGAAAAAGTCCCTCTTCCAGAACCAGAAAGAAAGAGCAAAATCGGAATGGTTTGTTGCCAGTCATGAAATGGCAGAAGGTGGTGGGCCCATCACTCATTGGTGTGCGGCGTCAGTCGGACTCCCTGAAACCCAAAGCTGCCAGCCCGCTCAGGAATCTGGCTAGCTTCGAGCATCTCTGTGCGAATGGCTTTGTCTTGGTAGTGGTCGATATTGATGGTTCGGCCTGTAAGAGCGAACCGACGCACACCGGTGGGAGTGACCTCATGCTGTTACTTTGTTAAAATCGCTTCTGAAACTCAAGAAATTTAAGTTATAAACTTGCCTCGGACAGTGCTTGCAGTTGAGTGCCGCACATAGTCACAGCATCGCCATGCTGGAGCTGTACTTTCAGTACAACTGTTGGGGAGCCTTTCACTGCTTTGTCTCCTCGAAGACGGAGGCTCATCTCAGAAGGAGAGCCACAGGAAGCTGTTGTGACTGTCCCGTCCAGCTGCTCCTCTCCATCATCGTGCCACTTTTCAGAGTTAGCTAAGATTTCTGTGGACTACGATTGCTTGTCAATACTTACACGAATGCGGTTGTCCTCGAAGTATCCTAGGACCAACTCTTCGTTGTAATCCTTCCACGGCTTCTCAATATCAGAAGCAGGTACATGGGCATATGGGCCCTTCTCTCGGATGAGGCTCTGAGTGGCCTCGACAGCTTGCTTGCCATAAAAGGTCAACATGGCAGAGACTTTAGCACCACATTGGGTGCATCTCTGAAGGCCCGAGTTGGAACATCAACCCGGAACTTATATGCGACGCCCTGGATTCAGTTAGGAGACATGACTCTGGCGGGGTAGTCTTGTTGGTGTAGACACTTACAAAGTTGACTGAGAAATGCCTGCACAGCGTCTCTCGTGCACCTGCGATTACTTTATCAGTAAAAGCTTCTCCACTGTAATGTGTGATGGAGCTGGCTTACCACCTGCGTGCAGAGCTGCATTGCGCTGCAGCTCGAGATCATTAGCATTTTGAAGCTCTTCAAAGAGAGCATCGGCACCATTCTCGGCAGCCCGAATCGCCTCACTGGGTCGAGAGTGGATCAAGCTTCCAGCAAGCTTGCCATCCTTGTCCTTGATGAGGTATGCAGTGACAGTGAAATCATTGTTCGTAATGATAAACTTGTCAACAAAGTTCTCATCAATGGTGAAAGTAACACCATCTTGCTGGATCTTTCGGCTGTGAGCTGTATTCTCACTGCTGATATGATCAAGACTGACAGGTCTGAAAAGAGCTTTGAGCTCGAACCTGCACTTCTTGTTCTCACAGACCCAGCCCTGCCAGTGCTTTCGGCGGCTGCAGCAGCAGCACTTGGGACAGACCATGCCAGTGAACTGGCCCTTTTCGGTGCCATACATGGCATTATCCGCATTGGGGAGAGCTGTGTACCAAGTAGGAGCATCCAGGTCAGCAGGCAGAGGCTTCGCCCAGTTGATAAAGTGCTGGCTGTACTCCAGATCCTCGTTTCCCATTAGCTTCACGCCGTTGACAGTGAAGAAGCTGTCGCACTTGTGGTTCAGACAGATCCAGTCCATGTCCTTGAAGATCTTGGGGCTCTTCTTGGAGCAGGTAGGGCATGCCTGCTCAGAGCAAGTAGGGATCTCGCTGTAGACCCGCTCATCATCAGTCTTGTTCTTGGACCAGACTGGGTTCTTGCTGCCAATGCGCTGCAGCTTGACCTTCCAGAGAGGGTAGGACTCCAGCATCTTGTGGGGTTTGACCATCTCCTGCCACAGGTGGGTGATGTAGTAGCGACCGAGCACAATACCAAAGATCTTTGCTCGGTCCTCATCATCGCAGGGGATGATGGACAAGTCGATTTCACCAGACTTCCAGCTGGCGTGCTCCTTATCTGATTGAAGTGGTTTGTTGTTAGTGCCAGTGGCTAAGCTAGGAGGTTGGGACATAGGGGGTAACACCACAGCACTTACCCATGACAACCAGGACAGACTTCTTCAGCTTCATGGTGTCCTCCCAGTACTGGGCCTGTACGGGCATAGTCTGCTTGCGGATTGAGATCTTCTTGATAGTGACACCCTTGGGTCCAGCCGGATATTTCTTTCCAGACTGTGGGTTTTTGGGCTCGAAATGATTGCCGCCACTGGTGAAGAATGATCAGCTTTCATCTTTGCTGAGATGGGTTGAGTCAGGTTGTTAGGACTTACGAGCAGGTGATAATGGTATCTCTCTGGAACAAGTCTCGAGGCTCACCATAGCCACCAGTTCGGACTCCACAGACAAGGCGTTCCTTGGTGTAAGTTCCACTCTCGTGGGCCTTGTAGTAGTCCTGGCTGTCACAGATGGCCTGTAGGTTGTAGGACCACACTGGGAAAGCTTGGTTGTGATTGTAGACCCTGACTTTGGAATCACCAGAGGTAACAATGGTGCCAGAGGTGGAGGACTCGTCGACAGAAGACTCAATAGAAGACTCGACAGAAGACTTGTCGGCAGAAGGAGTGACAGGAGTGGAGCTGCTGCAGGTTTGAGTCGCAGATGTGTCATCGCTAGTCACAGGTGGAGACAAAGGGCTGGATGGGGCATAGATAGAAGAGTCCTCGACGGAGGTCTCATCAATGGAAGGAGCATCAGTGATGGAGTCAGTTGGTCCATCGCTGTCACTGGGGGTCAGGTCCTGTGCAGGCTTGGGGCGCTTTGAAGCTGAGCCTGATCCGGTGGAGCAGCCTCTCTTGAGGCTCTCGCGTGATGCCATTGTGACTTCTTTGTTAGCACGACAGTATGTATGTGGAGGTCTCTGAGTGAGAGCAGCACTGAGAGGTGTACTCAGTAGGGATGAATGGGGGTGTGTAGGTAGAAAGGTGCATAGGGAGGGTTTGAATGCAGGTGCTCAGGTAGAAAGTATGAAGTAGGAGATCAAGGCAGGTATGGAAATGAGTACCAAAGGAGGTATGCTCAGGTGGAGGTGGGTGCGGGGGCAGGCTTTTCAGGTACTTATGTAGGAAGGTGCACTGAAACTGAACTTTCAGGTATGGAGGAAGGTGCGCTAGGGCTGAATGTCCAGATATGCAGGGAAATGTGCCGAGACTAAATGTCTAGATCTTGAGGAAGGTGCGATGGGGCTGAGTGTCCAGGTATGAAGAAAGATGTGCCAGAAATAAATGTCCAGGTGTAAAGATGGGTGCATCAGAACTGAATGTTCAGGTACTTACTAGGAGCTGGTGTGCTATCACAGGACAGGTTGGCAGATGACAGCGTTGTGACTGGGACGTCTAGGTATGCTGGTGAGTGCGTCAGAACAGGGTGTCTTGGTATGCTTGTGAGGGCAGTGTAACAGGACAGCCAGATCTGCTTGTGATTGAGGTGGGACAGGATATTTGGGTAAGTCTGTAGGTGGGTGCGCTGGGCTGGAATGTCCAGATGTGGAGGTATGTGGTCCAGGACTGAAAGAGCAGGTATGAAGGAAGGTGTGCTGGGACTCAATAATCGGGTTTGGAGGAAGGTAGATGTGAGGAGACTGAATGACCAGGTATGGAGAAAGACAGATGTGGGAGGACTGAATAACCAGGTTCGGAGGGGGGGTAGATGTGGGGATGAGTGCATCAAGACTGGATGTTCAGGTACTTACCAGAGGTATGTGTGCTGTCGCTGGACTGGAGGTGGGTGCTTGAGGACAGAGTGTCCAAGTATGCTGGTGGAAACGCAAGGACAGGATGTCCAAGGCTTGCAGGTGGGATTTGACGACGACGATGGTGAAGAAGATGATGATGATGACAACGAAGATGATGATGATCTTCTAGCTGTGCTATGATAAAGGCTGATGTCTGAACTGATGTTCGGACTAGAAGGTGGGTGGAGGTTGTCGTTGTCGAGAAGAAAGGAGTGGAGGAGGGAGAGAAGGTGGAAGGGAGGGGAGAGAGTTGGTGGTGGGAGGGAACAGGTGTTAAATAGATAGATGGTGGGAGAGGAGACGGCAGTGATGCGTCGAAGAGCGTGACAAGCAGCAACCTGCAACAAGAAGGAAGGAGTGACTAGCTGGATGGTTTATTGAGGAGGAAGGAGCTCCTCGCTGAGCAGGCTGCTCAGGAGGAAGGAGCTCTCCGGAAGGTGCACTAAGAAGGAAGGCACAGCGAGGGGTACCTCGAAGCATGATGGAACCCCAAGGCGGCCAGTAGAAAAAGGACTACTTTGAAGAGCTAGATATTTCTAGAAACCATTCTGGTGCTAACAAGGTTATAGCAGAGCGATCATCATGCTGAGGTGGAAGTAGCTAATGCTAAAGGCCTAATCAGATTTAGTTTTCTCTTTCAAGGAGACTAGAAAATGTGAGTAGATGTCACATGTAAAAATTGAGTGTTAATTCCAGCTATAGGAGATTTTGTAAGCATGCCGATTTTTTTTTGGCCTTGGTCATTATATACCCTCGGAAGTCAAGAGTAAAATGAAAATGTAAAACACATGCACTATCTAGAGCTCTAAAGAGTACAGATGAGAAGCTAGGAAGCATAGGCCTGTATGAAATTCTACAGCAGATCCCAAGTTCGAGAGGCTGGGGGGAAGGGTGAGGGGAGATGGAAGCAGGCTAACACAGCCCAGAGATTTGACTTGGATCTAGGGTGAGAGCAAGGTCATTAGTGGCTCTGGCCCAGATCAAGAGAGATGTCTCGTCTTCTGTGGAAGCTTCTATCTGTTCAGGAGCCCATGGTCAGAGCACTGAGGACGAGCACTGGGGATCTTTTCTGGTTTAGACGTACCTCCAGAGTGCCAGAGGACTGCTGTAGGCCCTTCTCAGGTGGGTCCCCTAGTGCCCTAGCATTATGAGTAACTCTCGTGTAGTTTCTGATCACGGAGACAAGAGCAAGAAAAAGCCCCAAGGGAGAACACCCAAGAGAGAAGCACAGCTAGCTATCTGTGCATGACTAGAACTCGACAAAGAGGGTTGGAGTCCTCGACAAGGCGTCGACCAGTAGATGGTCTGAGCCTTGCGAGCTCCCAAGAGAAGGGGCTATGAGGCCTGGGCAGAGAGATGTCTTGATCATCTGGAGCCTGAAACTTGAGCAGGATGGTAGTTTGGAAACAAGGACAAGTGAGCCTAATGTGAGAGAAGATGTAGGTATTTATACACGGAGGTCCATGGTGGGATCCTATGGACATCTTAGCGACCCATCACAAGAGTCACAGTCTGCTTGTTGTTTTTATTTGCTGTGAGCACTGGTTTCCATCTGTCTTTATTTGCTGCCAACTATCCAAACACACAAGCTTTGCCCTGCGCAGCAAACTGGTCAACAACAAATTGGATGCTGAAGACGGAGTTTGCGGACCCAGACATTTCCCCTTTAAGCCGCAGGTCCCACAGCGGCTCCGCAGCGCTCTGAGACGGGGTCTCCACGGGGAGGGAGAGGGTGGCAAGGAGACCAACAGCGCCATTGTGGGACGCGCTATCCTATTCATGCAACCTTGTGCACGCTCCAGGGCTACAGTGCGATTCATGAGAGTTGATTCCTAAGGATCAATGCCGGGTCCTTTGGTGGTGCGGGGCAGACAACAGTGTGGCGGTTGGCGGTTCCTCTCTGTTATCCTCCGTAGACCGAGGTATATTTCTCCTAGGCTCGCGTCTTCGATCGTCCCTATTCCCACAGCTACGGCCGGTCTTCTTCTCTTGTCCTTCACCTGAACGTACACACACACACACACACACACACACGCAGAGAGAGATCTGGCTCTCTACCTCGTCAGCCTACTCCCTGCAATCATCGCGACCTCTATAGAGCTACGAGACAAGACCCTTTTGAAAGAGAGGGAAAGAGGGAGAAAGAGAGAGAGAGAGAGAGGAGAGGAGCAAACCGCAGGATCGAGACAGCAGCGTGAAGATGGTTTTTGAACCGCCGAGCTGGGTACCAAAGCTGCCATTCGGTTAGTTCTCACGCACAGAATTGGTCGCGCGCAGGGTATAAAAAAGAAGAGAGAAAGAAAGAGAAAGAAAGAAGTAAAAAAAAAAAAAAAGCTTACCAGCATCTTAGATCCTCCAGACAGCATCCCTGTGGCCGAGTTCATCACCAGCGACAAGTATGGACGCCATCCCACCGCCCAGAGCAGGAATCCCTTCACCTGCGGCCTCACGGGCAAGACCTTCTCCCTGGGCGAGTTTAACGCAAGGCGCGAGGCACTCGCACGCTCGGTCGGGAAGCGTCTCGGATGGCAGCCGAACGAGGAGACCGAGTGGGACAAGGTGGCATGCATGTTCTCATTCAACACGGTACGTACTTGGTGATTACATGAGATTTACCCGCTTTTTTTTGTCTTTTCTTTCTTTCTTTCTTTCTCTTTGTTCGGGCTCTGAGACTTGGAGGAACGAGACCACGTGCCTGTGTGACAATGCAGCGTGCCGCCGCTCCCCTTTCCCCACTCACCATGCTGACCGGATAACGCCATCACCTCTCGGCTGCCCGCAGATCGACTACATGACGGTCGCATATGCCGTGCACAGGCTCAATGGCATCGTCACGCCCGCCAACGCGGCCTACTCGGCGCAGGAGCTCACCCACCAGCTCAAGTCCTCTGGCGCGACGGTCCTCTTCGTCGGGGGCCCGCAGCTCAAGGTTGGCCTCGAGGCGGCCCAGGCTGCCGGGATCCCCAACGATCGGGTGTGGCTGATGGGCATGCCGGGGTTCGAGAAGGCGGACGGCTTTTTGAGCGTCGAGGAGCTCATCGCCGAGGGCCGGAGGGCCAAGGAGCTCGACATGCTGAGGTGGACCAAGGGCCAGGGTGCACGCCAGGTCGCGTTCCTCTGCTATTCCAGCGGGACCTCGGGCCTGCCCAAGGCCGTCATGATCTCCCACCTGAATGTCATTGCGAACACGATGCAGTTTGTCACCCACGAGAGCTACCCGAGGAAGAAGCTGGGCATCGACCTGCAGGTCTCGCTCGGGCTGCTGCCGTTCAGCCACATCTATGGCCTCGTCGTCATGGCACACGGCAATGTCTGGCGTGGCGACGAGGTCATTGTGCTGCCTAGGTTCGAGATGCCAACGTTCCTCGCTGCTATCGAGCGGTTCAAGCTGAACACATTATATGTGGTATGTCCGCCGCACATCGTTCGGGATGCATCGCCCGCCGGCCGATTTTCCTTTCTGCTGACATTCTGCCACTAGGTCCCACCTATTGTCATTCGCATGACGAGAAGTCCCGAGGAGTGCAAAAGTACAACCTGGACAGCGTCAGGATTGTTTACTGTGGAGCGGCACCACTGGGAGAGGAGACCATCGCGGATATGAAGAAGCTCTATCCAAAGTGGCGAGTAGCACAAGGCTACGGTAGGTTCCTCCCTCTCTTTCCTTTTCCAGGCCCATGAAGCGCGGTTTCCCTTGGTACTGAACAATGTATGGTCCAGGCATGACCGAGCTCGCGACAATAGCTGTGTCCTCGGGCGAACACGACATCATGGCCAAGTCCTCCGGCTCCATCTGCCCGGCAACCAGGGCCAAGATCATCGGGCTGGACGGGAAGGAGGTCACCGAGTACGACGTGCCCGGCGAGCTCTGGATACAATCACCATCTGCAACGCTCGGCTATCTGAACAACGTCAAGGCCACCGCCGAGACTTTCGTACACGATGAGGATGGCCGCTGGGTCAGGACAGGTGACGAGGCGCTGGTGACGCTGGCGCCTTCTGGTTTTGAGCACGTGGTGATAGTCGACCGGATCAAGGAGCTCATCAAGGTGAAAGGTGCGCATGACGCCCCCTCTGCCCCCCTGGACGTACAAGCCACAAGGAGCTGTGAGAAAAAAAGAGACAGAAGAAAGTGAAAGGCTGACACCTCTTGCGCTATAGGCCACCAGGTTGCCCCTGCCGAGCTCGAGGCTCACCTGCTCTCCCATCCGGCCGTGGCCGACTGCGCCGTCATCCAGGTTCCCGATGACCGCGCCGGCGAGGTACCCAAGGCGTTCGTCGTGAAAGCGCCAGCCTTCGCAGGCAAGCCGGAAGAGGAAGTCACCTCGGCAATACTCAAGCACGTTGAGGAGCACAAGGCCCCCTACAAGTGGATCAAGGGTGGCATCGAGTACCTGGACGAGGTGCCCAAGAGCCCCAGCGGGAAGATCTTGAGGCGCCTCTTGAGGGACAAAGAGAAGGCTTCCAGGGCAAAGGCTGGGCCAAAACTATGATCAGCTCACACAAGTAAGAATAGAGGATGTATCAATAAGCATTCATGACACATTGGGAGGGTAAGAAGGGGATTTCTTTGGAATATAGGCTGTCATGCTGAGTACTGTAAATGTGGGGTGTGATAGAATTTGTTGGTTGTTTTAGCAACATAGCATTTGTACACAGCAGGAGCGCCAGGGTCTCCTGATGTTGTACTGTATTGCACATAACAAAAAGCTTTGCAAAAACATCTGGCTTTGCGCATCACCAACTGGGCAGCAACTTTTTGCAACAATCTATCGACGATTGTCTCTTTTCATCACCCTCGTCGTCCACCCTCAACTTTCACCTATTGAACCAAACAACCTATTTCTACTCTCTCTCTCATCACCATGGGCCTTTGGCAGCTCAGTATTGAAGCCTACCGCTGTCGCCCTGACCCAAACCATCCCGACCAGGAACCCATCCCCCCTCCCATCTTTCGACCTGCTACCCTTCTCTTTCCCAACGAGATGGATGATCCCAACGCGGACAAGTCGCAAGATACGGGTAAACAAACATTCGCTTCCTCTCGCCTGCCCCCCCCCCCCCCTATGTCCCTCATTCTCGCCTTGGGACTTGTTCTCAGTCTCTCTCGCCATAGGCCCTCAAGCTGACAGGCTCGGTCATGTTGTGACAACAATCCAGGTTCCCCTGCGCGTCCTTCCCAACAGGCCCTTCGCGTCGATCTTGGACGCTTTGGCGGCCTGCAGGCTGGCATTCTCGCCGATGCTGAGACGCGCCGTGTTCTCGCAGACGTGACCTTTATGGCCACGAACGGCTTCATGGCCTACCATGTGCTGAGGCCTGTTGCCCTAGCCAAGCCTGTTCATGTCATCGGCGCAACCTTAGGGCTGGCGGCGGCCATGTTCCTTCACAGTACTCGTCGCTAGCCCTCCTCTGGCGACTTACGACAAATGCATACAAGGGTAAGCAACGTCTTTCTGCTTCTTTGTTTCCTCTCTCTTTTTTTCCGTCATCAATCTCCCTACTTTTTCAGCTTCCAATATGTAGAACGAGCTAACATCTTTCTCATTTTTTTGGCATTACAGAAGAGGCGTTCGGACAAGCGTTTGGGAGGATTGACTATGATGATTAGGACAGGAACAGACCGGGCAAGGCATGGCAGGGTAGAATGAACCAGATGTCCTTCAACACGAGGTACAAGAAAAGAATAGAGACAGAAGGATCATCTCTCTTATTCGTGTCTTCGCGTAATCAAAGCGTCCAGAATTATCGCTCTTGTGCTGCGAAATCATCTCGCGCCCTCGCAGCAGCTCCTCTGCTTCGAGAACTGGTCGGCTCATCCTGTCTCTCAAGGTGTGATCTGATTTTTGAGCTGACAGGCGGAGACCACCAGTGGTTGTAGGGTCATAGCTTCATCCGAGGTGCTTGCTGCAGACCAAAACAGCTGCCAAGAAACGGAGGTCACCCTATGCTTGGCACAGGCCAGGCGAGAGTCAGACAAGGAGAGGCGAGGCATATCACCCCATGTTTCGTCGACTCTCTTACACCTGGAGTCGGAAAAAAAACTGGACCCTGATGAATTGTTCGTACAATGTGCTGTGCATTGCTGTCTTGTACCACCGACCCAAAACAACCCACGACAAGTCTCTGCAACGCCAAGAGGATCAAGTCAGTTCGTCAACGTAATAAATAAGTTAATTGAACTGTAGTGGCTCACTGCACAATGTGGTATGTAATAGGTGTGTATCTCTCTTGATGGTGCACACGGCTTCTTCTTCTTCTTCTCCTCCTCTTCCTCCTCCCTTCCCTACAGCGGAAAGATCTTGATCAATCGGGAGGTGGCTGGCACCCCTTCTGCATATTCATATTTTCTTGTCTTTTAATTTCATACTTTCAGAAATGTTGACCATTCACTCTCCAGTCGGTGTCACCCTCGTCGCCCTTCTTAGCCTTTTCACAGGAGATGTCTGCGCGGTGCCGAGGAACAGAGGAGGAGGCGGGCGTGTAAAGGCACAAACACTTCAGCAGCAGGCGGCTGCGATCCCTCAAGGCATATCTCAGGCGACCGATGGATCCACCATCATGGACACGAATGCGACGGTCAAGTAAGTACATTGATGCATACCAGCAAGGCCCTCTTCTACTTCTTCTCGGGTAGACCACACACCTAGAGTCATCGGGGCTGATACAGTACCTATTGTTCTCCTTGACAGTGGCCTCAACCTCCGCTTCAGGGTCAGCGCCCCCGCGGACCAGTTCGCCACGACAACCGGCATCCAAGACGCAGCCCAGCAGCCTGGAGCCCAAGGCACAATGGGCCTGAACGTCCTCCTCCACGGCGACGGAGGCCAGTCCTTCTTCGACTTCCCGAACCAGGCCGTCCAGGCAGGGCTGATGGGGGTCGTCATTCTCGCGCCCTCGGAGCAGCTCCTCTGGGGCCAGTCGACAGGCCAGCCGCAGGGCCTCGAGCGGCCAGACGGTGTCGCGCACTCACAGGCCGTCAACGATCTCGTGCAGCAGGTCCTCCCGCAGATGGTCGCGTTCAACGCGTCCAACGTCTTCTTCACGGGGGTGTCGGGCGGCTCGCTCACGCTGTCTGGCTTCTTCGTGCCCGCGCACATGGCCAGCTTCGCAGGGACGGGCGTGCTGCTCATGTGCGGCGGCCTGGCCCCGCAGGTCGACTTTGTGAACGCGAGCCAGGTCGTCTCGACCACCAAGATCCACTTCCAGTCCTCGCAGGACGACCTGGCGGAGCTGCAGCAGTCCATCCCCCAGTCCATCAGCGCCTTTGAGCAGCTCGCCACCGACGCAGGTCTCAGCACGCAGCAGGTGGGAGCCCTCCAGACCGCAGACAACACGCCCGACGGCGGTCACTGCGAGTTTGACGGAGAGGGTTTCTCCAGTGGCATCCAGCTCGTCTCGAACAGCTTTGCCTCCATCATGCAGGGTGGCAATGGGACAGTACCAGGAATTCCTACAAATACAGTCTTGAAGTCGGTAGTAGGACAGAAGTTGACATTCTCAGGGAACGGAAACTAGAGGGAGACACAAGACTACTATTTGGAGAGAGGGGAAAGAAAAGAAAGAAAAAACTCATCTGAACCATCGTGTGCACCTGCAGGACTTGCTTTCGTGCAATGATGAAAGTCACGCGCCAGGTCACACTACAAGCGCTGTCTCTCTGCGCACAGTACACCGTGTGAACGCTGGTCTCATAATTTTGTCTGCTGGGTAATAGTCATTCCCAAGCAAGACCAAGGTAATTCAGGGACCACCAGGTGTTCATGTCGCTATCCAGACTCCACATCAGGACTATTAAGTACATCCCTGACAGCGATTATTGACGAACCTATCTTTGCTCGCGGTGACGTTTTTGACAGGCGTGGATAGCCCAGACAAGGCACAACGGTCGCTTGGTGGGTTATGTTGATAAACAGGACCCCCTGCCCCTCGCAAAATCTGCCTGGTTTGACAGGGCGACACAGACACCACGAATTGCAAGAGCCAGGAGGGGCCCTCAGGAGGTCATAGCATAGGCAGATTGTCTCTCCTGCTCCTGCAACCTCATACTACGAACAACCTCAGGGTCGTATTCGGCCTCTTTAGCGAGCTCTTGCTATCGATTTTTTGCGAGTGGGTATAGATGTACTGTATTGCTCAATGCCGGCGCGACTTAGGCTCGAGGCGAGCATCTGGGCGACGAGGCCCCCTGTCGTTCAGGAAGCAGCAGCAGCAGCAGTAGAAGCACAGCGGCGCCTGGGTCTAGGATGGCGTACCCTGCTCAGGGGGAAGAGCAGAGAGCAGAGAGGAGAGTGAGAAGGAATATGGGAGGCTCAGGGGTGGATGTAGGAAGAGTGCCCCTGCGATTGTGCCCCTATAGCTCTGCAAAATCCTAGCATGGCGAACAGAAATGTAGATCCAACTATGCACTGGTTCCTCGATCCAGGCCACCCTTGCGCCTCTATGCAGATCGAGAAAAAGACTCGTCGTCTTGGATCTACGTAGTAATTCTGCATGAGATTTGACAGCTTGCGAGTCGGGGGCCTGACGTGTGTGTAGGGCTCCACGCAACACATTGGATAGACATGGGCCCCGGGTTATCTTATTTAACCGATGCTTTTTGACACACACGCATTTGGCTGAGAGACTTGGTGGGGGGGGGGTTCAATATCAGGCTCGCTTACCCTGGTGGGTGGTTTTTTTCTTTCCCTGCGCCTCGGGAGATTGATGGCTTAATTACAGGGTAGCGAAGATCGTCGGCGAATTTCCACGACGTATACCATAATGGTAAATAATTAATATAGCTGCATACGGTATCGAACCCTCCCCCTACCCGCGCACCTACGTTACAGCTCAAGTGGACGCCTGTCGCAACGCTTTTGCCCCACTGGCCAGGTCTTGATGGTGCAGAAAATCAAGTATATGGTTCCAGACTACCGGAGCTCTGCACCAGAAGCGACGGGAAGACCCGTGACATCGTGGGTCTGATCCTCGCGAGCCATTTTGCTCGAGGTCCCCTCCCCCTTACTCTCTCCCAGCCCAACACAGCGTCTGTGTGGTGTACAGTAAAACAAACGAAAGGGCAGGGACAGAAAGTACAGATCTGCATTGGTCTATCTACCATGTCTGACAGGATCTGATGCCCTGCCCACTAAGAGAGGATAAATTTCTCCAAAGTATAGCTCTGGCATCCATGATGGAAATGTAGGTCGCTGTAACCGAGCATTAAGCTACATATAGGACTAGCTTGGCCGTGAGACCAGGTGACATGATCCCCACCGACGAAAGAGTTACCTAGCATAGTAGAAAGATAACAGTCAAACCCCTTGAAGGTTTTATTCCTGGGGTGGAGGGGGGCCCAGCCTTACCCAAGCCTACCGCCTCTCAGAGGTCCCGGGGGCCACTTTCCAAGATGAACAGCCCACTGGCGATGGGACGGAACTTACCATTCGGACAGGTCGACCCATTCGATGCCTGAAATCCTGAACCCCCTTTATCAAACGCTGTTTCTCTGCCGCCTGAGTAGGTACCATATTGCGTGCCATGAGACAGAGATGGGTGCACATTGAAGAGGCCCGTCCAGCCGTTCCCCGACCTAATCCACACAAGACGTTTGGTTATATCGCCGTGGAGGACGCGTTTGTAAACGGGCGAGAGGACTCGCTGTTCTGGTCGTGCCCTGGGGGGTTTTTTTTCTTCTTGCTTGCTCTGCTTTTACTTTGCTTCGCTGTAACGTTTTGGCAAACTTTGTTGTCGTGGACCAATCGCATCGCTTGCAAGGGGACGGAGAAGCTTCCAGTGACATCTTTAACCTTTGGGTGTGTGTGTGTGTGTGGTTGGGTGTATATGCCCAGGTGTGCGTGTGTTTCAAGCACCCACGATGTTTTAACAAAGACCCCCATGAGACTAGTCTTGTTTTCTCTCTTTTCCTCCTCTTTTCCTTTCAGGGAATACCGCATCGCAGAGTCGCATTGGGGGGAGGATGATGACGGTGATGATGAGCACCTCGGCCGAAACACTCTCGCCCCTGCCGGCAGAGACTCGAAGCATTCTGCTGGCGCTGACCACGACTGGTCTTGTCTCTCTTGTGTCGACAGGCCTGTTACTTGTTCACATCACATGGAATCTTGTCTGCTGGAAGATCAGGGACCTCCGGTACCAGAGACGGCAGCCCGAGCAGCCCGTCGAAGCCCCCGGCAGCACAGACCAGACACCCATCGACCTGAGCCTGGGGCTGTCTGAGAACCACTACTACCAGACAAAGGTGGCCAGGAAGGACGCAGACCTCACCACCGAACCGTCGTCGTCCTCGTCGGCCCAGCAGGAGTCGGAGGCTCTGGGCACAGCTCTGAGCGCGCGGGCAGGAGACCAAGTACAGGCTGCGCCCTCGGCACGTCGAGAGAAGCCTCCCAACCCACTGCTGCTGCTCATCTACAACCTCCTCATCGCCGACACCACACTGTCCATCGCATACGTCCATAATATCTACTGGCTCAAGGTCAACGGGATCTTGGTGCCGTCGTGGAACTGCAGCACGCAGGGGTGGTTTGTGAGCTTCGGGTGTCTCACCACCAGCGGCTTCCTCTTCACCATATCCATCTTCAGCTGTCTGGGTATCATGCGAGGGTACAAGGCGACATCCCGGGACGTCATGTTGGCGTGCTGCGTCGTTTGGGTCTGCTCCATCTTGCTCGCCAGCATCGGGTCCATGTACTTTCACAACCTCGACTACTACGGAAGAGACACCGCCTGGGTAAGTTGTTGATGATACCCTATCGGAGGCCCCCCCCCCCCCGCGGGCGAATCATCACATGTAGTCTCGCCCCGGACAAACTAACAATACCCGCCACAGTGCTGGATCAGCCAGAATCGGAGGACCTGGCGACTCTCCATTTATCTCTGGGGGTTCGGGGCCATGATCTCGACATTTGCCATTTATTGCTTCATCTTCTTCAGCCTCCGACGCCAGGGCCGCTCCTCTCGCCTGATGCCCAGGCGCTCCAACAGCCCCGGCCCAGACAGCTCGACAAAGACGACGACGACAGCGACCAGAGGCGCCGCCGCCGCCAACAACAACAACAACGACGACGAGGAGGCTAACGACCACGGCAGGACCGGCACGGCGCTGCGGCCATCAGGCCACCACCCAGCCTTCCTCATATACCCGTGCATCTACTGCGTGACGGGCACGCCCCTCATCGTAGGCTCCATGGTGCCCTCGCTCGAGCGAAACAATATCTTCATGGCCGCGGCGGCGGTCCTGCTGGCGACGACGGGTCTGCTGGACGCTATCCTCTGGTCCAGCATCATCCTGTTCAGCAAGAGGGAAGATCTGGCCGACATCGGCCTCGACAAGTTCACCTTTATGCGCACGCCCGAGGGGCGCACGCTGGGGAATATCGTGTTTGTGCAAGGGGGGAAAGGCGAGGGACAGCCGCATACATAACCACCGACAGTCATGGCACTCCAAGAAGGATCAGGGCTGGTGGCGGCTCGGGGACAGGAACAGCAGCCAGCCATCGCTGCCTCAGTATGGGCACGACGGGGACCTGGACGGTGGCATCCAGATGCAGATCGTCACGAGCGTCGTGGTTGAGGAACACGATCCGCCGAGCCAGTCTCGTATTTATAGGAAGTCCTCAGAGTCACAAATTTGAAGAGACAAGGTTGACTGGATCACAAATCTCGTCGGTGCATCTTGTGTGTTTGTCGCGACATCATGAAGCTTTGATCGTCTGTATGACGGGTGGGAGGAGCTCTTTCTCTCTCTCTCTCTCTCTCTACACTAGTTTGCGCCATGGAAGGAACGAGAGGAGAGGGGCCCATGCCCTGTGAGGCTGTCCACCTAGGGAGGGCAGGTGCCTTCGAAGGAGGCACCCCACGGGCCAGTGCCTAGCCAGCCCTCGCACAGTCTGCCTCTAGATGTGATACCCAGCGGCCTCTTTCGGGCATGAGTCTCTTTCTCTCACTCACATACACACACTCTCTCTCTCATTCCCGCTTTCCGTCTACCACGGCTCTTTACGGATGGGAAAACACTCATCACGAACTGCTCACACTCACCTTGAACTGACCACCTGACAGGACACAGAGCAACGACGCGTGAGGGCTGGAACTCACCGTTCAAGTCCAATCCTTTGTCGCCCTCGCTTTAAGTGGCTGCAGACATTACCCCAGCACTGCTAGCTCCAGGTATGAACCTGAAGCCCTCGTCCCTCGTCCCTCGTCCGTCGTCCGACATAAGCTTCCATCATAGCCCGCACTTCTGCCAGGCCGCTCTATCAAGATACCACGCCATCACCCTGGACGGGTAAGCATCAAGGTTTGTCTCAACGGACAGAGTTAGTGCTGGTCACAGGGAAACCTAGGGGAAAAGCACAGTGGTCGGCTTGTCCGGGATGACCTCCAAGGCCTCTCCAACACAACGGACGGAACCTACCTCCGTACAACACTGGAGGCCGTCCTGCCCGACAATCACGCAGAGCCATCGCTCCCTAAAGACACCTTGACAGCAACCTGGGACGGCAGAGAACCCGTTCGGCGGCGGCGGGCCGGGCAAAAATACCAAAGGAAGGAAGCCTGCAGCCCTCAGACCATCCCCTCCCCGGCCCGTCATATCGAGTGACCCTGCGTCACTTGCTTGTCCTCCTGTGCGGGAACCATTGGCTTCTCTTCTATTCTGGTAATAATGTCTCACGTTCAGACCTTCGAAGAAGCTTCCATCGAAGGCCAGCATCAGTGGATCATCGTTCCATATACCGAACCCGGCCGTTTCGTCTTTGTGGGACGACTGAGACATCACTCAGCGCTATGGCCCGGCCACCGTTGTGCTCGAAAGTGGCTCGTCATACCAGGTCGACTTTCCGCAACCGTCGGGTCTATGTCCCGTGAGAGCTGCCAAGAGCTTTCTCCCCCTGCCTGCACGTTGCTGGCACACGAGAGGGAGGAGGGGAGAGGATGTTGGTGCCTAGCCTGGTGAAAGGCAAGTCGAGTGTGCAAAATGTGATCGAGATGAGGTGTTAGGACTCGAGACAATATATCACCCTCTCTCGACAACATGGCACTTGTGTGTATCTTGCGCAAGTCACCTCTGGTTGACTCCCAGCTTGAGATCATCATCAGCCACTCTTTATGAATCTCTCAGGAAAAGGGGTCTGACTTTACCGCTCGTTGCTTGTCCCACTCCTGAATCTGAGGCGGCCAGCGAGGTCTGCCAGTAACGCACACAAGAGACCATGGAGGAGTCGTCGTCGTCCTCCTCCTCCTCCTCTGAGGATAACAGCAACGCCATGCGGCCATGGCTCGTCAGCGTCGTCTCGTCGATGGCGATTCTGGCCACTCTATTTGTCGGTTTCCGTTTCGTCAGTAGACGACTGACGCACCAGAACCTGTGGTGGGATGACTGGGTCATCCTCCTCTCCATGGTACATAAATATCCCAAGTCCATGCTTATATCAAGATCTCCAGATACCTGACCATTCTCTCCGTCTCTCTGTGTCTACAGTTCTGGAACCTCCTCTGCTTCGGCTTCTTCATCTCAGCCATGTACTCCCAGGGCCTCGGCTTCCACGTCCTGCAGGTCCAGCTCGACCACATCGTCCGGATGGCCCAGCTCCTCCTCGCCGCCGAGATCATGTACGCCTGGAACCTATGCCTGACCAAGATCTCGGTCCTCCTCCTGTTCTCCAGGGTGTTTCGGGCCCTGTCGCCTCGTTCCAGAGCCTACCTCTGGGCCACCGGCTCCTTCGTCGTCGCCTGGGCCGTCACCGCCACCTTCATCTACCTGTTCCTGTGCGTGCCCGTGCAAAAGATCTGGAACCCGAGCCTGCCCGGCACCTGCATGGACCAGACCATCACGTGGATCGTGAACATGATCTCCACGGTCGTCACGGATCTGGCGGTCCTCCTGTTCCCCATACCGCAGATCTGGAGCTTAACGTTCAGGCCGATCGAGAAGGCTGCCCTGGCCATTGTTTTTGCGCAAGGACTGTTGTAAGTCGCCTGTCATCTTGGTCTTTCCTCTCCGACCCGTGGAGTGAACCACACTAACAGCCCTCCTTTTTTTCTTTCTCATCTTTCTTCTTCCTGCCAGTGTCGTCTTCACCTCAGCGTATCGCTTCAGGGTGCTCTTCACATACACCATGTCCGACCCGACCTACTCTCTGTCGCCCGTCGTGGCCTGGACAGAGATCGAGATCGCCGCGGGCATGATAGCCGCCTGTCTACCGGCGCTGAGTCCCATTGTCATCCCCTTCCTCACCCGTGACAGGACACCAGATGCAAAGAAGGATGATCCCAACAACCTGGTCCTCCGCGGCGAACAGCACCCCAAGCACAAGGACGGCTGGTGGCGCGTCAAGAAGCTCCCTGCTGACGGCGGGGCGCGGGCTGCCCCGGGGTTTACGACGCCGCCCAAGCTCGCCTCCAAACCGGACGCGTGGGAGTGGGGACAGAACATGGAGAGGGCAACGCGGCAGAGCGAGCTGTGCGTTGTGGAGAGCGAGGTCGTCAGCTCAGGGAGGAGGTGCACGCCGGACGGAGGTGAGGAGGGTGATTTCCCCGAGAATGGCATATGTATCACGACAGAGTTTAGAAGGTGGAGTGTAGCAGCACCAATGCCATAACTTTTAGTAACACCACGCGACAAGATTCATGAGCCTCTCTGTTCAAGATTATATATAATAAAATAAAAAAGACTACCGCCACCTTGATGGATGTACACTCACTGATGTTTCCTACACCATGAAGCGAGCGAGACATGTTCAGACCCTCGGCCCGCCAAACCCAGCAGCAAGGACCACCTCCTTTGGCCTCTGCTCCTTCGCCTGCTCAAAAGCATCCACAACCCTCAGCCCGGCGCGGTCTTGTCTGACCTCCACGGCCCCCCAGTTCTGCTCCCTGGACCGCCTTGGTCCTGCCCCCCGCACCACCTCCTCGCGGCCCTCCCACACGCCCATATCGTCCAGCAGGACCTCCACGACCCGCGCGGACCCTACTACCCGCCCCGTCGCACCCGGCGGCGCATAGAGGGCCTCGGCATCTGCCTTCGTCCTCGGCAGCGTGGTGCACAGCAGGTGCATGTCGAGCATCTGGGAGAAGATGAGCCCGAAGGAGGGCTTGTTGCGGCGGCGTGAGTGCTGCGGCGGGTCGTACGGGTATGCCGAGCTGGGTCTGGAGACGGGTAGGGGGGCTTGGTCAAAGATGGAGCACAAGGTTGGGTCGAGGGCCCTGCCGGGCGCCGCTGGTCCGTGGCCGGGCGGATCTCTTGTCGGGCGTTCAGGCTCCTCGGGCTCTTCTGGGTACTGTGGATCCTCGTCTTCTGCTTCTTGTTCTTCTTCGTCATCCTCGTCTGGGGCCGCGGCTGCGCTGGCGCCTGAGGATGTGGTGGAGTTGAGGATCATGATGAGGGGCCCGCCGTGCTCAGGGGATCGGCTGATGTAGCGGAGGTGTGATGAAACGAGCTGGACCATCTCGTGGGCTGTGTTTCGTTGGCGCTGGATGAAGAGGGAGTGAAGGAGGTCCGACATGTGTGTGATGAGGATCATGTCTGGGCGTGTCGGTTCTTCTTCTCCTCTCTCGACAGGGGCAGGTCTCTCCAATGTAGCAGGGCGCGTCTTTTTGTTTGCATGATCCGCAGTCTCGTCGCCGCCGCCGTCGTCGCCATCGTCCAAAGCCTTAGGATCCTCGAACGTCGCAGCAGTGCTCGTCTGTCTGTCCTGCACCCCAGCAGACACATCAACAGTCTCGACAGAAGCCCCCGGCGACACCCTCTCGGGCTCCCGCGGAGACGACAACAGGTCCACCTCCTCCCTGACTGTCCGGTATCTCTTCCCTCTGGCCAGGCGGTGTCCCCCGGGGCAGCCACTCCGCCGCCCGCTGTTGTCCAGTGTCCGGAGCCTCCCAGGGAGGCGTGTCGGGCAAGGCGCTGGGCGGGTCCGACAACGGGCTGGAGGGCGTGTCGTCGTCTCGGGCAGCCGATCTCTTTTCCTCTCCGTCCTCCTCCGTGGCCGTCGACATGGCCTCGTCCATCGTAGCACGCTGGAACTCGTCGTCGGCTGTGCTCCTCCGCTGGCTGGAAGGCGGCTCCTGCTCCTCCTCACCGTCGACCTCCTCCTGGCTGGGCGGCGGCGGCGGCTGGTGGTCCAGCTCGCCCAGCACCTCCCCACAGGCCAATGATATCAAACACCCTCGAGATGGCCACCCTCTCCAGGCACTCCCTCGAGAGCGAGCCCGTCTCGGCCCCCTCCAGTCCCAGCGCCGCCACCTGCCCCGCCAGCACAGCCCTCAGCTCGCCCACGACCGTCATCACCGCCGCCGCAGTGATGATCATCACCCTCGGCCTCCTCCCCTTCGCCGCCCTATCCGCCCTCCTCGCCAGCAGACACCTCACCAGCGTCTGCAGCCCAAGGACCAGCCCGCAGTGCTCGTCCTCCGCGCTGACGCCCACCACACAGCCCCGCTCGAACCCGCCCCCCACAAGCACGCTCTCGTCGATCTCCTGACACCCTGTCGAGAGGTTGCCGCGTCCTTGGTCCCAGAGGGCATCCCTGCGTCTGGCCTCGGTTTCGAACAGGGTTGCACCTGAGATTGCCTCCTGGGGGAAATGGGAGGATGTCTGGCTCGGCCTGGGAGGGCTCGTAGTATCCATCTTGTTCCTTGTGGGGTCCGATGTGATGGATATCAGTCCTTACTTCTATCAGAGGGGTGGTGGGAGGCAAGAAGGTAGATACTAAACAGAAAGAGAGAAGGAGAGAGAGAGAGAGAAAGAGAGAGGGGCCGATGATAGTTGTGGAGAGGCATCACCAGAAAGAAAGAGATGCAAACCCTCTCGCAGCTTGAGAACATGTCCCGACACAGCCCGAGTCAAAGGTTGGTTTCCTGGTCCAGATCAGCCCATGATGGTTAATGCAGGAAGAGGTGGAGGGCTTCAGCAGTCGTGCTGTCGCTGTCTGGAAGACAAACAAGAGCTTGATGCCCTCAGTGATCAAGCCGCTAACAAAAATGCACGAGGTAGGCAAGCGGGCCACCTCCCCGTTTAGGGCCTATTGTGGTAGCTATACTGTCTGGGTTCTGCGCACTTAGGCCCTGTACCACAGCACTGAGCCGCTAGGCAAAGGTACCAAAATCAACAGTCAGCAAGCAGCGCCCACTGCTTTTTCTGCAGACATGCTTAACAATTGCCCTGAATTGAATCTGACAAGGAAAATGTGTGTCTATCGCATTAGGCATAGCAATTCACAAACAAGTATTATTTCCACATCTCGTCCCACCTGGCATCTCAATCCTCTCTGGCGCTCAGAAAGAGAGGGCCTTCTCGTCCCGCAAGGACTTGCTTGGACGCTCATTATTTGGCAGGTCCCAACCCATAGCCAGTCTGTCAGCCCTCCAGCTGGTCCCCGGTCCTGTGCCCTACCCTGCCCTGCCCTGGCCCCTTTTTTGCTTGCATAGTCCATCTCATAGCTGTTCCATGTCATGATGGGCCACGGGCTTGTCTGCCAACAGCCTGTCTGTAGGCAACAGCTGGTTCCTCCTTCCCTTTCCTTCCCCCAGACGCCCAGAGCGGTAACAGATAGGCACCTAGCAGACTTCTGAAAATGCCTATTCCAACCAGTAGCTCAAAGAAAAATGTTCAAGATTTTGCTGATGGTCCACCATGAAGACTCCCTTTCCAATGTGTCAGGTCATGGCTGTGATGCAAGTAGCCTTAGACGTGGACAGTTATCGTGTTGGGTAAACATGGTTGGCATCATCATGGCACATGCGTCATGTGTTCTCTCACTGCAAGCGGATCCCTCGAGGATGATAGTGATCACTGGGCATGGAGCCCCCTTCCTGATCGATATCTCATCCTTGAGAAATTCCCTGGTAGCGAGGCGGCAGCAGGCATTTCTCCAAATCACCAGAGAAATGCGCTCTCGTCAAGAGAGAGTGGTGTCCGCCTGTCTACTCTGCATTTCCGGGGTCTCTGTCGGCAGGGCGCGATCGGGGTCCTCCCTTCAGGCTCTTCATGCGGCCGAGGAGGCCAGTCTTCGGCTTGGGCTGGTCGCCCAGCGCATCCGTCGTGGCGCGTCGCTCGAGCCCGCCGGGCAGCGGGGGCGAGGTCGGGCCGTTGCTGTTCATCTTCTTGACCGAGAGCTCCTCCTCGCCGTCCTTGCCTGGCTCGTACTCGGCGAAGAAAGGGTTGTTCTCACCACCACGGGGGCTCGAGACGCTACCGCCAGAGGGACGGTCGCGGTAGTACGCGCCCTCGGGGTTGGTCATGCGACCAGAGGCGCCAAAGCCCTCGCGCGGGGGCCGGTTCATGCCCCGGATGCGCTGCGCCAGGGACTTCTTCCGCTGCAGTCCTCCGTCCTGGCTCTGGGCGCTCTCCTGCTGTGCCTTCTCCACGGCAGCCTTGGCAGCCGGCGTGCCCTCGAGGAAGGTCGAGCTGCCGAGGCCGACGGTCTCGTCGCCGTGGATCATGGACGCGCGGTCGTGAGGGTTGAAGAGCGCCACGTCCTTCTTAGAGGGTGGCGCGACGGAGATGCCGTAGTCGGCGAATGCCTCATCGGTCGCCCTGCCCATGAACGTAGAGTGGTCGGCCCGGGCGTTGACAGGGCCGGAGCCACCAATAGACATGTTGGCAGAATCCTTGGCAAAGGCCTCGAGGGGGGAGTTCTTCTTCTTCTTGCTGAAGACGGCATCGTAGGGCCCGGCGTGGTGGACTGGGAGAGGGAGGCCGCGTTAGCTCGTCGCGTTCAAAAGGGGGGGGGAAGGGGGGCTGGGGCTCGCAGACTTACCCAGAGAGGCGCCGAACGGGTTGGTCTCGTCCAGCTTGTCGATCAGGTCGTGGTCCCTGTGGGGTCTGGCCTTGCTGGACTTTCCGTCGCGGTGTCTGCGTTCGTGCTCTCGACGCTTCTTCTTCTCTTCCTCGGTCAGCGGCCTCCCAGGACCGCGCGAAGGCCGTCCAGCCCCGGACGCCATACGACGCGGTGGCGATTCTGGGCCCCGAGGGCCGCTGCCGCGCGTTCGGTGACCTGGTGGAGGGGGCCCTCGGCGGCCAGGGAGGGGCGCCATTCTCGCCTCGAGGCGGTGGGGGTCGGCGGTTCGCCTGGGGCGACTGAGGAGAGCGGTTGGGGCTCTTGCCCTTGTCCTTATCGTCGATGTTGAGGCTTGCCTGGGTGCAGGGTGAGATCTCGTTAGTGATGGTGATGCCCAGGTCGGGCGCAGGTGCGTGCTGGTGCTGCTGCTGCTCCCTTGACAGGACACAGAGAAGTCCCATCATCGCCAGGCTCCTTTTTTCTTTTTTTTTGGTGTGCAGAGGGCAACATACAAAGAGGTCCTCGGTAGCAGAGGTGGTGGTAGGGGTGGTGGTATTGTCCTTCTCGTCAGCCATTGTGATCAGGGGCGGTGGTTGTGCAAGTGTTCTTGTTGTTGTTGTTGTTGTTGCTGCTGCTGCTGCTGCTGGTGGGCTGGCAGGCTTCTGCGACGGATCAAGAAAGGGGTTGTTGGAAATAGGCCGAGCAGGTTGTGTCTGGGTCTGCGAGGAGGGGTCGTCAAAAGGGGACGAAGGGCTCTTGGGCAGCGGCGATCCTGCTCGGTTGCGAAAGGGGTTGTTGGAGGAGAGGTTGATGGAGAGACCAGGCGAGGGCTGGTCGTCTAGAAATGCAAGAAAAGGAAAACAAGATGTTTAGTTAGCAATCCGGTCTCTGGTGGGTTGATTGGGGTCAGGAACGCAAACGGTGGGTTGCAATGCAAATGCAAATGACGACTGTGATAGGGGACATGAAACAGCAATCTCCTTGCCACCGCGGGTTGAGCGTTATGAGTGGACCCAGCCGTCCCCCCATCAACACTGAACCCAGCACGGGCAGCGCCTGCTGTCAATGCTGCCGCCAGGGCGCGTGTGTCTGGCTAGAGTGCCAGTGCCACCCCCACCACACCCCCGTCTCTTATTTCTTTTTTCTCTTTCTTGTTTTGATGCAACAATAAAAAAATAAAATAAAGTAAAAAAAGATAAAAAAAGGACAAGCCAGGCCCATTGGTTGGGACCGGGCGTGCCCAGCCGGGCAGAAAGAACCCACACACGACCTGAAAACCAAGTCCCTGTGACTTCATCTCTGCAGAAGAAAGAAAAAAAAAAAGGGGGGGCGGAGGGGGGAGGTGGGAAGCACAAGCAAAAACTGGGAAGCTGGCAGGGGGGAATTTCGTGCTGGCTATCGGCAATATCCAGAATGCGCAGAGCTGCAACTGGCACCACTCATACACACAGATACACAGACACCAGCGCCACGCCCACACCCACACACACACACATGTGCACAAAACAAGAAAGCAAGATCGCTGTTATCGGGCAGGGGTTGTTGATGCATACCTAGTAGCTGTGGTTGGGCAGCAGCCATTTTTGTCTCCAGGCTTAGGTCGATCTGGGAGGGATGCTGGAGGGGCAGACAGTGGATAGTTGCGCGTCCTTCTTGAGGATCGTTTCAGGGGCTGTCCCGCTTCGCCGATGATCAAATACCACTAGAAACCCAAGGACGCGTCCGGATTCAATGCTCAGGCCTAGGCTTCGGGTCGACTTAGGCCAGACACAACACAGCGCTTGACTCGGCCACCAGATGGAACTTCTCCCGACACGTCAGTACCGTTCGCGGTGATGCGGCGTGTGTGGTACAGGCGTAGTCGCCACTGAGAGAGAGAGCGTTCGAAGTCTTGGGGACACTCGGCGACAAGTCTTCTCGAGCCGTCCGTCAGTCGCGCGCTCGCTGATTGAAGTCACGCTAACAACCTCTCTCTCTCTCTCTCTCGATCGACCAAGATCAGGCCAGATCAGCTCAGGTCAAAAGGGCAGTTGCTGGCTGTTTGAAAATCAGGGCGCAGCACGTCTGTCAAGTCGTCCGTCCCGCTCGCGTTAACGTTTTTGGGGGTGGTTCGAGCTGGTGACTCCCTGGCACGGGATATCGTCCACGACAGAGGGGGCGTGTGTTGATCCGGTGTGGGAGCAGGTGGGCGACGGTGGTCCCGGGGAGAATGACCCGTTCAAATACAGGATCTTGTGCTCGGAGGGACGGGACGGTTCGGTTCAATTCCTCCTGGAGTTCTCTTTTCCCCTGTGGTTACGTTCCGCTTCAGCCGCCTTTGGGTCCTGGAGGGGGGATGCGGTGCAACGTGACGTGGGCAAGCTTCGTCGGGTCGGTGATCGCTGTAGGCTCAGGAGAGCCAGGTGCAGCAGTGCGGCAGCGCGATCGAGGATCCGAAGGCCGTGGTGTTCCGCGCTCGTGTTGGGTGTGCAGGCTCAGGACACGAGAAGGATCTGCTGGAGGAGAAGTGGTCGGGCTGTGGCTTGCAATCGCTGGAGGAAAGGCCGCTGAGGTGTGGTCTAATAAGAGATTGAGGAGCGCACTACCGGGGCCGGAGACTTGGGGTCCGGGTCGGAAGAACCTGGCGTGGATACTCTGGCTCTCTGAAGCACTTGTAGGTCCTGGATGGCGGCAGAGGGGGGAGCACAGCTCAAAAGTGCCCCCGGATGGGCCAGACAGTGTGGGAATGACGTTGAGGAGTTGCAGGCGCTGTCGGAACTCGGATTTGATTGCTTGATCCACCACTCATAAGCCTTTTTTTTTGGGGGGGGGGGGGATTGGGGGACAAGGGCCCTCGCTATTTCGCTGCTCTTTGGGTATCGCTGGGCTGGGAGTGTGAAGGTAAAAAGTTGGGAAATGGCACAGAAACCAGGAGTGGCAGTGCCAAGGCAAAGAGGGAGAGCAAGGTAGACCAGGATCGCTTGATGACAGCGCTCCGGAACAGAGATCGTACGGTGTATTCCTCGATGCCGGCCAGGGTAGACCGGAGGTGAGCTGACTGGGTCCTGGTTCAGCCCGTCGAGTAAGACCAAGCAAGGAGGGGGGGGAGGGGGAAGTATGGAGCCTATCCTGTGGTAAATCTTCTCGCAATTATACAAGCAATGCCGTGCCGTCAAGCGGAGAACGACAGGTGGTGGTAGGGATTATCACGGCTGGGCTGAGCAGAACGATCGATCCATCAAAAAGAGAAAGAATTGCTTGTTGTGTGGGAAATCCGGGGCGGCTGAGGAAAAGAGGAGGATGTGGTCCTTGGAGGGGGGAAAGAGGGAGGGAGAGGGAGGGAGGGAGGGAAGGAGGTAGAGAATTCCACAGCCGAGACTGGCTGACGTTTTGATGAGCTGTGTGCATGCAGGATTACATACGAAAGGGTACTCACTAGTACATGTATGTGCCAGGTGCCTTCTCTGCCACTGCTATGAACCCTCCAACTCAACTCGTAATTGTCCTTTGCTGTCCTGTCCTGTAGAAGCCCAGGAGCCCTGTCCTTCCTTCCTTCCCCTTCTTTTCTTCTCACTGTGCGAGGGGTCCCTCCCTCTTTCAACGCCTAAAGACGCTATCTTCACCTTCTGCCGACCACAGTGGGTCCTCCTGCAGGGTCTCTCCAACCTCATCCTCTGCCCTCGTCCAGGCCAGCTTTGTCTTGACTGCCCATACTGTGCCCTGTATTTTACAGCAGGGGACACCAGTGCAGGCCATGTGTGCCCCTGAGGCTAAGGAGTGACAGCCTGGAAGGAACCAAGCTACCGTGCTGTTAGTACCTACAGTGGCCAGGGAGGAGCAGCGGTGGTGCCTGACTAAGTAGGTACCTGCTATAACACAGGGCAGCAGAGTGTCGCACCCTCTCCCGACCAGCACTACGGTAGCTCCATGGATGAAGTTGGTATAGCGCCAGCAGAGGAGAGACGAGGATGGCCTGCCCAATAATCTAGGCGATCAACAAAGGCGATCATCCAAAGCGCAGATCTCCCTGCCTGTGCGGCCTTTTTTTTCTTCTTTCTCTTGTGTGTGTGTGTGTATGTTTTTATGGCTTTATTTTTTACCTTTTTATTCCTTTTTGGAGAACTACAGAGCAGCGTAGTAGTAGTATGGCGACATCTCTCTGCAGTACAGGAAATTAGGAGCAGCAGTGTTTCTCCTACAAACCTTTGGCCCACCACCAGAACAAGCTTGGGTGATCTACAGCCTCAACAAACCCAACCCCCCCCCCCACCGGGCCCTTTCCGGGTTCCCTCCCAGCCATGCTTGACAGAGCACATGTTCAATCCTGCTGACGCTTAGCAGCTTTCAGGGTCATAGCTGCCACAGGCATTCCATTGATCCTGTCCTCATTCAGTCGCAATCTAATTTCAAAATCACACCAAGTCTCGCCAATGGATTTCACGCAAGGCCAGCCAATCTTTGCAGTCCGTTCATCCATCCGCCTGCAGCAGATACCACAGTAATTACAATCCCTACAGCCCTCTGGGCACCAGAGGGAAGGGGGCCCAAGATCAAGTAGACCCCTATTCTGCTACCCCTGACTTTTCGAGGTCATTCCGACCCTCTGGATCCACTGATGTTGCGGGGTAGGTCAGATTGGCATCTCATCCCGAGGTGCCAGAGGGGGCCACTTCAGCTGCAACCACAGCAAGGGCCGCCGTCGCCGCCGTTTTTACCTCGCCAGAAACAAGAGTCAACCTACTACCTACCGCTTCAGTGTGCCCTCCCGAGTTCCCACATGCCCAAAGAATGGATATGCAGGGCATCAAAAGTCGGGTCAGCTCCACCCGTGAAGACCTTTTTTTTTTCTCTTCTTTTCCCCGGGAATTAAAGAATCCAAGCCTACCATGCTGTAATATGTGATGGATTATAGAACAGTGTGGTTACTATATCATAAAAGTGGTACTATGTTACTATAGCACCAGTCCTCAGGAGGCTCACCACTCAGCCCTTCTCGCTTGGTCAAATGTTCACGTGGTGACAGGCACAACCAGGAGGGAGGACACATTTGCTTCGAAAAGGTCCGCCGCACAGAGAGAGAGAGAGAGACAGAGAGCCCCACAATCATATGCTCGCCTAGGAGCACATGTGAGTACCACCATGATGATCTCAGGTCCGACGGGCCTCTTATTGCGGCTGAAGGGATCGTCCCACGCGGGGCCAGAGGCGTGCTGCCGCGAGCTGTCGCGGATGGGAGGTGACGCTGCTGAGGCCTGCTGGGCCGGGCTCGGCATGCTCTCTCTGTCTCTCTCTCTGTCACTTGATTCTACGAAATCGGCAGGAAGGGCAGAACCCATAGCACAGCTGCGAGGACGCGCGCGCTATGACCCAGAAACACGCGGGCGGGAGAGATCGAGCGTGACAGCGCTCCTAATCACAGAGCCAGGGCGAGGTCCGGAAACGAGCGTTCCAGCAGCTTCACGCCACTGCCAAGGGGAAAGGAAAAAACAAAACAGAGCAAACCAGGATCCTCCTTCCCTCCCACTCTGTGTGTCGTTTTCCTGTTGCCCTTTGTGAGGGGCTCCTTATCGGCGGTGTCTATTTCTCGCGGGCATTCCAGACATGGCGACGACTGCTTCTTGGCACCACTCACTTGTTTCAAGGCGAGACAACACTGCCGTTAGGATTTCAATCATCCCGCGCAGGACTCACGTCTGTCTCAAAACGCAGGTGTTAATGTTTACAAGTCTAGAGACTGGTGCGCAACCAGGCAACCTGACGTGACGGGCGTGGCGTCCACCGTGGCGTCCACCCACGCGGTTTGGGCTCCGTTGTTACTCGCGGTTCAGTTCTGCAGTGGAGGCTCATAACTCCCGGCTCTTGTAAGACGTCGCAGAGAAGGATGTCACAACACGGCGTATTATTAAAATAGGCAGGAATAGCCTGTCGGCTCTCTAGGACATCGACGCTCTTGATTTCTCGCCCAAGAGTGACGGGCCACAGCGACCAGCGGATAGGGCTGCAACGATGAGTTGTGGTTCAAGCCGGGACTACAACACCGAGTGTTTTCTACCCTCGGTGTAGTCTCGTAGACGCCAAATAATCCGGCCTCATCGGTGCTGAGGTTGGCTTCTTGATGCGCCTCCGAAGCACAGCTAGGCGGGGCTGGGTACTATAGTCTGTGACTGCAACCTGTGTATTCTCACCGTGTCCTCGGACCCTCACAGCACAGCTGGCAATCCAACTGAGCGCATCAGCAGATGACGCAAATCGGAACCCCCTCAGAAACATTCAGAATCCATGATTGGCAGCACAAGTCCGAATCCATCTCGAGAATCAGCTGCCAAGCTGCCGTTAGGTCCCCACCAGACGAGCCAGTCCCAAGCCATACGCCTGTTATCCTGTCGGTATGGCATCTGGGAAGGCACAGATCTCGGCGAACTCAACACCTGGACCCTTCTGAGACAGGACTTCACCGATAGTGCTCACATGAGTTTCACTTTTTCTTTTCTGCAACAGCTTCGTTGAAACCTCTCAATAGACCGCGCTCACATGACCTATTTCTGCAATGTTCGGCCTTCATAATGTGTAGGCCGTGGCCTCCGAACGGCTCGACCTATGGCCAACACGCCCGTCATCCTTGTAGCCGAACGGCTACACTGTTGATACGAGATACGATCTATCCCCCCTCTGCAGAGATGGCTCTTCACAGGCAGGTATAAAGTGGGTGGAATGTGACGTTCATCTGCCTCAAGGCCTTGCCCCCTTTCATCTCACCACCTCTCCTCGTTCATCTCCTCGTTGCTCATTCTTCTAGACTCAAGAGCCTATTTCCATCACAAGCACTCGATCAATCTCGGCATGCATCTCCTCACTATAACCTCGCTGGCCCTCGCCGGTCTAGCGGCCCTCGTCCAGGCGTCCCCGGCCCCGCCAGCCGCAGCTCCTGGTCCTCTCGCAGGCTATCTGGGCAGTAAACAGTGTGAAGCGATCTTCCCGTGAGTTATCGTGGCCGCCCGCACATATCGTCAAAACCCATACATACATGACACATTTCATGGTCTAATCTTGTCTCTTTGTGGTAAAAGGTGCGTGCAAGAGTTAAATTGTGGCAAATGCCAGTGCGGGTAAGCAGCACATCCCGAGTTGCCTGCCTGTCCTCTTCGTGAGAGATATTACGGGTCCTCTGCCCAGTGCGATCCATCACCATTGACCGCTGCATTGGCGGGGAGGGATGGGGAGGGATACTCGAAAAGGGAGGAATAATTATCCACGAGAATGACGCGGACCCTGTGGTCGCTGTGCTTTGAACCGGTGCTGATCTTTACTCCAGACGCTGCTGCCCTCCTTGCGATGCCACCGCCTCATTTGTGCCCTGGGCGAATGCGGTGTAGCACGGATATACCTTTCCAGAATCCGCTATAGGTGGGAAGTCTGGGCCTTGAAGGGCGGTGCAAGAGCAGCCTCATGGTTCTCCCTCCTCACGCATGTTTGTCTCTGCTTTCCTTAGTATCTAAATAAGGACAACAGCAAGTGTCGCATCCCTCCCGAGAGTATTCGCATGGTAGTGCAAAATCCTAGGCGGCAGTCCAGAACAAAACGGCTTTACTGGTTATCATTTACATTGAGGCGTTACTGGACTCCAGAGGGAGGGGGAGGGGAGGACTTCTTTGCCCCAGTCACTTATTCATTGCACTTTTGTCAATACCGTTGGTCCATTATGGAAGGGGTAACCCCACTGTGTGAACAAAGGCAGCCAAAATAATATGGCAAAGTGAATTTCATGCACGTGCAAAGTACTTGCCAACATGCAAAGCACATGCTGATATGGAAAGCAATTGCTGATATGCAGAGCACGTGCTGATAGGTTGTGCCTGCAAGATCTTAATGCGGGCTCAATCTTGTCGACAACTGGAACCCCCACCCTTATTACGATGCTTCACACAACGCATCACACTACACCACGGGGCAGACACCTGCTCTTGCTCAGCACCATGTCGGCTCCATCTACCAGGAATGGACCTGATAACGATCCTATGGCAAGTGATGGCCGCGATAGCCAGCAATCGATCAACGATGGCTATTACAAACGCAACCGAGACCGTGATCAAAGCACCAGCACCAGTCGCGCTTCCTCTGTTGCCATCAACATCATCTCCACCGTTGCTTACGAGCGTCCTTCCAATTCACTCATGAGCGCCGTTGTTGGATTTACCAGCGAGATCTTCGACATGATCTGGCCTAGTCGCTCGTCGCTTGGTGCCAGCTCTTTAGAAGCGCTCAGGATCTGGGCTCACGCCCCTGGCCAGGATCTGGTTATCGTTTCTCAAAACTCTACTCAGATCATCATGGTTCGCAACACCACGGCTCCTACTGACCCAGAGGCCAAGAGCTCGGTTGATATCCCAACGATTCTGTGCAGTGGGAACGAACAATTCTATGTTCGGTTGGGCGGTCTGATCTCTTTCGCCTGTGTCTTGTGGTTCACTGGCGCCAGAGATGTCATCAAGTGCTGGGTATCCAAATAACTTGCTTCCCAGCCATGCCTCTCGCGGCTCATGGTATGGCATCCTCTCCTAAGCGATATATGTCTTGTCTGCTAACCCAACTACTTCTTAATAATAGACCCAGCATTCATGAACGCCTAGTTCTGCCTCGCAAGACCCTTTGCAAGGACCCAATAAGCCAGTCGATTATACTTTCGTTGCGTCCAACTTTGTATGAGCCCCTCCTCCTCCACCACCCTGCCCCCGCCCCCCCCCCCGAGTCGGCCGAACTATAGATACCTTGTCTCCTAACCAGACCTCTTGCGAGTATAATCAGCCTCCCATTACAAAACGAAGCTTCTCCCGCGGTAACTTTACGCCCCGGCGGTCTAACCACAAGCGATCTTTTCCGAGCAGAGGTGGGACGGGATTCGAGAGGAACGAGTCTGGAAACGGGCCCAGGGGGGCAATGCCAAAGAAAAGGCACGGACTATGACAGCAGGAATACTTGAGGAGTAATGAGGGGGGAGGGGTGTCTAGCAATCGCAACTCAATAGTCAAAGAACAAACTCTTCTCACATCCAAGCCTGTTCCAACAACTGCGAGCATTGAGCATAAAATCCGTCGCTTGGTACTACATGGCGGGCGAGAGTCCTTTCCAGCAGACCTTAGTGATGACGCTGTGGGGGAAAACACGGTTGCATCTCGGGGGTGAAGAAGCCTGGAGAGCCTGGTTCTATTGCCTAGGAGGTCGGGTTCAAGACCCTCTAGGTATGGGAATAAAGAAGAAAGAAAGAAAAGATAAAAATGCTTATACAAACCAGGTCCTCCCCCCCCCCCCGGGCCCTCCCCAAAGATGCCTGGCTGAGTTGGGAGGTGGGTGGTGGGTAGAGACACGAGAACGCCCAGTCCAGGCTGGATCTGAAGGACCAGCATGCGTGTAATGGAAGCCCTCTGGCCTTGGGGGGCTATTAGCAGCAAAGGTGGGCGGGACGGATGAAGGTGTTGGAAGAGCCTGCTGTCGTTGGGCGTCATTAGAGAATCCTGACCAAGCGGCTAACCGAGGGGCGCCGCGCTTCTACACTCTGTGGTACTTATGCTGGCACAGTAATTAGCCGCTGGTTGGCTGGTTGACCGGAGCTGTAGAGTAAATAATAGCACCTCTACTTGAATAATCACCTATGGCTTCTAAACCCCCACCACCAACCCCCCAACCCCTCAAAAGAAGAACTCAATTTCCAACATTACCAATAGAAACTATTGGATCTGTGTGCCAAAAAGCTATAATTCCATAATATCATCTCCAGGCCCCCATAGGCAGCCACATCGATGGATAGGAAGATAGACAGCGTCATGTGCTCGACGAGATGGAGGCTCCCCAATGAGGTTGTTTGTGACCAGCAACAGTAGCCTCCAATCCTTGAAAAAGAAGATCATACGCAGATAACCTCTCACATGTATGCTCACCACCCCAAGGTAAGCTAGATAAAGCAGAACAGAGCAGAGGCATTCACTTAGTTTTTGTTTTTCTCTCTTTCATTCTTTTCTCTTCTACTCCCATACATTTACATCTATGATTACACCACAGCTAATTCATCTTTAGATTCCTTCCAACCTCTTAAGCCCAGGCCTCCCCCAGCCTTCCTAGCTGTCCCACCTCCTACTCCTCTCCTGCCTTGCACTCGCCCTTATCGGAAGACATCTCTATCTAGGCCCTAGGTTTCCGTTACCGCCTATCAACAGCCGTCGCATTGTGCGATATTACATGTTAATGGCGACGCCTACTCGTATGAGCCGCCTTCAGAACAATGCGACTGGACATGGTTCAGGCTCGTTCACACACATCACTTTCCCAATTAGGTACATTTACTTCCTAGAGGAGGCTTGGTGCTTGGCAGGTTTTTTCATTCTATTAGGTACAGCGATGGAGCTCGGTCCAGTAAGGCTTTTGAGCCTCCTCCCCCAAAAACACACACACTTTCAACCAAAAGTTCTGCCCCTGAGATGCCGTACTTTTGAGCTAATAGACACCTATGGGTAATTACAGGCAGTCTAGATACACTAGTTACTGCGAGGACTCCTTCTTTGCCTTGTCCAGGATCTCTTTGGCCTTCTTGGATTTGCTGTCTAGGACCTGCTTCAGCTCCTGCACCGTCTCGCGGACAAGCTTCTCGCTCTCGTCGGTGTGCTTCTCCGCGACCTCCTTCAGGTGCTGCAGCTTCGGCAGGATCTCGCTCCCGCTGGAGATCTTGTCCAGGAACTGCTCAAGACCTGAGCCGGTGGCCACCTGCGATCCCTGGGACTTGGCCTTCTCCACGGCTTGGTTGACATAACCCTCCAGATCACCCGTCTTGCCACTGCTCACCGCGCTGCGGGCCTTGTCAAACAGCTCCTTGGCATTCCCCTGCCTCAGCGCATCCTGGTTCTTCTCGATCAGCTCCTTGATGCGAGGGCTCTTGTCCAGAAGGGGCTGTGCCTCTTCCAGGCCCTTCTTCCAGGCCTCGTCCCCCATCTTCTTGACCTGCTCCGTCTTCTCCTGGATGAGATCCTTGGCCTTGCCTATGCTCTCCGCCGAGAGACCGCCCTTGACAAGATCGGCCACTTGCTTCCATGTCTCGTCGACCTGCTTCTTGGCCTCCGGGCCGTATCGCTCCCCGAGCTGCTTGAGCTGGTCGATGCTGCCGCCAAACTTCTCCTTCACCTGAGGGTGCTCATCGAGCAGGTCGCCAGCCGCGTCCCTGCCCAGCTCGGCCACCTTCTTCACCACGTCCGCGAGGACGTCCAGTCCCTCCTCGCCGTCTCCAGGCTCAGCCCGCCCCTGCTGACCTCCTTGAAGCGGTTGTAGGCGTCCTTCAAGATGGCGTCCGCCTCATCCTTATGGTTTCTGCGCACCTTCTCGTAGTCCCTGAAGGCCGTGTCCACATACTGCCGGCCGCCGGGGATCCAGCCCACGTAGCTGTAGCATAGGTCCTTGATGTAGTTGACTGTCTGGTCCGCGTCCGGTGTGGACTCTTGGAACTTGGCTGCAGCCTCCTTGTATTTCTTCTGTGCCTCCTTGGTAGTTTTGTTGATGGAGCGCGACATCTTGCCGGCCGGGCTGACGAGGTAGATACCGTACAGGGCAGCACCGGCCACGAGACCACCGACAGCGCCTGCTAGGTACGGTGACTGTGCAGAGCCACCTGAAGATGGCGACGACGACGACGATGATGATGATGAGGTCGTGGTGGACTTCAGGCGGCCCTGGTGGGCACGAGGCGATACGCGAGCCAGGCGAGCAGCTCGGGGCAGCGCGGTACGCGTGAGGGATCTTGCCGGAATCATGATTGTTGACGCCTGGAAAGACGATGATCACGGCTCTCAGAAACTCTATATCGTATGGAAGGGATTGGGTGAGGTCGATAAAGCCTGCTGTGGATGTGCTGGAGATTGGAATGCCGAGAGGTGAGAGCAACCTCGGGCCTGAAGGAGCTCAGGAATTTTGAAGCCCATGAGCTTTCTAGCTAAGCAGGCGGTAGGTTCCATCCCCGCTAGTTCTAACGCGCGCAGTGACATCAGCGCCAGCTCTCGAGAGTGTTTGGAATGACGCGGGAACGACTTTAAGACTGCTGAGGCTGGTGGTCTGGGAGGCCGCTCGGCCGTTTCTGGAGCAGATGCTCCGGCGGCGTACAGGCTGCAGCTATAAGTGCGTCGTGATGACGTCGATTTGGTGGTGTTAAAAAAAAAAAGAAGTGTTGTGCTAAGTAGCGTCTAGGGACACGGCTCGTTTTCGTCTCAAGCAATTACTACATAATTTCGATACAAGTCTGAGGATGGAAACAGCAAAAAGAAGAAAAACGAAAAAATAAAAAAACCTCCCGGCCCGTACCGAAAGCTTCATCTCAGGGACAACTAGGGGCCATTCGTGTATTGTCCTTCGAGGGAGGGGGGGGGGGGAAGATCCTTAAGGGGCACAGTCTGTAGGACAGCTTGAACTGATGCCTTTTGCATCACGCAGCAGTACAGAGTAATTACAACCACTCTTCAGGATTCTCTCAATGGTCCTGGGTGCCCATATTCGCTCCTGGCTCCTAAGACTCCAAGCCACCGACACAACGTGACACTCACGATGAGATTCTAATCCAGCCATTCCTTCTCACAGCACAAGATTGCCTCCATCGATCTCTTTTTGTGGCAACAACGACCTTCGTTGTTGCCACACTTTTGGTGGGATGAGGGCTGGATCCATGCAAGATAAAGAACACCATACCGGATCCTATTTCTGTGTAAGGAATCTGAAAGCTGGCCAAGATTTCTCATTGTACATTCTATAAACACCAAAACATGATCAAGCAACTAAACTATAACCGAAACTTCCTTGTCCTATCTCTCGAGGCCAACATGAATACAAAACCTGGCAAAACTGACTTGAAAGCAAGCGCCATACTGTATAAGCGGACTTGCGTCCTCTACTTTCTAAAAAGTAAGTATTCCCTAGTCTATTGACCATATACCAAAATCTCACACCCAGCCGAATTTCATTAAGTATTATCACAGTGGTACGAGGCTCACACCACCGTCATGCCTCTGTCTGCCATGATCCCCATGGCGCGTGAGATCCATGGGACGAAACGCTTTGTTGGGGACATGGACGCCAACACCGCCAGGAGCCCGACCATCTGTGACTTGGTGGGACAGGTGATCCCCCACGCCACTGTTCGCCTTGCGGGCGCGGGCCTCGCGTTGGGAGTCATGATCGACAACGGTGGCGAAAGCGGCCGCCCGTCGTTTGTTGCACACGGGGCCTGGATGTCGTCGAGGGTCCTGTCTACCGCCAGGGGGAGTCGTGGCAGCCTCTCGCCTCACCATGTCGTTTCTGCCGTCGTTGGTGGCCATTGGCTTTGTGACTTGAACTGGAGATGCCACAGCTGTAGTTTTGAGGCTCCCGACAGAAAAATCATGAAAGGTGGTGTCTGAGAAGACAACTTGAACCGCGGGCGTTGCGGTCGCTCTAGACACTTGTGTCTTGGTGATGTCAATGACCGTTGAGTGGTTGATGCTCCCATCGTTTGTTGCTTGTGGCGCCCGCGGTACAGTGGGCTTCTCCCACAGGTCGGCAGCGGTGACCGAGCTGGCGACGAGGGCCAGAGTAAGAGAGATGAGTGGCAGCTTCATGGTGATGGCTCGGTTTGATCAAGACACGGGGAAAGATGGTAAGGTGGTCTTTCTCTGCAAAGGTAGCAAAAAAATTGAGTGAGGCGCTTCTGGTCTGGATTATGACTGCGAGAGGGTTGCTTGAACATCTTCGACAAACCTACTTGGACAACGACCTCAGCTGCTTTATATGCTCATGTACCGTGCCAACATCGACGATCTTTTCGCCCGGCTACTATCATATGATAGGCGTGATGCCCTAGGCCCAGGATCGTTATAGTTGCTCGTTGGGCAAGGACTGGATTCCTTCGCAGTCTGTTGGCCCTACGCAGACCAGTTGTTACGGCCGGCCTGTCGACGGCGCATGCCCTGGAACGGCTTTCAGTCATCATAACTCTCGTGATCCTTCGCAGACCGTCACCCGGTGTTTGAAGTTTTGTGGCTGTGTAATCTGCCGATGACAGGAAAATTCGTGGTTTTCTTTTTCCGTTGGGGGCAGGAAAAGCTTCTGTAGGCTTCGAAGAGACCCATTCGCGGCTTGGAGCGGGCGGCATACTCAGATACTGTTGGATAGGTGGACGAGGCCGTAGGCAGGCTCTCTGTCAAGTGACGTCGTACCCACATCTGATAGTGGAAGTGAGTCCCGCTGTTCAGTGAGCCGCCTACACGCATTTGAGCATGGCTAGCTCGGTCTCGCCTAGGGGACGTTGGATGATGTAATAACTTCATGACCAACACAGTATTTTTTTTTTTTTTTGAGAGAGAGATTCTCTGGGTCACTTGTTGTTAGTGTCCACTGGCTGGAGACGAATGAAGGGACGAGTACTCTGTACGGATAACCAGGGTGCCTCAGAGAACCATTCGAGATGACGAAAATCACGACACTGACTGCCTGAAGCGGTCGTGACAACCAACGCCCTTGGATATCGTGATTGGCCCGCTGCGCAAGCCGTGCCATGGTTATATGGGAGAGAGTTCACGCTAGGCAGAGAATGCGCTGCCTATCCTACTACGAGGCTGGAAGTGTGTCCTCCAAGGAGGGTCCGCAGAGCAGCGAAGACTTGCAACCAACGGGGCATGTTATGAAGTGATAGTGATTAGCAAGGATCGAGGGTTGATCGCTGCATACTAGGTCTGTGAAATTCGGTGCCGCATTCAGTAAAGGTATCGGCGTCTGGCCATACCGGGGAGATCGTGCTTCTATGCGGAATCTTGCCGCTCGGCCCTGTCAGACAAGCAAGGTGGTAGCAAAAGGCTGGGCCTAGCCAGAATAAGAACAGAGCACACGCAGCGGCTCTTCAGAACAGTAATTTATGGGTCTGTAATATGCGTGGGCCTTTTTTCTTCTTCTTCTTCTTTTCTTCTTCTTTTCCTTTTTCCTTCCTCCTCTTCTTTTTTTCTCCTCCTTTCTCCTGTTCTCCTAAAAGGAGTCACAAAATTCTGCCCTTAAATGGCAGGTCCGTTCGCGCTGGGAGTGGAGCCAAGAGACACTGTTCTCCGGTCCTTCTGTTCTCCCTCCTTTTTACAGATGCAGAGAGGGGGTGGAGCGAGCCACACTAATTCTATGTCAGACCGGTTTCAGAGCCAACATCGTTATCATGGTAATAACGTTCTCGAATTAGCCCGAGTCGTTAAAAGCCTGCGCATCTGCCCATGCAGGGGGTCTTCCAACTGCCGTCGAGGATCTGGCCTCTCAGAGCCCGGGAGGTGGCATCCATATGCGTAAGTACATATGGCCCTAAGCTGATGACGTGCGGCGAGGTACTCCAGTATTAAGTACGTTGGTTCTTATAGAACCGCCAGGACCAATCATATCAAAAATCTTACAACCATCTACCGTCTTCGTACCAATCTCAATCAAGTACTAGGGCTTGATGCTAGGCAGAACGCAGGCTTTGATGTCCGCGGGCTTTGAGGGTCAGCACTCCCGCGGCATTATCTTGCCGACAACCTAGCACTGCAGCCGCGGCTTGGCCAGGACGCTGTTTCTTGACCCACCTCCACCCCTCCTCTCCTCATCGACAACACAACAATTTGAAAGTTATGCACCTGCCTCTATGTGAATGGATTTCCTTCATAATTTTTTTTCTAATGGTATTGTCAGTTTCCACTCCCTCAGCCCTACCCGCGAGCTGAAAACCTTAAGTCGGCCTGTGCGGCGTAATCCTCAGCGTATGGCTGCAGCTGGCTCCACCCTATATGGCAGTGGCCGGCGTGCTCACGGCGTGGCAAATGCACAAGGCCCCCAACATGGATGGAACTACGGCCCAATTTTTGTGCAGCTGCTGACTTGCTGAGGAACTGGCCGCAAGTGGGTAATAAATGAGAGTCATATTTGTCAGTTGATCTTTTTGTAGATATGAGTCACCCGATGGCAGCATGTTTTGAACAGAGGGCTCGGTGCCGTTATAAGCGGAGAGGAGAATCGGAGGCGAACCTGGAGAGTCCTAATTCAGGACAGAAATAGAATGTCCCAGATAGAATAGCTGAGATGCCAAAGGATGTTAGGAGAAGATTCTTTGTGGGGCCATCAGCTACTCCTCAGTGTCCTCACGCCGGCGCTAGTGACGACCCGTACGGACAGCCCAGTCTATGTCCAGTGCCTGGATGGTCACGTGAGGTCTGGTCCTGTCGATATGCTTCTTTTTTTCAGCCCAGCTAAACGTTGCTATCGGTCAGGAACATCTCGCGTTAGCTCCATCTCTCCACACGAGTAGCGAAGTCTGGCTAATGCCTCACATTCACCATCTACATGCAAACCCATCGAATTCTGATAAATACATCAAGATCGACGTGAAGGGCTCTACCTGAGCAAGAAACGAAGCCCATTGCAGGATCCCATGGCTGCGTGTAGTACTGCAGGGCCAACACAAATTTCCCCCGTAGTGATTGTAATCATAATTGATGGTGGCAGTTGGGACATGGCGGCTGCGTCTATCCCATCCTATGCCTCTGGTCTTTGTTCCAAATCCTTATGCTAACAACACCATTGGTTCGTGTGGATCTCATATGTTGGCTCGATGTTACCCGGTCAGCTCAGCTTCGAACCAGACGGTGGGCTCGGAATGGTTTAGGTAGGTAGCAGTGAGCTATGGAGGATCCGGAGGCCCTTGGCTGTGGTTCCTTTTGGACAACGATCGATAGAACACATCACCTGCACACCACCCCCCCGCTGAATCCAGCGATGATCATCAGGAGGTCCAACTGTCTGAGGACTCTACTTGTGTCAGGCGTAGCCGCTTAGGAAGTCCGAGAAGCCTTCTTACCAGAGTATAGCTCCAGTCATATCAAAAGCAGCCAGCAAGGATGATTGTGATAAAAATAGTAGAAGATGAGCCGGGATCGACTTTTTTTTTATTTTTTATTCTCGACCGGGAGATGAATACTTGAACATGTCAGGCTTGAAGCATCAGTGCCACCTTCACTCATTATAGCTGGCTGAACATAAGATTCATAGATCACCAGACGCGAAAAGATCGAAATACTAGTCCCATGCCTCTGAAACATAGATGAGCAGTCAGGGGCGAAACGCTTAGTGGGATTAAATACCATCTACAATGGCCTTCTGGAACCCGGCCGGGGTCTTAGCATTGCAACATTGAAAATGAGACTGTATTTTAATTTGTGTAGATGATGACAGCTTACAGCTGTAAACGTCATCCTCGACTATGTCCTAATTAATATCTTCCACGTCCGACCCACCCTCTCGGCCTTTAACGTAGACCCTAGCCTTTAGGCGAGAAGGGCTTCCCTGGAAGGGTGTCTCCCTTTTTTTTCCTTTCTTCTTCCTCTTTCTTTTCTTTTTTCTTTTCTTATCTCTTCACAGACATCAGGGCGAGGATCAGGAATGTTAGTGAGAGTAAAGTTGTTGGTTGACGACGTCGAAGGTGGCTTTGGAGGGAGCCCGAGGATCTAAAGATAGACCTCACGTGGCTGCGCTGCAACGGGTGTGGACGCCACAGCCTGCATGGTTGAAGGCCTCCGGCCGTTCACGGCTCATCTTGCCCATTGAAAGGAAAGGAAGAGAGAGAAAAAAAGCGAAAGAAAAAAAAAGAAAAAAAAAAGAAAGAATAGAAAAAGAGGGCGGTGAAGTAAAAATATCTTATTGATGGGGTTGATCTAGCTAAATTCTGGTGACGATTTTCCGGATTAAGCTGGGCTCCCTCCCGTGCATGTCACGGCTAAATCAGATCAGTCAAGCCCTCATTCACAGCCCTTAGCTCGGATCCAGAATGATAACCAGTATCGAGAGGAACGAATGGGGCAGAAAGCCCATGTGGTATGAACAAGATCAAGGCGCCATAAGGGTTCATCAAGGCACGCAAGAAGTATGGAAAGTTGTATCCCTAAATTATCATCTGTGGCTGCTCATGCGGATGCCAGGTCGACCAAAGGAAAAAGAAAATGTACATGGATGCTCTGCTTTTTGTTCATAAAGACCTCCCAGTACACGCCCGCCCGCGTGCCAGCCTCATCGATCCTGCAGACGAGGCTGCGGTTGCCAGCCGTTGATGTAAGCCATGAGACCCATACCTATCAACACCACGCCTAGCATCGAAGCATACGGGACCGAATCGGCAATGGCCTGGCCCGACACTGCTCGTTTCGAGGGTGACCTCGCGGTAGGTGTGATGGTGTTGGCTCGGGATAACGTTGGCTTGTCATCGAGCGGGTCTTCAGTGATGCTGTCGAGGCTGGAGTCGCCCATACTGGATGCAGGTCGGCCCCGGCTAGCGTCCCTGACCGCTGTGATGGTTGAGCCCCGCTCCCTGCCGTTGGACCTTGACCGCGTCCGAGCCCGAGCTCGAGCTGCTGCCTTCAGGGCTGCTGCCTCCTCGTCCCTCTGCCGAATCTGCCGTACCATCTCTGCCAGTGTCTTGCGATCCGCATCCCGTTCTGCTGTTGCCTGGTCTGCCTGCTTCTTGTACACTTCAACCTGGTCCCTCAGCCCCTTCACCTCCGACAACATTTGATCGATTTGTGACTCCAAGAACGTTGTTCTTTCATCCTTTGCTTCCGTCGCTGGTACATTCTCCTCGGGTGCCTTGGGCCCGACAGGGGTGTTATCTAACAGGGGTTCAAAGGCATCTTCTAATGTCTTGTCTTCATGAGACTTTGTTGACCCGTTCATGCGCAGCTGAGCATCGCCCTCTAGTCGTTTCGCAAGCTCCTCCGCGGCCTCGCGTGCCTCCCTCTCTCTCTGTAACATTTCTTCCAGGTCTCGCATCTTGACAGTCTGGTTGTCTATCTCGCGCTTGGCGCTGTTGAGTGCTTCTGTCAACTGGATGATTTGACTCAGATTCTCCTGTCGGACAGGTGATGTGCTCGTGGGGGCAGGCTTCGGCCGCTCGGTGGCTGCGCGCTTCAAAGAAGGCACGTCACCTTGGGCTCTGGCGGAGTCGGGTTTCTCAGGCAGAGGCTGCTGGGGCGGTGGAGCTGGCGGGTCGGAAAATCGTGTTTTGGCATCTGACCGGAATGACAGAGAGTTCCCATTAACAACTGCTGGCTTCGGCGGTTCCGGGGCCTCGACCTTTTCCTGGTTCTTGATATCTTCATTTGACAAAAGCGCATCTAAGAATTTGCTGGTACGGGACAGGTCTTGTGCCTGCTGGCGGGCATTGCGCATCTCGTTCTGCACATTGTGGTCAGCGTCTCGACGTCGAGAGGAGGGGCTATCATCCGACAGCGCGGAAATACTCACTCGTAACTTCTTCACTATCAACTCCGCTGATGGGTGCGTGTTGATAAAGGCGCGATTATTGAACGCCATGTTGTTAGCCTGGTTGTTCATCATCTGTGCTGCTGCACCAGCAAGCCCTCGACCGTTCGAGCCGGTCGACGCCTGGCTGCCGGTTCTGCCCCTGAACGGCATCCCGCCGCCCTGTGGCATCATCATGCCGCCATTTGCCGGATCCAGGTCGCCAAAGTTCATGTCCAAAAGGTTGTTCGAAGGGGTTGGAAACCCAGCGTGTTCCACCTTTGCCGCGACTTTGTGATGTACGACTGATTTCTGGTCCTCGCTCACGATGTCTATCCCAAGTTCGAGATGATCTGAGGTCTGGAGCTCGTGAGGTTCCGACTCGCGGTTCTCCGGGGAGAGCCGCGAGCCATTTACAAACGTGCCATTGGAGGACTTGACGTCGCGTATCCAGATCTTGCCCTGGCGATCTGCCCATATCTCTGCATGCTGCCGGGACAGCACTTTACTGTCAAAGAAGCCATTTAGAGGAGTGGGTATCGTCTTGTTGTTGGTCTGTCGGCCAACGCGCAAGGTCTCGGGGTAAAATGGAACCTGAATCGTCTTCCGCTCGAACGTGCCGTTGAGAGACAGGAGATAGAGCACCGGCTGGCCCGGGGTCAGGGGTTCAGCAACCGGCCTCTGGGGTGCCATCTGCGCTGGAGACTGCAGCAGAGGGCCGGGGACATTGGCGACGCGCCGTTCAAGCCGTTGGTCAGCTGTGGACGACCAGCCGGCATCCGTCCCAGCTCTGTACCGCTCTCTAGCCTCGGAGCGCTCCACTGCCCTTTTCCCTGTGGCCTTTTTTCGTGGTGCAGCATTGGGCCAACCGCCGAGCTCGCCTGCTGCAGACTGCGCAGTGACGCCGTTGGTCTGGCCGTTGGTGCTGCTGACGGCCGTGGATGAGGACGAGATGGAGGAGCTGGAGGAGATGGATGACGAGGAGTTGGTCCGCGGGATCGTTTTTCGCGGCATCAAGGCGCCCCTGACGTCGTCCGAGTTGACGGAATTGAGAGACTGGCCACCATTAAGCCCCCATGCCGGCCGGTTGATGTTCGCAAAGCTGGGAGGGCTGGCGACAGCAGTCATGAGGAAGGGCTGAAGCGAGGACTACGGCAGGCGAAAGGAGAGGGATGGGCGATGGGCCGAGGGCGGAATTGTGGGCTGTCGCAGGTGTCGTCTCGCCCGGGTCTACTACCATGTATGGCCACGGGTCGCCGTCGCGATCGCCGTCGAGAAGCAAAAGACCAGCGAGAGGAGGTCGTCGAGGGTCCGCGGTCGGCGGACGCGCAGATGCGTGTCGTCAGGTCGAAGGCTGGTTCGACGTTTGGAAGGAATAAAATGGTAGCGAGCACGGGACTCTGTTGACTGGAGATGCTGTGGCTGGCGCTGGAAGTGGAGATGATGTGGACGTTAGCCTTTTTAGCCCTGAGGTCATCGGCTGGGTAACGGCGAGAATCGGCGGCCAGATCACGAGCGCAACGGGGCCATAGGGGTATAGAGGCTGCCTCAGAGCGAGAGCTCCTGCTGGGGAGAGGCCGGCAGACTTACCAGTCAATTGAATCTGGGCTGAGGAAGCCTTGGTTGATGGTATGGAAGTGAGGATGCCGGGTTGCGCTGTGGGATTGACAATAACAGTAGTGGATGGGTCCAAGTTTTGGTCGTTTCTCTCCCACTGGGCACTGATTTGCTCGGTCAGCAGTCCTGTGGTCCTGGTCTCTCCACTGTCCAGTCCCCTGACGGATGGGCGCTTAGTGCTAGCGTTACCGTCCCGCCAGAGGACATGTACCAACCAACGTCTCGCAGAACGCCTCGGCCAGAGAAAATCTCATCAGGAGCTCTCAAGATAAGATGCAGAGACCGTGAAAGGAAGAAAAAGTTGAGCGGTAAAACAGAAACTGCATCTGCACCTTCAAGAATCAATCCTTCAAACTGCCCCCTCCTCCCTCCTTTCTCCCAACGAATGTATCTATACAAGGTCCTCGTCCTCAAGAGACTCGCTAGGTAGGAGGAGGGAGGCTTCAGTCGGCTGAAGCCACACTTGCTGTCAAGCCACAGGTCCAGCTTTGAGAGACAAACAGGGATGAACGCTAGAGCAAGTGTGGCTTGACATGCCGGGGAGAGGGTCACCCAGGTGGGGAGGCCATTTCGTCACCCCATCGTCGCTCCACCCCAAAAGATGATGAACAAGTCCAAGCTTCTGGTTTTCTGAGTTCCGCATCCAGCCCGCCACCACAGACAGCGTCAACACCAAAACGTGTCCCCGCCCCCTGAAGAACAAACAATATGCCAGTACCAATCAACACTGGCCATGCCGGCCCTTCCAACATCGACAAGGGTATGGCCCCTTCCTGCAGACATGGTCCTCGCTCCTGTCCGACAGTATGGCTAATTTGAAGCAGCAAAGATGGGTGCCATGATGGGCGGCAGTATGTCTCGTGTCTTTCCATTGGTTTTGACAGGCTTCTGATAGTACCAAACAGCTGTTGGGGTGATCATCGGCTTCATTTACGGTATGTGAAGGACCGCATCTCCGCCCACCTGTGACTCCGCCCGTTCCAAATCCTGACAAACTCTCTAGGGACCGTTAGCATTTTCCGGTACGGCGCTGGGCCCAACGGCATAATGAGGACACTAGGACAGTATATGGGAGCTTCAGGGGCAACATTTGGGTACGTATTAGAGGAACCACTTGCCAGGGAGATTGGAGGCTGTCGCTTTGACTGACCTGTCCGCTCCGCAGCTTTTTCATGTCCATCGGTAGCATCATCCGGACCGACGCCTCGCCCATCGTCCAACAAGCCTATGCGAACTCCCGACGAAGTCCGATCATCATGGCAGCGTCTCATCGGGCGCCTTTCCCCGGGCGCAACCAGTCGTGAAGGACGAGGCGTCTGGTGAAGATGAAAATACACCGAGCTGAGTCGACTCGCCGTCCTCAGCTGTTATGTATAACGACAATGTATATCCCACACACCAAAGGCCGGCGGCGCTTGGCATAGGAGTCAATCGGGTGCTGCTTTTAATCAGAAAAGGACAAAATATCAACTCATCATACGTGGACAAGTGCTTGGAAACAATGCTTCGTGAAGAGCCTGAGCGCAACCATGTCATAGGATCACGCTGACCCGCTTTGCCCACAAGCAGGAACATCTGGAGGCACGACCATGGTTCATTGGCATTGTGTGCCCCTCGTAAGCTGTTGCGGTGCATTTCATTGCCGGCACGGGGAGACCGCGGCTCGAGAGGACTCGTAGGCTCCCATGGGTCGCATGTAACCCTCCGCCTTCGGCCGGTCACACACGAGACGCTTCCCTATATCAATAGTGCGCTTGGAGATTTTCTTCCGAGGCGGAAGCCACATCTCGCTTGAATCCGTTCAGGACAGCCCATCTGGAGCCCGGAGATCTGTCCACCTGCAGACGATCCTAGCGTCAGCTGGGTAGACGGGCTACTAATAGTGCGCGCTATGAAGCTCTTTGTGAGTCTTCGTGCGCCTCTTCTCTCCTTTTTTGGCCTCCAAGGGCACGCAGACCCATTTTTCAAGTACGGCGCCTTCTTCCGACGACACCGGCAAAGGTGTCGACAACATGAGGTTACACACGGATGACTTGTTCTCGTCAGGATGGCGTCAGATGTCTTGCTCAGCCCTCTCTCACTCGACGAGATACTTCCTCGGACGGCTCAGATCCTTGCGAATGTTTTCAGCAGGCTCGGTCTGCGTACTCTCAAGGCGTCTTGGGGATCAACTATAAGTCTCACGTCAGCTCGCCGTGAGAAGACCGTCCTAGGGAAGGTTACATGACGGCTCGTCCAGCCTGCACCTTTCTCAAGTGGTTGACTGTATCCGGTAGACCTCGATTATCTGCCCGGGATCAGCCAGCGGCCGTTTACGAGAAGTTCTGCGTTGGCTCGGGCGCCGTGGTCTGATCGCCGCCCTGGCCCCACAGAGGAAGCGTTTACTGGCGCCGTTTCGAGGCTCGTGCTGTTATATGCCCGGGCTCTCCAGTGGCGCGCAGGTCTGTTTTGTTTCAATGCTGTCCAAGCGGCTCAAGCTTTCGTCGGTGGTTACCTAAAATTAGTCTCTTCTTCGTCTCCTCGGATCTCGGGGCTGCGGTGCGCCCAAAAATATTTGTACCTCCCACCTGGCTAACATGCTGCTAGTCTTCCCGCTGGCGCCACCTAGCTTAGCGATGTTTACCAAGATGGCGTTCCGGGCTGGCGGGTTTCTCTTTCTGTCTCCTCGCACAAGCGCGGCAGGTTGTGAATAAGTTCATCTGGTCCCTACTCGCAGCCATGGCGTATACTATGTGTGCGTGTATGTGTGTCTCGGCTCTGGTGCAGCGACGGCCCGCAGGTATCATATGCCATTCCGTACTCGAGAGGCGGCTTCCTGAAAGTGGCGTCGCTGATGGGCCCAGAGCTGAATATTTCGGCCGAGATGACTGTCGTCGAGAAGCTCGTGTGCCCGAGTCTGACGCTACTCTGCCTGCTCTTATCTCACAACACGGCCGTGTTGCGCCGCAGCGGGCTCTGAGCCTGTGGGCCGAAGCCCGTGAGCTTAGGGGCAAGCAGCTGCATGGCCTAAGTTCTCTCGAGCCTCTTAGGCCTAAACCTAGCGGGTCGTGTTGTCTATGTTGGATCTTATACGAGGCTCCACCGCAGACAATGATCAGCAGCCATGAGCAGCAGTGGCTGTCGTCGTGGTCTTCTCGTCGGACAGGAAGAGAAGGAAGGAATTAGCAGTGCGTTCAGTTGGTAAGCATGGATATAAATATATCCAACTCCCTGGCCTTTCGCCCTCGTAAAGATATTCGTGTGTCAAGACTCACTCGTTCAGTCGTTTCCTTTTTGGTTCTTCACGCTCACTCGTTCTCTCTCTCTCTCTCTCTCTCTCTCTCTCTCTCTCTCCTCCGTCGACCGCAGCGCGGCCTTCATTCGTTCCCTTGAAAGTATTAATAATAATACATCATTCGCTTGGACTATACTAGAAACTTAAAAGATGTCCTTGTTTGGTGGCATATTCAACGCCATCTCTGCAGCCCTGAGCTGGCTGTTCGGCGTCACACAGGCCTTGGCTCAGACCAAGACCAATGGGTAAGGCAATTGATACATACATACATACATACATATATATATATATATATATGTATTACCTCTCCACCAACAACCAATTAGAGACTAACTTCTTTGGTTTCCAGAGCGTCACTACTGGGTACTCTAGCGGCGGCTCTCTTACCTCTATTTCTAACGAATAATCCCCTACCCAATGGCTATCCCTGGGGCACCAGAACTTCAAGCAACACCAGCCCCTACACCCAGTCCCCCACCACCGGAATCATCCGCTCCTACGACTTCACCATTAGTCGAGGCGTGATCGCCCCTGATGGGTACCAGAGGGATGTGATGCTCGTGAACGGTGCCTATCCCGGGCCGACAATCGAGGCAAACTGGGGTGATACTATCCAGGTCACGCTGCACAACAACATCACCGGCCCCGAGGAGGGAGCCACCCTCCACTGGCACGGCTTCCTGCAGACCGGGACACCCTGGGAGGATGGCGTGCCCGGCGTCACCCAGTGCCCGGTCGCGCCCGGCAAGAGCTATACCTACTCGTTCAAGGCCGAGCTCTACGGAACCTCGTGGTATCATTCTCACTACTCCTCGCAATACTCTGGAGGCGCCCTCGGGCCGATCGTCATCTACGGGCCAACAAACAAGGCCTACGACATCGACATCGGCCCCGTGATGCTCTCTGACTGGTACCACAAAGACTACAACACCCTTGTGGAGGAGACTCTCACCCCCGACACCGCCCCAGTGCGCTCAGACAACAACCTCATCAATGGCAAGATGAACTTTGACTGCTCTACTGTCACTGCTGGCGACGCGACGCCCTGCACAAATAACGCAGGTGTCTCCAAGTTCAAGCTCACCTACGGCAAGACGCACCGCCTGCGGCTCATCAATAGCGGTTCCGAGGGTGTGCAGCGGTTCTCGATCGACGGCCACACGCTCACCGTGATCGCGAACGACTACGTCGAGGTGCAACCTTGTGAGGAGTCCTCTTGATCCCCGCCCCTCCTGCAGTAGATTGGACAAAATCTCTCTAACACCCGGACAGACACGACCCAGGTCGTCACGCTAGGCGTCGGACAGCGCACCGACGTGCTGGTGACGGCGAACGTGGGCCAGCCGACGTCGGCGTACTGGATGCGCAGCAACATCACCAGCTGCTCAAACACCAACCAGCCGTACGCCATCGCCGCGGTGTATTACTCGTCAGCAGACACGAACAAGGCGCCGACCAGTACCGCTTGGAATGTGCCCGACCCGGGCACCTGTGCAAATGATGACCTGAGCAAGACAGTGCCCATGTACCCAATGGCGGTGCCGACCCCAAGCTACACACACACGTACAACATCACGTTGTTTCAAAACGGGTCTGGCGTCACGCTGTGGGACTTTGATGGAGAGAGCGCACGGGTGGACTACAATGCGCCCACGCTCCTGTCGTCCAACGCGGGCAACCTGACATTTGATGCCGAGGCGAACCTGAGGAACCTGTATACGAACTCCAGCGTGCGGTTGATTGTGAACAACACCTCACCGGCCGCGTAAGTTTCTCCCTCCCTATCCCTCCCGGCCTCTTAAAACTCCACCACTCCAGGCAAAAGGAAAGCCCACCGCTAACGTACCTGTACCAAAAAACAACCAGACACCCTATGCATCTCCACGGGTTCAACATGTACGTCCTGGCAGAAGGAACAGGCGCCTGGGACGGGACCATCGTGAATCCCAAGAACCCCCAGCGCCGCGACGTGCAGCAGGTCCGGGCCAACGGCTACATCGTCCTGCAGTTCGACACCGCGAACCCGGGCGTGTGGCCCTTCCACTGCCACATCTCGTGGCACGCGAGCGCGGGCCTGTTTATGCAGTTCATCGTGCAGCCGGCCGCTGTCGAGGCCTTCCATATCCCTATGAAGGTCGAGAACACGTGCTCGGACTGGGCGGCGTACACGAGCGTGGACGTCGTGGACCAGATTGACAGTGGTGTTTGAGAGGTGTGTATGTGTGTGTAGGAAATGTTGCTGGTCTTTTTTGTATCATTTTTGTTATGATTACATGTCTTGCTGGCAGCTTTGACGGGATTGTTTTCTCTCAGCACTTGCATCAGGTGCTTTCTTTTGAGGGTTCTTATCAGCGCCCCAATGTGTAATGTTTCATCTAATTATAGATGTATGAATACATATGTACAATATAATTGAATCTGTATCAATTTCTTCGTCTAGCACGTCTGCCTGAGTGATTGGTTTGGGTCCAGGCAGGGAACTAACAAACATGGCCACTACGATTGCACACCAGGACATTCACCCTGTCCGAGAACATGTCCACACACACACACACACGAAAGACGCAGCATTGACATCGTAATAGTAGGTTAAATAGGGATTTTTCCTAGTAGTAATCTGATCTAGAGTGACCAAGGTCAGCCACCAGCGTTGCGCACGAGCCGCCACCTGCATACATATTTACATAGTACAACCCACACTAGCTATTAGTCGGACATGAATTACTGTTTTCGTCTCCAGGGGATCGGGTATCTATCTGACTGGATTCGATGGTCTCTCGTCTTGATCTGACTACCCAAGTCTGCTAGCGGGAAAAGGAAAACAATGAAGGATATAAATAGAATAAAAAGAGGAAGACGAAAATAAAGGTGGCGTGCTTTTGGCGACAAGGAAGGCTGATCACGAATGAGTGATTGAATACATTCCGGAAGGTTGAGGAACTGGACTGATCCTCCAGCGAGACCCAAGTGAAAACCAGCAGCTGTATATAGAGTAGCTGGACATAAGCTCTGGAGATGGCTTCTTCATGTTGAAAGACTGGTGATGAATATGGGTGCCTTGTTCGTCCAAGAGCTCCTTGAACACCATTAAGCTAGAGTTGTTGCATGAGAGGGTGAGCCTTGGCGGTGCTGGTATCTGCCTATGCTTCTACATGGAGAGGGGGGGGGGGGGGGAAACATGAGGATCAAGGTGCTTGGTCCTTTGGCTTGGATAGTAATGAGGGGTCTCAATGATGTCGGTAACTACAGACAGACAGACAGACAGTATTGGTGAGTGGACTTTCCTTTTTTTTTTTTTATTTTTTTTGGTTTTCTTTTTCTCTCTTCTTTCTCATCATGCTGTCCAGAACATTGGCCGTGATGTGTGCCACCACCCTTCTGAGCCAGCCAGATGTCACTCATGTAGCGTCATCCAGGCTCGTACAGATCGTTCCGGAGCCACATCTCAGCTCAATCCTCCTCCAGTCTCAACAGGTTCCTCTCCCTCGGGGGCTTCCTCCCGCCCTTGGTCCTGCGCTCCGGCCTCTTGCCCTGCACGCCCCTCGTGCGCTCCGCAAATACGCCACTGTCGTTCATGCCGATGTCAATGACGGTGGGCTTCCCCTTCTTCGCTTTCCTGCCCTTGGCGTCGAAGCCGTTCAGCGCCTGGGCTCGCGCAGCCCGGACACCGCCGTCGTTCCGCACCGACTCGCCCTCCTTGACGCCTCTGCCGAGCCGGATGGAGCGCCGCACGCGCGTCTTAGCGCCGAGGGCCCAGAGATCGCCCCATCTCGCCTTGCGCGCGTCGTGGTAGGCTTGTTTACTAAAAGATTTAGGGACGGTCCATCTCTCGATGGACCCGGAAGGCGTGCAGAGGTCGAGGGTTACGTGACCCTTGCGCTTGAGCGGGGGAAGGATGTTGCGTGGGAGGGAGAGGGGGTGAGGGCGGGAGGTAGAGGTCGAGGGCACGGATTCGTAGCCTGCCAAGGCGGCTGTGGTGGCGGCCTCGCCTTGGAGGATGGGTTTCGGGGCGAGGACTTTGGAGTCGTGGTCTGATCCTGGGGCAGTCGATGTAGAGGGAGGCCCCAGCCGGCTCCGCCGCCGCATCTGCTGATGGGGCCGGCATTCCGCGCCTGATGGCAACAAAGCTGAAGTTGATGTCCTCATGGTTGCGGTGGGTGGCACCAAGCACGCGCTGTAGGAATTGGGGCCGGACGAAGCGCTGACTGAAGTGGCAGAAATCCTTGCGCCCTGGGCTGATTCCTGGGACCAAGTACATTGGGCACTTAGAGTGGTTTGTGCAAGGGGCGACAATCATGCCGGGCTCGCGGGCCCGCTGCTCCAGTTCTGGTTCGGTCGTCTCTGGCCGTGGTTGTGATGTGGGCGGAAGGATGAACTCGTCCAGTAGCCTCTGGCGCACATCCGCCACTGCCTCGAAGCCTCGTGGATGACCCTTCTCTAGCACGATGAGAACACCGCCATCGGGCGCCAGCATCGACCAGAGGTTGTCCAGGATCTCTTTTCTCCTCCACTCCTTGTCGAGCGGCACCAGGAGGTGCGTCGCAATGATCACGTCGTAGACCTTTCGTTTCTGTGGTACTTCTGGCGCGTCCAGCTGCTTGTCCGTGTTGTCGACAGATGCGTAATTAGGCAGCCGTGGCAGAAATTGTGTGTTTTGCAGGAATCGTGATATCCTGTGCCTGAGGTTATTGGAGCCCACGATGACTGTTCTCTTCCCTGGCGGCTCGGCATCAAGATCCTCGTCCTTCTCTCGCATGAGGTCCCACTCCGCCCGTAGCACACTCTGCCAGGCTGAGAGACCCGCACCGCCAGCGCCAGCGTCCAGGACGCGAGGTCCTGCATCGTCGCCATCCCTGCGCTTCAGCAGGCCGGATATCCAGTCCGGTCCCAGCCGCTTGCGCACCTCGACGAGGGCGCTCGTGACGGATGCGTAGATACCGGGCAAGGCAGTCGCTATGAAAGCATCAGCCTCGATCTCGGACATCCGATGATGCCCGGCTTCGATCCCAAGGCCTTTTTGCTGCAGGTTCCTCGCGAAGATGGGGGTTGCTGGAGAGTGTGGCAGACCAGGCCCGCCGAAACCCTTCTCAGCGGCAGCCCGGACGTGTTTTGTGTCCGTTCTCTTTAGCATTTCTGAGATGGGCTCAGTGAAGTCGTCCTTGGGTAGGAATAACGTCTTCGGTGACGTTGTGAATCGACCCTCCACGGTATATTCGTGCAGTCGTGGGCCCTCGTAATTAGGATACCAGGCCATCAGCTCTTTCAGTTCCGCGTCCTCTTCGTCGTCCTCGTCAAAGTCCTCCTCCTCTTCCTCCTCTCTCAACTTCTCGGCCTCTTCTTGTCCGCCCTCCTCTTGAGCCGCGAGCTCTTCCTCCAAATCCGGCCGCTGCTGCAGGGCCCTTATCCTCGCAGCCTCAAAGTCCTTCTGCAGCTGCAACAGCGCCTCGTACTCCCTCTGATTACTCGCATTTGCCTCGATGAAGTCGATCTGCGCCTCGCTCGGAGGTCTTGCCTTGATTTCCTCCTCCTCCTCCTCCTCTTCCACGAGCACCTCCTCGCCGTCCTCGGTCACCTGCATCGTTCGCAGCTGCTCCATGGTGTACTCGACCTCCTCGAGGTTGCCATCCTGGCCCTCGCGGAACAGCATTGTTCTCGCAGCCGCATACCCAGCTGCATCCTCCTCCGACTCGCCAAACGAGCCGAAGCCGACGTCCGCTGGTTCTGTCGGTCGCAGCGGGGCCCCGTAGAGGCGCTCGTATAATTTGTATTCTTCGGCGGAGAGGTAGCCCGGAGGCAGGGTGTTGCCAAACATGCGCTTTGCCTGGCGCACTATGGTCTCTGGGTCGGAATCTGGGGGTAGTTCCTCGAGGAGATCATCAGCGAGCTCGTCTTCTGGGCCAGGGAGATCCTCGCCGAGCCGCTGCTCGCCGGGAGGGACGTCGTCCTTTGACGGTTGCGCCAGTTCGTCGGGGAGCTGCCCTGGTGAAGGATTTTCATCTCTCTGCTCTGTGCTTCCGCCCTGTAAACGCCTGCAGCTTGTCGACAGGAATCGTGCACCGGTTCCCCGGGCGTGGTCTCTTGTTCTTGGAAAAGCATGGCGGGAGGCTCGACGCGGCGCCGTCGTGGCTGCAGGGGTGATCTCTGCAATTGAGCCCATATAGAGCCTGAGAATCTGTGCCGTGCACGACGGACAGCCATGTCGCAGTCTTCTTCGGGCTGCAAGCATGGCAACGAATGTGGTGTTGAGGTTGTGGTGTGGTGAAGAATTTCGAAAGTGGGCGGGAAGGAGAGCGTGGTGGGCTGTCCAACGAGAAGGTCGAAATTTCTAATGTCGATGCTTGACTTTCTCAGGCGGCAGAATTGCGCCGGCGCGGTCTAAGACGCATGCACTATGAAACACCCCACTACTATTACCACCACCACACGCGAGTGGCAATGTCAGGGAAAGCGGCTCTTGATGAATAAGAATAGTAGGTTTTATTCACAATAAAAAGAGAACAAGTCAATTCGATCTGTAACTCCTCGGTCTTGAGAGGAAATGAGAAGTGAAATGCATCCTGAAAAGTACTGTGCCGCCGTCTTTGCTCCGCAAACGCCATGCCTATACAAGAATCCTGCCGTCAAGTCCGTGCTACGTATTACTCGCCACTGAGATCGGCCAAAGTCCTGAATGTCGGCTTTGGCGCCGGCTTCTTCGCGCCCTCGCTGGCACCACCTTTTGGAACAGAATTAGAGGCGGCGGGGTTATGGATGTTGAACTTGGAGGCCTCTGCTGCCTTGTAGGGGTCGAGCTGCAACCACAACTATGTTAGCTAGACCATCCGTGGCCCCAAAGAAAAGGTCATACGTGTGGATGCACGCACCGTGAACAGCGAGGCCACATATAGGCCAAAGAAGCCGATGATGGCATTGATGAAATGGTTGAGATCCCAATTCAGCGGCCTCCGTAGGCTCTGTCCAGAAGCGGCACCCATGCCGCCCAACGTCCTCCCGGGCGCGCTGAACCCGGAGCTGGCGGTAGGGCCAGCCATCTTGACGGCGTTGTCGACGGCAGAGGTCAGCTTGGGCGGGTTGGCGCCGGAGATGGTCTCGATGGGGCTCCCGTTCTTGAAGATTATAAAGGTGGGCATGGCGCGCACGCCGTACTGCGAGGCAACATCGCGCAGCTTGTCGACGTCGATCTTGGCAAAGACGATGCGCTTGGGTTTTGCGTACTTGGTCGCGAGGGACTCGAAGGTCGGCGCGATCATCTTGCAGGGGCCGCACCATTCGGCGTAGACTGTAGAGAGTGGAAAGTGGCCTGTTAGCGAGCTCAACACGATCGCGTGCGCCTGGAGACTGGACGCAGGAGAAAGGGCGCCTGCTTGTGCGCGACGTACAGTCAGCGACCACGATGGTCGACTGGAGGATTGTCCGCCATTCGGACGAGGATCCAACGTGGACAGCCATCTCGGATGCTGTGGGGGTGAACAAACGGACTGGATGTAGCGAAGGTGTAGGTCGGCGTAGAGGACGACAAGTCTGGTTGGTAGTGAGCTTCGTTGTTGCCCTCGGGAGGAATCTGGCCGGATCGATGCGGTACGGTACAATGGCGCAGTTGCCTTGCCTCCCCCCTCGGCACGTCAGCGTCCCAAGAGGGAAGGCGGACAAGCACAAGTCCGCACCGATAAGCCGATAAGGGCCCTCTCAATGAATTTTACGCCAGGGTTCTCTCACATGGGACTCTGGCTTCAATCTGGTGGTGCTTTTTTTCTTTTCTTCTTCTTCTTCTTCTTCTTTCTGGAAGCACTCCCTTTGAGAAGTCAGGAGAGAAGAATACTCAAGATGGGCTATCCCACAGATCACAGGGCAAAGGTATGTCAAAGTTTCACCTCACAACCTCATCACACGACACAATGTCCTTGTCCTGAGACATTTGATAGTGCACATGCCCTGCCCTGCTATGCTATCCTGTGGATCCATGCTGATGATTTACAGAAGCGCAAGATCGAGGAAGAAGGCGACGATGGTGGTGCAAGCACCTTCAAGCCATGTGCCAGGTTCCAACCTACCGGCGGTCGTGAATACACGGTCTCCATCGCTGTACCCGGCAGTATCATCACCGAGTGAGCAGTCTAATGGTTCCCCTTCTCCTCTCCAGCCTGCTGATGCGCCAAAACAGCTTCAAGACGGCCGATCAGAGGATAACGTCCCCCGGTCGGATAGCAAGGGCTCTGGCTGTCTTCTGCGTTGATGAGATTGTTGTCTACGACGACAGCCCTCAGGATTCTCGGCCGCGTGCCGTCGATCACGACAGATACACAGGAGATACCGATCCATGCCACTTTATCACACATGTTCTATCCTATCTGGAGACGCCCCCTTCATGCGCAAAGCGCTGTTTCCCTGCACGACAACTTGGCAAAGGCGGGGTTGTTGCCGAGCCTGGACATGCCGCATCACCCACACAAGGATGAGTGGCTGCCGTTTCGAGAGGGCTTCACAGTCAAGGGGAAGCCTGATAGCGGAAAGGGGTGAGTCATGATACGCTGTCTCCGGTGAGAAAGAGAATTTTCTGACGTGATTTTTTTTAAATCATCAGAACGCTGGTTGAAGTCGGGATGCGAAGACCAGTCACCGTAACCGACGACATCCCGCCAAACACCCGAGTGACCCTCCAGTTCCCCGAGCAGTCCTTCAACAACCCAGAGCCCGTCCACCCTCAGACGCCCCGCACAGAGGCAGGGTACTACTGGGGTTACAGTGTCCGGAGCGCCAGCTCACTCTCGGCTGTCTTCACGGAGAGCCAGTTCGAGGGCGGCTACGACGTCAGCATCGGCACGTCCGAGCGTGGCACACCGGCCTCGAAAGCGTTCCCGTCATTCAAGAAACCCAAGTTCGACCATCTGCTGATTGTGTTTGGAGGGCCCAGGGGGCTCGAATATGCGGCTATGAACGACGGCGAGCTAGGAGGCATGGGCATCAGCGGTGGGCGGACGAGGGAGCTGTTTGACCACTGGGTCAACGTGCTACCAAACCAGGGCAGCAGGACGATCCGGACGGACGAGGCGGTGTTCATTGCGCTGACGGGCCTGAGGGGTCTCTGGGACAACAGCTGAACTTGCTGCAGCTGAGGGCGAGAGCGCTTGATCAACCTCGAAAAGGCGAAGGAAGCCCTGTGTTCCTGAGGTGATCGAAGAAGGCAGAAGGCGTGATGCAATTTTCGAAGAGAACCCTAGGCTCTGTGCATATCGGGAATTTCGGATCCAAGGCCTCTTCTCAAACACACGTCACCTCGCCCCGCCAGCCGTCGCACCACATGGGGGGAATGGCGAGACCAACACGTCCCGGGGCTTGAATCACTTTGTTTGTAAAGCTTCCGAGAAGCCTCATCAGGGCGCGCGAGCTCGGGTCCGACCGTGTCCGGCGAGTTACGATCCGAGCCCAGACAAGGCTCGGCCGCGACGGGATAAATAGACCGGCAGGCTAATATACACATTATTATCTATCCGGTCCCTGGGTCCTTGTCACTTATTGTGCTGTAGCCTGCACCCTCGACCCATCATTCCGTCATTCGTCCTGATGGATTTGATGAATGTCATGGGCATGTAATCAAGCTGCTGCCCGGTTCAGAAGCCTGGCGGGCGGCTGAAGTACTTCGGACGCTGATGTTCCTCTGACTTCCCTGACTAGGTCAGCCACGCTAACATAATGAACCTGAGAAGCTTTCATACATCTGAAACGGCTCTTCACAAGAGCCGGCTCGGCTCAAGAGGCAGAATGGAAATGAGCGCCATTTATGTCACTGACACTTCCGTACATCTTGCAAGAAAGCAAGCAGAAGGAAGTTTTCGACCAGCAAATGCCCACCCTGAGGCAGATCACGGGCGACCGGAAGGGACATATGAACAGCCATGGCCCGGCACTGAAAGGTTCTCGGCAGTGGCATCAGACGCCGCTTGTTTGATCGATCCCGTCGTTCTGAGAAAGTTGACCATGAAGTCCCTCCACCTGCTCGTGCTTGCAGCCAGCTCTGTCGCCGCCCAGAGCGGGCAGGCCACGACCACGGTTCGTGCAAACCTCGCGACAACATCCCCCGTGCCCGCAGCAACCTAGGCTGACATATATCACAGCGTTATTATGATGGGCAGGAAGGTGCCTGCGGCTGCGGCTCTAACAACCAACTCTTCTCTTGGCAGGCGAGTCTCCCTCTTGGGCCCCTCTCTCCTTCGGGCAGCATCATCTGCTCCTGTCCCCGGAAGAGCGACGAGCCGACGAGCGGCTCTATCCCTCCCATATCTCAACCACACTAACACTTCATCCGTTCCCTACCTCAGACCGGTGGCAACGGCTTCTACACAGCCGCCGGCTCCGCCGCCCCTCTTCGGCAGCGGGACCTGGTGCGGCTCCGGCTGCGGCAAGTGCTACAACCTCACCTCGACGGGCACCGCGCCCAGCGGTCAGGGCACGGGCGGGGACAGCGGGGCGAGCATCATCGTGATGGTGACGAACCTGTGCCCGAACGCGGGCAACGAGGCCTGGTGCCCCAACAGCGGCGCCTCCAACGAGTATGGGTACCAGTACCACTTCGACATCATGGCGCAGAGCCCTGTCATTGGGGATAATCCGATTGTCAACTTTGCGGAGGTTTCTTGTCCTTCGTCGGCCTCGAGTGATTATTCGCAGTGCCAGTGTGCTTCGTGAGGGCGGTTGAGACGTTAGTTTAGGGAAAAGAGGAAGAGGGGGGTTGGGGGGGGGGTCAGATCTCCTCCTGACACAGGCAATGATCAATCAACCTTCTACTATTTCCCTTTTACTTGTCATGCTCTCCGAAGAGACCTCTAGCTGGGGTTCCTCAGTCTATGAGAAAGAAATGGACTATATAAGTAGATTCCATGATCTAAACAACTTCAAATACTCATCATAGACCACGAAGCCAGAGTGGTCTCAGGGTGGTACAATGCTGAAGCTCTTCGACGAGCCTCTACTGGACTGCACTTAACAGTTCCAACAATGCAATCTTGACCTCTGTGAGCAGATTAGTAGAAAGCATCAGGTCGGGTATCCTAGTGAACGCCCTCCCGTGAGGTTTGTGCTGCGTCTTTGTAAATCCACAGGCTGATTTCGCGTTGAGGGCAGTCTACCTACCTACACACCTTCGGCATTCCTGTTCAACCTGTCCATCCGGGCCTAGGCCAGGGAGGGAGTTTTCCACCAGCAACGTAAGGTCGGTATCGGGGAGGGAGGCCACTAACAATATAGCAAACCCCCCTCATGATAGGGATGTCCACCCCTGCGGTGCGAAGCAGCCGGCGCAGAAGAGGAGTCTGACAACAGGGCCACCGAGGCTGCTCCTCAGACACACTGGTGCCCGAGAGCCACGGCGGAAGTGAGATTCGAGAAGAGAGAGAGAGAGCTGCTACCTCCTTTGCTGGGCCACGCAGACGTGCAACCACACACAGCCGGTGTGACGACGTCGCTTGCCATCCTGCAATGTGGTGATGGATATCGTGCGCTGGACCACCATGCGGTACACCACGCGGCCTCGAGACGGAGCGCGGTTAAACGGCACTCCATACTCATCACATCAGATGCATGCGAAGACAGGATTGAGGAGGTTTCATCCCATTGAGAATGATGCCCGTTGTTTCCAAACAGTCCTCGTTTCGAAATCTCTTGGGGATCCGCGCAAGGGTGAATGAATCTATAACGAATGATAGTATATAATATCTCGCATACACACACACATGGGATGGAGATATAATGATACCATCGTACGAAGCCGTCGTCATCTCCTTCTTTTTCTCCGACGGCCTGGCCCGCTTCGCAGTCGAGATGCTGTGCTTCTCTAGTTACGCGAGGCTCGAAAATTCCACGAGAATCGGTAGGTAGCCGAAAGCAAAGCCTGACTGCGTGCGGACCCGGGACCCCTAAAATCTCCTTGAGTGGTGGTATTCTGTGTGGACATCCGGGGGGGAACGTGGTGAAACGAGGCCCCCCCCTCCCTAGGTTGTGTCCCATGACGAGCGGCTGCACTTACCGCATCCGATGTTCAACCGCCGCAGACTCTAGGCATTGGAGACAGCACACAATAAAGGTAATGGTAATGTCTGAGCATTGAGCACGATCCTTGATGAAATCAACGGATATCTCTGATGTAGCGACAGCCTCTCTACTCGAGGCTGACGTCGGAATCAAGGACAAAGAGAGGCAGGCTGTCAGTCAGCCTCGGCAGCGGGAGAGCAGCGGGCCGCAGGTTGCGCATGGCTAGCCAGCCTCTGGGGACGTGCTGTACAAGGTGGCGAGGGCGGGAGGTCGGTGTGGGAGCCCAACCTGTTGCAAGCGCGGTGTAGGCTGTACGGGTGCACGGTTGTGCACCAACATCCCAACCAACCACTCAGCCCTCGGGCCATCCACACGGCCAGGACGGCGGTCAGCACGGGAACGTGCGTGCAGCTGCCGCGCCGGACATGATTAGCTGAGAAGACACCAGAGCCAATTGGCGCCTACTGTCGTGCTCGCCATCTCCCCGACGAAAGCCAATTACTGCTCATTAGCCCGAGCTGACTCGACCAGCGAGGCGCTTCTCTCATATCTTGGCAAATGAGCTGGTGGGCGCTGTAGTTTAATGAGCGGAACCAATATTTGCATCCCGTAGGATTGTCGTCATCGACAGGTGCGTCCAGATCGGAATAGCCCGAGCCACGAGGCAGAAGGTTGGGTCTACAAGAGCTGATCAGCCGGACGAGGTTGTGTTGTACATAGTATCCTGGAGGTATGTTGTATCTGCGCCGAAAGGTCGGGTTTCCCTTGCGTCTTTTTTTTTCTTTCCCTTCCTTTCTCTTCCAGACCTCGAAAGCCTAATGCAGGTTTTCTGCAGGGCCAGCGGAGCACTGCAGTATTCTCTGTACGCCTCTGGGAACGTGGGCAATTGTCGTCCACCCACGAGGTCGGCTCGCATGATTCGCGTGGTCTGTGGGTCTCTATGAAGCGTGGCTCGCTTGGAAGGCTATCCGACCCAAAGGGACTCGCCGGAAAAGAAAAGAAAAAGAGAGGATGGGGGGCGGAAATGTGACAAGCGGAGCAGACGTTGCATTCGAGGTTAGGTAGCCCAGGCTCACCAGCTGCTGGTGCTCATCTCCCTCCTTCCTGGACCCCCCAGACCCCCTCCTTCCCTTCTGTGGTGGCATGTCATGGTGCGGATCTCAGGAAGGCAGGGGTTGGGCGTCAAGGGGCCCCGGGACTAACGTCGATCTGGTCAAGAGCTTATTCGGGCGGGCACTTTAGGTTTAGCGCCAGGAACCGAGCTGTGGCCCTTGCGCAGGTCCCAGACACGCCAGACTCAGATTGATGAGGTTTTTCTGCAGGGCCAAACAAACCATGGCGACATGGACTGCCCGAGTACCCAACCCATGACCATGAACCCGTGGCTGCCACCTGGCAACGCAACGCAATGCTGGCACGACAGGAGGATGGGATGGATGGCTTGCATGAACCCCACGGAGGATGCTGGAAGGAAGGGGAAGGGAGCAGGGAAAAAGGAAGAGGGAAGCAGAAAAAAAAAGGTCATCGGCGGGGAGGCTGGTGGTCGGGCTGCTGACGGGCACAGCGCACCCAAAATTGGAATGAGGATAAGATAAAATTATCACAATCAGCACAGCACACCACCAGACCACACACCACGCCACACACTGTGTAAACACACCTCCCCAAACCCGAGGAATGAGGACTCACACTGTCGCGCCCGCCCAGAGAGAGACCAGACCCAGGGCCTCCCAGCTGGGCCTC